>JASUAD010000018.1:64064427-66851119 GCA_037013555.1 Sextonia rubra
AAGGACAACTCTTGGACAATGGATGCTGAGCGAAGTAGTTTCTATGCAACTTGATTAAGTGATGAGCCCTTTGTCAAATATTGTTAATGTGAGACTCATCACTTGCATTGTTGTTATTTATAAAGTCTAGGTGCTTTGGTGGTTTTCTATTCGAAGTGATGTTATTTCAACGGGATAAATGTATCTATGTTACCATTCAAAAAAATAAAAATAAATGTATCTATGCTTTACTTAAACGGCAGACACCTTTAACTGGTTAGATTGGACGTGCTTCATGGAGAGGAGATATTTTTACTAGTTCAGTTCTGCATGATGACAACACCTATGTTACTTGTTTTGGGTAAATGTGAAATTTGGTTTTCTTCTTGCTGAGGAGTAACCTATTTTGCTAGGTTAATTCTATACTGTGCAATTAGGTTCTAGTTCTCTAGTTCACAATTTCTTTTTTTTTTTTTTTTTTTTGGATGAGTCTGTTTTGTTTTGGTGGCCTTGATTGTGGATGGGCTTCTTGCCTGGAGTTTTGGATTCTGATGGAAACACAATTTTACATCGAACCTGGGCTCTGACCGACGTTCAAGGGTCTTTCTAACTTCTCAGGTTTGCTTCTGATGATTTAGCCAATCTTTCTAATTCCAGAGGCTTTACTTATATCCAGATTTCCCCTGCCCCAAAATTTTCCTTTATCTCATGCTTGTAATCCAGATTGTAGTGTAAAGCTTTTGCTGGCTTATGTTTGGCAAATTATGTATGATTCTGCCAGCTTAAATGATCTCTGTTATTGAAGGGCTGATTATGTTTTGATATCTGTGCATAAATTTGTTCTATTCTCATGCAAGTTCGACAGTCATACTGATACAAAAGCTTTCAGACCAGCTTGGCAGTTGTCGATGTTATTCCTCTCTTCCTTGAAAGAGCACCTGAGCTTCACGTAGACGGTGAAGATCTGGAGATCTCTTCTGTCTTGCAATGTGGAGAAGAGAAGCTTGGGAACAAAACAGAACATCCAGTTAGCATCTGCCATATCCCAACTGGCATCAAGGTTAAATGTTCAGGTATCATCATGCATACATTCTGTTTACTTGGTCATTTCCATTTTGCAGTGATGTTTCACCTTGATTGACCGCAAATCCAAGTTTCTAAATTCTTTCATGTCGAATATTAGATGTTGTTAAAGCTTGATTCAATCTTTCTGTGTAGAATCAGATTACAGACCCTTGTACAAGGGGTGAAATTGGCATGTGTTTCAGATGGCTCTCACTTTGAATTTCACTTACTATAGCAACTGTCACTGCTAACTCTTTTTCCATTAGAACACAGGTTAATTTCACTTGGCATATGATTATCTGCAGGGGAAAGGAGCCATTTTTCGAATAAGATGAAGGCTCTAAACCGTTTAAAAACCAAACTACTACTCATTGCAACGGAACAGGGTGTGTCCAGTGTGAAGAACATCAAGAGAGAAGCCATTGCAGATATGTGGCTGCAAGAGGTGCGGAGGTATGTCTTCCACCCTTGCAAGTTGGTACAAGATGTAAAAACTGGCATCCAACTGCCTGATGTAACTTCTGTTTTGGATGGTAATCTTGAACCTCTCATTAAAGCCAATATCAGCGGTAGACAGGTGAAAGATACTCGGGAAACCTCGTAAAGCAGATTGTTTTACACATTCAATCTGTAACTGTACTTTTACTTTATTTGCAATGGTTGCAATGGTTTTGTTTAGAAATTGAAAGAACTTATGCTTATATGGAGTTGGCGTTGGTGAAAGCTTGAGAAAACACAGCAAAAAACTTCACGTGGTGAAGAATGAAAGTAGGCTTTTGTTAAACATTACAGGCCTTGAGAATTTAGAATACACAGCTTTGGTGCAAATCTACAAAAATATTTTATTCTGTGTCAGAGAAATGAGCTCCAGCCAGTTGTAGTACAGCCCAAGCTATTGGGCCCACTTAAGTTCAGCTGCTTGTGCATGGTGGTGGACTGTTTAATAGAGAAGGAATGCTAAAGATTACATAAAACCCAGATTTTACTTTGATTTGATAACCATGGCCACTGCATGCAATATTAACGATTGGACCGATTTGTTCTCATTTTTTTCGGAGACACCATCTGAGATTGTTTGACTGCAATCTAGGTATACCCTTTCTATCCGAACTTCCACCTTGTCTGGAAGTGTTTGAAGTGGGCTGTTGAGCTTGGGTTGTGCACAGGTTGGATATTTGAACATTTATCACTGATCCTTTTGCAATTGCAATTTCTAAAAGGTTGGAATCTTCTCTTTACGGGACCATCCAGCCCCCACAATTTTTTGTGGGAGCAAGCAGTTTTGAAGTTATTCGTTTTGACCCCTTTTTTTTTTTTTTTTGAAAAGCATTGGATCATATAACAACTCCCATTAGAGGAACCCACTGGAAAGTTGGTAGAATCGGATAAGGTGTGGGTTTGTGTTTGTGTGGGTTTAGTGGGTGGCATCTGTGTTTAGTCCTGTTGGGTCAAAGTTGTGTGTGATATAAACATTTTAAAAAAACCATACTATTGGAGGAAAATCTTCGAGAGGCCTATACACAGAGGAAACATGGTCCCATTTTGATTTTTAATGATTGGTGGGTTCCATCAGGGCTATCTCTCATAATTGCATGGGATGGTGAGAGGTGTTATAAGATTATATAATGAGTGGATGTCCACATGAGATGAGTTAGATTTAGAATTTATTATAATTAGGGTTTTTCAATGAGGAAGTTGCCTTCCCTATTAATAAATCTCATTCCTTAGTATTTGTACACATTCTCATAATAATAAGATCTTTTTCTTTTGCTTTTTTTTTTATAACACGTTATTAACATGATGCGTTTCATTGATTTGGATCTCAGAGAATAGACTTGGGTTTGAGTAGATTTGGAATTTTCTCTTCATGCATGGATTTTGTTTTTGCCTTCTGCAACCTATCACTAAGAAGGAATAGAGTCCATCTGCAACCTATCACTAAGAAGGAAGAGAGTCAATTGAGTCTCATCTCTTTCTTGCACAGAAATCATGACAGATGTGGAGTAAAAAAAAAAAGCCTTCTTTTAATTGGTTTCCTTTTCTCATGCAAACTCTTCGACAGCCAAACCACTTTGTTTGGCTTGTTTATTTATTTGTCCTTTTCTACACGAGGAGAGAGAGAATTATTCTGATTTTATCTTTTGTGCAAAAGAGAAAAGGCAAGTTTAAGCCAAGCCATAAGCCGCCTGCCCCACTTGGCAATGACATGTGCCAGGACGTACAGCGCCTCAGCGGCCAGCGCACGTGCTATCTAAGGGCGCTGGGTGGGTGAACTCGCACCGTCCTTTCGGTTCCTTACAGTTGCGTTAGGCGACCCCAACCCGACTTGGTTCTGACTTGATCCAGCCTAGACCCGACTGACGTAGTAGTAACGTCAGCACTTAGTACGGTTAAAGTTGATTTGACCAAGTCAACCTGAAGATCCGGAGTTCCGTTTAAAATCCATTTACGCTTACGGAAGGCTCACGAGAAGAACTACACATTGGCAATAAAAGAAAAACTATTCAACGGTTAAGTAATTTCTCCTTATTTATGATCTTTATTAGTTTGATAGTTATATACATGCGTTTATCTTTATTTCTTTTTAGATCTATACATAATTAGAATATTATTTGAAAATGATAGTTTATTTCTTTTATCAAAGGGAAATCAAGATAGGATTCATGGATTATGAATAGAACCAAAAGTTCTATATTAATCCGGATCTAAAGTTCTATACATTAACCTAAGAACTAGAAATTCTTTCTAATCCGGATCGGAAGATTCGTGGGTTATTCTAATATGAAATCAAAAGTTTTCAGATTCATAATATGAACTCGGAAATTCATATTCCTAATCAAATTTGAAATTTGATGTTTAGATCCAGAAATAAAACCAATTAATATTAGGCCATAAAATCAAACCCGAAGTCTTAATAAAACCAAAAGTTCTGAAACATGAATGCTTTGACAGAACTTGAAGTTCTATTTTATGAATCCGAAGTTCTAAATTAAGCTTGAAGTCTTGACAGAACTAATGGTAAAAAAGAACATTCTGACTCATCATAGCGTAGAAAACCATTTTTATGATATTAGAGTCATCCGGAGTCAAATCTCAGATCCATTTCTTCCAACGTGTTCATAGTGGTAAGCACTATACAGTAGTAATCAAAGAAAGATAATCTAACATCAAATACAAAGGGGTTTTTGATCAACGATAACGGTCAGTATATCTAACTTTCCCCTTCTCTTTTTTTTATTTAAATTATAGATATATTATATTACATTGTACCACATGCTTGAAATAATTACTTCAATGAAGTTATGACTACATGGTTATTTGAAACTTTAATTTTGATGAATTTATTTCCAGAAGCAATAGTTGCATATATTAGAACCAGAAACTCATAGAATCAGAAGTTCTATATAAGTAATCGGAACCCAATGTTCCATACAATATTTAGAACCAGAAGTTTTATATCCAATGAATAACCTGGACCCAAAGATCTATATGTTATCTGAAACCAGAAGTTCTAATATTTGGAATATGAACCTGGAGATTTATGTTTATAAACAAACATGAAGCTTTAATCTTTAAAAATTCAAAGTAGTATAGATCAATACGAATGCCATAAAATCAAATATAAAGTTTTGACGGAACCGGGAGTTCTGATTCAAACCTGAAGTTTTGGCCGAACCAAAAGTTCTGATTCAAATCTGAAATTTTGGCAGAACCAGAAGTTCTGATCCATGCCTGAAAGCATTAACAGAACTAGAAGTTCTTATTCCTAGGTTGAGAACCTAAATTTCTAACTCAAGCCTAAAGTCTTGACAAAACTAGAAGTTCTAATTTGTAAATTGAGAACTTGATGTTCTAACCTTTAATTGGCCAATTATTCATTATATTTTGTCATTGCATATTTAGAATTTGAAGTTCTATTTTTTTAATTATTGTTATTGTTAAATCAATCTCTATATACTTGAAAAGTTTGGTGATGGCATTAAAGAGGAAAATAAGATATCTCTGAAGGATATGAAATAAGCCTTCAGTTTTTACGCCATGATATCCCTATTAGATAAGTATGATCAGCAAAAGACGGTCATACCACTCAATGCTTAAAATAAATATGAAACTAGTCAAACAAAATCTTTCCAAAAGGGGTAGATATAATAGGTCTTCTAGTAGAGATGAAAATAACCACCCCAGGAGAGGTGATTGCTAAGGCATTTTGATTGGAAATTAGGATAACCACCAAGCATGGTCTAGAAGACCTGCAACTGCTTTTATAAGTTTGAATATTGAGTTCAATTTTTAAATATTTTGTTGAATGTTATGACTTATTTTTTTATCGCCTGTATCTTCTGTTTGCACATTATATTCATTTTGAATGATGAATGGCTTAGCTGTTTTCAATTTCATTTTTGTCATGCGACTGAATAGTTATATTAGTTTTTTTATCTCATGCGATATGAATCATGGAATACATGAAACTGAGGATAATATTTGTTCGGTAGACAGTGCCACAAAACACACTATATTGAAGAACCAAAAGTTTTTCTCAGAGTTAATGTTTAATTTGCACAAGGTATCAACTATAACTGGATCTGTACAAATACTTGAATGCTCCGAAAAAGTTCATATAATGTTACAAAATGGTACCCATATATGCATTAATGATGTATTATTTTTTAGCGGTTCCCGAAGAAACTTGCTTAGCTTCGAAGTTATCAAGATAAATAGGTACCAACTATGGAAATTATAAGTGAATGTAACATAGAATATTTATACATCATTACTAGTATTGACAACCAAAATCTGATACTAAAAAAGTTAAGTGCATTCTCCTCAGACCTCAGGGTTATATTATAAGACAATATCCAAAAATTGAATCACATTCGATTATGAACAAAACAACAAAGTCAAGCCAGAAGCTTAAACTAAGCCCGAAGCTTAGTAACCCTAATGCTTTTGCATGATAGATTAGGTCACCTTAGGGCTACTATGTTAAGGCACATTATTGATAACTCTTTTAGACTTTCCTTAAAGTACCATTAATTGACCATCCTTTGTGAAAATGATACAAGGTAACATTTATAACATCAATCTATGTTTGCATATTTTTTTTAGTTTATGCCCGCCTATTAGCACAAATTATTAAACTTATGGTACATTTCCCTGAGCATCCTAATAAGTTTATAGGGCTTGATATCACAGGTTTGTGACCTGCATAAACTCATAATGTAGATTGAGAATCTATGTTGGTTATGATTCACCTTCAATTATTAGATATCTAAAACCAATGACAGGAGATTTATTCACTCATTGTTTTCCCAATTATCATCTTAATGGGATAGTCTTCCTGCCGTTAGGGGGAGATAAAAGAGTTCCTGAAGAACGGCGAGAATTAAAATGGAACACTTGTAACGACCCAAGAATCTGAAGCTCTTCAGATTCTTAAAACGTTCTCAATTTATAATAACACCACATAAATCAGATTCCCATGAGCATCAAGGTCTAAAACATTCAAATTCCATTGTATTTAAATCATAAAGTATATTAGCACTCATGATAAAGACTACTGAGTAAAAGACAAATCTCTATTTGCAACAGAATAATCAACTAAGTATTGGGCTAATCCTATCTACGAATCTATTCTTGTGCTTCTCGCGCTCTAAATCAGCCATGCATGCCAAAATCCACCGGCTGATCTCCGTCACTCCCCGCAACCTCCACAACTGCATTACCTGAAGTGGGGCGAACCACTGATCAGTAACACTAGTGAGTAAAATAAAAAAACATTAAGGTTTATCATATTTTTAATCATTCAATGAATATTTATATATATTCAATAATAGTATTAAAATAACATATTAATCAATTTCTTTCTTGAGTAATTTCCCACTACGGCATTAAATGGTTCCGATACCTCTTATGATGTATCTATGTTTCTGTCAACAACATGGCTTGTCCTCTACTATGATTGTTGAACCTGTTCCGATGCTCCCACACTGGAGCATCTACATTTCTATCAACACATGGCCTGTCTTACCACCATGATTATTGAATCTACTTCCCTCGACCCACATCCACGAGAGAAGTTCTATACTCAGTGCCAGCAATTGGTATTACTCTATTCAATCATCAAGGCAAATTCATTTCAATAAATTTATCATAATTTCATCTCCACCATAATTGGCTACATCATCTTATGCTTTTCTTTGGCCAGTACCACATAAAACTAGTTAATCCTCACCCCACTCCGAGTTGGAATTAGCACCAGGCTGTGGCATTGCCCATCTCATATTGAGGAAGCTACTTATTTATCGTAAATTTAACTCAGGAATCAAGACTTAAATAATGAATTCATATGTGATCATAATCTATCATATTTGAATAACCAGTAAAAACACCATATTAATTTTCATCGCATTCAATGTTACATGATGCACGCATTTATTTCAATCTAAAAGAATCAAGAACCAATATTTGATAAGAAAGGGCCCACATAAACACCTGGATGTTGGTCCCACTTAGTTTAGTAGTATTATTATTATTATTTGGTGTTGGATTTATAGTCCTTATTTCACTTTATTCATCCTAAGGTTTAATGGGTTCTTAAAAATAACTAATAATAACAGGGGCCCAACTGTAATTCCTAAGTTTATAAGTGTTTCAAGTCGATACAGAAACCCACATCTTTATCGTCATTGTCAAAAGAGGGGTCTCGCCAGGCTTGTCTTGGAGCTGTTCTTTTGTGGAACTCAATGGTCCAAATCGCATGGATCCTTCACCGTTGGAGTCGCCCTAGGCTCCACTAACAGATGTGGGGACCTGATCATTCATCAGGTGGGCCAAGAGGGATCATAACCCATGTCAGTTATGGTGTGTACAGTCTGCCTGGATTTTGAAAATTTCCTCTATTTGTTTGGATCTTTTTGAAAGCGAATCATCTTGTTTACCCAAATCAATGGTTGAAAGGTATATTTACTACAGAAATTGAACTTCTCAAATTCTTATCAAAAAATTGGGTTTTCTGAGAAATTTTTCATCCATATAGGTGTTGGAAATTTATACTAAAAGCATACTTTTATGTATTTTTCTTTGACTGATTTACTTATTAGTAAAGTTTGCTTTTTCCATATTGATAAGAATTTGTATGGGTAAATAGTTGCATTATTATTATTGTGCATAAGTGCGTCTTTTATTCTATAAAGTAGACAAGTTGGTGTGTAGAGTTCAGCTTACGCACGAAAGACTTATTTATCGATTCTTATAGAATGTAAGTTATTGTTGTTCACAATCTAGATGGAGCTGAACACACCATCGGTACTATTATAGCATGATGTTTTAGTAGGCTTGTCTTGACTGCAGGAAGCAGTATAGTTTCAACTCGTTATGCTAGTACACTTTGTGTGCATTGAATATGACTACTTTTGGGTTATTATCTTTATACTGACTATATAAGATTATTAACATCCAAATAGTTATTATGAGAGCTTATACTCTTAATCTCGATATAAATAATAGACATGTGCATTTTGTATTTGGCGTTTTGATTTACAAAGGAGTGAGACCTTTTATGGGTCAATAATCTCAGTAAATTGGATGACTACACTACGTCTATAGTGCATATTAGTTTGTTGACGGAATCCACGTCCCGTAATAAGGATTGATAATATCCCTTTGATGAAGCTTATAAGTTTTGATTATATCAAACCCTACAGGTGGACTTAGTGTCCTACATATCAAATAAGTTAAGTATAAAGTCTCAATGAATTATAAAGATATCGATTAAATATAGGCGTCAATAATTATTTAATCGATGGATATCTGAAATCTTAACGTTGGGAGATTAAATAGCATTTAATAACAAGAAGCTCGAAATATTATTTTGAGAATAAGGATAGGAGTACAATTATAATTCTTTAGTGGACTGAATTGTAATTTATGGATACAAGATTCTAGTTTGAGTCGAATTAGGGTTTCCTATTTCTATAAGAAGCCTATTCCTTATTTCCTTCTTAAGGTCCTTATTGTAGCCTATAAAAATGTATTATTGCTCTCTAAAAAGGATATACAAGAGAAATCTCGTTTTTTAAGAGTAAGGAGAATTTGCAGAAGAGGCCCACACCTCGGTGCGAGTTCGAGTATAGAGGAATACAGTAGAAGGTCTTGATATTTTCAGGCTATTATAAGACCGAGATCAAATCAGAGAGATCTCGCATGTATGGCTCTTGAATCATTATCGTTTAAAACTTATTTCTACAGAGATCTGTGCGTGATATCTAAGGATCTTGGCAGCTACCTCCCAATAATAGGGTCGTCAGATTTTTTTATCAAACTTCAATCATGCATCTATGGCCCTATTGGATTGGGTTTCAACCTAAATTAGAGCCAACAAGAGTCGACTAAGGACTCCTCTCCTGATCATCAGATCTGATTGTTGATTTGATGATCAATCTGGGATAAAAAATCAAATCTGGCTGATACAATATGTCAGCGATCACTGTAGCGCAAGTATATAATAGCAACAGTTCATCGGAGGATCAAATAGTTCTAATTTTCTACTAAATTCAGGTGATCAACATCCAATTTAGATTCTACTCACCTGGAATAGACATTTATTGTTCGAGCAGTGATCGGTCTTTCGTCAGACATCCGCTACGCGTCCCACCGTCGATCTTCCTTGTCTTCTTCATGTTCTTCTTCTTCTACAGATTTTAAAGTTGATATTAGTCTCTCTCTCTCTCTCTCTCTCTCTCTCTCTCTCTCTCTCTCTCTTTTCCTCTCTCTCTTTGTGGATGTGTAGAACAACAGGCTCCCGTTATGTGTATATATATACATATAAGTGTTAAGACTTACACAAGGAGTCCTGTTGGAGACTACAAAGGAGTCCTACTAAAAGAATATTTGTGTAGAGAGTCCTATTCCTTAATCTTATAATGATCTTCTTCTATTATAATTCTAATAAGAGTCTTAGTAGGGATATTATAATACCCCCACTCTGTCTCATCTAAATCTATGTACTTGATAATGTGAGAACGAAGTTTAGAGAATTATGCATTTAATTACAAATGAATTCCCTAATGCTTTTAATAATGTTGCAAAAGTGACTAAATCACATGTACTAGCTATGAACATATAACTGCATGAATTAATGTCCTGACTAGGTCACATGTACCAGCTATGAACATACACCTACATGAATTAACATCCATGAAGGACAAGAACGAATTAATGTCTTTGTAGGACAAGCACAAATTAATATCTCCATAGACAAAAATCCAAATATGGCAGCAAATGAATCTGTTATAAGCCAGAACTATGGTAGACCTATAGGTTCCAAGAACTCAGCTCTCCTGAGGAAGAGAAATGAACAATCATATCTTAATCATACTCCAGAAGAGGTATACTCCTGAAGAGGTTATGAAAAAATTTACTCTCTCTAAAAATCCTAAAGAAGTAAATGTCTCAGAAGAGACTCTAGAAGCCCCTGAAGAGGCAAGGGCACCCAATAATGAAGAGATCTCTTTACTTTATAATTATTTAAGAGAGAGAGGGGATCAAAAGGAAATTCTCATTGATGACGCATTTGCATATGCAGTAGCTACACAAATATCAAGGAAAAATGAGGATGATGATTGAAACACAAAACCATGTAGTATAAATGAATGTCGACAAAAAAAAGATTGGCCAAAATAGGAAAATGCCATCAAAGAAGAGTTATAGTCTCTCAATAAATGTTGTATATTTGGCTTTGTAGTACAAACCCAAAACTTGTTAACCCTGTACGTAACAAATGAGTGTTTGTAAGGAAAATGAATGAGATTACTAGATATAAGGCAAGACCTGTGGTACAAGGTTCCCTGTAGAAACCTAAGATTGAAAACATAGATAGACATATATATGAAAATCCCAGAAGGATTTGCTTTTCTTGGAGCAAAATTAAAGAGTACGTACTTAATACAATTAAGATTTTTATTGTACGGCATGAAGCATTCAAGAAGAATATGGTACAATCATCTTAGTGAATGCTTATCTAATGAAATGTATGAAAATAATATCATTTGCCCATATATCTTTATAAAATCCTTAAAATGATTCATAATAGTAGAAGTTCATGTAAATGACATAAATTTAACTGGGACTTCAAAAGAGTTCGAAAAGACTATTGACTATTTATAAGAGAATTTTGTCTCAGCCTGTAGATCTAGAAAAGTTCTAACAGGATATTTCATTCTTTGTAAATATGTTAGCTATATATAGTTTTACACCAACTCAAAGGCACTGGATTGGTATCAAACAAATCCTATGATATTTACATTTTTTTATTCTTATAGTTGTAAAAATTCAAACTTGGTGGGAAATGCAGATTCATGATGTCTCTTTGATCATCATAAGGGTGGATTATAGACATGTTATGTATTTCTTAATGGTAATGCTATCATTTCTAAGCGTTCTCCTAAATAGACTTTGGTAGCTATTCCTTCTAACAATGCTGAGATTTTAGCTCTTTATAAAGCCAGTAGGGAATGTGTGTGACTAAAATCCTTAATTAAGCATATTCGTAGTTCTTGTTAGTTGTCTCTTAATATAAGTACCTCGAGCGTTATCTACAAAGACAATGAGATATGTTTTCAACAAAATAAAAAAAGATACATTAAAGGTAACAAAACGAAGCGCAGTGAACCAAAATTCTTCTATACACATGAGCTTTATAAGAACAATGAGATTAAAGTCAAGCAAGTTTATTCAAGCAATAATATTGCTGATTTGTTTACTAAGTCATTACTAAAGTCAACATTCCAAAAGCTTATATATGAGATCTGCATGCGTAGAGTTTATTATCAAATAATATAAAGATTATTGTTATCAGGGGGAGTAATTGATCAGAGGTATGCATCTTGAAGCATGCTACGCAGGACATATGTATGCTATCCTTTTTTTCTTTTCTAGGTTTTATCCCACTAGGTTTTCCTAGTTAAGATTTTAATGAGGTAGTATAATGCACGTCCAATACCAATTCAATGATTCTGTAGAACGATGTACTCTTTTTCCTTTTCTTTAGTTTTTATTCCACTAGTTTTTCCTTTGCAAGGTTTTAATTAGGCAATTTTCATTAAATGGTGGTCATCTAAAGTGGAATGTTGTAATATATGTATAATGAGTAGATGCCTACATGAGATGAGTTACATTTAGAATCTATTGTAATCAGAGTTTCTCAATGAGGAGGTTACCTTACCTATAAATAAACCTCCTCCCTTTGTATTTGCACATGCTCTCATAATAATAAGATCTATCTTTCTTTTTCTTCTTTCTTTTATAACAAGAGGTAGTGTTTTTTTTACTAGTACATTGGATCCTGTGTTACCTTTACACTCATTTTTAAATCACCTATAAATTGGCACTCACATTAATTTGATAAAAATCTTCATAGCTTGTGAGAGTGTTTTCCAAAAATAAGCACCATTTGTGAGCACCTCCTTTGAAGCGATGCATGGGATCTTACGATCAATCCAACATCCTCGCACTTCTCAACCCTCATGAATCAGTACACGGCCAAATTAGATACACATCTAACTACTACTACTACTCATTGTTGGATTAAAATTATTTAAAATTTTGATTTATTCCAAAACAATTAAATTTGAGGGTAATAGATCAAAGGAATTAGATGATCTAATGCGGTTTTATATTTTATATACATGTAGTTCTCATTTAGATCTTTCTATACTTCCTTCTCCATGATGGATATTGTCCAAGGTGGACCTTGTCTTGCCATGATGGGCTTAGCCCTAGGTGGCCCTATAATGGGGTGCTAAAGATAGGCTCAACCGCATTTGTTTCTCTCCCCACAAGAGATGTGGGACCTGATTTGGGTTAGGCCTATCAAAGTGGCGGACTTGGGATAGACCAACTTGGGTAGTAGTAGCCAGTAGGGGCTCGATACAAATCAATTGGTTTACCGATCAAAAATAATAAAAAAAAGACCAAAGGGTTAGAAAGCAGCAGTGTTTCGTTTTTGGTTTCACCACAAAGGAAACAACAATGGAAGTCTTTGCCACAAAGGCGCTAACATTGCATGCATTCCAGCCACATACATCACTGGGGCTAGATAGATTGTTGGGGCTTATCGGCTTATCCAAACGTTCTGTAACGTTAGACACACACTTTTCAAGATTCATACATTCCGCCTCTCCTGGTTTATATCTATCTATCTATCTTGGCTAGTGCATGCATTGCTGCAGCAGTCGTGGATTTGGTGACCCCAGTAAACCAGCATGCAACAAATACGTATGGATAGGAATACCTTAGGTCGTATGAAAAAAAAAAAAAAGTCTACACCTTATACACTGATAATAAAAAAAATTATTTGCAAATTGCATTTTGGTTTATATGGATGAATGTTTTATACATACAAATGTATCTGTAGGATTTTCTGGGGTATCCCAGCCCCCTTTTTGGGGTATCCCAGCCAGGGGGCTGGGACCCAAATGAAGATGACAAGTGTGTACCTCAGGCTCAGCTTAGGGGGCTTTAATTTTAGTGGGCATCGAATAACATTGCGTTTTTGGAAATAGAGAATCAAAAGAAAAGAAGATCATGGTCATAAACTACCAGGGTGATACCAAATCAAGCCGTCTAAGGACTCTGTGAAGTGAAGGTGAGCCCTAAGAAGAAACGCATCTTAAAAACTAATTAGAGCACGGGTTACGTTTAAGACATGTAATATAATAACTAATTAGATGAATGGCAGCGATCAAAGTAGTTTTCTTTCAACTTTTTCCACAGGCAAAGAAATGTTTTTGTGTCTGCGTCTCCTTTCCCACCCACCCGGGTCGTTGACTAGATTTAGATTAGACTGTTTCTGAACTTCCTCTTCCCTCACTAATCTGCACTTTTACTTCAACCCTCTCCTCTTTACTTCCCCACTCAAAACCTGCACAGTTCTTGGGTTTGGGTCAGAACCTCTCAACCAGATCCCGAATTACAATTCCAAAAATTTCCCATCCAACAATTTCTGGGGTTCCAAAAAATAGTCTCAATCAATTGACTGAAATTTCAGTGCTAGGATTCTGCCCCACTGATAAATTAACCCCCAAATCTGAAATCTTTGCAGGTGTTTGAATTTCTATTAGTCTGCTGCACCCCAGACTGAGATTGATTCTAAACCTTGGGTTTCATTTACTTTCAGGCTCCAATCAGAAGGGTGACTTTCTTTAGTTTGCATTATTATCTTTTGGTTTTGCATTTGTATGTGTTGCATTCATAGAGTTTATCAGTGCATATATTGGAAGGTGTTTTGTTGAGAGGTTTAATCCAATTCAAGGTCAGGGAGTTGTTAATTTGAGTTTTTCTATTCTGGGTTACTTTTGTTGATTTTCCAGGGCTGAGAGTTTAAAGTTGTTCACTGCAATTAATGAAAAAGATGGGAAGTGATGGGGGTGCACCAGGACATGTGCAAGAATTATCTCTTTCTTCATATGAAACTGCCATGGAAGCTCTTTCCTCTCTCATCACTCGTCGAAGGCGTGGAGATGGTTCAGATAGGGATGAGAAATTCAATTTAATGTCCAAGTATATGAAGGTAAGAGCAATGTGTTTATACTGGAATGAGAACAACCACTCTGCTTCTTATCAATTTATTTATTTAGTTCGTTGTTGATGAGGCTTGAAAAAAAAAAGAAAAAAAGAAAATCCAAATGGATAGAGTCAATATGGATGATTTATAACCGAATGAAAAAGCTATAAAGGAAAACCCATCACTATGCTCATTTTGTCGCATCCTTTGCACCTCATTTTTTTTCCCTCATTTGCTTTCACAAAGGCAAGCATAGATTCAGGAGAGATCAATAAATGAAGTTGTGATAATACTTGAGAAGTCACACTTGGCCTTCTACACTATAATAGTTTCTGTAACTTTGCTAGAAAAAGGGATGTGGCATAATTCAGATGAATGTCGAACGTTTGAACTTCAGATGCAGTTAAAAAAAAAACCCTATAAAGAAATGATAATTGTTTCAAATTTGACAGGGTATGTTTTGAATAGCAAGATATCCAGTGCAAGGATGAAAATAGCTATTGCGGCAGTAGTTGGCCAAAATCCCATGTGGTGGGCAATACGTAGCAGCGTACTGGTGTGAATTTTATAAGTGGTAAAAACTATTCAAATATTTTGTAGGAGCCAATCTTGTGTTTTTCTAGTGAGTTAGAACTATATAAGGATGGAGATAACTTTGGGAAGGACCATTGAGGAAAAGAAATAGAAAAACCAATGTTTTAAATTAAAATTGTTTGGCTCTACTAGTAAGTTTTTGACCGTAGCCGCTATTTTCAACTATGATCTAGAGAAGACAACAGACAGACCTCAACAAACATAAAAGGGTAGATTAGTACTTGCTTTGCAGATAGATATTAAAAAAACAAATGCTGAAATAAAGCAAACTGAGCAAGGAAATAATTTAAACCTTAGGTAGAGAATGACGGTGTAACAGTTTTATCAAACGTTAGTGCTGATGAGTGATAACACTTGGAAGTGGCACTAATTGGGAAAGCTGTGAAGTGCAGGTTTCAGTCAAATAATTTTATCAGTTTTTAAAGTTTATGGTATCACCTGTTCCTTTATCTTATTAAGTTATTATCCATTAAGTACATTTATCTTTTTATCCATTACTTCCCAGTACATTTAAACTCATCTAAGGTAGTTATATTGTTGTTTCTTGAGCTAATTGTGCCCCCACTATTAGCCGCTACTATTGTACTGAACATTTTTTTGGGGATACTGTTTTTAACTATTTTTCTATATACTTGAGCACCGGGTACTTTATTATGATCTTTGTTTCTTGAGCTAATCGTGCCCCCACTTTAGCTGCTACTATTGTCCTGAGTATTTTTTTGGGGTACTTTTTAAAACTATTTTACTATATACTTGAGCATCAGGTACTTTATTATGATCTTTGCTTTGGAGAAAAGCTCAAAATGCGCTCCTTTTAATCTGAATGTGGTGAACCTGTCTATTGTGTACTTTTACTTATTTAAGGCTGATGCCAACAGAAACAATTTTTTTCACAGATGTTAGATTTGGAGGAGCATACATCCGGACTTAAAATTATCCACATTGCTGGAACCAAAGGGAAGGTATTTTATATGATTTGGTCTTGTTTGTTATAATTTCATGTTTCATTGATTTTGATAAATTCATTAATTAAGTTTTTTTTTCCTTATTTTTTTCCCCTTTTCTCTGAGTGGTAACCAAAGATTTCATTGGAGATTAGTAAACTATGTAACTTTTACAAGTATTATACGTGAGCAATAGCCCAATGAGATCTTGGACAAGTATGGCCATACAAAATCATATAATGCTAAACGTAGATGATGGCATTGAAGAGTGCCCCTGAAAATATTTCAGCCCCTCTACTAACAGCCAAATTCTTGTTCTATTCAACTCGCACTTCCTTGGATGTAGGGCTATCAATGGGTCTAGCCTAAGTTGCTTCAAGCCCATATTTTGCTCTGGTTGGATAGAAACTGACAGGCTGGGCATATTCAAATATTCATTATCTTATGCCTGGATCCAGCCCATTGAGGGCCCTTTTTTTTTTTATTGTGCCTCCCTTCCTGGATGGGTTAGATTACCAAGTGTACTTCCCATCGGTATTGAGTTTCAACCAACCTGGAGGTGATGGCTCCCATTTCCCTTTTCTCTTTCCATTCAAAACTTTACCATTAATGATTGCCTCCCATTTATTCTCAGGCTCGAAGAGATGCCTACAAATTCCTTTACTTTCAGCCTTCAGCCCCTATTAAAGAGCCACGATGTAGTTCTTTCTGTTTCATTTCTCAATGCAAATTCTTATTCTTCATTTTATTTTTTCTATTCAAATTTCTCTCATCGAAACCCCTGAGAAATTGTACAAGAATGTCCCACGTCAGAAGGGAGGGTAACTCAATACCATACTGGCATCACTACCTTCTTTAGAGCTTATACATGTCTGTTGACCTAGCAAGAGCTGCTTTCAGTTGATACAGGTTGTTCCATTCTTCATATTATTATTAACCAATAACCATCATTTGTCCCAACATGCCTTCTCATTCATTTGGTTACCAAAAACTTGGTTTCTGGAGTTGCCTCAGTTGTAGCTGCTATTTATTTCATTTTCATGCTTGCTTTCACGCATATCTTTTTATAATAATTGTTGTCCATCTCTGGTAGGTTTTGGCTCATTATTTTATCTAGATGAACACCTCTTTATTTTAAATGTTGAAAAAAATTCTCTTGTTTTTAAAGAAATCATATTTCAGGGTTCGACATGTGCATTTTCTGAGGCAATTTTACGGGAATGTGGCTTTCGAACTGGACTCTTCACTTCTCCACACCTAATTGATGTAAGAGAAAGATATCGTATTGATGGGTCAGTATTTCAGAGCTTAGTATTTACTACCAAACATGAATGCCCACCTTAGATGTTGCATGAATCTGTCCTCTCTAATAGACATACTGCGCAAACCCACCCAAATGTACTCAATAAAATTTCAAAAAGAACTGAGAAACTGTTGTGATAGGAATATATGATAAAATTTGATGTTTTATCAGCCTCATTCCATTTTCTCTTTCTTTATTTGTTTTTAGGTATGACTCTTTTATATTGAAAAGCGGCAAATGGCTATGATTAGATTCTCATAGTTCAGGGTTAAGATTAGATTTAGGTTTTTCTTTCTTTAGAAGCTATAAATATATTGCAAATGCCAACAGCCAGGATTTTTATTTTCATATTAATGGGAGTTATGGTGTTTTTTGTTTTGTTTCTCTGTGAAACTAACTATCATCAATTCTTTGTGTATTCAAGGATCTGGATCCTTCATCCCCTTGGATCCAATCTAATATGAGGGGCTGATGTGAGGCCTTGTCTTGTTCTATTTTCCCTTCCTTAAATACTACTGGTTGGTTCCCTTTCGTTGCTGAATCTTCAAATCAGTGGTTTGGTATTCACCAACCCCAATGCACCCCGCCCCGCCCCACCCCACCCCACCCCACCACACACACACACACACACACTTAAAAAAAAGAAAAAAGAAAAAAAAAAACACCCACCACAGACATAAAGCTGGACTTCGGAAGCCATGTTAATACTGAATTTATACCAGTATCATTGTAAATATGCTCCTGTCTGCCGACGAATTAAAGGGACTGTTAATGACTGATTATGTTTGGTAGATCATTATTCAAAGTTTTCAACAGCAGTTGATTGAGATCCAAAGTGATTCAACCTATTGGGTTAGATGGATTCAATCTGTTGCTTATGTCAGAAGAAGCACAATTTGCAAGATTTTTGAAGTTCGATTAGTTATGATCGTCTTTCGGAGGTTAAGTGGGAGGGAGCTTTAGCAGTGGTGTGTAGTGTGAGTTTCTGTTTTCTGGGATCTGGTTAGTTTTTTCTGCTTTGAGGTTCCTGATGGATGGGTGGATTTGGTCTCTTTCTGTTCTGGGCCGGGATATTCTTGCAATATGATGGTGAAAGAGAACAAGAGAGAGTGAATTCATTCATCCATTGGAGGATTCTCTCTCTCTCTTTCTGATGGTTAAGGAAAGTCAAGCCGAGTTCCACTGGCCAGCCTTCCTAAAAATGCTTTAGTTAAGTGTTTAGGATCCTCCAATCAGAGTATTTCTTTGATACAGTACGTCACTGCTAGGGCCTGTGTGATTGTGGGTCTGATTTATTCTCATAATGCACAGATATGTATGAAGAAAATTTTTAAAGTTTACAAACACCATAATTTTATAGATGTAGACAAAGATAATCAGCATTCAGCAGGAAGTTGTGACTGAAGCATCTTATTTTATTTATTTATTTGTTTTTTGTTTGGAATGGAAATTATAATTTGTTACCTTTTCTTTTCCTGAAAACTTATAAATTAGTTGATTATCAATATGATTTGATTTCATTTTGTGTATGTTTATATGTATTTTTGTGCATTGGCTTATTTTATTTGTTAAAAAGAAAAACGAAAGTGTTGGTGTGTTCTGTTTTCTCAAGACCTGTAGTCCTGTTTGGCATAGGTTCGATATATCTGAGGACAAATTTCTTTCGTACTTTTGGGATTGTTGGAATCAAATAAAGGTATTTCTCTGTGCTTCTATTTTTCAATCATTACTATTTAAAAATCAAATAAATGACATCATTTTGTTTCAAGCTAACTCAATTTTTAAGATATTCTGGTAGACGGGTACGAATCCTATCAAGTACAAGCTAATATATAAATATGATATATATGAGGAGTCTTCATGTGCATATGTCCCTCGTCATTTTGGTGAGGGACACTTCCTTTTTTGGACTTTTCAAGCTTAAAAAGGCGTGAAGTTTTGTCCTCTTGCATATTAATGCTTTCCAAAAAAGGAGTGTCCCTCACCAAAATGGTGAGGGACATATGCACATGAATATTCTTCGATATATATATACATACAGGTATAAATGTATATTCTCTTGTAAGAATCTCTTCCCAATTTTCATTTTGGGAGTATTAGTGAGAATGAAGTATGTGTTTGGTCGTATTTTGGATGCTTTTGAATCAGAGAAACCATGCACATAATGCATTTACTTTATCATTTAATGAATTTTACCATTAAATTAATTTTTTCTTTCATACTACCTTGCATTATTCTTGGAAGGAAAAATTACTTAGCAAGGAAGTTCATGTTGGCAGGAAAAAGTTGCAGAGGATTTGCCAATGCCAGTACTGTTTCAGTTCCTCACTTTATTGGCATTTAAGATTTTTATTTTTGAGAAGGTTAGACACTTGGCTTTCTTTACCATTCAATTTTCAATTAAGATGGGAGTACAATTTGTTGCTAATTGGTGAACATTTCTTTTTCAATATTCCAAAATGGAGCTTTTTTAGTGAGTAGGACTTCTTTATACCTTCATGAAGCACTTTTGATCTGCTAATAACAAATTTTCCAGATACTTTCTATATTGGATTTGGTTCTCCATTTGACTGTACATTTCCCCTCTCAAAAAAAAAAAAACAAAAAAACGAAAAAAGAAAAAGAAATGAAAACCCTGTAGATATTCACATTTGCATGCCAATTTCATTGCATACTCATCTTCTATGTGAATATTTGTTGTTGTTCATTTGAAAAAACTTTTATGTATACATACATTTTTTTTTTGTTCTTCTTTTTTTTTTTTTTTTTTTTTTGGTACCCCAGCCTAGGGGGTTGAGACCCAAGAAAGCCCACACAAGTGGGAAGAGGAAGCCCACACCATGGGAAAGAGAGCCAACACAGCTGGGAAGACAAGCCGACAAAGTGGGAAGGATAGCCCACATAAGTGGGAAGAGTGGCATACCCAGGGATCAATCCCTGGGTAGCCAAGTGACTTGCGGGGCTACCAACCAACTGAGCAACCCCATATTTCATTGTGTTGTTGTGTTACCAGTTAACTCCTAACTTTTCTTCATTATAAGATTGGTATGCCCTTCTTCTTTTCTCCCCATTGTTTGAGATAGTAACAGATTTCTGTCAAACAGCCAAAAAAATACAGCCATGCTGAAGAATCAATGGGAAAGAACAAAGAAACCTGCAGACATTACACTAATTAGACGCAAAGAAAGGAGGCCTTAACAGTCAAAACTCCTTTTGTTGGGGAGTCTGCTTCAGAATTTGCCAATCAAAGAACATGATTTAACTTATGTCTACGAAACACAACAAGATGATAGATATTGTCTGTCTAGTCGCAACTTCCCACGGAAGCTCCAAATAAGTAGAGGCCCATTGAATAGCACAAAGCAAATGCCCGTGATTCTGCTGACATGGCAATCAAACTATTGAGCTCTAGAAATTATAAAAAAAACTGGCCTTAGTAGCAAATAGCAATATTGCACAGATTGCTGTAAACTCTGAAAGATCTCTCCTATTACACACCAACCATATTATTATTACCCACATTACATCAACAACTGTATAATTCATGGAACCCCACAACATGTACCCTTAACTCTACAAAGCATTAAAAGCATTAAAATTTGTATTATTTATAAAGGCAGGTCTGCATTGTAGTTAACCATATAGAAGCTTGATCTATAATGAGCATTTAACTTTTCTCTCTATTTGTTCAGTTCTGTATCATTCTATGTCAAAACTCAAAATGCTAGTAGGTTCTTTGTAGTATATAGATTGGCTACTTGATTTTATTAAACATACTGTCATTGTTGTGTTACATGTAACATGGTCTTTCATAGAATCATATTTGTTACTATTTCAGATGCTTTTGCTATAAGCAAATGTCTATTTCTTGATGTATCAACAATATTATGTTCTTATGTTTTAATAAGTGAACTGTTGCTAAGAAAAAGTTATTGATCGGTGATAGGTTGATGTTGCAATTATTGAAGTTGGTTTGGGGGGAAGGTTGGACTCGACAAATGTGGTATTTTCCCATCTTGTTTTGTTACCCATATCACAAATGCGTATTGTGTGTTATATTTTTCCAGCCCATTTCTCTACCAAATGTTTCAAACTGATTCTGAGAAAGAAAAATGGGCATTTTGTTAAAAAGCAATCTTTCGAATAGTTGTGGGAAAATGTTGTGGATTATACCATGCATGCTGATTACTGTGACACTATATGTGGAGATTATCTTTCGTTTCATTTTCAGTCCTTTCTGTAAAATACGAAGTAGCCTAACTTGAGTTTTTTGTTGTATTTTTGTCCCTTTTTTTAAGGTGGGTAGGGGGGATGGTGAAGAATCTCGTTTGTCTATCTGAAATTGCAATAATTGAATGTACTCATTTGGTTTTGGAATTTCAATGGGAAATTTTACAGGTCAAAGAACCTGTTGCTTGTGGAATAACTTCGCTAGGGATGGACCATATGGAGATACTGGGTAAATCCTTTCTCTAATTGGATGCCTATTCTTGATAGAAGTGCTTCTGTTTTGTACTTCTTTTGTTTATAAATGTACTATATGAAAACACTGGGTAAATCCTTTCTCTAATTATATGCCTATTCTTGATAAAAGTGCTTCTGTTTTGTACTTCTTTTGTTAAACTAAATGAAATTCTCCTTGACACTCAAATTATGTAGACCAAAAGTTCAACCTGGATACTTTGGGTGGCTGCTTTATGTGCTTCATTTAGCATAACATTAGACATGCTTGTTCCAAGCTGCATCTCTGGCCTACCTCAAGGTGGACCCACTTAGGAGTCGTAAGAAACTGTTAAAGTGTCCACTGTGGGCACACTGCCTTGTCCTTTAATATTTTTTTAGAAAGGGTAAGAACACTTTTATGTCTTTAAAAGATAAAAAGAGAAATGACGGGCATTTTACATGCTGACACTAGAAGAACATCCAATTTAAAAAAACCCCAGCAAAAGAACATACCTTACCTTCTTTTTGTACAGATTGATTAACCCAAAAGGATTATTTGGATAATGAACTTGTTTTCTCAAGATTCGGAAAAACCGTGAGTGGTTTCCTTTGGTTGCTTGCCTACTGCATTTAATATTCAACTATTATGTCATCTCAACCTGGTTGAATGGCAACATGTTTAATTGCCACATGTGGAAATGGCTGAAAGAAATGCACTAAACATGTGCAGACATTGCAATGGCCTTGCCATCCCCACTTTCATCCACCTTAGTTCACTCATTGAGCTCGCAGATTAAGCTTTGACTTCATTTCCTAATCAATCTGGCCAGGCTTGCCGCCAGATCCCTTGACCAGGTGGCCCTTATTCTTGTTTACAATTACAATTGCTGAGTTTATAATAGCATCAAACCTATGCACTCATCGGCATTTGTGATGGTCTACATTTTATTAAAGTAGATGAAGCTTCAGTTTGATCCCAATATCTGTCTCCATATGTGTGCCAATTCTTAGGAACTGATTTCCAGATTTCTGTCAGTACAAGCCTTCCTAATTTAAATGTATCAATTCAATGTCAAACTGGATCTCGGTCCTGAAAACTTTTTCTGAGAATTTTCTATTCTTTGTCCTTATGTTTCACTTACGTCTATTCATTTTGAAACGGCAATTTAGGAACTGTCATAGGTGGGTTTCTTGTGTTGTGTTTCTTTCTTTTCTACTTCCTCGTCAGTTTGTTGAGAAGAACTTATCATAGAATAGTACATGTGCTCTTAACATAGATTTGTTATGGAACCAATATGCAGGAGATACCCTTGGAAAAATTGCATTGGAAAAGGCTGGGATTTTTAAGGTAAACCATTAATCTGGATATCATCTAATACTAGCAGTAATCTATACAATTGTAGATTATCTGTCACACTATTATTTTCTCATGATCCCAGTCATGCAGTCTTCATTTTTCAAGTATTTTTCTGTAGTGGGCTGATATCTTTCCTCCTTATGAAGCCTGGAGTACCTGCTTTTACAGTGCCTCAACTTCCGGAAGCAATGGATGCTCTCAAGGAGAGGTCCTATGAATTGAAGGTAGCAACATCTGGATTATTGGAAATTGAAAATTTTACTAGAATTTCCCTCCTCTTTTTTGATGTTTGTTTAGATAATCTAGCTCATTTTAGTCTGAGTCGCCGTAGAACTGCTGCTGATTAATCCTACTATGTGTGTGTGGGTGCATGTGTGCTCATTTGCATTGTTTACACTCCAAACTTTCTGAAATAACGAAAATAAAGTTGTTGAGAAGAGGCTTAGTTATTTTGTTACTGTGTTTTGAGTCTTTTGACATGACCTAGGGTTAAACTATTGCAATTTCACACCCAAATTTATGAAATAAATAAAATAAAATTATACATGTCACTTGTTAGTATATATACATGTGTGTGGATGGTTTGGATGGTTCATAAAGTCAGCCCTACCATGTTGTCCCTCACCATAACATGGCAAGGGATAGAAGTGCATGAATATTTAAGATATATGTGTGTGTGTGTGTGTGTATCCCCATGTGCATATATCCCTCACCAAATGGTGAGGGACATACCTTTTTTAGACCTAACAAGGTCAAAAAGGTATCATGATTTGTGATGGTTTTGTCCTTTTGCACATTAATACCTTCCAAAAAAGGAGTGTCCCCCACCATTTTGGTGAGGGATGTATGCACTTGAATATTGTCCATATATATATAAGAGAGGAATATTTATGTGCATCTATCCCTCACCATAGGGTGATGGACACTTACACAATTGGAAAATTCATGTGCAAAAGAGAAAAAGCCATTTATGGTTATATACAGAAGAGGAATGCTCAAGTACAAATAGGGAAAGCCATGTAATCATCCCTCACCATAGGGTGAGGAATGGATGCACATGAATATTCCTATATATATTGGGATCCTTTACCCTATAGTGAGGGGTGGATGCACATGAATATTCCTATATATATATTTATGGGGAGGCTTCTTTTAAGCGTGAGCTTAGGATAAAATTCCGTAAGCTTATGCTTTTGGGGCCCACCCTTGGTCACTGTTGGTCGATCCAAATGGATCAAACACGCGACCCCCCTAAATTCCATATGTCCACCAATTTTCAGTCAAATTCAAATTTACTGGACCGTTGGATTGATTAACACCTATCCAAATGGACTGTTGACCATTAAACTTTTAGAGCCTAGATGAAGATAATAGAAATCAGAGTTTGGGCTTATTTTTTGCATAGAGGAGGGCCCTAGCGAGTCCTTCAAACCACCCCCACACCCCCCCCCCCCCCCCCCCTCCCTCTTCCCATCCCTATGTGAGTCCTAGGTGGGCCCCACAAGCATGAGCTTATGAGCTTATTTCGCGCTTAGGAGAGAGGCTCCATATTTATATATGGGGCATGCTAGTATGCATCCATCCCTCATCATAGGATGAGGGACACTTTCATATTCAAAAAATATTCATGTCCAAAAGTAGAAAAGCTATATATAGCCTTTTGCAAAAGAGGAATATTCATATTCAAATAAGGAAATCTATGTAAGTGTCCCTTACCCCTATGGTGAGGGATAGATGCATACTAACATTTAATCTTCTGAGAAGTATTCTTACACACCTATCATAAGAACCTTTTATAAGGCCCACTTGTGGGTCCCATTTGGGGATGGGACCGGGGGAGATGGAAAGATCTATGTGGGTCCAACCCATATATCAAGTTTTGGTCCTAATCACTTGTCCCTAACCCCTTCATCCATTGCCACAAATCCAGTCCATTTGGATTGGTGTACAGTCGGCCAACAGTCCAGTAAATTCGTATTTAACTGAAACTTGGGGTGTGTGACTATCAGAGGGGCCCCTGTGTATTGCAGGATTTGGATTGGATGATTGATGGGCCCCGCCTTAACTCTTCATAAAAAAGTGGTGAGAACTAGTTCTCATAGGATTATTTCCCTATATATATATTTATATACTGTGTCTACACTGAAATTTCTGAACTAACCAAAATACAGTTATTGAAAAGTGTGTCAGTACTCAGTGGTTTTTTTTCCTTAACCCAGTTCCTTTTAGTAACTTCTTCTGAATCTCGTTATGATATGTTTGCACGCATGTGTGTATCTAAATTGTTTGCATTTATAGTCTTAAATGTCTAGAGTTTTTGCAATTTTATGCTCCTCTAAGTTTCTGAAATAACCAAAATAAAGTTTATAGAAGTTCGTATGTAATTTTCCCAAAATAGCGTCACGGTTTAACATAACAGATCAATTTTGAACATATTATCTTAGTGTTATAATAAAATTTTTTTGTTTTGTAGCACTCAATCAGGAGGCATTAAATCATTAAATTAATATCATGTGCCTCAATTTGTGTTAGCTCCTTGCCATTTTGTCAGTACTGTTTTATTCTGTCTCTCCTTTTTTTTTACAACATATCTAGTGACACCATCATCTTATGTCTACTACCAATTGCAGGTTCCGTTAAAAGTTGCATCACCGCTTGATCCAAATAAACTACACGGATTAAAGCTTGCCTTGGCTGGTGACCACCAGTTCATAAATGCTGGACTTGCTGTCACACTTTGTCGATGTTGGCTTCAAAATACAGGACATGCAAAGGATTTCTTTCCAAATGTACGTTCAAATCAAATCATTTTCGGAAGATCATTATCGACTAAAATTTTATCTCCACCATTAATACAGAGAATGGAGGCTGTACCCATTAACACTTTTTTAATTCTGGAATTACAAACAACCGATGAACTGGAATAAACAGAAAATCCCATTACTGTTTAGAAAATCTAAGGTGGTCATTATATGCTAAGTAGCTCATCGAGGTAAAAACGGTGTTAACCATAAAATAAAAATTGGTTTGGGGAAGGAGTTGAATAATAACTACTTTAAGTTTTGAGGCTATATGATGAGCAACAATGTCTTCTATGGACATGCAATTATTGCATTATTTATCTCTATCTCTGTCCAACTTTTTATCTCCTTAGAATCATTATTTCTTCTTGACTAATATATGTTAAGAACTTTGGATGTTGACAGAGAGTTTCCACAAGAAACACAAACTGAAAGCTCATTCCCTCTCATTGTGTACCATTCATATCCATTTGTAATAACATCAAATTGCAAGAACTTCAAATATTTATGTAGAATGGAATGGATGATTATCCATACTGTTGTGTTTGGAGCTGACACTGAAGTTGGAAATGCATTGAATCAGATACAACTTCCTTAGTTTTCTATCCCAATATTTATTAGTTTAAATTCCTAATGTCAATTTAGGTTGGAAAATCAATATACTTTATCCCATGGCACGGTGGAAGGTGCTCACTATTGCTACATTGAGGTTGTGGGTTCAAGTCAAATTACTGATCAATACATGCACATACTTTTCAACATGTTTCTTTCTTTTCTTTTCTTTTTTTTTTATTTTCCCTTGCCGAGCAAATTTTTGATATAGGGTGGAAAAATCAATATACTTCATCCAGCATTACATGTTTTTTGTTCCTTTTAGTTTTTATTTCCTTGCTAAGTAGCCCATTTCAACTCACAAGGTGAATAGTGCATAACCAACCATCCGTTTTGCCAAAACTTTTGAAGTATGCAGTTTGGGGTACATCAAATTATGACTGAAAAGGTTATTATAGCAAAGTGATGGAGCAAAGAGCTTCAGCTTTGCCACAATAAGATTCCTCCACTCTGTTTTAAATTCATCAAGATTGAGGAAATAAGAAAAAAGCTTCCTCAAAATCTACTATGTAAATAAAAACTTGGAAAGAAAAGAAAGGCATTGAGAAACGTATGATCATGTCCTACAATGTTACACAGTTTCATATTCCTTCATCAGCCTATGAAGCTTTTGGTTACTTCATACAGAAAATACTTGGTTACCTATGAAGCAAATATTGAGTACTTTCCATACATATATATATATATATATATGAGTAATGATCTTATATAAGCTTTCTTTATGGTCTTACGATATAAGCCACTGACCGGGGCCCACTTGGGACCCCATAAATCATGGAATAGTGTGGGATTGAAAGATCCAAGTGGGGCCAACTTAGATATCAAATTTGAAGTCAGTCTAATACCTTTAACCCATTCATCCATAGCCCACAAGTTTAGTGGCTTTATATAAAACAACAAAATTGACCCTTGATCTAACGGTCCACTTCATTCAGAACTAACAAAACCCGGTGGGACCTATATATATTGATTTTCTACATGTACTTTGGAAGTTGGTTTATCTTATGAAACTTTTGGTGTTAAACTGATATCCTTATTTCTTAACTGATGAGAATTGACAATAGGGAGACGGGGAGTTATATTTGCCGGAGGGGTTTCTGAGAGGCCTTAGCACTGCAAGACTCCCTGGAAGGGCTCAAATTGTCAGCGACACTGCATTGCGTTCTCATAGGTTATCAGAAGTAAATGAGAATTCTTATGGTGATCTGGTCTTTTACTTGGATGGAGCTCACAGTCCTGAAAGCATGGAGGTTTGTTCTAGATGGTTCTCTGATGCTGTAAACCTAGGCAGAAATTCTCTGAAGGGTGGAAAAACAGAAGAATCTCAGAAATGTTCCTTGCAAGACGACAGAAAGACTTCAGGTGGATCTAAGAAAATATCAAAACAGGTAAGTTTTAGAATTGTGAATTATACTGCAAGTGTTCTCCAAATTATTTGAAGATTATCTTTAAATGGGGAAAGGTAGTGGCAACTTCAAAGGCCCGCATCCAGTAATGGGACCTTTCCAATGAATGGGTATTTCCTCAACTGTCTACCAATGTGATTTCTAACACTACAATGGTTCATAGACTACCAAAGTGGCCATTTTTTGTTTACATGCACCCGAGTGCCTGTATTTTTGTGGTCCATTGCAATAACATCTGGGTTTGTAATGAAATCTCTTTGCAGATCCTTTTGTTTAATTGCATGGAGGTGAGAGACCCTCAGCTTCTGCTTCCACAACTTATCAAAACCTGTGCATCATCTGGTATGGCTTTTCCTGAAGATGGAAGTTTTTGGTGCATCCTGCCAAGTTGCTTTTTATTAATGAGTTAATAATCTATGACAATTTTCCATGCAATCATGTGAGGTGCTCAAATGCTGTTCATGGTGTTGCATTATTAGGCGTTTAGAGTTTCCGCTGCAGATTATGGTGCCGTTTGTCAAGTTTACTTTTTGTGTCTGTTTGACTCAAAATTGATTCAAATAGATGTTTGAATACCTTAGAGTATTTGGAAAAGTTTTTGTGGCAGTCTGATTCAATCAGCTTTAGGACATTGTTTGTGTGTGCATGCCTGCCTGTCTACATGAGGAATTCTACAAAACACCCCCTTTAAAAAATGCCCCTTTTCTTACCGCTTTTTTTAGGGGGTTGTGCCCACCTTCAGCCAATCCAATCCTTTCACAGCCACTGCTCCACCATGAATTGGCACAAGCCCAAAACTTATGCTGTTCTAGACATTATTCAGTTGAATTTCATCATGAGAAAACTGCACACTCTAAAACCATAAAGCTTTAAGGACTTAAAAAGTAACTGAGGATTAGGATCATTTGATTGGGCATTTGGGCTGACATCTTGTAGTCCCCTCATTTGCGTCCAAATCTTTCCATCCCTGGTCTCCCTTGATATTCATTTGTCAAGGTGTGCCCACTGAAAGGGGCCTTTTTTCTTTTTTGCTGCAAAAAAAAAAATAAAAAGAAAAGCCCAGGCATTTCTAGCCGGCCCCCCTATATATGTAGTGCTCACTCAGTTTGTAATATATAATTGATATACTGTATTATATAGTGCTACAGAATTTCTATACATGATAGTAAAGATGTTTATATGGAGTTATGGATTTCTGTGAACTATCTAGATATGTGCATCTGCTCAAATGATCACATGATGTCCTACAGAAAAGAAATTGACAATCATGATTTTGCAATATCTAAAAGTGGAATTGGTTTTTTCTTTTTTTTGTGTCATTAACCGTTGTATTAATACCATTGGCCTCTTAAATATCATCCTTGATATATTTATCTTTTTTTAGTGGCAAGGTTAGTTTCTTAATTGAACAACATATGACAGTTCCTTTTATAGGTAGAGTTACTTTCTTTTTTAATTGGAAAGGTTACATTCTTCAGTTCTATTACAATTCCCTTTATGTATGATAGTCAAATTCACACGGAGATTTTGGGAAAATGGCCTCTCTCTCCTAGTGGATCATTGAACTGAATATAATAAAAGTTCCTTCTGGCTCCCAAAATGCCTGAGTTTCTGAGTAATAAAACTGCTGTGATAGTACTGCTTTAACCCATTCCATTGATGATGCCATCTGAGATATCTTTTTCTTAAGGTAATACTGTGCTGAATTATGTGTTTACGTGATCAGGTGTTCATTTCTCAAAAGCTCTTTTTGTCCCGAGCTTGTCAACATACAATAAGGTTGACTCTGCATCTTCAACCACTGCATCTGATACTTCAAAGGACTTGTCCTGGCAATCCACCCTCCAAAGAACTTGGGAAAAGATAATCCATGGAAAAGGTAATAATGTTCTATCAATTTCCAGTTAAAGACTTCGTAGAAAGCCCTTTTTTTTTCTCACTATATTGGGAACTCAAACTCAGACACACACACACACACACACACACACACACACACACACACCCATGTCTTTGACCAGCTAAGCTATGGCCAGGGATGAAATCACCTATTTTTTTAATTACAAATAACCATCTGCCTTTTTTACTTTTATATATAACCACTCTTTTAATCTGACAGTGTCAATTAGCCACCTTAACTGGAAGTCTGGCCAATTCTTCAACTCATTGACGAAATCCAACGTATTTGAAAGGATGTAGATACCCTGAAATGTAACCTAGTTTGAATTAAACCTAAGGTGCGAAGCCTGTTTAATTTGGCCTACTTTAATGCTCTTCTCATATTGACGCTCGACACCCTAAGTTTAATCTATATTGACGCTCGACACCCTAAGTTTAATCTATATGAGGTTATATCTCATGTTCTTTTTCTTTTTAACAATAAAGTGTCTTGGTTCTCAGCCATTGCAAATCAGCTCTAATGATCAGTCTAGGTGGCTCAGATTTTCAGGATACTCGATGTGGTCATTTATAAACATAAAGGGAGATGATTATTTGGAATTTTTAAAAATATAGGTGGCTATTTGTGTGCATACTTACCAATGAAATTGAAGTTACTAGTATAATGTGGAGAGATGTGCCAATGCCATCAAGTACCATGTATTAATGAGCTTTTAGCTAAGCGATGTTCTTTGCTTGCTACAACAACTTAGTTTGTATGCACCTTGTTGAGATTTCCAGTTTTGATTGCTCGTGAGTTATCAAGGACCGTGAAATCAATACCTTGTTTGTTGCAAATTGTTGAAATTCAAGTGTTGATTGCTTCTGAGCTCTGAGAGACTGAAATCGACCTCTTTCAATTGTTGTTTCTGTTAGAGTTGTTAATGCAATGCTCCATTATATGGTTTCATATCCACTTATGGCAAATAAGGGAGTGGATTCACTGGCAAAGTGTGAAGGGAATCAAGATTCTTTTATATTATTGATTTTTTTCCTTTGCTTTAACCTTCATTTATGGGATTTTGCATCTTCTTCAATAAATCTCTAGACAAAGAAGAGCTGTCATTGTTCTTAGTATGAGAAAAGTTTTGCGTTGTTTCTTGATAGTGGACAAGAAGGGTATTTTTGTGAATTGGTGTTACTGTGCAGTTTTACTTATTGAAAGAACGTGTACACTTCACTTACGAGCGGCAGTCATGTGTTACTTTTATGAATATATGTGACTGATATTTCTTTTTTAGCTTTTATGCAAGTTTGCTCCCACTGAAGCTTAGGGATGACAGTTACGATAGTTTTCATCCCCCGTTACTTTCAAAATTGCAGATCTTATATCTAACCACTACACATTGTTACATTCAATGGATGCTTTCAGGTTCCATACCTGAAGAGAGCTCCAAGTTGGATACCTCAGAGACCTTGCCATCTTATGAATTTCTTTATGAAGATCCCTCACAAAAATGCAATCCCATCTGCAAGCAGTTTGCTTGCAGTGCAGTTATCCCTTCATTGCCAACAACAATAAAATGGTTAAGGGACTGTGCAAAGGAAAACCCTGCTTTCAGAGTTCAGGTAAATCTAATCTGTATGGACTTAGTTTCACTATACTATTGTTCTCCAATAAAACTCCTATATGCAAGTAAGGAAGAAGTAATGCTAATCTAAGGAAGAAGTAATGCTAATCCACTTCTTGTCTGTACTCCATCCACTTTTTCCTACTTTTGTGACTCTGCAAATTAACACTTCACTTCTGGTTTCGTTCAAAACCAGTCAGTATCATGTGGTGTTTCCCACATATGATAGCCTAAGATCCACAGTTGGAACTAGTATAAATGGTGGACCAATGGAAAATTGGATTGTGATCAGAAGTGTTGTTTTAGATTGTGAGTGACGGAGAATATAGCGTCAAGCAATGATGCATGAAAAAGTATAACTCACAAAGTTGAGCCAAGTAGATGGATTAAGGCTTCTACCATACATCATGTTTTATGTTTGCCTATAAAAAAACCCAAGAAAAGGAAAAAGAAGAAAAAGAAAAAGTGTTCTGCTCAACTTTTCTCATTTATAGAACTTATGTAACTAGTTCTGTAACTACAGGTTCTTGTGACTGGATCATTGCATCTAGTTGGTGATGTCTTGAAGCTTTTGAGAAGGTAATGTATGTACTAGAGCCAATTCCTTCTCACTCATTTCGCTCTTGCAGTTTGAATGTGGATTCTTGAAAAGAACTCATTGCGCATTTGCTTTGCTGAAATTTGGATACATTTTTTTAGATATCAAAATTTAAAAAAAATCTTTCGATGAGTTTTTGTTGTATTTTATATGGATTGTATTTGCATCTCAATCTAATAAAAGGATTTTCTTTTGGATTTTGTTTACGCCTCATTACTAAGATAATCATCATCATCAAAGCCTTATCCCAACTATGCTGGGGTTAATTATATGAATTTTGTTTCTCCATTCTGATGTATCTTGAGCCAAATCCTCAGATAAGTTGCACTTTTTTAGATCTATGTTTACTACGTTCATCTACGTCCTCTTCAGCTTACTCCTTTCCCTTGGTTTGCCATTAACTTGCATTGCCAAACTTTTCTTTATAGACACCATTGCGGGGTTGCTTGGATATGCCCAAACCATCTCAATGGGATTTCTCTTATTTTATCCCTTATTGATGCTGCTCCTAAATGGTCTCAAAATCACTCATTACTAAGATAGTGGTGCACATAATATTTTATTTTTGTTTCTTTATATGCTTATGGTCAATTCACTATTAGGAGTGTAGAAAAGGAAGAACGGAGCCCGTTAAAATTGTTGAACTGTTTCAATCTTCAAATGAACAGTTGAAAAGGCCATAACCTCAGTTTTTATATTGTGGGCAAGTGTCGTGTAATTGTTTGGTTTGGCTTAACAAAATGTTTGATTGCCATGATTGAAAGTAGCCGGCAGGAGGCGCTACCAAAGTCATTGGTAGATGAACACAGGACTTGTGATTGTGTGGTTAGGATTCAGTGAATGGTGGGACCGACTGCCCATCTACACAATCCCTACCAGATGAATTGTGTAGTGTGGATCATAAGTCTAGAGATTGGAGAGCTTTTCCACCATGGACAATCTCCCTTCCAAAGTACTATTAGTTCGCTATGAATGTTCGAATGATAAACATTTTACAGGTTCTGAAATCGTGCAGACCACGTTGGTAGGGTTCAAATAAAGCCATTAATCTCAACAAGATCTGGTGACCTGATGATGTTCGGAATCTTCAGTTTATGGTCCCAAATTAAGCGGACGTAAAATTAGTGAACTCCAAAAGAGTTGGCTTGGGCCTAGATTTTAAACTTTAAAGTTGGTTGGGTTGTGCTTTGGAACTAGGCCTGTTCAAAAATCACTTCTTTTTTGTAGGGGTAACGTCATGAATCCATCATCTATTGGGCCAAAACTAAAATGGGTGTGATCCTAGAGCCCTAGAATCAAACTCCTTAAACAATCGAACTACTCGGTTTTGAAGACCTACGAGCTTTGGTAGCCTTGTGGGGCCTGCACCTAAAATCAATCGACATGAAAAAAAATAAATAAATAGGAATTTCAGTACGACAAATTTGGCATCTGGTTGCTATGTTAAAAAAATCAGTCCATCTTGCCTCCCTCGATGGGCATGAGTACCCGGGTTTGGTGGACCGAGTGTGCACTCATTTTGGACAGTGAGAACTTCTAGGCTGTAGATCAAATGGGACTGGTGATAATAGGAGCCTTCGTTACCACCATACACAGGCTGTGTTGTGGGAATCTTTTGATGCCCTAGTTCCAAGCTGAAGTGAAGCCCGAGGTAGGCCCCAGAAGCATTGGGCCTCACCATAAAACTATCAATCCAAAATTGTGGAAATGGATATAATTTACATATCTTATGAGGTTTATCTTTTTGTTCAGTATAATTAAGATACAGAGCATGACATTAGAAAAACTACACTTTTTTTATGTAAATAAATACTTATCAAGGAGAAGGGAACTTTAATACTTATCGATTGGAATATCTTAGCCATCGGCCAAGTATTTATTTACATCTTAGTTTTCTTTTGCACTTATTAGTTTGGACCTGCTGATCAAAAGGTTAGTTTTGCGTTTTGACTGTGTTAAAATCTTTGGGATATGACTCATCCACTTGCATGTGATCACTGGCCATATCGACGCTGAGACTATTTTCCTTTAAACAAAAATGTAATATGCCCCCTGCTAAATGTTTTATGTTTTTATTCATCTGATAGTTTACGCTTTAACATCTCTCGTAAAATCCCTTCCTTTTAAAAAAAATTTTAACTTTATATTCTTTTATATATATTAGTTACATGGGCCGACTTGGGCCTTCGGAAATGGGCCTAAGCACTGGGGACAATTTTCCATTTATATAGAAAAAAAATAGAAAAACAAGGATGAATTTCATAGAATTAATAGTTGATTCTACATACATTGCAGATTCTACTTCATATACCTTACCTTTGCTAGGTCATTCATTATTCAAAGTTTTCATCCACAACACTTGCTTACTGAGATCTAGAGTGATTCAACCTAACCTGGGTTAGATCGACTCAATCTGTTGCGTACCTCAGAGTAAACAAAAGTTGTAAGACCTGATCTTCCAAGCTGGATGAATTATGATTGGGTTTCGCGTTACGTTTTGTTTTGTTTTGTTTTGTTTTGATAGCTCTGCTTGACGATGGGGGTGTAGAAAATTATTTCGATTGCCTCTACTAACAAGTGCTGGTTGGAATAACTCGGTGTTAAATTAAAATATTACCATTAAATAACTTTTGTTATGACCCAAGGTATTCCTCGTTAACGCAACCTTCAAACCTTTGGCCTTTGGTTCAAACCAACTGAGCCACTACCTTGACAGCTTACCAATTAAATAAATAAAAATTATACCCATGAAATTATTCATATATGTAGAGATTCATTATGGAAATATGGTGGTGAAAGAAAACAAGATAGAGAGGTATCATTTAAGGTAGTTTTTTTTGTTTTTTTGAAAAAAAAAATAAGACACCTGGCCTTTATAGTTCTTTTCAGCTCACTTTTCTCAAATAATATTTTAGATACATGATGATTACATTCACATAGAAAAGCTATTATAGGTTTCAAACCATGGGCATTCAGGCGAGAACTGCATGGTTGCGCCTCTTACCTCTCGGTTTATTCAAGTTTGAGTGGGGCTTAAACCTTGATTTTGTGACTTAACATAAAGAGTTTCTTGTACATACCCCCCTAAGCTTAAAAAGATTTGTAAATAGGCTCCTTTGGTTTTAGTATTAGTAAGTCAATCATTTCATTTTAATAGCTACCATAACCCCAAAATTAGTCTACCTAAGGAGAATGTGTTAGTATGCTTTGGTTTTTTATAAAAAAGACAACTTTGTCGTTATATTCATTAAATAAAAATGAGTATATTGTTAATTAAAAAATTAGAATTAATTAATCTCAAGTCCCAACAACCTCTCTCTACAAAAATGCACTCATGAACCTAAAGTCTAATAATGTATTTTGTGATTGTCATCAATCCAATGGTTGGATGTGCAAGTATTGGATAAGTTATATTTATTATTATAAGTACATGTGTTGATTGTCATTAAGATTGATTTGGATTTAATTAAATGGGCCCTACATGGTGAAAATTGGATTTATGTAAAGTTATTTGTTTCCACTAAACGTAATTTTTTAATGTTAAGCTTTAGAGAAAAACAAGCATAAGCTTTTGAAATTATGCATATAAGAATAAAAAGGATGGAAAAAAGTGTCATTGACTCGCAAAGTTTATAGTGATTTGAAGGTTATTGATTTAAGGGACATATAAGGTATTAAAATAAAAGGTAGGGCCCTATTTACAAATTCTAAAAATTTTAAGCATGACGAGCTATGTACAAAAAGGTCTACCATAAAATTTGGGAAAAGAGTAGGTCTCTTTGAGTCAACCTAGTTTCCAACACAAAATAGGTACTTTAACCGAATGGGACTTAGTCCACCATGGTTTAGTCCATCGTGACTCATGATATCATAGGATTTGGGAATAATTATTAAATAATAATAGTAATAATAATAATCATCATCACTAGAGTCAAAGAATTGTGCTGACACTTTGGAGACTTTTGCTGGTTTAAGAGTTATTAATATTTAATACCCAAGAAAAAAGGTAGTTGATTATTCCTTTCTAGACTAATGTGAGATTAGGACCGGTATAAAAGAAAATAGTTTTGTAGTGTTTCTTGGCTGTTTACATTGATGAATGTTGTTTACCCAAAATAATAATAATATTATTATTAATAAATAAATAAATAAATAAAATAAACCCTAAAAGATGGAAAATTAGGTAAGGGCCACCAAACACCCTTGGGTCCGAAGTAGCCGGTTATAACGCTCCCACCCATTTTGAATAGTAAAAACTCTCCCCCTAACTAACTTAACTGTTTCCATCCTGTCTTTTCCAACGTCTCTTTTCCTCTCCGTCCGTTATCTATCTTGAGCTTTATTCCAAACCGAAATTCGATGGATGTCCAATGAAAAAAAAAAAAAAAGGCCCAGCAAAGAAATCTGTTCATAGTCTTTGTTCTCAGAGAACTTACATTTCATTTCCATTCCCATCGCTTCTAGAGAATATGATCAGCAGCGACTCAGATGAGTTCGTTTCTTGCTCAGATGACAGCCCCAGGTCGCACCAAATCGTTTCTGATGGGAACCCAACTGTACCCCTTCGTGGGTTGCACCGGTCCTTAACAGTCCTCTCCGACCACGTGGGATCTGTCTCTTGCTTGGCTCTCTGCGGCGAATTTGTCCTGAGCGCCTCTCAGGGTAATGACATCATAGTGTGGCAGCAACCGGATCTCCGGCAATTCACAAAGTTCGGTCAGGGAGATGGCACAGTGAAGGCCCTTGTAGCCATTGGCAACAAGGTCTTTACAGCCCACCAAGATAGCAGGATTAGAGTTTGGAAGGTGTCAAGGAGCACAGAGAAAATATTTAAGCTTGTGGCAACGCTGCCGACCTCCAAGGACTACTTGTGCAGGTTCATGAAACAGAGCAATTATGTCGAAACCCGCAACCATAGGCATCTTTGGATCGAGCATGCTGATAGCATTTCGTGTTTGGCGGTCTACAATGGCATGGTCTATTCAGGGTCATGGGACAGAACCTTGAAGGTGTGGAGGATCTCGGATCTCAAGTGCTTGGAGTCGATTCGAGCCCATGACGATGCGATCAACAGCTTGGTTGCTCACAGGGGGGTGGTCTACTCTGCCTCTGCAGATGGGAAGATCAAGGCCTGGCGCAGGAGGAAGGCCCTGCACTGTCTCAGGGCGGTGCTGGAGTGCCACAAGGATGTGTCATTCAATTCTGTGATTGTTTGTGAGGATGGGAGATGGGTGTACGGGGGAGGGTCAGATGGGAGTGTGGTCGGATGGGTGAGTGATTTGGGTCTTGAGAATTGGGAGCTGGTGTGTGATTTGAAGGCACATGGGATGCCTGTGCTTTGCCTGTGTTCCATGGGGGAGTTTATATGTAGTGGTTCAGCTGATACAAGCATTGGGATATGGAAGAGGGAAGTTGGAGGGAGCCTCAGTCATCTAGGAGTGATAAGAGGGCACGAAGGGCCGATTAAGTGCTTGCAAGCCTCATCATACAGTGTTGGAGGTGGGTTCTTGCTTTATAGTGGAGGCCTTGATAGGAGTTTGAGGGTTTGGTGGGTTTCCATGGAGGATTGTGCAAAGAGAGAGGGAGACACTCAAATAAAAGGTATAGAAAAGAAATGTATCATCATGTCCTAAAGATTTTTAGTGTAGTGACTGTAGTCATGTACCACGCATTCCTCCCAAGTGTGTGGCGGTGCAGAGATGCAAATAGAGAGATTTGTGGGTCATCTTCCTTTATATTCTGTACAGACTTATGCATGGGTTTGAACACTCCCTGATTGGTTGTTTTCTCAAACTAGAATGGTATTGCTGACATACCAATCTAGGGTTAGAATTTTTAATCTTGCTGTGCCAATTTTTGAGCAATTTCTAAGCTGTTACATGAATCCTGAATCAGATCGTATGATTGCTTATCTCATTCCCTTCTGATACTTTTCCTCCTTCCCGCTGGTCCCATTAGGTGCAAGTTCCCATCCCAGAACTAGACCACCTAAAAAGTGAAAGGTGTACTCGTTAGCATTCAACAAAAGCCCCCAAAATGAAAAGGATGCTACTGTCCTATATCTTTCCAAAACCTAAGATTGGTTGGAATTCTGTAAACCTGAAATTGGGAATCCATGTATGTGGAATTTGTAAACCCCCCAGGGGAATTATGAATGGGAATTCAAGAATTAGCCCTTAAAAGAATTCTTGGTGGAGGATTTGCAAATAGAAAGAGGTTGAAATTATGAGAATTTTGTGTAAATTAGACTTTTCAAGTGGTTGAAATTTAGAATTGTAGCAAAGAAATATGACACATTCAAATGTGAGAGAGGCAATCATCATACACTCTCTCTGAGTTCCCAACATCACAAATTATATTCATTTAAATAAATGAGCCCACTGCTTTAGAAGTAACAGGATATTAAAGAAGATGATCAATTCAACACAAACTGGTCCAATGAAAATTGGGGAAAAGTCTGAACTGGTAGAAACTAATAAAAGTGCCCGTTCGGAGAAATTATTAACAAACCACCCTTTGGGAGAAATTAAGTCTGATGACAAGTGCCTGTAGCACAGCTAGAAGGTGCTGGTTGTTGCGACCAATAGGCTGCAGGTTCATTTCTGTAAGGTGTTGGGGAAAAAAAAACAAAGCAATGAGAGTTATATATCAAAACAAAAGCTCTTGGGCTCCAAGAATATATATAGTCACAATTACAAACATACCCACCATTAAACCCTGCCCGTACTCATCATGGACCCGATTTGGCATCAAATATCAACGACCCATCATGGGGCAGGTCGGCTTTAGATAGGGGCAAGTTTGAGTTGGGCATGTTCGATTCGACCAAGATCTTATGAGCCCACCTCTGATCCCATTCTTTCCATCAATCTCACTGCCTTCCGGGAATTGTAGGAAAAACAGTTTTACGTCTTTAAACTATGGTGACCATTGGATTAATCCAAAATCATTTTGGTCAATGATTTTGGAGGACCCATATCTCGATGATCTCAACTGCTTTGGACTTGCATTCTAGGGAGGGACTTTCGCTGGATGGAGCATATAGCCCTTTCCATCTGCTATCCCCTCTGTGCTGGGTCATCTTCTTGAGCAAACTCGGTTACTAGGAGACAGTGATTGAAAATGCTGTGGTGGGACTGTAAAATGAGTGTGCCAACTCTACAAAGCCCTTTAAAACAATGCCCACGAGAGTTCTTACTAAACCCGTCCAACTGAAAATAATACAAAAAATGCCATAGCACGATTAGGGTTGCAAATTAATTTTTATTTACCTGGGTAACATGAGTGTCCAATTGCAAATAAAGCAGGTGTGAGTATTGTAAGCCTTCGAATTTGGGTCTACATCCATGCATATAGGATCCGAAACATTCGCATCCAAAATTAGATAAAAATATGTATGTACCAACTCAAGATTTTAGATACATGATGATTACATTCACTTATAAAAGCTATTACAGGTTTTAAGGGTTAGGCCTACACAGCTTGAGTTATAATCATATTTAAGAGTCTGTTTAACTTTAATCATATATAATATATTAGTCCTGCTTCTATATTTAAAAAATTATTTTAAAGGTCTTTTATCCAATTATACTAATTTAATATATGTCTTATTTGACATATGGATCCAAATTCAGATTATAAAGTAGGTAGGGGTCCAAATCCACCATGGTTCCGTAATAGATACGATCCCTTTTGCATCCTTAAGTACACTGGTCAGATGAGTTTATAGACTTCTTATAAGATGGTGAGATACTATTTTTTTTTCCAGTTGAGACTTTCGCATGAACAATTATGCATGCCTTCTTCATCCAAGAAATCAAATGGCAAGGATTGAAAATCCTACCAAGCAAACATGCAAGACCCACATCCATAGGAGAAACGCAATGAATACTTATGACACATTTATTTGATAAGAGGAGGTCATGGTAGAGAGGAAAGTTATTTTGATTTTTCACATCGCTCCCTTTCAATCATTAGGCAAGACATTTTTCATATTTCTTTGCAGAAAATCGAAAAATAAAAGAAAAAATGGAAATAGTAAACCCAATTTTATCCGGTAAAGAGGATTCTGATTTCCTAAATTGTAAAACCAAATTATAGAGAGTCCAAATATTATATCTGTGTGCTGTGACCACCTTTTTAGTTCCGCTGTGTGGAATAATTTTCATTTTTATATGTACGTATGTATTTAACAGGGAGCCAGAGGTGCTTTTGCGAATAGATAATTGTATTTTGAAAAAAAATAATAGACTTTTATGTGGTTTTGCGAGGCAAATATAAAATTTTTATATAAATTTTTTTAAATAAAAATAAAATTTTCACTGTCATTTTAGAAGTAAAAAGAAGTTTACAGGGTGCTCCGCGGGCACATGATTGCATGTAGGTCCGCAGAAATATCTCACGCCCGCGCAAGTCCTACAATTCCAAGGAAAGTAATGCATTGAACAGCTTTTATTACGAATCCTAACATTAGTAGTGACAACCAAATCGTAGCTTTCGACACGCCCTCTAAAAAATATTTTCAAACCTCCTCCTACATGTTCTTGCATTGCATTGCATTCTCCGTTCTCAGTTTATGAAAAAACACTGCAGACACATCCAGCAAATGACATAGAACATTACATCTCTCTCTCTCTCTCTCTCTCTCTCTGCTTTTAATGGCAGGTCTCTACGCTTCCTTACGATCATCTCCTCCTCCTCCTTCCTCTCGTCTTCTCTTTCTACTAACAGCTCTCCTGCTCAGCCTTGCTGCCTTCGCTTTCATTCTCCAATGGCGAGGTGGTCTCGAAGAACTTTCATCACGTTGGCCGGACCAGGAGTTGCCTGGTGCCGAAAACGGCAATTCTATAAGCACCCATGTCCAATCCTCCACCGTGTCGTCCTCCTCCGACTGCCTTGAGATTCTGGGTCGGAGTGCGTCGCCTTCCTATCCGTACTATCACGGATGGAAGTTTGACGTTGAATCGGACGGGCGTCCCAAGGTGAGATTTTGCAGGTTGAAGATTGGAATTGGATTGGATTTGGTTGATGGGGTTGTAACGGTTCTTGTTATTACGTTGGTTTTTGGGATTTTGGGGTTCGGTTTTTTCGAGGTGGCGCGAATTTTGATCTGACTTGGACGGATTAGGCTACGTTTGAATTTTGTAAGAGTTTTGGTATTGCATTAGGAATGATGATGAGATTGCATTGATGGATGTCTCAAGCTTTTGACTGATGAATTGGATTTGGTTGGTGGACATTGCTTTCTTATTTTATTTGATATTTTGTTCGTCCTAGAGCTGTTTTGGGGTGTTGATAGTTGTTGTATTTGAGCCATTTTTGGTTGGGATTGGGATTTCAGTCACTAATATTAGTTACAGAGATAGGAACAATAACAATACCTGTAGATGGTTGAATTTTTCTGGGCGGAAAGGATTAAGTTCTTGACCAAACTGTTCAAGAATTTTCTCACTACAGGAAAATTGCTTGATGATTGGAAGAAAAGTACCGGGGTCCCTTTTTACAAGAACAGAGAAGATTGTCCAAACCAAGGAAACTGTGGGGCTGTTTGATACCACCCATGTCCATGGCTGAGATGGGACCACCAAATGGTTGACCAACACATGTCTCATATACAAAATACTAGCACAATTTATCTCAAAGACAAAAGGCATAACATTGATCATATGGTCACTGTTGTAGATTTAGGTTCTGTTGAGAAATAATTGGATGAGGAGATCTTGTTATTCTTTATCTTAATTTTTCTTTAATTTAAGATTTTTACATTAGAAATGTGTCCCCTCGCACTGTGTGCTGGTAGAGACATCTCTCCAGGGAGACAATCAGGGTGATCACTGCGAAAGTACTGGCCGCAGTAAAATTGAATTCACACTAGCCCGGTGAACCATGCACGAAAGAGTTGCATTAGGAACAATGGGAGATGACTTCCGTAAAACTTGAATTTCATGTAGTTTTCATGGTTGTTTTCAGTTTATTTCCAGTTTGGAAGTAGAATTGTCAGTATGTTTGAGTGAATTGGCATGTGGTACTCTTGTTTTGTTTGGAAATGCTTAGGCATCAGTTGTTCAGAATCTCCCGATGATGTATGACAATAGTGTGAGGTATATCTTACTTTATTGTTGTTGTTGTGTGCTTAAAAGATTTCTGGTAGAAAGGGTGGATGACTTTTAACCTTTTTGTAAGCTTGGTTCTTTTTGTTTCATCCTGATCTGGTTGCGAATTTAATGCTATCACCTTTTTCCTGAAGATGAATGATGTTTTAAATTTCATTCATGTCCCTGTATCCACATAAAATTTGAAGCTGAGTTTTGTACACTTTCCTCCAAAAACAGCCTCAGTGTGGCCTTCCATTTTAGCAATTTATTGCAACTCCAAATGAACTTCTCTGGAGCTAATTTTTTGCCTTCTACACATGCTATGCACAAGCCCTGACAATTGTGATGCTAATGAGCAGATCTCTATTGTAACCAGCACTTCTGCCAGTTTAGAGCAAATTTTACCATGGATGTTTTACCATAAGGTCCTTGGTGTTGGTACTTTCTTTTTGTTCGTTGAGGGAAAGGCTGCAACACCTAGTGTATCTGCTGTCCTGGAGGCCATTCCTGTGAGCAGTTATTTTTATTGTCTTCATAGCTTTATAGAATTGTTAGTGCTTTCTTTGTTTTCCATATTTGTGCTCTAGATTTTGGTCTCTTAAATGCAATGACATATACTCTGCATCCTTTTGTTTTTCCTTTTCTTCTTCTTCTTCTTCTCCTTCTTCTTTGGTAGGGGGTTAAACTAATTCACAGAACAGCAGAGCTAGAGGAGAAACAGGCAAAAAGGTCAGTTAAGTCTGCTGCTTGCATATAACATATTCTTATCCTCCTGCTAAATTCTATCATAGTCTACAACACTCTTTACCTTTTGAAGGGTGTTGGTTTTGATTTTTGAAGATGCATTTGTCTAATATATGCAAGTTATTATTCTCAATGGCTTAGTTGTTCAGACTGCATGTATCCTTTTGAATACACAGGCTTGCCATTGTTCTTCTCTATGTTCGTAAAATTCCATATTCACTCTAAAAAAAAATAAAATAAAATCTAACATATTATGTTATAAAACAATGGTTTTATGGTCTTCTCAGTTGTGTAAGGAGGCATTCAAGCATCTCTCCAACACCACATGGCCTATACAGGTGTCCGAGGGTTGTACCAGCGATCTAACATTTCACCCCTCACTGGTACCACCTGAGAAAAGACTCGAACCCCAACCTCACCAGGCTCTAATACCACTTGTACCCCATTGAGCTATAACTTATCTCAAAACCAATTGGTGATGGGAAACAGCGCAACAATGGTACTTTTATGGTCTTCTCGGTTGTGTTAGGAGGCATTTGAGCATCTCTCCAACACTACAAGGACCATATGGGTGTCTGAGGGTTGTACCAGGGACCTAACACAAATTTACAAGTGAATGGTACATTACAAGTATTTAAAACCTTCAGAACTAGTACACACTGGTTAGGTGGTATTATCCTCTCAATTCACCTAATTGTCTGCAGCTTATTTTTCATCTTCGATATTTTTGTGATCCTGTGGAATTGACTGCATTGAGATTGATAAGGATACTAGCGTGAGCTGTAATGAAAATTGGTTTCTCTATTCTGTGCTTATTCTCTCTAGTGCTTGTTTGTTTAGCTGCCACTCCCCTATATGAAATGATATATATATATTTTTTTAATGGATGGAATATTTTGATAATTGTAGTTTTAATCTAGACAAAAGCCCATAGCACAGATGGAAGGTGCTCATTGTTACAACCATGTGGTTGAGGGTTCTATCATGTTACCTAATCAAGGAAAAATTTAATTTTAGTTTGATTATACATAGCAACCATTTTAAGTTTGTTTGCATATTGGTTTTGTAATCTATTTAGTAATTTTTTAAAAAATCTGTAACCTATTACATGAACTCTTTGTTTGTTTTGGATTTCAGCCGAATTTGGAATGAAACTTGGCTTGCAAGCTTTTTTTACAAGCCATGCAATTATGAACTATTTGTCAAACAGTCTCTTAATATGGAAATGGCGATTATTATGGCTCGGGTATGTATGATTCTTTCCAGTAATTCACGTTGTCATGAAATGTCTTTATCTTTATTTCCCATTAGTAGAGGAATTTATTAAATGGAAGAACAAATACAAATGGAATATTATTTGAGGTAATCATGACCTCTCAAAACTCCCTCTTCAACAATGGAGTGAAATATGTATTCTATGTAAGTGGGTACATCTTAACCCATTATTTGGACTTGTTAGCATAGCCTGCAGCATTTATTGTAAGTAGTTGGCTTTGCTTGTCCTTTACTCACAAAGTCACATTGCAACCCCTCCTCGTCTCTTAAAATTTTCCTTGCACTGCTCTTCGAGAGTCACTCTCTAAAGCATTTTGAGTTTTCCTCATAACATCTCTTTTTGAAGCGAGAAATTTTTGTGGACTTTTTTGTAGGATGCTGGCATGGATTGGATCATCCATCTAGACACTGATGAGCTAATGCATCCAACAGGTGCTCGGGAGTACTCTTTGAGGCAATTGTTCTCGGATGTGCCTAGTGATGTTGATATGGTTGTTTTTTCTAATTATGTAAGTGGAAGTATGAAACACATGGTTTTTGCTTGAGGACTTCGTTTTCAGTTCAATAAGTCTATTGGCATTTTCTCATGTTCCAGGAAAGCAGTGTTGAGCGAGATGATATAAAGGATCCTTTCACTGAGGTAAGTAATCTCATCTTTGAAGCCAAATATTTGATAGGCAAGACTTGTGGGGAGAAACATGAGGCATCCCAGTGGTAACGGTGTTTCATCCCACATAGCTGCCCTGGTATTGATCCCTCAACGAGTAGGCTGTCCCACGAGTACTCTACCACTTACTCAATACTGTTGTGGTGTAAATTTGAAGTTCATCAAGATTGAAATGCATGATATTTAGCGACTTATAGTTCATTAATTTTCCCCTTGATATTATTGTTCTAGCAGTCACTCCGGTTGTCATTATTGAATTACAACTTTCACTTGTTATTGCATGAAGAATTTAATTGTCATGAGATTGTTAATATGATTGTGCAATTTGATAATCCAGTTCCAGTTGTAGGCATGCCAAAGTTGTCTTGGTTTTGAGACTTGAGAGTTGTAGGCATGCCAAAGTTGTCTAGGTTTTGAGACTTGAGAGACCTTACCAAGAAACATAGGAGTATCAATCTTACATATTGAAGTGTGTTATCATGAAAGATAATGCAAGTTCTAGATAGATGCATAATCAAACAGTTGAAGAAAAAGCATAATCATTAAACGTGGTTGTTATGTGAAAGTGCACCATAAGTATTTGTTCTTTTAAATAGCATGGTACACCTTATATATCTTGAGGAAGACAGGCATCTAGTAAGAAATGCCATTTATGATAAAACTTCAAGAAAAATTTTAACTCCCTTTACGAATTTTGGAATAAATGATATTCCTTGTTGATTTTTGTCAAGTCTTGATCTCTTTTCATGGTTTATTTCTAAACCTTCTACTTTCAACAGTTCGTTGATGCTTTAGTAATTATGGTGGTGACAACAGCAATTCGTACAACATTGAAATAAGTGAACTTAATATTAAAATTTCAATTTATTCAAATAGTACTTTTTTGTAGGTACTAGGAAATTTGTTCCCATTTCAAATGCCTACATTTTTCACCCTCTCTTTCCTGTTTTTGAGCCATACTTCCACTTAATATAGTAAAATGTTCCAAACAAATCTTTTCTTGCACTTTTTTCTCACAGCATTCCTACATCTATGGCTTGGTCCTGCAATTATGATCTCGACTGGGACTGATATACCGAAGCTCTAATTACATCCTTTAATTCATATGCTAAATTGGTATAACTTATAGCACTTCTAAAAGATTTCTCTAAATCACCTCTTGTGGCAAACTTTCCCAGACAATGCTTTCTTGAAGATCAGATGATGTTAGTTACATACTATGAGGTTTTATTAGTGAAATCATGTCTGGTTTTTTTATTTTTTTATTTGTTTATGCAAAGGTTGATATAAAAATTTTGTATCAGTATCTTGAACTAAACACCTGCCATTGCATTGTATTCTATCCACATTAATATCATTTGTATTAATAGGTCTCAATGTTCAAGAAGAATTATGACCATCTCCCAAAGGAGATATACTTTGGCATGTACAGAGAAGCAACACGTGGCAACCCTAATTATTTTTTAACTTATGGAAATGGAAAATCCGCTGCTCGAGTTCAAGATCATCTCCGCCCTAATGGTGCACACAGATGGCACAATTATATGAAGAGTCCAAAGTGAGATTTGAATTTTTATGTATAGTATGATACATAATAGAATTATGGGATTGCATGGCTTTCAGTTATTTCTCTATAAGAACTGAAAATCAGGAAAAAGAACTTTACAAGAACCATTATATGTGTATGCTGGAATGAACTTATGATTTCCAAGTTCTAATGTGAAAAAAATGATGACTTCACTATTAGGTATTTTCTGACAGTTAGGAAAATTTTTCCTTGATAGAGAGACAAAACATGAAGAGGCTGCAGTTTTACACTACACATACCCCAAATTTTCAGACTTGACTTCTAGACGTAATCGCTGTGGTTGCAAGCCTACAAAGGAGGATGTCAAAAGATGCATCATGTTGGAATTTGACAGAGCTGTGAGTGCATTTGACCACATGTTGGCCAATTTCCTCTTAACATTATGATAACAATAATGTGTTCCTGCCACATTTAACTTTAAGTATTAACAAAATATTTTTCCTGTAGGCATTTATAATTGCTTCAACTGCTACAGAAGAGGAAATGCTCCGCTGGTAATAATTGATGCAAATAATTATCCTCTTATTTTCTGGCATCTAATGATCTGTGTTAAAAATATTGCCACTATTTTGAAAATCCGGCGGAATTTTTGCAAGAAAATGGTGGATTAATCTCAAACTCTATGCAACTTTTAGTTTTCATTTTGAAGAAAAGATTAATAATTAACATAGTTTTTATATTTTACATTTTTAGTTATTTTTATGATGTTTTCTTGACTTTATAACTAAAAAGTTCCAAAAGTGTTGATATTTTCCCAATGATGAAAAGCTTCCAAGAATGAGGTTTTTGACATTGATGATAACACATTTGACAGTTGAGGGTGGTTTCCCATTTTCATTTCTTCTTATGACTTTTTTCTTTTTTGTTCATCTTGATATCACTGGAAAAACGTTTGCAAGAGTAATTAATAATCTAGGAATCTCAGTTACAGGGCCTGGGTAGATGTATAGTTACTTTTCAAGGACAGAATCAGTGAATATTTAGCCAGTTCTGGCGTAGGGTACATGTGGTGTGCTTATTTTGGCGATTTAAAATGCTGATTTGATGGTCCCTTTCTTGTGGACGGAGGATTCTCCAATGATCTACATTGGGAGATCTTAACCATCATAAGTGGACGACAAATATTTAGTCAGGAATAGAATGTAGTGGTTTGGAGGAGAAGTAAAGAATGAACAACCTTCCAGTTGATATTTTTAGGTAGATAATGTTTACAGTACGGCTTATCAGATTGTCTTTCTATACCAAAAAACCATGGCCCCAGCATATACCAGAACTGTGCATCTCAAAACCAAGGTGTCACAAGGACCCTGGTGAACATGGGTGCCAATAGTTTTATACAAATAGTGAAAGATATTGTTACCAATCAAGAAAAAGAAATAGTGGAAGATATTTATCTTGATTCTGGTATCAGCTCATATGGGTCTAATGAAAAACTGAATCCAGATAAATCAAAATGCAATAGTGAATAGTAGCACATAAATCATCGTCACCATTGGATCCATATAACATCTATCTCTAATCTCTTGTTTGGCTTTGCGCGTTCAACTTTCCATTCAATCCTCCTAAAGCCAGGTTCTCTTTCACCCCAGTCTAATGGTGTTTTTTTTAACATTCCAAGAATTGTTCTCCCTATTCTCCTACATAAACTACTTATAACAAACAGAGCTCCAGAACGCGAATAGTCAAAATAATAGTTTTCCTAATGATCATTCTTGACAAATATTTTCCTCATTAATACATCCAACATTGTTGGGACAAAGGCCCTTTGTATTCAAATTTGATGAAATCTAGAACAAAACAAGATGATAGAACATTGATGGAAGAATAACATAACAAGATGGCACTGTACATTATTAAGATGTGCTAGGATTGGTGCATTTTTTCACATCAGCTCTTTCGTCCTTCTACTTTTTCCTGAATACATGGAGGACTCAAACTCAAGCACTCTCACACAAACACCCATATCCCTAACCAATTAAGCCAGGGACTGAGTGTTCTAAGCAGCCTTTTTATTTATCTTATGAATCTACACCTTCTAGTATCATTCTCTACTCCAAGTTTGACCGTGTAGTCCTTTTATTTATTCAACATAACATGCATGGGAACTTGAACCATGATCCTGAAATCATAACATGTGCATTTCAAAGATGCATCATTAGTATACATGTTTTAAAGTCGACGTTGAAGTTTCAGATATGGGTGTGGAACAGGATACTTACCCTGTTTGGCATGCAATTTGGAGAGTTTTATGGTCTTTATGATAGTCTGCTACAATGTTTGTGTCCCTTTATTCTATGAGACTGTTTGTTCCATTCTCTGTCCCCTTCTACAGGTATCGTGAACATGTTGTCTGGACTGATAAAGAACTAAACATGAAGCTTCTTAGAAGGGGCATTTTAACCCGTATATATGAACCAATGGTAAGTTTTAACTACTTGTTACTACATAGAAATTACTCCAGCTCCTCAGTTTGCTTTCTTGCCACCTTGAAATTCCTAACTATGTGCGGTCGCCTATGAAATTCCTAACTATGTGAGGTCACCCACTTTCATAGGCCATAATAGAAAGCTTGAGGGAGTCTGGAGTCTTCAGTTCAGCAATTGCATCAGCTCAGCAAACACATTCAAAGGAGACGTTTTTATCTCCTACTGAAGAAAACCTGCGGAGCAACAACTTTTCTGTAGATGGAGAAAGTGGATCACACTTTTTTCCATCCAGGACTAGTAAATATCAGGCAGCTTCCAGGAAGGTGTTGGAGACAGCTGATTCTTCTCAGGCAGCGGTTCCCCCATTATCTCCCCCGGCCTGGGACACTCTTGACAGGGAAACATGACCATCTTCCTATCATGGTTGTTTCTTCTGTCTCTAACCATCTGAAAATTTGAATTTTCAGATACAGGTTGCTTCAGCTAAAAATCAAAAGAAACAGAACACTCTGACTGGTGTTGACTGGAGTACATTTTCAGGGTTTCTCATAGTTGAAGGAGTGAGACTATCATGGAAGATATACTACCCTTGTTTTGGGAGCTTCAAGGGGCATTTCAGTTTTCTCAGGGTGCTTCAAATACCTTGACTTCTTTTTTTTTACTTTTTTAATTTTTTGAAAAAAAATATAGTGTATACAGATTGAACTGCTTATTTAAAAAAATTTCAATTACCATTCCTCTTTCTTTTTTTTTTTTTTTTTTTTTTTTTTTTTGAGGAGGGGTTGGGGGATGGATTCTACTTGTGGTACTTAAGTAATGTCATTGCCACTTTTCTTGTCACTGATAAATTTATTGATGAGTGATTGTAAGAGAAGGGAGGTTCTGATACGGGTTATTTTAGTTTTTTTGAGACTGCAATGCCACTGATGGTGGCATGTCTTTGAATGTTAGACGAGTCGGTCCCCATATGTGTTTTCTGCATTTAGGAAGAGGACTTGATATGTTTGAACGATTGGACTAGTAACTGAGGAGATTGTTTTTCATGGTGATCTGAGCAGTTGGGGCAACAGTCGAGTCTTAAAAATCGAACTATTGCAAAACTTTAAGATCTAAAGCATGCATATCATTATCATCCTAGTGGGAGTTCACACTGTTCCTTCCTATGGTGTGATGTTGGGACAGTGGAGGTTGTGAAAGCACTTTCACTTGGGAATTTCTTAGCCCAGCTGGTTGCTTTATTTCTTTACTTTTTTTGTTTTTCACTAAGGAAATGTGAGGCCTTCTTGTTAGATTTTTCTGAACTATTATCTAGGGTAGGAAGGAAAGCACAAATTTCCCCTCAAACCTTTGGACCACAGTTTCAAATATGGTGCTAATTGACACAGATCTGTGATTCTGATTGTAAACAGGACTTATACTGGACATGGAGATCATTTGCCCGGTTATTGTTCATATATTATCAAATACATTAATTGTAGAACAAATGTATTTGATTTGATTTTGGTTTTTTGTTTCTGTCTTTGTTTTTGGTTTTTGTTTTGTTTTCTTTTGTTTTTGGCTGGGCCCTGGAGAGACCCAACTGATGCTTAGAGTGAACCCTAGCAGACACTAAGAGAAGACCACATGCATGCTCAAGGGAGAGGACTGCTTGCACACCCAAGGAAGAGGACCCAGGGATTAAACACTAAGCGGTTGGGTGTGATTGGGATATTTACCTAGGGATCAAACACTCGGCGGTTGGGTGTGATTGGAATATTTTTAGTACATAACATATTTTATTGTTGTTTGTTTGTTGTTCTAGCAGCAGCAGCTGAGGAAAAAAATAGCCACTTCTCCTCATAGTAGAAACTGACTCTGCGCTTCCCACCTTAAAGCATGGCAATCACGGGTAATGGTGGGATTTGTAGGTCTTAACAGGGATCAAGGGTCTGCACAAACCTTCAGGGTTCCACAATTGTGAGCATCTATTAAAGGGCTGCAAGCCATGAATTGCTTTATAAGTACTTACAAAACCATTCAATTTTGGTACGCTTCAGTAGCCAGTAAGGTCATTCAAACATACTAATCTTTGGCCCACGTTTAAACTACATTGACTTTATGACGCCACCCTCACCTGCAGATGGTGGGTCCAACAATATTGGTCTGCTACTTTTAGTGCTATGGCCATATGGGTCTCCCTCTATATATATTGTAAATTTATTTGTTATAGTTGGGTGAACAAGTTTCTAGATATGGTCAATAATCCTCTACTCAGACTTGTACCCCAATCAGCACTAGGGCATATCATCCGTTGGGTCTATAGGGCAACTGGGTATTCAGAGCATCTAGAGGCTTGCATTGGACTCTCTCCACCTGAAAACTTCTTTGATATCTCTACCTAAGAAGGGAATCTTTAGTTTCACTTTCCCACATCAAATGCCAACACACTAATCCAGTAGAACTATCTTTGTCATGACTGGGACATCATGGTATCAAACGTCAATGAGATCATTAAGTAGGAATTGTTCTTGACGAGTTTAAGCAGCACACACTGTGGTCCCAATTGCCAATTCGGTTAATCATGTGGCAAACACATGATAATCCCTGCAAAAACAATTAATGTGTGGTCTTCTAATTCATTACTTGGGGGATGAGGTCAGACACCTTTTTGGTTCACAAAAGCCGAGTTTATTTCAAGGGCCTACATGAAGAACATGAGATCTTTTCATCTTCATTCTTTTCATCGACAGTAAAAAGATAAATATGGACAAATTTTCATCACAGCCTTATATCAACTTGATGAATGGTTTGTTGGAATTTGATGATGATGCACTTGTTGGAGTAAAATTGAACAAAAAAATTGTGAAACCTCTGTTTGAGAGACAGACACACCACCTTAGACACTTAATGCGTTTTCATGCTATTTTCATACAAAAATAAACTAAGAATGACGTATTACCGCTTGAAGATCAAGATTGAACAAGCATTGGCATTCATGAAGACATTTAATCGAACACATGGGGTGTGAACCGATGTGTAAAGGTCCCACACAAGCTAGGAAAACTAGCCCACTGTCATTATGAATTAACTGTTCCAGGGCTGTTTAATAATTTGATACACTACAGGGTGTATTGTGCAAAGACTGCTGAAATTCAAGATAGTATTCACACAAAAAAAAGACTACCGTGACTGTTGTTTGGACTGATGACCACAAGACCCAACTGGGCCCATATCCACTTGAGTCCAGCACCTCCAGATGTGCCCAGGAGCGCACAGCTAAGGGGCAGGGCCGACTTCCCAGATCTGTGGATCATGTGGGGCCCAAGATCATTCTTGTGCAAGGTGTCTGGGACTCTGGGTGGACACTTTGATCACAATGGGCATAGTCTTCACTCTTCAATGATGAGTGACACGGATCAAGTCCAAGCAAGACTTAAACTTGTCCTTAACCAGTGTCATCATGAATGCCCCAAATCGCTTGTACCATTGTCTAGAAGCTTGCTTTGATTCGTACAATGATTTCTTTGAATTGCATTAATGATCAAGAATCTAAAACTTTGCTCCACCAGCATAGACAGTTCTTTCCTTATCCTTGTAGACCTGCTTGCATCTATTGGCCTGATTGCCATCATTAAGAGACTCCATCTTTTCATCTATGATTGCTGCCTGTTGACCATTTTTCTGCCCTTCCATTGACTCCGGATACGTGGATGGCCTAACCGTCAATGCATATGCAACCACATTATATGTTACCAATATATCTCCGAAGCCGTATCTGACTGGTGGCTTTCTCACTCTTAGCGGTCTACCCGTGTGCTGCTCAGTCTGATTATCCTCAGTATTCCGAGAGGAGCTAGATGCACTCTCCTTTCAAATTGGGATGTTTGACTCCACCTAAACGGTGTCACTGCTGCTACCTACTTCTGTATTCTTCACCTGCTTTCTCGCATCGAGCAAAGCAACCTCATGTAAAGTATAATCCCTGCTGATGATCAATTTGGGTGAATCCTGATTGGTACACCACAACTTATATCCCTTCACCCCATGAGCATATCCAACCAAGATGCACTTCACAGCCCTTGATTCTAACTTATCCGTTTTCATATGAGCATATGTTGGGCAATAGACAACCCTCAAGTTAGAATAATCAGCTGAATTACCTATTCACATTTCTTCCAGTGTTTTGTAACCAATCCCCTGAGTGTAGAGACCTGTTAACCAAGTAGCCTGTAGCATGTACTGCATCAGTCCAAAAGTCTTTAGACAATTCTGCAGTAAACAACATGCAACGAGTTCTTTTCAAGATCGTTCTGTTCATCCTCTCTGCAACTCTATTCTGCTGTTGAATTCCTATGTTAGTGTAATGCTGAACTATGCCTTTATCCTTACAAGAGTTCTCAAACTCATTGGATCTGCACTCCTTGCCATTATCTGTCCTCAACTTCCTCACCTTCCTGCAGGTCTATTTCTCAACCATTGCCTTCCATCGCTTGAATGTTTCGAAGTTCTAATCCTTTGTCTTCAATGTATAAACCCAGATTTTCCTTAAATAATTATTAATGAAAGTCAACATAAATCAGGACTCACCCTTAGAATAAGCCTTAGAAGGACTCCACACATCTAAATGAATATAATTAAGGATACCTTTCATGCGATGAATACTCATTTTAAAACTGAACCTATAGTATTTTCCAAATATGTATTTCTTACAGAAATCCAACTTGCCTGTCTTTGTGCCACATAGCAAATTCCACTTTCTCAAGATTGTCAAGCCCTTTTCACTGATGTGATCGATACGCAAGTGCCATAAATGCATTGAAACAAATTCATGGTCATCTGATGAAAACAATGTAGCTTCACCTAAGACAATATTTCTAGGCAAAACATATAAATTTCTAACTCTATTGCCTCTCATAAGAACAAGAGCACCCTTCACAACCTTCATGACTCCACCTTCAGCTGAGAACTTATAACCATCGAAGTCCAAGGCACCCAAAGAAATTAGATTCTTTTTCAAATCAGGGACATACCGAACCTCTATCAATGTTTTGACGATTCTATCATACATCTTTATTCTGATTGTTTTAATCCCAATCATCTTAAATGCAACATCATTGCCCATCTAGACACAACTACTGTTGATCTCGCAATAAGTGATAAACTAGTCCTTATTGTGACACATATGGTAGGAACATCCAAAATTAAGTATCCATTCATCCAGACAATGAATACCTTTTGATATTACAGAAAATGCACTATTAACATCAAAACATGATCTTCCCTCTACAACACTGACTGAATCATCAGAGGATGAATCTTCCATTTCTTTTCCTTTCCTCTTCCTATCAAGATAGTTCTTTCGAATGCCCTTTCTTATGACAATAATAACATTCAATGTTCTTCCTGTTGGATTTAGACTTGAATCTATATTTGCCCCTGTTACTAGAGTTGTTTGTTCATCCTCTTGCAACCAAACCCCTCACCAAGTTATCATTATTTTCAGGTATAACCTTTTTCTTCAACTCCTTAGAGTTCAAAGCTGCCCTTACATCTTCTTTTGATAGAGTATCTCTACCATACATCATGGTCTCAACAAAATGCTCATATGAAGGTGATAAAGAACATAACAGTATAATAGCTTGGTCTTCATCACCAATTGAAACATCAATATTTTTCAGATCCATGATAGTATCAAGGGACATACCTTCCTGCATCTGGAGAGAGAACAACTGTTTCTTCGAATACAAATGGTTCGTCAGAGACTTTGTCATGTACAGATTCTTTAATCTTAGCCATAACTCAGCAGCGGTTTTCTCTTGAACAACCTTTCGCAACACTCCATCACTCAAGCATAACAAAATCATTCCATATGCCTTCTCAAGCATATTCCCTCATTCGTCTTTTGACATCGTCACAAAAAGGGCATTCTTTCCCTTCAATGCTTTCTGCAGCCCCTTTTAAACTAACAAAGCATTCATCTTCATGCACCACAAGGTGAAATCATTCCTGCTATTGAATTTTTTAACTTCAAATTTTACTTCATTTCCTGCAAAATTTCTGCACCACACTGTAGATTTCGTCACCACAAGCACGCCGGAAGAAACAGATCTAAAATCCGAGTTCAGATGGCTCCGATATAGCAGAAACAAGTTTCTACACTCCAATCTGTCAAACCTCGTCATTGACCATCAAACAGCCAATCTCTCGCTTCCACTACGTAGATATACTCAAACGAGTATGTGGGCACAAACGGATCTCCAATCGGATACCGAATAATCAAGATATCGCAAAAAGAAGTTTCTACTATCGATTCATGGTCAAACTACTTTGACCATACCTACTAACGTCAACCCTGCACTTGCTAGTGGGTTGGGTTCCGCACATGGATTAGGTCGTGCTAATAGGTTAGGTTCAACCCAACCTGAATACAACCCAATCCGACCGGACTGCCTAGGCCCCTTTCTCCTTCGTTCCCCTGATGTCTACAACAGGTGACCAAAGCCTGTTTGGTTCAGGCACTAGAGACCAAGACCGGTCTGTTTCCTCGAGGCCGGTGTGTTAACGGCGATGGAGAAGCTGCGAGATGCAATAGCTCATGGTCAAACTACTTTGACCATACCTACTAACGTCAACCCTGCACTTGCTAGTGGGTTGGGTTCCGCACATGGATTAGGTCGTGCTAATAGGTTAGGTTCAACCCAACCTGAATACAACCCAATCCGACCGGACTGCCTAGGCCCCTTTCTCCTTCGTTCCCCTGATGTCTACAACAGGTGACTAAAGCCTGTTTAGTTCAGGCACTAGAGACCAAGACCGGTCTGTTTCCTCGAGGCCGGTGTGTTAACGGCGATGGAGAAGCTGCGAGATGCAATAGCATCCGGCGAGGTGACTACTCCGGCGAGACAGCAGCAGCAACCGGCATGCCCCCAAGACCTGCAAGATCCAGGATTGCGGATCCCTTTCTATTCTTGTTCATTAGCAATACGCAATCAGAAAAATCTTCTCTGTTCAAATCCAAACCCAAGTAGCACTGTGGAATTTTTTTTTCAAACATCTCCTTTAGTTTTTATAAATGGAAAACACACGACCCAATCACCGACGTGACTGTGATGCGTGGCCCACCGAGATTAGAGCAAATCTGACCTCCCTCTCTATTTCGTGAAACAAAGATCAATCTCAATGAGATTTTCGTAGATCGCAAGGCACATAACCTAGGCTCTGATACCACTTGTTGTGCACATGTGGAAGCGCTAACCTACGATCAACAATCAAAACCATACACAATAAGAGACAAGCACACAAAAGCACACACGAGAGATTCACATTGTTCGGGGAGATGCCTTCGTCCATGGCCAAAAGCGAACTCTACTCTTTTATTGCGCTATTTTGTTTAGATCTGGGGTTATAGGTTACATCATATATATAATTCTTTTTTTCTTAACCCCTAAGAAAGCCGGTACAAAGATCAAAATACCCCTAACCTAAAGCCCGGTCAAAGACTAACCTTATGGACCAATCTGGTGAACCCGGAATACAAGATAGAAAGCCCAACAAGGAAGATTAAATTAATTTACAGAAAGACTGAAAGAAAGAAAGATTCGCTCATCACTATATAATGCATTTAATAATGGATCTTAAGGGCAGATTTCAATTGCCAATGCCCAGAAAATCACAAGCATGATAAAAATTCCCGCATCATTTGTTTGGAAAGCAGCATGTTAATTACAATTTTTTCTGTCCTCAAACCATGGATATGGAAAGTTTCAGTACAATGTATCCTATATATAAAAAATTACTTGAACGGTTGAACCCATATTTCAAGTGCAAATCATTGCTTCTGGATGGACCAAGTTGCAGTTTGTCCTTTGATTTACTTACTTTGCTAGTGACGAGGACTCAAATAACCGAATCGCTCGGCAGAGATTGTATCTAGAGTCTTCTGCAATTGTCAGTGCTACATCCTGAGGCATTTCTATCCCTTCCTTCTCAGCAATGTGCTCTAGGACACCAAAAATCTGCAGTAGAACAGATTTAAAACAGATTCACTACTGGGTTGTTTTTTGAGTGTCAATTAGAAGAATAGAATAAAATCTTGGAGAAAAATTTTGCAACCTTCATTATTGATAAACCGAGTCAAGAGATCTGCTCTTTTCTCCAAGAATATTATTAACATAATGGAACAAAAAGAAATTCTCCGTTAAGTGTATTCTACTAACCCAAAACTTTCTTCACGCTAATTTAAAAACCTAAGGCCAAAAATTTTGAGATTCATGCACGAAGTGGAACTCCAAATGCTTAAATCCTGTGTAGCACTCAAAAGTTGAAATTCAGATAATTCAACAGGCTAAAATTAGTAGTAACTTTTTAGGTAGGTTGATTTTCAAAATTCTGACATTCAAATGTAGCAATTGAAATGCTCAGGGGAAATGATGATCTGACACTGATGTCCAAAATCCCAAGACCCGCAATTCTTGTAAAAAATACCTCCAAACAAACAATTCTCAGAATTCCAACTTTCTTAAAGCTAGATTATATGGATAATTTGGAATTCCATTGAGGGGACAGCATTGGGAGAATTCTAAAGACTCCCAGACAAGAATTCTTAGAATTCTTGAAAACAAACAGACCCCTGGAGCCCATTTGTATCCTCATAGATCAGGTGCATATAATTTCGTTTTTGGAAACCTGAGTTACACAAGAAAGATGCAATTGTTTTGTTCTTTGACATAATACACCTAATCACAATTATGGGTAATTAAAGTTACATTTTACATGTAACTTGAGTGCAGTGCAACTGAGTCCCAATGATCCCAAACAGGGCATTAACCTCTTAGAACTTCCTTCCTACCCAAAAAAATTCTTATAACTTCCTCAAACGTAGCTCTTAGAACTTCCTTCCTACCCAAAAAAATTCTTATAACTTCCTCAAACGTAGCTCTTAAAATGAGAAAAGCAACCAAGGAGATGACCTCATCATTTGAAGGTGGTAGAAGCTGAATCATTTTGCAGAAAGATCTGATTGATTGAAGACTGGAGAATTCAGAGCAACAAAATAGAAACTTATGACAATTCTTGTGCTTTTCCATGATCCAGCAGATGTAGTCTTGGGTATACACACAAAGTTGATCGGCTTGGTAGAGAACAATTGCTGCAGAGGCATCCACAAGATATTACCCTATAGCTCAAATAAGACGATTGAATTTGATAGATAAGATCGAAATGGATGCCATAAAACTCGAGAATCAGTATGATTACCTTTTGTGGCCATAGTATGTGTCTCCTCCACCAAAGCGGTGATTACATGTTTCTCATAGCCGACAATTTTAGATAAATCAATTTCAACATGTTGTGGAGAAAATGTCACATATACATTAATTCTCGCCACTTCTTCTCCCTGGATTTTGATCAGAGGAAGTATGTCAGAATGCATAATCAGTTTATTACAGCCATTGCCCAAAAATCATTATGAGTCTACATAGTAATAATAATAATATATGATGTCCAAATACAGCATGGATACGGCAATGACACACTATGGACACGGCATGAACACGGATTTTACACATAAAAAATAAAGTATTGAATACAAGATGATATAATACGTTGACCATTTTGAAGTATCTGTGCATCGTAAATAACAACTAATATAATGGTGAAAATATTTTCAAAACTTTCAAACTTGGTAATGGATCTAAACCGTGAGAACTTTTATTTGGCACTATTGGCATGTAGGTCATTAAAGAAGGTAGCCACATGATACATAGTACTGGATGTTCGTCAAATCCAATATGCATTAGTTACCATTCTAAGAGCCGTGAAACAAAGTACCAGGAAAAATGTTTAAGCATGTGAGATAGGAAAACAAACTGTCATAGCTATTATATGATCACCCAAGAAGTACCTTCAGTTCAAATTCCTTCCATTCCTCCCTTTTCTGAAGAAAAGAACCACATAAACATATGAAAGAAACTCTTTGTCAGTAAGAGCAATTCATATAAAAGGCAGCTGGCATTTGCTTTAGGGTTTATTGACTGTTACCTTTAACGTATCAGGTCCAAATGCTTCCCTTAGAAAAGCCCCAACCATGGTTTTCTTTCCCACTCCAGGAGGACCTTCAAATATGAAGTGACTATCAACTCCCTGAGCAACCTAAAAGAGAACCATCGAAAACAAGAAGACAATGAAGTTGATTTGTTTCTATTTATGCACATTCATCCTCAGTATGAAATGAACCATTCCTACATCACATACAGCCACTCCCCGGCAATGATGATTGTGCTACCACTACACTTGAACAGATGATAATGCAACCAGAAGTGCCAAACCTTCGACTAGTTTAGAAGGAGATCTCATATTGTATATAAAATAAAGAAGATGACTCATGTTCAAAACTAAGTTATACAATGCTATTTTTGAATTCGCCACCTCCTAAGTATTTTCAACAAAATATATGGGACTCTTACTAGAAGTAGGATATCAATCCTTATCAAACCTATAACTTGCAGACCCAAAGACACTTATAATCTGGGCATAAAAAGTAATAAATAATAACGTTAAATCCTTTTTTCAAATTTCACCAGAATAACGCTTCCACTAAAATGAAGTCAGTTTATGCAGTTGACCACCGTCCCCCACTGAAAAGGAGGAGGTCAATAGCATCGCCACGCTGTGAACACAAAATCAATAAACATAAAAAGGAGAAATAGAGGAACGTTTGGGTTTTTGCTGATTTTATTATGTCTCGGTACAATGGCACTAAACGATTGATAGACCCAAAACCAAAAAGTTCAAGGTCCTTCATGCCCCTTTTTCAATCCAAAGCAGCATGAAAACAGACTTGAGGATAAACTTATCCAAGTCCCAAGCTTTCTTCTTCTGATTCTAAAAGAAGGACAAAAAAGTGTATAGTCTATAGACTTAAAATGAATAAAATTGAAAAAAAATTAAAACAGAGAGAGAGAGAGAGAGAGAGAGAGAGAGAGAGAGAGAGAGAGAGAGAGAGAGAGATAAAAAGGGAAATATCCTAGCTTGAAATAATCAGGAGACCCATACTGCCGAGAATAATATGAATCCAAACCATCGATTCAGTCTTTTCTGCATGCGTTTATACACACTTCAAATTTCAGGTCAATAAAAGTAAGGATTGTGTTGGATTGAACACATGTGAAAAATGTAGTTAAATTGTGTTGGCACTGCAATCTTCTACTATTATGTTAAAAGAAAACATCAATCCAAAAGTGCGGGCCTCATTGTGTGCAAAAATTATCAAATTGAAAAGAGATTATGAATTAGTGTCTGTCCAACAATCAGTAAGTATCTAAAAACAATCAATCGAAAAGAAAGACTCGTGAATCTTGTTCATCACCTGCTGGCGCAAGTGCAGAGCTATCTCTCGATGGCAAATGAACTCGTCGAGAGCCGTGGGGCAGTACTTTTCTATCCAACCACCAGACTTCTTCTTCTTCATCATCCTCACTTCAGCTTTCTTCTTGCGCCGTTGCTCCCAGATCCGCCAAGCGCTGACTCCCAGCGCGTATGGGTTCCCTGGAAGCTCATGGATCCTCCTCCCATCTGCGCCATATGTTGTATAGAAATCCTCAAACCCATCATCTGTCATCTCCAACCGCCTCGTCTGGGTCGTAGCGGTAGACTTTGAGTTCTTCTTGAAACGAGCTGATGATAGACCAGTAGAGAACAGAGAAGTGCAGATGGGTTGCATAGGAGAAGGAGGGGGTGCAGGAGAGTTTGGGTCCAAGCACGGATATGGGAGGTTCGACATTGTAGATTGGAAGAATGAGAGCGATGAAACTATGAGAGATTGGGAGAAGGGAAGGGGAAATGTAATAGAAAGTGATGTTTATAGAAGAAAAGATGTAGGAAGTAGCATGTTAGTAGGTACGTTATTGTGTTATATTTTTTCTCTTGTTCTTGTTCTTGTGATTGGTGTGATCGAGGGAGGAGGAGCGACGGGTTCGAGGGGAGAAGAAAAGAGACTGAGGAGGAGGAAATTGCGGGAAAAGGACACGTTGCTGTTGGGATGAGAGGGAGAGATTCAAATATGGCTATGTCAGCACTCAGCAAGAAGGCGCCAATGCTGCCGTCTCGGGCATTAGATGCCTCATGCCCTGCTCTCTGATTATTAAGGGGTGGTAATATTGGCCCGGCCCATAATTAATCCTCAACTAATATGCCCATGGGTCGGACCAGCTCGCTTTGGACCGGTTTAGTCCTTGTAGTAATTGGGTCCTTGTAGGCTTGGATTGAGTGTTGAAAGCCCACAATCTCAACTTGAGAGGATTTGGGCCTTGTTTATTTGTTCCCATTAAAATACATAGGAAATGAATGCATTGGATTTATACAGTTAAAAATGAAGGCTTAATTTTCACAAATGAATGTCAAATAACAGTTCCCTTTTGTGGATATAGAATCAAAGAAATTCATTTTCTATTTTTTCTTTAATTCTATTTTTATAAAATGAAGGGTTATTGGATGCTTATTTTTTAAGAACTTACTTTCAATCTTCATTTTTAACAACTTATGGCATAAATGATATGCAAGAGATTAGAGAAAGAGATTCTAATTCATTTGACACGCAAAATAGAAGCTAGGCTTTAAATCCTCTGGATGGGCCAACGACACGGCCAGTATACAAAATCCTTGGACCTCTTTACTTTCACCAAATGGATCTACTTTGGCATTTCTAAGGACTAGAAGAGCTTTGGTTGATATACAGACTCAACAATCTCCCCTTCAAAACCAAATCTCCAAGGAAAGATATTGGAAAAGACACAGATAGAGGGACCAAGGGAGAGAGAGGGAGATGGGAGACAAAGGATTGAAGGGGAGAAGGGAATTGAAAGCCTAACCCAATAGGCCCACCCGATTGATTATATGGGAGGCTTGGCGTCTCAGATGTTTTGAGGCAAGCCGAGCTTGGGCCAGGCACTTAAAGCCTCCGTCAGGCTATACGAGATACTTAAAGCCCGAAAACTATAGACGAGTCATACCAACCATGAACCCTCCTACCGTCCAACCTATATGGCACAATCACAAGTCGAGTTAAAGTTGACCTATAAAATCTGATTAATCCAAATTAATTTCTTAGACTTTGGTTGTACTTTTGATCCCTCCTTTTCGAATTTGGATCCTCTTTTGTAGTTGGCACATCGTGAACATGAGTGGACCACGTCACTATAAACACCTAATGAATTGGATGGAGAACAGCCCCACAAGATTTATGGCAATTGTTTGCAGTGATGTGCTAAACCGTGATTGATTTTTCAACCACAATCTTCATTTTCCATAATTTTTCTCTTTTTTTTAAATTAAACTTCTCTCTTAAACCTTAACACCGGATCGGGGCCTACCAAGGGAATTATCATAGTGGGGTAGAGGGGCAAGAGGCCTTATAGGGGCAGACCAAAGTTATAGGTGATAGAGGGGTTGCTGCTATTGCCACACCAATTTGTAGGGTTTCTTCTTCTTCCATGCTGGTGTTTCTCCTTCTTCCATGTTAGGCTTTAACACAGGAACTCCTGGTCAATTTGCGTTGTTTGGGGCAGATTAGACTCATGCATAAGCAATTAAGTAGCTAGTTTGGATTTGCATTGCATGGTATATGCTACATGCAGTTGTCTTGCACTGTGCAAGGCAATCCGCAGAGCCCACTTAGGGTCCCTACATGATCAATTCAATCCAGTCACCCTAGAATAATGCCTCCATAGGTTCAGATTTGATGGGTTTTACATCGATTCGGATGAACTGGACCATTGGATTGAATTTTTTTAAAAAAATTACATTCTAAAATCATTAAATTTGAATGGCCCACATCAAGCGGCTAGGATGATGGATTGACTACAAAAAGTTAAATAGGAATTGGACCCCTTTGGGTTTTTCGATCCTCCACATCATCCATCATTGTTGGATCCTAGATGTGTGAGATAACATGTGGGCCCACATGATCAATCTGAGTCCATCATCCTAACTCCATCCCCCCTTGTCACAGATCCCATGGGTTTTACACCGATCCAAATGGAAAGGAATGGACCATTGGATCCAAATAAAAAATAAAATTGTGCAATTTAACACTATCAAATTTGAGAGCCACACATTAAGAGGTCATGATGATGGGAGATTGACTTTTAAAGTTTATATATGGAATGGTCCCCACTGAGATATCCGCAATAGAGTACTGCCTATACAGACATACACACATATGGGGATTGCTTAAAAAACGTCCTACTATAAAAATATCCCATTTTTCTCTCCTCTTTTTTTCGTCATAGGGCCCCCCTTGAGTCATTTTAGTCTTTTAACGAACATTACTCCCACATGATTAGTCATAAGTCCAAATTTGACGCATCCAACTTTTAGAACCGGGCAATGAGGCTGATTCTTGCGTCCACCCAAAGTCCGCCCTAATTAGTAACAAGCCCCAGTATGAGCGTTCAAACCTTAATAAGATTTTCCCAACTACATTGCTATAGCACATCAAGATGACAACAGGTCGATCAAGGTAAAATATCATGTTCTTTAGAATCATGCAATGATTTCTATAATTCATGACCACCATCTTAATGTATAAACAGCTTAGGCAAACGTTATCCCAAGTTACTACAGCTAAAGGCCATCACAATCTTGCTACTTTTTACTTCAACCATTCATTCCGATTCATATTTCCTCATGATCTTACCATTAGATTATATGGCATCATGGTGATCTTGACAGCCATTTAACCTATTCAAATACATTACAAAGATAGGAAGTGTTCAAACTGCCCCAGATCATGCTGAAATTTTACACCACTACTAGACAGTTTCTAAGCATGATGCGCCTCTAAATACCCCCTTTTGGGACATTATAAAGGCCTTTTGCCAAAGTTACCATACTACTGCACTACAGGTCCCTCCCTCAGAGTTCTTCCTTAGTATCAAGAACTCCACAAAATTTGCAGGATAAATATAAGACCCTTGCGGGATTTCCCTCCAAAGAATTATCTTGTTTCATTACTATGGAGTATGGATTGTAGCTTTTCTAAGCCTGCTCCTTTTTCTTGTCATATATGATAATATGAGAGAATTAGGGCAATCAAATGTTCAACTCTCATTATTATGTTTGATTGACTTGTCATGCAACAACCAATATGAATAGAAAGTGCCACCTGGATTTCCTACATGTTTTGGATTTTCAATTCCTGCCGGCATTGCATGTAGCTCATTTTCAATTGTAATATTCCCTTTTGTCATAGCATCACATTTCCATGCAAGCTGAAGTGAATACAAAGAAGTAACACACTATTTGATGTGATCAAGTATCTCAAGGTCAGGCCAAAGATCAAGTCCAGCAAATTGCACTAGAATAACCGCCATATTCATCCAAGTACAAAGCAAATTCACCAACAAGTCCGACTACAAGTCTGAATGCCAAGAGTCCATTGAAACAAAAAACAGGAGGAGTTAAAAGCAATATGAAGCAAAGACTTACTCCCAACATTCCATACCTGAACTCCACTTTTGTAGATATGTAGCTTGTAAGTTTCATAAAAATAAAAAAAAAGAAAGAAACAGTGTAACTTCATTCTTGCATTTTCTATCACGTTCTTCTCCATTCTTCTTTCCATTTTTGCATCTGTGCCCATATTTCAAGTGCATATCATTGCCGCTGTATGTGAAATATATCTTTCAGAAAACAACAATTTACTATATAAATGTGGAGCAAGTTGAGTTTTGCATTATATTAGCTTACTTCACTTATGACCAGGGACTCAAATAATCGAACTGCCTGCTGGAAATTGTATCTAGAGTCTTTTGCAATTCTTTCTGATACATTGCGAGGCAATTCTACACCTTCCTTCTCAGCAATATGCTCTAGGACACTGCAAATCTGGAGAAAAAACAGATTCATTGCTAAGCTGTTTTGCTGTGCCTCTTGAGAAAACATCAAAAAAAGAATACAAACTAGGGGACAATTCAACCTCCATTACTAATAAACCAAGTCAAATGAACTGCTTCATGTACCAATACCAAGATTCTTTTGAAAATGTTGGAGCACAAAGTAATTCTTCATAAGTATATCCTACAAAAACCGTTTGTTCATACTCATTGAAAAACCATAGAGCCTGTTTGTATATCTGAAAACCAAGTGTGGGTAACTCTGTATTTGGAAATGATGAGTTATATGCAAGTTACATTTGCTTTGTACCTTTCTATAATCAATACATGTAATTTTTGAATACTGGGTAATCAAGTTAGAGTTGCTTTGTACCTTTCTATAATCAATACATGTAATTTGAATAATGGGTAATCAAGTTAGAGTTGCTTTTAAAATGTTACATCTGGGCTGTAACTTGAAAAAAGGGCAACTGAGTTCCAAGGAACCAAACAGGGGCATTAACTTCTTTAAACTTCCTTAAATGACAAAGCAACCAAGAAGATCACCTCATCACTTGAAGGCGGTAGAAGCCGAACCACTGTGCAGACAGATCTGATTAATTCAAGATTATAAAGGTCTGTGCAACAAAATAGGAACTTATGACATTTCCGGTGCCTCTCCATGAGCTCGCAGATGTAGCGTTGGGTATCCATACAAAGTTGATCGGCATGGTAGAGAACAATTGCTGCAGAATCATCCACAAGGTATTTACCTTAGATTTTAAATAAGAGGTTCAGATAAAAACGGATGTCATATAAGAAATACCTCGAGAATCAGTATGATTGCATTCCGTTGCTGAGGCAAGCATCTCCTCCTCCAAAGCTGTTAGCACATGTTTCTCGTACCCATAAAATTGGGATAAATCTATTTCAACATGTTGTGGAGATAATGTTACATTTACTATCACTCTCACCATGTGTTCACCCTGGAGCATGATTGTTATGAATTCATAGAATTTTGATCAGAGAAAGTATGTTGCAATACATTGTCAATTGATTACAGTAAATTCCCCAAAATCATTAAAAGTCGTCATAGCAATAATAACAATCAATATAATGGAAGAAATATTCTCAAAATTCCCAACTTAATGTATAATGCTTCTATATTTTTCACTTCATGAGCATTAGTCCAACCTTTCTGTACTGTTGAAATTTGGTGATGGATCCAGTAGTAATGAACTTTTATTTGGTAATACTGGCATGTGGGTGATTAAAGAAGGGAACCATTACTCTACAACCAGGATACATAGTACTGGGTGTTCTGAATCCAAGATGTATGACTAACCATTCTACAAGCTGTGAAACAAAGCATCAGGAAAAGTTGATAAGCATTTAAGATAGGAAACACGCTCACCGAAACAGTACCTTTAGTTCACATTCCTTGAACTCCTCCCATGTCTGTAGAAAAGGAAAAGCATCACATAACCATATGCAATGAAATCTGTGTCAATAAGAGCAACTCGTATAAAAGGCACCGGGCATTTTCTTTAGGATTTATTGATAGTCACCTCTAATGTCTCTGGTCCATAAGCTTCCCTTAGAAAAGCCCAAACCATGGTTTTCTTACCCAATCCAGGAGTACCTTCAAATATGAAATGACTATCTACTCCCTGAGCAACCTGAAAGAGAACCATTTAAAACAAGAAGACAATAAATCTGATTTTCTTTTTAACTGTACAGAATAATCAATGCAATGACATGAACAATTCCTTTGTCAAATGTAACGCCACTCCCAGACAAAGATAAAAGGCTATGATGTGCTATCACACCACATGCTTGAGATTAGAAAAAGATCTCATTTTGTATATAAAATAAGGAAGACTCATATTCAAAATTTAGAAGTTACACAACACTATTTTTGAGTTCGCCACCTTCTCATATATATTTTCAGCTATACATGAATTTTCACCTGAATACCTTACAGTAGTATCTGAACTTGAAACTACTTGGTACCCTTTCTAGAACTAGGATAAGTATGCTCATGCTAACCCAAAGACACCTGTTTGGACAGAGGTAAAAAGTAAAATAACAAAGTAAACTTTTCAAATTTTCACCAAAAGAACACTTCTACTTGAACAAACGCAGTTAACCTATTTGCCACAGCCATCCCTTAAACGAAGATTGTTAGCATCATCGTTGTCGTCGTCGTCATCATCATCGTCAAAGTGTTGTCCCAACAACCATGATGGGGTCAGCTACATGAATTATGTTTCTTCATTACTATTTATCTGGAGACAAATTCACAGGTTGCACCTCTCCCAGAATATTATTTTTTTGAAATTCATGTTTGGGTTGTGACAAAAGTTTCATGCCGGCCGTCAACCTACTTAATGCAATCCTCCTTTATCCAGGGTTAGCATTGGTAATAAAAACTGTTGAGGTTCAGCATCAGCAATCTGTGAAAACAAAATTAAAATGCATCACACCAGAAAATAGATGATCTTTTGGGTCTTTTGTTGATTTAATTCTAGATAATCAATCAAAAGCTTCAAGGTCTTTGACGTTTCTTCTACAGTGCCAAGGGGACAAAACAGTAAACTTAAGGATCAATGCCTCCCAAGTCCCTTGAGAAAAGTGCCTCTACAAATGAAGACAATGAAGTTAAAAAGAGAATCATTCTTTCGATTTTCTCACTGTTTCTTTTTTGCTGGTTAAAATAAACCAACTACCTGCTGATCATTTATTTCAGTGAAACCGTATCCAACCAGATCCCAAATCTCTTAGATTACACAAGCACCTTCATTGAGATGTTCCAGTGCTGAAATTCTTCGCATTGGCTATATAGAAAGTTATGGCTGAATCATGTTATTCATCAATGTGATTCACACCAACATAAAGAAGATTGAACTACACTGATAAAAAAAAATATGCTACACTAGAGCCAAATCACAACTTTGGCTTCTGGTTTTGATACCAATTGTAGGTACTAAAATGTTCACAGGTCATTGTGCCAACGTGCTTACATTTGTATGGTATAAATAGTTTCAAAACAGAATTCTACAGCTTACCGACTTCTCATAGACTAATAAATTTGAACAATTAACTCTTCGTATTGTTGTGATAACTGCATCTATTAATCTGAGAATTTTGGTCAACCACCAAGACCAGCAGTTAAGGGTTAATCGTTGATAGATTGATGAATTCTGAATGAAATTGCCCTCATATCTAACCTAGTTCAGACTAAATTTAGGGCATGAAAACAAAATATAAGTAAACCCATTTAAACATAAAAAAGGTTAACCTCCTATAAAACATAAACAAGTTAACTAAGCCCTGAAACTCATACTAACATGGTTAAATCTAAGTGCATTTTTCTTCCTTCCAAAAAGAAATGAACTCTACTTCTTCAAAAGGTTGAAAACCGGCTTTGGGTGCTAATCAAGGTGGTTAATAGATTGTTAAAATCAATGGAGGTTTTATGCAAAAAATAAAAAATAAAACGGCAGATAGGTGTACAATTCTCAAGAAAATATAGTGTTGTGTAAAACGAAAAAAAAAAAAACCTTAATCAGAGAACGCTGCATACTAATATATATATATATAAATATAAAGTAATTTGAAATGTATGAATCTTTCAATCCAAGTCTTTTTGTGATGGGCGGAGCAGGGAGCGTGATTTATTAAAGAAAGAATGAAATCCAACAATATTTGGTAACTGTTAACCACACGAGACATAAAATAGAAATGTTGGAGTAAAAAAAGTATTCCAAAATATATATAATCAAGCAGAAATAAAAATCAATGTTGAGTAAAATAATATAAAAACAAAAGTTAAAAAGTCAGCTAAGAAAAAATATATATCTCTTGATCATATGTTCTCAAGAAAGATCAAATCAAATCCAAATGTGCACTAGACTTTGTGAAGATTCAAACCGTGAATTCAATCTCTCCTCCCTACATACATGACATACAAACTTCAAATGTCAGAGCAATGGAAGCAAAGATCACAGTAGAATTGGATACATTCGAAACAAAACGGTCGAATTGTGTTTGTTCAATCCAACCATCAATATGCTTCCATCTTTAAAAAAAAAAAAAAAAAAGAAAGACTACGCATCTACTTGACAATCCGAGTGACCAAATGGTAGGCCACATTGACTGCAAATAAAAAATAGAACAAGTTTATCATTTGAATCATTAGCAATTAGTGTGTCAATCATTTCCTCTCCAATCCAACCTTAATATGTAACTAAAAACAATTAAATCAGAAAACAGCCTAGATTGGGCCCATACAAAAAAAAGATACCGCATGCATGTATCTATTTTTTCAAAAAAGAAAAATAAAAAGAAGAGTCTTTTGGTAGGGATTGCAATGGGGTGGGCCCATATTTAGTTGATCTCATCCAAATTTCGACCCGCACGATGACGGGTCACCGGTTCGTGATACCAAACCTGTGTCACCTATGATGGGTTTGGTTGCAATTGAAGCTTAAAAATTTATAAATGCAAGAGAATATGTGCGGCAGGGATTGAATTGCGGGACAGGTAGAACACCTCCCAAACCCCCCTCGCACCAATAAAACCACTATCAAACCAGCGCCTATTCGGTGCCACCAGTACCACCACCTTTTGGATGTTGTTCATCACCTGTTCGCGCAACAAGAGAGCTTTCTCCCTGTGGCAGATGAACTCGTCGAGAACCTTGGGCCGGTGCTTGTATAACCAACCACCAGCCTCCCTCTCCTCTCCCATCATTCTCAATCCCACCGAGCCTTTCTTCTTCCTACGGTCCAGCCAGATCCGCCGAGTGGCCGCTCGCTGCGAGTATGGGTTCTTCTTAAGCTCATGGGACCTTCTCCCATCAGCACCATATCCTTGATAGAATTTCTCCAATATCTCATCTGATATCACCAACCGCCCCGTCTGGTTATTGGTATCTGCTGATTGGAGAGGAGGAGCAGGAGAGTCTGGGTCTGAGCATGGGACTGGGTGGCTCGACATTGAAGATTGGATGAATGAGAAGTACGTCAACGTGGGGGTTTGGGGAAGGGGAAGAGGAAATGCAGGAGAAGGGGATGTTGATACAGAAAAGGAGGCATCTTTGCGTCGTTCGTTCTTGTATCGTTCCAGTTGAGATCGTGGGATCAGTCCAAAAGTCAAAATGATAAATTAAGTTTGCTTGATATAGTCGATGTATGTGTTTTTTGGCTGGACATTCCCATCTATATCAGCCTCATGGATCATGCTTGGCCGGCAGAAGGTATAAGATGATAATTGCCATTTAATTTTGAGACATTCTATTTTAACACCACTTTTAATTCAGTTAAAATGTTTTTTTATACACATGTAATTAAATTAGTTACATTGATTTTTTGACCCATTTATCCAATATATCCGCACCCATCCAAGTACATATTTCACTTTAATTTTCTCTACTTTTTTTTTTCTTTTCTTCCTTCATTATCACTTTCTCTGCATATTTAACCCATCCAAATATAGAGAGCTCATCTCCCTCCAATGTTTAGCTTAAATAAGTTTAACTTTTAAGGGATTTTTTTTTATATTTTTTTTCTTTTTTATTTCACAGTTGTCGTTATGTTCAGCTCTGCGAAATCGAACAGGATAATTAACTGTTTGGCCTCTCAATGAGGGAATAGTTCAATACAACAGTTAGTTGAATTGTTCATCCATGAGAAGGTGAACAATCGTCCTATTTGGTCTCACATGGCCGAACAAGGCGACAAGCGTAAAAAACTATTTGAGTGTTTATCTCATCTTTTATTGCACTATTTGATTGAAAAGCACTACAAAATATGATTTTTGAAGGACAAAGAACAATAATAAGGGAAAAAAATAGTCACTTGCACAATGAGTGCAAGGGTCATTTGCTCATATTGAAAAAAGACCATTTAATAAAAAAACTGATTTTTATTGTGTGTGGAAAGGGAGGATGCTCTTTAAAAGGGAAGTGGGAAAGAGAAGATGGATATGTGTATATGAAAAAAAATTGGGAATTTGAGTGTTCAAGAATTTATAGGTTTTTGGTCATTTTATGCATGAGCAAAATTGTAATAAATTTTTTGTAAATCCATATCTAAATTGAGTCAAAAGTGATATTGAAATAGTAGTGCTTTTAATATTTCAATGTGCACTACGCTTTGATTTAAGCAAAGTAGAAGATCAACATTCCTATTCAATCTTCAAGTGAGTCCCACCACCCTGACCCATGGAACTTTTGAAATCCAATTAGAATGAAATTTATAAGAAAAAAGAAAAAGAAAGAAAAAGAAAGAAACTCAAAAAGCATTATTGGAAAGAGAAAATGAAATCAAGATTATAGAAAATCATGACAGAGATGAAATTGTTATAGCTCTTAAGAATTTATACTTCAGAAAGGCCAAATCGTTGCAGACCATAACTATCATAAATATATGATAATTTGAATTCAAAATTAATTTAAAAAGCTATTAGCTCATTATAAATTAAATTAGGAAATTAAATTGTCAAATATTATAGGAAATTTAAATGGAGAGATCTAAAGGACAGATTTGGAGAGGTGTAATGTGGCCCACATGAAAGCCACAGCTTTGTATAAATTTTCTAACCATGTATCAGTTACACAAATTTTCATGGCACTAGTTACGGTAGATGCCTTAGTAAAGTCACTTTCAAATGGAAGAAAAACTCAAAATGATCGTAAGGAGATTTTTGGGCTTATGGGGATTATGGAATCAAGTCAAGATAAAGATTGTTGGATTTTATCTTGTATTCCGATTTAGCCGGATAAGTCATTTGGGTTAGTCAGAATTGAGATTTAAGATTAGGGGTATTTTATTTATTATGTATGAATTTTTTTTATTGGTCAAAAAAGTAAAAACTATATATATTGATGTATTATAACCCTTTATCCCAAGAGATTGAAATAAGATTACGATGAATAAGTTCTCTCCTCTCTGAATACATGTAAGATTGTCTAACTACGTAAAATTGTTTTATTCATATATGTAATTGCTTGATTGTATTATTGTAATTATTCATCGTGATTGATCCGTTGATCGTGAATTTATTTCACCGCACGCTGCTTTTCCAAACAAAAACTTACATCTAGTGGATATCCCACTGTTTGTGGAAAAAAGTACTAATGAATTATATGTAGTTAAAACCATAATCACTTTTTTTTTTAAATTTAATTCCTGTGTTGATATAACTGTAACTCACTTTGGAGAAGAGCTTATGCTTACCCGGTGATAACCCGGTGGGACGGCAATTGAATGGTTTGGACCCTAAAAGGGTCTGGATTCTCTTATTAAAAATCTCATGGTAACTATAGCATAATCAATTAAGCCCCACACGTTGCCAGTGGGCAGCCCTGCCACTACTCGGATGGCTCATGCCAGGCTAGCCAGGTGACTCAGGTCCTGCGGGTCAGCGTGCGCCTTTACCTCGGAATCTCAATTCCTCTCCAGGCATGACAACCATGAATACTGTTCTCATCCTCTTGCACACGCGTGCGCCGCACGCGCCAATCCGCACCATTATAAAATTCGCGCCCCACCCTTTCGCCTTTCCACATTTTGGCGGGGTACGCTCGACGATGCGGCTAACCTGCGCCTCCCTCTTCCCAACGTACGCACCCTAACTTGTTCCATTTCCATCACCCTCTGCTTCTTCTAGGGTTTTCTGATTCGGTCCCTATAAGTGGGACCCATCTCTGATGCAGCCTTCTTCTGATGGATCCCACCATGGGTGGACCGTTTTTGGCTATGTAAGCTGAAGCTGCTGCTGCATCGTACAATCTATACTAGTTAGTCTTTTGATCTGCGAAAAATAGTTGAGAATTGAGTTTTTTAGGTAGGTTTAGTGTGATGGGGGTGTTTTTGAGCCACACCCATGATGAAAGGATGAGCTGCAAGAGTGTGATCATTGATCTGAATGAAAGTGCCATGCGGGGGCATAGTTGGAAATCTGGGTAGGTGGAATACCCAGAAGAGATATTGAATTGAATTTCATTGATAGTCACTGCCCTGAAGACATTGGTAGAGATTTGGCTTCTGGCTTATCTTTCAGTTTATTTTAACCCCTCATTTGATGGGCACCAATTAGATAGTTAGGATAATCTGTTTTTACTATGAATGTTTGGTTTTTTTTTTTTTTAAGAGTATTACATGAAATATGGGATGGAATGGAAACAATTCATTGTTGGATCATGGATGTTTTAGAAGGGGTAGCATAATCCCTGAGCAAGTTTTGAATTTGTAGTTACAACTATTTTAAGTTTCATTGAAGTGTAATATTTCTTTAATGTTGTTCTAGTAAGTCCTAAGAGTTAAAAGTTGTGCAGGATCTTCACCTGAAATCTGTCTATTTCACACAAAACATTCCCACCGTTGTACCAGACACATTTTCTTTGAAAGGGGTATCAACATTGGGACGGGTTTCGTGGTAATTAAGCTTCTGCCTCATTCACAATAGTTCTTGTGATTTGGTTGGCTTGCATATAGTTACATGAATTCTATTGTACACTGGTAGCCTAGATATGCCAGTTTGTGTATTTTGCTGCCACTTGTTTTAGGTAGTTGAAGTTCAGTTAAATCATCCGTGATCTGACATTTCTAACACACACACACACGCACACACACACACACAAAAACAAAAAATCAGAATAGGATAGAGGGCATTCTCTTTGGTACTTTTTTTTTTTATCAGAGATCTTATTCTAAAGTATAATGCTTTTTAGTTTTGCAGTGCCTCCGAGGAAATTTACAATTGTGGCGTTGAGTGTTTTGCGGGCGAGAGGCTTGCAATCTGCACGAGTTGTCTCTAATTTAACTATGTCAGTGTCTTCTACCCCAAAACCAATGAAAGGAAAAAAAGATAGTGGATCAGTTAATCAAGTCAAAACTTATGGGAAGAGAATCATCAAGGTGTGAGTTGCTTTTATATTGTGAATGATATTTAAGTCTTTCTTGATCGGTGTTTGCTTCTGACAATGGCTGGTTGGCATGTAGGAGGGTGCTGTGGAAAGCCATGTTGAAATTCAGACTATTAGGGATGATCCAACTAGACTGGAAGCAATGACAGTACAACAACTTCGAACTATGATGAGGCAAGTGCTCACAAACATTCATGTTTTATTGCCCATGTTTTCATACACGGGCTGTGGTGTTCAAGCGTTTTGAAGGACTTTTCTTTTGGTGGAAAGTTTTTGTGCTTGTTTTCTTGGTATTGTAATGATTATAGTTTGTAGATAAAATGAGTGAACTAAACATACACTGTATAGAGCATTTGCTATCTATGATATGAAAATTCTCAGCAAGTATGGTTGACATACCAAAATTGGTTATGATACTGTGACATGAAATACTGCAAGTTACCAGCTATTTATTTATTATTTTGGAGTTAAATTCAGCATGTTATAAGGGCTAAAAGTTCCCTGAAATTGCTACAGAGTTGGATGTTTTGGTGGAAATGGAATTGATTGTTATCTTTTCCACTATGCATTTGGTTCTACCAAAAAGTAGAACTGCATGATCTGGAATGCTGCTTTTGCCTTTATTGCCTCAAATCATTAGCAGCACCTCTTGTCTATTCTAGTTGGAGGCAGATATGTTCTGAAAAGCATTTTCTTAATTTCTAACTAATGTGGACAGAGCAGAACTGATGACCGCTTGATGACTACTAAATGAGAAACTGGACAACCGCTCAAATTTATTATTATTATTATTATTATTATTATTTTTTGTGGTAAAACTGCTTACGGTTTGTGTTACCTTTAATTACTCCTTGAAGTTGAGGGTACCACATGACTTGATCAAAATTAGACTTACTGGTGCGTTAAAAAATCTTTCCGATAAAATAATAAACTAAATCGGAGGTGTTGAAAAATCCTTCTGAGTTCTGATACAATAATAAACTAAATCGAAGGTCTGACAAAAACCCATATCACTCACATATCAGTAACTGTTTCCACGTGGTGGAGTGCTTAAACTTTCTTATAAAGGATCTGCACTATATCTATATCTGTTTATGGCTGTTATAATTATAAATTGCACGGATGCCTGAAATTTTGGTTTCCAGAGTGTTTAAATCATGTCAGTCAATATCCAGGAGTGTAGGAATCCCTGCCAGAGGTATTAAACAGGATCTTGTAGCAGCCATGAAGCATTTCCTAGCTAACGAGGATGAAGGTATGCATCTGCAAATGTGTAAGAGAAGCTTTGAACCTAGTAGCATTGCATTTAGGCATCAGTAAACTTGGTGGTTAGATATTCTGGCTAGTGCAGGTCAGAGTTTGCCAGTAGCAGACAAAGATGTGGGTAAGAGTTCAACAGTTGGAGACAGTTCTCAATTTTTGAACACCATTTCAGAAGATTCTGGAACACAACCAAAGAGACATAAGAGAAAATCACCAGCAGCTGAGGGAGCCAAGATCAAAGTAAATTCTAGAACTGTCATAACAAAACAAGAAGTTTCAGTTGCAACAGGTGTAGTTTGAAGTATATTTTTTCCTGAATATTTGATTGTCTTATTACCATTTTGGAATTGAAATACACATTATCCCTAATTTTATCATGTTGCTGCAAGTATCTGATAGCAGAATGTGTTTTGTTAATTGTTAGTCTTAAGACTTCTAATTTTAATAGTATGTTTGGATGTTTTGAACGTGGAAGAGAGGTAATAATTCTCAAAGAAATCTGCATTGATAATTTCCAAAAAAATTCTAATTCAGATACTAAAAAAAAAAAAAGAAAGAAAAAGGAAGAGGGTGGGGGGTGGGTGGTTGTTTGTTGTGGGGGATGGGGTTGGTAAGACATTCGGAATATGGTTGGAAATTTGGGCTGGAAAAGGTCTTTTTTTATGATAATTATCTGAAAAAGCCTAAAAGAAATGCTTTTGTCAAACGTGGTTTCTGCTTTCTCAGTTCTTTTCTTTTTTGTTTGGATGCCTCATACATTGTTTAAGTATTTTTATACTATAATATCAACCATGATGTTGATAACAAGAAGCTTATATATATGTACAAAATTCCAAATGCACCTGGCTTGATCTCATAGTTATTGTCATTGTGTAACTTGTGTTATTGATGACAATTGAAATTTGGGCTGGAGAAGGCCTTTTTTTTTTTTTAAATTATATAATTTTCGAAAAAGCCCTAAAAAGTAATGCTCCTTTCATACGTGGTTTCTGTTTTTTGAGTTCATTTCTTTTGCTAAAATGACTTAATATCATGCTTTCTTTAAGCATTTTTATGCTATAATATCAGCCGCGAATGTTGATAACCGGGATCTTAAATAGATCTTCAAAATTCCAAAATCCAAATGTACCCAGCCTGTTCTCATGGTTGTTGTCCTTGTGTGATTGATGACATCCAGGCCTCTCTAGAGAAAAGAGGAAAACTTCTCCCAGTATTGGCATTGAAGATGGTGGATCTACCATTGTAGGTAGTGTAGCTGCTAATTCCAATGAACCCTGGACAATGCTTTCCCACAAAAAGCCACAACCTGGGTGGGTTCCATATAATCCTAGAATTATGAGGCCCCCACCTCCTGCTGATGGTACAGAACTTATGAAGCTGATGTCTTGGAATGTCAATGGCTTAAGAGCTCTACTGAAGCTGGATAGTTTGTCTGTGCTTGAACTTGCAAAAAGGGAGAATTTTGATGTGTTGTGTTTGCAAGAGACCAAACTTCAGGCAAGCTAAGGAACTCTGGCTCTATCTTCATGCTTAATTTTCATATGTTACAACCTGACCCTTTTGTTAGTGCCAGATGGTGCACATTAGTTACGTGGAATGCGATCATTTTGATGTCTTACCAACTTTCTTTCTATTTTTTTACTGTGAATTGATAATATGAAGACTCAAGCAGTGCAAAAAATGCATTGGGATTTAATGTCGGTTTAATATTATTTTATACAATTGATAATGTTCTATGCTTATTTGTTATTGAATTGAACTTCAAATTTTCCTCATCACCTGTGCTTTTACTTTTTACACTCATGAAATAATGTTGCATCTGATTCTGGAAGATTCATTTGATGTTATAAGAGTTTCAAGACCTTTCTGCAATATGCAAACTGGTTCCTTTCTCTTAGATGCAATGAAGGTTTTTCTCACACAAACATCTGATGGTTTCTAAAATTGGAAAATTAAGTGGGACTACCTTAGAAGAAGTGTATGAAGACCAACTAATTTTGGTCCAATTTTCTCTCAATCCTCAAAATAATAAACTTCTGCCTTTATCAGTCATCACTGAGCATCATTTGAAGAAGGTAGTGGGACTACCTTAATATTGCTTTTATCAAGGGTGATTTCGATACATATTTTCACATGAAAATATAGCATTTTCTATGATGTTATTGGTCTCAATTTAAGAGAAGTATGGAACCTGGGCCAAGGTTGATCTGCCCTTAAAATCTTAGTAAGATTAGTCATGATTTCCGTAATTATCTTCTTAGAGTTTTGAGTTTCACAGATCTGTCATTTTTTTTGTTTCTAATAAGTTTATTACATTAAACTGTGATATGATGCCCTTTTTTTTTTTTTGTAAATTTTGTAGGTGAGGATTATTGATTCGTTTTCACATTTGTTCTGGTTCTAGCTATTCATGATCTGCATTTCCTAATGTTCTTGTTTGCAGTTGCTGTAGTTTGTTTATTTATTTGAGGAGTTTTTGTGTAGAGCTTTTTTAGCATTACTTTGTACATCGTCATTGTTTCGTTACTAACCAACATGTTGTATGGTTCTATTTTGAGAACAGGAGAGGGATGTGGAGGAAATGAAGCAGCGTCTTATACATGGCTATGATAATAACTTCTGGACATGCAGTGTTTCCAAGCTTGGGTATTCTGGTACTGCAATTATTTCGAGGGTATGGTTATTTCTTTCTTTTCTTTTTTTTATTTGTTTTTGGTATATTTTCATTGCAGCTATCCAGCAGAACTTCATATTTATTCTCTCTGTCAAAATATCAGATGATATGATCTGGTTACTTTTAAGGCATTAGTTAAATCTTTGTGGACTGCTGAATCCGGAATCATTGGAAATTTGAAATCAGGGTAAATTACAGCCTAAGTTTGTGGCTTCAATTATGTAGTTTCTTTAGGATATGGTAATTCTGTGCGTGCATCTCTTTTTTTTTTTTTTTTATTATAAATTATCTGTGTGCGTTTGCTTGCTTTCTATTTACTTGCCTGACCAACTTGCCTTTTCATCTGTTGACCTACTTTGTCGGCTAAAAACTAATGTGACATGACATCTGGGTTGCAGATAAAACCACTCTCGGTCAAATATGGCCTTGGCATTTTGGATCATGATACTGAGGGGCGGCTTGTAACTGTGGAGTTTGATAGATTTTACTTGCTGAGTGGATATGTTCCCAACTCTGGAGATGGCTTAAGACGACTGGTGGAACTCTGAGCTTCTTGATCTTTTTACCTCATTGTTTTCTGGTCTTCTTATATGGTAGTATTTGGTCATATAGATTAGTGATGTGTCCAAAACTAATTTCTTTTTGTGTTGGTAATAGTCATATAGGGTTAATCAATGGGATCCATCTCTTGGCAATTACATGAAAGTAAGCAATCTCGTACTGGGAATGATTCTGCTGTTCAAATTTTTCTCTTTTCTTCTTCTTTGATGTTGTTATTGGTATGAGAGAGCTTTCAGTATAGTTATGATTCTGGTGTGGTCATTTAATCAACTACATAAATGTTACTCAGGAAACGGCCTCTCTATTGATTTATGAAAACAAGTACTTCATGCTTTATCTACAAGTACTTCATGCTTGAACTACACTCATCTGCTGGAATCAACGTAGTTGTTCTTGCTCATAATTCACCTTTATCTCCAACTCTACCTAATTTAAGCTGACACGAGAGCAATTTCCTCACAAATTAAGCCTTAATTTCTTTATTTGTGCCTTTAGCTCACTTGTTGCACAGAATCTACTCTGATTTCACTTGTCTACTTTGATTAATTATAATTACAAATTTATGTCCTGTACTTGATAATTTATATTGTGACTTATACACTTGCATTATGGATTATGTATAATCAAGGAAGGAATTGGAAAATCTAGTCTCTGTTGCGTTTGTCATCTAATTAAACATCCTTATTGATGTTCTAAATTGTGCATGCTTAACATTTTTATGTCAAATAGACTTTATAGGTTTAATCCTCAACACTCAGTAGTGTAGACTATTTGATAATATTCATAAATCCAGACAATATGAATACGATTTATAAATAATGGATTCAAACAGAAAATTGAATTTCAAAATTGGGCAAACAAATGGCGGTAAGTTGACCAATATTGAATGGATGGAATCCCTAAAACTTGGTTATCTGACAAATTAACTGCAAACAAGAGCCCGTATCACAGTTAGAAGGTCCTCTATTTTGCAACCACATGTCTGCAGTCTCAAGTCATCTTAACCTATAATCTTAACCTATGAAAAAAGGTATCAAATTGCAAATAGTGATCTGAACTGGAAGTGTGGCCAACATCATATTGTTTTCCATGGTTTCTCTCTTCTGGACTGTTTGCTCTACAAAGATTTTACTTTGTTATTTCCTGGATCTATATTTGTTTTCTTGTTTATTGAGAAAGTTTACAGTCTTCTATCGCTCTCGGCCAGTTCATTTGCTAATATATGTAATTAAATGACTGGTCAATGTGATTGAAATCACTATTCCAGGGAATGGTAGACCTATGAATTTTTGCAAAATTGTTGGAAGCTTTGTCCTCTCGCATAGGTTTTTCAATGGATGTTGATTGTTTTTCATTAGTTTTGCAGGATCTAGAAAAATTAAAACCTGTTATTTTGACTGGTGATTTGAACTGTGCTCATCAAGAGATAGACATTTTTAATCCAGCTGTAAGTGATTTACAATTTTAGTCTCAATATGTTGTTTCTTTATTACTGTGCAATAAAGTTGCCTGCATTGTCCAAGGTATCACTTGCAGATTCCATTAGGGGCAAGGATATGACTTCCCATTAATAAAATTTTCTATCATTTGTATATGGGTATCATATTTGTGCCATGCTATTTTCACTTGGCATTATTATATTCATTTGGAAGTTTTTTTTTATCAGCCCCTAACGAGCAATGGCACCCTAGGGGTAGGTAACTGGAAACAGACTTAGGTTATTCTTGCTTTTTTGACAGAGCAAATTGCCACCTATTTTCCATCCGTGTCAGACCTGTGCACCAACCGTTCCCCACCCACCCACAACACACACCCAAAAAATAATAACAATAATAAAAAAAATCCCAAGACTTCCATTTGGGACATTTTACCTGGCTCATATTTGTTTTTAATACATGAACTATTGTTTGTTCAGCTTTTTACCTTTTTGTACTCAACTAATTCTTAATATTTATTAAAGACTCTACAATGCACTTTATGCACTCAAATAATTCTTACTATTTATTGAAGACTATACAATGTTCTTTATGCACTCAACTAATTGTTAGGAGTTTGATGATGACCAACCTACTTTGACAATTTCTCTTGTACTTTCCAAAAAATAAAAAAAAGAGAGCGTAAATTCATTATAAGACACCTACAGTAATAAAAAATTTTAGGCCACATGTAGGCCACATGTAGGATAAAATTTCCTCCATTCCTTTATTTTGCTCACTTACATTAATACTATTGTCTACTGTCAGCCACTAGCCTCCACACTTTACTATCAGGGCCATCAGCCACTGACTTTTGTCATTGTTGTCCTGATGATTGTTCACCTTCTAATGTGCTGAAATGAGGGAAAGTCTATCTTATTGGCGTAAGTTCTGTAAATAGTAAGTTGCACTCCATGAATATCATTCTACTTGATATGTCTACCTTGTTTAGATTGTCATGGAGAGTCTCAACCGTGAAAGCAATGGATGTGAAAAATATCTCTTGTTGCAACATTTGTTTGGGTATCTGCACATGCATGAAATGGGTACCGGGAAACAGGGATTTGTGGGCCAATGATTTTCATGGGAATAGTCACGTCTCAGCATCTATAAACGTTGAAAATGTTGACTTTCAGTTCCATCTAATTGAGGATCGTGTGGTTTTATCACTTTGTAAGACACTTGACATTCTAGATGATAGATGGAATTACATTTATTGATGGAAGAAGAAAGAAGAGAATGGATGAGAAGGCTTGAATGTGTTGGTTGGCCAGTGACCAGTGATGACCTCCTTCTATATTCAATACTTTCCAAAAATACATGATCCTTGATATTATAAGGAATAATCAATTAGTTTTAATCAAGGATAATCATAGTACTAACAAATAATGAATGGTATTGTGCTCCTAACGAATTTATATCTCTCAACACTCCAACCTCCTCAAGTTGGAGCATGAATGTCATACATGCCCAATTTGTCAATTGTACGTTTGAGACAAATCAAAAAGTCGCAAATTGATTATCAGAGTGAACATAAGTCAGAGCATTTTGTTTATAGGAGACTTTCTTCCTTACAAAATGATAGTCCACCGTGATATGCTTGGTTCGTTCATCGTGGATGTGATTAGAGGCTGTATGGAGGGCAGCTTGATTATCACATCAGAGACGCATAGGTAAAGGAACAGAAAGGGCCCATTTCTTGTACAAGGGATTTCAACCACATCTGTTCACTTGTAGGACGACCTTAACTCTGTACTCAGTTTCCGCATTCGGTCAAGCTATGATGGTCTGTTTCTTACTTATCCATGTGATGCAGCCCAAGGGTCAGGGCTTGCGTGGAGGTGCCTAAGCACGTGTCTAAGGACATTTCGAACCGTCAAGGTGACTTCAACACACACGAGGACACACCTCTCTGGGAAAATCCAATTCTATTGATCAACCAAATCTTAGAATTTCTTCTCTACAATGCCATATATATAGTAAAAGCAAACTTAATGTGTAAGAAAACCTTAGGCTAATAATGTAAACTTTCCTAATAACAATTTAATTAGAACTCTACTAATAATAATCCTAATCTAATTTGAAGAGGGGCTGCTGGGGTCTAGACTGCATCATCCTCCCCGGGTTGAAAGAAGAGTTTGTCCTCGAACTCGATTTTGTTTTGGATTGCCAGTGTAAATGTGTTGAACATGAAGGACTTCCTTTGTGGCAGCTTTCCAGGAATTCTTCTTTGGCGGTTGTGGTTTTTCAGGATGAAGAGTAACTTGCTGTCCACCATACACAAATGTGTAGGTGTTGTCGCGCATACCATGAGTCCCATTTTTGTCATACATCTATGGACGGCCCAATAAGATGTCACCACTGTCCATAGGTAGCACGTCACACCGGATTGTATCTGTGTAAGTCTCACCAATAGCAAAATTAACTTTGCAAGTATGTCAAACATGCGCTTGATCACCATTCATTAGCCACTTGACAAAATAAGGACGGTTATGCTTATAAACTTTCAATTGAAGGCGATCAACAAGAGCCTGGGAGATGAGATTTTCACAACTTCCACTGTCAATAACAACTGTGCAGTGTTGTCCCTGAATCATTCCTACGGAAGGGAAAATATTTTTGCGCAACCACTTATGCTCAACAGTTGGTGGAGCGTCCTTGAGGACAATAAGAGCTTCACCTGTGGTATCTGCATTGGTGAATTTAATTTCCTCAGTGTCAATATTCTTAGGATTGTCAATATCCTTAAGATCAGTGTCAGTACCCTTAATATCATCTTGGATATTGTTATCAGCACCTTCAATCTCAATCAAATGTATTCGCTTCGGACATTCTGCTGCGCGATGCCCATGCTGGTGACAATGAAAACAAACCATCTTATTTTGACCTTCAGTCCTAGCAAAAATCTGTCCATTGGATTTAGCTTCTTGTAGAGGGGAATTCTTTAGCAGAACCCATTTGGATTTTTGTACTTGATGAGTTGCAATTTCCTTAGCTTTGATAGCATGTTGGATGAGTTCATCGACATTATCAAAATTGTGGAAGGCAATGATATGCTGAATGTCTATTCTCAATCCATTGAAAAATCTATCAACTACCACATCATCATCTTCATTCAAGCCACAACGAGCTTGCAGCGTTAAAAATTCCTCAGAATATTCAACAACTGTTTTGGACCTTTGTTTCAAGTTTTGAAAGTTGGACCGTAGATCTCTTGCATAGTTGACAGGGAGGAATTTTTGCTTCAAAATATTCTTCATCTCAGTCCATGTATCAACTGGGTCCATGTTCTGATTTCTCCGTTTTCTTTGCAATTCAGCCCACCAAGTTGCAGCATAATTTCGGAATTTAGTAGCAATCAGTGTGACTTTATGGTGCTCAGTCATAGTCATTGGCTTGTGTGTGAAAATATTTTCCACACATACTAACCAATCCATAAATTCAGCGAGTTGTAATTTTCCATCATATTCAGGAATCACAATTTTAATCCCTAATTTTCAATCAGGATTATTAACTGGCGGATCCCATTGATTTCGAATATTTGCACCATCATCACGGTAGTGATGCACACGTTGATTATTTTTCAAAGTTGTCACTCTAGTGTCCAATTGTTGCAGGGTGGTGTGCATGCCATCAACTTTTGCAGATAATTCTCTAATGACACTAGCCAAATCTTCAAGTGAAGAAGATGAAGATTCAGCGTCTACTTGCTTCTTAGGAGGCATTGTTTGTGAATGCAAAATTTAAATCTGACTGACCTGATGTGGAGATCTACTCTTCAAAAGTATGCTGATAAAAACAGATCGGAAATCGGGCTTGAGATGGTGTTGCGATCACAAAAACAAAGTCAGATAGTTAATTGTAGTGTGGATTGCTACTACTGATAATGTCATTAAAACAACGGAAGGAGCTGTGCTCTTATCAGGCCGAAGCGGATCTGGCCCAGGTTCAACTTGACCTGACCTGGCGTAAATCCAAATGAGCTTTGGATACGTGACAGATAGGCACATGAGGGTTGAAGTTGAAACCCCTTTTTGTGGTTGTTTGTATCTCTTGGTTGCTCCAAGCCGAGATTGGGGCTGGACGGTCGGCAACGACGAAGGCGCTGGCGAGATGATGGCGAGCAGGAGATGGCTTTGGAAGCTAGGGGCTATGCCGGCGATGCGAACAGCGGTGGCGACGACTGGAATCGCAACCGTTGATGGCGCACGGTGCGACAGCACCTACTTGCTGCTGATAGAGAAGCCGACGAGGATGGAAGCCCCGGAGCCTGGTACGTTCTTTGCGCTCTTTCTAGTTCTTCTTCTGTCTGCGCTGTTCTCCCTGTTTCTCTCTTCTGCTTTTTTTTTTTTTTTTTGTTTATGCTGAGTTGGGGGGGGGTGGCGAATATGAACTGTCGCTTTCGAAGATGGAAATAGTAGTCGAGGGGTGAAGGAGTAGAGAGGGGGTTGAGGATTTGAAGAGGGTTTTGGTGCGGGATGGACCGAGAGGGGTCGATGGGGGTTGGATGGGTTCCGGTGAATGGGTTTTAACAGAGGCGTGGTTTTAGGGTTTCGGTTTGGTGTGAGGATTTAGGAATTTGGGTACGGTAAGGTTAGGGGTTGGGGATTTGGGAAGTGACAGGGAGATCGGTGTTGGCAGGAGTTTAGGGTGTGCTCCGGTGAAGGCCGAAGGGGTAAGGATTAGGGTTTTGAGATGATGGGGTTTCGAGAGGATGTGATAATCACGCCAGAAGTGACGACAGTGAGATGGGGTCTGGCCGGCTGATGAATAGGGGTAAGCACGCTGGAAGATCGTGCAGATCCTTTGGCTTTGATACCAATCTGATGCAGACCAAGGGTTAGAGCTTGCGTGGAGGTGCCTAAGCACGCGTCCAAGGACACTTCGAACCGTCAAGATGACTTCAACACACACAAGGACACACCTCTCTGGGAAAACCCAATTCTATTGATTAACCAAATCTCAGAATTTCTTCTCTACAATGCCATATATTATAGTAAAAGCAAACTTAATGTGTAAGAAAACTCTAGGCTAATAATGGAAACTTTCCTAATAATAATTTAATTAGAACTCTACTAATAATAATCCTAATCTAATTTGAAGAGGGGCTGCTAGGGCCTAGACTGCATCACCATGTTACCAATTTCCCCCCAACATACATACGATACCCACTTGTAGAGCAATGATCAGTTGGATTGCCAGCCTAATCTGCATTAGAGTTTCCAGAGATATGACAATACCCATGCCTTCTACATTGAAGCTTTCTTTTGGATGCAGATGTCGAATATCAAAAGATTTGATTGGCTGCCTCTAAATGGTGAGTGCACAATCTATGCATGTATTGACCGATAGTGTTAACAGCATAGGCAATGCCCGGGGCAAGTGATAGTCAGGTAGATTAATTTCTGAACTAATCATTAAAATTACCTTAGTTTTGATACGAGCTCGATCTGGACTGTAGATTCTAGAGTCTGTGGAGTTGATATTTTTTCCAGGAGTTGTTGGGTGGTCGAGGCCCAAGCATTTGTGTTTCTTTAAGAAGGTCTAACATACTTCCTTTGTGAAATGCAAATCTCAAGCTTTAACTTGAGTAACCTCAATTCCTAGAAAATCTTTCAAGTAGCCTAGATCTTTAGTGTCAAATGCATTGGCGATGTGATCTTTAAGTTGCTGAAGTTCAAGCATACTATCCCTTGTTAACACTATCATCCAAACAGATGACAAGAACAGTGTTTGATATAGGCTTTAAAAAAAACAAAAAAAAAAAAAAAAAACTAAATGATCGGAGTGAGCTGTACTGAACTGTTCAAACCAGGCTCATGGAGACTATTTATCGCCTTAGTTGTCTTTTGGCATACGTATAGATTTCTTCCTCAAGATCACCGCGAAGGAATGCATTCATTACATCTAGTTGAAATAATGGCCATGATTAATTTGCTACAACCAACAAAAGTACCCTAACAGAGTTCAACTTGGCTACTGAGGCAAATGTTTCTCGATGTTGAGAGAGATACAGTTGTTCGGACTTCAGAGCACCATATCATGAGATTCTTTGTTTTTTTTTTTTTTTTTTTTTTTTTTGAAAGACATGAGATTATTGGTTAGCATTGTGATTATCATTGATTAAAGCTACTTGCTTATTCTATGTATCTCTAAGATCATTTATGTTTAGAAAGTAATCTCTGGACAACCCATTCATTCAAGTCTTCTCTGTTCTCTCCTTTTCCTTTTCTTTTCTTTCTTCTATCAAGGTACTAGAGGGGCTATGCATCTCTCAAAAGTTATATTAATTGATTGGAAGATCCTTGCTACATCATCACTGCTCCATACTGTTTGCTCAAATGAAGGAAGTACTCTTCAAAATAACATTTTAAAAAAGGAATCATTCTCTTAGACTGTCATCTTATTTCTTTTTCCCTAAATTAGAAAAACTCATGCTGCCCTCACCAAAAGCCTGAATTACTATGGTTTAGATTCTCTCAAACTGAGTTATGTCTGAAACAAAACTAAATTGATTCGTTTCTGCAAGTTTGTCCTTATCAAAGATAAATCTAAAAATGGACAAAACCCTTTAGATTTTGTGATAGTTCATAGAGTGCAAAATCTTTAGCATGTATTCGTGGAAACCTAGATATTGCTGTCAAAATGCCGCCTTCTTAATTAAATTTATGATTTACTACACCATGATGTTTTCTAACTGTAATCTCAAATGCTTCAGGGAAATCGCAGAAGTGCTGGTTTTACAGATGAAGAAAGACAGTCACTCGAGGAGAATTTTTTGTCTAGGGGTTTTGTGGATACCTTCAGGAAACAACATCCTGGTGTAGTTGGCTATACTTACTGGGGTTATAGGCATGGTGCCCGAGCTGCCAACAAAGGTATACATACTACATCCTTTGATTTCATTTGTAAAATTGTATTGAGCTGAGTCGTCAGAGTTGGCTTTTTCTATACATGAGCAATTCAACTCATTTAATGAAGGATATAAGTTTAGCTCTGATGATTTATAATTTTTCCGCATTTGTCTTTGTAACTTCTATTTATAAAGGCAATCTACCTCCAAGATTTTTAAAGTATGGCCGTCTGTGGGGATGTTAAACCATGCATCTACGGAAATTCAAAAACTCACCCTCTTTTTGGCCATGGGACAGGATGGCGGCTCGACTACTTCCTTGTGTCGGAATCCTTGGCAGATAAAGTTCATGATTCCTACGTTCTTCCTGATGTTATTGGCAGCGACCATTGCCCTATAGGTCTTATTTTGAAGATATAAGTTTATATGCACAACCATTGCGAGGTACGTGTGTCTTCTGCTAATATTATATCTAGAAACTTATTTTTAAGAAAGAGACCTGTCGACCTAGATGGACTGCACGGACAACATGAAAACTCATTTGTATGGGTGAAGACTCATTGTTGCACCCAATCTGGCTGGAGAAGTGATGGGTGAGAGTCTTGCTCATGACATAGGGCACTGCCTTTGGTGCATATTATGTAAGAAGGTTGTAACCAAATTGTTTTCCTAGATATGCCATGGAAAGATGGGTTATGCTGGGCTTTAATCCAGTTTTACAACAAAGCCTAATCCAACCAAAGTTGGGTCTGATGAAAACCAGGACAAACCTCTCCATCCCATGTCTGTTCTCATGCTCTTTTTGTCGAATTGTCTCTCCTTTATGGATTTGCCTTTTTTAGTTATTTCTCCCTCCTGACAAAGTGGAACTATGCTTCATTTGCAAAAACTTTGTATTCTTGAATCTTGTTCTTGGCACAAAGGCACAGTGAAATGGAAAAAAAAATAAAAATCTGTTTGCATTGGTCTGCGACAGCCAATAAGTACCAATCAGAAGAAAAAATAAAGATAAGATAGTCAATGGGTGAAGGAAACGTTGGTGTGATTATTTCCAATCGCTGCCATCATCATCATTATAACCTAATCCCATCCATCTAGGCGATTGACACCTCCACTGGCATGCTAAATCTTAGACTTCCTTGATCAATAGCCCAGAATGATTAGAAGATTATGGGCTGAAACTTGAAAGTCATCAAGGCAGAGGATTTAAAGTGGCCTAGGCTGCTGCTATATGTTCCTCGGTTTTCCTTAAGATATCTTTTCCATTCAAATGATGTTATGGTAGTAGAGGAATAACTGAACAACCCATTGTTATACGAATCCTATGATTCATATCTCGAATTCGTATTTCAAATCCTAAGGAAAATGATTCAAATCAATGCAACGAATCCCATTTATTGATGAATCTTAGGATTCATGTGTGAATCTTACGATTTGATGCTTGTTTCATCAAATCTTACGATTCAAGCAATTCTACTTGACGATAATAGCTACAGCCAACAAGTTAATATTAATAATCATTTATCTTTTTTTTTCTTTTAGTGTTTTTACTTTTAAAGGTTATTTAGTAGTTCACAAAACCTCTTAAAAAGTTATGCGGCTTTGGGGAGATTTTAGAGATGAATAAAGAACATTCATTTTATTAAAGCATTCGACTATACATATGAGGCTTGTCTATATCTACGTCTTTTTTTTTTTAAAGTTCTTTTTCGCCTTTTTTCTTCATGAACACTTTTCTTAACTTAAATAATATTCTACAGTGTAAGAATGATTGTTTGGATTTTATTTTATTGATTTAAGGATATCAAAAAAATAAATATATATTGATAGCTTAAAAATTATTTATTTAACTGTTTACACTCAATAACCCACCTCAAAGGGAGTTTTTATGTGCACTTGGCATTTTTCTAGGAAGGGGTTGCATGATCTTCGAGAATGCATAGAATCGTGGTTGATTCTAGACCATTAACAGTTTTTCTAATTAACTCATTTTCAGGAATGGTCTGGCTGATGCAGAGGAATGAATGGTCCAACCTCTGGGGTCTACTTGGAAGAATGAATGGTCCAACCTGTGGGTTCTACTTGGAAGCATGGCTATCATGCACTAGGTTTGAATGGTCTTCTGGCAGCCTACCTGCATCCAAAAGATGGAGACCACTGATCAAGGGAGGTATTATTTTGAGGGCCTTGAACTTATCCAAATGCTAAGAATTAGATTATGCGAATTGGATGCCTAGTTTTGCTGTGATCAGTGTGGAATTTGGATGCTGGGTTGGTGGTGTGTGGGTGTGAATTCTGAGGTTAGGAAAGCTTTTGATTATGGTCCAAAGTTTTAACTATTGTATCAACTTAGGATCCAGTTCGGTTTCAAGTATTCCTATATTCCTCTACTTGAGCTTGACAACTTGATGCAACTGAGATACAATTATTCCATTACAACTTCTAGGTGCAATGATTTATTTTCATTTCAACTTCTTATCCTAAAATTTTTTGCATGGCCGTGTATTTTTTTTATTTCCATACGAAGGTTATTTCATTTTTTTTAATTCCATGACCAAGTTGAAGTACTTGCTACTGAATTTTATGGCAATCTATGTTTTATTTTTGTTAGGGGGATTGCCCTTTTCTAACCACACATCAACAGAAATTTTTATATTGAGATATATTTTTCATTCCACATTTTATTTTCAAAGGCAACCTGTGGTTATTGGTAATTTAATTTTCAATTCATGTTTTATCAGCGAAATTTTTTATGCCTGTTTATCATTTCTTGGATTCTGTTCTTGTTTTAATTTCTATAACCCACGTTTGAGTCCCTGCAATTAAGTTTTGTTGCGATTTGCTTACAGCATCTTTTATGATGCTTTATTTTTTTGTTTCACATTTTTGTTTCAAAGCCAACTTGTATTTATGGAAATTTATTTTTTGTTTTGCCTTTTATCAACAAATTTTTTATGGTTTATTTATTATTTCTAGTTTTTTTTTTGTTTCAAAGGCAAATTGTGTATGGCGGTTTATTTCTTATTATTTTATCAGAAGGAACCTTCATGGATATGTAGTTTTCATTTCACAATTTATTTCCGAAGTTAACGGGTCAAGTCGGTGACAGTATGGGGCCTTAAACAAATGGGTCAATCATCAGATGGTGCATCTTTTTTCGTTTAATTCATACCTTATTTTCAAAGTCTAGTTGTAAAATCAAGATAAAAGTTTGGTGTCTGTTCTTTCATTTATTTGATCTTAACGGTAAGGGCAAAAGTCTCCCAAGTGTTAGTTTTCACAGCTTGAGACCAACTCGTTGATTAATTGATGTGAGTTGCAGATGCCTAAACTCTAAAATTCTCTTGGATCTAATGCAGCTGGTGAACACTTCTTAAATGAAAGCTTAACATTTCCAGTACTATCATGATACATTCTGAATATAGGTAAAAATGAAAAATCACAAGAAAATTGCATTACAATTGAAAAGATCTAAAAACAAATATATAGTTTTCAGCTAAATAATACTTACAGGATTTTACAAAAAAGAAAAAAAAAATCATGTAAGGAGACCCCCAAACCATAAATCTCACACAATGTGACCACTCGTGTGTTTTGGTTCATCTAATTGGGAAGCATCAAAGCGACGAGTTCAATGATTCTGTTGGATAAAAAAAACACAGTTTCGTAGAGCCCTTTTGGGTTTTTTTCACATGGGCAGAACGGGAAGAAGAAGAAAGGTGGTGATGGGAGAGAGAGAGCGAGCGCAGAAGAAGAAAAATAATCTGTTTCTTTCTTGAAGGTCATTTTTGGTGGGAAAGAAGAGGAAAGGAGCTGTAGAAGAATCAACAGCGGCAAAAGAAGAGGCAGCAGGAGCAACTATTGTTGTTCAATCGTCTCTAAGGTCTCGAAGCATGGGATGAGCAGCATTGGGGCATGTAAAGAAGAAGCCAGAGCCCATCAAGAAAAAACCCAAGGCGTCGAAAGGGTAGAAAAGCCTTGCTCAAGAAAACCCAGAAGTGGAGAAGGTTTGAAGAAGAAGTGGTTCTTGTTGATGATGATAAAACTATCATCATCAAAGCCTGGTAAAGCTCTTTTTTCTTGTTTTGTTTCTTATTTTTATCGTTGTTTTCTATATTGAAGGGTGTGTTTTCTTTGATTTTTGGTTTGGGTTTTGATTACTTCAAATCCATTTCACATCTATTTCTTCTTATTATGCTTCATTCTCTCCATTGATGGGTCTGTTTTCTTTGATTTCAACTATCAGTTTTGGGTTGCTTAGTGCCCATTTCATATCTCTGTCTACCCTCTTCTCCTTCTCATCATCTTCTACTTCTTTGCTGTTTCTTTTCAAAAACAGTATCTGTTTTCTTGGATTTCGGTTCTCTGTTTTAGGTTGCTTCTCCTCCATTCACATCAGCAGAAGAACGATGGTAATGGGAATGGAGGTGAAGCCCAATTGTATTTCAGTTCTACCCATGTGAAGAAAATCCAGAAGGGCTTTGCAAAGTTGTATTTTTTTTTTAAAACCCAACAGCAGCTCAATTAGATAAAAAAAACACCGGAGTGGTCTAGTGCACCCGCACATTGGGTGCGGTTTATGGTTTGGAGGTCCCCTTATATGATTGTTTTGGTAAAATCTTCTAATATGTATTTCTTTTATTTATAATGTTTAGGTTGTCAAATATTAATTTAACTTTTGTCACTTTTTTAAATCATCCCCCAGAACAATAATGTCATAAAGTGACACCGGTAAATTTGGATGGCATTGGCACATTTACTTGTTAAGTCTATTTGACTTAAAACTGCTTTAGCGTTATGTTAAGAATGCTTTCGACTATTTTGAAAACCTTCCTTTAAAAGCAAAAGAGAGCTGACTTTTATAAATATGCAGAGTCGTCAAAAGCGATAAAATCTCTGCTTCATTTATAAAGTTTCTCATTGAACTTTGACCAATATATACTGTTTTTACTATATGACAATTACAACGAACTGCGTTTCTCCTGCTTCAGAAAGGAGCCACAGTTTCCTCATTATTCCATGCTTTCAGAATTCAGGTCCAACCACCGTTTCCTCGTTGTTCCATGATTTCACAATTCAGGCCCATGGTAAGTTAGTGGGTTCTAAGAGGAGAAGCGAGACCAAACGAGAAGTGAAGCCATGTTTGTTGTAATATATATGTTCTCAAGAAAATGGTCTTTTATGGGCCCCTTCCAACCAAACGATAAAAAAAAATGCCTGTACAACTTCTACGTAGAACTTTCTCAAATTAAATATGGCGTGACAGATAGATTATTTAGAAAAAGTATCAGAGTATTCGTAATAAGGTGAGCATTGTTTACGTAAAAACCCAATCAGATCATAAAGTAGAGAAATTACGAATGACACTCATCTAAATGGAAGGGACAGTTGGATCGGCTATGCAGTCTTTTAAAAGGTAAAAGTTTATAAAATCATTGATCAAGTCATTGGGATGATGATCAAAGCAGCCATTCCCATACACAAATAGGTAGATGGGCCACTTGAAATAGATCCATTTGAATTTACCCCATTTTTAATCACTGGTGCGAGGAGTGAAAAGGAGCACACAAGCTCTGGTCCTGGTAAAAATCACCATATCGCGTTGTAATTACCAATTAGATCTTGCCACGTCTACTAAGCCGCCTCGTTACCAATAACTTCATGCCACGTCAGTTTCTGCCAAAGTCTCGTTTTCGAACATGACACCTGCATATAAGAAGAGAGAGAGAGAGAGAGAGCGCGAGAGCGGGAGCTTGAGCTTCCAACGATGGCTGCTGCTTCTGCTCGCAAGCGCGCGTCTGCTGCAAAATCTTCTCCTCAGACGCAGGCATCAGACGAGAATCCAAAAACTGCAGACGCCATTTCTCTCCTGTCGAAAGAACACCCTCCTCTTCCTCCTCCCAAATTAGGGTTCCTTATCGTCATCTCTGCCCTCTCAATCCTCCCTTTCTTCTATCTCCTCTTCTTTCACTACCACATTGATGCCGACCTCAAGCGCTCCATCCTCATCAACGCTGCGATGAGCTTCGCAGGCTTTGTCGCGGCCGTCCGATTGATCCCGGTCGCGTCCAAATACGTGCTAAGGCGGAATCTGTTCGGATTCGACATCAACAAGAAGGGGACTCCTCAAGGCGCTGTAAAAGTGTAAGCTTTCTCTCGTTTTTGTTCTTTTTGAGGTTTCAATTGAATTGGGTCGAGTCGAATTGATGGAAGGAATGGGTTTTCGGTGAATTTGGATGTGCATTAAATCAAATTTACTGTTCTTTTAAGTTTCAGTTGAATTGGGTTGACTCGAATTGATGGAAAGGATGGGTTTTGGGTTTTTTGGTGATTTGGGATGTGACCCAACTCGCATTTACTCTTCTTTTGAGTTACTGGGTCGAGTCCGAATTGGTGGAAGGAATGGGCTTTTGGTGAATTTGGATGTGCCTTAATCACAATTGATTTGGGGGAAGCAGGGAAATTAGATTACAGTACGTGGAGTACTGGTAATTGGCCATTGACACTAGTAAGGATTTTGTTATTGTAAAAAGGCAAATAAATGCGACTCTACTCTACTATATATTGTTTCAATCTTTTGCATTGTCCCAAGTATATCTAGGCATCATTTCGATATGTAAGATTCCATGCCTTATAATTAATTTACCTTGTGTCCAGTGGTGGACTCTGGATTTTTGTTTGAGGGGTGTGGACCATCATAGGTAGTTTGGTTTCAGGAGGAAACCGAGGATTTGCATGTGGATTTTGAGGGTGGACTTTAGATTTTTATTAGATTTCTTGAAATGGACCAAGAATTGTCATATAGTACTTGGAAGTTTGCTGGGGTTTCATGCTTTTCTCTTATAGTCTTGATAGTTTTCTCTAATTTGATTGAATTTGTTGCTGTTATCTTCTTGTATTTGATGGTACGGCGCTAAGCTGATGATAATCCTGTCTTTTCTCTCAAAAAACCTCGGTGTCTTCTGTCTCAGGTTAATATTCACTGATATGATTGTTATTCACTTATAATCTTGATAATTCTAATTGCACTAATTTTTTAATGGTTCTATCTGTGTTTTTTTTCCTTGATAATTTACAAACTGGCTAATTTCACCGAATTTGTTGTAATGAGCATATCTTTGTGTTTTTTTGCAGGCCAGAATCATTGGGAATTGTTATTGGGATTGTTTACCTGGTTGTTGCAATATTGTTTCAGTACTTTAACTTCGCATCGGATTCCACAGTATGTATATGTTCTTCATAGAAACCACTTTATAAATCTGTTGAGCACTACTTCAATGCATTAGCTGTATAGGTTTGGTCATGAGCTTTGGTGATTGGTAATAGGGGGCATTAAGTAGGTTGGAGCCACTATGGGCAGCTTATGATCTATCCTCATTTTCTTAACATACAGTCTTGACCACTTGATCAATGGAAATATAAAGCTATAACATGGTTAATGTCTTATAGGTTCATTTTCCAGATGGTTCAGGTTTCTTTTCAGGTACAAAAAAGATTGGTCATGGACTATTCATGTTGAGGCCTACATTCCTGAATCTCCTTGACACTAGTACCCCATCTGACAGTTGAACGTACGGTTTAAATTAATAGGCCTCTCAACATCTCAGTTCCTCTATATTCCTGACTTTGGTAATGGTTATGTTTTGTTGCATAGAATTCAATCATTTATGTATGAATTTGGGGTTTCAACCATAAGATGGGAATTTCAACCGTAAAGTTGTTTGCACCAAAGCGTATATTGAATTTCATTGATTCAGAGAACATATATTAAGGGCCTGTTTGTTTTCATAAAATACATAGGAATTAAATACATAGGGATTCATGGTGAAATGAGCTCCATGAATGATAATTAAAGAGGTGAGGAATGAAGGATAAAAGGTGGATATATTGATGAGACCTAACTTTCCTAGGTATTGAATTACTAGGGTGCTGGCTGGGTATTCACTTCCCATCTTTCATTGATTCAATCCATTACAAGGGAGGGATTTTTTGTGGTCATTTTTGGTTATTTGCTGTTGGTTCTTCATTTTTAACTACTTGCAGAAATACAATCCTAGGTTTTCTTTTTGCCCAAAAGAAAAAAAGTCCTAGGTATTCAATTACATGAAACCATAAGGTCCTAAATGTGCACAGACCTCTGGTTTCCTAGTCATCAAATTAAAAAAGAAAGGAAAGAAATGAGAACATCGTTTGTTCTATCATTCTCCTATATGTATGTAAATTGCTTATTTGTTAGTAATATTAATCATGATAGTTACAAGGTTTTAAGCCAACCCATTGGTATCTTAGTGGTGAGGCACCTCCCCTCCATGGAAACAACCTGGGATCAATCCCTGGCTATGGAGCTGGTGGTGAGGGACTTGGGAAGGCTGTGTGTGAGTATTTACTGGAACAATAAAAAAAAGAGTTTTAAGAAGTTATGCCCATTAAGTGCTAAATAAATTTTTTTAAGCCAAGTAAAAAAGAATACAATGGGATACTAAACTACGCACAGGATATTTGCATGTGATGCATCAGCTTTTGCTAATTCATTTGCCTCAGGCAAAGGTATGCTGTCAAACAAGGTGGCCTATAGCAGCAGGGTTTTGGATGCAACAAGAAATCACTATGAATCCTGTGTGCAACTGTACAGAATATAGATACATTGTGAACAGATTTGGTTGCCACTGAAGCCATATTTATCAACAGTGATTTACAGTAGGTGTTAAGCATATGGATCTATAGATCTGAGGGTGTTGACATTTCGTAGCTGTTCTTGATCCATCATTCTTTATGTAGTTCTAAATTCGTTGCTGTTCATATTTTGGTAGCGTAGGAATCACTTGTTTAGGTTTCTATGTGGAATGTGTCATTTTTACAGGGAAACTGCAGTGGGGAGTTCTCCCTCCCATGGGTTCCCTTGAAGAGTTTTGGGGGTTCACTTAGTGGACTGTTGTGCTAGGTTTACAATGTTTAGTCAGGATAACTTTACTGCATTATGGGTAACACATCTCAATTATTGTCCATTATGCACTGAGAAATGAGAACGATGAGTTGTCTTTGTGTTCCTCATTACCAATATTCTATACCATGGCTATGGCATTAACGTGTTTTCCACGGCATTTTTTTGAGTATTTAAGCAACATGAGAACTTAAGAGGCGGATGATGCAATTTCCACATCTTTGTTTTACACTTCCATTTCCTTCACTTTGCCCACCACAATTCTGCTGTCATAGCTGTCATCATCATCATCATAGCCTCATCTCATCTTTTCCCTTCCACAGTTTAATCTGTTTCAAATTAGAAGTTATGGAGGACGGGACCCATATAAACCTATTTTTTTTATTGGTAATGCTCATATAAGCTTCTCTGTTCATAACAGTAAGAGCTTTGTCGTTGATTTGGTTGATATAATGGTAAATAGATTTACTGTTGGTTTCACTACAGTGCTTCAGAAACTATTCTCTGTTGGAGACTTGTAGTTGGTAATAAATTTTTTGGCTAAGTATTGGACAAATATTCATGCAGTGGCTTGTTGAGTACAATGCAGCATTGGCATCAATCTGCTTCATGATTTTGCTTGGCTTTATCGATGATGTCCTTGACATCCCTTGGAGAATGTGAGTTCTTCTAGTGTCCTATATTATAACTTCTATATTTTGTAAAAGACCAATTCTTCTATAAAGGTTTTTGGTTTTCTATTGTGTGAGAGAGAGTTGGGACCATCCTTATTGCTCTTTTTTAATTGTAAACAGAAAGTTACTATTGCCCTCTTTTGCGGCACTTCCCTTGCTGATGGCATATGCTGGACATACGACTATAATAATTCCAAAGCCTCTCATTCCATATTTTGGGGTAGCTGTTTTGGATCTTGGTAAGAATAATGTTGACAACTTGGATTTCTTTCATTACTGTAAGAGTTAGTACACATGTGAAAAGTTAGAATGAACATGGATGAAAATTGCGGTATCGGTCGTGATATCGGCCTGTCTCAAAAACTGATACAGTATCGGTTGCGGTTTGTAGCCCATCGCGGTCTTCTCGTTGTGATTTTTTTTTGGCTCCAAAAAAATTTAAAAAAATATCCAAAAAATTCAGAAGATTAAAAAATGTTAGAAAACAATGTTTTTTTTTCATTGGTAACAAGTATAAATCAAATTATTGATCCCCCTCAGTCATGACATCCTGCATCGCTGTCTTGTCTGAAATTGTATTTTTTTTTGTAAGAATTATAATTATGACTTAGGAACCATCTATTAGTGTGAAATTTTAGAAAATAAAATTTATTTAAAATTTGTATATAGTGTTGGTAATTGGTATCTTGTATAGTATATACCAGGATCCTCCACATCTTGAAGATCTATGTCTTCTACTAATAGATCTATCAAGTTTGATTCATTAAATCATGTATTTTTATACTAATAAAATAAAAATAATAATTAGTACTCTTAACATTAAAAAATATCTAAATCTCAACAAAATGAAAACTAGTTAAAACTTAAAAGTTAAAGGCCTCCATTTTTAAAATACCAAATAATAGAACCATATAAGAAAAAGAGTGGAATGGAATTATCATATTTATGACTCTTTTTTAGCTTTTACCAAAAAAATAATTACAAAAAAAGAAAATACAAGAAGTAGAATATACCTACCTTTGTAGAGTTATTTTGGTGATTTCTTAGACTAAATCCACCGAAATAAAGATTTGTTTATTTATTTGCAAGTGAAAGGAAGAGTTACTGCAATTGGAGTGTGTTTGGGAAGTAGAAGATGAGTAAAAGGATGAGAAAGAGGGAAAAAAATTAGAGTTACACATTTTTTAACCTATTATATATATAAATATCAGTCGATATTTTGAAATATTGGCCGATATATCGCAATATTTTCATGATATTTTGACTGTGTAAACCTGATATCATTTCTGTATCATTTATCGGTACGGTACCGGCCGATACATACCTGTACCGGCTGAGATTTTCATCCATGAGAATGAATTATAGAAGTTAGAATGTGCAAAACTAACTAAAATGACCACATGGGATGGCCTTTTCATTTAATGCTAAAAAACAAAAGGTACCCTATGCTTCAAGAAATCATTAAAACCATAGAAATTGAAAGAAAAATCATTAGTTTGTGTAGCCTTGTTCAACTGGCTCGTGGGCTTGGTCACATTGCCCCCATGGTGCTACGACATGTGAACCACTGGGTCTCCATGGATCCACACAGCCATTGTAGACATCCGTATTAGGAAAGGATCGAGCCCACTATTGCAGGAATCTTATGGCTCTGCTTAGCTCAAATTAAGCTAATCTTGTGTTTTACATTCCATCAATGTGACACTGGGTCCAAATCAAATTGGATTAAATATGAGCCAGTGAGGTTTGGCTTCAAGAAGGGGCGGGCCCACAGCTTTTATTTGTGGCTAGCATGGGAAGAGGGAGAACATGTTCAATTCTCTCTTATAAATTATTTTTGGCATTGAAGAGGGGCTTTTCTATTTGATGGTAACTAAAGAATTAATCTATGTTCTCCTTTGTATATGTTTTGATAGATTTTCTTTTAATATGGAAACAATGTTTTTGAAAACATGGATTGTCAAACCAAAAAATTGTTGATTCTAAGCTGTTGCTGATTTTTTAAAATATTTTAATCATTTTTAATAATTTATTGTGACATTCTCAGTCTGCTGTTACCTCTCTTTAAAACTATGATTACGTTATTTATGTTTCTTTTTTGACAATTGCTTCAATCACCTTTCTGTCTGAACAGGAGGGATCTATAAACTCTATATGTTACTCCTGGCAGTATTTTGCACAAATTCTATCAACATTCATGCTGGTATAAATGGACTTGAAGTTGGTCAAACCATTGTTATTGCATCTGCTGTGAGAACAAGATCTACCTCCTGAACTCAACATGAGATGTTATATCTTCGCTGCAGTTTTTTCCATTTTGGTTGGTTGGTTGGTTATAGATGCTGAAATATATGAGAATAATCCACAGCTATGATTACAGATTATGATACACAATGTGATGCAAATTGGAGCATCTTCAGATTTGGAGTATAAACAAGCTCATGCATTCTCTATTTATCTTGTCCAGCCATTACTAGCTACTTCATTGGCTTTACTTTCTTTTAACTGGTAAACTGTCATTCATTTCTGAAAATGCTTATCATGCTCTGTAATTTCTTGAATCTTATTTTTCTGCCTGGAAATCTTAGGTATCCATCTTCTGTTTTTGTTGGCGACACCTACACTTACTTTGCTGGAATGGCCATGGCTGTAGTTGGGATACTCGGACACTTCAGGTGGGCTCCATTTCCGTAGTGTGCTACATCTAGTATGGTTTACACTGAAGTTACTGTCCGAACTGTTCAATCTATTAATTCAGATCATCATGCTACTTGCTGGCAAATGAAGTCAATTGGCCTTAGAAAATGAACATGATCTGCATGCCTTGATAGATGAAACATGAGACATGTATTTATACATAATGGAGATGGTATGTTTTCATAGAGAAAAGTTCTCTGGTCAATCCATTAATCCAGACCATCATTTTACTTACTGGCAACCTGTCAAAAGACCATAGCCCTGAGTTAAAGGCACACTTGGAAATGTCTGCATGTAGATGTTCTAATCAGAAAATCTCCTATTTTTATAATCACTTGACTATATATATATATATGTTAATATATTCATATATATATTATCAAAGGAAAGGAGAGACTGTGTTATGACTCTTTAAAAACATATAATTTCCTGATGTCCAAATTCCCTACACAAATGGGGGCCCTTGTTGATGACTCATACCATTGAATGTCATGAACTTCCTGATGGACGGGAACTTAATAACACCAGATTTACTATCTCTTAACTCTTTCATGTTTTCACATAAACTACACGATAACTGCTTATGTATAACAGGATCAGATACTTTGAAGAAAAAGGAAATTGGAGTGCCATCTGATATTATACTGAATGTCTTAATGTAAAGCAGTAAAGCTCAACTGAAATCCACATTAAAAGTTGCTCTATGTATTAACTTTCAGCGCATGTTAATCTGGCATATTTATCGTCTCCCAATTATTAGATAGTGACATGCATAGAGAGATGTGTATGCATACATAAAGACAAATATGCTCGTATCTATTTCAATTTTGCATATGTTTATGCATATCATATTTATGTACTTGTAGTTTGAACTGTTTTATGTATAATTGTAGTCTTTGCCTTAACAGTGAAACACTACTGCTCTTCTTCCTCCCCCAAGTCTTGAATTTTCTCTACTCATGTCCTCAGGTATGCCAAATCTAAATGAGTGGCTATTTCATTTACCTCTTACAAAAGGTCCCTGTTTCATCTTAGGATATTTTTTTTGTTCGGTTGTCCCTTTCCTTAGATGATATCTAATGTTTAATTGTATTCTTTTTTTCTGTCAGCTTTTTAAGATCATTCCTTGTCCAAGGCATCGCCTCCCAAAGTATGCAACTTCATTTGAATTTCTTTTCTATTTACAGATTTGCATTCTGGATATGTCTTATAACCTATCTTGTCTAGGTTTGATCCTCAAACAGGACTGCTGACTGGAACTAAGGATGGGACACTCGTGAACCTGTTCTTAAGATTGTTTGGCAGGTGCTCTGAAAAGTCACTTTGTATCAGACTACTGGTTTTCCAGGTAAGATGTTATGCTTATTGTGCTGTTTTGCGTCTCATTCCATATGGTCACATATTCATAAGCGGTTACGTCTCTCTCTAGCAAAGTTATGAACCAACCTTTCAATCTAGAGTATTCTAGACTCAGTAAATGTATTTATGAGTCTCCCAACAGTGCATTAACTTGACAACATGATCATCTGATTGGGTTTTACATTTGGTCCGCTTTGCAATTTTTATTTTCAGCTTCATTCAATTGTTACTGATAAGATGGTTGGTATAGTCCTCTGAGATATTTGTGGCTTATGCCTAAACCACTCATAGAGGGTGTGGATAAGCACACATTTATATTGTTTTGTGCATTAGCTGCAATTGTATCATTCAATTCCTCTAGATTCTTAACTACCTTTTTTTTTTAATGTTCAACAGGCTTTCTCATGCCTTTTCTGCTTCTGGTTGAGGCATATCCTTGCTGGTTGGTACAAATAATGTGAAGTGTTGAAATATACTTGTAGTCTCACTGACGTGCAAATCCTGCCTCTACATGCGTCTGGTCTGTTCTTTGTAATCTATCAGATGAGCTTCAATCATAGTCTCAAGATGCAAAGCTTTGCCTCCCTAGATAGATGAGTTATTTCTTCGGTATTGTTTCTGAAAAATTTTGCAATGATTACCAGTGAAGCAATTGTGAACGAGGTAAGGTTTTATGATTACATAAACATGGGATCCAAAAGCTTTGCAAGCTTTTAAGACCTGGGTTCAGCTTGGATGTACCCCAGGTCACCTCTTTTCAACTTCATGGACCCGTCTTTGATATCTTTTAATTTCCTTGAGGCATGTCTGGATAATACCCCAACTACCTTAGAAAATTTCTTAGTGCAAGTGGTAAGACTCTCTTCCATGTTTCTGCAGAATTCCATCACAAATTCTTATAGGATGCTGAATGCATCATCTATTGGCTTCAGCTGTATTAAATTAGGCTGCAAATCAATCATCATATTAAATCTCGCCAAATATCAGTAGCAAATGGGCATTTCAATAGTAAATGTGTAGTTGACTCATCACACAGTAGACATCCTGCATCACATTGCACATTTCTTCTAGGGAGCAATTCTCGTCTTTAATCCCCTTTTAAACACCATCCAAGCAATCATTGAATGCTTTTGTTTACATCCTTTAAACCACATACGTTCTCGCGACTAATTTGAGAACAGACCATTGCATGGGCTAACTTTATAGTGAAAGCTCCCGAATCCTCTAGAGTCCGGACAGTTTCGCCCTTATGACCATATAAATCCTTTAATCGTCCCCTCTTGTGTCCATGGATCGCACCAAAAATTGGAGGACTCTTGTCCCCTATCAAGAACTGAAGCATTGTTGGTTAATTGATATTTCCAAATGCCCAAAACCTTGTTGGATGTATAACTACTGTAATAAAATCCAAAAACTTTGAAAAGCTTAGAACTTATCCAATCTCTACACGAATGGATTCCACTTTTGTTTCTATTCTCTACTTTCGTTTCTTTCTTTTCCAATCTCTACACGAATGGATTCCACTTTTGTTTTTATTCTCTATTTTCGTTTCTTTCTTTAAAATGTTATAGATGTGTTTGTGCAAGAAGATGATTCCAAGGTGGAGAGGAAAACTGTCTTGGTATTTTGTATTACTCGTTTTTCAATCATTTGATGTAATATATTTTTCTTGTGAAAATGGAAAAAACATAAACTATATTTTTCTGATAGAGAGGATTTTGATTTCCCATTTGAAGGGTATGAATGTAGAATTCCTATTTCGCACAAGTAAAAATTTCAAAAAAGTGGAAATCTCTTTCGTTACAACGTTACAACCTCGCACTTTCAAACCATGTATTTGGATAATGGTCATGTAAAAAATTAGCATAGGTGGAAAAGTATCTTTATAAGGGTCATGGGAAAAGTTCACCTCATTGGGTTGCGCAAGCCCTAGCTTTAAATACTGATGCAATTGATGCTCGGTAGCTAATTCATATTTGGACACAGAGTCAAAGCGCAACATGATTGTACTTGAATAAAGGATAGGCCACAAGCAACAATAGCTTCGCAACTCATACAATTTACCATTTCTTTATAATTTCAATGGTTTCCTTCTTTAACATTGGATTTTCAGGTGGAGATTTTAAAGACACATGATTGATATTTTAAGAGAATTCATTACAAAGATTGTGAGAGATGAAATACAAATGAAGTACTCCAATGATTTAAAAAAAAAATAAAAGAAGTGAAACAAATGACCAGAGATCTTAAAACTTTCATTAGAAATTATCTAAAGATTTTATGACGAGGCTTTTTTTTCGTGTATTTATTACAATTATAACAACTAAGATTTGGATCTTGACATTAAAAAATGGACTTACGATATTGCTTTAACATTTTAAATTTAAATCCTGTAAAATTTACTTGATACAGGACAACAACTTGTGAAATGGAAATAGTGAAACACTATGTTCTTATTTCAAAATCCTCAAATTCTTGATGATTCGTTAAATAAACAACCCCAATGAAAAAAAAAAAGCATATACAAAATTAGGGAATGTTAACGTTTCAATGTGTCTGTCAAAACTGAATTAGGGTACCGACTGTGAAACAAATAGGCAAATTATTAGAACTGCTAGTGGGATGGCCAAGTTCTTTAGTGATGATCCTGAGAATTCCCATCAAGTGCCCAGCCAAACCACAAAGCCTCCGGTGCTGATTCCTACTGATGTTATTATGATTTTTTTCTTCTAAATGTGACTTTTAGAGTGGCCGAAGGAAAATCTAGTCCTGTCTTTAACATTGGATCAAAAGTTTGTCTATTCACGCTGGGTGAAATTGGAACAAAGTTATAATTAATAAAATGAAATAGTTGAAGCTGTTAAGAGGAAAGGACTTCAAGGGGCTAAAAAGGTTTTTCATTTTACCTGTCAAGTCATCTATCATCCAGATCATAATTAGTGGAACTGGAAGCCATAGTTACCACTATATATCGATGGAATCATGGAAGCGATAGGCAGGTCAGCAGACCCGATTACTGTGTCACCGTCCGTGGCACGACTCATGTTGAATCGTCCTTGAAAAACCACAAAAACGCTCCTATAAAGGCGAGCACAATTCCCTACGTGGTCGGTATGTAATTTAGAAGTCCCAGGCAATTTTTGTATTTTCTTTTTTTAAGTTTGGTTGCCCAGTGGCCTGGACATAAAAAGTAAAGGAGTTCCACCAAAATATGAAAAAGAAGCGAGTGAAAACTTTCAGAGTAAGAGCCTTATTCACAAAGTCTGTCCTCTATTCTTAGTAAGCGTTAGTTTAGAAAACACTTTTTTTTAATTTAGAAAACACAATTTTCTTCTTTTTTAATTTTTTTTTCCTCTGTTGGGTGCCTTATCAACAGAGGTATCGGCGGAGTGGGCTGGAGCTAGAGGTGCCTCACGCACGTTCAACCCAGATCCCTGGTGTGATAAAATACTATTATATTTGTTTTTTTTTTCGTTTTGCCGTCTTTATAGCTTCAAGAATCCTCTGGGCAGCACTTAGACCTTTAGTGACTGCCAACTTGTTTTGGGAGAAGTTGAGCACTCATCCAAGAAGGAAAATGTGGAGAATTTTCTAAATCCTTGTGGCAATCTTCCATCCAAATATCTAGGGATTCCTCTCTTCATATGGTCTCCTAAAAGAATGTATTTCAAATCTTTGATGGAAGTGTGGGACTCTGTCCTTTGTCGGTAAGCTGACCTTGGTGAAGGATGTTTTCTCAACTATGCTTTCTTACATCTATACGGTAACACCAATTTTCATAAAATGTAGCTCAATTGATTAGAGACACCGGTGTGTTAATAGAATTGGTAAAAAGGCTTATGAGTAACTTTTCTCGTCCAGCCTCTCAACTTCATCTAAAAGATGCGAAAGCAAATGAAAAATCATGTTTCTCTTAAAGTGGAAGGTGGCCCTGGCATTCATAGAATTTTTGAAGTCAATGATGCTTAAATGATTGAACTTTGATGGGAAATTCGTTTCTCTAATTCTTATGGGCCATTAGAGAGCAGTTCTTGAAATGAATTTTCGAATTTTAACCAAATGCAACATGGAAAGAACCTTAGCTAACAGGGCAATGCAAAGAAACATATAGTCCAAGAGGTTCTTTCAACTTGAAGGTGCATTTAAGCATATTACAAAAAAATAAAAGGTTCAATATTTTGAAAAATGGATGCTCATCCATTCATGGTGCGACTGGTAAGCAAGAATCAGTGACAAATTAGGTGACAATTAATCTGAGCCTGAAAAGCTGAGAAGAAAAGTTAAGAAAGGCATCCCACCTACTCAAGTTTCTGATTCCAGTGCCACACCAAACAGCACAACAGGAATAATACACAGTCCGAATATTCACCAAGGACCGTGCTAAGGTTATGAGTATTTTGATTATTATATGGGGACTTTCTTGGGTGCCAAGAAAACAAATATTATATATATCATAAAATCTATAACTCTAGATCTTGAGGAAGAGAGTAATGCTCTTTTGCTCGTAGTGTCTTCACGTCACGTATAAGGGACAATAAGAGAATGAGAATCTTTATATGCCTTTATTTGTTATAGTGAATATGATAACGTTTCTGTCCATGAGAGTAGCCTTGTTTGGGTGAATAATGTAAATTCTCTATATCTCTTTTTGTGTTTAGCTTGATTAGTGATCACAGGTGTCACTTTTTCACATATGCATTACAATTTTTAAGCTTATTAACAAAAGATCCCTACGTTGGCACGGTTGTTCTCACAGTACACGGTATTAAAGAAACTAACAGAGACTAAAAGGCCAAAATGCCAGGATTAAACCACTCAATTTCCATGTTTAAAAATAGATTTTCCAAAAGCAACATTCCTACACAAAGAAAACGCAGGGCACGGCCTAAGAGTCGAACTGAGGGCCACCAATACCCTCATCGTTGGTGGTGTTAGCACTGTAGTTTCCACACACATGCCTAGAGATCTAGTTATCGCAGCTGGGTCTTCAAGTTATAGTGTCAATCCTTCAACAGTATCCAACATATATCGCGTAGCTAAAAAAAAATGGAAAGTCAAGCGGAGAGAGAAAAGAAAAGGAGAAGGTGAGAGAAAAACCAAAAATTCTATTTTAGGTTTGAGTAGATTCAGCTAGGTGGATACTAAAAAGAAGATGATGAAGAAGATATCCCCACCCAATAAAATGGGTGAGCTGTGATATCGCCACTCACATGTATCCTCTTCTTCATTGTCTTTTTCCTACCAACCTATCTTAACTCATTCCAATAAAATCTAAATCTTCTCTCCATCCCTCATCACTGTCCTTATCCAACATCATAGCCCACCTATCTATCATCAAATCAAACTCCACCCAACAGCATAACTCACATATCTATCATTAAATCAAACTCCACTTTCATCTCTTCTCACCTCCCACATTTCTCATCTTCCAAACAGAGATCCACTTTCACTTTTCTCCAGTCATCCATTTACTCCACAACTAGACACCTTCACCATCTAATCCTCCAAACCAAATAGCCCCCGTGTCTGCTCTTAACCCATATCCTCCATTGAACTAGCTTAAAAAATTCATCTCTCCTGAAAACCCTCAAAACAAATACTACTCAACTAAGCTACTAGACCCTCCCCATCATCATCACCACAGCCACGAATCACGACCATAATCTCATCGAGAAAATTCCTTTTTTGACCCTGCAATTTCTTGTGAAAGGGAAATGGATTGTAAGAGTAAAAGAGAGGGAAAAGAATAAGAACAGAGGGAAATGGGGTTGTAGTAGCAGAGCACTTCCCTTTAGGGCCTTTTTGGTCGATATTGATATTTGAAGACATTTTAATCTTTACAAAGATTAAGGTAGTGTTTGGTTCACATGAATGATTTTGGGCTGGAATCGAATGTGATAGAATGAGATAGGAATTGTCATTCCATTCAAATGTTTAGATTTATCTTTTGAATGGTGGGCGGAATTGAATTCCTACTCCTATCTCAATATTTGGTATGCATGAATCAAAGGATGAATGGAATAAAATATCCGATATTTTTACCAAAATATCTCTATTTTCCTCTTCATTTTTTAGGTATATGACAGGGTAGTAATGGTGGTGGCGGGTGGGTGGTAGTGGATAGGTGGCAGTAGTAGTGAGTGGGGGTATTTTTATATCAATAAAAAAGGAGTTTGAACCCCACCACAACCAACCCCCCCCCCCCCCCCCCCCCCCCCCCCCGGGGGAATGACTAGTCCTTCATGTAAGGGAATAAGGGAATGGTAATTCCTTTTAGGATAAGTATTCCATCCGTTTTGGATGAACCAAATGCATGAATGGGCATTTCGATGAAATGCTTATTCCATTCCAACCCCCATTCAAGGGACCGAAATGCTACCATAGACTTAAAAAAAAAAAAACTCTTTTAAATTTACCGATTTCTAAGAATATTAAATTGGACTACTCTCTTTTTTAGAATAAAGTTTGTAGTAGTGTGAGAGGAATAAAATTCTGAGTGTGGGGTGTCTCTCCTTGGGTGACTGATCTTGCCAACTGACTTCAAGGGGTAAAAGGAAAATTAAATTGGACTACTCTCTCTTTAAGAATAAAGTTTGGAGTAGTGTGAGAGGAATAAAATTCCGAGTAAGGGTTTTTTATTTGTCTGTCAAGTAATCTGTCACCCAGATATTAATTAATTATAAGGGGTTAAAAGGTTTTTTATTTATCTGTCAAGTAATCTAGCACCCAGATATTAATTAATTAGTGGGACGTTTCACAACCATAGTCACGACTATTATCCATGGAAGATAAGGCAGGTTACCAGATATAGAAATCGCAGGCCTCAGCTTAGAAAGCACTTCTTTCTTCTTAAAATTTTTTTTTTTTCATGGTGGGGTTGCCTTATCAGCTGAGGCATCAATGGAGTGGATTGCAGCTAGAGGTGCCTCACACACATTCAACCCAGATCCCGGGTGATAAAAAACTATTAGATTTGTTTTTGGCCGTCTTTATAGCTTCTAGAATCCTTTGGGCAGCACCTAAACCTTGGTGAAAGCCAACGTTTTTTTTGTGGGGGAAGTCGAGCACTCATCTAAGGAGGAAAATGCGGAGAATTTTGGAAGTCCCCGTGGCAATCTTTCCATCCAAATATGTAGGGGTTCCTCTCTTCATAGGGTCTACTAAAAGGATGCATTTCAAATATTTGATGGAAGTGTGGCACTCTATCCTTCGTAGGTGGGCACCGAAGTGATGGATGTTCTCTCAACTATGCGTCTTACATTTCTTTGGTCATACCAATTCTTTTAAACTGTAGTTCAACTAATTAGGAACACGGGTGTATAAATATAATTGATAAAAAGGCTTATGAGAAACTTCTTCTCGTCTGGCGCTGAACTTCATCTAAAATATGCTAAAGCAAATGAAAAATCATGTTTCTCTAAAGTGGAAGCTGGTGGCCGTGGCATTCATAGAATTTCTGATGTTTATGATGCTTAAATGATTGAGCTTGGACGGCGAGTTCGTTTCTCTAATCCTTATGGGCCAGTACAGGGCAGTTCTTGAAATGAAATTTCGAATTTTAACAAAATGCACCAATTATATCCAACGTGGAAAGAACCTTAGCTAACAAGAAAATTTTAAGAAACATTTAGCAGGGCCGGCTCAAGAAAATTTGAGGCCTAAAGTAACAATGCTAAATGTGATATTTTTTATTTTAAATATTATTATAATATTTTATTTAAAATTTATTTTTTCATTTTTTGTAATGAAATATTACTATTTAAGTTTTTATATTCAAATTTTACTAACTTATTTTTTAAAATTAATAGTATGGCTAATCTACTTAATCTTTTTTGTGACATTGTTGATCTAAATTAGGATTTTATCAATTTTAATTTTTAAAAAACTTCTTTCGATAAAAGCAACAGTTACAGGTATTGTCTATATTTTTCTAGTAGACATATTTAATATTTATAAATTATAACTAATAGCATTTACAAATAAAAAAGCACTAATTATATAAACATATAATATGAGCTTGTAATTAATTTTTTTTAAAAGCATAGAACCATAAAAGCTAATTTAGTGATTTATCAGTGTTGGCTATAAAGATTATAGATGTGGATTACTTTTGAATTTGATGCAGCTTATTCAAAATGAAAAAAAAGATTATATTTGAAGTTGTCTTCTATGGATTTCTAGCAGCATAGATATAAAGGAAAAAATGTACAAATTGAATGATTTTCAAAACAGAAAATGATTGCTTGCTTGTTGTGATTTTAGGATTTTTTTTAATGGTAACATTTTTTCAATGTGAAAATGGTCTTTAATTCTTTTTTAGAAATATGAAAAGATAATACTTGTTTTTTCTGAAATATAAAAATATAGTAGTTCCTTTAATTACTTTTATGAGCCCTTCAGTTGCTCAATTACTTTTTTGAGGCTTTATTTTTTAGGATTGAAAAAAAAGATGAAATTTACTTTTTTGGGGGCCTTATTTTTTGGGGGGGCCTAAAGTAAAGGCTTTTTTGGCCCAATGGTCGAGCTACCCCTGACATGTAGTCCATGAGGTTTTTTGAACTCCAAGGTGCGTTTAAACACATTACAAAGAAAAATAAAAGGTTCAATATTTCGAAAAATGAATGCTCATCCATTCACGGGGCAAATGGTAAGCTCTCAGCAACAAATTAGGTGAGATAATGATCTAAGCCTAAAGAGCTGAGAAAGGCATCCCACCTATTGTAGTTTCTGATTCCAATGCCACACCAAGCAGCACAACAAGAACAATACGCACATAATATAATTCAGACCAAGTGCAAATCAATTTGCATCAGAATGCTTTGTTAGTGTTTTTTTTTCTTTTTTTTCGATGATAAAATATATAACTTATGGGACTTTACTAGAAAAATCTAAAATTCCATTAGAGTGGGTGAGACCGAAAAGGCCCTTTCACTATAGCATGGATCAAAATCTCGGCTGATAACGGTACGTATCAGTCGGCCGATACCGAGACAATATTCGGCCGAGAATTGATCTCAGTATCTGTACAGCAAACTATCACCAAATTCTCTATATTTATCTGCGATATTTTGAAAATATCAGTATAATAGATATATTAGCCGATATTTTCAAAATATAGGCCATGGTTTAAAATGTTGGAAACCTAGTTTTTATTTTTTCACTTTTCATCTTCTTTGCTTGGAAAAAGTGGCTCATCTTCCTCATCCATGCCCCAGCTGTTGCCTACTGTGGATTTGACCTCCACAATCATAAAAAAGACACATATTTCTCGGATTTGTGCATTTTGAGGGTTGTTCTTCTTTCTAAGGTTGTTACTTTCTCTGTTTTTTTTTCTTTTTTCTTTCTGTAAAGATTTATTTAGTAAGAGACTAAGAAGATAGAAGTTAGAAGTGATGTTTCTCATTTACACCCATCCACTTGGATTTGTGCATTTTGAGGGTTGATGAAGGTTAGGGTTTTTTTTTTAAATGTAAAATGTATTTTTTATAAATTAGTATGCAAATAGATGAGTTTATGAATCTATTTGGTAGATCTAGTAGTAGAATATATAGATCTACAAGATTTAGATTTTTTAAAAGTTTATCTATTTTCGGATTTATTAATAATTTCATACTAAAATATGATATTTTGAAGATTTCGCCATTATTTTGGCATTTTAAGTTTTCATAATCATTGTAATATTTCAAGTATGACAAATTCTCATTGTTCTTTTATGTCACTAGCTTTATATTTTTGAATTTATTTTCAGATTTTTAATGATTTAATACTAAAATATGATGTGTTGATGATTTCTCCATAAATATGATTTTTTAAGCTTGCACAAGGGATTTTGTTGAAGTTAGGGTTTTTTTTAATGTTAAACGTAAGACTAAGAGTATTTTTAATCAATTAGTAATTTAGTATGCAATTACATGAGTTTATGAAGCATTTTAGTAGATCTAGTTGTAGAATATATAGATCTAGAATATTTAGATTTTTTTAAAGTTTATTTATTTTTGGATTTTTAATGATTTAATATCAAAATATGATTTGTTTGATGATTTCACCATAAATTTGTTTTTTTTTTAGTTTGCATGATAATTGTATACCTCATGTATAGTAATTTTTCAATGTTCTTTATGTCAATATGATATCTGCATAAAAAGATTCCACCATGTTAGATGTTTCAATATATAAGCATATAAGATATATATGTATATATTTTTTGTAGAAATCAAAAGAGATAAAAATGGTGCGTGAAATTGATCCAGCATGGAGCCATGGTGAAGAAGCCGAAAGTAAGCATAAGAGAATGCAACTACTGTAAAAACAATATTAATGGAGGGATTACTAGATTAAAGCAACACTTAGCTAATAGAAAAGGCTAAGTCGCTAAGTGTACTAAAGTGTCACCTAATATGAAAAAAGAAATGCAAGAGCTTTCGGATGTAGGAAAACAAAAAAATTTGTTAGAGAGAAAAGAAGAGAGGAGGATTTGAAGGATGTAAAAAAGAAGTTTTTAGGTCTAAAAAGAAAGAAATTATGTCCTTCGATAATGATAGGGATCCATTCTGGAGGAGAGAAGAAAGATGCAATAGGAGGTAGCCATGAGAGGTGGCCAATACTATAAGGGTGGCTCCTCTAGAGCCAGGGGAGGGGGTGTACGTTAGGCATTTAGTCAAAAACAACCTCGCCTGCAAGATATTGAGGAGGAAGATTAACCTCCTACACAGGCACCTCGTAGGCTAGGTTTGGTGGGTCCAGCAGACCCACTTGCATACAGAAAGCCAACATCTAAGCAACTTAGCATTGTAAAAGCACTAAAGGAAAATTTTAATAAAGTAAGAAAAAATTGGTAAAAGCTACTGAAAAAATTGGTAAAAGCTACTGAAAAGTTCTTTTTACATGCAGTCATTTCACCACATAAGGCAAACTCTTCTTATTTCACCACCATGTTAGATGCAGCAACGAAATATTGTCCAAGTATAAAGGCTCCCACCCCATACAGGATTGGTCATCTCTATTTTAGAAAAAATTTGAAGAGTTACAACTGCGGGTGGAGATTTTTAAGAGGATATAGAAAGAAAGGGGCTTCACATTAATGTGTGATGGGTGAACAACCCTCCCAAAATGTTATCTTTTGAATTTTCTACTTTATTGCCTTTTGGGAATAGTTTTTATCAAATCAATTGATGCAATTGATTATATTTAAAATGCTAGATACATCAAGAAGTTATTTAATGATGTGATTAATGTTATTGGGGGAGATGGTGTAGTTCAAGTTGTTACCGATAATGTTGTAAACATGAAAAAAGCAGGAATTGTGCTTATGCAACAAAAGACAAATATTTTTTAGTCACCATGTGTAGCACATTGCATAAACTTGATGCTTGAAAAAATTGCCAACGGGAAAGTCGCGAAACAAGTGAATAAAAAGATGAAGAAAATCACTAATTTCTTTTACCAGTCTTATAAACTTGTTTCATTAATGAAGAAGTTTACGAACAATCATGAACTGCTACGGCCTGGCATTACTCGATTTGCTACTCACTTTATAACCAATAAAATTTAGCCTCATGTTGGAAATTGCTTAAATGTTCTTGAGCTTCTAATAAAAGTTCTTCAATTGGTCGATGGTGATTATAAGCTAACTATGGGCTTCTTACGTAAGGCCATGGAAAGAGCAAAAATGGCTATTAAAACAAATTGTAAATATTATACCAAACATTGGAAGACAATCGACTGTCGTTGAGAGCGTCAATTGCATCATGACTTACACATTGTTGGTAAGTGGATACTAATTTCTTGTTAACGTTCATTATTATATTAAATTCTTCTTAACATAGTATTGACTTAAATTTTTTCATTTAATAAGTTACTTTCTCAATTCACAATTTCAATTTAAATCTTTAGATCTAAACATAACTGATGAAATTCGAGTGGGATTGAAAAATGTTATTGAAAGACTAGCAAATGAAACCGATGAGGCAATTAGGGCAACCAACCAAGTAAGTAAATTAAAAAGTGGAGATCTTATATGGTGTCTTTTGTCTTCTTAATATATGTCATTGTTCATTCATAACAGTTGATAATTCTTTTTATTCTTTAATGTCATTAGATTGATATATATATAATGAAGGCATGGAAAGTTTTGGCACACACTGTCACGCAGACATATCCTGGTAAGGATTGTAAATTGTAAACATAAATTATATTTTCATTATTCAAAAATTAAAGAATTGAATGTTTAATCTTATTTTCTCTTATTTTTAGATGAATGGTGGTTGAATTATGAAGAGAGTGCTTTAGCACTAAGGACAATTGTAATTAAAGTCCTTAGTTAAACTACATCATTATCAAACTGCGAAAGAAATTGGAACACTTTTTCTTTTCTTCGTACGATAGTAAAAAAAAATGATTGATAAATTGAACAAACTAGTCTACATCCATTATAACCTCAAGCTCCAGAGTTGAAATCGAAGAAGAAGAGGATTTGAAGATCAACAAGATTACTTCTACACAATTAATTTAGATTTTATTTTTTTGGTAAAAGATAATTTGTTAGGGAGTGGCTAGAAGAGGTAGAAGAGCCATTATTAGAATTAAATTCAGAGATAGCAGAGATAGTTGCTAACTTGACTGCAAAGAAGTTTGAGCCAATGAAAGCCTCTAAAAAATTACAAGAGATTAATTTGACACAGCAACAGAGGGGTATTACGGTTGATCCTACAGAGGCAATAGGAAAGGAAGTGGATGAGGAGAGTGATTCGAATACCTCTACATCTTCCTTATCAGTAGGAATTCCTCCTGACTCTCCTGAGAATGTTGCTAAGGATGCTAGTCACTATGGAGATGATGTGCCATCAATGTATGAGATAGTTAAGTATTTTCCTGGTGCTACAGACTTAGATCCTCATCGTGGCTATGTAAGATATGTCTCACAAACTAAGACAGGAATTGGTAGTAGCATCGATCAAGGAGGGGGGGAAGGTACTTTGCGGGCAATGTTGGCTAACAATAGGCTATGTATGAATATAACCCTTATTGGCCACCTCAGCCACCTTTAAAATAAGCTGTATTTTCTAAAATTTCACGCTAATGGATAGTTCATAAGTCATAATTATGGTTCTTACAAAAAAAAAATCATCATTTCATACAAGACAACGATACAGGATGTCATAACATAAGGGGACTGATAATTTGACTTACGCTTATTTCTAATGAAAAAAACATTGTTTTCCAATATTTTCTAGTATTTTGGATTTTTTGGATATTTTTTAAATTTTTTTCTAGATTAAAAAAATAAATTCACATTGCGATGACTGCGACAGATCTTGAACTACGACTGATGCCGATACCGTATCAGTTTTTGGGACAGACCGATACCATAAATTTCATCCATGCACCATAATGGCCTCAAGGACCCTCTACATATATTTCACATGAGCAATGATATTGTCACTCCCGTGCCAACGGAACATGAAAAACTCGTTCCCCCTTTTCTTCTATCCTTTGTATTCTCCCTTAGAGAAATCACTCTTCTCTTCTTCAATTTCCCTCCGCAACACCTATTGCTTTCTATAACTCAAATCTTCTCCTCCTTCTTATTTTAGTAAAATATTTATAAAAAATACTACAAATAAGGAAAGTGTACCCTGTGCTGTTTTCACACAAATTCTGGCACCACTCTATGGCTGTCTTGTCTCTCTTCTACCGTAAGATGACCAAATTAACAAATAGTGCAAAGGTTATCTTCTATGGCGTTGAGAATAGATCAATGGATCGGTGGCGAGCCTTTATTTTATTTTATTTTAATTTGTTCTACCCTTTACTCCCTCTAAAAAAGTAAAGGCAAATACTCTTAAAATAAAAGACCCCATATCTAGACTTGTGAAAATAAGAGTTTTAACCTCTTTTTTTAATATTTTTTCTTATGGCTCTTTTTTGGCTAAATCCGTCAAAATAAGAGTAATATACCAAACAAGAATTATAATTCTATTCCTATAAAAGGAAAGTTTATTTGATGCTTGTAAGGTCTAAATCTAAGTTAATCATGATTTACCTTAATTAATCTTATTTTTGCTCTAATTAATCTATTTTGTCGTAATTAAGCTAATTGAGCCGAAATCTCAAGAGGTTTGGGTCATGGATAGGTAGTTGGGTCAGGTTCGAACCTTACTAAGTAGTTCAGGACCTTTTGTGTTTTAGCATTTCCATGGTTTGGCATTATTAATGCATCCAATTAGTTGCATTGGGTGAGTTTCAGCTTGTGGGACATCTTTTATGTTTAGCCCAAATACATTCGAATTCACCTCGGCCCATCTAAGCCCAACCGACTCAACTTAAAGATCTGAGAAACTATTGAGGCTTGTTTGTAAATTCCAGAAACCCATTCATTTAAAAATCCCAAACCCACCAACGACCTTCTTCCTTTTCCTTCTTTCATTTTTGTTGCAGTCGGTGCCTCTTTTCTTCCATCACTTCCTTCCTCATCTTGTCTCAATTCTAAGATGATTGAAGTTGCATGCAATAAGTTTGGGTTCTTCTTCTTCCTCATCACTCTTCTTGTTCTCTTCTTTGGAAACTAAGCCTCATTTCTTTCCTCTTGCTTGTAGAAGGCTGGAGTTAAGGAAACCCCATGTCCATTTGAGTTATTGAGTACAATGAGAGTCAAGAGATTCAAGTTTTTTAGCATGCATGCATCTCATGCTTTTGTATTTCCATGCATATTCTAGATCTTCTTCCTAGGAGAGTTTTTGATACCCCTACACCAAGGAATAGATTGAATATATTGATTGAAGTAAAGCACCACGCCTAAGGCAAGTATAAGGATACATTTCTTTACATGCATAGCTTATTTCTTAATCCTTGATATATATTCTTGTGATTTACCCTTTTACAGCTCCTTTAATCTCTAATAGATAATGCATGGAATTGATTCATGACTTTATTGATTTTGGGATGAATAAGATGATAGTGGTCTTTTAGGGAACCTAAGAAGGTGGAATGGAAGCCTCTAGTTTGGTTTGAATGTAGGTGGAATAGAAAAATGGAAGAGAAAACCAATTGGGAAACTAAACACACTCGTAACAAAGTGCTTCAGGGCCAACCGGTCGGTCCTGAAGCTCGATCGGTCGAATTGTCTCCCTGGGTAGTCCGACCAGTCAGCCCATCTGCTCGATCGGTCAAATTTCGTTTTTGGTTACGGTCCGATCGGTCAGACCAAAACCCGATCGGTCGGATAAGCCTAACTTTTAGAGTATAAGAATGTGTTTCAAAAATGACTTTCATGCTTGACTATGGGCTTTCTATAGTCTATGGAATAACCTAGTGATGGGTTAGACCCTTTAACCTTAAAAAGAGATCGAGGTATCCACCTACCCTTACTGTAGGTTGTAGGTTTAACCAAGACCATTTATGACCACATATGTGGGATCCTTTGCAAGACCAAACTAGCCCAACAGTAACTAAACATGGAGAAAGAAGAGTGTTGAGCTGTAACTCCTTCCCTCTTGATTCTCCGGTTAGTTTTCAATGTCACGTCATGAGTATTGGTATAAGATGAAGTATCATTTCCATATATAAAGTAACACCGAGAATGGTAACACAATGACACCAAACGTCTTATGAATACACCGTATTGAATGACTTTGGAAACCCGAATTATCTAGCATAGAGTTGGCTAGTAACTATTCTTGATAACCTCTCAATCTAATTGCATTCATATTGATAGTAATCTTGACCTCAACATGATAGTTCATACCAGTATGCATTATTGATGATCGGTATTCTACTTGTTTGTGATTCTATGATTGGTACTTTCATCAAGACTGAAATACATTTCCGTATAAGTATAAACAGATCAGTATGCGATGAGTATAGGTTCCAGATAGATTCTGATATACTTGGAGTCGGCACCACTTAGCTTATACCCCATAGGAGGTTCGACGGGATCGAATAGGAGTATTTTATCAGTTATCTATTGCAGTAGTTATCAGAAGAGTGAGTTGACGCTCTTAGGGTAGCTAGTGGGTCTTAGCTCGATCGCTAGTGATTTCCCACGGATCAGTATATTCTCTTATTAGAGAGGAGATAGCAATGTAGTTGCCATTTGGTATGATGTGCTCTTTATCCATGATTCCTTATCATGCTTACTCATACGCATAAGTGCGTAGATTTCGATGTTGCTCTCTTTTAATCATTACGTCATTTTAAATTAATTGTTATATCATGTTAAACCTATGTATCCTTATCTTTTGCTTCACCATCGTGTTAATGAGGTTACCATGGTGTTACAGGTACGGAACCCGTTGCCAGTCTGACACTCAGCGCGCCCCCGGAGGGAACCCCAGTGTTACCTCGGGATGTGAACGAGTGGAATGAGAAAGATATCTTTTCTTGATCCTCCTCAATGGCGCGGAATAGGGTTACTTTGGGGTGACTTAGTCGGCCATGGATCGGCTTAGGGTTCATCTTGACACCTGATATTATTTTGTTTTAGTCATGGAGTTTCCATATTTTATACATGTAGTCAGGATAATTAACAGACTTTGTTTTATTAATGAACTGAAGTGAATGTTTTATTGATGCGTATGATATGAACAGGTGAATTCTTCAGGTTTCCGCTTAATTAAATTATACTTGTTAATACGTGTTTACGGATCTTTCTCACACGTACCTGTGGGATCACCCTTGTGACAGTTTGTACGTGTCTGGTTATGGCACGAATTGTCACGGGTATGTGTGTTAAGCCTCGGAATCCACAATAAATCTTCAATTCTCAGGTTCGGGGCATGACAATACTCATTTCTTAAACTCCACCTTTGGTTTTCTTTTATAACTACTTATGGCATAAATGGTATGTATTCAATTCTTATGTATTCAACTGCAACTATCAAGCCATCTTTGGAGTAAATCTAAAAAAAATTGAAAATGAACTTGAAAAATTTTTAAAAAAAGGCGAAAAAAACTTGCTTCCACATATATACAAAAAAATTCATTCAGCATGGATATTTTTCCCAAAATGTAATAAGACTATAAGAGGCTTTACACAAAAATTGAGATTGAAGAACCTAATTTCTCCGAAAAGGAAACTTCCCTTTAAAATATTGGAGTGTAAATTTTGCTTTATATACAAGAACAATTTGTGAAATGGAAATAAAACATATAAGAGGATTTTATCGAAAAAATCAACTTATTTAACCCCAAAACAAAAAATGCCCCCAAAGCAGTGTTATCACCGTAGTGGTCCTAGGTGACCACCTTGGCGGTTTTTTCTTCTTTTGTGTTTTTCTTTTTTTCTTTTGTTTTTGTTTTTGTTGTGCGTAAGGAGGGAGCATCAAATTTGTACACTAGGATCAAATTTGACACTTGCCATTTACTCAATATCTTGACGAAACCCTCGTTTCTTCTTCATCCTTCCATGAATGAAGAAATTCGAGCATCTTGTGTCTTTCCTCCTTCTTTGTAGGTTTCTTTGGTCATCAGAAGCAGTTCTCTCTCATCTTTGAAGATGTGTTGAAGGTGATATTTGTCTTCTTCTCCATTCATTTTATACTTGATACTCCCATGTTTGGGTTTCTTTGTCTTTATCTACTTCTCGATAACTCTGTTCCAATATCGTTTAAACTTTTTGGTTGTTTCTTGTGCAATTCATGTATCTTTATCTTGATTTTTTTGTATTGTTTCTTTATTGGTTCGTTCTCTTTTATTGAGGTCTTTTCTTCTAGATTGGTGATTTGTGTGGTTATTGTCGAATGGTAATTTTGGCATTTGTTTCATAAGTAAATATAGGATGGTGATGTGTATGGTTATTGTATAATGGTTTGTTGCATTAGCAAATACTCTTTGGCATTTGTATGGTTATTCTAGATTGGTGACATATATGCTTATACAACATGTATGTCATTGTATATGTAGTAGAAGCATGTCAAGTACTAAGTATTAACCGGCTTCCATATGATGGTGAGATTTAATATGTTGAGGTGTGTCATCAGTACAAGGGAGGGAAGTAGAAGGTGAGGTATCTATCAAATGACATTACATACAAGTCATTAATGTTGAATATTTCACTTGAAACATCAAAATAGGACGAAAGAGTTGAATACATGAGTATAAAGTACTTTCTTCATGAATGGGATTTTACTTCATTGATAAATATAGATGATGACAATGACATACGGGTAATGTTCAAAGCTTCAAAAAATGATAAACTTTTGATTTTCTGTATTTCTTACAAGAAGAGAGAATGGGGCACAAACACATTATAAACATCATACTAGGCACTTAACTAATGTGAAACTAATGTGAATTCCAAAGTTGTAACTTGGAAATAATATGTGATTTCCTCATGTATTTTATGTGCCTTTTATAGCAGCCTTGAAAGGAGACATCTGCTTCATTGTGTTTTGGATAAGAAGAGCAACTCGAAGAGAGATTGTAAAGGGACAAGTTTGCTAGAGATATCTTATTTGAAAAAATTTTCAATAGAGATCTAAATGAAGACAGTGATATGCAGTTCTCAAGTGGAGCAAATGAGATGATTGATGAAGATGAAATGGAGATGTGAAATTCCATAACTGAAAACGTAAGGGATGGATTTGAACCCATTGAACTAGCATTTGGTGAATTATTTTCAAATTCAAAGGCTATTCAAAGATCCAAGGTTAGTGTGAGTGCGAATGGCTCAGTTAATAAGTTGGTCAATTCATATGTCAAATCTGAATATTTGTATATGGATGATATGCTTCCCATATAATATATAACTGAGGTTGGAAATGAGTCATCAAAGACAATGTGGTTAGGTCATGAGTTTCTAGACCATGAAGCTTGTAGAACAACTCTAGCTAAGTGTGCCATTTACAACGACTTTACGTTGAGGTAGCTTCAAACAAACATAAATAAAGTAACGGCTCGTTGCAAAGAGGAGAACTATCCATGGCGTATACATGCTTCTATAGTTGAGTTGGGACCCTCATTCAAAGTCGGGACGTATAATCCAATACACCATTGCTCAAACTCGATGATGGGAATATCTCATTGGCAGCCTTTTGTAGGTGATCCGAGTCCCAAATTCCATCTGATATTCATTGATAATTTCTTTTGATCTCATATTAATATTTAATCTTACTCTCTTCTTTGTTGTGCGCGTGTGTGCAAACTCAAGCAAGATCAACCTATCACCACACAAGAAGACAAGAAGATTTACGTGGTTCGGCAAGGATGCCTATGTCCACAGGAAACCAATTTCCACTGGGTTCTCTTCCAATCTGTGAAACCACAGCCTTGGAATCTCAGCCTCTCTGACTGACTGCTCCAGGGTTACAGATTACATCTCATATATATAACCAGTACATCCTTATCCCCCAAGAACTCTATCTCAAGAAAAAGGAAAGTCCTAATACATTAGGAAACTACCCCAGATATAGAACCCAATCATGGTCTGGACCCACATGGCCAACAATCTCCCCCTCCAGACCATGGGGAAGATGCCCTGAACCCCTTACTGGGAGTTCAGTCCAGCCAACTCTGAACACAGCTCTAGCTTTCCCTTAGACACAACCTTGGTCATCATGTCCGAGGGATTCTTGTCCGAATGAATCTTTTCCAGCTTCATGAAGTTCTTCTCGATCACCTCACGAATCCAATGGTACTTGATATCAACGTGCTTCATGCGACCATGATATGTAGCATTCTCACTGAAATCCATAGCACTCTGACTATCACAGTAAACTACATATTCTTCTTGCTTCAAACCTAGTTCTTGAAGGAATCTCTTCAACCAAAGCATCTCTCTCCCTGCTTCATTAGCAGCTATATATTTCGCTTCAGTTGTAGACTGTGCTGTACACTTCTGTAACTTTGATTGCCAGGAAATAGCTCCCCCTACAAAAGTAAACAAATAACCAGAAGTCGACAACCGACGATCAAGATCGCCTGCAAAATCAGCATCAGTATAACCTTCCATGACTGGTTTTGAGCCTCCGAAACATAAGCACACCTTGGAAGTACCTCTCAAATACCTAAAGATCCACTTCACTGCTTCCCAATGCTCTTTTCCAGGGTTTGCGAGAAATCGACTCACTAAACTCACAGCATGAGCAATGTCTGGCCGTGTACAAACCATGGCATACATGAGACTCCCCACAGCAGAGGAGTAAGGAACACATGCCATCCGTTCCTTTTCATCATCTGTAGTAGGACACAAGCGCTTGCTTAGTTTGAAGTGACTGGCTAGAGGTATGCTAACTGGCTTAGCATTCTTCATGTTGAACCGTTCGAGAACTCGTTCAACATATTTCTCCTGTGACAACCACAGCTGCTTGGAACTCCTATCACGACGTATTTCAGAGCCGAGGTTGGTGTTCCTCGGGTTTCTGAGCGAGGTGGAGATCGCTCAGTGGTTTGGAGGTTGTGCGCATGAAGATTAACTGAGATCAGGTTCGTGATTTCTGGTTAGGCCACCATCGGAAAAGAAGAAGACGAGATTGGGTTCTCCGGTCTCGCTGAGATCGGAGAAAAAGAATTCACATGTTTCGTTCAGATCTTGGAGTTACCGCTGTGGTTGTGATCGAATATTGTTGGGTTCGGATCTGTTTTCGTCGTGGAAACAGGAGATCTGGTTTTCCAGATCTGAGAAGGAGAAGACCGGAGCACGTTGATCACAGATGGGCCGCAGGAGAAAAATAGATTTCCCAGAGAAATCGGTTATGCAGACAGTGAGATCGATCTCTGTTGCAGAGAGGAGTTGGTGGAAGAGGAAAACAGAAAGCAGAGAATCCGGAAGCAGAGAGAGAAATTGCAGAGAAATTTCTCGGTCTGATTGCTGCGAAGCAGAGAAAAACCAGGAAGCCCTGAACGGAGATGATTTTCTCGGGAAAAGGTAGTTTTGTTCAGGTCGGAGTAAGCCGGTTTAAGCATCGGGTCATACTTAACCCGCATGTACTGTGCCCAACCCACCAGAACAGACTAGAACAGGACAGTTGCAGGTTTGACGGAAAGAACACCGGGATGGAGACAGAAGGAAGGATTCACAAAGTACCAGTGAGATCCGGATTCGGGGAGGTCTTCAGTTTTGTCTTGACGGATGGAAGTTAGGTTCATTGTGTTGCAAGGATGCATGCATGTGGCAACAAATGGAAAACACTTCAGAGGTTCAAGACGGTGGTGTTGAGGTCAAGGGAGGCAATTGTGGCCACGCTAGGTTGTAGCGTGTGCGGAGACGTACCCTTCAGCAAGGTACGTGAAGACATTACTGGGTATCTCAAGGTGGCTCTGAGGATTTGCGGAATCCAAGCCAAGGTGGAGATTGTTGGGTTATGTCTTGTATTCCGGTTTAGCCGGATCGGTCGTCTGGTTTAGCCAGAACCGAGGCTCAGGGTTAGGGGTATTTTAGTCATTATGTATGGGTTTTCTTGATGGCCAAGAAAGCGGGATCTATATATATTGATGTATTGTAACCCTAGATCCTGAGGGGATTGAGATGGGATCATAGTAGATGAGTTCTCTCCTCCCGTGGACGTAGGCAAGTTGCCGAACCACGTAAAACTGCTATGTCATGTGTGTGATTGCTTGATGGTGTGATTGCTTGCGTAGATCGTGGTAGATCCGTTGATCGTGGGTTGTTTCCGTTGTGCCGCTTTTCCCAACATTCTTAACAAAATCTACAATGAGCTTAGAAGACGAGGAGTCTTTCCAACTACTATAGCTTTATTGCATTGAGTTGGAAAAAACTAATCTGGGAATTGTGACAAACATTGACAGGACTTCTGATGATCGGTATAGACTTTTTTTTTTTTTGGGACTTTTGGCGCTTGCATACGATTATTCTTGAGTTCATTGAGGCTAATAGTAGCAGTTGATGGGTCACATCTTCATGGAAAATATCCTGATGTCTTCCTTGTGGTTATCACTTATGATGCAAATCATCAATTGTTCCCAATTGCATTTGCTTTTGCGGAGGCTGAGCGGTGTGACAGTTGAGACTGGTTTCTTATCAATTTATCAATGGCATTAAGTGAGCCTATTGAGTTGATTGTTGTTTCTGATCACCGGAAGGGTCTTGTTGCAGCCATTCAAATAGTGCTTCTTAGGGCACCTTACTACTATTGTTGTCATTATATAACTGAATACATTAATGCAGCTTTCAAAGACGATGCTATTGTAAAGAAGTTTTGGCAAGCTACAAGGGTGATGAGATCGTGCAAGTATGAAGCTTACATAAATGATATCAATGCGGTAAACAATTAGGCATTTAACTACATTCAAGCAATCGGCCATCAACATTGGGCAAATTCAATATTTGTGCATCGTAGGAGGTATGACATGTTGGCAAGAAAAGAGGCAGAATGTACAAATAGTAATATTAAGGATACCAGGACTTTACCTATTATGAAAATGGTTGAAGAACTCGGAGTGAAATTGTTGAAATTCTTCGAAAGATGTTATTCACAAATTGAAAACATTAATTTTAGATTTACCCGATTTGTTGAGAAGTTTCTAGATATTAAGTTTGAGGAATCGTTTCTAGATATTAAGGATGAGGAATCTTGTCACTTGGTTGTATGGGTTGGTGGTCTCACAAAATTCAAAATCCAATTTGTAGTGTATGTTGATGTTTTAGATATTCAGCGTAGAACATGCACTTCTCGCAAATGGATGACAATGGGGATACCATGTTCATATGCTATGGCTACATTGAAAACTCAAGGATTAAATCCTTATAATTATTATGAGAATTGGTACTTAGCAAGCACGCATCGAAGAAAGTTGATAAGAAAGATGTGGGGACATTCAACAAACAATACAGAAGAAGAAAACCCCACAAATAGTATGAAAATTGCGATAAACAAAAAGAAGAAAATGGGAAAAACTTATACCTTTGTAAAAGAACGAAATATATAAAAACAGAAATCTTGTGGAAACCGAGGAAAAGCAAGACTAAAAATTTCAATTGGGTTTTTTTTTTTTTTTTTGTTAAGGGCTCAACTAAAATGATTTTTCGGGTAAGATATTTTTTTATTTTTCAATAAAAATTTAATCTGTTAGGATCTCTAACATCCAGACCAATGAGCTTGTTATTTTATAATTAATGACTGGCTCCATTAATTAATTTTAACTCATGTTGGTGCATACCAGACGGGACACTTCGCTCGTATTATAAACCGAACACATCTCTATATAACCAGTATGGGATCTAAAAAGACTTGGCGTACCTCCGTAAGTGCATTGAAAGGGGAGTCCATCACCATAGCTTGTTAACCATGGATGGAAAATTGCAGCTCTCACACTGCAAGCAACATTCTAACAACTTGACCTTCTTTTTCCCCCTTTTTTTATGGGGGAGGGTGCTACCATTTATATTCATGATATTGGCCTGCTCGCATTGAGAAATTTCTGATGAAAATTGCAAGTGTGAAGAATTTAATGTAAGAGTTCTGAAGACTAATCTCCTCAAGAGTTCTTATATAACTAACAACTTTCTGTTGCTATCACTTAATACTTAATAAGTTGCTAGCTAGTTCGAAATTGTTCTCAAATTACAACATAATTGTATATAAAGGATAGTCTACTGAACAATAATAGCATGATTTCATCTTATAAAATTTACAGCCAGATGCAATTGATTTTCAATCATTAATTCATTTTTTAACTCGGTGAGAATCATAATTGTGGCCACAAACAACAATAGGCTTCAACTCATAAGATTCACTATGTCTTTGTAAGTTCAATTATTTCCTTTCCTTAATATTGGAATTTCAGATAGAGATATAATCTAAAAACACAAAAATTGATATTTTAAGAGAATTCAATGAAAAGATTGAAAAAGGTGAAATAAAATGAATATGAAGTCCTCCAGTGGTTTTGGAAATGAAAAAGTAAAAAGAAGTGAAACAAATGATTAGAGGTCTTAGAACAGACATTAGAAAATATTTATTTGTTCTATTTTATAGCTTTAATATAGAAACAAATAATTTTCAGAATTGATAAGCCAAACATGTAGTGACAACATTATCAAAATCTAAATTTTTGGAGATGGATATAATTTACTTCTCTTTTGAGGTTATTTTATGATTTATTATAATTGCCAAAATTAAGATTTGGATCATGACAACAAAAAATTACACTTATACGACTATTTATTATATTTTAAATTTAAATAATGCAAATTTTACTGGGGACATGATAACAACTTGTGAAATGAAAACAGTGAAATGCTATGTTCGTATTTAAGAAGCCTCAAAAGGAGTAAATAACTTAAAAAATAAAACATATGCCACTCTTATTACACACTGCTAAGTGGATCTAGAGTGTAATTCTTGAAGTGGATTTTTGAATTTTAACAATATGCACCTAATAAGAGTGTAACATCCTAAGTTCTAACCGTGGTCTGATCCCAGTCTCAACATTTTTCTTTAGTCTCTCTACGCTAACAGAAATCTCTCCGAACTCAAATTCTGGCATTTTAAATCCCTTTATTTATCTCATGGTATCTTAAATCCATACGAGTCCTAAACACCACCCATCCATTGGCACTAGCTCAAGTTTCACTCTAACTAGAATCCAGAATCAGCTCACTATTGGAGTGATCATTTGTCTCCCCTCAGTTCTAAGGAAGCTGATCATGTGTTTTACATGTAATCAATGTAACAATGGATCCAAATCCAATTAGATTAAAAATGGGACAGTGAAGTTTGGGTTCGGGAATGGCGTGGTCTCTGACTTCTATGCTGGGATAGCATGGGAAGAGACAGCACATGTCAATTCTCTCCTAGAAATTACTTTTGGTATAGGAAGAAGGGTTTTTTATTTGATGGCAGTTAAACAAATTCATCTATTTTCTCGTTTGTATACATTATGTTAGATTGTCTTTAAATGAGGCAGCAATGTTTTCAACAACATTTTTTTTTTCATTTTTTTTAGGAGAAAAACCCTCAAAGATGGGAAGAGAACTTGTACATGTGAGGAGAGATGAACTAACACATGCAAGGAGAGAGGGGAGGCCAGGGTTGAACACTAGACCTCACAGTGAGAATTGACTTGTCTCACCACTTGGGTAAGGCACCACTCTCAAACCAAAGAATTGTTGATCCTAAGCTATAGCAGATTTTTTTAATGTTCTTAACGTTTGTAATAATTTATCATGAATTTCTCTATATTATTACATTGTCTGTAAAATTATGATTACCTTGTTTATGTTTCTTGTTTTACAATTGCTTCAATTACTTATGCCATAATTTATGGAAACCGTATAAACATTCATGTTGGTTTAAATAATAAATGGCCACGAAGTCAGACAAACAGTTGGTATTGCTCCTATTAAAATTTAAATTCACCATGAAATGTATGTCTTAATTGAAGTTTTTCCATTGTGGGTTGGTTGGTTAGAGATGATAATATATCTGAGAATAACCCACAGTTATGCTTACAGATTATGGTGCACAATGTGCTGCACACTGGAATTTGGAACAACTTCAGTTTCGGAGTATAAACAGGCTCATGGGATTCTAAAAAATGCTTGTCGTGCTGTGCAGTTTCTTGAATTTTAAATTTTGTAATCTTGTGCATCTAATTGTATATTTGCCTTTACAGTGAAACACTTCTGCTCCTCTTCCTGCTAGTCTAAAATTTTTCTCTAGTCCTGTCCTCAGGTAGACCAAAGGCCAACGATTTCCAACTCCATTTTGTCTACTAAAATGTCCCTGGATCATTTTTGGTGATCTGTTGTTTGGTTTTTCCTTCCATAAGAAGATATCTAATGTTTTATTGTATTCTGTTTTCTTTCAGCTTGTTAAGATCATTCCTAGTCCAAGGCATTGCCTACCAAAGCATGCAACTTCATATGAACCTTTTTTCTAACAGATTTGTACTTGTGCTCATTGTTGCACTATACCAGCTCATGGCTAGATAATAAATGTTTTAGGATATGTCATAAAACCTATCTTGTTTGGCAGTTTCTCTGAAAAGTCCCTTTGTATCAGACTACTACTGGTTTTCCAATTAAGATGTTATCATGCTGTTTGGCAGTTCATTTCATATGGTCACATGAAATTATGAGCCATACTTTCCAATCTAGACTCTGTAAATGTATGCACGCGTTTCCCAAAAGTGCAACAGGCTTTCTCATTCCTTTTCTTCATCTGGCTGTGGTATATCCTCGCTGGTTGATAAAAAGTGTTGAAATATACTCGTAGTCCCACTGACATGCACACAATCCAGCCTCTATACATGCGCCTTTTCCTGCTCCTGCTTGTTCTAAGTGTGTCAGATTGTGTACCGACACTAAGATGAGCTTATGAGGGTTAAGAAATAATAATAATAAACACTAAATGAGCTTCAACCATAGTTACGAGATACAAAACTTTTGCCTTCCTAGAGAAATGAGGTGTCTGTTCAGTCATATTTCTGAAAATTTTGCAATATAGTCACAAATTCAGGTTTTCCTGTTGCCAGTGAAGCAATTGTGAAGTAGGACAGGTTATTCTCTTCAGTCATATGAATTAGTTTGGATGTTCCCAAGGTCACCTCTTTTAACATCACAGGTAGGCGCCTGTTGGGATAAAAATCACCTAAAGAATTTCTTAGTGCAAGTGGTATGAATTCATGAATCAGCTGTGGCATGCACACAATCCTTCATTTAAGTTTACCCACTAAGCACAGAGCTTGCTGTGTATTTCATTCCATACATTTGATTCGTAAACTCGTTGTTAGTTGTCACTGATTTGATTATATGAAGAAGAAAATCACCAAACGCGCCCTTTTGGCCTCTCATTATAAAGGAGCACGTTTCTTCCATTAGAGACCAAAAAAAAAAGTTTAGTAACTTCCCCTTTGATAGGAAGTAACTTGGATGTTAATGTGGCAAATATGATCACCATCATCCCAACTATGTTGGAGTTAGCAGATATATCTTCATTCATATCCTCTCTCAAGTCAGAATAGAAGTCTTGGCTCTTTGACTGTGGGAGTTGTGTTCCAAGGGGGTTGCACAATTTTAAGATGAACACTTCTGAAATGTAAATATGTCACCTACCTATTGAAAACTCTTAAATACTGGTTCCTCCTCTGAATCAGAATCATCCCATGTAACATTAACACTGTAAGCAAGAAACTTTTCTGCCAAAATGTACTCAAGTGTGTCTGGACCTGACCTAAAACCCTCCTGATCATTGCCCAATTTGGATCTTGACTTGGGTCGATCATTATTTCATGGAAACACAATATAAAGAAAGTTCATCCACATTATTGAAAAATACTTGAGAAACAGATGACTCTGTACATTTAAGAAAGAACAAAAGAAACATGTATGAGCCCTTTCCTAGTTTTCCAAGTATCAGAAATGATATCTTGTTTTAAAAATCATAAGTTTTTCATTCACAATCAAGAAAGAACTGAAGCGACAGTACAAATGTCAATTAAGAAAGAACAGAGGAAACAGTACAATTGTATTAGAGCTTTTGCTGTGTTACGTTCCTACATATGACAACCAAGTATTGGAACTGAGACTTTTTTTTACAACTCATAAAGCCTTTTCATTGTCTTTCTAATACAGTGAAACATGTATTAACTCTTTCCTTGCATACTGAAGAACCAAGTTTTACTACTCACAAGCTTTTCATTCACAAAGGTATTAGACCTTTCACTGTGCTCCGTCTGTCTTCCACCATGTCAACCAAGTATCTTGTTTTACAACTCATAAAAGCCTTTTTCCATTGTCATCAATGCATACTGAAGCAGAGAGCCAATGCCATATAGTGAAAAATCGAAGATCAATATTTTAATGAAATGGGCGATTGGGTGAAGTTCAAGTACGTTGGTGTACTTTCAAAATTGACCTGTAAGCAAAACTAGTTCATCAATACAGTTCACTACCACAAAACCAGCGACAGTCTTACTAACATCAGTCTCATCAACTATGCTAAAATTCTGCATCTGGAAGGAAACCAAAAGAATAAAAAAAAAAAAAAAAAAAAGAGACCGAAGGAGTCACACCTTCGATTGGTTCAGCATGGTTGAAGGTGTCTTGGGAGACCACAGTTCCAATGGAGATTCTGAAGAACAACAGGAAAAAAAAATAGTGAGCAACATGAAGACACACCCATCTAGCAAAAATAGCGACAGTAGGGTTGAGTGATTACCCTCATCATCCAATGGGAGGATATGGTAGAGAAGATGATTTGTGTTGGTGTTGGTTTGTAAGCTCACGCAGCATTCATGATTGTGTTGGCATAGCTCCTCTTCTATTACTATTGGAACTTCTTTGTTTGCACACTTCTTCAGTTGATTCTTCTTTAATTCCTTGTGAAAATATGGCTTCTCTGAGTTTGTAATATTCGCCAATGCTTTTCGAATACCAACCCCTGGTTTCTGCTGAGCTTTAGACCCGTCAGTTCTGGCCTTTGCAGTAGTACCCCCTACATGGAGAAGTTTATAGATTATATTGTGATGTTACAGATCATTGCGTGTTCACTCATCATCATCATCAATCAAAGCCTTGTCCCAACTATGTTGGGGATTGAATGTTCACTAGACATGAATTACTTTTGAATCTCTTTGAGAGTAATGATATATTGGGAAAACAAATAATGGTTCTCTATTTCTTGCTCAATCTGCCTTTTCTTACACAATCCATTGTTTGTGACTTGTGAGCCAATTACCAATGTTTACACTCCTTATCTGTAATTTTTGCATTCTATATCATTTCAAAAGCAGTGCAAGATAATTAACCACCCATCATGACAAAATTCTCAGAACACAAACAATTTGGGTGAAGAAAAGTGGTCTGAAAAAACCACCCCAGATAGAGAGAAGTTCTATCATCATCATCATCATCATTATCATCATCTGAGCATTATCCCACAAGAGAGAAGGCTCTATTGATGATCAATTGAAACCAAATAGCAAGTTAGGTGCTCCTGTACCTTTATTGTGAACGTTCAGATTCTGAACTTGAACCAGAGTTTGGGTTCCTGCTGTAATAGTTCCTTCTTTTATGGACATATCATCAGTATCTACTTCTGTAATAAGCAATCAAAACAAGAAAGGATCATCAGGCAAATATTCATTCTGTTCATGTATTAGGTATCCTTTGGTTATGCACTTTAAGTAGGTTAATAAAACCATTTTGATCAACTAAGTTACCTGCAATAGAATTACAAGTAAACTAGGTGTAGGGCAACTGAGGAAATATCAAACAACACAAGCCTTTAGTCCAGATGTGTTCATATGCCAAAAAAAAAAAAAAAATCAAAGATTTTAAACAAATAGTAAAAACATTGTAGGATGGGTAACAACTGTAAAATCCCAAGACTTCTTGTGGTTTTCTTTCCCTTCTTTTCATTTTAGTTCCCTAAAATCATCAAAGAAATGGAAAACCCAAAAAAGAAATTTCTTTTGACACCGCCTCTGTCCTCTGAAGTCCAAACCAAGTATAGGCCATTGAGAAATTTCTTTCACAATGGGCCCCAGCTCCCATTGGTGTGAAATTTCTTTCGACACCACCTCTGAACTCTGAAGTCCAAACCAAGTATTCCCATACATGTTTAAGAGAATGAAAGAAAACCACCCATCCATCTATTTTATCTCATCTCTGTTCCTCCTTTCATCTTTCTCCTTGTCTTTTAATGAAAGAAAGGTGAAAAGAATCTCAGAATCCATCCAGAAATTCTTTAAAAACAATCAAACCTTTTCTCCCTCAACAGCAACCAGGAAAATCCATTCATGAATTTATACAAAAGAAACATCACAATTAAGGTTAAAGAAAAAAAATATATCTTTATTACTAGTTCCATTCACTCTAAAAGTTTTGTTGAAAATTATATGAAACTTGAATTTCATAAATTCCTTGTTTCCTAACTACTAGAATCCCTTATTAGAACTACACCTATGTATGTATGTACACAGATCAGATTCAAATGTGTTGATATACTATAGTGCATGCATAGGTCCTACTTAGTCACAAAATGTAATACATCCAAACATCCCACCACAGTTCCATTGGAGATTTTGAAGAAGAACATTGGCAAAAGAAAAAAGAAAAAAGAAAAAAGTGAGCAACAAACAAACACCCATCTAGCAAGCATAGAATATAACAACAGTAGGGTTAAGTGATTACTCTCATCATCCAATGGGAGGATTTGGTTGAGAAGATGCTTTGTGCTGGTCTCGGTTTGCAAGCTCATGCCACATTGTTGATTGTGTAGGCATTGTTCCTCTTCTACTGCCAGTGGAACTTCTTTGTTTGCACACTTGTTCAGTTGGTTCTTCTTTGATTCCTTGTGAAAGTTTGGCTTCTCTGAGTTGGTAATATTTGCCAATGCTTTTCGAACAGCAACCCGTGGTTTCTGCTGAGCTTTAGACCCATCAGTCTGGGCCTTTGCAGCACCCCCTACATAGAGAAATTTATGGATGGAGTTTTAATGTTACAGACCATTAACTAATTCTGTTAGCGTGTAATGAAAGAAATATTGGCAAAACAAATATTGGTTCTCTATTTCATGCTCACTCTGCCTTCTCTCTCCCAATTCATTACCAATTTCAAATTTGCAAATCAGAAAACTAGAAAGCTCCTTATCTTTTATTTTTGAATTTCTTTGGCATTTCAAATGCAGTCCTAAATAGCCATCCATCATGACAAGTACTCAAAACAGAAACAATTTAGGTGAAGAAAAGTAGTCACAAAAAACCCACCCCAGATAAAATGAAGTTCCATCATCATCATCATCATCATCATCATCATCATTTGAGCGCTATCCCACCAGAGAGAAGGCTCTATGACGATGATTTTTGAAACCAATAAAGCAAGTTAGGTGCCCCCTGTACCTTTATTGTGAATGTTCTGATTTTGAGCTTGAACCAGAGTTTGGGCTCTTGTTGTCATAGGTCCTTTTGTGGACATATCTTCAGTATCTAGTTCTGTAACTGCAACCATCACAAGAAACAATCATCAGGCAGAGAACTCTGGTTATGCACTTTAGATCAATTAGAATTACATGTAACCTAGGTGCAGCGCAACTGAGTTCTAATAAATGGAAAAGACCTTGTGTTTTCGAATAATGGATGGACTTCAAATCATGCACACCCCCTTTCGTCCGGATGTGTTCATGTGCAACAAAATTCAAAGATTTGAAACAAATAACCAAAACCTTGTAGGACGGATAGCAACTGTAAAATTCCAATACTTTTTTTTGGTTCCATTTCCCTTCTTTCCTTCTATTTCCCTAAAATCATAAAAGAAAAAGAAGACCCAAAAAGAAATTTCTCACACACCTCCAGACTCCAAAGTTCAAACCAAAGAGAATGAAAGAAAATCACCCCTCCATCTCATCTCTGTTCCTCCTTTCATCTTTCTTCTTTCCTTTTCATGAAAGGAAAAGGGGTAAGAATCTCAGAATCCATCCAGGAATTCCTTAAAAACAAAGGAAACCCCATTTTTCCCCCATTGAGATCTGCCCAGAAAACCCACTCATAAATTTAGACGAAAGAAACATCTTCCATCCAGGAATTCTTTAAAAACAAAGAAAACCCCATTTTTCCCCCCATTGAGATCAGCCCAGAAAACCCATTCATAAATTTATATGAATGAAACACCTAAATTAGGATTAAAGAAAAAACTCAATTCCCTTGATTTCTTTAACATCTCTAGTTTCTTTCTTTTCAAAGGGAAGAAGAACAATATCAGAGAACCATAGGAAGAAATCTTCCATTATCTAATTTATTTCATGTCCCTTTCTTTTCCTCATTTCTTTTCATGAAAGGAAAGGAAAACAAAATCTTAGAATCCATCCATGAATTCTTAAAAAACAAACAAAACCCATGGGGAGAAATAACTGTGGGAAGAAAGAAAACCTACAAAGCTTGCTGGGAGCACAAATCTTTTCCTTCTGAGATTTCTGCTCTGCTCTGCTCTTCTCTTCTTGGGAGTTGGATGAATTGAAATTAGTTTTTTTTGGTCTTGTATCTTCTGCGCTCGGAATATATGCACGGGACCTCCAACGGCTATTTTATGTTTTTGAAATACCGTACTCGAACGGGCGGAAATACCCCCGGTGGTTATCCGTTAAGTTGCGAAAGAAGTGAATTAATCTGTGAAGAACCCTACACCTTATCAAAACTACGAAAATGCCACTCACTAGTCGGGGCCCACTATCGCAGAGCCTGCTTTTGGGCCAGGTTTGGACTTGAGTTTTTAGTGTGCGGGTCAGGATGGACTTAAATTTTATGCCCGTTTAATCTTTGGGCCAGGCTTAGATTAGTTCAAGAAAGATTTAGCTTGGCGCAGCCCAACTTGAGCAAGAAGTTATTGTTGTTCAATGGCTAAGCTATAGGGTTGTACATGGGTCCCTGATTCTTTGATTTCTTGAAAGTTTCGACTCGCTAATAACTGGATTTGGGTTCTTATTTAAGTCTCAAAAGGTAAACCAGTTCTAGTTTGAATCCTATTTTTTAGACCCATGACCTAAATGGTTTTGGTCTAGTTCCACCTTGGTTGTAGCCCATGGACTTGAAACCAAACATATTACCTAAGTTTTTGAGATTTTTTCTAAAGTTAGTTTTTTTTTTCGAAAACATTCTCTACATCGACCCGAACTCAGGCCCGCACCCACCCACACACGGTTTCAGTTCCAATTCCTGGTTCATCATTTTATCAACAATTCTGGTTTCAGATCCAGAAACTTCGTTTCGGTTTAGGATCCAAAAAGCTGGTTTCGGGTTCGAATTTGAGTCCATTTTCTCATTAATGGTTCTGGTTCCAAGACCACCATGGACATTAATTGGAATTGGCTCTTTTGCAACCCTGCTAGACTATTTGTTCAAAAATAAGTAATAGAAACCCTGAGCATATGATAGGAAGTCCACTTGCGCTTGGCCCTTCGCCTGTGTTGCTAAACCCACATATACCTCAATGTTTCTTAGCCTAGTCCAATTGGGCCAATGAACAACCCAAATGATAAGTCTCATTTATTTGGTGGAACTTTGTTAGAGAATTTTCTTTGTCGGGATATATTTTTTTGATGAAATTCGTATTAGAAAAAGAAAAATGACCTTTTTAAAGAGATGACAATTGGGCGCTTACCTTGATCAACTCATACAAAAGGCATGTAAAGGGGTGTAAATATGGGCTAGCCGCCCAGGCACAGCTCAGCCTAGCCCGTAAAAATGTAGGCCGTGGGCTGGCCCGGCACGTTGACCTTGGTCAGCAGGAGACCCAGCACAACCCAATCCCAAGGTTGGGCCATGTTGGGCCAGGGGATCATGGGCTACGGGATAGCAGGCATGGCCCATTCCGTGGGCATGACACAGCCCACATTAATATTTATAATAAAATTTTTTATTTTTGATATAAATTAAGTATAAAATGTAAAATAAGTAAATTTTTTTTCTTTATTTATAAATTAGTATACACATATATGAATTTATTCTATTAGTTTTAATTTTATTTCAAGTTGGAAACCTTAAAAAGTGTATACTCTTAATTCTATTAGTTCTATACATCTTTCGCATTCGTAAAAGTGAAGATCCTATAAAATTTAGAAGGTGATACTCCATTGTAGATTGAGTTCATAGTCTTATTATTATAGTTGCACGAATATTTTCATCTTTAGATCACTCACTCATAGATTTTCACTAGTTTTTCCTTCGACAGTAACCATGGGGGGAGAGTAGCCTTTCACAATAATTTGCCAAATATCTTCACCTATGGATCTCAGTAAAGCTATTATTCTTATTTTCTAATAAGCATAATTATTGGATCCATCGAGTAAGGGGGTTTTATTTTAGAGGAGCCTTCCCAGTTGAATTGCATTTTAGAAATCATTTTGATCTACACAATAAATTTGTGTAATCAAGTTTGATACCAATTGAGGGATCGTTTTAGATTTGGATTTCTAGGTTGCAAGTCACACACGTGGCTGAAAATAAAAGAACTTGCAAATAAAGTAAATCAATTAATCACACAAAAAGAAGACACGTAGATTTTTAATATAGAAAATCCTAACGGGATAAAAAATCATGAATTCACCAAAGATCAACTATCAAGCAATAGTAAATAGTTACAAAAATATATATAACTCTTATTTAGTCATTCATTTGACCTAAGAGCCGAGTTCTTCTTGTACAATTCTTTGCCACGACTCTCCTTCATCGTGCATTACTCTCCGCTTGATCGCGCAATACCTTGAAAGCACAAGATGCTTTGAATATTTTAGAAGGGATATAGAATCAATATTCTTTAACCCAAAGCTTCAGCACAATCTCTTCAATGAAAGTTATAGAGAAGTAATATGACCTCCAATGTGTAACTCTACTTAAAATAATGAGATATGTACTTTAAGGTTGTAAGATATACCCTTTAAATAACTCACAATTCGCGCCCTAAATGAATACTAAGAACTATTAGTTCTGGCATTAATATGAAACAAATTTGAAACATGAAAGTGGGTTTTTTTTTATCTGTTCGATTGGGTACCTAATCTGTTCGATCAGGTGCCAATTCTGTCTAAGTACCAAATTCAAATTTCGCCTATTTAGATGTAACCTTCTTAATGTCTGATTAAGCCGATCTTTAATCGATTGATCCGATAACATTTTCACTTCTTTGATCTTTTTTCTTCAATTCTTCACTTCAGTTTTTTAGGCGACACCGACGTTCAATCCATTCTAAAAGAAATATAAGTTATAACTTAATGGACTTAAAATTTTGCCCAACCAATGAATTAGCCCATTACAAAAAAAATTACTACAATCTTTCACTTTTTACGGTTCACAGGTAAAACTCCCTCAACTCACAATCTATCAAAAACTAAAAACTAAAACTACATTGAACAGTACAGTAGGGTCAAACACCCCTTGGCGAGCGAGTAGCTCAGCTGGCGCCCTAACCGCCCACACTGCGAGAGTGAGAGTCTTGCACGCTCTCCATCTCATAAACCCCGAATTTGAAATCCCACTCCCATGATCTCCAAAAACGTTCCTCCGTTTCTTTCAATTCGACCCAACATCTTGTCAAAATTCCCCATCCTCGTTCGATCCGCTTCGTTCGAATCATGTCCCCAACGCACGCATTCGGCCGATTCAATCACCCCCGCGCGAACCCCAAAGCTTGGATTCCAGCGGCACTCTCCCGCCACAAATTTCTCTTTGTGGTCACCTGGATCTTGGGATTCGCCGCCATTTTCGTCTGGCAGGAGGCCGTGATCTCCGGCGGTCGGAGCGTCTCTCGGCCGCCTCGGCCGTGCCCGCGTCTGCGGCCTGTGGCTTTCAATCTCACCGACTTTGGTGGGGTCGGCGACGGCGTCACGCCGAACACGGAGGCGTTCGAGCGGGCGATCGCCGCGATATCGCTGCTCGGGGGAAGGGGCGGAGGGCAGCTCAATGTGCAGGCTGGGGTTTGGCTGACGGCGCCGTTCAATCTCACCAGCCACATGACTCTGTTTCTTGCGGAGGATGCTGTTATATTGGGAATTGAGGTGGGTTTTGGTTCTTATATCTCTTTTTTTGAATCATGGTAGTGGTACTGGTTGTGAAAGTGGTCAATGGGGTTGTTTGTTTGCATTGAATTGAATTGAATTGAATTGAATTCCGTATGAATTCATGGAAAAATGGGTTTAATATGGATTGTTAAAGAGGTCAGGAGTGGAGGATATGAAATTTGATTTACTGGGGTAGTAGAGGATGCTGTTATATTGGGAATTGAGGTGGGGATTTGTTCTCATGCTTGTGTTTTTAAGAATCATGGTAGAGGTATTGGTAGTGAAATTACTAAAATGGTCTTTTGTTTGTATTGAATTGATATTCCACATAGCATAAACATTCCAAGCTCTACTTATAAAATCTATATGCAAGCTAACATGCACCCCCTCACCCAAGTCAATTGGTTCCAAGCGTCAAGGGTCTCTGGTAAATTAAGGGTGGAATCATCATTCTAAGGGACACTGTAATTAGTGAATGGGTTGGGTTAATTTTTGAAAGATGAAATGCGTCATAGGCTGTACAGTGGAGTGCATAGTTTAAGTGGGGCTATATCGGTGTAATCTGAATTTTTTTTTTCTTCTGATAATGGTTTTTGTTAGGGAATAGTTTACTAACAATGTTCAGTTTAACAGGATGAGAAGTTGTGGCCACTGATGCCTCCATTGCCGTCTTATGGATATGGGAGGGAGCATCCTGGGCCGCGATATGGGAGTCTCATTCATGGTGAAAATCTCAAAGATGTTGTGATAACAGGTCTGAACGTTTCCTTCATTTTATCTCCTTCACATGTCTCCGGTTAAATTTAGTTACTTTGTGAAATGCTTTTTCAAAATTTGAACTTTAGGTTTTTTTATCACTCATGGCCACCTGCATCTTGACTAAAGCCATAATCAACTCGGAATTTGGGCACATGATCAAAGCCATCCTAGTACCAACCACACGCCGCGGACCCCACCCCACCCCCCCCCCCCCCCCCCCCCCACCCCCCGGCGGCCGGAGTGAGATCTGGAATCTATCTGTTCAAGCATTGGGTGAATTTATTCAAAAATTTTCGTTCGGTGAGGAGTTTGGATTTAGGGTAGGATATCCGATGGAGGCTGTGAGTTGTGAGGAATCATTAAAAAAAAAGAAAAACGCAGATTAAGTCACGTGGATGTTCTTGTGGAAGTAATGGTTTAATTTGTATGAAGATTTCTTCTTTTATCTTTTCTTCTTTTCCTTCTTCTTCTTCTTCTTCTTCTTCTTCTTCTTCTTCTTCTTCTTCTTCTTCTTCTTCTTTTGAGTGTTTTACCCAAGAAGAGGGGACAAAGCCTGTCACCATTGAAGTATTTCTATATGATGTCAAGGTGAAAAAGGAGTATCCTGCTTCATCTCCTTTAAACATGATCTTTGATCTACCGCTGATCCAATGATTTTTCATCAGATACTATCATTGCAAGAGAGTACTTATTTATGTGCATAATATCAACAGGGTTAGATCATCCTAACCCCCCTTAATCTATGACCCTCAAGTTTAATGGTTCTAGAAGGCATCATTGTTTTTTTTTTAATTTTTAATTCAACCATCAATAATGGTTGGTGGGGGGTCAAATTTGGGCTTTTGGGAATTCAGGGGGGATTTTGTAGGGGGTGACTTGATCATATGTGGGTCTAGGCGAGTTCATCACACTAGATTTTTGGCCTCTCTCTGTCTCTAGATTTTTAATTTTAGCCTCTCTTTGTCTCTCTCTCCCTCTCTCTCTATCTCTCTCTATGTGTGTAAGTATATATGTGTATAACTTACATACATACATACATATATATAGTCCTCTTCTAGTGACCGTGTGCTTACCAACCTTATTTGTTCACACCATTGTGGGGCACACCTGGGATCATGCCAATTCTTAAGACAGTGGGGATCGAAAGATCTCGGTGAGGCCTATTTGCGTGAAAAATTTCTAGTAGATTAGATCATCTTGACCCCTTGATCCATGGCCTTCAAGCTTAATGGTTTTGGAGGGCATCATTTTTTTCCTTTCTTGGATGTCAACCCAAATTCAATTAAATTCGCAGTAAAGAACATGGGTTCAGTGATAGTGCACCAAGGGGAGGGTGGGGTTCACCTTTCACTTATCAAAAATTTGACTCAACTTGATTCTGTGTGCTCCCAATAGATCATGCAAGTTTTAACATCCCTTTGGCTTCATCTAATGGCAGAATGTTGGCCAATGTTGAGGTCCTTAACAGTACCTCCTGTTACTAGAAGGTTCCATTATTTTTATTATCTTCACACATGTAGGTTATAGGCAAACCTATCTAAACCCTAGCTCCCTTGATTCTGATGCATCCATGTGGACCCCACAAGGACTGTTCCTAGCTAACCATGAAACACAAACAGGGCATTGGGAGACCTATCAAAGCCCTAGCCCCAATTTTTTTGATGCATCCAATTAGGACCCACAAGGACTATTCCGAACTCACCATAGATGGTCATTCCATCCTCGAAGCTTCTCTCTCTCTCTCTCTCTCTCTCTAAACAAAAAGTATGTAGCTGTCAGAAATGCTACTTATGAGCAGGAGCCCTCGTGGGCCCACATGGGGGCTGGAATCACCAATGTTGAAATGGGAGGGGAGGGGGGCATTATTAGATCCAATGTTGAGATACAGCCCATGAAAAAACTCAACAGTTTTAACCCTTGATCTCAGATATAATGCTCCTGTGGCTGTGAGACATGACTGTTTTTGTTCAACCAACAGTGATGCTTATTAGTTGTGAGCCCATCTATCAATGTCACTATTCAATCTAGTGTGTCAAATCATGAAACAGTCTATCTTGTAATACTTATGCTATCAGATATCCTGGCTGTCGGTTTTGCATCTTAAGAGGGAAAATTTCATTGGGTCGTACACATGTAACAAGAGGAAAATCAGATTTGTTGAGTCATCTGATGGGGAAAATTTTGAGGTATTTCTGTTGTATGATCAATATGGATCAGCAAAAGATTGCCCACATGTGCAGTATTAAACTGAAAAAAAATGTGATGATTGACCCTGTACATTTCATCATTTTCTCTATTTAATTGATTTATTTTGCAAGAGGAAAAAGGATGCTTTTTTGTTCCTCATAGACTGATATATTTTCAGAGGCCGGAAAATGGGAAGAAACTACAACAAATATTTCTATGTTTGTCTTATCTGCCTATCTTCATTTTCAGTTTGCAATGTTTTTATGCTTTGCAATGAAATTGTGTTTCATCTTATCATTGCATTTTACTTTCATTGATACAGGGTACAATGGCACTATAGATGGACAAGGTCAAGCATGGTGGACAAAGTTTCGAGAAAAGCTTTTAAAACACACTAGGGGCCCACTTTTGCAGATCATGTGGTCGAATGATATTCTTATCTCCAATATAACTTTACGTAACTCTCCTTTTTGGACGCTGCATCCTTATGACTGCATGAATATAACAATATCGAATGTAACTATCTTGGCCCCTCTGTATGGAGCTCCAAACACCGATGGGATAGACCCTGGTACCTTCGCATGCACAACTATTTTGATTTTTATTTTTTTACCTCTTTCTTTTGAAATTTTCAATGGATCCATAATTCAACTGGGTGTGGTATTATTGTTATTTTTTGTTACCTTTTTCTTTTCTTTGATTTTTTTTCCATTTGTTAAAAGGCAACTTTTCTTCTTTAATGGTTGTTAAAAGCCAACTTGGAATGTGGAACATGGAATGTGGGTTTTCAAGTTTGTTTGAATCCAATGTTGGTAGTGGTTTGAACATGATGGCCTTTGCAGAATAGATGATTATTTATTATGCTTTGCATTCTGTTGAGGGCACATTGAAAAAGTAAAGCACATTTGGCTGTATGCTGTTTCTATATCTGCCACCTCAAAATTGTTGTGATAGAGTTTGTCGGTGTTGTTTTGGGTGGAGAGGTTTGAAAACAGCAACCCATTATGTGACTTCTGATTGCTAAGTGCCTCAAATCTATCATGGAACTAATGACCAACCTTTTGGTAAAAGTATTATGACCGATTACAACATTAGTTACATCCATAAGCACCATTCTAGTAGATAAGCATTGTTTGTAAAACAGTTTCTGTCTACTCCGTGTATTAAGCTCATCTTCCTACCTATCATAGATCAATCAAAAAGCAACTTTGACACCATAAATGTTTTAGATAAGCATCTTCCATTAACAAAGTTTCTATCTATTCTGTGTATTGAGCACTTCCCACTCATTATAAATCATGCACAAGCAACCTCTGATGTTTTTACTACCACAAATCTCGTTACCACAGTTAAACTATGCAAGACGATTTCCGTTACTTGTGTTCTTTAACTTGTTCCGTTTTGTGTCAAATGATTTTTAATGCAAGATGATTTGCCGTTACATGTTTTCTTTTACTTGTTTGGTTCTCTCCCGACTTTTAAGGCATTTCCTCATTTAAGTATAAATATGTTAAAGTGGGTTAATAGTTAGGGAGGCTTCATGGCCATAACCTCTATAAAATATTAGAGTAGAACTCTTTCGGCCAATGGCCAACCCTAGTTTGATGAGAAGAGGCTCTGAGGGCAATGATGATCTATCTATTCAAGTGTAAGGATTTTTACAAGAAATCAAGTAGAGTATTTTCTTTTCCTTGTGATTATTACTTTTTTCACCAGGATTCAGTCTAAGTTCATTGTCTGTACAGATTCATGTGTGAATATGGTTGTAGAAAACTGTTATATTAGAGTTGGGGATGATGGCATTGCAATAAAGAGCGGTTGGGATCAGTATGGCATTGCATATGGCCGCCCATCTTCAAATATTCTTATCCGGAATCTTGTCATTCAGTCTATGATCAGGTGAGAGCTTCCATTTCATGTATTGCATCTCAGTTCTGTGCTCTTTTTTGTTAATACAGCCATTATGGACACACTTTATGCAGGCATGCATCTTCAGACATATGAATGCATGTTGAGAGGATAATGGTTGGTAATGCATGTATGCAACAACTAATCAACATACAACTATTATAGAAAACAAATGATGTGCATGCCTGCACATGTGTTAAGCATGCATATCGAGAGGACAATGGTTAGTAATGCCTGATGCAACAACTAACCAGGACACCTTTTTATTTTTTGGTTTGGGGTTTTTGTTTTTGGGTTGTGGGTGCGTGGGGGGTGGGGGGGCGCGGCGGGGGTGGCGGCGGCGGCGGCAGTGGGATTTAATTTCAGGAGAAGAATAATCTCCCGTCAACACTTCCATTTTAGATATGCTGGATGTTATATTCTTTGTTCTTTCACCTGATAGTGCGTGCTAGACTAACTCTGATGCATCTATTAGGTTTTTCTACTCGGGTTGAGCAGGGCTAGGACCCCATTAATACCTATGGGAATGGATATACTTTGAATGTATTTAGGGTTTTAAGCTGTTTATCTAGATGTTCTTATGGATGCGTCCTCTTGTAAGGTTTTTCCGAAGTTCATATCAGATTTAGTAGACCCAGTTTCATGAGAAGATTTAAAATACCATACATATTTATATTTAGTGACATGCAGTTGTAGCAATTGAATTTTGATGTATAACCAAAGTCGTGTCGGAAGTATGCAGTGCTGGTGTATCAATTGGCAGTGAAATGTCTGGTGGTGTTTCCAACATTACGGTTGAGAATGTCCTTGTGCGGGACTCAAGGCGTGGTGTTCGGATCAAAACGAGTCCTGGGAGAGGGGCCTACATACGTGACATATTCTACCGCAATCTTACTTTGGACAATGTCCGTGTAGGGATTGTCATTAACACCAACTACAGTGAGCACCCTGATCAGGGCTATGATCCCACTGCTCTCCCATTAGTCGAGAATATAACCTTCGACAGTGTCCATGGTCAGGGAGTCCGCTTCCCAGCTCGTATATATGGCAGCAGATATATCCCTGTGAAGAGGATCAGCTTTCGCGACATGTTAGTTGGGATAACATACAAGAAGAAGCGCATATTCCAGTGTGCCTTTGTTCAGGGGAAAGTAATTGGGCCTATTTTTCCGGCACCATGTGAGAACCTTGACCAATATGATGAGCAAGGAAGGCTGGTTAAGCTGGCAGTGTCACCAAATGTTAGTGATATTGATCCTGGTTTTTGGGACTCCAGGAAATCTGATGAGGACTAACTCTTTTGCCTTTTGTTTTGTTCTTCATTTTCCAGATTTGTACATATGACATATTCAGTTTGTATTGTTTTGCAACTTGGAAGGTAATATTTTACCCAGTGTACACCCACCGATACGTTCATGCACAAGAAAGATTTGAAGGATATGTATCAAATGAATTAAAAAAAAAAAAAAGAAATCATCCAGTTGAAATGAATGGCTTGGATTATATGTTTTGGTCTGTGACGTCTATAGGAGGGCGGAGGGAAGATGTATCTGGGGAGGCCAGGCCTGCACGCCGTTGGTCTTGCTCCAGTCTGTAGGGTGTGGGGTAATTGCTAGTTCAGTTGATGGCCTTTGGCTAGGCGACTTTCAGATAGCTTGCATCCATGGTTGGCACCTTGAGGCAAACACTTCCTGGAAAGTGTTAATCATCTGGGGTAACGGACCAAGCACTATATTTGAAGGGAAGTTCACCTTGATTTTTTAATTTTTATTTTTCAAAAATTGAATGTCTATGACAAGGTACAAGAAATTGGCTGCAATAATATTAGCCCTGTTATGCTTGATTTTGATGACCACTGTGTTGGCTCTTCCTACGTGCCCTATCGTTTGATACCATATCCTTTCTCACACAACTTCGTGAGCATTTTTTTAAGTCAATGCATTAAGGAGAGAGTAGGCTCAAGCTCAACCAACACTCACGGAGTCAGGTTTGTGTTCTGCGGTGGAAACTGGTCGCGTGGAATATTACTTTTCCACCGCTTCATATGTAAGGCTTTGTTGAGGAATCACTATGAAAAAATTACTTCATTTTGTGTTGTTTCCCATGGATTAGTGGCGGCACGAAATGTAAAAGGTTTCCACCGTGGAAAAGTGCTAGATTTTTCATGCCTAATCCTATGGAAACGGCCACACAAACGTGCCAAATGGGATAAAGGGGAATTTTTGTTTGCATGGAATGAATAGGAAATCACATTGCAATATAGTGGTAAAAAATGAAAGATGATTATGTGTGCGTATAATTTTATCCAAAAGAAGGAAAATGTGTGTATAAAATTGACCAGCAAGAAGTGTATTGCGCTCTTCCAATGGGATTGGATCGAGTGCATATCCGTTTTGGATGATGAAAATTTATGGACTATTTATTAAAAAATTGAAGTGATCGTGATTGGTACTGTCACGTCACCGGTTGCAGCAGCTCTCATATACACGGAAAAGCTTCGGGTTTTAATCAAGAGGATCCGGAAATTTTATTAAATCCATGTCATTGTATGCTTTTAGGTGGGGCCCATTTTTAAAGTGCTATAAAAAAGGTAACACTCGTGCAGGCAGCCTGAAGCGTGGGCGAGAGTCGCGCACGATGTGGACCTTCTCTGGGTGTCTCTGCTACAGTCTCCAACTCTCCTCTCTCTCTCACATCCATCTCCAAAACCCTCTCCAATCCTCAAACCCCCACATCTCAAAACCCTAATTCCTTCAGCCCACAAAGCTCCTCTTTTTCTCACAATTCGACCCAAGATCTCTCTACCCTGCTCAAAATTCCCGATCCCTGTTCGATCTGCTGCGCTTCGTCCGTCGAATCATGGCTGAAACGCCTACATTCGGCCGATTCAACCACCAACGAGTCAGCATCAAGCGATGGATCCCATTTCCGACCGTGCTATCTCGGCGCAAATTGATTTTCACTATCGTCTGGATCATGGGATTCGCCGCCATTTTCGTCTGGCAGAAGGCCTTGGTCGATGGTGGTTGGGGAATCTTTCGGACGCCTCGGCCGTGCCCGCGCCTGCGGCCTATGGCTTTCAATCTCTCTGATTTTGGTGGGGTTGGCGACGGCGTCACGCTGAACACGGAGGCGTTCGAGCGGGCGATCGCCGCGATCTCGCTGCTCGGGGAAAGGGGCGGAGGGCAGCTCAATGTGCAGGCTGGGGTTTGGCTGACGGCGCCATTCAATCTCACCAGCCACATGACCCTGTTTCTCGCGGAGGATGCTGTTATCTTGGGAATTGAGGTGGGGGGTTTGATTCTTCTATCTCTTTTATGAATAATGGTAGTGGTGCTGGTTGTGACATTGGTAAATGGGGTTGTTTGTTTGCATTGAATTGAATTGAATTCCTATGAACTCACTGTAAAATGGGTTTTGATAAAGGATTTATTATAGAGGTTAGTGGGTGAAGCATATAAGGCAGAGTGGTAGATGGGATCCTGACTTCTCTAGAATTTAACTCACTGGGGTGATGTGTGCATGGTCATTTTCCATCTCTCCTTAGTTCCTTTTCCATAAAAAAGGAGAGATTAGTTGATGGGTATTTATGGATATCCACATTTTTTTCTCTACACTGGGGACTCAACTTAAGCACTCTTACTCACACACCCATGTTCCTAACTGTGTTACAGTGGGTGACAGTGGCTCCTCACATTTATTTCTTCAATTTTAACCACTTTTAGAAATGCATTCTTAGAATTTCTAGTAAATCAAATAAATGGACCCTAAGTGTTTGTTTGTTTGCATTAGAATACATTGGATTTCTTGCCACAAGTGGTGAATTTAAAAAATGAGCATCAAATGAGCCTTCCTTTTATGGAAGTCGAAACAAGGGAAGATGGGAAATTAATGACCAACCATACCCTAGTAATTCAATACATAGAAAAGTGAAGGTTCTATCTCCATCTCCCCACCTCATATCCTTCGCTACTCACCTCTTTATTATCCGTTGGTAGATTTCATTTAACTATGCAGTCCTATGTGTTTTAATGCAAATAAACAAACCCATAGTAATTTCTTGTTCCTTTGGTTTTCATCGGGGCCGGTCTCTCCTAGGGCTTGTTTGGCAAGTCTTTTCTATTTGAAAGAGATCTGGATGAAGTAGATGTATTTCAAATGGCCCCTTTTTGAAGTAGATGTTTCTGAAATAGATTGTTTGGTTACATAGAAACCCTGATTATAATAGCCTTTTTAAATCTAACGGTACATCGTTTTTCATAAATTACTCATTATACAAAATCAACTAGAGGCTAATTCTTTAACTCATGGCCATTTTTAATATTCCTAAAAGGATCAATTGTTCAGATCTTGATGCAATGGTCCACAAATTTCAGAAATCTATATCAAATGAATCACGGTCTTTCGCAAATATCTCAACATCCATAATAGATCAATGGCTCAAATTTGAACCCATTGTTGTGTTTGGACAGGTAAATATTTCTAATAGTTCATCATCATCATCATCATCATCATCAAAGCCTTATTCCAACCATATTGGGGTCAGTAACATGAATTCTGTTTCTCCATTCCGTTCTATTTTGAGCTAAATCTTTCGATAAGTGAAATTTCTTCAAATCTGAATTAATGACTTCCATCCATGTTTTCTTCGGCTTGCCCCTACCTCTTGATGGGCCTTTCACCTGTATGGCCAAACTTTTTCTCACCGGTGCTATTACTGGCCTACGCTCAATATGCCCAAACCATCTTAAACGGGTTTCTCTAATCTTATCCCTTTTTGGTGCTACCCCTAAATGTTTTCGAAAGCGCCCATTTCTAATTTTATCTTTTCTAGTTTTACCACACATCCACCTAAACATTCTCATTTCCGCTACATCCATCTTATGAATATGCGTCTTCTTAATTGGCCAACATTCTGCTCCATATGTCATAGCTGGTCTAACTACTGTCCTGTAAAATTTGCCCTTCAAATTCATTGGCATTCGTCTGTCACAAAGCACTCCCGAAGCTAGTCTCCACTTCAGCCTTCCGGCTTTTATCCTATACTCCATAATTTCATCAATCTCCCCATCCTTACTAATTATCGAGCGTAGGTACCGAAAAGAATTTCTATGTGGTATCTCATGGGTTTCAATTTTGACGGTAGTTTCAACACTTTGTATATGTCAACTGAAGTTGCAATCCATATATTCTGTCTTTGTACGACTTATTTTAAAATCTCTAGATTCTAATGCCCCTTGCCATTTCTTAAGTTTTGCATTTACACCCTCTCTTGATTCATCCACCAATACTATATCATTTGCAAACAACATACACCATGGTACTTCTTCTTGAATATGCATAGTTAACTCATCCATAATTAATGCAAAGAGATAAAAGGCTTAAGGTTGATCCTTGATGTAAACCTATAGTCACTAGGAATCCACCCGTTTCTCCATATGTGGTTTTCACATTGGTTATTGCTCCTTCGTACATATCCTTAAAAATTTCAATGTAACCTCTGGAGACATTCATTTTCTTTAAAATCCACCAAATTAAATTCCTCGGTACCCTATCATAGGCTTTTTCCAAATCGATAAAAACCATATATAGATTTTTCCTCTTTGCTCGGTATTTTTCAATTAATTGCCTAAGCGAAAAGATAGCTTCCATAGTTGATCTCCCTAGCATAAAACCAAATTGATTTTCAGAAATTTTGGTCTTTTTTCTCAGTCTTTGCTCCGTTATTCTCTCCCATAACTTCATAGTATGACTCATAAGTTTAATCCCTCGATAGTTGCTACAATTTTGTATATCTCCTTTATTCTTATATATAGGTACTACAATGCTTCTTCTCCATTCATCCGTCATTTTCTTTATTACAAGTATCTTATTGAATAGTCTATATAACCAATTTACCCCAACCTCTCCTAAGCATTTCCATACCTCTATCGGAATACCATCTGGGCCTGTTGCCTTTCCTGTTTTCATTCGCTTCAATGCTTCCTTCACTTCCACCCCTCTAATTCTACGGAGAAAAGTATGCTCTTGTGATGAAGTATCTTCTTTAACTATTGTATCGCCCAAATGTTCTTCATTTAGAAGTTTGCTAAAATATTTCTTCCACCTTTCTTTAATATTGTTGTCCTTTACCAAAATATTTTCCTCATTGTCCTTGATACATTTGACATGATCTAAGTCTCTACTTTTCTTTTCTCTTATTTTTACGAGTTTAAAAATATCTTTTTCTCCTTCTCTTGTTCTTAACTTATTATAGAGGTCATCGTATGCTTTGAATTTTGTACTGCTTACTACTTTCTTAACTTCTTTCTTTGCCTTCTTATACAACTCAAAAATTTCCATACTCTTAGTCCCTTGCCAAACTTTATAGCAATGTTTTTTCTGTCGAATAACTTCCTGAACCTCCATACTCCACTACCATGTTTCTTTATTAATATGTCTTTTCCCTTTTGATTCTCCAAGTACTTTCTTTGTAATATTCCTAATGCAATTATCCATTTGATTCTACATTACTGTAGTTTCTCCTTCAAGATTCTATTCTCCTTTCTCAATCAGTTTGTCCTTAAATATATTTGCTTTTTCCCCCTTTAAATCTTTCCACCTTGTTTTAGGGGCCATTTTGTTTACTACCGCTCTCTTTCTACTTCTAATGCAAATATCTAAAACTTCGAGCCTATTTTGTATAGTCAAACTCTCTCCTGGGATAACCTTGCAATCTTTACAAGCCAATCGGTCCTGTTTTCTAACTAGAAAAAAGTCTATCTGACTCCTATTATTCCCACTTTTATATGTAATTAAATGCTCATCTCTCTTTTTAAAGTAAGTATTTGCTGCTATAAGATCAAATGCCACTGCTAAGTCTAATATAGTGTTTTCGAATTCATTCTTTTCTCCAAATCCATGCCCTCCATGCACTCTCTCATATCCTCTATTATCTCTTCCTATATGCCCATTAAATTCCCTCCAAGGAAAATCTTATCACTATTTGGGATTTCTCGCATTAAATCATCCATCTCCTCTCAAAATTATCTTTTCACACTTTCCTCTAGTCCTACTTGGGGAGCATATGCACTGATGATATGAATTATGTCTTCCTCTAAGACTAGCTTAATTGCTATAATTTTATCACCAAACCTCTTTACCCCCACAATTTTTTCTTTCAAATCCTTATCTACAACTATACCCACTCCATGTTTTGTATTACTCTTTCCTGCATAGAAAAGCTTATTCCCTTTCCACCTTGTCTCTTGTATACAAGCCACACTAATTCTTCTTCTTGTCATTACCTCAACCAACTTCATGCTTTTGCCTGTCAAGGTTCCTATATTCCAAGTAGCAAGTTTAATTTTCCTATTCCTCCTCTTCTTATCATGGACTAACTTCTTTAACCACACTAACCCAAAGTCATGCGGTAGCCCTTACACACTTTTCAATGCAGCCGGGCAACGTTGCAATGCGTCGCTTAAAGCGGGGAACGCCCTAGCCTTATCGTGAAATATCATGTTCTCAGAATTCATGTTTGAGTTGTGCTAAAGTTTTGCGCTAGCTGTCACCTACCTAAATATTTCTAACAGTTCAGATTTTAATTTTCTGGCTCAGAAGTCAAGAAACAAAAGGGCAGATAGAAAAACCCTGTTTTAACTGTTGTTTCTAACAGGACCTATCCAACTGTTATCATGTTTTTGTCATTTTCTCGAGATCTGAATCACATTAGGCTGAAATTGTGATTCATAACCATTTTTAGTTTGCCATCGAAGATTAACGGTTTGGATCATGATTATCGAAGTCCAGAAATTCAGATTTGTGGTTCTGCTGTTTTTTGCAAATACCTGGAGATGTGTGACAGATCAAGGGTTCAAATTTGAGGTGATAGCCGTGTTTGGTCATCTTAATAGTTCTAACTGCCAATGGTTTAGATTATCATATGGGGTCCTTGAAATTGGGAAAAAAAAAACAGAAGAGAATGGTGATGTCAAAATTACCACCCATGTCACTGTAGAGTCCCGCATATGTGCGCTTAAGATCGTAGCATTTGTTTGAGTTATGTAGGAATTTGAGGAATTTTGCAATAGACATCCAATGTCTATATGTGTATTCAAACGGAGGGCTTGTGTTTCTTTACCAAACAGCATATTTGACGTTTGAAACCACTTTAAGATAATGAGAACTTAAAGTAGACTTGCCAAGCATGCACTTAGTATTTTATTCTAGGATTGTATGGTTGGGGTATTCTTTGCAGCATTGCCCATTCAATCTTGGGGCCACCTGATAAATGGCTAAGTGAGTGAAAATATGGCCCCACTTATAAGCAATGCTTCCTCAATAAAAAGGCCTGTAGTTTGAGTGCAGAATTGTATGTTTCTTGTTTGTTTTAGTAATGGACGTGTTAAGATCTGACCTGGTAAGCTGAAAAAGGTAGATTTGAGCACGGCTAATGATCTGAATATTCGTGAATTGTGATTACTTTTCCATGTAACATTGGTCACATTTTTTGGCGGTAGTATTTAAGTAGTGTAAGGGTGTTTGTGCTATGATCCAATCAAATGTTCTGGAGTTCTTGCATGAAATAAGTGATGTGGCTGCTTATGAGATCACTTTTAACTTGAAGGTTGTTATATCAAGCATCATTATTCATTAATGGTTTAAGTGAAGATTGTGATAGTATAGGACATAAATTATATCATCATCATCATCATCATCATCAATGCCTTGTCCCAACTACGCTGGTGGACATAAATTATATAATGATCACAAATACTTTGAGATGTAGTAAGGCTTTGTATTTATGTGAGTTATTCACACCGGCATAAATATTTGAAGCTCTACTTATAAAATATATATTCATGCTAACATCTATCCTTATCCAAGTCAACTGGTTACAAACGTCTAGGGTTTCTGGCAGATTAGGGATGAAATCATCATTCTAAAGGACACTGTAGTTAGTGAATGGATTGAGTCAGTTTTTGAAAGATGAAAGTTGAAACACTTTGTATGTTCTACACTGAAGTTCATAGTTCATGTGAGGTCATAGTGGGCTAACTTGAATAGTTTTCTAATAATGTTTTTTGTTAATGAATATTTTACTTGTAATGTTCTGTTTAACAGGATGAGAAGTTATGGCCATTGATGCCTCCATTGCCATCTTATGGATATGGGAGGGAGCATCCTGGGCCACGGTATGGGAGTCTCATCCATGGTGAAAATCTCAGAGATGTTGTGATCACAGGTCAGAATATTTCTGTAATTGTATCTCCTTAATGAGTCTCCCACTAATGTAAGTTACTTAGTGAAGTGCTTTTCAAAATTTTAAATTTGGTTTTGTACAGGAGGGGCTAGAAATGGAGTTTACTTAGAAAAGTTAGATGTTACTATATAGGTTCTTAGCGGTCTTGTGGAATATTTTTGATAAACCCTTGAATATGGTTTTTTTTTTTTTTGGTGTGTGTGTGCGTGTGCGTGCTCGCTCGTGTGTGCATGTGTATGCGCGTGTGTGCGTGAGTGGGTGTGTGTGTGTGTGTGTGTGTGTGTGTGTGTGTGTGAGATTGATTAGGGTTAAATTAAAGGATATGAACAATCACAATACAAATGATAACAAAAAGAATAAGAAATCACGCATAGGTATAAGAGTACCCAAAAGGAAAATCAATTCCTCTAACCACCCTAAGTGTAGCCAACACATTTGTTATGCTGGTAGTTGTCTGCACCACCTGTTGAAAACTTGTTTCAATAAATGAAGATAAAGATTTAATCTCATTGAAATAGTATCAAAGTTCCAAGGAGTCCCACCAGAATTAGACACTAAGAGATATCATTGGCTGAATTGGTTTCCATAATTAACCTGTCGTGAAATAAGGGTGAGCAGATTTTTAAGCTTCTAAGATGGCTAACACTTAAGCTTCATTCAGGTCCTTTAGACCCACATGCTAAGAAAACATGAATACCACTTCACCCCCACCCCCACCCCACCCCCCCTCTCTTAAATTATGTACAATCCTTTAGACCCACATGCTAAGAAAACATGAATACCACTTCCCCACCTTAAATTACCTACACCATCTATTCCTATCGAACCTACCCTATTCCGAGCAGCTTTGTCAACATCAAACTTCAACATGGCAATAGGAGGCGGAGACCAAGACATAGGTTTCCTCTCTTTACAAGGATTGCAATCAAAGCATGGATCCCAATTGTGAACAATACAATAAAGACTCAAATGCTCAACTCCTATTTAATCATCACCCATTTTGAAATTATGAGAGTCACTGAAGATAATAGAGCATCGGAAGGCCATTTCCTTTAAAGATCCTCATTCCTTTCATTTCAAATTGACAAAACGATTGCTGAAGAAATGAGCCTTTGAAACACTAGATGACACCCATGAAAAGGACTTGCCTTGCAAGCATCTATTAATTCTCACGAAGATCTTGGAAGACACCAAGACAGACCATGCCTCTCAATATAGTGCCTCCCAATGCACGAAGTTTCACAATGAAAAAACAGGTTATTAACTGATTCTTCAGTCTTTATCCTTTCCTTGTAGAGAACAAATGTTTCAAATCAATTATGAGGTAATGCCTTTCCCTTTGTGATTATCCATGGTTGATACCTTCTGTGCCATCGTTAACCGGCAAAAAATCTTAGTTCTAGGAGGGGCTGAGCCCTTTTAAATATGAGTCAAATAGTGAGTAATGGTTGGACATGTGTCAAATTTGGGCTTGTGGATTTTTTTTTAGGTGTTTTGGTTTTGGAATTTTTTTTTTGTTGGGTTTTATATCGGGGAGACTGACCCTGCACACACATATATCACCCATCTTTAGGTGCAGATGTCTTGCATTGTGCGAGACAACTGATGTGGGCCCGCTATTAGCAATCCAATCCCCTTACACTCAACGATTCCCCCTTGAATGTCATGGATGCCACAATTTTACAACGATCCAAATATTTTACATGATCTGAATGAGGCTGACCATTGGATTGAAAAAAAAAAAAAAAAAAAACAGATGCATTCTAAAGTCATTATACTTGAGGGCCGTGGATCAAGGGGTTTGGTTGATCTCATGGATAGGAAATTTTACACATGGGTGGGTCACCTGTAGGTTTTTCAACCCCCCACATCCCCTGTGAATTGTGGGGGACCTATGTGGGCCTCACAGGCTAGTTTGCACATTATTCTGTGCAAGACATCTACACCTAATTAGGCCCACATATATATCTATATATATATACATCAGGTTTTGATTTGGTGCGATGAAGCCACCTTGGCTCACTTGAGGTCATGACAATCATGATGGAGGTGGGGGGATCAAAAGATTTCAATGAGACCTATTAGTGTGAAAAATATCCACCCCATTAAAATCATCCTAATTCCCAACCCCTTGATCTATGAACCTTAAGTTCAATGATTTTAGAAGGCATCATCTTTTAGATTACAACCATTAATAACAATTGGATGAATGTGAAATTTGAGCTGATGGAAATTCAAGGGGGTAGTGTGCGAGAGGGGTAACTTGCTCATAGATGGGCACAGGTGAGTTCATTGCTCTAGATCATTAGTCTCTCTCTCTCTCTATATATATATGTTTGTTTTGAAAAGAGAGAAATTCAAGGATATATATCTCTATATATGTCCATTTGAAAAGAGAGAAATTCAAGGGGGTAGTGTGCGAGAGGGGTAACTTGATCATAGGTGGGCGCATGTGAGTTCATTGCCCTACATCATTAGCCTCTCTTCTCTCTACATTTATATATAGGTCTATTTGGAAAGAGAGAAATGACAAAGTTTTCAATAGAAAAAAATTGTCTTGGTAGGATCTTTTGTCAGGTGTGCTATTGAGGATCGCTAATTGAGTATGTGCTAGAAAGGAAGTCTCAGATGTTGAGTTAGGCAACATTATGCAAAGCTGGGGAACTTGTTTAAAGATGGGAGTCTTAAAGAAGAGAAGGAAAATCCATTGGTGCTCACCTCCATGCGGAATTCTATGGTTTAATGTAGATGGAGCTGTGAGGGGAAAACCGGAGTGGGTTGGCTTTGCGGGCGTACTAAGAAATCACAAGGAGGAAGTTTTGTGCATCTTTTTGAAATTTGTCGGGTTTAAAGATTCATTCTAATTACTGGAGGTTATGGCCACTTTTGAAGCTCTAAGTATCCATCCCTCATCAGATCAACATTATCTTATTGTGGAAAGTGACTTAGCTAATGCCATATCTTGGGTGAAATCTTTGAGAGGGTTTTGGAATATGCGATTCTTATTTACTGAAATTAGTCTTCTAGTCTTTTAGTTGCAAGTGTTAGTAGATCTTCAAACAGTGTGGCAGATTGTTTAGCTAAGCAAGGAGTAGATTGGCCTTACAATTTAAGTGCTCATGTAATGTAGTTGTGGGGGTGGCTGGTATATCTCTCTTGTACCTGTGCACCTTCGAGATTTTATTGTATGCTTTATTTCTGAGCTCTTTTAACCCCCTTTTAATAAAATTTTACTGTTACCGTTCAATATAGACACAACACACTCACATTACATTACATTACATTATATTATATTATATGATACCCTGTGGGATCCACTTCACAGATGATTGCATTGGGATGTTGATAGCCAGTGTAAAACTTTTGTCATAACTCAGTTTGTTGGGACAAGGCTTTGATGTTGATGATCTTGTAGGATCCACTTAGCCCCTTATAATCATCTAAGCACATGCTCAGAATTTCCACTTGTCCAAATTTGACACTATCTGAATTTTGTGGGCCCTCCAATAGATCATGCAAAATTTGACATCCCTCTGCCTTTATCTAGTGGCTAAAGGTTTGGAATTTTGAGGCACTCAAAGCAGTACCTCTCATTATTTGAAGGTTCCATTTTTTATTTTTTCACGTGGTAGGTTGATACGGAGACCTATCAACCCTTTCCCCCATGATCTTGATGCATCCAGGTGGGCACTACAAGGACTCTTTCTAGCTCACCATGAAGCACAAGTAGGTCATAGGGAGACTTATTGAGACCCTAGCTCCCACGATTTTTATGCATCCAAGTAGACCCCACAAGGAGTCTTCCTAGCTTAACCATAAATAATAGATCACAAAAAGAGGGTCCACATCCGCAATGTGTAAACTGAAAAAAATTGTAATGATTGACCCTGTACATTTCATCGTTTTCCCTATTTAATTGATTTATTTTGCCAAAAAAGAAAGACTACATTTCATCGTTCTCTATTTAATTGATTTATCTTGCAAAAAAAAAAAAAAAATGCTGGATTTGTGCCTTGTAGGCTGATATATTTTCAGAGACCAGAGACGGGTACGAAACTACATAAACAGATCTCTATGAATTTCTTATAAACCTGTCTTCATTTTATAGTTTGCACTTTGTTATGCTTTGCAATGAAATTGTATTTCATCTTAAGGTGTCATTGTTTCTTTTCACCAATACAGGATACAATGGCACTATAGATGGACAAGGTCAAGCATGGTGGATGAAGTTTCGCACAAAACTATTAAAACACACTAGGGGGCCACTTGTGCAGATCATGTGGTCGAGTGATATCCATATCGCCAATATAACTTTACGTAATTCTCCTTTTTGGACACTCCATCCTTATGACTGCACGAATGTAACAATATCTAATGTGACCATCTTGGCCCCTTTGCATGGAGCTCCCAACACCGATGGGATAGACCCTGGTATGTTTGCATTCTCAACTTTCTTTTTGTTTTTTAACCCCTTTCTTTTTAAAATTTTGATGGATCCATAATTCAACTTGGAACGTGGTTCTGTCTGTTTTGCGTTTTTTCTTCCTTACTTGAATCCATTGCTTCCAGTAGCTTCATTGTCATCACCTTTGGCAGAACAGATTGTTACATGTTATGCTTTGCGTTCTCTCCGGGGTTCATTGAAAAATTAAATACATTTGCCTGGATGCTTTTTCCTATATCCACCACCTCAAAATTGTTGTGAGAGCTGGCTGTGTTTTTTTGGGTGGAAAATTTGGAAAACAGCAACCAAATGGGTAATTTCTGATTCCTAAGTGCTTCAAGTGTACAATGGAACAAATGACCAACTATTCGGTCAAAGCATTCAAACTAATTACAACATTAGTCGCATCCATGAACACCATTCTAGTAAATAAGCATCATTATCTATCTAATTCTTTGTTTATTAAGCGTTTTTTCCACATTGATCATAGATAAGCATTGTTCATTGAAAGTTTCTATCAATTCTATGTATGAAGCACTTCCCAACTCATGATAGATCATGCAAAAGCAAAATCTGATACTGCAGCTAATAAGTTTCATTTGTTATGCAAGCGGTAATCTGTTCTGTTTCAGCTGATTTTGAATGCATTTCCTTTTAAGAAGTATAAAATACGTTTGAATGGTTTGTAAAAGAGGGAGGGCGGCAGGGAGGGAGGGAGGTGGTTTTTTGTTTTCCTTTATGATTATTACTTTCGGCCACTAGGATTCAGTCTTAAGTCATTGTCTATACAGATTCATGTGTGAATATGGTGGTAGAAAACTGTTATATTAGAGTTGGGGATGATGGCATTGCAATAAAGAGCGGTTGGGATCAGTATGGCATTGCATATGGCCGCCCATCTTCAAACATTCTTATCAGGAATCTCGTCATTCAGTCTCAGGTCAGGTGAGAACCTCTGTATCATGCTTCGCTTCTCAGTTCTGCACATTAATTTATACAACCATTATGGACATAATTTGTATGCATACCTGCACAGGATGTGGGCATGCATGTTGAAACATGTTCATGCAAATTGAGAGGATAATGGTTGGTAATGCATACAGATTTATCAAACTAGTATGGACACAAATGACATGCATGCCTACACATTTGGTAGGCATGCATATTGAGAGGAAAACGGTTGGTGATGCTTGCATGTGTGCAACAACTTACCAGGACACTTCCCACTTTTTTTTATTGGTAACAAAAAAATGTAATTTCAGGATAAGAATGATCTCCTGTCAACAATTCCACATTAAATGTGCTGGATGTTATATTCTATGTTCTTTCACCCAATAGTGCATACTGGACTGACTTTGATACATCTTGTAGGGAGGAAAATGCAGTTATTCCCCTACGGAGGTTGAGCAGGGCTCAGACCTCCTGTAATCCCTTTGGGACTTGGGAGTGGATGTCCCTATCCTCTGCCTATGATTTCAGTAATTCAATACTTAGGAAAGCCAAGGCTCATCTACATCTCCACCATATATCCTTCCTTTCTCACCTCTTTAGTAATCCTTCCTTGGAATTCATTTCATCATGATTCCTATGTAACTAGTTCTTGTGCAAATAGGCCCTTTGCAGCATTTGTAGGTATTGAATTTTGATGTATAACTGAAGTTATATGGAAGTATGCAGTGCTGGTGTATCAATTGGCAGTGAAATGTCTGGTGGTGTTGCTGACATTACAGTTGAGAATCTCCATGTGTATGATTCAAGGCGTGGTGTTAGGATCAAAACCAGCCCTGGGAGAGGGGCCTACGTACGCAACATATTCTATCGCAATCTGACTTTGGACAATGTACGTGTGGGGATCGTCGTTAATACCAACTACAGTGAGCACCCTGATCAGGGCTATGATCCTACTGCTCTCCCATCACTTGAGAATATAACCTTCATCAGTGTACATGGTCAGGGAGTCCGCGTTCCAGCACGTATTTACGGCAGCAGATATATCCCTGTGAAGAACATCACCTTTCGTGACATGTCAGTTGGGATTACTTACAAGAAGAAGCACATATTCCAATGCTCCTTTGTGCAGGGGAAGGTAATTGGGTCTATTTTCCCTGCACCATGCGAGAACCTTGACCGGTATGACGAGAAAGGAAGGCTTGTTAAGGTGGCAGTGTCACCAAATGTAAGTGACATTGACTATGATTTTTGAGACTCGGAGGGGAAATCTTGATCTGAAGGGTTTCCTTTGTTTTTTTGTATTTTTGTATTTTTTTCTCTTTCTGTTTTTCAGATTTGTACATATCACATGTTCAATTTGTATCCTTCTAACATGTTAGTTTGAAATTACGATGTTTACCCACACAGCTCATGATGGCTAGCATCTTGCCGAAATATTCATATACAGAAAGATGGGGAGGGTATGCATATGGAGAATTAATAAGAAAAAAGATCATCTAGTTGAAATGAAAGGCTAGGTTGATGTCTTGGGTTGTAACCCATCATCGAATTAGAGGAAGTGTATATATAGGGAGGCCTGGCCTATATTTAATTCGCTTTTGGACTAGATCTGCTTTGAATGTTTGCTTGATGTGGGTGAAGTGCCAATTGAGTTGAAGCATTTCCTCAAGCCATTCTAGTTCCGTACTTTGGGCATGTGGGTCGGGGGTAATAAAGGGATCAAGCACCCTGAAGTATTGGACCAGACTGATTGGTCCATTGTATATGCATGAAGGCAATGTGGGTCATTGTCTGACTTGACATCGAACTTGTGAAACCTGTGGTTCAATTGAATCTTGTCCGATTGGTGGACTTTGGCATGACTTTCCACCATAATTATGTTAGGACTATTAGTAAAATGGAGAAATTAACCTTGAAGATTTATTAAAAGGGGATTTTCAGAAGAACATCGTTCTACAATTAAGTGTATATGGACCTTTTTGAAGTCCATCGGAGAAGCTCTCTAAGTTTGACTCATGCTCTTTGCGTTATCAAGTACTATGTGTGCTGTTATGTATGTAACTCTTGGGAAATAGTTTTTGTTTGTCAAAATCAGGTAACTCTAAGACTGGATGTCAAAGGTTCATTGGGTTGAGGAGGGATACCTAGGTCATAAAAAAAAAGGTTTTATTATTGAGGGTGGCATGAAAAATATAAGATTGTATGCGTTCAATTTAGACTTGGCAAACGGGTTAGGTTGACCAAATTTGAGTTGGGTCAACCTGAAATCGAATTTGTTGATTTCAACCCTAATCCGACCCGTTTTTAAAACGGGTTGGAAACCTTCAAACCGCACCTACGACGGGTCAAACCGACCGGCCCCGCCTAACCCAAAATTGAGGCGGGTTGGGTCGGGTAAACCCGATCTAACATATCTAATTCTTATTTTGTATATGATTTAACTCATTTTATGCGGCCCAATTTCATTTGTAAAGCTTTCCTTACATCTAAATTCATTTAAAATATTGCATTGAGCATGAATTTATAATTTATCAATTATCAAGGTGTAAAAAATGGGGAATCTATAAATATTTTGTAGCCCATTTATTGAGAATTTGATATAATCCTTTTTCAATTTTTATTCAATTTTATAATTCCATATTTGAGCATAAGTATAAAACTCATCAACTATATTGTATTTCATTCATATTCATATTTTAGAGGTAAATTCATATGCTAACATAAAAATAATAAGCACATATTAATATTTCAACTACAAAACATCATATTTTTAAATAAATAATAAATTTTATATTCTAAGTATTAAAATTTTATATGACTCCTCAACGAAAGATTAAGAGTATATAGTTTATGGCCTATATGAATAAAAAAAGTCACATAAAAATTAGAAAGTCATGAAAATTTAGTAAAATCTAAATGGGTCCAATGGGTTAGGATGGGTGAGGCGGGTTAACCCTAACTCAATCCGTTTTTATACGGGTTGGTAAATCATAACTCTAACCCGACCCGAATTTTAAACGGGTTGGGTTAAGCAGGTCAAAAGCGGATCGGGTTGAGTTGAGGTAGGTTGGTGGGTTTGGCTGGATTTTGCTAGCTCTAGGTCAATTATTGCAATCTAGTGGGTCACTGTCTTTACCCAATTCCTAAGGATGGATAAACCAATTCGTAAGATAAACCAATTCCTAAGGACAGATAAAAATAGAAGGAAGAGGATCCGTTGCTGCATCCCAAAGAATTTCCTTGTGAAGATGTCATTGGCATTTTCCTCAATTTCTCTGTCGGCCCATTTCCTTTTCTCATTCACTCTCATCATCTTCAATTCCAAAGGTCAATGCACTCATGTTAGTAAGTTAAAGATCTCACCAAAGTTCAGCTTCAAGGTTGCTCTGTTTGCAGACCTACACTATGGAGAAGCTACGTCAACAGATTGGGGTCCCCAGCAAGATAAAAACTCTAGCAAGGCCATGTCAACCTTACGTGATAGAGAAAGGCCAGGTGAATTGATTCAATCCTTGTGCGATTCAACTTGTTTTTTGAGAAAATGAAAAGTCAAAGTCTTTGATAAAGCAAGGGGACAGCAAGGGGTAGAGAGTGAAAATTGTACTCCTTCAATGGGCAATTTTCTCTACCTTTTTCTCCCCATCCAAACAAGGACATGGAATTGTTTTGGTCAACTGATTGGAGTTAGCTTAATTCAAAGACGACCTCCCATGTGGGAAAAATCTGGGAAATACTAAATGCGCTTTAGACAGTGGGACAGTCAAAGTCAGTAATTCAAGCCCTCTCATTTGGATGGACGCTCAGACCAACAACTCTACTCTGACCTTCTGGAAAGTAAATCCAAATCTTCATACTCCTTAGCTCAGATTGCAAATCAAACTTGCCTGAGTTACTCAACTCATTGCAATTGACTCACCGGGACAATTCAGAGTTTTAACCATGGCCACTCAAACAGGCAAGTGGGTTCTTAAAGAATATTCTAATGATTCCTCACACAGCAAGACGGAATAATAATTTGGGCATAAGCGTACAAATTGCCGCACCCACTATTTTTTTAATTTGGTCAGACCCCGCTACTCCGTCGACTGTCCCTTTTAATTGTTTCTCCCTTTAAAAGTCAGTGACAATGGTTGGCACTATCCCTTACTCTTTCTTATCTCCACCACCACCTCGACTTTCTCCTCCTCCTCCTCCTCCTTCTGCCATGTCTTTCCTGTACTACTACTACTACTACTTCTTCTTCTTCTCTCTTTCAAACTACTTGATAGTAATAGCCTATGCCAAAGAAGAGAGGTTTCTTCAAAAGGCCTTGTCGCCGTCGTCATCATCATCAACGTTCAAGATTGCTCTGTTTGCCGATCTTCACTATGGAGAGAACGCATGGTCGGACTGGGGCCCGGACCATGACAGAAGTTCCGACAGGGTCATGTCCTTTGTACTTGATCAAGAAAAACCAGGTGCCTCACACCCAACCACTATTTTCTACTGGATAATAGGATAGAATGATAGATTGTCTCCTACATCCAATTTTGGAAGTAGGATCCAATTGCAACGGCTAGGATTGGCCTACCATTCCTCACTACAAATGTGGTGGTGGGGGTGTATACAGTTTGGATTGGATCAGATTGAGCCAAATCTATCACTAAACTGTTATCTACGAATTGACACTTTTATAATCCGTTACTGATCCGTTATCCCTTAAAACCGATTTGAATTAAATCGTGAATTAACGGTTTGAATCAGTTAAAACCATTTAATCTGTTGATAGTATTAATGATAAGAATTTTTTTGCAATATACCCCCTATACTTAGGTTTATTTGTAACAAAAAGCTAAATGATTCATGGAGATTGTTGCCTTTTAATATTTTTTTATATAAAAAAATATTTTTTTTATTTCAATAGCTTTTTTTTGTTTAAATTCATATATTAAGGGTAAAATCTGTCATCAATCTATTGTTAATGAATTATGATTTTTGCAGTCCGTCACCAAACCATTAACCATCGAATCGATTAAAAAACTGAGGATCGAATTGGAACGAATCGGTTGAACGGATCCACAAATTTTTTATACACTCCTATGTTGTGGGCTGCACCCATGAACTTGCTGGATCAAAGTTTCTATTAGTTTTTTAACAAATGCTGTGCTTGAAATAGTTTTGTTAATGGTTTAGATCACAAAACTATTAGAGGTGTCATGATTGGCATGAATCATGCTGGGTCTAATTTGGATCCGGGTCCAAATATTCTAATGTATTAAAAATGAGTGCAGTCAGGCCTGCCCATATTTCCATTACCGTTGACTTGGATCTAAACAAATTAGCAAAACAGCACAAAGTTTTTTCTTTTACGGTTTTACCCCTCTGCTTTCAATTATGTTAATAATGAGTTCTAAACAAGTTGTTGCAGATTTTGTAGTTTTTCTTGGAGACATTATTACAGCCAACAACCTACTAGTTGAGAATGCAAGCTATTACTGGGACCAGGCCATCTCTCCAACAAGGAAGAGGGGGACACCTTGGGCAACTGTTTTTGGGAACCATGATGATGCATCATTTGTGTGGCCATCTGAATGGTTTTCGGCCACTGGAATTCCAGAGGTTCGATGCCCTCCAACGACCTCGCCGGGGTCAGGTAATGGAAAATTAGAATTTGAAGATGACCATGACAGATCCTACTACTAAACATGGTTTTCCTGGATCACTGAGTTGCATATCCTAACTCAGTTGTTTAGGGGGTCAACCTGAACTTAGACCCAACCCCTTTAGAGTGCCAGGTTTAGGAGCAAGAATAGGTTCAACCTGAACCCAAACCATGTATCGATATTTAATCAGATTACAATTGTCCTACCGAACCCAAACCAGTAGTAAGAAAAGGATCAACCTGACCCTGAATTAACTATTTGGGTTCGGATGTTGTTGGAAATTAGGCTCAGGAGTTCGAACCTCCCTGTACATACAACCATTCTTTCCAATTTACAAGTGGACCGAGATTCAGATTTGAGATATCATTATTTTAAGCCATTGATATGATGGGCCATGTTATGATCCCGATCAGTTTGTGATCTGAAATTCTGAATATTGAGCTATAAAAACTTGGTTATACTTTTAAGAGGACCAATGTTGATTGTTTGATAATAGACGTGCGGAGAACTGAGGATTTGGATCGCTGTGACCCAGATCGTAGATTGGTATCCAGAACCCTAGTTTTGTTGCACCATGTCATTCTCACTTTGTACATGGTAGACTCAGCTAGTAAATACACAGTATTCACCACCATATGGGACCTACGATATGCTACTTCAAAATTGGCAATGTATTGGATCTCATACTCCACTTTTTATGTATAAAATTATGTGTCCTGTCGTATCCATGGTGTGTCATTGCCTTATTATATGGGCATCATGGTATGGGAGGTGCAGATGGAGGGCTACGTTTCTGACACATGCTCTCTTCAATGGCTTCAATTTGGGATTGTAGGAGAAGCAACATGCAGTTTCAGAGGGACAATACGCTCGGAACTGATGAAGGATGAGATTGAGACGAACAATTTATCTTGCTCTGAAAGTGGGCCCAGGGACCTGTGGCCGAGTGTTTCAAACTATGTGCTGAACGTGACTTCATCAGAGAATCCGAAGTCAACTATTGCATTTATGTATTTTCTGGATTCTGGAGGTGGATCTTACCCAGGAGTCATATCTAATGCACAAGTGAGATGGTTTCAACAGAAGTCACAAGAGATTAACCCAGGTTCAACGTAAGCGAATGTGATCATTTTCTTCCAACTTTTACTTTCTTTGTTTTTCCCCCCTGCACTTGACAATAAGAAAAGAACAATCAGAAAAGAACCATTTTCTGGTGCATCTGATGGCTGGTATAAAAGGAATAGAATCCAACATTTATCTAATCAGGAGTGATCTAAACGTAGTTTGAAAATAAAGCAAATTGACCATGAATTTACCCGAATTAGAACTCCTATATCAGGTGGGTCACTGAGTTTGAAAGCCTAGTATTCCAGGTTTATCTGGTAACCAATAGTCGAGAGAAAACCTACTGAATCAGCACAATGAAGTGTGCATTGAGTCTTGGATCTTAAGAAGGGTGACGATAAAGCTTTCTTCTTTGTTTTTGATATATCAGTTTGACAGTTTCATACTTTTCTTTCTTTTATCCGTACTTATGTTGTATTTGTACATAAATTATACTTCTACCACCGTCTGGTGACTTGCTTGTTTCTTGGTCAATTTTACACAGTGATCAACTGAGTCCTGTTCTGCTATTGGTTTGGGGGCTATATGTCAAGCCACACATAATGATCCTTTAGCTTGGTTGTCTCAAAATGACCGTTTTAGATTTTCGGTGGGTTAATAATTATATGTTCTTGAGGGCCAATTCTTCCCCATTTGGAATGTTTGGAATTACCCTACAACGGGCTGCCTGTAATTCTAATCTCCTGTTATTGGCTGTAGCAAAGAATAAGAACTGCTTATCCAAACACAAGAACTGTATGCTTGGAGTTACTTGCACTACAGTTACCTATATCCAAAGTTGGCTGTTTGTTGCCTTGAGACTAGGTTACTCTCTACTCAGGTCACCTGTTGCTCCTGTTTTGATTATTGCAAAGTTGAAAAGAGCTATAAACGTGTTTGAGCTGATTCAAATGCTAGAACTGTAGTCTTGCACGATCCACACTTGAGATTGTGTCACTCAGAAGGTTGTAATGCCTTTTCTGACAGGGTCCCTGAGTTGGTTTTTTGGCATATACCAAGCAAGGCTTACCAGCAAGTCGCCCCTATGTCTGGAGTCCCCGAGCCATGTGTTGGATCCATTAACATGGAGGGAGTTGCAGTACAAGAAGCAGAATGGGGGATCATGGATGTTCTCTCGAGCAGGCCTTCTGTCAAGGTGAGAAAATACCCTTAACATGCATTTTGGTAGATTTGTGCATTTGTACACTATCAAGAGGAATGATCCATCACCATGACTATACACCAAACTTGGTGTACAACCCATCTCTACCATCTGATTGGTGCGATATCTTTTGGATGGCCTGTAAACTCAAAAGGTGGTCATATGAACAGCCTCCTTTTCACTTCCCCCAAACTATTCATAATGTTCACTCACTGAAGCTTTTCAATTTAAAATCACCCTAAAAAACGTGGGAAACAAGATTCAAGGGAACTCACCCACCCATGCATCCTCCCAAAACAAGACACTATTGAGTTTCGACTCCTCCCCCAACAACATCAGACCCCCACATGCTAGACACACCCATGGCACCTTTCCCACTCGAAACCAATGTCCTCCATCCAATACTTGAGTGCCACCACACTTCTCTGTAAAGCATCCCCTGCTTGCCAAACCTCTACCACCATTTTGCCAGTAAAGAATGGGCCTCACAACCTTGTCCGCCAGAGTAAGTGGAAACTACTGTTTTTGTTGGCACCCTCCCCCAAACATTTTTGCTGGATCCTCTCCAACTTCTTTGTAACAGAACAGGAATCTTAAACATGGACATGTAATAAATCTGTGAACCTGCCATGTAGCCTTCATCTGCAACTGTCTTCTCCATCTTGAGAGCTTCTTCCTGAACTCTCTGATAATACGATTATCCACCAGAGGAAGCCCCTTGCAACGCATTGTAAAAGAGCCACTTACAATCGAGACTGGTAGCTAAAGTGAGCTGTGAGTCTCATACCCAAACGGCAAGCCTACTAAAAAGCACTCTTGAAGTCACCTTGACCTCAGAAGTGCTTCAAAACATCTAAGAATAGCCTCTATAGTCCCCATTTCCTCATTACAATCAAATAAGAGAAATGATTGTGTCATCGACAAATTGCAAGAATGATAACCACATTACCTTGACTGACTTTATATCTGTGAATTAATCCAACTCAACTTAACAAGAAAGCGCTTCAAACAGTCACAGTTGTGAACAGGGATGGGGATAATCTCGAGAAGTTTTGAGCATCCTAGTTGGAGAGCTATTCATTAGAACTTACAATGAAGTGTATGAGATACATTCTGTTATCCATCCCCTTCCAGTAGCACTGAACCCATCCTCTCCAGCATAAAATTGACCAAAGACCACAGAAAATGCTCATAAGCTTTTTCCACATTTACTTGGAACGACAGTCCCTTTTATTTGCTTTCTTTCAGCAATGAAACAACATTTTTCCACCAGTATCCTATCTGAAGTTTGTCTTTCCTTCTATAAAGGCACCTTGAATAGCACTAGATGCAGATCATAACCTCCTTCAGGCAATTGCCGAGGACCATTGGCTATAGTTTATAGATGAAGCCCACGAAACTTACGAGTCTGAAGTGGTGAAATTCAAGTGCATATGGGATTTTTGGGATCAATGAAATAAAATTTGCACTCAACTCCTACTTCAGCATACACAATTTACAGAATCCAATGCAAAACGTCATAAAATCATTTTTAAGGAAGTTTAATACCTCTAATACCACAAGTTTACCAAAAAAGGGTTTGAATCATTTAGTCCCTGTTCTTTATCTAGTGTCATCAATATAATCAAATTAATTCATGTTTGTAGGCTGTATTTGTTGGTCACAATCATGGGTTGGATTGGTGCTGCCCTCACGGGAAACTCTGGCTCTGCTTTGCTCGTCATACAGGTTATGGAGGTTATGGAACCTGGCCCAAGGGGGCTAGAATCATTGATATCACTGAAAAACCCTTCTCTATCAGATCATGGATAAGGATGGAGGATGGATATAAACACAGTGAGGTTGTTCTCAGTTCATGATATTCATTTACCTCACTCATAACCTCTTTTAGGCGAATCACAGAAGCATTGTAATGACAGATTTGTTTCCTTCTCATGTATCATCATTCAGCATCAAATGTCAATGTAGACTCTAATCATCCACATAGTTAAGGGGTTCATAAGAGGGTGAAGGTTACTTGTGAACTTGTACCTGTTGATATACATTGTTGTGCCTTTTACTATCAGCTTGAGCTTTTGGTGTTGCTGGTTTTTAACATGGTATTAGAGTGTCACGAGTTTGAAACCCCTGGGAGACATGTTACCTCAATTTGTTTGTCTGGTCCGTCAACTCTATCTGTTGGGTTCCAAATTCGAATGGCTTCCCGTTCGAGGTTGGTTGTTGATATACATTGTTGTGCCATTCACTATCAGCTCGTGCTTTTGGCATTATTGGTTATTAAAAACATTAGCTTGAACTCTTTACCACCTTCATGAAAGAGTTGATGTTCACCACTCCCCAAGAAGGTGGTTGGCAGTCTACATGAATTACTTGAGATGTCTCTAATCTACAGTAGAAAAAGAATGTCTTGCAAATAGGCTGTGGTGGAAATGAAACTTGAATTGGCTTGACCTGGTAATATAGGAGTCCAAATTATTCCTTACAGGTCGTATTTGGACTCAGCGCCAATGATCTGACAGACTTACATAGTTGATCAAAAGACCCAGTTCTAACCAAAATACTAGTATGTTGTTGCAGTTTATATAGTTTGAGCTTCCTACCCATGAATTCATCCAATCACATCAGGACAATGTTTTGAGTACTTAAAAACATACAAATTAAAAGCAAGCAGTTTATTTCTGTGCAACAGTCATTTGAAAGTTTTCATGATAGCAGAGCCATGACTTTGTAGCCTTCCTACTATTAATGTTTTTTCTCTCTAAAATAAAAATCACGTATCCTCCCTTGTCTACGCATTCATCCAAGCCTTACGATCAAGTATCCTCCCTCATCTACGCTTTCACCCAAGCATTACGATTTCCTTTTTTTTTTTTTTTTTTTTTTTTTGTCAAGTTGCACAATTCAAAGAGATTACAGAGATATGATCCAGTGGGCCACTGGACTGTATCGACTGAAAAAGAGCGCGATGAAATGGTTTGTTCTTTTTGTTATCAGTTGTTCAATCTTTTCCACTAGTGTTGGAGATATGAGGAAGTTGGATTAGTTTTAGGTTTTAAATTAAAATTTCAAATGAGTGATTCCTTATGAGAAGGATTCTCGTAACACATCCAAAGTGGTAAGTGATCACTTTTGACATGAATTTTGTGGGCGATTTCTTAATCCAAGGCATCATGGACTTGATATCGGTATCGAGACCTTTATTACCGCATGATATATTATGTAGATGCATGCCGAATACTCAGATCGGAACCATTTGTATGTGCATCTGGCCCATTTTTGGAGACGCCTAGCTCACCGAGCATCAGCCCAGCTAGAACTTTAAATCATACCCCAGACCTAGCCTGACTTGGGCCATAGTGCCGGCCTAAGCCTGGCCCATCTAAAATAGATAAAGCTTGAGCCCCGGTTTATTATGTTTCACTAGAAAAAACAAGGCTTTCATAAACTGCCTCAAGCAGTAGCTATGCTGTGCGTGTGTGAGAGCGCAAATGTTGGAGCTTCCATCCTAACCATAAAATCTTAGTTTTGTTTAAATTGTGTCTCTCATTTGGGTTAGGATGAGCTTTAGGCTTTCTACCATTGATTTTAAGCCCGACCCATATATTTAGCGGGGCTTCGATTTTAGGTTCATTTCATGACAACAAACTTAAGGGCTATGAGTCAAGAGTTTAGAATGACAAAACCCACCCACCCAACCGTAAAAAATGCATGGTGGTTGAGTTGCAAGACTCAATCTAGAGATAAGAGGAGAGAGGGAAAATTTCAGAAAAAAAAAAGGTTTGGCTCATTTAAAAAAAGTACATGAAGATGTGAATATTTGAAAAGAGTAAAAAAGTTAAGCATATTTCTTTCATTCAAGCCCTTCATAAAAATAAAAAATAAAAAAAAACCCGAAAAATGACAAAAAGTACATAAGTTTTTGTCTTCTATTCTCCCTCTTTCCTCCTCAGACCACACTATCTTTCTTCATCCTCCTTCCTCTAAAATCCACGGCCCTGTTTAAATGTTGGGTTTTTGTTTTGAAAAGCTTTCAAAGGCTCTATGGACCCAGTGCTTGAACAGTTCAATTAATAAAAAATCTAGTCATTCAATCAACGCTATCTTGAATAGCTGAAGTTCACAAATCATAAATAATTCAATGTTGCATCTGATTCGCCCACAAAGTATGTTTTATACTCGATACAGCTGCACAGGTGTGGCGCACTTTGCTTCAATTCAGTTCGTTTGTTGACATCCGTCGCCAGTGAGAAAGAGATGTCCGTATTTCAATGAGTAATCAAACAGGTAAAACATAATCAAGTGGGAAGAGGCTAAACTATGAATCGTTTCTCTCTTGGGTACAAACTGCAGCCTTATATGGGCGGTGGGCACCATCTGATCATATAATGCAATCCATATCGGCTGGATTAAAAGAGCTATAAAATATTCTCAAGTGCAAGGTTGCAAGAACTCTTGGAATTTCGATTTGGGCATAAGCAAATTCCCCAAAATTTTGTCCACCAACAGGATTTTCAAATGCTGTAAGTACAACTTGAGCATTTGTTTGCAGGAATTTTTGATGAAAATTAGGCTTAGAATTTTTACTGTAATTTGCTGTTCCCAGCAGTTGGGATTTATATGTTTTTGTTGCTTGTTATGCTGATCGTGAGAGGTAGGATTTCAAACCGGAGATGAATTGGACGTGCTTTTCCCAATTTTGGGAATCTTAACTCAATCTAGGATTTAGATTATCTGTCTGTATCAAATTCTAAGGTGCAACCACGAATTTTAAGATATTACTCACCCTAATCTGACACATATATGAGCTATACTCTCCATTGAATTGAATTTTATAAAATATAAAACTTAACAAACCAACCCTTCTAAACTCAATGGTTGTGACCATCTGATGGATAAGATTTTTACCCAAATTCATATCCAAGGTGAGACTTTAACCTAAACTATCCTTCCACAATTGGCATGTGTCTAAGCAAGTCCCATAGCAGACTTAAAAGGTGCCATCTTAAACAGTAAGTATTTTGAGAATCCCTGGCACTTGTTTTTTTGTTGGCTAGTGCCACTGACATTACATAGCTCAAAATGAATTCATTGTCCGTCTAAGTCTTGTTAAGATTGCGAGTTTGATTGGAATGTTGGTACCATGTAGGATTTTTTGGCTGGGGCTATTACAGTTTAGATTTTTCATGTTGCCTTGGTTGACTACTTTAATTTTCATGTCTGTCTTCTGGTTAGGTCGGGTTTAGGTAGGCTGGAGTCCCGAATGCTAGAATGAACCCAACTAAACCTGATCTAATCATTGATCATGTCTGAAATTAGTGTCAATCGGAACCCAAACATTGAAAATAAGAAGGGCCACAGAAACCCTGAAATACCGGGCTTGGTTTGGATCAGTTTGATCGGCTTATCACGAATTATCGTCCATACTGTTGGCCACCTTACTTCCGTTTCATCACTAGTTTTCTTTTATAGGCAACTTCTATAAATTATAATAACCTGACAGTTCTGTTTCAGATATTTTTGGAGAGGAAAGCCATCAATTGGTCATCAATGTCTTACACCAATTTCTTGTACTGCCCAATGGACCATACACGGGCCCATTACGTGTAAGGGTAGGGCAGCAATTTATGGCAGTCGTAAATATGGACCTCCGTGCAGGTATATGTTAGTATCAATCTGGTTTTGTATTCAAAGTTGTATCATATCAATCTGGCACGGACATCGCATTGCTGATGATGTGCTGTCACCTATAATTTCTCTTTCAGATATTTTTGGAGAGGAAAACCACCAATTGGTCATTAATGTCTTACACCAATTTCTTGTACTGCCGAATGGACCCTAGACGGGCCCATTACTTGTAAGGGTGGGCAGCAATTTAAGGTAGTTGTAAATATGGACCTCTGTGCAGGTATATGTTAGTATCAATTTGGTTTTGGATTCAAAGTTGTATCATATCCATCTGGCACGGACATCTTATTGCTGATGATGTGCTGTCACCTGTAATTTCTCTTTCAGATATTTTTGGCGAGGAAAACCATCAATTGGTCATTAATGTCTCACACCAATTTCTTGTACTGCCGAATGGTCCATTCATTTTCCTGGATTAGCTCTTGCTTAGTGACAAGTAGCATGGATTAGCTCTTGCTTAGTGACAAGTGGCAGTGGTTGGCTTTCCTTGTCTTCTTCAATTTCCTTCTGCTGCTGCTGCGATGTTCTTGCAATACTACTACTACTACTACTTCTCTCTCTCTCTCTCTCTCTCTCTCTCTCATTCCACATTATATTAATATCCTACGCCAAAGAAGAGAGCTTTCTTCAGACAGCCTTATCAGGTCTGACATAGTGATGTCCCTTGTACTCGATCGAGAAAAACCAGTTACCTCCCATCTCAATTATCATTCTCACCCCACCGACCCACCCCACTATTTTGCACAGGATAGTCATAGACATCCTTTTGTTTGGCTATGCAGTGACTGATGGACCCAATTTGAACGGCTAGGATTGCCTTTCCAAGCCCCACTATGCGTTATTTTTAAGGAGGATCGCTGGGAGTTTTTGAGATGTGGGCCCCACCAATGGATTTGGTGGATCAAATTGGTATTATTTTTTTTATAAGGGTAATTTAGGTAGAAGTTTAATTCTTCAAACTTAATTAGGTAGAAGTCCACCTCTGATATTTTTAATTGCCAGAGTCCATTAGTGCTATTAGGTTTAATGCTTGAAGCCTATTCTATTTTACTTATTATGTGATAATGGCCATTCTACCCTAGGATTTGCTTATTTCTTTTAAGGATTTATTTTTTTGGGGTTTATTTATTTATTTTTATGGTTCACTTTCGGAATAGTGGCCAGTTACCTGCTGGTCTCCGAAATAGCGGCGGTTGATGACCATCAGGTCACCGACCTGCCATTGTTCTGGCCGATCAGTGGTTGGTGGAGTGTGTTGGAAACATGAACATGATATACATGAATATTAAGAATTTTGAATTTTTCAGCATATAAATTGAAGAATTAGGAACATGAGACACAGGAACATTAAGGAATCTTAATTTTCAGTGTATAAATTGAAGAAACAGGATCATGTATTAGTGTATATGATAACCAGGAACATGAATAAGATGTGTCAGAAATAAAAACATGTTTGAAATTGACGAAACAAATTACAAAATTAAAAACAGGAACATGTGGTCATGGTGTGTAAAAAAAAAAACACTGTAAATAAGAAAACTGCTGGTGGTCGTAGGAATTTTTAGTGCATAAATTGAAGAAATAGGATTTACATGGTAAACAGAAATATCAATCAGATGTGTTGGAAATAGGAACATGTTTGAAATTGATAAAACAAATTATAAGATTAAAAACTAGAATTTGTAGTCATGGTGTGTAAAACAAAAAAATAAAAAATAAAAATAAAAACAAGAAATTGCTGGTGGCTAGCCATCGGATCTAGCTAGTCGGTGCTGGTTGTTGTCAGCCGGCCGTCGGAACATTAGCTGGTTGGTGACTGGTAGGGCGGGGGTGGCCAGTAGCTGGTAGCTGGACTGCAACACTGCCAACGAATTTTTTTTTAAAATTTGTGTTTTTTGTAAAGGAGGGACACAATGGTATTTTTTTAGTGTTTCAAGGACAAAAATTTCTTAATGGAATTAAAGCTCTAAAATCTTTGGAGGTGGACTTAAAGTTACATGACTTTTTAAAAATGGACTTGGCTGTAAAAGCCTTTTTTTTTTTTAAAACCAGTGGTGCCATGGGGTTCACCTGCCTACATTTGATCATAACCTTTGTTTATATTTAGGGATTTGTCAAATTATGGTGGGTGTGGAGAGGCGATGAAGGGCCCCTTTTTTACTAGAATTCCAAGAATTCATGGTTGGTGATGTTTTAAATTCTCCAAAAGCTATCCCATTAGGTAGAATTCCAAATTTCTCGTCTTGATGGAGTATTTTAAATTCCAACAAAATGCATAAAAAATGGTATTTCGGAAACTTCAAAAGGTCATTTGAGAACTTTTAGGTGGCCAAACTTTAAAATTTTGGTGAAAGAAACATTGTATTTCAAATGCCAAGGGATAAGATGTCATTCCATGTCCAAGAAGCCCAAACATACCAAAATCCTGTCAGGAATTTTGGTAAAGAATAGGGTGTGGCTTGATGATCATAGGTGGGCCTTGTTGCAAATTATACAAAAGGATGGTAGCAAATATCATTTTGGGGTCTCTTTAATTTGATTCTTCAAATTTGTTATGTTTCTATTGACAACATATATGAAATATTCTTTTACAGTTGAGTCCACAACGTCAACACCCTAGATCACAAAACAATTAGAAGGGTGTCAATTGGTCTAAATCAATTTCGATCTAGATCACATGACTATTTCGGTTGACTTTGATCCGAGCTCATGGTCCATCTCAGACCTGCTGTAATACCCCATCCCACATCACTTATGAGTAAAACATGAATCTCTTATATAATGAACTAGGTAGGTTACTACTAGTAACTTGGGCTTAAACATTTTGCGCCACGTGATAGGCTTACCAAGTTATTGGGCCAGTGGGCTACTTGGATCATTACAAATGGTATCAGAGCCTATAACTAGCCGAAAATGTGGGACCCCCAATCCCGCTGGGAAAGCCCTTGAAGCAAGATCAGGACAGAGCTAGGGTGCGCAAGGGTGGAATGCTTCGGTCTCACATCGCCTGGTGATATTAGATGGATCTACACGAGGACGTGTGGCCTTCGATAAGAGTCCTGTGTACCCAATCAATATCAACTAGTGTTCGTTATTCTTGCTTTTTGGCTACCCTGATAAGACTTCCTATGCAGTGACATACTGAATTAAGACTGAGGCCTCGCCATGTAAGTTTTGGTTGGTCCTGTCGTTTGTATTAGAGATCCTGCTATACATGAAAATTACAGTTCCAATAAATTGTTGGAAAATCCCATCGTTGATAAATGTTAATCTCATATGTGCAATTTTGGTCGGTACTTCACGCAGTCTGTTAGTGAGTTTGCGAAAATTTTAGGCCCATTTAGTGTGGACCGGCACCGGCCTGGTCTTGATGCTTATACTGGTTGCTGATATATGAATTGATTCATTTCGGGGTTTCGTTTATATACTGTTGAGGCATTGTGTGATCAACGTATATATAGGTATAACCTTGAGTCGAAAACCACATTTTTATTCTTTGCGTATATGAAAGTCGGATCAAGCTTGGCTAAAATGCAGCGTGAGAAGTTTTTTGTTTTTTTTTTGGGATTATTAGGTTGAGAAGTGGGCTCCGTCTGATGAGAAATATTAAAATGTATTTCAGTTGCCTCTATTAATACATCATGGTTTTTGTAGCAATTGTTATGTGAAGAAATTTAATATGATTGTAAGCCAATCAATTCCGAGTTTAAATCCCCTAACACTAGTCCGTCCTAAAAAAATACAAGTCACTAAATGTATACCATGTTCCACCTCAAGCAGGATAATACGGTTGGCTGGGTACCAAAAAAGTGAAGCTGGGCTACTTGCCATCATCATAAGTGGAAAGTCATGTAGATTGAACATATGCTTATCTTGTATATATTACAAAACAGGTGGACCTCGTGTGATGAAGGTACGTTGGCCCTCCTCCATTGCTAGCCATCTCCTTGTAGTGGGGACGTCGTTGTAGGAAAACATGGGCATCCGCAGTGTATGAAAAATCACACCAATTATGTTGCAAAACCTTGTGATTCAGCCCACTTCATTTTTGCCATTGAAAATGTTTATTGTTGGATCACGACCCTAGGATAATTGAAATCAGATGAAATTCCATCCATCTCCTCTCGTCTCTTGCACATTACACCTACCCCTGATAACTTTCACTTGCCTATCAAGTATCGTCACACCATATACAAAACTAGATCCATTACAGCTGGTCAAATGCAATTTGGGCTTGGGCTTGGGCTTCCATTTCCAGCTTGAAGTTGGGGTTTTGAATTTGGGTCTAGGCTAGGTTTTTCAGATTTCATATTGGCTGAGACGTACATAGTACCTACCTTCATGCGTGGTGGGCTGCCCCCATGGTGAGTGGGAATTTGCATCACAGGATCCGAACTCAGAAGGTGCATATGCATATCAATTATCATATGGAAAAGGAAACTAAAGAAGCTTCCGGTAATAAGTAACTTCCCATTAAGATTTGGCTGGGGAAGGAGAGAAAACTACTTCCAAGAGGAAGCACACCCAACAATTTTACTAGGCCCATTTGTCACAAGAGGGCTTAAGAATCTATTTGTCCAAAAAGATTTCCCATTAAGATTTGGCTGGGGAAGGAGAGAAAACTACTTCCAAGAGGAAGCACACCCAACAATTTTACTAGGCCCATTTGTCACAAGAGGGCTTAAGAATCTATTTGTCCAAAAAGACGCTATATGTTTTCCAGCTATCTCATCAAATATCACTAAGTGGATGGTCAAAATAGAGACTTTTTATTTATCGGCAATAGAAAATTCATTAAAGAAAGAAGATGAAACAAGTACAAGAAAATAAAAAAAAAAAGTAAGAAACAAGGGACAAAGAAGTACAAGAGCACTGTACCCCCAAACAACTCTAACACCTACTAAATTACACTTTCTTAATGAGAAACTTTGTCAACCCCTTGCTTAAAGCATCAACCATGAAATTAGCTGATCTAAGCCCATGATCGAAAATAGCATTAATAAATGCTGAAAGAATCCAAATTTCATTAAAGATGAATTGGAGTATGCAAGGAAAAGTTTCCGATTAGAAACCTAAGTGATTGTATTAGAAGAGTCACTCTCCACAATAATGTTTCTCTGGAAATTCTTCACAAAGCAACAAAGAGCTTTCAAAATAGCTAACACATCTGTTTCATTGGAATTACAAATACCCACATTATTGGCAAACATAAATAACATGTCACCTTTACTATTATAGAGAACACCACTAATACCTATCGGCTTTGGCTTACCTATCGCAGAACCATCAACGTTATACTTCATCATTCAAAAAGAGAGAGAATACCAACAAATATAATTTCTTACCTTAAGAGAGCCACAGCCCATATAAGCTTCCTAATTAAGGATAATATCATTAAGGATAAACATAGAAAACTCTTTTCTAACCAAAACCCACTTTACGGTCCTCATAATGGTCGAACTAATCAAATCCACCAAGAAAGAAGATGAACATCTGAAAATTCTATCATTTTCTTCCATCCACCAAATCCGCCAAAGAAGAAGAAGAGACTTTCAATTCATTAGATTTAAATGGGACGGTACATCATCAAATACATTTGAATTTTTTTTAGATTATCTTATTAGCAACAAAGTGTGTCCTTTACCTTATGTCTTTGTCCTTATGCCTTATGTAATAGCTAGCATATCTTGATGAGAATGGCCTCTTATATTAGTGGTAAGAAGTGTGAATCATCACTTGACTATCCAGAATTTGAACCCCGAGCATGCCTTCTTCCTTGGCACGTTTGTCTACACACTATTTTCGCGGAAAGAGGAAATTGCTGGCGTGGCAGTATCCATGGTAACTGAAAACCTCAGAAAAGGAATTTCATGGAAGTATAAAACTTATCTTTGGGGCGAACTTGTTTTCCTTGATAAAATGATGCAAATATTGTTTGGTGTGGCTGTGGGTTTTTTATGAAAAACTTTTTTTTAGTTAGTTGTGAAAATGAAATAGGAAATAAAATTATGAATGGGCGTTGACTTTTCCATAGAAATGAAAGTCCAATGCCTCCCATGGGAATTTTATTTCCAATCTTCTTAAGAAAAATTTGATGTGGTAGTAACTTAGCAAAAAAGTGGTTATAAGGAACTGTACTGCAATGAACACATTAAAAATGGGTTTTTCAAAAAAAAAAACCATTTCCTTTTTTACGGAAAATGATTACACAAATACGCTCCAAATGTATCAAAGATTAGAGCACCCTTCAATCGAGATTGAAAATCAGTCATGCTAGCCAGTGGGGTGGGGTGGGGTGGGGCAGCCTACCATAAAAAAGAGCGCTTGTTGAGCCAGCTGGTTAAACCAATCTTGGAAATAATGTTATACACCTAATGAGCAGTGAACAATTGATTCAGACCATTGAATAAATCTTCCCCTATTGTCGTCCACATGAAGTATTACATGGGAAAATAGGTTTACACCTTTAATACAGTGGGCCCCGCTGTGCATTAACGCCCATGATTGATTTTCCCACATGGGCCGTTGTGGGGGGTCTGCAAGTGAAAATTTTCCATGTAAGGAATGCCCAAAATAGTAGGTGGTATATGGATAAGAATCACAAGCCCATATTTGCCATCGTAGCATCAACTGATCAGATGCATACACAAATATAGAAACAAATAATCCAGGAGAGTAAATTAGGATATACTTAAGATGGAGAAAGAAATCTAAAAGAGTATATTAATTAGGATGTCGAAGATATAGGTACAGGAATGATCACCCAGTCCAACTCATTTCTCTGGACACACAGAACATCAAGCTTTGACCTTGACCATAGACACGGTCCATGCTAGTGATCATACGCTCACGTCCGAATGTGTTGTCAAGATCAAATACAACTTGATAATGTGCCCAAATGAAGGTGTTTATATTAAAGTCGTAGCACAACTGATTGCATCATGTGAGCCTCACTAAGTTTAAATGGATGGTAGAAGAGGACTGAAGTAATTGAATGAAAAGGGGTCTGTGGACCCACTTGGGTTGGAATCATGGGCCCAAATGGCTAAATTTTAGGGCCATTTGATTTCCCCTGCGGAATCTTAAGCGGTTGTTGTGGGATGAATCAGTTTTTGAGGCTCTCAAGCATGGTTCAGAGTCGGTATTAAAATCATTCGTGACAGTCAAAAGGACCAATAGGTAAACTATGTGTCAATGGGTCATCAAGCCAGCCAAGTCATACTAGTTTGACCAAGTTTCAGCTGAGTGACCAGTGTCAAAATGGCCCAACATGTGAAATTCAGGGGGTCAATTGGATGTGCAGAAAACTACCCACAGTGCAAATTTGATCTATGAACAAATTTCTCCACCTTTTCATCCATAGAAGCCTTTAAAGGAAGCTATTATTTTCTTTTCCTGTTAAAACAAACCGAAAGATCTCACATATTGAAACCCAAGATCTCAATCTTCTAATCCTTCAATTTATCCATATAAACATTAAATTGCACTAACTTTTCATTAACATTATAACGTATTCTAAAACTAAATGCGAAAATATCAACCTAGATGCACTAACGAAAGAAATTTACGGGATACACCTCAGTCATGTTGGGTTGATACAGCCCAAAGTTCTGTTCAACACCAGCACTCTTTAGGTTCTCATTGAAAATGGCAAACAGATAGGCTTCTATGGCCTTCCCTGGCCTCTTTGGTGTTCCAGCGCTATGAGCCAAGTGTGCAATCAGGTTGTCGTTATAGGCTTTTGCATTTGCGATTATTGCGATATCGCCATTTCCTGCTGAAGGCCATCCGGTCTCAGTGACGACGATCTCAACCGATGCCCCGCCCGCCTTCTCCAATGCTGAGTACACAGCGTCGACACTAGCATCAAACAAGTTGGGAGTATCCAAGTGACCCATCTTGAACCACCACACCATTCGCAGTGAAGAGTGCATAGTCCAATGGAATGTTAGAGTCGGGTCACTGGCATAAGCAAAGTAGGGGTACACATTGACAAGCAGTGGTATCTTGTTTCCCTCCAAGTAGGTTGTGATAGGGGCCATGACAGCGCCGGCCGCTTCAGAGAAGGCGCCTTGAGAGGGTGGAAATGGCACTCCTGTTGGGTTTGGCTAAAAAGGTTCTTATTGGGCATGAGTGGAGGGCTCAGTTGACTAGGTTTAGCACTATATATATATATATATATATTCTCTTTGTGTTTCTTGTTCTAGGGCAAGCAAAAGACAACCCAAGGGCAACTGCAGGGAAAATGGAACACTGAGAGTATTGTAAGGGGGTGAGAGAGAGATTTCTAAGTAGTGAAATCTTTGTGCCCGTGGATGTAGACAATCTTGCCGAACCACGTAAATTCTCGTGTCTTCGATGTATGTGATTGCTTGTTGTTTTTTCTCATTGTGGTGTGTGCTTGGCAAGATCCAGATCTAACAAGTGGTATCAGAGATAGATCTGTAGAAATCGGAAGAGGGCACTCTAGATCTGGGTTGTTTTTTGCCCAATCTCAGAGTGGGTTGCTTTTGTGGAAACCAGATTTGTTGGTTTTCACCGTGTGCTGTCGCCAGCCACTGCCACCAGCTACCATTCCCATCTCTGCAGTCGCCGGAGCAATGCCACTGCTGCCACCGTCTGATCTTCCTTCGCCGCCGGCAGTGTTGTTGCAGAACGGAGGATCTCGGCCCTGCCACTTGCTGTCGCCGAGGAAGAAGATCGGGGGAAAAAAAATCTGCACTCACCGGTCGCCAGTCGCCAGACGCCTCTACCAGATGCCGGTCGTCGTCACCTGCGCTGTAGCCACCAGTCACCGGCTCGTCAGCAGTCCGCCAAAGCCGCAGCGGACGGGGTCTGCACGTTCCATCTGCAATGCGTTTGCAGAGGACTCCAGGTTGAAGACGACTTGGGATTTTAAATCCCAGGTAGGTTCCGTGGTTTTGGGTTAGGTCCGACCCAAACCGTGGAGATAAAGCCCGGCAGAACAGAGGTTGCAGGTTCTGGTTCGGGCCAGGTCGGGTTGACCTGGCCTGTTTGAAGAAACAGCCTAGCAGCAGAGCAATTCCGGCTAGTTCCTGTCGGGTCAGTTCTGACCCGTGTGCACAGAGTGTGGCTCAGCGTGCAGTTCAGGTCAGTTCTGGGTCAGGTGAACTCGACCCTGGTCCAGTTCAGAAGCCCAGTCCAACGAAGCAGGTCACAGGTCGGGTCAGGCAGACCTGACCCACAGCAGAACCCAGCCCAGTCACCGCAGGTCCAAATCAGGCTCGGGTCAGGTGAACCTGACCTGGTTCAGCAGCCCAGTCTGCCAGCACAGACAGTTTCAGTTCGGGTCAGTCTGACCCGAACCCGTCTGTAGAAGCCCGGCCCGTCAGCAGTGCTGACGACATCCTATGTCAGTAGTTGACCAGTTTGACCATATTCAACTGTCAAAATTCAAACTCAATTTTCGGAGGCATCCGGACTCGAAATTGAGCGCCGTTTTTTCTAGTGGACTCCTGGCGATGAGATCTACGACGTGAACGGAGTAGATTGACAGTTTGACAAGCAAATTTTTGGGTGAGTTGTTTTTGAGTTATCTTCAAATTTATCATGGCCACAATGGGGACTTCTACTGCAATAAGCATCAAATTTGAATTTGAAAAATTTGATGGAAGACTAAACTTTGGTTTATATCAGCGGAAGATGAGAAATATCTTGATTCAACAAGGTATTAAGGTGGCATTGTTAGGCAAAGAAAATAAGCTTGAAAAGATAAAAGATGAAGATTGGGCAGACATAGATGAAAAGGCAGTCAACTCTATTCAATTTTACTTCTCTGACAAAATCATGCACAATGTCATGGAAGAGGAGATTGCAAAGGGTCTATGGGAGATGTTGGAGAGTCTTTACATGGGTAAGAATCTCACAAACAAGCTGCATTTCAAAAAACAGTTGTATGGGTTGAAAATGGAAGAAGGTTGTGATGTGCTGGAGCACATGAATATTTTCAACAGAATGATTAATGACTTGTTGAGGCTCGATGTGAAATTCAATGATGAAGACAAGTCCTTGTTGCTGTTGAATTCTCTTCCTGACTCATATGATCATTTTGTGACTACCTTGCTGTATGGAAAGGACACACTCAAATTCGAGGATGTTAGGCAAGACATCATCTCCAATGATGCAAGGAAAAAGGCCACAAAAATTAGTTCACGTACAGAGGGACTTCTAGTAAAAGGAAGTTCTAGTGAACGTGGTAGATCTAATGATAGGGGCAAAGCAAAGAGGAATAACTCCAGATCAAAATCACGAAGCAAGAGAAATTCAGAGTGCTTCTTTTGTAAAAGGAAAGGACAATGGAAGAAAGATTGCGGGGAATACAAGGCGTCCAAAGATGGGAAGAATAAAGCTGTTAACAGTGACTCTGCCAGCGTTGCTTCAGAAACTGAAGTGGAACTCCTATCGGTCTCGCAAGGTAACCATTTATCTGATACTTGGATTTTAGATTCCGGTTGTTCTTATCACATGTGCCCTAATTGTGATTGGTTTGAGACCTATGAGGAGTGTAATGGTGGTAGTGTTCTAATGGGCAATGATGCACCCTGTAAGACCATTGGAATTGACACCATTAATATTAAAATGGCAGATGGAGTTGTGAGAACCCTGGGTGATGTGAGGCATGTGCTAGCACTCAAGAAAAACCTAATCTCCTTAGGCTTGCTTGAATCCAAAGGGTGCACATTCACGGCAAAAGATGGTTTGCTGAAAGTCACAAAAGGTGTTCTGGTATTAATGAAAAGTACTAGAGTTGGAAACAATCTGTACAAACTTATGAGAAATACAGTTGTAGGTGGAGTGGCAGTCTCCACAGATGATAAAACCAGTGATGATGAGTCTCAGCTATGGCATATGCGTCTAGGGCATATGAGTGAGAGATGCATGTTTGAACTATACAAAAGACAGTTGTTGAAAGGTGTGAAAACATGCAAGCTGGACTTTTGTAAATACTGTGTTTTTGACAAGCAGAAAAGGGTGTCATTCAAAACTGCAGGCAACAGTTGTAGAAGCAGTGGTATTCGAGATTATATTCACTCCGATGTGTGGGGACCAGCCCCGGTTATGTCAAAAGGTGGAGCATACTACTTTGTGACATTCATTGATGATTTTTTAAGAAGATTTGGGTCTACTTTATGAAAGAAAAATCTGAAGTCTTCACCAAGTTCAAAGAGTGGAAGGCAAAAGCAAAAAATCAAACAGGTAGAAAAATCAAATATCTGAGATCAAATAATGGGGGTAAATACAGAAATAGCAGGTTTCTACAGTTTTGCAAGGATGAAGGCATTATAAGGCACTTCACTGTTCCAAAGAATTCTCAGCAAAACAGAGTTGCAGAAAGGATAAACAAAACATTTCTAGAAACAGCAAGGAGTATGAGACTTCATACAGGGCTGCTTGAAAGTTTTTGGGCAGAAGCAGTTAACCACGCATGTTATGTGGTTATCGGTCACCATCAAAACCCCTTGATTGTAAAGTTGCAGAAGAAGTGTGGACAGGTAAAGAGGTGGACTATTCTTCATTGAAGGTATTCGGTTGTCCAGCTTATGTACACATCCCTAGTGATGAGAGATCCTAGTTAGACTCCAAGTCACTCAAATGCATATTCCTCGGCTTTGAGAAAGGTGTAAAGGGGTATAAACTATGGGATCCAGAAAACAGGAAAAAGATATGCAGCAGAGATGTTGTGTTTGATGAAGCTTCTATGCTGAATGGAGAACATAACAGTGAAGTCAAAGGGTACAGTGCTGAAAAAGTGGTCACCGAAGTAATTCCTCTTGCAGATAACATAATCAAGGAACAAGGTCAAAGTTCATCAGAAGTTGGTATATCTGGAGGTGAGGAAGAATGTGAGGTTCAACAGGAACCCTCAAGTCTAGCACAAAGAAGGGCAAAGAGAACCATCAAGCCACCTCAACGGTATGGATGGATGAGGATGAAGTACACTTTGCTCTTATTACCAGCAGTGGTGATTCGACCTCATTTCAAGAAGCTAGGGAAAGCAGTAAAAGACAAGGTTGGATTGGTGCTATGATGGATGAAATGGAATCTCTCCAGAAGAACTCGGTCTGGGAGTTAGTTCCTAAACCCAAAGACAGAACAACAGTTGGTTGCAAATGGGTGTTTAGGAGAAAAGAAGCTTCGCAAGAAAATGCAGAACCAAGGTTAAAGGCACGTTTAGTAGCAAATGGGTACTCACAAAAGGAAGGGGTTGATTACGATGAGATCTTTTCCCCAATTGTGAAACACACTTCTATCAAGGTGTTGTTGGCATTGGTAGCATAGTTCGATATGGAGCTCGAACAATTGGATCTAAAGACAGCATTCCCTCACGATGACTTGGGGGAAATAATTTACATGGAGCAACCCGAAGGACTCAAGGAAGTCGAAAAAGAACACTGTCACAACCCGAGCCCAAGGACCGGGGGTCAGAGAAAGTCTAACCAATGACACACGTACTCCCGTGCATGCACACCTGAACCCCGTCCAAGCATACACACACAAGGGATCATTCACACGTGCAAACAACTGTACGCGGAAGCTGTACGTATCAAGGCATATAACAACACACCAAGAGACATAGTGGATTACAAAAGTATTAACTGATGACAAGAACAATTACAAGAACGTATGACAATAGAGTGTGCTTACACCAATCAAAAATCAAAATACAGATATCAGTCAAAGCCCACGTTACAAGCACAGAAAAATCCCCTCAATAGACTCAGACTCAAATGAATGGGGAGAACAAAATGATGCACACCGTACTCTGGAGGATGGATCAAGTCCACTCCTCTAGGCCGGAGGGGGCCTCGCGAGCCTCTCCTGGAGTCGGGTCGACCGACGCAGGACCGGGAGAGGGATCTGAGCCTGCAACACACAAGGACAACTCATAAGTACAACGACTTAGCAAAATATAAGCCACAAGAAGGTAACACAAATTGTGTCTAATCATAAATAATAGTCACAGTGCAAGATCCATAGAAATCATGTTCGTATACTAAGCAATTATGCAATGAATAAGCATGCTATCAGAATCATAAACAGATAACAGTCAAAGTGGCTACTACATTGGCCATTTTCTCACTTTCGAGAGCAGTCGGAATGAGAACACCAGCGACCGGGCCAGGGTACGCATGGGTCTCTAGTTCCCGGGGTCCGGAGTCCCAGGACAGAACACTCTGCAGAGGCAAACACATAAACTAAACCAAAGTTAACCCCGTCGGGTATCCTAAGGCTGAGGCTCAGTAGTGCCATATACCAATCACAATCAAATCGGATGATGCACCTCAATCAATCAATCATATCACATACATATCTCACATATCACATATCACACTGAACGAACAGTAGGAAGTGCATCACATATACGGATACTGAATGCAAATCATGCGGATACTGATACTGAATGCACATCATACGGATACTGATACTGAATGCAATTAAGCAATAAAAGAAGCACTGACAATGAGTATCAATAACATTCACTGACTCAGAACTCAAGTACTCCACCGGAGCAACGATACAAACACAATAATAGAATGGTCCCGCCCGGGCTTCGCTCTGGGGTTGCTGCATTTCCCACAGAATCGAGAGGTCCAGCGCAGAACACATAAGAGGGCATAACCGAAATCAATATGCTGTACAAATCAGGGTACCTTTACGAATCAAGGTCAATTACAAGCCAATCCTAATCTATTTATCCAGTGTTTCTAACCGTGCATGCTGATGTAGTTTTAAGTTATTCGATGCACCATTGTCTAGTGTTGCAGTGTCAGGGGTGTGCACCGAAGTCCCTTAAACCAACACCCATGGGGAGGTGCTAAACAACTGGATATCAAGCATGAATGATTCACAGCCCTCGAGATTATTCATGTCATGCAAACATTCCATTGGGCATGTTCAGGTTAGCTACATTCTAACATGAAGTCATATACGGTCTCTTGCTTAAGCCTAGTCCTTTTTATTCCTTTTTTTTTTCCAGGTTCACACGGTGTAGCCGTAGGTAACCTTACGGCTTAGCCGAGGCATCTTACGGCTTAGTCGTAATATACACTGCGGCTGAGCTGAGGTTCCCAAAATGTCCATCCGGATTTACAGCTCACCCGTATTTTGCTCTACGGCTCAGCCGTATCCTGGTCCACGGCTTAGCCGTAAGACAATGTACGGCTTAGATCAGGCTGGGCCGTAGAAGAATGGCATTTTGCCAACTCTCAGTTATTTTCAGATATCAGTCTGTACTGTTCTACGGTTAGGGTTACGGCTGGGTCTCGGCTTAGCCGTAAGCCAATTCACGGCTTAGCCGTAGCACATTTCACGGTGTAGCCGTGAGTGCTCGGACTCATTTTCCTGCAACAGTTACAGTCATACAGAAAGTGAAGAAAACGACTGAAAACAGGAAAATAACAGGGAAACAGACTCAAGGGGGCTGTCTAACACTGATACATACAGTAAAGAGCATGAAACAAACAATCAAAACACTACCAATCGGTGTTTATTCTACTTGTGCTTATACTTGCCTCACGGACGAAAATCACGCACACACAGTCGTTGCTTGGCTCAGTCCGCTGGAAACACACACAACTGGCTCCTTTCTTCCTCCCTCACGCAACAGAGACGAAGAAGGAAAAAGAGAAAGAGAGCTGAACGGGAGAGAGAGACGAGCTGGAGAGAGACAGAGGCGATCGAGAGAAAGAAAGAGAGTAGTTGGGATATTTATAACTTAAAATGAGTCCAAATTACAAATAAGTCCAAACAACTTACACAAATGTCAGTTTGAGTAAAATGACGGTCCAACAAGAGCAAACGAAATCATTCGAATCCAAAACAGTTACGGAGTTCAACAAGCTAAACGAACTACACGCGATGACGCTAGAATGACGCAAAACTGACAAAGGCAATCCAAAGCCAAAATTACGAAAAAGGGCTCGAACTACCTAAACCAAGTCAAACTCAACCCAAACGATCTCTCCAAGACTCACAACCAAAGGAAAACAAAAATCAAAACACATTTAACGATAAAATCACACGCAATTACCTACTAATCCGGATCAAATCGGGTCGGAGTGTTACATCCTCCCCCACTTAGACACCATTCCGTCCTCGGAATGAACGCGTACCTGAGCAAAAAGGTAAGGATACTGACGTGCCATCTGATCTTCTAATTCCCACGTGGCTTCATCAGGTCCATGATGTTCCCAGAGTACCTTGACCCATCGAATAGTCCTCGTACGCAAGAGCTGTTCTCTGGTCCCAACAATACGGAGCGGACGCTCAACGTATGACGCATTTGGTTGCATCTGAATATCATCGTAGCGAATCACGTGCGCCGGGTCTCGAACATACTTGCGAAGCATTGACACATGAAAGACGTCATGTACTCCAGAAAACTCCACTGGAAGAATCAATCTATACACTAGATCGCCAATCCGGCTTTTGATCTCAAATGGACCCACATATCTTGGCGCTAACTTGCCTTTTTAACCGAATCATATCGTACCTTTCATCGGTGAGACCTTTAAGAATACCCAATCACAACCTGAAATGCTAATGTTCTTCTTCGCGTATCTGTATAGCTCTTCTGTCTCGATCGGGCAATCCTCAAGTTGTCAATGACCTTCTGAACTTTCTCTGTAGTCTCAGCAATGATCGTCGGTCCGTGGAAACTCCTTGTTCCAACTTCTTCCCAGTAAACAGGGCTTCTACATTTCTGCCCATACAAGGCTTCATAGGGTGCCATACCAATACTCTCGTGGAAGCTATTATTATACGCAAACTCGCACAACGAGAGATGCAGATCCCATTCTTTCTCAAAATTCAGTACACTGGCCCGTAACATGTCTTCGAGCGTCTGAATAGTTCGTTCTGACTGTCCATCAGTCTGCGGGTGATACGCCGTACTGAAGCTCAACTTCGTTCCCATGGCTTCCTGAAATGCTCTCCAAAACGAAGAAACAAAGCGGCTATCTCGATCAGACACAATCGATACAGGCGTACCATGTAGTCTCACGACCTCATCAACGAACTTCTTCGCCATCTCGGAGAATGTCATGCCTTTCTTGAATGGAAGAAAATGGGCTGTCTTCGTCAGTCTATCCACGATCACCCAAATGGCACTATTCTTCTTGCTCGTCAGGGGTAGACCTGAAACAAAGTCCATCGTAATGTGCTCCCATTTCCACTGGGAAATATGCAATGGATGTAAGGAACTTGGAGGCCTCTGATGGTCAGCTTTCACCTTTTGGCAAGTCAAACATCTGGCAACAAACCCAGCAATTTCTCTTTTCATATTATTCCACCAGAATCTGTCCTTGAGAGCTCGACACATCTTCGTACTTCCAGGCTGCATAGAATAGCGAGCATGGTGTGCTTCAGTCATCAAACTCTCCTTCAAAGCATCTACTGCTGGCACACATAGCCTGCTCCTGAAATACAAGACATCACCCTCCAAACGAAAGTCTGGTCGATCTGCAATGCTATCCCGGATTCGCTTCAACATCGCTTCTTCAAACTGCTGGTCCTTAATACGCTGAATGATGTCAGGCTGAAAGCTCACTGTACTGGCAAGTGTCAAACAGTTCTCCACCAATTGCAGTTCCACTGGCTGAGCATGCCTCACAAAATAAAGGCTATCCAAGGCCTGAAGAATCTCCGATTTCCTACTCAAGGCATCTGCAACAACATTGCCTTTCCCTGGATGGTATTTAATGGGGAAGTCAAAATCCTTGATCAACTCAAGCCACCTTCGTTGCCTCATATTCAACTCAGACTGCGTGAAGAGATACTGTAGACTATGATGATCTGAATGCACTTCGAATGTCACGCCATACAAATAATGTCTCCACATCTTCAGGGCAAAAACGATGGCTGCCAACTCTAAATCATACATGGCATAGTTCTTCTCATGCTCCCTGAGTTGCCTCGAGCCATAGGCAATCACTTTGCCATGTTGCATCAAAACACATCCCAAACCGACTCGAGAAGCATCCGAGTAGATCATAAATCCTTCATGCCCATCCGGTGACGTCAAGACTGGAGCCGAGGTAAGCTTCTCCTTCAACATCTGGAAATGGTGCTCACATTCGTCCGTCCAAAGAAAAGGAACATTCTTCCTGGTCAATCGAGTCAACGGGGCTGAAATCTTGGCAAAGTCTTGAATAAATCGACGATAATAGCCAGCCAATTCAAGAAAACTCCGTATCTCCGTCACAGTCTTTGGGCTGGGCCAATTCATCACTGCCTCAACTTTCATCTGGTCCACTGCCAACCCATCTCGTGAAATGGTATGACCAAGAAAAGCTACCTGCTCGAGCCAAAAATCACACTTTGACAATTTGGCATATAAGCGATGCTCTTTCAACAATTGCAAGGCTCGACGTAGATGTTCCTCATGCTCCTCTAGGGTCTTCGAATACACCAGACTATCATCAATAAAGACCACTACAAATCGATCCAGGAAAGGAGCAAAGATCTTGTTCATCAAGGCCATAAAGGCAGCAGGTGCATTGGTTAATCCAAATGGCATCACGAGGAACTCAAAATGTCCATACCGTGTCCTGAAAGCAGTCTTCGCGATATCTTCTTCCTTCACCCAGAGTTGATGATACCCCGATCTCAAATCAATCTTGGAAAAATAAACGGCACCTTGAAGTTGGTCAAACAACTCGTCAATACGCGGCAATGGGTATTTGTTCTTGATCGTGACTTTATTCAACCGCCGGTAATCTATGCACATCCGTAAGGCACCGTCCTTCTTCTTCACAAACAGCACTGGAGCTCCCCACGGTGACACACTCGGCCGTATGAAACCCTTCTCCAAAAGATCTTGCAATTGCGTCTTCAATTCGAGTAACTCAGCAGAGGCCATACGATAAGGAGCTAAACTAATGGGTGCTGTACCGGGCACTAGATCAATCGCGAACTCTACATCTCGGACAGGGGGTAACTCGGGTACTTCCTCCGGAAATACATCCGGGAACTCACGTACGACCGGAATCTCACCCAACTGCTTCACCTCCTTCTTCTCCGAGACGAAAGCAAGAAAACCTGCACAACCTCTGCGTATCAAACGATCCGCCTTGCATGCGGAGATGACACGCCTCGGGCATCTCTCCTGATTGCCCTTGAAACGAAACCCCTTCTCAAAATCGAAGTAAATCGTCCTGTTGTAACAGTTAACACAGGCACGATACCGCGCTAGCCAGTCCATTCCAAGGATCACATCGAAATCCAACATGGACAACAAGATCAAATCAACTGGCAGTTGGCGACCTTCAATCACCACGTCGCACTGAGGGTAGTATACACTACACTCTACTCTCTTGCCCACAGGAGTGGACACCACCAACAAGTAAGGTAGCGGCTGAGGGGGTTGCGGTAACTGTTCCGCAAAACGAGGTGCAACATACGAACGCGTAGATCCCCAATCAAATAGTGCATGTGCCTCAACTCGGGCAATGAGAACTTTACCTTCCACCACTTTCGCATCTTCTACATGATCATGGGAGGCTGCATACACACGAGCAGTCTGACGCTGTGGCTTCTGGCTCTGGCGAGACGGCTGGGGGCTATTCGAAGCGGCTGAACTCAGAGACTTGGATGACCCCATAGACCGAGATGACTGGAAGGTCCTGGCTTTAGGGCACTGAGCTATCTTATGCTCCATAGACCCGCAACTCAAACAAGCTCCAGACTTCTTCCAACACTTCTCCGTCGGATGTCCTAGTCCACAAAACTCGCATCTGCTCCCCGAGAAACTCGAAGTTCCTTGCTTCCCTTTCCATTTCTTCTGAATCTGTCCCTTGGACCCCACTGGTGCGCTCCTCTTGAAGTCCATAGCTCTCTCTGCTAGGTGGTTGGCTTCCGCAGCATGTGCTCTGTCAACCGCATCGTCAAAAGTAGCTGGTCTCTGAAAGGCAGTCACAAAATTCGCGTATCGAGGATGCAGACCAGAAATGAAACGATTCACCTTCTTCTCCTCAGTATTGATCATGTCCTCAGCAAAATGGGACAACTGGATGAATCGGTGAATATACTCCGAGACGGTCAGCTGCTGCTGCTGTAAGGCCAGAAACTCAACCTCCTTCACATGCCGAACATGAGCAGGGATGAACTTTCTTCTGAACTGTTTCTGGAACGTCTCCCACACCGTTTCACTAGGCATGGTCAGATAGGCTACGCTGACACTCTTCCACCACGTCTTTGCTACCTCTCGGAACATTGAGGCTGTCAGCATAACTTTCTGCCGGTCATCACAAACAATGGTAGAGAAGAGATCCCCGGTATGCTCTAGCCACTGATCAGCCTTCAACGCATCTTCATTTCCATAGAATTCTGTGGCTCCACGTTTTCTGAATTTATCGTACAACGCATTTGGATCGCTCGCTTTAGACTGGAAAACCACTTGCTGCTCTACAGGCCGCTGAACTGGCGCTTGACTCTGTCGGTCTACTAACGAAACGACCTGTGCTTGCAAAGAATGGATCGCCTGCAGCATGGTCAAGAAACGCTCGTCAAAATTCACAAGTGGCTGTGGAGCGGTTGATCCACTCTCATTATCGCCCTAATTGTTGGTGTCGTGTGTTCCAGATCCCGATGCCATAGCCTGCAAAACACAGAAGTCAATCTGCTATCACACTCGGTAACTCACACAGACTCACAAGACAAGGGGACCAAGCACAACAGTCCAAGACTGGACTACGGAATCTCACCACGTCCTATATGCCTACATGCTTACATACTAAGAGAGAGACAATGCTCTGATACCATACAATACGTATGTCACAACCCGAGCCCAGGGACTGGGGGTCAGAGAAAGTCGAACCAATGACACACGTACTCCCGGCATGCACACCTGAACCCTGTCACAACCCGAGCCCAGAAATCGGGGGTTAGCGAAAAGCTAAACCTGTGACACACGTACTCCCGTGCACGTGCATCCAAACCCAGTCCAGATGCACGCACACAAGGGATCTAACACGTGCGAACTAAGCGTACGCGGAAGCTGTACATATCATAGCAAGCAACAAAGAAAATAGCGGAAGCCAAAGCAAATACGAAACGGAAATGACAAAGACAAATACACTGATATAAAACCGAATACACACCAAAATCAATAAGTACAAAATACACAGAATACAAGTCCAAAGTCCAAAGTCCGAATGCAATATCTCAAAATCCCAAAATGAAAAGCCACTGGAAGCATGCATGAACGCACTCGGCAGAGATGATCAGGCCCACTCTGCCAAACCTGAGGGTGCCTCTACACTCGCCCCTGCAGCCTCCTCGACCGCCGGGGAGCTGGGCAAGGTATCTGTGCCTGCAACACCACAGAAAACACAAATGAATACAACAATCCAGCAAATACAAGTAACAGGGGTGAAACACGCATAGTATCAAAGTGGAAAAAAATAATGACAGAAGATTAAATACAGAGTTTCACCTTAGTATGCTAAGCAAATCGTGCATAGAATTAAAGCATGATAATTGAATCAAAGCAGAGAAATACTGAACTAAGTGGCTACTACGTTAACCATATTCTCTCCAACAGAGAGCAGAGCAAAGCAGATGAGAACACCACTGACTGGGCCAAGGGTACAAGTGGGTCTCGGTTTCTTGGGTTCCGGGGTCCCAAGACAAAGCAACACTGCAGTTACAGAGATACAGAGATCTAAGCCAAAGGTAACCCCGTCGGGCATCCTAGGGCTGAGGCTGAGTAGAGCCAGACTAATACCAATCAAATCAAATCCATAGAAAGGGAGATTATCCGCTTTGGACTCACCGATGACAAGGACCGGATCTTATCCTCACCTATTAACCTCTGGGCAGAGCCACCCGGAAATAACCAAATAAACTCAGAGATATACAAAGCCAACAAAGCATATATATTAAGTCAAAGCACAGCATAGATCAAAGCTTAGTGCAGAACGAAGAATAAAACAGATATACGGAACGAAAGCAAAAATGACTGCGGAATGCATATACATAGATTGACAAAACAGAGGGCAAAACTATAACAATATGCAATGCATCTCAGATTAATACGGAGTCAAGGTTAATTACAAGCCAGTCCTAATCTAATTGTTCACTGTCACTAACCGTGCATGTTGATGTAGTTTTAAGTTAGTCAATGCACCGTTGTCGTCAAAGTGTTGCAATGAAATCTTTGCGTGCACCGACGTCCCTTAAACCAACACCCATGGGGAGGTGCTTAACAGTAAATCAACACCCACATGAATAAGTCACAGCCTAACAGACTATTCATGCGATCCAAGGAAATCCATTGGGCCGGTTTACACGGGTGGTTAACCTGTATTTGAGTCCTATAAGTCTCACCATCATCCTAAGTTATATTTTAAAATTGCCATGCCTAACGGTTTAGCCATGAGGGACCTATGGTTAAGCCGAAGACATCTTACGCACTCGTCGTAATATGCACTACGGCTTCTCCTTGGTTCCATTCAAAACACAGCTAAACTGGTCATCTTCCACCTCTGATCCGATACTTTTTTCGGCTGGGCTACAGCCAGTATACGGCTGAGCCGTAGACCAATTCACGGCTTAGCCGTAGCATTCCACGGCTTAGCCGTAGCCACACCGTAGGAACACTGTCTCTGGAAAGTTTCGACTGATCAGAGATTTAATTCACGGCTGGAGTACGGTTGGGTCACGGCTAGCTTACGGCTCAGCCGTAGAACAAGTTACGGCTTAGCCGTAGCCTAGCCGTAGAACAAAACTCAAAATTTAAGTCTCTGGAAAGTGAGCCGTAGAAATTTACGGCTTAGCCGTACAATACAGAACACGAATTCGGGATAGTTACAGAAACTGAAATTTGGTACAGAAACATCTCCAAACAAGCTACAGAGGTTCCAAGTTCACAAAATGTGGCTGTAAAACCTTTATATACAGAGAATAAGAGTGAATCAAAGCAATCAAAGAAACAACCCATATGTGTTATCAAAGCCTGTACTTATACTTGCCTCAAAGCTCTATCAATCCACTGACCCAAGCTCCAAATCCACTAAAATCAAAGCAAATCAAAGCAATAACACATGCATGAGATGAGAACACAGAAATCAGAGAATGAGAGGTGCAATTGGAGAAGAAGAAGAAGGAGTTGGGAAAGAACCCACTTACCCAAAGCCACAAACCTAGACAAAGAGGAGAGGAGAAAACCCAATCGAACTCACACCAACTAAGAGTGAGGAAGAAAAGAGAAGAGAGAAGAAGAGGGATGAACGTGGAGGGAGCTTCTCCTGGAATTCTCTCTTGCATGCAACGTTGGAGACAGATGGGCAAAGATGAGAGACATCTGGAGCTGACTCAATATATATGTTTGGAGTTTAAAACAAGATCCAAGGAGTTTAAGCTATTTACAGTTTAAGTCACACGAAGGTCTAACTTCTCCAATTGACTCCGAATGGGTCTGACACAGTTACGAAATATAACGAGCTCAACAAAATACACGTGCTGACACCAAGATGATGCAAAGATGATGCACTCAAAGCAAAAGCGAAATTACGAAAAAAGGGCTTAGAACTAACTATCTCAGGTCAAAGGTCACTCAACTACCTATCCAAGGTCCAAAACCAAGTCCAAAAGAATAAACAAAAAAAAAATACACACTAATGAGCCACTAATCCGGCTCAAAGGGGATCGGAGTGTTACATCCTCCCCCACTAGGAATCATTCCGTCCTCGGAATGACTACCTACCTGGGCAAATAGCTGCGGGTACTGGCGCGCTAGCTGCTCCTCTAGCTCCCAAGTAGCCTCATCTGGACCGTGATGCTCCCACAACACCTTAACCCATCTGATAGTCCTGGTACGGAGAATCTGCTCTCGGGTGCCAACGATGCGAAGCGGACGTTCAACGTAAGTTGCATTAGGCTGAATCTGAATATCATCATAGCGAATCACATGGCTCGGATCTGGTACATACTTACGGAGCATCGACACATGGAACACATCGTGAACACCGGAGAACTCAACTGGAAGTGTCAACCGATAAGCTAAATCTCCAACTCGGCTCTTGACTTCAAACGGTCCTACATATCTCGGAGCTAACTTGCCCTTCTGACCAAATCGAACTGTGCCCTTCATCGGAGAAACTTTAAGAAATACCCAATCTCCGACTTGGAATGCCAAAGGTCTCCTCCGAGTATCCGCATAGCTCTTCTGTCTGGATCGTGCAATCTTCAGATTCTCTATCACTTTCTGCACTTTCTCTGTCGTCTCAGCAATGATTGTCGGACCATGAAAACTCCTTGTCCCTACCTCTTCCCAGCACACTGGGGTCCTGCACTTACGTCCGTAAAGAGCCTCATATGGTGCCATACCAATGCTCTCATGGAAGCTGTTGTTGTAGGCAAACTCACACAATGCAAGATGCGTATCCCATTCTTTCTCAAAGTTCAGCACACTAGCTCTGAGCATATCCTCCAACGTCTGAATGGTACGCTCCGACTGTCCATCGGTCTGGGGGTGGTATGCCGTACTAAAACTCAACTTCGTGCCCATAGCTTCCTGAAAAGCTCTCCAGAATGAAGACACAAAACGACTGTCTCGATCAGACACAATCGATACTGGGGTGCCATGCAATCTGACTATCTCGTCAACAAACTTCCTGGCCATCTCTGTGAATGTCATCCCTTTCTTGAACGGAAGGAAATGTGCTGACTTGGTCAATCTGTCCACTATGACCCAGATCGCATTGTTCTTTCTACTGGTCGGCGGAAAACCGGAGACGAAATCCATCGTAATGTGCTCCCACTTCCACTGCGGAAAGTGCAATGGATGCAATGATCCTGGAGGTCGCTGATGGTCAGCTTTTACCCTCTGACAGGTCAGACATCGGGCTACGAACCCTGCGATCTCCTGCTTCATATTGTTCCACCAAAATCTGTCTTTCAAGTTCCGGTACATCTTCGTACTCCCGGGGTGCATCGCATATCGGGCATCGTGCGCATCTGTCATCAACTTATCTCTCAGCTCATCCACAGCGGGAACACACAATCGATTCCTGAAGTACAAAACTCCATCCACCAAGCTGAAATCCGGTCGATCTGCAATCCGATCTCTGAACTTCACCAGGAGGGGGTCCTCAAACTAGCGAACCTTGATCTGCTGAATCACCTCAGGCTGAAACACGACGGTAGCAGCTAATGTCACCAATTCGCCTACCATCCGAACCTCTACAGGCTGATCATGCACAAGCATATAGAATCCTGCCAACACCTGAAGACTGTCTGTCCTCCTGCTGAGTGCATCTGCAACTACATTCCCTTTGCCTGGGTGGTACTTGATTGGAAAGTCGTAGTCTTTAATAAACTCCAACCATCTCCGTTGCCTCATATTCAAGTCATGCTGATCAAATAAGTATTGCAGACTGTGATGATCGGAATGGACCTCGAACTTCACACCGTACAAGTAATGCCGCCACAACTTCAGTGCAAATACAATGGCTGCTAGCTCCAAGTCATGTGTGGCATAGTTCTTCTCGTGCTCTTTCAGCTGTCTGGATCCGTAGGCAATCACTTTCTGATTCTGCATCAGTACACAGCCTAGTCCAACTCGAGAAGCATCGGAATAAATCACGAATCCCTCACTACCATCCGGGAGAGTCAACACTGGCGCCGTAGTGAGCTTTTCTTTCAACATCTGAAAACTACGCTCACACTTCTTTGTCCACTCATACGGAACCTTCTTCCGAGTCAACTGAGTCAGTGGGGCTGAAATCTTCGAGAAGTCCTGCACAAACCTGCGGTAATATCCCGCAAAACCCAGAAAACTCCGAATCTCTGTCACTGATCTAGGACGGGGCCAATGGACTACTGCCTCAATCTTAGCGGGATCCACCATCAATCCATCTCTAGAAATCTTATGACCCAGAAATGCAACTTGTTCTAACCAGAAGTCACACTTAGACAACTTTGCATACAACTTGTGATCTCTAAGCAGTTGCAATGCTTTCTTCAGATGGTCTGTATGTTCCTCAGCAGTCTTCGAATAGACCAATATGTCATCGATGAAAACCACAACGAACTGGTCCAAGAAGGAAGTAAACACCCTATTCATCAACGCCATGAAAGCTGCGGGTGCGTTCGTCAAACCAAATGGCATGACAAGGAACTCGTAGTGTCCATACCGAGTCCTGAAAGCTGTCTTCGGAACATCTTCATCCTTCACCCTGAGCTGGTGATATCCTGACCTCAAGTCAATCTTAGAGAAGTAAGCTGCACCCTGAAGCTGATCGAACAACTCATCGATCCTAGGCAATGGATATTTGTTCTTGATAGTCACTTTGTTCAACTGCCTGTAGTCAATGCACATCCGGAAACTGCCATCCTTCTTCTTAACAAACAATACAGGAGCTCCCCAAGGTGAAACACTTGGGCGTATGAACCCTTTATCCAACAGATCCTGCAACTGTTTCTTCAATTCCAACAGCTCTGCAGGTGCCATACGATATGGAGCTCTACTGATGGGTGCTGTACCTGGCATCAAGTCAATAGCAAATTCTACCTCCCGAACTGGTGGCAACTCTGGCACATCCTCCGGAAAGACATCCGGAAACTCGCTGACTACTGGGATCTCACTGAGCTGTCGCTGATCTTTCTTCTCTGAAATGAATGCAAGAAATCCTTCACATCCCCTACGAAGCATCCTGTCTGCTTTACAAGCAGATATTACACGTCTTGGGCACTTCATCTGGCTGCCCTCAAATCGGAATCCGCTGCCCAGATCAAAGTAGATAGCCTTGTTGTAGCAATTGATACATGCATGATATCTCGCAAGCCAGTCCATACCAAGAATCACATCAAAATCCAGTGTCGTGAGCAACACGAGGTCTACTGGGAGCTGATGACCAGCTATCCGCACATCACACTGAGGGTAGAAAACACTGCACTCCACCCGTTTACCAACTGGAGTGGATACTAACAACAAGTACGGGAGTGGTGTGGGTCGCTGTCGAAGCTGCACAGCAAAATGGGGTGCTACGTACGAACGCGTAGACCCGGAGTCAAATAAGGCTAAAGCTTCAGCATCATAAATTAAAATTTTACCTTCCACTACCGTGGCCTCCTCCGCGCCCTCATGCGTAGCAGCATAGGCTCGGGCTGTCTGGCGGTTCTGCTTCTGGGCTGGGCGAGCTGGCTGAGATCTGCCCTGCGCTATAGATCCTGCCTGTCTCGTCTGTGGAGAGGACTGAAACTTCGGGCATTGGGCCCGCCTGTGATCCGTAGAGCCACACCCGAAACAAGCCCCACTCTTCCTCCAACATCTGTCGGTGGGGTGATCCTTCCCACAGTGACTGCAAATCACCTGAGTACTGCTCGAACTGCCCTGTTTACCCTTGAACTTCTTCTGAAACTGACTTCTGCCACTGAAGCCTGCCGTCCTCTTGGCCTCGGTTCGCTCCTCCTCAAATATGGCCTCTGCATCATAGGCCCTGTCAATAGCGTCATCCAATGTAGCCGGCCACATACATGCAACTACGTGGCGTTTATGCCTCGGATTCAGGCCGTTGACGAAGCGAGTCACCTTCTTCTGCTCAGTGTTTACCATGTCCTCTGCAAAGTGGGACAGCTCTGTAAACTTGTGTACATAATCTGCGACTGACAGCTGTCTCTACTGAAGGTTGAAGAATTCCACTTCCTTGGCTCGCTGAATATGGAGAGGCATGAACTTCCGACGGAATTGCTGCTTGAAAGTCTCCCACACTGTGGCACTGGGCATAGTCTGGAATGAGCTCTTGACACTCCTCCACCATGTCTTGGCTACACTCCGAAGCATAGAAGCTGTGAGAACCACTTTCTGTTTGTTACTGCACACAATCGTATCAAAAAGCTCTTCTGTCTGTTCCAGCCATTGCTCGGCCTGCAATGCATCCTCTATCCCATGAAACTCCGTCGCCCCTCGCTTACGGAACTTGTCAAAAAGAGCATTTGGATCTGGTTCCTTGGACTGGAAAATCACTTGCTGATCTATACGAGGTGATGCTACTGCGGCAGCCTGACTCTGCCTATCTACCATGGATGCCATCTGCGCCTGTAATGATTGCATAGACTGCATCATCATCATCATGCGCTCCTCACTACTGATATGTGGGGGTACCGATCCACTATCACCGTTATGGCCCTGTTGATTCTCATCCCGAGATCCTGATCCTGATGCCATCCTGCAACTGGAAAAGAAACACAGTACACAAATATAAAATGCCCTGAGTTAGTCAAATCCCAAATCAACCTATGAGACTTCGAGTCAAATAGTTGATAGCGTTATCTCACCACGATCTTAGATGCCTACATGCTTATAACTAGCATGCTCTGATACCATACAATACGTATGTCACAACCCGAGCCCAGAAATCGGGGGTTAGCGAAAAGCTAAACCTGTGACACACGTACTCCCGTGCACGTGCATCCAAACCCAGTCCAGATGCACGCACACAAGGGATCTAACACGTGCGAACTAAGCGTACGCGGAAGCTGTACATATCATAGCAAGCAACAAAGAAAATAGCGGAAGCCAAAGCAAATACAAAACGGAAATGACAAAGACAAATACACTGATATAAAACCGAATACACACCAAAATCAATATGTACAAAATACACAGAATACAAGTCCAAAGTCCAAAGTCCGAATGCAATATCTCAAAATCCCAAAATGAAAAGCCACTGGAAGCATGCATGAACGCACTCGGCAGAGATGATCAGGCCCACTCTGCCAAACCTGAGGGTGCCTCTACACTCGCCCCTGCAGCCTCCTCGACTGCCGGGGAGCTGGGCAAGGTATCTGTGCCTGCAACACCACAGACAACACAAATGAATACAACGATCCAGCAAATACAAGTAACAGGGGTGAAACACGCATAGTATCAAAGTGGAAAAAAATAATGACAGAAGATTAAATACAGAGTTTCACCTTAGTATGCTAAGCAAATCGTGCATAGAATTAAAGCATGATAATTGAATCAAAGCAGAGAAATACTGAACTAAGTGGCTACTACGTTAACCATATTCTCTCCAATAGAGAGCAGAGCAAAGCAGATGAGAACACCACTGACCGGGCCAAGGGTACAAGTGGGTCTCGGTTTCCTGGGTTCCAGGGTCCCAAGACAAAGCAACACTGCAGTTACAGAGATACAGAGATCTAAGCCAAAGGTAACCCCGTCGGGCATCCTAGGGCTGAGGCTGAGTAGAGCCAGACTAATACCAATCAAATCAAATCCATAGAAAGGGAGATTATCCGCTTTGGACTCACCGATGACAAGGACCGGATCTTATCCTCACCTATTAACCTCTGGGCAGAGCCACCCGGAAATACCCAAATAAACTCAGAGATATACAAAGCCAACAAAGCATATATATTAAGTCAAAGCACAGCATAGATCAAAGCTTAGTGCAGAACGAAGAATAAAACAGATATATGGAACGAAAGCAAAAATGACTGCGGAATGCATATACATAGATTGACAAAACAGAGGGCAAAACTATAACAATATGCAATGCATCTCAGATTAATACGGAGTCAAGGTTAATTACAAGCCAGTCCTAATCTAATTGTTCACTGTCACTAACCGTGCATGTTGATGTAGTTTTAAGTTAGTCAATGCACCGTTGTCGTCAAAGTGTTGCAATGAAATCTTTGCGTGCACCGACGTCCCTTAAACCAACACCCATGGGGAGGTGCTTAACAGTAAATCAACACCCACATGAATAAGTCACAGCCTAACAGACTATTCATGCGATCCAAGGAAATCCATTGGGCCGGTTTACACGGGTGGTTAACCTGTATTTGAGTCCTATAAGTCTCACCATCATCCTAAGTTATATTTTAAAATTGCCATGCCTAACGGTTTAGCCATGAGGGACCTATGGTTAAGCCGAAGACATCTTACGCACTCGTCGTAATATGCACTACGGCTTCTCCTTGGTTCCATTCAAAACACAGCTAAACTGGTCATCTTCCACCTCTGATCCGATACCTTTTTCGGCTGGGCTACAGCCAGTATACGGCTGAGCCGTAGACCAATTCACGGCTTAGCCGTAGCATTCCACGGCTTAGCCGTAGCCACACCGTAGGAACACTGTCTCTGGAAAGTTTCGACTGATCAGAGATTTAATTCACGGCTGGAGTACGGTTGGGTCACGGCTAGCTTACGGCTCAGCCGTAGAACAAGTTACGGCTTAGCCGTAGCCTAGCCGTAGAACAAAACTCAAAATTTAAGTCTCTGGAAAGTGAGCCGTAGAAATTTACGGCTTAGCCGTACAATACAGAACACGAATTCGGGATAGTTACAGAAACTGAAATTTGGTACAGAAACATCTCCAAACAAGCTACAGAGGTTCCAAGTTCACAAAATGTGGCTGTAAAACCTTTATATACAGAGAATAAGAGTGAATCAAAGCAATCAAAGAAACAACCCATATGTGTTATCAAAGCCTGTACTTATACTTGCCTCAAAGCTCTATCAATCCACTGACCCAAGCTCCAAATCCACTAAAATCAAAGCAAATCAAAGCAATAACACATGCATGAGATGAGAACACAGAAATCAGAGAATGAGAGGTGCAATTGGAGAAGAAGAAGAAGGAGTTGGGAAAGAACCCACTTACCCAAAGCCACAAACCTAGACAAAGAGGAGAGGAGAAAACCCAATCGAACTCACACCAACTAAGAGTGAGGAAGAAAAGAGAAGAGAGAAGAAGAGAGATGAACGTGGAGGGAGCTTCTCTTGGAATTCTCTCTTGCATGCAACGTTGGAGACAGATGGGCAAAGATGAGAGACATCTGGAGCTGACTCAATATATATGTTTGGAGTTTAAAACAAGATCCAAGGAGTTTAAGCTATTTACAGTTTAAGTCACACGAAGGTCTAACTTCTCCAATTGACTCCGAATGGGTCTGACACAGTTACGAAATATAACGAGCTCAACAAAATACACGTGCTGACACCAAGATGATGCAAAGATGATGCACTCAAAGCAAAAGCGAAATTACGAAAAAAGGGCTTAGAACTAACTATCTCAGGTCAAAGGTCACTCAACTACCTATCCAAGGTCCAAAACCAAGTCCAAAAGAATAAACAAAACAAAAACACACACTAATGAGCCACTAATCCGGCTCAAAGGGGATCGGAGTGTTTATTACAGAATTTTAGATGATAATTCTGTTATTATTTTGCTGCTTTATGTGGATGATATGCTCATTGCATGTAACAACATGTCAAAAGTTAATGAACTCAAATCTCATTTGAGAAAAGAATTTGACATGAAGGATCTTGGGGCAGCCACAAAAATGTTGGGCATGAAAATTAGGAGAGACAGGAAGGTTGGAAAGCTGTGGTTATCACAGAAAAAGTATATTTCAAAAGTACTTGAAAAATTCAACATGCTAAATGTTAAGCCTGTGTCTACTCCACTTGCAAGTCACTTTAGTTTAAGTGCCAAAAAATGTCTAAGTGATGATGAGGACATTGAAGAAATGTCCAGGATACCGTATGCAAATGCGGTAGGATGTTTAATGTATGCCATGGTTTGCATAAGACCAGATATAGCTCAAGCAGTGGGTATAGTGAGTAAGTACATGGCGAATCCAGGAAAAGAGCATTGGAATGCCGTAAAGTGGATTCTGAGGTACTTGAAGGGCACCAAAGACTTTGGTATTCTGTTTGAAAGAAAACAAGGGTCAGAGGTTGTAGTTGGATATGTAGATTTTGATTTTTCAGGAGACCTAGACAAAAGAAGATCCATTACCGGATACATTTACACACTTGCTAGTGGACCGATAAGTTGGAGATCAATGCTTCAGTCTACAACTGCATTGTCCACTACAGAGGCAGAATACATGGCAGCTTCAGAGGCTTCTAAGGAAGCAATATGGATGAGGGGTTTGGTAAATGACATGGGCATCAAACAGAAATCAATCTTGCTACACTGTGACAGTCAGAGTGCAATATACCTATCAAAGAATCAGGTATATCATGCAAGGACAAAACACGTAGCTGTTATCTATCACAGAATTCGAGATTTGATTGCTACAATTGAGATCTCCATCCAGGAGATTCACACAGATGATAATCCAGCTGATATGCTTACCAAGCCGGTGACTACAGAGAAGTTCAAGCATTGCTTGGACTTGCTCAATCTCTCCTCCTGTTAAAGAGTGAAGGTGCACCTCATCTCCCTTGGGTGCAGTCATGGTGGGATTGCGTTCACACAAGGTATGTGTTCCAAATACTTCAACAATTCTTCAAAGGGTCAGACATTTTTTGCCAAGGTGGAGATTGTTGGGTTTGGCTTAAAAGGTTCTTATTGGGCCTGAGTGGAGGACCCAATTGACTATGGTTAGTATTATGTATATATTCTCTTTGTGTTTCTTGTTCTAGGGCAAGCAGAATGCAACCCAAGGGCAACTGCAGGGAAAAGGGAACACTGAGAGCATTGTAAGGGGGGTGAGAGAGAGATTTTTAAGTAGTGAAATCTTTATGCCCGTGGATGTAGGCAATCTTGCCGAACCACGTAAATCCTCGTGTCTTCGATGTGTGTGATTGCTTGTTGTTTTTCCTCATTGCGGTGTGTGCTTAGCAAGATCCAAATCTAACAACTCCAAGCACCCGCATTGCAACACATGTGCTGACAGGGATGGATAGATTGGCCGCCTTCAAAGTGCTATCGAGGTTCTTCATGGTCGGGAGAACAGTAGCTGCCAAGTCTCCAGGGATGACTTCATTACCAGCAGACACATATCGGAAAGCGACGGACTTTGCATGTGGGACAATATTGGTGCTGACCCAAGTTGCAGCAAAAGATGGATCACTCCCCAACTTTGGGAGATCCTCATTGAGTGTGCCGACGATGACTTCGACTCCGGAGCCTTCTAGTGCCTTCAGTGCGTCGGTGTTCAGGTCGAACAGGCGAATTCTCTTGATGTTCCTTGATTTAACTAGAGCTATGACTTGGCTTGCTGTTGGGAGATTGTTCCCCTTCATGCCATAGTTCAGTCCCACACTCTGTGCTACTGCATTAAATCAAAACTGAAGAAGCTGAGATGATGTGCAATTCCCTCTCTTTATTCTTCTTAATGATAAGTAAGGCTAAAACAAAAGCAATTATTGAATTGTTCTCATAGGGTAACCATGATGCTAGCAAAACAAAAATCGAAGTATTGAAAAAAAGAATAATAAAAGCAATCAAAGCATTGGAAAAAATAATAATAAGAATAATAGCAATGGAAGTACCTGCAAAGTTGTTGAATTGTGGACAGTAAAGTGCAAAAAGAGCTACACAGACGAATAGCCTTGGATCCATTGAAACAGAAATTTTGTATTCCTTCTCTCTAGCTACTGACCTATGGCAAAACTAAGTACGTCTGAGAGTTACAAATGGGTGTCGGATATGAAGGGAGTTTTATAGGGACAGATTTCCCAACATAGTGGAACAACGCTGTGATGGATACCTTCTTTTTATGATTTTGAATGTTATCCATTTATCCTGACACATATACAGTCTTGTGGATTGAGACAAATCTCCTCTGTCGAAAATTAGAATTTTCTATATTCTGTTCATGATTATTACCATTTTAATTTAATGATTAGATATTCAAAGCATGTGGTATTCAGAGGCTTGGGAGAACGCTTTGTGCCATAAGGTGACATTTAGGGCCGAAGCCCGAGCAGTGCCCAGCCCACATGAAGATCCAATAATTCATCCTATTGTGGGTGGTATAAAGCATGAACTTGGGGCATGGTTGATGTGGGTGGACTAAGAGTGTAGCCTGGGTTGGTCCAAGTTTGAGCCCGTACGTCACAGGCCAGCATGTGAAAACCAAATATATGGTTTTTTTTTTTTTTTGAGATTACATGAAAATACAGGGGCAGTTTGAGAAAATCTAAAATGAAATTTATGCCAGATTCTCAGGTTCAGCGTTCATTTTGTAGCCTGAGTTAAATTTGGGTGGAAATTGAGCAAGTTGGGTCGGGTGTTGGCTCAACCCAGCCCAACCAAACTTGTATGTATTTTATAAACCCAAACCAAAACCCAACTAAAATTTTGAATTATCCACCCATGTGTAATTCGTGTATGGTCGGGTTGGATATTGTCAAGTCGGGTACCTGGAATTTTGGGTTTAGGCTTGCCTTCCAAATAGGCAATTTTTTTTATAGATATTGTAGATACTATAGCACATCAAATATGCACGGTTTGGATTAGTGACTATCAGTGGGGTTCCTTATTTGTGACTATTACTAATCCCTTCATCCATGGCCCACAAGTTTAATGATTTTAAGTTAAAAGAAAAAAAAATCAACCCTCCATCCAATAATCAGATCCATTCAGATTAGTGTCAAACCTTGGGATTAGTGACTATCAAGGGAAGTTCCTATTTGTGCATCACTTGAATGAGTTGCTATATGGGCCCCACCAATACTCATCATGGAAGCATGTTGAGAGCTAGTTCTCACTTCAATATGTCCCTAAAATATATATACATATGTTTATAGATAAGTACTTGGGCACCCAGGTCGAATTCAGGTTCAAAGAAGCAAATCCAGTCTCCGGACGTAACTAGTATCCATGGAATTTCAAAAACTACGTGTGAGGATGAGCTAAACCCAAACAATTCCAACCCAAATTAACTTTGGCTAGGTTGGGATGTCCAAGTTCTGGCTATGGCCCCACCCAACAAGTTTCACACCCACAAATTTGAGTAGGCTGACTTTGGATTATGCACTTAATATGTGTATTTACCATCATCACCACCACCACCATCATCATGATGTTATAAAGTTTTACACCATAGTTAACCTAATTACATAAATACTAAATACTCTCTTTATTGATTGGGTTAAAAATGTTAAATTGAGACCAACCCATTAATAGAAAGTTTTTAAGTCACTTGGCGAGGTTAAGTTTTAGCAGCTGCCACCTCTATTTTGTAACATTGGTGCACAAGAGAGATATTCCATCTTCCTTTTCTTCGAACACGCAGGAAATATTAATCATTGTTTGACGTCTATTTCATCAATATAGTCACAATCATATATCCTCATTTCGGAATGTGGTATCGATATTGTTTTTGTGTTTATATTTAGATGGTTGCATTACAATAGTAGCACAACTTTTCTCTGTACCCTTCTGCAAAGAAGGCTTCAGTTGACCACTTCCTTTCTGAGGAAGTTAGGTTGAAGGATTCAAGGCTGCAGATAGGGTTTTTCAGAGAAGGGGAACGTCAAGGGTTGGGTTTCCAGGAGGCAACTCTGTCAGTTTTGTTTCGTCAGTGAAGAATCATCTTTGCAGGGTTGAAACACTACAGACTAGAGACTGATCCTTACGTAGCTTGAGGCAGTAGCTTGTTGGAATGTGTGGATCTCCAGATTCTTGATAGGAGAGAGAACATTGATGTTTCTATTCACGTGGAATCAGATGGTGGGCCTAATGATGTGGCTAAATGTTTTGCCAAGTGTGCCATCGCTCTTTTTAGGGAATTTGCAGCCCAAAATTCATTGGGGCCCACTTCCTTTCAAACCAGCGAGTCGAACAGAAGGCTCTCTGGATGCTCTTGTTGATAAGAATCATTGCTACCCCTGCAAGTAGGGTTTTGTGCCTTCTTTGGATGGTCCAAAGGATACCAGTGGTGGTTTGGTGGCTACCAAAGCGGCTTCATTTCCTCTTCTTAAGGCTAAGCTGAAGAAGCTGGATAAAGGTTATCAAAGGAGGTCTCTTCCGAATGCTTCTTTTAGGAGGAAGGTGGCTGCAGTTTTAACAGGTTTATTTAATTCAGTAGCCTTAAACGACAAGTAGGAGGATTCTCCAGTGGAGTCTCATCAAGTCGTCCAAGTCGGGAAGCAACTAGGAATTTCTTTTGGATCCCATGAACAGATATTTTACGCCAAATCGAAGTTCTGGAAGAAAGGTTAGGGTCCAATCAATCTCATCAAGGGAGGCCAAGGAATTCGGCCTAACCGGTTGATGGCTATTAGGTAGGGGGTGTTGGGGTGATCTCTATTTGGAATGAGAAGTCCCTAAGGATGGAGGATGTTTATTCTTTACAAGGAGTGTTGACGATTAAATTTCTTTCAGTGGCTAAATTTTAGTTGGGCCGCTGCCAATGTGTATAGTCCGAATGAGGATAGGAGAGGGGAGATTTTCTGGACTACATTTCTTTGGTTCATTTGCTTTGGTCTGTGCTATGGCGCGTTGGAGGGGACTTTAACATGGTTCGCTTCCCCTATGAGCAAAAAGGTGCCATGTTTATGTCTCAAGGTATGGAGAGGTTCTCTGATTACATCAAGAGTAATCAATTCATTGACTTGCCTCTTTCAGGATCTAAATTTACTTGGTCGAATAATCAACCTATAGTGTCTTTGAGCAGGATTAATCGCTTCCTTATTTCTAAGGAATGAGAGGAACATTTCTTTTGTCTTTTTGTTTTTTTTTTTTAAAGTGGGGGAGGGGGTGTTTATTCAATCAATATTATCTAGAAGCTTCTCATATCAGGCCTATCAAGTTAAGTACCATTGAGGTGAATTGGGGCCCAAGACCTTTTAGATTTGAAAACTGTTGGCTTTTGCATAGGGATTTCTTATCTTTGGTCAAAGTTTGGTGAGTGTAAGCTGATGTTTAGGGCTTTGCAGGCTACAAGTTGGTAAAAAAATTGTAATTTCTGCAAAGAAAGATAAAGGAGTGGAATAAAGAGGTCATCGGGAGAATTGATGCTTCTAGAATGTTGTATCTTAAGGAGATCAAAAAGTGGGATTTGCTAGAGGAGAAAAGATCCTCAATTAGGAAGAGGTGGAAGCTAGGAGGATCACTATGAGAAAATTAGGGGATCTAGAACATATGGAGGAAGTCTCATGGCCGCAAAAGGCTAGAGCTTTGTGGTTAAAAGAAGGGGACAAGAATACTAAGTTTTTCCATCGAATGGCAAATGATAGAAAGAGGATAAATTATATTGGTAAAATAAGAAAGGTCAATGGTTTCACTTCTGTGCTAGAGGAAGTTAAAAGAAGAGATTGCTTGTCATTTTGAGAAGTTGTATTCTAGTGAATTCTTCCCGAGGCCTACATTAGAGGGGTTGTCATTCCTTTCTATTTCCTATGGTGATAGGATGTGGTTGGAAAGAGAGTTTGCTAAAGAGGAGGTTAGGGATGCTTTGTTACAATGTGTGGGAGATAAGGTTCCGTAGTCAGCTGGTTTTAATTTCTCTTTAATCATGGCAACTTGGGAAGTTGTCAAAAGAGACTTTAATGACATCTTGACAGAGTTCCATCGGAGAGGAAGATTGAACAAGGAGATAAATTCTACTTTCTTAACTCTTATCCCGAAAGTTCCTAATTCCATGGATCTTAAAGAGAATAGGCCAATTAGTTTGGTGGGCTGTGTGTACAAGTTGCTTTCTAAAATTCTTGCAAATAGGATGAAGAAAGTTTTGCTTTTTATAATTGAGCTTTCCCGAGGGCTTTTGTGCATAATAGGTAGATTCTTGATGGGGTTCTCATTGCGAATGAGTTCATTGATGCTAGGAAGCAGTTTAAAAAAGCAGGGCCATTTTAAAATCGATATGAAAAAACTTATAATCATGTGGAGTGGGATTTTGTTGACTATATGTTGAGGAGGTTCAGCTTTGGTGGTAGATGGTGTGATTGGATCTGGGAATGCATATCATCTACTTCTTTCTCTATCTTGGTGAATGGTTCTCTTTCTCGCCTTTTCAAAGCTTCTGGGGGGCTGAGACAAGGGGATCCTTTCTTTTTTTTTTTTTTTGTTTGCCATTATGGTAGAGGCCCTTAGTACATTATTTTCTAAAGCAAAAGATTATGGTTTATTGAAAGGTTTTGAGGTTGATAAAGGGTTAGAAGTTATTACTCACCTTCAGTTATTGAAAGGTTTCAAGGTTTTAATCAGTACCATTCTCTTTAGCTCTTAAGGTGGGAGGAGGTTGTGGTGTTGAAAAGGATTTTTAGGTGTTTTAAACTTACTTCCGAGTTAGGAATTAACCTCTCTAAGAGCATGATTGTAATGGTTGGGGTTTCCCAAAGAGAAATTCAAGCTTTAGCAAGCTTCACTACAATTATGGTAAGCTACCTTTGTTGTATCTGGGTTTACCTATTGGGGATGAAGCAAAGTGTAAGGATGTTAGGAATCCTATGGTGGAAAATTTCAAGAGAAAATTATCTATGTGGAATAGAAACTACCTCTCTTTTGGCAAAAGAATCACCTTAATCAAAGCTTTTCTTTCAAATCTTCCAGTTTACTATATGTCTTTGTTGCAATTGCTGGCGAGGATTAGAGAAAAGTCAGATCGTCTAAGGAGGGATTTCTTATAGGGTGGAAGGAATGAAAGAAGAAAATTGCATTTAGTCAGATGGTGGAAGTTATTAAGCCTACAGCTTTTGGGGGTTTAGGGTTGGGTAACTTGGATTTAAAAAATTGAGCTCTTTTGGCCAAATGGTGGTGGAGGTTTATGGATGAAAGGGAGACCTTATGGAGGAGAGTCATCATTGCAAATTATGGTGAGGATGAGTGGGGATGGGAGCCTACTAGAGTTCCTAGGTGTTGCTTGTTAGATTTGTGGGGTAATATCTTGCGAGTTAGGAGTCTATCTTTAGTAAGGGGGGAGTAACTTGGGAGAGGGGTGAGCTTTAAAGTAGGGGAAGAAAGTTGAGTCCATTTTTTTTGTGGATGATTGGGTGGAGGTGGGTCCTTTCTCTTTTTGATATCCTAGATTGTTTAGATTGGTTGTTAAGAAGGGGGCTTCGGTTAAAGATTATATTATTGGTGAAGGGGCCTTTAGATCATTGAATGTGTCCTTTAACAGGGCTTTGCGTTTGTCTGAATAGACCGAGTTGAAGTCATTAGTTAGTCTTCTCTCTAACATTTTTATTTGCAAGGACGTAGCTGACTCTCATATTTGGAAACACTGCCCTTTTGGCATTTTTTCTTACAACTCTTATTATAGGATCGTGGACTGTTGGTGTAGTCCACGATCTTTGGTAGATATGTTTGAAACTTGGAGGTATTCTTCTTTTACTGGATGTGGTTCAATTCTTTGGAGACTTATTCCTTTTGTGATTTTATGGTCGGTGTGGAAAGAGAGGAATGATAGAGTGTTTAGAAGTTTTTCGTCTTCTGTGGAAGATTTGTTACAATTGGTGGTGGTTCGAATTGCTAATTGGACATCCTTCAATAGCGAGTTTGATAGTCTCAGGTTGATGGTGTTTTACATAATTTGGAGGCCTGCTTATATTGTGTGATAAAGAGAAAGGTGAAAAAGGAGGTGCACTAGGTTCTACCCTTAGAGGCAACCCAACCGGGTCTTGAAAAAAGAAGAACCAAAATTTTCTTCTTTGGTTAAAGAGCTATATGTTAGTAATGTTCAATGTTCTAATTCCAGTTTCATTGCTAGCAAGTGCATATTTTTGCTTAAAATTTAACTTTTTATTTTCTTTTATATGTATGTGGATCTCTGAAGCGATCTGTTTTAATATTTCATTTCTTATTTTATTTTGGCTGAATTTAGTTGTGTCAGTGTAGGGTGCTCTAATTCAAGAAAGATACTCTAATATATAGTTTATAAGGAAGATGATGTAATCTCTATATCTGTAGCTAAATCGGTTGTTTAGAATGAACAACTACGCATAAGCAATGTTCAACATTGGATGAGGTAGCTAAAGGTAAGTTTCGGTTGACGGGTATTGGTGGGGTGCTACATTATAGTGAAGGAATTGTAGTAGTGATGTTCTCTAAGCATGTGGGGTGTATAAAGTCCAATGAGGTAAAGGTTCTAGCTATCTTACATGTGATATGGATTTATGTCTCTTTCTCTTTCCAATCCAAGTTAGTGGTGGACAGTGATTCCATCAATGCCATTTCATAGGTCTCGCCTTCAGTCGTGTTCCCTTGGAGATTTTAGTTTTACTTGAATGACGTTAAATCCTTATCATCTTTAATTCAAGTTTCATTTCATCACGTTGGGAGGTGGCTACTGGATTTGTGGACTCACTTGCAAAGCAAAGGGTGAATAGGTCAAATGATTTGATAGCTAATACCTTGTGGTTTGTATTTGCATTTTCTCTTAGTATAATGCTTTTATACCTTTAGTCCTTTTTTTTATAGTGCTGTTGGTATCTTGTTTTTTCTTTAATATAATTCATCATTATCAATAAAAAAAATAGTAGCACAACTGCACTTGATCCATTCTGAGTTTACTTAGAAAGTAAAGATTGTTGCATAAGAGGACCGAAAATAGTATAGTTTTTTAGTGCAAATTGTTTTAAAGGGCCCACTAGCTCTACCTTTGGGCTACTTGATCTACCTTGTGCGAGTTGAGCCCACTGCCTTGAAAAAGATTGCAGCTATTAATTGTGGAATCAATTAGTTGTTGAGGCTTTCATGGGTGGGTCATGTATGGGTATTGGAACCCATATCAAGCCTTCCATGAGTTTGTGTCCATAACTCTAGGTTGGACGAGTCGTGTGACCCAATCGACTGAGCTACTTTACTTGGTTGAATTCAAAGTCAAGTTTCCTAGTCATTTTACTAATCTCAACTGATTTGAAAAATGGCCAAACTTGTGAAATTTAAGATTTTTGTTGTGTGTCTGCACGGATTTATCCACACAATTGGGAGAAAAACACACCATAGAAAAAGATGATCAGAAGACGGTTTATGTAGTTTGGCTTGAGCCTACATCCACAGGAGAAAATGGAAAGAGCTATACTGTGAGGAAGATGATTACAAGAGGAAGATCACTGAAGAACACTCACACTATCACTCACATTCTTAGCCCCAAACCTAGTTACACCCAAGCCTTTCACTCTGCTCGTCTCTCTCTGCTTCAACCGGAACAATTGAGCTCTCCATATATAGACTCCATCAGGTGATGGATGTCTACATTTTTGGTTGCCCAGGTGTTGCAGAGTGGCTACAGTGTGGCGGCTACAGTTCGGCGTTGCAGTTCCATAATATGACTACAGTTTTGCAAATGAGGCTACAGTTCTGCAATGGCTCCATTGAGCCACATAATTAACAAATCTCCACATTGGCAAAATTTAGAGCCAATCCTCACAAAATTCTTTTTGCCACCTTCACGTGCCCATTTGGGCACTCAGGTATTTCTTACGCCAATCAAGTCCAAGCAGTGCTTGAACTTGGCTGTTGGAATAGGCGTAGTCATCATATTTGCTGGGTTCTTTGCTATAGGGATCTTTTCTGCTCTAACAGTAGCTTGAGAAACTACATCTCGAATGAAGTGTGTCCTGACATCAATATGTTTGATTTTTTCATGATGCATCGGATTGTTTGTTAGATCGATTGCACTCTGGTTATCACAGAACATAGTGGTTAACTATTGTTGCAATCACATATCACCAACCAAACCCCTCAGCCAAATAGCTTCCTTCACTGCTTCTATAGCTATCATATATTTTGCTTAAGTGGTAGACAAGGCAACGGTAGTTTGCAATGTTTCCTTCTAGCTAATAACACCATTAGAAATAGTGAAGGCGTAACCTGTCAAGGATTTTCTTTTGTTTAAATATCCAGCAAAATCTAAATCAATATACCCAATAACACTACCAGAAGTGTTACCATTTTTGTCATATACTATCCCAACATCCGTAGTACCTCTAAGATAGCAGAGTATCCATTTTACAGCTTGCCAATGAACCTTTCTAGGTTTATCCATGTATCTACTTACTACACTAACTGCATGTAAAATGTTTTGCCTTATACAAACAATAGCATACATGATACTCCCAACTGCACTGGCATAAGGAACACGTGACATGTGCTCCATCTCCTCCTCAATTTGTGGTGATAAAGCAGCAGAAAGTCTAAAGTGTGCTGCAAGTAGAGTATTCACAAGTTTCGACCTTTGCTTGTCAAAGCGTTCTAGTACCTTTTCAATGTATCTTTTTTGTGACAAAGATAATTTGCCCACTTTTCGGCCTCTATGAATCTCCATTCTAAGTATTTTCTTTGCAACACCCAAATCTTTCATCTCAAATTCACTACTGAGTTGAGCTTTCAACCTGTTGATCTCAGACATGTCCTTAGAAGCAATTAGAATGTCATCAACATATAACAGCAAATAAATAAAAGAATCATTTGAGAGCTTCTTGTGACAAACACAATTATCATACTCACTCCTAGAATCGTTGTTTTCAACCATAAAGGTATCGAAACTCTTGTATCACTGTCTAGGAGACCGTTTTAGTCCATACAAAGATTTCTTTGGTAAACAAACGTTGTCCTCTTTACTTTGGATTTGAAACCCCTCTGGTTGATTTATATAAATCTGTTCCTCTAACTCACCATGCCAAAAAGCAGTTTTGACATCAAGCTGCTCTAGGTCTAAATCAAATAGAGTGATGTGAATTTAATCAATCTACTTAAAATTGTAAGTGCACAGTTATCTTATTGAAACAATGGCAAATACAGGTCGATCCCACAGAGAGCACTTTTGAACTTTTTAATTAAAAATCTGAATTTTTTCAAAAGAAAAACAATAATAAAAGAGAAGTGCGATATGCAAATCAGAAACTAAACAAATTAATAACAATGATAAGAAATAGATTAGAGTAGCTGGAATCTACTAAATTATTTAAAAATTCAGTTTATGTAATTAATTTACCCTTTTGTCTCAACTATTACTCAGATCAGAAACAAGTCAATGTTTCTGATCCGGATAATTTGACTATTACAAAAACCAACTTTAATTAAGAAAAACAAAATTAATACCCAAGACCTCCTTCACCTCATAAAAGAATGAACATCCTAAGCATCACCTATCAAACTAAGTATAGATTATCAAAAATAACTATAAATCTAAGCATAATCTATCAAAGTAAGTATAAATGATCAAAATTTATTCATTAAGAATACAAATTAGAGGTTTGCCTTTGGCATGAAGATAGATCTATTATTAGATTTTAAAAGCACATTAACAAGAGACAATCAGAAAAGAGTAAAATAATAAATATAAACTAGAACATTAAAATACTTAGCTTCATCTTTCGTTCTAATAAGAAACTCAGCCCACCATTGCAAAGAACATTAAAAATAACTTCATTGATTCTTCCTTTTTATACAATGGTCTCTCAGAGTTCTCTCTTCTAGATCCTAGTTTCTGGAACAAGGCTCCAGAATACCTTTAAAATAAAAACAGAAATTAATGGAGGGGAGAAGTGGAGAAGAGAGGGAGAGAGAGATTTGGGACTTCCAAATTTGGCTGGGAATGAGGAAGAGCCTCCCATGGCCTCCTTTCATAGTTTTCTAGCTCCTCAGGTTCATTGAATCTGAATCTCTTTTTGGTGGATTGAGAGATAAGATCCGCTGCATGTTGACTGGGTTTATCTCCTTAGATGAGAGAGATTTTAGAGATAAGATGAAGGGAAGCTTTAAACATTCTTATCTGATCTTCTTATGGGCTCCATAGAGAAATGTGCAACAGTTATACTTTAATGGTGTAGATGCAATTGCAATCCCGCTTAAAAATATACATAAAACTTCTAGGCCCATAGCTTTCTCATTTTAGCTCCGATTTGTACAATCTTGGACTCCACGGACATTTACCCTTAAAGAGCTCTCAAACGGTGGGTCATTTGGGCCAATCCGACATCCAAATTGAGAGTTATGGTTATTTTAAGATAGGCTGTTTTGAGAAAAACGGGATAATGATCCTTTAGCTTGGTCGTCTCAAAAATGACCGTTTTAGATTTTTGGTGGGGTAATAATTATATGTTCTTGAGGGCCAATTCTTCCCCATTTGGGAATGTTTGGAATTACCCTACAACGGGTTGCCTGTAATTCTAATCTCCTGTTATTGGCTGTAGCAAAGAATAAGAATTGCTTATCCAAACACAAGAACTGTATGCTTGGAGTTACTTGCACTCCAGTTACCTATATCCAAAGTTGGCCGTTTGCTGCCTTGAGACTAGGTTACTCTCTACTCAGGTCACCTGTTACTCTTGTTTTGATTATTGCAAAGTTGAAAAGAGCTATGAACGTATTTGAGCTGATTCAAATGCTAGAACTGTAGTCTTGCACGATTCACACTTGAGATTATGTTACTCAGAAGGTTGTAATGACTTTTCTGACAGGGTCCCTGAGTTGGTTTTTTGGCATATACCAAGCAAGGCTTACCAGCAAGTCGCCCCTATGTCTGGAGTCCCCGAGCCATGTGTTGGATCCATTTGTTGTGCGCGTGTGTGCCAAGGCAACCAAGATCAACCAATCACCACACAAGAAGACAAGAAGATTTACATGGTTCGGCAAAGATGCCTACGTCCACGGAAAACCAATTTCCACTGGGTTCTCCTCCAATCTGTGAAACCACAGCCTTGGAATCTCAGCCACTCTCAGCCTCTCTGACTGACTGACCCTCTAGGGTTACAGATTACATCATATATATAACCAGTACATCCTTATCCCCCAAGAACTCTATCTCAAGAAAAAAGGAAAGTCCTAACATATTAGAAACTTACTATTTGACAAAATAGGAAATTCCTAATATCATTAGGAAACCACCCCAGATATGGAACCCAATCATGGTCTGGACCCACATAGCCAACAATCTCCTCCTCCAGACCATAGGGAAGATGCCCTGAACCCCTTACTGGGAGTTCAGTCCGGCCAACTCTGAACACAGCTCCAGCTTTCCCTTAGACACAACCTTGGTCATCATGTCCGAGGGATTCTTGTCCGAATGAATCTTTTCCAGCTTCATGAAGTTCTTCTCGATCACCTCACGAATCCAATGGTACTTGATATCAACGTGCTTCATGCGGCCATGATATGTAGCATTCTCACTGAAATCCATAGCACTCTGACTATCACAGTAAACTACATATTCTTCTTGTTTCAAACCTAGTTCTTGAAGGAATCTCTTCAACCAAAGCATCTCTCTCCCTGCTTCATTAGCAGCTATGTATTCCGCTTCAGTTGTAGACTGTGTTGTACACTTCTGTAACTTCGATTGCCAGGAAATAGCTCCTCCTACAAAAGTAAACAGATAACCAGAAGTCGACAACCGATGATCAAGATCGCCTGTAAAATCAGAATTAGTATAACCTTCCATGACTGGTTTTGAGCCTCCGAAACATAAGCACACCTTGGAAGTACCTCTCAAATACCTAAAGATCCACTTCACTGCTTCCCAATGCTCTTTTCCAGGGTTTGCGAGAAATCTACTTACTAAACTCACAGCATGAGCAATATCTGGCCGTGTACAAACCGTGGCATACATGAGACTCCCCACAGCAGAGGAGTAAGGAACACATGTCGTCCGTTCCTTTTCATCATTTGTAGTAGGACACAAGCGCTTGCTCAGTTTGAAGTGACTGGCTAGAGGTATGCTAACTGGCTTAGCATTCTTCATGTTAAATCGCTCGAGAACTCGTTCAACATATTTCTCCTGTGACAACCACAGCTGCTTGGAACTCCTATCACGACGTATTTGCATGCCCAATATCGTTCGTGCGGGACCCAAGTCTTTCATGTCAAACGACTTTGACATCTCCTCTTTTAACTTGCCAATCAACTTGCTATCCTGTCCAACTATCAGTATATCATCCACATATAAAAGAAGGATGATGAACCGACCATCGATAAATCGACGAACATAGACACAATGATCTGCAGCTGTCCTCCGGTACCCATGACTCAACATGAATGAATCAAACTTCTTGTACCACTGTCTCGGTGCTTGCTTCAGCCCGTAGAGACTCTTCTTTAACTTGCAAACCATCTGTTCTTTTCCTTCTACCTCAAACCCCTCTGGCTGAGTCATGTAGATCTCTTCTTTCAAGTCACCGTGAAGAAATGCGGTCTTCACGTCCATCTGTTCAAGCTCAAGGTCCATGCTGGCGACTAGACCCAAAACGATTCTGATAGAAGTCATTTTCACAACAGGAGAGAAAACATCACTGAAGTTGATACCCTTCGTCTGTGCGAAGCCTTTTACCACTAACCGTGCTTTGTGCTTCACCAGTTTCCCATTCTCATCCTTCTCAGCTTAAACACCCATTTGTTTTTCAGAACATTCCTATCTTTAGGAAGCTGCACCAGCTCATAAGTCTTGTTCTTCTTCAAAGAACTCATCTCATCCTGCATAGCCTTCATCCACTCATCTTTATCAGCATGAGTCACTGCTTCTTGGAAGCTAGCTGGCTCCCCCTCATCAGTAAGCAATACATATTCGGATGCAGGATACCTAGTTGATAGTTGACGTTCTCGTGTAGACCTCCTAACTTGAGGTTCCGTGGTTTCAATCTGAGGAGACTGCTGCTCCCCCTGCTCAGCACCCTCATCATCTGGCAACCCCTGTGCCTCATCACGATCCGGATCGTTTTGTCCACCTTCTCCACCTGTAGTCTGCACCGGAGAAGGAGTCGGTGTGAGATCAACCACTCCATCAACTTTCTCAGAAGACTTATCAATCTTCTCAACATCTCCAAAGAACTGATCTTCATGGAAAACCACATCCTTACTTCTGATAAGTTTCCTCTTCTCTGGATCCCATAATCTGTAGCCAACCTTCAAATGTGAATAGGAAACATTTTTACCTGTCCATCTTCTCTCTGGAAGATCATAATTCAAAGGAACTGAGAAAGATCTGTTAATCAGATAAACGGCAGTCAGAACGGCTTCACCCCAGAATGACTTAGGCAACCGTACTAATCTTATCATGCATCTCATCTTCTCAAGAATAGTGCGGTTCATTCTCTCTGCCACACCATTGTGCTGTGGAGTACCAGGAATTGTCTTTTCATGTCGAATGCCATGCTTCAAGCAATAGCTTTTGAACTGGTTGGATGTGTACTCTCCCCCATTATCTGAACGGAGACACTTCAAGAGTTTACCTGTTTCTCTTTCAACCTTGACATGAAACTGTTGAAACATCTGGAACACTTGATCCTTTGATTTCAACGGATAAACCCAGACTTTTCTGGATGCATCATCGATGAACGTGACAAAGTACTTATTGCCACCCAATGATTCTACCTCTATGGGACCACAAACATCAAAATATATCAAATCCAACACATTTGATTTCAATTTTGATGTCAAAGAGAAAGCAACCCTATGTTGTTTACCGTATAAACAATAATCACAAGGGTCAAGGGATATACCTTTGGAGCAAGGAATTAAATCTTTCTTTGCCAATATCTGCAAGCCTTTCTCACTCATATGACCAAGCCTCTTATGCCACAGATTCAGAGAGGAATTGTCTTGAACTACATTCAACGCATCTTTGCACAGCTTTACTTGTGTTTTATAAAGAGTATTACCTGTTGTACCTCTCGCAATAACAAGAGACCCTTTAGTGAGCTTCCATTTGCCATTTCCGAAGTAATTCTCATAACCTGCACGGTCCAATGCAGTCCCGGAAATCAGATTCAACCGCAGATTAGGAACATGTCGCACATCTTTCAGCGTCATTGTGCAACCAATATCGGTTTTAATGCAGACATCACCGATACCAACAATATCTGAATGACTCGTATTGCCCATCTTCACAGTACTAAAGTCACCTACTTTGTACGTCGTGAACATCTCCCTGCAGGGAGTAGCATGGTAGGATGCTGCTGTGTCAACAACCCACTCAACTTGACCATCTGCAACACTCAAACACTTATCATCATCGCCGGCGAGCACCACTACTTCCTGTTCCAAAGTAGCTGTAGTGTTATCACTGTCATTCTTCTTCTCATTGTTGGATCCTTTCTGTTCCTTCATGGTAAAACAATTTTTCCTGATGTGGCCCATCTTGCCACAGAAAAAGCATTTTACAGACTTTTTCTTGCTCTGTGATTCACTGCTAGACTTAGACTGTGATTCACCTCTAGACTTGCCACGACCCCCCTTTGGTCCTCTACTCTTACTCCTTCCCCTGTTCTCAGTAACAAAGGCCTGTGCATTATCTGTCACTGCAGATTTCCGTCTAGTTTCTTCATTCTGTAGACTACTGGTAACCTGACTCATAGATAACACACCATCTGGAGTAAAATTGCTCAAGGAAACAACCAATGTCTCCCATGAATCTGGCAAAGAACTCAGAAGCAACAAAGCTTGCATCTCATCATCAAGGATCATCTTCATAGTGGCTAACTGATTTACCACACTTTGGAACTCATTGATGTGATCTTCGATCTGACCACCATCCTTGAATTTCATGTTCACAAGCTTTCTGATCAAGAAGGTTTTGTTCACTGTGGTCTTTTTATCATACATTGCTTCTAACTTTTTCCAAAGGGTATTCGCATTGGTTTCATTAGACACGTGGTGAAATATACTGTTATCAACCCACTGTCTGATGTGACCAATCGCTTTTCTATGCAATTTGTTCCAATCAGCATCTTGCATATCTTTCGGTCCGGCATTATCCCCCTCAACGGGATCATGGAGGTCTTTATAATAGAGAATATCCTCCATCTTCGGTTTCCAGATCAACCAATTGGAATGGTTGAGCTTAACCATGGTAGTGTTGATAGTATTGTTCTCCATCTTAATCAAATTAAGTAACAGGAAAAACAAATAATTAACACGGACCTCAACTCCTACACCAAGCTGTAGATCTCGTCAACATGAGCACGCTGGAAGAAACGGATCTAAAATCCGACCCCGGATGGCTCCGATATCGCAAAAACGGTTTTCTGCGCTTCTGATTTGGTCAAACTCCTTGTTGACCGTCAAACAGCCAATCTTCTTCCACTAACACGTAGATTTGCTCGAAACGAGTTCGTAGGCGCAAACGGATCTCCGATCGGACTTCGGATGATCAAGATATCGCAGAAACAAATTTCTGCCGTCAATCTGGTCAACTCTGGCCGTTGACCGTCTGTCCGATGACGTAGGCTGACGTCATCCTGATGACGTCACGCTGCTGACGTCTACGTGGCGGCTGACGGGCTGGACCGTCTGTTTCCGGGTTCAGGTCGACCCGACCCGAACAGGCCTGCACGGCTAACTGAACTGGGCTTGGACCGCGGGTTGGTTCGGACCTAACCCGAAGCTTGACCCAACCTGAAAAAACAGGCGCTGGGCTTATCTTCTCCGCGGGTCAGTCAAACTGACCCGACCCGACCCAAGACCCAGAAAAACTGGGTCGTCTTCAACCCAGTCGCTGTCTGCAACGCGATGTCTGCAACCTGGTTGCAGCCCGTGCTGTAGCGGCCGGCTGCGCTTCTTCTCCGGAGGCCTGGTCCGGCGACCAGCGGCGACGGGAGACGGCGGCGACTGTGACGGCGACGGTGATGGCTACGGCGGCGGGTAACGGCAAGCGACGTGCAGTCCGATTGTTTTTTTTTTTTGGTCTCCTCCGGTCGTCCTCCTCGGAACTGGCGGACAAGGAAAGGGAAAAAAAAACAAAAGACACAAAAAACCTTCCTTCCACAGAGCAGATCTTGGGATCGTCTCCAATGCAACAGAACCCACCTGTCGTCTTCTTCCCCGATTCTCGTGTGGCCCAGCAAGAGATCAACCTTGATCTCTCCTCTTCCCGTTGATCTTCCACGCACAATCAATCGCTCTGATACCACTTGTTGTGCGCGTGTGTGCAAAGGCAACCAAGATCAACCAATCACCACACAAGAAGACAAGAAGATTTACGTGGTTCGGCAAAGATGCCTACGTCCACGGGAAACCAATTTCCACTGGGTTCTCTTCCAATCTGTGAAACTACAGCCATGGAATCTCAGCCACTCTCAGCCTCTCTGACTGACTGACCCTCTAGGGTTACAGATTACATCATATATATAACCAGTACATCCTTATCCCCCAAGAACTCCATCTCAAGAAAAAAGGAAAGTCCTAACATATTAGAAAACTACTATTTGACAAAATAGGAAATTCTTAATATCATTAGGAAACCACCCCAGATATGGAACCCAATCATGGTTTGGACCCACATGGCCAACACCATTAACATGGAGGGAGTTGCAGTACAAGAAGCAGAATGGGGGATCATGGATGTTCTCTTGAGCAGGCCTTCTGTCAAGGTGAGAAAATACCCTTAACATGCATTTTGGTACATTTGTGCATTTGTACACTATCAAGAGGAATGATCCATCACCATGACTATACACCAAACTTGGTGTACAACCCATCTCTACCATCTGATTGGTGCGATATCTTTTGGATGGCCTGTAAACTCAAAAGGTGGTCATATGAACAGCCTCCTTTTCACTTCCCCCAAACTATTCATAATGTTCACTCACTAAAGCTTTTTAATTTAAAATCACCCTAAAAAACGTGGGAAACAAGATTCAAGGGAACTCACCCACCCATGCATCCTCCCAAAACAAGACACTATTGAGTTTCGACTCCTCCCCCAACAACATCAGACCCCCACATGCTAGACACACCCATGGCACCTTTCCCACTCGAAACCAATGTCCTCCATCCAATACTTGAGTGCCACCACACTTCTCTGTAAAGCATCCCCTGCTTGCCAAACCTCTACCACCATTTTGCCAGTAAAGAATGGTTCATATCTTGCAATTTCACCGTACCCAAACCCCTTGCCTTTATGGGCCTCACAACCTTGTCCGCCAGAGTAAGTGGAAACTACTGTTTTTGTTGGCACCCTCCCCCAAACATTTTTGCTGGATCCTCTCCAACTTCTTTGTAACAGAACAGGAATCTTAAACATGGACATGTAATAAATCTGTGAACCTGCCATGTAGCCTTCATCTGCAACTGTCTTCTCCATCTTGAAAGCTTCTTCCTGAACTCTGTGATAATGGATTATCCACCAGAGGAAGCGCCTTGCAACGCATTGTAAAAGAGCCACTTACAATCGAGACTGGTAGCTGAAGTGAGCTGTGCGTCTCATACCCAAACGGCAAGCCTACTAAAAAGCACTCTTGAAGTCACCTTGACCTCAGAAGTGCTTCAAAACATCTAAGAATAGCCTCTATAGTCCCCATTTCCTCATTACAATCAAATAAGAGAAATGATTGTGTCATCGACAAATTGCAAGAATGATAACCGCATTACCTTGACTGGCTTTATATCTGTGAATCAATCCAACTCAACTTAACAAGAAAGCGCTTCAAACAGTCACAGTTGTGAACAGGGATGGGGATAATCTCGAGAAGTTTTGAGCATCCTAGGTGGAGAGCTATTCATTAGAACTTACAATGAAGCGTCTGAGATACATTCTGTTATCCATGCCCTTCCAGTAGCATTGAACCCATCCTCTCCAGCATAAAATTGACCAAAGACCACAGAAAATGCTCATAAGCTTTTTCCACATTTACTAGGAACGACAGTCCCTTTTATTTGCTTTCTTTCAGCAATGAAACAACATTTTTCCACCAGTATCCTATCTGAAGTTTGTCTTTCCTTCTATAAAGGCACCTTGAATAGCACTACATGCAGATCATAACCTCCTTCAGGCAATTGCCGAGGACCATTGGCTATAGTTTATTGATGAAGCCCACGAAACTTACGAGTCTGAAGTGGTGAAATTCAAGTGCATATGGGATTTTGGGGATCAATGAAATAAAATTTGCACTCAACTCCTACTTCAGCGTACACAATTTACAGAATCCAATGAAAAACGTCATAAAATCATTTTTAAGGAAGTCTAATACCTCTAATACCACAAGTTCACCAAAAAAGGGTTTGAATCATTTAGTCCCTGTTCTTTATCTAGTGTCATCAATATAATCAAATTAATTCATGTTTGTAGGCTGTATTTGTTGGTCACAATCATGGGTTGGATTGGTGCTGCCCTCACGAGAAACTCTGGCTCTGCTTTGCTCGTCATACAGGTTATGGAGGTTATGGAACCTGGCCCAAGGGGGCTAGAATCATTGATATCACTGAAAAACCCTTCTGTATCAGATCATGGATAAGGATGGAGGATGGATATAAACACAGTGAGGTTGTTCTCAGTTCATGATACTCATTTACCTCACTCATAACCTCTTTTAGGCGAATCACAGAAGCATTCTAATGACAGATTTGTTTCCTTCTCATGTATCATCATTCAGTATCAAATGTCAATGTAGACTCTAATCCTCCACATAGTTAAGGGGTTCATAAGAGGGTGAAGGTTCCTTGTGAACTTGTACCCGTTGATATACGTTGTTGTGCCTTTTACTATCAGCTTGAGCTTTTGGTGTTGCTGGTTTTTAACATGGTATTAGAGCGTCACGAGTTTGAAACCCCTGGGAGACATGTTACCTCAATTTGTTTGTTTGGTCCGTCAACTCTATCTGCTGGGTTCCAAATTCGAATGGCTTCCCGTTCGAAGTCGGTTGTTGATATACATTTCTGTGCCATTCACTATCAGCTCCTGCTTTTGGCGTTATTGGTTATTAAAAACATTAGCTTGAACTCTATACCACCTTCATGAAAGAGTTGATGTTCACCACTCCCCAAGAAGGTGGTTGGCAGTCTACACGAATTACTTGAGATGTCTCTAATCTACAGTAGAAAAAGAATGTCTTGCAAATAGGCTGTGGTGGAAATGAAACTTGAATTGGCTTGACCTGGTAATATAGGAGTCCAAATTATTCTTTACAGGTCGTATTTGGACTCAGCGCCAATGATCTGACAGACTTACATAGTTGATCAAAAGACCTAGTTCTAACCAAAATACTAGAATATTGTTGCAGTTTATATAGTTTGAGCTTCCTACCCATGAATTCATCCAATCACATCAGGACAATGTTTTGAGTACTTAAAAACATACAAATTAAAAGCAAGCAGTTTATTTCTGTGCAACAGTCATTTGAAAGTTTTCATGATAGCAGAGCCATGACTTTGTAGCCTTCCTACTATTAATGTTTTTTCTCTCTAAAATAAAAATCACGTATCCTCCCTTGTCTACGCATTCATCCAAGCCTTACGATCAAGTATCCTCCCTTATCTACGCTTTCACCCAAGCATTACGATTTCTTTCTTTTTTTTTTTTTTTTGTCAAGTTGCACAATTCAAAGAGATTACAGAGATATGATCCAGTGGGCCACTGGACTGTATCGACCGAAAAAGAGCGCAATGAAATGGTTTGTTCTTTTTGTTATCAGTTGTTCAATCTTTTTCACTAGTGTTGGAGATATGAGGAAGTTGGATTAGTTTTAGGTTTTAAATTAAAATTTCAAATGAGTGATTCCTTATGAGAAGGATTCTCGTAACACATCCAAAGTGGTAAGTGATCACTTTTGACATGAATTTTGTGGGCGATTTCTTAATCCAAGGCATCATGGACTCGATATCGGTATCGAGACCTTTATTACCGCATGATATATTATGTAGATGCAAGCCGAATACTCAGATCGGAACCATTTGTATGTGCATCTGGCCCATTTTTGGAGACGCCTAGCTCACCGAGCATCAGCCCAGCTAGAACTTTAAATCATAGCCCAGACCTAGCCTGACTTGGGCCATAGTGCCGGCCTAAGCCTGGCCCATCTAAAATAGATAAAGCTTGAGCCCCGGTTTATTATGTTTCACTAGAAAAAACAAGGCTTTCATAAACTGCCTCAAGCAGTAGCTATGCTGTGCGTGTGTGAGAGCGCAAATGTTGGAGCTTCCATCCTAACCATAAAATCTTAGTTTTGTTTAAATTGTGTCTCTCATTTGGGTTAGGATGGGCTTTAGGCTTTCTACCGTTGAATTTAAGCCCGACCCATATATTTAGCGGGGCTTCGATTTTTGGTTCATTTCATGACAACAAACTTAAGGGCTATGAGTCAAGAGTTTAGAATGACAAAACCCACCCACCCAACCATAAAAAATGCATGGTGGTTGGTTGAGTTGCAAGACTCAATCTAGAGATAAGAGGAGAGAGGGAAAATTTCAGAAAAAGAAAAAGGTTTGGCTCATTTAAAAAAAGTACATGAAGATGTGAATATTTGAAGAAAGTAAAAAAGTTAAGCATATTTCTTTCATTCAAGTCCTCCATATAAAAATAAAAAAAACTGAAAATTGACAAAAGTGCATAAGTTTTTGTCTTCTATTCTCCCTCTTTCCTCCTCAGAACACACTATCTTTCTTCATCCTCCTTCCTCTAAAATCCATGGCCCTGTTTAAATGTTGGGTTTGGTTTTGAAAAGCTTTCAAAGGCTAAGGACCCAGTGCTTGAACAGTTCAATTAATCCAAAATCTAGTCATTCAATCAATGCTATGTTGAATAGCTGAAGTTCACAAATCATAAATAATTCAATGTTGCATCTGATACGCCCACAAAGTATGTTTTATACTCGATACAGCTGCACACGTGTGGCGCACTTTGCTTCAATTCAGTTCGTTTGTTGACATCCTTCACCAGTGAGAAAGAGATGTCCGTATTTCAATGAGTAATCAAACAGGTAAAACATAATCAAGTGGGAAGAAGCTAAACTATGAATCGTTTCTCTCTTGGGTACAAACAGCAGCCTTATATGGGCAGTGGGCAGCATCTGATCATATAATGCAATCCATATCGGCTGGGTCGAAAGAGCTATAAAATATTCTCGAGTGCAAGGCTGCAAGAACTCTTGGAATTTCGATTTGGGGATAAGCAAATTCCCCAACATGTTGTCCACCAACAGGATTTTCAAATGCTGTAAGTACAACTTGAGCATTTGTTTGCAGGAATTTTTGATGAAAACTAGGCTGAGAATTTTTACTGTAATTTGCTGTTCCCAGCAGTTGGGATTTACAGTTAGATTAGTGAGATTGTAAAAATATACTTTTAGAGATTATCACTTTAGTTTTTAGGCTTATAAGAACTTTTTTCTAATTTAAATTTCTAAATGGTAGTAGGTAGTCGGTCATTTGTAAATCTAGTTGAAAATGGAAACTTAGATATCCTTGAATCGGAGTTCTAGAGTATCCTGGGAAGTGGGAACAAACAGTGCCCAAAAATGCTGAAATTTGGAATAACATTGACATTGGTCATACCATGAAAGTTTTATTTTTAATGATGTAGGTATCTTCGAGGTCTTTGACTCAATAAGACTAATTTTTCAGGTGGCATGTGCTAAGCCCACATAAACTCATGCCGAAAAAATTTGGAATGAATTTTAAACACACAATACGTGGAGCAAACCAATGCCTTATAGCATAAAAGTCATATTTCTAAAATTCACATACACCATTAGATAGGCTGCCAGCATGTTGATAACTCTACGGCTTCTTCATCATCATCACAACCCTCAACCCTATAACTCCTCCTGAAGATTCTCACTTTACATTATATAACCCATTTCTCCCATTATCAGTCATTACACATTCCATCAACCCCAGAATTTTTATCATTTTAGAGGGGGTTTTTTGTTTGTGGTTACCATTACTTCCGGGAGTTTATGGTTGGTATGTTTTTTCGCTATATGAAAGTAATGTTTTTGTGATATTGTAAAATTTTAATTCAATTATGTGATATGACATAAAACTTTCATGTTAAAAAGTCAATGGACAGCCTTTTTCTTTGCATTTTATATGATATTTGCATAATTAAATTAAAGTTTTGTTATATCACCAAAAGAGTGTTGCGACTAGCAACATTGCAAAAAAGTAGTAGTAGGGAGAATGTTTGAGAAATTTTTTCAACTTTCATCATCCCGGTGTGGATTTTTCTGGCAAATGGTGACTATATAAAGGAAAAGCACCTTTTTATTTTTTTTCTTGATTTAAATAAATATGAAAAATCTTTATACTCTTTTAAATATTCAAATCTTCAAATATGTTTTTGAAAATAAAATTTTAAAATTTTTATATTTTTTGAAAACCTCCCTTTAATTAAACCATGGCCCCCTAAATAGGTGTCATTAGGTAGGGATTTTTCAGGAATAGTCTTAGGAATTTCTCAATTAAACCTTCTTTGCTTCTTTTGCAGTTTTGCATGTACAAATTTTACAAAACTTTTTAGAAGACACCACATTATAAATACCATTCATAGCTTTATTATTGCAATTGGAGATATGCTTCTCATCTTTAGTCCATTGGGCTTTTGGTTTAATAATAATTTATCCTTCAGCCACAAAGTAGGTCTGATATGGCCATCTACAACAACAATATAACATACAACATCATCAATGAACTTAAGAAAGCCAACCATCTTTACTTTCCAATAAGCATAATTAATATAATTAAGTAATGGAGGCTTAATAGTCGATGTGCCTTTTTGATTGAATGTCATTTTAAAAATCATAAATAAATCTACACAGTAACTTTATGCAACCCTCTCTGATACCAATTGAAAGTTTTTTGGGTGCTTCCGAGTATGTGATTTTCTAGATTGTAAATAAATACACAATATACAATGAAAAATAAAATAAATCAAACAAGCAACACCACAAGAAGACATGATATTACGTGGAAACCCAAGTCGAGAAAAAACCATGAGTCTAAACTAGAACAATAATTAAGCACTATGAATCTTACAGTACAAGATGATATATTCACAATCCTTATCTGGTTCTCACTCAATTTAAAGATTATGATTCTTCTTGCACATATATATACTATTATGACCGCTTACCGATCTCTGCAACAGATTCAAACCTTATTTGACTCCTCAGACAATCTTCCATAGGATATACAGAAGACAAGAATGTCTAGAACAAAGTTTTAGTACAAATTCTTCGATGAAAGTTCTAGAGAAGAAATAGTCCCTCAGTAACATTTTTAGACTCAGAATAATGAGAAAGGTGCATTGAGAGAGCAACCATTTTTATAACCCATAAGTCATACCTCATAATAATACTCATTGTGGAATACAGTTTACTAATCTTTGCACAAATAGGAAATTAATCCGTACAGGTCAGTGGTTTTTTTCAGTCAGCGCACTGTTGAGCGTTCGCTCGAGCACGGTCTCCGCACATGCAGTTATTTGATGTTTTGTCAATCAGGCTTAAGCACGTACTCTAAGGGCTTGAGCCCATTCGCTTTTGCCTTGGGCGCTCGAGCGCGACTGTAGGGGCACTTGAGTGTGTGCTCTATTTTTTTGAATTCTTCACTTCGGTTCTTCTGACGACGTGAACCACAGTTCATTTTAAAGAATTATAAAATGCAACTTAATGGACTCATAGTTTTTTCCAACCTATGACTTAGTCGACATATAAAAATCCTTACAATCTTACTTTAATAAGTTGTTTGCATTTTGAACCATTTAACAGGCATATCTAATTTTAAATAAATAAAGTATTCATAAGTAATTGTACATAAGGTTTGGAGTCTGTAATTTAAAAATGATGGCTGAAATGTAATTTGAAACTCATATTTAATCTTTTACACTTGATATTTGGTGCAACAAATTATGTAATATCTAATATTTCTATTTTATTTTGCTTATCGTAGTACTTTTCTAGCATATAATGTGGGGCTTACCTACTAATGATCTGAACCGTACACATTGGATGCCATCCTCTTTAGCTGCATATCCTCAAATTCTAATTCATTAGGAATAGGTTGCACCGTAAGATTGAACACAAAACTAATAGTGTAGTAAGTACAGCGGAATGAAAATGATATTGCACATTATTTGGTCTAACAAAACTGGGGTTTATTTTATCGACCACACATATGTACGAGGATAGAATGCATTGCACATTTCAAGCCATTTAAGTTTTAGTGATAAGGAGAACATGCAGTTTCTCGTTTGGCATCCTCACATGTCACTCATCTGCTATACCTATTCCATGTTTGTGGGCTTTGTTTCCGTGTATGGGGGGCTATCTTCCCACTTGTGAGATTTGGAAATAGGTCCAACACGCTCCAAACAAAGGTATACACCAAATCAATCAATCTCCAATTTCAAGTCCCTAGCTCTCATGACCAACATAACAACCGCCAGAAACATATAAATCATCATAATCTTTGAAGAGATAAAACAGGGCATCAGTTGAAAGTCATAGATACAATACCAACATCTCTACAAGAAGTAGGTGAATCCGGTACTTCTTGATGCATACAGTATAGAACAATCAAACCCGGCATTTCCTTATTCTACAAAGAGCCAAATACCTTAATTAACCACTCTCATTAACCCAACACATAAAACAGAGCACTCAAGAGTACAAACCCGTAAAAAAAAAACATGAATCCAAGCCATAGGAGATTTGAGAAACTAAAAGGTCTTGTAGAAAGCCCAGACAGTGTAAATGGTCTGCAACAGAGTCAATACTATGGCGAAAACTGCAGCAATTAAAGAGATTAGAGTCCATGGATTAGAGTCCATAAGAGTATAAAGGGTACTCTATGAATTAATGCTAAGCCAGGAGACCCGGCCGTGAATTGCACGCTGATTGACAGTGATTTTCTCAACTTCCAAAACAACATCCTTTTTTGGTGCAACAGAAACACCCGATTGCCTTAATACACGTTCATCGAACTAGCCATGCAAGCCAGGGGAGGTCAAGTCGGACATTGATTCAACCTGAGGCCAGTCTCGATTGGATGTGGGTAAATTCAAAACCGAACTCGACCCATGTCAAAGCCCAGACATACACTGACATGAGCCTGACCCAAATTATAAATTTCCTCCCTAACATGTTTGGCTTGGTTTAATGATGTTTGACTTGGGCGGGTTAGGTTGGATGCCCAACCTTTTGTTTTTTCTATTTTCCTTTCAAAAGGTACAGAATTTAGAAAACTTGTGTTAATACGAACTTAATGTATGTACTATATATCAAGATATATGTTATAATACAAGTTGCATATAAGGGTCAAAATTGAGTGCCCAAGCCCAGACACAAAACTGGATCCATGTATTTAGTTGGGCTTAGATTTTAGGTTCATTTCACAACAACCAACTTGAGAGATATGAATCAAGAGTTTAGAATTGAAAAACCCACCCACCCAACCATAAAAAACGCATGGTGGTTGAGTTGCAAGACTCAATCTTGATATAAGAGGAGAGAGGGAAAATTAAAAAAAAAAAGGTTTGGCTTATTTAAAAAAAGTACATAAAGATGTGAATATTTGAAGAGAGTAAAAAACTTAAGCATATTTCTTTCATTCAAGTCCTCCATAAAAAAAATACCGAAAAATGACAAAAGTGCATAAGTTTTTGTCTTTTATTCCCCCTCTTTCCTCCTCAGAACACACTTTCTTTCTTCATCCTCCTTCCAAAATCCATGGCCCTGTTTGAATGTTGGATTTTGTTTTGAAAAACTTTCCAAGGCTCCAAGGACCCAGTGCTTGAACAGTTCAATTAATCCAAAACCTAGTCATTCAATCAATGCTATCCTGAACTTCTGATGTTCACAAATCATAAACAATTCAATATTGCATCCGATACACCCACAAAGTATGCGGTATACTCGATACCGCTGCACACGTGTGTTGCACTTTGCTCAATTCAGCTTGTTTGTTGACATCCTTCACCAGTGAGAAAGATGTGTCCGTATTTCAATGAGTAATCAAACAGGTAAACAAAATCAAGTGGAGAGGCAAAACTATGGATCGTTTCTCTCTTGGGTACAAACAGCAGCCTTATATGGGCAGTGGGCACCATCTCATCATCTAATACAATCCTTATCGGCTGGATCAAAAGAGCTATAAAATATTCTCAACTGCAAGGTTGCAAGAATTCTTGGAATTTCGATTTGGGGATAAGCAAATTCCCCAAAATGTTGTCCACCAACAGGATTTTCAAATGCTCTTAAGTACAACTTGAGCATTTGTTAGCAGGAATTCTTGATGAAAATTAGGCTTATAAATTTTACTGTAATTTGCTGTTCCCAGAAGTTGGGATTTACAGTTAGATTAGTGAGATTGTAAAAATATACTTTTAGAGATTATCACTTCAATTTTTAGGCTAATAAGAAAATTTTCTAATTTAAATTTCTAAATGGTAGTAGGTAATGGAGCATTTGTAAATCTAGTTGAAAAGGGAAACTCAGATATCTTTTGTGAACAAACAGTGCCCAAAAAAGCTAAAATTTGGAGTAACATTGACATTAGCCATACCAAGAAAGTTTTATTTATAATGATGTGGTATTCTTGAGGTCTTTGACCCAACCAGACTACTCTCTCAGGCCCACTCAAACTCAAACTGGACAAATTTGGAATGGGTTTTACATAAGAAATCGTATGGCCCGCATGCCACGGGTCCCACGTCAGATCAAGTAGGGCAGATACCAATAGAAATTGCAATCCCACTTTAGTGTAAAACTTGATCTAGGAGCCCCATAATAAGACTCTCATTAAGATTAGTGGATGTAAGCTTTTAGTGGAAGATGTGTCTAGTAAGTGTGGCTCTTTAGGACTTGTCTATATAAGGATAAGGGAGCCCTAGGGTTGTGATTATTCTCTATTCTAGTAGAAAAGACAAGAAGCAAAGAGATCTACGGAGCTTCCCATCACTGGAATGTACATAGATCTTCGGCCACATGATGGAGTCTCCTCATCCAGATCCATCAGTTAGTATTAGAGCTAGGTGCGGCGCATTCTATCAGTTTAGATATGAGAGAAATGAAGTGGATCGTTGTAGATCTGTGCTTTTCTCTTTAAGTCCTACTCTCGACTTTCTATTTGTGTGCAACTTCTTGTCAGGAAAAATACTTCATCGAGTCGTTAAAAGCACGAAAACCTAGACAAGATAAGTGGGGTGTTATGGATTTGTCTCTTTGTGCAAAGGTGTTAAAAAACAAAGCCATCTTAGTGGCTTGTGTTTTTTGTCATCTTCTGGGCGGGAAAGAGAAAAAGGTTGAAAAGTTGAGTTGTTCAACAAGTAAAGTCACTTTGTTACCTCCAGCCTCTCTCTTCTCTCTGCATATTGCAGGTTGACTTAGGCGGACCCAACCTGACCTAGATTTGATCCAGGTGTTGACAGGCGTGATGACGTTAGCGTTGGCGCAGAGATCGTACGGCTAACGCAGGTAGAGGCGCAGATCACTGTCAAATCTTCCAATTGCAATATCTTGGCCATTCGGAGTCAGATCGACGATCTGTTTGTGCCTATAGAATCTTTGCGAGCAGATTTACGCATTGGCAGCAAAAAAAAAAAAAAAAAAAAAATCCTGCGGTTAAAAAAAAAGGGTAGTATTTTTCCCTCATACGGTCAGTGGTATCTAAACCATTTTTTAATTAAAAATGCAAATCATGTCTTCCAAATCAGCATTGCATGATCTTGCAAAGGCTAATATTTTTAATTGCAAGAACTTAGCCATATGGAAGCGTTAAATGGACGCATTACTACATTTTAACGGATTGACTTATGTAATTGAATTTGATCTGATCTCTAAGCCCGCTGATGATACTTCTAAGAAGGACGATGAATTATATGAGCAATGAGCCTTTGGTAACTAATCAGCGAGTCTTCTATTGATTGGATTTATATCCAGTGAGTTAGTGAAACAGTTTAAGCATTTTACTGGGACGAAAGAAATCTAGGATTATGCTATGGACAAGTATGATGAAACATCCAAATCTCATCTAATGGAGGTATCTAGCGCATATGTCAATTATAAGATGTCAGAAGAGTCACCTATAAGGGATCACATTGATAAAATGTCAGTCCGACACACTAATCTTGCAGCCTTGGGAAAAGAAATGGACCAAGATTTTCAAATCCTGTACTTGCTGATAAGTCTTCCACTTTCGTGGGAGAAATTGTCTCAAACCTTTAGTCTTTAAAAGGGTATAACCCTTAGTGAGGTTAAAGTTAAATTACTTATTGAAGGATAAAGGCAGGCTGCCTGTGATATAACACGTACAAATTTTGTTATGATTGTTAGAAAAAAGAGTTATAGCGGTGCGTTAACTGCCAATATCAAAAATAAAAAGAAATTTAAAGGCAATTCAAAACGAAAAAGGGCCTAAAAGTGGTGTTTGCTTTAATTGTGGAAAGCCTAGACACTTTAGTTCTCAATGTAGAAAGAAAAAGGGTGAGAATAGCTATCAAGGTAAAGTGCCCAAAGAACATGGAGATTATGTTGAGATGGTCACTGAGTCCATGATGGTGGACACCAATGACAAGAATTGGTGGATTGATTTTGGAGCCACTAAACACATATTAAAGACCAAGGCTGGATTTATCGAATTCAAAGAGATAAAACCCGGAGAACAACGTATATACATTGGAAATGAAACATTCTGTGATGTTTGGGGATCAGGAAAGTCAAGATTCTCTTATCACATGGTAGATCCCTTTATATCTCCGATGTTGTCTTTGCTCCTGCGATTTGGAAGAGCATCATCGTTATGAGCTAGTTGACAATGAATAGATTCGAAATTAGATTCAAAGACAATGAGGTTACTATTGGAATGCGCGGTCAAGTTTTAGTCATGGTTTTCTTTCTAAAAAATTGTATTTGTTGGATATTCTTAATAATGAAATAAAGTCCACTTCTGATTATTCTATGTGTGTGAATATATGCATGAATGGTTTGACAATGTTATGGCATTTGAGATTTGACTATAGTAATAAAAACAGAATTAGTAGAATGGTTGAATATGAACTTTTACCTGACCTAGGTAAAATTGAGTATCCCATGTGTGAACTATACATAAGTGGAAAGATGGTTAAGAAACCATTTCCAAAAGGAACTAGAAGTTCTGGAGTATTGACCATTATTCATTCAGATATATGTGGACCGTTAAATATACACAATAGAACCGGAGAGGATTATTTCATCACATTCATTGATGATTACAGCAGATATGGGTATGTGTACCTAATTAAATAATCACACGAGGCTTTAAAAATATTCCAAACATATGCTGCTAAAGTCCAAAATCAAAAGGGCAAAAAATAAAGCGGATTAGATTCGATAGGGGGGTGAATACACTTCAGAACTGTTTAAAGAATATTGTACAGATATGGGTATGTGTACCTAATTAAACATAAACATGGGACTTTAAAAATGTTCCAAATATATGCTGCTGAAGTCCAAAATCAAAAGGGCAAGAAAATAAAGCGGATTAGATCCGATGGGCTGGGGGGGGGGGTGTGAATACACTTCAGAAATGTTTAAAGAATAATGCACGTGAGGGAATAATTCATAAATAATCAGTTCCATATACCCCACAGCAAAAGGGGATGGCTGAGAGGAAGAATAGGACCTTAATGGATATAGTAAGATCAATGATTAACCATGCGAGTCTTCCGCTGTATTTGTGGGGAGAAGCATTAAACACTACACAATTTATTTTAAATAGAGTACCATCCTGTGCCCCAAACTTCGTATGAGTTTTGGACTAATGCCAAACCAAAATTAGAACATGCGAAAGTTTGGGGCTACCATGTCCATGTCTTGCTACCACCACAAGAACGACATAAACTGCACGTAAAAACGAAGAAAATTTGTTCTTTTGTTGGCTACCCGTCACATTCTAAAGGATATCATGTGTATGATTACGATAATAGAATAATCATGGAATGCCGAGATGTATTTTTCCTTGAGGATTTGACGGTCAGTCTTAAAGTAAGACCATAGAATGTGGAATTGTATGAAATCTCTATAGGCAAGGGGGTTCAAACAAGTGGAGGTTTCGACGAAGAAGATGTTGGATATGGAATTCCTGGCCAGGGCTCACTTGAGGTGATTGAACAACCCGATAAGCCAGTTGGCAGTCCGATTCGGGCGAGGAAACAACCGACATATTTAGATGATTATTGCAGTTTATTAGAAATCATGCAAGATTTGGATCCAACCTCCTACTCTCAAGTGGTCAAAGCGCAGGATATGCAGTGTTGGTTAGAGGCTATGAGAGAGGAGATGGAATCAATTGAAAATAATCAAGTATGACAATTGGTTGATCTATCTAAAGATCGGAAAGCTATTGGATGTAAATGGATTCTTAGAAAGAAATTTAAGAAGGATGGGTTCTTGGATAAATATAAAGCACGGTTAGTAGCTAAAGGATTCACACAAGTTGAAGTATTTTTTCTAGTTGTAAAATTCCAATCCATACGAACCTTAGTAGCATTGTTAGCATGTCATGACCTTGAAGTGCACTAGATGGATGTGAAAATGGCATTCTTGAACGGCGAATTAGAAAAAGAAATTTTTATGAAACAACCCAAGGGTTTTGTGGTGCAACGTCACTGGGACAAAGTGTACAAATTTCATAGGGCATTGTATGGGTTAAAATAGACCTCGAGCCAATGGTATAGAAAATTCCATCAGGTTATATGTGAAATTAGATTTTTCCCCAATAGTGTTGACACATGCTTTTATATTAAACGCAGTGGGAGCTATTATTTATATTTGTCATTATATGTGGATGACATTTTGGTCACTAGTAATAAATTGGAAGCAATAGATGAAATCAAACAATGGTTAAAGTCAAGATTCGAAATGAGAGATATGGGTGAGGCGAAGTATATCTTTGGTATTGAAATAACCCGTGATCGTCCAAATAGGATATTGACTTTATCACAGAGATCCTATTTGGTAACTGTGTTGAAAAGGTTTAATATGGCTAAGTGAAAACCAATTGATACTCTCATCTGCAGGAGCACAAAATTGTCAAACGATCAAGGACCCACAAATAAGCAGGATAGGGAAATGATGAGATTAAAACCTCATACTCAAATTGTGGGCATCATCATATATGCAATGCTGTGTACGAGACCAGACCTTGCATTCGTTGTGGGTCTCGTCAGCAGATTCCTCAGTAACCCAGGATTACAGCATTGGTATGTAGTTAAGAGGATTCTGCGGTACATCAAAGGCACAGTGAATCTTTGCCGTTGTTATTAAGGTGAAGTCTTAGAACTGCGTGGCTAGTCAGATGCAGATTGTGCTGATGATTTAGATAAGAGAAAGTCAATGACCAGCTATGTGTTTACCCTCGAAGGAGGTGCAATTTCTTGGGGTAGCAAGAAATAGACCTCCACAGTTATATCAAGAGCCGAAACAGAGTATATAGCTTGCAGTACAGCAGTCTAGGAGGCTCTTTGGTTAAAATTCTTTCTTTGTGATTTGGAAGTAATAAATGAGAAGGAGCTTGTCCCAATGAGCATAAACAGTATGTCGGCCATTTCTATAGTGAATGAGTAAAATATTAACAGCCAATAAAAAAAAATGTTGAGATAAAATATCACTTTGTTAGAGAGAAGGCTAAAAAGAATGATATATGGATTTTTTATATGCCTTCAGAGGAATTAATGGCTGATGCTTTCACTAAGGCTTTGCTTGCAGAGGTTTTTGTAAGGCATGTGACACACACGAGACTGATAAATGTTTAATGTACATAGCATTCGTGCTAAGTGGGAGATTGTAAGAAATCGTGTGGCCCGCATGTCAGGGGTCCCACGTCAAATCAAGCAAGGCAGATTCCAATAGAGATTGCAATTCCACTTTAGTGTAAGTTTGATCTGGGCCCCATAATAAGACTCCTAATAAGATTAGTGGATGTGGACTTCTGGTGGAAGATGTCTCTAGTAAGTATGACTCTTTAGGACTTATCTATATAAAGATAAGGGAGCCTTAGGGTTGGGATTATTCTCTATTGTCGTAGGAAAGATAAGAGACAAAGAGATCCACAGAGCTTCTCATCACTAGAATGCACATAGATCTACGGCCGTGTGACGGAATCTCTTTATGTGGATCCATCATTTTAAACACAGCATGTAGAGCAATCCCATGCCTTACAGCATGAAAGTCATATTTCTAAAATTTCACATGAACCATTAGATAGCCTGCCGCATGTTGATGACTCTACAGCGTCTTCATCATCATCACAACCCTCAACCCTATTTCTCCTCCTGAAGAGTCTTTCACTTTACCTTAGATAACCCATTTCTCCCATCACTCATTACACATTCCATCAACCCCAAAATTTTTATCATTTTAGAAGGGGTTTTTCTTTTGTGGTTACCATTACTTACAAGAGTTTATGGTTGGTGTTTTTTCTTCGCTATATGATAATACTGTTTTTTGTGATAATTGTAAAATTTTAATTCAATTATGTGATATGGCATAGAACTTCTATGTTAAAAAGTCAATGGACCACCTTTTTTCTGCATTTTATACGATGTTTGATGGTATTTTATCTTTCATTTGGGACATTGTTTGAAATTACACTCTAAATGGAAAATATTTTAGAGTGAAACTTTTCCTTTGCTTGCCTGAAAATATCTACTTAGTGGAGAAAAGGGCTATTATGGAGGTATATAAATGCCATTGTCATTTACATGTGGGATGTAGTAAGCATTAAATGGATGAAAATGAGAGATTTTGTGCTCTTAGGTGATGGACAAGAACCTCATCAAGAGCACTCATTTTCCTGAAACATAGATGAAAGTTTGATAATTCAAGTGACCAATATAGAAACAGAGAAGGATATGAAGTTGAGAGTTTTTTGTTAAAGATCCATTCAACTTAAGAGAGAGAGGAAGAGGGAGAGTGTAACATTCCATTCCACATCACTTATGAATGAAATATAAGTTTGGTATATAATAAACTATGTAGGTTACTATTAGTACCTTGGGCTTAAGCATTTTGGGGGTACATGACAGGTTCACCAAGTTATTGGGCCAGTGGGCTACTCAAGTTGTTACAAATGGTATCAGAGCCTATCACCAGCCAGAAATGTGGGACCTCCAATCCTGCTAGGAAAGCCCTTGAAGCAAGATCAGGATAGAGCTAGGATACACGAGCCTCTGAGTCAAGATAGGGGAATCTGCAGGGGACACGGGTGTGGAATGTGTCGTCCTACATCGCTTGGTGAAGTTAGATGGATCCACATGGGGACGTGTGGCCTTAAGGGGGGTAGATTGTAACACCCCATTTTATATCGCTTATGAATGAAACTTGAGTTTGGTATATAATAAACTATGTAAGTTACTATTAATAACTTGGGCTTAATCATTTTGGGCCACGTGACAGGCCTACCAAATTATTGGGCCAGTGGGCTACTCGGGTCATTATAGAGAGAGCTATGAAAAGGAGCTTTTTATCTAAAATGTAGTATGCGTTAAAGAAAGAATGGGTTGAGACATAGAGATGAAAAGATTATAGCTCTAGAAGGAGAGAGACACGAAGCACAGGAGGAGAGAGAAACCAAAGACTTTGACTGTCCTCACCAGCCTCCGTTGGAACGGATCTTAATCTTGGCCATTTGAAATATTCTAAAGTGTGGAGATTTGGCATTGTACGTAATGTCTTCGCGCACATGAGCGTAGGAGAAGTATACTATATATATACGAGGAGTGCTAGATAGCTCGGGTATTTTTAAAAGTGTAAACGCCTCTTTTTGCAACGAATAGGACATAAAAAACATGGAGAAGCAATTAATGTTATTTTTAAAAAAGAGGAAAAATCAACACTTGACTTGTTCTTTATTGGAAGATAAAAAGAGGGTAGAAACGCCCAAAAATGGTGAGGAAAGATGCATACTAATATTTGTATATATTTCTCTACAAAAAGTGTTCTCAAACATCTATTGTGAAAACTTTTTATGAAGCCTACTTTTGGGTCCTATTTGGGGATGAGACCAAGGGGAGTGGAAAGATTTATATAGGATCACCTCAAATATTAAGTTTGACCCTAATTATATATTCCTAATCCTTTCATATGTGGCTTACAAATTTAGTCCATTCGCATTGGTCTACAGTCTCAATAGTCCAGTAAATTTGAATTTGACCAAAACTTTGGGTGTGTAACTATCGGGAGAATCTATTGTAAGATTTGAATTGGGTGATAGATAGGCTGTACCAAAATTTTTTAAAAAAATTTGTTATATATATATATATATATATCGTTGAAATGAGATTCACCCTGAATGGACAGTATTATCTTTATATGAGATCCATGTGCTAGTAATGCGGTTAAAATGAGTGCCTCGTGAGGACTCCGTTCCTATCAGCATTAGATAGAATGGAAGTAATAAGAAGAGAGAAGGGTGGAATCAAGGCTTCCGTGAAAGCAGTCAGGCCCTTGTTGCAGTTATTACATGCTTCCAGTGCAGCAGTCGCACAGCGGATGGAATATTCTTCGGAACATTCTGTATAGGTTACCCTTTCTAATCTATCCACAGCAATTTACGCATTTGCCCTCTACCACGTCCATTCATTTTAGCTCTTGGTTAGTGACAGGTGACGGTGGTTGGCAAGCCATCTCTTTTAATATTATATTTATTTCCTCCTCTTCTTCCATTTCCTTCTTCTGCTGCTGCTGCTGCTGCTGCTGCGATGTCCTTCCAATACTACTACGACTACTACTTCTTCTTCTTCTTCTTCTCTCTCTCATTCCACATGATATTAATATCCTACGCCAAAGAAGAGAGCTTTCTTCAGACAGCCTTATCATCATCATCAACGTTCAAGATCGCTCTGTTTGCAGATCTTCACTATGGAGAGAACGCATGGACGGACTGGGGCCCACGCCAGGATGTCAGGTCTGACATGGTGATGTCCCTTGTACTCGATCGAGAGAAACCAGGTACCTCCCATCTCAATTATCATTCTCACCCCACCGACCCACCCCACTATTTTGCACAGGATAGTCATAGACATCCTTTTGTTTGGCTATGCAGTGACTGATGGACCCAATTTGAACGGCTAGGATTGCCTTTCCAAGCCCCACTATCCGTTATGTTTAAGGAGGGTCGCTGGGAGTTTTTGAAATGTGGGCACCACCAATGGATTTGTTGGATCAAATTCCTATTATTTTTTTTATGGGTAATTTAGGTAGAAGTCCAATTCTTCAAATTTAATTTGGTAGAAGTCTACCTCCGATGTTCTTGGTTGGAAGAGTCCATTAGTGCTATTAGGTTTAATGCTTGAAGTCTATTCTATTCTACTTATTTTGTGATAATTGCCATTCTACCCTAGGGTTCACTTATTGTTTTTTAGGATTTATTTTTTTTGGAGTTTATTTATTTATTTTTGGGGCTCACTTTTGGAATAGTGGCCAGCAGCTGGCTAGTCTCCGAAATAGCAGCGGTCGATGACCGGCAGGTCACCGACCAGCCATTGTTCCGGCCAACTAGTGGTTGCAGGGTGTGTTGGAAACATGAATATAAGACACATGAATATTAAGAATTCTGATTTTTTCAGTGTATAAAGAATCAGGAACATGAGACATAGGAACATTAAGAATTCTTAATTTTCGGTGTATAAATTGAAGAAATAGGATTATGTATTTGTGTACATGATAAACACGAACATCAATCAGATGTGTCGGAAACATAAACATGTTTGAAATTGATGAAACAAATTACAAGATTAAAAACAAGAATATGTGGCCATGGTGTGTAAAAAAAAAAAAACACTGCAAACAAGAAAACTGCTGGTGGCTATCGGAATTTTTAGTGCACAAATTGAAGAAACATAATCTACATGGTAAATAGAAACATCAATTAGATGTGTCACAAAGAGGAACATGTTTGAAATTGATGAAACAAATTATAAGATTAAAAACAAGAATTTGTAGTCATGGTGTGTAGAACAAAAAAAAAAAAAAAAAAAATGGAAGCAAGAAATTGCTGGTGGCCAGCTACCAGATCCAGCCAGTCAGTGCCGGTCGTCGCCAGCCGGCCCTCAGAACATTAGCCGGTTGGTGACTGGTAGGGCAGGGGTGGCCAGTAGCCTGCAGCGGGACTGTAACAGTGCTGGTCATATATATATATATATATATTTTTGTTCAATCTGTGTTTTTTTAAAAAGGAGGGGCACAATGGTATTTTTTTAGTGTTTTAGGGGCAAAAATTTCCTAATGAACTTAAAGCTCTAAGATTTGGAGGTGGACTTAAAGTCACATGACTTTTCAAAAATGGACTTGGCCCTAAAAGCCTTTTTTTTTTTTTTTTTTAAACAATGGGGCCATGGGGTTCACCTGCCTACATTTGATTATAACCTTTGTTTATATTTAGGGATTTTGTCAGACTGCGGTGGGTGTCGAGAGGAGATTGAGGGCCTTTTTTCTACCAGAATTCCAAAAATTCATGTTTGGTGATATTTTAAATTCTCCAAAAGCTATCCCACGAGGTAGAATTCCAAATCCCTCGTTTTGATGGAGTATTTTAAATTCCAACAAAATACATAAAGAACGGAATTTTAGGACCTTCAAAAAGTCATTTGAGAATTTTTAAGTGGCCAAAATTTAAAATTCTGGTAAAAGAAACATTGCATTTCAAATACCAAGGGACAAGATGTCATACCATGTCCAAGAAACCCAAACATACCAAATTCCTTTCAGGAATTCTAGTAAAGAAACAAGGTGTGGCTTGATGATCATAGGTGGGCCTTATTGCAAATTGTACAAAAGGATGGTAGCAAATATCATGTTGGGGTCCCTTTAATTTGATTCATCAAATTTGTTATGTTTCTATCAACGGCTTATGTGGAAGTCTTTTACAGTTGAGTCCACTCTGTCAACACTCTAGATCACAAAACAATTAGAAGGGTGTCAATTGGTCTAAATCAATTTTGATCTAGATCACATGAATATTACGGTTGACTTTGATCTGAGCTCATGGTCCATCTCAGACCTGCACACGTTATTGGACTGTTTGACTGTAAGCAGCCTTTTACAGACTTAAGACTCAGCGGAAGAGGTGACTTGGAGAGGGACTTTACTTGGCCTATTTTGATATTGATGGTCATCAAGAGCTGTTGTGTTTACTAAAATGTAGGAATAAGTAGGATTGTTGACATCTTAATATAGCAGTTATGTGATTGAAGAGGTATTCTATAGATATTTTTTGCTTAATAACTTCTTTTCTAACATCAGGGTTACTTAAGAACTTCATTGTTGCTTATCATTTATATTGCCAACTGGTTTTTTCACTATTTTCCTCCAAAGGAAGATGTCTCTATTGGAAATTCTACCATTGTTGTGGCTAGAAACTAGAAAGCTAAAGCAATAGAAAGTAGATTTAAGTAAATATATTAATAAGATCATTGGACTTGGGGAGTCCTAAACATTTAACTGGTGGCCAGAAAATATATGGTTAAGAAAGAGCATACCAATTTAACATATCTTTTCTGCATGGGCCAACCACAATGATAATATTGTTAGTTAAGATTTTTCTTTATGATAGCCTATGTCTTCATATCTTGTACAGGCTATAAAAAAAAAAAAAATCCTCTAGACTAAATGCACGAGTTTAGAGGCTTGGGCCAAGCATTGCATATTTCCTTTTGCTCAAAATGTTTGCATGTGGCAACTCTCATGACTAGAAAATGAACAAACAAAAGCAAAATGTTGTTGTCCTTTAAAAAAAAAATGCTATTCAGTTATGCTAATCATGCGTTCTGAAGATTTGTTGCAGATTTTGTAGTTTTTCTTGGAGACATTATTACAGCCAACAACCTACCAATTGCGAATGCAAGCTTTTACTGGGACAAGGCCATCTCGCCAACCAGGAAAAGGGGGATACCGTGGGCAACTGTCTTTGGGAACCACGACGATGCGCGATTTGAGTGGCCATCTGAATGGTTTTCAGCCAGCGGAATTCCACAGGTTCAATGCCCTCCAATGATTTCGCCGTGTGCAGGTAATAGAAAATTAGAATTTGAAGATGAACATGACAGGTCCTTACTATTTCAGGGCAATCTTTGTTTAGTGTTGTTAGGATGCTGTTCTGTATAGGTTTTCCTGGATCACTAAGTTGCTTTCAGTAACTCAGGGCTAGGATAATACGATTCATATTTTTAGACTGCTTCGGTAGAGCAGTATTGGTATAGGGGTGGCAATAGTTTGTGTTGAATCAGGTTGATCACTTTAAATGACATGTATTTACCCAGCTAGGGCCCAACCTGTTTATTGGTTGGGTTGTAAATGCCAAGCCAAAACCAATCCAGAGGTTAAAGCGGTCAACCTGAATCATGAATTACAAGTTTATGTTCAGGTTCAGTAAGCGAGTTGAATAACTAGTATGCTGAAACCATTTATTAGACAGATAGAAATTGTTAACCCAAACTCAAACTAGAAGAAAAGGGTCAAGCTGACCCTGAATTAAATATTTGGGTTTGTCTTGGGTTGGAATGAGGGGCCAGGAGTTACACACCTCTTTGTGGATACAAGCTTTCTTTTCGATTCACAAGTGGTCTGAACTCGGTTATAATTTTAGAGTATCAATGTTGAACCAAAATCATGTACATTGTTTGATAGTTCCATAGAGAACTGAGGATTCAGATTGCTGTGAGCCAGATTGTAGACTGTGAGGTGTATAGTCATCTAGAACCATTTTTTATTCTTGTATCATGGAATTCTCACTTTGTACGTGGTGAATTCCACTAGTCAATCCACACTATTCATTGCAATATGATTGGGTGGGGGGTTGGTGAACTCCACTAGTCAATCCACACTATTCATCGCAATATGATTGGGTGGGGGGTTGGTGAACTCCACTAGTCAATCCACACTATTCATCGCAATATGATTGGGTGGGGGGGTTGGTTGGAGTTACTGGGGATGCAAGAATAGATTCTAACAATTTTCTCTTCAATGGCTTCAATTTGCGATTGTAGGAGAAGCAACATGCAGCTTTGGAGGGACAACACGCTTGGAACTGATGAAGGATGAGATTGGGAAGAACAACTTATCTTATTCTGAAAGTGGACCCATTGACCTGTGGCCTAGTGTTTCAAACTATGTATTGCATGTGCCATCATCAGAGAATCCAAAATCAACTGTTGCATTTCTGTATTTTCTGGATTCTGGTGGTGGATCTTACCCAGAAGTCATCTCTAATGCGCAAGTGAGATGGTTTCAACAGAAGTCACAAGAGATTAACCCAGGTTCAAAGTAAGCAAATTTAGATATTTTTCTTCCTACTTTTTTTTTTCTTTGCACTTGCACTGACAATAAGAAAAGAGCCATTTTCTGGTGCATCTGATGGCTAGTAAAAGGAAATAAAATGCAGCATTTATCTAATAAGTAGTGATTTGAGTGCAGTTTGAAAATCAAGTAAGTTGACCTGTAACTCACCTGAGATAGTAGCCCAATATTGGATGGGTTATTCAGTTTGAATCAACACAGATACAGAATTAAATGTATGTTGAGTCATTGGATCCAAAGAAGAAGATATAGAGCTTTCTTGTTTGTTTTCAAATAATTCAGTTTCTTCCTTTTACTATCCTGTATCCATAGATACGATAAATTTAAAAATAAATTATTACTTCTACCACCCTTGCTTGTTTCTTTGTCAAGGGTGATCCAACTGAGTTGTGTTCCTGGTGCTGATTTAGGGACTATGTTTCAGGCCACACACAACAATAATTTATTTTGGTGTTCTAAACATGGCTGTTTTAGACTTTTCAGTGGCGTAATAATGTATTCTTAAAGGCCAGTTCTACCCCACTTGGATTGTTGGAAGTTGGAACTCGACTGCCCTGCAACCCAGGGACCTGTAACTCTAATCACCTGTTATTGGTTGTAGAAAAGAATAAGAAACTGGTTATCCAAATGTGAAAACTGTATGCTTGGAGTTACTTACAATCAAGTAACCTATATCTGAAGTTGGTTGTTTATTTCCTTGAGACTAGGTTTAGGTTACTTTATACTCAGGTTACCTGTTACTGTCCTGTATTTGATTATTGCAAAGATGAAAGAACCGTAGACTTATGTCAGCTTATCCAAATGCTAAAACTGTGGTTTTCCACAATCCTTTGGTTCTAACACAGGTTGTGTTACTCAAAAGGTTGCATGACCTTTTCTGACAGGGTCCCTGAGCTGGTTTTTTGGCATATACCAAGCAAGGCTTACAAGAAAGTTGCCCCTATATTTGGAGTTCACAAGCCATGTGTTGGATCAATTAACAAGGAGAGAGTTGCTGCCCAAGAAGCAGAATGGGGGATCATGGATGTTCTCCTGAGCAGGCCTTCTGTCAAGGTGAGAAAAAACCCTTAACATGCACTTTAATACATCTGTGCATCAGTACACAATCAAGGGGGTATGAAATATCTGTAAGGCTATGCACCAAACTTGTGTACAAATTCTCTCTGCCATCCAATTGGTGCAATATCTTTTGGATGGCCCATAAACTCAGTGGTGGTCATAGAAACAGCCGCCATATCACCCTGCCCCCAACTATTCACAATGTTCACTCACTAAGGCTTTTCAATTTACCATCACCAAATAACCTGGGAAACAAGATTCGTGGAACAAGACCCTTACCTTCAACTCTTGCCCCTACAATATCACACACCCCACATGCTAGTTGCACTGTTGGCACCTTTCCCACCCTGAGCCCATGTCCTCCGCCTAATACTTGAGCACGATCACCCTTCTCCATAAAGCATCCCCATCCTTGCCAAACCACCACCACCATTTTGCCAATAAAGAATGGTTCATATCTTGCAACTCCACCATACCCAAACCACCTGCTTTTATGTGCCTATGTACCTCACCACCTTGTCCACCAGAGTGGAGAGTGTAGACTTCTGTTTTCATTGGCACTCTCTCACAAACAATGTTGCTGGATCCTTTCCAACTTAGCTACAGAACAGTAATGTTAAACATGGATATGTAATAAATCCACAAATCTGCAATGTAGCCTTAATCAGCAACTGTCTTCTCCATGTTGAGAGCTTCTTCCTGAACTGGGTGATAACTGGGTTACAAAGCAACTTGGTTCTAGGATTAGGCCGCATAGCAAGCCTCAAGTATGCCATTGGAAAAGAGCCGATCCCTACCAAGATTGTTATCTAAAGTGAGCATTGAGTCCTCATTCACACCAAAGCAGCAATCCCACTGACCGACTCTTCCTTAAATTCACTTTGATCTTACAAATTCCTCAAAACGAATAGATGGTCCTAACTTCCTCCTCATGTAAGTCAAATGAGCAAAATGATCATGTCATCGATAAACTGCTAGAACGTATGGACCATATTACCATGACTGGTCCTCAATCCATGAATCAACTCCAACTCCTCAGCTTTAAGGAAAAGTGCACAAAACCACGACAGTTGTGAACAGGGATGGGGATAAAATGCTCCCATGCCTAAGCCCTCTAGAAGTCTTAAGCAATCTATTTGGAGAGCCATTAAAAAAAAGGTGATAGAGATATATTCTGTAATGCATCCCCTTCAGGCAGCACCAAACCCCATCCTCTCCGGCACATAATTGACAACTGACCACAGAAAATGCTTGTAAGCCTTTTCTAAATTAACTTTGAATGCCAAGCCCTTTCATTTCCTTATTCCAGCAATGAATCTACTTGTTTGCCACTAGTGCCCTGTTTTAATTTTGTCTAACTTCTACAAAGGCACCTTGATTCACGCTACATGGAGGACCTTTAGGCAATTTGCAAGGGTCTTATCTATAGTTTATAGATGAAGCCCATTCAACTTATGGGGCCTGAAAATCGATGAAATAAAGTTTTTATTCAACTCCCTGTTTAATGTACCCATTTTTATTGAACAACAAAAATCTTCATTAAATCATCTTTAAGAAAGTCTAATCCTGCCCTTATTGAAAGCAAAATTGGAACCGTCTAGGGTGAAAACCACCCACGCCCACACCCACAAAAAAATGAAGAAGAAGCAAAAACCTAATAATTCACTCTCAAACACCTTTTTTTTTTTTTTTTTGAATGATAACACAATTTTATTAGAAGCCAAACAGCATAGGAGACATATACTGAAAGCAACATAGGAAACAAACGAAAGAAAGAAAACTCAAGAACAAAGCTCACAGGTCTAGAGTAGAAACAAAGTCAACAATAAGATCATCACTACTAACTCCCCTTTTAGCTAGAGAATCTGCGATGTCGTTGGCAGATCACTTAACATGAGTGAAGGAAACATTGAGCTTGCATGCCACATCGATCACCTCTTCACACAAGTCTGCAAGATGCCACGGAGGTTTTGAAGATCTAGAAGCCCTTCCGATCAAACAAGAGCAGCCCCTTCTGTAATGAAAGTTTTGAGACCCATCTTAGCACCTTCTCTAAGACCCGTACAAGGAGCAAATAACTTGGCCTCATTAACTGATCTAATGCCAGAAGGCCCTGAGAAAGAAAGAACTTGAATTCCTTCTTGGTCTTTAAAGACAACCCCCATGCCAGATTGACCCAGGCTACCTATAACACTCCCATCAAAGTTAAGTTTAATAGTGCCCACCGGCGGGGGAATCCAATGATGCCTAATGAGGACTCTATAAGGAGTAGAGAAGGCCACTTTTGTCCAATTTCTCATTAGTAAATCAATTGGATGGCCTTTAAAAATTGGATGACCAAATATTTCATGAGCTCTGGATTCATATAATCCATTTTTTTGATTAACTATCTTCAGCACAATCAAATTTATTCATGTTTGTAGGCAGTATTTGTTGGTCATAATCATGGGTTGGATTGGTGCTGCCCTTACAAGAAACTGTGGCTCTGCTTTGCTCGCCATACAGGTTATGGAGGTTATGGAAACTGGCCCAGGGGGGCTAGAATCATTGAAATCTCTGAACAAGCCTTCTCTATCAGATCATGGATAAGGATGGAGGACGGAGACACACACAGTGATGTTGTTCTCTATTCATGATATTCTTTAAATTTATTCATGACATATTTTAGATGAATAAGAGCACCATTGAAAGGACAGATTGGTTTCCCTTCTCATCAATATTGTCATTTGGCATCAAATGTTAGTATAGACTCTAGTTATCCACATAGTTTAGCGGTCCATAAGAGTATCAAGGGTATAGTTCAGGTGTCCATAAGAGTATAAAGGGTACTTTGTGAATTAATGCTAAGCCTGAAACCTATATACTCCTCCCTGAAGGAGTTAATATTCACCACTCCTCCCTAAGCATATGCTTGGCAGTCTACATGTTTTTACTTGAGATGTCTCTAATATACAGTTGAAGAAGAATGTCTTGCAAATTGGCTGGTGTGGAAATGAAACTAGAATTGACCTGACCTACTAATATGTCATTTTTATGTCCAAATTAATAATTATAGGTCACATTAAGGCCCGTGATCTGAAGGCATAGTTTAATGAAAAACCTAGCTCCAATCAGAATACTAAAATAATAATATAAAATGCCTATTATAAGTTTGTTGTTGTAATTTATTCGCTTGGAGTTTACTGCTCATGAATCCATCCAATAAGGAAGATGTTTGTGTGTTGCTTAAAACATAAAAGCAAGCAGTTTGATGTGTGTCTCTGTGTGTTTTTTACACTTAAAACATCACAAAAATTGGAATTGGCTTCCCTTTGATACTGATATCTAATTAAAATAGGTAAGTCCTTTGGATTCTTTTTGTTGGACTTATTAGGATTAGGTTGGTGAGCACATTGAAAGAGGATAAACTTTAGGTTTTGAATTAATATTTCAAATGGGTGACTCATTATGAGATGGATTCTTGTAAGAAAGCCAAAGCGAAAAGTGATCCGTTTTTAAGTGATTTTTGTGGTGAGCTTTTTAGTTACCTAAGTAGATTTCTTTGTGCAGGGCATCATGGACTCGATATCAATATCCACACCTGTATTGGAAGCATCCAGCCCCCTAAACATACCTCCTTAAAATACACTACCCCTTAGCAATTGCTACAAGCTTACAATTGACCATCCAACTGTAACTCACAGTTAGATTGAAAAAAAAAAAAAAACCACCGTTAACACCATTAACCTTGAAGGCCATAAATCAAGAGGTTAGAAATTAGAATAATATAACCCAACCACCCTGCGCCACCTGGTGACAGCCCGAAGTAGGCTCCAGGTGATTCAAACTTCAACTTATAGGATAAAATAATAACCCAAAAACCCGAATGGATCTGCTGTGGCACTATCATGAATTTAAGTGTGAATCAGTTATTTACCACAAAGAAAACAGAAAGTGTGGTTCAGTTACCATGCATGAACAATACCCTCTGCCATGATGTTTGCACTGCTTTTTTCTTTCTTTTATTTTAATGTTTCTTCTTGTTTTCACATGCATAGCTGCACGCCATCTCCCCGACGGCATGCAGTAGATTTCAACACAATAAGAAGTTGGTATGTGGTAGGGGCACTACTGACTACAATAAACAGTATCTTCAAGTACTTCTTCCCTTCCCTACCGGCTCTAAGAAAGAAAATAGAGACATTGTAGAAAACAATATATACTTGTTGCATGGGAGATCCTATCTAGGAAAAAGTCTACCATCTGTCGAGCTACCAATTCCATCCTGCGTGGGTCCCACAGGTTGGTGACCCAAACCACCATGATCAATTAGTCAACCTTAGCCAACGTTTTGATCAGCGACCCACATGCAGACTGGCAAGGTGAATGCTGATCCGTTAAGTTGAATTTAAGTGCATTAGACTTGGTATGTGGAAACAGGTCTGAAACATGCAAGATGGGTGGAAAATTTGGCTGCTAGCCGCCCTTAAATTTCAAAAGTGAGCCCCATTTGATAACATCTTTTGTGTGGGATTTCAATTTGTAGTTAAGTTTCTGCCGAGAACTCGTGGTACATCAGTAATGGATCATGCAACATGTTTGTGGGATTTGTACCAAACGCATTATTACTCCAAATTTGACAAAATCAAGAATAGTTTGTGCCATTAGATTTACATGTTACATGATCAATCCAAGTTTCACACATCATATATATATATATATAGACTATAGAGTGCATCAAGCTAAAGTGGGACTACACATGAGAAAAAGGGTGCAATACGACGAGTAGAATCTATGGTCGGAAGAAAACTTGTTCTAATTTTTTCAAATAGCCCATTTTTCCGCCGTTGGGTGGATCACATTTTTCCTGTGGAGAAGAAATATGAAATGAACTAGAGGGTCTCAATTTTCTAAGTGAGGTGTAGGATGTAGGAATGTGGAATTCCTCATTCATGAAAGTCAAAATTCATAGATAGTAAAATCCTCTTGGTGCACAAAGGCACCAAAAAGGACTGTTTTTTTCCCTTTATTCCTTTGTATTTGTATGTAATCCAGTGGAGAACACAACCCCATCCATAGTGAGATTGGCAATAGCAGCACTGTCTGTATTCAATGGCTTGGATCCTTGATTAGGTGGGCCTTGCTATCACCCAATAACGTGGTGGCCAGGAGACCCGGACATGAATTGCACACTGATTGAAAGTGATTTTGTCAACTTCCAAACAACATCCTTTTTTTGTGCAGCAGAAACACCTGATTGCCTTCATATACGTTCACCAAACTAACCATGCAAGCCAGGGGTAGGTCAAGTCGGACATTGATTCAACCTAAGCCCAATCCAGATTGGATGTGGGTAAATTCAAAACCGATCTCAACCCATGTCAGAGCCCAGACAACACTGACTTTAGCCTGACCCAAATTATAAATTTCCTCCCTAACGCGTTTGACTTGGTTTAATAAGGTTGGACTCGGGCGGGTTGGGTTGGATGCCCAACCTCTTTTTATTTGATTTTCCTTTCAAAAGTTACAGAATTTAGAAAACATGTGTCAATACGAATTTAATGTATGTACTAAATATCAAGATATATGTTTTAATACAAGTTGCATATCCGGGTCGAAATTGAGTGCCGAAGCGCTGACACAAAACCTGACATAAAATTGCATGTCAGATTTCGGGTCTGAACTGGACCCAAACATGCCCAACCCAATTTTCTCTTACGGCTGAATTGGTCATGTGTATTTTGGTTCGGCCTAAAGAATCTCAAAGAAATGGATTCATTGGATAATATAGCCTGAAATGACCTCAATTCATACATGATGACAACCAACAACCAAGATATTCAAAATTAAAACTAAAACCTCCAACTAATCATATTCAATTCAATCCTAATCTTAATTCTCTAACACGGCCCAACCCAAATTACTCCCTATTGCATGCTTGTAGTTTTACTTGTTCACAGAAAGAAGGTGCCTCGCTCAACGCTTCTCCTGAGCCTTTGACTATTGTATAGTTTGTATCAAGAAATAAGTACGGAGATGGTGATTGGATAAATGTGGCAGCCCTTCAAATTCAATAAAAAACATTCATTCCATCTTTACATATATTGCCAGTTTTATGTCATTTTCATTCACTCCGTGAGTGCAAAGAAAAGTTCCAACTTGTATGTTGATTATTTCTACAGATTTGTATCCATGTCTCCACGGTACCTTCATCATTCTATTTTTCATTTCAGCAGCAGCGTTTGAACGCTTCCTTTGATGTATTGAATTGGCAAATTTTGTTGGCGGGTAGTTCAACTGACGCATTCATGATGACCATACTATATATGGCCTTTAAAAGGTTCGTAGAGTAGAGACACAGAGAGAAGGAATTCAAGAGTTCTGTTTCCATGGATCCAAGGCTCTTTGTTTGTGTTTGTGTCTTTATGCAATTCCTCTCCCAGTTTAACAGCTTTGCAGGTACTGCTATTGTTGTGTTAATAACATGATGAGCCCATCATAATTCCATAATTTTTTTTTTATCCACTGCGCTCCAAATGTCTATGATTCACTCCTTCCTAGAAGTTGAGAGTGCGGTAGATACAATTATCACATGTTCATTAGGTTTCTATTTGTTTTGAATCTTGTCAACAAAAAGCTCAAATTGGTCTTGATTAAAATCTATACTCAGTGCTTACCCGAATGATCCTTGATGATTTCATGCAGTAGCGCAAAGTGTGGGAGTGAACTATGGCATGAAGGGTGACAACCTTCCAACAGCAGAGCAGGTCATAGCTCTGGTGAAATCAAACAACATCAAGAGAATTCGCCTATTCGACCCGAACCCCGATGCCTTGAAGGCTCTAGAAGGTTCTGGAATCGAAACCATCCTGGGCACACTCAATCAGGATCTCCCAAAGCTGGGGAGTGATCCATCATTTGCCGCCAATTGGGTCAACACCCATGTTGTCCCACACGCAAGCTCTGTTGTTTTCCGATATGTGTCTGCCGGTAATGAAGTCATTCCAGGTGACCTTGCGGTCAATGTGCTTCCTGCCATGAGGAACCTCGATAGCGCTTTGAAGGCTGCCAACCTAAAGATTCCAGTCAGTACCTGTGTTGCTACGCAAGTACTAGGAGTGTCATATCCTCCTTCTCAGGGCGCCTTCTCTGAAGCGACAAGCAGCATCATGGCGCCCATCACTGCCTACTTGGAAGCCAATAAGATACCACTCCTTGTCAATGTGTACCCTTACTTTGCTTATGCCGGTAACCCCAGTGAAGTAAGATTGGATTATGCACTCTTCACAGCAAAAGACGTGGTTGTGAGGGATGGAGGACTTGCATACTATAACCTATTTGATGCCATAGTTGATTCAGTGTACGCAGCAATGGAGAAAGCGGGTGGACCGTCTGTTGATGTTGTAGTCGCTGAGACTGGCTGGCCGTCGGCTGGAAATGGAGACATGACAACAATCTCAAATGCCCAGACTTACAACAACAACTTGATTGCACACTTGTCTCAGAGTACTGGAACACCCAAGAGGCCAGGGAAGAACATTGAGACATACATGTTTGCCATTTTTAATGAGAACCTCAAGCCCGCTGGTGTTGAGCAGAACTTTGGATTGTATCAGCCCAACATGACCCCGGTGTATCCAGTTAATTTCTCTACATAGAGGATGTCAATTGATAATTATTGTTTCAATATTGTTTAGGCTGTACATTTTTTTGGATTTGTGTTCATGTTGGTAGCAGATTAGTACAATCTATTGATATGAAGAAATAAGGGTAATCAGTATTTGAGATAATGTGTTTGTTACAGTAGGAAGAAAAATTGTTGTGTGTATGTGATCTTCCTTGAACGTATACCCTCTTGTGATCATCTTCTTCTATGTTGTGTGTTTCTCCCATCGGTGTGGATAAATCCGTGGACACACACACACACAACAAACTGGTATCAGAGCCTTAGGATTGTGCTGCTGTGACGATTGACAGATATCCACGAAAAGGGATCAGGTTGATCGGAAGTGGGCCACGGATTTTTTTAGAACAGAGAACAGAGGATTTGATCTCTGTTATTCTGCCCCTGTTTCGGAAAAGAACTGAGAGAAGAATCCAGCCTGGATTTGCTGAGGTCCCTACAGATCTCAGGTGGGCCACTCCTTGCTGTTGCCTAACTGCAGATACGGGAGATCTGGGCTGGGTCTTTCATCTCTGTGATCGGTAGAGAATTTGAAGGGAGCCGAGGATCGGGATCGCCGCTCCGTCAAGGCCGCTGCCTGAGAAGAACGCCGTCGTTCCTACGTCGCGTTTTCACAGGTCTCTCCGTTGCTGCCGTCGCCGGGCTTCGTCTGCGCTAGACCACGCACAGGAGAGGCGTGGGTCTTTTGTTTTCCTTGTGTAGTCTCTTTGTTGCAACACAAAAGTCTCTGGAACATAAGGCGACTATAATGAAAAAAAACAGAGAGCGATTGTGTGAAGCCAGCTGTTGCTTACATTTGGTGAGAAAAAGTTAAGTCCTTGTACACCTGAGCACCACAGAAACTAGTGGTCTCTCAGGTCTCCATTCATCAAGCCAAGTCAAGCTCAAGTTCGGGTCAGCCTGACCCGAGTGGACCAGCAGCCAAGCCAAAGTAGAGGCGCCGACATTCAGCATGATGCCAAGTGCGGTCAACGCTAGTTTGACAAGGATCGATGGCTAGAAAATATTTTTGCAATATCTTGATCATTTGACGTCTGGTCGGAGATTCGTTTCAGCCTACAGACTTATTTTGAGCAGATTTACACAGTAGAAGAGGGTGATTGGCTATTTCAAGTTTAATGAGGAGATTTGACTAATCGGAGTGTAGAAACTTGTTTCTGCAATATCGAAGTCATCTGGACTTGGATTTTAGATCCATTTTTTTTAGCGTGCTTATGGTAACAAGATCTATAGTGTGGTACAGAAATCTCACAGGAATGGATGTAGAATTTGAAATTAAAAAATTCAATGGCTAAAATGACTTCAACTTATGGCGTATAAAGATGCACGCACTGTTGGTTCAGAAGAGATTGCAAAAGGCACTGGAGGAAAAGAATGGCCTTCCTGCAATGATGTCGGATCCAAGCAAAGAAGATATGCTGGAGAAAGCATATGGAGCGATTTTGTTATGCTTGAGCGATGGAGTATTGTGGAAGGTTGCTCGGGAGAAAATTGCTACTGGGTTGTGGCAGAAATTAAAAAATCTGTATATGACCAAGTTATTGACAAACCATTTATATATGAAGAAACGGTTGTTCACTTTGCAAATGTATGAAGGTACATCTATCTCCAACCACCTTGATGCATTTAGTAAATTTATAATGGACTTTGAAAATATAGATGTCAGCGATGATCATGAAGATCAAGCAATCATGCTGCTATGTTCTTTACCACTCTCGTATGATCATTTTGTGGATAACATAATGTATGGTAGGGAGACTTTATCCAGAGATGATGTAGAGACAGTCTTAAACTCTAGAGAGATGAAAAAAAAGGTTGTATCTAAAAACAATGGCGATAGTTTAGGCGAGGGTTTGATGGTGCGTGGAAGAAGAGAGAGAAAAGGTTTGAACAAAAGAGGCAATTCAAGATCAAAATCAAGATCTAGAAAAATAAAGTACTTTCACTGTCACAAGGAAAGGCACTTTAGAAAGAAATGTCCAAAACGTAAAGGTAAGGAGCAAATTTCTAATTCTGAAAATGTAGTTGTTGTTGCAGCAGATAATTCTAATGGTGGAGATGTTCTCTTTATTATTATCAGTAGCCCAGGTGATGAGTGGATCATTGATTCAAGTTGTTCCTACTATATATGTCATAATAGGGATTGGTTTACCACTTATCAATCCATAGATAGTGGTAAAGTTCTTATGTGCAATAATATGGCTTATAAGGTTGTTGGGATAAGCTCAATCCGAATTAAAATGTATTACGATATTGTGAGAACCTTGTCCGATGTTAGGCATGTTTTGGAATTGAATAAAAACTTGATTTCCTTGGGTACTTGTCACGACCCGAGCCCAGAAATTGGGGGTTAGCGAAAAGCTAAATCAGTGACACACGTACTCCCGTGCACGTGCATCCAAACCCAGTCCAGATGCACACACACAAGGGATCTAACACGTGCGAACTAAGCGTACGCGGAAGCTGTACATATCATAGCAAGCAACAAAGGAAAAGCGGAAGCCAAAACAAATGCGGGACGGAAAAGATAAAGCTAAATACAATACAAGAAAACCAGATACAAGTCTGGGTACACGACAAAATCGAGATGTACAAATATACAGAGTACAAGTCCAAAGTCCAAAGTATAAAATACATAACCTCAAAAACCAAAACCAAAAGCCACTGAAGATATGCATGTACGCACTCGGCAGAGATGATCAGGCCCACTCTGCCAAACCGAAGGGTGCCTCTAAACTCGGCCCTGCAGCCTCCTCGACCGCCGGGGAGCTGGGCAAGGGATCTGTGCCTGCAACACCACAGACAACACAGATGAATACAACGATCCAGCAAATACAAGTAACATGGATGAAACACTCATAGTATCAAATTGAATAAGGACAGAATAGAAATTTCAGAGTTTCATCTTAGTATGCTAAGCAAATCGTGCATAGAAGTAAAGCATGATAAGTGAATCAAAGCATAGAAATACTGAACTAAGTGGCTACTACGTTAACCATATTCTCTCCAATAGAGAGCAGAGCAGAGCAAAGCAGAGGAGAACACCACTGACCGGGCCAGGGTACAGGTGGGTCTCGGTTTCCTGGGTTCCGGGGTCCCAAGACAAAGCGACACTGCAGTGATACAGAGATACAGAGATCTAAGCCAGAGGTAACCCCGTCGGGCATCCTAGGGCTGAGGCTGAGTAGAGCCAGACTAATACCAATCAAATTAAATCCAAAAGAAGGGAGATTATCCGCTTTGGACTCACCGATGGCAAGGACCGGATCTTATCCTCACGTATTAATCTCTGGGCAGAGCCACCAGGGAATACCCAAAATATACAAAGCCAGAAATATACAAAGCATAGCCAAAAGTCAGATCAGAACATAGATTAAGTCAAAGCCCAGCATAGACCAAAGCATAGTGCAGATCGAAGAATAAGACAGATATACAGGACGAAAGCAAAATGACCTCGTAATGCATAGACATAGATTTGCAGAATAGAGGGCAAAACTGTAAACAATATGCAATGCATCTCAGATTAATACGGAGTCAAGGGTCATTACAAGCCAATACTAATCTAGTTGCTCACTATCACTAACCGTGCATGTTGATGTAGTTTTAAGTTATTCAATGCACCGTTGCCGTCCTAGTGTTGCAATGTAATCCTCATGTGCGCCGAAGTCCCTTAAACCAACACCCATGGGGTGGTGCTTAACAGTGAATCAACGCTCACATGAATGAGTCACAGCCTAACAGACTCTTCATGCGATCCAAAGCATCCAGCGGGCCGGTTTACGTGGGTGGTTAACCTGTATTTGAGCCCTACAAGCCTCACCATTATCCTAAGTTTTATGTCGGATTTGCCATGCCTAACGGTTTAGCCATGAGAGACCTATGGTTGAGCCGAAGACATCTTACGCGCTCGTCGTAATATGCACTACGGCTTAACCGTGGTTCCATTAAAAACACAGCTAAACTGGTCATCTTTCACCTCTGATCTGAGACCTTTTTCGGCTGAGCTGCGGTTCAGTATACGGCTTAGCCGTAGACCAATCCACGGCTTAGCCGTAGCATTCCACTGCTTAGCCGTAGCCACACCGTAGAAGTACTGCATAGGGAAAGTTTCAACTGATCAGAGATTTAATTCGCGGCTGGGTTACGGTTGGGTCACGGCTAGCTTACGGCTCAGCCGTAGGACAATTTACGGCTTAGCCGTAGCCTAGCCGTAGAACAAAAGTGAAATTGCAAGTCTCTGGAAATCAAGCCGTAGAGGTTTACGACTTAGCCGTACAATACAGAGAGCCAATTCGGGATAGTTACAGAAACGAAAAGTTGGTACAGAAACGTTCCAAAACAAGCTCAATTAATCTCTACATCTTAGAAATTGGCTGTAAAACCTTCTACACAAAGAATGAGAATGAATCAAAGCAATCAAACAAAACACCCATATGTGTTATCAATTCCTGTACTTATACTTGCCTCAAAACTCTGTCAATCCACTGAATCAAGCTCCAAATCAACTAAAATCAAATCAAATCAAAGAAACAACACATGCATGAGATGAGGACACAGAAATCAGAGAAGGAGAGATGCAATTGGAGAAGAAGAAAGAAGAGTTGCAGAGAACCCACTTACCAAGCCACAGACAGAGATGGAGAAGAGAAAAGAAAACCCAAATCAAGATGGGTGCAAGCTCCCAACACCAACCAAGAACGAGAAGAGGAGAGAAATGGAAAGGAAGGAACGTGGCTCTCTCTCTCCCAGAGCTGTGCATGCAACGTTGAAGCCAAATGAGCAGGGAGTTGGACATCTGGCTGATGACTCAATATATAGGTTTGGAGTTTAAAACAAGGTTCGAAGAGTTTGAACTATTTACAGTTTAAGTCACAAGAAGGTCCAACTTCTCCAATTGACTCTAAACGGATCTGACACAGTTACGGAAAATAACGAGCTCAACAAAATACACATGCTGACACCAAGATGATGCAAAGATGATGCACTCAAAGTAAAAGCAAAATTACGAAAAAGGGCTTAGAACTACCTATCTCAGGTCAAAGGTTACTCAACTACCTATCCAAGACCCAAAACCAAGTCCAAAGGAATAAAACAATAGCAAAACACACTAATGAGCCACTAATCCGGCTCAAAGGGAATCGGAGTGTTACAGTACTCTTGACTCCAATGACTGTAATTACAAAGCTGGAGGTGGATTCATGAGAATTTCCAAGGGCGTTCTTGTGGTGATAAAGGGACAAAAGCAAAATGCTCTCTATTTTCTTCAAGGTAGCACGGTTACAGATGCTGCTACTGTGTCGTTATCAGATTCAAATTTGGACATTACCAAGCTGTGGCATATGCGGCTTGGGCATATGAGTGAGAGGGGTATGTAAGAACTAAGTAAACAAGGTTTACTGTGTGGCCAGAAATTGGAAAAGCTGGACTGCTGTGAGCATTATGTATTCGGAAAGTAATGCAAAGTCAAGTTCAGTACAATAGTTCATTGGATCAAAGGTAGTTTGGATTATATCCATTATGACCTTTAAGGACCCTCTGTTGTTCCATCTCTTGGTAGTGGGAGATATATGTTGATCTTTATTGATGATTATTCTTGGAAGGTATGGGTGTATATTTTAAAGCACGAAGATGAAGTCTTTGCACAATTCAAGCAATGGAAGGCTATGATTAAAAAGCAGATAGGTAAACAGATTAAGTGCTTAAGAACTGACAATGACTTGGAATTCTTTGGAAGTGCTTTTAATGAGTTCTACAAGGATGAAGGAATTGTAAGACATCGCACAGTCAAGAATGCACCGCAACAAAACGAGCTTGCAGAATGGATGAATAGAACTCTACTGAAAAGGACCTGGTGTAGCTCTACAATGCCCGGTTATCTAAGAAGTTTTATGTGGAAGCTGTTAATACAGCTTGTTACCTGATCAACAGGTCTCCATCAATGGCTATCAAGTGTAAAACTCTTAAAGCGGCATAGTTTGGCTCTCCGGCTAAGTACTAAAATTTGTGAATATTTTGTTATCGTGCTTATGCTCATGTAAATGATGGTAAGCTTGAACCAAGGGCAAGAAAGTGCATATTTTTAGGACATGCATATGGGGTGAAAGGTATAGGCTATGTTGCCTAGATGGAAAATCACCCAAATTCATTATCAGTAAAGATGTAACCTTTTGATGAGTCTGTAATATTGAAACCAAAGCAGGAGTGCCTTGATACTGGAACAGACCACAATGTTAATAAACAGGTGGACCTTAAGGTGAAAGCTTTAGAAAACTTGCAAGAAAAATTGCAAGATGTCCCAACTCAGCAAGATGAGGTACAAGGGTCAAATAAGGAGAATGCAGTTCCATAAGATTACATGCTTATTGGGGACAGAGAAAGGAGGCAGATTATGTGTCACAACCTGAGCCTAGAGATCGGGGGTTAACGAAAAGCCAAACCTGTGACACACGTACTCCCATGCACGTGCATCCAAACCCAGTCCAGATGCACACACACAAGGGATCTAACACGTGCGAAACAAACGAACGCGGAAGCTGTAGATATCATAGCAAGCAACAAAGCAATAGCAGAAGCCGAAAAATGCGGAACGGAAAAGACAACGATAAATACAATACTAGAAAACCAGATACAAATCTGAGTACATGACAAAATCAAGATGTACAAATATACAGAGTAACAAAGTCCAAAGTGCAAAATACAACATCTCCAAAAACCAAAACCCAAAACAGATAGCCACGGAAGATATGCATGTACGCACTCGGCAGAGGCGATCAAGCCCACTCTGCCAACGCGGAGGGTGCCTCTAGGCTCTGCCCTGCAGCCTCCTCGACCGCCGGGGAGCCGGGCAAGGGATCTGTGCCTGCAACACCACAAACAACACAGTGAATACAACGATCCAGCAAATATAAGTAACAGGGACGAAACACTCATAGTATCAAATTGAATAATGACAGAATATTAATTACAGAGTTTCGTATTAGTATGCTAAGCAAATTGTGCATAGAAGTAAAGCATGATAAGTGAATCAAAGCATAGAAATATTGAACTAAGTGGCTACTACGTTAACCATATTCTCTCCAATAGAGAGCAGAGCAGAGCAGATGAGAACACCACTGACCGGGCTAAGGGTACAAGTGGGTCTCGGTTTCCTGGGTTCCGGGGTCCCAAGACAAAGCGACACTGCAGTGATACAAAGATACAGAGATCTAAGCCAGAGGTACCCCGTCGGGCATCCTAGGGCTGAGGCTGAGTAGAGCCAGACTAATACCAATCAAATCAAATCCAAAAGAAGGGAGATTATCTGCTTTGGACTCACCGATGACAAGGACCGGATCTTATCCTCATGTATTAATCTCTAGGCAGAGCCACCAGGGAATACCCAATGAATCAGAGATATACAAAGCCAGAGATATACAGAGCATAGTTGAAATACAGATCATAGCATAGATTAAGTCAAAGCACAGCATAGATCAAAGCATAGTGCAGATCGAAGAATAAAACAGATATACAGGACGAAAGCAAAATGACCTCGTAATGCATAGACGTAGATTTGCAGAACAGAGGGCAAAACTGTAAACAATATGCAATGCATCTCAGATTAATACGGAATCAAGGTTAATTACAAGCCAGCCCTAATCTAGTTGTTCACTATCATTAACCGTACAAGTTGATGTAGTTTTAAGTTATTCGATGCACCGTTGCCATCTAAGTGTTGCAAAGTAATCCTCGCGTGCACCGAAGTCCCTTAACCCAACACCCATGGGGAGGTGCTTAACAGTAAATCAACGCTCACATGAATAAGTCACAGCCTAACAGACTATTCATGCGGTCCAAAGAGTCCATTGGGCAGGTTTACAAGGGTGGTTGACCAGTATTTTAGCCCTACAAAGTCACACCATTATCCTAAGTTTTATTTCAGATTTTCCAGGTCTTATGGTTTAGCCATGGGTGACCTACGGCTTAACCGTATACACTTTACGGCCTAGCCGTAACTTGCACTACGGCTTAACCGTTGTTCCCTTCAATACACAACTAAACTGGTCATCTTCCACCTCTGATCTGATACATTTCACGGCTGAGCTACGGTGGAGTCCACGGCTTAGCCGTAGACCAATCCACGGCTTAGCCGTAGCTTCACCGTAAGAGTACTGAAATCAGAAAGTTTCAACTGATCGGGGTGATAATTCACGGCTGGGTCACGGCTAGCTTACGGCTCGGCCGTAGAACAGTGTACGGTTCAGCCGTAGCCTAGCCGTAGAACAAATTACGAAAATTGAAGTCTTTGGAATCTGAGCCGTAGAAAGTTACGGCTTAGCCGTATAATACAGAACACGAAATTGAAGTGGGTACAGAAACTGAAATTTGGTACAGAAACTTAGCAAAACAAGTTCCAGAGGTTCCAAAATCACAGAATTTGGCTGTAAAACACAACAGACATGTATAGGATGTAATAGATGAAATCAAACAGTCAAACAAAATACCCATATGTGTTATATAATCCTGTACTTATACTTGCCTCAAAGCTTAGCCAAATCCACTGAGATCAAGCTCCAAATCAACTAAAACCCAAGCAAAGCGAAGCAAAACACAATCCATGAGCATGCAGAGAGAGAGAGAGAGAGAGAGAGAGAGAGATGGGAGATCCAATTGGAGAAGAAGAGTTGGAGAACCCACTTACCTCAAACCATAGACAGAGATGAGAGAGAAGGAACCCAAATCGAACTTAGTGTAATCCAGCGACAACTAAGAGAGAGAGGAGAGAAGTGAAGAGAAGAGACTGTGGACGTGGCTCTCCTGGAGCGGCATGCAACGTTGAGGCAAAGGAAATGAGCAAGGGAGAGACATCTGGAGGATGACTCATATATATAGTTTTGGGAGTTTAAATAAACAGCCAATGAGTTTCAGCTATTTACAGTTTAAGTCACACAAGGGTCCCACTTCTCCAATTGACTCCGAATGGGTCTGAGGCAGTTATGGAAAACAACGAGCTCAACAAAATACACGTGCTAACACCAAGATGATGCAAATATGATGCACTCGAAGCAAAAGCTAAATTACGAAAAAGGGTTTAGAACTACCTATCCCAGGTCAAAGGTTACTCAACTACCTATCCGAGACCCGAAACCAAGTCCAAAAGGGTAAAACAACAAAAAAAAAAAAACACTAATGAGCCACTAATCCGGCTCAAAGGGGATCGGAGTGTTACATCCTCCCCCACTAGGAATCATTCCGTCCTCGAAATGACCACCTACCTGCGCAAAGAGCTGTGGGTACTGGCGCGCTAGCTGCTCCTCGAGCTCCCATGTAGCCTCATCTGGACCGTGATGCTCCCACATCACTTTAACCCATCTGATAGTTCTGGTGCGGAGAATCTGCTCTCGTGTACCAACGATGCGAAGCGGACGCTCAACGTAAGTTGCATTAGGCTGAATCTGAATGTCATCGTATCGAATCACATGGCTCGGATCTGGCACGTACTTACGGAGCATCGACACATGGAATACATCGTGAACACCGGAGAACTCAACTGGAAGCGTCAACCGATAGGCTAAATCTCCAACTCGGCTCTTGACTTCAAACAGTCCCACATATCTCGGTGCTAACTTGCCCTTCTAACCAAACCGTACCGTGCCTTTCATCGGAGAAACTTTAAGGAACACCCAATCTCCTACTTGGAATGCCAAAGGTCTTCTCCGAGTATCTGCGTAGCTCTTCTGCCTGGATCGAGCAATCTTCAGATTATCTATCACTTTCTGCACTTTCTCTGTCGTCTCAGCAATGATTGTCGGACCATGGAAACTTCTTGTTCCTACCTCTTCCCAGCACACTGGGGTCCTGCACTTGCGTCCGTATAGAGCCTCATAGGGTGCCATACCAATGCTCTCGTGGAAGCTGTTGTTGTAGGCAAACTCACACAATGCCAGATGCATATCCCATTCCTTTTCAAAGTTCAGCACGCTAGCTCTGAGCATATCCTCCAACGTCTGAATGGTACGCTCCGACTGCCCATCGGTCTGGGGGTGGTATGCCGTACTAAAACTCAACTTCGTGCCCATAGCTTCCTGAAATGCTCTCCAGAATGAAGACACAAAACGACTGTCGCGATCAGAAACAATCGATACGGGGGTGCCATGCAATTTGACTATCTCGTCAACAAACTTCCTGGCCATCTCTGTGAATGTCATCCCTTTCTTGAACGGAAGGAAATGTGCTGACTTCGTCAATCTGTCCACTATTACCCAGATCGCATTGTTCTTTCTATTGGTCGGCGGAAAACCGGAGACGAAATTCATGGTAATGTGCTCCCACTCCCACTGCGGAGTGTGTAATGGGTGCAATGATCATGGAGGTCGCTGATGATCAGCTTTCACCCTCTGACAGGTCAAACATCGAGCTACGAACCCTGCGATCTCCCGCTTCATATTGTTCCACCAAAATCTATCCTTCAAGTTTCGGTACATCTTCTTACTCCCTGGGTGCATCGCATAACGGGCATTGTGCGCATCTCTCATCAACTTTTCTTTCAGCTCATCCACAGCGAGAACACACAATCTACTCCTGAAGTACAAAACTCCGTCTACCAAGCTGAAATCAGGTCGATCTGCAATCCGATCTTTGAAAGTCACCAGAAGGGGGTCCTCAAACTGGCGATCCTTGTTCTGCTGAATCACCTCAGGTTGAAACACGACAGTAGTAACTAATGTCACCAACTCACCCACCATCCGAACCTCAACAGGCTGATCATGCACAAGCATATAGAATCCTGCCAACACTTGAAGACTTTTTGTTCTCCTGCTGAGTGCATCTGCAACCACATTCCCCTTGCCTGGATGGTACTTGATCGAAAAGTCGTAGTCCTTGATGAACTCCAACCACCTCCGCTGCCTCATATTCAAGTCATGCTGATCAAACAAATACTGCAGACTGTGATGATCGGAATGGACCTCGAACTTCACACCGTACAAGTAATGCCGCCACAACTTCAGTGCAAATACAATGGCTGCTAGCTCCAGGTCATGGGTGGCATAGTTCTTCTCGTGTTCTTTCAGCTGTCTGGAACCATAGGCAATCACTTTTTGATTCTGCATCAGTACACAGCCTAGTCCAATTCGAGAGGTATCTGAATAAATCACGAATCCCTCACTACCATCAGGGAGAGTCAACAATGGCGCCGTAGTGAGCTTTTCTTTCAACATCTGAAAATTACGCTCACACTTTTCTGTCCACTTATACGGGACCTTCTTCCGAGTCAACTGAGTCAGCGAAGCTGAAATCTTCGAGAAGTCCTGCACGAACCTGCGGTAATATCCCGCCAAACCTAGAAAACTCCGAATCTCGATCACTGATCTGGGACGGGGCCAATGGACTACTGCCTCAATCTTAGCCGGATCCACCATCAATCCATCTCTAGAAATCACATGACCCAGAAATGCAACTTGCTCTAGCCAAAAATCACACTTGGACAACTTTGCATACAACTGGTGATCTCTAAGTAGCTGCAATGCTTTCCGCAGATGATCTGTATGCTCCTCAGCAGTCTTCGAATAGACCAATATATCATCTATGAAAACCACAACAAACTGGTCCAAAAAGGAAGTAAACACCCTATTCATCAATGCCATAAAAGTTGCGGGTGCATTTGTCAAACCAAAAGGCATGACAAGGAACTCGTAGTGTCCATACCGAGGCCTGAAAGCTGTCTTAGGAACATCCTCATCCTTCACCCGGAGCTGGTGATATCCTGACCTCAAGTCGATCTTCGAGAAGTAAGCTGCACCCTGAAGCTGATCGAACAACTCATCAATCCTAGGCAATGGATATTTGTTCTTGATGGTCACTTTGTTCAACTGCCTGTAGTCAATGCACATCCGGAAACTGCCATCATTCTTCCTGACAAACAATACAGGAACTCCCCAAGGTGAAACACTTGGGCGTATGAACCCTTTATCCAACAGATCCTGCAACTGTTTCTTCAATTCCAACAATTCTGCAGGTGCCATACGATATGGAGCTCTACTGATGGGTGCTGTACCTGGCATCAAGTCGATCGAGAACTCTACCTTTCGAACTGGTGGCAACTCTGATACATCCTCCTGAAAGACATCCGAAAACTCGCTGACTACTGGGATCTCACGACCTGTTGCTGATCCTTCTTCTCTAAAATGAATGCAAGAAATCCCTCACATCCCCTACGAAGCATCATGTCTGCTTTACAAGCAGATATCACACGCCTTGGGCACTTCGTCTGGCTGCCCTCGAATCGAAATCCGCTGCCCAGATCAAAATAGATAGCCTTGCTGTAACAATTGATACAAGCATGATATCTCGCAAGCCAGTCCATACCAAGAATCACATCAAAATCCAGTGTCGTGAGCAACACGAGGTCTACCGGGAGCTGATGACCAGCTATCCGCACATCACACTGAGGGTAGAAAACACTGCACTCCACCCGTTTACCAATCGGAGTGGATACTATCAACAAGTATGGGAGCGGTGTGGGTCGCTGTCGAAGCTGCACAGCAAAATGGGGTGCTACGTACGAACGCGTAGACCCGGAGTCAAATAAGGCTAAAGCTTCAGTATCAAAAATTAAAATTTTACCTTCCACGACCGTAGCCTCCTCCGCGCCCTCACGCGTAGCAGCATAAGCTCGAACTGTCTGACGGTTCTGCTTCTGGGCTGGGCGAGCTGTTTGAGACTTGCCCTGCGCTGTAGATCCTGCATATCTCGTCTGTGGAGAGGACTGAAACTTCGGGCATTGGGCCCGCTTGTGGTCCATAGAGCCACAACCGAAACAAGCCCCACTCTTCCTCCAACATCTCTCTGTTTGATGATCCTTCCCACAATGACCACAAACTACTTGAGCATTGCTCGAACTGCCTTGCTTACCTTTGAACTTCTTCTGAAACTGACTTCTGCCACTGGAACCTGCCGCCCTCTTAGCCTCAGTTCGCTCCTCCTCAAATATGGTCTCTGCATCATAGGCCCTATCAATAGCGTCATCCAAGGTAGCCGGCCACATACATGCAACCACGTGGCTTTTATGCCTCGGGTTCAGGCCGTTGACGAAGTGAGTCACCTTCTTATGCTCATGTTCACCATATCCTCTGCGAAGTGAGACAGCTCTGTAAACTTGTGTACATAATCTGCAACCGATGTCTGTCTCTGCTGAAGGTTGAAGAATTCCACTTCCTTGACTCGCTGAATATGAAGAGGCATGAACTTTCGCCGAAACTCTTGCTTGAAAGTTTCCCAAACCGTGGCACTAGGCATAGTCTGGAATGAGCTCTTGACACTCCTCCACCATGTCTTGGCTACACTCCGAAGCATGGAGGTTGTGAGAACTACCTTCTGTTTATTACTGCACACAATCGTATCAAAAAGCTCCTCCGTCTGTTCTAACCATTGCTCGGCCTGCAATGCATCCTCTATCCCGTGGAACTCAGTCGCCCCTCGCTTACGAAACTTATCAAAAAGAGCATTTGAATCGGTTTCTTTGGGCTGGAAGATCACTTGCTGTTCTACCCGCTGAGAAACTGACGCAGCCGCCTGACTCTGCCTGTCCACCATAGATGCCATCTGAGCCTGCAAGGACTGCATGGATTGCATCATCATCATCAGACGCTCTTCACTGCTCGTGGGTGGGGGTAGCAATCCACTCTCGCCGTTATGACCTTGCTGATTCTCATCTCTAGACCTTGATCCTGATGCCATGGTGTGCTATCCCCAAGAATCAACATATTAGACTTGGAGTCAAATAGTTGACATCGTCATCTCACCACGATCGTAGATGCCTACATGCTTATAACTAGCATGCTCTGATACCATACAATACGTATGTCACAACCCGAGCCCAGAGATCGGGGGTTAGCGAAAAGCCAAACCTGTGACACACGTACTCCCATGCACGTGCATCCAAACCCAGTCCAGATGCACACACACAAGGGATCTAACATGTGCGAGACAAACGAACGCGGAAGCTGTAGATATCATAACAAGCAACAAAGCAATAGCAGAAGCCGAAAAATGCGGAACGGAAAAGACAACGATAAATACAATACTAGAAAACCAGATACAAATCTGAGTACATGACAAAATCAAGATGTACAAATATACAGAGTAACAAAGTCCGAAGTGCAAAATACAACATCTCCAAAAACCAAAACCCAAAACAGATAGCCACGGAAGATATGCATGTATGCACTCGGCAGAGGCGATCAGGCCCACTCTGCCAACCCGGAGGGTGCCTCTAGGCTCTGCCCTGCAGCCTCCTCGACCGCCGGGGAGCCGGGCAAGGGATCTGTGCCTGCAACACCACAGACAACACAGTGAATACAACGATCCAGCAAATATAAGTAACAGGGACGAAACACTCATAGTATCAAATTGAATAATGACAGAATATTAATTACAGAGTTTCGTATTAGTATGCTAAGCAAATCGTGCAAAGAAGTAAAGCATGATAAATGAATCAAAGCATAGAAATACTGAACTAAGTGGCTACTACGTTAACCATATTCTCTCCAATAGAGAGCAAATCAGAGCAGATGAGAACACCACTGACCGGGCCAAGGGTACAAGTGGGTCTCGGTTTCCTGGGTTCCGGGGTCTCAAGACAAAGCGACACTGCAGTGATACAGAGATACAGAGATCTAAGCCAGAGGTACCCCGTCGGGCATCCTAGGGCTGAGGCTGAGTAGAGCCAGACTAATACCAATCAAATCAAATCCAAAAGAAGGGAAATTATCCGCTTTGAACTCACCGATGACAAGGACCGGATCTTATCCTCACGTATTAATCTCTGGGCAGAGCCACCAGGGAATACCCAATGAATCAGAGATATACAAAGCCAGAGATATACAGAGCATAGTAGAAATACAGATCATAGCGTAGATTAAGTCAAAGCACAGTATAGATCAAAGCACAGTGCAGATCGAAGAATAAAACAGATATACAAGACGAAAGCAAAACGACCTCGTAATGCATAGACGTAGATTTGCAGAACAGAGGGCAAAACTGAAAACAATATGCAATGCATCTCAGATTAATACGGAATCAAGGTTAATTACAAGCCAGCCCTAATCTAGTTGTTCACTGTCACTAACCGTGCATGTTGATGTAGTTTTAAGTTATTCGATGCACCGTTGCCATCCAAATGTTGCAAAGTAATCCTCGCGTGCACCGAAGTCCCTTAACCCAACACCCATAGGGAGGTGCTTAACAGTAAATCAACGCTCACATGAATAAGTCATAGCCTAACAGACTATTCATGCGATCCAAAGAGTCCATTGGGCAGGTTTACAGGGGTGGTTAACCTGTATTTTAGCCATACAAAGTCACACCATTATCCTAAGTTTTATTTCAGATTTTCCAGGTCTTACGGTTTAGCCATGGGTGACCTACGGCTTAACCGTATACACTTTACGGCCTAGCTGTAACTTGCACTACGGCTTAACCGTGGTTCCCTTCAATACACAACTAAACTGGTCATCTTCCACCTCTGATCTGATACATTTCACGGCTGAGCTACGGTGGAGTCCACGGCTTAGCCGTAGACCAACCCACGACTTAGCCGTAGCTTCATTGTAAGAGTACTGAAATCAGAAAGTTTCGACTGATCAGGGTGATAATTCACGGCTGGGTTACGGCTAGCTTACGGCTCGGCCGTAGAACAGTGTACGGTTCAGCCGTAGCCTAGCCGTAGAACAAATTACGAAAATTCAAGTCTCTGGAATCTGAGCCGTACAAAGTTACGGCTTAGCCGTACAATACAGAACACGAAACTGAAGTGGGTACAGAAACTGAAATTTGGTACAGAAACTTAGCAAAACAGGTTCCAGAGGTTTCAAAATCACAGAATTTGGCTGTAAAACACAACAGACATGTATAGGATGTAATAGATGAAATCAAACAGTCAAACAAAATACCCATATGTGTTATACAATCCTGTACTTATACTTGCCTCAAAGCTTAGCCAAATCCACTGAGATCAAGCTCCAAATCAACTAAAACTCAAGCAAAGCAAAGCAAAACACAATCCATGAGCATACAGAGAGAGAGAGAGAGAGATGGGAGATCCAATTGGAGAAGAAGAGTTGGAGAACCCACTTACCTCAAACCATAGACAGAGATAAGAGAGAAGGAACCCAAATCGAACTTAGTGTAATCCAGCGACAACTAAGAGAGAGAGGAGAGAAGTGAAGAGAAGAGACTGTGGACGTGGCTCTCCTGGAGCGGCATGCAACGTTGAGGCAAAGGAAATGAGCAGGGGAGAGACATCTGGAGGATGACTCATATATATATAGTTTTGGGAGTTTAAATCAACAGCCAATGAGTTTCAGCTATTTACAGTTTAAGTCACACAAGGGTCCCACTTCTCCAATTGACTCCGAATGGGTCTGAGGCAGTTATGGAAAACAACAAGCTCAACAAAATACACGTGCTAACACCAAGATGATGCAAATATAATGCACTCGAAGCAAAAACAAAATTACGAAAAAGGGCTTAGAACTACCTATCCCAAGTCAAAGGTTACTCAACTACCTATCCAAGACCCGAAACCAAGTCCAAAAGGGTAAAACAACAGAAAAACACACTAATGAGCCACTAATCCGGCTCAAAGGGGATCGGAGTGTTACATTATGCTACCTCAAAGATATGATGATCTTATTGCTTATGCTCTTAATACAGCTGAAAGTATGGAGGCGGAGCCGGTTACGTATCAGGATGCCATCACCAATAAAGAATTAGAAAAATGAACTATTGCCATGAGTGAAGAGATTGAATCTCTTCATAAGAATCATACTTGGGAGCTGGTAAAACTGTCGAAAAATCAGAAGATTGTTAGTTGCAAATGGGTCTTCAAGAAGAAGGAAGGAACTCCAGAGGTAGAAGATGCTAAGCTCAAAGCACGACTGGTTGTAAAAGGCTATACTCAGAAGGAGGGTATTGACTTCAATAAAGTGTTCTTTCCTGGAGTGAAACATAGCTCCATCAGGGTGCTACTTGCTATGGTTGCTCTATTGGATTTAGAGCTTGAGCAGCTTGATGTCAAGACTGCTTTTTTGCATAATAAGTTGGAGGAACAGATTTATATAAATCAACCAGAGGGATTTGAAATCCAAAGTAAAGAGGACAACGTTTGTTTACCAAAGAAATCTTTGTATGGACTAAAGCAATCTCCTAGACAGTGGTACAAGCGTTTCGATACCTTTATGGTTGAAAACGATGATTCTAGGAGTGAGTATGACAATTGTGTTTATCACAAGAAGCTCTCAAATGGTTTTTTTAATTTATTTGATGTTGTATGTTGATGACATGCTAATTGCTTCTAAGGACATTTTTGATATCAACAGGTTGAAAGCTCAACTCAGTGGTGAATTTGAGATGAAAGATTTGGGTGTTGCAAAGAAAATACTTAGGATGGAGATTCATAGGGACTGAAAAACAGGCAAATTGTCTTTGTTACAAAAAAGGTACATTGAAAAGGTACTAGAATGCTTTGGCAAGCAAAGGTCAAAACTTGTGAATACTCCACTTGCAGCTCACTTTAGACTTTTTGCTGCTTTATCACCACAAATTGAGGAGGAGGTGGAGCACATGTCACTTGTTGCTTATGCGAGTGCAGTTGGGAGTATCATGTATGTTATGGTCTGTACAAGGCCAAACATTTCACATGCACTTAGTGTAGTAAGTAGATACATGGATAAACCTAGAAAGGTTCATTGGCAAGCTATAAAATGGATACTTCACTATCTTAGAGGTACTACGGATGTTGGGATAGTATATGACAAAAATGGTAATACTTCTAGTAGTGTTATTGGGTATGTTAATTTAGATTTTGCTGGAGATTTAGACAGAAGAAAATCCTTGATAGGTTATGCCTTCACTATTTCTAATGGCGTTATCAGCTGGAACGAAACATTGCAAACTACCATTGGCTTGTCTAACACTGAAGCAAAATATATGGCGGCTACAGAAGTAGTGAAGGAAGCTATTTGGCTAAGGGGTTTGGTTGGTGATATGGGATTGCAATAATAGTTAACCATTGTGTTCTATAATAACCAGAGTTCTATCGATCTAACAAACAATTCGATGCATCATGAAAAAATCAAATTTATTGATGTCAGGATACACTTCATTCGGGATGTAGTTTCTCAAGGTGCTATTATAGCAGACAAGATCCCTACAGTAAAGAACCCAGTAGATATGATGACTAAGTCTATTCCAACAGCCAAGTTCAAGCACTGCTTGAACTTAATTGGCGTAAGAAGTACCTGAGTGCCCAGATGGGCACGTGAAGGCAGCAAGAAGAATTTTGTGAGGATTGGCTTTGATTTTTGCCAAGGTGAAGATTTGTTAATTTTGCGGCTCAATGGAGCCATTGCAGAACTATAGCCCCATTTGCAGAACTGTAGTCGTATTACAGAACTGCAACGCTGAACTGCAACCACCCCACTGTAGCCATTCTGCAACACCTGGTGTGATGTTTTGATACCTACAGCTTCCGCGTACATGTATGGCACGTGTGAATCTTCCCTTGTGCGTGTGGACTTAGACCAGGTCTAGGTGTACAGGCACAAGAGTACGTGTATCATGGGTTAGGCTGTATCTAACCCCCGATCTCCTGGGCTCAGGTTGTGACATACGTATTGTAATATAATAAAGGTTTACAAAATGAGAAAAATACGATATACAAATCATGATTAGATCCAACATGACAGATCTCAAAAAAAATGAAGCAGACCCAATATGCACATGTGTCCATGACGCTTTCTAAGGGAGTAACTACATCCACTCCTCTAGTCCGGATGGGGCCTCGGGGGTCTCACCTGGAGCCTGGCTGACCGACGAAGGGTTGGCCTGGGTATCTAGTGTCTTGGGTTCCTGGGGTCCGGATTCCCCAAGACGTATCCTTACTGCAGCAAGGCCATAAAACTAAACCAAATTCACCTCGTCGAGGTCTTAAGGCTGAGGCCGAGTAGTGCCTGACCATACGGAATCAATTATGTCCTACACCTTGAGTAGTGCTCAGGTTGTGACGTACGTATTGTATGGTATCAGAGCGTCCTTGCTCTAGATGATAAGCATGTAGGCATGTAGGAACGTGGTGAGGAGACGACTGTATTCTGTGCCTTTTTAGTTTTGGGGAACGCTTTGTGTGTTTGTGTACTGATTTCTCCCATCTTGCAGGATATGGCGTTTGGCTCAGGTACTCAAAACAATCCCGACAATAATGAAAGCGGGTCAGCACCGTCACCGCAGGCAATGAGTACCGATGAGTGCATCCTCATGCTATTCCAGTCGATACAGGCTCAGTCACAGTCCATGCAAAATTTGCAAGCCCAAGTAGCAACCATACTCGATCGGCAAAACCAAGCACCAGCCCTTGCTCATGTAGACCAGCAGGTGGTTTTCCAACCGAGAGAGATCGACCCCAATGCCCTCTACGATAAATTTCGCAAACGAGGAGCCACAGAGTTCTACGGGACGGAAGAGTCACTTAAGGCAGAGCAGTGGCTAGAGCAGACAGAGGATGTATTTGAAACTGTCATGTGTATGAACAGGCAGAGGGTCTGATTGGCAACCCCTATGTTTAAAGATGTCGCGAAGACTTGGTGGAAGAGCGTCGAGGACTCGTACAGAGATGTACCGAGTGCTACCGTGTGGGAGACGCTCAAGCGACAGTTTCGAAGGAAGTTTGTTCCGGCGCATGTGCACAGAGCCAAGGAAGTTGAATTCTTAGCCCTACGCCAGTAGGAGATGACAGTGGCAGAGTACGTGAATAAGTTTATTCAGTCGCTTTGTTTCGTCGTTTTGGAGAGCATTCTACGACCCAATGGGTACGAAATTGGGCTTCAGAACTGGGCTGTAAACAGTCTTGGCATGCAAGATTAAGAAAATCATTCAATTCAAGCATATATCAACATGGGTTCTTACAAATTATGCTTATACTTGCCTTAAGTGAGTTTAAACACACCAATTGTTGTCCTTGGACCTCAATTCACGTCCAACACACACCTAATCCCCCATGCATGTAAAGAAAGGAAGAAAGAAAGAAACATGAAAGGACCATGAGTGCAACTCAAGCATTAAGGTGGAGGAGAAGAATTAACACCGCAAAGCTCATTTAAAACTCACCACAAAAGAGAAATCAAGAGTCAAGAGCACACTTCCTCTTCCTTGGCTTGATCGGTGGATAAGACTCGAGAGGGAGAGAGAGACGAACGTGAGAGGGAGTGAAAGGTGGTGGGAGCTAGCCTTATATTAGATAAGGTTAAGGTCCAAATTGCAAACAAGTCCAAGGGTTAAGGCTAATTACAGTTCGAGTCAAATCCGGGTCTAACGGAACCATCAGATATCTTTTGCAAATGACGTAGTTACAAAAGTTAACGAACTCAACGAAAAGACACGTGTTGACACCAAGATGATGCAAAAATGATAATGTCTTAGAAAAGCTAAAATTACGAAAAAGGGCTTGATCTACCTAATCCAAGTCAAACTTAACCCAACTACCTATCCTCGACCCACAACAAAACCAAAACACAAGCAAAACACAATTAAAGGAACATGAATTAGTCGCTAAACGGGGTCAAACTGGGTTGGAGTGTTACACCTAGGCGGCTGAAAATGTAGACATCCATCACTTGATGTAGCCTATAAATGGAGAGCTCAATTGCTTCGGTTGAAGCAGAGAAAGACGAGTAGAATGAAAGGCTTGGGTGTAACTAGGTTTGGGGCTAAGAATGCGAGTGATCGTATGAGTGATCTTCAGTGATCTTCCTCTTGTAAACATCTTCCTCACAGTATAGCTCTTTCCGTCTTCTCCCGTGGATGTAGGCTCAAGCCAAACTACATAAACCCTCTTGTGATCATCTTTTTCTATGGTGTGTTTTTCTCCCAATTGTGTGGATAAATCCTTGCACACAGACAACAAAAATCTTAAATTTCACAAGTTTGGCCATTTTTCGGATTAGTTGAGATTAGTTAAATGTCTAGGAAACTTGACTTTGAATGCAACCGAGTAAAGTAGCTCAGTCGATTGGGTCACACGACTCGAGCAACCTAGAGTTACGGACACAAACTCTTGGAAGGCTTGATATGGGTTCCAATACCCATACAAGTAGTTAAATGTCTAGGAAACTTGACTTTGAATGCAACCGAGTAAAGTAGCTCAGTCGATTGGGTCACACGACTCGAGCAACCTGGAGTTACGGACACAAACTCTTGGAAGGCTTGATATGGGTTCCAATACCCATACATGACCCACCCATGAAAGCCTCAACAACTAGTTGATTCCACAATTAATAGTTGCAGTCTTTTTCAAGGTAGTGTGCTCAACTTGCATAAGGTAGATCAAGTAGCCCAAAGGTAGAGCTAGTGGGTCCCTTAAAACAATTTGCACTAAAAAAACTATACTATTTTTAGTTCTCTTATAAAACAATCTCTACTTTCTAAGTAAACTCAGAATGGATCAAGTGCAGTTGTGCTACTATTTTTTTTATTGATAATGATGAATTATATTAAAGAAAAAACAAGATACCAGCAGCACTATAGAAAAAGGACTAAAGGTATAAAAGCATTATACTAAGAGAAAACGCAAATACAAACCACAAGGTATTAGCTATCAAATCATTTGACCTATTCACCCCTTGTTTTGCAAGTGAGTCCACAAATCCAGTAGCCATCTCCCAATGTGATGAAATGAAACTTGAATTAAAGATGATAAGGATTTAATGTCATTCAAGTAAAACTGGAATCTCCAAGGGAACACGGTTGAAGGCGAGACCCATGAAATGGCATTGATGGAATCAATGTCCACCACTAACTTGGATTGGAAAGAGAAAGAGACATAAATCCGTATCACATGTAAGATAGCTAGAACCTTTACCTCATTGGACTTTATACGCCCCGCATGCTTAGAGAACATTACCACTACAATTCCTTCACTATAACGTAGCACCCCACCAATACCCGCCAACCAAAACTTACCCTCAGCTACCTCATCCAGTGTTGAACATTGCTTATGCGTAGTTGTTCATTCCAAACAACCAATTTAGCTACAAACATAGATATTACATCATCTTCCTTATAAACTATATATTAGAGTATCTTTCTTGAATTAGAGCACCCTACACTGACACGGCTAAATTTAGCCAAAATAAAATAAGAAATGAAATATTAAAACAGTTAGCTTTAGAGATCCAAATACATATAAAGAAAATAAAAAGTTGAATTTTAAACAAAAATATGCACTTGATAGCAATGAAACTGGAATTAGAACATTGAACAGTACTAACATATAGCTCCTCAACCAAAGAAGAAAATTTTGGTTCTTCTTTTTTCAAGACCCAGTTGGGTTGCCTCTGAGGGTAGAACCTAATGCACCTCCTTTTTCACCTTTCTCTTTATTACACATTATAAACAGGCCTCCAAATTATGCAACACACCATCAGCCCTGAGATTATTAAACTTGCTGTTGAAGGACGTCCAATTAGCAATTCGAACCACCACCAATTGTGACAAATCCTCCACAAAAGACGAAACACTTCTAAACACTCTATCATTCCTCTCTTTTCACACCAACCATAAAATCGTAAAAGGAATAAGTCTCCAAAGAATTGAACCACATTCAGTAAAAGAAGAATACCTCCAAGCTTCAAACATATTTGCCAAAGATTGTGGACTACACCAACTGTCCACGATCCTATAATAAGAGTTGTAAGAAAAAATGCCAAAAGGGCAGTGTTTCCAAATATGAGAGTCAGCTACGTCCCTGCAAATAAAAATGTTAGAGAGAAGATTAACCAATGACTTCAACTCAGTCTACTCAGACAGACACAAAGCCCTCTGAAAGGACACATTCAATGATCTAAAGGCCCCCTCACCAATAACACAATCTTTAACTGAAGCCCCTTTCTTAACAACCAATCTAAACAATCTAGGATATCAAAACGAGAAAGGACCCACCCCCACCCAATCATCCACAAAAAAATGGACTTGACTTTCCTCCCCTACTTTAAAGCTCACCCCTCTCCCAAGTTGCTCCCCCCTTACTAAAGATAGATTCCTAACCCGCAAGATATTACCCTACAAATCTGACAAGTGACACCTAGGAACTCTAGCAGGATCCCATCCCCACTCATCCTCACCACAATTTGCAACGATGACTCTCCTCCATAAGGTCTCCCTTTCTTCTGTAAACCTCCACCACCATTTGGCCAAAAGAGCTCAATTTTTTAAACCCAAGTTACCCAACCCTAAACCCCCAAAGCCGTAGGCTTGATAACTTCCTCCATCTGACTAAATGCAATTTTTTTCGTTCGTTCCTTCCACCCCATAAGAAATCCCTCCTTAGACGATCCAAATTTTCTCTAACCCTCGCTAGCAATTGCAACAAAGACATATAGTAAACTGGAAGATTTGAAAGAGAAGCTTTGACTAAGGTGATTCTTTTGTCAAAAGAGAGGTAGTTTCTATTCCACATAGACAATTTTCTCTTGAAATTTTCCACCACAGGATTCCTAACATCCTTACACTTCGCTTTATCCCCAATAGGTAAACCCAGGTACCACAAAGGTAGCTTACCATAATTGCAGTGAAGCTTTAAGCTAAAGCTTGAATTTCTCTTTGGGACACCCCAACCACTACAATCATGCTCTTACAGAGGTTAATTCCTAACTCGGAAGTAAGTTTAAAACACCTAAAAATCCTTTTCGACACCACAACCTCCTCCCACCTTAAGAGCTGAAGAGAATGGTACTGATTGAAACCTTGAAATCTTTCAATAACTGAAGGTGAGTAATAACTTCTAACCCTCCATCAACCTCAAAACCTTTCAATAAACCATAATCTTTTGCTTTAGAAAATAATGTACTAAGGGCCTCCATCATAATGGCAAACAAAAAAAAAAAGAAAAAGAAAGGATCCCCTTGTCTTAGCCCCTTAGAAGCTTTGAAAAGACGAGAAAGAGAACCGTTCACCAAGATAGAGAAAGAAGTAGATGATATGCATTCCCATATCCAATCACACCATCTATCGCCGAAGCCGAACCTCCTCAACATACAGTCAACAAAATCCCACTCCACATGATTATAAGTTTTTTTTATATCCATTTTTAAAATGGCCTGGCTTTTTTAGACTGCTTCCTAGAATCAATGAACTCATTCGCAATGAGAACCCCGTCAAGAATCTGCCTATTATGCACAAAAGCCCTCGGGAAGGCTCAATTATAAAAGGCAAAACTTTCTTCATCCTATTTGCAAGAATTTTAGAAAGCAACTTGTATACACAGCCCACCAAACTAATTGGCCTATTCTCTTTAAGATCCATGGAATTAGGAACCTTTGGGATAAGAGTTAAGGAAGTAGAGTTTATCTCCTTGCTCAATCCTCCTTTCCCTTGGAACTCTGTCAAAATGTCACAAAAGTCTATTTTTACAACTTCCCAAGTCACCTTGATAAAAGAGAAATTAAAACCATCTGACTACGGAACCTTATCTCTCACACATTGTAACAAAGCATTCCTAACCTCCTCTTTAGCGAACTCTCTTTCCAACCACATCCTATCACCAGAGGAAATAGAAAGGAATGACAACCCCTCTAATGTAGGCCACGGGAAGACTTCGCTAGAATACAACTTCTCAAAATGACAAGCAATCTCTTCTTTAACTTCCTCTAGTACAGAAGTGAAACCATTGACCCTTCTCATTTTACCAGTATAGTTTATCCTCTTTCTATCATTTGCCATTCGATGGAAAAACTTAGTATTTTTTTCCCGTTCTCTAAACCACAAAGCTCTAGCTTTTTGCGGCCGTGAGACTTCCTCCATATGTTCTAGATCCCCTAATTTTCTCATCGTGATCCTCCTAGCTTCCACCTCTTCCTGATTGAGGATCTTTCCTCCTCTAGGAAATCCCACCTTTTGATCTCCTTAAGATACAACATTCTAGAAACATCAATTCTCCCGAAGACCTCTTTATTCCACTCATTTATCTTTCTTTTCAGAAATTACAATTTTTTTACCAACCTGTAGCCTGCAAAGCCCTAAACATCAGCTTACTCCCACCAAACTTTGACCAAAGATAAGAAATCTCTACGCAAAAGCCAACAGTTTTCAAATCTAAAAGGTCTTGGGCCCCAATTCACCACAATGGTACTTAGCTTGATAGGTCTATGATCTGAGAAGCTTCTAGATAGTATTGATTGAATAAACACCCCCTTCCCCACAAAAAAAAAAAAACAAAAACAAAAAAACAAAAGAAATGTTCCTCTCATTCTTTAGAAATAAGGAAGCGATTAATCCTGCTCAAAGACACTACAGGTTGATTATTCGACCAAGTAAGTTTGAATCCTGAAATAGGCAAGTCAATGAATTGATTACTCTTGACATAATCAGAGAAACTTTCCATACATTGAGACATAAACATCGCACCTTTTTGCTCATAGGGGAAGCGAACCATGTTGAAGTCCCCTCCAACGCACCATGGCACAGACCAAAGCAAATGAGCTGAAGAAATGTAGTCCAAAAAATCTCCCCTCTCCGATCCTCATTCGGACTATACACATTGGCAGCGGCCCAACTAAAATTTAGCCACTGAATGAAATTTAATCGTCAACACCCCTTGCGAAGAATAAACATCCTCCATCCTTAGAGACTCCTCATTCCAAATAGAGATCACCCCAACACCCCCTACCTAATAGCCATCAACCGGTTAGGCCGAATTCCTTGGCCTCCCTTGACGAGATTGATTGGACAAGAACCTTTCTTCCAGAACTTCGATTTGGCATAAAATATCTGTTCATGGGATCCAAAAGAAATTCCTAGTTGCTTCCCGACTTGGACGACTTGATGAGACTCCACTGGAGAATCCTCCTAGTTGTCGTTTAAGGCTGCTGAATTAAATAAACCTGCAAAAACTGCAGCCACCTCCTCCTAAAAGAAGCATTCGAAAGAGACCTCCTTTGATAACCTTTATCCAGCTTCTTCAGCTTAGCCTTAAGAAGAGGAAATGAAGCCGCTTTGGTAGCCACCAAACCACCACTGCTATCCTTTGGACCATCCAAAGAAGGCACAAAACCCTACTTGCAGGAGTAGCAATGATTCTTATCAACAAGAGCATCCAGAGAGCCTTCTGTTCAACTCTCTGGTTGAAGGGAAGTGGGCCCCAATGAATTTTGGGCTGCAAATTGCCTAAAAAGAGCCATGGCACACTTGGAAAAACATTTAGCCACATCATTAGGCCTACCATCTGATCCCAAGGAAATAGAAACATTGATTTTCTCTGTCCTATCAAGAATCTGGAGATCCACTGTGAGGCCTCGCATATTTATTATATATATTATTTTATTTTTTTTTAGTGGTGTTTAGACTTGGATTAGAGGATTAGAGGTTCTTGGGATTATTTTGATCATTCCAAACCCAACCTACTTAAAATACTTAAAAGACCCACTTAAATAGGCCAAAATTTTTCTTTATCGAAACCATGCCAAAAGTATACTCATTGGGAAGCTTATTTTATTTTATGAACGATGGAGCTTACGGTGACCCAATCCGACCTTTGGTTCACAAGTTATGGCCAAAACAATTTTTAGCCCAACTATTAAATCAATGGCAAAATCGTAAATAACTGAAAACCCCATTTTCCCTCAATTCTCTCTCTCCCAGCGCTCGTCTCTCTCCCAGGAGATAATTTCTCTCCCAGCGCTCGTCTCTCTCCCAGGCAATAATTTCTCTCTCAGCGCTCGTTTCTCTTCCCGCGCAGGATTTTCTCCCCAGGCGATAATTTCTCTCTCTCCCAGCGATACTCTCTCACTCGTCTCTCTCTCCCAGCGCCCGTATCTCTCTCCAGCGTGAGTTTCTCTCTCATTTCTCTGTCACAGGCGGGATCTTCTCTCTCTCTTTATTTCCTTTCCATTTCTTTTCTCTTTCTCCTTCCTTAATCCCACCCAGCGACGACCCAGCCTCCACTCATTATCTATTGTTTTTTTTTCTTTTTTTTTCTTTCCTCTTCATCTCTCTGCCTCCGTCTCTGTTCCGCACAGTGCACCCTTCTCTCACCTGCCGGCAGCCATTAGAGGATCCGGGCTTCTCCAAGATCTCTGCAGGTTACCACCCCTTCATCTTTTCTATTTCTTTCTATTTTTCGATCTGTTTCCTTCATATTATTCCTTCCTGTTGCTGCCACCGGAATCCGTGCAGACCATCGTCGCCGGAGATTTCTCTCCTACGTCCATCTTCCTCCTAGAGCCTTCATCTTATCGGGGAACCCACTCTCTAAAGATTTCCCCAAACCAAACAAGCCTTGGGTAAGGTTTTCCTCCCTCATTAGCTAGGCCATTATAGTTGTGATTTAATATAGATTTAACATGTTCATTAGTTTTCCTCACTACATTGTAGGTTGGATTTGATTGGGTTTAGATTTATGCGATTTGGAGCTTGATTGGATTATTGGTGGGCTTTTCATTTTTTTTTTTCATCAAAGGCAAGTAGCATGTTTATAACTTCATATATGTAATTACCTTGATTGTGCTCTACATATTGATGGATTATTTAGAAAGAAACCCATCTCTAACTAAGCTCACGTCATACTTAGATGTGTAGGTGGAAACCCCTTTTAATTGCCTAAATGTATTAATGATGAGCAACTGCATACCAGTGTCTATATTAATAAATGGTTTATGATGAATGGAATGAAGAGTGGATGATGATGATTGTGTCATATTAGAAATGAATGGGTACGATTGATGGGGGACCCACACGAAGTGAAGGTATGATTGATCATGCTTAGATACTTGCATGCAAGTTGGTAAAAGAATGAGAATATAATTCTCCGTTCGGAGAAGAATTTCCAGATCGCTGCTAAGCGCACTTTGCAATAAAACTTAGTAATTCGGAATAAAATAGATATTCTAAACCCAGACCTTGGACACCACTTGAATTATATCTAACCCCGACAATAGACCGTAAAACATGCCCATGTGGATTCAGGGTGTGAGCTTTGCCTTTATCCACTTGTTGTAGCATAGTAAAGTATAGAGAATGAGATGTGTACCAATAGATGGATGTTTGGATCTGGATAGGGCCCAACTATTATAACACCCAACGCATACAACCCCTACAGGTTTGGAATGTCCATCATATGGTAACTCAAGTCCTCTATAACTCGAAATGTACAACTTAACCTAGGTTTGGCTACCTTTATTATACGTTCTATTGATGGATAAAATGATATCGATCTTACATTGCTATTGTATTCTTGCCTTCCTTTGCATAGATGTTTATGAGATATTATTGCTCTTCCTTTCAATTATTTAAATGCATAAATGGTAATTTGACCTAGGGTATACTTAGAGATGACCCGGGAATATGAAATGGAAATGAAAGTAATGTCTATGGCTGGGACAGCTATTCAATAGCTATGTATACATGAGAAATTATAACATGGATGGAGATATAAAGGCATAAATGAATACTATAATTATTATAGATGAGATCTTATACAGGAATGATCTTGCTCATGCAAGGAGCCCAGCCAGACATAGACCTACCCTTATTGATCCAGTTCTATTGGCACTTATATCCATTCAGTTGATAGCTTAGTCTTGGGCAGGCCAACCCTTGGTAAAAGCATATTTTATAGGCCCCATGGTTGGCTGAGATCCGTCGGGATTATTTTTATATAGCTGGATGCGCGGTCCAGTGGATACTACGGTATCAAATCTATACCGAGGATTCGGAACTCTTTTCTAAAAGTCCTATGGGATGGATAATGCTGGTTTATCATACCATGCAATAGATGTTGGATGTGCCTCCTGTTTAGGTGTTGGATGATATAGATGTTACTTAACTCAGTTGATTCTTATTTATCAATTCATGATCTTGTTGCCTTTGATATTGTTAACATTGACTTCATTAATTATATCGTTTCCTTTATTCTATCTTGAAATATATATGATGTTATTTACATGCCGCATTTGCCAAGTCCTACGTGACTTGACCATTTTTGCTTTGGGTGTGTAGACTGTGAGCCCGCTACCTTTACTTCGGAGGGAGAGGCATCGGAAAAGGCCCTTGAGGTACCTCGACTAGACCAATTTACTTGGACAGCAGTTAGTGAAGAAATTTAGTTGAGCACTCGGAGATCATTGTCATCAATTGAGAGGTTGTTCTTCTGGATAGTTTTCTTCTAGTTTTATTAGATGAGCTGTTTTGCGAAGTTTATAATAAATTGTAGTAATTTTGGGATTACTGGGACTTCGTAGATAAGACTTATACTTTCAGTACTTGTTGATTTGACAAATGTGACAGATACCATTTACTATAAGGGTAATAAATAATCAATTGCTTTTGCAGTTGTGCAAATGTTTCACTTATCCTTTTATAAAGGTTGAATGTATAAAAAAAAATTTTTGAATTGGTCCTCACTACATATAAAAGATCCTGTTTGTATCGCGCCCAAGTTCGAATTTCCGCCTTATTCGGATAGCCCGGATTTGGGGGCGTTACATCCACACCTTCCAACAAGCTACTGCCTCAAGCTACGTAAGGATCAGTCTCTAGTGTTTCAACCCTGCAAAGATGATTCTCCACTGCCGAAACGAAACTGACAGAGTTGCCTCTTGGAAACCCACCCTTTGACTTTCCCCTTCTCTGAAAAACCCTATCTCCAGCCTTCAATCCTTCAACCTGACGTCTTCTTTGCAGAAGGGTACAGAGAAAAGTTGTGCTACTGTTGTAATGCAACCATCTAACTATAGACGCAGAAACAATGTTGATACCACATTCCGAAATGAGGATATATGATTGTGACTATATATTGATGAAATAGACGTTAAACAATGACTAATATTTACTGCGTGTTCGAAGAAAAGGAAGATGGAATATCTCTCTTGTGCACCAATGTTACAAAATAAAGGTGGCAGCTGCTAAAACTTAACCTCACCAAGTGATTTATAAACTTTCTATTAATGGGTTGGTCTCAATTTAACATTTTTAACCTAATCAATAAAGAGAGTATTTAGTATTTACGTAATTAGGTTAACTATGGTGTAAAACTTTTGTTATATCTACATCATCATGATGATGATGGTGGTGGTGATGATGATAACTACACATATTAGGTACATAATCCAAAGTCAGCGTACTCAAATTTGTGGGTGTGAAACTTGTTGGGTGGGGCCATAGCCAGAACTTGGACATCCCAACCCAGCCAAAGTTAATTTGGGTTGGAATTGTTTGGGTTTAGCTCATCCTCACACATAGTTTTTGAAATCCCATGGATACTAGTCAGGTCCGGAGACTGGATTTGCTTCTTTGTACCTGAATTCGACTTGGGTGCCTGAGTTATCTATATAAACATATGCATATATATTATAGGGACATATTCAAGTGACAACTAGCTCTCAACATACTTTTATAATGATTATTGGTGGGGCCCACATAGCAACTCATCCAAATCGTGCACAAATAAAGACTTCCTTTGATAGTCACTAATTCCAATGTTTGACACAAATCCGAATGGATCTGAACATTGGATGGAGGGTTGATTTTTTTTTTTAATATGAAATCATTAAACTTGTGGGCCATGGATGAAGGAATTGGTAATAGTCACAAACAAGGAACCCTCCTGATAGTCACTAATCCAAACCGTTCATATTTGATGTGCTACAGTATATACAATATTTATAAAAAAAAATTGCTTATTTGGAAGGCAAGCCTAAACCCAAAATTCTAGGCACCCGACTTGACAATATCCAACCCGACATACACGAATTACACATGGGTGGATAATTCAAAATTTTAGTTGGGTTTTGGTTTGGGTTTATAATATTCATACAAGTTTGGTTGGGATGGGTTGAGCCAACACCCGACCCAACTTGCTCAATTTCCACCCTAATTTAACTCAGGCTACAAAATGAAAGCCGAACCTGAGAATCTAGCATAAATTTCATTTTAGATTTTCTCAAACTGCCCCTGTATTTTCATGTAATCTCAAAAAAAAAAAACCATATATTTGGTTTTCACATGCTGGCCTGGGACGGACGGGCTCAAACTTGGACCAACCCAGGCTACACTCCTAGTCCACCCACATCAACCATGCCCCAAGTTCATGCTTTATACCACACACAATAGGATGAATTATTGGATCTTCATGTGGGCTGGGCACTGCTTGGGCTTCGGCCCTAAATGTCACCCTATGGCACAAAACATTCTCCTAAGCCTTTGAATACCACATGCTTTGAATATCTAATCATTAAATTAAAATGGTAATAATCATGAACAGAATATAGAAAATTCTAATTTTAGACAGAGGAGATTTGTCTCAATCCACAAGACTGTATATGTGTCAGGATAAATGGATAACATTCAAAATCATAAAAAGAAGGTATCCATCACAGCGTTGTTCCACTATGTTGGGAAATCTGTCCCTATAAAAGCCCCTTCATATCCGACACCCATTTGTAACTCTCAGACGTACTTAGTTTTGCTTAAGGTCAGTAGCTAGAGAGAAGGAATACAAAATTTCTGTTTCGATGGATCCAAGGCTATTCGTCTGTGTAGCTCTTTTTGCACTCTACTGTCCACAATTCAACAACTTTGCAGGTATTTCCATTGCTATTATTCTCATTATTATATTTTCCAATGCTTTGATTGTTTTTATTGTTCTTTTTTCAATACTTTGATTTTTGTTTTGCTAGCATCATGGTTACTCTATGAGAACAATTCAATATATGCTTTTGTTTTAGCCTTACTTATCATTCAGAAGAATAAAGAGAGGGAATTGCACATCATCTCATCTTCTTCAGTTTTGATTTAATGCAGTAGCACAAAGTGTGGGACTGAACTATGGCATGAAGGGGAACAATCTCCCAACAGCAAGCCAAGTCATAGCTCTAGTTAAATCAAGGAACATCAAGAGAATCCGCCTGTTCGACCCGAACACCGACGCACTGAAGGCACTAGAAGGCTCCGGAGTCGAAGTCATCGTCGGCACACTCAATGAGGATCTCCCAAAGTTGGGGAGTGATCCATCTTTTGCTGCAACTTGGGTCAGCACCAATATTGTCCCACATGCAAAGTCCGTCGCTTTCCGATATGTGTCTGCTGGCAATGAAGTCATCCCTGGAGACTTGGCAGCTACTGTTCTCCCGGCCATGAAGAACCTCGATAGCGCTTTGAAGATGGCCAATCTATCCATCCCTGTTAGCACCTGTGTTGCAACGCAGGTGCTTGGAGTGTCATTTCCACCCTCTCAAGGTGCCTTCTCTGAAGCGGCCGGCGCTGTCATGGCGCCTATCACCGCCTACTTGGAGGGAAACAAGATACCACTGCTTGTCAATGTGTACCCCTACTTTGCTTATGCCAGTGACCCGACTAACATTCGATTGGACTATGCACTCTTCACTGCGAATGGTGTGGTGGTTCAAGATGGGTCACTTGGATACTCCAACTTGTTTGATGCTAGTGTCGACGCTGTGTACTCAGCATTGGAGAAGGCGGGCGGGGCATCGGTTGAGATCGTCGTCACTGAGACTGGATGGCCATCAGCAGGAAATGGCGATATCGCAATAATCGCAAATGCAAAAGCCTATAACAACAACCTGATTGCACACTTGGCTCATAGCGCTGGAACACCAAAGAGGCCAGGGAAGGCCATAGAAGCCTATCTGTTTGCCATTTTCAATGAGAACCTAAAGAGTGCTGGTGTTGAACAGAACTTTGGGTTGTATCAACCCAATATGACTGAGGTGTATCCCGTAAATTTCTTTCCTTAGTGCATCTAGGTTGATATCTTCGCAATTAGTTTTAGAATACGTTATAATGTTAGTGAAAAGTTAGTGCAATTTAATGTTTATATGGATAAATTGAAGGATTAGAAGATTGAGATCTTGGGTTTCAATATGTAAGATCTTTCGGTTTGTTTTAACAGGAAAAGAAAATAATAGCTTCCTTTAAAGGCTTCTATGGATGAGAAGAAAAGGTGGAGAAATTTGTTCATAGATCAAATTTGCACTGTGGGTAGTTTTCTGCACATCCAATTGAACCCCTGCATTTCATATGTTGGGCCATTTTGACACTGGTCACTCAGCTGAAACTTGGTCAAACTAGTATGACTTGGGTGGCTTGATGACCCATTGACAACGGGTTTACCTATTGGTTCTTTTGACTGTCACGAAAGATTTTAATACCGACTCTGAACCATGCTTGAGAGCCTCAAAAACTAATTCATCCCACAACAACCGCTTAAGATTCTGCGAGGGAAATCAAATGGCCCTAAAATTTAGCCATTTGGGCCCATGATTCCAACCCAAGTGGGTCCACAGACCCCTTTTCATTCAATTACGTCAGTCCTCTTCTCCCATCCATTTAAACTTGGTACGGCTCACATTATGCAATCAGTTGTGCTACGACTTTAATATAAACACCTTCATTTGGGCACATTATCAAGCTGTATTTGATCTTGACAACACATTCGGACGTGAGCGTATGATCACTAGCATGGACCCTGTCTATGGTCAAGGTCGAAGCTTGATTTTCTATGTGTCCAGAGAAATGAGTTGGACTGGATGATCATTCCTGTACCTATATCTTCGACATCCTAATTAGTACACTCTTTTAGATTTCTTTCTCCATCTTAAGTATATCCTAATATACTCTCCTGGATTATTTGTTTCTATATTTGTGTATGCATCTGATCAGTTGATGATACGATGGCAAATATAGGCTTGTGATTCTTATCCATATACCGCCTCCTATTTTGGGCATTCCTTACATGTAAAATTTTCACTTGCAGATATCCCCACAACGGCCCATGTGGGAAAATCAATCATGGCCGTTAATGCACAGCCGGCCCCACTGTATTAAAGGTGTAAACCTATTTTCCCATGTAATACTTCATGTGGACGACAATAGGGGAAGATTTATTCAATGGTCTGAATCAATTATTCACTGCTCATTAGGTGTATAACGTTATTTCCAATATTGGTTTAACCAACTGGCTCAACAAATAACGCGCTCTTTTTTATGGTAGGCTGCCCCACCCCTCTGGCTAGCATGACTGATTTTCAACCTCGATTGAGGGGTGCTCTAATCTTTGATACATTTGGGGCATATTTGTGTAACCATTTTCCGTAAAAAAGGAAATGGTTTTTTTTTTTTTGGAAAAACCCATTTTTAGTGTGTTTAGTACAGTACAGTTCCTCATGACCACTTTTTTGCTAAGTTACTACCACATCAAATTTTCTCTTGAGAAGATTAAAAATAAAATTTCCATCGGGGGCATTGCACTTTCATTTCTATGGAAAAGTTGACGCCCATTCATAATTTCATTTCCTAATTCATTTTCACAACTATCTAAAAAAAAAGTTTTTTATAAAAAACCTACAGCCACACCAAACAACATTTGCATTATTTTATCAAAGAAAACAAATTCTCACCAAAGATAAGTTTTATATTTCCACGGAATTCCTTTTCTGAGGTTTTCAGTTACCATGGATACTGCCACGCCAGCAATTTCCTCTTTCCGCAAAAATAGTGTGTACACAAACGTGCCAGGGAAGAAGGCATGCTCAGGGTTCAAATTCTGAATAGTCAAGTGATGATTTACACTTCTTACCACTAATATAAGAGGCCATTCTCATCAAAATATGCTATTAAATAAGGCATAAGGCATAAGGACAAAGACATAAGGTAAAGGACACACTTTGTTGCTAATAAGATAATCTAAAAGGAAAATTCAAATGTATTAGATGATGTACCGTCCCATTTAAATCTAATGAATTTAAAGTCTCTTCTTCTTCTTTGGCGGATTTGGTGGATGGAAGAAAATGATAGAGTTTTCATATGTTCATCTTCTTTCTTGGTGGATTTGATTAGTTCGACCACTATGAGGATTGTAAAGTGAGTTTTGGTTAGAAAAGAGTTTTCTATGTTTAGCCTTAATAATATTATCCTTAATTGGGAAGCTTATATGGGATGTGGCTCTCTTAAGGTAAGGAATTATGCTTGTTGGTATTCTCCCTCTTTTCAAATGATGAAGTTTAACGTTGATGGTTTTGCGATAGGTAAGCCAAAGCCGACAGGTATTAGTGGTGTTCTCTATAATAGTAAAGGTGACGTGCTATTTATGTTTGCCAATAATGTGGGTATTTGTAATTCCAATGAAATGGATGTGTTAGCTATTTTGGAAGCTCTTCGCTGCTCTGTAAAGAATTTCCGGAGAGACATTATTGTGGAGAATGACTCTTCTAATACAATCACTTAGGTTTCTAATATGAAACTTTTCCTTGGAAATTCCAATTCATCTTTAATGAAATTTGAACTCTTTCGGCATTTATTAATGCTATTTTCGATCATGGGCTTAGATCAGCTAATTCTATGGTTGATGCTTTAAGCAAGGAGTTGACAAAGTTTTTCATTTAGAAAGTGTAATTTATTAGGTGTTAGAGTTGTTTGGGGGTACAGTGCTCTTGTACTTCTTTGTCCCTTGTTTCTTACTTTTCTTTATTTTCTTGTACTTGTTTTATTTTCTTTCTTTAATGAATTTCTATTACCGATAAATAAAAAGTTTCTATTTTGACCATCCACTTAGTGATATTTGATGAGATAGGTGGAAAACATATAGCATCTTTTTGGACAAATAGATTCTTAAGCCCCCTTGTGACAAATGGGCCTAGTAAAATTGTTGGGTGTGTTTCCTCTTGAAAGTAGTTTTCTTTCTTCCCCAGCCAGATCTTAATGGGAAGTTACTTATTACCGGAAGCTTCTTTAGTTTCCTTTTCCATATGATAATTGATATGCATATGCACCTTCCGAGTTCAGATCCTTTGATGCAAATTTCCACTCACCATAGGGGCAGCCCGCCATGCATGCAGGTAGGTACTATGTCCGTCTCAGCCAATATAAAATGTGAAAAACCTAGCCTAGACCAAATTCAAAACCCCAACTTCTGATGGGTTACTGAAGCCTGATCTGGGGTAATTATGTAAAATGTCGGTTTAATTTGGACCCTTTGTTATAAGGGCAGATCCGACGGTTGTTACTACTCAGGGTTTTTATAAATTAGGGCTTCTGTTTTATTCTGGGTGGTGTGAGAAAGAGAGAGTTGGTTTTCTGGAGAGAAGAACCCTAGGAGAGTGGTGTACTCTTGTAATCACAAGAAGAGGATTGTTCTTCTTGTGGGTGATCTCTAACAATAGTGGAACAGGTTTAAATCTTCGTGGACGTAGCCCACATCGGGTGAACCACGTAAATCTGGTGTCTATTGTGTGTTCTTCTTGTCTTTCTCTTTTCCCAACAACTGGTATCAGAACGAGGTTTGTTAAGATCGTGGGATCTGGAGATTTGTGGGATCAAATCTCGAGGGGTATCATTGGAGGAAGACACAGATCGGCCAGTTTAGGTTTGGATCTCTGTTCCCGTGACACGAAGGAGCAACCCATTGATTTCTGTTGCAGAAATCGGAAACAGCCCTGTGCATCCGGAACTCCACAGTAGCGCCAGAGAAGAAGACCGGAGCAGGTGCTGCATCAGATCCGCGAGTAATCACCGTCCGACATCCCCTAGTCCACCGCTGCACCGCCTTTGTGATTTTCGGGAATCGCGTGCGGGCCACCACCACCTTTGCTGCACTGTCTTTCATTGCTGGTCGCCGGTGACAGGTGCCGTCACCGAGATCGCCGTTTTGTCGCTGTCACAGCCCACCGCCGCTGGTCACCGGAACGTAGTCGAGGACGAAGGGCCGGCACGTCCGAACGGTTCCCCTGTTGCAGACAACAGAGCCGCGAGGAAGAAGAAGAGGGGATTCAGGCCGGGTTAGGTCAAGTGTCACAACCCGAGCCCAGGATTCGGGGGTTAGCAAAAGCCAAACCTATGACACACGTACTCCCGTGCCTGTACATGTAAGCCTGGTCTAAATGCACACGCACAAGGGAACATTCGCACGTGCAAAACATGTACGCGGAAGCTGTAAATATCAGAAACATCAAACTAACAGTACAAGAAGAGAATATGAAAACCGAACTGACATATATACATAACTGAAGGTTTTACAAAATGAACAAAATAATATGTACAAGCCCTGACATATACAAGTATGACAATCCTCAAAAACAAGGAAGACTCTTATGCCATGCATGACCAAGCAGCTCTCCAAGGGAGTGATCACATCCACTCCTCTAGGCTGGATGGGGCCTCAGGGGTCTCGGCTGGAGTCTGGCCGACCAGCGAGGGGTCGGCAGGGGTATTTGAGCCTGCAACACCAAAAATAACTGTGAATACAACGATTCAGTGAAGTATAACCATAACAAGTTAACGCACGCTGTGACTAATAGAATAAAGACCATCATGTAAATTAAACAGCGCACATTCGTATACTAGGCTGTCATGTAAGAAGGAAATATGCCATGTGAATCAATGTGTACATGCTGTGTACATAACTAGTTAGCAACTACATTGCCATATGCTCTCAAAAGAGAGATCTTGTATCGTGCAAAGAACACCATTGTCCGGGCCAGGGTACAATGGGTCTCGGTTTCCTGGGGTCCGGTTCCCCAAGACGTTTCCTTACTGCAGCAAGGCCATGAAAACTATGCCAAATTCACCCCGTCGGGATCCTAAGGCTGAGGCTAAGTAGTGCCGACCATACAGAGTCAATCATGAAAACCCTGAGTAGATCGTGACAATAATATCATACGTGCATATCTTAGAACATGTCTTATACATGAAGTATCCATGCATACTCAAGGTAAAGAAACAACTATGTGAAAGTATATGAACAAGTAATCATGCGATAGAGTGGAGATCAATAATTGACAAACAACATGTCATGCAAACAACTATTGGCATAGTGAATCCAAGTCATTTACTAGCCAAATCTAATCTAATTATCCAGTGTTTCTAATCGTGCATGATGATGTAGTTTTAAGTTATTCGATGCACCGTTGTCTAGTGTTGCATTGAATTGACTGTGCACCGAAGTCCCTTAAACCAACACCCATGGGGAGGTGCTTAACAGCTGGATAACGAACATGAATGATTCGCAGCCCTCGAGATCATTCACACATTGTATCATATTCCATCGGGCAAGTCTAGGTGTTCTACATTCTATCATGAAGGCCATATAGGTCTTTTTCTTACGCCTATTCCTATTATTCATTTTCCCAGGGGTGATACGGCTTAACTGTAGGTGAACGTACGGCTTAGCCATAGGCATCTTACGGCGTAGCCGTAATATGCACTGCGGCTCCCCTGCGATCCCCTTTACTGTTCATCCGCAAGTACGGTTCACCCGTATTTTGTTCTACGGCTTAGCCGTGTGGGTTTTACGGCTTAGCCGTCGCTGAGCCGTAGGAGAAACTGTCAATTGCTTGCTTTCAGTTAATCCAGAAGAAGGCACCCTGAAAACAGGATTAATTAAGCGCTAAACGAGGTCAAGCTGGGTCGGAGTGTTACATCAGGTTTGACCCGACCCGATTGTAGCGTAGCCCAATAAGCAACTTTAGATTCGGGCCGGGTCAAGTCAGGTTCGACCCGACCCAATTGCAGCACAGCCCAGCGAGCAACTTTAGATTTGGGCCGGGTTAGGTCAAGTTCAACCCTACCCGTTAGCAAACGGTCCAGCCCAGCGAGCAACAGCAGGTTCACGCCGGGTCAGGTCAGGTTCGACCCGACCCATTAGCAGACGGCCCATCCCAGAGGGCAGTTCAAGTCGGTTCGGGGTCAGGTCGGACCCGAACCCAGTTCGACAGAAAAGCCCAGCGACAGCAAGCAGGTTAGTCCTGTTCCGGGTCAGGTGAACCCGACCCGGGTCCATTCCAGAAACCTAGCAGAGTGCAACAGTGACATCAGCAGTGACGTCAGCACCGGTCAACAGGCAGGTTTGACCAGATTCGACGGCCAGAATTGTTTTGTAAGTTTTGAGGTCATCCAGACTCCAAATTGAGCTCCGTTTTTTTCTATGTACTCGTTGCAACGACATCTACGAGATAAACGGAACAGATTGACTGTTTGACTGACAGAAAAATTATCAAGTAAATAGAGCTTGGTTTGGGTGGAAGCAATGACGGACGACACAAAGTAAACAATTGAGAAGTTCAATGGCCAGAATTTCGTATTCTGGAAGATGCAGATAGAGGATCTTCTCTACCAGAAAAATTTTTACTTGCCACTTGGAGGAAAAGCAAATAAGCCTGCAAATAGGTCAGATCCAGAGTGGGAGGTGCTTGACAGAAAAGCTTTAGGTACGATTCGACTCTCTTTAACAAAATCTGTTGCATTCAATATTTCCAAAGAGCAAACCACTGAAGATGTTATGGCTGCCCTTTCACGAATGTACAAAAAACCATCTGCTTCAAACAAAGTAGATTTGATGAAAAGATTGTTTAACATGAAGATGGCTGAAGGTGGAATTGTCACTAAACACATAAATGAGTTCAATACAGTCATGAGCCAATTGTCATCGGTAAAAGTATATTTTGATGATGAGATTTGGGCATATTATTGTTATCTTCTTTACCAAACAGTTGGAGTGGTATGGTTACGTCACTGAGTAATTCATCGAGATCAAATAAACTGAAGTTTGATGATGTTGTGAGTGCTATCATCGATGAAGAACTTCGCAGGAAATCCTCAGGTGAATCATCAAGAAGTGCATTGAATGTGGAAAACAGAGGAAGGAAAATTGAAAGAGGTCAGAGTTGTGGAAGATCTAAATCGAGAAGCAAGTCAAGATCGTCAAAAGGCAAGATCGCATGCTGGAATTGTAGCAAAAAGGGACACGTAAAAACGGATTGCAGAGCCCCACCAAAGAAAAATAAGTAAAGGAACGGCAACAATAACAATGATAGTGATGCTTCCGCAAATGTTGCAGGTGGTACTGTTCACGATGCTTTAATTCTTTCCTTTGATTATAAATCTGAATCTTGGGTTATAGATTCTGGTGCGTCCTTTCATGCCACTGCACACAAAGAATATCTCCAAAATTATGTAAAAGGTGACTTTGGAAAAGTTTATCTCGGTGATGATGAACCTTGTGATATAATTGGTAAAGGAGATGTTCAAATCAAATTACCAAATGGAAGTACATGGCAATTGAGTGATGTCAGGCATGTACCGAGCCTTAGAAGAAACCTCATATCTGTTGGTCAGCTTACAAGCTCTGGTTATGTCACAACCTTCGGAGGTGACTCATGGAAGGTGACAAAAGGGAGTATGGTCATTGCTCGCGGTAAGAAGGAATGTACTATTTGCTTGTCTAATAGCAGTACTAATTCCATTGCAGTTGCAGATAAAGGCACAGACTCAAAACATGGCATTGTAGACTCGGACACATGAGTGGGAAAGGGATGAAGATCCTTCACTCAAAAAGTAAACTACCAGATCTCAAGTCTTTGGAATTAGAGTTCTGTGAAGACTGTGTTTTCGGAAAGCAGAAGAAAGTAACTTTCTCTAAAGTAGGGAGACAACCAAAATCAGAAATGTTGGAACTAGTTCACACGGATGTGTGGGGACCAACACAGGTACCTTTTCTTGGTGGATCTTCTTACTTTGTTACATTCATTGATGATGCTACCAGAAAATTATGGGTTTATCCTATGAAAAACAAGTCTGATGTATTTGGTATTTTCAAAAAGTGGAAAGCCTTGGTTGAAAATGAAACAGGTCTGAAATTGAAATGCCTGAGGTCTGATAATAGGAGAGAGTACTGCAGCAAAGAATTTAAGGATTATTGCTCCACAAATGGAATACAGCGAGAAAAGACCATTCCTAATACACCATAGCAAAATGGTGTGGCAGAGTGTATGAACAGAACCATTGTAGAGTGTGCTAGAAGCATGAGGCTGCATGCTGGATTGCCAAAGCAGTTTTGGGCAGAAGCAGTGAGCACTACTGCATACTTGATCAATCGTGGGCCTTCAGTACTTTTGGATGGTGGATTGCCAGAGGAAACTTGGAGTGGAAAAGAGGTAAATTTTTCACACTTAAAAGTATTTGGTTGTATCTCTTATATTCATGTTGATGCTGAGCAAAGAGACAAGTTAGATCCTAAATCCAGGAAATGCACTTTCATTGGATATGGTTCTGATGAATTTGGTTATCGCTTCTGGGATGAAGAAAATAGAAAAAGCATCAGAAGTAGAAATGTTGTATTCAATGAGAAAGTCTTGCATAAGGATAAGGATAATGTACAAAAGGACAATACAGAGTACCTAGATGTAGAGGACATTCCTGAAAATGATGTATCCGAAGTACATGAAAATGTAAACCCACAGGTGGATCCTTATACACCTATACCGGTAAGAAGGTCATCTAGGATTCCTAAGCCTACACAACGTTATTCACCGTCATTGTATTACTTATTGTTAACTGATGGTGGTGAGCCTGAATGTTATGAAGAGGCAATGCAGGTTGATACTCGGGCTAAGTTGGAGCAAGCCATGGAAGATGAAATGCAATCTTTATTGTCAAATCAGACATGGGACTTAGTTCAGTTGCCTGAAGGAAAGAAAGTATTGCATAACAAGTGGGTGTACAGGTTGAAGGATGAACATGACGGCAGTAAGAGATACAAGGCCAGATTAGTTGCAAAGGGCTTCCAACAAAAGAAAGGTATTGATTATTCCGAACTGTTTTCTCCTGTGGTTAAATTAAACACAATAAAAAGTGTTTTGAGCATTGTGGCAGTAGAAGATTTACATCTTGAACAATTAGATGTTAAAACTGTATTTCTCCATGGTGACTTGGAAGAAGATATTTACATGTATCAGCCACAAGGATACGCTGTCTCAGGAAAAGAGGACATGGTGTGTAGATTCAAAAAGAGTTTATATGGCTTGAAGCAGACCCCAAGACAATGGTATATCAAATTTGACAGGTTTGTGTGCAATACAGCTTACAAACGACGTTATGCAGACCATTGTTGTTATTATAAAAACTTCGATAACTGTTATATCATTCTCCTTTTGTATGCAGATGACATGCTTATTGCAGGATCGAACATGCAAGAAATAAATAATCTGAACAAACAGTTGTCAAAAGAGTTTGAAATGAAGGATTTGGGTGAAAGTGCAATAACTAGATCTCACCAAGTCTTAGAGGGGGGGTGAATAGGACTATTAAAAATTTCTTTTCAAGAATTAGGTTTTATTAGTGGGCAATCTGAAAGATTATTTAAAATTGAGAGTCCTCAAGAAGATTTAAGAGAGATATTCAGAGTTGTGAGTGTTTACAGTATGTAGAAATGCAACTAGAGTAACAAAGATGTAGCTTATAAAAGATCATCAACTCAAGTGACAAGAATGCAAGGCAACATCCACACACAACAAACAATAAACACAGTGATTTTATAGTGGTTCGGTCCTAGACCTTCATCCACTCTCAAGAGCAATCTCTCTTGGTTCCACTAAATAAGAGGTACTTACATAACATACACTTCTTGCAACAGTTTTTGATTCGGTGGTTTGTCTTCCACCAACTAGGGTTTTTGATCAGGTGGTTGATCCTTGATCTAGTCCACCAACTACAACAATTTTTGATGCGGTGGTTTGTCTTCCACCAAATACAGCAATGAGAATTGAAATATTAAAGAACACCTAAACAAGGAATTGTATACCTTGGTTTTGAGTGGTGCTCTTGATGCTTGAAAGACTACCTCCAAGCTTTGGCCTCTTGTTCTTACTCCTTGGTGATGAAGATCTTCAGATGAGTGCTCAGGCAAGGGAAGAGGTTTTAAGAGGGTTTGGAAGGCTAAGGTATTCTCTCAGATTTAATGGAGCCTTTCCTAACTCACCAACTACTCTTCTTGTAACAATAATGGCACTTTTTGGTTTTGGAGAGTAGGTGGTTGTGGGAGCTTTGAAGATGATTTTAATGGAGGTGCAAGGGCTCAGCTATACTAGTGTTTTTCACAGTAATAAATTCAGTTATTGGAGCAAGGGAGAGGTCCTCTTTAAATACAAATGACTCCAACGGATAGATCTACGGCTAGTTTGACCAGATTCAACAAAAATTCCTTCTTACGGTTAGGCTTACGGCTTAGCCGTAAATCCTTATACGGCTTAGCCGTGAGCACCTTTCGGCCTAGCCGTGGGTCAGCCGTAGACTGAAATCTCCCAAAAACTGCTCTCTGGAGAGTGGCCCGTAATCTTTACGGCTTAGCCGTGAATCACATTACGGCTTAGCCGTGAAGGCCTTTCGGCTTGGCCGCAAGGTCAATCGTAAGCATTATATGGCCAAGTGCACTCTCTGGATTGTGGCCCGTAGATTTTACGGCTTAGCTGTGAAACACACTACGGCTTAGCCGTAACATTTTTCGGTGCAGCCGTAGGGTCAGCCGTAGAATAAAAAGCTTCAAAATATACTCTCTAGAGAGTGAGCCGTAGGATCTACGGCTTAGCCGTGGTCCAAGCCGTAGAACAAAAACTGGGTGTTTGAAAAACCTAATTTCCTCTTTTATTTCTATGGACACTAGGGGTCACGGTTACCTTATCCCTTGGCACTCACATAGGATCTTCTTGAATGATCTTGAACTTCTTTGAACTTGCTTAGTCTTCATGATAGGTCTTTCTTGAATGGTCTTGAACTTCCTTGAACTTGGCTTGATCTTCAATGAACTTCCGAGGTGACTTAGGTCGTTCTAAAACTGAACTACACTTGGGTCACGTAATTGACAACACACGTTTACAATGACACTACCAATCTCCCCCTTTGTCAATTTCGTGACAAAATTACATAATGTGAAGAAGATGCAGCATTTTAGCTCAGCAATTGAGATACAACAAGTATTACATTAGTGAATACACCTTAAGCACCCTCATCTACATACACAACACGTTGAAGCTCCCCCTTTGAAGATGCTTAACCTGCAAAAGGCTGCAAACACAATCTACTAGAAAGGTGGGAGGTTAGAAAGCTCCCCCTAAAAACATGCATACAATTCTCCCCCTTTTTGGCACAATATTGACAAAGAGATAAAGCATAAATAAAAACAGAAGTGCACACAAAGATAAGCAGTTGCGAAGGAATGGCTATATTAGATTAGAAATTAGGAGCAGTACAACCATATCAAAATAATACATCACCCAGAAGAATAAAAGAGATAACAAACAAGACTAACAGGTGAAGTACAACCACTGCCCAAAATACAAAAAGAAGACAATAACAGACATCAATCCGAAGGAGGAGAGGGGGAAGGAATAGCCACATCGTCTCGCCGGCAGCTCTTGGAGATCTTTGACAAGTATTGAAAGGATTTCTTCAAGAGCTTCTCCATCTTAGTTTGCCTGTGTTCGAGGGCGGCCAACCGAGCTTCAAACGAGGAAGAGGAAGAAGCCGGGGGAGGAACCTGAACCGGAGAAGCGGTAGAGGGTGCTGCAGGACGAGACTCATCCGGTGAATCATCTTCGTCTCCGGAGTCAGGAAGTCGGGGACCAGCTGCCTGTTGTTTGGAAAAGCGCATGTTCTGAATATTAACTGTGCCAAAGGTGGGGTGAGACTCAGGAGCTTCATCTGTAGGTAAAGTGACCCCACACTGAGAGGCGAGGCCAGTCATGAGATATCCAAAGACACAGGCATTGGTGCTTCTGCCCGGGCACTGCCAAAACCTAATAATGGTGGCACAGATGAGAGATGGAAGACACACTTGGACCCCCATGTGGACTGAGTAGAGGACATTAACCATGAACAGGGTGAGGTCAGAGAAATTCCCCCTCCGAGGATAGATGTTACAGGTGAAGATAGCATGGAGGATCCGGTAATGAGGAAGCAGAGAGGCTGCAGGAAGGAACCCCTTGTCCTTCCATGGGATGGTGGCTCCACAGAGGGCGAAAGTGGCAGTTTGTTTCTCTTCTTCGGATAGAGAATCCGAGATGACCGAAGTGGAATCGGAGAGAGGCACACATAACAGGGCTGAGATGATGGCAAGGGTGATGGTATTGGTGCCATCAGTGAACCCAAGGTCAAAGGACATGGATTCTAACGATGCGTGTGTGATAGATCCATACATGGTACGCACAATCGAGGGGAAGCCAGGACCACCCCATTTCAGAATATTTTCCCACCCAATGTGGTTGAGAAGTGTATGGACTCCATATGCCTCAACAGCGAGAATATTGACATCGCGTTCGACAGTAATGGGTCTGGAAAAGAAGGACCGATCACGAGTGGGTTCCCGTGGAACCAAAACTCGGGAAGAGGGTGGAGATGGCTGACGAGGCCGGGAAGAGCTACTGGAGGCGCGAGGCCTCTTACCAGGGGGGTAAGCATTCTTGGTTCGTGGAGGCATGATGATAACCGGAGGGAAAGCCACACACCCAAAAACAGGAGGAAAGAGCACAGTGGAGAAACGAGCACAGTAAACCAAAGAAAACAGTGATGAGAAAACAAGAAGAGAGAAGACACCGGAGGAGGAAGGCCAGAGGAGGAGGACGCCGGAGGAGGAGGGCCGGAGAAGGAAGATGCCGAAGGAGGAAGGCCGGAGAAGGAAGGTGCCGGAGGAGGAAGGCCGAGAAAAGAAGAAAGAGCAGAGACGGAGGCAGCGGCAGAGGGAAAAAAAAAAACGAAGAGACGGGTTTAAGAAGGCCTCGGCGTGCAGAACGAGGACGAAAAAGCACTTACGGCTTAGCCGTAGAGTGTTTTACGGATGAGCCGTAAACCCTTACGGTTGAGTTGTAGGTAGATTACGGCGTAGCCGTAAAGTGGTGTACGGCTTAGCCGTAAACCCTGGGCAAAACACAGGTTAATCCAAACAGCAAACACCAACTGATTTCCTCAAATTTTCAAATTTTAACACATCAAGAGGTTTAGTCAAGATGTCTGCAAGTTGTTTTTCAGTCTGAATATATTCGAGCTCAATGATTCCTTCTTCAACCAATTCTCTAATGAAATGATGTCGAATATCAATGTGTTTGGTGCGAGAGTGCTGGACCAGATTTTTAGAAATGTGTATGGCACTCGTGTTATCACAATACAAGCTCATTATTCCTTGTGTAATGCCATAGTCCATAAGCATCTGCTTCATCCACAAGAGTTGAGAATAGCAACTTCCGGCAGCTATGTATTCAACCTCAGCAGTGGAGAGAGATATCGAATTTTACTTTTTACTATGCCAAGCTACTAGACAATTTCCAACATAAAAACAGTCGCCACTTGTGGATTTTCTATCATCTAAGTTTCCTGCCCAATCAGCATCTGAGTATCCAGCAATGGAGGATGAGGAGTCATGAGGATACCACAGACCATATTCAGTTGTATCTGCAATGTACTTAATGATTCTTTTTACAGCAGTTAGATGGGATTCTTTTGGATCCGCTTGATATCGAGCACATGCTCCCACGCTAAATGCTACGTCTGGCCTACTTGCAGTAAGGTATAACAGGCTACCGATCATACTTCTATATAGGCTAGAGTCAACCCCTTTACCATTTGCATCTTTAGTAAGTTTAATGGTTGTACTCATGGGGGTTTTGACATGTTTCCCAGTCATTAGACCAAATCGTTTCACCAGTTCTTTAGCATACTTGGACTGGGAAATGAAGATACCATCACGTAATTGTTTGACTTGTAAACCTAAGAAGAAATTCAATTCGCCAACCATACTCATTTCGAATTCAGATTGCATTAGATTAGTGAACTGAGCAGTCAATTCATTAGATGTGGAACCAAATATGATATCATCTACATATATTTGCGCTATTAAAACTGACTTTCTTGTCTTTTGGATAAAAAGAGTTTTATCAACACTACCTCTTTGAAAATTATTGTCTAACAAGAATCTTGTCAACCTTTCATACCAAGCACGTGGTGCTTGCTTAAGACCATACAGAGCTTTCTTCAGTGTAAACACATGGTCAGGGAATTTTGAATCTATAAAACCTTTAGGTTGTTCAACATATACTTCCTCATTCAAAATTCCATTTAGAAAAGCACTCTTAACATCCATTTGAAACAATTTGAACTTTAAAAAACAAGCTATAGATAGTAAAATTCTAATTGATTCTAAACGAGCAACTGGAGCAAAGGTCTCATCGAAGTCAATACCTTCAATTTGAGAATATCCCTGCGCTATCAACCTAACTTTGTTCCTAACAATAATGCCATTTTCATCAAGTTTATTTTTAAAGATCTATTTAGTGCCTATCACATTTTTATCCTTTGGTCTTGGAACTAGGTACCAAACATCACTTATTGTAAACTGACTCAATTCTTCTTGCATAGCTTTTATCCAATCATTGTCTGAAAAGGCTTCATCAACGCAGGTAGGTTCTAAAACAGAAGTAAAGCACAAGTGACTCATAATGTTCTCCAATTGTTTCCTAGTTTTTACACCTGTTAGGGGGTCACCAATAATCTGATCTATAGGATGATCTTTTACATTCACCAAATTTTCAGTGGAAATAGGTACATCAGTTTTTATTGTGGATCCTGTGGGTTCAATCATTGAGGGCACTTCCACTTCATCAACATTATCAGACATTGTGGATTCATCATCTATAATGACATTTATTGACTTTTGGATAACTCCGGTTCTCATATTTAGAACACGATAGGCTCGACTCCGTGTTGAATAGCCTAAGAATATACCTTCATCACTTTTTGAATCAAATTTACTCAGTTGTTCTCTATCCTTTAAGATGTAACATTTACTTCCAAAGACCTTAAAATATTTCACATTTGGTTTCTTCCCATGCCACAATTCATAAGCTGTCTAATTTGTACCAGTCCTCAGATAAACTCGGTTGATGATGTAGCAGCTGGTATTAACAGCTTCGGCCCACAAGTCTCTAGGAAGATTCTTACTATGAAGCATGACTGTGGCCATGTCTTGGAGAACTCTATTTTTTCTTTCAGCTACCCCATTTTGCTATGGAGTTTTGGGTGCAGAGTATTCATGATGAATCCCATATTTCTCACAAAATTTATCAAATTGATCATTTTCAAATTCTCTACCATGATCACTTCTGTTCGGGCTATTGAAGTACCTTTTTCAGTCTGAATTTGTTTTACAATCCTTTTGAATTCTCCAAAGGCTTCAGATTTTTCTCTCAAGAATGCAACCCAAGTGAATCTAGAGAAATCATCTACCATAACAAGAAAGTACCTTTTCTTACCTCGACTCTCTCTTTTAGTTGGTCCAACCAAGTCCATATGAATAAGTTCTAGAGGTCGAGTAGTTTTCATAGCATTCACCATTTTATGGGCACTTCTAATTTGTTTTCCTTGATGGCACTCTCCACAGATCATCTTTTCTTGACTACTGATCTTGGTCAGTCCTTCAACATATTTGTTTAGATGGGATAAGTCCCTGTAGTTTACATGCCCAAGTCTTTGATGCCACAACTTAGCTTCATCAATACTAGTTAGTAGGCAAGAAGCAGAGGATGAAGTATTTGTTTTTCCCACCACATAACAGTTATCGGTAGTTCTAAGTCCTCTCAATATTATCTTTCCATTTCTTGAGATCTCACAACTATGACTACTGAAGTTTACGGCATAATCTTTATTACAGATTTGAGATATGCTAAGTAAATTATGTTTCAACCCATCAACGCACAAAACATTCTCAAAAGGTGGTAAGTTTGGAACATTTAAAGTTCCTTTCCCAATAATTTTCGCAGTACTGCCATCACCAAAAGTAACTGTGCCTCCATCGAATTCAATCATTTTAGACAAACAAGATTTATCACCAGTCATATGCTTTGAGCATCCACTATCCAGATACCATCTTGATTGTTCTGCAGCTTTAAAAGATGTGTGCACCACTAGATTCTTGTTTTTAGGTATCCATTTAAGTGTACTAGTAGTGGGGATCACAGTTGATTTTTGGTGTTTCACTTGAAAGGTTTTATGTTGGGGAATAAGAATGTTTGCTCCATTCTTTTTGTATATTTCAAATTGTTTTCTTAACTTTTGGACTTCTTTTAACAAATTATTCATCTTTTGGTTTAAGGGGAACGTGTTTATTTGAGACTTCTGCTTTTTGTTTTCAGGTTCCACTTTCTTAGTGGTGTTTTCTCAATTTTCTGACTGATGTTATAATGAATTTTTCTTAACTTGCACTCCATTTTGAAATAACCTCTTTTTCCACAATAATGACAGAAGACATTTGATGAAACAGTATGAGTACTAGTAGATGCCTTATCCACAGTGTTTTGAACACTAGTATCTTCGTTCTTTAAAGCACTTTTGACAAAAACAGTTCCGGAACTTGGAGACTGATTAGCATTTTTGTCATATCCAAGACCGGTCATGTCTTTATAAGCTTTCCCAATTTTGAATAATCTAATGTATTTCTCATCATTTTGAGTAAATCTGTACTCATACTTTTCTTTATACCGTTTCAGAATAGTCACTTCATTGTGGAGAGCATTATTTTCATCTTTTATTTTTAAAAGGGATTTTTCATTTTCTCTTAATTTGAGTACATTTTCTCTTTCTGTTGATAATTGGATTTTTACACTTTCGAGTTCTTTGATCAATTCTTCCTTTTCAGCATTAATACTATCAACCTTTTCCTTTAAATTCTTAATTTTGTTTTGTTGATTACTTACAGTTTCAACGAGCCTACATGTTCCCTCATAGAGTAGTTCATAGGAATCCGTGGTGTTATCATTATCCTCATCATCTGAATTTTGATATTCACTCTCTGACTCACTGCCTGAGATTTCTTCATTCGATATTTTAATCATTTCCTCAGAAAGATTTAAGGTGGCAGTGGTAGCCATCAGAACTGTATATTTGTCTGATTCATTTTGATGTGATTCATCTGAGTCAGAATCTGATTCAGATGAATCGTCCCAAGTGGCTACAAGATTCTTCTTTTTGAATTTCCCTTTTTGAGGACAATCGGTGGATATGTGTCCAATTTTCTTACATCTGTAACACATAGGTTCCTTATGTTTACTTCTAAAGAGGGAACTTGACCGACCTTTGTATTTATCATTTGTCATTTCATTTTTATACTCTTTCACCCTCTTTTTCTTAAATTGTTTCAAAAATCTTTTAGCCAAAAGGGCCACATCTTCATCCTCGTCATTACTAGTTATTCCTATGTCATCTTTAGAGGAAGATGTGTTATGAAAGGTGATTAGAGCGATTGATTTCTTTTTGTCATTGTTAAATTTGAGTTTAAAGGTCTGAAGGGATCCCACTAAATCTTCAATTTTCATTTGTTCCGAATCCTTGTGTTCTTCTATAGAGGTTACCTTAGGATGGAATCTTTCCGGAAGTAATCTCAAGATTTTACTACAAATTTTACCTTCCCGAAGAGTTTCCCCAAGAGCCCACATTTCATTTACAATTTTCATGAGCTTAGTATGGAAGTCAGTAAACATTTCATTTTCTTCCATGCGAATGTTTTCGAACTGACTCGTGAGAATCTGAAGTTTAGATCTTTTGACAACTGAGGTATCCTCATAAGTTACTTCAAGGATTCTCCATACCTGTTTTGCATTAGTGGTTGTCATGATCTTTTTAAACTCTTCTTGATTCATGGCACACACTATAGCATTGTAAGCTCTAGCATTATTTTGTCTAAGATTTAGCTGAGCTTGAGACCATCTAGCTGGATCTAATGGTCTAGTGGTTGTGACACCATTTGTAGTCACATCTTCAGTGGGTTCCGTCCAGCCTTTCTCTATAGCCTCCCAAGCAGCCCAGTCCATGGATTTTAAAATTGCTGTCATCCGGGCTTTCCAGAAGGCATAATTTGTTCCATCAAAGAAAGGTGGATGGTTGATAGAGCTTCCTTCTGGATTCATGGTGAATCTAGCAAAAGATGGATCTACTTCAGGTTATTACACCCTTAAGAAGTAACCCTCTCTGATACCAATTAAAAGTGCAATAACTAGATCTCACCAAGTCCTAGAGGGGGGGTGAATAGGACTATTAAAAATTTCTTTTCAAGAATTGGGTTTTATTAGTGGGCAATCTGAAAGATTATTTAAAATTGAGAGTCCTCAAGAAGATTTAAGAGAGATATTCAGAGTTGTGAGTGTTTACAGTATGTAGAAATGCAACTAGAGTAACAAAGATGTAGCTTATAAAAGATCATCAACTCAAGTGACAAGAATGCAAGGCAACATCCACACACAACAAACAATAAACACAGTGATTTATAGTGGTTCGGTCCTAGACCTACATCCACTCTCAAGAGCAATCTCTCTTGGTTCCACTAAATAAGAGGTACTTACATAACATACACTTCTTGCAACAGTTTTTGATTCGGTGGTTTGTCTTCCACCAACTAGGGTTTTTGATCAGGTGGTTGATCCTTGATCTAGTCCACCAACTACAACAATTTTTGATGCGGTGGTTTGTCTTCCACCAAATACAGCAATGAGAATTGAAATATTAAAGAACACCTAAACAAGGAATTGTATACCTTGGTTTTGAGTGGTGCTCTTGATGCTTGAAAGACTACCTCCAAGCTTTGGCCTCTTGTTCTTGCTCCTTGGTGATGAAGATCTTCAGATGAGTGCTCAGGCAAGGGAAGAGGTTTTAAGAGGGTTTGGAAGGCTAAGGTATTCTCTCAGATTTAATGGAGCCTTTCCTAACTCACCAACTACTCTTCTTGTAACAATAATGGCACTTTTTGGTTTTGGAGAGTAGGTGGTTGTGGGAGCTTTGAAGATGATTTTAATGGAGGTGCAAGGGCTCAGCTATACTAGTGTTTTTCACAGTAATAAATTCAGTTATTGGAGCAAGGGAGAGGTCCTCTTTAAATACAGATGAGCTCCAACAGATAGATCTACGGCTAAGACCAGAATGGTCTACGGCTTAGCCGTAAGTTCTGACAACATCCAACGGCTAGTTTGACCAGATTCAACAAAAATTCCTTCTTACGGTTAGGCTTACGGCTTAGCCGTAAATCCTTATACGGCTTAGCCGTGAGCACCTTTCGGCCTAGCCGTGGGTCAGCCGTAGACTGAAATCTCCCAAAAACTGCTCTCTGGAGAGTGGCCCGTAATCTTTACGGCTTAGCCGTGAATCACATTACGGCTTAGCCGTGAAGGCCTTTCGGCTTGGCCGCAAGGTCAATCGTAAGCATTATATGGCCAAGTGCACTCTCTGGATTGTGGCCCGTAGATTTTACGGCTTAGCCGTGAAACACACTACGGCTTAGCCGTAACATTTTTCGGTGCAGCCGTAGGGTCAGCCGTAGAATAAAAAGCTTCAAAATATACTCTCTAGAGAGTGAGCCGTAGGATCTACGGCTTAGCCGTGGTCCAAGCCGTAGAACAAAAACTGGGTGTTTGAAAAACCTAATTTCCTCTTTTATTTCTATAGACACTAGGGGTCACGGTTACCTTATCCCTTGGCACTCACATAGGATCTTCTTGAATGATCTTGAACTTCTTTGAACTTGCTTAGTCTTCATTGATAGGTCTTTCTTGAATGGTCTTGAACTTCCTTGAACTTGGCTTGATCTTCAATGAACTTCTGAGGTGACTTAGGTCGTTCTAAAACTGAACTACACTTGGGTCACGTAATTGACAACACACGCTTACAATGACACTAACATTGGGTGCTGCGAATCAAATTCTCGGCATGAGAATCACTAGAGACAAAATAAATCGTACGCTAAAGTTGTCTCAGGCAGAATATGTTGAAAACGTCCTACACATATTCAACATGCAGGGTGCTAAGCCAGTTAGCACTCCACTAGCAAGCAATTTCAAACTCTCAAAAGAGTTGTCTCCTAAGACAGAACAGGAGAAATATGACATGTCTAAGATCCCATATGCTTCAGCTGTTGGTAGTTTGATGTATGCTATGGTTAGCACAAGACCTAATATTGCTCATGCAGTGGGAGTTGTAAGCAGATTCATGGTAACCCTAGGAAAACATATTGGAAAACAGTTAAGTGGATTCTCAGATATCTGAGGGGTACTACTAATGCATCATTGTGTTTTGGAGGACCAAAAATCAAACTGAAGGGTTATGTTGATTCAGACTTGGCAGGAGATTTTGATAGAAGTAGAAATACTACTGGATATCTCTTCACCTTGTATAGTGCAGCAATCAGTTGGAAATCACAATTACAGGATGTTGTTGCACTTTTGACTACAGAAGCAGAGTATGTTGCTGCTACAGAAGCTAGCAAGGAAATGATTTGGTTACAGGAGTTAATAGAAGAGTTTGGTAAAAAGCAAGAGGACAGCAAGCTGTACAGTGATAGTCAGAGTGTCATTCATCTTGCGAAAAATGCGGCTTTTCATCCAAGAACCAAACACATTCGGATAAGATATCACTTCATACGGTGGCTTTTAGAAGAAAAGGTGTTGAAATTGGACAAGATTCTCACAAGTCAGAATCCACCAGATATGCTTACAAAGGTGGTGAACATAGAGAAACCGAAGCTGTGCTCAGCTTCAGTTGGACTTATGGTTTGAAAACAAGGTGTTAAGATTTGAACCTGTGTTCTGTTGTTGTCATTGCCATTCAGTGTGCTCAGTCTTCAAGTGGGAGATTGATGGGTTGGTGAAGCTTGATTTGGGGAAATTATGTAATATGTCGGTTTAATTTGGACCCTTTGTTATAAGGGCAAATTCAACGATTGTTACTGCTCAGGGTTTTTATAAATTAGGGCTTCTGTTTTATTTTGGGTGGTGTGAGAAAGAGAGAGTTGGTTTTCTGGAGAGAAGAACCCTAGGAGAGTGATGTACTCTTGTAATCACAAGAAGAGGATTGTTCTTCTTGTGGGTGATCTCTAACAATAGTGGAAAAGGTTTAAATCTCCGTGGACGTAACCCACATCGGGTGAACCACGTAAATCTGGTGTCTATTGTGTGGATTGTGTGCTCTTTTTGTCTTTCTCTTTTCCCAACAACTTCAAGCTGGAAATGCAAGCCCAAGCCCAAATTGCATTTGACCAGCTGTAATGGATCTAGTTTTGTATATGGTGTGACGATACTTGAGAGGCAAGTGAAAGTTATCAGGGGTAGGTGTAATGTGCAAGAGACGAGAGGAGATGGATGGAATTTCATCTGATTTCAGTTATCCTAGGGTCGTGATCCAACAATAAACATTTTCAACGGCAAAAATGAAGTGGGCTGAATCACAAGGTTTTGCAACCTAATTGGTGTGATTTTTCATACACTGCGGATGCCCATGCTTTCCTACAACGACGTCCCCACTACAGGGAGATGGCCAGCAATGGAGGAGGGCCAACCTACCTTCATCACATCGAGGTCCATCTGTTTTGTAATATATACAAGACAAGCATATGTTCAATCTACATGACTTTCTAGTTATGATGATGGCAAGTAGCCCAGCTTCACTCTTTTGGTACCCTGCCAACGGTATTATCCTGCCTGAGGTGGAACTTGGTATACATTTAGTGACTCGTATTTTTTTAGGACGGAATAGTGTTAGGGGATTTAAACTCGGAATTGATTGGCTTACAATCATATTAAATTTCTTCACATAACGATTGCTACAAATATTATGTTGTATTAGTAGAGGCAGCTGAAATACATTTTAATATTTCTCATCAGGTGGAGCTCACTTCTCAACATAGTAATCCAAAAAAAAAAAAAAAACTTCCCTTGCTGCATTTTAGCCAAGCTTGATCCGACTTTCATATACGTAAAGAATAAAAAATGTGGTTTCCGACTAAGGTTGTACCTATATATACGTTGATCACACAATGCCTCAACAGTATATAAACGAAACCCCGAAATGAATCAATTCATAAATCAGCAAGCAGTATAAGCATCAAGACCAAGCCGGAACCGGTCCACACTAAATGGGCCTAAAATTTTCGCAAACTCGCTAACAGCCTAAGTGAAGTACTAACCAAAATTGCACACATGACATTAATATTCATCAACGATGGGATTTTCCAACAATTTATTGGGACTGTAATTTTCATGTATAGCAGGATCTCTAATACAAAGGACAGGACCAACCAAAACTTCCATGGCGAGGCCTCAGTCTTAATTCAGTATGTCACTACATAGGAAGTCTTATCAGGGTAGCCAACAAGCAACCCTGTGGCGAATAACAAACACTAGTTGAAATTGATTGGGTACACAAGACTCTTATCGGGGTTGAAGAGTCCAAAGTGTCGTTCAGCCTCACCCAAGTGGCCATTGATTGGCTTTTGATTTGAACATTTCAAAAATGTAAGCTCGTATAGCTCTTCCAGACCTCCTTGGGGTCCCTTTCTTCACATGTTGAATCAAATTCTGATTATAAGTCCGCGCATTCTCAACTGTAGCTGCTGGGTTGCCGCCACTGGAAGGCCATCCGCTCTCCAACACCACAATCTCCACCACCGATCCACCCACCTTCTCAAGTGCTGAATACATCGCATCCACAATTGCATCAAATAGGTTTTGATATTGGTATGGACCATCTATCACAACAGCTGATGGTGAAGTGAACAAGGCATATGGAAGTGTGATTGCGCCGCCACTGTCAATGTAGCTAATGTAAGGGTACACATTGGCCAAGAGTGGAGCCTGAGTACTGGCCAAGAATTGAACAATTGGTCCCAAGGATGCTCGTGCATCGTCTTTAAAGGAGCCTTGAGATCGAGGATAGGATACTTCAAGGACCCCCGTGTCCACTACAGAAGACACCTTGATTTGTAGGCCGGCCCTACCATTGCATTGTAGATGTTTTGCATGGCTGGAAGTACAAATTGAGTTTGCCCTCCAGGAATTACCTCATTACCGACCACAATGTAGTTAAAGTCTATGTCAAGAGAGTAGGTTTGCAAGTTGTTCTAGACCCATGTATTTGCTTCTGATTGACTAGTCATTCTTTGGAGTTGGTCATTAGGGAGGCCTAACATGACTTGGATGTTGGACCTGTCAAGTCCTGAATTTTTTTTATTGGGTCATACCGGTTGTCGGGTTTGAGTCGGGTTAAGAGGGTCAAATAGATCGGTTTAACACAATTGAGCCTGAGTTAATGGACCATTTTTGGGTCAAAGGACTCTTTTTGAAATTTCTTAAAACCCATTAGAAAGTAGGGGGCCCTTCCTTGTAATTTAGAAAAACCCCCTCTCTTATATAAATTCTGCTCTTAAGGTTTCTCCTCCTTTCTCTAACCCTCTTCTTCTTTTCTTCAACCAAAACCCTAGAGACTATCTAAGAGGGAAACCAAGGTGGGCTCTTCCAAGCTTTGATCTTCAGATCTACTTTGGCTTCAAGATCCAGGTAAGTGGATGAATGCAAATAATGTTTCTCGGTTGTTTTCTTAAATTACATGTGCTCTATATGATTTATCTGATTTGGGTAAAATCTTTGAGATCATAGATTAATAATGGAGATTTGTTTATACTTTTTTTGTTGCAACAAGCATAACTCATGGATTTGATTTCAGGTTTTATAAAAAGAAAATATATATAGTTTTGAAAAAAAAAAAGAAAGCAGACGCTGCTGCCCAGGCAGCAGCGCATGCTGTTGCCCGGGCAATGCGCCTGCCAGGCCGGGCCTAGCCCGGCTGGGCCTGGCAGCGCCTGGCCCGGGTGCTGCTGGGCCCAGCTATGGCTGGGCCGGGTTGATGCAGGCCGGGCCTAGCCCGGCTGGGCCTGGTAGCGCCTGGCCCGGGGGCCCGGGTGCTGCTGGCCCAGTTGCGGCTGGGCCGGGTTGATGTAATTAGGCCCACTTGTTTTTTTTAAATATATATATATTTATATAATTGTAATTAGAATTTTATGTTAGTAAATATAAACATTACAGTATTATATTTTGATTAATGAGTTAGTATACTAGTGGAGATTAGATCATATTAAATTAAATTTTAATTCAATGTTATTAGAAATTTAGTTAGGATTGGTTATAAATTTAATTGGAAATTATGTAATTGTGATTTATACTTTATTTAGTTTGCTTAGAAAATTAACTAAGATGCAATTGGGGATGAATAAATTTTATGTAGATTGTGTTTATGCATCTAATTTAGGTTTTTAATCTGAGTTTGATTTCAAACTGGAGCCCAAGAGTTATACCTTTAGTTTTGTATAAATTAATAAGGTGTATTTGTACACAACAATGTAACTAAGGAATTAATTATTCCCTTTTTCCCCTTTGATCATAACTTGATTTAAATTTGGATTTGTAATTTAAACATCTTTTACCTAATTAGTAAAACATACTAATTGTATATAATTGGATTAGATGAATTATGACTTTTAGGAATGTTAGTTGAATGTTCACATGAGAATTAGACTAAATGCAGAATGGGAATGTGAGGTTCGGGATGCATCATATGATAGGCACCAAAAGTAGTATATCGGCATCGGGGACTCATATTTCCATTGTGATAGAGGGTTAGTTCTCATGTGCATATTTATCTAACTTGACCGTTGGTGGATTAGTGCTTACCCTCAAAGAATTTGAATTGACACACGTTCATAATGCGCTTTCAAATTTAAGTACTCTAAATACTCAAAATGATATTGGATTGAATGTTAGGATTAATGGTTTTATATCATGGTTCATTCTGCATCGATTTACGTATGTATTTGTAAATATGTATATTTGTATATATGTATCTGACCGACTGCAGTTCGGAGGAGGACGTACGCCATCGGGTTAGCGTATACTGTGGATAATAGTATGCAGCTATGCCTTCTGTTATTATCTGCGGGAATACCCGTTTCTGTTATTATTTGTGGGAATACCCGTTTCTGTTATTATCTTCGGGATTACCCGATTCTGTTATCTGTATGCGGGACTACCCGTTTCTGTTATATTTATCCGTGGGAATACCCATTTCTGTGCATTCATGCTATTGGGGTTTGCATCTGATATAATTTGGATCATAATGAATACTTATGTTTAATTCAGTTGATTAATCCATTATTTGCAGCTTACCCTCTTGCCAGATTACGTCAATCTGACCCACTACTTTTGGTGTCTAGGTTCCGTCACAGGGGCCGAACCAGAGGGTCAGGCTACGCAGGAAATTCCACCAGGTGGCGGAGTTGTTGAGTGGCGCACCGAGGACATCATCTGAGATATCCTAGTGCGGTGCAGAATTCAAAAACTTTAGGTTATGTAATAAGGCTATTTTTGGGCCATTAGTTTATTTAATTAAATTTATTTGTTTTGAAATTATAACTTTAATTGTTATGCTTCGAAGCACTTGACCTTGATTTTATTATTAATGAGATTTGTTACATGGTTGTTATGTGATATCCGTCTGCGATGAGTATGGATTTTAGTTCCGCGTGTGATTATAGTTGCTTGATCACCAAGCATAGCCTCACGAAGGACTTCGATCCACCCGGAATTGGGGCTCATATTGATTATATTAAAAAAATTTTCATTAGCCCCAATTCTCACACCCCTGGAACCGAGTTTGGATCCGGCCCAATTTTGGGGGTGTGACAGGACCCTCAAAGGGCATTCAGGGCATCTTGATTTGGATCATAGAGTCTCATTCTTCCAATATTTCGAGTCTTGATATCAGAATGACTTCTGGTTTTGAAGGTAAATCGGAGCTCTGCATTCCATAGCATACACCAATGGATTGCACACCTGCAATGTAACAAAATTAATTTAGAGAACTTGGATATGACTGGATTTTTTTTAAGCCTACAGAGGCATCCGTCTTGTTCTCAAATGAATTTTGATAAGAGAAAATTATACACTAACAAACTGTAAAATACTTAAGGAGCTAGAAATAGTATTAAACATTTTGTAGATTTCTGAATAATTAGTCCAGTAGGCGGAGACTGTGAATATATTTCCATAAATGTATCAATGATGATCAAAGCTCAGTGATATTCTCATATCTTATATCAGATTCATATGATATAACTAGGTGACTTTTGAGTTTGACACGACATTTTCGAACTATAAGGGATCTTAATTATAAGGGATGGTGCATAATAAAACTATATAAAACAGCTATATATAACTTGAACAATATTTTGTACATGTATTGACACAAATTTCACTTTAATTCGAGTGATATACAGTGTTCAGCTGAGGAGGCACGACTGCACAAGACACATTTTCTACTTGAACAATTCAATGATGTACATCACTGACGTAATGTTTAAGACAACACCTACATAGATGAGATATGAGTAGTATTGATCACACAAAAGGGTGTCCTATATGACTGCAACTTGGGATTTTTTCACAAGGGCCTCATGGTTGTGCTTCCGGTGGTACTCAACCTACCAAAAGACCCTATGCAAAGTAAAGGTATAACCTTTACATATAAGCCCAATAACTTTCTTCTGTATGATTGATGTGGGACTTGAGGACGTCACAATCTTCCCCCTTAAGGCTGTATGTCCATGTGTAGTAGTCTGCCAATCCCTGTAGTCTATCAGTCTTCTTTACCTATCCACATGGAAACCCGCCTACTTGCACAAGATTATGGCAATGATCCACACTCGAACTAGTCGAGAATTAGCTTTAATACCATTTATTACGTCTCGAGTAGCCTACTGACTTAGTAATTTGATAAGCTTATCATGTGGCTCAAAATATTTATATCCAAGTTACTAGTGATAACCTACATGGCACAGCAACCAATACATACACAACCAGAGGTTCCTACGAAGGGAGGCCTGCCGCTAAAATATATTTTTTTATCATATAGTCCCCTTAAACAATTGATTTAAGGAAAAATCCCTAAATCGAGAGAGAGAGAGAGAGAGAGAGAGAGAGAGAGAGAGAGAGAGCTGTGACTTCTAGGCATGCCGCTAGTAGACCTAAAAAAGAATCATGGTAACCAAGGCCGGGGAGCTGATTGCTACCATTGTGATATCTCTCAGCATTTCATCATCCGTTCATTTCCCCATTATATAGAAAGAAAGAGGATGCAATCTCCAGCACCTAAGCAGCCTGCATATCTTTGACTAGTCTGTCACGCCGTTGAAGATTCAGTTAGCATGCAATTGAGTTTGTTAGGTGTAGCGTGTAGGGGCTGATTGTTGGTCTTATTTTGTGATGTCTGTTTCTCTTGTTTGGAGTCGAGTTATCTTCTCTTGTTGTCTTTAGCTTCCTGGCTAAATGAAAAGCACTTCTATAGTAAATAAAAAAAACTGTGTTAGAATGGTCATGTACACTTGTGCAGGTCTCCTCATCCACTTGTTGGAACTTTATCTTCTTTATCTAGAAAAAAATCCAACTGATTGCGAAATTTTCACTTCGTTTGTCACTTGTTTTCTGTTAGCTACAACGATGACATCACCCTACATTGGATTGTTCCATGGGCATCTCATTCAAACCATTGGCTAACATATTTTAACACGTATGTGGAATGTCCTCAAAAAACATCCTCTCCGACTTCTTTTTGGTGGAAAAGAAAGTTTCTGAACCCCACCCAATGCACTTTCATCTAAATTACTTAACATTTATCTCATTTTTACACCTTTACTCGTGAAAAAAAAAAAAAGAGTCTCATAAAATGTAAAAAGAAAATTACTGCAAAAGGTGGCCAAGCTAATTCCCTCACCTTTCAGTGTTAAAACATTTTTTGACACAACAATATTCAAGCCTACAGCCATATACAACCTTGTGATTGCTACGTACATCTGGTACATTCATTTTTGCTAGGCGAGAAACCTTTGCATATGAGTGGTACCAGTGACATGATACATCAATATATGTGCTATAGTGAAATATTTTTAGTTTAATCTTAAAAATAGAATAAATGTAATCTATATCACCTAATACAATTTTAATCAACCCTAATACATATCTGTCTAACCTATCAGATATTAGTGTCAAGTAGTGTTGATGTGACTCATGTATCACACCAGTTCTCTAGACCAACTTCTTGAAAAAAATAAAATAGAGCCAGATACATATCGGCTAATAAAATCATTATTTAAAATTAATAAACTCTTCGAGGGCCAAGTCAAAACCTAGTCACATTGCGCAGTAAGTACAAATTCTCGCCATGGCAAATAAAGAGTGTCTAAAGTTTTAGTTTGACGACAAAAATATATTGGAACTCTATTCTTACCATCTTTATATTCTATTTTGTTACCTTATGTGTTTCTAAAATGCTCTAATTAAATTGAACATGGTTGAGTGATGTTTTTGATCCAGGCCCAACGTTTGATCTCTATGGTCTTTAGGTTAATAGTATCACTCCATCTGGCTAGTAGGTCAATATAGAAAAATAAATAAATAAATAAATGATCATAAATCGTGCATGCCTAAATTTTATTTTTTAAGGATTTTAAAATACTATTATCTTAGAAAATGTTCAAAGTAGATGTAAAATTGGATTTTGTTATTGCCTATGTCCTGCCCATGGCTCCTGTAGAAGGGCGTTTAGTTCATGGAGCATCAATGTTGAGAGAGAGGGCCAGAAAACTATTAATAATTGAGTGTGTGTTGATGCATAAGTCCCCCAGGACAGGTTAAGTATATATGTGTGTGACTTGATACTAACTTTGTATGATGCCTTTTTAAAACCATGCAAGATTAGGTTGAAATCCCATATGCTAAAGCAAACACTTTCATGTGGGTTTTGTGGTTGGCTGAGTGCTCCCTCCCTGCAGCTGTGGTTGGCTAATTGCTCCCTTTATTTGCTTGTGTGAGTGCTCCCTCCTTTGCGGGTAGTCTCTCCTCAACGGTGCGAATGCTCTCTCCGGGTCAGTGAGTGTCCATGTGGGCGTGCTCTCATGGTTTGAAATATGAAACACTAATTTAATTGAAACCAAGATGGGACATATACCGTTTCTTGGTGGACAATAGCCAACGGAGTCAATTGACCTGATTGGCCACAACTATGGATGGTGTGTGTCCTGAGTAAAGTTTTAATTGAAATATCCTAAGCCTTAGGTTTTAAATCAATATCCTAGTTTAAATGGTTGACAAAAGAACATAAAAAACATGACATTTGGGTAACAACAAAAATTAAAACCAAACTTTTCTGGCAACTTGACTCAAATGTCTATGACTTGTCGATACGGAAACAAGTCGATTGACTTGAGACTTGAGAATGTGATGGCTGTCACTGACGCCATCCTCTCCAGCCAACATGATTCAATTCATATATCAACAAACTTAAACACCAACATGATTCAATTCATATATCAACAAGCAATTTAGGCATCAAGACCAAGCCACTGACAGTCCATGCTAAATGGACCTAAAATTCTTACAAGCTGATTAACAGCCCAGTTGAAATACTCAGAAGAAACTTGTTATGAGGTTCACATTAATCCTCAACAATTCATTAGGAATGTAATTTCTCATTTATTGTAATATCCCTGATAAGAAGGGAACTATTAACCAGAACTCAACTCTCATGTCCCACTATATGAGATGCCATGGCCAGGCTAACTCAATATGAAAATACATGGGGAAGTACCTTATTGTTTATTTATAGCATAAATGTAAGAACGACCCCTAGTTAAAATTTATAGGGTACACAGGACTCTTATCAGGGTAGAAGAGTCCGAAGTGTCGTTCAGCCTCACCCAAGGGGACGTCAGTCCTCTTTTGATTTTCATTGAACATTGCAAAAATATAAGTTTGTATAGCTCTTCGAGGCCTCTTTGGGGTCCCATTCTTCACATGCTGAATCAAATTCTGATTATAAATCCGTGCATTTTCAACAGTAGCAGCTGGCTTGCCACCACCGGACGGCCATCCACTCTCCGACACCACAATCTCCACCGACGATCCACCCAACTTCTCAAGTGCCGAATACATAGTGTCCACAATTGCATCAAACAGGTTTTTATATTGGTATGGATCGTCGTTCACAACCACGGATGGTGAAGTAAACAAAGCATATGGAAGCTTGATTTTGCCACCGCTGTCTTTATAGCTAATGTAAGGGTACACATTGACCAAGAGTGGAGCCTGGGTACTGGCTAGAAATTGAACAATTGGTCTTAAGGTTGCCTGTGCTTCGTTTGTAAAGGTGCCTTTGGATGGAGGAAAGGAATCTGAAGTGAGGACCCCTGTGGCCACGGCTGTGGATACCTTGATTTGGCCTTGTAGGCCGGCTCCTACGATTGCATTGTAGATGTTTCGCATCGCAGGAAGTATGAATTGAGATCTCCCACCGGGAATTTCCTCATTACCAACGACGATGTAGCTAAATTTTACGCCGGGGGAGTAGTTTCGCACGTTATTCTGGACCCATGTGTTGGCTTCTGATTGACTAGTCATTTTTTGGAGTTGGTCATTAGGGACGCCTAGCATGACTTGGATGTTGGACCCTCTGAGGGCATTAAGGGCATCTTGATTCGGATCATAGAGTCTCATTCTTCCAATATTCCGCGTATTGTACATCTGAATGACTTCTGGTTTTGAAGGTAAGTTCGAGCCCAGCATTCCATAACATACACCAATGGATTGCCCACCTGCAGTGTAACAAAATTTAGAGAATTTGGATTTAAATCTTCAAAACGAAGAAAGAAAAATAAGGAAATAAAGAGTTTGTTGGTGATCATTTTGAGATTTACTTGTTAAAACTGAAGTCACTTTGTTCTGCAATGCATTTTATGCACCTAGAAGAAGGGTGATTTTCCCCTACCCTCGTGCCATCGTCACAGCAACAAGACCAATGAAATTTTGGAAGGGTCTCACTTTTGGAGATGCTCCAGGTGAGAGCGCCCTATACCTCATAGGGTAGGAGAAAATTTTCCCCTAGAAGAAACAATGAGAGAAAAGTCTTCTTTGTTGGTATCAGCTTTTGCTCATATCGCAAGGCTCTAATATATATATATATATATATTAGGAGCCTTCATATGCATATGTCCCTCATTATTTTGATGAGGGATGCTTTCTTTTTTGAACTTTTCAAGCTTAAAAATGTTTGAAGTTTTATCTTCTTGCATATTAATACTTTTCAAAAAAGAAGTATTCCTCACCAAAATGGTGAAGGACATATGCACATGAATATTCTCCATATATATATATATATATATCAACCCAAATTCTACTTCATTCATTGAAAAACTGCACATGAGCAATCCAGTGAAGTGATATTTGGGGCACCGCTTAAATAGTAAACCCTGTGATATGAGTAGGTTTAATCACGCAAAAGGATGTGTCATGCACATTAAATTAGTAGCTAGTCAAAATAATTGCAACTTGGGATAATTCCTTCTTCAAAAGGGAGTCCACGGAGCAGCCCACACACACACAGGCTCCCACAGATAGAGGTCTGTTCACGGGCCGGCTCAAATTCTTTTGAGAGCTTGATGCGTTTTACTTACGGCCTCATAACAAAATGTACTCTGCATAGTGGTTCCCTCGATTAAAAATTCCAGAGAGAGAGAGAGAGAGAGAGAGAGAGAGAGAGAGAACCTGCAACATCCGGGCGTGCCACCAGTAGACCTAAAACAAGCATCATGGCAACCATGGCTGGGGAGCTGATTGCTGCCATTGTGATATCTTTCACCATTTCATCGTCGATGCATTCCCCCACCTTATATAGAAATAAAGAGGATGTAATCTAAAGCACTCAGCAGCGCCATATCTTTGACTAGTCAATCTCACCTTTGAAAATATAGTCCCTTGTAATTAAGTCTGTTAGAACGGTCATGTACACTGTCCAAGTGTCCTCATCTAGTTCTTGGAATTTTCTTTTGTTTTCCTCGAAAAAATCCAAGCTATAGCGAAATTTTCTCAAGTCATGAAATTTTCTATACTACTCATCCATTTATACTGTTTAGAAACTCGTAGTCTTCAATTGTCACTTGTTTTCCATCAGTTATTGTTATGACATCACCCTTGTCTTGTTCCATCGGCATCTTATTCAAAGCATTCATAATATATTTTGATACGTCTGTATCACGTTTGCATAAGATCGGTTTCGCGGAAAATTGGTTTCGCAGACTTCTTCTGTTACACGGAAACGAAAATACAGAAGCAAAAGAAATTTCCTACGCCCCTCCCTATCCAAAACTCTTTTCCACATAATTACCAAAAATTTAGATCATTTGTTTTTTTTTTTCCAATGCAAAAGCAGCTGTGCAAAAGGTGAAAATTTTTTTAGACACATTTGACAAACATCCGCAGGATGAGGGGTTTTATGCTTTTGAAAATTTCCTCCTGTGAGTCAATGCATCCTCCCGAAAAAAATCTAAGTTTGGCAAAATGGAGGATTTTCAACGAAAAGACCTTAAAGAAATTAATGACTTGAAACGTTTTGGCCAATATCTCATGATCCACAGGACTCCACATTCTAAAATTTTGTCCTATAATTTTTGAAAATATCTTAACATATAAGATGATTCAACAGCTGAAAATTCATCTAGTAACCGTTTTTGCAATGGAAAACGATCTTAACTGTGTTGATCAACTATAAGGAACCCACAAACTCTAGATCATCACAAAACCTGATCGCCTTCATTTTGGCACTATAGCAGCGCGACTACGGATTCCCTGTGTTCGGCGGGTGGGGATCCAACACACCCCTCCCCCTTTCCGCAAACATGTGGAATGCGGGCTTTGCTCCGCGTTTCACACTGCTGCCAAATATGCTAAATTTGTAATTTCGTGGAAAACACATTGAAAGAGGATTTGCCAAATGTGCCCTTATTATGATAGTTGCTCAACCTTTCCTAAGGTCGGTGCAAAAACATGATTGTACAAGCACACCCAAGTTAAAGCAATTTCTCACACACAAATACACAACATTATTCAACGCAACTTTTGACTAAGAGTAGTAAATGGGTCAAGTCAGGTCAGTTCAGTAAGTTCATGTTTTGGACCCTCAACCTGCACCCAACCTATTTTTAAAATGGGTTGGGATTCTTCAGCCTGCACCTGCATAGTGTTGGGCTGGTTGGCCCTCTTAAACCCAAGTTATGTTGTGGATCGGTTCACAGGCCAAACTGATTATGGTGCAAAGTGGATTCTTGAGCCCACACCTTCTTTTTTTTCTTTGTTTTGTTTGTTTGTTTGTTTGTTTTTCTTCTTTATCTTCTTCTTTTCAAAGTGGATTCATGGATTTGAACAAATGAGAAACTACATAATTGCACGATTCGAACAAATGACCCTATATTTTTCTACTAAACAACTTAACTAATACACCATCAAATTTTTTTCATGCAAATATTTATCCAAAAAGATTTAAATAAATAAGTAAAGGACCTTAGCTATTAAAATTTTCTACTTTAAACATTGACTAGTTTGAGTTTATTTACGATGTATTTCTAAAAGTAATTATATTTTAGAATATTGAACCCTATAAATATTATTTTTTTATGCTTATGTATTGTACTTTAAGCACAGGTGGTCAAGTTTTTTAAAGTCATTATCTATCATTTTCTATATATTTATTAATTTTTATGATAATCATTATATGATAAAACTAAACCCAAGAAAATATACAGTATATGGAAATGATAAAAAAAATAATAATAAGCTATTATAATTTATAAGAAAATAATATTATTTAAATGGATATAATTTATTTGTATTTATAAAGCTTTGCATTTACAAATGCCCAAAAAAAAATTCAATACTGTAATCATTCCTTATGAAATTAAATATAAATATAAAAGAAAAAATACATATCATGTGGGTTAGGTAGGTCAACCCTAACCTGACCCCTTTTTTTGTGAGTTAAAAAAACCTAACCGTGACTGACTTGCATTTTATGTGAGTGGTTATGATCGGGTTGATGAGTTAGGCCACTTTTTTGCCACCTCTACCTACAACCTTGTGGTACTTAAAATATTACAGACTTTTTTCCTGTGAAAAACTGATACAATGGGAATGGTGTTGGTGACATGGTTCAACATATCTGCTATATTGGCATATTTTTTATTTCATTGGGAAATTTTAAAAATAATATATATCAAGCAATACAGGTTTTTATTTATATCAACCTAATACATCTATGTAAGTAAACCATCAAGGATTAGTATCAAGTACTGTAGGAGTGAATCGTGTATCACGCCAGCTCTCTAGACCAATTTCTTCAAAAAAAAAAAAAAAAACCAGATACATGTTGAGTTAAAATCATTATTTAAAACAATTAATCAACTCTATGAGGACCATGCATAGTTTGCGTCTAAACCTATTCACATTGCCCAGTAATTAAGTACAAATTCTCATCAAGGCAAGTAAAGATTGTTTATAGTTAAAGATTGTATGTAGTTTTAGTTTGATGGCTAGCTAAAATATATTGGAACTATGTTCATACCTTCCTCATATCCTACATGCTTTTATTTTAGATCAATAGCCTATATTAAATGGTTGATGAAAGAACAGAAAAACAGTGACATTGGCTAACAACAAAAGCTAAACCTAACTTTCCTGGCGACTTGATTAGGAGGTGTGTGACCTGAATTTTCGGGTGAAAAGGGAATAAAACAATTGACTTGACTTGAGAATGTGATGGCCATCAAACTCAGTTAGGCGTGGTGCTGGAACCATCTGGAGTCGGCAACTCTATGTCTCTTTTGAACCCATTCCGCAACGTTCCCGTGATTTTTGCGAAGGCTAAGATGTTACTGGAATTGGAGTATTCACCATTGGATCAATCGGGTGCAACAGTTCATCCTTATCAATGGTAAATATCTCTCTGTTCTCTGACAATATCTTATTTTTTAGGTGACATTTCATGACAGTCTCTAACAGGTTCACGGAATTCATTATATCAAATGGGTTCTTTCATCAAGACACATGCAACTGCCACCCATCTAACTACTTCCTTCTTCCTTCTGCGGGGATATTTTACCTATAGGGGAGTTGCATTTGTACAATGGATGGTTTCAGATTCTAAATCCCCACTCCCCACAAACCCCAAAAGTGAACCCCTCTACAGGGTGTCCACCAAAAATCCCTCACATTTGTCGTAGGAGAAAATTCCCCATCCTTCCCTTCATCAAACCCTCACAATCATATTCAACATACATCATGCCCCATAACAAAAATATAAAACCAAAGAAAGAAAGCAGAGAAAACACACCCATAAATATCCACACAACCAACAATTGGAGTATTCTACGCCCTAACACAAGAAGTGGTTAATGGAAGAGGGTCCTGTGTGCTTGTTGGGTGAGTACAATGAATTAAAAATTGGAATAAACAAACCGAGAGAAAAAGGAAATTGAGGAAGTTGGTTGTAAAAGTATAAAATAATTTTTAAAAAGGCAGTTTTAATTGCACAAAATAACAAAAAAAATGTACTTTTAAAATGCACAAAATGATGAAAAATGATTTAAAAAATCTTTAAAAGCACAAAATGACCAAAAAGAGGTGATTTTACTCCCAACATCCTCTACCTATATTTTTTTTTTTATTTAACACCGGCACTATTTTATTTTATTTTATTTTACTCCACCACGCAAACAAATCGGCAAAGACATTGATAGATGAAGAGTAGTCTACCTTACATTGCTTACGGACAGGTTGGATCTCAATTGCAGAGTGGGAAACCGGGGTGCTAATCAGCCAAGTCAGCCTGCATTCGGCAGTTACAGTAAAAGAACTGACAGAAAGTCCAAACCCAGCTTGGCCCAATCCTAATCAGGAGTGGATGAAATTTTGAGATAATTTTCCAAAACAATTGTTAAAAAGCTTGTGCAAATGATAAAAATCCAGATTCGCTCTGAAATATTCCTGCCCGATTATGGAAATGAATGTGCTTGGGCCTGATATTTGCAGCCTGTGTTTAGGAGATATGGACTGTGTTTTTACAGTTAGCCCTGGTTGGAATATGCCTCACCCCAGCCCCATCTGAACCATGAACACCCATAGAGTCCAGCTTGGATGTTTCTAATTAAAGGTTACTACGCTAAACATCAAAACATGATCAAATAGAATGATAGACGGGATCTCAAATCCAATCTAATTATATTATAAAGATGTTCCCAAAATCATGATTATCATAGCATATCCTCCTCGGAGTAGAACATTCCATATCATACCTCAGAAATCACACATCCTTGGTATTATTGGATGGTATTTAGAGGTGATGTAGTATTGCGCAAAAGTTAGATTTGTGTTAATGATTATATTAATCTCCTATGGGTTGACCCGTTGAAGGTTTTGTGGCCTTGGATTATTCTAGAATGCAATTCAAATAATACTACTTTTATGCAACAGAAAACAAAAGCAATTAACCACACAAGAAGGCGACACAATATTTAATGTGGAAACCCAAATGGAAAAAAACCACGAACCCAAAGTAGACCAAATCAATTACTAACTTCTGTAATTACAAGATATACTCACAACCCTGCAATTAGTCTCTCGACACAAGACATTGTAGTTGTTTTTACTAGATTCCCTCAACACGCAATCCGTCGATGACCTGCTATTAGTGCTTTGATCAACCCTCAAATGAATTTCTCCAGCAAGAGAACAATCTCCTACGAAGATGTTAAAACCACAAATCTCCTATAATGAAAAAGAAGCACCAACTCGAGAATTTAAAGCCTTTAGCCCAACTCTTCAATAGAAGCTTTAGATAAAACTTCCAATATAAAATCTCAACTCAGATTATGAAGATCTGTATTTTATAATTGAGAGAAACACTCTTTTATAGCCTACAATTCATACCTTAGGGTTGAAGTCCAAGTATAATCAAAACAAACAACTCTGGCATAAATTGGAAATAAATCCTCATAAGGTCGGTCAATTACTAACCGCCATCTAATCGACCGGGCAAGGGTATAATCGATTAGGGAACGCCTCTCCTTCAATTCAATTTATTGGGCAAACAGGCGATAGATCGGGTCTTGTGTTTTTCTATTTTTCGAATTTCTTTTCTTCATTTCTTCTGGCGACCATAACTTTAGTCCGAGCCATAAGAAATATAAATACAACTTTAATGGATCCAAGTTTTGACCAACCTGTGAATTAGCCAATATAAAAATCCTAACAATCTCCTCCTTTGGCAGTTTATAGACAAAACTTCCTATCCATTCAATCTACACATAAATAAATCTAAAATTACATTAAGTACATTGAAATGCAAAATATATATATTTTGAATCCATCTTCAGCTTCATCTATTATCTAACATGGATTAAAAAGGTCATATCTCATAGACTAAGTGTTGAATATGGGCAAACTAGCTATCGTTGGAAAAACTCATATCGAATAAATATTCGTAGAGCACAAGATTACATCAATCGGAGCTCAAACAACAAAGTTATAACTTTGGGAAGTTTGCATAAATTTGTGTTGAATTTCATCCGATCAATCGAGCAAACATCCGTCCAATCCGACCTGAGATAAAAGCTTTATCGGATCAATCCAGCTTTTGACTGACCAATTAGGCGACGCATAGAAACCCACTGACTTGAGAAAAATTGTTTCTAGTTTGTGCTAAAGTTGCTTGTTTTGCTCTTATTTGGACTTTAACCTTAAGGCACAAATTATAAGTTATAAAACGAGGTTTTCTCTTAACCCTAAGGTATCTATCCTCTTATTCTGAGAAGAGATTATTCATTAAATATTCCCTTTCTCTAGAGCTTTCATTGAGAGTTGAAGTGCTAAAGTTTTGTTATAGAGAACAGTTGTTTCTATATCTCTTGTAGAAGTGTTGAGGTCATCTTGAGTAATCAAAGTGTAAGTTGGTAAAATAGAAAATAGTGTACGACAAAGGAGTGTTTGTGAGCACAAAGAGTTGTAGTAAGAAGAAATCAGTTCTTAAGGTGTGAGTATGTCATGTAACTGTTTAAGTTTGCTGGGTAGTTGATCCTTATTGGATTGGTAGTTTTTTATCTTGTTGAGTTTTTCCACGTTAAAATCATGCCTTCTTGTGGTGTGTGCTTGTGAATGTTTGATTTAATTTTCACAGGGTTTATATATTATTTGATTATTTGACATTCTAGAGATCTCCTAAAACCTTCAAATAGTATCAAAAAAGGCTCATACAAAAAACTGTGTTTGATCCTTTGTGATTTCTAGAATGAAACTCAATCAAGAAGGCATATCAACTACTAAGGCTCCCTTACTTGATGGTATCAATAATGCATATTGGAAGCAGAGGATGACTGGTTTTCGTTAGTCCATTGACGATGATGCCTGGGATATCGTTGATGAAAGTTATGCTAAACCCACGATTACGACTAATGGGCAAACTGTTCAAACCAAAAGCCCAATGGACTAAAGATGAGAAGTATATCTTCATTGCAGTAATAAGATCATGAATGGTATCTATAATAGTATGACGACTAAAGACTTTCATAGGATTTTCTCATGTAAAACTGCAAAAGAAGCATAGGATGTCTTGCAAACTGCGTATGATGGTATAGATACTATGAAGCAATCAAAATTGCAAAGATTGAATATATCTTTTGAAACTATTGTGATAGAAGAAGATGAGACCATTGATGAGGTTTATGCAAAGTTGAATAATATTGTCAATTTAATTTTCAATTTAGTGAGAAAGTCCTAGAAATTAAAATTGTCAAAAAGATTCTAAAGTCTCTACCAGCTAGGTTTGTTTCAAAAGGTAGATGCAATTGAGGAAAATAAGAATCTTGAAACCTCAAGGTAAATCAACTAGTTGAAAATCTTCAGACATTCAGGACAAACCGTTTGAATAAAGAAAAATTTAAAGTAAAGGGTATTGCTTTGAAGGTTTTCAAATAATCAGTAAAGAAATTTGAAAAGAAAATTGAAATAGATTATAAGGAAATTGATCCCAAAGAGGTAGTTTTATTTTTGAAGAAATTTAAAAGATTTGTAAAGGGAAGTAAGTTTGATTTGAGGAATTCCAAATCTGAGAAGAAATATTTAAAAGAAATTAATTGCCTTGGTGCCAAGGCTATGGTCATCTTGCACATGACTATGGAAATCTAAAAACTAAGTCAAATAAAAAAGGCATTCAATTTGACCTAAGATGATGATTCTTCTCAAGAAGAGAAAAAAAAAAGTGGAAAAAGAGCCTAAGCCCAATCAGTCTAAGATGGTTAATGGCAATCATATGGCTTTCATGGCTAAGTCTTCTCATATTTTTTTTTCATAGTAGTTCTGACAATGATGATGATGATGTGTCAAATAAAAAGGCAGATTGGAAAATGAAGTACAACACATTGACAAAGTGTGTCACGCTAACCATATTTGAGAATAAGATTGCATACAAGTGAAAAGCTTATAGTGGTATAGTGTTGGTGATTTATGCCAAGGGTATGATCATTATAATCTTTAGATTAATTGCATCCTGGCCAGTAGGCCAACATAGTATAATAAATGAATAAATCATACATGCCTAATATTTTTTTTCTAGAATTTTAAAATACTTTTGTTTTAGAAAAAGGTCAAAATATGTTTAAATAAGAGTTTCATTACTGCAAGAATAACTAGTTTTAAAATCAAGAAGAAGGGGGTGTGCATGTCATGCCTATTCACCCCCACCCCCCTCGCCTAGGCATTGGGTCCAATCCCTCCTTGCATGTGTAGGGTAGGTGTCTACTTTTTGCTTGTAGGAGAGCTCCCTCCCATGTGGATAGTGGGTTGGGTTGCTACAGCCTAGTTGGTCAGGACCCAGATCACCAAAGATAAGGACACACTAAGGATAAAGATCCCTAGGTCGCTCCCTCTGTTTTTGCTTGTGTGAGTGTTGAGTATTGCTCCCTCCTCTACCAGTAGTCTCTCCTCAAAGGGGCGAATGCTCTCTCCTAGTGTGGGTGTGGGGGTGTGTGCGTGCACTCTCATAATTCCAAGCCTCCTTGATAGGGTAAACAAAAAAAAAACACCATTTGAAACCAAGATGGGACCGTATCTTGATGCACACTAGCCAATAGAGTCAATTGACTTGATGGCCAGGGGCGGAGGGAGGGGGGTAAAGTTGGGAAATTCTCCCCACTCAACTTTGGATGGTAGTTTACAAGCTCATTTCTAAAGTGCTGGCAATTATTGAGTATTGGCCCATTAGCCTTTGTAATGTTGTTTACAAGCTCGTTTCTAAAGTACTGGAGAGGGATTCAGAAGTTTGAATGCTTTTAATTTTGCTCTTTTAGCTAAGCAGGATAGGAGGCCAATCTAGAATCACCAATTATTGTTATATAAAGCTTTTGAGTCAAGGTACTTCCACACATATCATTTCTTCAAGCCACAATAGGTAGAAAACCCTCATACGCTTGGAGAGGATTTTCGAGGAAGACTAGAGATGGAGGGTTGGAAATGATCAAAATATAAAGATTTGGAAAGATAAATGGCTTTCTACTCCAGTAACATTTAAGCTCATGACTCCATGTAGGGTTCTTCACGACGACACGCTAGTTAATGAGCTCATTGACTAAGGCACTATTTGGTAGGATATGGGTAAGGTTCAAAATAATTTTTTTTTCAATATGAAGCTAACCTTATTTTAAAATTTCCTCTTAGTCCTTTAATGCTAGAGGATCAAATAATTAGGGCTTACCATAAGTCGGGGAAATTCACAGTTACGACTGCCTATAAAATAGCGAAGACTTTTTGTTTAAAGTGTGGTATGGGGAGAATTTCTAACTCAGGGGAAAGGAGAAAATCTTGGTTAGACCTATGGAAATTGAAATTCCCTAACAAGATTAAAAATTTTGCTTGGAGATCGTCATGATATTTTTCCGACAAAACCAAACCTCAGCAAAAGGAATATTTTGCGAAATGACTTATGTGATTGTTTTTGGGACAAAGTGGTGGACTGTTTGTATGCTTTGATTTCAAGTGAACAAGTGTGGTAGGTTTGGCAAGGGATGTGCTTCCTCAGTTAACTCTATTTTTCCTAATCATTCCAATTTTGAAATGTTTGTTTGGGAATTGAAGAGAAGTTCACCCAATGTTGATTTGGCTCATTTTTTTAAACAATAGGATGGGGTTTATGGTACATGAGGAATATGTACATTCATCAAGGCAACTCTCTTGAACCAAAAATAGCAGTTGAAGGGGCTATGAATATACTCCAGAATTATGAAAAGGTAAATGCCCATAAACACAGTTTCAACAAGGAGAAACCTCCTCCGGGTGTATTAAAACTTAACGCAGATGGTTCAATTTTTCATGAGCTGCAACAATTAGATGTGGGAGCTGTTTTGTATGATGAAAATGGTAACATACTTTTGGCTTGTAATAAACTGAAATATAGGGTAGAAGAGGTGGAGTATATTGAAGTTTTAGCAATATTGAGGGGATTATAATTAATATATCATATGGGGCTACCTGTATTAATCATTGAGAGTGATTTATTGGCAACTGTCGAAACTTTAAAATATACCACTCCAAATCTATCCAGACAGGGAGTGTTGCTTGATGAGATCAGAGAACTACTCAAATGCTTCAATTGATATAAAGTTAATCATGTGGGAAGGGAGGCTAATGAATTGGCCCATAAACTTGCTCAACACAACAAATTAGTGAAGGATATGCTATTATGGTGGTATTATGTACCGGATATAATTCGCCAAAATATTTTGGTTGATTCCTTGATTTAATTTTTTTCACTTTTAATTTAAGAATGTTTCTTATAAAAAAACTTTGGTTGGTAGTTTGAATTTATGAAAATATTTCTCAAGAGTTTTATGTCCCTTGTAATTTTTCCCCCACTCAACTACTTTTTCTTTTACACAATAAGAGAATTTAAAATGGGCTTGGGGATACTTTTGTCTTTTATTTTGTTGCAAAAGAGTAATTGAGTCATTCTCCAAATTTTAAGGAGTGATTGCAACTTGCAATCAATCAGCTAAATATCTTATTCCCTTCTTTCCCAAATGTTTTTCTTCCTTCAAGACAATTTTGGATAAGTCTTTGATTGCTAATAGATTTGCCTATTATGGGTTCTTCTTTGGGTTGAATTTCAAATCCTTATCCACAATTGAATTACAAATAAATCTATGATTAAAGGACCACTAACTTATGTAACTATTAAATTAAGGGCAAACAAGATAATCTCACTAGAAATCTTAGCCGTTAAAAATTCAGCCACTCTCCTTAGTTTTGTTGTCCCCAAATTTATTTAAATAGGAGTTGGTCTCCATCTTATTGAGCATTTGACTAAAAATATTATGTGTTTAATCTTATGGTGGGTTGAGGCTAACTCTTATTGGAGGAAATTTTGTGAAAACCACTTAAGGGGATGATGTTTATTTTGAGTAGCATGGATATTACATCTTGATTAATCTTCTTTTTTTATAACATTAGTAAATGACTATCAATAGTATGCTCCTAATCACTTATACTATAGCAAATATCATGTCCATCAAAAGATTACGAGTAATCAATCAATAGATTCTCAATATTCACATTTATAGCAAGCATTGTGGTACATTAAATGAGTATAACTAATCAATCAATTCATTAACAAATTATTGATGGATCTGTTTATAAGTGATCAATCTTCCATGGTCCCTATTTTAATTCAAATGTGATGCAATTCTTAGTCCTAAGTGAGTAGATTATTATTTTGAGCAGTTTGGGTTCATTATGATGAGTCTTATTACTTTTGTATTTAACTATCTTTAAAGTTATTGAAAAAAATGTATCTTTAAAACTATTTAGGTATTTTTAAATAGAATTTTATTTCTTTGGATATTATTGAAAAACAATGAAAAATAAATGTATATTTTAAAATGATAAGAAATATATATATTATTAATACCCTTAAAATAAATTTGGCTCTGTAACTATTAGTTAACTATTACTTTTCCCCACTGAAAGAAAATTCCGACTCCGCCACTCTTAATGGGCCTCAACTAAGGATGGTAAGTGTCCTGAGTTTAAGTTTTAATTGAAATATTCTTAGCCTTAGATTTTAAATCAATAGCCTAGTTTTAATTGTTGATAAAAGAACAAAGAGAGCATAACATTTGGATAACAACAACAATCAAAACCAAACTTTTCTGGCAACTTGACTCAAGTGTCTATGACTTGGTGATACGGAAAGAAGACGATTAACTCGAAAACTTTTTGTTTGTTATAGTAGGAAGAACTTGACTCAAGTGTTATATGACTTGGTGATACGGAAAGAAGACAATTAACTTGAAAACTTTTTGTTTGTTATAGTAGGAAGACTCGAGACTCGAGAATGTGATGGCTGTCAAACTCAGTAAAACGCGGTGGTGGAACCATTTCGAGTTGGCGAGTTTGTCTCTTTCGAACCCAAACGTGGTGGTGGAACCATTTCGAGCTGGTTAGTTTGTCTCTTTCGAACCCATTCCACAAAGTTAGATATTACTGGAATTGGAGTATTCACTATTGTTGGATCAATCAACTGGAACAGTTCATCCATCAGAGAGGTTCTTAAATCAAGACATGCAACTGCCACCCATCTAGTTTTATCCCATCAAAAGAAATTTACCCATACAGGAGGCTTGCATATGGATGGTTGAGATTTTCAATTCCTACTGTCCACAAAAACAGGACCCCTTCAAACTAAAGGCGTCCACCAGAACTCGGTTACATTTGCTGTAGAAGAAAACTCTTTTATTATTCTCTGATGGCTCAACCGAGTTATATATACTCCTTCACAAACCATGTATAATTCTCACACCATGCCACAACAGAGACTAGTCAAACTTAAACCCCAACATGATTCAATTCATATGTGATCAAGAAGCCATTTAGGCATCAAGACCAAGCCACTGACAGTCCAAGCTAAATGGACCTAAAATTCTTACAAGTCGATTAACAGCCCAGTTGAAATACTCAGAAGAAACTTCTTATGAGGCTCACATTATTTCTCAACAATTCATTAGGAATGTAATTTTTCACTTACAGTAATATCTCTGATAAAAAGGGAACTAGTCACCAGCACTCAACTCTCATGTCCCACTATATGAGATGCCATGGCCAGGCTAACTCAATATGAAAATACATGGGGAAGTACCTTATTGTTTATTTATAGCAAAAATGTAAGAACGACCGCTAGTTAAAATTTTATAAGGTACAGGAGACTCTTATTAGGGTTGAAGGGTCCGAAGTGTCGTTCAACCTCACCAAAGGGGACGTCAGTCCTCTTTTGATCTTCATTGAACATTGCGAAAATATAAGTTTGTATAGCTCTTCCAGGCCCCTTTGGGGTCCCATTCTTCACATGTTGAATTAAATTCTAATTATAAATGCACGCATTTTCAATAGTAGTAGCTGGGTTGCCACCACCAGACGGCTCTCCGCTCTCCGACACCACAATCTCCACCGACGATCCACCCAACTTCTCAAGTTCCGAAGACATGGTATCCACAATTGCATCAAACTGGTTTTTATATTGGTATGGATTCTCGTTCACAACCACGGATGGTGCAGTGAACAAAGCATATGGGAGCTTGATGGTGCCACCACTGTAGGTATAGCTAATATAAGGGTACACATTGACCAAAAGTGGAGCCTTGGTACTGACTAGAAATTGAACAATTGGTCCCAAGGTTGCCTTTGCTGCGTCTGTAAAGGTGCCTTTGGATGGAGGAAAGGAATCTGAAGTGAGGACCCCTGTGGCCACGGCTGTGGATACCTTGATTTGGCCTTATAGGCCGGCCCCTATGATTGCGTTGTAGATGTAAGACGATGTAGCTAAATTTTACGCAAGGGAAGTAGTTTCCCATGTTATTCGGGACCCATGTGTTGGCTTCTGATTGACCAGTCATTTTTTGCACTTGGTCATTAGGGAGGCCTAGCATGACTTGGATGTTGGACCCTCTAAGGGCATTAAGGGCATCTTGATTCAGATCATTAAGTCTCATTCTTTTTATATTCTGCGTATTGTACATCTGAATGACTTCTGGTTTTGAAGGTAACTATAAACCCAGCATTCCATAACATACACCAATGGATTGCAAACCTGCAGTATAACAAAATTTAGAGAATTTGGATCTAAATCCTCAAAATGAAGAAAGTAAAAAAGCAAATAGAAAGTCTGTTGGTGATCATTTTCAGATTTTGCTTGTTAAAATTGAAGTCACTTTATTCAATAACTTAATTTAATGCACCTAGAAGAAGGACGATTTTCCCCTAGCCTCCACTCAAATGGTGGCTTCCTCATTAGCTTTTGTTCATATCATAGATTTTACTTCATTCTAAGTGATCATGTATATGTTCTAATCAAAATTTCACTGCATTCTTAGTGCTGTAGATTATTTGGTTGAACAACTGTGACATCCTGGAGTCCCACATCGACTATAGAGAGGAAAGTGAATGGGTTTATATAGAGAACTTGCACCCTTACCTTGCATGAGGCCTTTTGGTGGGTTGAGGCCCACCAGAAACAAAACCGTGAGGCCCATGGGCCAAAGCGGACAATATCATGCATGTGTGAAGGGTGGGGCGTGCACATGCATGATATTGTCCGCTTTGGCCCATGGGCCTCACGGTTTTGTTTCTGGTGGGCCTCGCCCCACCCTTCACACATGCATGATATTGTCCGCTTTGGCCCATGGGCCTCACGGTTTTGTTTCTGGTGGGCCTCAACCCACCAAAAGGCCTCATGCATAGTAAGGGTGCAAGCTCTCTATATAAACCCATTCACTTTCCTCTCTATAGTTGATGTGGGACTCCAGGATGTCACAATCCACCCCCCTTAGGGCTGCACGTCCCTGTGCAGTAGCCTGCCAGCCCTCTTGGCCCGCCCACATATGAACCAGCCCACTTGCACCAGGCCACGGCAGGGACCCACTTGTAGCCCTGCCAGCCCTCTTGGCCCGCCCACATATGAACCCGCCCACTTGCACCAGGCCACGGCAGGGACCCACACTCGAACTAGTCGAGAGTCGGCTCTGATACCATTTGTCATGCCCCACCCAATACGCATGCATGATATTGTCTGCTTTGGCCCATGGGCCTTACGGTTTTGTTTCTGGTGGGCCTCAACCCACCAAAAGGCCTCATTCATAGTAAGGGTGCAAGCTCTCTATATAAACCCATTCACTTTCCTCTCTATAGTCGATGTGGGACTCCAGGATGTCACAACAACCGCACATGAACAATCATGTACACTCTCCAAGTTTCCTTTCTTGGAATTTTCTCTAGTTTTCCTAGAAAAAATCCAAGCTATAGCGAAATTTTCTCAAGTCATCCAAGTATATTGTGTGAAAACTCGCAGGCTTCGATTGTCACTTTTTGTCCTATTAGCAGCTATCATGACATCACCCCACATCTCTATAGTCGATGTGGGACTCCAGGATGTCATAACAACCGCACATGAACAATCATGTACACTCTCCAAGTTTCCTTTCTTGGAATTTTCGCTAGTTTTCCTAGAAAAAATCCAAGCTATAGCGAAATTTTCTCAAGTCATCCAAGTATATTGTGTGAAAACTCGCAGGCTTCGATTGTCACTTTTTGTCCTATTAGCAGCTATCATGACATCACCCCACATCTCTATAGTCGATGTGGGACTCCAGGATGTCATAACAACCGCACATGAACAATCATGTACACTCTCCAAGTTTCCTTTCTTGGAATTTTCGCTAGTTTTCCTAGAAAAAATCCAAGCTATAGCGAAATTTTCTCAAGTCATCCAAGTATATTGTGTGAAAACTCGCAGGCTTCGATTGTCACTTTTTGTCCTATTAGCAGCTATCATGACATCACCCCACATTGTCTTGTTTCATTGGCATCTCATTCAAACTATTCATAAAAAATTTTGACACGTCTGTACCACGTCTGACAAAAATCGGTTTCGCGGAAGAGTGCGCAGACTTCCTCCCTTGCATGGAAACAAAAAAGCAGGAGCAAAAGAAATTTCCTAGGCCCCACCCTATCCAATTCCAGATTATTGCCAAAGACTTAACTCATTCGTTACTTTTTTCTTTTCCAATGGAAAAGCAGCCGTACAAAAGGTTAAAATTTTTCACTATGAAAGTTGCACAATCTTTTCCTCATCTCTGTGAAAAAACATGACCGTACAAGCCAACCCATGTTAAACCAATTTCTCACACAAGCAAGTGCACAACATTATTAGAACTTGCAACCTTGTGATTGCAACCTCTGGTAATTAATATATAACTGATTTTTGTCAGGTGAAAAACCGATACAATGTGAACGGTGTTGGTGACATGGCTCGGCATGTTGGTATTTTTTTTATTTGTAAAATTAAATAACAATATATATCAAGCAATACATATTTTTTATGTATATCAACCCTAGTACATTTATAATTCTATAAAACCCATCAAAGATTAGTATCAAGTAATGTAGGAGTGAATTGTGTATCATGCCAGTTCCTTGGACCTTCTTGAAAAAAAAAACTGAAACGTATTGACAAATTAAAATTATTATTTAAATCAGTTAATCAACTCTATGAGAACCATATTGTAAGATACCATATATCAACTTAAAAGCTTAAGCTAATAGGTAGAAGAGCCAAAGAGGTATATAAAGTCATATCAAACCCATTACTTAGGCGATGTGGGATATGAAACTTTTTCTGAACATTTCCCCTCATATATAGGCCCAACAGATTTTATGGATGGCCTATTATGTAGGCTACATAAGAACGACATCCGCTTTTATAATATTTATCAACACAAAAGCTTAAGCTAATAGGCGAAAGTCCCCAACAAGTATATCAACTCATATCAAACACATTACTTAGGCAATATGGGATATGAGACTTTTCCTCAACACATGGATGATTTGAGTCGAAACCTATTTGCATTGCCCAGTAAGCACAAATTCTCATCAAGGCAAATAAAGATTGTTTATAGTTTTAGTTTGACGGCTAAACTATGTTGGAATTATATTCTTACCATCCTTATATCCTATTTTATTATCTTACATGCTTTTAAAATGCCCTCAACTGAACATACCTAGTGTATGGATTTTTAAATTTAAAATATTCTCATTTGAAAAATGGGTCAAAGTAGATTTAAGTATGGGTTGTTTTCATGTGTGAGGGCAGTTTGTGCGAGCTCTTATGTGGGCCTTTTGTGGACCCCATCAAGGGATAAGATCAAGTAGAATAAAAAAGATCCATGTTGGACCACTCCAAATAACAAGTTTGGCATTATTTACATTTTTCTAATCCCTTCATCCGTAGCCTACAAGTTCAGTCTATTTGAATGAATGTATAGTCGATCCAGCGGTCTAATTCTTTCGTATGTCTTCCAAATTTGGTGTGTGTGACTATTAAGGGGGTTCCTTTCCATTATAAAATTTAGATTGAGTGATAGATGGCCTCACCCATGATTCTCACAGGAAAAATAGTAATGACAGCTCTCATCGAAATATTAGCTCAAGGACGGAATATCCAGCTAATTTTTAACTGAGAACAAGGGGTTGCTCTTTTGGCAAGGAACCCCACCTCTCACCCAAAAGACTAGTGATATTCATGGGTCTCTCCCTCTATTTGTGCTCCCTCTATTCATGGGTCTCTCTCTCTATTTGTGCTCCCCACATGCTTGCGCGTCCTCTTTTAGCATGTGAGAATGCTCCTCCTCTACAATGTGGGCCATCTCTCTTCACTTTTGCAATGCTCTCTTCTCGCATATGCAGGTGATCTCATATGTCCAAGCCCATTGGGTAGGGCGGTAAAAAAAATAAAAAATAAAAAATAGTTGTGGGGTTCCTTTTCACTGTATCTTGGTGCACAGTGGCCAACATAATCATTGCTTGAAGGGCCACAACTATGGATGGTGGGTGTCCAGAGTAAATTCTTGATTGAAATTTAATATCCTGAGCCTTTTTTACTTTAGATCAATAGCTATATTAATTGGTTGATGAAAGAACATAAAAAAAACCAATGACATTAACCAACATCAAAAATTAAAACCTAATTTTTCTAGCAACTTGACTAGGATGTGTGTGAGTTGAATTTTTGGGTGAAACAGAAATAAACAATTGACTTAGACTTGAGAATGTGATGGCCATCAAACTCACTTTAACATGGTGGTGGAACCATCTCGAGTCGGCAATTCTTGTCTCTTTCGAACCCCTCTGACACGTTCTTGGGAACCCACCTCTCACCCAAAAGACCAGTGATAGATTCATTGGTCTTTCCCTCTATTTGTGCTCCCCACATGTTTGTGCGTCCTCTCTTAGCATGTGAGAATGCTCCTCCTCTACAATGTGGGCCATCTCTCTTCACTTTTGCAATGCTCTCTTCTCGCATATACAGGTGATCTCATATATCTAAGCCCAATTGGGTAGGGCTATAAAAATATTAAAAGATAAAAAATAAAAAATAGCGCGGGGTGGGGGGAGGGGGGTTCACTATATATTGGTGCACAGTGGCCAACAGAATCATTACTTGAAGGGCCACATCTATGGATGGTGGGTGTCCAGAGTAAATTCTTGGTTGAAATTTAATATCCTGAGCCTCTTTACTTTAGATCAATAGCTATATTAATTGGTTGATGAAAGCGCATAAAAAACCAATGACATTAGCTAACATCAAAAATAAAAACCTAACTTTTCTGGCAACTTGACTAGGATGTGTGTGAGTTGAATTTTCGGGTGAAACGGAAATAAACAATTGACCTAGTCTTGAGAATGTGATGGCCATCAAACTCACTTAAACATGGTGGTGGAGCCATCTCGAGTCCGCAACTCTTGTCTCTTTGGAACCCATTTCACACGTTCCGTGATTTTTTGCAAAGGCTAAGATGTTCCTGGAATTGGAGTATTCACCATTGCCTCAATCATGTGCAACAGTTCATTCTATGATTCGTATCCAATGGTGAATATCTCTCTATTCTGTGGCGATATCTTGTTTTTTAGGTGACATTCATGACAGTCTCTACGACTGGGGCTCAGTTACCCCCCCCAAAAAAAAAAAAAAGGTTTCACGGAGTCCATTATATCAGAGTGGTTCTTTGAACAGGACTTGCAACTGCCACCCATCTAAATTTATCGTTCTACAGTATAGACTTGCATATGTATGGACTGTCTGACATTTTCAATTCCCACTGTCCACAAAAGAGAAACCCCTAATAAATGTGTCCATTAGATGTTTGGTTTTTTTTGCAAGTAAAGGTGTCCACAGGATGTCCCTCACAATTGTCGTAGGAGAATATTTCCGATCAAACCCTCACAACTGCCACCCATCTAATTATATCGTTCTACAGTGTAGACTTGCATATGTAAGGACTGTCTGACATTTTCAATTCCCACTGTCCACAAAAGAGAAACCCCTAATAAATGTGTCCACTAGATTTTTTTTTTTTTTTTTTTTGCAAGTAAAGGTGTCCACAGGATATCCCTCACAATTGTCCTAGGAGAATATTTCGGATCAAACCCTCACAATCATTGGTAATTCATCATGACTCATAACAAAAAAATGAAAACAAATAAAGAATGAAAAGTAAAAACACACATACACGACACACCACCAACAGTTGGAGGACACAATGCCCGAACACTACATGGAGTCAACGGGAGGGCCTGTGTGTTTGTAGAGTGGAGTAAAATGAGATAAAATTAAATAAATAAATCAAGAGAAAAAGAAAATGTGTAAAGCACACTTTATATACATACATGATACTGTCTGCTTTGGCCCATGGGCCTACAGTTTTGCTTCTGGTGGGTCTTAATCCACCAAAAGGCAGAGACCCACACTCGAACTAGTTCAGAGTCGACCTTAATACCATTTGTAATGCACACCCTATACGCATGCATAATATTATCCAATTTAGCCCATGGGTCTCACAATTTTGCTTCTGGTGGATTTCAACCCATCAAGACCTCATGCAAGATAAGAGTGCATGCTCTATATATAAACTCATTCACTCTTCTCTCTATAGTCGATGTGGAAATCTAAAATGTCACAAAATTAAAAAAATTGGTTGTAAAAGCATAAAATGACAAAAAAAAGTACTTTTAGTTTCACAAAATAATTAAAAAATGTACTTTTAAAATGCCCAATATAACAAAACAAACTCTAAAAAACACAAAATGATAAAAATAATACTCTTAAAAAATACAAAATGAAAGTCAGAGGTGCTTTTCCTTTCAACATCCTTTACCCACTTTTTCTCTTGGTTTGACACTCAATTTCAATTTTTGTTATTTTACTCTACAAACGACCAGGCAAAGATATCAATAGATGAAGAATGGTCTACCTTACATTGCTATGGACACATTAGATCTCAACCGCACAACAGGAAATAGAGGTGCCAATGGGGCAGGCGAGCTCATTGTCAGCCCTCATTTGGCCAGGTTCGATTAAAAGTGATAGAAAGTCCAAACCCGGTGCGGCCAGGTCCTAACAAGGATTATATGTAATGTAGTGATAATTTGTCTAAGCAATTGTTAAAAAACCAATGCAAAAGGCCAGATTCAACCTGAAATATTCCTAATTGATTAAGGAAATGAGTCGGCATGGGCCTGACATCTGCTGCCCGTATCAGGAGATAATGAGCTGTGTTTTTACGGTTAGACCGGGTTGAAATTTGCGTCACCCCAGCCCCAACTGACCCACGAACACCCCTAGAGTCAAGCTTGGGATGTTTCTAATTAAATGTTATTGACATGGACATTAAAACATGATCAAATTAATAAAACGATAAGCCCGAGAATCTAATCTCAAACCCGATCTAATCATATTATGAAGACGTTAACAAAGTCATCATTATCATAGAGCATATCCTTCTCTGCATAGAATTTTCCATATTATACCTTAGAAATCACACGTCGTTGGTATGATTGGATGGCATTCAGTAGTAATGAATTACCACGGGAAAGTTATATTTGTGTTAATGCTGAAATTAATCTCTTATGGTTTGATCCGGGCTATACTCCTTCACAAACCTTGTATACTACTGGCACACCATGCCTCAAGTACAGAGATTTATCGAACTTAACCTCAACATCAATCAATTAATATAGTAGGCATCAAGACCAAGCCACAGACAACCCATGCTAAATGGGCCTAAAATTCTTACAAGCTGATTAAACAGCCCAATTGAAATACTTAGTAGTTCACATTTATTCTCAGCAGTTTATTAGGAATGTGATTTTTCATTCATAGTAATATCTCTGATAGAAAGGAAACTACCATCCAGAACTCAACCCTCAAGTCCCAATATATGAGAAGCCATGGCCTGGCTAAACTCAATATTAAAATACATGGTGAAGTACCTTATTGTTTATATATAGCATAAATATTGTAAGAGCGACCACTAGTTAAAATTGATTGGGTACACGGGACTCTTGTCAGGGTAAAAGAGTCCAAAGTGTCGTTCAGCCTCACCCAAGTGACCATCAGTGGGCTTTTGATTTTCATTAAAAATTGCAAAAATATAAGTCTGTATAGCTCTTTCAGGCCTCTTTGGAGTCCCATTATTCTTCACATGTTGAATCAAATTTTGATTATAAGTCCGCGCATTGTCAACAGTGGCTACTGGGTTCCCCCCACCGGATGGCCATCCACTCTCCGACACCACAATCTCAACCGATGATCCTCCCACCTTCTCAAGTGCTGAATACATGGCGTCTACAATGGCATCAAACAGGTTTTGATATTGATATGAACCATCTGTCACAACAACCGATGGTGAAGTGAACAAAGCATATGGAAGTTGGATGGAGCCCGTGTTGTCAATATAACTTATGTAAGGGTACACATTGGCCAAGAGTGGAGCCTGGGTGCTGGCTAGGAATTGAACAATTGGTTCTAAGGTTGCTCGTGCTTCATCTTTAAAGGAGCCATTTGATGGAGGGTAGGAAACTCCAAGGACCCCAGTGTCGACCGCAGTGGAAACCTTGATTTGGCTTTGTAGCCCCGCGGCTGCAATTGCATTGTAGATGTTTCGCATTGCAGGAAGTACAAATTGAGCTTGTCCATTAGGAATTTCCTCGTTACCGACGGCTATGTAGACAAATTTTACGTCAGGATAGTAGTTTCGCACATTATCCTGGACCCAAGTGTTGGCTTCTGATTCACTTGTCATTTGCTGGAGTTTGCCATTAGGGAGGCCAAGGATGACTTCAATGTTAGACCCTCTAAGGGCGTTAAGGCCCTCCTGATCTGGATCATAGAGCCTCATTCTTCCAATATTTTTAGTCTTGTACATCTCAATGACTTCTTGTCTTGAAGGTAAATCCGATCCTTGCATTCCATAACATACACCAATGGATTGGGCACCTGCAATAGAACAAATTTGGACTTGAATCCTCAAAAGAAGAATGGAAATAATTGAGCAAACTATGTTGGTATTAAGTTCACTGTTTTTTTTTAACAAAAAAAAGGTGGTAAGTACTTTAGGCTGTAACTTCATTATATCCACCTGGAAGAAACAATGAGAGAAAATTCTTCTTTCTTCAACAAGGGAAAAGTCCTAAGCTGCGTACGGAAAGTTTGGTGAAAACTGCAATTGATTGAATTTTTTTACCATTTAAAGGTATCTATGTTATTTGTCAAATAAATCTTAATAAGAGAAAATTCTACGTTTACACATTGTAAAATTAGAAACAAGGACTAATAGGAAACATTGTGACACTTCTGAATAAATTAGTCTCAAAGGACCAGGGGAGATTGTCGAATATATGTATTTCTCTAAATGTATCAGAGATTTTCAAAATTCAATGGTATTCTCACATGATATATTGAATTCATCTCCCTAACCTTCAAGAAAAAAGATTATGTGATTTTCAAGACTTTTGCTGACTTATGACATAAGTTCCTAAACTTATAGTAAGAACTGGCTTTTATAACGGCTGGTGAATAACAATAACAAAAATAAAATAAAATAAAATAACCAGCTATGACTTGACCAAGATATGGCCAAGTCTTTGAGTTGAGTCAATCAGAGGGACATTTGAAATTTCACGTTATTCTACACAAACCATTAACTTTGGAGAACAAGAGATTGCAAAGTTAGTTGACAACCCCGGCCACTTCATATCCAGGAATCAAATCAGAAGCATCAGGTGGGGGCAGGTATCATATTCAAAGGATGAAGCATCATACTACAGGAGTTAATATTATCTATATGGATGGAATTTCTTACAGCAGGAATGGATCATCTTCCTAAGATAGGGTCTCATCCAAAATATCAACGCAACGGTTATTGCATCCCAAAAAAATAACCATGCACTCTAAAAGTCACTTTTTGCCGCGGCTAAAAGCACATTTTTAATTAATCCAGAGGCCACCCCAAATTTTTTTCGGTGTCAACATTTTATGCATATGGCACCTATTCATATTTTTTTCTTTTCACATAGTGTTCCCCTCAAGGAAAAGGTGAGAGAGATAGAGAGAAAGAGAGAGACCTGCAGCATCCAGGAATGCCACTAGAAGACCTAAAACAAGCATCATGACAACCAAGGTTGGGGAGCTGATAACTGCCATTGTGTTATCTCTTATCACCCCATTTCTCTATCCTCACGCACTCCCTCTTTATATAGAAAAAAGAAGAAAAAAAAAGAGGATGTATTCTCGACCACTGGTCGGCAGCCACTTAACCTTGACTTGTCAATCACTTGTAATGAAGACTGTTAGGAACGGCCATGTGCACTTGTCCAATATTTCCTAATCTATTATTGGAATTTTCTCTTGTTTTCTAAAAAAATATCCAAGCTTTCCCGAAATTTCCTTCACTTATTAATCGTCTTTGCGTGGAAACGTGTACGCTTCGTTTGTCACTTTTTTCCCAATTAGTTGCTATCATGATACAATCCACATTGTCATATTTCACCGGCATCTTAATCAAATTCTCAAATGGGGAGTCCATCTCATCTATCTCATACAGGGTGTGGTATATATGGTCTCCCAATGGTTCAGGTGTTTTTTTTTTCTTTTTGGGTTAAGGGCTGTTGGTAAGATTTCTATGGTGGACAATCTAAGAAGAATTGGTATGTCGTACCCCAAAGGCTTTTAGCAAATTGGTTGAGGCTTGGAGGCTGAGTCCTTTCCAAGGGGTTGGCTTAATCCTTTGTTGCTTTATTCCTTTCCCTATTCGTAGGCTGATTTCGCATGAAACGAACAATAGAATATTCAATGGTGATTTATTGGACTGGGAGGATATTCTTTTTGTTTTTCACTATTATTGTTAAGATCGCTAAAAGGGCATGTATTAGAAAACAGTTAGAGTACTTGAGCATGAATAATATTTTAAATAATTGGAAAACTTATTCGGAGAGAAGGTGCGTTAAGAGAAGACATTTAGTCACTTGGTCTTCCACTTCTCTAAAGTTCTCAAATTTAATATGTACAGTACAGCAAAAGGAAAATCATGACGTGATGGTATAGGAGGTATTTTAAGAAACCGCACAGTGAGGTTGATAATTTTAATGAAGTGGAACTATTAGTTATATTGGAAGCTCTAAAGATTTGTACTTCAAATAATTTTCATTGCATAGTGGTGAAAGTAGGGCTGTTAAAGGGCCGGACCCAGGCCGGGCTTAGGTAAGCCCTTATTCTACCTTCACATGTGCGGGCCGGGCCTAACTGAGCAAAGGCCCTCAACTTTAACGGCGGGCTTATAATTTTTAGGCCCTCACCCAACCCTCAAGGGCTAGGGCCGAGCCAGTGCTAAAAGAAAGGAGAATTTTTTTTCTTTAATGGAAATAAATCCTTTATATGCAACAGTATATACTACCACCACCAACCAACCTTATACAAACCGTCCTCCTTTGTCCGGGCTGGGGACCGGCAATGCAATGCAAAAGGTAGCATAGCGAGTTAAAAACTTTTTTTTAAGGCATTGGTGGTGGTGTTTAAGACATAGGAGCGTTTAGGACTTTTTCTTTTTACCTTTGTCAATGAGAGGGAGTTGCTTATATACGTTGACATTTAGGGCTTTATCTTTTAAAAGATGAAAATGCCCCTCAAATGTTATTGTTTTATGACTGTTGGCTGAGTATTTTGATAATTTCTCACAAAGTGAAAAGTAGAAAACACTTGACTGTAGCATGGACATGGCTTTTGTCAAAAAGTTTAACAGGCCCAAAATGCTTGTGTATATTATATCTTTTATATTAAAATTTAATAAATAGCGGGCCAGGCCGAGCCCCCTAGGGCCTGATTAGTCAAACATAAGCTCAACCCTCTAGATGCAAGCTTTTAAAAATAGAGCCATACCCTACCCTCGGGCTTTAGATGAAAAAAATAAGCCCTCGTTTTGAGGGCTTTTGCGGGCCGAGCAAGGCCAGGACCCCTCTCTAAAGGGCCGGATTGACAGCCCTAGGTGAAAGGCATTCTTCAAATGCAAAATCTTGAACATCTTGTTTAGGCAGCGGTCCATTGGAAGTTCCAATTCATTTTCAATGAAATTAAATCTCTTTGTACTCATCTTTGAATGTTGATTTTCATTGTTTGTATCGAGTGACGAGTCAGATGCTTTGAAATTAGGGGTAGATAGAGATATAGTTTTGCATGTTCCTAGTTATTTTCTTGCATGAGATTTTAGCTCTAATACCTTTGCATAATTCTCTCTCTCTCTCTCTCTCTCTCTCTCTCTCTCTCTGGTTGTATATATCAGTCTTAAATTTAATCTAATGTAGCCCATAAAAAACTTAATTAAAGAAACTAACCATTTTTGTAACTTTGGTTAAAAAATCAGTTTTACAGACTTTCCTCTTCCAGCCCTTAACCCCACTCCATGGACTATGATGCACATGTACTGTATCTTGATACGTATCAGCCAATAGAGTTAGAGTTGTTGGGCGATACACAACTATCGAGAATGGGTTCTCTGAGAAAAGTTTTAATTGAAATATTATGTGCCTTAGATTTTAGATCAATGCCTAGATAAAATGGTTGATGAAAGAACATATGAACTGACGAACATGACACTGGGTAACACCAAACATCAAAGCCCAACTTTTCTGGCAACCTGATTCCACCGTGTATGATAGTACGACTTGATTTATTTGGTGACATGGAAACAAGGCTGTCAACTTGAGACTCCTGGGCAAAACTATTGACCTGAGAGTTGGGATGTGATGCTCATCATATCCAACTGAACGCGGTTTGTCTTTATCGACCATGTTTGTCGACTGAACGGTTAGATTCAAACACCGTTCCCGTGATTTGTGCAAAGGCTAAGATGTTAACTGGAATTAGAGCAATCAGTAATCACTGTAGGATCAATCAGCTGCAATACTTCATCCTATCCAAATTCCAATAGTGAATCTCTCTCCCATCTGTGGTGATATCTTATTTCTCAGTTGGATTGGGCCTAATTGCCGTAAGGTTTACTGAATCGATGATACCAAAGAGGTTGTCTTCAAATTAAACATATCAAGTAATAAATATTGCATGAATTGATTGGATTATAAAACCATTTAAATCATCATAATATGCATTCATGTTATAAGATAATTAATCTTATTTTTTTTTTATTGGGCATGGAATGCTCTGCAAATCCTAACCCCAATGCCCCACAAAATCCCGAACAATATGCCAGCATCCCCCCAAACCACCCGATCCCTCTTCCCCAGACCCCTCATTCTCTCTTTCTCAGTTGAAAAAACTTATGGATGCTTCTACCATGGAACCTGGCCAACGTCAACAGTTGGAAGTAGTTCTCGATCTCCTCAAAAACGAAGATGGCTCCCCTCTCAGCAACGTTTCCTCAACTCCCAATCTCCCCAAGAAATCATTTGCTAGCCTCTTTCCCTCTCATGAAGCTTTCTTACCTCCAATCTGTCTCCAAGCTGCTGAAGATGAATTGTTTCATATCCAGCAGGATTTTGATTCTAATCCTTTTGACACTAGTTCTGCCAAATCCAAACTTCACAATGTCCTTCATCCAAAGGAGACTCATGGTCAATGGCACCAATTTAGTTGATGATGAGCAAATCCAACAAGCTGTTGTAAGATATTTTTCTTCCTTATTGCAGCCCTCTGGTTCTCTTGATATGAGCTCCATCTTCAATATTCCAGCCCTTTCAGGAAGAGTATCCTTTTACCAAAATGAAGTCCTTTCGGCTATGCCATCAGAGGAGGAGCCTAAGGGGTCGTTTGTCTTTTTCATATGAGACGCGCAACTACAATTTACACATGTAAATGTTTCATATGGAAACTTCACATATGAAAACTTTACACACATGTTTCAATTTACATCGTTTGCCTATTGATGTCATTTTCACATCATTTACACATGTAAGTCATTTTGCCACGTTTGTTTGAATTACATGTGATAATATAAAAAATTCATTTTGATAATGAAATCTATGTATATACATAGATGTTATTTTTATTTCTAATGAAGGCTCCTCTCTTCCTATTACAAAGTAGCAAATATACTCATCCATAACTTATTTCAATATATAGGAGAATAAATTTATTTTATATTTCAATTCCATGCAAATAAACAAACTCATCCCATGAAAAGTTCAAAGATATTTTTATTCTTCAAAATCATGGAAAAAAATTGTCCATCCATACAAAATATACATTTCAAAAAATAATATACCATACCTAAATGAAATATATACAATCCAAAAAAATTTTCAAAGTTCTCATACAAACAAAACAAACATCATTTATCCAAAATGAATGTTTCTCCATATGCAAAAAGTGAGAGAATTTCTACTTGTCAATTCATCGAGCTCTCCTATTAGCATTAACATCCCACATCTCTGTTGATATTGCATCTCACATGCGATAAGCATATTGACTATCAGATTCTTCATTCATCACTTCATTCTAATGATCATCGTTGTCTTCCACATCAAAAAATATTCTTTCAATAGAGAAGAAGACAAATGAGAGAGACAGAGAGGGAAAGAGAGATGAAGAGAGAGAAAGAAAGAGAGAGAGAGAGATGGTATGTGGGCGTGGATGAGACGATCTTGGATGGGGTTGGTCGTGATGGGGTTGTCTGGGGTGGGCCAGTTCAATTAGGTAAATCAGATTTGGGCTGCCAGCAAGGGGAATAGAGACGAGCAGAGAGGGAGAAAGGAAGATAGAGAAGAAGAAGAACTAGAGAGACAGAGAGAGGGAAAGAGAGAAGAAGAGAGATGGTATGTGGGCGTGGATGAGACGATCTTGGAGAGGGCCAGCTGTGATGGGGTGGGCCAGTTGCAATGTTAGGGTAAATTAGATCTGGGCTGGAGGTAAGGGAAACAGAGACGAGCAGAGAGGGAGAGAGGAAGATATAGAAGAAGGAGAAGGAGAGAAATAGAGAGAGGGAAAGAGAGAAGAAGAGAGAGATGGTATGTGGGCGTGGATGAGACGATCTTGGAGGGGGCGGTTGTGATGGGGTGGGCCAGTGTTAGGGTAAATCAGATATGGGCTGGCAGTAAGGAGAACAGAGACGAGCAGCGATGGAGAGAGGAAGATAAAGAAGAAGAAGAAGGAGAGAGACAGAGAGAAAGAAGAGAGAAGAAGAAGAGAGAAGGAGAGAGAGGGGGAGAGAGAGAGAGATGGTGAAAGGGAACCATACCTACTAGATGATGCTCCTTCTGGTGGTGCTACTCTTCCTGCTTTCCCCTACTACAGGATGATAGCGAGAGGATGATGGTGAGAGCGATCTAGTAGCTGGAGTAGGGTTTCCTGTGATGGGAAACAACATATCGTTCGAAAATGGGCGCTTTGGGGGAGTGGTGTTTCGAACCCATGCACTCCCCATGATGGAATGAGTTCTGTCCGAACCGTCCACCAAAATGGGTGTGAATCAATTGCATATGAGACTGAGGTGTGTAATCTTTTACCATTATGGGAGGTGTGAAAAACTTTGTGTGAAAAGGGCTGAATTTCATATCATTTTCACATGTGATTTACACAGTTGATCCGTAAATAGCTACAAACAAACATAAAGATGTGCAACTGTTACTCATGTGAGTCAATTACATATGTAAATAACCCTAAACAAACGACCCCTAATAATGCAGTCTTTGCGCTTAAGTCACACAGCGCCCCTAGGCCAGATGGTTTCTTTGGTATTTTCTTTACTTCTGCTTGGCCTATCATTGCTCACGATGTCTACCGAGCTGTCCGTCACTTCTTTCTCCTCAGGTAAAATCTTTAGAGCTTCTAACACTTACATGATCACCCTAATTCCTAAAATTCCTTCTCCTTCCACTTTTGCAGACTTTAGACCTATTAGCCTTCTCAATTTCTCTTATAACATCATTTCCAAGATTTTGGGAAATAGGCTGTCCAATATTTTTCCCTCCCTTATCTCTAAAACTAGGCGGCTTTCATCAAGGGGAGGTCCATTCATCAACACATTGCCCTAGCCCATAAGCTTCTTCAAAAAGTCAATACAAATTTCAAGCATAGCCCATATGCATAAAACTGGATATCACAAAAGCTTTTGACAAACTAGAATGGGCATTTTTTTTCAAGGCCCTCAAATGCTTTGGGTTCGCTGACTCTTAGATTAAGTTGATCTCTGAATGTGTTTGTATCGCAGAAGGATCAGTGATAGTTAATAAAGTTCCTTGCAGTTTCTTCTCTGCTGATTGTGGTCTTAGACAGGATGAACCTTATTTCCCCCTATCTTTTCATTTTGGCTAAAGAAATCTTAAGCCTCAACCTTGAAAACTTGGTTTCTAAAGGTTTAATTTTGCATATCTCGAACATTGACCCAATTACCAACCACCTTCTTTACTCGGATGACTTCTTGGTCTTCATGAAAGCTAACCCCAAATCCTTAACCTCTCTGAAGTCTCTCATGAACTCTTATTAAGTTGCCTCGGGTCAGAAGTTTAACTTGTAGAAAAGTAACATCATTACCAACCACTATAACTACACAAAAAAAAAAAGGACTTATCTCCTCTACCTTGGGCATTCAGCTAGCCTCCAACCTTGAGAAATATCTAGGTGTCCCTATTATTATAGGTACCCCTAAAAGAGTTCACTTCTCTTTTCCAATCGATAACATCTGGAAGAGACTTGTCAGTTAGAAAAATAGACTGCTATCTTTTGCTAGAAGGCTTATCTTGCTGAAGTTGTGTAAAGCTCCCTCTCTCTTCACTGCATGATGGTCTTTCCTATTCCTTTCAAAGTGGTGGCTGACATTGACAAGCTTATTAACTATTTTTTTGGGTTGGTGGTGAGAGTAAGAGAAAAGTTAAAGTCAGTTGGAAAAATATTCGCCTGCCTAAATCGGAGGGTCTCCTTGCTTTGCGTAGGCTTGTCGAAGTCAATAAAGCCAGTTTGTTAAAGCTTGCTTGGATTGCTTCAACTTCTTCATCCATCTAGGCTACTTAGTTCTCAAAAGATATTTCAAGCATTCTTCTTTATGGGGTCACAATACCATTAAATCGGGCTCTTACATTTGGAAATTCATTCGGAAGCTCGGTCCTCTATGATCAAGCTCAATTGCAAATGGATAATTGGAAATGGTTCTAAGATCAATTTATGCTATGATAGGTGGCTGGACAACATGACTATTGCAGACAGATTCCCTCATATTTCTTTCCCTCATAATGCAAGAGTTTCTCACATCATTGACAGAAATGATTAGGCTTTCCCTTAACACCTTCCTACTGAAATTGATGATTTCCTTGTCAAGGCTAAGGCTATCCAGATCATTCAGCAAGCTATTGATTCCTTGGTTCTCTCCATCTCCTCCATTGCTAAGCTTTCCTTCAAAGGAGCCTAGGAATTAGTCTGCTCAATATCGATCATCAAGCCTTAGGCTCACTTAATTTGGCATCCTTTTATGAATTCTAAACTCTCTTGCTTCTCTTGGAGATTAATGCATAGGAGACTTCCAAGGAGACTTCCAATTGATGATTGGGCTTAAAAAAACTGGTGTCAGCCTCTTCTTCGTCTGCTCTCTCTGCAGTTTGAACGATGAATCTATGCATCATCTTTTTTTCACCTGCTCTTATGCTTTGGTCCTTTGGAAATGGATTCTCATGGCCGTGAGTTGCACCTCCTCGCATTCCAGCCCTAACTTCTTATGGTCCATCTTCTCTTCTGGTTGTGATAAACGTTCTAAATAAGGTATGACTATTTTTTTATTCTCTACATTATATGTCATTTGACAATCCAGAAATAAGAGGACATTTGAGAGCAAAGTTCCTTCCATCTATGTCTCGAAAAGGCTTCTCTGGATCTAGTTGAATTCAGCCTTGGATCAACTCAATAGACCTTTCCTTGGGCCTTCGCTCACTACCATCATTAATTTTCTGAGAGTTGCTCTTCTGTAAATATTTTTTCATTTCTGCCTTCTTTTTGTTAGCTTTGCTTAGGCCTGTTGAGCGTGGATCCCATTTTTTTGGATCCTTTTGTATCTTCATTTTGGGAGCTACTTTTTAAAGCTCTTTCGTTCTTTTCTTCTTAATACAATATGTGTTTTAGCAAAAATAATAATAATAATAATAATTAATTTTAAAAAAAGCCATATCCAGCACTTCAATAATATGTGAATTGACTATTGCAGTGACCCAAATCTTGATCTGACCCAATTAAGCTAAATGATGAGGACAAGAGTAACAATTTTTACATTTAATGGGTGACTGTGGCCCGAAACCTCAATGTCAGCGCAAAACCTAAACGTTGGTCCATCCCACGTAAATGAGCTGGGACTAGGCCCATTGACAGCCTCAGTCCAATTCAGTACCAAACCTGCCCCAAATAGGAGTGGGCCTGGTTAGCTCATCCCTGATTCCAGCAGTGGGCCTCTTATCTCTGATTGGACATCCAACGGACCAAATGTGTGGCCAGATGTCAAAAAATTCCAGCCTGGAAGAAGATCCAGCGGTCCACTGGATGGACCCAAATCAAGAGAAATCCGTTCGCTCTGCGGCTTACTAAGCGCGCCAATTCCAAGTTCTAATGCTCTTTCAGTCTTCTTCTCTCTTAAACCCTTCTCTATCTCCCGTTTTCGTTTCTTCTCGAGCGGCAGCAGATTCTTCAAATTCGGCGCGGGAACGATTGTACGGTAAGATTCCCCATCTGGGTCTTGTTCAAAATGCGGTTGTGTGTTCTGGGTGTCACGCAATTGTTCATTTGGAGTCAGATATCTGGAATGTAGATTGAAAATTCCCCATCTGGGGTTTTGTTTTTTTGAACCGTTTCATAATCATCATCATCAAAGCATTGTCCCAACTATGTTAGGATTTTGCTTTTTAGCCGTTTTCCGTCCAAAGTTGTACTCTGGATAGTTTTCTCCTGTTTCCATTACCTCTTTGCTCCTAGCCATCTAGCTGAGGATCTCTTTGGATGCGGAGAAAAGGTGGAGACGTGTGCTCTTTTCTCCACATTCGAACGAATGGGTCTGCTTGGAGCAGGAGAAGGTGGAGAAAAGTCTACACAGTTCACTTCTATAGTAGCATGCAAAACAACCTAGGGGAATGTTTGTGTAATGCTGGAATTCTGCGCTCCGCTAATTGGGTTGCAATAATCATTGGAAGTGGTTTCCATGGAATTAACGAAATTGGTTAAAAATTTCTCCTTTTGCACAGGTTGGTGGAGGCGATTTCTGAGGCATCACAGAGTCCTTGGTATTGCACAAACATGCCCAGGGATTTTTTGGATGAGGAGAGATAGGTTCTGGAGAAACCTGTCCATACAATCCCTTAGGCCCTGTTGGTGTAATTCTGGGATTCCGTCAAATGAGAAAGAGGAAAAAATGTAGAAAACACTTTAAAACTTTTCAAACCTACCCTTAGGTTGCATTTGGGTTGCTGTTTACGTTAAGGGCAGTAATAAGTCAAAAGTGCATCAAGTGAGCACTTTAATTTTCCCAATTTTTCTGTGCTAATCAGCATTCCAGTGCAATACTGATTTGGGTGGTGAAGTTGGAAAATAGTACTTGTCAAACCCATTACTGTGGCTGATACTGATTCTTGGTCTGGAAACAGTATCCCATTTAATTTGATTTTTCATTTCTGCATATCAAATGCACAATACATCGAATGGCTATAAATACTATCAAATTGCCAAATAGTCAAATGAGAGGCAAATTTAATCAGACAAATGGAAGACTACGTTATATTTTATTTAATCACAGCCCTGTCGAGCTATGATCTTACCAGTGAGATTGCACCTCACCATGATCGCCATCTCGTCTTCCCTCTACTTGAGTTCCTGCAAGAGCGGCCGCTCTATGGGGATGATGACATCCTGAAAGCAATGATTGAACTCCTCAACAGGACCAACATGGTTGATTATGCCATGGACATTCACAAGAGCCTCCATCACACTGAAGAAGTTCCACAAGGCTTACTAATTTACAGTACTTACACACTTTCTTAAGTTTCTAGGACTATTGTCTCTTTGGATACATCCATCAAAATGGGAACAATATAGGGAGGTTTTATCCATTCTCTGTATGGGACTGCTTTAACATAATTGGATTTTTGTAGTAATTGTTTCTGCTTAATCCATTATATAGTTGGTCTGTTGCTTTTGAAGTTTGAACTCCTTACAAATCTCCTATCTTCATTAAAAAAATAATGTAGAATTGAGAATTGAAACTATCATCATTAAGAAAAAAAAAAGCAAAAGCGAAAAGAAAGTTCTTACACGAAACTCAACAAAATATCTAGCTATACATTTTGTATTTCCGAAGCCTTAAAGATAAAACTTGTTTGTTAGAAACAAAAATATACAGCAGATTTTTTCTTTTCTTTGAGTAAAATCACAACAATGAACATACTGTAGTTTATAAATGGGATACATGCATCTGTATCCCTATCCTAGATTTAGAAATGAACCTATCTTCAAAGGCAAAAGACCCAAAGATTATTCAAAACAAAATAAAATTCCCTTACCTATTTTTCTGGATATTTTTCTTGTAGACTTGGGAAATCAAAATTCTAATGCCTTAAAAAATGAAAACCCTTGAAAATTTGTCGATAATTCCCCAAAATTATTTGATGAATCATTCCCTGTTGTTGTCTTCTCTCTGATCTAGGCTCCTTGAATGTATAGCCTGATACGTCATTCTTATGGGTCTTAGGACTTTGGTTGAGATCAGCTCTGATCAAGCTCACATAAGTCTTGAACTTAGCATTGATGGAAGGACATTGAAGAAGTTAAGGGGTCATTTGTTTGCACCCATTTACATCTGTAAAAGTTTCACATGTAATATTTATGCATACACATGTTTGGTTGCGCTCCTTTATGTATCACATACATAAATGGTGCGAACATGGGGTGAAATAGGTCCATTTTCATATGAAATTTTCACACCTGAAAAGGTGTGAAAATGTTTCAAACTTCCGTCAAAAAGGTGCCCATATAATTTCCACAGGGTAGAGGTCATGGTATCAAACCACATGACTGCCTTCTATTTTTTGCCACTCCTGTGAGCTCTAAAATTTTAGTCCAACCTTTCAAAATTTTTATTGACACATTAAATGCCAAAAGTTTTGGTTTCATGTCTCAAATCCTCATAGATTTGAGATATATGAAAATCGTATAAATATAATGTGAACCATTCAACATTTACTATTTGAAAATGCACAAGCATGCTAATATGTTTCACATATGTAAATATTACATATGTAAAATTTTCTTTACCCAAATCCCATTTTCATATCCCATGCACAAAAGACAGACGTCCCATAAAGAAGGAAAGAAAAGGAGAGAGAAGCAAGGAAAAAAGGGATACTCGTGTTTGGGTTCCATGAGCAACCTCACTTAATAAGATAAACACAAGTTGAACTTTAGTAATTACAAGAAAACTGCTCACTCATAATTACATTTTACACCACAGATACTGGACAAGTAGAGAGAAGGGCGGCTTGGCCCAAGGGTAAAGACTTACCAGTAGCATCCTAGAGGACGCGGGTTCAAGTCACGGAAACAACCTCTTCAAAATGAAGGTAAGGCTGCGTACATCTTGCCCTCCCCAGATCCCTCTGTGCAGGAGCCTCATGCACTAGGCCTCCTTTGTTTTTACATTGGACAAGTAGAGAAATTTTCAGAAAGGCAATATTTTGAGAAAACAAAATAAATGAAAAATATTGTTTAGAACTATCTATATTTCATCCTCTTTAGACATACCATTAGGTGATGCAAGGTTCAAGTTCTGCTTTGACATCACTCATCAATTTTGTTGGTTATTGCTTTTATACATGTTTGTTTATATTAATAAAATGTACTTGTTTTTAATTAAACGAGAAGGATGTATCCATCTGCAGTTCTATGGCTTCAGTATTTTTGTCCATTGGCCACTGTGTGCCTTCATATTTCTTCACGTAGTGGCCACACTGTTCATGGACCGGTATGTAGCTCATGTGATGTTGCATCTGAATGTCCTGGAAATCTTTTTTCCATCATTGGCTAAACAGGGTCAGCAACCATATTATATTGGTATATGATTAGGATTTGTGAGATTCTTTGTTATGCACAGTTGATCAAATGATTTATCATTGGTAAACAATGCTGCTGTCATCTCTACTATAATGTGAGTCTAAATTCATTTATGTGATTCTGTGAGCATTCACCTTTTGTAGCATTTAGTTGTACGTGATTTGCTAAGTCATTAAATTCTGCAAACAGATTGGTGCAGAGCAGATAGAGGCATTATATCAGTATGCCAAGTTTCAATTTGAGTGTGGAAACTACTCTGGTGCAGCTGACTATTTGTATCAGTACAAGGCTTTTTGCACTGATAGTAAAAGGAGCTTGAGTGCTTTATGGGGGAAACTTGCAGCTGTAATACTGATGCAAAATTGGGATGTTGCCCTTGAAGAGCTTAACCGGTCGAAAGAGATAATTGATTCAAAGGTCTGTGCACATGCAAATATATTGGAGTGTTCTGCTTTTGTTCTTTACATTTTCTTTTTTTTTTTTTTTTTTGTAATTTTAGAAGGGAACAGATCACTTCATTAATGAGAAGTCTAAAAGAGCATAAATAGGAACTTATAAGAAAACCAAACATAACACAAGACCACTCCCCGTGAGCTAATGTGGAATGCTAATACAACACAATTCTTTCCAACATCACAAAAAAATAGAAGTAGATAGCCATTGAAAGTGCTTCATGATGACAAGAGACCAAGATATAACCTCAGCCTGAGCCTTCATAGCCACCCCATTCATAGAATCCAGTGTGTTTTGGATAGTACTGTTATTATGCTCAAGCAACAAAAAACCATAAAACAGCTACAAGACTAAGCCACCACAAAGCACAGCCTCGAGGATCTGAAAATCTGAACTATTATTCCATGAATCCAGTAAAGCAGAAACAGACAATGGCATCATCCACTTCCAGAAGGCTAAAAAAATATTAAACTGCTGAAGCTGACAGATGGTGGATAAGAAGGTGATTAGCATCCTCCGCTGCAGCAGGCAGATTACACACCTATGCCCCCGATAGTGATTTAATGTCAGACCAAAGCTGCTGTCCAAATGAACACTACCACGCTCAGGGGAGCAGGAATTCTCCATAAAGAGGCAAATCCAACAGAGGAATGTGCAGTATTAAGCAACTGGTCATAAGAAGACTCACAGAGAAATCCCCTGCAAGTAAACACCGGTAAAATCTATATTCTGGTCCACTTGTATGACCACTGTTTGAACTTCCAACAAGGAAGGCGCCAGCTTGTTTTGACTCATGATCTTGCAAAATACGCCTGAAATTAGGTGCCCAAAAACAACTCTGCTTTAACTGATCCACATAAGCAGAAACCAAAGCCACTCTACTAGAGGCAAGGTCATATGAGGTAGGATTTAGGAAACTCCTTTGAGAGAAGTCTATCGCTTCCCCATAAATTGTCCCAAAATTGAACACAAGTTCTGTCCTGGTCCCAGAATGGATAGTGTGTATAAAAGCAGACATAACTGCTTTTATAAATTGCTCCCTGACAGATGAGAAGGCAGTCAATGCACTTTCCAGCCATTGCTAGTAATATGATATTTACTTATAAGCTTAGAATTCCACAAGCCAGCATTCTCATTTCCCTTGCACCAAAACTGCTTAAAAAATAGCACCAAATTAGTCTTCCAAATGGATCAAATGCCCTATCCACCATCCTCAATAGAATGTCTCACCTTTCCTTACCCAACTTAATGAAACTTCCCGTGATCCTCAGTATCAAGCCATACAAATTGGCACTGCCTATGCTTAATTCTCTTTGCAATACTTACAGGGCAGCTGAATACTGATGACAAATATATATATAGGCAAACTAGGTAATGCAGATTTAATCAAGGCTATTTGCCACCAGATGACAGATAGTTGCCTTTCCAGGAAGATTACTCCTTTTTGAAATGTTCATCCATTCAATCCCACTGGCTTGGATGGGGTACTGATATAAAGGGGCTAGCCAAAGCAAGATGGGAGAGTACCCGCTCTACAACCAAAATGTGTTGCAAATATAGATACACCAGCTCAGATCAAAGAAGAATCATCTTTAAATTTTCCACTTACTCACATCCACATGACAGAAAATACTAGTATCATTGGCAAATTATAAATGTGTAATATCAATATCAAGATTCTCAATATGAATGGCAACCCAGTCGAGCCTCTTGAACATAATATCCAATGCCTCAATCACAATCATAAAACATAAAGGAGAAAGTGGATTCCTCCTGACACAACTTGCACCCATGCATCGTCATCAGGAAATATTCTGGCAGACCCTCATGTACAACAAGTAAAAGTCTCCCTTGGATTTACTGACAGATCAAATTACTTCTGCAATATTTTTGTTTGTCATCTGTCATATGGACATTACTTTGCAAGCTGAAGCTTAATTCCTCCAGCATCAATCTGCCTACTGTAAATTGTTTCTACTGCCTCAACTGAATCCTACCCCATATGGAACCACACAAATGTAGGACTTCTATTCTTTCCTGAAGATTTACCCAATGGAATAAAAACATCAACAATAGGAGCCTCACTGCAAACTGCATCAAGATCTGATGAAGGTACCCAATCAGGTAGATTTCTAATGAACAGCGAGCACAATCTCCTCATCCATCCAAAACCCTCATCCATACCTGTATGACCCCTTGACAATATGGAAAAGGGAAAGCTTAGTTTCTCTTCCAATGTTCTAAATGTTTTTTCTATTCTTCTTCTACTTCTTTTTGTTCACGGCATGGTTTAAAAAATCGGCCGAATCGACTCGAACTCGGCCCAAACTGAGTCCAGTGGGCCCAACTCGGCTGGGACTCGCCTGACTCAATGTAGTCACCATTGGAGTCAGCCGACTCGGCCATGGGACTCGGCTGACTCCTATTGAGTTGAGTCGGACTAGGTCATGACCGAGTCGGGTCCCAAGTCTGATTTTTTAAACCTTGGTTCACTGATTGTTCTTTTTTGGTGTAGAACTTTGCGTCACCTCTGAATCAGTTGCAAAATGGAATATGGTTGATGCATTGGAGTCTCTTCATCTTCTTTAACCATGAAAATGGTAGAAATGGTGTCATTGATTTATTCTTTCAAGACAGGTATGCTTTGTAACTTGCACAAACTTATTCATCCCCACTAATATCCTGTGATGCTGCTTTTTGAAAAATAAAGTATTCATTTTTTACCAACATTTGCAAGCGTAGCATGCAGGGCCCACCTGTTGCCATTGTTGTGAATCTCATTCTTGGGTTATTTTTAGTGGAGATATCATCAGTGTGTTTTTTAGACAATCTTTCGGTAAAATAAAAATTATGAAAATTGAATATATACGAGTAGTTTACATTTTTAAAACAATAGATATATGAAAAAAATATGTATTCAGAATTAGAATTCATGAATTTTTTTTTAATGACGTGGATGCCCCTGAGGGGACGAATCCCCTAGGTGACGCCTACTAAACTCACACAAACACACACCTACCAAATCTAGGGCAATGTTGAACACCTGACGTGGGACGCAAGTCACGCAACCATGCCACTAGCAGAGTAACAGTTAAGCATGTTATGGATATTTTATATGTCGAACAAGAGCCCGTGGCATGGGGATAGGTGTTCACCTATGATGCCCAGATATGGCATGGATACGGGCGGGACACACTGGGGACAAGGCAAGGACATGGATTTTACACATAAAAAGTGAAGTACTGGATACGATGTAACACAGTACATTGACCAATTTGAAGTATCCATGCATCATAGGTGTTCACTATTGCATCCTTGAGATTGTGGGTTCAATTGATGTTACTGATAAAAACAAAAAAACCAAAATTCCATAAATTTATAAGATTAAGATTTCAATTTTCAAATGGAAACACTAGGATAGAAACTACAAAAGATAGTAGCAATAGAGACTTCATACCATGGAGAAGGGGAATATATATAATCATGAAATGATACTTCATTAATCATTGAAAAATTTGTGTTCTAAAATTACTTTATAAAGACTTAAAGCAAAACTTGTATAATTCTGGCTACTTAGAAAGCCTTCAATAATCATTGAAAAACCAAAAATCGACGTTCTAAATATTACTTAATAATGATTAAAAAAACTCATATAATTCTGGCTACTGAATATGACTCTTTCATTCTATAAATGTTATTTTTTAAACTCAACCATAGAAGATTTGCAACTCTGATTTAATGCCTTGTCATGTTATGCAGTTATATTATGATATTCTTGTTTCATTTATCAATAAAAGTCATATGATATCTCCTCGTTTTCATGCTGCTTCCAATATCTTTTAACTGGAAATTACACTTGGTGTGACTGGTTTTCTTCTAACTCTATTTAATTTTTGAAGAGGTTTCCATAACTTGCAGGTACATGAATGCTATTCAAACAAATGCACACCACTTGCTGCGCTATGTTGCCACTGCTGTGGTTGTCAAAAATATCATAAAGGAGCTGATCAAAGTCATTCACCAGGAGCAGTACTCTTACAAAGATTCCATCACTGAGTTTCTAGAATGCCTCTATGTCAACTATGATTTTGATGGTGCACAAAGAAAACTGCATGAGTGTGAGGAAGTAAGATGCTTGGTTTTGTAATCTTTTGCATCTTGTTCATCTCTTTTAAGATAGAAAGTATGGCCACTTTGCTGTTACATTTGGCCTTTCATGTACGTTAATTTTCACAATTATGTACCAACATTATTGCACTTGAACGTTGCAGATAATTTTCATTTCTTTGGAGTTGCATGAAATGATTTGTGAATCCTGTGAAGCAAGTGCTTAATGCTTTACTTGTTTTTCCTTTTATTGGATTTTGTTAACATTCATAAAGTACTGTCAGCCTTAATATTGGCAGTCTATGTGCCTAGACAAAGTATAAAACCATTATTAGGCTGTAAATAACAATTTTCCCATCTTTATCATTTGTGTCAGAAATTTTTTCCCCTCTTTGAAACGTTGGTAAACTGTGAAGTATACATCAAACTAGGGTGACCTGCTTGTTTCTTTTATGATAAGATTATTTTGGGGGTAAAAAGTAGCATTGCTTCTCCTTGACCGAGACTGCTTTTTCTTTTTTCTTAGTCATTCTCAATCAAGAGCATTGCAATCCACTCGTGTCCTTGGATGATGCAGACTTTGACTATCAACTTTCGAAGCTAGATCCAAACAGCAATGATGATTGAACAAACACATATAGCAAGTAGCGCACCATTGGATTTTCTTTGTCAATGGGTGTAAAAAACTAAGGTAGCATTTGGTTCGCTAGAATGATTTTTGGCAGAAATGGAATGGAGACTGGAATGAATCTGAAATGGAATGAGGCAGGAATAGTAATTCTCATTCCAACGTTTGGTTAGGCAGAGGAATCAATCTAGTAATAGGATTCTCATTCCAGTTCTGTGTTTGGTATGCTGGAATGATGCCAGAAATGGAATAAAATTTACATAAAACTTACCAAAATACCCCTATGAAGGTTTTTTTTAATTTTTCGTTTGCAAAAATTTTCCTATTTCAGGCTACACAAAACATAATTATTTACCTATTTTGATAGATTATCATTAAAACAATCACAAAATAGCACATCTAAAACATTACTTACAGTAGTAATAAACATCATCAAAATCCCCAAATAACATGTTACTAAACTTAAACATCACATAAATTAGCTAAACCAAGTCATTAAAAGTTAACATTCATCCAATATTTTCAAAATAACATCCATAGTGCTTAAAATAAAGAGTAGCAAATATGAAATATAGATAATGTATCAATGCACCAAGGTGCATCACAGACCTCTACTTAACAAAACCCTCACAAAGTCTTCTTTCTCATCATTTTCCAAAGTAAAAAAAAAACTACAGTCATCTCATGATCACAACCTATAGCAATCAAGGCTCTATGGTGTTCCATCCTTGATAGATTTGGAAGCTTGCGAAGCTCTTCACTGATTTTATCCCTCTTCGTTGCTATATCCAAATCAACACTAATAGCTCGATTAAACTTCTCAGTAGCTGCATCAATCTTGTTGCCTATGATCATGGCTGCTTCTCGAAATCCATCCATATTATCGATGCTCCTCCTCCTTTTTCCTTTCTAACTAGTTCCTTCATTATTGATGGAAGCTGTGGAAATTTCCACCAAATTCATGTGGTAATTTTGTGTATCCTCATCTTTCTCATTCCTAGCTAGCTCATCCAAGATATTTTTAGTGGTAGCAGCTCCCCTTCCTGTGGCACAATCTTTTCCGAAGATAGTGCAAAGCATTTCATAATGTGGAAAACTTCTACTCCTCTATTGACCTGCATCCTTGTGGGTCTATCAAAAACATATAAATAAGACAAATAAAGCATAATATTCAAAGAACAGATAAGAATACATCAAATAATTCTTAAAATGATAATACCTTCACATAACTATTCCAAATCTCATCTTCAGCAACCACCAAATTTTTCTATGGATCCCATCCAAATCCACTGCAATTCACTCCATTAAGCATATCATACACAGCATGAAAGTCCTTTTTCATTATCTTGATTCTAGAATCAGTGTGTGGCTTAGCTTTAATTCCACTTCCAGGTAACTTTTGCTTTAACACAGCTTCAATCACTCCAAGAAAACCTGGCTTAAACCCATTGTTAGCCTTATGAGTCCCGGCATTTACCATGTCAAACAAAGCAAAAACCAATTCCTTATCCTCAACTTCGGTCCATTTTCTTTTGTTCTTCCCTAGCCCCTTCTCATTTATGTCTATGTCTCCATTTATGTCCAAGCCTATTAATTTTGGAATAACCAAATAACCAATAATATGATACTTAATTATCCATGAATCTCCAAATAATGTAGCAAAATGGTAGAATGAATATAATGTATAAATATAACATGATGTAGCAATTTAAATTAAACATTACAAATAGTCACTCCAATACAAGCAAATAGAAGAAACAACCATTACAAACTTGTGTCATTAAAATACAAATAAATTCAAGTACTTCATCTCCACGCATTAATAAAAACAACCATTTGTTGTCTAAATGAGGTCCATTCAACTAAAGTCTCAACCATGTCAATTAGATCTGTCTCCTTTGTTGTCCTCTTCGTCTAGTTCTACATCTTCGTACGGGTCCACAAGTAACTCATTCCTTACATAGTTATGAAGTAAACAACATGCTAAGATGATATGTACTTGAATATTAATGGGATAAAAAGCAGGGCTCCTAAGAATTGCCCATCGTTTTTTCAATATCCCAAAAGCTCTTTCTATTACATTTATAGTAATTGAATGCTTCATGTTAAAATATTCCTCCGGGTTCGTCGGTTGACGTCCATTATTCCACTTATTTAGATGATAACGTTGACCTCTATATGGCGCAAGAAATCTTTCACCATTTGTATACCCAACATCAACCAAATAGTAGGTACCTTAAACAAATTGAATATTTTTTTTATGTTAGTGATCTATAATTTTTTCAAAAAATTAGATGATTATTTATTTTGTAATAATATTGTGTCTTACCACGTGGAACAACTAGACCATGTTTTCTAGCAATTGCATCCCGTAACACTCGACCATCAGCAACTGACCCTTCCCATCCGGGCAGTACATAAGTAAATTGTAGATCTAGGGTATACGTTGCAAGGACATTAGTTGCAATGTGATTTTTTCTAGTTTGATACGTAGGTCTGTCAATAGCCGGCACATGGACCGGTATGTGTGTCTCGTCTAAAGTTCCTAAACATCCCTACAAGACATTACAATGCATCAAAATATACTTACACGTAGATGATAAATTACGCACCTATAATTGTAATGAATCATTTACCTTAAACTACTTCTATTTTTCATCTACCGAGTTTTCTGGTATTGGCTCAAGTTTCTTATATAACTCTCCCTGTAGTCCAATGACTACAACCAAAAACCTTTTGAAATGCCTACTGATTGACTCAGCTGAACGATGAAACTCACTCTGAATTACCCTATTTTTGACATGATGAGCAAGAATATGCAAGGAAATTGCAACATGCTCATTGACTAACATGTGTTTGGTTAGTTCCAGCTTCCCAATTGTGCTAAGCAAGTGACATAACTTTACAAATGGTCGCCTAGTCATTCTAAAATTGTTCAAACATGTGTGATCACTCGTATACACCCAATTCTCAATTATTTTTCTATTACCATAGTAATATAATCGGTACCTAGATCTAACCCCACGCATACATTCTTTTTCGAGCAATTTTTATGATAATTGTATGAATAGCCCCAGTAGATGTAGAATGTCTAACCACCACTTCATAACCATTGCCAATTTCTTCACTTTCAATTTTCTTTTGGTTAAACTAAGACGTGCCATATCTGTCATCAAAGAAAGATACATTAATTTAATATAAAATAGAAAAAACAAGCATTACAAACTTGTGTTATTAAAATACAAGCAAATTCAGTAAAAATATGAATGGAGATAGCTGTCCCAGCCCCCTCTCACTCTCCCTCAGTCCCAGCCCCCTTTCACTCTCCCTCATTCACACCCTCCTCTCACTCAACCTCAGTCCCAGCCCCCCTCACTATCCCTTAGTCCCAGCTCCCCTCTCACTGTCCCCCAGTTCCAACCCTATCTCTGTCTATCTCATCCCAACCCCACCTCTCTGTCTTAGTCCCAGCCCCCTTTCTCTGTCTCAGACCCAGCCCCCTCTCTTTGTCTCATCCCAGCCCCCCTCTCTCTATCTCAGTCCCAGCCCCCTCACTGTCACTCAGACCCAGCCCCCTCTCACCGTCCCTCAATCCTAGCCCCCTATCTCTCTGTGTCATCGCAGCCCCCCCTCTCTGTCTCAATCCCAGCCCCCCCTCTCTCTGTCTTAGTCCTAACCCCCTCTCACTGTCCCTCAGCCCAACCCCCTCTCTCTCTGTCTCATCGTAACCCCCCCTCTTTTGGTCTTAATCCCAGCCCCCTCTCTTTGTCTTAGACCCAACCCCCTTCTCTATCTCATCCCAGCCCCCCTCTCTCTATCTCAGTCCTAGCCCCCTTCACTGTCCTTCAAACCCAGCTCCTTCTCATTGTCCCTTAGTCCCAGCCCCTCTCTCTATCTCATCCCAGCCCCGCCTCTTTCTGTCTCAATCCCAGCCCCCCTCACTGTCCCTCAGTTCTAGCCCCCTCTCATTGTCCCTTAGTCCCACCCCCTCTCACTTAACCTTTGCCCTAGCCCCCCTCTCACTATCCCTCATTCCCACCCCCTCTTACTCAACCTCAGTGCCAGCCCCCCTCACTATCCTTTAGTCCTAGCCCCCCTCTCACTGTCCTTCAATCCCAGCCCCCCTCTCACTGTCCTTCAATCCCAGCCCCCTCTCACTCTCCCTCAGTCCCACCCCCTCTCACTCAACTTCTGCCCCAGCCCCCCTCTCTCTCCCTCATTCCTACCCCCCTCTCACTCAACCTTAGTCCCAACCCCCCCTCTCATTGTCCCTCAGTCCCAGCCCCCTCACTCTCCCTCAGTCCCAGCCCCCTCTCACTCTCCCTCAGTCCCTCCCCCTCTCACTCAATCTCTGCCCCAACCCCCCTCTCACTCTCCTTCATTCCCAACCCCCTCTCACTCAACCTCAGTCCCAACCCCCCTCACTGTCCCTTACTCTCAGCCCCTCTCTCATTGTCCCTCAGTCCCAGCCCCCTCTCTCTTTGTCTCATCCCAACCCCCCCTTTCTCTATCTCAATCTCAGCCCCCTCTCTCTCTCCCTCAATCGCAGCCCCCTCTCACTTTCCCTGTGTTGCACCTCCAAAAGCTAGGGTTCGAAGGGAGGAAGAGAACTGTGTGTGCGTCTGTAGCAATGTCTTCTAGAAAGAGAAGAGAACGAGAGAGTGAGAAAGGGAGATCGGTACCTGGTATGGCTCGATGGCGTTCGCTCAGTGATGACAGAGAAGGAGAGAGAGGCCAAAGACGAAGAAGGAGAAAGCGATGGGGAGTGAGGCCAGAGACGAAGATGGAGAAAATGATTGGGTGTTTTTTGATTTAGGGCATTTTGGACTAAAGGAAGAATGATAAAGGAATGGAATGGCCATCCCCCCCCCCAGTGGAATGGTGATTTCCCTGTATAAAGGAATGGTGATTCCTAAAGTAATGCTCATTTTGCCAATTTTTCATGAACTAAACGTGGGAATGGTCACTCCAACGGAATGACCATTCCATTCTGACCTTCATTTCAGCAAACCAAATGGTACCTAAAAATCACCTGGATGGTTTAACATATATCTCAGATATCCTCTACTGCATTTTCTGCTTTCCAAATTTAGCTATCATATACACTTACCTATCTTGTAACGCTGAGTTGATTACCCTCCACCTTCTTACGGCCATGCAAACTAGGCAGGGAAGTAGTATTTCCATCCTCTACCTTATTATAGCCAAACAAACTACTAAGAAGTACTAATTCCTTTCATGAGGATGGTCTGTCAGCTCATCCAAATCTTGTGGACCTACCAAACCTAAACCCAAAAGCATAAAATCATCCATCAATGATTCCAGTGGAACTTTCTATAATGTATGCAATTTTCTATTATTGAAAACATTTATATGCAGAATCATTGGTTTTTTTTTTATTTTTTATCTATGATGAATTCCTATTTGTCATGCACTTTTCCCTAGATTGATTTTAGGGAAATGCTATGCAATTTTCTATTATTGAAAACATTTATATGCAAAATCATGGTTTTTTTTAATTTTTTTTCTATGATGAATTCCTATTTGCCATGCACTTTCCTCTAGATTGATTTTAGGGAAATGATTTGTGATAGCTGATGCTTATCCATCACTGGGCATCAGTGACTTCATATATTCCTGGCAAGGATGGGTTCCTATTGGATTAATTAATTGTGTAATCAGTCATTAGATGCATTGGGGCTTTTGGTGTTTGAAATTGGTTATTGGCACCACTAACTTTGATCAGCCTTATCCTTTTGACAGTAGCACTTATTTTTTATTCATTCACAGATTTGGTGAAGTCACTTGTGATTTTTGTTCATGAAAAGGTCAAGAATTTAGTCTTCTAGGAATTCAAATACAACAAGACGGGGAAAATCTCAATCAAACAAGAACACTGCACGAGACTCTCTTGGAAACATTCCTTTCTATACCCAGTGAATTCACTCTTCTGTTCTTGTTACTGTTTTCCATTGATGTAGGTTCTTAGATTGGTTGTATTGGTAGGTTTGCATTTGATCTAATCTATTATTTGTTGTCATCCTCGCTTTGTCAGAACATAAAATATATTGCTCATCTTACTAGCTTCATGTGCCCACTGAAATTGAGTTCTGATTGAATTCAAATCCCTGTAGGCCTTCCACTAATAGCACAAGTTATGAAGCTTATGCACATTCGCTTCATCTGAACCCCAAATTCAGGGCCCTTTTTGTAGTCTCCATTTTGACTTTTGCCTTTCCCAGCAAACTAGAAAACCAAGCCTGCTCTTAGCACGGGCAATATATTACTTATAATGTTAAAAATACTAAAAATATTAAATAATATTTAGTCTAAATTATAACCAAGCACAACCCATCTATTAAATGGGCACAACTAAATAGTCAAAGACTGGCCCAAGTCCTCAATCTTAAAGTCTAAGCTCAGACTAAAGTGGGCTAGGCCAGATATGGACTCAGGCTATAGATGTATCATGTCAGGCTCTACTTTCATAAAATATGATTGATAGTTTAAGATAAGAGTTTTGCATAATTAGAAGTTTAGATAAGAATAGATTCTTTCATAAAATGATTAATAGTTTAAGATAAGAGATTTGCATCATTAGAAATTTAGATAAGGATAGATTCCCAAATTAATTGAGGCTCAATTTCTCAATTAATTACGAAATCGGAGCTCAATTACAAAATTGAATCCTATACGCTTAATGTATAATAACTAGCAAAACATGCCTGCGCTTAGCACGGGCAATATATAAATAATATTTAGTTCAAATTATATCAAATTGGTAAAATTTTCAATCAAAATTAAAAAAATATAATAAAAATAAAATATTAATTGGTAAATTTCTAAATTAAAGCACTTTAAGTTGTTTGAAATGAGTTGATTATTTTATTTCAAACATTCTTTTGAAATCAAAAGAACAAATTTGTAATAAAAATAAATAAATTTTGATAGAATTACCACAAAAATACAACATGAATACAAAAGTCCATAAACAATCCAATAATAAATATAGCTTTGAAAAAACAAATAAATCCATGAAAAACCAATGCCTAAAAACAAAAAATTGTAGTTAAAATATAAAAGAAGAAACATAAAACAATGAAAAATGAAAATCTATGATCGCAAAAAGGTTTTTTGACAAATTGCCCTCTAATGTATTTTTGGATTCTCAATTTACCCCTTATGGTTTTAACTTGTCCAATTTACCCCTTTAATTTAATGAATTTTGTAACAATTTGGCATTTCCATTAGCACCTTGTTAAATCGATAACGGAGGTGTTAAAAGATTCGTTAGCATTGTTAAAGTAAGGCATTGACTGCGATGCTAACTGAAACAGATTGGACTCGTCCTTCTTCTTTCTTTGGTTCATAGACAGATCAATATTTCTTAGATCGAGAGCTTCGATCGACTTGGGGATCTCTTTAGACAATTGATTTTTGTAGAGATACAGAAACGTCAATTTCTTCAAATGGAATAGACCGATTGGGATTTCTCCGCTCAGATCATTTTTTGAGAGTTATCAAGATTCTCGAAATCAGTCGGATTCCCGAAAGAATCCGGGATTTCTCTGATCAGATTCGATCCAACCATCCATAGATACTTCAGCTTCTGCAAACGACAAATTTATGCGGGGATCCTCATCAGATGCAACTGCTCTATGTAGGCAAGTTTGAGAGTTTCGAGGTTTGAGAGATCACCGATTTCCGGTGGTAATGAGCCGTTGAAGATGTTTTGGTGGAAGCAAAGGGTTTCCAACCCTGGGAGATGGCCGATCGCAGCCAGAACATCACTAGAAAATTCGTTTATGGAGAGGATGAGGAAGCGGAGGGAAGAGATTCAATCGGTAATTGTAGAGAAGGCCCAAGTTTCGTTCCAGATTGCAGTGCAAAGGAAACGAATAGAGCTTCCCTGCTTTTAGTATTGTCTCATTAAAAGGTGGAATTTGTCCTTTTCCTTCATGGCTAACATGTGGCTGCAATGAGAAAGAAAAAAGAGACTTTCTCTCACATTTTGCTTAGAAGGCCATCCGTCATAGATCGGATGAAGGATCCAGACATCCACCTATTCGTCTCTGATTTTCAGAGGAGGTGTGGATTGTCTGGGCCAGATTTCTCAAAGCGCATGGGACTTGATTTTTGAAAAAAAAAAAATCGGTATCAGAGCAGACACAGGCCATGGCCAGCCACTAGTGGAACTGGAGGTCGACCGTTCACCTCTGTCAAAGCAGAGATGAGAAGCACAGAAGGCTAGGGCCTCGGTTGGGAGAAGAGAAGGCTACTGCAGTCAAAGCCTTACTTTAACGACGTTCAACAAGTCTTTTAAAACTTCCGTTATCGATTTAACAGGGTGCTAACGGAAGTGCCAAATTGTTACAAAAGTCATTAAATTAAAGGGGTAAATTGGTCAAATTAAACCCTTAGACGGTAAATTGAGAATCCTAAAAAACTTCGAGGGGCAATCCATCAAAAAACCTCACAAAAATCAAAAGAACTTATCAAAACGAAAAAAATAATAAAACAAAACTATGATAAAAAAAAAAACAACAACAACATTAAGCAATTATTTTTATAGTCAGCTTGGGCCGGGCTTAGGGGGCTTGGTCTCTCTACCATTCAATCCAAGCCTGGCCTGTCTATTAAATGGGCCAATCTAAAGAATCCACACCCGCCCTGAATACTCAAACTTAAGGTTCAAGCCTTGGCTAAAGCATGCTGGGCTGGGATATGGGCTCGGATTGGCTTGATCCATGAACACCTTATATTAAAAACAAATCTAAATATGGATTGCTTGATTAGATTCCTTGGAAGATTAGATTCTTTAAAAGGAAAACTCCTTTTAGATAAGCCTCTTTATTTAGGTGCCGTTTGGCATCTCTACTTTCAAGCTTTTATTCACTTAAAACTGATTGAATTAGATTTTAGCATGTTTGGTAGTTGTTTTTCCTGTGTCTATTTCAAATAGAATTAAGACATTAATGTCTGTTTGAGACAACTAGCAAAAGCAGCAAAATCCAATTAGATGCATATGTCTAAAGCAGACAGAGACATGAGGCTACAGTGCATCTGACGTGATAAATGGGCAGTTTGTTTTTTCTTTTTTCTTTTTTTTTAAATTGTGGGCCCCCAAATCAAGATCCAAGCAGTTGAATATATTCAAAAGGTCAAACATGGCTCTGCTTCCAAATATCGACCGTTGGATGATCTTAGATTGTTATATATTTGCAAAAAACCCACAGACGATTACATGTAAAGTTTTGACATTTGTGGGCCCCAAAAGAAAGATCAAAACCGTTAATCTTATTTGGAGGGCTAAACATGGCTATGATGCCAAATTTCATTGCCTATTTCCTTGTGGATATCGAAAAGTTGAAGGAAAACCTCTCAACCGTCGATGTGCCGCCCATTGATTGATTGGGTTTTAACTTAGTAGTGAACGGTCCGCTTTTTTCAGTTTTTTTCCAATTGTGGGACCCATTAATAGAATCTGAACTGCACAAATGATTAAACTAACTAAGAACGACCACCTAAATTTCAACCGTTGATCATTTACCAATCTCGAGATACGTGCAAAAACATGTGAACCAGTTGGGGTTCATTTCTAGACTTTGTGGGCCCCTATATCAAGACTCAAACCAATAATCGTCCTAGGAATACTAAAAATGGCCATGTGGTCAAGTATCAGCCACTGATTCTCTGTTTCTACCGACAAATTTATATAAAAAAAAATTTGAACCCTTGGTTTATAAGAGTCTATTTCAATTTGATATTAATGTGTTACCAAACAACCTAAATTACACAATTTGAAATAGATCTATTTCAAATAGGGCCATTTGAAATAGATCTATTTCATGCAGCTCTCTTTCATATGAATAAGGGTTGCCAAATAACCCCTTAGATGGCTAAATCTAAAATTTCTCTTAAATCCCTAAAATCTCTTCCTCAAGTTAAAACTGAAATTAAGCTCCAATTTTTCAATTGGAGTGAGTGGCAATTTGAAGGAAACATCGGAGTGCCCAAAAGTGGGGTCCATCTATCCACTGATCTTGGACACACTTCGTATGAATGTCCCACCTTGGATTGTGGGCACATCACTTGCTCCCACTGAAGATAATTTCTTGAGGCGTATCATGGGGCCTACTTAAACAGATCTGAACCTTTTAAGATAAAAACTTGGAATAAGATGCACCTGTTACAATGAGATGTTATTGCATGAGGGATTGCTTGTTGTCAAAGAATATAGTTGCAATACAATCATGTCTTCGAGTTTGATGATTGTCTTAACTGTAGTCTTGAACGTTCCTTATCTTTAACAATGATTGGTTGGGATTTTGGCTCTATTAAGAGCTATCTCGTCGAGTGGTGTGGAGAGCTTCTAAAATAAAAATCATATAATTAAAGAAAAACTCCTAATAAATTGGACTCTTTAAAATCAATTGCTGAATTGGAGCTAAATTGGACTCTTTAAAATCAATCAATTTCTCAATTGGAACTAATTTTCTAATCAATTGCGAAATTGGACCTCAATTTCAAAATCAAATCTTATACGCTTAATTTATTATAAAGGTGATTATCTTGGGTGCATGATATTAAAATATCTCCCAGCATCATTTCTCATTTCATGGAGAGCCATGTAATCTGTAGACTTGGTATTGAATTTGGAATGTCATTATGCAGGTAATACTCAATGATCCCTTTCTTGGAAAGCAAGTTGAAAATTCTAGCTTCACTACAGTACCTTTAAAGGGATGAGTTCCTTGAAAATGCCCCCCTCTTCATCTTTGAGACATGCTGCCGAATGCATCAATGCATTGATATTGCGTGCGTGCTTTGTTTCTGTATAATGTGCTATAAATCTCCATTACCATGTGTGTACTTATTGCATAAAATGAAGTTGTTTTGCTTTGCTTACATCGTATACTTTCTAATGCCCATTGTATCTTCTCCACTTTTATGTATTAGTTTTTTCTTAGTCCATTGGGTAATCTGAATTACCATTGGCTTTTCAATCTACTTCGTTGTTACCATTTTTATTTCCCTTCCACTGCCCTTTTTATGAAGGCTACCCTTGGTTACCCCTTGGATGCCAATATTTGAGATTTGCATGACATTGACAAGAAGGAATATAATTATGCCCTACGTTCACAATGTATGTGTATAATTTTCAGGGTTCAACATCAATGTTGAGTGATTAACAAATATGATTCTGCATAGATCATTCCGTTTCAATAAATATTTTGGTCCTACAAATTGAGGGATATAATGGCTCCAATAATGCAAGCTATCATACTTCATATCAATGTTATCATGATTTTGTATAAAATTTTGTATTGGAAGTGGTGTAACAGCACATATTTAGTGTAAGTTTATGCGATTTGAAATTTAATTAAAACTGAATATGGAAAAAGTCACTTATCGTCTGAGAATTGGAGCTTACCCTGCATCTGTAAGTTGGTTTCACCATTCAAGAAGAAAAAGAAAAAATAAAAAATATATATATATATATATATATCTTTATAAATTGTCTTCTCTAAATGTATTTATGATCTTTGTATTGATTGCAGCATGCTGTCTGAGAAGCTGAATATGAATTACAATGAGGCTGAGATGGATACTTAATCTTGTTTGGAATGCGAAGCTCGATGCTAAGATTGATTCCAAATCCGGAACTGTTGTTATTGCCCCGAACCATCTCAATGTGTAAGTCTACAGAGTACAAAGCAACTTGATTTTGCGCTTTTTCAGTACTCCAAATCACAATTAAGTTGAATAACTCTTGGCAGAATGACTACTTCAAGGTATACCATTAAAATCAGTTTTAGTGGGTTATTTGTTGTATCACATTTTTACCCCAAATCGAGATTGGCAAACGTCATTGAAGTGATGGAGCAAAAATCACAATAAGGAGAGTATCAGTGGTGTATGGTTTCCACCTTGTTTCAATTGCATGGGGTAACGGTGACCATTCATTCTCTGAAGTATTCATAGTACTTGTGATTCATAGTACTGTGGTCTGCACTTAAATCTTTTCAGATGCTTCTCTGTTGCAACCAGTGTTATTGTTTCATGGGTTTTTTTGATCTCCTTTTCATTCTTTGGCACTGCCTTACAGGTACAAACAGATCATAAAAAAAAAAAAAAATTCCCTCAACTCAGCAAATTAATGGACATGGTTGTCTTCTTTCTTTTGCTTTTCTTCTTCCTTTCTCCTGTTAAAACTTGGCTGTCTTCAAAGCAAGTCGAGATTCCATAATCATCATCATCATCATCATCAAAGCCTTATCCCAACCATATTGGGGTCAGCTACATGAATTATGTTTCTCCATTCCGTTCTATTTTGAGCTAAGTCGAGATTCCATAATGAGGTGCTAAAATTTTCCTGCAGTTAATTGATGATTAGAAGATTCAGAATTCAGAAGCCTTTTTGAAACATGCTTTTCATAGATAGCCAGGATTTTTTTTCCATTTATAAGTTTTTTTTAAAACTGTGTTATATATTATGCAAAAAGTCTCCTTTGTTTCTTGTAGTCTATGATTTTTGCATGGATGAATTCAATATAATGGTTTGATGTTTTTAGAGCCCTCAGCATGTCTGAGGTACCAATCATTTGCCAACAATGTTAAGTGTGGTGGACCATTACATTACTGCTGTTGTATGCAATGTGTAAATGTACTTTTTGGGTGGCTGCATTATTGATTGATGATGATCATGCAGGGCAAGTTTATCAATGACTGCTTGTTGAATTGGATGTGTGGAAAATCCTGGGGCACATGGAATTCCTGAGTATTTCCACTTCTTATGGAGGCAGAGATTCCTCAAATGGTGCATGAGGGTTCTATGGATTCCTTTCTTAGAAATCTGTCTTGCAACCAGCTGCAGGAATACCATGGATTTCATTCTCTCAATTGTTTTGTGTAACATTATGATCCTATGCTCCACGGAGATTGTTTTTGTTGGGGTGTGAAAGAATCCCCTAACATTAGTAAAAACATTTTTTTAAAAATTTATTTTAGTTTTAAAAAAAGTCACATGAAGCCAGTCATGTTTCTGATTTCCTAGCTTAATTTGGAAGGGTGAATGATACTATCAATACGACATGACTATTCTCTAACTAAAATTTTGACCCTTATCAATACTACATGACCATTTTTTACACCTCTTTTTGTACATATGAATGCCTGTGCTTTAAGGAAGGTTATCAAATATACTCAAAACCAACTTCTTAGAGCAAGTATGAAGTTCATTTGGTCGGAATTTCATTTTTTTATCCAGATTTTTTTATTTGTAAGTTACTTAAATATGCAAATAGAGGTGCAAGGGGGGTAGCCCAAGGCATGTGTAGAGGTAGCCCAAGTTTTGTTCAATTGCATGTGGTTAAGCTCGACCTTGACCTCAAATGAAACCCACATTGCACCAAGCCCAAGCCTACATTGGATTAAACAAAATTGGTCTGTCCAACTTGAGTCCTATCCGAAACTCATATTGAAAGGATCCAATCCATTTACACATATTGACCCCCCTAACTGGCACAGGCCCAAAATTTTATTTTGTTCCAGACAATTATTTGCTATTGGATTTTAACATAATAAAATTTTGTAATGGATAGCAGTTAAACTTCAAGGACTTTAGAGCAATGGCAAAGCTAGAATCTTCTTGGGGAGGGGTGGAGAGGGCAAGAGATGACAGACTGAGGTAATTGCTTTGCTCCACTTCTTTTTTTGTTAATAAAAAAAGAAAATACATTAATTCCTTTTATAAATAAGGTTTCAAATGTCAATTGATTATTTACCTTTTTCTTTCTTGATTCCAATATTTTTCTCAACAATTCTTTCTTTTTGGTAAAATTTCTCCACTGTTCTTATAGTATGAGATTGTTATATGTGATTTTCTGGGGTCTTGAGCTATGAATAAATCTTCACTGCTCAAAAAAGATAGCTTGTGGATGGAAATTTCTAAAGGAGATTGCACCTTAGTAGTTTTAGCAAAAGATTATTTGGATAATGTTTTATTGATACTTCCCATATATAAATACAGGAGTGGCAAACAACTATTTTCCTAACCAACTACTCCCATGATTACATGATCCCAAGAAGTTTTAACAAACTTTCTACATGTCACAAACAATAGCAAACTACACACTCACTCAAATACTTCTCCAACAAAACCTAGCTCAATAAAACAACCTGACCTACAACCTGAGTTAGCTCAATTGAAGTGTATCTCATATTGTATATTCTTAGGCACCTAGGGAATGGTCTTTTCTTGGGGGTTGAAAAAATGATTCCCTTAACCATTTGATGTGAACTAATCAATAGCATTCCTACTTTGGGATGGCCTAAACCATTTTTCATGGCAAACGAATTCCATCACCTAGGACCGAATTAGGAAATCTCGTTGGGTAGGCCAAAGTTAAAAAACTTTTAAAGAAAAAAATATATATATGTATGTTGTCTCAGCATCTCAGTGATTAATTTTGTTTCATTTCGGCTGAGACGGCCGAAATTTTTCGTTTTGGCTATTAATTCAGATTAAAATTACTCGCATAACTTTTTTATTTGACTTTTAGTCAAGTTCAACCGAAAACATGAATTTTGGCTGAAATTGATTGAAATATCTGACATGGTTGAAATGTTTTTGGAAATGTTTCCAAACTTCAATTATAAAGGTTGTTAACTATTACGGTTATGAAAATTGTGTTTAAACTTTATTATGGTAAGAATGTGTTTAAGCTTTATACTCATATGTTAAATGTTGTTTATCATAATGAATTAAGTGCATAGATTATAGTTTATTCTTTAGTTTTTCTAGCACATGTATATTTTGATTTTATATATTTATTTTGAAATATAACCCTAAAATGTCCGTTTTTGAAATAAGGCAAAACCTTGAGGCCTTATTTAATCATAGTGACATAACTCCGGTCGATGTTATCAATTCTACGTGATGAAAGTACACAAAAAAGGGACAATAATTCGAAGTGGTTTAATTAGAATTCAAATATAGGCCGACAAATAGAGGCCCCATTGATTCATAGGCACAATTCCTTAAATGGGCTGAGAACATTTCTCCTTCATTTACTCCTTTTCTCTTCCTTTTCTTCTTCTTTCTTTCTTTCTTATTCTTTCCTCTCTCCCTCTTTGATATTTTCAAAGCTAGCTAATCGATTGAGCTAACTAGCTAATCAATTGCACCAGTTTAGTTCATCCTTTTTTTTTTTTCATTCAAAGCTGTCAATCCTTTTTACTATGTATATCATCAAGTGATCCATTGAATTAGCATGGCAATTGGATGGGAGAGGACAGGGCTCCATTCAATTGATTGCCACATATTGTGGGGTTCCCCCTCCCCTAGACTTCCAGTAGCTATCCTGCATTACGGTGAGCCCCAAGGATAAGGCCTCTTTTCTTTTTCCCATTTTTCTAGAAAAAAAAAATGCCGGGACATGCTCTAGTGTGCCTATGCATTTGATATAAGAAATGTATATAAAAATGATATATTGGGCGTGAAGAGAAAGGACAAAGATACTGAGTGGCAGAGAGTAGAAGAGAAGGAAGAAGAAGAAGAAGAAAAAGAGAGAGAAGAGGACCAGAGGCGGGAAGATGAAAATTGAATTCAAGATCAAAACAAATGTTCCATACTATTACATCACAACTAGGCTACTTATATATCAGATCATCTGCTACCAGTTTACAGCTGAATACAGTTGTTAGATAGGCCATCTCAGCAAGTCATTGCTTTCTATGACTAAATTAGTTGAACAACCCCAGTCACACAATTCATCTTCTGCTGGGGCCATCTCCTTTTATTAATTGTGAGTTTCTGAGTTTAGGAGACTCAGTTACATCCTTCCTATTAGCCTCCCTCAAGCAAATGGGTGACGCAGTAACCTTGAGCTTGGACCTGAGAAATTTGAAGCGTTTGGGATGGAGACCCTTTGTAAAGATATCAGCAATCTGATCATGAGTTGGAACATAGTGAACAAGGAGATCTCTGCGTAACACTTTCTCATGAATATAGTGGTAGTCTACCTCTATATGCTTAGTGCTAAGATGAAAAACAGGGTTGGAAGCAAGGGTGATTGCTGAAATATTATCACACCAGATAGAGGGACAACTGGGTAAGTAAATGTGAAGATCTCTCAACAGCATACAGAGCCATGAGAGCTCTGCTGTAGTATGAGCCAGCGACCGATATTCAGCTTCTGTAGTACATCTTGCAACTATACTTTGTTTCTTTGCACACCAGGAAACAAGAGAAGGGCCTAAGAAAACACAATACCCTTTGGTGGAAAGATGATCTGTGGAATCTCCGGCCCAATTAGCATCAGAGAAGGCTGTCAGTTAAAGTGGTCCGCCAGAGATGTTAATCCCAAACAAAAGTGATCCTTTAATATAACGAAGAATTCGTTTGAGAGCAATGAAATGAGCAGGCTCAGGGTGATGCATATGTTGACAAGCTTGGTTTACAGCAAATGATAGATCTAGGCGAGTTAATGTGAGATACTGTAAGGCGCCTGTAATGCTCCTTTAAAGATGAGGATCAATGAAGACAGATGAAGTAACGACTGGAGTAGCGCCTTTGTAGGAAGAAGGTGAACCACACGGCTTGCAATCTAACATTGATGCTCGATCCAAAATGTCCTTGGCATATTTGGTCTGAGATAGAAATAATCCAGTGGCAATATGAGAGACTTCAATTCCCAAAAAATGATGCAATTTCCCTAGATTCTTCATCTCAAAAACCTATCCCAGTTAAGTAATAAGAGAAGAAATGTAGTGGGAATTATTGCCTGTAATGATGAGATCATCTACATAGAGCAGGACAATGGTAATGGAGGTCTTGGTGTGATGGACAAATAAAAAAGAGTCTGTATGACTGCTGTTAAAACCCGAACCAAGTATGTAGTTTGAAAATCTCTGGAACCAAGCTCTGGGGGCCTGTTTCAGTCCATACAATGACTTGTGTAACTTGCAGACATGAGTTGGAAAACAGGAATCCACAAAACCTTGAGGTTGGACCATGTAGATTTCTTCTTCTTGAAGAATACCATGCAGAAAGGCATTGGTCACATCAAGTTGATGAAGTGGCCAATGAAAGTGTATTGCTAATGCAAGAACTAGGCGTATGGTAGGTTGTTTGACTACAGGACTGAAAGTTTCTGTGTAGTCTATGCCAGGTTCCTGGTGAAATCCTTTGGCAACTAGCCGAGCCTTATACCAGGCTATAGAACCATCTTGATGATATTTTAATTTGAAAACCCATTTGCAGCCTATCACATTCTTGTCAAGAGTGAATGGAACTAGAGACCAGGTTCCTTGTCTTTGTAGTGCAGAAAATTCTTTTGACATAGCGGCCCTCCACTCAATAGACTTGAAGGCCTCTGTAAAACTTGTGGGTTCAATTGAGTGAAAGTAGAGATTGGAGGGAAGAGCAACTGGATGTTTAGTAGAAAGGAAACATTTCTTCTTAGAAATGCCTGATTTGGATCTAGTGGTCATAGGGTGTGAGGGGGCTTTGGTAAGTTTGGATCTGGTAGGCACAGTAGTGGTAGAGGCTAAGTGATCACCAGTTGATGAAGGCAAGTCAGAATCACCAACAGTGTAAGGAAGTGATGGAGAAGACAGAGGCAGGGTAGTAGGAGGATTGATGGGAATAGGAAGATGGGTAGTAACTATGGTGTCAGCGGGGGAAGAAAGGGTTTGATTGGTGGAGCAAGGAACTGAGTAAGTACTTAGGGCAATTGCTGTAGGTGAGGAAGGATGCAATGGGGGAGAAGATTGTTGTGCTGGTGGACTATTTGTAGTGGTGATAATTGGAGCAGGTGGATGTGTGAAAGGTGGTAAAGTGGATGGATGTGGTCTCAGAATTGAAGATGTGAGAGGAGAACTATAAGGAAGCCAAGACAGGATAGAGTATGAATGGTTTCTGTTGGGGGAGTGATGTTGTGGGTGTCTTTGAGTGGAGCTGTATGGAAATGTTCCTTCATCGAAAATAACATGCCTTGACAAATAAACTCTCCTAGTGGAAGTATCCAAACACCTATAACCTTTGTGATTTAGGCTGTACCCCAAGAACACACACCTCTTCGTCCTTGGTTCCGGTTTGTTAAAAGAAAATGGTCATAACCATGGGTAACAAGCACAGCCAAACACTCTTAGTTTTGTATAGACAAGAGTAAAACCAAAGAGTTTTTGCCAGGGTGAGAGGAAGTCGAAGGAAGACATGGGCATTCTATTAATAAGATATACAACTATCGCAAAAGCATCACTCCAAAAGGAGGTTGGCATACTAGCATGAAAGAGAAAAGACAAACCAGTCTCTACAATGTGGCGATGTTTCCTTTCAGCACACCCATTTTGCTCAGGTGTATAAGGATAGGAGATCTGATGGAGGATTCCATTGGAAGTCAAGAAGTTTTTAAATTTAGAGCTCATAAACTCTCCTCCACCATCAGATCGAAACCGTTTAATTTTTAAAGACAATAGATTCTCAATTTGAAGTTTAAAGGAGACGAATGCATCAAAGGTATCATATTTAAAGACCAAAGGGAAAAACCATGTGTATTTAGAGAAATCATCAATTATTACAAGATAGAATTTGAAACCACACACTAAAGCAATAGTGGCTAGGCCCCAAACATCACAATGAACTAAATCTAAAACAACATTAGAAACAGTATGAGAAGGCATGAAAGGAAGTTTGCTGCTCTTTGCAAGTCGGCAAAATTCATAAAATGAAATGACAGAAGAACCTTTCACGAGAAGAGAGAAAAGCAGATGTTGCAATGAAGCTGTTGAAGGGTGTCCCAATCTGTTATGCCAAATATTAACAGAAGTTCGCTCTCCCAGGAGTGCAGTACAAGAAGAAGGTGAAAAAGAAAGTGGAAATTGATGCAAACCATTTCTACTTAGTCCGCAGAAAAAAATCTTCCCCGATTGTGGATCCTGTATAGTGAAACCTTGCGAATCAAAGATGAAAACATAGCGATTATCTTTAGCAAATTGATGTACAGATGGTAAATTTGAAGAAATACGAGGAACATGAAGAATGTTGTTCAATGTAAAGGAAGACAAAGGGGAGTGTAAGACAGATGAACCAGTATGAGCAATTTGTAGTCCTTGTCCATTGCCTACAGCCACCTGATCTTTGCCTTGATAACTTGACTTAAGAGAAAGATTGTTTAGATCATGAGTAATGTGATTTGTAGCACCAGGATCGGCATACCGCATTTGTTCTATTTTTGGAAGGTAAGAAGTGGCCATTGCTGTAAGTTGTGAAGGAGGATGCCGGCCTTCATAGGAGTGATCCATACGATAGTAACAGTCAAGTGCAGTATGACCTGATCGATTACAGATCTAGCAATAAGGACGATCACTTTGTGGCTGGTTATTTGGCCTGAATTAAGACGAGGATCCTCTTTCTCTATAGCTGTTGCGACCTCCTTTACATTTGCCTCTATTGTAGAAATTGGCAGATCCCCGTCCTTTTCCTTTGTTGCTAGATCTGGACCAATTTGGAGAGTTGGACGTCAGCATGGTTGTAGCTGTGTAATCTATGACTGTTTGTTGAGCATTTGTGAGGTGAAGCTCCTCATTTAACAGCAGAACATGAAGTTCTTCAATGGGAAGAGGTGAAGATCGCGTACGAATGAACGTTTTGAAAGCAGCAAAATCATTAGGAAGTCCATTAAGGGTGTAAAGAATTAGATCTTCATCATCTATTGGAGAGGAAATTACTGCCAAACTATCTGCAAGATGTTTTATTTTCTGTATGTATTCTGCAACGGAAGAACACCTTTCTTGATAGATTGCAACTGAGTCTTGAGCTGGAGGATGTGAGAGCGGGATAGTGACGCAAAGCATTTCTCAAATGCCAACCAAATAGCTCGAGCAGAGTCTAATCCGACTACATGAGCGAGCACTCCATCAGATAAATTTGCATTTATCCAGCACAAAATATTTTGGTCCTGGTGTAACCAAGGACTAATATCCTTGCTTGAGTTACCATCATTATCAACCAAAAATTTGGAAGGAGGAGACAGAGTTCCATCAACATAACCAAGAAGACCGTGTGCACGTAAAACAGGCAAAAATTGTAATTTCCACAAGAGATAGTTGTGACTTTCAAGTTTGATTGAAACCAGACTTCCAATGTTTGAGACCAAGAAAGTCAGTGCCGAACCAGTGGAAATAGAAGAAGAAGCCATAACAAGAGTAGAATATCAGGAAATTTGAGAGCGAAGATAGAGAACAGGAATAAGAACCTTTGACAGAATGAGATCTTGAAGAAGAAGATCACAAAGACCACTTCCAGTTAAATGTTGTAGTTCTTGAGCGAGAAAACACAGATCTGGCTAGGCTTTGCAAGATTTTGAGCAAATGATCCTCTCTCCTTCAATTCTGTAGTTCTTGAGCAAGAAAACACAGATTTGACTAAACTGTGCAAGATTTGGAGCAAATGAGCCTCTCTCCTTCAGGTTCTGTAGTTCTTGAGCAAGAAAACACAGATTTGACTAAACTGTGCAAGATTTGGAGCAAATGAGCCTCTCTCCTTCAGGTTCTGTAGTTCTTGAGCGAGAAAACACATATCTGATTAGACTGTGCAAGATTTGGAGCAAATGATCCTTTCTCCTTCAAGTTTTGTAGTTCTTGAGTGAGAAAACAGAGATCTTGCTAGTTTTGGCAAGATCTTGAACAAAATCTTTAGTAGAACCAGATGATTAGGAACAGACCAAAGAGATCCTGATCTGCAGCAGCTGCAGTGATCGGAGCTGATGATCTACACCACATAGAGAAGACGAAGAAGACGAAGCAAAATATTATAGGATCGTAGTGACGTAGGTCTTCTGCTCTGATACCATGAAGAGAAATGACAAAAATACTGAGTGGCAGAGAGTAAAAGAGAAAGAAGAAGAAGAAGAGAAAGAGAAGAGGACCAAAGGCAGGAAGATGAAAATTGAATTCAAGATCAAAGCAAATGTTCCATACTATTACATCACAGCTAGGCTACTTATATATCAGATCATCTGCTACCAGTTTACAGTTGAATACAGTTGTCAGATAGGTCATCTCAGCAAGTCATTGCTTTCTATGGCTAAATTAGTTGAACAACCCCAGTCACACAATTCATCATCTGCTGGGGCCATCTCCTTTTATTAATTGTAAGTTGCTGAGTTTAGGAGACTCAGTTACATCCTTCCTATTAAGGCGGACCTAGGAAATTCTCTTTCTGGGGGCTATATGTAAAAAAAAAAACGGCAGAGAGGGAAAATGTAGAAAAAAATTGATATTTTTCAAATTTTGTAAGGGAATTTTAAATTTTGAAAGTGGGTTGGGGGGGGGGGGGGGGGGGGTGGGGGTGACCCAAGCTTGAGCCCAACCTGCATGAGCCAATACCGATATGCATTTTCATGAAGACCAGGATTATGCAAGATTGGACTTGGCCCAGCCCAACTTGCACTCAATATCCAAAGGCTCATTAGCATTCATAGATAGAGATTTTTTTTTTAATCGGTTATTGAAAATAGCATTAGAAGAGAAGATGAAGAAATACAAAGAGTGAAGAAGCGGAGAGTTACAAGAGCATTGAATTCTACCTCCTAAGCAAAATTACTTTGACAATAGCCACTTTGATGCACTTGCATTGCACGACCTTAGCAGAATTTGATTGAATTTTACTATCCTTGCGTAGGAATTGAGATTATAAGGCAAGCTGCTGCTTGATGATGTGGCTGGTGGTAATTAGTCCACCCACGATCACCGTGGGCAAAGCATTAAAGGATCTGGACTCCCTTGGGTAGACCCAAATCCCTCCATACCGGCAGGAATTTTGACCCCGTCCACCATCACATGTCGTTCAGAAGTCAAACCCAAAACTCGCATGGATTAGTTGATTATGGACGCATAATGATTGACCACAATTTCAGGTTGTCTGAAATGGTCAATATAATAGAAAGAAGAAAGTTTTAGATATTACTATCTATCTGCTTTGACAATTATGGACAACCTCCCCATTTATTTGGAGGTTACAAATTACAATGCAGGGTTACCTAAAGACTTGGGGGTTGATGTTATAAGGATTATTTTTTCATATTTTTTTAATCTATAAATTTACTAACTTGGATAAATAGGTGAATTATTACGTGTTATATTTAATTATTATTAAATATTACAATCCTAGACCATGTAGACTCCCCCAACTCAAGTTTTCTTGAGTTGGGCGAGTCAAGTTAAAAGTCCCTGACTGTCCAACCTTGTTAAAAATATTGGTCAACCACCTTGGTTGCCATTCATGGATGATTTATGAGCAATTGACAACATTCACAATAATCTTTTTCTAAAAGGCATTCAAAAAACTTAGATCCATCTTCATTTAAATTAAATTTAGGGTTTCACCCGCCATTTAATTATCTAAAGTTAGAATAAGAAGATCTTGATCCTTATTGTAGCATGTGGTATATCATCATCATCAGCTAAGAAAATTAGCCTTTTTATGGCATGTGAATGTGGTTCACTAACTCTTTAGGTACTCAGGACTGATTATTTATATAAAAAAAAATTAGGTTGTTATAATTTTATTTATGATTTTCATAATCTACAGGTGGTTTATGGAAATTTTCCTTCAAGGAAACAATAAAAATCACCCTGCACATGTGGCGTCTTTCCTGCTCGTAACACACGAGCACACACCCAAAGAAATAAAACTATAAGATCACCAACACTATCCACCTTTTACCTTTGCTTCCAGAAAACCATGAGAGTATAGTAGAGTTCAGAGAAGTATAAGAGAAAATCCAATGATTTGAAAAAAACAATATTTTTGTTCTCATCCTCTATGTACTCTTCCCAGCCACTATAATTCTTCATCTTCATGTTCCTTATTGCAGTAGTCTTTCTGAAGTTCATAAGTTTAGCAAACCCATTTATCTAGAAGTAACAACTTTCCACACGGACTTTCAGTTTGGTAGCTTTCTTGTTACCTCTCATTTCTTTGTGTTTTTTTTTTTTTAGTTCATATTCATGTGAGGGTGCTTGAGGGATGTTTTTGTGCAGTAGCTTGCTGCAGCTTTTAATTTCCACATACTGCATTTTGTGTCTCTTTTTGAAACATGTTAACAAGTGAAAACGTGTTCCTTCAAATGCTTTATAATTTCGTATCACCTAGGAAAAGGTACATTTAAAACCTTTTAAAGCTTTTTCTAAAATGGGCTTCTCATCTAAATTCCAACAGATGAAATGGAAAAATGTGATCATAAGATTGCCCCATTGCCCATTTGTCACCTTTTATGCTATATACATGATTTTGAAGATTGCCCATTGCCCCCATTTCTTTAATGTTAAGCCATCTAAATATGTGTGGGAGGAGAAATATATAAACGAAATTTATTATAAATACTGATGCAGTCTAGGCCCCAGGCCCGAGCAGCCCCTCTTCAAATTAGATTAGGATTATTAATAGTAGATTTCTAATTAACTTGTTATTAGGAAAGTTTCCATTTTTAGTATAGGGTTTTCTTGCACATTAAGTTTGTTTCTTATATATATATATATATATATGGCATTGTAGAGAAGAGATTCTTAGATTTGGTTGATTAATAGAATTGGTTTTTCCAGAGAGGCGCATCCTCGTGTGTGTGTGAAGTCTTTGTGACCGTTCGAAGTGTCTTTGGACACGTGCTTAGGCACCTCCATGTAAGCCCTAACCCTAGGGCAGCATTAGATTGGTATGAGAGACCAACTCCGTCTTCCATCTTCGCCGATCCACCCTGCCATCACTTCTGCCCTCAGAACCCACCACCCCGTTTCCCAATCCGAAACCGTCAATCCCCTGTCCACCACCCACCATTCAAACCCCAAACCCAACCTCAGATCTACCTCTTAGACCTAATCGTCAACCGAACCAAGAACTTTTTTTCTCTTCCATCCCCGACCATCCTCGTCACAGACACCCCATCCACTGCCGAAACCCCATCTCAGATCCCATCGTCCCAGCCAACTCCTCCCCACCGAAACCAGGCCCTGACCAGTCCGAACCCTAACCCTAATCGTCGTTGTCTCCACCCTATTCCCACCCCTAACAGTCAGGCCAAGATCCCCGCACCCAGAGTATTAAAAAAAAAAAAAAAAAGGGAGAAAAGAAGAGCCGAGGAAGGGGACTACAGACGCACATACCTACCTATCGTCATCTGCTGTCGCCGAGGTAGTCACCGCCGCACGCTACCATCGTCGCTGCACCCCACCGCCGCCAGGCCCCTCTTCTTTCTACTATCGCCGATCGTAGTTCGCCACCACCTGCATCGGGATTCCACCCCCTTCGTTGCCCTCATCGTCGTTGACTCATCCAAACTAGCCAACGCCGAACCAGGTCGCTCGCTACCTGTGTTTCACCCAGAGCTTCATCTGCGCTCGCCGTGAGCCATTGCCTCCTAGTTGTGCGCCTCTGCTGCTGATCGTCACCACCTTACCAGAGTTGCCTTTCCTGGTCGGCAATTCCATCTTCCCTGCCGCATAGAAGCCTCTGGAAGTGCAGAAAGCTCGACCCTCGACGACAGCAGGATATCTGGGCTCGTTCTTTATATAGTCCGGGCTGACTTGATCCCGCTTTTAAAAGCCCAGTAAGCCAAATAAGGGTCGACTTCGGTCGAACTTGATCTCGTAACATAAAGTCGGCTCGGAAGTCTCTAATTAGCACATTCAGTCGCCGTGCAGATTTGAAGGCTCAAAAGGCTACCCCATCTGGTAGGATTTCAAATTATTTTTCACGATCTACACATCAGGTCAGTTATATTTAAAATTTTGCATTGAACAAAAAAAAAAAGCCTCCTAAGAAGCAAGTGGATGCTGAATCTTCATCTTCTTCACTTGAAGATTTGGCTAGTGCCATTAGAGAATTATCTGCAAAAGTTAATGGCATGCACACCACCCTATAATAATTGGATATTAGAGTGACAAATTTGGAAAATAATCAGCATGTGACCACCGTGATGATGGTGCAAATATTCGGAATCAACGGGATCTGCCAGTCAATAATCCTGATCGAGACTTAGGGATTAAAATTGTGATTCCTGATTATGATGGAAAATTGCAGCCTGCGGTATTTATGGATTGGTTAGTGTATGTGGAAAATATTTTCGCACATAAGCCAATGACTGAGCATCATAAAGTCATACTGATTGCTACTAGATTCCAAAATTATGCTGCAACTTGGTAGGCTGAATTGCAAAGAAAACGAAGGAATCAAAACATGGACCCAGTTGATACATGGACTGAGATGAAGAATATTTTAAAGCAAAAATTTCTCCCTGTCACCTATGCAAGAGATCTACGTTCCAGTTTTCAAAATTTGAAACAAAGGTCCAAAACAGTAATTGAATATTCTGAGGAGTTTTTGACTCTGCAAGCTCGTTGTGGCTTGAATGAGGATGATGATGTGGTAGTTGATAGATTTTTCAATGGATTGAGAATAGACATTTAGCATATCCTTGCCTTCCAACATTTTGATAATGTCAATGAACTCATCCAACCTGCTATCAAAGCTGAGGTAATTGTAAATCATCAAGTACAAAAATCCAAATGGGTTCCGCCAAAGCATTCCCCTCTACAAGACGCTAAATCCAATGGACAGCTTTTTGCAAGGACTGAAGGTCATAATAAAATGGTTTGTTTTCATTGTCAGCAGCACGGGCATCGCGCAGCAGAATGTCCGAAGCGAATACATTTGATTGAGATTGAAGGTGCTGATACCAATATCCGAGATGATATTAAGGGTACTGACACTGCTCCTAAAGATATTGACAATCCCAAGGATATTGACACTGAGGAAATTGAATTCATCGATGCAGATATCACAGGTGAAGCTCTTATTGTCCTCAAGGACGCTCCACCAACTGTTGAACATAAGTGGTTGTGCAAAAATATTTTCCGTTCCGCAGGAATGATTCAGGGACAAAATTGCACAGTTGTTATTGGCAGCGGAAGTTGTGAGAATCTCATCTCCCAAGCCCTTGTTGATCGCCTCCAATTGAAAGTTTATAAGCATAACCGTCCTTATTTTGTCAAGTGGCTAATGAATGGTGATCAAGCGCACGTTCGACATACTTGCAAAGTTACTTTTGCTATTGGTGAGGCTTAGACAGATACAATCCGGTGTGATGTGCTACCTATGGATAGTGGTGATATCTTATTGGGTTGTCCATGGATGTATAACAAAAATGGGACTCATGGTATGCGCGACAACACCTATACATTCATGCATGGTGGACAGCTAGTTACTCTTCATCCTCAGAAACCACAACCGCCAAAGAAGAATTCCTGGAAAGCTGCCACAAAGGAAGTCCTTCATGTTCACCACATTTACACTGGCAATCTGAAGCAAAATCGAGTTCGAAGACGAACTCTTCTTTCAACCCGGGGAGGATGATACAGTCTAGGCCCCAGGCCCCAGCAGCCCCTCTTCAAATTAGATTAGGATTATTAATAGTAGATTTCTAATTAACTTGTTATTAGGAAAGTTTTCATTTTTAGTATAGGGTTTTCTTGCACATTACGTTTGTTTCTTTTATATATATATGGCATTGTAGAGAAGAGATTCTTAGATCTGGTTGATTAATAGAATTGATTTTTCTAGAGAGGCGCGTTCTCGTGCGTGTGTGAAGTCTTTGTGACCGTTCGAAGTGTCTTTGGACACGTGCTTAGGCACCTCCACGCAAGCCCTAATCCTAGGACTGCATCAAATACCCACTTTCGCAAGTAGGTTTTTTGATTCTATAAATGCCCACAGACGAAACTGGGTGTCTTGCATTTCCTGATAAAGTTCTTTAGCTTTTTGGTTGAAAACTAATATGTAGTCGTTGCTTCTGTTTTAACTTTCTCTTTTCATTATGAATGCTGAAATGGGTCTTCATCAATGTCTCGAAATAAAGAGGATGAGCATGAGGATTCTTTTGATTATACTAGAGGGAGTGGCAAAGGACCAGAGAACTGGGGGAGCATAAACCCAAAGTGGAAGATTCATAATTCTGGTGCAATGCAATCTCCTATCGACCTCCTCGAAAACAGAGTGGAAGTTAAGCCCCAATTGGGCAGATTACAAATGAGTTACAAACCAGCTCCGGCTGTTCTCTCAAACAGGCGACATGACATCATGGTACAGTTATTTTTTTTAATTATTTATTTATTTATTTATTTTTTTTTGAGGGCTTCATCTTATATACTCCTACTACCATGCTGGGCTGTATATGAACTGGTTCTGGTGGTGCCGTGGCGGGTCCATATCTGGGTGCATGTCCAACTTAGGTCCCAATCTATACCTGCATCTGGTTATTAGAACAGTCTAGTGTTCTGGACAGGGCACATGACAGTGTACATAAAATATCGTAAAATACACTACATTACTTGTCCCCAAAGAACTAAAATACAGTACATTACTTGTACCCAAAAAACTACATTTGATTGCAGTAACTGAATACATGGAATGTTGTAGGACCCACCAGCACAACCAAATAGATGGAATAGTTGTGGATTAGCCTTGTATTGAATAGCTATTTCATTTGACATTTTCAAATGGGCCAGGCTGAATTGAATTAAATTTGTCTACAAAGCCCAGTCTGTTTGCGAAGCCCACCGCGTGGGTTGAACTCTTTAGATAAGATGGATCTTTAAATCTCATCTGGCTCATGCCTGAATGGATCTGTGTTACGACCCTCCTATACATGGCTGTACTTTCAAATTTACGCTCATTACCATGTTTAAATTTCAGTCGAACATGAAATTACATTGGTTGCCTTTTTTTCAAGAGGTTTTTTTTATACCTCCTAAGGTTTTTTGAATTTGTAAATAAGCTCCTATGGTTGTATATGCCCCCTTACCTTTTTAATACCTTCATTCTCCTAAATTTAGTAGCCTTATAGCCACCATAAGTTTTTAGAGTAAAATAACACTTTTGATCATCTCTTTATCCCTTTTTTTTTGTAATTTAAGGTTTGGATTTATTTTTTTAAAGCTTAATAACATTAATAGTTACTATAGTACGTTTGGTGGGAGAGTGTAGCTGTACATAAATCTGTTTTTATTAATATGGTGCAAATTTCATTATATTTAAATTGATCACAATTGCAATTACTAGTTATATTTATAATTGGATATAATTGACACAATCCATGGACAAGCCTCTACTAGATTGACATGATACATAACATAGTTTGTGATAGACATACTTATCTTTGTTTAATGAATTTAAGGGCAAACTTGTCATTTTCATAAAAAAGTCAACTCAAATCTTTTGCTGGTTGCCTTTTCTCAATATTACTAAGTGGTATTGGAGACTCGAAGGTATTAAAATGAAAATGAAGGGGACATATATGCAAATACTTAAATTAGAGGAGCCTATTTATAAAATCTATAAACCCTAGGGAGGTATATTAAGAAAAACTCTTTTTCCATTCGGGAATTGAAATTCAAGCAATACCTTCTATCAAAGGGGCTAAATTTGAAGGTTGGAAGTTACCATGGTTAAAAATACCTTTCCTTTATAAAAGATTTTTGTATTCTTAACCTATTTCCTTCCTAAAATTTGTCATTTTGAATTTGATGATCAATGGACAAAATAAAAAGAACCAAAGACATGTTAAGTGTGAATAAAAAGGGGAGAAACCAAATAGACTTTCAAAAGGAGAAATGTTATTTAATAGCTTTATGTGAAGTCTATTAATAAGATGAACTACAGTGTATTTAGCTTCACAGCAGAAAGTACGAGGAACTAATGATTCATACAGTAGAGCCTGAACAGTTTCTGAGATATGTCTATTCTTCGTTTTAGCTATCCCATTTTGCTAGAAAGTATGCGAACAAGTTTTTTGTATGAAGAATTCCTTTGGTGGTAAAAAAAGGAGGAGAATTTAGTAGATATGTATTCTCCCCCTAAATCCTAACAAACGTTTTTAATGGACCTTTCAAATTGATTTTGAATCAGACTATAAAATTTTTGAAAAGTAGATAAAACTTTGCCTTTTTGTGGAGAAAAATATCCAAATGTAGTGAGTATTATCATCAATAAAAGTCACATGTAATGAAGCTAATTTGTTAATCATTGGAATTCCCTTTTTTTAACCATCCAAACATAAAGGGATTTGAAGTGGAGCCCATAGGTCACTTGAAGATTGACTTTATCATTTCTCATAAAAGATTTATTAAAGAAAAATTCATAAAATATGACAGGGGTGTTTTTGTCATTTCTCAAACCTTTTTTTATTGGAGAGAATTTGATTAAAAGAATTGTGGAAAACTTTTATACTTCTTTTTGAAATATTCAAATCTCCTTATACTTTTTTGTAAATGAGTTAAAAATTTCTACTTTTTGAAATTTTAGTAAAAATTGTGACTCAACCATTTTGAATCCTGTTCCAATTATCCAGTCAAGAACTAACCACAGTTAACTACTTAATGAAGAGACTAGATGACAGTTAACCATGGGGTATCATTTTAAAGATGATTAGGTATCTATCTAGGCTTGGGAGTTTTGTTTTGACAAGTGTAACGACCCAAGAATCTGGAGCTCTTCAGATTCTTAAGCCGTACTCAGATTATTATAACAATATCACATAAATCAAATTCTCATGAGCATCAAGGTCATAAACAATCAAATTTCATTGTATTTCAACTATTATGTAAATATTAAAAGTCTTGATAACACTACTGAATAAGACAATTTCTATTGGAGAAAAGAAAATAATAATGTCTAAATCTTGGGCTATTCCCGACTATAAATCTATTCTTTTGCTTTTCCGCGCTCTGGATCAACCACGCATGCCAAAGTCTACCGGCTGACCCCCGTCACTTTCCATAACCTCCACAACTGCATTACCTGAAGTGGGGCGAACCACTAATCAGTAAAACTGGTGAGTAGAATAGGAAATCATTAAGATAAAGCATATTTCAATCATTCGGGAAACATGTATATATATTCAATGATATGATTTCAGTCACATTCTAATCAATTTCTTTCTTAAGTGATTTTCCACTGTGGCATCAAACAATTCCGATACCCCATACGGTGTATCTACATTTCTGTCAACAACATGGTTTGTCATCCACCATGAATGTTGAGCCTGTTCCGATACTCCCACACTGGAATACCTACATTTCTATCAACAACATGGCTTATCATGCCACCATGATTGCTGAACCTCTTTCCCTCGACCAACATCTACGAGGGAAGTTCTATACTCAGTGCTAGCAGTTGGTATCACACTTATTTCAATCATCAATGGTAAATTCATTTTAATAATTATAGTATAGAGTCATCTCCACCGTAATTGGCTACATCATCTTACTCTTTTATTTGGCCAGTACCACACAACACTGGTTAATCCTCGCCCCACTCCGAATCGGAGTTGGTACCAGGTGGTGGCATTGCCCATGTTTTATTGGGGTAATCGATTATTTATCATAAAGTTATCCATCAAGACACAATTAATAATTCCAAGGAAAATATCTCATTGAAGTAACTAGTTATTCTAGAATTTATCATGGACAATTTAGTCATAAAGAATAGTTGATTATGATGAAGGGCCCGCATAACATTCAATTAACTGGACACATATTAATTTAAGTAATAGAAAACATGGGACTTATAATTTGTCATGCCATAAGTTTGTCCTAAGCCTTAAAAAGGAATTTAAGGAAATAGAAGGGCAATTTCGTAATTTCCAAAGGTTTATATAAAATCTCCTCCAGTTCGTCGATTTCATATTACAGAACAGGCGTCTTCTTCGTTGTTTCGTTCGTCAGAAGAGGCACCGCCAGGCTCGATTGGAGACTATTTCAGGGTGGCGCTCAACGGTTCGATGCGCCTGGAATCTTCACCACCGTGGTCGCCCAGGGGTCCTCTCCAAGATGTGTGGACGTGATCTTGGATCAGGTGGTCCACAGGGGGTTTCGAACTCAATTTCATCCAAGCTGTTTGACGGGTGCCGACTGTGACAAATCACAGATCCAGCCTGAGTTTCACTAGAATCTGGATTCTATGGTGAGGAAGCCTTAACTGGAGATGAAAGCAAGCTCATGGTAACTTTTTCCCCAATTTCTCCATCTGGAAGGTATGTTACAATCACTGTTTGCTTTACCGTAAGTCGTCACAGTGAAGGGGAGTTTTCTTCTCCACAATCGATGGTGTAATTGAGATGGTTCTCAACTTGTATAGGGTCATTAGGGTCGAACACTAATTCTGCATCAGATTATCAGATCTGATTTAGGGCTGGATGGGTCGTCTGGGTCCAAAACCAAATCTGGCTGATACGCTTTGCCAGTGATTACTGTAACGCAAGTGCACAATAACAATAGTTCATCGACGGATCACATAGATTAAATTTTATACTAAATTCAGGGCATCAATAGTCAGTTTAGATTCTACTCACCTGGTATAGACGCGTGTTGATCGGGCAGTGATTGGCCTCTCGTCAGACATCCGCCGCGCGTCCCGCTATTGATCCTCTTCTCCTCCTAATCAATTCCAGAGCCAAATCAGTCCTCTCTCTCTCTCTTTCTCTCTCTCTCTCTCTCTCTTGTAGTTTCTATTGTTGCTGTACCTACGATGGGTTCTAATCTGTGTATATTTATATATAGTGTTTGGTGGGAAGTCCTGTTTGGAAACTGCTATTCTGAGAGAGGAAGTCTATTGGGACTCCACAATGGACTTGCCAAAAGTCTTAAAACATTCCGATCAATTAGGAGACTCCCAGTCAGGCTCCAAACATAGTTTTGGGACTACCATGGCCCACCTGGAAAAAGGTTGGCCTACAAAGTAGGCTCGGTTATTACACAAGTGAGTCTTGAGTAGGTACTCATTGCTATCATGGTGTTTGTGAAAAGAGATGATTCTGCTTTGCATGTATTTTCATTTGCATCCGATAAAGGAATCATACATTCCTAGCCCTCTTATGAGAATAATCTTCTGTATTGAAAAAAAATTATTTTTATCTGTTTTCCCTTTCATAGAATTTTAAAAAAAATTGAAACACGAAGCAACTAAAGAATGCTGCACCAAAAATTAGCAATCATGCAAGCCTTAATAAGCAGCCTACGAATTCCTGTCATTTTTTGGATGATTTGTTGTTCATTGTGGGTTTGTGTTTTCTAGCTGAAATGGAACATGAGGCAGGGACCCTCACCATAGATGGAATCATCTTTCGTCTGATCCAGTGCCACTGGCATTCACATTCTGAACATTCAGTCAATGGATCAAGGTCTCTCTCTCTCTCTCTCTACTATTTTAAGTCAGATGTGGATTGTATTAATAGATTTGAGGTTAATGGTCTTTTTTTCCTCTTTCATTTATTGAACTAATTTCAACTGTCACGTGTTTATTTAATTGTTGCTGGTATTTTCCACATATTCTGTGTTTTTCCTTAGGTATGACTTAGAGATTCACATGGTTCATGAAAGCACTAGTGGAGGAATTGCAGTCGTTGGGAGCACCTACAAATATGGAGAACCTGATCCGATCCTTTCAAAGGGGTGTTAAAAATTATGTGGATGTAAAGATACAATCATGCATGCATGCATCTACATGCTACACGCAACATATAGACATAAATTCATTGAAACACACATTTGCCACTGATTGATGGGATAAGATTTAGATGATGATGGTTTATCTATGTATTAGCAATGTGTATCATGAGTTGAATCAGTTACATGAGAATACACAGAGACTTTGTTTTTATGGAGAAAAAAACCATTGTTTTAAAACCTTCAACCAGTGCTGAAGCCATTTTCTTAACATGGTAATCTCATTTTTTATCTTGGGGTGAATATCATATTTTTTCCATCGTAATTATTAAATCAGTTTGACCAATTATGCCTAATTACTAGTTATCATTAGGTGTATTGATCAAATAGCATATGTTAACAAAAACTGGCACCTGGAGTGTAAATTTTCTCAGCTTTTGACTAATGGTATGTCATCAAAATGTAATATTTTCTTAGTTTTTCCCCTTCGATCATCAGTATCACTCTATCATCATCATTATCACTCTTTCAGTCAAATCCCTCCTATAAGGGGTTATAGACTTATAGCTTGACTAGTTCCACTATCTGATTAAAGAAAAACTATTAATAGTGCCTGTGACGTCCTCGAGTTGCACATCGATTATAGAGAGAAAAGTGATTTGGCTTATATATAAAACTTACACCTTTGCATGATACCTTTTAGTGGGTTGAGTCTCACCAAAAGCAAAATCGTAAGGCCCATGGGCCAAAGCAAATAATATCATGTATGTGTGGAGGGTAGAGCATAACAAATGGCATCAAAGCCAACTTTTGACTAGTTTGAGTGTGGGTCCCTGCCGTGGGCGGGCTAGGACGGTTGGCAGGCTATTGCAAAGGAACATGCACCCTAAGAGGGTGGATTGTAACGTCCTCCAGTCCCACGTCTCTATAGAAAGAAGTTTCTGAGCTTATATGCGGAGCTTGTTCCCTTATCTTGCATAAGACCTTTTGATGGGTAGAGGCAGACAATATTATGCATGTGTGGGGTGGGGCGTTACAGTGCCTTCTGTATGTTTTTGTATGGAAAGAACTCAATAGAAAAAGAATCGGAATGCATTGATATGTTTCTTGAAACAAATGGTAAGTAAAAGAAAGATGAAACATTAATCATTAACCAACTAAGCCCTCTCACAGTCGGTTTTAAGAGTAAGGAGGATGATTCTTGCCACATATCTTCCTCATATAATACACCATATACAAGAACTGAATGATTCCTTATATATGAGTTTGTATGCTCCGCACATAAATATGTTTTTTATTTTCTTTTCTTTTGTAGCTTATCCCTCACATCAGGGATCCACAAAAAGGTGAGGTAGATGTGGGTATAATTGATCCAAGAGACTCAAAACATTAGCAGCGATAGATACTTCAGATATATGGGCTCTCGTACAACTTCCCCTTGCACTGAAGGTGTTAACTGGACAGTAGTCAATAAGGAGGGTTAATAAGCTCTCTGTAGGGCTGTCATTGAGCTATGTCTATGCCAAGGAAAATGCCTGGCTTTGACTAGCTCCAAATCTGGGCTCAAAATATTACTGCCTGTCTATAGACCACCCTGCTTCTAATCTTCCTATGCTTATTTGATCCAAGCCTCCAAACCATGAGATTTCTGCTCTCCCTATTATGAACTGAATACCATTTGCTTTGTTTTGTAGATTAAAACAGTTTCAAGAGAGCAGGTGATGGCATTAAGGGAGGCTGTTGATGCTGTAAGTGCCCTTTTTTAACCATGGTTGAATATGTATTCTATGAACTCAAAGATGAGACAAGAAATTAGGATAATTCAGGGAATCATTTAGAAGGGGTGACTTAAGGACCTTGAATCATGTTCAGTTGACACTGGAAAAGATGCGCACTTTTCGGATGATGCCAACAAGTTTTTTTGGCCGTTAAAGTGTGTATCTTGATGTTCTTAGATATAAAAAATTTAGCACAAGTATATGCTCAATTTGATTGAATGGGATCTAAAATTCATTCATCCAAACATTGATGTATTTCTGTCATGGATGGCCGAGAATTCTACCACACTAATTGGTCTTCAGCAAATATCTTCTTTTCTCCTTTCTTTCTTTTCTTAGTCTGAGCTTATCATATTACTGGTCTTATTGGTGTTTCTTGCAGGGGTTTGAAGAAAATGCGAGGCCTGTTCAACATAAAGTTAAAAACATAAAAGGCGCAGATTCAAAAAAGGTGATATAGTTAAAGTTGAAACATAAAGGAGCAGATTCACAAAAGGCTATGAAAAAAATCTCCCCTTCTGTGGAAAAGGAGAAGGTCTCGTCTACATCTCTACATTACCTCTTTTGTAACACTTTGCTGCAACCCATTTTACCATGCATTCCAATGTAATAAATTGCAAGCAAAAACTGAGGCCCGTATTGGAACGTGAGGCAACACCTGCATGGAACCACTAACAATGAGAGCACCTGCGTGGAACCAAAAATAAGAGAACAGAATCGTTGTCAAAATTATTTTTAAAGAAACAGTATTTTAAGTTCTTAGGTTGGGCGATCAATCTATAACTGACCCTTTTGGCTGCCACATTAATTTCACTGAACTCAACCCAAGTTTCAATCCTGAGTTTGACAGAGTTCCTGGAATATAGTTTCCAATTGGTTAGGAGGAAGCGTCAGGAGCTTTCTGCTAAATACATGTTAATTCCCAAGAGCAGTATCCCTATCTAGATATTACAACAGGTTAATGGCCCTAGGCCTAATGGGCTTGTGGGCCAACATAGAGACAGCTACATCAGCCCAGCTGTTTCCGCTTTATAAGAGCAGCGGCCCTTATGTTTATATAAGCCAGTGCTCCAATTCTTTTGAGCAATAGCCCATAAATGAGGTGGGTTATTGATCCCTATAGGATTGGTTGGCAATTGGCATATATGATGCCTCATGAGTCGCTGAAGTGTCACAGTGATGCATATTAATTTGCACCAACAGGAATTGATGAGGAAAGTGGGACTCAAACAGTCTCTAATATTTAAAAAGATCACATAAGAGGAGGCTGTTTCGTTTGAGCAGAATAATGGAGGGGGGTTAAATGCAATTGACAGAAATACAGCAAGCATATCTCTGTTTGAGATGGGTCAGATTCTTAATGGACCTGAACTGAGCCCAAGCCACAACACTTCTACATATGGTAGGCCACATGTGTCCTGCAACTGAGAATGTCCTATTTGGGGACTAACCCGATACAAAGTACTAATGGGTGGTATTGTGTATCCGGGGTTTCACCAATAATCAACCTTTCTTGTCATCCAAAAAAAAAAAAACAAATAAAAAAAATCTTTGTTTTTTTTGCCCCTTTTAGCTACCAGTTAGATTTAGAGGATTTTACGGGAAAACCCCTCTTAAATGTACACTAACCATGATTCATCCTAATTTTTGTACGTGCACTGATGGGGTCCATAGGGCCTGATCAGGTGCAAATATATATATATATATCTCTTCTTTTTCCTTTCTTTTTTCTCCCCTCTTCTTCATTTCTTCTCTACATTTTTTTTTATTAGCCACACACATTTTTTTTTTCACCCAATCAGGCCATAGGCCCAATCAGTGCATATACAAAAATTGGGACTTGGGACTAATCGTGATTAATATACTTTTAAGAGTTCTTTTCCGTAAATTCCTCTTAGATCTATATCCAGCAGCCAAGTATTAGGAAATAAAATAATATGATTTGGAAGGGAATTTGGTTGATATTGTTAAAGATTTCTAAAAGAACTACTAGTGACCGGCAAAGTTGACAGTGGACAGTTTCTTTATTTGCCTTTCTTTGGTTTAGCAAGTCATGATTAGGTGTCTTAGTAGGAAACTACTGGCGTCAAGATCTACGAGACGGTAACCAGGTTGTAGACATTATATTTTAGATTGTAATGTGACAGTGGTGCAAAGTCAACTCCATTGAATTGAATAACCGTGTCTCGTTCCAATTTTATCGGACGTCTCCGAAGAGACAGTCGAATAACTCTAGTCTTCCGGAGGGAATGGACCCATTTTCTTGCATCAACAATTCCAAGAAGCTCGGTATACCCATGACTTGGTCAAAATGTTAAGCACTCAAAATGCATTAGACATGGCCCTTTCCGTAAATTTATTCATTGCTGGCATGGCCTTAATCTCAAGATTGCCAAAATGCTTATAAAAGGAAAAAAAATTATCACTATTTCAGGAATAATCACCTCATTTTGGACGAGGACTGAGTCAAATAAGGAAAAACTTGGTACATATGTGGAAACATGTTATAAGGATGTTTTCTTTTCCTTTTCTTTTTCTTTTCTTATTTTCTTCTTATTATAAATTTATTAAGGTGTATTAATTATCATGAATATAGTTAAAATTAGCATATATATCATATTTTATCTAATTATTAAATAGTTATAATCCTACTTGCACCCCCCGAGTCCAGTTTCCTTGAGTTGGGTGGGTCAAGTTCAAGTCCCAAAATTTTCAACCTTCCTAAAAATATTAGTCAACCACCTCGGCCATCATCACTGGCTGATTTGTGATCCATTGACAACATTCACAATAATTTCGTTCTAAATCTTATATAAAAAGCCTTGGATCCAATTTCATTTAAATCAACTTAAGGATGATAACATGAAAAGACTATTAAATCCAAGTTGATCAAGATTAACACCCTCCAGTTAATCTAACTAAGGTTAGATATTAAATATAAAAAAGAAAAAAGAAAACTTTTTATCCTTAAAGAGTGCAGGATGTGGAATATCATCCTGACAAAAAAAAATTTAGCCTTTGATCGCAAGTGAACGTGGTTCACTAAAGTTTTCAGGTACCATGAAGTGATTATTTATTAAATAAAAAACGCTAGGTGGTTATTTATAAATCTCACAATCTACAAGTGGTTTATGTAAATTTCCCTTTAAGGAAAGAGTGGACCGTATGCATGTGGCACGTTTACTGCTCGTAACACGAGGAAACATAGCTGGTCCGATGCTATAAAATGGCCAATACTACTCATATTTCCTTCCAGAAAACCATAAGGTTACAGTAGAGTTTAAAGAAAAAACCATGTCTGGAAAAACCAATATTATTGTCCTCCCAATTACTATAATTCTTCTTCTTCATGTTCCCCACTGCTGTAGTTCTGGTGAAGTAGGTAAGTTTCTTTGCTAACCCATATCCTAGAACTATGACCTTCCCACACAAAGAAAGACAGTTTGGTAGTTTTCTTGTTACCTCTCATTTCATGGGTTTTTTTTTTTTTTAATCAGATGCATGTGAGGGTGTTTGAGGACTGTTTTGTGCCATAGCTTTCTGCAGCATCTTATTTCCACTCACTGCGTTTTATGTCTTTTCGTGTAAAGTGTTGAGTAAAAATGGTTTCCTACCTTCACGATCTCCTTTTTTTTTTTTTTCTGGGTGCTTTCACAACAGTAAAAAGTTATCTGGAGCAGTGAAAAAGTATTCCTTCAAATCTCTTTTCATTTTCCACACACATACAGTTAGATTGTGAGATTCACACTAGATTGTAGGAAAATCTAATATTTTATCTTGGAAGACCATAACTATTGATTCTTATGGATCTCATCTTTCCCTGCATTCCTCATTCCTTTCCATGAATAGAAATCTTTTGCCACCTTTTATGCTCGATACATGATTTTTATGATTTCCCATTTCCTCATTCCTTTAATGCCGTATAAACATGGCTATATTTTTATGGATGCAGGTTTATAAACAAAATTTAGTCCATTTATCCACTCTCTATAGTGTGTTTCTTGATTTCAACTATTAACACAAATCAAACTTGTTCTCTCTCTTTTTGGTCATTTCCTCTTATGTTATTTTAACTTTTTTTTTAATCAAAACACATATGTAGTTCTTCTGTTCTTTAACTTCTTATCTTTTTCTTGTCATTGCTGAAACGGGTCTTTATGAATGCCTCAAAATAAAGAGGATGAGCATGCCTTTGATTATTCTAGAGGGAGTGGCAAAGGACCAGAGCACTGGGGGAGGATAAACCCAGAGTGGAGGGTTTGTAGTACTGGAACAATGCAATCTCCTATCGACCTCCTCGACAAGAGAGTGGAAGTCAAGCCTGAGTTGGGCAGCTTACGAAGGAGTTACAGACCAGCTCCGGCTGTTGTCTCAAACAGGGGACATGACATCGTGGTAAAGTTCTTGGTGCATGTCGGACTCAGTTCCCAATCCATACCTGCATCTAGTTAGTTGAAGGGTGGCCCATGAGTTCTAACTAGTGTACACAAATATTATAAAATACACTGCATTATTTTTACCAAGGAACCTATAGTATATCACAGAAGTAAAAGACTTTATGTTACTACGTAAAATTTCATTCAATCATGAAATTCCATTGATTGTTTGTTCCATCTGGCACTGAATTTTAAGCATTGTCTTCTATCAAAGGAGCTAGATTGAAGGCTTAAAAGATGCCGTGGCTCATTAGTTTTAAAAGCAAGGGTATGTTTTGATCATTTTTCAAAGCTAGAAGAACTTGACTCAACCATGTTGAATTGGGTTTCAATTATCCTCTCAAAAACCAAGTACAGTTAACAACTTAATGGAGAAACTAGAAAGCATTAGAATTTGAAAATGTACTATGAAGAAATTGGTTTAATGTTTTCCATTCTATTATGTAAATTTCAATTTACACAGCACTGCTGTACAGTGAATTACTTGGTGAAATTCTAAATCATGCATCAATATAAGTAATAGGGAAAATGGTTTTAAAAATATTTTTGTATCTCAGAGTGTTTTTTAAATGAGAAGATCCTGCAGTCCATAGATTTATGTTTTCACTGTATACAGAGGAATCTTAAATTCCTACCCCTTCGATAGGAGTCCCTTCTTTTCTGATTTGTCGCTCATTCTGCGGTTTTGTTTTCCAGCTGAAATGGAAGCAGGAGGTAGGGACCCTCACTATAGATGGAATTGACTTTTATCTGACCCAGTGCCACTGGCATTCACCTTCTGAACATTCATTCAATGGATCAAGGTCTCAATCTCTCTCTTTCCCTCTCTATCTCTCCATCTCTCTCTACATATATATATATATATATTTCTTCTAATATACTATTTGAAATGGTTTATCTTCGATCAACCACAATCCTCCTTACTCTCATCCCTCTATCCTCATCCACTGTTGTTGTTTCTCTCTCCTACGTGGCATCCTCGCAATAAATAGAATATGTTCCCACTTTTGCGAACCATTCCCTCTCTTTTCTCCCTAATTGGTTCGGCGGTTACCAAAGGAGGAAAGAGAGGAGGAGGAGGAGTGCATTACAGTCCAAGGCCAAGACCAAATCCTCGATCCCCTCCTAGCTGCACCACCAAAGCCCCAGCCAAAGAAGCACTTCAAGTCCTTGGAGGTGGTGTGAGGGGTTGTCGATGTGTGGGGAGAGGGTCCAGAAGATAGAGGGGTTTGTATATGCCGTACAGAGTACGGGAAACTACTAGTTAGTATATATAGAGAAAGAAATTTTAGTATGCATTATTTCCTCACCATAGAGTGAAAGGCACTTGCGTCATTAGAAATATTCATGCGTAAAAGAAGAAATATTATTTATGGTTAAATATTAACATTTGTAAAAGAGAAAAGTCATGTAAGCATCCCTTATCATGTGGTGAGGGATAATAACATGGCTTTCCCTTTTTACATATAAAGATTTTTCTTTTTCATAATACCATAAATGACTTTTATTCTTTTGCGCATGAATCTTCCAAATATGAATTTGTTCAACATTCCTCTAAATATATATATATTTATTTATTTAGTATATGAACAAAATTACTATGCATATGTCCCTCACACAATGGTGAGGGATACTTCCTTTTTTGGAAAGTATTAATTTGCAAGAATACAAAACCAATGTGTATATATATATGACGGAGAATATCTATACATATGTCCCTCACCATTTTTTTCGTGAGAACTCTAGGTGAGGCCTACTGTATGGTCCATCCAAATGAATTACACACACGACCCCCTTGAATTAAACATGTTACCAATTTTTGATCAAATCCGAATTTATTAGACCGTTGGATCAATTATGCACCCATTCGAATGGAATGAATTTGTAGATCACGGATGAAGGAGTTAGAGACATGTGATTGGGGCAAAACTTAGTATATAGGGTGGTCCTGCATGGATCTTTCCATCCCCCCAGTCTCATCCCTTGGTGGGGTCCACCATGGGCCCCACATAGGAGAATGGACAGTCCCGTGATGAGGGAGATATGCACATGAATATCCCCCATGTATGACTATATTCATTGATTTGTGGTTAGTAGTCTTTTTTCCGTCCTTCCTCAATTGATCAGTTTTCAACTCTCACATGTTTAGTTAATTGTTGCAATTATTTTTCACATTGTGTTCTTTAGGTATCAGTTAGAGCTACACATGGTTCACGAAAGCAGGAGAGGAGAAATTGCGGTTGTTGGTAGCATCTACAAGTATGGAAAACCTGATCCATTCCTTTCAAAGGTGAGTTAAAAGTCGTATGTTGATGTAAAGATGCAATCATGTGTGCATGCACCTACACATTCATACATATGGACATACAATTGCCCCAATAGATGTGATAATACTTAGATGATTATGATGATTTATCTGGGTATTAACATTGTCTGTCATCAGTCGAATCACTTACATGATAATACGCACACAGAACATAGAGTTTGTTCATCTTCTGATATGTAATATATCGTAAAATATGTGAAGTAGGACCACATTTTTTCATAGAGTAAATGAAACATAAAAAACATCGTTTCAAAACCTTCCACCAGGTATGAAGCTATTTGTTTCGCATGGAGATCTCATGTTTTATCTTGACTATTGTTCGACTGATTCTGGCTAATTACTAGTTAGCATTTTATGTATTAATTGAATGGTTTATGTTGACAAACACTGAACTCTCGAGTGCCAATCTTCTGAGCTTTTCAAACCTAGTATGTCATCAGAATGTAAGATTTTCTTAGTTTTTCCCTACTGATCATCATCATTATCACTGTTTCAGTCTTATCACTGTTTCAGTCTTATCCCATATTTGGTTATAGCTTGATTAGTTCGTCTATATGATTGTATAAAACTATGTCATTGCCTTGCCTCAGTGCCTATCCCTGTATGTGTGTAAACAAATGCAGGACACCTTAAATGGCTATAAGTGTGCTAAACAAAGAAAAATGTTATATAAAATAACAAGCTGCTTCCTCATAATACCTCAAATACCGCTGAATGTTGGTCACTATAGGTCAGAATAGATAAACATAATTCTTGTAGCCGACTATAACATAATTATAATAAAGCTTTTGATGATGATGATGATACAGATTTAAGTTGCTGGGCAATACACCCAAAATATATAAGCGTTAAAAATACAGCAAACTAACTACTTCATATCCCCCACGGACAAGACACCACCAGGATTTGAAACACACATCTGCACAACACGTGGCATGGGGCCCTTTTGCTGTGCACATGCATGCCCGCACACAAAATGAGGAATGGAGCCTTTTTTGCCTTGTTTGGAATCAAACCTAAAATGTTTTTACTCTAATACCATCTCAAGTCGTTAACCAATACACCCAAAATGCCTCGGTATTAAAAGTACGGCAAACTAACTACTTAACAAGAGAAACTGAATGATTCATCATATATCTTTTTGTATGATCTTATGATCAATGTATTTTTTTTTTTTTTTACTTGTATTGCAGCTTATCCCTCACATCAGAGAACCTGAAGAAGCTGAAAAGGACGTGGGTATAATTCATCCAACAGAAATAAAAATTGGGGGCCGAAGATACTTCAGATATATGGGCTCTCTTACTGTCCCCCCTTGCACCGAAGGTGTAATCTGGACAATAGCTAATAAGGTGGGTTGATAAGCTCTCTGTCAGTGCTGTCATTGAGCTGGGTCTATTCCAAAGAAAGGCCTGTTACGACCAATACCAAATCCGGACCATTCCAGGCCCTCTCTGTACGCTGCCCTGGTTTAAATCTTCCTACATTTAATCCAAGACTCCAAACCATGATACTTTTGCTCTTTCTCTAATGCTCCAAGTACAATTTTCATTTTTTTTTTTTTGTAGGTCCAAACAGTTTCAAGAGAGCAGGTGGCGGCATTGAGGGAAGCTGTTCATGATGTAAGTAACTTTTTTAAATCAGCTGGTTGAATATGTATCTGATTAACAGAATGATGACGTAAGAAATTATGATAAATTCGAGGAATCATTTAGAAGGGTGGTCTTCAGGACCTTGAATCAGTAAAGAAAGACATGATAAACTTTAAACAAAATTTGGTTTAAACAAAATTGGGTGAAAAGTAGAACTTGCACAAATAACAGTCCTGTGAGCAATTTTACATTGAAACCAGCTGCCTGATTTTCAATTTGGTTTGCCACTCTTTAAGCTTGGGATCGACACATGACATCTTTTATAGTGGCATAGTTCTAATATTTTCCATCTGCGAGTGGCTCAGGAGGTGATTGATATGTGAAGTGGCTCAGGCAGTTTATGGTGAGATTGGCATTGTTGGTCACTTGTTTAACTTGGTCCTTTGAACCAACTCAGCTAAGTGAGGGTGAGTTGGGTTTTTGACATATGAGTTATATTTCCAGAATTTGAATTTTCAGGACTGGTATTTAAATATAGTCACCCACCCAGCTTCCCACAAAGTTTGATATGGATACAAGTATCATTCCTCAAATTAGAATGCTTCAATAAATCCAAGAGAGTATCATTTGCCCACTGCAGACTGTCCAAATCACTTCACTTGTGGTTCCATACCTGATTTTTTTTTTTTTTTTTTTTTTGAGTCTTGCTTTCGTTTTAGAAAGGGTGACAGAAACTTTTATTAAAAGAAAAAGGACATTACAAATAGGTAAATAGAGAGGGAGGTACAAGAGTGATATACCCCACCCCAACCTTGGTTAGACACCCTTCCAACCCCTTGTTTAGCCAAAGCATAGGCCATAATGGAGTACAATGCTAATAGAGCCCGAAAAACACCTAGATTTCATTAAAAAGGAAATAAAATTATTTATACACTGTTCAGATGATGTTAACAAGTTTATCTTGGCTGTAGAAGTGTACAGATTAAATCTTCTGAAAGGTAAATTATTTAGCACAGGAATATGCACAATTCGTTTGAATGGTATCTAAAATTCATTCATAACTGATGTATTTCTGCCATGGATGTGTGAGAATTCTTCCACACTAATTTGCCTCTAGCAAATAGAAAGAAGCTTTTTTTACTGTTTTGCAGGCTGAGGAATTCATAGTAATGGTCTTATTGGTGTTTCCTGCAGGGGTTTGAAGCAAATGCAAGGCCTCTTCAAGCCCACAATGACAGAAGAGTGATGTTTTATAATCTAGAAAGGAATCCTCGTGATTAATTTGTTAGTTGTGGAAAGTGTAGTCATGGCTATATTTCATTAATGTATGTTTGGCAGGTCTCAATTCCAAATGGGTTTTTTCTAGACAGTATAATAATAAAAGAAAGGTTATGACTTGGGATGCAATGGAATCTTTATGGATGGTGCACAATCTCTTTTGCAACTTCTGATTCTGATTTGGGATTAACTTCATATCTTATATCTAAATTTATGATACAGAAAAGTTGAGAAGGAAGAGAGATCCATGGACAACCAAATACAGTTTTTTTTTTTTTGATCGAAAAGATAATTGCTATATTAAAAGGACTTGACAAAGAGTCAACAAATACATGTTGTCTTATCAACTCTTGGAGTATAGTACCACCAAACATTTATGCCATCTACTAATTTGGCATGTCTAGCATAACACATGAGCTGGAACATTACCTTCTCTACCAACATGAATCACTTCATAATGAGGAAAACCTTGTAGCAGGCCCCGAATCTCATAAAACACAAGACCTTATTTGGAGAGATTTGGCAAGGAAGAGTTCAGCGCATTTACCATCCATAAAGAATTGCCTTCGAGGATAATTTCACAAATGCCCATATGACACACCATCTGCTATGGCTTCAATATCATTGGCCTCATCAACCCCATTATCAATCTTACTCATTGCCATCACCACATTAACCATTGTGTCTCTAAGGGTAGCCCGAACTCCTGCCTTCTGGATATCCTCAAATACCGCGCCATCAACATTCAATTTGAACACGCCCATAGGAGGGGCCTACTATTGTAGAAGCTTTTCCTTATTTAGACAGAACTTGTGGAAATTGATTTTTTTGAAATCATAAAGCAAAGTTACAGCTTTTTCCACAGCCATCCGTATATCCAATAGTTTTGTATTATGGCAATTTCTCCTGAATCAAATTCCCAACGCAATAGTAAAAATAAGGCCATATCAATCTTTTGATCATTTTCCATCAAATCCCACACAAATAACTAAAAACTTTGTTGAGTACGCATATCAAAATCTAGGTTAAGGAAGCACGCCTTCCACATTTGCTTCACATGGGACATAGGCACAAAACATGTAAACAGTTCTCCACTGCAATCCCACAAAGGTTACATGTATTGGAGCTAACAATGTTCCTCTTCGCTAGATTTTCTCTAGTTGGGAGAACCTCAGTGCAAGCTTTCCATGCAAAGTTCTTGATTTTATTAGGCATCTTCAGATTCAATATACTCTTCCAAAATCTGCATCGTTCCCCCACATTTGAGTTTTCCCTCATGTTTTAAGAGGGTCAAATTTTTGACATACCACAATAGTTAGTTTTTATGGTGAATTCACCTGACTTATGGTGTGTTTCAAATCAGTCTATCACACTACATTTGTGGACTCAATGGTATCTTCAAGATTACTTCTGCCTCATGCAGAGAAAAGGTCCTTTGAATTAAGTCCACATTCCACCACTTGGTGTTCTGATCAATAATATCTCTAACCTTAGCACCTTTAACCTTAGCACCATCGGGAAGCAACCTAGCTGGAGTGATAACTTTATAAGTGACCGGTGTTGGCAACCATTTGTCTTCCCATATCTTGATATCTTGACCATTGCTGACCCGCTACCTGTACCCTTCTTGAAGAAGTCTCTTTGAACTAGAAATACCCCTCCATACATAAGACGGGTTCTTTCCAATAGTTGAATTAAGAAAAGAGACATTTGGAAAGTAGCGTGCCTCGAAAACCTTATAAAACAGAGAATTTTGGTTTTGCATAAGGCGCCAACCCTGCTTAGCCAAGAGGGCTAAGTTGAAGTCTTCCCAGTTTTTGAAACCCCATACCACCCATATGCTTGGACATACACAACCTATCCCACTTGAACCAGTGAAGTTTTTTCTCATTCTCCCTTTGACCCCACCAAAATTTAGTCATCAAGCCTTTCAATTCTTTACAGAGAACAATAGGCAGTTCAAAACAGCTCATCACATAGGTTAAAATTGCCTGTGCAACTACTTTCACTAAGACCTCTCTGCCAGCTTGAATAAAGAGTTTCTCCTTCCAGCCTTAGAGTTTTCTCCATACCCTCTCATTAATTTCCTTAAACGTACGTTTTGGAGCGCACAATAAGTGATGGAAGGCCAAGGTATTTCTCATGTTGCTTCACTAACTCCACCCCCTAAAGGGCCTTGATTCCTCCTAGTCCATTGGGCTAGTATTCTTGCTAAAAAACAATGAAGTCTTATCCATATTTATTTTTTGCCCTGATGCTTTCTTGTAGATACTAACAAGATGCTAGATATGCAAAATTTCCTCCCTGTTAGCATGATAGATAATGATACTATTATCTACAAAAAATAAATGGTTGATCTTTGGTGCCCCTTTGCAAATCCCAAGACCTATAATTTTCTGATCTCTTTCCTCTTTTCTCAATAAGGAATTTAGTCCCTCTGCACATAGGAGAAATAAATATGGGGATATGGGATCACCTTGACGCAAACCTTGAGATGGTACAATCGAGCCCTTTGGTTCACCATTAACCAAGGTAGAGTAAGGGACAGAGGAGATACATTCCATAATTAAAGAGATCCACCTCTGACTAAAACCCAAACATATCATCACCTTCTCAAGAAAACACTATTCAACCCTGTCATATGCTTTACTCATATCTAGCTTGATCGACATAAAGCCCTTTTTGCCTTGTCTTTTATGCTGTAAAAAATTTACCGCCTCAAAGTGACTAGTACATTGTCAATGATCATCCTTTCGAGATCAAAGGCACTTTGAGTCTCCAAGCTAAAATGAGGTAATACAGTCTTTTAACGATTTGCTACCACTTTTGATATCAATTTGTAAAGAACAGTGCAAAGACTTATGAGGCGGTAATCCGTAATTTTCTCCGGGTTATTTGTTTTTGGAATCAGAACAATAAATGAAAGATTAATAGCATGAGGTATATATCTTGAGTTTAATGCCAATAAAACTGCATCCGAAACTTGCTTTCCTACAATGTGCCAATATTTTGAAAAAAGAGAGGAGGCATACCATCCGGTCCCGAGGATTTCGTAGGATGCATCTAAGCAAGGGCTGCTTTAGTTTCCTCCTCTTTGAACTCCGCCATTAGGTGGTGATTCGTGTCATCAGTCACAAGGCTCCCCATCGATCCAAGAAAGTCACTGGATGTGGGTTGAGATGAAGCAAATAATTCTGTGTAATAGCTTGTTATCACTCTTTCCATTCTCTTCCCTTCACACCACTCGCCAGCTATATCTTTAGCCCCAAAATACAATTTCGCTTTATTCGTTGAGAAGCTCGCATATGAAAATCCCTAGGTAGCATTTGGTTCGCTGGAATGATTTTTGGTAAGAATGGAATGGAGACTGGAATGAGTCTGGAATAGTAATTCCCATTCCAACGTTTGGTTGGACAAAGAAATCAATCCAGTAATAGGATTTTCATTCTAGTTCCTGTGTTTGGCATGCTTGAATGATGCCAGTAATGGAATAAAAATTACATAAAATTGACCAAAATACCCCTATAAAAATTACATAAAATTGACCAAAATACCCCTGGAATGAGAGGTTAGAGACGAAGAGGAAGGAAGCTAGGTCTTATGATTGGACATCTCAGGTCATGCTTGAATGATGCCAATAATGGAATAAAAATTACATAAAATTGACCAAAATACCCCTATAAAAATTACATAAAATTGACCAAAATACCCCTAGAATGAGAGGTCAGAGACGAAGAGGAAGGAGGCTAAGTCTTATGATTGGACATCTTAGGTTTTGTTTGATGAAAGAAGCATTTTGGACTCAAAGGAAAATTATAATGGAATGGAATGGCCATTCCCCTACCCCCCCAAAGGAATGGTGATTCCCTTGTATAAAGGAATGGTGATTCCTGAAGTAATGGTCATTCCGCCGCTTTTTCACGAACCAAACGTGGGAATGGTCATTCCAACAGAATGACCATTCCATTCCAACCTTCATTCCAGCGAACCAAACACTACCCTAGTGTTTTGATCACCCTCATTCAGCCACAAAGCATTTGAGCATCGCCTCCAGATAATCCCCTCCCTCTCTAACCACTCATTTAATTCTTGTTTGACTACTTTCATGTTCCTCATGGTTGACTCGTCCGTACTATATCCGTAAGAAGTTGCAGCTCCTCCTTCTTTCCCAAACTCTTTTTGTTCCACTGGGCTAGCTGTCTCCCACAATTAATAATGGAGCAACAGAGTTTTGACATACCATCGCCCGACACATTATTATTCCAACCTACCCGAATGGTATCCTCACACTGTCTAGAACAAACCCACATAGCTTCAAAACGAAAAGGCTTTGTTCTCCTTCTGGGCTGAATGTTCCCCGCACATGAATCCAAAACCACAGGAAAATGGTTAGAGTGTGAAGAGACTAAGAAAGGCAATGTCTGACTGTCACATTCCTGTGCTTTATAAACCATTCATTCGTTGCTACAAATTTGTCAAGCCTTCCCTAACATTAGCTTCACCCTCTCTCTGATTACACCAAGTGAATGGAGGGCCGAAAAAGAAAAGATCCTGAAATTGACAAAAATCCAATGCAGCCTGAAAGTCCCTCATCTGCCACTCAGGTCTATCACGACCACCCTGTTTCTCATCCAAGTTCGTAATCTCATTAAAGTCACTAAAGCATAACCAAGCTTCATCCCCTCCACGTTTTATAGAACATAACAAATCCCAAATTTTTTTGCGACAAGAAATATTTGGATGTCCATAGACACCCGTAGCACGACATTGAGTGCCCATCACCAAATCATCAATAATAGCATCAGTGTGGAACATAGAATAGCTATGAGTACTTACTTGAGCATCCCTCTTCGAGAATAGGACGAGTCCACCACTGCAGCCTTCTCCTTCCACTGCTAGATAGCCATAGAAACCAAGCTTGAATTTAAGAGCTTCCATGGCTTTACTACTTGATTTCGTCTCCATCAAAAACAGAACATTGGGATCTTCTCTCCGGATTAGCTCGCATAGAGCTCAAACTGCCTGTGCATTCCCAAGCCCCTGGGCGTTCCAACTTAAGATTATCATGGCTCTAGACAGGGTTGGGAACCAACCTCCGCCGATATTTCATCTTGGGATAACTTGAATCGTTTCCTTTCTCCAACTTTTCCATTCTCATCCATTAGGTTTGGGTCACACGGTTATTTACCTGTCGCTCAAATCTCCTCCTAAGAGAAAGTAGTCTCTTTGAATATACGTTTCCATGTGCCTCTAGCTTTCAAGTCTTTGATTATTTTTTGAAGATCACACCTACCAGTGTCCAAGTTTTAACTTGTCCATGGGGACGCTCAATTGCTACGTGGATCTGAGAATGCACCGGGCTTGTGACTCGGATTGGTGTCAATTCAGAGACTAGAACTGCCGAGCCCAATCCATGTCTCTCCACCACCCCCCCACGCACCCAACAAATCTCTCCATGACAGCAGCTGCCAAATCCTGATTTTGTGCATGGGATTGAACGTAGACAGGTATCAGGTCAGAGGCTAGGGCTGCAGTTTTGCTAAAACCCACCAAGCCCAATTCCTCTCTCTCCTCCAAACTCTCCATGACACCAGCTGCCATCCCCTGTTCTTTTGAATGAGATTGAACACGTAACATGTTACTCCGCTGCCAGTTGCGCCATTTCCTTTAATGGTCCAGATCTCACTCCGGGATTTCCTCCATTAGTCTTAAGAATAGGAACTGGGTCCGTGATTTTCGCCACCCCTCTGCTGGTCCCCGAATCTCCCATCTCCTCCACCTCTGCCGTCGGTCCAGCACGCCGATCACCACGAGAAAAGATTCGCTCGGAATCCCTATCTTCTTTACCCAAAAAACGATGACTCAGCCTTCCTTGAGCAGTCATTCTTTCCACACTCATCCACGGGCCAGGGTGCAACCATGTCCAAGACAACCGCAAAAGTAGCAGAAGTTTGGAAGCCGCTCATATTTGAAAGTGACCCAAACCGGCTTCGATTCTCCCAGAACAATTTTCTTCCCCCTAAGTAAAGGCTTTGTGATATCTAGACGTACCCGGATTCTTAGGAATTCTCCCCAACCAATAATATTATCAGTTGCGTCTACATCCTCCACCATTCCGAAAGACTCCCCTATAGTTTTGGCCACCTTGATGTTCATACCCTTTAAAGGAAGGTCATGAACACGAAACCAGAAAGAAGCATAGTTCATTTGTATTTTTGATAATTGCTGCCCGCCATCAAAATCTTTCAGAAGGATCAAATGTTTATCGAAGGCGCAAGGGATGTTTCATTTGACTCGTTCTTTGTCCATCTGGTTTTCAAACTCTGCTAAAATCACATTTTCACCCATATCACAGAAGCGCAATCCCTCTGCAGGACGCCAAAGAGATCGCATCATAGTTTCCATGGCTTCCTTGTTGTAGTATTTGTTTGGGAGTACGTTGACAAGGAGGCATCGCTCCCCACAAACCGATGACTAGAGGGAAAAAACCAAATGGGAAGAGAGATGGAAAAAAAAAACTCCTACAAATAGGAACAAGAAGAACACGCCATCGAATCCTCACTTACCTCAATGGAATCCTGACTGAGAACACCACTTGCACAGAGGACAAAAACGAAAAATCTAACAGAAGAAAGGCCCAGAGAGGCGCTCTCTTTCGAGGAGACTTCAAAATGAAGATCTACAACCAAATGCAGTTTTAAGCTAAAAGAAATCCGGATTCAATAAAAGTAAATACAGGGTTTTTTCCTTTTTTCTTTTTCTTTTTTTTTTTTTTTTGACTTGGCAGAATTATCCAAGTGGGCTTTTCCCTCAATCAGAGCAAGCCCAACCCCCAAGCCCTCGACACACACCCACCTGCATACATTAAAAGAAAAAAATATAATAAATTTATGTTAAGACTTAAAGACTTTCAAAATGCAATTATATATAAATTTGAGTTGAAATTATTAAATGGCCGGGTTCCTTGTGGGATCCACATGTTATCCCTTTCCACTTGGGCACCTGAATGCACACCACCACACCCCCCCCCCCCCCCCCCCCCCCCCCAAACAAAAACCCCCCCAACAAAACAACGATAGGCACCATGTCCAATTTTCTGTACCATAGAGCAACTCCTCGATATTTTAGATTTCTCCGTATGATAGCCAGACAGCTAAAATTGGAACATAAAAGCAAAGATCCATGATACAAATCTCCCCTTTAAGTAATATAATTCAAATCCTAAAAAAGCCAAAGTCTCACATTCCATCCTTAAATCCTTACCTTCAATAAACCTTTTTGTAAGTTGGAACCCATTTTACACTTAATTTCAATATAGTCTATATGCAAAAAAAGAGGCCCTCAACGGAAGGTTTTCAATATAAGTTCTTGGGTTCCTACGTTTGAATGTTTTATGCATAAATATGCCTGTTGAAATCCATGTTCCTTCGCAGTTGAAGTCCGTAAGTATCAAACAAACATATTTCTCGAGTAATAAGTTGCCTGAAATATTATAAGTAGTAACACAGATCACAAAGAGAACCCTTAAATACAAAAAAATGTACATATTCTACTACAATCGGAAAATACAGTCGCTCACAAACTTTTCATCTTAGTAGTCAGAAAGAGAATTAACAACCCAAAGTACGTACAACAAACCAAACTAGAACAGCATTACTTTTTTTTTAATATCAGAATATCACTGCTTTACATTTATCAAGCAGTACACAACGCAAGGGAAAAATAAACCCAACAGTATTATCCCGCAATGAGGAAGGGCAGAACTGTTAACATGAAAGCCTCATAAGTGAAAGTTGCCGAACCAGAGTAGGTTGTATCTTTTTCCTTGAACTTCTCTGTAAGTCCCTGTGGTTGCCAAAAAAATCAAATATAAATTTTTGTTTAATTGATTTTATCTGAAACCCTACCAAAGAAGAATGGAATAATGTTTCAATGATGATGAACCACTTTTTTTTCTCAAAAGAGGGCACCAAAACATAATCTCTCATTTTGAACTTCACTTGCTATCCAGGAATGCATGCCATCAGAAAGAAAAAAAAAACCCATGAATGTCTGCCCCCAAGTGATCCAGTCCATTGCTCCAAAACGCCCTACCACCGATGGGCAGGCAGTATCAAATATCTCCTACCATCACCATGGAATGGCCATGCCTACTAGTAGATGTGGTCAAGAGAACAAGTGTGATACAATGACAATCATCATTAGATAAAAGCTCACTCATAGAGTCATTCAAACTAGGAATTTTTCAGGCATCTCAGTTCCTAGGTATGGCCTGCCAGATGAATGATATGCACACATCCATGGACCCTTCAAGTTGTTTTGGAAACCAGAACATGCATTTCGATTGGACGACCATAAGCAGCAATCTTGAAACAAAATAATTAGTGTAAACCCTGAAATATCGAGTGTTCATTTTGGATATGATGACCATGCATTCCAATTGGACCTTGCCTAGCAGCATCAATTGGTCTCTTTATTTAAACGACTGGCATGCATTTGCAGCGTCAGCTACATGCTTAGCCGTACGTATGAACTGGTTAGGTCCTTCGAAGATTTTTTGTCGCAAAATAGAACCTGAAGGATTAAATGATATAACCACTGCAGCGTCAGCCACATGCTTAGCTGTAAGTATGAACTGGTCAAGTCCTTCGAAGATTTTTTGTCACAAAATAGAACCTGAAGGATTAAATGATATAACCAGTCCGCCAGTCCAGGTTTCAATACATTAAACTACAAAACTATATGGTTTTAGTTGCCCAAAATCTTGGAGATTTCAGGAACTTTTAGATATCAATTGAAGGAAAATCTCACTCACCTTAACAACGAGGCAACACCTGCACAAAAAAAAGATAACGGAGTCAATGGAAAAAATATTTTAAAAATTGAAATTTTTTTTTTAGATTTTAACTCAGTCAGTTGAAAAAAGCCTATGATAGGATACCGAGGAATTTAATTTGGTGGGTTTTAAAGAAAACGACTGTCCCCAAAGATTACATTGAAATTTTTAAGAATATGTATAAAGGAGCAGTAACAAATGTGAGAACCAAATGTGGAGAAACAAGTAGATTTCCCGTGACTATAGGTTTACATCAAGGATCAACCTTAAGCCCTTATTACTTTGCATTAATTATGGATGAATTAACTGTGCATATTCAAGAAGAAATACCATGGTGTATATTGTTTGCAAATATATAGTATTAGTAGATGAATCAAGAGATGGTGTAAATGGAAAATTTGAGAGATAGCGGGGGGCATTAGAATATAAAGGCTTTAAAATAAATCGTACAAAGACAGAATATATAAATTGCAACTTCAGTAGATATATACAAAGTATTGAAACCACTGTCAAAATTGAAATCCATGGATACCACGTAGAGATTCTTTTCGGTACCTAAGCTCGATGATTAATAAGGATGGGGAGATTGACGAAGATGTGGAGTATAGGATAAAAGCTGGACGGTTGAAGTGAATACTAACTTCTAGAGTGCTTTGTGACAGACGAATGCCAACGAAATTGAAGCGCAGATTTTACAGCACAGTGGTTAAACCAATTATGATATATGGAGTAGAATGTTAGCCAATTAAGAAGATGCATATTCATAAGATGGATGTAACGGAAATGAGAATGCTTAGATGGATTTGTAGTAAAATTAGGAAAGATAAAATTAGAAATGAGCGCTTTTGAGAGCATTTAGGGGTAGCACCAATAAAGGATAAGATTAGAAAAACCCGTTTAAGATGGTTTGGGCATGTTGAGCGTAAGCCGGTAATAGCACCGGTGAGAAAAAGTTTGGCTAAACAGGTGGATGGCCCATCAAGAGATAGGGGTAGGCCGAAGAAAACATTGATGTAAGTCACTGATTCAGATTTAAAGAAGTTTAACTTATCGAAGGATTTGCCTCAAAATAAAACGGAATGGAGAAATAGAATTCATGTAGCCGACCCAACATGGTTGGGATAAGGCTTTCATGATGATGATGATGATGATGATTTAGCTCAGTCAGTCAATTCTATAAGTGATTCCGTTGGTTGCCACATTAATTTCCCTAGAACTCAACCCAAGTTTCAATCTTTAGTTTGACAGAGTTCCTGGAATGGAGTTTACAACTGATTAGGAAGAAGCAACAGTGGCTTTCTGCAAAACACAAGTTAACACCCAAGAGCTGTTCAGAGTTACAGGAAACCCCAAGTTGTGTATATCGAAGTTAAGTTAGGTATCTGCTTATTGAACGTACCAACCACATCCAGCACTGATTGATTCACATGGCAATGGATCCAGAGTTCCAGATAAATAAAGCGAGCAACTAAAAATTTGGAGGTTTACAGGCATCATTAGGTGTAAAAAGCCCAGAACCATGGGCTTATTAGAGCTGTAAAAGGTGAAGAAAGTTGCAAAAGGTGAAGAGAGTTTGGGAGAATTTTCCATGCACATTGCATCAAAAATCCTTTCATTTCATAGAGGATTTTCATACAAAAAGGCCCTACTCCAGTTTCTAAAATGATCTTAGTCATCTTTAACTCAAAGACTCTACAATTACAATATCTCTATCTAAACATTAGAACAGGTGAATGGGCCCGGGTGATGGGGACATCTTACCAAATTCCCCAAAACCATACAAAGTTTATCAGAGAAGAAAGCGCAGGGCAGCCGATCAAGCTCTAATCTGGTTGGATGATCAATACTATGGCATTGAACGCGAAGACAATACAAATCCACCGTTGGATTATCTTTCAGAGGAGATCCGACGGTTGGATTTCGTTTGATCACGATGGCGGAGCATCGACGGCCCATGTACACAATTACAGTGAAGCCCCCACATAGGGAAGTGGCACATGGATTGGAGAAGTGAAGGGGTCCTTGGATTTAATTTTGTTTTGAGGGCCCATGGTTTGATGTGTTAATGTATTGGGTCCCATGTTTAATTTATTTCTTTCCTTAAGTTATTTGTTTGGTCCCATTAGTTTGGTCCCATATTAGGTTTTTATTAGAGTCTGTAGAGGGACCCGTTTTGTCTTATCGATGTAATAAATAAGAGAGAAAAGGGGGGACCACCATTTAAGTGAAAAAAAAAGAAAACAAAAGATTCTTGCGCAAGATAGACTTGCGCACGAATCCCAATGTGGCAAGTCTATCTTGCGTAAGATCCCCTCCCTCCTTTTTCTCCTCTTTATTTCCTTTCATGTCTTCCTCTTTCCTCTTTTCCTTTTTCCTTTTTTGGTTGGAGAAATCCTTTAAATCCAGGGCTAGGTCTTCTCCACCATGATGATGCATGTAAGAAAAAATTCTGGAATAAGAAAAGAGTTCTTCTTCTTCTTCTCCACTTGGTTGCAAGCCACCTTCTTGCCAACCACGACTAACGCCTCCTGTGATTGGAGTTTGGTGAGAGCCCAATAAAGGTATTCTCTATCTCTTCTACTCTTCTCTTCTTGAGTATCTACTAGCCACCACAAGAGCCCAGATCTGATCTTGAACAACTGAACCAACAAGCCCTAAGTGTTGGAAGTTCTGCCTTCCATTAAGATCCACTATTAAAATCTAGGGAACTATTACTGCGGGATCTGTGATAAGGGTCTAGATCTGTTGTTGACCCACCCCTTGGAATTGATAGACGGTTTGTACTGATCCAGATCTGAATTTTATACAATTTTCAGATCCAGATCTGAACTTTCTGCACTTTTCTGATTTCAGCATTTTTACTACATTGCAATAGATTAAGTTTGCATCGTCCTGCATCAATCTTGGTATCAGAGACATAGGTTCACTTAGGGTTCTGCAATTAGTTTCAGTTCTGGAAAATTACAGATCTGAGTTTCAGTTCTGGCAGCAGTGTATTTTCAGTTCTGGAACTTCTTTTCAAATCTGAAATTACTGCTAGTTTCAGTTCTGGAAAATTACAGATCTGAGTTTCAGTTCTGGCAGATTACAGATCTGAAATCTGAAATTACTGCAGCAGTCTATTTTCAGTTCTGGAAGATTACAGATTTGAAATCTGTTGGTTTCAGTCCACCATTCATCATATCACGTCTGCAATTTACAGACCTGAAATCTATTCAGCAGTGCACATCTGCAATTGATTTTCAGTTCTGAAATTTTTCTGCAGAGCATACACAGCATCGCATCACCACTGCAGTTGCTTTTCAGTTCTGGAAAATATTTTCAGCAGTGCATAAAGTAACATTGCATCACATCTGAAACTGATTTTCAATTCTGAAATTATTTTCAGCAGTGGATAAAACATCCTTGCGTCATATCTGAAACTGATTTCAATTCTGAAATTAATTTCAGCAGTGCATAACACATCATTACATCATATTTCAGTTCTGAAATTATTTTCAGCAGTGCATAAAACATCATTGCAACGCATCTGATTGATTTCAGTTCTGAAATTAATTTCAGCAGTACATAACACATCATTGCATCATATCATTGCATCATATTTCAGTTCTGCAATTATTTCCAGCAGTGCATAATAAATTTAGGATAGTCATCTTAGCACCCATCTTGTATGCCCACTAGGAGTGGTAGGGATTTCCAACCCGAACACCTTACAATGGATTCATCCCAAATTTCCAAGTTGATGGATGAGGCTCTGGCCAAGAACAATGTCATTATGAATGAGAGGTTGGCTGCCATGCAGGCGCAATCTGACATCCGCCTTCATGAGGCCACAACTCGTCTCGAGGCACGCCTTGAACAGATTGAAAGGTCCCAACGTGATGATGACGGGCATCGTCATGTTCGGAATCGCCCACAAGGGAGACATAGAGGTAGAGAGCGAGATAATGAGACCGACCTCGAATCTGAGGCAGGTGATGACCATAGGCCCCAAGGCAGGAGACGGAATTCTGAAGAGTGGGCCCTGAGAAGTGTAAAGGTTGAAGCCCCAACCTTTGATGGTCGCATTGATCCTAGGGTCTACTCTGATTGGGAATCTGACATGGACCAGTATTTTGATTGGTATGATATGTCGGAAGAAAGAAAGGTCCGATTCGCCAAAATGAAATTGGTGAGTCAAGCCCGTTTGTACTGGGTTGATCTTGAGCGGGGTTTACAGCGTCGCCATGAGGCACCTATTGATACTTGGGATGAAATGAAGGAACACTTACGGGTCAAGTATCAGCCCCAATCTTACAGGGATAGACTTTTAGATCAAAAGTCTAACCTTAGACAGGGTAGCATGTCCGTGACCGAATACATCAATAAGTTCGAAGAACTTAATTTAAGATGTAATACCCAAGAAGACCTTCCTGAGCGAATTTCAAAATTTAGAACAGGTCTTCGCCCCGAATTTCAAAGGAAATTAATCACGGTAAAAACGGCTAGCTTAGAAGACATTTACGAGGTGACCCTTAACCTCGAGATAGCCATGAAAAACAAGCAAGCTAAACGCAGTGATTATCGGGGAACAGATTCCAAGCCTTATTCCTCGGGTAATAAATCTAATTCCAATTCCCAATTTACCCGTAATCCCACAAATGGACCGCATACATTTAGGGATAACAAAGGCAAAGGAATCATTGGTGGCAGTTCCAAATCTCTCACCTGCCATAAATGTCACGGTTATGGACACTACGCCAGTGAATGTCCTACCCGCAACATCAATCTCTGCGTAGAAGACGTAGAAGATGAGAATGATCCTACGGTAGATACCTATATCCCGGATTTTGTGCCTAGCGATGAGGATTGTGAAAATCCGGAAGATCGGGTATCCTTTCTTCGATTTACACCCTCCTATCCTCAACACGAAAATGCACAATCTTTAACAAAAGATGATCCACCAAAATTAATGGTTGTAAGATGTGCATTGACCATTCAAGAAAATGAGGATTGGCGTAGAACTTCCATCTTTCATACCTACGTCAAGTGTAATGAGAAGAGCTGCAAGATCATTATTGATAGCGGGAGTTGTACCAATGTAGTGTCAGCCAATAACTTGTCTAGACTAGGCTTGACCCCTGTCCCACACCCTAAGCCATACCGCGTCTCTTGGGTGGATTCTACATCCATTCCCGTGACCCAACGGTGATTGGTCCCAATTAGTATGTCCACCTATCAGGACCAGCTTTGGTGTGACGTGGTTCCCATGGACGTGGGACATATCATTTTAGGGAGACCTTGGCTTTATGATATGGATGTTACCAACTTTGGGCGTACAAACATTTGTGCCTTTCAATTCAAAGACAAGAAGGTAAAATTACATCCATTACCCCCTAAAGGCAAGGATAACCCTAAAGACAGTGCTAAACCCAGTACTAGTGCTTCCACTCCTACAACCAAGGGTTTACACATCTTAAGTGCAAGTGAGTTCCAGGCTGAGTTAGATGAGAGGACTCATAAGGGCTCTAAGGAGGATCCTATTGTTTATGCTGTAGTTTCTACGGATGTTGGTAAGGAGTCCCCTATTGATGTTCCACGTGCTGTGGAACCTGTTTTTCAGGAGTTTAGGGATGTTTTCCCTGATGACTTACCAAACGAGCTCCCGCCCATGCGTGATATTCAGCATGCAATTGACCTCGTTCCAGGAGCGACCCTACCTAACTTGCCCCATTATCGCTTGAATCCTGCCGAACATGCAGAACTAAAACGGCAGGTAGAGGAGCTTCTTGCCAAGGGTTTCCTTAGGGAGAGCTTAAGCCCTTGCGTTGTTCCCGCACTGTTGACTCCAAAGAAAGATGGAACATGGAGGATGTGCGTGGATAGTCGAGCTATCAACAAGATTACCGTTAAGTATCGATTTCCGATACCTCGGTTGGATGATATGCTTGACATGATGGCTGGTGCCACTATCTTTTCCAAGATAGATCTTAAGAGTGGCTACCATCAGATTCGTATTCGTCCTGGTGACGAATGGAAGACTGCCTTCAAGACGAAGGATGGGCTATATGAATGGCTTGTCATGCCATTTGGGTTGTCAAACGCACCAAGTACTTTTATGCGGGTCATGACACAAGTGTTGAGACCATTTATTGGTAAGTTCTTGGTAGTTTACTTTGATGATATTCTTATCTACAGCACTACTACAGAACAACATCTTAAACACTTGTGGCAAGTTTGTAGTACTTTGCGGAAAGAACAACTATACGCAAACCTTAAGAAATGCACATTCATGGCGGATAATTTGGTTTTCTTAGGTTTCGTAATATCTGCTGCGGGCATGGCTGTTGATCCTGAGAAGATTAGAGCTATTGTTGAATGGAAAATTCCATCCAATATTCATGAGGTTCGTAGCTTTCATGGTCTGGCCACATTTTACCGTCGATTCATTAAAGGCTTTAGTACCATCATGGCTCCTATCACAGATTGCATGAAAAAGGGTGAATTTCATTGGAGCCCAGCTGCTACTGCCGCTTTTCAGGAGATTAAAGTCAAAATGACAGAGGCCCCTGTCATGCGATTGCCCGATTTTTCTAAAGTTTTTGAAGTGGCTTGTGACGCGTCGGGTGTGGGAATAGGAGGTGTCTTGAGCCAAGAAGGACACCCAGTCGCTTACTTCAGCGAAAAGCTGAATGATGCTAAGCGACGGAAGTATTCCAATTACGAAAGGGAATTCTACGCATTAGTGCAAACCCTTAAACATTGGCGACATTATCTTTTGCCGCAAGAATTTGTCCTGTTCTCCGATCATGACGCTTTAAAATACTTAAATTCCCAATCTAAGTTGAAAGGAGAACATGCCAAATGGGTTGAGCTTTTGCAAGAATACACTTTCGTGTTAAAACACAAGGCGGGAGTGGATAATAAACCAGCTGATGCGTTAAGTCGCAGGATTCATTTAATTCACTCCATGAATGTCGAAGTCACAGGGTTTGATCGTCTTCGAGATGATTACCCTACTTGTCCTGATTTTGGGGATATGTTTGCTTCACTTTCTGACAATCCTCTAAGAAGCATTGATCGATTTACGTTGAAAGACGGTTATATCTTTAGAGGTAATCAGATCTGCATTCCCCGGACTTCCATGAGAGAGTTTTTAATTTGGGAACTCCACGCGGGAGGCGTGGGAGGTCATTTTGGTCGAGATAAGACCATCCTTCTCGTGGAAGATCGTTTTTACTGGCCAAGTCTCAAGCGAGATGTTGCGCACACAATTGCGCGTTGCCGTACTTGCCAATTAGCAAAGCAACGCAAACAGAATACCGGCCTGTATATTCCTTTGCCCGTGCCTCACGCACCGTGGCAAGATCTTAGCATGGACTTCGTGCTTGGGCTTCCTAAGACATCCAAGCAGCACGATTCCATCTTTGTCGTTGTGGACCGTTTTTCCAAAATGGCCCATTTTGTTCCATGCTCAAAAACTTCTGACGCTTCGCATATCGCGAAGATCTTTTTCGAGCGTATTGTCAGCCTTCATGGTGTCCCAAAGACCATTGTGTCTGACAGGGATGTGAAGTTCACTAGCTATTTTTGGAAAACACTGTGGAAACTCTTAGGCACTAAATTGCAATTTTCTTCTGCCTATCATCCACAGACTGATATACAAACTGAGGTAGTGAACAGAAGTTTGGGAAATCTGTTGAGGTGTCTTGTGGGTGAACATGTGCGAACATGGGAATCTGTTTTACCAATAGCTGAATTTGCATACAATAGTTCAGTCAATAGGTCCATAGGCATGAGTCCATTTGAAGCTGTCACTGGTTACAAACCTAGAATGCCTATAGATCTCATTCCCATTTCATCCATTCATCGTCCTTCTGAGTCTGCTGATGCATTCATTCAACGCATACATGCATTACATGCTGAAATCAGGAAACAAATTAATTTACATAATGCACAGTACAAATCATCTGCTGATTCACATCGCAGATTCACAGAATTCCAGGTGGGTGATGATGTTATGGTTCGCATAAGGCCTGAGCGATTCCCGCAGGAAATTGCCAAGAAATTACAGGCTCGCAGTATGGGTCCATACAAGATTTTGAACAGGTTGGGTCCTAATGCGTATGTGCTGGACATTCCTTCTGATATGGGTATTAGTTCAACTTTCAACATTGAAGACCTTGTTCCTTTTCATGGTCCCACACCATCCCCCATTGAGCCATCTGGTGTTTCTTCTCCGTTACCTAATTTTGAGCCAGCATCCTTCTCTCACCTACCCCAGCCGACCCCCCCTCCTAAAACTAAAGCTCAGTTGAAGGATGTAGTAGAAGACATATTGGATGACCAATTGGTCTCCACCAGATACGGGGGCATTCAAAAATTTCTTGTCAAATGGAAGGATCGACCTCAGCATGACAGCACCTGGATCACAAGGACTGAATTGCAGCGCCTTGATCCCGATCTTTTGGAACGCTTTGATAGTTTCATCTCCCCAGAGGTGAGATTTTCGCAGCCGCGGGGCAATGATGGGGACATCTTACCAAATTCCCCAAAACCATACAAAGTTTATCAGAGAAGAAAGCACAGGGCAGCCGATCAAGCTCTAATCTGGTTGGATGATCAATACTATGGCATTGAACGCGAAGACAATACAAATCCACCGTTGGATTATCTTTCAGAGGAGATCCGACGGTTGGATTTCGTTTGATCACGATGGCGGAGCATCGACGGCCCATGTGCACAATTACAGTGAAGCCCCCACATAGGGAAGTGGCACATGGATTGGAGAAGTGAAGGGGTCCTTGGATTTAATTTTGTTTTGAGGGCCCATGGTTTGATGTGTTAATGTATTGGGTCCCATGTTTAATTTATTTCTTTCCTTAAGTTATTTGTTTGGTCCCATTAGTTTGGTCCCATATTAGGTTTTTATTAGAGTCTGTAGAGGGACCCGTTTTGTCTTATCGATGTAATAAATAAGAGAGAAAAGGGGGGACCACCATTTAAGTGAAAAAAAAAGGAAACAAAAGATTCTTGCGCAAGATAGACTTGCGCACGAATCCCAATGTGGCAAGTCTATCTTGCGCAAGATCCCCTCCCTCCTTTTTCTCCTCTTTATTTCCTTTCATGTCTTCCTCTTTCCTCTTTTCCTTTTTCCTTTTTTGGTTGGAGAAATCCTTTAAATCCAGGGCTAGGTCTTCTCCACCATGATGATGCATGTAAAAAAAAATTCTGGAATAAGAAAAGAGTTCTTCTTCTTCTTCTTCTCCACTTGGTTGCAAGCCACCTTCTTGCCAACCACGACTAACGCCTCCTGTGATTGGAGTTTGGTGAGAGCCCAATAAAGGTATTCTCTATCTCTTCTACTCTTCTCTTCTTGAGTATCTACTAGCCACCACAAGAGCCCAGATCTGATCTTGAACAACTGAACCAACAAGCCCTAAGTGTTGGAAGTTCTGCCTTCCATTAAGATCCACTATTAAAATCTGGGGAACTATTACTGCGGGATCTGTGATAAGGGTCTAGATCTGTTGTTGACCCACCCCTTGGAATTGATAGACGGTTTGTACTGATCCAGATCTGAATTTTATACAATTTTCAGATCCAGATCTGAACTTTCTGCACTTTTCTGATTTCAGCATTTTTACTACATTGCAATAGATTAAGTTTGCATCGTCCTGCATCACCGGGCCTAATAGGCGTGCGGGTTGTGACAGTCACCCCACCTATACCCACTTTATAATAGCAGTGGTCCTTAAGTTTATATAAGCCAGGGGTTGAATTATTGAGCAATAGCCCATAAATGAGGTGGCCTATTCATCTGTTAGGAGTGGTTGGCACATATTCTGTCTTACCAGTTGCAGAAATGTCAGAGTCTTAACAAGTGGCACTCAAAATGCATTAAACATGGCGCTTTCTGTAAATTTATTCATTGCTGGCATGGCTCTAATTTTCAATATTGCCCAAAATGCTTATACCAGGAAATCTACGAAGCACGGGTATCGGTACGGGTACCGATACGGGTACGGTACAAGTACGCCGATACGGCAAAATCCTTAAAAAAATAGAATACGGGTACGGCTGTGGTACGTCCATTAAAGAATTATATTTTTTTTTAAATTTTAACAATGCAATATGCTAATAATTAAATATGTTAGAATTCTTAAATGCAACAAGCCAATAATTACTTAATACAATTATAAACTCAACTTAATGAGAAAAAAAGAGCAACAGTAATATTATTTTTTATATTTCATAATCCAGCATTCTTTTCTTCTTCTTCTTCTTCCTCCTTTTCATTTTATTTTATTTTATTTTATTTTTCCATTGAAAACGAGGGGATTGGAAATAGGTTAGGACTAAAGCCTTTTTCCTTTTAAGTTCATCGAGAAGGGTTAGGGCTAAAATTTAAAATTATATTTTTAGCCTTTTCAAACTCTTACAAAAGTTTTTTAAAAAAAAAAACTCTTATAAAAGTACCAAGAACGCACCCATCCCGTACCCACAAAGTCAAAACATACTGAGTATGTTTGACTGTATCCAATATATTTTTTGCCATACCCATATCCGGTATGTGTACGAGTAAGTACCCGGTATGGGTACGTATACATTTTAGAAGTACCCGTGCTTCATAACAGGAAATAAAATGGGAAAGGTTTAGAAGAAGATTTAGCTATAGCTTACTCGATGAAATTATCATACTCAATTGCTTTATTTCTACCCCCACTTCGATCATACTTGGAGACAAGCAAATCCAAGACAGCTGGAGAAACTGCAAATCCAAGACTCAAAAGGGCTTCTCGCAGTTCAAGGGGATCAATTTTCCCACTCCGATCCCTATCAAACCTCTCAAAGATTGCCTGAAGGCACAATATATAAATTAAGCACTAAGTCAGTGGTGCTTAGAACAAAACATTAACAAGGAGAAAGGATGATCAAGCAAATACCCGCCAGTTTTGAAGACTGTAGAACAAAGAGGTGAATTCCTTTGGCCCTGTTTTTATACAAAAAAAAAAGAGTTTAATATTCACAAAGGAATATAACTTTCCTTCTAGACACAGAATTAAGTAGTGACTATCAAAAGTATGAATTTGTGACATAGTTACCGAATTCATAGTTTAACCAATTTACATTTGAGTTCACAGTTCGCTGTTCAACAGTAATCCTAGTTTGGAAATTCAAAAGGATATGTTCATAAAATTTGTTTTCTGACTCAATTGATTCAGAGTTCAATTTTGATGAGTTTCATACAGTAATTCAAATATGTAATTTAAGTATGCAATGACTCGGACATTCAGAGATCTAGTACTTTAACATTCTGTCTTTTCTCTTTTTTCTTTTTTGTACATTTTTCTTAAAATTGGTGGCATCAGCTCTTATTGCTAAACTTGAACCTCCTCAAAATGCAGCCCATGTATTAACAATAACAGAATTAACGTCAATATCAGTGGGATCCATTGTTATTCTTCGTAATTCGTAAGCTTGGTAGATGAAGTGAAGGATCTTGTGACAAACCTAAATGCTAATCTTTCTCATTTGGCTGACACTTTAGCCAAGGAAGAAGTCCACCGTGAAAGTTTATGTCTCTCCCTCTTAATTGTTGTGTTGGGGGTCTCTTGTTGTCGTCCTTCTCTTTTGGGCGTTCTTACCAGTATATCCCCCTTGTGCTGTTAAGTTTCTCTTTTAATTATATTTTGCCATTCAAAAAATTTTGCAATTTTTAATTACCATTACTGCAGTAGTGTCCGCCATATTGACTATAAAGACATTTGAACTTATTATCAAAAATGAAATGATAGAATCATTGAACCATGTAAGGTTTAAAAAGATCGGAACCTTTTAACCAATTTAAATTTTTGTTAGATTAATGCAACACGTGATATCTACTACCCAACGCAATCACGTGATAAGATTGTGATATTCGCCAAATTTTACATGTGGGGCCCATACTTATAAAATCTAAACCATCCAAATCATGTGCTTGAATTATTGTCATTAAAACAATTGGATAGGATTGAAATCAACCCAATCGTGGTTTCATTATGTTTTTTTTCTTTTCTTTATTATTTTTTTAATGGTACATTATGATCAGAATCATGATTTTGAATGGTACATTATGAGTTTTTGAATTGTGAATTCATTGTGATTAGATAGTACATTATCATAATATGGTGGGAAGTGCGCTATGAGTCTGATGGATCAAGCAAAGGTGGACCACATCAAATCGAATAAATAGCCCAGAGACCATAGAGCATTGGAATGCCTTTTTGCTTCTGTTCAAGACTATATAGAGCATTGTACAAAGCATGGAGACTATAAAGCAATGGCTGGAATTTTTTTTTCCCCTTTAAAACTCTCACCTCGTGTGAAGCCTACCTAGATGCATAAGAATCAAGGGCAGCATGAGGAAAGACACGTTTGTCCGTGGATCAAGTGTATGTTTCATATTAGTATGATCAAATGATCCTATAATACAGGGAGAGCAGCCTCTTTCGAATAATAGTAATTTCGCAGGCTTAAGGGAATCGAGTTCAATGGAGATTTTGAAGAGGAGGAAGTTTGGCAAGCTATTTTCAATCTAGCTGGAGATGAAGCCCCAGACCCCGATTGTTTCCCTTTGGCACTTTTCAACCATTTCTAGAGTGATGCAGAAGAAGATTTTAATTTTATAGCTTTCATGAAAGAATTTCATTCAAGGGGGGAAACTTTCCAAGATCATTTGATTCCCCCCACACTTCACAAATGATAACTTTTGCACACACATTACACCCAGAGCTAATCCTGCTAACGTGCGCCTGTCACCTTCCCCCGACAACGATTTCCTTCCCGTCCCACCCAAATCGTCCCCCTGCGAAGAAGAAGTCAAACGCAACAAACCACGCACGTTAGCAGCATCTGACTAACGTGCGCAAGTCACATCCCGGAAACACGATTTTGACCTTCCAGAAGGCAAAATCCAAAAAACTAAAGAAACCCCAATCCAGAATTCGATCATAGAACCCCACCCAGAAGAAGAACTACTCAGATTGATAAAGAAAGAAGAAAAAGGAATTAGGGTTTGAGTGGCATGGCATCGTACCGATCTTCCTGACATTGGTGTTGGTGAAGGAGAACATGAGAAGATGAACAGTCCTGAGGCTGAAGCTCTGGTCGTAAGAGGAGAGCGCCCTATGCAGCTCCTTGTCGTCGATCAGTCCGCTCCCGTCCTGGTCCGCCATCTGGAAGCAAGCCACGATGCTCGGGTCCGTGCCCGGAGGGAACGCCGACGGCACCAGCCCGGCGAACGGGCTGCCGTACGGCGGCGGTGGCGCAGTATAAGCGGTAGTAGGTGCGTAGCCCCCTGGTTGCTGGTACTTACCCTCCTTTGGCGGCTTCTCAGAGGGGGCGTACGGCGCCGACGGCGCTCCGTATGGGGCCGAAGGAGCACCGTAGGGAGGCGGAGGGGCGTAGGGAGAGCTTCCGTAGGGCTGCGATTGCTGGTGCTTGCCCTCCTTCGGCGGCTTCTCGCCGGGGGCGTAGGGCGCCGACGGCGGGGCGTAGGGAGCGGAGGCCGTGGGCTGGGGCGGAGGGGCGTATGGGGAGCTGCCGTAGGGCTGCCCCGGCGGCGGCGGCGGCGGAGCTCCGTAACCGCCGTAGCCGTAGCCGTGAGGGTATCCCGACATGGGAGGCGCACGTTAGCGCGGCGGGGTTTGGGTTTGGGTTTGGGTTCTACTTTTTCGTGCCCGTCAGGCGGTTGATGGCTGGAGGTCCTTGAATGGGAAAATGATAGCTTGATGGATCGAATATTAAGAGGTTCATGTGAACGAACCATCCTTTTCACCGTACACGTGTAGTTTGAAAAGGGTAAGAAGACCGTCCCTCTTTTTATCCCGATGCATGGTGCCTTTAGATGAGCCAAGGTTAAGGAGATGGCTATACTATTTAGCATCATGTGAATTGATCAATCTTTGGTATGTTATCCGAAGATGTCTTTTTTTTTTTTGTTTAATTAAGGTTCAATAGCTTGATAGGTCGAACTTTGCCCAAAAAAAAAAAAAGGGGAATAATTGTAGAGACCTTTCTTTTCCCTTTCTCCTTTCCTTAAAAGGGCTCGATAAGAAAAAAGTTAAGAAGCATTCTACTTCGTGTTGTATAAGGGATAATGATAATTTTCGGAGAGGTGTTCGTAGAAATAAAGTATATCTTGCTAGTGATGATTTTACTCTTAAACTTTGTGATATCTTAATTTTTATTACTATTTTTCTTTTTTTTAAATAGAGAAATGACAAGCTTGTTTGCTTTTCAAGAATAAAGAATAAACAACCAATGTATGGTGCGATAATCTATTACAGTAGGATAGTGCATGGTTAAATGATAAAATTGCCATTTGTAAAATATCTTTTTTTGGTATTATCATTTTTCTCAATTTTTTTGGGGCAATTATATGATATAAGAGGAGTTGTACGGTAATTGTATCTAATCTAAATTTGATGATTACCTCTCTTTCAGTTGATTGGAGATATATACTGTAGTTGATGTAAGAGGTGTGTATGATATATATGTGTATAGATATATATGTGTAGGAAAAACTACTATGCATTCATCTTTCATTAGAAGGTGAGAGAGAATTATTTTAAGATAAAAAATGTATTATGATGTATGATGGTTTTATCAGTTTTTATATCAATACTTTCCAAAAATAGAAGTTTCTCTCACCATAGTATGAAGGACATATGCATAGTAGTTTTGTCCTGTATATATAAATATATATATAGAAAAAATTATTATGCATTCATCCTTCACCTTGTCATTCATCCCTTACCTTGTAGTTAGGGATAATTTCCTTTTTAGACCTAATAAGGTAAAAAATGTATCATAAAAGTGATGGTTTTGTATTTTTGCACATCAACACTTTCTATATATAGAAGTGTCCCTCACCACAATTTGAGGGATAGATGTATAGTAATTTTTATATATATATATAGGGCAAACCTCTCATAAGCTCAAGTGGATATAAGAAATTTCATAAGTCTAAGCCATTGAGGCTCATGTTTGGTCAAATGGACCAAACACATAATCCCCCTAAATTGCACATATCCAACTTTTTTTGTTCAAATCTAAATTTATTAGACCGTTTGATCGACTTTACATTGATCAAAATGGACTGTTGACCATTATATTTTTAGGATATAGATGGAAATGATAGAAACTACGGTTGGACTTCCTTTTTGCAAAGAAGAGGATCATAAGAAGTCCTTCAAATCCTCATCGTCCCCATCCTCATATGGGTCCCCATGTGGGTCCAAGGGGGGAAGGGGGAAGGTGAGTCCATAAATTCATACCGAAGGCCATTGAGTAATAAATGATGCCTCTTATCATTGAGGTAAAAAGGATTAATTTGCTTAAGTTAAAATGAATTATATAATTAGCATCAAATTTCACTGGACTATAACCATTAGTATTATAAATTATAAAGTCATTAGGTTGAATTTAGATGAGTCATTTGTGCCTAGGGTGAAATTCTGGTTTTGGCCAATTCGAACCTTAAAATGATGATAGAGAGGACAAAAGGGCTAATTTTCAAAAAATGCGCCTCATCCACATGGTCTTGATCTTAACGTGGCAATGAGACGGTGGGGCGTCAGATTTATCATCTTTAAGGGCGTAGGTTCACTTTGACTGGACTGTTGTTTTTTAAATTAAAAAATGTCAACCCACATTCTGAAGTCACTGACCCAAGATAGATTTGAATAAGCAGGTTAAAGAACACTAACTTGTATTAGTTCAATAGAGCATGTATAACCTTAATCCAGGTTCAGCCCATCTACTGATTCTTTTAAAACTTTAAGCCCGGAAGGCTGATCATACTTTTTTTAGCCCAGAAATGCTAAAAGTTGACTCGATTTAGGAAAAAGAAAAATAAAAAATAAACAAAGAAAAGATAAATAAAAGAAGGAAAGAAAAAGTTTGAATCCGTTTTTATTAGAACCACCTTAGATGTCCGGTGCACCAAAAGAAGCCTCATAGTTTCTCCACTAAAAATAAAAGCCCTCTTGCTAATTCCTACTTATGCTGTCGCTCAACAAGGATATCACCATTTATCTCTTTTTCTTTTCAACCAAAATGAACCACAATAAAAATCTTGAATGAATAAAAAAAAGTTTAGAATTCATTTAAGTCACAAAAGTGTCATGCCAATTCCCCACGTCACTTAGAGCATTTTCAATCGAGATGTTATTTTGAAAATGCCAAGTTTCATTTTAAGACTTGCATGGCAATTTGAAGGTTTGGATTTTGACATTTTCACACTCTATGTGCCACATTTATCATTTTATTATATTTATCCTCTTTTGATCTCTCTTATTTTTTTTTATATTTTTTAAAAGTGACATATTACTTTTTTATATACTGAATTTGGCATCCCAACATTTAATACCAAAATCCCACAGCTAGGCATTTTGAGATGTGGCATTTTGGCTATGGCATTGACATTACATTGGAAATCCTCTTTTGCCTCTAATTTGTAACTTGGAATCTCAACTTCAATTTAAACATCTCTTTTAGCTGAGAACGGCCTCTAACATCAATGATAAGAGGCAGCAATTCTTTACTCTAGGCAATCACCTTTTTCTCTTGAGAGGACCTTATCATTTTATTTAACATCTATCCATTATTATAAATATTATAACAATACCCCATTTTACGGGAGGGCAACACGTGGTGCTTCACTCTTTATAAGAGGAGGACAAGTGATGCAATCTAAGGATTTCATCAATATTAGCTAAACTCTATCCATATCAAATCTCTAAAATCTCTCAATTTTCCTAAAATCTCTCATTAGTTTTCTATAAAATCTCTCATTCCCTAATTTCTCTCTCTCATAATTCTACAACTTCATCAAGGTCCCACCACTTGTGATAGAACTAAAAGAATTAACCTCAAAACACAACCCCCATGCGTATATATGGCCTGATGTTACTCAAATGGGTTGGTCTTAAGAGGGACCTGGACCTGCCAGAAGCACCAGCACTTCAGTTGTATCAAGATAAGATACAACCAAGCAAAGGGCTCAAAGCCACTGATGTGCTGAGGTTCTTGAACAATGTTAATCAACAAATACCTAAGCTCATTGGATATTCCACCAAATGAATCTATTGTCATCTCTTGGATGGATGATATTAAAGCCTACAACTTTTATGTGTCTGTTGAGAATTGATAGTTAGTGTGATATCTAACCCCTAACCTTTCTTATTACGTTAGTTTTAACACCCCCCACAAACCTGCTGAATTTCTAATTCCACTAATTGAGTTTCCACTCTTGGAACAGTTGAACCCAGTTGATATTTTGAAAATGTAATCAAAAGTGGGAATCCAACTTGGGTCAAGATAGCTTAGCGAATTTAAATTGGGTATTACTAGGTCCATTCAAGTTCAGTTTGGCCGATCTCTACTTATGGTTGAATTCTACATTAAAAATAATAGGAAGCCTGCTTAGTGTAGGAAATTATTAGGCAATTTCATTCCTAAATGATGTTCTATTAAAAAAAAGATGTTAACAACATTCCAATCATAAAATATACAAAGGACAAGCACTCTTGCCTAAATTTTGAATCTGAGAGATATTTTAGGTAAACATCCCAAATTTATCACAATAAATCAAATATAGGGTTTGGAACGAATTTATCCAGAAAAATGCAATAAAAACCCAACACGATACATTTTATTTTTAATAGTTATAAATTATTTATTTTTGACAATAATAAGGATGACACGTGGTGCATGCTTTTTGTGAGAGTGCAACATGTGGCGTGCTCTGATTAAAATCCTAAATATTCTACTGTTCTTAAGAAGTAAAGTTCTAAATCTTCTATAAATCTCATCCAACCTAGTCCTCTCTCCCTCCGTCATCATCATCTCATTGTCAACAAAATCTATTCAAACAAATGCTATTACTAAAAAATCTAAAGCATGTGATCTATTATTTTGGTTCCCTATTTGCCATCAACACAAGATTAATATGAATGTACATTATTATAAATTTACCATCAATGCAGGATTTGCATGTACATTATTCATGAAAAACACATTTGAGTTAATCAAATTTGTGAGCCCACTATTGACAAGACATGTGGCTCCAAGTGACTCTTGCAAAATGAGTATTGGAGCATATGTCATATCATGCCCCACTTCATTAACTAATTGCATTGGTTAAAATGGAGAATTAGGATCTCCATTTATGTAAAACACATTTGAATTATGGGCCCCAATCAAATACAAGGGCTCAACTCTGAATTTATTAACTTAATATGCCTAAATTGAGTATGAGTATGTTCGAATGTAATGTGAGTGTAATAGAAAATAAATTAAGTCTTAACTAATGATGGATTGACCAAGAGAGTATTTTTGTTTGAGGTTGTGAATCCTATTAGATAATTTGATTTGAGGAACAATTTTATGTGGATTTTCAAGGTGGCCCGCAACTTTTGTTGGATTTTTAATAGTAAACTAAAAATTTTTATGTGATATTTGCAAAGTGTACCATAGTGTGGTAGGTGCTGTTGCACCCACAAACTTCTACTTAAGTCTGTCCTTGGCATGGTGGCTCATGGCATGAATTATTAAACATAAAGATTATTAGGTAGTGGTACCATTTACCGATCTTCAGGTTGGTCCCACCATAGACGGACCGCGAAGCAAAAAGGGATTATATTTATCTACCTCAAATAATTGGTGGGTTTGGTTGACCTATTTTTTTTTACTATTTTAAGTATTATATTATATTATTATATATATATTAAAAAATTAACATCTTTGCAAGAGAATGTGAAAGTGTGACATGTAGCATCCCTAAAATAAATGTAAGCTACTTCTCATAAAATAAATCTAAAATATCTCCCAAAAAATAGGAATTGACAGAGAGTTGGTTTTCTCAATAGAACCCTCTTCCCTAAAATCTCTCAAAACTAATCCAGGCTATAATATGGAAAACGATAGTAGACAATATTATATAACGGGTATATTGCGCTATAATACAAAATATCATATATCTCAAAAACACTTCTCTTTGGACCCTCCTAAAATCATTTTCATCTCACATGTGTGATGGAGATTCTCATAAATCAATGCGCCTCATAGATTATAAAATCAACCATAAAAGAGTAAACAAGAAAAAATGAAAAAAAGAAGAAACAAAGACCACATATCTCTTTTTAATCGACCAATTGATTGGGCTTTAGTTATAATTTCATTAATAATATAAAAATAGTAAATTAAGCTATTATCAACAATGCCAACCATGTGTAGTGTTCCAAATTTGCTTTGTTATTTTTAAATATATGATTGTCATTATTACAAAAACATGTAATATAATTAGAACAAAATGCATTTTTTTGTATGATAGAGTTAAATGATAGCATCTCTTAAGACGTGTTGGATTTTACACAACACTTTGCCATTTAAATTAAAGTTGTGAATTTACAATGGCTATAGATTTTCTTTTATCAATTATTTCAATATGTTTATTGAATGTTTTTTTCAATATGCTTAGATATTGATTTCATATTAGCTTACATGTTTTTTTTTTGAACTTTTTGGCCCATGTTGGACACGGGCCTACAGCGCTAATTTATCTCATAAGAGAGCCCCAGTACCACTTTAAAGTTCACTACCCTCATCTAAGGGGGTCCCAGCCCCTCATAGCTAGGATTGAAAAGAAAAAAAAAAAAAAAGGGATCCGTCACGGGCAGAAAAATAGAAAAAGTCGGCCAGTAATCTTCCGGACTCGTTCGACTCGCTTCGGTCTACCACGGAGTCGGATCTACTCGCTTGGCTCAGGACGAGTTCCTTAAAACGTTTCACGACTCGGGACCGACAGATTACGTACGTAACTGTGTCAGAAAATGCGCCACGCCATTTCGAAGACAAACCAATAAAAACGGATGAAGATATGGAGCGAAAACATGAGAAGCAGAAGAAGATAAAAATGGCGCCATGTTTTTCTACTTTTCATCTGAACCGTTCGATCTTTTCATGCGTGAAAACCGCAGGAATCGACGGACGAGATCTCCTCCCAAACAGGCCCAAGCTCAAATCGACGGTCCTGATCTTGGGAGGTACAGGAAGGGTCGGCGGATCAACGGCCACCGCTCTCTCCAAGCTCTGCCCGGATCTCCGAATCCTCGTCGCAGGACGGAACCGGTAAAAATACCCAAACCCTAGCTTCTGATAATCTGCCCCCCAATTTTTTTTCATCTGATTTGAGATTGAGGTTTTTTTCTTCTTGGAGATTGAGATTGAGATGTTGAAAGTAGGAAATGTAATTTCTTGCAGGGAGAAGGGTGAAGCTTTGGTGTCTAGGCTTGGAGTTGAGTCTGATTTTGTTGAAGTCAACATTGACAATGTAAACAAATTGGAAGCAGCTTTAAATGGTGCATGAATTCTTCAAATTATGTTACACTGGATCTTATTTTCTGATTCTGGATATGAACAATGAAATATCTATCAAAAATTTTCTAAGGGTATATTTGGGTACCTTGAAAATTTACAGGGCACCACTTTGCCTTTAGTGAATTGGGTTGGAAATATGTATTGACTCCTAGAAAGTAGAAACTTACTCTACCTCCAGCTTTGTGTGAAGAAAAATGGATCTACCTTCTGCATTTTTCTCCTCTATCCAAACCTTAGTAAAACCCAGGTTGATGCAATGGTTGGTAATTTCAATTCTTATCTCCAGATTCCAGATACTGCCAATCCATGATGTGGTGATGCATTGTCATGCAGCCTGAACATTAAGACTCATTCCAAATCTATTAGGAATGTCAGGATTTCCAGATCCCTATGGGCTCAGCAAGTTCTCTTAAATCTTAATTGCTAGAAGCAGTTGGATTTGGGAGTTGAACTCTCTGTGGATGAGGAATTTCAAATTCATCATGAAAACTAGAAAATGAGATATTATTGGAGATACATTGCTTAGGAATTTTGATTCCAAATTGGAAGTAACACCTTAACTATAGCATTCTTTCAGGGTTACTCTTATTGATCAAGATGTAATGAGTGTTGATTTTATTATTATTATTATTTTTGTCAGAGTTTTTACAAAGACTGGTCATTCTCCTATCAGTTTAAGTAGATATAGATACCAGAAAATCTTTCACATACCTTTGGTGAACCTTCAACATTTACCCCCACCACCACCACACACACACACACACGCACACGCACACACATACACACACGCACACACACTCACACCGAAAAAAAAAAAAAAAAATGTTACTCAGTCTTGATTTATTCATGCAAGACCTACAGCTGCTCCAGTGCACCAACTTCACCAACTTTTCTGTTGTTTGTTTCATGCATTTACATAAATACCATGATACAAATATTTTAAAACTCATGCTCTTTTGGTTACATTCCTCTCACCACTTTCTGCATCCATTTCTTGGTCTATGAGTTTGGGTTAAATTCATCTACAAAATTGCTAAAATTTATTCTTAGGCAGCTTTTATCCTTTCAATTGCCAACTAGGATTTCTTTTGCAGAGGTGGACCTTGTAGTTCATACGGCAGGGCCTTTTCAGAGGGCAGAGAAGTGCACTGTACTGGAAGCTGCAATCTCTACCAAGGTGAGGACTGTGCTGATCTTCAACATTTTGTTAATAAATAGAAATCAGGGTGGGAATGGTTTGGGTGTAAGTGGGGTTGGCAGTGGGTTGGTCAGGTTCGGGACAGGAATGGGTTTCTAGATTCCAACCAAAGTCTGGCTTAGGGCGGGTTTCGGTCTTGGTTGTCCCTGACCTGCTCTGCCCTTTTTTCCTTTCATTTATATATTAATACTACTTGGTAACTTCTATGTATAGGACTCCACTGGTACAAGTGGTTGTGAGCAGTAGCATTATTTTGGAGGTTAGCCCAAACCCAAACCTGAGCTGATCTGTTTCCATTCCTACATAGAAAGTTTTAGTTCATTACCCTACCTGGTATTCTATAGTGTTAGTTTGTTGATGTGATGCTGTTGTCATCATATATAAGCATCTCTTAGATGTTAAAGAAGTTTATGTAAATTTCCCCCTTTGACAGACAGCCTATATGGATGTGTGTGATGATACAAGTTATGCATGGCGTGCGAAATCTTTTCACAAGGAAGCTGTAGCTGCTGATGTTCCAGCAATAACCACTGGTGGAATTTACCCAGGAGTGAGCAATGGTAATGCTAATGTGTTATTTGTCATAAGAAAGCTTCCAAAATATTATGCATCTACAAAAATGCAAAATTAAGTTTTATTTTATTTCTCTTTGACAATAGTTCTTTGGATTGGGAAAATTAAATGCCTGTTCTCTTTCCACCCATTAACTTGCAAAAGAATTTTGAGGGTATTTATATGCCCGTTCTCTTTCCATCCATTAACTTGCAAAAGAATTTTGGGGGTCCCTTTCTGAGGCATAGGATGTCTGATCATTTCTGCAACATATTTGAATCTGCACGTATTTTATAGAGATATTAGCATTGTTTTCCGAGATAACCGTTCATTTTTATCAGTGTCCCAGTGATTAGAGTCTTTGCCTCATTAAAGAGATCCATCCAAATAAAATTATAGACAGCATGAGTTTCCACAGGGAGGCAATGAAATTTTCAAAATTTACTCCTAATGAGTGTTAAACAGCACAAGATTTTCCTCAATGAAGGAAATGACATAAAATTGAAGGAAATGAAGGAAATGACATAAAATTGATGGAAATGACATAAAATTATGGGAACGTAATAAATTTACCAATCCAAGTATAAGCTGATCTTTCCTCAATGAAGTAATGGACACTGGATTGCATGTAACCAATTGGTAATTGGTACAGCTGCATGATTGCATCCCTACAATGCATCAAGAATCCAGGTGGCAAGTTGAGATACTACAATTAGATCTCCCCGCTGTTTTGCTCATGTAGCTAGATATTATTATTACTATTGCCATTGCCGTTATAAATATTGTATAGCAGAAAGGTTATGAGAAGTTTGCTGATACAATTTAATAGGCATCTTTATTTTCTGTTTGTTTATTTACCTCTATGTTTCAATGCTTTCATAATGGAGTACGTGGAAAATATTTTTTGCGAGTTTTTTTTTTTAAACATCATTCCCTTGTTCTTCTACCATGCTTCTTTTATTGACAACCTTGTCTGGAACTCCGTTGTCTATTTCCTGAATACTGCTATTCAATAATGACAGTGATGGCAGCTGAGTTGGTACGTTTGGCAAGAAATGAAAGTGAGGATGAGCCAGAGAGGCTAAGGTGATTATCAAAATTTTCTTTTGAGAGCTACTGATGAATTTATTAATATGGAGGGAGAAAACTGTCCATCATAATTAGTCTATCAAGCCCATCAATGCTCTGGGTGCATGAGCTGTTTTTTTTTTTTTTTTCAACTGCATATTTATATAGAATCAATTGTTCAGGTTAGCAAATGGCCTGGAGTTTTAGCTTTCCATGAGATTGGCTTTGGATAATACCGTGCCAATCTCTCAAGATTTCCTAGTATCCACAAAATTGTCAAATCCCTGAAAATTCTTAGGCTTGTAAAGAATCTAGGATTTCATCAATTCTAAAGGCAGAGAATTTCATAAATCCCCCAATCAAAGAAATAAGAAATTTCCCAGTAAAATGTCGAGTGTCATCCAAACTGAAATACAGAAGAGCTATATGAGATCTAGAATTCCAAGAACTTAATGTTCCCCGGGGATCGGATCAGCATAGTTACCAATTCCGATCCATTCTAGCTGGAATTGGCTGGAATGTTCCAATATTGGCCTTGGGTGAAATGGAATGGGCCCCAAAAAGTTTCCGGTCCCAATTCTGGTTTGTTCCAGTCATTCCGAACCATTGTGACCATTCTGATGCCAATTTTGGCTCCAATTTTGGACCAATTCTGCCCTATTTCGGCCAAGGTTTCATACTTCAGTTCATTATGTAGCGAAAACTAGAAAATGGTCAATTGTAGAGTCTAGTTCAATTTAAGTGATGTAAGTATGCATTTTAGTAATATTTTAGCATTTAATTTAAGTGATGTAAGTATGCATTTTAGTAATATTTTAGCATTTAACTAATATTTTTTCAATTTTAGGTAATTTTTAAATATTATTTTTTTTTCATTTTTCAATTGCATCTTTTCTGGGTGGAATACAGGAATTGATCGGAATGCCAAAATATTTCACTACAAGGTCAAACCAGAACGGCAGTTGGAGTGGAATTGACAACTATTATCGGATGTCCTCATTAGGGCATTCTAGGGATCCAAAGTCCTTGGAGGACCCCACCTTATAAGCCACAGTGAGGCATGCACTAAATGCAATGAGTGGAAGACTGGAGCAGTCCTCTTATGCTTGATTTCTTTTAGGAGGCCTGATTCTCAGTGATGCCCACACATAGATGCACATCCCGATTAGAGGGGAAAGATACAACTAATGTTCCCTAAAATGTTGGACATGGTTAAATCATTAAAAGACTGATGTAAACTCAGGAAATTGCAGGCCTAATACACATGAATTTAAATGTATGTTACAAATTTCAAATATCTACTACTTCAAGTGTCATTATGGATATAGTATGATGCCTGTACTGTGAGGCAGTGTTCCAAAAGCAGAATATGATTGTAAGAGGAACGGGATCTTGAGCAATCTGAGTCCTAGAATGGTAGTTTCTTCTGAAGTTTATATATTTTTTATTTTTCTCAATTAGTTTAAAAATGTACATAGCATGATATATATGAATCTTCTTGCTTCTATCATAGCATGATATATTTATATCTTCTTGCTTCTATCATATCTTAGTACAATCTGTAAATGATAACACAACTTCACAACATTACCAAATACACTGTCTGTACTCTGTAGTTGGTTGTAACTTCAATTTCTACCTTATGACTTTTGTTTAAATATCTTTTAAAAACAACTCCTGTTTCAAATATAAAATAAGTCAAATTTAATAATTAATGCATTTCAGTACTGGATAGTGTAAGTTGAGATGTTATTAAAGGCATTGTAAAACTTTACAACAAAAACATGGCCAGAAAAAGTCAATTATTTTTTATTGGTTATTTGGTTATGATTGTGCATGAAACCATAACACTAGCATAAAGATTCTTAAAACTTGAGTGGGTTTGTAAGATTCAAATAGAAAATTGTCAGATTTTTTATTAGATTGTAAGATTCTTGGAAAGGATTCAAGCATAAATGCAAAAGAAAAAAAAATTCTTGAGATTTACAATTCTAATTGGCAAGAATCTCATAACATACTCTTAGAAAACAACAGTACCTTTTTATCCTAGCTAATTTTATCCATGGTGAACAGCGTTATATTTAATGGTACTCAGTTGGCTCAATTGTGATTATTTTATTTTACAGTATAGGTCGCTTTGTTATGGCTTGTTTTCAATCACATTCAGTCGACCAACTTGCTAATAGGGCCTCCTCAGATTCTTTTATTACACAGCAGGTTCTGGTGGTGCTGGTCCAACTATTTTAGCAACTAGTTTTTTGCTGCTTGGAGAAGATGTTATTGCTTATAAAAAAGGTGCTCACTTCTGTAATTATGTAAATTTGATCTTTCATTTCTTATATCTCTTGTTATCAGGTTTAGCTAGGGCCAACATTTACTGTGGCTGTAAACTCTTTGATCAGGAGAGAAGATCAAGTTAAGACCTTACAGTGGGATGCTCAACATTGACTTCGGAAAAGGGATTGGAAAAAGAGACGTGTATTTGTTGTAAGTTTAATAAGAAAAAAGATTCTCAAAGCATCGTCTATCAGCTAATATGTTATCAGTAAGTTTGTTGCAACTTTGTAAACAAATGCTCTACATTATGCAGTATAAGACATTTATCATGGCATGCAGAATATCAATTTTCGATTCGTGGGATTTTCATATCGATCAACTTTGTGAACAAGTGCTCTACATTCTACTGTCCAAGACATGGATATTCTTAGTGAATAAGACATATATTTTTCTTGGCATGCAATGTTGTGCACATGCAGAAGCACTGATACCACTTGGTGTGGCTGTGATGCCACTTGTTAGATTGGATCTAGGGCAAACACATAACCATCCATCATACACATAGAGAGGAAGAGAAACATGCAACCATGATACACAGATTTATGTGATTCACCATAAAGGCTACCTTTATGGGCTATGAGCAGCTACTCGATTTTACTATGAAGAAACTGGGCAATTCGTTACAAAGACTCCTGCTCCTCTAACACCTAGCCTACTCCATAGTCCTGCCAAACATGGTGGGTAAAACTCCAAACACCACAGGGAAGAGATCCCTTACCTCTCACACACCCTACATGGCCATACATGGTTGATTGCCATGGAGAAGAGATCTCTCTCCTCTCCTGCACAGAGTCTAGGGTTAGATTACATTAATATATAATCTCAGCTTTCCTGGCCTCCAAGAAAGCCCTAGTACAATGACCAAACTACCCATGACTCAAAACCTATTCATTGTCTAGACCAATGAACCAATCCGGCTAAACTGGAGTACAAGACATAAACCTAACATGCAGAACATTAATTTTGGATTTAGGGGATGTTCATATCAATAAACATTGGCTTTATCATATTTGTGTTCTCAACAAATGTCTAGTGATAGCACATTTCAGTACTCATTTTTAATGGCAGACACACTTTTTCACTTCTCATGGTAATGTGATTCCAAGTATCCTTAGCTCTCAATTGGGTTTTTGACTTATACACATACTATAAACCAAGGCAGCAATTCTCCCAATCACAGAATTCTAGAATTTTGAACTTTGAAGTCGCAGCTGTCCCTTGATCACCTCTAAAATTTGTGTATGAGATTGCAAAAGAAGTCATCAGTTTCCATCATATTACTGTGCTGTTCTGCAATGCCTATCATTTTTTCACTGTTTAGCATTAGACATGGTTGCCTTTGTATTCCACCATTTTCCACATGCTATTCCCTGCCCTTGTTGCTAAATGGCATTAAATGCATGGACTGCGGAGTTCTAGGATGCTGTCATACACACTCTATGAATAGAGGTGCATAAGTATGCATTGAGCCATAACGCATCTCTTGAAATAGTATTATGCAAGAGATTTTTTCCTTTTATTGGTAACATGACTCCAAACCTGCAACCTCACTTTGAGTACAAACCAGAAAAAGGAGAACTTGTGTTCTGTTGTGGGACAGATCTTTGTAATTTGACTAAATGTCAAATTTGGTAGGAGTAGGAATGATTTATATACCAACCAAATATAAGATCAATTTGTACTGATGTAATTATCCATATATCACCTTTGGTTCTATTCTTCCGTTTGGACAATAAAGTCATCTTTTTACAAGCTACTCATGATTTCATTTTTCAGAAACTTACCTGAAGTAAGGAGTGCTCATGAGGTCTTAGGTGTACCGACTATTAGTGCTAGATTTGGTACTTCACCCTTCTTCTGGAATTGGGGAATGGAAATCATGGCAAATCTTGTTCCTGAGGTATGTTCAGATACCAATTTCTGTTTGTATTTTTTTTCACTAGTTTATGAATAGATTTCTTATTAGATCTATTTTTGGTAGCTGATATAGTCTTTATTTCATCATATTCATTGTTTTTTATTTCAAGGTTTAGGAAACTTTCTAGATAGAGCTAATTTGATCATAATTAGGAATTGTAATTAAAAATTTAATCCTTGTTTTTTTCATTTGAGAAAAGAAAAGAAGATGGGATAGGTGGACAGCAGGCAGTGCCTTTCAGTTATTGGAATATCTTCTCTTTAGATACTTATTGAATTGAAAATTCCACATATTTTCATACAACAGTTCATTCAACCTTCTATGAGATAAGTTTGTAGAGAAGTTGTAATGGCATATTCATTATCTCTAATAAACATCCTCATCTCAAATAAATTCTGCAGGAATTTCTCAGGGACAGAAGCAAAGTCCAGCTGTTGGTTCAAATCTTGGACCCTTTTGTCCAGGCTTTCGATGGGATTGCAGGAGAGCGTGTGTCAATGAGGGTGAGATACTAGAAACAAAAGCACACTAGGAACTTTATGTGGGCTGTTTCTGTTTATGAGCTTATGTTTTTCATGAGTGTCTGGGTGGGAGAAGAAAGGATGAAAGATTGAGCTAATCCCATGTTCTTCAACAGGTTGATTTAGAGTGTTCAAATGGTCGCGACACTGTGGGCATATTCAGTCACAGAAGACTTTCTGTGTAAGTGTTTAGCCTTCCAAACTTTTGTCACTTGACTTAGTAACTGATCTCATTTTAATTGTTGACCTTCTTCTTTGTTTATCGTCCTCTGTACTGATTAACTTGAATGTGGAGTTTTCTCAGATGAGACATAATTGCTCACTTCCCAAAATGCAATTATGCAAGATGAAAAGGTTAATAAAAACAGAGCTAATAAATGAACGTTTAATAGTGGAGTTCTGCGATCTATGTTGCTAGGATTCTTCCAAAAGGAAGAAGTGCAATGTCAGATTTCAGCACGCATTTTTTTGCTCTTTTATTCTGTTTCATCTGATTTTCTGAATAATATAAACACATATTTTACCACAAGTTTTGTGTTTCACCTTTTCCAGTACTGTGTGATGTGAGATTTATACCTCCAGGAAACCTCCCTCATAGAAGCTGTGTTTCAACTTTTTCTAGTACTTGTATACATCTTAACTTTCCAGAACTTTTTTTTAGTGAAACTTTCTGAAACTAAATAGCACATCCATGAATATTACTTTACATGAATCTATGAATTATATCATTTTGTGTTTAAACATAAACTATTGAGTGTATGGAACTTAGAGAGGGATGCATTTTGAGTCAATGGGTTGGAAGATGGAGATGCGCATACATTCATCACCCAGCTGGCAGCTAAGAGAAATATCGGAAGGGCTGAAGGCACATTCTACACTAGACAGGCCTCATAGAGGTTTGATGTTTTAAGAGGTTATAGGCACCTGCACGTAGGGATTATACAATATGTTGAACTCTCTGGTCAGATAGTCTGGTATTAAGTGCTTAGGCAGGACCATAGAAAGCATTCACCTGACCGCTGCGCACCTATGCACAGTGCATCTAGACTATCCCAAAGGCAGGAGCCACCTCTGAATATGCATGACATGTGGTCTGGATGCACAGTGCACTATGCACAGGCTAATATTTTCCTAAAACTATCACACTTGATATTTAAAGGTAATACTGGTAACAACTCTTCGGGTCCATTGGCTACTTTATTTCCCAAAAATGTTGAAGCCAAGGGTTGTTTGGACGGTGTTTTTCAGCCCTCACATTTTCCTGTCTGATGCTTATGGAGCTGCATTTCCAGAAAAAAGAAAAATTAAAACAAGGGCAGTAATAGAAGGAGAAGGAAGATGGCGGATGAGGAAGAAGATGCACTAGCAGACTAGCAGGGTAGAAGAGAGAACGAGGAGGGAGGCCAAAAAGAAGAAGAATGCAGTGCCATCAGCAAGAAGGAAGAAAATGGATGGGAAGAAATGGGGGCCATATCAAGCTCTTGGGCTTGGGCTCTTTGGTCTGGACTCGTGCTTATCAAGCTTTGGGCTTGGGCTCTTTGGTCTGGACTTGGAAGCCCGATTTTGATTTGGGATGGGGTTAGGCTTTGAGACCCAAGTTACATAGGTGTATGATGTAACACTATTTCTTTACATACTATAATACCACTTAAGCTCGAAGTTCGGAGTCTCGTGTCCAGGCCGGGTATCAATTGACCCAATTGACCTGGACCCAACTCTAGGTTCAACTCATGTGTAGGTGTTATTATTTGTTAGCCACAAACGTGTACTGTGTGAAACCTGCTTGAGCTGGCCCAATTATGGAAAGCCCAATTATGGTAGTATTTTCCCTACAATCTTATTAGACTATTGTCTGCTCAGTTGACGAAGATAAGACAATAGAATTGACAGTCTAAACTACTTGGTGGGACTATTTGTTTGTTTTTTCTTTTCTCATCCACTTTAAGCAATCTATAATTGCTGGGTTATCAGTTATTTATTTTAACATCATATTCCTTAATACATGAACAGTTTAAGATAAACACGGATAAAATAAAATTTTAAAATAATATATGCAGGCTTTACAAGGATAAAAATGCTTGCTTTATATTTAAAATGGTACTGAATAGTTATTTTGAGCAGGTACTCGCTTAATTATCTAAATAACTAAACTAATCGAAGTTCAACTTTTTAAAAACCATTTAAAAAGTTAAACTGGTCCATCTTCAGGTAAAATCGATGAACGAAAACATTTGTTCTTTAGGGGGGAAAAACAATTTACCATAATCCAAACAGCTTTCTTTCAGAAAATAAATGCAGTTATGTCGGCTAGGTAGATGTCAATGGAAATCCCCACTTCCAAACGCTCCTTCATAAATTAAATTCATCAACTTGATGAAACTGTGAGATCGCTTTGTAAAATTCCAAGAAAGTTGTAATAGTGGAAAGGAATTTTGACATTTTATCCATTGTCAGGTGCCCTTCTATATTGGCCTCTTATAAAGAAAGAGTCTTCTGCGTCTTATTATTACAAATAAACTAACAACAACAACAACCTGGTAACTCAGTTTTGATGCAAGCGGGAAGCTCCATATTCCATATGTATATGCTTTAACTCCTTAAGGTAAACCGAGTTGGATTAAATGGGCCCCTTTTGGTTCTCTCCCGCACTTTCTCCTCTCTCAACAAAGACATTTTTACCATTCAGTTTTATATAATTTATTGCTTGCAGTTTATCTTTTTACCATGTTTTGGTTAACTGCCATTACCCATTAATAATATTTGGTACAATTGAGAAATCATTTAGGCTTCTTTCCACCCCCCGGATTTTAAAGATTTCTCCAATTATCATATTCTATACACTTGCGGAGTCAATTTCAACTTTCCTTCAGGCCTCAATAGAGGGTTACATACCCACACTGGTCTTCATATTTGATGTAATGCTTGGTTTCAGGTCAGTGGGAACTGCAACTGCTGCATTTGCAGCTGCAATTCTTGAGGGAAGCACACAACCTGGCGTTTGGTTCCCAGAAGAGGTAATTCAATCATAGAATCACTTGTGATAAACAACAACATTAGCACTGTGGTTTAACTGTAGCCGTTGCATTTGCAACAGCCAGAAGGCATTGCAGTTGAGGCAAGAGAGTTACTTCTTGAACGTGCATCACAGGGGACAATCAATTTTGTAATGAACAAGTAAGACTCCCAAACCTGTGGTTCTAATATTTCTTGTTTGCTTCTTTCTGCTTTAAACTTGGTGAGAATTTCTTCATGCAGGCCCCCGTGGATGGTCGAGACTGACCCAAAGGAGCTTGGATTGGGAATATATGTATGAGGTGTTAGATTTGCCTAGCAACCGGTTTTTTTTTTCTTGCTTCATCATGTAATGCATCGTTGACATTATGGATATTCAGGCATTCAAAATTTTTTTTTTTCAGGTTCGAATTTAAGCACATGTTTCAGATATAAGAAAAGATGGGGACACCATCTTAAAATCTAGTGCTTCTGTAACATAGCTTGATGGGCGTTAATGTTTCACCTGCATTATGCTATTTCAAACCATTTGATCATTTCACAAAGCTCAACTCAGCCTATCATGAATTGAATGAACCATTGTTGAACAACCTTTCTTCCAATTAGTGTAACTTCTAAGAGCTACAGTAGAAAACCATCAATTTACTTTCTACCATCAAAATCGTTAATTCGATTTTTGCTAGGTTGCCCCAAAAGTGTTGGTCTATAGAAAGGATGGCTTTGTGCTATCTCAATTCGGTCTCGGGGATCATTCATGGTTTCATCTCTTATTGCTTGGAGAATGCCCTCTGCCGAAAACTCCCTGCAAAAAGTAACAAATCAGACATAAGCAAGACACATTAACTTAGTTGAACTATACTCAGTTGAACTATATTTATTTCTCAGTCAGTTTCACAAAATCAGGCATGATAAAATTCAGGGAAAATTAACTGTTCCTTTCACTCCTTAAATGCAGTTAATCTATAAACTATGTCAGTGTTTTCCACTTGGTCCAATAATTATATAGGTAAAACCATCTTTCATGATTGGCAGACCCATTATATGGGCCTGTGTATAGAATCTTTTATATTTGTTTTCAACTATTTTGCTGGGTTAGCTGATGGTCCAAATCTTGCAGAGAATTCAGGTAATCGTGCACCTAAGATAACCAATGAAAGGGGATCTTTTGATGTTGCCATTAATCATATGCTTCACCAGATGAATAGTAATCATGTTATGTTAAGCCCACCTGTGTGCTTGCTAACACTGAAAAGCAACACTTTGATTAGTCAAGCCTCTAAACTTTAGTATTCAATGGGGCCATTGTTGTTATACGAAATATATTTGCATATGCATTCAATCGATTACAGTCAAAATAAGTCTGATTCACTCTGTTTTTATTTCCCCCTCAAAAAAAGATAATCATGTGGATTTCAGGCAAAGTGTTTGTTAAAAATCCTGGGATTCAAAAGTCCAGGGAGAGTACGAACCTTGTTATAAGTATCTTATATAGTGTCTTCAAGATTGGGCAAAGTTCCACTGGTGTGACGGGTTTGTTTTCACCAGGATGCAACACATTTAAGCTGGATTGACTTAGCAGCTCATAGAATGCTCCCACTGCAGATACACCCTGTGAGGGAAGAAAAAGAATGGACAAAATCAACAGCAAAAGAATCCCACAAGCACATGCAAGTATAAAATATGTCCTCTTGTGCAGCTGGACGATGTGTGCACAATTCACAAATCATGCATATGAGTTTTTGTGACAACAATGGATCAAATGAATCGGGCTTATGTTATGCAGTCATCTAATTACTGTTTTCAATATAGAAGACTGTTTCCAAGTACAACTACATCAGATATTGAAATCATATTGCTTTTAACCTGTTGAGGTAACATCAAATAAATGCAAGAGTACCTGATATGATTAGAATTAAGCAGCTATGTTTGAATTGCTGAAATGACACAGGTTAGATACTAACATTGGACCATTTGATGAGCTATAAAATATAAACTTGTTAGTGTGAGTTGTTTGGCACTCTGGCTGAGGAAGAAAATGCCTATCAGTTTCTATTACCCCGCAATTGGGCCATAGTGGCAGAGGGATCCATTCTTTGCTCTACCGGAGTAACATAGGTATTACTAAGAGAGTTGGCAGATGTCTTTCAATTTTGATCAAATGATCCATTCAGTGGTAGAGGAGGATCATCTCATCGGTTTACTCCATGTGCAGTAATTGGCGAAATCCCACCCAAGTGTAGGACCTCTGACAACCTGGAAAATAAGTGGGAAGATCGAGGAATTTTTGAAGGATGGCACTCTTATTGGGTGAAGGAGAACATTGAGTTAAGGGATATAATGCATTTAATGTTGCAGAGAAGTTGCATTTTATTAAAGGATTACGATTCCACATTCACTTACTCTATGCTCCAGGGGAATATATCTTGTAGCATTCACTTTTTCATAATCTTGTTTACTTTAATGTTATTATGTTTTTTTGTTTACTATAAATAAGGATATCTAGTCATGGGAAAACAGGACTTCTCAAATAATTCTAATGTTTATTTTGTAGTTGATTTCTCAAGGTTCTATACTAATGTTAATTCTTGGATATTTTATCTTCTATTCTGATAAGTACTCAGAATTTAGAGGCCTGGTTTACATTAAAAAAAAAAAATAAAATCCTATTTTTTCAGATCCCAGCGTATGTCACTCAGTAACCAACTCACAATGTCTAAGCTGAGGCTATCTGCATATGACTTCAAGCGGCTTGCTAAGATTCTTGTCTCAAGTCTATTGACACCATAAATGACTTGACTTGCCAAACCTCCTCTTCAAATTAACACAGGCAGCAATCTCATTAAGTTTCACAGCCCCACATTCTAGAATAAAAAACCATACCTGAATCACTCCCTTGCCCATGATGTTATCACCCATGTCTAGACTCAGTTTCCCCTTTGCTAACATTTGGCCATACCATGCATTACGCCCTTTCAACAGGGTTACATATGTGTCAGCCAGCAGAGGCCCAGCAAGCTTCTCAGGATATTCAGCCAACAGGTGAGTAATGAAAATCATTTCAGACGTGCAGTGTGCAAAGTATACGGCTTTGCTTGTTGCACTCTCATTAGTGAGAGCTGCAACCATTCCTGCATAAATGAGTTTGATACATGAGTATAAGCAAATTCCAAATAAGATATAAGAACAGTCATTCCATGTTCACTTCAGCATAACTCATCCCACGCAACCACCCACAGATTAATCCCTGGGTGGGTATGTTGCTCCACATGTACTGAATGTCTGTACCACTGATCCAACTTAGAATATATATATATATATATATAGAATATCCATGTATATGATGTCTGTATTCATGGTGAGGAATGGATGCACATGAACATTCCTTATATATATGAGAACTGTATTTTGAGGTACATTAAACAGCAATGCAGAGAAAGCAAGTTCGCTACCCAAAATAATTATCTTTAACCCTAGGATGGATAACCACCCTCTCAAGTATTATAACTGACATTGTGGTGAAGAAAACCAACTGTACACCCATTAAAGTGGATCATAACAGAATAATGTATTGTATGATTACTAACTTTGAAGTCAACAACCATTGGCAAATGACATATAACTGGTTCATTAGAAATATCATCGCTATAATAACACGCACTTCGACACAATTTCTGGGACAAATTTCAAACTCATTTAAGGGAAATCATACCAGCACCAATAGCATAGACATTCTTCAAGCCACCCATAACTTCATGCGTAACAAGGTCGCTATTATCCCACACAATGAAATGAGGCTGCCTGAGAAACTTTGCAAGAGGTTTCCTCCACTTTTCTGCTCCGCATATTCGAGCATTGGCATACTCCTTGTTGTAAATCTCTGAAGCAATATTTGGTCCTCCAAGATAAAGAATATTCTCCAAAGGAACTCCAGCTGTTGGGTATCAAATGACATATAAATAAATTAACTAATTAATCACAAGAGATGCTGAAAGTACTTAAAAGAGATTTTTTTTTCTGTCGTAGACACAATTTTCCTAATCACGCTTTAATGCCTTCTGTAGATATGTTCACAAAAACATCATGTGTACTAAATGCTACAATACTTATCTGTCATATCCTAGTGAAAGTGGCATTTGCTTTATGATACAGAATGTATAGAAGTTTCATGTGAGGGATGCCGCTCAACATTAAGAATATCTCACACCATTCAAGAAGAATTAAGAAAATCTTACAGCAGGGAAATAATTAAAATATAAAGAAACAATTCAATACTTAGTAGAACAGCCCCTGCATGAACTAAGGGATAGAATCAGAATGAGCACATCCAAAGGAATTTATGGATGGCTCCAATAGAAGTAAAAATCAAGGAATATCATCTGTCAGGAAGCTACAGCCCCTATTCCTTTCTCCTTAGCTCTATCAGGAGACTGCAGTCGTTACCATTTTACATTATTTACACACACGAACTCCCAAGTTCCTGGGAAAGAATGAGCTTTTGCCATTATATTCACCTCATCCATTTTAATGTGCTACTGCTTGTTTGTAGCTTATCATGCCTACAGCATTGACATTGAAGCTTTATCACACTTCCCTTGGCAGAATTCCAGATATGACACAACATAGTTGTAATTTTGCATTAAAGAGCATATAATACTAAATAACAGCTCATCATACAATAATAAATAACAGCCCATCAGCCCCTGGTACCCAGATGCGGCAAAAAACTAATGGCCACTGTGGCTTAGACTTTTAAACTCAGCAATGAAGTTTTAGACATGATATCAGATGCTCGAAGTCTTAAAAAGGAAATTATGCAAGTGTTCCTTTCTTGATCAATGCATTTTTTACAGTATTGAATGAAATCAACAACTTAAGTGCATTTTTCTTATCAGGTAGCAAGATAAGCATTTTAATCCAGATGAGATTTTTAAGTGTGATAAAAAAATTCTTTCAAAAGATGAAACTATATGGACAAGACCAGTAGCATATTTAATAGGTGATCATTGTAGCAAACATACAATTGCCGCTTGAGTCAGCTTGCCTCTTAGACAAAAAGAAACAAAAGAGTAAACTACATGAAAGTACCATTTATAAAAGCCAAAAACCTCAGGGCGAAATGCAGAACCTTACTTGCATGATTGATCATCTGAGTCGGAGTAATTATATGGGGAACAGGCTCCAATGCAGCCTCTATGCCCTTTGATAAAGAAATGATAATAGGAAATGAGATCCTCTCTTTCCAATACCTACTGATCTCTTCAAACACCCCGCGGGTCTCAGTTGATGGCAAACCATTCACCACGATATCGGCGTCCCACACTGCCTCCTGTAAATTGGTGACAACTTTCATTGGGCAAAGAGGTGTATCAATCATGTTCAAGCAGAAACCATCTTTCAAAATCTCATCTGCATGCAACACCCTATCACCCAATCTTGCTTCAACATACTTCAAGTACGCACAGCGTCTAATCAGGCGTCTCAATACATCCTCCCTTGAATTGATGATTTCGAAAAGATGCTCAGCAGTTGCCCTGTCCACCGATCTGCCAGCCCTCCTCCATATCCTGATCTGCACCTTTTTGCGAAGATGACCATAGCTATCTTGCAACATAGCTGCAAAAACACTACCCCAAGCACCGGCGCCAACACCGACTATCTTCAGCGGATCGCCTTCCGCTTTCCCAAGAAGCTGGCGTAGCTCATCAAGCTTTTCCTCTGTGCCATTTGAGTTCAGAGAAGATGCATTTGTATGAAGATCATTAGGTGTTCCTTCTTTACGGCTAACCATTTTCTAATTAAAATCACTCCAGACTTTTTAGAGACTTTGATTGTTCTGAAAATCAGTCTTGTTTTTCCAACACCTTTTAAGTAATCCACTCAAATACTCTACTAGATTGTCAAAACTACTTTACACTTCTATGTGGGGTTTCTCCAATGATCGAAACCCAGCCGACCAAATCCTCACAAACATCCAAACGATTGCATTTTAGTTTGTGGGGTTTTCTACCAATACGTAAATATCTACACACAATAACTCAACAACACAAAATGATTGAAACTCTTACTTTCTTCCTCTCGGTTTTCCCTACAATGATTCTGACCTTTTGCTAACAAAATACAAACTCCAAATCCTCACAAACTTCAAAAAGATTGCATTTTTACAAGTAAGACTTCATCAAAACCAAAACCCATCTCTCCAATTAGGCTCTCATCCCCATCTTCTCTTCCATTCTATTACAAAACCCTGCACACAAGAAAGAACAGAGGATAACCTGTACATGGCTTTAACTTTTATCACAAATTAGGTTCTCTATCTATCTATCTAGAGCAAGCACTACATTCCAAATCACCAAAGATATTCGAACATACCTTTGAAGTTACAATTGGCTACCCTACCCCACTAAATTTCAAAAACAATAGTAATTAAAAAGTGGGGCAAAGACTTTCTTTCCGGACACTCCAAGGAGTTCTAATTTCAGTGTTTGGGTCTTGTTTTCTTGGGCTTTTCTCAACCAAAACAGACCATATGAAGAAGGGGGTTCAAGGAAGGAACCGGCGTCACAGTTGACATTGAAGACGCGGTTGGTGGGTTTTTCCAGATACTTAGAAAATCAACGAATGATACGTAGAAGAAAAGGGCAGCAAGAAAGCAGGTTTTGAAGATCTGGGTCTAGATTTGTAATGGAAACTTACGAGTCTTTCGGTGGCTTTGATAGAGAAAGAACACGGGAATTGCTGTTGCATGCAACAGCGAAATGGAGAAACAGGTGTGTTGTCATCATACTCTTGGCAGCGGAGGGTGCGCCACCGGACCAAAGACGAGTCGAATGTGATCCATCTGGACTGTTCTCGGTGGGTCCCACAATACGATTGAATCAGTAGAATCCAGCCGTCGAACGTTTATCTCTAGAAAGTGGGGCCCATCATTCGGGGGCCAGTATGTCCTATGAGTGCCAAGTGTGGTTCCTTTGTGCACGGGGCAGTTTTTTTTTTTTTTTTTTTTTTTTGGGGTAAAAATGCATGGGGCAATTGAGAGAAAGTAGTATAGCTTTTATGAGTGGGGTACAATTTGGGCCGGGCCTAATTAACATATAGAAATTTGAATTGAGCAGTGCTGGGCCGTGCCACCTATGGGCCAGCCCATATCCTTCTTTTTAATCTTTTTTAAATTTTAATACACTTTTATATAAATTGAAGCTGATTATGAATTTTTAGAGTTTTCAACTTGAAATAAAATTAAAATTAGTAAAATAAACGCACACATATGAACACTAATTTATAAATGAAGAGAAAACTTTAATTATTTTAAGTTTTATCTTTAATTTAAATAATTATATTTTTAATATAAATGTTGTACTAGGTCATGTCGGACCTTGCCCTATGCCGTGCCATGTCATGCCATAGCCCAGGGCCTCGTGGTCGAGCACTGCCCTACCCTAAGCCATGTTGTGCTGTGCTGTGTTGGCCCACGGCCCTCATTTTTGTGTGTTGGGCCGTGCTGTGCCTGAGTTGCCACCCACATTTACATGTTTAGCCACAAGTAACAATTTTGAAATTTAACTTTCAGCCCAGTTTCTACAGAATTGTTCCAAAGAAAAGTTTGCTCATGAAATCTCTATAAAGATAGTTTCACAGAAGAAATAGACTTTGAGACTTAAGGAATGGCCTAGTGGTAAGCATCCCATTTCCCATACCACCCATTAGGGATTGATCCTTAGTAGGTGCTTTAATTTCCATCCCTGCTGGCTAGTTAGCCAGCCAAGCCAATAAAAAAATATAAAAAATAAAAAAAACACCGAAACTAACTTCTAGTTCAAATTGAAAACTAACCTTATTTGAAAGCCATTATATTAAAGCAATAGGGAGGGAGGGCTAATAAGCCAGGCAAGCCAATAAAAATAATAATAATAATAATAATGACCCACACCTAAACAGACTTCTAGTTCTAATTGGAAACTAGCCTTATTTGAAAACCATTATATTAAAGCAATAGGGAGGGAGGGCCCTCAGGCAGGCCATGGCATTTTTTTTTCCTGTTTTTCCCATAGTGGCATCAACAAATGCTTCCCTAAATCTCTCCCTCTGCCAACCAGTTTTCATCACATGTCTGAAATCACTCCCTCACATCTCTCCCTCCACACATAATCAAAATTCAAAATCCCTCCCCAACTAAAATATCTCCCTCATCACAATCAGAATCACAATTTATTTTGCTAAAATCTCTACTTTACTAAAATCTCTACCCTACTAAAAATTTTCCCTCTACAGTCTACACCCACTAAAATCTTTGGGGTGAGCGGCCAAATATCACATCTTTACACTCGTTCCTAGGCACTTGGTAATTTTCACTGAAATCTCTCCATCATCTATTCTGCTAAAATTTCTACCCTACTAAAATTTCTACCATACTAAAATCTCTTCCTGGGACCTGGGAGTATTCTCTGATTACTTGGTTTAGATTTTTTCCAGGTCATGGGGCGTTGGAGTATTCTTTGTTGGTTTAGATTTTTTCCAAGTCATGGGCCCTTTCTTTGTTGGTTTAGATTTTTCCCTAGTCATGGGGCGTGGTTTTATTATTATTTTTATTTCTTACTGTTTAGATTTTTTTTCCTAGGCATGGATCCTGGGTTACTCTCCTTCTTTCGTTACCTGTAGATTTATGAAAATTGGACCCATCAATCAGCATGGCCATATACTATCTTTTTGGTGTCCAAGCTACAGGGGGTTGGAATCCCACCCTTAGGGCCTGTTTCTTTAATGGAATTTAGAGAATTTTTGTCTGGGGAATTTCTGAATTTCCAGACATAAGAGAATTCCTGAATCCTCTTTTTACTTGAGGATCCAGAAATTCCACAAAAAACCAAAAAGGTTGGCATTCCAAAATTCTTCTAGAGTAAAAAAAGCATTTTAGATGACTAGAATTCTGAAATTCTTATAAAGAAACATGGCATTTTCAAATGCCAGGGAATATGCTGTCACATCATGTCCCCAAAAACTCCAGCAATCCAAATTCTTGGCGACTCGGAATTTTCCTTTGAGCCGTACTGTAAATGGTCAAACGTTAAATAATTAAATTAGATTTTTTGAAGATCTTATCTAAATGGATTTTTTTAATCCACCACACCCTCGTGACTACACTTTGATCCACCCTTGCAGCTTCAAGCGCACAATTCTGGACTGCTTTGGGCCCATTATTTGTAGTCTATGGATGATTCATCGATAGAGTCATCTCAGGAGTTGAAAAGGCAGGCCCACCTGATTGATGGCTCTAATCGTACATGTAAGGAACAAATGGGTGGCAATTATGCAAGCTTTGGCTTGATGTAGGCCATAGTACACTTCTCCAAATCTGCTCCGTATATCTCTCCATTTAAATCTCCTATAATGTTGGAGAATTTAATTTCCTAATTTAATCTATACTAAGCTAAGACTTTCTATCTTAACTTGGAATTCAAATTATCCTGCATTTTATATCTCCCATAACAACCCCGATTACCATGCCCTAAAATCTCTATATTCTGGGTAATCTGTTATTACACGCCTCTCTCTCTCTTGGATTTCTTACTTCTACTGTTTCGAAGTATATTACTATGTTTACCACATTATTATTTTTCATAATAATGTATTCTAAATTTTAACTTCACATTTACAGATATATCATAGTGGGGCCTGGGCTTAGCACGGGAGTTTATTGCTAGTTTCAATTGCGGTGACGGTAGAAGTTCCAATTGTGATTTCAATGATGATATGCTGATTGAAATTCTACCAAAGTAAATGATAGAAACCTCAATCAAACCCGCTTTTTTTGTCCCTTTTCCTGAAAATTTTCAATCTTAATCGGATTCAACAATATCAATCGATATCTTGAAAGGCAGTTGCAACTGTGGATTCATGAAGAAATGGATGCTTTCTTGTTTTGACTTTCTCAAGCAAGCGGCTTTCTATGTCCTTGTATTCTCCAACTTCATTACTCATGTGAAGATATGGGGGGGATCTCTGGGCTATCAGAATCTCAGCCAAATTGATGAAACTCTCCTTCTACTGTTTGTAGTCCCCCTTTCATCTGGTAGTTTCTAGAACCCATAACATGGGGGCCACGTGATATCTCACGCAGATGGGCCACAAGTAACTGGTAATGGGCCTGTCACTCTATTTTTATTTATTTACTTATTTGGTAATTTTGAATTTTAACCCCTTTCTTTAGAATTCTACCACAAAGAAGTTTCCTTAGAAAACTTCTCATTCAAGTGAATTCATAAAAGAAACAGACTTGTTTCCAAAAAAAAAAAAAAAACAACAGACTTCTTATTTGACCATACACAGAAAGAGGTTTAGTATGTGTGGAAACCATTCGTTCTATTTCACTTCAAGTTCTCCTTGTGGCGCCTGCTTCCTCTTTGGGTTCAGCTTTATGGTTGATTCTGTTTCGGGGTATCTTTAGCTACTCCTCTTGCTTTCTCTCGAGACTCATGGGTTTTATGATCTGGTAACTCGTTGCTTTGTGATTGTATTTTTCTTAGTTTGTCTACTTGTTTTCTTATTTATCTGCCTCTCTCTAGTCTACCTACCTATCAACCCATACCATCTCAATTAGAATCTATTTAGAGTGACCACGACTGAAGTTCATGATGAATGAACAGAACCCAAATGATTCCTGCGCTACCACTCGATCTGCCAAACACGGTGGTGTCCCTAGAAGTTCCGTTTGTTGCTTAAATGATGATTTGCTGATTGAAATATTTTCAAAGTTGCCCACGAAATCTCTAGTCAGTTGCAGGTCCGTATCCAAATCATGGAGAAGTTTGATCTCCAACACTCTTTTGCGTCCTTTGGGCCCTGTTTCTGGCCTCTTAAATTGCACCCCAAGCTGGAATAATTTTGTGAAAAAAGGGTACATTGATTTTTCTGGCGCCTGCAATAGTAACGGCGGGGAGTTGATGGAATCATGGAGCGGCCTCCTGAAAACTTGTCTCATTGATCGGTATGACTTCGTCAGCTATTGCAATGGGTTGTTCCTGCTTCGCAGTTGGGGTCTTTTTCCAGCATCCCACCACATATGTAATCCCGCGATCAATCAATGTTTCGCTCTTCCTGAGGCTCCTCTAGATTACAATCATAAAGTATGTGAGTCCGTAACCGTATTGGCTTTTGACCCCGGCTTGTCCCCTCACTACAAGGTTGTCAAATTCATCAGTGGTCTTCCTTATGAGCTCTCCATATGTGTGTATATTTTCTCTTCAAAAGAGAACCGGTGGATTGATCGTAAGCTGCTCCGAGAAACTTTCTTTCTTCGTGATAGACGTCCAGTCTTTGTGAATGGAGCCCTGCACTTCATCACTTGTGGCACTGGCTATCTGTATAGTTTTGATGTGGACGACCTGAGTGGCCGAACCATCAAGCTACCAGAAACTTCATATAATTCTCACCAAATCATCGATACTATTGGGAAATGCCAAGGTCGTCTTTATTGCATTTACAGAGTCCACACCGGTTGGGAAATTTGGATGCTCCAGAATTTTGAAACTGAGAAATGGTTACTCAAACATACCATCAGCCGTGAGTACGTAAAGAACCATCCGATTACTTTTAATCCTCATCCTCCCTGTGGATTCATTATGCATTATTTAACATTTCACCCTGACAAAGAGGTTGTTTTTGTGGAGGCTCATGGTAAGATTGTATCCTATCATTTTGGCAGCAAAGTGAGTGATAATGACAGGTTGCAGGAAGTCAGCAGCACCATTGGAAATTACAGTAATGTTACTTTGGCACTTCCCTACACACCCTGCCTTAATTCCTTCCCCAGTCCGCCTTTGTTTTCGTCCTAATTTATTTTTCAAGAGTGAAGTGCACTAGTACAAAAGAGAACATGGCAGATAAAGCTTTGAAGTTTGCTTTATTCCCTGTATTGGTCTTTTTTTTTTTTTTCCTGTTTCGGGATCAGTTTTATTTTATTTTATTTTTCCACAGAAAACAAGTTAGTAATAATATGTGGTTTGTATCTTTCAGTCTTTTGTCTTTCTTTTAGTTTTATTCTGTTGTTGTCTCTTTTATGGGTGAAACAATAAATTGTAAAAGGTTGGTATTATTGCATTCTCAGTAACACACACATATCATAGGCAACCAAAATTTTCATAGACTGACTACCGTTTAAACAGAAGGCAACATTGATATCTGTACTAGAATGATTAAACAAACTTTTACATGATCCGGGATGAACTGGAAGTGGAGCTGGCTTTCAAAAGAAAAGGATCACTTTACAGCCCCAGTTCTCCCTTTCTGCAAGGGAAGGACTTGTTAAAAATGCAATGCCTTCACTCCCACCTCTCCTCTGTTAAGATTAATTTGAAGATATTAGGTTGGGCATTGAACACATTGTGTTAGGATGATTGAGCTAATTTCCTCCTTGAAGTATTCAGGTTTTTTTAATGACAATAGTGTTATGGTCTTCTCAATTGTGTTAAGAGGCATTTGAGCATCACTTCACACAAATGCCTAAGGGTTGTACTACGGACCTAATAAAGGCTATTCATCATAATCCTAGTATGTCTACACAAGAGAAGTTCTCCCTTTCTACAAGGGAAGGACTTGTTAAAAACGCAATGCCTTCACTCCCACCTCTCCCCTGTTAAGATTAATTTGAAGATAGTAGGTTGGGCATTGAACACATTGTGTTAGGATGATTGAGCTAATTTCCTCCTTGAATTATTCATGTTTTTTTAATGACAATAGGCACTTCTCTTGTGTAGACATACTAGGATTATGATGAATAGCCTTTATTAGGTCCCTAGTACAACCCTTGGGTACCTATGTAAAGTGATGCTCAAATGCCTCTTAACACAAATGAGAAGACCATAATACTATTAATTTTACCCTTCTAATTACCTTGTTTGGGATAAGTGATAGCTCAATAGGGTCTAAGATTCTGTAAGTAGCATCAGAGACTGATGATGTCGGGAATTTAAGCCTCCTCCCGGGTGGTACCAGCAAGGGGAGAAATGTTAGATTCTCAGTACAACCCTTGGGCACTAGTGTGGAGTGATACTCGAGTACAACCCTTGGGCACTAGTGTGGGATGATACTCAAATACCTCTTATTACAACTGAGAAGACTGTAAAATCATTGTTGCTACCATAGCTCAATGGGCTCTGAGATCCATTGTAAGAGATTATTATAAGTAAGCACACCGCACACTTTTTGAACATTCTGTCCATCAATGTTCCATCCTAAATCCAGCACTCTCACAACGTATATTTGTCTTACAGGTTTTATGTGAGTTTGAAGGCCCAACTCTAAGACTCCCCAATTGTTATGGCTTTCGATCAAAATCAGTCCATGGAACGACCCAATATCTAGACCATCTCGGTAATGCCGCCGCTAGTTTAAGAAACACATCCAGTCACTCATTACTATTGCTCATATCCTCACTCCAATTGATCAATTATATTGTTTATGCATAAATTTGTGTTGATCCGATTTGTTAGTTGGAGCAATCATTGGTCTACGCCTATCGAACTTCAATGTGAAACTAGAGTTGTTTCAGTCAAGATGGCACTTACTCATATCAATGAGACCGGTCAGGTTGTAATCCTTCTTATGGATGAAGTCATGGAAGAGTGTATTATTTCATCAGATTGGATTTTCAGATTATAAACTAATTCTTTTAGAAATTTGACTTATAATAGTATGCATTATTTGGATCTATTTTTGAATAAAGTCTACGAAGTCCATCTAAAAATATTGAAAGTAGTATGAGGAGTTGTTGGGAAAAGCGGCACAACGGAAACGACCCGCGATCAACGGATCTCCCACGATCTACGCAAGCAATCACACCATCAAGCAATCACACACATGACACAGCAGTTTTACGTGGTTCGGCAACTTGCCTACGTCCACGGGAGGAGAGAACTCATCTACTATGATCCCATCTCAATCCCCTCAGGATCTAGGGTTACAATACATCAATATATATAGTTCTCGCTTTCTTGGCCACCAAGAAAACCCATACACAATGACTAAAATACCCCTAACCCTGAGCCTCGGTTCTGGCTAAACCAGACGACCAATCCGGCTAAACCGGAATACAAGACAAAATCCAACAATCTCCACCTTGGCTTGGATTCCGCAAATCCTCAGAGCCACCTTGAGATACCGGTAATGTCTTTCACGCACCTTGCTGAAGGGTACGTTACTACACCGATGGCGCAGTCTTCTCTTTTCAACACTCTAACATGTTGAACCAGCACTTCACATACCTCGCTGAAAGGTACGCCTCCGCACACGCTACGACCTAGCGTGGCCAGAGTTGCCTCCTTTGACCTCAACACCACCGTCTTGAACCTCCGAAGTGCTCTCCATTTGTTGCCACATGCAGGCATCCTTGCAATACAATGAACCTAACTTCCATCCGTCAAGACAAAACCGAAGACCTCCCCGAATCTGGATCTCACTGGTATCTTGTGAATCCTTCCTTCTGTCTCCATTCCGGTGTTCTTTCCGTCAAATCTGCAACTGTCCTGTTCTAGCTTGTTCTGGTGGGTTGGGCACAGTACACCCGGGTTAGGTATGCCCGATGTTTAAACCGGCTTACTCCGACCTGAACAAAACTACCTTTTCCGGAGAAAATCATCTCCGTTCAGGGCTTCCTGGATTTCCACTAGATGATATCATTGAAGATCCATCAATCCATCTTCCAATGATCCGTCGCATCTAACTCCACCTGAACCACAGATTTCCTCCCCTGTTATTTGATGTCTTCTTCACTGCTCCACCTGAAAAAGCATACCCTATCAACTTGTAGAGATTTCTGACCATCTCACCCTCCATGATGACCAATGTTCCCTTTTCCACCTTCGTAACTCCACCCGCTACAGTGCACTTGCAGCCTTTGAAGTATAAGGCACACAAAGAAATCCAATTCTTCGTAATCCCGGAACATATATCACAACCGTTAGGGTTTGAATAACATCATTATACATCTGGATTTCTACCGTTCTTATCTCAAATGCTCATCAGTTGCATTATCCCCCCATAAGAACAAATCCATCAACCATGATAGTTATTTGCATCAAACTAATCTCTACGCGAACAAAAAATAGAAAGAATCTGAATCCCAATACCATGAATCAACAACCGGATCCATACCTGTAGCGACCAAAACTGATTCCCTGTCATCCGAATCCGAGCTTTGTTGCACACTACCTCCTTCTGATTCTGATTCCTTTTGCTTTTTCTTTCACTTTGGCAAGTCGCTCCTTCCCAATCCCTTCGACGCGGATCTAAGCTTTCATCAAAGTTCTGGAGCAATCTACCATTCTTGACATCAAGTAACACTTTTCAATCATTGCTGTATCACGGAGTCTAACACTCTATCCTGCCAATCTCTGAAGTCGTTTCTCCATCAAACACTTCAATCTGGCTCGTGATGCTTGAATCCATTGCTATCATCGTGAATCTGTCAGTTTCTTCAGTCCCTCAATTTTCTACCCATCAAACTGCCAATATCTTTTATCTGCCTCGTAGATCTCGTTACCATGAGCACGCTGGAAGAAACGGATCTGAAATCCGACTCCGGATGGCTTCGATATCGCAGAATTAATTCTCTACACTCCAATTGGTCAAACATCCATGTTGACCGTTGACCAGCCCATCTTCTTCCATATACGCATAGATCTGCTCAAAACGAGTCCGTAGGTTCAAACGGATCTCCGATCGGACATCGGACGAGCAAGATATCGCAGAAACAATTTCAGCCGTTGAATCTGGTCAAACCTGCCTGTTGACCGTGCTGACGTCACTGTTGACGTCACGGCTTGCTGCAAACTGGGCTTCTGAAACGGATCCGGGTCGGGACTCGGAACGGAACTGAACTGCTTGCTCTGATGGGCTTCTCTGCCGTACCGGGTTCGGGTCCGACCTGACCTGACCCGGAACCGAACCGGCCTTGAACTGCTGGGCTTCTAGTCCACGGACCAGGTCGAACCGACCCGACCTGGCCTGAACCTGCTGCTGGACTCTGCTGCACCACGGGTTGGGTCTGACCCAACTCGAAACCCGGACCGACCTGAAACCGCGCTGGGCTTGCTGCATAAACAGGCTCGGGTCCGAACCTGACCTGAACTGAACTTCTCCGCGGGTCAGGCAACCTGACCCGACCCCTACCCAACACCCCAGACCCAGACCCAGTTAACTGGGTCATCTTCTTCTCTGTCGCTGGGCGCTGCGTCTGCAACCCAGTTGCAGACGCGGCGAATCCAACGGCCTGCTACGGCAGGCTCCGGCGCAGCGGCCCTGGCGACCAGTGGAGTGACGCGACGGCCCCGGCGACTGCAACGGCGTCGGCGGCGGAGGCGGCGAGGATCCCGTCGAAAATCCCGGTGAGAATTTTTTTTTTCTTTTAGCCGTCCGAACCTTCCACCTTCCGCGCAATCTCGGCGAGCGGGTCCTCTGCGATCACGTCTTCTCCGCCTCCGGCACCCCTTATGCAGCCGCTCTTACCATCTCCTCCACCCCAGACGCCAGCGATGACGGCAGTGTCAGAATCCCTTCGTCTGTAACAGCGCCGACTCGATCACCGTTTTCAACGCCCGACTCGGCGATGACTAGCAACGGCGTGATGATTGCAGAAGGCCCTTCTTCTCCGGCGATCTGTCATCTTCTCCGATCAAATCAAGGACCTTCTCTCTGCACAGTGATCAAGTAGAGGCCCAGCAAAGATCACGACGTTGATCTCTGCTTTTTCTGAAACGTGAATCGTAGAACTCCAAATCCTCCAAGAAGATCCAATCCGTTGATCGCAAATCCGAGCGATCTCAACCTTGCTCTGATACCACTTGTTGGGAAAAGCGGCACAACGGAAACGACCCGCGATCAACGGATCTCCCACCATCTACGCAAGCAATCACACCATCAAACAATCACACACATGACACAGCAGTTTTACGTGGTTCGGCAACTTGCCTACGTCCACGGGAGGAGAGAACTCATCTACTATGATCCCATCTCAATCCCCTCAGGATCTAGGGTTACAATACATCAATATATATAGTTCCCGCTTTCTTGGCCACCAAGAAAACCCATACACAATGACTAAAATACCCCTAACCCTGAGCCTCGGTTCTGGCTAAACCAGACGACCGATCCGACTAAACCGGAATACAAGACAAAACCCAACAGGAGTTTCATTCAAAGTAGCACAAAAATTTGATTTAGTAATAAGTATGAGGAGTTTCATTTAAAGCAGCAGAAGTATTTAATTAACTAAGATATGGGTTGGGCGGGAGATGTCCTGGGTTATAAGGAAAAAAAATCTCAAAACTATACTCCTATAAGCCACATCAAGAACTATTATGTACTTGATTGATTTAAAGTGGCCAGTCTCTGATTCTGCTTTTGCAGCTATCAAATTTGATTTCGATAGCTCCTCCATTAAATGGACATTAGATGATGTGTTGCCTTGCTCTGACCCTAGTTAAATCTAATTAGACAAGTTGATTCATTTTCATGCGTTGTTTGTTTTTTAATTTGCTTTTTTTCTTTTTTACTACAGTTTAGATGTATGGGTGTTGTTTTTCTGTGAACTTGCAAAAATTAGTTTGCAAGGGCTAACCCACATGTACTAGCAGATAAAAGAAGAAAAAAAAATCATGGCAAAACAAATTAGCTTCGTTGGTTGGGTCGGATTGACAGGAATTTGTTGAGGTTGAGTAGGGATGGCAACTAGGGGGCCTAAAGTCGAACCTGACCTGACTGACCTTTGGGGTCCCCTATGCCCAACCCGACTCGTGACATGTTTTGGGCCTTTGATCCAAACCCGCCATGTGATGGGATACATGTCGTTTTATTTTATTGTAAAATAAATAAAACAATAATAATAAAAAGTCGATGACCCACCCCCAGGATTTGAAGTTTTGAACCCATGATACACCCATAAAAATTGTGACGGACTTGTGCTAATGAAGCTGTACATCTAGAACTTGCGCGCAACGAAAATTCAAGCCTGACCAGCCAACTATTAATCCCTACCGAGAAGAGTGATTATTTGGGGTGAATTCTTATTTCAACTTGACCATTGCCATCCATAAACCAATGTTTTTTTTTGAAGTGGTAAAAAAAAAAAGGAGTTTGTAGTAAAGTAATCTCAGCCGCTAGACACTTGTTCCCATCAACTTCGCATAGTTTAGTAAATAGAAGGTATTAAGTGCCCTACCGAGGGATATTGTTAAATGTTGAAATTACATGGGCCTATTTATAAATGGTAAAAACACCAAGCAACCGGCTTTTTTTTCCCTTTGTACTTAGGATTGTAAATGGGTTAGGTCCACGATTCTCCATACTTGGAGGTTCCGAACCATTAATAACTGAGTTTAGATCCTTTTTTTGGTCCTGATTAGTAAATGGATCTTGGTCTAAATCTTATTTTTTTGGACCCATGTTATAAACAGTTCCGAATCAAGTTTCACCATTGTTTTAGCCCGTGGACTCGAGACTCGACTATTACCTCGATTTTTAAGATTCTTTTCTTAAAGTTTGGTTTTTTATCAAAGCATTCTCTCCAAAAGCCCATGCCCAAGCATAAACACGCCCCATACACAGAACCCAAATCTGATTTCGTATGCTCATTAACGGTTTCAGTTTTGGAAACAGGATATTATCTCTGAACCAGTTCTAATTCTATCTTTTCATTAACGGTTACGGTTTTGGGCCCACCATGGCCCCGGATTGGAAACAACCTATTTCTAGCATTAATTGTCCTACCATAATCCCTTTTTTCCTGAAATTTATCTATCTTAATTAGACTCAACAATATCAATTTCTTGATAGGCAATTGGAATCATGGATTCATGAAAAAATGGATGCTTTGCTTGTTTGGACTTTCTTAAACAAGGGGCTATTTATATTCTTATTCTCCAACTTCATTACTCACAAGCACAATAACCCGTGCTTAACACAAGTGTTTTCATACATTGCAAATAAAATGTTTATATATTTAAAAGGTTATGAGAGTACCAATTTTTTATTCCACAACAAATGGCTTAAAATGGGAATAGGAAAATCTGGGTTGAAGGGGATTAGAAGAGATGAGGTAGAGAGAGGATTTCTAAAAAAAAAAAGGTATAAGTTTCAAAAATAGAGGGTGGAGATAGAGAAGTTTGATTAGATAAAAGGAAAAAGAAAGTAGTTGCATGAGATAAGTAGTGGAGGAGAAAGTAGAACTTTTGAAAAACAAACAGAAGATAACTGACAATCAAAATTATAATTAATGGTCAAAATTAAAATAAAAACCTTTCAACTTAACAAAATTCTAATATGAAGATATGGGGAGGATACTCTCGATGCAAGTTATGGATATCAGAATATCAGCCAAGTTGAAGGAACTCTCCTTCTATTGTTTGTCGTCCCCCTTGCATCTGGTTGTTGCTAAACCCGAAACATGGGGCCCACGTGAAACCTCACGTGGATGGGCCACAAGTACCTGGCAATGGGCTTCTTGCTTTATATTTATTTATTTTTTATTTGGTAATTTTGAGTTTTAGGGAAAAATCCTAAATCTCCCTTTTCTTTAGAATTGTACCAAAAAAGAAATTTCCTAGAAATCTTTAGAATTCTACCAAAAAAGAAGTTTCCTAGGAAAATTATGTGAAGCCGGAAAGGTCGGTTTCATAAAAGAAGCATACTGCTCATTCAAATAGGAAACTACCCTTAGATAAAGAGAGAGGTTTGGTATAAGTGAAAATCATTCCTTCTATATGCATGCTTTCTCTTTGGGTAAGAGGTTATTAGCCGGAATCGCTCCAGGATACAACATTAAATTTAAAACTAGTTATTTAAAATCACCATTGAATTTCAATAAAAGTTTATTATTTCTATATCACAACATGGGTCCCCCAAGGAAGGAGTATGCCATTTCTATATCACAACATGGGTCTCCCAAGAAAGACTATAAAACTCAATTTTGAAATCCCTTAAAACCCAACATCAAGTTGCCGGGTGATTGTGTTATGCTTAGTTTGTCTTTCTTAGTTTGTCTACTCTTTTTTTCTTATCTGCCTCTCTTCGGTCTACCTACCTATCAGCCCATACCATCCCAATCAAAATCTATATAGAGTAACGACTGAAGTTCACGATGAATAAACAGAACTCAAATGACTCCTGTGCTACCATTCTATCTACCGAGCACTATAATGTCCCTAGAAGTTCCATCTGTTATTTAACTGGTGATTTGATGATTGAAATATTTTCAAAGTTGCCCACGTAATCTCTACCCAGATTCATGTCCGTATCCAAATCATGGCGCATTGTCGTCTCCAACACTTCTTCTTTGCATCCATTGGGCCTGTTTCCGGCCTCTCATATCGCACCATAAGCATGAGTGCCTTACTGCGAACCTCTGATGTTAATCTGACTAGAGTCTACTATTGTAATGAGCTGCTTTCCAATAGAAAGGTTTTTCCAATGGCCTACCACATGTAATCCTGGTGGGTCTCAACTCATCAAAAGGTCTCATGCAAAATAAAGGTGCAAGCTCTATATATAAACCCATTCACTTTTCTTTCTAAGTCGATGTGGGACTCGAGGATATTACAGTCAGATTCTCTAGTCATCATTGCGATGAGGGCCCCATATATGTGGATATTTTCGCTTCAAAAGAGCAGCGGTAGAGTGATCTTAAGGTGCTCCCAGAAACTCTCTCTCTATTTAAATTACATTCTAATCATTCAGTTTTTATGAATGGAGCGCTGCATTTTATCATTGGACCCAAATCTCTGTATAGTTTTGATGTGGACGAGCTGAGTGGCTGAACCATCAACCTACCAAAATCAAAATCTTCATCTACTCTTGACAGGCACTATATTGCAAAATGTCACAGCCGTCTTTACTGTTTTTACAGAGTGAGCTCTGGTTTGGAGAGGGAAATTTGGATGCTCCATGAAGGTTTTTGGGGAGACCCTTTAGAATGAATTAATGCAATCATTCTTAATATTATGTGTGTAAACAATTAACTACGCAGCGAAAATAAATCAAACAAAAGCACACACCACAATAAGACACTATAAATCATACTACAGTTATAAGAGATATACTCACAACCCTTATCTGGTATTGCACAACCTAAGACCTTGTGATCCCTTGTACAGTGCCCTGCTGCAACGACTCCCTGCTCACACATTCAAATATGTAGGCGCAGTTTAGATGTTACACTTGGCTCCCCATAATAATTTTATACACATAGAAGATAATTTCTCACAAAGAGACGTAGAAAACAATGATTTCTAGAGCATAACTTTAGCCCTTGAACTTTTCAATGAAAGCCCTAAAGGAGATGATCTCCAATATATATTTTCCACTTTGAACAATGAGATCTCTATCTTAGAGTTGAGAGAGAACTCCTTTTTATAGCCCTAATTTCAAGCTTCATAAGTAAATTTCAATCAGGAAAGAAGTTGGCATGAAACAAGCAAATTACTCTTCAAATCAGACTGAAAAATGGCAAGTTAGCGAACTTTTTTACACCTTTCCAATCGGTCGGATAGATGTCCGATCAGTCGGATTCATTTACTAGGTTAGGTTCGATCGGTCGGATACCTAGCCAATGGGTCAGATGAAAAAATCAACACCTTTTTTTGTAAATTTTCCGAAGCCATAACTTTCTTGTTTTAGCTCCAATTGAGGCAGTCTATTGTTCTACGGATATTTATTCGAAACAAGCTTTCCAACAGTAGGTCGCTTACCCATATTCGATGTTCGGTTGTGAGATATGACCTTTTTAAACCATGTTGTCCATAGAAAATCACTTCAATTTGTCACTTGTTCTTCGATTTTTTCACTTCAGTACAACTGGAGACTCAAACCATTGTCCATACTTATAAATATATAAAATATAATACCAATTGTCTTAAATTTTATCCAATCCATGAATTAGCCAACACCAAAATCTTTACATTTTAGAATTTTGAAACTGGGGAATGGTTATTGAAACACACCATCTACAATGAATACATAGCAAAATGTCTAATTGCTTTTAAAAATATAACACCAATTGTCTTAAATTTTGTCCAACCCATGAATTAGCGAACACAAAAATCTTTACACTCTAGAATTTTGAAACTGGGGAATGGTTATTGAAACACACCATCTGCAATGAATACATAGCAAAACGTCTAGTTGCTTTTATTCCTCATCGTCGCCATGAACGTCCTCTGCGTCCTTTAATATTTCACCCTAATAGAGAGGTTATTTTTATGGCGTTTCAACGTGAGATTTATCCTATCATTTTGGCAGGAAAATGAGTGATGATGACAGGTTGTAGGAAGTATGCACCATTGGAATTGACCGATATGTAACTAGGGCATTTCCTTACTCTGCCTTAGTGCCTTCCCCAATCTGCCTTTTTTTTTGTCCTAATTTATTTTTCAATTGTGAATTGCATTAGTTAAAAAGAGAACATGACAGATAAAACTTTGAAGTCTGCTCTATGCCCTGCATGGTTCCTATTTTTTCTTTTTTCCCTCGGAAAACAATTTAGTAATAGTATGTGGTTTGTATCCTTCAGTTACTTGTATTTTCTTTCTTTTGTTTTTTCATACTGTTGCTCTCGGTTTATGGGTGAAAAAATCAATTATAAAAGGTTGATATCATTGTATTCCCTTTTTCCTCACTAGCTAAATGCATGTATTAGCCCATGCTACTTGTATTAAGCATATTTGGATTTTATGTGGCTTAGGGTCTGTACCCATTCAATCAAGATTTTTGCGGTGTCCCAAAATTAGGATAGATCAAACTGACTTGTCTGACTTGTTTGAATGAAAACTGCTGCATGTTGCAGACTGCTTATACAAAAAACTGTGTGAATCGTGTGGTTCAGCTGTCGAACTGTTCAAACCTGCTAGCTTTAAGATCTGTTCTGAATGTGGAAAAAGGAAGGAGAATCCGTGTTTATTTTATTTTTGAGGTCTCCCAAAACATAAAAACAAAAAAAAAAAAAAACAAAACAAAACAAAAACAAAACAAAACAGAACAAAAACAACCTCTTGGGACCATTCCCGTATGTGAAACGCCAGTTAGGTATTTTTAGTTTGCTAGCCCACTAAGGTGATATTTCCTGCAATTTCCTGTTTATTTTATTTATTTATTATTTTTTTGAGGGGTGGGGGGTGGTAGTTTGCTCTCTTTGTAAATGTTGTGAAAAACAAAATTCCAATCTGAATCCATTCCAATGATCTTATTAAAATTGCCCTCCATTAAATATTTGTTCATTTTCTATTTTTTTAATAATTGACCATTGGTATCTATAGATTATCCTCTCTCAACACCTCTAGATTTATGAACATATGTATATAGAGTCCCCACTGCATTGACTCATTCGAACTGGGGCTCTACTACAAAATATATGTTTTTTTTTATTTGGTAGAAGCAACAATATGTATGTCACCTAATGCTACGATCAATCCTTCTATCATATACATATAGGGAAATAATTTTAAGAGAACTAGCTCTTATCACTTTTTTGTCAGAAGTTTAGGTGGGGTCTATCTATCACCCAATCAAACTCTCATAATACACAGGGACCTCTCCATAGTCATACCCCCTAAGGTTTGGTCAAATTTGAATTTACTATATTATTAGATCGATTGTGCACTAATTCGAATTGACTAGATTTGTGTGCCACGAATGAAGGGTTTAGAAATATCTGATTTGGAGCCAAACTTAAGATTTGAGGTAGTTCTATAAATTTTCATATGGTTACTACTGTTGAAACAGGAGGCAAGATTGTTTTCAGGGCTAGAATGATTAAACAAATGTTTAGGTAATCTGGGATGAACTGGAAAAGGAGTTGATTTTCAAAAGAAAAGGCCACTTTATATGAATAGAGTTTGGGCATTGAACAGATTGAGTTTAGATCATTGAGCTAATTTTCCCCTTAAATTATTTAGTTGTTTGTATGACAATAGGCACTTCTCTTCTGCAGACCTACTAGGATTATGATGAATTGCCTCACAAGAGATCATTATAAGTTAAGCACACTGTTTGAACATCCTATCCATCAATGTTCCTTCCTAAGGCTAAATTGGATAAAATATATTGTTTATGCATGAAGTTGTGTTGATCCGATTTGTTACTTGTGTTGGGAAAAAGATGCGCAACGGAAATAACCAGCAATCAACGGATTAACTACAATGAGCACACAGCAATCACACCATTAAGTAATCACACACATGAACAACAATTTTATGTGGTTTGGCAACTTTGCCTACATCTACGGAGAAGATAACTCATCTATTATGATCTCATCTCAATACCCTCAAGATCTATAATTACAGTATATCAATATATATATAGTTCTCGCTTTCTTAGCCAACGAAAAAATCCATATATAATGACTAAAATACCCCTAACCCTGAGCCTCGGTTCTGGCTAAACCAGACGACCAATCCGCCTAAACTGGAATACAAGATAAAACCCAACAACTTGGACCAATCACAGGTTTCTTCGCATGCATTATTCGTATCTCTTCTTGAATAAAGTGCGTCATGTCCATCTAAAATACTGACAGTAGCAAGCATGAGGAGTTTCGTTTAAAGCAACATAGTATTTAATTAAGATACATAAAAAGGGGATAACCTCATAAGTATACTCCTGTAAGCCACATCAGGAACTAAGGAACTTGATTTATTTAAGATGGCCAGTCTTTGATTCTGCTGTTGCAACTTTCAAATTCCAATTTGATAGCTCCTACATTAAATGGACAAAATTTTACAGAATCTATTCTCAAGCCCTTAATGGCTTTTGGCAATTCTTAGTTAACTAAGATTATGGAATAGATCAGAGCTGAAACATTGGACCCAATGACCATACTGGTTGAGATGAAACGAGCCCTTACACAGTCCAGCCTCATCATGCTGTCTTGAGCTGATTTTTACATGGGATCAAAGCAATTTGAATGGAATCATCTACTCAGACGGTTAAACCTTCAGTCATCAACATCATCACTAATATCTTTTCCCTCTATTTGAGATCCATTAAATGAGTTCTATTTTCTTGTGAGAGATTTCATAACCAAGTATCAATCTGAGGAAGTTTCTATAGCCCGGTATGAATTTAATGCAACCCTTGAGCCCTCCAACCAGCGACATATATGACTCTAGGATACTTGGGGAAACCTCAGAGTCAGTTTGGATCCTGGTGACTCAGTTCAGGTGTACTTTGACTGCAGGTTGTATCCTTTTTTATAATGACTTTCATGTGTATGAACTATTTGAGCTGTACATCTAAGTCCCAATTGTTTGTTCTTTGCTATGGCCAGTTACAGTTCAGTTCAGTTCATTTTCAGGTCACTAGAGGTGCACTACCTGATTGCAGGGCAACATTTCCAAAATCCAAACAAGGTCATGTAGTTTCTCTTAGCACTGAGTTAAGATCCATGGGAGATGTCATTACATATGTCAGTAACTGAGGAATATATTCAAGGAGAGGGGGGAAAAGGGGGGAGAAAAAGAAAAATGAATACCCCAAATAAAGAAATATCCTTAACACTGATTAACATATAAGCTGAAACATCTAATTTTCCTTGCTTTGATAAAGAAAGATCATGGTATTCTCACTTCTCACAAGTTATATCTGCTTCACAATATTCTACCAAATGATGCACAGCTCCAAGTATTCAATGCATTCTGAGCTAGCCCAATGAGAAATATAGGAGATCTGAGCCTTCCCATAATCTCATTTAAGGCCCCAGTCCCATTAAGGACTAAGGTTCGTTTCAAGTTAAAGATCCTTCTTTGTACAGTCAAATAATTACTTCAAATGTATCTCATATATATTTTTATAAATAGAATTGTGTACATGTTCGTATACATACACTTTTTTTTTAATTTTATGCTATCTAAAAATCTATTTATTACCAGAGTCCAATGGGCTTTTATCGAACCCTTGAGGGCCTGAGTCTGTCCTGGTGAGGAATCAGAGACCCTAAATGGATCCGACCCTGGCTCACTGGGCAAGTTGGACATTCTGCACCTCTGACTCAGGGTTGGGGACCCAAAGAAGCTTATAAAACAATGAAAACATTACAAGAAATCCCTAGTGACAAGAGGACTAGACAGAGGTCCAAACTGACTTGATACTGCCCTCATTGAAATAATAAATAGCTAAGAAATTAAAGAAGGTATTTTTCCACACGAAAAATAAAAATGCACCTAGCTTGGTAATAGGGGTGTTCGTCGGCCTGGCTAAGGCATATCCAGGCCCAGCCAGCCTTTAGAAACATTGGCCCAGCCCGACCAGACGCAGGCTGTAAAAGTCAAGCCCAAGCCCCCATTAATCAACCAGGATGGGCCAAAGCAGGATTTAGTCAATTGTATGCCCTTTTGAGTAATTGTTTGTACTTATTAAATTGAGTTACATGCATTGTTACACAGGTGGAACTTTGGGCTTCCTATCACTCAAACCAAACCAGGCAAAATTATTATTAAGTGGCCCCTAATAACAAATCCAAGCCCAGCCTAGCTCAAGAATACCCCTACTTGGTAAGTCTCTTTACTAAAATTAGGAAGTTTACTAAATGAGAAAATATTCTCCTAGGCACAGCGCTTTGTAGGAGCTTCTATTCGGACCATCTTCCACCTAAATCAATAGATAATATAATTTTGAGGCCAGGGCCATAATAGCTTAGTGCCAAGGATCAATACCTGATAGGTTGACTCTTATGCCCAAACATGACATAAATATGATAAGGATATCTCATTGATTTTTTTTTATATGACAGGGGCACGAATTATACATGTCAAAAGTCAATATTAGATAGGATTTGGTACAATATATTGCCTATTTTAAAGCATCCGGAAATAATATTGGGTAGGATCATTTGCGCTAACCCGTAGCACCAATCTAGAAGAGGGCGTCCATTGTTTAAGTTACATATTGTCATATTCCATTTATTTTACAGATAAAATTCTTCGATGGATTCAATGGACTTTGTACCTGGTCAAGCTAGAGAATTTTTTATGTTGGCTTCTCGCAATTATTTTAATAAAAATCTTCGTTGCATCCAATAGAATTTTTTTATAGCCGAGCTAGTTTAGTGGCCTAAAGAGGGAAGGACAAAGACCCACCACGGCTGATCCCTAGTGGTTGCTATGAGAATGAGTTACCTGGCCAACCCTAAAGTCCCCAAATGACAAAGTTTCTCACTGTGAAATTACATATTATCTCTCCTGGATGTGGTCTCTAATGTGTCCAAGCCCCATGGCTGGGTTGCCAAAACAGGAGCGGAATTTATTATCTCTATTCATCTGCATGCCAAAACTTTCTAACGAATGTCATCATGGTTTAATTAGATATTTGTTTCCAAACTTTGTATCACATAGGATGGGTGAAAATTTTTGTACTCAAGCAACCATATTATATATGATTTGGTGCATTGATTGGGTCAATGTTATTTTGAGCTGAAAAAAATAAAATGCTAGCTTGAATTGACCTATGTTGGCCGTATCAACAATTAAGATGAGATTTGCCAAAAAAAAAAAAAAACAATTAAGATGATAAACGGTTGTCAGACCTCTAATCAAGGTTATTATTTTTTTTTATGATTGTTATGAAAGGATAGAAATGTGAGGTACAACACAGACAAAACAAGTCACTTTAACAGACAAGTTGTACATATCGCTTCGGAGAAAGGTAGAAATATTATAAACTTTGGGGTTGAAAAAGATATTACATCTTGGGAGAAATGTTTTGATGGGTAGGCACAACTTTTTTTTATTAACTGGTTCAAGTAATTAACATGATGAACAACTTAATACATTTTACTTCAAGTTTAAGATAAAGGTCATGTCGTTACTTTTGCATACATTTCCAGTATTTTTATTTTGATAATTGGCTCGAGTAATTAAGAGGATGAGCAACTCAATCATTCCACTTCAACTCTACAACAAAGCCCACACGGTTACTTTAATTTGATTCATATCATTATCGAAATATTTATATATTTATAAAACAATATTCATTTTAAAATTTCCTTTGTAAGAATTTTAAAATTTCCTTTCAGTTATTATAATCTCTTGCAAGTATGTTTTAAGTAATTTTATTTCATTCTTAACTTCTAATCTCTTCCAAGTATGCTTTAAGCAATTTTATTTCATTCTTAACATCTCATTCTCAACTTGAACTTTTCACAAGCCTCTGCGGCCTTTTTTTTTTTTAAATGAAGCCATATTGAGGATGAATCTGGAACTTGATTGTTTCCATGAGGGCCAAAATGAAATAAAAATTAAGTAAAACATATAGACGAAAGAGTTGAAAGTAAAAAAAAAAAAAACAAAATGAAAAAATCCTTCTCTCAAAAGGTACAAAATGTCAAAACAAAATAATCTTATATTATCATTTTGTGCTTTTACCATGTCTCCCTCTTTTTATTTTGAAGATTTTAGGGGAAAAAGCCCATAAGAGTTGCATTAAAAACTATTAGGCCCAATTTTTCACTATGCACTGATTGGGTCAATTAAGCTCGAATTCGCACAAAAATTTTTTTATTTTATTTTTGCATGAGTGACTGAGTGACTCTAGCTGTACATAGAAAAAAAAATGCAGAGAAGAAGAGGGAAGAAAGAAGGAAGGAAGAAGAATAGAGGAAGAAAGGAAGAAAAAGAGAGAAAAAAGGAAGAAGAAGAAAGAATAAATGAAGGAAAAAAACAAGAAAAAGAAGAGAGGAAGAAAGGAAGAAAAAGAGAGGAGAAAGAAGAAAGGAAGAAGAAGAGAGGACAAAGAAAGAGGATAAAGAAAAGAAGAAAGAAAGAAAAAAAACCTTAATATCAATATTCCCTTCCTTCTTCCTCTCCTCTTCTTCTTCCTTTCCTTTCTTTCTTCATCTCCCCTTTTTCTTCCTTTCCTTCCTTCTCTTTTCCCCTTGTTTTCTACTCTCTTCTTCTTCATTTCTTCTTTCTTCTCTCTTCTTCCAATCTTCTCTGCGGTTTTTTTTTTCTATAGGGATGAATGCAAAAAAAAAAAAAAAAAAAACTTAGCTTCACGGAAAAAAATACAAAGAATAAAGGAAAAAGAGAGGAGAAAGGAAGAAAAAGAGAGAGAGGAAAGAAAGAAGAAGAAGAAGAAGAGAGAGAAAGAAAGCAAAGAATTAAGGGTTTTTTTTTCATTTCTTCCTCTCTTCTTCTTCCTTTTTTTCCTTTCAAGCTTCTCTTTTCTTCTTCCTTTTTTTTTTGTTCTTTCTCCTCACTTCTTCTTCTTCCTTCCTTCTTTCTTCTCTTTTCTTCTTTTCTTCTCTGCATTTAAAAAAGAATTTTTTTTTTCACGAATTCAAGCCAATTGACATAATCCGTGCATAGTGAAAATTTGGACCTAATCATGTTTAACGCTATTTATAGAGGCTTTTTTCCGTAAAATCCTCTTTTATTTTTTTCTTGATTTGTCATTAATTTTATTTCACTCTAGCCCCATCCAAATTAACATGCCACATGGGCAGTTGGCATGAGCGAGCTGGCTCATCCGCAAGTGGGTTTCATATAGGTTACACGTCAGCACGCTTTCCATAAGGCCAATTGGAGTCATGGAACATGAAAAAAAAAATGTGTTGATTCTTTTCTTGTTTCGGTTTTCATACGCTAGTACGAAGCAAGCAGCTTTCTTTCTTATCCTTAGCTCTCCAACTTCATTATTCAATGAAATCAGAGGATCTCTGGATGCAAGATCACAGCTTTGATGTGGCGATGCCATGTTTTGACCTGTTTCCTTTTTTGGGTTTTATTCTGTTTACTTCCCTTTCTCATCCATCTCCCTCTGTTTTATTCCCATCAGGTTTCAGCTGGTAGTTCCATGTTTTTTTTTCTGCTTCCATTGTTGGATTATCATCCAATTTTATGGCTCTTTTGGTAAGACATTCAAGTTTATGGTTGATTGCATTTTGAGCTATCTAATCCTCTTCTTATCTTATTTATCCGGTTTATGAATCTATCCCAAACCCATGAGCTTTGTCTGTTAACTCCATGCTTTTTTTTTTGTTTCCTTTATTGGGTTATCATTCAAATTGACAAGTGATTGTGTTTTCAGCCTCTTTCTCATCCACCTATTTGCCCATCTTTCCCATGCTCATCTCATTTAAAATCTAATTAGAGTGACTGACAAAAAATCGTCGTGATGAATGAGCAGAACCCAAATGATACCTGTGCTACAATTAGATGTACCAAACGATGCGATGATGATGGTAGGGGTTCCAGTTGTTACTTCGATAACGACACGTTGAGTGAAATACTATCAAGGTTGCCACAAAAAACTCTCCTCAGATTCATGTGTGTGTCCAAATCATGGCGCAATTTGATCTCCAATTCACTCACTTCAAGCCCTGTTTCCGGCTTCTACTACTGCACCAACACAATTAGGCCAAAGAACAAGCAAAAGGGGTATATACGTTTGACAGGCAGCAGCAGTACCAATTGCGGGGAGGTGATAGAATCATGGGTCACCACTCTGCGAACCTCTGATGTCAATCTGACTTTAACCCACTACTGCAACGGTTTGTTCCTTCTGTCCAATGAGAAAGATGTTCCCGCGGCTTACCATGTATGTAATCCTGCTACCAACCAATGTGTTGCTCTTCCTGAGCCACCCCTGGATCCCAACGTTAAAGACCCATATAAGTCCTTATCCGTATTGGCTTTTGACCCTGATAAGTCCCCTCACTACAAGGTTCTCCGCTTCTCCTCCACTCAGGATCCAGTATATGTGGACATCTTCTCTTCGAAGGAGCGCAGGTGGATTGATTGTAATGTAGCCATTCGCGCTTTCTCGCTGATTGATATGTGGTTCAAGGATTTTGTTTTCATGGATGGAGCTCTGCATTTCTTGCTTCGAAGGGATTCTCTATGTAGTTTTCACATTGAGGAAGTACGTATTCAAGCCATGAAGCTGCCCAAGGTAAAGTGGTCACCTTTTGGTGGTGAATGTGTAGGGAAATCTGAAGGTCATCTTTTTTATAGCGCCAACAATGGTTCAGAGATGCGTATTTGGATGCTCCAGAATCTTGAAACTCGTGAATGGGTCTTGAAGCACACAATCCGCAAAGAAAACATTGAAAAACACCCAGTTGCCAGCATTCCTACTCCTCGCTATTATCCATTCTCGCTGCATCCTTTGACATTTCACCCAGACTTGGATGTTATTTTCATTCAGATTGAAGGTAAGATAATATCCTATCAGTTTGGCAGCAAAAAGAATGATAATGACAGGGTGCTGGAAATCTGCACCATAGAAATTCACAGATACGTAAATATGGCAGTCCCTTACAAGCGCTGCCAGTATTCTCTGGATGAGATGAGAGAAATAGAGGATGACAGATAAAACTATGGACACTTAGAAGCCTGCTTTGTCTCCTCAGGAGAGGAACATTGCTGAAGAAAACCGCAGCGATTGGCAGAGGAGAGTCTGTGGAGGTCAATGCACTGCAAATCTTGGTTTTTATTCATGTTTTTGGTCGGTTGTCACATTGAGCCTCTCAATAACATTTTAATGCCAAGTGATTTATATTTTAATTAAGAAAGGTGACATTAACTGAGATCTTATTGTTTGTAGCTAACAAGTTCAAACGTGCATCTAACCATACGCTGCTATAAAATGTTTCGTTGATTAATTGTTTCTTATTTTTGTAGCTTATCAGCATCCCCAGAAACAAAAACAAAAGCACACACGACAAAAAAAAAAAAAAAAAGGCCGGGTACAAAAGGTGGAGGTGGTGGAGAATGAGACGGATGATTTGAAGATCTAAGGTGGTGAAGAATGAGATGGATGATTTGAAGATCTATCTTACGATGAATAGATAGAGGGTCTCCTTTCACCATAAATCTTCAGTGATGACAGCAAAACTAACCCGTTTACAGCCCAAAGGATTAGAGTGCAAAATCCTTTCTGGTGCAGCAGTATGTACGTTTTTCTTTTTTAATTCATGTCTCATTCCAATCATCTTATACTTTGTTCATCAAATATTTGGCCTTCGCTCTTCTTTGATAGAACCCTCCACTGCAATATATGCCAGCTTCATAAACCATATTCATTTGAACTGTGGTTCTGCGACACTGTTTATGTCGGTCTTAAAGTTCTTAACACTACCGTCAATACTTCCATATTTCTAAACAAATCATAGTTCTTCCAAATGAAAATCTGATGAGAACGGAATCCCACCCTAAATAAACTTTTACGGGTTCTTTCATGAACTGGAAGTGGAGGTCTTTACACTCATTTTCTGTTTTCAAAAGGGGAGGAGTGACCTGTTATAAATCCAATCCCTTCACTCCCATCTTTTTCCCATTGATATTGTAGGGACGCACACTAAAAATGGACCCACACTGAATGAACCACAACTATAATCAATTTATGTGAATGGGCAGTATTATACGTTGGACCATAAGACTTTCTTTTCAAATGTGAGAAATGAGTGCAACATATAAACTACAAGTACACGACACTTGTTACACAGCAATACTCAATGTCTCTGTCACACATCACTTCTGCAACATATAAAGTACAAGTACACGACACTTGTTGCTTGTGACTTGCTTGCAACAGATGAAGTAGGTTGGTTGAAGTCTTTAAGTTTTCCAAAATACTTCCATGTGGAGATGAAGCTTAATAAGTCCTATAGAAAATGGTGGAACCAGCGGGACAAGACTAGCCAGTGTTGCTTACATTTTTACGTTTCACAACCCCACCCCCCCCAACACACAACCACACAAAGAAAAAAAAAGAAAATACTGGCCTTCTTTAATTGTTGATCGTTTAACCATACCAAGTGCTTTTTGATGTTTGAAAAATAATATAGTACTCAATACCTCGGTAAATATTTCAGTGACTTGGTCTTTTGTTCTAATTGGTTCAAGTGTTATTTCTTTTGGATGAAATGATATGTACTTTAATGTGATTGGTCCTAGCATGAAAGATCAAATTTTCAGCTAACCTGATAGCCGATAAATTGTCACGGTGTAGTGACATTGGATCTTCAACTGGTTGATGTAGATTTTCTAACATAACTTTCAACCAAGCAAGTTCTTGGGCAGCTATAGCTGCAGATCTGTATTTAGCTTCGGTGGTCAATAACAACACTGTTGGTTGTCTCTTGCTACACCAAGAGACCGTTGTGAATCCGATGTTAAAGGAATACCCCATTGTAGATCTACGAGTGGTCTGATCTCCAACAGCACTAGCACTCTTTACTTGCCACAACACTTGTACTTCTTCACCTCTTTGTGTGTGTTCTCAATTGACTTCACTTGTGTTGCGTTTCCCTACAGATATTAGTTTGAATGTTTTTTTGGTATTGAATTCATTGAGTTTGGATCATGAGATTGATTTCCTCCTCGAAGAGTTTCGTACTGAGGAGAGGTTAGGCTTCTATACTATTCATGTACTAGGGTTTAGCGACACTAAATAAATACCCTCCATTTTGCTCACCATATGATACCACAATTACCTTCCTCGATAGTGTCTCACTCCCTTTGAAATCTCACCACCGTTTTCACAATCTAGTCCAATTTCCCACTATTAACGTTTTACATTCCCACTGGTGCTTCCAAGCTAAACTGGTCCGACAGGAACTGTCTTTCCCCACCAATTGCATTGAAACAACAGTACTGGTAAAGCATTTGAAAGCACCTTAGAATTCCTAGTTGGCACCCAGATCAGTTAGACGATTAGCACCCACCTCATTCGACTGGATATGAGATATGACTTGAGGGCCTGAGCCCATAGACATATGTAGCCAGGCCAAGTCTTTGGGTTGAATAGTTGGACCTTCCTCTAGGCCTAGTTACAAGAAAGCCCATCCCGACATACTTTTAATAGAAGGGCACAAATATTTTACAAATCAGCAGAAAAAAGCCTTACATGAGAATCAGAACCCAAATATTTGACAAAGCAATTTGACCCAAACCATTCACTCCCACGGTTCAACCCAAACTTGACCATCAGCCTAATACTACTGTTGAACCCTCTTACAACCAGGTAACATGAATCTAGGATACTTTCCTCTTTTTCTTTTTTATTTTTTTGCAAGTTACGATTTGTATATTTGAGTAGTTTTCAGGTGCTAGCCACAATATACAAATAAACAAAAATACAATAAAAGGAAGGCTATTTCACATAGTTGTTAGCTCACCAACCTGAACCCACATCAGCTGAGAACAGGAACCAAAATGGAGAACACCACCAACCGGGGTTGTGAAAACTAGAACAGCAAACAAAAGAAGCAAACCTCCTGGAGAATCCAATTAAGGGAGATGGACTGCAGTTGCCATGTGGTTATTGAAACTGCCTCGCAGCTGCTGTCAACCAGAAGGATGAATATAGGATAACTCCATAAGGCCTCCGACATCTGTTCGAAACTTTTTAAGTGCTGGTAACACGGGCCAGGTGTATAGTGGCTTTTACGTGTTTGGATAAGCAGAGCTAGATACACAAGTCCAAGTTGTCTTATTTTCCGCCATGACCAATTACAGTTAAATTCAATTTCAGGTAGCTAGAGTTGCATAATGAGATTGCTGAGCAAAAGAGTTCCTCGATCCAAACAGGGTTGACAAATGACAACCATGTACTTACTATCAGCACAAAGTCCATGGAAGATGTCCTTGAATATAAGCAACTGGAGCTTAGATTCAAGCAGCAAATAAAAGTTCTCAAATAAAGAATAAAACCCATGACACTGATTCAAATATAAAGCAGAAGCCTTACTTTGATAAAGAAAGATCATATGATATTTTTCACTTCACATTATATCTGCTGAGCCAATCTGCTTGGCAATATTCAACCAAATGATACAGTTAAATGTATACAGCACATTCTGATTCTACTGTGTGGTATCAGCATGTCTACTGACGAAAAGCTTGCTGATGTCTTCTGTCACAACATTGCTCCTGCCATATACAAAATTGATATGATCAGAATACATACTTTTCCTCCAAATGAACAGCATTATGGATATTTGCAATGCGTGCTAAACAGCTCATTTTGTTCTAGAAGAAATAATTTAAAAAAAAAAAAAACCACAACCTAATGTTGATATCAGTAAGTCCTAAACATTCCTCCAGCAAGATACAAAGTTGCCCCAAATGAACTGTTGTATGCATAATTGCAATTAGTAAGAACTAAACAGCTCATTTGGTTCTAAAAAAATTATTAAAAAATGCCCTGTATATATTCAGCTTCACCAGAACTCAGTACTAAAGGGTTATCTTCGGTATGGCTGTCAATGGAACAGAACCGAGAACATACTTAAGCTCCAATCCTACCCCAATAAAAATTTTAAGGACCTGAGACCAAGTTCAGACTCCTTTTTATACCGTTCAAATAATTACTTGAAATATATTACAAACAATTTCTTTAAAATTATATTACATACATTTCTATAGATACTTGTAATATACATATTTCTATAGATACATGTAATATACATAGGCAATTCTGAACCCCATGCACACCCACACCCCCACCCACCCCCAAATCCAACCACACACCCACCTACACACAAAAAAAACCCCAAAAAAGGGCCGCCATATGGTCTGGACAATTGGAGCAAGAGTAAATTTTTTTAATACAAAGCTGTTAAAAGTTGTGGCCTGTGGACCAAAGGATTAGAGGCATTAAATTGATCCCAAATTTGATATCTAGGGCTTACCCATATGAATCTTTCCATTCCCTCTGATTCCGAGATCCATAGGGCACCATGTGGGCATCCAGCAACCTACCCATATGAATCTTTCCATTCCCTCTGATCCCGTGATCCATGGGGGCGCCAGGTGGGCCCCTCATCCAGCAACCTCTCACAGTAACTTGAGAGATTTTCAACAGGAGCAAAATCCATAAACATACATGTATAACAACAAGATTTTTTTACATATCATAATACAATCTTTGTAGTACCAGTCCAATAGGTTTCAATCCCAAAGCCTGACTCCAGCCTAATAAAAAAAAAATTTTTTTTGCTAACCCGATAAAAAAAAGTCATCATAGATACATGAGAGGGCCAAAAAACCACCTTTCACACCAATCAATCAATCTCAATTGCTCCCCAGGGAAAACGTACTTCTGTTAAGAAACCTGTATAAATTTTACTAAAAAACTTAACAAACATCCAATTCATCCAAAGTTCTGGAAATTTTTTTGGAAAATTGTGGGGGAAAACTAATTATGTCTAGAAATGTTGGCCGGTTCATTAACATAATAATATCAGGGAGCACAATTGCATGCTCTGCCTCCTTGATGGAGAAGATCCCAACCAAGATAAGGATTATTGGTACCTATCTTCTTTTATTTTTAGAAGAAAAAGTAACTAGAACCGGTCCACTATGAACTTTTCGACTCAAAATAGATCAGATGTTATCCTTAAGTCAACAATTACACGAATTTTAGTAACTAGTTTTATTGCTTCAAACTTTGGCAACAGTTCCATTTTCTTTTTTACTTTATTTTTCTTAACACAGTAAGGCTTGCCGAAGTTGTAAAACTAAAAAGGGACGATTGTTTGTGTGAATTGAATTCCTAGGAGACAAGAGTTCATAAAATCGGCCGAATCCGAGTCAAGCCCAATTCGCTTCAAGTGTGACTCAGATGAGTCTCAACTTAACTGTGACAGAAGGGTTAAACCCCCCTATCTTTCCTCCATTTTTTCCCTATTCCTTCCCCAATATCCACCAACTCATCCTCATGTACCTCTCCTTCCCTATCATCTCCACCATCAATATTCCTTCCCTATTCATGCCGCCTTCACCGCTACAATTCTCTCCTTCACCTTCCCTGCCAACCCATCCACCCCACCACTGTCTCCAGCTCCGACTCTTTCCCCCCTCCGACAGAACCCATTTTCAGCTTGTTTCTGACTTGACTCGGCCCAGGCATATTCATAGTCCAGTCCAATTCCATGTTTTTAAACCTAGGTAGGAGCTATAAGAAATGTCTTCGCATGGAATTGGCTAAAAGTTAAAAAATAAAGGTGACAATCCCAAAATGATCATCAAATAATCTCCACTTTGACCAAAAATGACTAACCATTCATCACCCTAACAAATCAAGTCCTAGTAAAGGGACCAATTTACATCACCCCCTAGAATATTTTTGTTGGAACCAATTTTACCATGAATTCCTAAAAATCCAATATATGGAAACAAACATGCCCTAAATGAATCATAACTGACCTTCCACTCAGTTGAGGTGGGATTAGAAGGCCACCCACAGTATCTGGCACCTTTCTTGAATATGGCAAGTTCCCTTTCGGAAGTTTACCACGGGGGGGAAGCATTGACCCATTTGATTCTCTCTTCCGTGATGCACTCTCAGCCATGGCAGCTGCAACTCTAGAGGAGTGATCACCACTGCTCACTTGATAAGATGAAAAAGAAGGTGAATTAAGAAGCACTGAAGCATCTGGAAGTTTCTCAATCGATGGTTCAGATAAATGTGACGAAGTGTTTGACTGTTGAAATGATGAGGATATTACACTCCTGGAAACAAAAAAGTAAAACTTGAGTAAGAAACTTCACACTCCCAAGAAACAAACTGAAAGAAAAGAAAACATTATTGAAGAAAAGAAAGTAGAGGCATTAGTTGCCAATATTCTCAAAATTTGGAAAAGGGTATTATAAGACAAATTGTCTTCCACACAACAGCAATTTACTACAATGACAAGAAATAAAATAATAATAATAATGATAATGACAAATGATTGTATGCTGATGTCCACAAAGAAATTTCCATATGGAAGACCTCATTTAACTTATGTGGGGCCTGATTTTGGATTCATCCAAGAAATTCACATCACATGTCCAAGTGATTGGGTAGCAGCCAAGATTACATGACAGTGAGTAAATGTACACAGTTGGATTGATCAACTTGCACAAAAAAGGAGCTTAACTTAATATCTAATTTCATTTTTTTAAGCATTGATGAATAAATGTAAACCAACCATGCTTATCCTAACAGTTCTTTGGCATTGGAAAACCATAGGTAGGAAGGAAGAGAGAGAGAGAGAGAGAGATTACAGGTGTTTGGAAGGGAAGGGAAAATCTGAACAATATCGACAACAGTCGATGAAATAGTTTCAACGATGAAGGGCATTGTGAGGAACTTTTTCAAGACTGTAAATGAATTTATATTTACCTTTTTCTGCAGGACCAAAAAGCATGAAAGGGAGCACCTTTTCCATGACATTGAGGAAAGTAATACAGAATCTTCGATGAGGGAGTCGTAGGATAACAAGCATACATGTTCCCAATATTTTAGAAATGGGCAAAGTGTTGAGTTGAATTTTACAACTGTCTTGTTACATGAAGTTTTCTGGATATCAGAATATCAATAGCAACTGTAGGTACAGAGGAAATAGTATTCAAATGGATAAGATTCCTAGCTCAGTTCTCCAAAGTAAATGTTGGAACAGCACACTTTAGTCAAAGTTGATCATCCAGGGAAATGATCATCACTACAATGTCATTTACGAAAGGTTAAAAAAATCTCATTACTACAAACACAAAAGAAAAGATGACTAGAAGAAATAAAAAGAAAATAATTCCAGGTCTGCCTGATTGATGCAACCCAAACAAAACGTAAGATTGCTGCTAATCAGTAATCAACAAGATTGGAAAACTAACCATGCTTTATCCTAACAGTTCATTAATTTTGAAACGCATAACTAGGAGAAAACAAATTTCAAAGAAAGGCTACAATTTCACTGGTTTAGACGGAAGAAAGGGCAACATGAGCAAAATCCACTCTACATAGATAATGATTTGCAAAAATGAAGGGGTTTGCAAGAAACCATATGAACACCTGCAAAAGGTTTGAAGGCAGCTTTTTCTTTTTCCATATTATTTAGTGAAGGTATATCAACTCTTGAATGAGAAAGTTATGGGTCATGATGCGTTCGCAATTTTTTTGTAATGGGTTAACACATTGAGTAGCAATTTGTGGTGAGTAGTTAAATGAAGCAAATTTTCTGAACCAAAACTCTTTACCTTATAATGCTTAATACTAGAAATATCAAAGACCTGGCTTTTAATATCCAAATATGGAGATTGATAACACACAGAGAAAATCAATGTCTATCATAAGGGCAAAGCCTTCTCATTTCTCAATTCCTTTGAATATGTGAAAATATAAAAGAGAAGGGGTGCCTTGGCCTCTAACCTTGATGCCCACATACGGTGTGGATACGGTAGGCACACGCCATGGACACAGCAAGGACATCAATTTTGCACATAAAAAGTGAAGTAACAGATAGGATATGACATGATATGTTACCCATTTTTGAAGTATCTGTGCATCATAGCCTCTTAACACACTACATTAGCAGCAGTAGTTAAAAGAAGCCAAAACATTAATCACAACTGTTGATTCAGAAAAAAGTAATTAGCTGGAATAGATTCCAGGCTAGATTCTCAAAAGAGAAGTGTTCAAAAGGCACACTTTAATCAGAGTCCTCATCTAGGGGAAGCATAATGCTTAATAGTTGTCAAATTGCGAATTGTATCATGAATCATAGGATATTTTCTACTTTTCTTAATATGGATTAGAAAAATCTAAAAAAAATATTGAAAAATAAGAAAAGATTATAGAAGTCCACAATCTATTTATTTTTCACCCGTATTAACATCAATGCGTGACAAATATTAGCTTCTTCATAGTTCCATAAATCGGAATTGCATCGCAAAGTGTTCATGCCCATGAATCGAATTGGCTCATGAAACGTATTGTGAATTGTAGGATTTTTCATTTTTTTTAATAAAAATGAGCAATAGTTAAAAATCAAAAGAAAAAAAAAGTATCCATTCATATGAATCCCCATCCATTTTCCTATTTATAGCGGTAAAAATACAATGAAAAATAACTGAATAAGTCTATCATGCAATCGTATCAAGAACATCATGACATATTAATAAATTATAAATGTATGTGTAAATAGTTAAATAAGTTTCAGGTATTTATATATATATATTGTTGTCGTTAAACCAAAAATATAAAAGTAAAAATAAAATTCAAGCCATGAATCGTATACAATAATATATCTTTTAAAGTTAAGAAAGTTTTCATGAAGGGAAAAAAAACCAAAAAAAGGTTTAAAAGAAAGATATAGACAAGCACCAAACATATAGTCTAATGCTTTAATCAAATCCATGTTCTTTATTCATGTCTAAAACCTCCCCAAAGAAGCAAAATTCTAAAAAGGTTTAGTTAACAATTAAATAAACTTTTAAACGTAAAAATGCTTAAAGAAAGAAAGAATAAAGAAGGAAAAAAGGAAAAAGATTGTTAGTATTAACCTATAAGTTGTATCTATTCTCAATCAACCGAATCACTTGAATCGTAAGATTCAATGAAATGAGTATCGAATCGTAAGATTCACATTTGAATCCCAAGATCCACCTTAAAATGGAATTTGTTGAAAGATACAAATCGTTTTCTTTAAGATTGGAGATACGAATCGTGGATTTTGATAACTATTCCTATGTAAAAAGTTCAAAAGAAATCTAACGAAAAACTACACAAAAGAATAAAAGAAATAACAACGGAATATTTCCAGATCTGAGTTATCGAAGCACCAAAAAGACTTCGACTTGGGTTAATCAGACGTGGAATATGGCAAATGTAGCGTCGCCTCATACACAGCAACCATCACAAAGCATAAGACTGCCGGTAATCAGTAATCGACGCAATCTGTAAGCAAACCATGCTACAACAGCAACATAATAATTATTAAAAAAAAAAAAGGCCAAAGCATCAATCACAAATGTAGATATGGGGAAAAGAACAATTAGATGGATCAGATTCCTAGCTTCATTCTCTGAAGAAAAATGCTGAAAAGGCACACTTTAATCAGAGGTGATCATCTAGGGAAAGCAGCATCACTTTCACCATGCTTAAATAGACCCTCCCACATAGAAAAACGGAAATCTCATGAACAAATACACAAAAGGAAAGAGAACCAGAAAAATAAAAAAAAATAGAATATTTCCAGATTTGAGTGATTGAAGCACTGAAAAGAGTTAAAAAGCTATGATGCAAGGATACTTTAAGATGGCCAATGTATCGTGTCATATCGTATCTGATACCTCACTTTTTATGTATAAAATCACTGTCCATACTGTGTCCTTAGCGTGTCCTTGTTGTATTCATTCCATATCTGGGCATCATAGGTTATAAGTTAATCAGAACTGGAACATGGTAAATGTAGAGCCACCCCATACGCAGCAACCATCACATAACATAAGACTGTCAATGATTAGTAACTGATGCGATCAGTAAACCAACAATGCTAATCCTAGCAGTCCTTCGGACTTAGAAAACATAAGTACAAGAACACAAATTTCAGAGGAAAGATACGGTACAAATGGATTGCTTAAGAAAAACATATGGTTTCCAAATATTAGGGTGTTTGCAAGAAGAGTAATTGCTAAAGAGACAATGGTGTTTGAAATGAAGGAAACAAAGCACTCTCATCCATCCATGTTTATTCTTTTAGAGAAGATACAAAACTACTTATTTTCTTTCATTTTATTTCCAAAATTATCCTTCTCTTCTTACTCTCTTCTTTACAAGCCCAAATGAAAGAAACACTACATTGGGCCCTACCTATTGAAAATTTGAACTTTTTAAATGCACATCCTCCTATCATTCAACTCTACCAATTAGAAAATGTCTTCTCTCAAGCCTTTTGTGATTCACTGTTTAGGTTAATGCATTGGCCCAAAAACCCAACCAGTCAAGCATGATTTTCTAAGCACAATAATCCTTCAGATATACTTCTAAGATAATGCTTGTTTTTCAGAGGCAAGCCCGATTTTCATTCAGATTAGATAACCCAAATGAAAATTGGTCAAAATATTGGAGATAAATCTGATCTTCTCAATAGTCCCGCTTACATATAATTAATGATTGATTATTCAATATATACGATTTTCCTAATTTGCCAATGCCAACGAGTGCTCTGATTTTTATTTTTATTTTTTTTAATGGTGAGTGCTCTGATTGTTACCTGCTTATAGAAGTATAAAATTATCAATCTATATGTATTTCATAATTGCATTTTAGCTTAGAAGAATAATCAGTCATCAATTATAAATAAGATCAAGAAAGCTGAGAAAATCATATTCTCATACAATAGTTTGACACAATTTAATTTTGAGTTGAGTGATTTGAGCTCCATTTTGGATTTATATAACAATCAAGCTTGAGAAAATTAGATTTTGTTCAATTAGACTCACTTCAATTAGAGTTGAGTGATTTGAATAAAAATCAAGCTTGCATTTGAATATAATTAAGCTTAGGTTGAGTAAGAATCAAATGTGAATATGATGAGGTTACATTGACCGTGCAGGCTGAACCGCATTCCATCATAAGAATTTTTTTTTTTTTTGCATATTTGCAATTGAAAAATGTATAAGTAATTTTAGAAATTTTTTGCATATTTGCAATTGAAAAATGTATAAGTAATATTAGAAAAAAAAAAAGAGACAAACATCTTATACTTCATTCAGCAAAGGCTTTTAAGCCCTTAAAAATTTTGGTCTTCATTATTTCAATGTTTTGGATTGAGATAAATCATACCCGTTAACATGTTTCAGAAAGTGGGCATTGATGCGTAAATGACATGAATTTTTTAAATATATTTTATTAATCTTTTTATATAAGATTAAGCAAAAACTTATGGTTGCCAACTCATATCACATTAAAATTTGGCCACATACCATAAAAAAGGAGCATGTGCATTTGAGGGTTTCAAACCTTCAATAGCCAAGGCTCATTTTGTGTAAGAGTTTCACTTATTTTACTAAGGTTTGTCGAGACTTGCGTAAAAAGTAAAGTACAGCCTTGGAAATAAAGCGAACAGAAATAAGCACAGATTCCCAATAAAAAAATCCCAGGCCTAAGTCTCTTGCAAAAGAAGGAACCATGAGTACACAGGTCTTTAATTTCTTTGTTTCACAATGAGCTTCGTCTCGCCAGCATTTTAATTGCGCAAAACCATTTGAAGACCTAGGAAATGATTATTTACTCACCCTTTTCTGTAAGACAAAAAGGTTTTAAGGGAGCACTTTTTCCATACCATTTCGGGAGGGAATACATATTCTTGAATGAGAAAGGTGTGGCATATGTGTTCACAAGGAATTGACTTGCAATTTATGGTGCGCTGTTACATGAAGCAAATTTTTTTCTAACAGAGCTCTATACATTAGGCTTTTTTTTTTTTTTTTTGGTGAATGATCTATACACTAGGATGCTTAATATATGGAAACATCAAGAATCCGGCATTAAATCTCCAAAATGTAGATTGATAAACACGCAGGGGAAATCAATGTCGAGCTTTCTCCTCATTACCATCAAATCAGGAAAAAATATAAATGAAAAGGGATGCCTCTTAACACACTACCACAGAAACATTATGTAATCCAAAACACCAATCCTAATTTTCACTAGGTGGCAAAGAGCAGTTAGATGAATCAGATTCCTGGCTTCAGTCTCCGAAGAGAAGCGCTGAAAAGGAACACTTTAATCAGAGTTGATCATCTGGGGAAAGCACCATCACTTCAATCATGCTTAAATGTATCGTCCAATGTACGAAAGTCGAAAGAAATCCCATGAATCAAATACACAAAGAAGAATGACTAGAAGAAATAAAAATGGAACATTTCCAGATCTGAGAGGTCCAAGCACCAGAAAGACTTCGACAAAGGTTAATCAGAAGTGGAATGCGGTGAATGTAGCGTCGCCTCATACACAGCAACCATCATAAAACATAAGACTGCTTGTAATCAGTAATCGACGCAATCTGTAAACCAACCATGCTTATCCTAGCAGTCCTTTTTGGCTTTGGAAAGCAAGGAGAGGACAAAATTCCAATCATATAAAAAATGGTATATTTCCAGATCTGAATCGTTGAAGCACCCAAAAAAAAAAGGAAAAAAACTTCAACTTCAGGTTCATCAGAGCGTGGAAAGTGGTGAATGTAGCGTCGTCTCATACGCAGCAACCAGCACAAAGGTTGCCAGTAATCAGTAATCGACGCAACTGCGTTTAGAAAACATAGACAGCAGAGAACAAAACTGAAAGGATGGATGACTACACTTTCAGCTATTTAGAAGAGAGAGAGAGAGAGAGAGAGATTTACTGGTGATGTTGTGATTCTTGTGGCGGAGAAGAAGGTAAAACTGATTGCTTTGGATCCTTCTTTTCATCTTCTTCTTCGTCTTTTACTTGATTTGCTTCTTCTTCTTCTGCGTCGTCCTCTGAGGAAGAGGCGTAATCAACAAGCGACATTTTTTCCTCTCTCTTCTTCTCCTTTTATGGTAAGAAGAGCGAGATGAGACGATGCTAGGGTTTTTTTTTGTAGATGGTGTAAACGAGCCGACATCATTTCGCGACGACCCGAATATTTGAAACTAATACCGCATATGAATTGGCACAAGCCCATATCTGACGTTCATCCCGCTACTATTATTTATTTTCAGATTAGAAAATTAATGCCCATTAGGTGAAAAGATATAAGTTTTAGGGTCATATATCAAAAGGTTAAAGATGATTTAATGGATTGATGATAATTTCCATATCACTAAGTGTGGTTCAGATCATTGGATCCCCACGTTCCCCGTGGTGCTGGATGGTGCCCCTGGCCCCTTGATAAAATATTGTTTCTATATACTTTTATATACGGTAAAAATGGTAAATGAAACCATTTTGTGACTAACTCTTGCCTGAAATCATGCATCATTCGACCAAGTGAATTCATGTATTATCTACAACCAAGCTCAACCAAATTGTACATGGTTAAATCCAAAATTAAACCAATGTGAAATGAAGTCGGCCCAACCTCAGACTTATTCAAATTGCAAATTCCCCTCAACTGCTACATTGGGTTGAGCTCGATTGACCAGTTCACGTTGGGTAGGGTACAAGGGCAAACCCATATGTAGGCCTAAGGGGGCCATAACACCCTCAAGATTTCACAAAGCAACTTAAAAATTTTAATATTTTTTAACTTTTTTTACATATGGCCCCACCAAGATTTCACAAAACCCTTTTAAGTTTTTAATAATTTTTAATGTTTTTACATATTGCAACCCCCCCCCCCCCCCCCCTCGCGCGACACAAAAGCCACGAAAAAAAAATTTCCGAGCCCGCCCCAGCAAGGCACCCGAATTCCCCTGTTCTCTATTACTATATGCTGGAAGCACTGACTTCCTGAACTCTATAATGTGAGTTCCAACTAATTCAATACAAAAAGAAAATAATCATTGAAATCGACACACATAATAGCATCCAGGTCCAGGCTCCTAGCGTTGCCAATGATCCTCCTGCAATTGGATGCCCATCAATAGAACCCACTTGCCCTTGGAGACACCCAACATTTTAGGGTTTGGGCTGAGATAATGGGCCCCTGAACTGAACTAAGTACTTGCTTATCAGCCTACACTAATGAAAGAAGACATTCTTTGCAAGCAATGCAGAAGTTACCAAAGGTAAATAAATAAATGTTTAATTGAACGAATAAATTATAAAGTCCTTTACAATAAACGCTTAAAATATTCAATTAGTAGAAGTATTTACAAAATGAAACTTGGACAATTTCTCAAAAATAAATTGACCCTACACTTGGGTCTCTGGGCTGAGACATGAACCCTGGTGCCTGTATAAATCATTCTCCAACAAATATGATATGCATATCAATTTATTCAACACCTGTGAGATTTATAAAAACTTAAATAAATTTATTTCATATAAGTTTCAGCAAGAAATAATAACACTAAAATATCAGACATAACTAGGCATAATCCCAGTTAGTCACACGCCATTGGACATTCCCTCTAATTTTATATTAGAGGGTCCTTGCATGGTAATATCAGACAAGACTAGGTGTAATCCCAACCAGGCCAACTGACAATATCCTGTGTGAAAATGAGGAGTCCCAAGAAGGAGACTTGATGCTTCTGTCTTTCATGTTGAATACCCGCCAAGTATAACGAGCCTCTTCAAAGTATTGATAGTATATCTGATTCTCTTTGCACCCAATTTCAGTTGCATTGAATGATGCAGAATAGTGTCCAAAATACATATCTCCTAAGAACAGGACGCGATTCCCAATCCTTTTAATCCCCACCCATAACGAAGTCCTTATATCCAGTTTGAAGACTGCAAAATCATCATAACTGTTGGGATATTTTCCCATCCGATATCTTATAACCAGCAATAGCTCTTCACCAGATTCCACCAAGTGTGCAGATTGAGCAGTGGCAAAATAGGGTCGCTTTAGAAACTCTAGTTGGAATTGTGTACGAGTATTAGCAGCAGCAATAGCAGCCTCAGTAGCAGACAAAGAAAATTCTGGGTAGCACAGAAGATAAAGGTTCCTCTTTTTGAACAAAAGGGCATTTATTGGAACTGCCGGGGGAAATGATTCCACCTGCCATTCATCATCACCAACCCTACAAAATTTAATACCCCTAAATCCATATTCAAATGCGAGCACGGTACAGTTGGGTTCTGTAGGAGCTGCTGAAAGCTCAACGTGATTGATGCGGAATCCATTCCAACGTGGAAGGTCAACTCGGACGCCTGTAAAAGGATTGAGCAGAAAGATTTCATCTAGTGAATACCGCTTGATCATGAACAACCAACCATGAGATGAATTACGGCACAGGTAGTTTTCGTAAGATCCAGGTAAATTGAGCATGTAACGTCTGCCATGAAATGGACATATGAAGGAACAACAATTGTTATCAAAATGGATATCACGAAGAAGAAATGGAGAACACCGATCGAGTTGCTTCACTGATAGCTTCAATGATGCTGCTCTCCAAGTAACACAAACACCTCGGAAATTGATATGATCACAAAGATGCAATCGGATCGATACCAGATGGAGTAGATCCGCCGGAAGAACGGACCAAGATATCAGACTTTTCTGGCATTTGATATTCAGGTTTTTTGAGTTGAGTATTTCCTGAAGTAGTGGGTAGATAAAATTAAAATAAAAAACAAATACGTATTTATACATGAGTAAAGAATTCCTTACTCTGACACACAGTGGAAGTACACAATGGAGCCCACCCGATGAAAATTCAAGCCACTCAAATCAAATCCCTGCTAGTATGTAAGATATCCCCAAATTTACCCAATACGAGTGGTTTCCACCATAGGATTCACCACCTAAATAAAAACACAATTAATACAATTTTATGCTTTATTCATCATGTCTTAGTCAAATGTTCAATCTTGTGATAAGACCCAATTCTATTGGAATAAAATTTGGAGATATCCAATATTGTGACAAGACACTCCTTTTGATTGAGTTGGATTTCCAATAGGTAGGCCCATATCTATAGTTCCATCGTTCAACTTAGGAGTCCTCTAAATTAAAGCTTTAGAGGATCCAAGCTCATATATATAAAACGTCCCTTGTCAGTTTTAGAATTTCCTCAAGATACTCTCTTGAGCCTGAAACTCTATTGCAATTTGCTTGGTTCTATTTCATTCGCCTCAAAAGAGCTAATATATGAATGTAAATAGTGCCTTTTTCAGTTGGTACTCAGTGTGTAATGTTGCCCTCTATTTAATAAAATCTATTGTTGAGTGAAAAAAAAAAAGAACATATCTATACGACAATGTTCTCCTACAAATGAACTGCAAAATTCTCATTTGCAATTCAGATCTTGGGGCCCACTATGTTATTGGGGATACATGAATTCGATTTCCCATGAGACTCATTTACATATCCACTTGTAAGTGCAAGGTGGGGTTTGCATGAAAAGGTCTCTCATGGGTAAGGGTCAACCGAAAAAAAAAAAAACATCTCTTGGCCTTTTTACCATACATTTTTGTTAGATTCAGCCCAATGAATAAAGGTTTGATGGTAGTGAAATTGAGTTGGTGCCTCAACATGGCCAAAATAGTGTGAAAGGGCCAACACTAATCGAAGTGGGCCAAATGGGCCCTACATGGTTTGGGTGCAAATTTAGTTGCATGTCAAAGAACATTTTTGTATATATATAATAATTGTATATAATATGTAAACTTAAGACTTGCTTCTAGAGTGGTTTGTGACAGACAAATGTCAACAAAACTAAAGATAAAATTTTACAGGACAGTAATTAGACCAGCTATGACATATAGGGCATAATGTTGTCCAATCAAAAAGGATCATATAGGACAATAATGGCGCTTGTAAGAAAAATTTTAGCTATATAGGTGGATGGCCGGCCAAGGGAAAGAGGGTAGGTCGAAGAAGAGGTGGATGGAGGTAACAAAATCGGATATTAAAAAGTTTAACTTATCTTAGGATTTGCCTCAGGATAGGTCGGAATGGAAGAACAAAATTCATTTACCGAACCCAACATTGTTAGGACAAGTCTTTGATGATGATGTGATGATGATGATTATGATGTAATAGTTTCCTCACCTGGTTTACTCTCTTCACATGCAAGAGCTCTTTTGCCATTGAGAGGACCGTCCGAGCTAGTCTCTCTAGCTTTAGTAGAATGATCTGGAATAAAGCCCCACAGTTCATTTTGATAATTATTCCGTGATCTCTGTCTACTTCTATACTTAAAAAAAAAAGTGTTGTTAGTAACAAGAAAATGAATACTAAAGACGAATACTTGCCTGAGGATCGATTATGGAGGTTGCCTCACAATTGTGTAACCACTTATCTTTCTCGAAATAAAAAATAAGAAAAACAACAAAGATGTATAAGTCTATCTATTAGCTCTTCCCTAGAAATTTTAATAAGTTTGAAAACTCAAAAATCCGATCCCAAGAAGAAGATAGTTGCAATTCTTCTAAAAATATGACTAGAGAAAATAGGCCAGGGCTAAAAACTTTTTTTAAATTGCAATTAGTTTTAAAAATCTTTTAGTGGCTTTAAAATTAGTTTTCAAATGGGAAGGCCTTCACAAGAATTCTACAAAAATAATTAAAAAAATTGTAAAGCCCAATAAAATCTAGATGTCCAATTGTATCAAAAATAGAAAAACAATTCAAATAAATTATAAAGAAAACATCCACTAAAAAAACTACATATAATATCATCAAACTTAAAAAAAAATCTTAAAAACAACATCCCACGTTGAATTTATTACAACAAAAAAAATTCTTAGGCTCCAAAAATATTTTTAAGAAAAAACAAAAAAATATTGATTTCGAAAAAAGTTTAAAGGTTATTTAAGCGCGAAATCAGTCATCTGAGTCAATGGTTGTGGATCAAATTGTAGTATATATATATATATATATATTGCTTGGCTAGCTCACTAGCCAGCAAGTGGAGAATTAAAGCACCCACCAGGGATCAACAGGTGGGGAACTAAAGCGCCCACCAGGGATTGATCCCTGATGGGTGGTATGGGAAACAGGATGCCTACCACCAGGCCATCCCTCAAGTCCCAAACTGTAGTATTTATTGGTACGTATATTCAAAGCAAAGAGGAAAAAAATGTCATTTGAACTCAACCTCCAATTAATTATCATATCATAACATAAAAAGGCACATCCCATATCTTGCATTAAGAATAATAATTCAAAAAAATACACAATATTGAAATAAAAGTAAATTAAGGGACATAATTCATTGCACTAACTGAAACATATTTGTGCTTGAATGCAAAAAATTGTAGGGAGTTTCAACGGCTTGAATAAAGAATAATTCTCATCATCATCATCATCATCAAAGCCTTATCCCAACCTATTTTGAGCCAAATCCTTAGATAAGTTAAAAATAATATGACATTAAATTGACTATGCTACAAAGAAAAGTCTTAAATACTCAATAAGAACAAAAGCAAAAATAAAGAAAATACAAAGAGTACAAGACATGGCCCAATTTTTGTTTAACACATGCTTATTGTTATACCCCTCCGCTTTCACTATTGGAAGCATCAAACAAAGCCTATTGAAAGTATACTCAGGTAAGCTATGGCAAGAAGATTATTGATAAAAGAAGAAAATGCATTATTTAAACTATTATTAATATATATATATATATTGTGATGTGTGAGTTAACCAAAGACCATAGTGATCATGGTTAAGGAACTGGGTAGAGTCCATTAGTGGATGTGTGATTAGTACAAAAATGGGGAAAAACAATATCATCTATGTAATCAAAGCAATAACAAATCAAACTATCAAAATAGAAATTATGTTAGATTTCAGCAGGGAATACAATTTACATTCAAAATTCTCCGGTTCCCTTCTCCCTTTTGCTACAATTTACCACAATAAAAAAAGTAGGAAATAAGCAAACTTAAAATATGCATAAATTTTATGTTCAAATTTTTTTCGCTAGGGTCGGGTTTGAGTTCCAAGAAGATTGGCAACGGTGGACAGTGGCTGGGAAGAGGGATTTGGGTTTGGCAAGGGTGGGTTCGACTGGAGGGTGGGAGGATGATAGTGACAAGGGGCTAACGGGATTAGGGTTCTGGTGAAAGGTTTTCGGGGATTTGGGGTGTTTTTGGTTCGTATGGTTGTTGGAGACAAAACGGAGGACCTAGATTGATGGTGGCTTTCTAATGGCTGGGATTGGGTTAGGACTTAGGGATGTCAGGGTTGGTTGGAGGTGAGGATGGCGGATTCGGAATAATGTGAAGATCGCCAATAGGTGGTTTGGGTTTGATTACAATGGGATCTCTGGGTTCAGCAAATTTTTCTAAGCAGCAATTGGGGGTAGGGTTTTGAGATGAGGATTGTTGTTTGGCTAGGAGCGGAGACGGGTATGGGTCTACGGTTTCAAATCAAGGATCTGGGGCTATATGGGTTCTGTCTGAAGCAGTATGGGGCTTCCGGGAGTCATTGGTGCAAGCAGTGTTCGGATCTAGGGATAACTTAGAGAGGGGTGTTGGTGGCGGCTTGATGGTGACATCAGTGAAGAAAGGGGGCTGCAGAGTAGTAAAGATGATGGCTTTGCAGCAATGATCGGAAGCTGGGAATCTCAACCAGATGAGAATGATCTTCGGCTTTGATACCAATTAATGCGGAATTGAATGGATTCACGGGGCAGGCAAGGTAAAGATGAAGATAGAGGGAAAAAATTAGGCTCTCACCAAACTCCGATCCAGAGGCGTTAGAGAAATTTGGCTTTCACCAAACTCCAATCCAGGAGGCAAGAGGCATTAGGGATTTCGAGGAGAACTTGAAGGAACCTGGGGAAGATCCCAACACTTTCATTAATCAAAAATCACTTAGCCAAAAAGGCTTTACAATGCTTAAATAGATAAAAGACTAACCCTAAGACTAATCTAGACCATCCAATCACATTGACGGCCAAGATTAAAACATTTTATTAAAACAACTTAAAGCAAATAAAACACTAAATGAACTAGGATAGGTGGAGGTGAGTCAACCCACCGGGGACCATGGGTCTATCCTACATCAGAAACAAACCCTGTTGTTTTTAGGAGAGGTAGAGACTGGTGTAAGGTGAATATCTCTACTCAATTTTAACTAGGGCCCACTTGATTACCTAAGAGTAAGACAAGGAATGGTTAGAATTCGGATCCAAACTCATAAACAAAAAACCCTAATTGGAGCTTCCACATCACACCTTGCTGAGAAGAAGGTGAGGAGTTCTTATCTACTTACTCAGCAAGGATTTGTTCTCTCTCAGGGAATTCCTTCCCCAAAGGTAGTCAATAATGTCAAAGAAGCTGGCATCCTTGCGAGGATAGTTTCTATTCCCATTGAATAAACATTCAATCTAGAGGACCTTGATTTTAGGAGGTTTTTTTTTATTTTTTTATTTTTGGTTTGGGGGGGGTTGTGTTTAGATATTTACTAGAGTAGAATAGAGCCTCCATTAAATAGACATGAAAAGATGACGACATTAAATTAGAAGTACAAAATTTTAGAATTTCTCCCTTTTATGAAAGGATCATAAAAGGCTATTATTCCTTAAGGGTGCTCATGCACTTTGCTGGCTCGAGCCCAACCCGGGCCCAGGCCGATTTGGGCTAGTTTTAAACTCAGTCATAGAGAGCCCAAAGCCAAACCCAGCCATGGTGGGACCAATTGAAAAAAAGGAGTAATAGGAAAATGTATTGTATAGGGGACTCATTGGTACTTTCACAGTTCACACACAGACAATACCAAACAAACAGGGTAATTAAACACTCTCTCATAGTTATATGTATAACTTGGGGTACGCTCGAGTTCACAGTTTTCAAGGTCAAGCTTGGGTCAACTCCTCATGGCCCAATTCGATATTGGGTGAGGCCGGAACTATAGTTTAGAAGCCGGGCCAAGCCTGGATTTTCACTAGACTGGACCATGTAGACCCTGGTATTTCTAAGTATTTGAATGACATAATAAAGGATTCCTCAATAGAAGATCACTTATAACGAAATACCAAAGAGAAATAATTATTTCAATTGCAATAAGAACCTAGAACTTAACTGGGATTGAAATAGAGTACCTTGCGTTAACATCAATTTTGTAAGAGTCTAGGAGAAAGCAAGACTTGAGAACTTGTCATGAGGCTTGCAGAGAAGGAAAAATCATAGAGATGTCAAATTGGATGGATTAGGAAACAATGGCCAACACATTTAAAAAAAAAAGAGAGAGAGATTTAAAGAGAGTAGTACCTTGCGTCAGCTTGTAAAAGAGATGCTTTTCGTCTTGGTTTTGTAACCTGCATGACAATGAAAGGGTCAGGATCTTCTACTGTACTTAAATAAATAATTTTGAGAGAAACATACCTTATAAGAAGCAAATTGGTTTTGTTCAGGAGAGAGTAGAGACTGAGGGAAGGTGAATGTCTCTATTCACATAATTAATGGATGATCCTCTCTTCACACGGTACCCTCAAAAAAAAAAAAAAAATTTTGTGCATTTGTACATTGCCAAGAAGAAGCTGAGGGGTCCAGATCTACTTACGCACCAAGGATCTGTTCGCTCTCAGTGAATTCCTTCTCTGAGTACAGTCGATGATGTCAGAGAAGCTGCCTTACTTCGCTCACTGATCTTCAAAGAGAAAGGATTGCATAAACATTCAGTCTGGAGGACCATGACTCCGAGTGATTTAGATCACTAAGGTAGGCCAATCAATGTTATCTGCTATGGTGCCAACTTCAGTTGTAGTGAAATTTAAATTACCAACAGCGTGTAAAGGCTCTGTGATTTTGAGTGGTTTAGATATTTAAGATGAGTCATTGATGGATTTATAATCTCACTTGAACTTCTTATAGGATCACCTTGAAATGGAGTTATAATCTCGCTTTAACTTCTTTTAGGATCAGCTTGAAATCAGGCAATAATGAGGCTGACTCGGGATTGAGACTCAATTTCTTCGCCTTTTGGGCATAGGTGGATTCAGGTCTCTGTATTCTTCTCCAAGTCTGTTCATGGACAGGCCTATGCTCGCCATAGATCCAGCATATGCCCACCCCAGATTATATAACTTTTGGGATGAGACACACACACTCATCGTGAGGCCCCAGCATGTCTAATAATCCTAACTTCACCATCTCTATGGGGCCCCACATTTTCTTGGTCATAGGCCTAAAGGCATATTGAAACAAAATCAAAACCACTTTTCTGACGGCCACTCCATTGATGTACACGACGGCCTCAGAATTGACATCAATTGCAAAACCCTCTTAGTGCATGGTTATATGTTAATTTCATCAACGTTAACAAGAACCCCTTTAAAGAGGTTTTAAAGAGAGGAATGGATACTAGTAGGACAGAAAGAAATGATTTACAGGTAGCGTCTTGAGGCAAAAGGAAAAAATAACAAGCAGCGTCTTGACATACCTGTAGGGATGCGTCAATTGACATACTTGTGCCTCGCAGAAAAAGCACTAACGATGTCCTTAGGCGAAGAAGCACAGGAAAAAGCTCTAATCTTTAGTGGGACAACTTCTGGGAAAAGAAAGAAAATCTTCTGGGAAAACCCTAACAATGTCGCAATATTGGAAGAGAGAAAACACATGAAGAACTTGAATTCCTCTCAAATCTGAAACGAAAAAGAGGGAAACCTTGACATAGGTACCTGTAGGGATTCATTCGTCACTTGACTGAACTGAGTACTTGATGCTTGGGAAGAAGCCCTACCTAACGATGTGGTTAGCCGAAGAAAAGGAAAACGCTCTCATCTTTTTAAGTGGAAAGCTCTCATCTTTAGTGGAATAATAGAGAAAATGAAGTCGTTTTCTCAAGGCAATCTTGAATGCCCGTTGGCTCCGTTCCTGCTTGCCTCTATTAGAATTTAGATAAGATTGCCATCAAATTCGCAGATTTCTTGCTCTTAAGTGGTATATATAGATATATAAATAGAGGGCCCTTTTCTTGTGCATACGTCCTTCGTGGACTTTTCGTGCACACTCTTTGGTGGGGCTCACTATGGACCCTACAAAGGGATGAGAATGGGGGTTAAAAAGATCTATGTGAAAGCACACACACATATCAAATTTGGCCCTAATTACATATCCCTAACCCTTTCATCCATGGCTCACAGATTCATTCCATTCGATTGGTGTACAATCGATCAAACGATCCAATAAATTTGGATCCGACTAAAACTTTGGGCGAGTTGCTACCATGGGGTCTCATGTGTGTTGTAAGGTTTGGATTGAGTGATAAATAGGCCCCACCTATAGTTCTCACGAAAAAAATGGTGAGGGACGAATGCATATGAAGATTCTCCATACGAGGCCTTTTCCTGTGCATACGTCCCTTATGGACTTTTCGTGCACACTCTTTTGTGGGGCCCACTATGGACTCCACCAAGGGATGAGACTGGGGGAGTTGAAAAGATCTATGTGAAAGCACCCCACATATCAAATTTGGCCTCAATTACATATCCCTAACCCCTTCATCCACAGCTCACATATTCATTCCGTTCGAATTGGTATACAATCAATCAAACGGTCCAATAAATTTGGATCAGACCAAAACTTGGGGCGAGTTGCTATCATGAGGTCCTATTGTGTTGTAAGGTTTGGATTAAATGATAGATATGCCTCACCTAGAGTTCTCTACGAAAAAAATGGTAAGGGACGGATGCATAATAAAGATTCTCCATACATATATATAGTATGAGTGCTGCTATTTAAACACCGAGAATCTCTATTGGGTCAAAAAAATTTTAAAACGAATAAATTTCCAAAATACTCCCACATACCTCTCTCCCTCCCTCCTTTCTCCGCCCTTTTCCTTCCGACAGGTAGGATGAGAGCTCTCCCTCCCTCTCTCTTCCCATCTCTCTCCCTCTTCTTCTTTCTCCACCTATTCCTCCTTCTCTCCTCTCCTCGCCCTCTTCCTTTCCCCATCTCATCTCTTTTCCCTTTTCCTCTCCTCTCCTTCCTACTAGACCCCCCCCTTCTTCCTCTCCTCTCCTTGCTTCTTCCTCCCTCTTCCTCTCCTTTTTCCTCTCCTCTTCTATTCACTATGTTCGGCCCTACGCCGAACATGGCAGAGAGAAGAGGGGAGGAGGTGTGCTCTCCCTCCCTCTTCCTCTTCCTCCTCCTCTCCCTCCTTCTTCCTTTCCTCGCCTTCCCTCTTCCTTTCCTCCCCTTTCTTTTCCATTTTCCTCTCCTCCTCTTATCTCTCCGCCATGTTCGGCATAGGGATGAACTCCCAGTAATTGTGGGGGTGGGGGGGGGGGGGGAGGCTTTAGTTAAAGAGATTCCTTTAAGAATTGGGTTTGAAGCAAAAAGAATATGTAGTTTACTATGATAATTAGAGTGCTATGGATTTCAGTGAGAATGCTACATATCATGATCGCATGAATCACGTTGATGTCAAGTATCATTAGATTCGTAAGGTGATCGAGAAGATTTTATGAAGCTGGAAAAGATTCACATTGATAAGAATCCCTCGAACATCATGACAAAGGTTATGTCTAAGGAAAAGCTAGAGCTGTGTTTAGAGTTGGCAAGGCTGAATTCCCAGTAAAATGGTTCATGGTATCTTATGGTCTGAAGGGGGAGATTGTTGGCCAAGTGGGTCCAAACCAATTGGGTTCAGTGTCTTGGGTAATTTTCCTAATTGTATTAGAAATTTTTTGTTTGTTAAACAGTAGCTTCTTAATAGGATTAAGACTTTCATTTATCTAATAATAGAGTTCTTGGGGGATAAGGAAGTGATGATTATATTATGATGTAATCTGTAACCCTAGACATATGCTGATAATTCAATGCTGTAGATTCACAGATTGGAGGAGAACATAATAGAAAGTAGTTTTCCGTGGAAGTCGGTATCTTTGTCGAACTACGTAAATCTCTTGTCTTTTTGTCTGGTTGATTGTTGATCTTAGTTACCTACGCACACGCACGTACAACGGTGGTATCATATCCACAACACTCAATAGTCCCGCTTACATATAATTAATGATTGATTATTCGATATATACTATTTTCCTGATTTGCTAATGCTAACGAGTGCTCTGATTTTTATTTTTTATTTTTTTAATGGTGAGTGCTCTGATTGTTCCCTGCATATAGAAGTATAAAACTATCAATCTATATGCATTTCATATTGCATTTTAGCTTAGAAGAATTATCAGTCATCGATTATAAATAAGACCAAGAAAGCTGAGAAAATCATATTCTCATACAATAGTTTGACACAATTTAGTTTTGAGTTAAGTGATTTGAGCTCCATTTTGGATTTGAATGACAATCAAGCTTGAGAAAATTAGATTTTGTTCAATTAGAGTTGAGTGATTTGAATAAAAATCAAGCTTGCATTTGAATATAAGTAGGTCCAGATTGAGTAAGAATCAAATGTGAATATAATGAGGTTACGTTGACCGTGCAAGCCGAACCACATTCCATAAAAAAAACATTTTTTTTTGCATATTTTCAATTAAAAAATGTATAAATAATTTTAGAAAAAAAAGAGACAAACATCTTATACTTCATTCGGCAAAGGCTTTTAAGCCCTTAGAAATTTTTGTCTTCATTATTTTAATGTTTTGGATTGAGATAAATCATACGCGTTAACATGTTTAAGAAAACATGTTTGAGAAAGTGGGCATTGATGCGTAAATGACATGAGTTTTTTTTTATATATTTTATTCATCTTTTCATATAAGATTAAACAAAAACTTATGGTGGTCAACTCATACCACTAAAAAATTTGGCCACATACCATAAAAGAGAGCATGTGCATTTGAGGGGATCCAACCTTCAATGGCCAAGGCTCTTTTTGTGTAGGAGTTTCACTTATTTTACTAAGGTTTGTCCAGACTTGAGGAAAATGTAAAGTACGACCTTGGAAATAAAGCGAACAGAAATTAGCACAGGTTCCCAATAAAAAGATCTCGGGCCTAACTCCTAAGTCTCTTGCAAAAGAAGGAACCATGAGTACACAAGTCTTTCATTCGTCTGTTTCACAATGACCTTTGTCTCGCCAGCATTTTAATTGCGAGAAACCATTTGAAGACTTAGGAAATGATTATTTACTCACCCTTTTCTGTAAGACAAGAAGGTTTTAAGGGAGCACCTTTTCCATACCATTTCGGGAGGGAATACATATTCATGAATTAGAAAGGTGTGGCATGTTTTGTTCACGAGGAATTGACTTGCATTGGGTTGAGCTGGATTGGATGGGTAAGATTGGGCAGGGTACCCGAATTCCCCTCAGCAAATTCCCCTGCTCTCTATACTATATGATGGAAGCACTCACTTCTTGAACTCAATAGTGTGAGTTCCTACTAATTCAATACAAAAATAAAATAATCATTGAAATCGACACACATAATAGCATCCAGGTCCCAGGCTCCTAGCGTTGCCAATGACCCTCCTGCAGTTGGATGCCCATCAAAAGAACCCACACCCAACATGTTAGGGTTTGGGCTGATATAATGGCCCCGTGAACTGAACTGAGTACTTGCTTATCAGCCTACACTAATGAAAGAAGACATCCTTTGCAAGCAATGCAGAAGTTACCTAAGGTAAATAAATAAATATTTAATTGAACGAATAAATTAGAAAGTCCTTTACAATAAAAGCTTAAAATATTCAATTAGTAGAAGTATTTACAAAATGAAACTTGCGCAATTTCTCAAAAATAAATTGACCCTACGCTTTGGTCTCTGGCTGAGACATGGACCCTGGTGCCTATACAAATCATTCTCCAACAAATATGATATGCATATCAATTTATTCAACACTTGTGAGATTTATAAAAACTTAAATAAATTTATTTCATATAAATTTCAGCAAGAAATAATAACATTAAAATATCAGACATAACTAGGCGTAATCCCAATTAGTCACGCGCCAATGCACATTCCCTCTAATTTTATATTCGAGGGTCCTTACATGGTGATATCAGACAAGACTAGGTGTAATCCCAATCAGGCCAACTGACAATATCCTGTGTGAAAATGAGGAGTCCCATGAAGGAGACTTGATGCTTCTGTCTTTCATGTTGAATACCCGCCCAAGTATAACGAGGCTCTTCAAAGTATTGATAGTATATGTGATTCTCTTTGCACCCAATTTCAGTTGCATTGAATGATGCAGAGTAGTATCCAAAATACATATCTCCTAAGAACAAGACGCGATTCCCAATCCTTGTAATCCACACCCATGACAAAGTCCTTATATCCAGTTTGAAGACTGCAAAATCGTTGTAACTGTTGGGAAAATTTCCAATCCGATATCTTATAGCCAGCAATAGCTCTTCACCAGATTCCACCAAGTGTGCCGATTGAACATTGTCAAAATAGGGTCGCTTTAGAAACTCTAGTTTGAATTGTGTACCAGTATTAGTAGCAGCAATAGCAGCCTCAGTAGCAGACAAAGAAAATTTGGGTAGCACAGAAGATAAAGTTTCCTCTTTTTGAACAAAAAGGCATTTATTGGAACTGCCGGGGGAAACGATTCTACCTGCCATTCATCATCACCAACCCTACAAAATTTAATACCCCTAAATCCAAATTCAAATATGACTACAGTACAGTTGGGTTCTGTAGGAGCTGATGAAAGTTCAACTCGATGGATGTGGTATCTATTCCACCGTGGAAGGTCAACTCGAGTGCTTGTAAAAGGATTAAGGAGAAAGATTTCATCTTGTGAATACCGCTTGATCATGAACAACCAACCATGAGATGAATTACGGTAGTTTTCGTAAGATCCTGGTAAATTGAGCATGTAACGTCTGCCATGAAATGGACATATGAAGGAACAACAATTGTTATCAAAATGGAGATCACGAAGAAGAAATGGAGAACACTGGTCGAGTTGCTTCACTGATAGCTTCAATGATGCTGCTCTCCAAGTAACACAAACACCTCGAAAATTGACATGATCGCAAAAGATGCAATCGGATCGATACTAGATGAAGTAGATTCGCCGGAAGAACGGACCAAGATATCAGACTTTTCTGGCATTTGATATTCATGTTTTTTGAGTCGATTATTTCCTGAAGTAGAAGTGGGTAGATAAAATTAAAATAAAAAACAAATATATATTTATACATAAGTAAAGAATTCCTTAGTCTGACACAGAGTGGAAGCACACAATGGAGCCTACCTGTTGAAAATTCAAGCCACTCAAAATCAAATCCCTCCTAGTATGTAAGATATCCCCAAATTTACCCAATAAGAGTGGTTTCCACCATAGGATTCACCACCTAAATAAAAACGCAATTAATACAATTTTATGCTTTATTCATCATGTCTTAGTCAAATGTTCAATCTTGTGATAAGACTCAATTCTATTGGAGTAAAATTTGGAGATATCCAATATTGTCAGAAGACACTCCTTTTGAGTGGGTTGGATTTTCAATAGGTAGGCCCATATCTATAGTTCCATCGTTCAGCTTAGGAGTCCTCTAAATTAAAGCCTTAGAGGATCCAAGCTCATATATATAGAGCGTCCCTTGTCAGTTGGACTCCTAAATTAAAGCCTTAGAGGATCCAAGCTCATATATATGGAACGTCCATTGTCAGTTATAGAATTTCCTTCAAGATACTCTCTTGAGCGTGAAACTCTATTGCTATGTGTTTGGTTCTATTTTATTCGCCTCAAAAGAGCTAATATATGAATGTAAATAGTGCCTTTTTCAGTGGGTACTCAGTGTGTCATGATGCCCTTTGTTTAATAAAATCTATTGTTAAGTGAAAAACAAAAGAACATATATGTACGACAATGTTCTCCTGCAAATGAACTTGCAAATGAACTGCAAAATTCTCATTTGCAATTCAAATCCTGGGGCCCACTTACATCATCATCATTTTTAGAGCCTTATTCCAACTATGTTATTAGGGCTACATGAGTTCTATTCCCTATGAGACTTACTTACATATCAACTTATAAGTGCATGGTGGGGTTTGTATGAAAAAGTCTCTTATGGGTAAAGGGTTAACCAAAAAAAAAAAAAAAATTTCCCGTAGCCTTTTTACCATATATTTTTGTTAGATTCAACCTAATAGTGGATAAAGGTTTGATGGTAGTGAAATTGAGTTGGTGCCTCAATATGGCCAAAATAGTGAGAAAGGGCCAACACTAATCGAAGTGGCCCAAATGGGCCCTACATAGTTGGAGTGCAAATTTAGTTGCACGTCAGAGAACATTTTTGTATATATATAATAATTGTATATAATATATAAGCTTAAGACTTGCTTCTAAAATGGTTTATGATAGACAAATGCCAACAAGATTAAAGACAAAATTTTACAAGACAGTAACTAGACTAACTATAACATATGGGGAAGAATGTTGCCAATCAAGAAGCATCATATAGGACGCTAATGGCGCTAGTGGGAAAAATTTTTGCTACACAGGTGGATGGCCAGCCAAGGAAAAAGGGGTAGGTCAAAGAAGAGGTGGATGGAAGTAACAAAATTGGATATGAAGAAGTTTAACTTATCTCAAGATTTGCCTCAAGATAGATTGGAATGGAGAAATAAAATTCATATATCCGACCCAACATTGTTGGGACAAGTCTTTGATGATGATGATGATAATGATGATATAATAGTTTCCTCACCTGATTGACTCTCTTTGCATGCAAGAGCTCTTTTGCCATCAAGCTAGTCTCTTTAGCTTTAGTGGAATGATCTGGAATAAAGCCCTATAGTTCATTTTGATAATTGTTCCATGATCTCTATCTCCATATATACTTAAAAGAAAAAAAAAAGAGCTGTGAGTAACAAGAAAATGAATACTTGCTTGGGGATCGATTATGAAGGTTGCCTCACAATTGTGTAACCACTTATCTCTCTTCAAATAAAAAAGAAGAAAAACAACAAAGATGTATAAGTCTATCTATTAGCTCTTCCCTAGAAATTTTAATAAGTTTAGGACTCTCCAAACTTGCAAACTCAAAAATCTGATCCCAAGAAGAAGATACAATAAAATCTAGATGTCCAATTGTATCAAAAATAGAAAAACAATTCAAATAAATTATAAAGAAACATCCACTAAAAAAACTATATATAATATCATCAAACTTTAAAAAAAATCTTAAAAACAACATCTCATGTTGAATTTATCACAACAAATAAAATTCTTAGGCTCCAAAAAGATTTTTAAGAAAAAACAAAAAAATACTGATTTCATAAAAAGTCTAAAGGCTATTTAAGCATGAAATGAGTCATTTGAGTCAATGGTTGTGGATCAAATTGTAGTTTTTTTTTTTTTTTTTTGCTTGGCTGGCTCACTGGCGCAGGTGAGGAATCACTACAACAAAATTCACTTTTGCCAACACACAACAAAACGTTGGAAAAAATCAATAAATGTTGGCAACATACTTTACCAACCCAAAAAAATGTGTTGGAAAGGTGTTGGTAAAAGTATGTGGGGAGTGCCTTTTGCCAACACAAACAAAAAATGTTGGCAAACTTTGATCTTTACCAACATAAAATGGTGTTGGCAAAATTAGATATAACATGTTGGCAAAGCAACTTTTGCCAACACAAATTAAAAATGTTGGCAAACGTTGATCTCTACCAACATAAACGGGTGTTGAGAGAAGTAGAAAAATAGGTTGGTAAATAAACTTTTGCCAACACAAACAAAAAATGTTGGCAAATTTTGATTTTTGCCAACACAAAATGGTGTTGGCAAAATTAGAGATAACAAGTTGGTAAAGCAACTTTTGCTAACACAAATTAAAAATGTTGGCAAAAGTTGATTTCTACCAACATAAACGGGTGTTGAGAAAAGTAGGAAAACAGGTTGGTAAATAAACTTTTGCCAACACAAATAAAAAATGTTGGCAAATTTTGATCTTTACCAACGCAAAATGGTGTTGGCAAAATTAGAGATAACAAGTTAGTAAAGCAACTTTTGCTAACACAAATTAAAAACGTTGGCAAAAGTTGATCTCTACCAACACAAACGGGTGTTGAAAAAAGTAAAAAAACAGGTTGGTAAATAAAATTTACCAACGCAAAATACAATGCTACCACAAGTTAAACTTTACCAACACGCTATGGTGTTAGCAAAAGTAAGAAAAGAAATTGGCAAAACAACTTTTGCCAACACAAAATGCATTGGTACACAGAAATGCGTTAGCACACATAATTTGTGCTGGCAAAAGTAATTTTGCCAGTTTTTTTAGTTTTGGAAAAAATGTTTTTGCAACCTGTTTATACCTGTTTATATCACATCCAAACACATTAACAATACAGTAAATACAATTCCAAAATATGAGCACATAAATGAAACATTTATATTAAAAAAGTTAACATATACTTCAAAACATATATATCACATCGAATAAACATCAAATGTTTGCAAATATCTTAAAAGAAAGATAAAAAAATATCAAAGTACATATATCAAACTAGAAGTCTGTCTATTGCAAAACAGATGCTAACCAAGAGAAGCCTCATCATTCCCTCCAGCCAATGTGGCATCACCACTACCGCTCCCTGGACTAAATATAGGGACGCTAGCTGGATCTATCCCTGTTTTTTCAGCCACCATTAGCAAAAAGTTTTGAACTTCTGACATTTGACTCTGATATTTAGCAACCTGCTGGCGTAGAGTAATCAACTCAGTATTAGTTGCTTGAGACTGTGTAAAAGATGAACAGGTGTTACGAATCCCGTATCCCAATGTGTAGGCCGACCTCTTTCCAAGCACTTCTTGAGAAACTTGCATCTCAATCTGTGGATCTGGGACATCTGACTGCGACAGTGAGGTAATCTTTTCCACCATGATAGCCTATTAATTTTGAATACATTAACCTCCAACAAAAATATAACAATGTAGTTTTGGGTGTTTATTGCAAATGAGTTAGGTATACGTACATGACGTTGCTCAGCAATGTCGTTTATCCACACACCTCCCTTTTTATGACGTTTGTGGGTGTCTGCGAATCTATCAGGCATAGACTGTTGTACACCACTCTCCTTTGTCTATTATTTCATTTGATAAATCAATTATACTAATTAAACACTGAATTTTATAATAATACTGTAAGAATTTCTAAATATGCACTCACAGCAATATCAGCTCGGGACGCAAATGATCTGGAGCCGCTTGTATGATTATATTTCAGGGCAGCTCGAGCAATTTTCCCATTCTCTGACTTTTTCTGCAAGGAAAATATAATCAATTAACAAGATGTGTATATAAAAAAAGAATTGGAAGTAAAAGATTGACAATTTTTGTATATTTATATAAATTACGAAGAGTAGCTCTAGGCTATATACCTTCCACTTGTCATTATTCTCCCACACATTTTCGATCATCCACACCCAGTCATCTGGTTTACAAGGAGGATCTTTAATGCTCTTGAGGTCAGCCACTCCCTCCTCCTTAAGCGCAAGGTACCGCTTGTGTAAAATGCTTTTCCAATACTTCAACAATTTTTGGCACCTTTTATCAATGATACTTCTGACCAACTCATTATTTGTGTAATCCCCAAAGTCAAAGGTTTGCTGCATTTGGAAACAACAAAATTACTCCAGTTAAAATCATAAATAATATGTTTGAAATATATACATTATAAAAATTACCGAAACTCTTTGAATAATTGACTCCCTTAATCCACTATCAAGTTTTGCAAACTTGATATCTCGGAGTGGTACAAAAGATCGAATTTGTTCTCCAAGAGCACTCGCCAAGGAAGGGGCCCAATAACCCACTATTTCCTTTTGGTCAAAGTCAATTTCAACTGGAATGGCATGACCGAGTTGTTTTCTAAATTTATCCGCGCTCAAACCCCGGAACGCACCACGTCCATGCATTTTAGAAGGTGCTGGAACCGATGCTGTTAAGACAATAATTTAATTTGAATTAGTTTATAAAAAATATTAAAGTAAGGACAATTTGTTATGTATATATAAAGCTATATATTTCTCACCAACGCTGCTACCAATAGTAGGTGGACTGGTCATCTGGTCAGGTAGGGCGGGTTGTGGGACTTGATTAACTATAGCCACCACAGGCATGCTCACTGCATGATTGGCTTCTATTGGTGAAGGTTGCGTTGAAGATGAACCATGGGCATGCCCTTCACATGATTGACCCCTGCCTCTTTTCTTTGACCACGGGGCCATATGTTTGACCTAGCATAGCAGAAAAATGAAGTATTAGTATATGAGTCAATAATTGGAAATAACTTGATATATTTAGAAACAACTTGATATATATGCAAATGTGATTATAAACAAAAAATAGGAAACATATTTGAGACACACATTACCTTCGATGCGTGAGAACCAGCATACTCATCATCCTCATAACTACCAGTATCTTCACTGGAAGAACTCTGTCCTTCCTCACCCTCGGGTGGTACATACTCCTCGTCATCATCATTTGCCACTGACCTTATTCTCTTTCCCTCTCTTTCGCATGTACTCGTGGTCCGTCTATGTGAACCGAGCATCAAATCTGCCGCCTTACTTAACCCTAACTCATGAAGTTTCTTTGAGTTCTCCTCAATAGTTTGCTTTCTCTTCTTCTCCAAAGCATTCATCTTAACTCTCTTTACCCACCCGGGCATGACAAACGATTTGCCGGCTTTAGGCATTTTTTTGGCAACTATATATGAACATGTTATTTAATAAAATGAAATATGACATAAATCAATAATATGAAATGAAATATGAAACAATATTGAGACATTTAAACAAAAAATGACTATTCAATCATAACACATGTCCATACATGATTAAAGTAAAGAACAAAAACTACATCTGATAATCCATATCAAGATCTATATCAGGAGGCAATCTCTCCATCCCATCGTCTTCGTCATCTACATACTCTGCCAAGGTGTCATCCTCATCACTGTCATCATTTATATGCTCTGGCCTTATGTCATTGATATGAATGATCTCGGGATCCCTATCATCCCTATGGTAAGGAAGATCTATGTCTTCATCATGGATTGAGAGACCAGAAGTGGATTTATCTTGTTGAAATGCATCAGCATCATCTCGCTCTGGAACATCCCATATTCCACGGTGCCTAACCCGTTCTACAATTCTCCAATTTTTGCCTTTGCTAGTATCATTAACATAGAATACTTGACTCACATTACTTGGTAAGACAAATGGATCATCTTTATACCAACGCCTTGTAACATCAATAGATGTGACATATTTGTCATTGTAAATTCTGCTTCTATGACCTGTGTTATACCATTCACATTGGAACAGAACCACTTTACCCCCATGTAGATATCTCAACTCCCATATTTTGCATAGATAACCATAGAAATCAATCTGTTTTCCTTTATGGTTCCCTTCCACGACCAACCCACTGTTTTGGCACCTACGACGGCTTTCACGGTCTCGAGTATGGAATCGGATGCCGTTAGAGATACATCCAGAATAAAAATCAATAATAGGATCGGGACCATTTGCCAATGACCAAAGTTCTTCAGTTGCTTCTGCTGACCCTTGAGTTCGCAAATCATTCATCTACATTATCAAAATATGAAAAGTGCACTATGTTAATATCAATTGTGGTATAGTTCATTATAACTGAGTGGTTTTCTTTTTTTTAATATATCTTACCCGTTTTTTGAACCAATTTGGAAATTCTTCTTGCTGTACCTGAGCTATGTCACGTCCTTGTGGAATTTGCACAATACTCTTGTGTTCTCTACTCAAGGAAATCTTAGTTCATTAGTATCTAAAAGCTGTATAAAAATAAATGAGTGTAAGAGCTATATGTACATGTAATTAGACCAAACTACATACTCTAAATAAGGTAGGACTTCGTCTGTATTGTATAACACAAACCAATGCGCCATTTCCTTTTCCCTCTGTGAAGGGTTGGAAGCCCTTGAGATAGGTGAGAAAAGACGGACATGTTGGGAGAAGATCTCCATCCCAGAGCCACGTCCGCCACCATCGTCATTCCGTTCTATTTTATCAAACCCTTTTAGGTACATTGAACAAAATGTAAGGCACTCTTTGACAATATATGACTCGGCTATTGAACCTTCAGGACGTGCTTTGTTGGTTACATACCCTTTTAGTGTTCCAAGAAACCTTCAAACAAACAACAATTATATTATAATTACATAAGGAAGAGAATTACACAAATGAACAACGAATTCACCATAAGAAGGTATCATTTACCTCTCGATCGGGTACATCCAACGGTATTGCACCGGTCCAGCAAACATAGCCTCACGTGGCAAGTGAATAGCTAGATGGACCATCACATCAAAGAAAGCCGGAGGGAAGATCCTCTCTAGCTTGCAGAGTATGAGAATTATTCTTTCCTGTAATTTTTCCAAATCACTCAGCCTTAATGTCTTCGAGCAAAGCTCCTGAAAGAAGCTACCCAACTCAAATAGTGTCGTCCATATCTCCTTGTTCACAAAACCACGCATGCCTATAGGAAGAAGACGCTGAAGGAGGACATGACAGTCATGACTTTTCAAACCTGATAACTTGTCATTTTTTGAGCTGACACATCTCGAGATGTTGTCTGCATAACCATCCGGGTAACAGATCGATTTCAAGAATTCACAAAAACCATCTATCTGTTTTGGGTTCAGCGTGTAGATTGCTGGAGGCTTCACAATGGATCCATCTTCATTCCTTTTTAGGTGTAATTCTGGCCTTATGTGCACATTTTCCAAATCATCACGGGCCTTATAAGTATCCTTATTCTTCCCATCTATGGCCATCAGAATTCCATAGCAGTTTTCACATATGTTCTTCTCAATATGCATGACATCGAGGTTGTGCCGAAGATTCAATGATTTCCAGTATGGTAGCTCCCAAAAAATGCTTCTTTTTTTCCAACCTATTTGTTGATGGTCACGAGGTCTTTTCTTGTTAGAAGGAGCCTTCCCGAACTTGACTTCCCGCAGATGATCTTCTTCCACCTGAGCTACTACCTTTTCCACCGGTAACTCTAAGGATCTTGTCTGAAGCTCACAATGTCCATCAAACCTTTTGTCCTTCCTCCAAGGATGGTTCTTAGGCAAGTAAGCTCGATGGCCCACCCACCCAAGCTTATCTATCAACCTGCGGGACATTGGATTATCGTTGCAAATGGGACAAGCATAGTAACCTTTTGTTCCCCACCCAGACACGTCACCAAATGCAGGGAAGTCATTTATAGTCCACATGACAGCTGCATGCATCCGAAATATCTTTTCAGTCGAAGCATCATAAGTCAAAACCCCCATCTCCCATAGATCCTTCAACTCGTCAATTAATGGCCTTAAGTAGACATCAATGTCCTTTCCTGGTTGATTCGGCCCTGGAATAAGTAAAGATAACATGAAAAATGGGTCCTTCATTGCCTTCCAGGGTGGCAGATTATAGGGCATAAGTATTACCGGCCACATGCTGTAAGAAGTGCTCAAGTTTCCAAAAGGGTTGAACCCATCGGTGGCTAAGCCCAACCTTACATTGCGGATCTCTTGAGCAAACTTTGGATAATTCCGATCAAAGTCCCTCCACTCCTTACAATCGGCTGTATGACTCACTAACCCTTCATCGAGACGCTTACCACAATGCCATCTCATGTCATTCGCTGTCATCTTGGACATATACAATCTTCGCAACCTCGGTGCCAATGGGAACCAACGCAGTATCTTGTGAGGAATCTTCTTACCCCGGCCATCATTAACCTTGTACCTAGACTCCTCACATATAGGACATCTTTCCACTTTAGCAGTCTCCTTCCAGAATAGTGCACAATCGTTTTTACATGCATCGATAAGCTCGTACCCCAACCCCAAGTCACGAAGTAACTTCTTGCACTCATACATTGATCCGGGAACTATATTTTCCTTTGGTAAGAACTTCTTGAATGTCTCCAACATCTTGTTAAAAGAATTATTGCTCCACCCGTATTCTACCTTCACTTGTAGCATCTGAATGACGAACGATAGTAGAGTATCTGACTCCTTACATCCCGAGTACAAGCCTTGTTGAGAGGCCTCCAACATTTTCTCAAAGTTCTGTACATTCTCTAGCTCTATGGTATCATCCTCTATGTAAGTCCCCCTATAATGGTCCTCCATTAATTCATCAATATCACGATGGTCCTCGTCGAATTCATCCACAATCTCATCCGACTCATCAGGTTGTGGAATCTCCCCATGATCTAACCAAACAGTGTAGGATTCCCTCATCCCATATCTGAGTAGATGACGTTTCACGGTACCATACGGGTGTGTAAAATGGTTGCAACAATTTGCACACGGGCACTTAATCTCTACAACCCCGGCCAAATGATTTTTCACAAATTCAATAAACGAATCCACTCCATCCATATGCTGCTTACTAAATTTATCTCTAAGAAATATCCAACTCCTATCCATATCTGATCACATACAAGTTTATTATTAGATAATCAGAGTAATAGAATTCACAATATTAAAAATAGGCAAAAAAAATCAACCTCTTTCATTTTTAGATTTATATTTGATTTCAACAATTAAAACTAATATTTTTCAATTGAACAATAGATAGGTTAAAACTAACCTAACAATGGATAAGTTTAAAAGCTTAAAATTTTTTAGTATTGCCTCAAAGAAATCTGGACTCATTTTTCTAATGATAAGCAAAGTTCAATTTCTAAGCTCCACCAGAATTAAAAAGGAGAGTATTATCATGTTATTTAGAGTTTTCTTTTTTACATTAGAATACGTCATCTCAAATTGACAAAAACAACTTTCACTTGATTGTATGGTTAAACATGGTGCTAACATATTCAGACTGTTAAACATTTTATTGAGCATTTAAATATACTTTTATGATTTTAACTTTCTTGAGTAGTAGTTTTCACAAAGCTTATAATGTTTTTTTTTTAATCTTCTCTAGAGTTGCTTTATTCTTTTCTCTTAATTTGTTAATTTCAAGCTAGGATCTGTTAATAATACTAGTAAATTTATCTCCTGTAGCCATAGGTGGGTTGGTTAGGATGCTTATATATGGGACAACAATATTTTATATTTCTTACTAACTTACTACCAAACATGCCTTTAAGAGAAATTTATTATAGTTTTTATTTCTTATAATGTTTTAAATTTTTTGAATAGCTTCTTTATTACAAATTATGCTACCTGTGCTAAGCACAGGTGTGTTTAGCAAATTACCAAGTAGTGTGAAATTTTATCAAGACATAGTAGAGAGAGGGGAAATTATTTTGAACATTTTGGATTTTATATAAGTGGACCTAATTGTGGGGCACACAAAGTGGCAAGGTTATGAACATGTAATTGAATAAAATAAAATATAAAATAAATCAATAATATGACATGAAATATGTAATTTCAATGTCAAAAAATTTTAATTAATCTTAAATCCTAGCTCAAACACATGTAAAATTTTTCAATTCAACTTAAATCTCAATTTTGACACTCACATATGTTTAAAAAAAAAAGGCAAGAGCACAATATACAATCATGCTACCAATTTGTATAAATGTGTGTGTATTTATTTAAATAATTATATGATCAATGCACTTACAAAAAGCTAACTAAAAATAGTTGTCCTTTTTAAATAGGCCTTCATCCAAATTTCACTATATATAATCTCCCTTGATGAGTGGAGCCCTCCTCAATAATACTAGCATATTGTCTCCTTTTTTTATTTCTTTCTAATGCTTAAGAGCTTTATTATTTGATATGAGAAGAGACTAAAAGGCATGGGCAGAACTAAAGGGGTCCAGCAGGGGTCATGGCGACCTAAAATTTCAAAAACACCCTTTAAGTTTTCAATATGTTTATAACTTTTTTTTCTTCAAAGGCCCCTCCAAATTTTTTTAGAAAAGCTCCTATTTAATTTGAAAACTAGATTTATTTCTTTGTATAGGCCCTGAAAAAAAAATCTAAATAGTGGGCCCCCCAAAGAAAATTCGTGGGTTCCGCCTGCTAAAAAGATGCTAGTCGTCTTAAAGTAACCATGTGGGTGGGCAAAGTGAATCGATGCAACTGAAATTATACCCTATTCACTTTATCCCAATTAAAAGAAAGAATGATCCCATTAACAAGAAGAAGGAATATATGAATTGATATTGAACCCCAACTATCTTTGAGCCTGCACAGCACGGCTGTCTATAAAAACCGAGTTTAGCTTTAACTTACAATTGTTGGGTAGCTTCAGAGTTGCAACACCAATCTCTCTCTCTCTCTCTCTCTCTCTCTCTCTCTCTCTCTCTTGCAAATAGTTAGGACTGAGATTGGGCCAACATGCAGGACCCATTTTTTGTTGGTGGTCTGCAGTATGTAACTCGGGTAACTCGACGCGTTTACGTTAGCAACGAGTCACCAAATGAACTATTCGAGCCAACCCGCCCATGATTAGGCGTGGCTACTATATAATAAAAGGTGTGTTGTTATTAAATTTATTTTTTAATTGATCGATTGGTTAATCTAATGGTATGCCAATTACCAATTCGAGTGAAATTTTATCAGGGTATAATAAAGAGAGGGGGAATTGTTTTGAACGGTTCGGATTTTATGCAAGTGGACCCATTCGTGGGGCCACAAAGTGGCCATTGTATGAAGATACATACATGTATGTATGGACTATGAGCATTATAAAATTAAAAAGAACCATCTGGATGGTTTTTAATCTCCTGATCGATCAAAAGAGAGGAGCAGAGCTACACCGAAAAGGGAAAGGAGAAAGGGAAGGAGAGGAGGAGGAGGAGGAGGAGGAGGAAGAAGAAAAGGAGGTGGCCAAGCATGCAAAGTGATATCCCCAACCGGATCTGGTCGTCTGCGGGATGGAGCGGCTGGGGGAGAGAGTGGATCTGGTCGGTGCAGCAGAGCTACACCGACTCAAGAAAATAGAAAAGGGGAAGGAGAAAGGGAAGGAGAGGAGGAGGAGGAGGAGGAGGAGGAGGAGGAGGAAGAAAAGGAGGTGGCCAAGCATGCAAAGTCTGCGGGACGGAGTTGCTGGGGCCGGATCCAGATCTGGTGTCGAATCCAGATCTGGTGTCGAAACAGATCCGGCTGGAGGAGCCAGTGCCGTTGCAAGTCGAGACATGACAGAGAGAGGGAGAGGGAATAAGCAGGTGGAAAGGAGAGGCATGGAGGAACAAAATTCTCTTTTGGGGGCTTGCTGTGGATGACTTGTTAGGAAACAGAGATGCTGGGACTTGAGGCCCGTAGATTTGGCTTCTTTTTGTAGTGTTTTTTTTTTTTTTAAAATCTGATGTTTGGTTTGACAGAGATTTGGCGAGAGAGATCACATGCCAATGGAGAAAGAGAAAGAGAAGTGCAAGAGTTCTAATGAGCAGTGGTGATTGGGGATAAAGGGAAGAAGAAAGAACATGGCTCTTGCCAAACTATTTCCAGATTTGGCCAGGAGTAAACGTTCGTCTCTCTCTGCATCTTTTAATTTTTTTTTCTCTAGTTCTTCTTCTTTTAATCAAGTACCCCAGATCTGGATCATTTTGGTCTGATTTCTGCAATTAGGATGATCAAATGCTTTGCATGGAATAGATTCATAAAAAAAAAAAAAACCTTACCTGCAAATTGACTGGCGTCTTCTTATTGCTGGGACAATGGCTGGGGTTGGAAGAGCTTGACCAAAGACAAGCTTGCAGCAAAGGCAGGACGGAGGAGATGATTCTCGTGTGAGATGTGGAGAAAGAAAAATAGCAGTGCATGCAATGTGGAGGACCGGAAGACACAGAGACATTAGTAGAATCTTGCCGCCAAATTTTTTTGTTTTATTTGGAAAGAGAATTCCTTAATGATTTCTTTCCTTATTACCAAAAGTCTATATTTGGTAAGTGCAAACCCTGGTTGAGGTTTTTTTTTTTTTACTATGTGCCCCGGTGTCTTGAACATGCAGGATTATTTCCATCATCATCGTAGCCTCATTCTAAGTGTTACTCATTAGATGTTGAGGGATTTGGGTTGCACTGAATTGATGACATAATTTAACATAATTTTCTTCAAAGGTGTGAGTGTTTTTGAGATGGTTTCTAAGTGTTTTTTAGTGTTTAGTCTTCTTTTCTTGATTGATGAGTGAGTTTTCTAAGTGTTTTTTTGGTCTTGACCATTTTTCATGGGGGACACTACAAGATTAAAAACACCAAGGGTAAAGCTGATGCAAGAGAGTGCAACAAGGGTCAGGCAGCTCTCTGGCTGTCCCCCCTTTAGATGTAGAATGCTACATTCGTATCACTTTGTCTTAAATTAGACAATGATGTGTCCTGATAGAGGGTATTGAATGCAGAATCTGGTTTAGCTAAACCCTTACTTTGGTAAACAATAAATTGATTAATGCTCATTTATTTGTTGACATTGAGTTTATAAAAAATTCATCTTTACAGAGTTTTATGCCATCTAACTCTTTGTTCGTATTATTTTAAAGAGCAGAGGTTCATGCTGCTAATTGACAAATTAATGGGTTGGGATTTGAGAATTTGCTAGTATTGCAAATACTTTTTTTCTTGTAAAGTTTAAAATATATGAGAATTTAAGGACTCAAGGGGAGAGAGCTGATGATGAGAATTATTGTGTTAAGCTGACCTTGAATAAATAGGATATGGCTAACATCATGGGGGGTGGGTGGTTGTCCTTCACACTAAAACCATCTTACACTCTTAAAATTAAAGATGAAAAGGGGTTATAGATTGGTATTGTACATAGAATTGATAAGAATAACTAGACATTCGTGCAGTATTTATATTAATTTATACTTGCCTTAATTATTCAAAGCTTTACCCAATTCAAGCTTCTTAGCTCCAAATTAAGAGAAAACCCTAAATTATGTAAACCTTCCATGGAAGAATGCATGAAGAAGAAGAAGATGAGATGCCTGCACTAGAGATGAGCCTTCTTGACTTAGTTCTGCTCAAGAAATTAAAATAAAGGTGGGCTTTCTACCCTAGGGCATGTTTGGCAATGAACATCGGTGCGGATTTTCAGATCATGGAAAACTCATGTTTGGCTATGCAAGGAAACTGAAAAGATGCCTTCCACTTTCCGCTCTTCATTGGAAATCCATGGTCCCCCCCCCCCCCCCACCCCCCAACAACACCCGATCAGATTGCTTGCAGAAAAGCGAAAGAACAATATTTTTCGTGTGATTTGCTCAACACACCTTTTTTTTTCATCATATTAGTGGGTGGGCCTCCATTGATGATCTAGACTGGTAGATGTGAAGAGGACCCTTAAAACGGCTATGGAACTAAGTTTCAGCCATTGATTCTTAGTAGATGTGATGATATTTTGTAGAAGGTGATCAATGTTCCACGTATAGCCTTGGACTTCTGTGGGCTTCTTTTGAAAAATTTAAACTGTTGATCTGATTTAGAGGCTAAAAAAGCCTATAGGACCAAATTTTATAACATAGGGCCTTGCAGATTATGATATATTGGTCAAAATGGTCAAAACTATTGATTTGTTAAAGGTTTCTTCCTTGAAAATCATTTCTTTTGCTAAACCTGGTTTTTTTTTAAAGAGAGGATTAAGTGGTTCTAGGCTTCAGGAATGATTTTTTGAAACTATAGAATCATCTCATCCCCATGGACTGTTGCCAAACGTGCCCTTGGAAATTCTATAGAGCAAACAAGGAGATGAAATCTTGAATTTCAAAGGAAGAATAAGCACAACAAGATGATAGGGATGAAACTGAAGGCCTTGGCTCTTGTATGCAAGGTCTTCTATGACATGGAATTGATGAGACAGATAGAGATAGAGCATGGGGAAAAGAGGTATAACTAACTAAGAATTGGTAAAAATGATCGAAAGGGTGTTCCCACTGTTTTTAAGCTAGGTTTTCTGAAATTTACAAGTAGGTCCCTTTGTTGTGTTTATTTTACAAATTGAGTCAAATAGACTCTAGTTGGGTCAAGATGGGTTCGAATTGAGTACAACTAATATGAAAGATGACCCATATGTTGAAATACACATGATGCAATTTTAACTATGCAATTATGATTTTAAACCATAAAATCTGAAATTACGAGAAGGTCCTTGACTACTTAAGGTTCAAATTCAACCCAACTACTTATCCATGAGCCAAACCAAAAGAATATAGATTAATTTAGTATAATTAAGTATCAATTAGAGTAAAACAAGATTAATTATGGTTAATTATGATTCATTTTGGTTTGGACATGCATTCAGTGCTCCAACAACATTCAACAAAGTGAACTTTGCAGGATTTTAAACTTGATACAGGTAAAGGTCCCAACACAGATTTCTTATATATGTAGTTAAAACAAATAATTAACCTAAGTTAACAAGTAGTCATTTGGGGGGGTGGGGTTGTGGAATCTCTCACACCATATTTTAGACTTTTGTTAATGTATCACGTTTACTTTAGAAAATGTATACATTATCTCCACCTTTCAACAACGTATTATTTTATTTGTTGGAAGAAGTATCTTATTTGCCAACACATGTTATTAAGTTGGCAAAATTACCGATTCTTACGACCTTTTCCAACATATTATTTGATATGTTGGTAAAAGATAACCTTTACCAACACATATTTTATTGTGTTGGCAAAATGGTACTTTCACCAACGCAAATAATAATGCGTTGGAAAAGGTAACCCCACTTCTAACTTTTTCCAACACATTCTCATTTTTGTTGGTAAAAGGTAACCTTTTACCAATGCATATGTTACTGTGTTGGCAAAAGGGTAAGTTCACCAACACAAATAATACTTCGTTGGCAAAAGTACTTCCCCCTTATGACTTTTTCCGACACATTCTCATTTGCGTTGGTAAAAGGTGACATTTTACCAACGCATATTTTATTGTGTTGCCAAAAGGGTATGTTCACCAACACAAATAATACTTCGTTGGCAAAAGTACTTCCTCCTTATGACTTTTTTCGACACATTATCATTTGCGTTGGCAAAAGGTAACATTTTACCAACGTATATTTTATTGTGTTGGCAAAAGGGTAAGTTCACCAACACAAATAATACTTCGTTGGCAAAAGTACTCCCCCTTTATGACCTTTTCCGACACATTCTCATTTGCGTTGGTAAAAGGTAACATTTTACCAACGCATATTTTATTGTGTTGGCAAAAGGGTAAGTTCACCAACACAAATAATACTTCGTTGGCAAAAGTACTCCCCCTTATGACTTTTTCCGACACATTCTCATTTGCGTTGGCAAAAGGTAACATTTTACCAACGCATATTTTTTTGTGTTGGTAAAAAGGTAAGTTTACCAACACAAATAATACTTCGTTGGCAAAAGTACTCCCCCCTTATGACTTTTTCCGACACATTCTCATTTGTGTTGGCAAAAGAGTATTTCTACCAATGCAACTAATAATACGTTGGTAAAAGTATTCCTTCCTTTGACTGTTCCCAACACATCCTCATTTGTGTTGGCAAAAAGTACCCTTGACCAACGCATTTTGGGTTGTGTTGGTAAAAAGTGTTGGTAAAGATGTAATTTGTTGTAGTGAATTAAAACACCCACCAAGGATCAGCAGGTGACGAATTAAAGCACCCACCAGAGATTGATCCTTGATGGGTGATATGGGAAATATGATGGGAAATATGATGGATGCCTACCACCAGGCCATCCCTCAAGTCTCAAATTGTAATATTTATTGGTACGTATGTTCAAAGCGTTTGCAAAGCAAAGAGGAAAAAAATGCCATTTGAATTCTACCTCCAATTAATTATCATATCATAACATAAAAAGGCACATCCCATATGTTGCATTAAGAATAATAATTCAAAAAAATACACAATATTGAAATAAAAGTAAATTAAGGGACATAATTCATTGCACTAACTGAAACATATTTGAGCTTGAATGCACAAAATTGTAGGGAGTTTCAACAGTTTGAATAAAGAATAATATGACATTAAATTGACTATGCTACAAAGAGAAGTCTTAAATACTCAATAAGAACAAAAGCAAAAATAAAGAAAATACAGAGAGTACAAGACATGGCCCAATTTTTGTTGTACACATGCTTATTGTTATACCCCTCCGCTTTCACAGTAGGAACGTCAAACAAAGCATATTGAAAGTATACGCAGGCAAGCTACGCAGGCAAGCTATGGCAAGAAGATTATTGATACAAGAAGAAAATGCATTATTTAAACTATTATTAATATATATATTGTGATGTGTGAGTTAACCAAAGACCATATAGATGATGGTTACGGAACTAGGTAGAGTGTACTAGTGGAGGCATGAATAGTACAGAAATGGGGAAAAACAATATCATCTATGTAATCAAAGCAATAACAAATCAAACTATCAAAATAGAAATTATGTTAGATTTGAGCAGCGAATACAATTTACATTCAAAATGCTCTGGTTCCTTCTCCCTTTTGCTGTAATTTACCATAATAAAAAAGTAGGAAATAAGCATACTTAAAATATTCATAAATTTTATGTTCAAATATAAAATTACCCACAAACCCACTTCCCATCCCAAAGAAGTGTCATCAAATATTAGAACTTTCGCTTGGTTTGGATGGTGAAATAATATATGGCTTTCTTTGAGTTATTATAGGTAAGGGAATGTTGGGTTTATATCTTGTATTCCGGTTTAGCCGGATGAGTTCGCTGGGTTAGCTAGGGACTAGTTTAAGGTCAATGGTGTTTTGGTAATTATACCGGGGCTTTTTTGGTGGCCATGAAAGCTGAGATTATATATATGTATAGTCTATAACCCTAAATCTTGCGCGATGAAAAGAGGTAAGAGCTCTCTTGTCCGTGGTGTTCCCACACCACGTAGGAAAGACGATGTGAGAGAGCGAGAGTCTTTGTATGCTTTACTTATTATAGTAAAGATGATCGTCTCTATGCCCGTGGATGTAGCCCTATTGTGTGGATTGTGTGTTTTTCTTATTCTTCTTCTTTCTCAACAAGTGGTATCAGAGTCGAGGTGGTGTTCCTCGGGTTTCTGAGCGAGATGGAGATCGCTCAATGGCTTAAAGGTTATGCACATGAAGATCGACTGATAGAATCCTTGTCGAAAGGTTCAGATCTCTATTTTTGAAACAGCGAAGAAAAGAGATCAGGTTCGTGATCTCTAGTTGGGCCACCATCGGAGAAGAAAAAGACGAGATTGGGTTCTCCGGTCTTGATGGGATCGGAGGAAAAAGGATTCACAGGTTTTTAGATCTCTCGGAGTCAATTGCTGCGGTTGTGATATGATCAAAGGGCCACACAGATCGGATAGGAGAAGACCGGAAATCAGATCTCTATTTGGGCCACCGATGAAGAAGAACAGAAGGTTCTGTTTTTTATTAAGTTTGGATCGGATCTGTTGCATCAAAAACAAAGAAGAATCAGAGATCATCTGATTGGGCCACTGGAAGAAAAACACAAGTGGGTTCTGTCGTTGGTGCCTTTGGGTTTTCTGATCTTGCTGGAATTGAAGGGAAAGCTAAAAGAGGGCTGCCGTATGCATAGATCAGAAAAGCCCTATTGCAAGCTGTGCTCGGAGAAGAAGGGCTGCCATCTATTGCCGTTGAAATTATCGTTGTTGTCTGTTGCCGCTACCTGTCATCGTGCGCTACCACAGCGCTGTCACTGTCTTCCGTCGTTCGCCATTGCCGGTTCCATCGTAGTCGCCATCGTTGGACAGAGCCGTCTCCATCATCGTCTCTTCTGCCATCGCCGCTACTGCTTCACCTTCGTCGGACCTTCTGTTGCAGAACAAGGACGAGAGAGGAAGAACAGAGGTTGAGGACGACCCAGGTTCCAGTTTTGAGTTTCGAGTTGAGTCAGTTTGACTTGAAGTCACAACCCAAGCCCAGAAAATCGGGGGTTAGCAAAAAAATTTTAACTTGTGACACACGTACTCCCGTGAACGTATACCTCGACCTGGTCTAGGTGCACATACACAAGGGATCATTCACATGTGCAAACAAACTGTACGTGGAAGTGTACGTATCATAGCAGCAAGGCAAAGAACAAACACACAACCATACAGAGTCAACAAAATGACATTAATTACACATGTACAATACAAAATGAGAAGGATGGTGCTTCAAGGACCATGACAAGATCAAATGTACAAGAAGATCCAAAATCCCGATGCAAGATGATAGACGAGCAATGAAAGGGGATGACATGCCAAACCGCTCTCTGAAGGAGTGCTCAAGACCACTCCTCTAGCCCTGACGGAGTCTCTCGGATCTCTCCCGGAGTTTGGCCGACCGACGAGGGGTCAGTAAAGGAATCTGGGCCTGCAACACCAAGAACAACCAATAAGTACGATGACTCAGCAAAGTACAAACAACAATAAGTTAACACGTGTTTGTCTAGCAGAATAGTAGACAGTTAATAATTCATAATGCATAGAGATCATGTGCGTATACTAAGCAGATCGTGCATAAAATAGAGCATGCCATGAGAATCATGAAACAGACAATTGGTTAGGTGGCTACTACATTCGCCATATTCTCCCAAATGAGAGCAAGCAATACGAGAACACCATCGACCGGGCCAGGGTACGAATGGGTCTTTGTTTCCCGGGGTCCGGAATCCCAAGACGGTAACACTTTGCAGAGGCAATAAGCAATCTACGCCAAAGTCAACCCCATCGGGTATCCTGAGGCTAAGGTTAAGTAGAGCCAGACCAATACTAACTGTCATCCGGTAAGATGCTTGTCGATCAATGTCAAGCAAGTGGTCAATCAACAATGCAGTGCAATACGGTACATGCATCATGCTAGATCAATGCTGTTACGATTATCAATTCAAGTTGGAATTAATACGGGATCAATATTGTTGCCCTTGAACAATTGCAATAACAAGTCGAACGCGGGACTAGACAAAGAATATGAAAGGCAGCTGTTTCCGCCCAAGATATACCATGGATAGAGCCCTCAGGGAATGTCCAGTCGTTGCCCCAGCACAGAACACTTACCCTGTGAGTAAGAGGGCAAGACCAATGCAATATGCCATGCAAATCAACTCATGTGCAAGAGTCACGATTTAGTACTAGCCAACCCTATCTTAGTTGTCCCTTATTACTAACCGTGCATGATGATGTAGTTTTAAGTTATTCGATACACCGTTGTTCCTTTCTGAAGTGTTGCATTATCATACGCAATATTTATCACAGTCCCTTAAACCAACACCCATGGGGAGGTGCTTAACAAGGGGACAACACACATGAATGTATCATAGCCCACAAGACCATTCATGCGTTATAGTAATCCGTTTCGGCAAGGTTACTGGATAAACAATCCACGGGGAAGGTCCTATTCGGTCTCATTAGAACCTAAAAGGGTCACATACAAGTTACGCGGTCTCAGAAGGAACAAAGAAGGGAAACTGGGAAGGCATAGGAGTCCATTGAACCCCAGTTCTTATGCATCTAACTGTATCAGAGCCAACCGATCGGCTCTGACACCCGACATGTCGAATTCCGGTACTAGAAGCATCCGATCGGTTGGACCCCAGTCCCGACCGGTCGGACACCTGGGTTCGGTACAGAACAGAGCTTCTGTTTTCTATGCTTTTCTTGAGCGAAAACATCGTCTATCATGTATATACAAGAGACGAGGGCTGTCCAAACACCACATACCCAAGAGAAGGAATAAAAAAAACACAACCAGCAACGTGTATCAACATGTGTTCATCCATACTGTGCTTATACTTGCCTTAAACACGCTCTTTTCCTTGATTTGGTTGTTCTTAAGCCCAACGATCCTGGAGAGCAATTCCTACCATCATGCACGTCACAATTAAGCAAAAGGGAACGGGAGCACACGGTGCAAACACAGTTTAAACACAACAGGGGATTGTGACTTAATTACTCACCTCAAACAAACCGAGAAGACAGTGCAAAAGTCTTGTCCATGACAAGAAAAGAAGACGAGAGAGAGTTATCAGTAGAGGAGTACCGGCAAAGCCAACGAGAAGACGAAAGGCCGGTGCACAAGAATCCTCTCTTTTCTCTACGTTGATCGCAAGGAAGAAGGAGAAAAGAAGATGAAGAACAGAGAGAGAGCTGAGAGAAAATGAGAGAGAGAGAGAGCGTGAGAGAGCAGGAGATGAGGGAGAATAAGAGGCGGTGGTTGGTGACTTTTTATAAGATAAAGATTGAGCGAAATTGCATATAAGTCCAACAATTCAGAAGAATTACAGTTCAAGTCAATTCATGGTCCACTTGAAACAAACGACTTCATCAGCCTTGAAGCTAGTTACAGAAGTTAACGGGTTCGACAAAAGACACTTGTTGACACCAAGATGACGCATAAAGGACGAACCCGTACAAAAGCAAAAATTACGAAAACGGGCTCAAGACCAATCAAACTAAGTGTAACTCCTCTCAAAACCTCTCCCAAGACCCGAGACAAATCTCAAAAGTGAAAAACCACGAGTTACACAGGCATTCACTCGAGTTACCATCGAAACCTCATTAATTAATCGGTAGCTAACCATCAAACTGAATTAAACTGGGCCGGAGTGTTACACCTGACCTGTGGAGAATTAACCCAGCAGCGAAGCCCAGGCAGTGCAGGTTGCAGGTTCGGGTCGAAGTCGGGTTAGCCTTGACCCGATTATAGCAGCAAACCAGAGCAGTTTCAAACCCAGGTTTGGGTTGGGTCAGGTTCTGACCTTACCACCAAAACCCGGGCGAGGTGGTCAGTCCAGGTCGGGTTGGACCTGCCCGATTGCAGAGAAGCCCAGCACAGCAGAACATGTCAGTTCAGGTCGGGTCAGATCTGACTCGTGTGCACAGAGTTCAGCCCAGTGCACCAGATCAGCAGAACTGACGTCAGCAGTGATGTCAGCTTCAGTCAATAGGCAGGTTTGACCAGATTCAACGACTGAAATTATTTCTACGATATCTTAATCATCTTATGTCCGATCGGAGATCGTTTCGAGTAGATCTATGCAGTGGAAGGAGTGATTGGCTGTTTGATGGTCAATGAGGAGTTTGACCAATTAGGAGAATAGAAACTTGTTTTTGTGATATCGGAGCTATCCAGATTCTGATTTCAGATCCGTTTGTTTCAGCATGCTCGTGTTGACGAGATCTATAGTTTGGTGCAGAAGTCTTGAAAAGAAAAGATCTGAACAAATATGGGTTCAGATTACAATCAAGTCTACTCGACCTGGTTGTTGTTGCAAACCCAATAGTAGGAGTCGCCGGCCTAGTTGCAAAGGGTTTGCTGATTCAAACGAAGTTGTTCGTTTGGGGTTCACATGATTTCCAGATCACATGTGATGTTATTCATCTTACCAAAGCCAAAGAAGCAGCAAGGAGGAGTTGATGTATCGGCAGTTGTCAAACATGTGTTTGATTGATTAGAGGCCCGGTCAAATGGATTTTTTTTACAGTTCGGAGGCAAAGGTTGTTCTGTAATTGTGAAGTCATCTGGACTTGTATTCCCGATCAATTTTGCTCGCATGCTTGTGGTGGTTGGATCTTCATAATGATGTTGAAGATGGGGCAGGATGGTGAGTGATTCAGATGTCGATATCACTCATATTCGTCAATGGATTCGAGCTTTAAGTTCAAGCTGGAGTTTGACGAGAAGATGAACTTTGCTCAAAGTTCATATGCTAGTTCAACATATCGAAGTGTTGAAAGAAGAAGATTGCATCGTCGGTGCAGTGATGTACCATTTAGCAAGGTACGTGAAAACATTGCCGGTTTTATCTCCTAGTGGCTTGAGTTGTGCGAAATTCAAGCTAAGGTGGAGATTGTTGAGTTTATGTCTTGTATTTCAGTTTAGCTGGATGAGTTCGCTGGGTTAGCCAAGGACTGATTTAAGGTCAAGAGTGTTTTGGTAATTATACCGGGGCTTTCTTGGTGGCCAAGAAAGCGGAGATTATATATATGTATAGTTTGTAACCCTAGATCTTGCGCGTTAAAGAGAAGTAAGAGCTCTCTTGCCCGTGGTGTTTGCACACCAAATAGGGGAGACGATGTGAGAGAGTGAGAGTCTTTGTATGCCTTATTTGTTATAGTGAAGATGATCGTCTCTATGCCCGTGGATGTAGCCATGTTTAGGTGAACTACGTAAATCTCGGTGTCTCTTCTTGTGTGTAGTTGTTCTTTGTTGATCTTATGATTTATGTATGTGCATAACGGGTGATGTTCAAAGTCACAACAGGGAAAATATCAAAATAAGTTAAGCACACTCAACAAAGGTACGGCATAGCTTAGAATCCTTAGACGTAAATCCAATCTTGGTGATACAGATACTCATCAATTAATTGAAAGTTAAAATATACAAATGACACTTATCAAGTAAATGCTATCTAAATAGAGCATTGTCTCAAGCACCAAAAACATTGCTAACAGTACTCGAATATTAGTAGATGTTCAACAATGTTTTTTTTTCTTTCTAATTTTTTATTTACGCTAAAAAATTAGCTTCAATATTCATGAATATCTATTTTCTTTCTACTTTTTTTTTGTTCCTTTTAATTTTATGATTGGGCTAAAAGAAACAAATTATATTACTCATAAATTAAACATTAAATTTAGACGAAGAAATCTAACTACCCACTTAAAGAAGGAAGAATATAAAAAAAAATATGAGAATGATTTGATTCTTGAATAGAGAGCTGAAAGTAAAAAAGCATTCAAGAAGACTGCCCTAAAAAAGTGTCACACTCTATCTCCTCTTCTCAGATCAGATCAACATTTTTAATGTGCACATGTTGACTCCAATAAAATCAATATCATAGCAACTAAGCAACCCCACTATGGATGCATCAAGGCTTGATATTTGCTAAACTTGCCCCTCTATCCTTGAAGCTTTGTACATTTATTGGCTATAACATTTACTAAATATGGAATTATCATGGTAGCTAGTTTTATGATTTCTACAGTGCATATAAGATACCTTGCACAACCAGATTGTCAATCTCAACAATGGAAGTGATAACAATACACCATCTGATATTCCATTTGAAAAAAAAAAAAAAAGAACGAACATGTAACAACTTCGCTTCAAATAAAATACTCATCTTCTAATGTTTTCTAACCTTATATACAACTAAATAAGTTCCATTATGACCATAGAATACCTTGAAAACTGCATAGACCGGAACTACTTATAAAGTATCTAAGTATATATTCACTATGAATGAAAGAGGTGACTGTATTAAATAATATAAAATACAGATCAATTGATTCAAGTTTTGTCCAATACATGAATTTAGCCAATTACAAAAATCCTTATAATCTCCCATTTTGACAATTCATGGACAAAACTTCCTATACATTCAATCTACCCACAAAAAATCCAAAAATACACTAAGTAAATTGAAGTTGTTGCAACCAATTGAAAATACTATCATCAATTCTGCAACCTAATTATTTGTTCGAAGTGCAAAACCGCGATGTAGTAATAAAAACTGGTAAGACCAAGTTGATCATTAGGGAGCAATGTATTTTAAGGTTCCTTTTCAAGTTGTACCTGTCTTATTTAAAAATCTAAAACTAGCCTACTTTAAAAGGTAACAAATATAACCATTTTTACTTTAATTAAATAAATTAATTACAAACTAAATAAAAGAAAACCCCCTAATCTAAAAAGCTAAAGCTAAAATCCTAACTAAAAATGCTAAAGTTGCTGCAAAACTAAAACACAAGTTAGAACTTCCAAAAGTAGAAAGTTACTAAAAATAACACTAACAAAAATAAGCAACTAAAATTTGAAAACTAATCTAAATTAGAAACATATCAAATTAGTAACAACCAATCAAGCAAAGTTAGTAACAAAGCCAACAATAAAAAAGTTTGGAAAATAATGTCAGAAACAATCTAAGTTAATAAAAAACAATCAAATCCACTTACTTTTTAAAATTAAAATCCTAAAGTTTGAATTTCCAAACTCTTAAGTAACTTTCCAACTTTTAAAATCCTCAAGTAAAGCAAGTTTAAAAAATATTTAATTCTAGAAATTATCTAAAACAACAAAAAAACATAAAGCTAGAAATAAATTTAAAATTAGAAAGTTAGTAAAATTAGTAATGTAATGCATACCATAAGGTTGTAACACTCCGACCCGAGTTGATCCGGTTTAGTGTGTAATTTCGTGTGTTTTTATCGCTAAGTGTGTTTTGATTTTGTTTGTTTTGGTTTTGCCTCGTAGAGAGATCGTTTGGGTTGAGTTTGACTTGGTCTAAGTAGATCGAGCTCTTTTTCGTAATTTTGGCTTTTGATTGACCTTGTCAGTTTTGCGTCATTTTGACGTCAGCGCGTGTATTTCGTCGAGCTTGTCGATTGTCGTAACTGTCTTGAATCCGAATGAGTTCGTTTGTTCTCGTTGGACCGTCATTTGACTCGAACTGACATTTGTGTAAACTGCTTGGACCTAAGTGCAATTTGGACTCAAATTAAGTATAAAAATCCCACCAACTCCCTGTCTCTCTCTCGATCGTCTCTCTCGCTCTCTGTTTGTCTTTCTCTCTGTTCAGCTCTCTCTTTCTCTCCTCTCCTTCTCTGTTGCTCGTTGCTTAAGGGAGGAAGAAAGGAGCTCTTTTTCGTGTGTGATTCCGGTGGACTGAGCCAATTAGCGTGTGGATTTCGTCCGTGAGGCAAGTATAAGCCCAAGATGTGTGAACACCGATTGATAGTGATTTGATTGTTTTGTTTTTATGCTTCATTGTGTTTCTCAGTGTTAGACAGCCCCATTGAGTGTGTTTTGCTGTTATATTGCTGTTTTCAGTCGTTTCATTCAGTTTCTGTATGACTGTAACAAGTTCAGGAAAATGACTCCGTGCACTCACGGCTACGCCGTGAAATGTGCTACGGCTAAGCCGTAAAATGGCTTACGGCTAAGCCGAGACCCAACCGTAAACCAAACCGTAGAACAGTACAGACTGTTAGCTGAAATTAACTGGATGTTGGCAATTTGACATTCTTCTACGGCCCAGCCTGATCTAAGCCGTACATTGTCTTACGGCTAAGCCGTGGACCAAGATACGGCTGAGCCGTAGAGCAAAATACGGTTAAGCCGTAAATCCGAAGGGATATTTGGGGAACCTCAGCTCAGCCGCAGTGCATATTACGGCTAAGCCGTAAGATGCCACGGCTAAGCCGTAAGGTTACCTACGGCTACACCGTGAGACCCTGAGAATTGAATGAAAAGGACTAGGTTTAAGCAAAAGACCGTATATGACTTTCATGTTAGAATGTAGCTAACCTGGACATGCCCAATGGAATGTTTGAATGACATGAATGATCTCAAGGGCTGTGAATCATTCATGCTTGTATCCAGCTGTTTAGCACCTCCCCATGGGTGTTGGTTTAAGGGACTTCGATGCACACTCGAGACACTGCAACACTAGACAATGGTGCATCGGATAACTTAAAACTACATCAACATGCACGGTTAGAGACGCTGGATAATTAGTGTAGGATTGGCTTGTAATGGATCCTTGATTCGTATAAGTACTGGATTGGTTTGAGTTGTACAGCATATTGATTTCGGTTTATGCCCTCTTATGTGTTCTACGCTGGACCTCTCGATTCTGTGGGAAATGCAGCAACCCCAGAGCGAAGCCCGGGTGGAACCATTCTATTATTGTGTATTGTGTTATACCGTTGCTCCATTGGAGAACTTGCATCAGTTATGAGTCCGTGATTGTGATTGATACTCATTGTCAGCACTTCCTGTAATTGCTTATGTACATTCCGTATCCGTATCAGTTTATGTACATTCAGTATCAGTATATGCGATGCACTTCCTATTGTTTGTTCAGCATGATATGTGAGATTTGTAAGTGATATGACATGATTGATTGATTGATTGAGGTGCATCATCCGATTGATTGTGATTGGACTTGGCACTACTGAGCCTCAGCCTTAGGATACCCGACGAGGTTAACTTTGGTTTAGTTTAAGTGTTTGCCTCTGCAGAGTGTGATTGTCCTGGGACTCCGGACCCCGGGAACTAGAGACCCATGCGTACCCTGGCCCGGTCGCTGGTGTTCTCATCCTGATTGCTCTCGTAAGGGAGAAAATGGCCAATGTAGTAGCCACTTGTGATTGTTACCTGTTCATGATTCTGATAGCATGCTTATTCATTGCATAATTGTTTAGTATACAGACAAAATTTCTATGGATATTGCATTATGACTATTGTTCGGTATTCGTCAGTTTTAGACACAATTCGTGTTATCTTCTTGTTGGCTTATACTTTGCTAAGTCGTTGTACTTATGTGTTTGTCTTGTGTGTTGCAGGCTCAGATCCCTCTTCCGATCCTGCGTCGGTCGACCCGACTGCAGGAGAGGCTCGCGAGGCCCCCTCCGGCCTAGAGGAGTGGACTTGATCCATCCTCCAGAGTACGGTTTGCATCATTTTGGTTTTCCCCATTCCTTGTGTTGGAGTCTATTGAGGGGATTTTCTGTAATTGTAAAGTGGGCATTGAGTGATACCTGTATTTTGATTTTGGGATTGTTGTAAGCCCGCTCTATTTTCATACGTTCTTGTATTTGGTCTTATCATCAGTGTATATTGTTTTGTAATCTCCTATGTCTTTTGGTATATTTGTGGTATGCCTTGATACGTACAGCTTCCGCGTTCAGTCTTTTGCACGTGTGATTGATCCCTTGTGTGTGTATACTCGGACGGGGTCCAGGTGTGCACGCACGGGAGTACGTGTGTCATTGGTTAGACTTTCTCTGACCCCCGGTCCCTGGGCTCGGGTTGTGACATACGTATTGTATGGTATCAGAGCATTGTCTCTCAGAGCTTTGTCTTTCAGGGCATTGTCTCTATCTTAGTGTGTAAGCATGTAGGCATAAAGGACGTGGTGAGATTTCGTAGTCCAGTTTTGGACTGTTGTGTTTGGTCCCCTTGTCTTGTGAGTCTGTGTGCGTTCCCTAGTGTGTTAGCAGATTGACTTTTGTGTTTTGCAGGTTATGGCATCGGGATCTGGAACACACAACAACAATGATCAGGGAGATAACGAGAGTGGGTCAGCCGCTCCACAGCCACTTGTGAATTTCGACGAGCGCTTCTTGACTATGCTACAGGCGATTCATTCTTTGCAAGCGCAGGTCGTTTCAATCGTAGACCAACAGAGCCAAACGCCAGTTCGGCCTGCAGAGCAGCAAGTGGTTATCCAACCTAAGGAGAGCGATCCGAATGCGTTATACGACAAATTCAGGAAACGTGGAGCCACAGAATTCTACGGCAATGAAGATGCGTTGAAGGCTGATCAGTGGCTAGAGCATACTGGAGATCTCTTCTCGACCATTGTCTGTGACGACCGGCAGAAGGTCATGCTTACGGCCTCGATGTTTCGAGAGATGGCTAAGACCTGGTGGAAGAGTGTTAGTGCAGCCTATCTGACCTTGCCCAGTGAAACAGTGTGGGAGACGTTCCAGAAACAGTTCAGAAGGAAGTTCATTCCTGCTCATGTTCGACGCGTGAAGGAGGTTGAGTTTCTGGCCTTACAGCAGCAGCAACTGACCGTTGCAGAGTACATTCACCGCTTTACCCAGTTGTCCCATTTTGCTGAGGACATGATCAATACCGAGGAGAAGAAGGTGAATCGTTTTATTTCTGGTCTACACCCGAGATACGCGAATTTTGTGACTGCCTTTCAGAGACCAGCTACTTTCGATGATGCGGTCGACAGAGCACACGCTGCGGAAGCCAACCACCTAGCAGAGAGAGCCATGGACTTTAAGAGGAGTGCACCTGTGAGTTCCAGGGGACAGAGTCAGAAGAAATGGAAAGGGAAGCAAGGCACTTCGAGTTTCTCCGGGAGCAGATGCGAGTTTTGTGGATTTGGACATCCGACGGAGAAGTGTTGGAAGAAGTCCGGAGCTTGTTTGAGTTGCGGATCGATGGAGCATAAGATAGCTCAGTGCCCGAAGACCAGGACTTTCCAGTCGTCCAGATCTATGGGGTCATCCAAGTCTCTCAGTTCAGCAGCTTCGAACAGCCCCCATCCGCCTCGCCAAAGCCAGAAGCCCCAGCGCCAGACTGCTCGTGTGTATGCAGCCTCTCATGATCATGCAGAAGATGCGAAAGTGGTGGAAGGTAAAGTTCTCATTGCCCGAGCTGAAGCACATACACTTTTTGATTCGGGATCTACGCGTTCATATGTTGCACCTCGTTTTGCGGAACAGTTACCGCAACCCCCTCAGCCGCTACCCTATTTGTTAGTGGTGTCCACTCCTGTGGGCAAGCGAGTGGAGTGTAGTGTATACTACCCTCAGTGCGACGTGGTGATTGCAGGTCGCCAGCTGCCAGTTGATTTGATTTTGTTGTCCATGTTGGATTTCGATGTGATCCTTGGAATGGTCTGGCTAGCGCGGTATCGTGCCTGTGTTAACTGTTACAACAGGTCGATTTACTTCGATTTTGCGAAGGGGTTTCGTTTCGAGGGCAATCAGGAGAGATGCCCGAGGCGTGTCATCTCCGCATGCAAGGCGGATCGTTTGATACGTAGAGGTTGTGCAGGTTTTCTTGCTTTTGTCTCGGAGAAGAAGGAGGTGAAGCAGTTGGGTGAGATTCCGGTAGTACGTGAGTTCCCGGATGTATTTCCGGAGGAAGTACCCGAGTTACCCCCTGTCCGAGATGTAGAGTTTGCGATCGATCTAGTGCCCGGTACAGCACCCATTAGTTTAGCTCCTTATCGTATGGCCCCTGCTGAGTTACTCGAATTGAAGACGCAATTGCAAGATCTTTTGGAGAAGGGTTTCGTACGGCCGAGTGTGTCACCGTGGGGAGCGCCAGTGCTGTTTGTGAAGAAGAAGGACGGTACCTTACGGATGTGTATAGATTACCGGCGGTTGAACAAAGTCACGATCAAGAACAAATACCCATTGCCGCGTATTGATGAGTTGTTTGACCAACTTCAAGGTGCTGCCTATTTTTCCAAGATTGATCTGAGATCGGGGTATCATCAACTCCGGGTGAAGGAAGACAATATTGCGAAGACTGCTTTCAGGACACGGTACGGACATTTTGAGTTCCTCGTGATGCCATTTGGATTAACCAATGCACCTGCTGCCTTTATGGCTTTGATGAACAGGATCTTCGCTCCTTTTCTGGATCGATTCGTGGTGGTCTTTATTGATGACATTTTGGTGTATTCGAAGACCCCAGAGGAGCATGAGGAACATCTACGTCGAGCCTTACAGTTGTTGAAAGAGCATCGCTTATATGCCAAATTGTCGAAGTGTGATTTCTGGCTCGAGCAGGTAGCTTTTCTTGGTCACACCATTTCACGAGATGGGTTGGCAGTGGATCAGATGAAAGTTGAGGCAGTGATGAATTGGCCCAGCCCAAAGACTGTGACGGAGATACGGAGTTTTCTTGGATTAGCCGGATATTATCGTCGCTTTATTCAAGATTTTGCCAAGATTTCAGCACCATTGACTCGATTGACCAGGAAGAGTGTTCCATTTCTGTGGACGGACGAATGCGAGTGCCATTTCCGGATGTTGAAGGAGAAGCTTACTTCGGCTCCAGTTTTGACGTTACCAGATGGGCATGAAGGATTTATGATCTATTCAGATGCTTCTCGAGTCGGTTTGGGATGTGTTTTGATGCAACATGGCAAGGTGATTGCCTATGGCTCGAGACAACTTCGGGAGCACGAGAAGAACTACGCCACGCACGATTTAGAGTTGGCAGCCATCGTTTTTGCGTTGAAGATGTGGAGACACTATTTGTATGGCGTGACATTTGAAGTGCATTCAGATCATCATAGTCTACAGTATCTTTTCACGCAGTCTGAGTTGAATATGCGACAGCGAAGGTGGCTTGAGTTGATCAAGGATTTTGATTTCCCCATCAAGTATCATCCAGGGAAAGGCAATGTTGTTGCAGATGCCTTGAGTAGGAAGTCGGAGATTCTTCAGGCTTTGGACAGCCTTTATTTTGTGAGGCATGCTCAGCCAGTGGAACTACAATTGGTGGAGAACCGTTTGACACTTGCCAGTACAGTGAGCTTTCAGCCTGATATTATTCAGCGTATTAAAGACCAGCAGTTTGAAGATGCGATGTTGAAGCGAATTCGGGATAGCATTGCAGATCGACCAGACTTTCGTTTGGAGGGTGATGTTTTGTATTTCAGGAGCAGATTATGTGTGCCAGCAGTAGATGCTTTAAAGGAGAGTTTGATGACAGAAGCACACCATGCACGTTATTCTATGCATCCTGGAAGTACGAAGATGTACCGAGCTCTCAAGGACAGATTCTGGTGGAACAACATGAAGAGAGAAATTGCTGGGTTCGTTGCCAGATGTTTGACTTGCCAAAAAGTGAAAGCTGACCATCAGAGACCTCCAGGTTCCTTACATCCATTGCACATTCCCCAGTGGAAATGGGAGCACATTTCGATGGACTTTGTTTCGGGTTTACCCCTGACGAGCAAGAAGAACAGTGCCATTTGGGTGATCGTGGACAGACTGACGAAGACAGCCCATTTTCTTCCATTCAAGAAAGGCATGACATTTTCCGAGATGGCGAAGAAGTTCGTTGATGAGATCGTGAGACTACATGGTACGCCCGTGTCGATTGTGTCAGATCGAGATAGCCGCTTTGTTTCTTCATTTTGGAGAGCATTTCAGGAAGCCATGGGAACGAAGTTGAGCTTCAGTACGGCGTATCACCCGCAGACTGATGGACAGTCAGAACGAACTATTCAGACGCTCGAGGACATGTTACGGGCCAGTGTGCTGAATTTCGAGAAAGAATGGGATTTGCATCTCTCGTTGTGCGAGTTTGCGTATAACAATAGTTTCCACGAGAGTATTGGAATGGCACCCTATGAAGCTCTGTATGGACGAAAATGTAGAAGTCCTGTTTGCTGGGAAGAAGTTGGAACAAGGAGTTTCCACGGACCGACAATCATTGCTGAGACTACAGAGAAAGTTCAGAAAGTGATTGACAATTTGAAGATTGCCCGATCGAGGCAGAAGAGCTATGCAGATACGCGTAGAAGAACCTTGACATTTCAGGTTGGAGATTGGGTATTCTTGAAGGTCTCACCGATGAAGGGCACGGTACGATTCGGTCAAAAAGGCAAGTTAGCGCCAAGGTATGTGGGTCCATTTGAGATCAAGAGCCGGATTGGTGATTTAGCGTACAGATTGATTCTACCCGTGGAGTTTTCTGGAGTACACGATGTTTTTCATGTGTCTATGCTTCGCAAGTATGTTCGAGACCCGACGCACGTGATTCGATACGATGACATTCAGGTGCAACCTAATGCGTCATACGTTGAGCGTCCGCTCCGTATTGTTGGAACTAGAGAACAGCTCTTGCGTACGAGGACTATTCGATGGGTCAAGGTACTTTGGGAACATCATGGACCTGATGAAGCCACGTGGGAACTAGAAGATCAGATGGCACGACAGTATCCTTATCTGTTTGCTCAGGTACGCTTTCATTCCGAGGACGGAATGATGTCCAAGTGGGGGAGGATGTAACACTCCGACCCGAGTTGATCCGGTTTAGTGTGTAATTTCGTGTGTTTTTATCGCTAAGTGTGTTTTGATTTTGTTTGTTTTGGTTTTGCCTCGTAGAGAGATCGTTTGGGTTGAGTTTGACTTGGTCTAAGTAGATCGAGCCCTTTTTCGTAATTTTGGCTTTTGATTGACCTTGTCAGTTTTGCGTCATTTTGACGTCAGCGCGTGTATTTCGTCGAGCTTGTCGATTGTCGTAACTGTCTTGAATCCGAATGAGTTCGTTTGTTCTCGTTGGACCGTCATTTGACTCGAACTGACATTTGTGTAAACTGCTTGGACCTAAGTGCAATTTGGACTCAAATTAAGTATAAAAATCCCACCAACTCCCTGTCTCTCTCTCGATCGTCTCTCTCGCTCTCTGTTTGTCTTTCTCTCTGTTCAGCTCTCTCTTTCTCTCCTCTCCTTCTCTGTTGCTCGTTGCTTAAGGGAGGAAGAAAGGAGCTCTTTTTCGTGTGTGATTCCGGTGGACTGAGCCAATTAGCGTGTGGATTTCGTCCGTGAGGCAAGTATAAGCCCAAGATGTGTGAACACCGATTGATAGTGATTTGATTGTTTTGTTTTTATGCTTCATTGTGTTTCTCAGTGTTAGACAGCCCCATTGAGTGTGTTTTGCTGTTATATTGCTGTTTTCAGTCGTTTCATTCAGTTTCTGTATGACTGTAACAAGTTCAGGAAAATGACTCCGTGCACTCACGGCTACGCCGTGAAATGTGCTACGGCTAAGCCGTAAAATGGCTTACGGCTAAGCCGAGACCCAACCGTAAACCAAACCGTAGAACAGTACAGACTGTTAGCTGAAATTAACTGGATGTTGGCAATTTGACATTCTTCTACGGCCCAGCCTGATCTAAGCCGTACATTGTCTTACTGCTAAGCCGTGGACCAAGATACGGCTGAGCCGTAGAGCAAAATACGGTTAAGCCGTAAATCCGAAGGGATATTTGGGGAACCTCAGCTCAGCCGCAGTGCATATTACGGCTAAGCCGTAAGATGCCACGGCTAAGCCGTAAGGTTACCTACGGCTACACCGTGAGACCCTGAGAATTGAATGAAAAGGACTAGGTTTAAGCAAAAGACCGTATATGACTTTCATGTTAGAATGTAGCTAACCTGGACATGCCCAATGGAATGTTTGAATGACATGAATGATCTCAAGGGCTGTGAATCATTCATGCTTGTATCCAGCTGTTTAGCACCTCCCCATGGGTGTTGGTTTAAGGGACTTCGATGCACACTCGAGACACTGCAACACTAGACAATGGTGCATCGGATAACTTAAAACTACATCAACATGCACGGTTAGAGACGCTGGATAATTAGTGTAGGATTGGCTTGTAATGGATCCTTGATTCGTATAAGTACTGGATTGGTTTGAGTTGTACAGCATATTGATTTCGGTTTATGCCCTCTTATGTGTTCTACGCTGGACCTCTCGATTCTGTGGGAAATGCAGCAACCCCAGAGCGAAGCCCGGGTGGAACCATTCTATTATTGTGTATTGTGTTATACCGTTGCTCCATTGGAGAACTTGCATCAGTTATGAGTCCGTGATTGTGATTGATACTCATTGTCAGCACTTCCTGTAATTGCTTATGTACATTCCGTATCCGTATCAGTTTATGTACATTCAGTATCAGTATATGCGATGCACTTCCTATTGTTTGTTCAGCATGATATGTGAGATTTGTAAGTGATATGACATGATTGATTGATTGATTGAGGTGCATCATCCGATTGATTGTGATTGGACTTGGCACTACTGAGCCTCAGCCTTAGGATACCCGACGAGGTTAACTTTGGTTTAGTTTAAGTGTTTGCCTCTGCAGAGTGTGATTGTCCTGGGACTCCGGACCCCGGGAACTAGAGACCCATGCGTACCCTGGCCCGGTCGCTGGTGTTCTCATCCTGATTGCTCTCGTAAGGGAGAAAATGGCCAATGTAGTAGCCACTTGTGATTGTTACCTGTTCATGATTCTGATAGCATGCTTATTCATTGCATAATTGTTTAGTATACAGACAAAATTTCTATGGATATTGCATTATGACTATTGTTCGGTATTCGTCAGTTTTAGACACAATTCGTGTTATCTTCTTGTTGGCTTATACTTTGCTAAGTCGTTGTACTTATGTGTTTGTCTTGTGTGTTGCAGGCTCAGATCCCTCTTCCGATCCTGCGTCGGTCGACCCGACTGCAGGAGAGGCTCGCGAGGCCCCCTCCGGCCTAGAGGAGTGGACTTGATCCATCCTCCAGAGTACGGTTTGCATCATTTTGGTTTTCCCCATTCCTTGTGTTGGAGTCTATTGAGGGGATTTTCTGTAATTGTAAAGTGGGCATTGAGTGATACCTGTATTTTGATTTTGGGATTGTTGTAAGCCCGCTCTATTTTCATACGTTCTTGTATTTGGTCTTATCATCAGTGTATATTGTTTTGTAATCTCCTATGTCTTTTGGTATATTTGTGGTATGCCTTGATACGTACAGCTTCCGCGTTCAGTCTTTTGCACGTGTGATTGATCCCTTGTGTGTGTATACTCGGACGGGGTCCAGGTGTGCACGCACGGGAGTACGTGTGTCATTGGTTAGACTTTCTCTGACCCCCGGTCCCTGGGCTCGGGTTGTGACAAGGTGCTGAAAAATTTTAAGTATGAAAAACTAGTACGCTGATACAAATTTTATACATGTTTCACGCTATTCTAATGCATCCTAAAATTAAGTTTAATGGCTGGAATTCAAACTAGACTAGTTAATGAAACTAACAAAAAAATGGAAGTAAAAAAGGATCTAAAATAAAAAAGTTATGAATGCATGAATGTCGCAAGAAAACAAATTTATGTGTAGAAATTCTGCATACACAGGTGGTCTGGCATACAATGTTTAAACCTCTGGTTAACAAACTTTTCAAAATTATTTTTACCTGAAATTTTGAGACACAAAAGACTATATCATAATCTTTATATTCTTCAATTAAAAAAAATGATTTGATTGGTCTACCACCTTCAAACTTTCTACCAAAAACTCTTGTAATTTGCTGAAACTATGCTGTGTTATGCTGCTTGTATGCTAAGTCTGAATTTCAACAATATTTTTTTCAAATCTGATTTTTTTTTCTTCTTTTTCAATTTTGTGAATTGGATTCTCCAACCACTTAATCATGTAAGGAATTCCACCATATGATAATGCATGCAATGATTACTAATCTAACCATCAAACTATGCCCAAAAAAAAAAAACATAAAACAAAAAGAACATGACAAGGAAAATAAAAACTGCAATAGTTTAAATGTGTGGTTGTAAGAAAAGTAAATGTATGGAATTAACAATGAATTTAAATGTATGGAAAGGCAAGAATTTAAATATGTAGAAAACAATAAAAATAAAAGTGCGGTTAGTGTTTTCTTCTCTTTCAAAGATCTTTTCTAAGCGGGCTTATAATTCGAATTATGCTATTAAGGCCTTTAGGTCGTTAATCCTAACACCAATAAGAAAAGAACACAAAATAAGCACCAATCACCTAAGTACAAAAAAGAAAAATTGAAAAGAAAAAGAGCAATACTTTTACTAGAATGAAATGTCTTTATATAGAAGATAATGAATTAGAAATTAAAACAAGTATATACTAAGATGAGAAGCCTATTCTATATGAAAAATCTAAGGGTGTAGTGTGATTTCCAGGTCAAATCTCCTTAAGGACTTCAATGGAGAGAAAGAAAGAGAGGAAGAAGCTGAAGCATAGTAATAATTCTAGAGAAAGGTTGGCTATCTTCCCATGTGGAGTATGGGACACCTAAGGCCTGCTTATATAGGAGTAGAGAGCTCCTTGTTTCTCTCTATAGATCCTACTTTGTCTCCTTAAATCTAGATCCAATTCTGTTGGATTAGATCTTATTTTGTAGCAAAAGAATCTCCTTCAATTAATAAGTTCTCTCTTGGCCAACAAGTCTTTCAATGTTTGGTAAGATATGTAAGAGATACTTGATTATTTTCTTACTTAAAAATTCTCTATACACTCTTTCTATAAACAACTCTCCAAAATCTCCACAATTTGACTCCACCAAATATGAATTTTTGATGTGCACGGTAGGCTCCATCTTTGGTCTTTATTGTACCTCACTTTACATTGATTGGGCTCCACCTAAAGGAGTGTAACATGGAGAAAATTTTCAAACTTTTTACAATCCTACCTAAAAATGTACAGTAAACTTCCTAAGGTTATATCTTTGTCGTTTCAAGTCTAATTGGTGCAATCTTAGATTCTACGGAAATCTACTCAGAAAGAGCTTTCCAACGGTAAGTAGTTCTTGATTTAAAAGTTATGACCGATTTAATGTATGTTGTCTAAAGAAAATGAAATTGATTTTTCATTTTTAAATTCTTCTTCTTTGACTTTCTTTTTCTTAAATTCTTTCCACCTTGACTTTCTTTTCTTGAATAAAATTTGAATTCTTGCAATAATTAGAAAGCAGGACCCCTCTATGACCATCCAAGCATGTGTGCACATTGCGTGGGGTCCGTATGAAGCCAATCTTCCAAATTTCTTGAATTTTTCTTCTTCTCTCTCTTTCTGTCTTGCTCCTTCCATTTCCTTTCTTTGAGTCAAATCATGAATATAGGACCCATTTCTTCAATAACCTATAAACAAAACGTAACATTTCAAAAGGTAATTTTGACTACGAGTCAACAATGCATGAATGTCATTCTAGCTTTCATAAAATGATAGCATGAATGCACATTATTAGACATGATTTGACTTAAATTAATTAATGAAGATAAAAGATCATCTCATTCCATGATAACTAGTTTTTGCAAAAACTTTCTAAAAATAAAATCCTCAAAATGGCAGGTTTCTTGAAATTATGCAAAAATGATGATTTTTTAGCAAATTATGTAAGAAAACATTGTAATGAATTTAAGATGCATAAAACATGATTTCGATCTACATTAAACTCTTTTAATTCAATAAATCCTTAAAATGGTCTAAAAATGTATATAAAATATGCATTTTTAAAGACTTATCGCAACCAATGGACAAACACAATATCTGTGCAATTCAGCTTTGTCCAATGTGAAGCCATGATTGAAAATCCATCCATCTTCAACTCTTATGTCCAACTTGCAACTTCAGCTCCTACTTTTTTCCAAACTCAAAAACTCCCCCTCATTTGCTCACTCTCCCTATTTTTGTCTATAATTGACAAATATATGGTGTCAACATACAACATATTTATCAACTAGGATCCAATAGTAACTCCCTCTCAATTGTAACTCCTCCTCAATGATAAATCATATCAGCACCAGGGGTGGGGATTTGATCATCTGATCACGGGCTATTGAACTTTGGTACCCACACTTGTGAATTGAAGAACTTCAGCATAGTGTGTACTAAAATTGATGGCAAGTCTTCTTTCTTAACCTAGATTGCACTTGATGTGAGAGCAAAAAACTGATTTTTTCATTCATTATTTTTTGGCTTAGCTTTTAGCTTATTGCATTGGGGACGGATGTATCCTTGTATTTCACAGTGATGACATGTCAGTACTCATGCAGATAAAGGACTAGACTCACTTTTTTATCCACAATTAGTAGGATTCTTCGATTCAGTTTGTTATTCTTCGAAGCTATTAGAGCATCTAACTTTGTTAATATCATCTTCAACTTGACATTCAAATCATTAATCTCAGTTCGATTCCTCGATATATCTATTATCAAAGATTCATTCTCTTTTTTCTCAAAAGTCAAACTCTCAAATAAAGAACCCTCATGATCTTCAAGGAAGATGATTTGTGCATGTGCTGCTTCTAGATTTTTCTTAAGAGATATAATTTTGGCTTTAAAATAGTCAACTTACTTTACAAGTTTTGCAGCATACTTGTGTAGTTTTTTTCTTTGACCATATAGAAATTTATTTGAGCTTCATAGTCTACATTTTCATGTGGTACTTCTTTATCATCATTATCTTCATCAGAATCAGTTTAGATGGTGAAGATATAATTATGAAAGTAATAAACTTTTCTTTCCTCTTTTTCAGTTGAATCAGGTTTATGTTCATAAAATTCTTCCTCATCAGCAGAGTGATAAACATCCTAAGAGATGTTCAAGGCTTTATTGCTGCTAACTATAGGCTTCTTCTTCATATTGGCACATGTCCATAACCTTGACATTTATAACACTTGACTCCCTTTGAGGAGTTAGTCTTTTCAATAGGCATCAGTTTAAATCCAGTGTTCTTTCCTGTCATCAGCTTATTAAACTATGGTACAAACTCAAAAGACAATTGCATCTCTCATTCTTCATAATCAGACTCAGATGCATCTTCCACTTTCTTCGAACCTTTGGCAAATTTATAAGACTTGGAAGCACTTTTAATGCAAGTCCAGAAAGTTTTGACTGATGATTAATAAATTTAATCTCAAAGGTTTACAAGTTACCAACCAACTTATCAAGTTTTAAAGTTTTTAGTTTGTTGGTTTTATAAATTACAATAACCTTGAAATTGAAACTAATTGGAAGAGACCTAATGATCTTTTTCATAATATTCTCTTCAGGAATAGTTTCTCTTAAGTTGTGACTTGAATTAATAATATTACTCAATTTAGTGTAAAAGTCATCAAACCTCTCATCGTCAATTATGCTCAATAGTTCAAAAGCAGTTGATAAGCTTTATATCTTAGCTTATTTCACTTTCAATTCCCTCGTGAACTGTTTGAAAGATGTCCCATGCCTCTTTCGCATTCTTACAAGTGGAGATCACATGAAATTCAGATATTGATACTCCATTGTAGATTGCATTCATTACCTCATTATTACAGTTGCAAGCATAGGTTTCCTTCTTGGACCATTGAGCTATTAGCTTTTCAGTAGTTTGTCCATCAATAGTAACTATTGATAAGAAATATCCAGTCATTGCTATTTGCCAAACACCTTCTTCAATTGACCTAAAAAGGATCATCATACGTGCTTTCAATAAACATAATTAATAGCTGTCACGCCCCGAAATCTGAGATCTTTGGGACCTTCAAATCACGAGACATGACAGGTTCACAATAATTAAATTAAAAAAATTCAAACTTTATTAAATAATCTAAATGGAATATCATGATTAACATCTCAAGCCAAACAAATAAAATCAATCCACTTAAAATAAATAAATAAATCTGAAGTGATGATGACTCTCATAAATTTCTCAAAATCGAATCAAGTTCTAAATCAATCCTCAAATCTAAGGCTGAAGTTTTCGCAATTCATCCTTCAGTTTTGATTCCGCAAATAAGCTAGGTTTCCTCGGGTTCCGGCTTAACCTCAATCTTTGGGGGAAAAACAAGGATAAGTAAAACTCAACAAGTAATACAAACTATAAAACCTAGCAAACGGATAATAATCTAGGAGATCAAATTTAGAGTTATAGTTCGCATATACAAGGTATATCGAGTAAGGTAAGTGCAATATCTTGAAAGCGACAAGAAGGTAATATAGTCGAAATTTAAGGTATTGCAAGTATGTAAGTAAATAACCAAATCAACAAATAAAAAGGCATCAGGTATCTCCGTAGCAAACAAAATATCAAAGTGTACCTACCAAAGTTAGGCCTGAACCAAGCACAAAGTACTCGCTAGGTAAAAATCGTTTTATATTTATACAAAGTTAGCACAAGGCTCGAGAATACCAGTAATCTCCAAAACAAAGTGGGAGCCAACTGCAGATAAATAACAGTGCACAAAGGAGTCTCAATCCCAATGTCCTACCCAAAAGGGGCTAAAATCCGCATATAGGTGTACCACGATGCGTTGCCCATACTTTAGAGAATACCTTAAGAGTGCACATAGCAAATTTAAAAATACAAGCCCTTTTTAATTACAAATATAGCCAAGGGTTGTGATCACAATTAAATAACATGTTATCAAGATTTCTCACATTTTTCAGCTTTTTAAATCCAATGAAAATTAATGATCAACAATAAATCTCACAAAAAATCAATTGCAACATGATGGTGACAAGGAAACAGGACTAGGTCTAATATAACCATCATGTATAAGCATGTCAAAGGTAACAAAATATCCTAATAAGATAAAATTATTTCAATAGTTCACAATCTCACGTATTTAAATCAAAACAAGACAAGGTTTGAAAACTCTATAGTTAAGAAACCATGGTAAGACTACTTGCCTGATTTTACAGTGACCAATGAATCGTGCTTATCCTGACTTGGATGTCCAAATGTCTCAAAGAGGATTCCTAGTAATGACTGGTAACATATAATCAGGGTTTGTACTCATGTACAATTAATTGGGTCTGGCATATGTGCAACTTGGTGTAATGCTTTAACACATACTGGTTTTGGGCTGGGTTATTAAATAATGCAAGTGGGCCTGAATAGTTTGGGTCATGCATGCATTCAAGAGCAGTGGGTGAAACTTGGGCCAAAGGTAGTGGGCCACATGTGATCAACTGAGTGAGCTTGGGTTCATATGTTAGATTGTAATACAATGAGTGGGCTTAAGAAACAAACTCATTAAGTGGGCTATAGACAATGGCTTAAATGGGTTGCCTAGGGCTAATGTATGAGTAGACACCTCATGGTTTCGGCCCAATTCATTAAATCATACAAGTGGGGCTCACGACATAAATCGACTTCATCATGCATGTCAGGTGGTCCAAGGTTAGTGGGCCTCATATCATGGGTGCAGTTATTGAGATGTCAATCTTGAGATGGTGGGTTCAAGTTTGCGTTCCTTGCACACCATTGGATGCGACGTGAAGGGAAGATAAGCATAGTTAGTTGGTGATGCAGTGACTGAGAGTGGCCCTCAAATAAGGTTGGCAATATCTCAGATGGACCAAATATAAGTTTCTATGACAGTATAGGTGGAAGCAAAAGGTACCCAGTTCCCATGTTCAAAAGAGAAAGAAAGAAAAAGAAAAAGAAGAACATAGGAGAGGATGAGAGGCTCGGTTGCAGTTAGAAACAAAGGAAGAAACGAGCAGAGGATCGAAAAAGAAGAAAATAGATGAAGAAGAAGAAAAATGCACAAGGAGAAGTAAAAGAAATAAAAGGAAAGAGAAGCATAACAGAACATAAAAAAAGGGAATAGGAGGAATTGCAGGGCAGTGGGAAAACAAGAAAGAAGAAGAAAGAGAAAAAAAAGCAGGAAAAAGAAAGAAACAAGGAAGGAGGAAGAGACGAAGAAAAAGAAAAGAGAGTTTGAGTGGGTTTGGTTAGTTTTAGAACACAGCAATGGAGAGATGAGTAAGGGAAGAAGGCGGCAACGAGAAGGAAGGAAATAGAGAAAACAAGATGAAGAGAGGAGCCAGAGACGTTGCAGGTGAGGGGTGGTAATAGGTGGCTGAGTCATGATGGGTCAGAGGCAGAGGAGAAGAAACGGAAGGGAAGAAAATCAGAAACGGAAGAAGAACTGTTGCAGCAAAAAGAGATTAGATTTTGGTTGCAGAAAAGAAGAAAGAGAATAGGAATAAGAGAGAGAGGAGAAGCAGCGATACAGGAGACAACTGAAAGGAAAAGATGAAACAAGAAGAGAAAGAAACAAACAGAAACAGAGAAGAAAAATAACACAAAGATGGGCATGAGGAAGAGAAGAAGAGAATGGTGAAGAAGAGCGTGAATGAAGAAAACGAGAAAGAATGGCTGGAAGAGAGAGGAGAAACAGAGCGAGAGGTAAGAACGAGAATGAAGAAGAATCCAGGGGAGAAGATGAAGATGGATAAGAAGAGAAAATGTGGAAGAAAACCGAAGGAGAAGGAAAAGAGGAAAAACAGAAACAAGGAGATGAGTCTGTCCTCTGGTTGAGGTCATCTGGTTGATAGCACTAGTGACAGAGAAAGAAGGAGATGGGTATTGCATTAAGTGCATATAGATATGGTCAGAGGAGTTCAGTGGGGTCTTGGGCAGAAACGGAAGACGGAGGAGAGAAAGAGAAAAACAGAAGGAGAAGAAAATAGAAGGAACAATATGAAGATGGAAAAAATAAAATAGAGGAAAGGATGATGCAGTAGCCATCGGCTGGGATGGGTTAGAGGTAGCTTGATCCTTCCATGGAGGGACAAAGAAAGAACATGATGGAGAAGAATGCAGGGAGGAAAGGAAACGAAGAAGAAGAGATGGAGACGGGTTGTTTGAGGGTGTTGCAGGAAAGAAGAATAAGAGAAGGAAGCGACGTGGGGGCTCTGGTTTGGCGCAGGTGGAGGGAAGCGAAATCGGGGACGGTGTGGTCTCATTCCTTGTTTGGACAAGGAGGAAGAAAAAGAAAAAGAAAAAGAAAGAGAAAACAAGAAACAAAGAAGGACAAGAGAAGGATGGCTGGGCTGTTTCTGTTTAGATGATTTTGAAGTAGAAAGAGATGGCTGTAAATGGTGGGGCTTAGAGATGGGTCGATGATTACAGTGGGCCAGCATATGGCTAGGTACTGAGATTGGTCAAGGCGGTTTTCAATGGGCAGGGCCTAGTTTGAATAATGCATTAGGTGGCCCATTGTAATGTGCAACTAATGGCGATGCTTAGAGAAAATAACTAACAAGAGGAAATATTAGAATAACCTGCTATAATAGTAACCATGAAAGGAAAGTAGAGAAAGGGAGAAGATATACCTTATAAAACCTTAGGAAAGTGAAAGGAGAGAGAGTGTTGAATGATATGACTAATGGGGGTGTGCTCTATTTATAGTAGAGGGAGAGAAGAGTTCTAAAAGAGACTTATTCTCAAATCGAAATTGTTAAAGGAGGGTAGTTTAAACCGAACTCTATCTCTAGGGTAGAGTTTGAAATGAGTCTAGTGTTCAAGTAGGGTTGAACTAAATTTATCAAAGTGGATTAGGACTCTAATTAATCTTACAGACGGATTTTATGGCACTCAGAGCTCTTGTCAGATTAAATCTCTTAGTTGAGACAAACTCTCTAAAATCTTAAATTCCGGCAAAATACGGGACCCACTGATACCAAACAAATGACTAGCCACAATAGTAATAACACAAAAATTAAAGCAAGTGGGGTGCATCATGGATAAATCAAAGGTCAAGATTAATTCTAATTTAAAATCTTGGGTCTTTACAATAATACCTTTCAGCGAAGAAGGTTTCACAGTAGAAGAGCCTTCTTCATTGTTAAATTCTATTTTAGAAAAAATCTTAGATTGACATATAATAATTTAGTATGACCCGCTTTGATGCCAAATGAAAGTTTAGAATGCTCAGGATTTATTTTAGATTACGAGTCTGTTGACCCATAAAAAATAAAAAATGTTGCAATAAATACATTACAAGCAAATTCCAAACCAGGGATATATAAACCTTGGGATTGTGGAATGGCAAGCCAAGTACTGTATCCAGACTTTCTGGTGCAATTCACTCAGAGGACTTCAGATAAGCTTAAAATGCAGCATTTCAAACTTCAGAGTTACTGGACTTCATTTCGTCACTCAACTTACTAAATACCAAATTTATGGTTTATTTGCTCAAAAACAAGGGGTCACCAAACACACTCAAGGTTTTGGATTATAAAGTGGATGAAAATCACATAGCAACTCCAAACCATGTTTCAAAGTTTTAAAGTATTTGGACTTCATCTCAGCTCAAACCAAGCTTCAGTGACTGTTTGCCAACTCCTTGGGGGTCATTGTAGAAATTGACACTTATACATGTCAAACCAAGCTCAAACTCAGGAGAATGTCTTCATATACATTCAAAGACTATCCTTCAAAGTTTCAAAGTATTTGGACATCTTTTGGACCCAAACTTAGTTCAGATGGTCATCTACTAAGCTCAGTAAGGTCACTGTGCAGACTGAAAGCCTATGAAGATCAAATTAGTTGAAACTCCTGAAGAAAACTCAAATTATACTTAAGGAAAGTTTTACAAAATTTCAAGTCAAACGGATATCATTTGACCCAAAGTCTGCAAACATGTCAACTTTGGGTCAGTGACCCTCAAATCACGAGGTCAGTGACAAAGTCCTACTTCCCGACGTCGAAAAATGATGAAATTTTGGCAAAAAGCTTTAGTCATGCTCAAGGGAGATTCCATAGATTTTTAAGTGAAGAGGACTTCGGTTGCTCCTACTTCTGCTATATGTCAGCTTAGAAGCCAGCGACTCTCAAGCCACAGAGGCCACTAGCCAAAATCCTACTTCCAGAGAGTTGGTGAAATTCGGAACAGAGATTCAAAATATATTTAAAATAAATATCTCAAAGTTTCAAGTTAATCGAATGTTTTTGAAATAGAAAACAAGCTAACTACTTATAGTGTGATGTGAATAGTAACCTAGAACATGCAAAAAGTGGATCGTTATTTGAAGTCCTACTTCTACAAATTCAAACTGCATGAAATTTGGAGAAACACTCCAAGATATCACTGACATCAGTTCCTCCAAGTTCCAAATCAAACCAAAGTCATTTGGGCCTCAAACAGCCAAAACAATGGCCTATTTTCATGAAAAGTTAACAGGGGAGTTGACCAACTTCAAAAGGTCAAAATGGGCTGAGATTTCTATGAAACACTCAAAATAGTATCAAAAAGCATCCTTCCAAGTTTTGTGAAGATTAAACATCGTTCGGGCCCCATACAGGTGAAAAAAGTTCACATATGCAAAAGTCCAAAAATGGGCCTTATGAGTGACCGCGGTTCATGATCAACGGGGGAATTGACTAACTTCTGAATGTCAAAATGGGCTGAAATTTCTATGACACACTCAAAATAGTGTCAAAAAGCATCCCTCTAAGTTTCGTTAAGATTGGACATCATTCGGGCTCCAAATAGCCGAATACGAGTTACATATGCAAAAGTCTAAAAATGGGCCTTGGGAGTGATCGCCGCCTGCAGTCACTCCCACCTGTGACTTGGTCCCGGACAGGTTCTAGGAATTATTTTGCTTTATTTCGAAGCGTAACTCCCTTACAACTGCTGTGAACCATCCCAACTTCCTTTAAAACCCATAAAAGGCACATTTGGGTTCTTCTTTAAAGGGAAGGACTCAGAGACAGTAGTTTTTCTAAAATTCCAGAGACAAGTTCTAGGATTCTAAGCAAGTGACAAGGCATTTCCAGCACTCCAGCCCACTTCTTCTTCTTATTCTCATTCACTCAAGGTGAAAGATGGTTCAAAGAAGAATGGGGGGTATGGGTATCATTTAAAAGAAGACTATGTTTAAGCACTGGCGGGCCTTCGAAGGATGAAATCCATTCCTTTGTTTTTCTTACTTGAGGGGGGTCTTCTAGCCATCATGGATGTTGTGAACAAGCCTCTTCAGGCTTCATTCTGTTCCTTAAAAATCATAGGTTCAGAATGACACAACTTTGGTTCCTTTCCGCTGATATACAGCACTATTTTTCGCATTTGTACAAAAACAATCCGTAACCAAAAATGATGATCACCAAAGGTTTTGATCAATTCCACCACCAAATTCATCTCACTTAATGGTCACTCAACACTCCAAAGATCAAAAAAAAAAAAAAAAAAAAAAAAAAACAAGTTTCAACACCTTGGAAGCATCATAGAAACAAAATAGAGCCACACGGAGAGCAAACAGTGGCCGAAAACCACTATCTACCAGTCACCGCAGGTCATAGTCAATCCCCCTGTTTTCTTCTTTTTTGCATCTTTTTCCAATTTTTATGTATTTTCTTGTATTTTTCGAATTTGGATCACATCTCAAACTTAAGGGAGTGGTTGTAAACTTTTCAAAAACATATAAACAAACTGCATCATCGCGGTCAGAGCATTTTAACATATGTAAACAAAAAGGAAATTAATGATGAACTGTAGTTAATTATCATTCTTCTTAAACACTTGAAGTGCGTGAATGTTGGATGGAAATCCGTTAAACATTTGCATTTTCAAATGCGATCAAAGTCGATTACAACTTCTGTGCAACGAAAAAGTAAAAGTAATCAACCGCACTAAAAAGACAACACACAATTTTGTGGAAACCAAAATGAGAAAAACCATGAGTTCAAAGTGGACAAAATCAATCACTAACTTCTACACCACAAGGTATACTCACAATCCTATAATTTGTCCCTCGACATAAGGCGTTGTCGTCGTTCTTGACAGATTTTCATGACATGCAGTCCCTCGGTGCCCTGCTATTAGTACCTTGATCTCCACAGCGAACAAATCTCTTCAACAATTGAACAATCTTCTTCAAGGAAGTAAAAGCCATAAATCTCTTATGAAAAAGTAAAAGCACCAACTCAAAAACTTGAAACCTTCAGCCCAACTCTCATAAAAGCTCTAAATAAGACTCTCTAATCTGATCTCTCAACTTTGAATATAGATAAGGTGTATTGTATATTTATGGTTGAGATAATCACCCTTATAACTCATAATTCATACCTCATTAAGATAGTAATTGCAAAACTCAACTTATTAATCTTGGCACCAAAAAGAAACAATTCTGTAATAGGAAAGAGAGTTTCTACCGCATGTATGCTCGAGCGTAGGTGAGCACCCACTCGAGGGCGTGTTACCCTTATCAAGTTATTTGTGATCCATCTTGTTAGGCTTTTAAGTGGTTTTCATAAGCTTGAGCGTGGTCGTCTCCGTCTAGCACGCTCGAGTGCGTGCAGTAATTTTTTTTTTCTTTAATTTAGCACTTCTTGTGATGCAATCAATAGTCTATACTAAAAGAATATAAAATATAGATCAACAGACTCAAATTTTGTCCAATATATGAATTTAGTCAATTACAAAAATCCTTACACTCTCCTACTATTTTTCAAAGCACTACATGATGTGGTTTGAATAATCCGATCAAGGTGGTATCTCTATGCACCATTTTTTTTAAGTGGGTTGGGCCTGTTGTATCAAACCAAAAATGGTCCAAATCATGATGAAAGGGTTAGGCACCACTTGGATCCAAAGCTTGTGGGCCAAATTTGGAGAACCATTGGCCTACCTCGCCTCAATTAATTGCTAGATTACTTCATTGGGTTGGCGAATAAATAGGTTTAGGGTTAAGGGTATTTTGGCAATTGTACTAGGGCTTTCTTGAGAATTAAAAAAGTGTAAATTATATGCTAATGTAATTTGTAACCTCAAACCAAAGAGAGATAATGGAGAACATGAGAAAAATCGAATTTCTTTTCCATGAAAGCAAGCAATTTTGCCGAACTACTAAATCTCTATAGGTGATTTTCTTTCTGCATGTGTGGTTTGCTTGATTGTCCATATATTTCATAATTACCCCGCACACAACATTTACTCTAAAATTTGCTCCGTGGTCACTTCGTCATGCTATGAAGACAAAAAAGACAACCGTGGAAAGTGTTACACGCCTGGACCGCTCAAAAAAAGCATGATATCACTATAGATTACAAGTGATAAAAAACTTATAAGGGAAAAGAGGTAAGAAATGTTTGGCAAGCGGGATTGTGGTGCTTTGGCATAGTTCAATCTGCCAACTATCTTAAGTGTCATCAAAGATCCTTGATCAGAAGTTTGATCGATTAGTTGGACGGCTTGGATGCAATAAAATCCCTTCCATTTGCAAACCCTTCACTCTCAGCACATCCCTCAACCTTAATATATCCATGCTAGAAGTTCCATGAGAAGGGAAATTAGGTTGGATTTTATATCCATGTAATTCGATGACTCTTAAAATAGTAACAGAATGATGACAAAAGTTTCACTAGCACATTAAAATGGTTCAAGTGCGAAGCCCCGGTGGGTAACGGAGAGCATGGGTGGCCCTCAATTAGGAGAATAAATATGGGCGGGATGCCCAAGCTCAACCCACAAAAATGCGACCCTTGAGCCAGCCTACACGTTGACCATGGTCAACATGCCAGCCTGGCAGGACATTGGCCCAAGGACTGCCCAACACTAAATTTATATTAAAATGTTTTTAATATAAATTAGTTTTTTTTCTTTTTTTTTTCATTTGTAAATTAGCATTCGTATTTGCACATTTATTCTACTTGTTTCAACTTTATTTCAAATTGGAAACTCCAAAAGCTGACAATGTCTCCTTCAATTGATATAAAAATTTAGAAATGTTTTTTAAAAAAATTAAAAGAGGCATGTGGGCCAATCCGTGGGTGATACGACATAAGATGTGCCATGGACCGTGTTGGGTTGACCCCACTTATGCTGGGCAGGACACGATATAACCCAAGCATGACTAGGCCGGCCAGTCAATGGGTAGTGCGCCCTCAATAGATTTCTCCATCCTCATGATATTGATCGTGCAAAGAGAGGGACCATCAGCAAGATGCCCTAATCATGTCCCCTCGTCGGAAGACTTTGTTTTTATATAAAACCTGCTCTTAATCCCTCTCATGTGTGAGTAGGATGACAATGTATATAATGGCAAGGCCACATGGATGATGGTAGTATGGAGCTCATGATGGCTCCATCTCCTCATTTCGATTAGGCAAATACGAATGATTGGAAAGATGACATTAATGAAGTCTCTATTTACATGGGGCTAATTCATTATGCTTAGCAAAGCTCCCTTTAATCTCTTCAAGCGAGGGATGTCCTATAGCACCTAGGAAGATGGGGCAAGTCTAATGTAGAGGAACTGATGTCATGCATTGATGTTTAGGGAACAAGGCGTAAATAGACAAGGGTTGTTAAACAAGGCTAGAGCCTATGGTGCGGGTAAATAAGCTAAGTAATTTAAACTTGGATCATCCCATCTACATCAAGAAATGATGAATGTAGATTTTTCATTACTCTTGATACCCACAAAACCCATGATTTGGTTATCTGCTTTTTTGCAGGCATATAAATTTCTAACTACTCTTGGTTAATGGACTTTCTCATATCGAGAAATTTCTATATTTTTAAGATTTCATCATGGCACTAAGGGAAACTTGCCGAACTTAAAACAAATTTAAAATATCAAAAAGAAGAAATATTAAAGATCATCATGACAATAATCGTACGTTAAAAAATTAAAATATCTATTATAGTATAACTACAAATGAACAAATGCATGAGTCATATATAGGCAGAAGATCTATAGTTCCGCAAAACCCAAAGTATCAAGGGCTTCACCAGCTGGTATTGTATGTCCAAATTTCACACTAAAATCCCCCAACATTGAAACTTGTCCCCAAATGGGCTTAAAAACAATTTAAAACACTCATATTAAAATCAATCATTCGAATATATTGTAAATCATTCAAATTTTAGCTACAAATAAACTTAAAAACAGTGCAAATCACATTTAAAAACATGAGATAGGTGAGACAGTATAAGAATTGTGATTGCATTATGTTTTATATTTATATTTTTAGACAAAAAAATCTTTACAGTTTTTTGAAAAAAATCTAAAAACAATAGCAAGTGTAGTTGTGAACAAGTGTAAGAAATGTAGATTGTATATTTGGTTGAGATCAAACATGTTGACTATCTCGAATTGCTATCCTGTCAGTTTCGTCCAGATCAAGGCTCTTGAATTTGAACTTGAGAGCCTCTGCATCTCTTTTATGAATTATCTCCAACTTCAAAAGAACATATATAACATAGTATGACTCACTACACATAAATAAAAACTTTTATTTATATATAAGGCAAATATGACAATATGATACCACTATAGCAAGAAATTTCATTGACTCACTTTCTGTTTAACTTTTGTAATTAGTTTGATGACAACAATATGATACCATCATAAAATTGTACCAAGGGCATATTTGTATGGATAAGAATGCATATAAATTGAAAGCATAGAATTTATGCTGTAAGTAGAGTTAAAAATAAAGATAATATGTCAAATTTAGAAATCACCAAATAAACTATTCTTTCATATAGAACACAATCAAAGAAACATGTAAAAAGGAATGATAACCATCACTTTTCGTTATTCATTTTCCATCTTCCTTATAGTCTATTTCCTTATAGTAATTTAAACTTGTATCATCCCAACCACAACAGGAAGTGGTGAATGTAGATTTTTCGTTACTCCTGATACCTACAAAACTATGATTTGGTTATCCGCTTTTCTGTAGGCATATAAATTTGAAATCCCTCTTAGTTAATGGACTTTCTCATTTTGAAAATTTTCTATATTTTTTATGGTTCCATCTTGGCATCGGGGAAAACCTGCTGACCTTAAAACAAATTTAAAATATCAAAGAGAAGAAATGTTAAAGATCATCATGACAATAATCGTACGTTAAAAATTTGAAATATTTGTTACAAACTTACAATGCAACTGTAAATAAACATATGCATGAGTCACACATAGGTAGAAGATATATAGTTCTGCAAAATCCAAAGTATCAAGGATTTCACCATCTGGAATTGCATGTCCAGATTTCACACTAAAATCCCCCAACATTGAAACTTGTCCCCAAATGAGCTTAAAAATAGCTCAAAACACTCACATTAAAATCAATCCTTCGAGTATATTGTAAATCATTCAAATTTAGCTACAAATAAACTTAAAAGCAGTGCAAATCACATTTAAAAACATGAGATAGGTGAGACAGTATATGAATTGTGATTGCATTATGCTTTGTATTTATATTTTTATACAAAAAGGTCTTCGTAGCATTTTGCAGAAAATCTAAAAACAATAGCAAGTATAGTTGTGAACAAGTGTAAGAAATATAGATTGTATATTTGGCTAATATCACACATGTTGACTGTCCCAAATTGCTATCCTCCCAGTTTTGTCCAGATCAAGGCTCTTGAATTTGAACTTGAGAGTCTCTACATCTCTTTTATGAATTATCTCCAACTTGAAAAGAACATATATGACATAGTACGACTTACTGTACATATAGAGAAAAACTTTCATTTATATATAAGGCAAATATGACAATATAATACCATTATAGCAAGAAATTTCATTGACTCGCTTTTTGTCTAACTTTCGTAATTAGTTTTATGACAATAATATGATACTATCGTAAAATTGAATCAATGGCATATTTGTACAGATAAAAACTCGTATTAATTGAAAGCCTAGGATTTATACTAAAAGTAGAGCTAAAAATAAAGATAATATGTCAAATTTAGAAATCACCAAATAAACTATTCTTTTATATAGAACACAATCGAAGAAAAATGTAAAAATGAATGATAGCCATCACTCTTCGTTATTCATTTTCTATCTTCCTTAGTCTATTTTCATCATATTTGATGTTCATTTTTTTTATAATTCATATGTGATCTTCATTTAACCACTAATGACTTATCTACCAAAAAGAAACCACTAATGACTTAAGACTTATATATTCAATTTCTATGGATTGTAATGCAAGATATTCCCAATTTCGAGCCGCATAGAACAATTTTGTTGCATTCGATTACTAATTTCTCTACCAAATGGGCCTTTAGGGAGTGTAATCATGGGCTGGGTTAGGGCTGATCATTAGGATTTGGTGCAGAAGTTGGGCTTGTCAATATTGGAGTAGAGATAATGAAGCCCAACCCAGCCTGGATAAAAGATACAACATAAGCAAAAAAGCAATGTTTTCGGTAAAATGAGATTCACTTTCGTAAATGCCCACACTAGCAACTAGCTGATCTTGCAATTTGTTCGCACCTTACCAGTGATTGACCACTTAGCCTTTTTTAGGTTGGCTGGGCCTGGGCCATCTGGTGGTAGGGCCGGGCTTCATCTATTAGTATAAAAATCGGTCTAGGCTTGAATTTAGCTCAGGCCAGCCCTTATAGTTAAATTCAAGAGGTTCTTTTTTTTTTTTTACAAAAAGGCTCCTATATTTTCACTTAACCTAAAAAATGCTCTTATATTTAATCATTTTATTAAGACCTTCCCTGATTAACAGTAAAGTTAAAAATAGATGTTATGACTATCTAGTTATTTATTTTAGACCATTTTACGCTTCAGAAAACTCAGGGTGACAAAGGAAAGTAGATTACCAAAACAGTTTCGAACAGTTCTTTTTTTTTTTTTTTTTAGAGTGCATTTCACCATGAGAGAAAACAACACTCAGATTAACAACCATTTCGCCATGAAAGAAAACAGCACCGATATTACAAGACGATTTCTTCCCACTTTCCTCTTTCTTTCACACATCTTCCATAATCTTCAGGGGTACCAAAGCTCTAAATATAGCCCTGTTACTCTCTCAAATCCAAATGTTTGTTTCTCTTCTCTAAGGTGGAAGCGAAGGTCCAAGCCCTGTTATCAATTATACCATAAAAACTAGTTGTTTCCTTTTCCTTTATGATCCCTAATGTTTGACATAACACTGCGGCATTCAGTTTGTGTTTAGCTGTGGCTTTGACTCATTACAAGCAGAAACAGTTATTTTAATACAAAACTGCTTGCTTTGATGACTGCTTATTAGTGTGTGGCCTACACACAGTGAGGTAACGTCATTCATTCTCTCTCTCTCAAACGAACCCACTAAGAGAGCCATCTCCTTCATTTCTCCTTTTTCTTTCTCTTCCTCTTGTTTTCCTCTTGATTGCTTAGGGGGGTGCTACATGAGGTTTTGTGGTGTCAAGTGACACCTCTACATGTTGAAAAAAACTTTTTCCTATGTATAATTTTTGTATATTTTTTATTAATTTAAGGGGATTTTCTGAAATTGACCCAGTGAAAATTTTGAAAAATACTAAAAATAGAGGTCATTTTGAAAATATTTTTACATGTCATTTGACATTAAATGACCCAACTTATCTATATTCCCAGCTAGGCCCTGTTGGTCTCGTTTCCATATAAATTGAAGGTGTGCCTGCAACAAGGGTTGCAAACCCCATCTTCCTCTGTTTGAGACTGCAAAAGAATATAGCCTGTCCCTTAAGTGTGCCCGACAGTGAGGGTGTCAGACCACTCTGGCGAGCAAATAAATGTTGAGCTGCAAGGGACTGTAGTGGCACGCGCTTCTCCTTTAACGTGATTGTTGGAGGTAAGATCCCAATAGGGTAGACCCACAATAACCATCAATGTCCTCCGACGACCTTTCCTTCCTTTACTCAGTCATTACATTACGTAGCACTGTTAAATATTCCCACATAATCTGTGGATCAGTCTTATTGGGTCTAATCTCAACAATATAGAATATAAATCAATTTGAACCATATACCCTGACTCCATTGCTTTGCTGATCTTGTTGATCTAAGGAGGGGTTTACAACTCTAATATTCCTCTTCTATTATGCCCTTTAGTGATGGGTTTACGGAAAGATGTAAGCTACCAGAGTTACCCTGAGTTTTGCCTTTTATAGACCATCCTAAACTCATTTCTTCCATCAAGAAAGGAAAGGTCTTAAGATCTCCTTAATAGTAGTAATGAAAAAAGAAGTCAACCAATACACTTTTAACTCTTGAAAACAAAATGTAATGAAAGCTCTTTAAGAGGGAGAGGGTCCATGTTGTGGTCATGCAGACCATACAAAATGATGTCCCAACACGCACCCCTGAAGAATGCGCGCAAACAGATACTACCTTATGTTCTATAAGATGCTCTAAATGTAGAGCATTTAAAGAGAAATTAAGAGAAGAGAGGAATGCAAAGAGAGAAGATGGGGACAATTCAGCTTCTTCTCCTATTCTTTCTCTTCTCATCCATCTTCTCTCCATCCTTAGTCTCCTCTAGATGCATGAATCATTACAAGGAGTCAAACATGGATCACCTCAGATGCTCTCCTTCTCTGCTAGGGATTGAGTTTTTTTCTAAGTGCTCAATTGGTAAAAAAAACCCAAAGAGAGTCATAACTCAGAACAGTTGTTTAAAATTTCTAAAATGATAAAATACAGGGGTCTAACGTCCCAAACTCTCAGGTTATAGTTAGTTTTAGTTAATTATTTATTAGTTAATTTAAGTATGATTAGAACCTAAGATAGTTCAAAATAGTCTTGGGATCGTGTGTGTGAAGTTCCGTCGGATTTTGAGCTCGTTTGAGCTTAGTAGGAAGGTAAGTTACAAATATAAAAAACCCTTTTCCATAATTTTCCAATTTATAAGTTTTTGGGGCTCATTAGGTAGCTTACCTAATTTCATTAACTTTATTCTTCTAGCCTAACCAATTTAGGCTCATCTTGACTAACAAATATTTTATTTTCTAAGATTAAGCTTTCTTATTAAAAAAATTCAAAAATCCATTAAAATAGGCCAAAATATTTCTTCCTTGAAACCATACCAAAAGTATATTCATTGAAAAAATTATTTTATTTCATGAATAGTGGCACTTACTGGAATTCAATCTGACCGACCTACGGTTTGTAAGTTATGCCCAAAACTAGGTTTTTAACCAAACATTTAACAAGTGGCAATTTTGTAATTAAACCAAAAAACCTTACTTTCTCTCCTCCCTTATTGACTTTCCTCCCTCTCGTTTCAAAAGAGCCGCCAGCCCTCTTTTCTCCATTTCTTCATCCCTCTTTCTCTGTTTCTCCCATTTCTCTCTTCCTTTGCACCCCAGCAGCTGCCACCAGGGAAGCCGGACCTTCCCACCTTGGCGCCGGCCACCTACCTCTCCGCCGGACAGCCAACACCCCGCCCATCTCCATTTCTTCTCTATTTTCTTTGTCTCCTCTTTTCTTCCTCCCTTGCTACTGCCGCCGGAATCCGCGCCCACCGGAACTTCCTCTTCTCCCTCCATCTTCCTCTTCAAGGCTCCATCTTCCTAAGGAACCCATTCTTCAAGTTTCCTCCCCATCCAAGCAACCCTAGGTAGGTCATATGGAGTTTTGGTTTAGGATAGTGTTTATCATGCTCATTAGCTTCTATTCGTTGCATTTGTAGGTTGGATTTGTGTTGGGTTCGGATTTGCTTGGGTTTGAGCTTCTTTGGGTTTCTTTGGTGAGCTAGGGCATAACCATTTTCCATTTCTTCATCAAAGGCGAGTGGATTTGCATGCTTCATTGATGATGTGCATATGTATTTGGTTGATTCTAGCATTCTATTTGCCACCTGTACACCCCTTTGCTCATTTCGGGCTTTATGTTGAAAATGCTAGATTTAGGTGTCGTAATGTGTGTGATGGATTGATGGTTGTTGGGGGTGATTTGAATGTGCTAAATGAAGGGGTGGAATACCCATTTTTTGCAGGTTAAGAAGTGTGAGAAGAAGGGGATTGAAACCTCATTTTAATCAGGAATTGTTATATGGTGATGGAGGCCTGGGTATGGGCTGTTTGTGGGGTTGCTTAAGGGATCTTTTTACACATATTTGGAGCTGATTGTAGAGCGTTTTTTACATACATATTGGGGTATTTGAGGACTTATTATGAGGGTCATTGGGGAGCAAATGTACCTCCCATAGAAGGCATGATTTATGTACAATGCACAAATTAACCGAACGCAGTTGATGTGGGACCTGGGCTATGCACCCTTGTGACGTAAATGAAATTAATTACCCAACCATACATCACTTGGAGTTGGAGTAGAATTGTCGGGTACACAAATTGCAACCATTGACCTAGGGATGGCTTGTGATACCTCTTTGGCCTTCTGGTTTGCATACTTTGCATTGTTATTACATTGTTTATGACTCTTTAGCGACTGTACCCTCTATTTGCATTTTGTGGACTGTGTTGAGGCTTGGATTTGTGTTTAGGTACAGGAGGACTACTCATTGTGGGTATGGATTTATGGTTGACCGAATTATGTTTGTGAAGTAGCTCCTCAATATTTGTATGGTATGTATGGATTTAACCAGCCCTTCACATTTGACTTAGGTTGTGTTTGTTGTGTAGGATCAAGGTCTTTTGGAGGACTGCATTTCGGTATTGATATGGATGTACTCTATGACTTTGGATTGGGTGTGATGCACCCTACAGGGGACTGACCAACTGTTATGGGCGGGGCCTTATGCTTTATGCTTCTGCTAATGTGGAGATTAACCGCGCCATTGCAAGTGTAGATGGCATTAGCCAGAAGAATACAAACAAGCGGCCAGATTTGGTATAGAAGGCTATGTTGCCGTATCCCACTCTCGTAGAAAAGATCATGGGTACATACCATGAATCTATTAAACTTAATTTCTCTACAAACAACATGAAACATGTACCAACCCCGCTGAATAGAAGGACAAAGACAATTGCAAGACTGATATTGGTGAAAATCTTCAACCTCCTTGTTTCAAAGTCCATGAACAACCTTGTGAAGCGATTGTTAGCATTTGCACAAGCTCCATGAATTCTAGAAAGGGGCAACTCCCATAATCTATTGACAACGTCAAAGAGGATCATATCAAAGAGTCCAATGTCAACAATAGCAAAGAAAGTGCTGAAGCATTTAGTGAAGTGGGATAGGGGGGCAATGTCTTTGTACCCTACTGTGGACATTGTTTTTATGGAAAAATATAGGGAGTCTATAATGGAGATGGTGACTGTGCCAGAGAAATTGTGGCAGTTTAAGTAGCAAACCACGACGCTTTCGCTTCATCAATTCCACAATTACTTTCGCCTTCTTTTATATATCATTGTCTATAAGAGGATGCGAAAGTAATTGTGGAATTGGTAAAGTGAAAGCATCGTGGTTTGCTACTTAAACCGTCACAATTTCTCTAGCACAGTTACCATCTCCATTATAGACTTTCTATATTTTTCCATAGAAACAATGTCCACAGTAGGGTACAAAGACATTGCCCCTCTATCCCACCTTACTAAATGCTTCAGCACTTTCTTTACTACTGTTGGCATTGGACTTTTTGATTTGATTCTCTCTAACGTTGTCAATAGATTACGGGAGTTGCCCCTTTCTAGAATTAATGGAGCTTGTGCAAATGCTAACAATCGCTTCACAAGGTTATTCATGGACTTTGAAACAAGGAGGTTGAAGATTTTCACCAATATCAGTCTTACAATTGTCTTTGTCTTTTTATTCAGCTTGGTACATGTTTCATGTTATTTGTAGAGAAATTAAGTTAAATGGATTCATAGTATGTATCCTTGATCTTTTCTACGAGAGTGAGATATGACGACATAACCTTCTATACGAAATCCAGCTGCTTGTTTGCATTTTTCTAGCTAATGCCATCTACACTTGCAATGGCGTGGTTAATTTCCACATTAGTAGAGGCAAGGTAGGAGGGAGGTTTCATTTAGGTTCTTAACCAAGAAATTTCTTTGGAGGATTTGGATAGCACAGGCATTGCTCCTTTTGGTTTTATAAGGTTTGTATTCTCGTTCCTTCTCTTTCATTTGTTTTATAAGGTTCTTAACCAAGAAATTTAGAGTTTTTTTCTTTACAAAAAAGGCTCCTATATTTTGGCATAACATAACAAAATCCCCTTGTCATGCCTCCATTTTATCAACTAGGGTTACATGAGATTAGGGGCTAATTAAACATTTTCTTAATAATAAATCAATAAACTGTTCGTGTTTAATACAACATATGGCCCCCAATCATGGTCCTGCATTTGATCGTAGTCTGCAGTGAGTCCAAATATTGGTTAATACACCAATCAATACAGCGGAGACTCAAATAGTAACAGAGTTACAGTCAATAGTTCAAAGTAGGCATGTAAATTAGTTACCAAAGTTAAAGTAGACAATTAAAAGACATGTTAATCAAATGGCCATAACTAAAATCCTAGGCCAACAGAAATAAATAAACAACTACCTGTAAAAGCATGAAGTCACTCCTGTGCTAGTCATGACGCATAAGAAGATGATGTCCACACACTACTCGAACTCAATCACACCAGGTTCACTTGCTTGTGGTATCTCCGGTGCAACCTACTAGGGTAAGCAGACTTGGTACTTATGCACCAAATACTACAACATCACTCTACAACAGCAGATGGCAAGTGAATAAGTATGAACCACGATAACATACAATATCAAAACGTAATAAAGACATTTGATAATAAGAGTGATAAACAGTAAGGGCATGAGAAAGAACAGAATCCTAATTCATAGCCAATATTTGAGTAAAACTTGGCCCATAATATGGTGGCCCAATCCATCTTTGGATGCTAGGCATCTTGCCCATATACGGTAGATCAATCCACCTTCAAATGACAAGCATCCTGTCCAGAGTCATAGAGCACAAGGCTCTACCCATAATGGTTGGTCAGTCTACCTTAGGGTTCATTGCACCCAATCCAAAGTCATAGGGTACATCTGTACCAATACCGATCTGCAGTTGTTTAAAAGACCTTGATCCCACGCAACAAACACATAGGCAGACTCAGTGATGCATGGACAAAGGTTCCTAAGTCAAATGTGAAGGGCTGGCAAATCCATACATACCATACAAATATTGAGGAACTACTTTATAAATATAATTCGGTCTACAACCATAAATCCATACCCACAATAAATAGTCCTCCCGTACCTAAACACAAAGCCAAGCCTCAACATGGCTAAAATGCCTGATCCGAATCATTCATCATTTCAAAAATGCGAAACATGGCTAGAAGGTCAAGATGTAGGTCTTGACAATTATGTGACATCATTTGTTACAGTAGATTCCTGTATGTTTTAATGCGGGCTCGTTGGCAAATTCCTAGAGGATAGTCTAATTAAGGTAACACATGAATTCATTAGTCATTAATACCAAATGTGCTCTTAATGTTGATACTACTACGTTGGTTGATAATGTATAAAGCAATAAGAGATTATTAAATGGGTCCACTTCATAAAAAAGAGTGTAAGATTAAGACAGAAAAGCTCCACTTCGTAGTTTTCTTGAACTTATTCCTTACTCTAGTAGGTCGTTCTTAGGTGTCGCTTGCCCAAATTTTTCTTCAATACTCTCAAGCAAATTTCTTTCTTTCTCTCCTATCTTTTTTCTTCATGGACACCACACTGACGAAACCATTGCTAGGCAAAGAGGAGGATACGCATGGCTCCTAATCGAACCCCTCTAAGACATTATCTGATGAAGAAGGCAACTCCAAAGTTATCAATCATAGTTCTCAATCCAACCCGCAGTGTGATGAGGAAGAAGGTAACTCTCAACGCATCAATCCGAGTTTCCAATCGAGAGAGGGGTTGTTTGGTAAAGAAGAAGCAAGTTAAGAGGGATTGGTAAGAGGGTTTTGGAATTCAGAGGAGAGGGAGTTCATACGTTTTCTTGAAGATTCTCTTCTACACCCACCAATGCCTTAGAGAGTTTGGATCGGGAGCTTGCTTCTTCTCTATCAGACAACCCCTCTATGGATTGGAAACTCGGATTGATACATTGAGAGTTGAATTCTTCCTCATCACACTTCGGGTTCTGTTGAGAACTAGGATTGATAGCTTTGGAGTTGCTTTCTTCATTTGGTAATGTCTTAGAGGAATTAGATCGGGAGCTATGTGTAACCACCTTTTTGCCTGGGAATGGTTTCGCCAATGTGGTGTCCATGAAGAAAGAAGGTAGGAGAAACATAATGAAATTCCTTGATAGTATTGAAGAAAAATTTGGGCAAGTGACACCTGAAAACAACCTACTAGAGTAAGGAATTGGTTTAAGAAAACTATGAAGTGGAGCTTTTCTGTTTTAATTTTACACTCTCTTCGAGCAACGGAGTGTACCCATTTAATAATCTATTGTTGTTTTATGCATTATCAACCAATGTAGTAGTATCAACATTAAGAGCACATTTGGTATTAATGACTAATGAATTTATATGTTACCTTAATTAGGCAATCCTCCATGAATATTGTCAACGAGCTCACATTAAAACACACAGGAATCCACTGTAACCAACGATGTCACACAATTTTCAAGACCTACATCTTGACCTTCTGGCCATTTTCGCATTTTAGAAATGATGAATGATTTGGATCAGGCTAATGGGCTCACAATAATCAAAAACTTTAATATTTAGTATTTATGCAAACATCTCAAAATCCATTGATGGATAAACTGTGACCCAAAGATGAAAGTGATTTTCCTTATGTTTTGGATCACAAATAAAAAAAATATTGAACTAGATGGTTTGGATTATCACATAAATTTCGACCCATCAATCTAATGGCTTTAAGTTTTCTCTTTAATTTCTGAAAATCTATAATGAATCAAGATATGAAATTTTACCCCATAATTGTTATTGGCCTTTTAAAAAGGACTAAGGTCCAGATCATTTAATTGATGTGATTTTCAAGATGTAAGTTGTGAAAATATGTGTGATATCATTGGTTACAGTAGATTCCTGTATGTTTTAATGTGGTCTCGTTGGCAATATTCCTGGAGGATAGTTTAATTAAGTTAATGTATGAATTCATTAGCCATTATTACCAAATGTGCTCTTAATGTTGATACTATTACGTTGGTTGATAATGCATTAAGCAACAAAAGATTATTAAATGGGTCCACTTTGTTGAAGAGAGTGTAAGATTAAGACAGAAAAGCTCCATTTCAGAATTTTCTTGAACCTATTCCTTACTCTAAGGTCATTCTTAGGTGTCACTTACCCAAAATTTTCTTCAATACTCTCAAACAAATTTCTTTCTTTTTCTCCTATCTTCTTTCTTCATGGACACCACACTGACAAAACCATTGCTAGGCAAAGAGGAGGATACGCATGGCTCCCAATTGAACTACTCTAAGATATGATCAGTTGAAGAAGGCAACCCCAAAGGTATAGATTCTAGTTTCAAATCCAACCCGCGGTGTGATGAGGAAGAAGGCAACTCTCAATGCATCGATCTGAGTTTTCAATTAAGAGAGTGGTTGTCTGATAAAGAAGAAGCAAGTTAAGAGGGTTTTGGTAAGACGGTTTTGGAATTCAAAGGAGTGGGAGGTCATACCCACAATTTCTTAAAGATTCTCTTCTACACCTACGGATGCCTTAGAGAGTTTGGATTAGGAACTTGCTTCTTCTTTATCAGACAACCCCTCTTTGAATTGGAGTGTTGAGAGTTGCCTTCTTTCTCATCACATTGCGGGTTGGATTGGAAACTATGATTGATAGCTTTGGAGTTGCCTTCGTCATCTGATAATGTCTTAGAGGAGTTCGATTGGAAGCCATGCGTATTATCCTCTTTACCTAGCAATGGTTTCGCCAGTGTGGTGTCCATGAAGAAAGAAGGTAGGAGAGAATGAATGAAATTCCTTGAGAGTATTGAAGAAAAATTTGGGCAAGTGACACCTGAGAACGACCTATTAGAGTAAGGAATTGGTTCAAAAAAATAACAAAGTGGAGCTTTTGTCTTAATCTTATACTTTTCGGGCAACAGAGTGTGCCTGTTTAATAATTTCTTGTTGCTTTATGCATCATCAACCGACATATTAATATCAACATTAAGAGCACATTTGGTATTAATGACTTATGAATTCATATGTTACCTTAATTAGGTTGTCCACCATGAATATTGCCAACTTATGATGCCCAGATACGGACACCAGTACGAGGAACAAGGATTCGACACAGCAACTCTAAAAATTTAGGACAAGAATACGGGTACAGTATCACTTAAAATACGATACGAATACGGGATAAGACATGGATACTGGTATGAATATCTCATTTTAGTAATATGTGATACATCATACATGACTAACTGCTAGAAGTGGGTCCCTAGAAATTTCAGTCTAAAGTGGAATGATATGGTTAAACTTATAATTTTAAAAAATTACAGCTATCAAAATTAAAACGGGGGAGGGGGGGGGTTTAACTTTTCAAGGAGAAAAAATATAATTTAAATTGAGAAAAGAAGGACATTAAATGACATGACAAGAAAGGCCACTTCCCCATCTAATAAAAAAATATAAACAAAATTGCAGAACTTTAAATATGAGAGTGAAAGGGGGAAAACAACCATCAAATATATAGTAGGTTTTGAGTTTTTCAATATTAAAATAAAACAAAGGGGGCTGAATGTAAAAATGAAAGTACTCTTTTGAAGTTCTAATCAAAGATTTCAGTCGAGATTCGTTGTCTAGCTTAATTTTGGATAAATTCCTCCAATTTTGCCTTTTTCTTTTTGTAAATTACAAGATAGCCGTATCCTAAAATAGTGAGCCGTATTCCAGATGTATCTTGTTGTATCCCGTACCTATATCGATGTCGGATCGTATCGGTACGATACCTCAGGTCAAATGAGGTATTCGGGTATCATAGTTGCCAACAAGCCCACATTAAAACACACAAGAATCCACTGTAACCAACGATGTCACACAATTTTCAAGACCTACATCTTGACCTTCTGGCCATTTTCACATTTTAGAAATGATGAATGATTCGAATTAGGCAAATGGGCCCACAGCAATAAAAAACTTTAATTTTTAGTATTTATGCAAACATCTCAAAATCCATTGATGGATAGACTTTGACCCAAAGATGAAAAGTGATTTTCCTTACGTTTTGGATCACAAATAAAAAAAATTAAAAAAATATTGAACTAGACAGTTTGTATTATCACGTAGAAGAGGGATTAAAAACAAAAATAGGCACACAAAAAAAAAGTGGGATTAGACTTGTCCATCAAAATAATTAGTTGGGTGGTGTTGAGATTAGAAAAGGAAACAGCACATCACAGTCGACAGTGTAGGACTAGACGGCGGAGCAACTGTGTCCATCATAGCAAACGGCAAACATCTTCTTCTTCTTAAAAATAAAACGAAATGGAGAAGAGAGAGGAGCAGTACCTTGGCATGGAGATTAGATGGTGGAGCAAGCAATAGAGCAGACGATGGTGCATGTAGTTCTTTTCTTCTTCTTCCTCTACCTCCTGCAAACAGCGGCTTTTTTCTTTTTTTCCTATCCCTCTCTAGGTTTCGATGGGTTCTAGGAATGGGATGGGGTTTCGATGGAGTGAAGAGAAAGGGCGACGGGGTTTCAATGGGGTTTCGATAGGGTTTCCCTCTTTGGGTTTCGATGGGGGATGGGTTTTAGTGGAAAGTGGAAAAAGGGTTTACGTCTCGTTCATGATATATGTTGCTCAATTCAATTGCATTGGATCAAGTTTTCTTTTTTAAATTGAGTTGAAAATTTCATTTACTCCCCTCATTGAAATTTTCATTTACCCCCCTCATGTTTTTTTTTTCTAATTTGAATGCAAAAAAGAGCATATTTGGACAAATTTTTTTGTTCGCTGTGTCCTCACCATGTCCAAGTCGTGTCTACAATTTAAAAAATAAAGAAAAAAACAAGATACTTTTCGCATGTCCAACATGTGTTCAGGTGTGTCCAGTTCGTTTCCGTGTCCTAAACTTGTCGAACACGAACACCCCCGCCCTAGAGAGGTGCCCATGCTTCTTAGGCAAACATGGAAGAAAAGGCCACATCAACCTTCTTAGGCATGTATAGAAAATGAAAACAAAAAAGAACATCAAAAGTTTGTGCGGCTGATTTTCAACCTAGGGTGACATTTACCCTCACTTGCGGTCAACTTATTCCCGGCATTTCTCAAGTTAGCAAAATCATCGGATTCGAGTTTTTTCAAGCCGGAGAGAGCTGATGTAGGCCATACTATGGGTTGGTCAAACCATTGGGCCCAATCCGTAGGCCCAGTAGGATATCCAATTAATCAGAAAATTTATTAAGCAGTTTTATTTGATTAGGAGTAATATTAGTCAATTTCCTATTTTGTCTAGGCTTATTTTAATATTAAAAAGTTTTGTTTCTTAGGGATCAAGCCAATTCCTTTGTATAAGGATGATTAGGCTTCAATGTAAGGAGACATTCTGATTATCAATAATATTTGAGTTTGAGATTTTTATCACTTATGGTATTTTCTTCTCTTGTGAGGGTGCCCTAGTGGCTGAATTCATCATTGGATTCGATCAGTCCTTCCAAAGATTGATCTACGCATCAATATCGGATCCGAGGCTGCATCACTATGTCAGCAATTCAGTCCAGAGAGCAAGAAATCCATATTAATAATCTTGAAAGGTCATGCTACCTTGAGAATATTGTGCAATTTCAGGCTCCAACTGGAATCATTGGGCTGAATTCTCTTGATGGTAAATGCACTCGATATATATGCCCATATCTCCTGAGCAGTTTTCTAAGGTTTAAAAAGAAGAAAAATTGGGATCTACTGTTCCCAAAATCCAACTCATAATCTAAGCTTCTTTTGTCTCCAATTCTTCAAGTTTATCCTCCTGCATTGGTTCCTTAACAGAACCAGAGATGGGTCCCCAAATTTTATTCCCTTTATGATAGAGCTCAAATTGATATGCCCTTGAAGAATACAATAAATTACCTTGGTTTGTCAGAATCTGAGCTTCCTTTATCTCTCTATTTCTGGAAGAACCTTGGCATCCATCCAATCATGGAATACCCAGCGCTCTAGTTGTTTGCTGATCAATTCTTCCAATCTTTGGGTAATTTGGATTTTAAGTGTATTCACAAACTGTTCTTGACATTATCAACATATTATTTTGTATTTGTTATAGAAATGGGGACATATTGTTTTTTTTCTTTTTTAAATTTAACTATCAATTTCAGTTATGAGATTCTTTTTAAAGACTTCTGTTTTGTCCAATAGTGATAGTCACATTTTGTGTGACTGTAATTGGTTTCTTGAATTTTGTTTAGTGATTGGTTTCTTAAATTTTGTTTTACATGTATTAGGTTTGGATAAAAGTAGGCCATTATAGTTATCAAGATAATGATCATGAACTGTTTGTTTGAATGTGATATGTTGATGTGTTCATATATTTTTAGAATGTAATATGTTAAATCGTGAATTTGCTTGGTTATCAAGATAGTGGCCATTTTTGGGATTTTTATTTTCTTGGACCATAAGATGATGCTACATTGAAATTGACCATTGCCTGCCCCACCCAAACGAAAAACCTAGGTCAGCCACAGCAGTTAAGCGCTTGGTTGGCTCGAGCTTGACCCAAGCCCAGGCCGATTGGGCTAGGTTTAAACTCAGTTTTAGAGAGTCCAAAGCCCAACCTGGGCCATCCAAATTGAAAAAAAGGAGTAATGGGAAAATATAGTGTATGGGGGACTCATGGGTACTTTCATAGTTCACGCACGCAGACAAATATGAAACAGACTGTGTAATTAAACACTTTTAAAGTTATACGTATAACTCAGGCTAGGTTCAGGCTTACAGTTTTCTTGGTAAGCTGGGCTTGCATTAACTCCATGCAGCTGGATTCTATATTGGGTGAGGCTAGACCTACAATTTAGAAGCCTGGCCAGGCTTGGATATTGTTTAGCCTCGTCTATGTACACCATGGTATTTCTAGGTATTTGAATGACATAAAAAAGGGATTCCTCCATGTGTAGAAAATAACTTATAATGATATAGTAAAGAGAAATAATGATTTCAAGTGGAATGGGAACATAGAACTTATCGATGATTGAAAGAGAGTACCTTGGGTTAACTTCAATTTTGTAAAATTTGAGGAGAGAGCGAGACTTGAGAACCTGTCATGAGACTTACAGATAAGGAAAAATTATAGAGATGTCAAATTGAATGGATTGGAAATCAATGACCAAGAAATAGAAAACAAAGAGATTTAAAGAGAGTCAGCTTGTAAAAGAGATGCTTTCCATCTTGGTATGGTAACCTCTGTGACATCGAAAGAGTCAGGATCTTCTACTACTATTAAATAAATAATTTTGAGAGATCGGTGTCTTATAAGAAACAAACCCTATTATTTTTTTTTAGGAGAGGTAGAGACCGACATAAGGTAAATGTCTCTACTCAACTTTGGCTAGGGCCCACTTGATTAATGGATTATTCTCTTTTCACACGACAGCCTAATAAAAAAGACTCTGCGCATCTGATCATCTAAACCAAGTAGCCTACTTGAGAATCAGACAAGGAATGGTTAGAATTCGGATCCAAACTCATAAACAAAAAACCCTAATTGGAGCTTCCACATCACACCTTGACGAGAAGAAGCCGAGGAGTTCATATCTGCTTACGCACCAAGCATTTGTTCTCTCTCAGTGAATTCCTTCTCCGAGTGCAGTTGATAATGTCAAAGAAGCTGCCCTCCTTACAAGGATAGTTTCTATTCCCATTGAATAAACATTCTGTCTAGAGGGCCATGATTTTAGGAGGTTTGGGGGCGTGTTTGGATAATTACTAAAGTAGAGTAGAGCCCCAATTAAATAGACATGAAAACATGAAGACATCAAATTAGAAGCACAAAAATTCAAAATTTCCCCCTTTTATGAAAAAAAAAACATAAAAAGCTACTATTCCTTGAGGGGTGCTCATGCACTTTGCTGGCTTGAGCCAGACCCGGGCCCAGGCCGATTTGGGCTAGGTTTAAACTCAGTCGTAGAGAGCCCAAAGCCCAACCCAGCCATGGCTGGACTAATTGAAAAAAAGAATAAGAAAATGTATTGTATAGGGGACTCATTGGTACTTTCACAGTTGATACACGTAGACAATACCAAACAGACGGACTCTCTTAAAGTTCTGTATATGACTTAGTGTAGGCTTGAGCTCACAGTTTTCGAGGTCAGGCTTGGGTCAACTCCTCATGGCCCAATTCGATATTGGGTGAGGCCGGACATATAGTTTAGAAGCCAGACCAAGCCTAGATTTTCATTAGCCTGGACCATGTACACCCTGGTATTTCTAAGTATTTGAATGACATAATAAAGGATTCCTCAATAGAAGATAACTTATAACAAAATACCAAAGAGAAATAATGATTTCAATTGGAATGGAACCTAGAACTTGATTGAAATAGAGTACCTTGTGTTAACTTCAATTTTGTAAGAATCTAGGAGAAAGTGAGACTTGAGAACTTGTTATGAGACTTGCAGAGAAGGAAAAATCATAGAGATGTCAAATTGGATGGATTGGAAATCAATGGCCAAGAAATAAAAAAATAACAGATTTAAAGAGAGTAGTACCTTGCGTCAGCTTGTAAAAGAGGTGCTTTTCATCTTGGTACGTGACATTGAAAGGGTCAAGATCTTCTACTACAGTTAAATAAATAATTTTGAGTGATACGTATCTTATCAGAAGCAAACTGTTTTTGTTTAGGAGAGAGTAGAGACTGAGGGAGGGTGAATGTCTCTATTCACTTAATTAATGGATGATCCTCTCTTCACACAATACCCTCATAAAAAAACTTGTGCATTTGATCATCTACTTCTGTGTCACACATTGCCAGGAAGAAACTGAGGACTCCATATCTACTTGCGCACCAAGGATCTGTTCACTCTCAGTGAATTCCTCCTCTGTGTGCAGTCGATGATGTCAGAGAAGCTGCCTTCGCTCACTTATCTTCAAAGAGAAAGGATTGCATAAACATTCAGTCTAGAGGACCATGATTCTAAGTGATTTAGATCTCTAAAGTAGGCCAATCAATTTTAGATGCTATGGTGCCAACCTCAGCTGTAGTGAAATTTAAATTATCAACAGCGTGTAAAGGCTCTGTGACTTTGAGTGGTTTAGATATTTAACATGAGTCATTGATGGATTTATAATCTCGCTTGAAGTTCTTATAGGATTAGCTTGACATGGATTTATAATCTCGCTTGAACTTCTTTTAGGATCAGCTTGAAATCAGGCAATAATGAGGCTGACTCGGGATTGAGACTCAATTTCGTCGCCTTTTGGGCATATAGGTTGATTCGGGTCTCTGTATTCGTCTCCAGGTCTGTTCATGGATAGGTCTAGGTTCGCCATAGATCCAGCATATGCCCACCCCAGATTATATAACTTTTGGGATGAGACACACTCATCATGAGGCCCCAGCATGTCTAATAATCCTGACTTCACCATCTCTATGGGGCCTCATATTTTCTTGGTCATAGGCCTAAAAGCATATAGAAACAAAATCAAAACCACATTGCTGATGGCCAGCAACTCCATTGATGTACACGACAACCTCAGAATTGACATAAAATTGCAATACCCTCTTAGTGCATAGTTATTTGTTAATTTCATCAATGTTAAAAAAGAACCCCTTTAAAGAGGTTTTAAATAGAGGAATGGATACTTGTAAAACAGAAGGAACTGATTCACAAGTAGCATCTTGAGGCAAAACAAAAAAATAACAAGCGGTGTCTCCAAAATTTCTATCTTTATAAAGATATTACACTCTGACGATGTATTGGAAATTGGAATTGATACTCTCTTGCACTACATGCTTCACAATTCCATTTCCCAACCTAACCACCTCATTTCTAACCGCTGCAACACAAAACCAAAATCCTCAATCTCATTTGAGCACCAAACAATGAAAACTATCATCCAAGCATGATCATGGTCATATGAGTTCTTTCCTCATTACCCCAGCTAACATCTCAGAGAAAGCCACCATTGTAGGGTACATATCTTCGTCACCCCCTCCTCATTCTCTTGATCATGATTCTTGGGTCCCTGGCACTGTATATCGACTGGTTTGACTTCAAATGCTTTGTGATAGTCGCTCAGGCAAACTCCAGCTCATTGCCAGTGTTTGATAATGATCCCAAGTGTGAGAGGTTGGAGATCGATCAATGTGGATGGGAACAAAAATGGATATGAGTAATGAGGTATATAGGAAAAGTGATTTGGTGTATGAAGAAGTGGATGGGAGCAATGAGGTGCATGAAAAGTGTAAGTTTGGTACATGTAGAAACGGATGTTGGTAATGACTTGGTAGGGATATATAATGATGTGCCAAACATGGGAAGATGGAAAAATACTTGGGTAGAGAGAGAGAGAGAGAGAGAGAGAGAGAGAGAGAGAGAGAGAGAGAAAGAGAGTAGCATGTGCAAGTAGGACCCATGTGAAAAAGATCAAACTACCTTCGACACAAAAAATTGCATAATAACCATTGAGAGAGAGAGAGAGTAGCATGTGCAAGTAGGACCCATGTGAAAAACATCAAACTACCTTCGACACAAAAAATTGCATAATAACCATTGGTTCATGTTCAACTCACACACAACACTCAAGAGGATAACATGGTCAGATGAAGTTAGTTGGCCAATTGATTGCCGTTCAACTTGATTCACTAAACTTAAATCTTGGCCAATTGATTGCCTTTTCAACTTGATTCACTGAACTTAAATCAGTACCAACTTTACTAAATTGCAAACACCACCACTACCACCAGATGTGGCTTCCCATTCAATAATGAATAGTCATCTATCAATCAATTCCTGTAATGGAGCAGAGAAAAACAAAAAACTTGAATTCCTCTCTGATCTGAACGAGAAAGAAAGAAAAGCGAAACCTTGACATACCTGTAGGGATGCATCAATTGACGTACCTGTGCCTTGGAGAAAAAGGAAAAAGCTCTCATCTTTACTGGAACAACTTCTGGGAAAAGAGAGAAAATCTTCTGAGAAAACCATAACAATGTCGCAATATTGGAGAGAAAACACATGAAGAACTTGAATTCCTCTCAAATCTGAAATGAAAAAGATGGAAACCTTGACATAGGTACCTGTAGGGATTCATTCGTCACTTGACTTGACTGACGTACTTGATGCTTGTGGAAAAAGCCCTACCTAACGATGTGGTTAGCCAAAGAAAAGGAAAAAGCTCTCATCTTTTTTAGTGGAAAGCTCTCATCTTTAGTGGAATAATAGAGAAAATGAAGTTGTTTTCTCAAGGCAATCTTGCCTGCCCGTTGGCTGCGTTCTTGCTTGCCTCTATTATACAAGATTGCCATCAAATTTGCACGTTTCTTGCTTTCAGTGGGTTTTATAGAATATTCAACACTAGGAAGGCTACGTTAGAGATGAGGACTGTTCATGCCACACAATTGCATAATTGGAAATATTTTTGTTTGAAGGAGGAAAAGCCATATATACTAATATAGGAAAAAAGGAATATTTATTTCATATATATAACAAAGTAGAGCCACATAAGTGTCTCTCACACTATAAAATTAAAGATCCATGCCACATGAACATTCATATATATATATATAGACAATATTCATGGTATATATATTGAATATGAAGCAACTAAACTTGTGAGCTATGGATGAAGGGGTTGGGGGCACAAGATTGGGATCAAACTCAATACTTGTGGTGGTTTCATTTAAATTTTTTCATCCCCTTGGTCCCATCTAGACCCTGGATAGGAGCTACAAGTGGTTCCATAAAAGGTTCTCACGATAATTTTGTGAGAACTGTTTTCACAAGAACAAACCCGTATATATATATATGGAAGTGTTCATATGCATCCATCCCTCACAATACAGTGATGGACACTTACGCAATTGGAAAAATATTAATGTGCAAAATAGGAAAAGCCATTTATGGTTATATGAAAAAGAGCATTGCTCAAGTACAAATAGGGAAGATGGATACACATGATTATTTCTCATATATATACACTAGCGCTTCAAGGCCTGCTTCCAACACGGGCAATAGAGAGAATTTAAAATTTTATTTTAAAAAATTAAATTTGTTAATATTTTTAATATTTTAATAAAATATAAATAAATATTATTATATAAATCATAACTCAAACATTTAAAATTGAATTTAAAATATCAAACATTTAAGAAAGAAAATTTATACACAATGTTTGGTTACATGCATAATGTGAATTATCGCATGTAGGTCTAACTTGGGGTGGTTGAACTACACATAGTATATACGTTTGTACATGTTAGAACTCAAAAATCTCTACTCAACCATTATTTGAAGTTAAAATGGGGCTAAATGACAACTACTTGGATTAAGTAAAAGGGTCGGAAAATCTAGCCCATTTGAGATATAAAAAAGTATTTTGTATATATCCCCTAAAGGTTTTAGGATTAGAAAATAGGCCTTAGCAGTTTAAGTATTTGCATATAGCCTCTAACTTTTCATTCTAATACCTTTCATGTCCCAAAATCTGTAGCCTCACAACCACCATATGTTTTTAGAGTAAAATGACATTTCTGCCCACCTCTTTACATCTATTACATAATTTCGGAAGCTTGAATTCATTTTCCTTTAAATCTTGTAACATTGACCATTAGTATAATGCATTTAGTAGGAGAGAATGACCCCTACATAAATCTATTTTTATTAATGACACTAGAGGGTGAGGGACACTTCTTTTTTTAAAAAAAATATTAATGTCCAAGAAAACAAAACCATCACACTTTTTTGACCTTGTTAAGTCAAAAAAGGACGTGTCCCTCACCCTATGGTGAGAGATAGATGCATAGTAATTTTCCTATATATATAGAGAGAGAGAGAGAGGCACGCTAGAAAACCCCCCAGGTGTTTTCTTACCAAAAACTCCCCAATACTCTTTTTTTAATTGGCTAATGTCTTCTTCTAACGCTATTATTTAGGAAGTTAAACCATTTAAACATCCCTAATAATTCTTTCTTAATATGAGTTGGCATGTAAATGTGCAGTGTCCTCATTTCATTGGACAAATCAAGAGAGGCAAAAACTCTCAATTTGAAATGGGGAGTTTTTGAGAATTTGTTTTCTTACGAAAAACACCTCTTTTTTAATTAGCTAATATCTTCCTCTTGCACTATTATTTAGAAAGTTAAAACAATTTAAACATTTCTAATTTTTATCCCTTAATATAAGTTGGCATGTAAATGTGAGGTGTCATAATCTCATTAGACAAATCAAGAGAGGCAAATACTCCACCCCCCTCCCCCCCAGGGGCCCGATAATCCAATTTGATTGAACTGTTGGATCGGCACACTTATTTTGGATGGTGAAAACTTATCGGCCATTGATCAAGTGGTTAAGATGATGATTTGAGCCTCTGTCATCATACATGGGTAGATAGAGGGGAGATCTTTCAATTCCCCTAATTCCATCCCCAAGTGGGCCCTGCTAGAAATTGGTGCTTACCATATCGCCATCTTTGTCTACGACTCAGAGGATTCTCATCGTCTTTATCGCTATCCATGCTCGCTGCAAAAATCTCCTGTCATCGTTTTGTTCGTCGCTTGCTGCCTTGTTCACTGCGAACAGCCAGGGGGGAAGGGAGGTAGGGTTGAGTGGGGGCAATTGCCCCCACTCAACTTTGGATGATAGTGTGTGATTTACCAAATAATAATAATAATAATAATAATAATAATACCTTGGATGGTGTGTGAGGTTATCGGAGTGGTTTCAAGAATGTTTTTTTCCTTATAATTTTGGCCCCACTCATTTACTTTTGTTTCTATACAATGAGAAAATTTAGAAAAGGCTCGAGGATACTTGTGCCTTTCACTTGCCAGCAAATAAATAAATAAGTAAATCATTCTCCAGATTTTAAGGAAAAGTTGCAACTTACCATCAATGAAGTAAATCTTTTCCGTCTTCTTTATGTCACAATAATTTTCCTTCAGTCAATTTTGAAAAAGCCTTTCATTTCAAATAGATTTGGTTATCTTTGCTTTTCGTTAGATTGAATTTTAAATCTTTATCCATGATTCAGTGAAAAAAATCTATGATTAAATGACCACTTAATTGTATGGCTATTAAATCAAGTGCTAGCGAGATAATCTGAATAGAAATCGAAGTCATTAAAAATGTAGTTGTTTTTCTTAGTTTGGTTGTCTCCAAATATTACTCAAATAGAAGTTAACCCCACCTTATTAAGTATATGATTAAAACTATTATGTGCTCAATCTTATGATAAGGCTAACTCTGATTTGAGGAAATTTTGGGGAAACCACTTAAAGTGACGGTGTTTATTTTGAGTCGCATAGATATTACACTTTGATTATTCATCTTTTTTACAACATTAATAAATTACTATCAATGATAGGCTTTTAATCATTGTATATTATTACAAGCATCATTGCCCATCAAAGAATTTTAAGTAATCATTCAATGAATTTTCAATAATATAAATATAAGTAATTATGGTCATTGTAGCACATTAAACGATTATAAGTAACCAATCAATTTATTAATTAATAAAGCATGGATCTCTTTACAAGTAATCAATCTAGCATGGATCCTTTACTTCTAGTGAGATACAATTCTTAATCCGTAATAAGTAAATGATTATTTTGAGCAATTTGAATTCATTATGGTGAGCCATATTACTTTTGTAGTTTAGATATTCTTAGATTTTTGATCAATCATTTAGGTATTTTGGATTAGGATTTTATTTCTTTGGATATTATTAAAAAACTATGAAAAATAAGTAAATATATTTTAAAATGATAAGAAAAAAATTATAAATGTAAAAATATTATTGATCGCCTCTAAAAAAAATTGGCTCTATTACCGTTAGTTAACTATTGCTTGCCCTTACTAGAAGAAAATCTTGACTCCGCTACTGCTCCCTTCCCACCTCTGAGCATCTCCACCCAACACCTCGCTCCTCCCCACCTTTGCTCTGCTCTCTCCCTTGCTGCAATGGCCAGCACTCACCACCTCTACTCTCCCTCACAGGAAGACACCCAGCACCCTCCCCAACTTGCTCTGCCCCCTGGATCCCCCTCCACCCATAATAGGTACATGGTCCCTACAATCTTTACTGTTTTTTTGATAACACCAAATAGAATATTCAACAAAGTTTGTTGTGTAAATCAGATCATTGCTTTCTTATACTTGTTATTTCCATTTCATATACTGAAATTAAAAAGAGAAACTACATTTGGGTTGTCTAAGTACTTATTACAGTTAGGATTTGAGTATGTACCAGTGAGGCCTTTGATTCTATATCCAAATTGTTATTTTCAATTGTTCACACCATGGTTCGAGCATACACCAAAGATCTCTCTTGATCGTGCAGTCACAGTAGAAAACAAGACATTCATTGTAATATTGAGTTTTAAGGGTGATGGTGGTGATGATGTCAGATATTGTTATAAACAAAATATAACAACAGCGCAAGTTTGACTTAAAATTTTGGTCATGCTTTGTACTGTATGATTAGATTAAGGAATATACATAGAATACTTATGCTTATGTATTAAGATTAGTAGCTGAGGGCCAATTTACCAGTGCCATGGATCGGATGGTTCTTACGAGTCTCTGAAAATAATCATACAAGAAATTCCAAACCATGGAACATTTGGATGATTGGCATTGGAATGTGGCTTTACACTCTTTACCACCTAGACTATGAACATCTCAAGGTGGAGTTTTTGATCGATGGCCTATTTGGTCCAATAACTAACAGAGCAGCGCAATCAAATCATACAGATTCCTTGAACTTAATATCAGTTCCTTCAAGACACAGAAAATAAGAAGTTTGTGTGTACTTAAGTAAGAGACCTGGATAAATTCTGAAGGAGATCAGTTACGCTGTTATCAATGCTTAATTGTAAAAAGTATCTCTATAGTTTTTTTTTAATTTTACTTATAGTTATTACTTGCAAGTAATTAAACTTAGTAATTTTGTTTCTCCCAATGACAGCACCTTCTTTATTGCATATAAATTGTGGTGGACAAAAAGTGACTATTAATGGAGTCCATGGAAGCACCACATTCAGTGAAGATGAAGATCTAGGTGGCGCTTCAAAATTCTTTTTGAGTACAAAAACTGGGCATTTAGCAGCACATGAGACTTCTTGAGCAAGAGGCAAGAATCAGAGAACTGCATTGCATCCAACATATCTGGACTTTCAATGCCCAATTTCAGTTTGTACACGAGAGCATGACTTTCTCCTCTCTCCCTAATTTATTGTGGACTCTGTTTACTAAATGGGAATTGCACGGTGAAACTACACTTTGCATAGATAATGCATAGCTGTAATGCATGGAAAAGAAGCTGGTAAAGTCATGAGACACAAACATGGAGGGACTTTTTGGACCATTATCAGCATAGGGTTGGGAATCCATTAATCTCTTGAATTTCAAACCAAAGTCATTGATTTTAGACACATCAATGTCGGTAACTCTCAGGCACGGTGAAGAGATAAATGAAATGGTAAAAAATGTAAAGTAAGGGTCAATGGGATAAGACAAATTTTTGGTGCTTTCATAGAGATGATCTCTTCTTACCAACCCTTGTACATATGTTCTCATATTACTGTGATTATCTGGATTTAGATGATCTGTGCTTTGTAAACTTTTTTTTTTTTTTTTTCATTTCTTTGATCTATGAGAAGCCAACTAGACATTGCTTGTTTGTAGGTTCTTGGTTATCCACTTTTGTGCTGTACCAAGACCCCATCTTTACAATAGAATCAATGCAATGTGGAAGAGTTGATAGAATTGTTGCAGTCAATTACTGTAATGGGATGTTATAATGAATATGGGGGAGTTGTAGTTTTGTTGTAATGGAATGCTACAATAGTGGGACTTTAATTTATTAATCAAAGAAGCATCCTTTTATGATTAGAATGTTAAGTGGATCTAGATGAGCCTGAATAGGATGTGAATGTTAAATGTATGTTGAATGTTGACTAGATCTTTGATGTACGTGAATGGAGTTGCATGTATTATGGAGTTGCGTGTATTTCAATGTTGAATGGCTCTCAAATGTATCTGAATGGAGTTGCATGTATTTTGTAAACGTGTAATGTTGAATATATTTGAATGCCGCTGAGTTCATCTGAAAGTTGTACATCCAACCATCATGTTGAGTGTATCTAAATTCTGTGTGGGGATGCTTGTACATCTGTGGTTGATTGTGTTGAGATGTCCTATGTTCCAAAATTTTAAACATTAGTTGATATGCCCTTCTGACATTTTTTGGGGGCTCACTTCGAGATGTAATGGTGTGAAATAGCCCATAGCCACCTGATGATCAGTTGCTGTTTTGAAGCCTGATCATGAAATCCATGCTCCACTTACATCCCATTATCAAATGGAGCATCAATAACGTACAAACAGGATGCCCTCGATCTGCAGTGACCATTTCAACCTTCTAAATTTTCAAACAAACATTGAATACAGACACAAAAACATTTGACATTGACCATTAAATACAGTATCACTAGAGAGTGGAATAGGTCCACTTGCCCTCACCTATGATCTGTAGAATATAGAATCCCATCAGCGTGGATCAACCAAACATTAACAACCAACGCAATCACAATCCAAAGATACAATACCGTGACCTACCCAATCACATAAACTGGTAACCTTGCCATCAAATCATCTTTCATTACACTTACCAAAGTCCCAACTAAAACTCGAACAGAATTCCTCCATGACTCTGCTGGAACTCCAAGCTTTAAAAATGTAGACAAGCAAAAACAGAGACCGACTAACGCCCAAAAAAGAATGCAAATGGTCTAAACGCTTGGCATCCAAAGGCTCATAAAGGCAACCATCAACAAAAATATATGACAGAGGTTATTTATTTCATCATTAAACAACATTAACAGTCAGATTTCACCATTAAATCTGACAAAGTAAACCTCACTGATTCCAAGTGAGTTTTGAACCAGTGGGACTTGAAAACAAGTTTAAAAGATTCCCCATGCCCACATTCATTTCAAGCATAAAGCGTAGGCCAAGAGCTATAAAGCAGACAAGCTATCCAATATCTGCTGCTAATCCAAAAGCAACAGGGTGATGATGGCATTAGTATCCACCATCACCAAGTCTTTATGAAAGAGCTCCAACAATTCACATAAGGAAAGAAATTTCCACGATTACTGGGAACAAGACCCACAAGTCGATATTGTGTAATCCTTGGAATTACACTGATCTGGATATTCATCCTACAAGCCTCAGAAATAAAATAAGAGCCCCTTAAAAAATCCAAAACTTAACAATTACCAATTCAATGAATAAAATAAAAAATTACATAGTTACTTTCTATTATCTTACTATAACCAAACACAATGAATGATAATACTCAATTAGCAAATGAACACGTGATTCCATGGACTCAAAACCAAACATCCCCAATTAAAATTTGGGGAAACAGGCAACAATAAGCCACGGGCTTATGCAACAACAACCAACAACCATTAGAGCTTTAATATTGTTGCTTTATGCATCTCCACACCCCGAAAAAGGTGGTTTTAGGGAGTGGTGGCCATTGCAGCAAGGGAGAGAGCAAAGTAGAGGTGTGGTCGCTTGAGGTGCCGGCCGTCACATATATCATCTCTGTCGCAGCAAGGGAGAGCAAAGGCTGGGTAGGGGAAAGCTCGGCATTGCAGCAAGGGAGAGCAAAGGTGGAGGAGGGTGGTGCTACGTGCCATCACAGCGAGGGAGAGAGCAGAACAGCAGTGGGGAGGAGCAAGGTGCTCTGCGGCATTGTTCTAGGTGTCACCTTCGCGTTGCAGCAGAGGTGGGGGAGGGGGGTGTTGGGTGTTCACAACTTGGGATGACAATAGGAGAGGGATCGCAGAGGGGAGGGATGACGAGAGGAGAGGGACCGCTTAGACACAGACAATGAGGAGAGTGATCGCAGAGACAATGAGGACAGCGAGCCAATGAGGAAAGGGATCGCAGAATCGATGAGGAGGGGGTCTTTCGTTTTGATCAAAGAAACAATGAGGAGAGGGTTTTTCATTTTGATCAAAAAGATGATGAGGAGAGGGGTTTTCATCTTGAATGAGCGATAGTGCCGGGTTGTTCTTTTTTTCTTCTTCTTCTTCTTCATTTTTGTTTTGATTTGAGCAATAGGGAATGGGCCGGATCACTGGGCAGGATTGGAAAAAAGTTGCACGTGGTGAACCGACCTTCTCCTCAGCTTGAGGAGAGTGGTTACACACACATATATATGGTGCCATCCCTAAGTGAGGCCCTTTATATAAATATATATATATATATATATCTCCACACGTGGAGAAACAAAAAGAACAGGAATAGTTAAACCACGCTGGTCCTTGAACTCAGCCTCAATTTACCAAGATTACACGCCTAGTATTACAACTCAATGCCAAGTCAGATCACATCTTACTTGCCAAGTCAACATAGCAAGCTTTTTTAAGAATACATGCTCAAAATTAATCATTCTTTACCAATGGATGAGTCACATGCTTTTTCCATTTCATTCAAATCTCCTACAGCTTTTAAAATAGTGGCAGGATGAATCTTAATAGCATTCAAATTCGCTACAGCTCTTACTATAATGGTAGGAGGCATGTATGCAGCAACCACAGAATCTAGACACATATTTTCAGATATGAAAAAGAGAACATCTAGATATTTGATTTGGGGAACATAGCTTCAAAAGAGAGTAAAATTTCAGATATTTACTAAGGGATCATGGAATAGTCACAACTTCTATCTCCACCATTCCAAAAGTCCTGATAACATGTAGTATACAATGCAATAGATGTGCTATTTGCATCTAGACCTTCTAAATGTGCATAAATTTCGAGTCCTTGAAAGAGGATAATCTCCAAACACTAACAATCACTGTATTCAAAGAATAGGGAAGGGCCAAATATTTGATGGAGAACAGTGAATAAGATATTCAGAATAAGATATGAACAAATCTATATAACCCTCTACCATAAGATATTTCACATTCCCATGCTTGGGCTTTAAACAGGTTAGATTCAATATCATCACGCAAGATTCATGTTAAAGGAGACCTCTTTCTACAAAAACAAAATCTTGGACATCGTTCTCATTCTCCTATTATGTTTCCTCTTTCTAGATTAAGCAGAACCTTTCTCTTTTTTTTTAATGGTCATAACAAGCAAAACTTAATTAAGAAACAAACACTTTTTGTCATTAATTAAGAAACGAACTAATAATCAAACATATTTTTATAGCAGTATATGGCTGGATGCCCATTTGAACTTGTTAGATACGAACACAATAAACATGGTTAAAGTCACCTTCTAAACTAAAACCTGAAATCACATAGCATTAATAATCATGTTGAAAGACACTAAATGCAGAAATAAAGATATAACCAACCGAAAACATGAAGAGAGAACAAAATTTTCAGGGACATCAAAATACAAAATCAAATTCAATTGCCAGGAACTTCAGCGAACAGAAGATATACTTCTGGAATAAGCAGCAACATCTCAAGTGCCAGCCAACAAACACATTACAGTCCAAGGATGCGCTCAACATCCATCATTCTGCCGCCTGCCCTCGTACTCTATTTCTTCTTTGTCTTCTTTTCTTTCCCTTCAGCGACTTCAGCTTTACGCCTCTTCTTCTTATTATTATCTGCTACATCAGCGCCTGATGAACCATTCTCAAGTTCCACAGACCCATCCTCTACCAGTTTTACAGCTTTCTCTGACAACGCACTTGTTAATATCTTCTTCTTTGTCTTCTTTTTTTCCATTTCCTTTGCCTTGCTGTCACCATCATCAACAACAAGTGCTGATTTCTTCGGTGACTCGACTGTCGCTGCCTTTTTCTTTTTAGCCATCTTTCTCTTATCTATTGTTTTTACACCATCCAACTCATCTGCTTCATTTGCCTCACCATCATCAGCAGCCATTTTCTTGGTCTTCTTGTTCTTCTTCTTGTTATTTTCTTTGATTTCTACGATACCCAATTCTTCATTTTCATTTGCCTCGCCCTCACTGTCATCATCAACCATATTTGCCATCAACTCCTCAGCATGACTATCCATATACCGAACCTCATGAATTCTCCCCTTCTTCAGCACCTTCTCCTTCTTCTTCTTCTGTTTCTCCTCCTCCCCCTTCTCTCCCACCCCATGTTCCAGCCCCACCTTCTTCTCCCCATCCTCCTTTTTCAACACATCAATCTTCAACCCCATCTCCGGCACCGCCTGATATATCGGCAGCGCGACCGACTCCAGCGCCTTCAAATGCAAGGACCTCAAATTCCCCCACTTCTTCGGCACAATCTCAACCGCCCCATCGACCGCCGCAACCACATTCTCAACAATCTCATCGCTCTCCTGGGACACCAACCCCACCTTCATGATACAACAAGTACCAGTCCTAAGATAAAGCAGGGTCGACGAGCACGCATGCTCAATCTGCTCCTTCCAGTTCTTATGGGTCAAATCAATGGGTATGGGCAGTCTCTTCTTCTTATAAAAATTCTTCCCGAGGAGCTTAGGGAGAAGGGGGATTACCCGTTTATCGGCGAAGAAGAGGTCGTAGGAGCCGCAGAGCTTGCGCTTCGCTTCGAAGGGGCGGTAATCGGATCGGAGCTTGGAGAGCTTGAGGACTTTGGAGACTGGGATGGATTCGCCTTTGATCTTCTTCTTGGCGTCGTCCGAGGTGAGGGAGGAATTGGGGCGGTCGTCGATGATGAGGCAGATTTCGAGGGAGGGAGATTGTAAGATGGGGTGGGGGAGGGGGATCTTGTAAGGGTTGGTTCGAGCTTTTGGGGGGATCTTTTTCAGGGTGAGGACGAGGAAGATGAACTCGTCGTGGTCCAGGAGCTGGGCTTTCTGGTTCTTGGCCTTCGATTTCACCCATTTGAGGATGGCGTTTACAGCTTTGAAAACGGTCTCTGTGTTAAGTTTGGAGAGAGAAGGAGAGGCAGAGAGGAGAGGGTTTGCAGCCGCCATGGATGAGTGGGTTTTGAAGCTCTGCTAAAACCCTAATACAGAGTGGAAATGGCCGTTGGTGTGTGTGTGTGTTTTTTCTGTCGATGCTCTAAAACCCTACTGGCCGGCTGCACAAGAGTTGAGTGTCGTCGTCTTGGTCTCCACTGATGTTCTTAAACCCTAGCAGCTGGAGCCCACTTATTATGGACTATGGACAACACTCAATCCCACCCAATTTGAAGATGGGCCAACACACCAGTTTGGCTTTTTTTAACTCACCTTGTCCTGAATCACATTTGCATCATTTTTCCTACCACATGGATAAATGCCAAACAACCATGGATAAAAAATAAAAACTAAAAATAAAAAAACAACCCTCACTAGATTATCTTCGCCTTTGATTTAATAGGCTTAATGTTTAGTGGCCTTTTAAGCATAGATTTTATTTTTTTAGATTCAATTCAATGGTGGATAAAAGTTTGATGAGAGTAAAATTGGACATGGTGCCAAGCCATCATGGGATATCAGATTATAAAAGGGCTTACACTCATCCAAAGTGGGCCCTATGGAGCTGGACTGCATATAGTGTTGCCCATGCGAGAGCATTCTTGATTACATTATATTATTGTCTTTTGAGGGACCCTATTGTATTCTCACCTTATCATGTTTCATTCATAAAAATAGAAAATAGAAGGCTCCTTAACTATGCATATTTTGATTAAATAGGATGCTTTCCACTCCTAGCATGTAAAATGACTAATGTATGAAAGAAAACATTTTACCCATTTAAAAACTTATCACTATTTTATAATAACATGTGATTTATCAGTTAGAGATTATTTAATTGAGAGACTGTAAGGAGGACATCTGCTCCCCACCTAAATGTATGCCCATTGGCGAGGGTCAGGGGATGGGAATGTCTCATCCTGTGTAGGAGTCATGCCAAAAATATCAACCACTTCAGATTTTACAAACGTTGCCTTAAGATCATTGAAATTTAATGCTCTTTTAACTGTATTTGTTTTCAAATCCGATCCAATGGTGAGCGAAGACCGAAGAATGTCAAATAGTTAGACTCCGTGGGTGCATTATAAAGGTAATTACCATGTCATAGCCAGTGATTCTACCATAAATAATATTTTATTGGTTTTATTTATTTATTTATTTATTATTATTACTACTACTACTACTTTCTTTGACATAATTGGCACAAAACATGCCTCCAGTTTTGATTCAGCTGCATCTTCCAGGTAGTTTCTCAAGAATCTGATCCGGGTTTTGAAATAATTTCTAGAGGCACCGATCTATAATTTCTGTACAGTCCTATAGCTATGTTCAAAAGAGTAGAGCATATGTCCTATCAACTTGAGATTTGGCAAGAGCAATTTTGTAACAGCAGATGTGAGCAAACTTTTCATAGGTAGACATGCTAAACAATTTACATTAGAAGCGAATTGTAAAATAAATAAAGAAACTACAAGATATAAAGTGTGGTGGTACTGTCGACGAAGGAGTTGCATGAAGAAGCTGCAGTTTGGGGTGGGTGTGAGAGAGACATCACAGTCTCACCAAGGCAAGGAAGATGGAGAGGACTTCTGATTTATGTCTCATACGTAATTCCATGTAAGATAACCCCCCACGTTGGAACTTAAATTTATCACATATGCAATTCAATTTTCTTAGGGCATAGTTTTGTGGTGGGAGTAATTATATGACCCTCAAATCAATGTGCATGTGCAGCACATAAATTTGGTGACCATACAGGTAATCTGATGAGCCTACAGTGGACAGATGATACCCAAATTTTATTACAGTATAAAGATGCGAACCATCACCTGATTTTAGCCCACAGAGAAAGAGAGGGAGAGAGCATAATGACTTTTCAGATGCCTAATCTCCAAATTGTCCCTCAGTTCCTGACTTTAGTAAAGACCTTACTCTCCAAGATTAAAAGAAAATTCCCAAAAAAATATGAAATCTCATCGTGACTATTCAATTCATTTCAGCACCTTAGATGATACGACCAGTATTGACTATGGGGGAATGATCTCTCAGCTGATGCCTAATCCACAAATTGTTCCTTTATATCCGTCTATACCAGTAGACTCCGTATCAATGCTGCACATGTCCCAGGTTGAAATCGTCATTAGATCATCAAGTACAACTGCTTGTCATAACTTAAAACAAGAACTTTCAAGACCCCAGATTGGCACATAAATGCATATACAAATCTCACACATTTTACGGTTTTCTTCAGAGCTCGGAACTTGAGCAATACAAAAGGAATGGTGAAGAATTTCTGCTACTATATATTCCAAATGTACAAAAGGAACAAAAAATATTCAGTATACAAACAAGTAAATGCATTTGTCTCAGATATTAGAACTGATTGAATCATGTTTACATCCAAATGCACACCAGAGACACTACTGCAGACCTAACATAACAAGACTTGGAAGTTCACACCATTTCGGGTCCACTTGGAAGCAGTGTGTAATCATTGTGATTGATGCTGGTATGCTTGACTGGATCAACTGGAATGCACTTTAAAATGATAGCTACAATCAAACTTAAAGACCCAATTACGAAGCTGATTAGCCATAACTGCCAGCTTAGATGTACAGTGCTTGCAAATTCACCAAGGAGCTCAACTATTATTACTTGGAATATGACAGTGGATGCCATGACAGCTACAAAGGCCCAGTTTTTAAAAAGGCCAACAAAAACATTCATCTTGTCAATCTCTCTACTGTTTATTTCATTGAAGACCTGGCATGATAACAGAAGACAACAAAAAAGGACTGAGTATTTGAGCAGTGAATTCTTTTTTTCAGTCACTATATCATGAATGATACTGTTACCGTGTGCGAAGATAAATAACATGTCAGTGTTACCGAATTCACTGATGCATTAGTTATTTAGATGTAAAATGGAAGATTTCTTCTTCTTCTTCTTCTTCTTCTTTCATTTCAGATTGCAAATCCTAAAACTGTCATTATTCACTTAGATGAAAGCCAAAATGTAAAATTGGAATTTTCTTTCATTAAGCACATATATTTTATTTTATTAGTTCATAAAAAGCATTTAATATTCCTATACTGTTACATTGGGGGTATGACTGCTTTGCTATGCTATTTTTCTACATGTCTTTCTGAAATATGATTAGAACCTTGATTGCAATGGTTCTTACTTATGACAACTAGCCATTGTGATCTTTTAACATTTTGGGCCAAACAATTTTGCTTTATTAGAGAAGTTTCTTTTGTTGTATTTGTTAAACTAAAGATGAGTAATTGGTAACATATGAAAAAAATGGAGAAGTTGGTTCTTAGTTTCTAGACAGTTATTACTATGTGTTTTTTTTTCCTTTTTCTTTTTGGCTGGGTCACCACACTGGCTGGCATGGGTGTTTCCCATATGAGTGGGCAGAGCTCAAACCATTGTTCTCCATTGCAGAGACAGCGCTTACCACTACACTATGCATCCAAAGATTACCTCAAGCTTAGTTAACATAATGTTGTTCATTCCACTTAAACAATCATGCCATCTCTAATATTTTGTAGCCATCTAAAGCATACTGATTTGATAAATCACTTGGGTAAATTCAATCCAGCCTGGACTAAGCCCCCCTGCAAGTCCTAAGTTTTGATACTTCAAACCTTGTTATATAGATAAACATCAATATCTTTTGCATGTTTCATAGCTCACCAGGCATCTCTCTCTCTCTCTCTCTCTCTCTCTCTCTCTCTCTCTCTCTCGGTAAATGCAAGTTTGTCTTACTTTTGCTACACCCATGCAACAAGAATTATTAAATGTAAAGAAAGATTTATTTGAAACAAGTAAGAAAGATTTATTTGAAACAAGTAAGAACAATTTATTTGAAACAAGTAAGAACGATTTATTTGAAAATTGAAACAAGAACTACCCATCACTATTGGAAACTATGGTAGCAAGAACTATAAATTATTAAGTTATATTTCATAATAAGAATTGCCCTTAATCAAAAGGAGAAACTATGCTGACAAAAAAAAATTGAAGAAGAAACTCATAAGTATGTGTAAGTATGTATCTATTCCATAGCTGCTCAGTTGGAATCTCTCACCTGGCAAAAAACGAAAGAACTGAAAATGACAGTATTGAGAACAGAAGTAGCATCTGAACCACTTAGCCTGAGGAGTCTTTTCCCATCAAACATGAGAACTCCGAGTACAGTCAACTGATAAATACTCTGACCAATGATATTCCTCCACATGGCCCTGGTGATAAAATTCTCACCACGGCCAACTGGTGGCCTTTTCATCATTTCTTCATTTGGAGGCTCTGTAGCCAATGCCAAAGCACCAAGCGTGTCCATGATCAAGTTGACCCACAGTAACTGGACTGTAGTGAGAGGAGCATTTCCTACAATTCATAGGTAATATCAGCATCACATATTCTTAGAGCAAAATTACTGTTTAACAGATCACTGGATGATGGTTGACAAAGGTGTTGGCTTCATGGCCCTTGGAAATGTGGGCTCCTACTCTACAGAAAATATACATTTTCATGCTCCTTCCTATTACAAGTATGGAACTCTTGATGTCATTGCCCTCACCATGGATGTAACCATGTATGAAAGCACAAGATTAACCCAAATCGAGAGATTCCTACTTTTATACCAGTATCCCATAAATGGCTAGCAGTATTGTTGTAACACTGGTCCAGAATAAAAAGGCAAGACCCCCAATAATGGGGCACTCTTGATCCTGTGCAAGGCCCATCTCATAAATGGTCCTGATCATCAAACCACATTGATCAACTTACCTATGATAGATGCTGAAATAAAATTGATAATCAAAGCAGCCACATTTACTGTCAGCTGGAACTGCACAAACTTTTGAATGTTTACGTAAACAGCACGTCCCCATTTGGCTGCATTGACAATAGTTGTAAAATTATCGTCCATTATGATGACATCGGCATTCTCTTTCGCTACCTGTATTTTAAATCCACATCATCTTTGATTAAGCATAAAGAAAACAATAATGAATGAATGGATGTGCATTGAAACTAAAATATTTATTGATAGAAAAATTCCACATGAAAGCAATAACTGGGAGACAATTGACTGCTGGCAGAAACTATTCTGATGTATTTGGATGCAGCTCAAATCAAAACCATTTGAATAGTGCTGCAATTATGGCTATCCATTTTGCTGGGCACTTGAGTGAATAATGTTACTCCAACCAACCCACTCCGAAACAATGTTTGCAATCTTCACTGATAATAATTTAGGGCAGAACAAAATCACCCTCCACAATGTCATCTAATTTTTATGCCACAACAGTGCATCATACAACTCACTAGAAACAATGCATTAACTGCCCACTAAGAGAGGCAAAAGGATTAAGGTGTATATTTTCCAATAGGCTAACCATTCAGAGAAGACAATTGGTCCATGAAGTAGCTACATACAGAAATTTATGTTATCATACATGCATAGTTCACATTATCATGACCAGTGAGAAGAAGCTGTACGTACCAACTAAACAGAAAAATCAGGAGGTATGAAATCAAGGCATGAGTTAAATTCAAAATAATTAACTAGTCAAATAACAGAAATGCTGTAGGAATGCAGAACAAGAGTATCATGAGTAAATTGGAAGAAACTACTACTTTAAAAACAAAGAGAGCACAAACCTCTGTTCCTGCTATTCCCATTGCAAGCCCGATGTCCGCCTCATGCAAGGCTGGGGCATCATTAGTCCCATCACCGGTAACTGCTACAACTTCACCAAACATGCTCCTCAAGTGGGTGACCAAGGTATGTTTGTCCAAAGGCAAGGAGCGGGCCATTACCTGCATGTAATTTTATTGATTTTGTTAGCCCCATTTGAGGTCTGTTTGGATGTAGCCTAGATCACAAACACTTTGGAAGAATCTACAGAACTGACAGTTATCCATTCTTTCAAGAGTTTCAGGTGGCAAGTAAATCAGAAACAACTTAGATTGGGCAATGGAAAGTAACTAGAACCAAGTTAGCTTGCAAATATTTTTGCTTGCCTCAAATCATCTGAATGGGGTCTTGGGGAGTCAAGAGAAACAGTTCCCCACCAAGGTGATTCTGGCTTCCATGCTTTCCAAATGGAATGACATATGGCCCATTCCATCAAAGTATTACAAGAATGATATGGGTTACATCCGAAATAGCTACAGCCCTCACCTGGAGCCTGATACCTATTTCATTGGTATTGCATTCCACAACTAATTGGAAAAGCACTTCCTACATAAAAGAACATAGATGATGATGATCCCGGGGCCAAATAGGAGTTCTAATGAATTGAAGAAATACTTATGAAAGAAATATGAGAATCATAAGAAAAATGGAATACATTGTAAGAGAATTGTCCTGTTCTCTCTTTTTTAATATCCACGATTCAAAATCAACCACCACTATGTTCCATGTGATGGAGAAGTCTGTACTGATTGAGTGTTTCCTGCTTTCATATTGCATTTCTTCCACTGGCAGTTAAAATTCAAATGCTGCAGCACATCAGATTAATACATATCCCATCTAACTGGGATTGGCCAAGCTATACGTCTATCAGAATAGAATGAGATTTGGCCCCACAAATATTTTTAATCTGATTACCAGTAGGATGCAACCATCCTCCTTTATTTGGGCTTGGGAGCTGCGCTTGTATATGGTGCAGCAGCAGCACAATAGATGAAAAAGGAAAAAGGCAATGTGGGCCACTCTAATGGGGTAATTAGAAACGTTGCCTTTGGGGTCCTTCACAATCTTAGTTGCGATGTTTCTTGATAAGGGACTATTGACACAAGAGGCTATCATTAAAAGTAGTCAGATGAATGGATTATTGAAGGGATTATTGAGAAAAAAATCATCGAAAGGGACCATCAATTATTGTCTACAGTATATCAGACAAATGAATACAGACCTGAATTTTTGGTATCACCTCTTTCATCTCATCTGGACTCAGATTACGAAAATTTGGCCCCTCAATTGCCAGACCATCATCAGTCAATATACCACACTCTCTAGCGATGGCTTTAGCTGTATTTATGTTGTCACCTGTGACCATTCTTACCGTAATGCCAGCATTCATACATGATTGTACAGCATCCTTGACTCCCGGGCGGACTGGATCTTTAATTCCAACAACAGCTATTAATGTGTAGCCATCAGCTGGAATGCTATCTTTATTGAATGTTCCATTCAAGTCTTTGTAAGTCAGGCAAAGAGTTCTAAGAGCTTCACCCGCAAAACCGTCTATGACATCCCTGACCTTTTTAGTCTGCAATTCAGATATAGCCATGACTTTGCCATTGATGTCGACAACCTTGTCACACATCTGCAATACGATTTCTGACGCGCCTTTGCAGAACGCTTGGTACCTTCCTCCTGGACAAGCCACAAGCACTGACATCTTCTTCCTGACTGAATTGAAAGGCTCAACCTTCGTAATGTCTGAAGCCTGGCGTTGGATGTTGTAATCTCCTCCCAAAAGTAATCCAAATTCCAGTAGTGCCGTTTCTGTTGGACTGCCAAAGATGCTATTGCTTCCATCTCTGCCTCTAACCACTTCAGAATTTGTGTTTAGAAATATAGCCTTCAAAAGGATGTTCAAAACACTTTCAGAAATTGTTGACTTCAAATTCTGAACACTCTCATTACTTTCAATCTCTATAGCTTCATTGCAGATCCATACCTTATTTACAACCATATGATTTGTTGTCAACGTTCCCGTTTTATCTGTACAAATGCAACTAGCTGAACCCATGGTTTCACATGCTGAAAGACGCCTCATTAGCGCCCTATCATTCATCAGTTTCTTCATTGCAAAGGCAAGACTCAGTGTTACGGCCAGAGGTAAGCCTTCTGGAACTGCTACTACGACAATAGTTACCGCAACTGCAAAATAATTCAATACAATTAATGCATCTTCTGCCGACCACTTCAAGAGCTCGCCATGAATTACCTTGTTTCCGAGAAACCTTGACATGAGAACCAAAAATGTCAGCACCGAGAATGTTAAACCAATCTTCCCAATGACTGTAGCAACTCCATTGAGCTTCACCTGCAATGGAGTCTCGTCCTCTCCCCCATGACCCAGAGTCTCCATCAACTTCCCCCATTCTGTCCTCATACCAACAGAAGTCACCAGCATCTTTCCTGATCCATCCTGAACTTTAGTCCCTGACAGAAGGAAAGGATTCTCATGATGAATATACACAGGCTCACTCTCACCTGAGAGGCTTGACTCATCAATCAGCAAGCTAAACCCTGATATAAAAAGCCCGTCTGCAGGAACTTGGTTCCCGATCGAAAGGTGAACAATGTCGCCAACGACCAAATCATATATAGAAACCTTCTGTCTATGCCCATTGCGTGTGACCTGGATTAAAATTTTCCTTTTTTCCTTATCTAAAGCCTTGAATTGAAGTGACTGTCTGTAGTCACTGGTCGCTGTGACCGCTACTACTAGAAAGATACTTAGCATTATTCCTATTCCATCATACATTCCTTTGGGCCAGCCTTCAGTGGCAAGTCCAACAGCCAGAGACACAGCAGCACAGATCATGAGAATTATGAGTGTCAGGTCATGTAGAGCTTCCCATACAAAAGTCCAGAAGCCTTTAGAAGGCCTTTCAGTGTAGTGGTTCAAGCCATAGACCTGCTGCCTCCGAGATAACTCGTTCTCTAGGATACCTTCATCAAGTGAAACGGAAACCTTCTTCGCGATGCCTTCAACGCCTCCATGTAGTCTCAACTTCTTACGATGATGGGTGCGAACGATGGACGCAAGCTCATTCGGTCCAATGCCAAAATCAGATTCTATGACCTCTTCTGAGATATCAGATTCAAACTTACTACCGGCTGCACGAATAATACAACAAACAAATGAAACTCATGAAAGATTAAACTAAACATAGGAAAAAAAATTTTTGATTTGAGGTGTTTGAGGAAATTGTACCATCAATGAAATGCAATGCTGCTTTCTGAACATATAGAGCAACTCGAACTTTTTCCTGGAAAAAAGTTCAAATCCAAAGTGTTGTGTTACTTGAATGGAGGGAATTGACATTTAAAACTGGAGAATATTATAGTGACCCTGAGTTCTCAAGAAATCCTGGTTGCACCTAATGAATGATAATTTGAAACATTCCTTAACTGATTCCTGTTTAACCTTTATATTTTCCATTGTTACTATAGTCCATCAAGATAAACCAGAACTCATAAAAATGTGAAGCACAGTTTTGTATACTCGAAATCCAAATTGCTTTGAAATTTGAAACATGGGATTCTCAAATTTCTGTGTGGAAAACACCAAATCTGAGTCGATAGGGACCAGTTTTCTGTGGAACTCATTATTCCCATTCTCTTTGCAGAAAAGCAGTCACACCACCAAATGGATTATACTGTAGTGCGGAAAATCATGTATACAAAAGTGCCCTATGTGCTTTGGCGAAAAAAAAAATCCATCTAGTTTTTTGCGATAAAAATTAGATAAGTACGAAAAACTTTTTGACTTTTTTGAGGGATTAACTTGCCACGCAAATAATGCCGTCAAACCAGCCCTTTGAGGAGGGGGCCTGGCTTAGCTTTGTTTGCAAAATCCCGAGGATAGGGGAGGGTTCAATTTTGAAAAGCTCACAATCTTAAGAGCCGAGTTAAGACTTGACTTAGCCGGCCTTGAGGGGCCAGGCCCAGATTGGCCCTTTGTTTATTAATATATAAAATAAATAATATGTATAATATAATATAATAAATATTTATATGAATTTTTTCCAAAAAATTTTATAAAAAAACTCCTCTAATTAGCAATTAATAATAGAGACTTAATATTTTGCAGACAACAATGTCCAAATATTAGGTGAATTTTTTATGGATATCCCCATAGATTACAATATTGTACCAATGTTTAATTCTTTGCTTTCTTTTGAACGGTATACTTGATTCTACGTTTATCTAACATGGACATATTATTTAATAAAAAGATAATTCAAGTGTCATTTATTAGATTGATTTTTACCAATGTAAACTATTGATGTTTGACAATTTGGATAGACAGTCATCAACATCATTATTGAGTGGTGTTGAGTTTTATCTACTAGCCATTGATTGATGTCAACTTTTTTCTATCCCTTTACTTTCATAACTGTTGTTTCATTCAAGTGGACTCGACATCTAAAGTTAAAAGTTTTGTAATTCATGCATCAAATCATCTTAATCATTAATTTTTTGTGGTTAAAGTTTGATTACTTTTTTTATGAAATCTAATGGTGATGTTTCAAAGGATTACAAGTTAGGATTAATGCTAATTCGCGAGTAGTTTAATGTTTATTTGAACTATGCATACTAAACAATTTATTAGAAAAAGTTTAATGCCTATTTGAAATAAATATAATTAAATTATATAAGAATTGTCAAACATGATACGACGATCTATATTATTGCTTTATAAGAAAGGTAGTACATGAACTAGTAAAAAAGAGTACAACCAGTAGAACTTTAATTGAAATAATCTTACTAATAGCCTAATAATAAATAAAACCAGATACATTACGTAGATTATATAACTACCATAGTTTAAAAAAATCGGCCGAGTCCATGACCGAGGCAAGTCTATGTGACGAGGACTCGCCCAGCCCTTATATGCAACAAAAAGTAAAAAAGGGATAAAAATAAAACAACAGGGGGCTTTTTGTAAAGTTTTTTTTATAAGAGGAAGGGAGAGAGAGAGAGAAGCGAGAAAAAAGGGTCTGTTTTATTGATCGGGAGAAAGAGACAAGAGAGGGAGAAAGGCTCTCTCTACAATCTGCATTAGCCAAAGGGGACGACGAGGAGGGGGAAGAGGGAGGGGGGCCTCTCGCTGCAGCCACTTGGTGATCATGCCATCTTAGCTGCTTGCTGGTTGCTACTCTGCTTCCCACTGCTCACTGCCTCTGCTGTTGTCTCCTGTTGCCCCAACCAGTTACTCATTCTTCTTCTCTTTTTTCCCTTTTTTATTTTCCGACCTCACGCTATTTTGTTTTAATGGGAAAGAGTCTACGCCTAAGTCGACCGAGTAGACTTGGACTTGGCCTTGGCTGAGTTCGATCCTAAGTATGGTTTTTTAAACATTGATAACTACTGCTAGTTTGCTAACATATTTAATGCTGTCTTCCATATCCTAATTTCATGTCACAATACTATCAAATCAGCTTATTTCATTTAATCCTAAATAACATTTTTTATAAGAAGACAAAGTAACTTATTTTGTGCATTCTTTTAAAAGTTACTCAAAGCATTGACTTACATACTATAGCTTGAACAAAGTAAAGTTTGCATCATTATATAGAAAACTTTATATATATAAATATAACAGTAATATTCAGGTGAGAACTGTTCTCACTTATCTACTGTGAAAGCTTTTTATGGGACCCACTTATGGATCTCATTTGGGGATGGGACCAGGGGATGGAAAGATCTATGTTGGACCACCCCAGATATCAAGTTTGGCCCCAATTACATGTCTATAACCCATTCATCTTTGGCCCACAAATCTAGTCCATTCGGATTGATGCACAGTCAATCCAACGGTCCAATAAATTTGAACTTGACTTAAATTTGGAGCGTGTGACTCTCAGGGGGTCCGTGTGTATTGCAAGGTTTGGATTGAGTGAAGGATGGGCCCCACCAAAAGTTCTCAGGAAAAAATAGTGAGAACTATTCTCACATGAATATTTCCGTATATATAATAACAATAACTATAATAATATTTCAAAAAAATCATTTTTTCAGCCGTGGCTTTTGAGGCTAGGGTAAGGGCTTCGGTATTGCAGATCCGTTGAGGAATCCAAGGGCTTTTGCTTGACCTAAGCCTAGCCCACATACTTGAGGATAGGATAAGGGCTTACCCCAACGCAGCCTGAGCCCGGCCCATAGACAGCCCTACTCACAAACATGTCCCAAGAGAAAACTCTATATGGAAGTGCCCTCCACAGCAAAACGCCCCTCACTTTGATGTTGGATCAAAACACATACCGTCGAAGAGGTGATTAAGAAATTCGTCTCTTGTAAACTGCACGCTTTATTTCAAAACGGCATACGTAATTCCTTCCATCGAACTGATATCACAACATGGATAGATTCAGATATATGATGGCTTGAACTTATATAAGGTGATAGAATGTAATGGCTGGCCCATTGCATGATAATTTCTGCGAAACCTATAGGAATTTTGACCTTCAACTTCACGTGGAAAAATCAACGTTTGATTTCCAAGTCTCACGTTTCCAAGCTTCCTACCCCTGCAATGTACAAAGGCTTCGTATGGGGATTATCTCAGCAAGAAACTGTTGTTGGGTCGCCCGGAGATGGTGTCAGGTTCTCCACGTCAGCTCTTTTTGTTTTTCCAAAAGGGAATTGGTGAGCGAAGTTCTGAAACGACTTCTTGTTGGAAAATGAGGAGATGAGTCTGGTCAACGGCAGGAGTCGTCATTGTTGGCGTTGGATTTGGGCCGAGGCATGTCATCCCCCGATGGCAGTGGCCGAGCCAAGATTCACTGTCCTTGTTGGTGTTGGATTTGGCTAATAGAGAACTCAAGGTAGGAGTCTTCATATTTTGGCACTTTGGTCAGAGCCAGCAACAGAAAAAAAGAAGGTCCAGTTCGTCGAGCCCGGATCGGTTGTCGGAGATTCATATGATCTCTGCCTTGAACTCAATTGAATTGTGACCATCCAACCGGTAGACCCAGTATTGGTCACCATGTTTTAAAAGGATATAAGAGATTTGTCTTTTACAAAATTAGATGCTGGATTCGGCTTTCGTACGAAGCAATCACATGGCAAGTGAGGGAATTTGAACTGGCAACGATCTTTTATTTTCACTTCCTTTCCCTCTCCTTTCTCGTTCTTCATAACATCAACGATATTATACAAAACTCCAACCTCGACCTTGCTCACATGGCCACCTCCTCAAGTTATAGAAAGTCTAAACTAATAATCTCTGCCTCTCCCATGAAATGGCTAACATCAGGAAAGTTCTCTCTAGATCTGTTTAAAGGTCGTTCCAAGTGTACATGCTGGCCAAACTGGAGCAGCTAGTTGGAGTATGTCAGGCGTTTGGAGCAGATTGGGATGAGACTGAGGAGGGAATGGAAGAGGTGGTTTATAGTGAAAAGGGAATGATGAGGTCTTGGAGATTCTGGTTGTGGTTGTGGGGCTAGATTGAGGGTTTGTGAGGAGAAGATGAAGGAGGTGCTATTGGATGAGATCAATAAGATGAGAAGGGTTAAATTTTATAAAATTTGACACCCGTGAACAAATTTCTATGGTTCCATTTGACACTTATCTGAATGTTTTGCTCTTTCATAGAAGTTTCTATGAAAATACATATATAAACTTTGATTGGATTTAATTGATTTTTTGTTGGGTTTTGCAAAAGCTTTCAGATTTCAGATTTATTTTGTAGCAATAGAAAAAAAAAATTTTAATGTGAATCTTAGGTTCGAAAAATAAATCGATTTTCCTAGTGGAAATACGGAAGAACCTCTAGACCTTTCATTTCATGAATAATAGAAGCTTTTATTTTCATCTCACCACAATAAGATTCTTTTAACCACAAATCACCTTTTCCAATTTGGCTCCCAAACATCATTTGGCATGACACTTAAAAAGATAAAGCTCTTAAATCAACTAGTTTGTGTTAAGTTTGACATGAATTGGCACACTTTAATCTTATGCGGGCAATTCTATTTATCTACAAGAATGTAATTTTTGTAAGGATAAAAATAAACTGTCCAATTATTTTACGTTAAAAGCTGTATTTTTATATCTTACAAAATAAATTTCGATTCCCTTTCTATTAGGAAGGAAGTTCGTGCTAACCTGACGAAACAACCGTCTCCCTTAAGAAGTTTCTCTTAAGTAGTAGCTTTTTAAATATTACTTATATAAAAGCACAACAAGCTTTGAATAAGTATAATCAAACACACCAACACAAATGAGAAGAGGAAGCCTACAAAGTGGAAAGAATAGGCTATATATGATAATAAAGCCTGCCTATGGAAAGAGTGACTCTCCACAGATTAATCCCTTGGCTGCTGGATGTCAGCAACCCTCTTTTTAATTGTGTGCACAGATCGAGTCCCCAAGCTTAATTTTGTGGCTTAATTTTGTGCAAAACTTATTTATTGTTGTACGTGTCCCGTCTCCCCACCTGTCAAACCCATGAAATTCTCTTTTTTCTTCTGGAAGAGATCGACAACAAACTAGTGACAGAAGTTATTTATTTTTGTACGTGTCCCGTCTCCCCACCTGTCAAACCCATGAAGCTCTCTGTTTTTATCTGGAAGAGATCGACAACCAACTAGTGACAGAAGTTGCAGTAAACATTTACACGATTGTTGTGTACCGATTTCTCTGAGCACAAGTTGGGAGAGACTTACATTGTCTATCTTAGAGACAAATCAGACAAGTTTCTTTTATGTCTTGCCTTCGCTTTGGCCCATGAGCCTCATGATTTTGTTTTTGGTGGGCCTCAACCCACCAAAAGACCTCATGCAAGGTAAGAGTGTAAGATCTATATATAAACTCATTCACTTTTCCTCTCTATAGTCGATGTGGGACTCCAAGATGTCACACGACGAGTAGCATTTGGTTGGTTCAGCCATATTGCAGTAAGAAATAAAAGATCCGTGGCAGATTTCTGATCTTACAGTGAAAAACCCAGATCTCTGGTGGCCCACCGATTGGTCTCCGCATCGCTGTCAGACGTCTCTTATCACCAAAGAAGACTAGAGAAGACAAGAGGATCTGGTCGAGTTCAGAACAAAGAAACAAAAGCAAGAAAAAGACCCAAGTTTATGGGTCGGTTTCAAACCCAGAGGAAGAAGATTATAAGAAAAGAGAGGGTTTCACGGGTTCGAAAGGACCTTAAAAGAAAATAAATTTTGCAAAAGATAAGTCCCAAAAACTTAATCTGTGCACCAATTTAACTCGAGACTAATTTCATTTAATGGTATTAAAAGATTTTTTCTGTAAAATTCTCAAAAAATTTAAAATATAGCATGCTGCATATGTTGTGATTTTTTGAACAATCACCCGTTGTGCGCATCCACGGAATCACAAGATCAAACACGAACAAGCCACACACAAGAAGAGACACGAGATATACGTGGTTCACCCAAATAGGGCTACATCCACGGGCACAGGAGGACGAACATCTTCACTATGACAAGTAAAGCATACAAGAGATTCCCACACTCTCACATCATCTCTCCTACGTGGTGTGGGAACACCACGGGCAACTGCCGCCGCAAGATCTAGGGTTACAGACTATACATATATATAATCTCCGCTTTCTTGGCCACCAAGAAAGCCCCGGTACAAGTACCAAAATACCATTGACCTTAAACCAGTCCCTGGCTAACCCAATTACGCATCCGGCTAAACCGGAATACAAGACATAAACCTAACAATCTCCACCTTGGCTTGAATTCCGTACAATTCCGTACAACTCGAGCTACTAGGAGATAAAACCGGCAATGTCTTCACGTACCCTGCTGAATGGCACGTCACTGCACCAGGGATGCAGTCTTCTTCAACACTTTGACATGTTGAACCAGCACATGAACTTTGAGCAAAGTTCATCTCGTCAAACTCCACCTCGAACTAAAAGCTCGAAACCATTGACGAATCTGAGTGATATCTGAATCACTCACCATCCTGCCCCATCTTCAACATCACTGTGAAGATCCAATCACCACAAGCATGCAAGCAAAAACAGATCGGGAATACAAGTCTAGATGACTTCACAATTGCAGAAAACCTCTGCCTCCGAGCGGTCAAAAAACTCCATTTGACCGGGCCTCCGATCAATCAATTAAACAAATGTTTGACAACTGCTGACGCATCAGCTCCTCCTTGCTGCTTTTCCGGCTTGGCTCTGGTAAGATGAATAACATCACATGCGATCATGTGAACCCCAAACGAACAATTTCGTTTGAATCGGCAAACCCTTTGCAACTAGGCCGGCGACTCCTATTATTAGGTTTGCAACAACAATCAGGTCGAGTAGACCCGATTCTAGCCTGAATCCACATCTGTTCAGATCTCCTCTAGATTTCTACATCAAGTTATAGATCTCGTTACCACGAGCACGCTGGAAGAAACGGATCTGAAATCCGACTTAGGATGGCTCCGATAACGTAGAAATAAGTTTCTACGCTCCAATCGGTCAAACATCCTCCTTGACTTTCAAACAGCCAATCAACCTCTTCCACTGCGTAGATCTGCTCGAAACAAGTCCATAGGCGCAAACAGATCTCCGATCGGACATCGGATGATCAAGATATCGCAGAAACAATTTCAGCCGCAAATCTGGTCAAATCTGCCTGTTGACCGTTGCTGACGTCACTGCTGACGTCACTGCACTGTCTGCTGGGCTTCTGGAGCGGACCCGGGTCGGGTTCACCTGACCCGAAACTGATCTACACGTTCGCTGGGCTTTGCTGCAACTGGGTCGGGTCGAACCTGAACTGACCCGGCCTGAACCTGCTGTGTGGGCTGGACCGTTTGCTAACGGGTCGAGTCGGACCTGACCTGACCCGGAACCGAACTTGCTTTGGTGCCTGGACTGTGCTGTAATCGGGTCGGGTCTCACCTGACCGGACCCGGCCTGGAACCTGCTGTGCTGCCTGGGCTTTTCCTCCACGGGTCAGGTCAAACTGACCCAACCCGAACCCGTACTGACCTGAAACCTTGCTGGACTTATACTCCAGTACGGGTCAGGTCAAACGGACCCGACCCGAACCCAGATTGTCTGGGTCGTCTTCAACAACGACGCCCATGTTCTGCACCTGCGTTGCAGACATGACTTGCAGGGGAGCCGTATGCTTCGGCTCCGGCTCAGGCGATCGGCGCCGGCTGGCAGCGGCGACGGGAACGGCAGCGACTGCGACGACGACAGCGGCGGGCAGCGAGTCCGGCGAAGGCGACGGAGAAGGCGAGAATCCCGACGAATGTTCCGGTAACTTTTTTTTTTTTTCTTCTCCTTCGCAGCGGGGGAATCTCCACTTCTTCGGGCTTCGTCCTCAAGAAATCCGGCAGGCAGTGATCCGGCGAAGATGTGCAGTGAACAGAACCCTTTCTGCCTGCCTGCAACCAATTTCTCTGAGAAATCGATTTTGTGCTCTGTTCTGTCCCATCGTCGCCAGTTCTCTTCTTCTGTTTTTCTACAAACCGAAGCCAGTCTTATCACAACCCAGCGATCTTAGTCCTTCTGCAAGTTTCACCGTCAATCACAATGCAGTAATCAACTCCTGAACAAGTGAATTCTTTTTCCTCCCATCCCAACGAGACGGGAGAACCCAATGTCATCTTCTTCTTCCCCAATTGGAAACTTCAATCCGTGGCCAAACCAAAGATCACGAACCTGATCTCAGTTAATCTTTATGCGCACAACCTCCAAACCACCGAGCGATCTCCACCTCGCTCAGAAACCCGAGGAACACCAACCTCGGCTCTGATACCAATTGTTGTGATTTTCTGAACAATCACCCGTTGTGTGCATCCATAGAATCACAAGATCAACACGAACAAGCCACACGCAAGAAGAGACACGAGATTTACGTGGTTCACCCAAATAGGGCTACATCCATGGGCACAAGAGGACGAACATCTTCACTATAACAAGTAGAGCATACAAGAGATTCCCACTCTCTCACCTCATCTCTCCTACGTGGTGTGGGAACACCACGGGCAACTACCGCTGTCGCCGCAAGATCTAGGGTTACAGACTATACATATATATAATCTCCGCTTTCTTGGCCACCAAGAAAGCCCCGGTACAAGTACCAAAATACCGTTGATCTTAAACCAGTCCCTGGCTAACCCAGTGACTCATCCGGCTAAACTGGAATACAAAACATAAACCTAACAGCATAGACGTAAAATCAAATATCAAAACCAAATTCAAAAACCATAAGATCATAACATCCAATAACCCTTATATAGCACACTTTTTTACAGTTACAGAGTTCTCGTCGCGGTGAAGAAGGATTGGATTTTACTTATTACTTTTCTACAGTTTGGTGTGCGTATTTTTCATAAAAGAAAAAGAATAAAAATACCACAAAAAGTTAAATATTTCACCAAATGAGTATAACAAAAAATAATGCTATTTTAACTTTGTTTCATTAAATACACAAATAGCCCTGCATTTCTTTCAGATCTAGAAAACTTCATTGATTTTCACAGATAAAAATATTAGATTTTACTTTCACAACACCGCTTGAGCAATCGGAAAAATGAAAATAAATAAATAAATAAAAATTTCAGGCCCCGAATTTTACAAGTGGAAAGCATGATTTGGGATCTGTAACATTTGTCTGACTTTCTTTTCAGGCCACACGTGGAAAAGCCAGCATTCCCACAGGCGTCAGATCAACGAAAGGTGGGTCCCACTTAATAAGATTTGAAATCTCAAATCATATGTGCAAGCTCAAAGAGAGAGAGGGAGAGCGGGGTGGGGGCCAACCTGAATATTCTTCTTCTTGACAAGGGCTTCGGATCGTTGGGCAAGATCGGCAATCATCCGAAATCTCCGTTTCCGATTCTTGACGATTGTAACGGCCGATCTCCATCGCTGCAGAGCTTCTTCAGAGGGATTCTTGGATTGAACGTCGAAATTCTCCTTCAGATAACTCTCCATCTAAAGAACCAAAAACTCTCAAGGAAGATGGAAAGATCTGTTGCAGTTTGGAAAACTGGAAAACAACAATCTCGAAGCAAAAAACGAAGGAGTTAGAAATATATACATGTATGCATGGGAACCCATTTGTCTTCCGGCTTGCTAATTGCTATGCTTGCCTTTATAGACCAGGTTTGGGTCATGTAAGTCCCAAGTTCTGTGGGTCATATGCCACGAGTGTCTTACAAGGTGAGCGGTAGGTCCACTTGGGCCAGGGGCAGGTGACCATAGCAAATCCTATTTTTCAAGCAAATAATAATGAGCACATGGTTGTGCTTGCCGTTATAGACCAGGTTTGGGTCATGTAAGTCCCAGGTCCTGTGGGTAATAAACCACGAATGTCTAAGAAGGTGAGCAGTGAGCCCACTTGGTCCAGGTGCAAGTGACCATAGCAAATCCTATTTTCCAAGCAAATAATAATAATTTTTTATTTAGCAATCATTTTACCACGTCTGTGAATAATGCCGCAAAAAAATGGTTCCACGAATATTTTACGATTCCACGGAATTAGAAATTTTCATCTCCATTATACGAATTTATGTTTCAAGAGATTGAGAAAAATTTAGGCTTTTTCAAAATTTTAACTAGAAAAAGTGGCTGTACCAGATATTATTGTTACTCTGAAAATCATTTTTGCTGTCTTTTTAGAAAATCATTTACACAATCCTTACTTTTTTTAGTAGACAATGGGGTTGCACAACTTTTCCTCGTAGCGCTCAATTATTTATTTATTAATACTAAATTAGACCACTAATTTAGAGTGATTTTATTTATTTATTTATTATAATAGGAATCGATCCAATGACATGTCTCTCATATGGGAATATAGGGCTGTCCTTATGCATAAGGTAGCCTTTCTTTCCAAATCTTGGTCGGTGAGCCAAGTAGGCAAAAAAGGACACGTCTCTCATATATGCCAACGCTGTTACAGTCTGGCTTTCATATAGCCTTTCTTTCCAAGTCCATTTTTGTAAAACTTATATCGTCTTTCCTTCTAAGTTCATTTTTTAAAACTCATATAGCTTTAAGTCTAACTTTTTGTTAGAATAGAAAACAAAAAGTAGAGGGAGGGAGAGAGAGAGCTCTTATTAATGAGATCGATGTGTACATAATAGGGCAGAGAAGGATCTTATTTATAGAATAAGATTGCTTCCTCCCCAAGCAACCTAATAAGGAAAGACTCTAACTCTAAGTAATCCCCTTATCTCATGTGGGTCCCAATATGGGCATCTACCTATGATAATACATCTTATAACACTCTCCCTTGGATGACCACCATTCAATGACAGTTACCTCATTAAAACCTTGCAAAGGAAAAACCCAGTGGGATAAAAACCAAAGTAAAGGAAAAAGAGTACAACATTCTACAGGATCATTGACTTAGTGTTGGACGTGCATAATGCTGCTTCGTTAAAACCTTAACTAGGAAAACCTAGTGGGATAAAACCTAGAAAAGGAAAAAGAGTACAGCGCACATATGTCCTGGGTAGCATACTTCATGATGCCTCCTCCTGATTGACTACTCCCACTGATGATAACATCTTTGTACATAATTAAGCATGTCAATCTCATATACAATTTCTAAAATACTAATTTTTGGCAAAAACTTCGTAAACTGATCAACCAGGTTATTACTTGAATGAACTTGCTTGATTTCAATCTTGTTATTCTTCTGAAGCTCATGAGTGAAGAAGAACTTTGGTGTAATGTGTTTCGTCTTGTCATCTTTAATGTATCATTCTTTAATCTGTTGAATACATGCCCCATTGTCTTCGTAAATAATGCTTGAGGTACCTGTACTAAGAGGCAATTGACAAGAATGCTGAGTTAAAGATTTAGCCATATACATTCTCCACTGGCTTAAAATCTCAGCATGGTTAGAATAAGTAGCTATCAATAGTCAATTTAGTAGAATACCAAAAATAATGATATTGACATGAAGAAACATATAACATGTCTATGATCGACCCTTATGAGGATCATGGATATATCCTAAATCTGTATATCCTATAAAATTTGATTTTAACCATAAAACGAACATAAATATCATAGCATTTGTTTAATACCAATCCAAAGCCTTGGTGCAAAACTATATATATGGGAAGCATATTTATAAAGAGTGAAAATCTCATTAGAACTTCTCTCGATCTGCAGGCCAAGATAAAATTGTCAATAGTGTTCTCGAGCTCTTCCGGAGTCCCGATTCGATTTATAAACTTCTACTATTATAAATCCATTTAAGGATTTTATAAAGATACACTGGCAAATGAGATTGTTTTCATACCATTCCTTAGATAAATATCCACTAAGACGATTGTACCATATTCTTCTGAAATGCTTCAGGCCGTACAATAAACGTCTTACTCTTATTGAGTACGTACTATCTGACTTTGCTTCAGGCAAAGCAAATCCTTCTAGGATTTACATATATATGTCTGTGTATGTTTTCAATCCCAAGTTTTTGCAGAAAACCTTGTATCACAAGTCTTGCCTTTTATTCATTTTCCTTACAAACGCCCATTTGTAACCTACAGAGTTAACACCCTTTGGGGTTTGTACTATAGGTCTAGATACACCACGTCTATTGAGAGACTGTAATTCCTTAATGGCATCTCTCTATTTTGGCCAATATATTCTTTTGTTGACATTCATTTATAAAACGTGGTTCCATATCCCAATCATCATTCTCATTTTCCCTTGATATTTGAGTAGCTACCGCATATATAAATGCGTCATCGATGATAATTTCATTTCTATCCCATCTCTCCTTTGAATAATTATAAAGTATAGAGATTTCTTTATTTATTTGGGTACCCATTGCCTCTTCAAGGGCTATTAGAGTCTCTTATGGGACTCGTGTCTCTTCCAGGACATTAATTTCTTCAGGAATTTTAGAGAAAGTGGATTTTGTCATGAACTCTTCAGGAGTATAGCTCTTCTGGAGTATGTTTGGGATATGATTGCTCATTTCTCCTCTTCTGGGGAGCTGGGTCCTTGAAACCTATAAGTCTACCACGCTTCTGGCGTGTATAGGTTCATTTGCTGCCATATTTGGACTTTGTATCCTACATGGATAGTAATTCGTGCTTGTCCTACAAGGAAATTAAGTCGTGCTTGTTGTTCATAGCCAATACATGTGACCTAGTCACTTTTGCTGCATCATTAAAAACATTAGGGAAATTTGTTTGTAATGAAGTGCATAATTCTCCGTACTTCATTCTCACATTGTGAAGTGTATAGATCTAGATGAGACTAAGTGAAAGTATTCCACATTAATTCTCGCCGTTCTTCAGGAACAAGGCATTCTTTAGGAACTCTCGTATCTCCCCCTAACGGAAAAAAGACTGTCTCATCAAGATGACAATCAGCAAAACGAGCAAGAATATATCTCCTATCATTGGGTCTAAATATCTAATAATCAGGGTGAATAATAACCAGCATAGATTTCCAATCTACGTTGTGGATTCATGCAAGTCATGAACCTACTATATCAAGCCTTATAAATTGAAAAACATGCTCAAGGAAGTATACCCTAGGTTTAATAATTTATGCTAATGGGCGGGATTTGATGGGTTCACAAATGTCACATTATATCCTTTGCGGAAAGGATGGTCAATAGATGGTACTTTAAGGAGTATTTAACAGAAGTGTCAATAATTTGCCTTGGCAGAGTACCCCTAGAGTGACCTAACCTATCATGTCAAAACATTAAAGCCTTAATGCACTAAGTCTAGGGCTTAGTGTAAGATATTGGTAGTTAACTTTGTCGTTTTGCTCATAATCGAATGTGATTGGAGATTACCTTGTAATATAGCCCTACGGCCTGATGAGAATGAACGTAGCTTTTCTAGTATCAGCTTCTGGCTGTCAATACTAGTAATGATGTACAAATATTTTTGTGTGGACTCTTCTGGAGCATGCAAGTATTTGTACTATTCCAGCTATGATCGATGCCGTACACAAATTAAACACTAACTCTGAGAAAAACTTCTAGTTTTTTCAATGTAGTGTGTTTTGTTGCACTGTCTACCAGACAAATATTATCCTTAGTTTTATGCATTTCATGATCCATACAGCAGTTAATAATAATAAACTTACATAACTAGTCAATTACATCACAAAAAAAAATAAATAAAACTTGAGAACAGTTAAACAATTTATCATTCAAAACAAATATAGTATGCAAACACAAAATACGGGGGATAAAAGAATAAGTCTAATATCCAATAAAATATCAAAAAATTGAACTCAATATTCAAACTTATAAAAGTAGTTGTTGGTCTTCTAAACCATGCTTGGTGGTTCGCCCAATTTCCAAACAAAAATGCCTTCTCAAGCACCTCTCCTGGAGTGGTTGTTTTCATCTCTACTGGAGAACATATTATATCTACCTCTTCTGGAGGGATTTTGATCTGGCATTTATTTTAAGCATTGGGTGTATGATCATCTGCTAGTGATCATCGCTGTCTAACAGGGATATAATGGCCCAGAAAATAAGAGTAAATGTCATATCCTCTAGGGATACATTATTTATAACTTTGATAGCATTACCAAGCCTTTTAGTGTGTAAAGATCGATATACCAATAACAAGCAAACAAAAATAGAACTTCGGGTTCTTAATATCCGATGACAAAGTATAATAAAGAATTGGTTAATCAGAAAGTGAGAACTTCGGGTTCTTAACCGATGAATCAGAACTTCCAGTTCTGTCAAGACTTCAGGCTAGTGATAGAACTTCAGGTTCTTAGAACTGTTGGGTCTATCAAAGCTTCAGGTTTAAATCCATGGCCTTCGTATCGATCTACACTACTTTGAATCAAAGCTCTAAGTTTGATTATAAATATAAATCTTTAGGGTCATATTCCAAATCTTAGAACTTCTGGTTCTAGAAAATTTATGGATCTTCGGGTCCAGGTGATTCAGTTGATATAGAACTTCTAGTTCTATTATATACAACTACTGCTTCTGGCAATAACAAATTCATCATAAACTAAAGTTTCATATAATCATATAATGATAATTATACCGAAATAATTATATCAAGCCTGCAATACAATGTTATAGAATATATAAAAATAAATGTGTGTGAGAAATAGAAATAAAAGGTAGAACTTCAGGTTCTTAACTTCCAATCAAAAATAATAATAAAATGTGATGAAGAATTGAGAAATTGAAGTTTAGAACATTGGGTTCTCAACTTAAGAATCAGAACTTCTGGTTCTGAATTAGAGTAATTCATGGATCTTTCAGTACAAATTAGAACTTCAGGTTCTAGATTAGGATAATTCATGGATCTTCATGTCCGAGTTAGAACTTCTGGTTCTAAATTAAAATAACATATAGAACTACAGGTTCAGGTTATTTATTCGATATAGAACTTCTAGTTCTAAGTATCATATGAAACTTCGAGTACATTTTGTGGATTTGAAAACTTCTAGTTTCAGAGTAAAATAACTAATGGATCTTCTGGTTCGGATTCAAACGAACTTCTAGTTCATACGCTAAAATAATTTATGGAATCTCGAGTCAAGTTATTGATTCCATATAGAACTTTTAATTTTAAATCGTGTGGAACTTCGGGTTCCAAGTAATATAGAACTTCTGGTTCTATTTATAATCCATGATTTTTAATTCTATCATGATCTCTTTTCGATAAAAGAAAATGAATCATCATCACAAGAATTAAAATTAGAAATACTTGCACATCTAAAAAGAATCAAGATAAATGCATGTATATGATTATTAAACTAATAAAAGATCATAAAATAGGGAGAAATTACATAACCTTTAAATTGTCCTCCTTTTGGTGCCAATGTGTAGATCTACTCGTGTCACGACCCGAGCCCAGGGTTCGGGGGTTAGCAAAAGCCAAACCTAATGACACACGTACTCCCGTGCATGCACACGTAGACCGAGTCTAAATGCACACGCACAAGGGAACATTCACACGTGCCAAGCAAGTACGCGGAAGCTGTAAATATCAGAAACATAAACTAACAGTGTAAGAAGAAGATACAAAGGACGAACTGACATAATGACATATAAAAGTCTTACAAAAAGAACAAAAGAATATATACAATAATGACATGTCATGCCAAATACAAGTCTGAAAATCCACAAAACAAGACTCCAATGATGCATGCCAAGAACGCTCTCCCGTGGAGTGATCACATCCACTCCTCTAGGCCTGATGGGGCCCCAAGGGTCTCATCTGGAGTCTGGCCGACCTGCGGGGGTTCGGCAGGGGTATCTGGGCCTGCAACACCAAAAACAACTGTGAATACGAAGATTCAGCAAAGTATAAACCATAGCAAGTTAACACACGCTGTGTCTAATAGAATAAAGAACATCATGTGATTAAAGAAGGCATTTTCGTATACTAGGCTGTCATGCAAGAAGGAAATATGCTAAGTGAATCAATGAACACATGCTGTGTACATACTAGTGGCTACTACATTACCATATGCTCCCAAAAGAGGGATCTTATAACGTGCAAAGAACACCATTGTCCGGGCCAGGGTACAATGGGTCTCGGTTTCCTGGGGTCCGGTTCCCCAAGACTTATCCTTACTGCAGCAAGTCCATATAACTATACCAAATTCACCCCGTCGGGATCCTAAGGCTGAGGCTAAGTAGTGCCTGACCATACAGAGTCAATCATGGAAACCCTGAGTAGATCGTGACAACATATCATACGTGCAAAACTGTGAGTGAACATATCATATATGCATACTCAAGGCAAATAACCACAATGTGAAAGTAAAGTAACGGAATACAAGTAATCATGTCAGAGCGTAGAGGTCAATACTCGAATGCAATATGTTATGCAACAAATCATGCGAAATCAAATCATCTTAAGTTACAAACCAATTCTAATCTAATTATCCGGTGTTTCTAACCGTGCATGATGATGTAGCTTTAAGTTATTCGACGCACCGTTGTCTAGTGTTGCATTGAATCGGGCGGTGCACGAAGTCCCTTAAACCAACACCCATGGGGAGGTGCTTAACATCCGGATAACGAACATGAATGATTCGCAGCCCTCGAGATCATTCACGCGTTGTATCACATTTCATTGGGCAGGTCTAGGTGTTCTACATTCTATCCTGAAGGCCATATCGGTCTTTTTCTTACACCTATCCTTGTTTTCCTTCATTAGTCTAGTGTGAATACGGCTTAGCCGTGTGTGTGCTACGGCTTAGCCGTGGCTAGGCCGTAGAAGGTCTGTCAATTGCTGACTCTCAGTTATTCCAGAAAATGCACCTTGTATTGATCTACGGCTGGGCCACGGCTGAACTTCGGTTTAGTCGTAGGGCATTCCACGGCTTAGCCGTGCCCTAGCCGTAGAGGAAAACTGGGTTTTTCTCCTCTCTGGACTTTGAGCCGTAAGTGCCATACGGCTTAGCCGTATCTACACGAATTCAAATTTCTGAAACACATACAGAATGTCTGGGAAGTATCAGAATTTCAATCCTTCAATGGGAATAGACAAGTACTGAATCAATGAGTATCAAATGGGCTGTAAACACATGTTTCCATATTAATTCATGTAAAGCCAACCAAATCAAAAGCATACCAACATGGGTTCTCAAAGATATGGTTATACTTGCCTTAATTGGAAATCAATGACACACTTGTTGTCCTCAAGCCCAAACACAACCTAACACACCAACAACCAACATGCATGCATGAGAATTGGGATCACAGACACACCATGCACATGAAAAACAAGAAGGAGAAGAAATAGAGAAAGGAGATGAGAGGGATGAATGGATTTCCAACTCACCTCACATGCAAGACCCAAGTTCTCTCAATTGAGCTAAATCGATGGAGGAGAAGATCCGGAGGAGAGAATTCAAGATAGGGAGATTCCACGTGCAGTTGAGGAAGAAAATGAGAGAGAACGAGAGAGAGAGCACCAACTTGTCAATGAATCTAAGTTATATAAGCAATGGGTTGTTCAAATTACAATGAAGGCCAAGTTAGAAGTGAAATTTCAGTTTAAGTCAAATCCAGGTCCAATCGAATCACACGACCTCGGTTGCAAATGACGTAGTTACGAAAGTTAACGAGCTCAACGAAAGACACGTGTTGACATCAAGATGATGCAAAAATGACCATGTCTAAGAAAAGCTAAAATTACGAAAAAGGGCTTAGTCTACTTAATCCAGGTCAAACTCAACCCAACTACCTATCCATGACCCGTAACGAAAATAAAACACAAACAAAACACGATTAGCAACGAAAACAAGATTAACTAGCCACTAAACGAGGTCAAGCTGGGTCGGAATGTTACAACTCGTGAGCTTTCCGTAGGCACAAACGGATCATTGATCGAACTCTGGACGATGAAGATATCAAAGAATAAAAATTCTACCTTTAATTTGGTCAAACTGGCTTTGACCGTACGCATATCTTGACATCATTGCTTACACCAGCGAATGAATATACTGCTGACATCATCGAGACTCTTGCTGGATTAGCTCTGAACATGAGTTCAGGTCATCTTGACCTGACCCCGAACCTAACTTGAGGAAACCCAGGCCCATATCCTTTCTTCTTATCCGATTCTAGCACTGCAACCAGAAAATTGATGAGAGGAAAACTACTCCCTCTCTTTCTGATCTGACGCACAGGAATGGTGGAGAAACAGTGACAGTGACCGGTGCTAACGGCGGGCGATCCTCTCCATCGACGGTGAAATAACGGCGACGCAAGGCGGCGGCAGCACCGGGAGAGCGTCGATGGCTCTAGCATTAATTGTCTTCTCTGCAAAACGTAGAGTCCTTCTTAAGCTAGATCCCCCCTTCTCACAGGGATCACCGAGAGCTTGGCCAGAATGATGGTGCCACGTATCGCGGTGGCCACGTCCTTGCTGCACTTGACACCGAGGTCGACATGGCTGTTGCCGTCACCGATGAAGACGAAGGCCTTGAAGCGGGTGCGTTGCTCGGCACGCGTCTGCTTCTGCACGAGCATGATCTTCATGACCTTGTCCTTGAGCTGAGGGCCAAGCAGGGTCTTAACGATCTGGTGTTCTTTGACGGGGAGGGAGTGGAGGTAGATCTGCTCCAGGTTGCGGATCTTGCCCTCCTTCACCAGGCGGCCGAGCTTCGTCACCGGGACCCACTTCTCCTCCTCCTCATGGCGGCCTCCGCCGCGCCGGCCCCCACCACAGCCTCGGCCACGGTCTTCATGACCGTCGCGGCCGAAGCCAGGGCCGAATCCGCCTCGATCTCCACCTCTCTCTGCCATTGCGCGAGGGTGATGATCAGGGTTTTGGGGAAATGGGAGAGAGAGTCGACTGAGAGAGATGACACAAAGCGGAATGAATAAGACTAAGAAAAGAAAGAAAGAAGTGCGAAGAAGAAGAAGAAGAGCCTCGTGCTGATAACGTGTTAGAATAGAAAATAGCAGAGTAGAGGGAGGGAGAGAGAGAGCTCTTATTAATGAGATCGGTGTGTACATAATAGGGGGGAGGAGGATCTTATTTATAGAATAAGATTACTTTCTCCCCAAGCAACCTAATAAGGAAAGAATCTAACTCTAAGTAATCCCTTTATCTCATGTGGGTCCCAATGTAGGCATCCACCTATGATAATACATCTTATAACACTTTTGAGTTTTTAGAGTTTTAAGTCCACTACTACATTTTTGCCCCTGAAAAACTAAAATATTATCATTTTGTCCCTTAAAAAAAAAAAACAGATAGCTTTTAATATGCCAACGCTGTTACAGTTTGGCCAGTCACCACCGATGGATGACCGGCGACCACCTCCAACCAACAACGGACAACCTCCGGCTGGCGACTGACGACTTTTATGGTAACTTCCAACATTTTTTTCCCCACACCATGACCACGTATTTTTGTTTCTGACACATTTGTTTGATATTTCTATTTGTCATGTACACTAATACATTACCTGGTTTACACATCAGAATTCTTAATGTTTTTATATCTCATATTTTTGTTTTAAACATGTTCCTGTTTATCATATACATAAATACATTATCCTATTTTCTTCAATTTGTACATTATAAGAATTCTTAATGTTCATGTATTTCATGTTTTTCTTTTAAGCATGTTTCTTTTTATCATGTACACAATTACATGATCATGTTTTCTTCAACTTGTATACTATCAAAATTCTCAATGTTCCTACATCTTATGTTCTTTTTTCAAGTATGTGCCTATTTTAAATTAGGTTAGTTTTAAATTTTATTTATGGCATGTACAAGTTGAAAAGGTTTTTGATTACATTGCTCCCTAAGGATCAACCTGATTTTACTAGTTTTTATTAATACATTGTGGTTTTACACTTGGAATTCACGATCATGCACTATCATAATTCTTAATGTTTATGTTTCAAGCATGTTCATATTTCCGATACATTTGATTGATGTTCTTATTTATTATATACACCAATATATGGTCCTATTTCCTTCAATTTGTATACTATCGAAATTTTTAATGTTCTTATATCTCATATTTCTGTTTTAAGCATGTACTTGTTTTTTATACATCTGATTGCTATTCCTGTTTATCATGTACACTAATACATGATCCTGTTTCATTTAATTTATGTACTATCAGAATTTTTAATGTTCATGTATCTCGTGTTTTTGTTTTAAGCATATTCCTATTTCTGATTATTAACCATGAAGGTGTCCTATGTCGGCTCCACGCAACGCAATGAATGCTGCCTGTTAGAGCAAGGTTGGCTTTTGCAATATCATTGATGCAGGACAATGTAAAATCTAATATAATGCAATGCAATGCAATCAGGAAATAAATTAATTGACAAAGAATATTTAGACCTTGCCAATTACCAATAGTTAATTAACTCCAATGAATGAATCAGTTATACATCCAGGCCTTTTCACATATCCCGCAGCAGTAATCCCCATATTTGAGGGAAGGATATTAATGGAAGGCAAGACTTCCGACACTTAGGGTCTTGATTTGTGAGGAAAATGATGCATTAAAAAAACAAGCCAAAAGGGCTCAATTTCAGATCTAAGGATATTGGCTCTACAACCTATTCAGTAGATTTGAAATCCTATGGCTATATGAAAGTGCTTAAGAAGGGAAAAATAGAAGAGATACTGGTTACTTTTATTGGGCTTTCACCAAACTCCAGTTACATAAAAGCTTTAATAGCGGTTGACAAGAAAAGTGGCTTGCAAACCCAAGAAGAATAAGAACTCTCTTTTCCTATTCAATATTGCATCTCATACGTAGCATGGAGAAGAAAGAAAGCCCTGGACCTGAAAATAAAAGAGGTCTTCCCACCAAAAATGGAAAAAAAATCAAAACAAACAAAAAAGGAAGAAAAAGAGGAGGGGGAGGATGTGGCAAGTTGTACCTTGCGTACCTTGGGATTCATGCACAAGTTGTAACTTGTGCACACTTTTTTTTTTTTTAATGTGGTCCCCCCTTTTCTCTTTTATTACACAAGACTAAACTCGAGCCCCTCTTCACTAATAGAGACTTAACATGGGACCAAACAAATGAAACAAATTAACAAATGGGACCAAACAAATTAAAATATGGGACCTAACAAATGAAACACAAGACCAATCAAATTAAGCATGGGACCCTTCCACTTTTAAAGATCTTTATTTCAACCCATGTGACACTTTCCTATGTGAGGTCTTCAATGAGATTGTGCACATGGGGCCTTCACTACTCCATCATCCAAAACTCAACCGTCGGATCTCCCTTGGGTGACAATCCAACGGCGGATTTATGCCTTCATCGCCATCAAAGTTAGGATATTGATAGTCCATCCAAATTAAAGCTTGATCTGCTGCTCCGCGCCTTCTTCTTTGATATACTTTAAATGAAATTGGGGAATTTGGCAAGATATCCACATCAATCATCTTTTATAGATGCAGGAAAACCTGGATCTTTTTTCAAATAAAAGGCCATATGATGCATCATTGTATGTATGTAAGTATAATGAATAATCACACACAAAAGATAAAAAGCCTGATGCAATGCTATTGAAATAATTTTGGTGGCTTCTAGTAATGGCCATGTAATATGTGTGAATTGTGGAGAAGATATGTGCCACGGTGAAGGAAAACAACCTTAAAACAAGAAATGGGGAAGTAAATTAGGAAGAATAGCTATAGGCACTGTTGGAAGGGGAGAAAACCTACCTTTGACAAAAGTACATGTGTCGAGACCATCTAACGCTTTTCTTGCTTTTTCTTTATTATTGGAAGGAGCACTGTCATTGCCTCCACCAGCAGTAGATTGTTTTTCTTTCCGTTTAACTCCAAACACTTTAGGCTTAAAGTTTTGCCCCATCACCTGAGAATCCCAAATTTTTAGATGATAATAAGCAAAAATGAAAAATCTTCTCAACCGTATATTTATTCCACATAAACATCGCAGACACAAGTAAAAAAAAAGGGGGAAAAAAATCCTCCAATTGCTGGCCAGAAGTTGGTTGGAAAAGTCACCTTTCACCGGATATCGCCGGTGGTAGCTGGAACAATAGCCAGCAAATAAAACCTAAAAAAAAAAAGAAAATCTTAGGGGTCGAATGGTCATTACCACAAAATATGTAAAATAGAATAGACTTAAATCATTAAATCTTATAGCATTAATGAACTCTTGTAATACAAAACTTAGGGGTTGGACTTCTGCACCTTAATTAAATTTGAAAAATTGTACTTCCACCAAAATTACCCATTATTTTTTCTTATATATATGTAGCTAGTTTTTGGTGTTTTGAAATCAGCAGCCCACAAACTCCTCAATCACAAGCATCTCTGTTTTTTAATTTTTAATTTTTTCATCTTTGTGCGAGACTAACACGAGAGCGCATCCAGCGCCCTTTTAAGCTTTCCCTCCATTTTAATTAGGGCAGTGGAAGGAATCGACTCCTCTCCTCTTCTCTCCTCTTGTTCTCACTCTCAGCAGAAGCAGAAGCAGAAGCAGAAGAAGCAGCCGAGATGGCGAGCGATGCAGACATGAGCAGCTGGAACGACCTCCTTCATTCTTCTACCAAGCTTCTAGAGCAAGCTTCCTCTTCCGCCCAGTTCCCTCCTCTCCAGGTCTAGGGTTTCCTTTCTCCCCAATCCTTCACATCTTCTCCTCATCCTCCTCATTTCTTCCTCTTGTTTGTTCTGATTCGTTCTCGATTGTTGCAGAGGAACTTGGATCAATTAGAGGCACTGTCGAAGAAGCTCAAGGCGAAAACTTTCAGAACCGAAGCTCCCACGCAGTCGCTTGCCGCCACAAGGTATGATGCTGAAAGATCTCTGATTCATTTGGAGTTTCTCGTTGTTGTTTCTCTTGTAGTTTCTTTTCTGGAAGAATCGCATTCGCACAGGTTGAAACCCTCAGGGACCTGCATTGCAGTACCTTGTGATTGCCCTTGTTTTTTATATGTTAAGATGTTTGTTATAACATGCCTAATTGTATGGTGTTATGATATATTTGGATTCAATTTACATCGATCGCGTATATTGTTCTAGTTGAATTTCATTTACCACTGGTATTGGTTATTAGAAATCTGGACTCTGTGTGGTGTCGAATCTGTGGATCGCTCGGTTCAGTAGATCCATCATACTGCTGTAATGCCTCTGTGATGACATTTGCACTAACTTGAGGCTCTTTAATTATCAAATGCATCATCAAATTATGGATAGTTGTGAGAACCTTAGTGCCTTTTTTTCCCCTCTTGGTCTAGGTGGATGTTCCCGAGTTTTCACATATTTTTTTTAGAGAATTCCGATAACAATTATTGCTATTCAGTTTCAGGATTTTGAACGGTACTTGGTAAGGAAGCATTTGGGAAACTTGAGGGGTAGGTATTTGGAGAATTTGAAATTTGTAAGCGTAATTTCTTCAAGTCTCCCAACTCAAACAGGCCCCCCTTGAGCAGCTGTTTGGGAGAAAATAACTGCACAATTTATCCGGCCTTGGTTATTTACTGAGTTTTTAGACAAAATAAGTAAATAACTGCATATTAAGTTTAATTTAATCCCATTCCTATTCTTTCTTTTTTTTTTTTTGTTGGGGGAGGGGGGGGGTGGGGGGCGGGTGGCGGTGGGGGCCTGTGTTGGGGGTTATATTTTGGTGTCATTTTTAGAGTATGGAGGACGATAATCACCCTCTCATTCAATAAAGACTGGCACAAATTTACACTGTGTGGATTGGGGCACCATGCTATTGAAGTCTGAATCCTATTCCGTTTGGTTGATTTTCCACATATTTTAAACATTCAATTGATGGCCTCTAATTGGACAGTTGTATCATCCAACCTGTGGAATTATGGACTTTCTTTATGCAGATCTGGGCCTGCAGATCGTATGGCACAGGTTGACATCCTGACATATGCTACATATGTACAGTTGATTTGTGCAAGGATTTGATACTTTATAACACTCTTTTGAAGGTTCATATGATTCCTTTATGTCCTTTGATGCTTTTGTTGAAGATGTCCATTCTTGCTTTTGAGTGGATAGGCTACTGGCACGTGAAGGAATAAATGCAGAACAGCTCGCGCGGGATCTCAAGTCTTTTGAATTAAAGGTAAGCATCTCCACGGCGCTGCATTTCAATGGCTATCTTTTACTCGAAACCTATGATACCAAGACACTGCTACATGCCTAAATGGAAGTATTGATAGGTTATGATACTTATACCTGGCAGCATATGTTCATGGGGATTTGTATGATATAATTGCAGTATCATAATGGTCTACATCTCAGTAGTACAATTAGAAGGTGATCAGTGCCTTGACTACGTGGTTGTGGGTTTGGGTCATGTTACCATCATCGAAAAAGGCCTAGGACCTATGATGTATGGATACTTCAGAAGGGGCTATATATCGTATCCAATACTTCACTTTTTATGTGTAAAATCTATAGCCTTTCCATGTCCATGGCGTGTCCCTTTTGTATCATTGCTATATATGGACATCATAACCTAGAACTGTCATCTAGATTTTTTTTTTATCTTCTGTATGAAGTTCTTCGAGGAATATAAATAAAACAAATTTCTTAAAGTGTTATAGAAGAGTAACAAATACTAGAGCCCCTTAAAGGATGCTAGCTGGTATTTGATCAACTACCTTTGAAGAAAATGGCATCTCATTAAGAGCATTTTCATTATGTGCATGAAAGAGTGGGACATTTTCTGATTCACTTTTAGTTTGTGATACTTGTGTGGTTATTCATCTTAAAGTCATCAATTTTTTGTGGGTTATGTTGTGATCATTGAAAGTGCTTCCAATGGAGGCTTAAGCTGGCAAGTTTTAAATTGGGTGTATGAAGTGATGTTGAAGGTTAGAAATTTGTAATAGATCGAGTTTTAAATTTTGAGGTATTTAGAGGGCTTCTTGTTCTAATTTTTGGTGCTGTTCGGATTTGGGAATTGCTGTTTCACTATAGTGCTCTTTTTGATGTTCCAAGTGTGTATTGGTCCCCTCTTAAATCCAAATGGTCAAATGGAAGCTAAGTTCTGATAGAGGTGCAGAGGACCAAGCAAGGGCTGTTGTTGGTGGTGTTGGTTTTATTATTATTATTAAAAAATTTTTTGGGGATCTTGGATGGTGACTCCCAATAAAGCTGAAATTTTACCTCATGTGCTGCAGAGAGTTGTTATTGAGTGCAATTCTCTATATCCAACTAAGTGGACTTTTTTGATGCAAGACTATCTTGGGAGGATACGAAATTATAAGGGGTTTCACCAATATCCTTTTCCCAAAATCTTGACTAGGCGATAGGTGGATTCAACTAGAGTTTATGGCTTTAGTAATGGTGATAGACTTTTCATTTTAGCTCTTGCTTTATGTGTTACATTTTCCTATATTAAACTGTTTTCAGTTTTGTGGTGGAGGTTGCAAGCTACTATTTTTCTTTTTCCTTCGGCTTCTGATTTTTTCCCTTTTCTTGAAGACAACATTTGAGGATGTCTTTCCTGCTGAGGCCACAAGCGTTGAGGAGTACTTACAGCAGGTAAATTTTGAACTTTTCACGTTTAGGAGGAAATGATTTTGATTTATAAGTGCTGAATTAAATCACTTCTCTAATCTATGTTTTTCTGAGTTCTGCTTTCAATTAAGAAATTTGCATATGTTCTGAAACAGAAATGTAAGATGGATGCTTTTCAATTAAAATTAATATATGGTTGTTCTATGTCAGGCCTGAAGCTTACAGATATTAAATTGGACAGCAAGACATAAAATTACTATCATCATAATGAGTTCTGACGGTTGGGCTGCCCCATGCACAAAGTGGTACAAGCTACCATCTGTTCTGGTCAACCATCCATCTTACCAAGAACATCCAAATGTGGCCTTAAATAGTTATATTTTAACATAGCTCTGATAAAGTTGCCTCTTTGTTTTGTCTGAAGTCTGAACTCATTTTTCAGTAATGTTATATTGTACTTTTTTTTGTAGTAGAAACATAATTACCTTAACTGCAACAATAGTCTTCTGCTGCTCGTGCACTGGTAGGACATGCCCCCCTTATGGAGAGTTGGGGTACATATTTGAACCTAGGTTAGGTTATACTTGTACCCCATCGGTAATTCCAACAGCAACTAGGGCAGCATTTTAGGAAGGCAACACTGGAAAGAAGCACAAGGCGGAGTAATTCTTATAAAGGTCGGTTGCTCCTTGGTCTTATTTTAATATGTATTCTACTTGCATTGTAGGTTCATGAAATGGCAATGGTCTCGGCTGTCCAGGAAGCTCAAAAAGATAACTTAAGAAGCTTTAATGACTACATGATTAAAGTTTTTGAGGTTAGCAACCATTGATTTGTTTTCCCAATTTTTCTTTTATTGTTAAGCATCATTTCCTTATTTTTTTTACTTATAAATGGCAGGAATGTACAAAGTGTTCTATGCTTATGTCATGAAACCTTCGATTCTTACTACCTAGGGAACTCTAAAGCTAGCATTTCTTTTCAACTATTCTCTTGTTTTATTGTCTTAAGAACTCACTCATGGATTAATTGGTTATATTGTGTCCTCCTAAAGTCTTCTTGATTGCAAGATCTAATCCTTGATCAGTGGTCTTAGGTATCATAGTAACGGAAAATGGAAAATTTTCTTTTTAATGAAGCTTTGAAGAAATAGCGGCTAAGCTACAGCACCCCCCCCCCCCCCCCCCCCCCCCCCCACCCCCAACCCTAGCTAATGAAAGAATGAGCAAGGATGGGCATGCCTTCCAATTGTTGATCTGATGAAATACAACATTGTGATGCAAGCAGGCCAGACTAATGGGCCCTGCTTGAAAGTTTATACTCGCAAGTCTAAGTCCAAAACCCAGCAGTGAAGATTGATTTTATTAATAATAGTTGCTTCTTAAGTTTTAGAAATTGATTTTATATTTAAATTAGGACTCCTTATTTAGATTGAACTAGATTGTTTCCTTATTTAGAGAGTAGTTTAGTTATAAATATAGATGTAATCTCTTCTCATGGGATAGACTGCAATATTGAATAAGATTTCAGTTTCTTCTCCCTTGTGGGTTGAATTCTTGTTTTTGGTGTGAGGTCTAGGCAGTTTATTCTAAGCCTTTTAGCTTGGAGAATAGCCTGTTGGCTATTCTTCCTTCCCGTGCTGGGTCACATTGGTAGGGTATATCACAAAATTCTCTTTGATTCATAGATCCTTGGTCTAAAAATGGATAGATGGATGCTTGCAAAGCATCCAATCATTGTCATCATCTTATCGGCCTTATCCTATTAATATTGATCAGCTTAAAGAGTTCTACTATATAACTAACAAAAGCTATTCCATTTGATAACCTAACTTTCTAAGGTGCAAGAAAGCGAGGTTGTCTCTGTGTATTTCTTTCTCTGTGTTTCTCTGTGCATGTACTTATTAGGTTAGGTGGGGTTCTGGGGTCCTCAACTATTTGTGTAAACTTCAGGGCATGGTTTAAGGGTCCTGGGGTCCTCAACTATTTGTGTAAACTTCAGGGCGTGGTTTAAGGGTCCATACTGTCGATACAGTGAGCCACACCTTTTATTAGGTATGCCCCATTATAGTTTTCTTGCCAATGGTACTTAGGTCTTTGGCTTTTTTTCTCCTGCATTATTGCTAGATTTCCTTTTAGCCATCAATTTAAAGGCTATAGTCTAGTCTGGATCGATCAATGAGGCACACATCTTTAGAAATAGGTATCTCAGCAAACTGTACATTTGCAGACTCCATGATTCCTCATTGTAGAGATCTTTGTATGTTGCAAATGCTGACTTCTTGCTAGTGTTGTGTTACTTGATGTTTTGAAATAATTGATTTCCTTTATCTAGACACACAAAGTTCTTCCATGAAAGAAACATTGTGATTGGTGAAATTGAATGTCTTAAGTGTCCATTCATCTTTCACTTCCAGTGCTTTTGTCTTTAATCTGTGCATTGTGTTACAGGATGATTGGCAAAAGGAAAAGCGAGACTTTTTGCAAAGTCTTAGCCGGCTCTCAGCATTACCTAGGACTAACAGTGGTGTTGTAAGTGCTGGGGTGACTCGCCCGACTCAGCTTACCCCAACTTCTAGTCAGGTTTCTGTTAGTCCATCTAGCATGGAGCTTTTGCCTGTTGCAAACAAGCCCATTGTTGAGAAGAAGGCTTCGGCCTATTCGGAGGTTGTGAGGAATCTCAATGATGCAAGAGAGCATGGCTTGCCTTTTAAAGTAAGCCCTTATTTCTTTACTTCAATACCAAGACCTTAGTATATTGTGTTTAACTATTTTGACCATTTAGTTCTTTTCAAATCATTTGAGTGATTGTCACCACCACCATCACCATTGATTTCCAATGCATGTACTAAACATGCTTCACAAAATGTAAGTTTTTTTAATCAACTCTTGGGACCATCACATTTCCAACAGCTCTTACTTGCTTCACAATCTGCCATTTGTATTTTTTATTTTTATATATCTGCACTTGTGATCATCATCATCATCATCATCATCATCTGTTTCTAATGACACTCTTGCATGCTTCAGTGTGTAATATCATTTTTGAAGAGCAACCAAAGTGCATTTCTTAATCTTGGATATATGCACCTGTCTTTTAAATTTAATCTCTCTAAAGAACGTTGAATGCGCTTCTAGCTTAGTTAGACATGCTTTTAGATCTTGTTACTGTTGCAGAAGTTAAATTCTGTGATCCCACAGGTGGTTTACCATGAAGCAGAACTTTCTTTGTTCAAGGATTTGGATTGCCCTATCAATAAACTTTTTGGCTCTACATTATACTAGTTTCCTTTTTCCTTTTAGCATTAATTTGTAAGCATCTAACTGAGTTTATTTTCAATTCATAATAGTATGGTTTTTCTATTTGAGCAGACTCTGATCAGTTACTGGAGTAAGTCTATTAGGAAACACAGTGGGTCAACCTGCTGTAATTTTTGTAATGACTAAAATATATAAAAAAATTGAAAAAGTTGAACCTTTTGTATATTACCTTTTTAAGAAAAACCAACATCATTTCATATCTTTTCAAATTTCAATTTCTATCTTCAATTTTTATTTAAGTCTATTTTAACTCATACCATTTTAGTAACAATAGATTTATATGAGCATTTTTTCACTTCTAATATATGAGGATAAAATGCCTTAGGAAGACCTGGCCAACTCAGATGGGCAAAGACGAGTCATGTTGAGTCATGAGTTGACCAAGTGGGTCAACTGCATTTCAACAAAAAATCGTGTGGACCGAATTCAACTGTCCTTATCACCCAGTTTGTGATTGGATTGAGTCAACTTGAAATTCTGGCATCTACTAATTTAGGATCTATTTTTTTGATAGTCTGCTACAGCTTTCAGGGTTGCATATGAAGGCTTAGGTCTAGATTCCCATGGAAAATCAGTGAGCATGCAGAAGATATGGCACCTAATTCAGGTATCTTCTTTGATTTTGTGCGTCTTTGAACTTTTCACAGCTGTCTGCGTTTAATTCAGTAAAAGCTTACCTCTGCCATCTCCTTTTCTGTTCAACACTTAAAAATAGTGCATCGTGCATTTGTGTCCTTGTTCAATCAGAGTTTAGCTGGTGAGAATACAGTTTTTCAGCAAAAAGTTTCAAGAAAGTTGTCACTGATAATAGGTGCAAGGCGCCACCTGGAGTGGGGACATGAGAAATACATGATGGACATCATCCAAAGCCATCCTGCACAGGTGAAGTATTTTTTTAAATATTTCTTTTATCCACTTCATTTTACTGTGGGTATTCTTTACTGTGTTAGTTTCTGAAGGGTTCACCTTTAATTTATATATGATGCTCATTTGCTCGGTTGATTGAAAATGATTTTTTTAATTGTTTGTGTGACAATCGCACAAGAAAGGTGGATATTTTAGTAATCTAACCAATATCTGGTGGGATCAATTACTCTTTTTGTTTTTTTTTTTTGGTAATAGTGATTGTTTTGTGGTTGTGGGTGGGGGTGGGGGGGGGGGGGGGGTGTGGGGTGTGTTGTTTTTTTTATTTTTGGGGTGGGGGGTTTGTGTTTTGGGGGGCTGGTGTTCATGGAACCACAAATCAGTAGAAAGCGAAAGGGGGGCAGGTTGGTCTTATGGAACCACAAATCAGTAGAAAGCAAAAGTGGGGCGGGTTGGTCTCATGGAACCACAAATCAGTAGAAAGCAAAAGGGGGGCGGGTTGGTTTCATGGAACCACAAATCAGTCGAAAGCGAAAAGATAGAATGATGAGCAGCGAAGGCAGTAGAGACTGGTAGATGTATAATCAATGTATTTCTTTTCCCATTAATGCTTTCTTAATGATGCCCATTTATTTGCATTTTTTGGATCCCCTTTAATAGTTAGGGGACTGTGGAAAGAGTTCTAGAAAATCTTTAGGACTTTCTTGAAATGCAAAAAGTCTCATGCTTTCCATGGCAGACTGTTCTTTTTGCCGAGAGTTCATTTCTACCTTTTGGTTCTGGTCTGTTTGTAAGGAGAGGGATGGTCACGGGCTTCTGGTAGCAGTCTTTTGGGCAGTACGAAAAGAACGAACAAATGGGGGTTAAAAAAGATGGTGATGCAGGACAATACAAACCTAATCTATTGCAATGTAGTTGAAGTGCTGAAATCAGAAAAGGGCAGAAAGTTCAGATCTGGATCTGAAACTTGTATAAAATTCAGATCTGGATCAGTACAAATCATCTGTCAATTCCAAGGGGTGGGTCAACAACAGATCTAGACCCTTATCACAGATCCCGCAGTAATAGTTCCCCAGATTTAATAGCGGATTTTAATGGAAGGCAGAACTTCCAACACTTAGGGCTTGTTGTGGTTCAGTTGTTCAAGATCAGATCTGGGCTCTTGTGGTGGCTAGAAGATGCTCAAGAAGAGAAGAGTAGAAGAGATAGGGAATACCTTTGTTGGGCTCTCACCAAACTCCAATCACAGGAGGCGTTAGTAGTGGTTGGCAAGAAGGTGGCTTGCAACCAAGTGGAGAAGAAGAAGAAGAAGAAGCTCTTTTCTTATTCCAGAATTTTTTTCTTACATGCATCATGCTGGTGGAGAAGACCTAACCCTAGACTTAAAGGATTCTCCAACCAAAAAAGGAAAAGAAGAAAGGAAAGATAAGAAAGGAAGGAAGAGAATAAAAGGAGGGAATTTAGGATCTTGCGCAAGATGGACTTGCGCACCTTGGAATTTGTGCGCAAGTCCTTCTTGAGCACATGCTCTTTTTTTTTTTTTTTTCACTTATGAAGGCGGTCCCCCTTTTACTCCCTTACTTATTACATAGACAAAACGAAACGGGTCCCTCTACAGACTCTAATAAAAAACTTAATTGGGACCAAACTAATTAAACAATTAGACTATGGGACCAAACAAATAACTTAAGGGAAGAAATAAATTAAACATGGGACCCAATACATTAACAAATCAAACCATGGGCCCTCCAAACAAAACAAATCCAAGGACCCATTCACTTCTCCAATCCATGTGCCACTTCCCTATGTGGGGCCTTCACTGTAATTGTGCACATGGGCCGTCGATGCTCCGCCATTGCGATCAAACGAAATCCAACCGTCGGATCTCCTCCGAAAGATAATCCAACGGTGAATTTGTATTTTCTTCGCGTTCAATGCCATAATATTGATCATCCAACCAAATTAGAGCTTGATCGGCTGCCCTGCGCTTTCTTCTCTGATAAACTTTGTATGGTTTTGGGGAATTTGGTAAGATGTCCCCATCATTGCGCCGCGGCTGCGAAAATCTCACTTTTGGTGAGATGAAACTATCAAAGCGTTCCAAGAGATCGGGATCAAGGCGCTGCAATTCAGTCCTTGTGATCCAGGTGCTGTCATACTGAGGTCGATCCTTCCATTTGACAAGAAATTTTTGAATGCCCCCGTGTCTGGTGGAGACCAATTGGTCATCCAATATGTCTTCTACTACATCCTTCAACTGAGCTTTAGTTTTAGGAGGGGGGGTCGGCTGGGGTAGGTGAGAGAAGGATGCTGGCTCAAAATTAGGTAACGGAGAAGAAACACCGGATGGCTCAATGGGGGATGGTGTGGGGCCATGAAAAGGAACAAGGTCTTCAATGTTGAAAGTGGAACTAATACCCATATCAGAAGGAATGTCCAGCACATACGCATTAGGACCCAACCTGTTCAAAATCTTGTATGGACCCATACTGCGAGCCTGTAATTTCTTGGCAATTCCCTGCGGGAATCGCTCAGGCCTTATGCGAACCATAACATCATCACCCACCTGGAATTCTATGAATCTGCGATGTGAATCAGCAGATGATTTGTACTGTGCATTATGTAAATTAATTTGTTTCCTGATTTCAGCATGTAATGCATGTATGCGTTGAATGAATGCATCAGCAGACTCAGAAGGACGATGAATGGATGAGATGGGAATGAGATCTATAGGCATTCTAGGTTTGTAACCAGTGACAGCTTCAAATGGACTCATGCCTATGGACCTATTGACTGAACTATTGTATGCAAATTCAGCTATTGGTAAAACAGATTCCCATGTTCGCACATGTTCACCCACAAGACACCTCAACAGATTTCCCAAACTTCTGTTCACTACCTCAGTTTGTCCATCAGTCTGTGGATGATAGGCAGAAGAAAATTGCAATTTAGTGCCTAAGAGTTTCCACAGTGTTTTCCAAAAATAGCTAGTGAACTTCACATCCCTGTCAGACACAATGGTCTTTGGGACACCATGAAGGCTGACAATACGCTCGAAAAAGATCTTCGCGATATGCGAAGCGTCAAAAGTTTTTGAGCATGGAACAAAATGGGCCATTGTGGAAAAACGGTCCACAACGACAAAGATGGAATCGTGCTGCTTGGATGTCTTAGGAAGCCCAAGCACGAAGTCCATGCTAAGATCTTGCCACGGTGCATGAGGCACGGGCAAAGGAGTATACAGGCCGGTATTCTGTTTGCGTTGCTTTGCTAATTGGCAAGTACGGCAACGCGCAATCGTGTGCGCAACATCTCGCTTGAGACTTGGCCAGTAAAAACGATCTTCCACGAGAAGGATGGTCTTATCCCGACCAAAGTGACCTCCCACGCCTCCCGCGTGGAGTTCCCAAATTAAAAACTCTCTCATGGAAGTCCGGGGAATGCAGATCTGATTACCTCTAAAGATATAACCGTCTTTCAACGTAAATCGATCAATGCTTCTTAGAGGATTGTCAGAAAGTGAAGCAAACATATCCCCAAAATCAGGACAAGTAGGGTAATCATCTCGAAGACGATCAAACCCTGTGACTTCGACATTCATGGAGTGAATTAAATGGATCCTGCGACTTAACGCATCAGCTGGTTTATTATCCACTCCCGCCTTGTGTTTTAACACGAAAGTGTATTCTTGCAAAAGTTCAACCCATTTGGCATGTTCTCCTTTCAACTTAGATTGGGAATTTAAGTATTTTAAAGCGTCATGATCAGAGAACAGGACAAATTCTTGCGGCAAAAGATAATGTCGCCAATGTTTAAGGGTTTGCACTAATGCGTAGAATTCCCTTTCGTAATTGGAATACTTCCGTCGCTTAGCATCATTCAGCTTTTCGCTGAAGTAAGCGACTGGGTGTCCTTCTTGGCTCAAGACACCTCCTATTCCCACACCCGACGCGTCACAAGCCACTTCAAAAACTTTAGAAAAATCGGGCAATCGCATGACAGGGGCCTCTGTCATTTTGACTTTAATCTCCTGAAAAGCGGCAGTAGCAGCTGGGCTCCAACGAAACTTGCGCAAGATGGACTTGCGCACCTTGGAATTCGTGCGCAAGTCCTTCTTGCGCACATGCTCTTTTTTTTTTTTTTTTCACTTATGAAGGCGGTCCCCCTTTTACTCCCTTACTTATTACATAGACAAAACGAAACGGGTCCCTCTACAGACTCTAATAAAAAACTTAATTGGGACCAAACTAATTAAACAATTAGACTATGGGACCAAACAAATAACTTAAGGGAAGAAATAAATTAAACATGGGACCCAATACATTAACAAATCAAACCATGGGCCCTCCAAACAAAACAAATCCAAGGACCCATTCACTTCTCCAATCCATGTGCCACTTCCCTATGTGGGGCCTTCACTGTAATTGTGCACATGGGCCGTCGATGCTCCGCCATCGCGATCAAACGAAATCCAACCGTCGGATCTCCTCCGAAAGATAATCCAACGGTGAATTTGTATTTTCTTCGCGTTCAATGCCATAGTATTGATCATCCAACCAAATTAGAGCTTGATCGGCTGCCCTGCGCTTTCTTCTCTGATAAACTTTGTATGGTTTTGGGGAATTTGGTAAGATTTCCCCATCAGATGGCTAGCAGTTTATGCGGTTTATGGGATTTCTAGGAAGAGGGAGTACAGAACAAATGGGTTTTAAAAAACAGATGGCTGTCAGCATAGTAAGTTTCTGGGATTTCCAGGATTAGGGAGTCAAGTTGGCTACAAAAAGAGGGATGGGCAAGGGATTTCAAAGTTTTGGTCCTTAATGGATACTTAGGTTGAGCAGAGGCATTTATATTATGGGATGCAGCCAAAAGAAAGTAAATGAGTTAAACCTTCACATCCATTTGGTTTTTGTAAAATGGGGTAGCAAGGGAAACCTGGATCTACCGGTAACTGGATTTCTTTATGTCGGTAAAAGTAAGGTGTGCTTGTTGTTTTGGCTCTGGTGGGTGTTAAAGAATCAAATGAGGCTGATATTCTTGCAGTCTTGGGCTGTTAAGGACTATTAAATGGGGCATTCAATGGAAATCTTATTGGATCATTGTCGAATGGGGTTCATTGATGTGAGGTTGGGCGAGGAGCATTAAGGGTTGTAAGGAACCTTGGAGTTAACCTAATTAGATTTGACTCACTTTATATGGAGAGTTCTAGGGTTTTTTTGGAAAAGGTGTGAAGAAACTAAGAGATATTTGAGAAACAAAGCATTTGGTGGTGTTCATATTTCCCATGGTTAAGGTACAGCATCAATATATTGTTTATTATTATTTTAATTTACAATAAACCCCTTACATAATTCTCTATTTACAAGCAGTCCATCAATTTCCATACATGGTATGTATTATTTTTTACATGATTCAATACAACTGCTACTGTGGCAAATAGTGGCTACACCATGGGAATACACTGTTGTTGGGGTAAAATGATCTGACTCTTAGTTATATTTGGTTCCGTTTGCCGTTCTTAAAAGAATTGACTTCTGCTGTAACTTTAGTTAATCTTGAATTGTTATATTTACATCTTTTAGCTCTTCATTTGAATGGGAAAACTAATATAGACTGTTTTTTTTTTCTTAACTGCTACATCCTGGTAATTATGTGACGTGGTTTTAGGCTGCTCTTGGAGGGGTTGTTGGAAACTTGCAAAGAGTTCAAGCATTTCTTCGGGTTAGTACATTGCCATCTTATATGTATATATATATATATCTACATATGTATGTCTATATTAGTATGCATCCATGCCTCACCATAGGGTGAGGGACACTTCCATATTTGGATAAATTAATGTGCAAAAGACAAAAACCATATGAAAAAGAGGAATGTTCAAGTACAAATAGGGAAAGCCATGTAAGTATCCCTCAACCTATGGTAAGGGAAGGGTGCATACTAACATTCCTCATATATATATATATATTATTTTACAAGCATTTACATTAATCCTCAAATGGATAATTTTCACATCTCTCTGATTTCTGACTTATATTCCCACAGATACGCTTAAGAGATCATGGGGTCCTAGACTTTGATGCAGGTGATGTTCGTCGGCAACCTCCGGTTGACACAACTTGGCAACAGGTTGTTCTTATTTCTTGTTTGAGGATCTTGTACTGAAAGAATTCATTTGGCTTTCTTTGACATTAATGGTTCAACAGATTGTTGTTTGTTTGTGCTTGGTGAATTTGTATGAGCTGTTGATTATTTTTCCTCATCTGCAGTACTGTAATCACTGGTCTTCATGTGCATACGATGGTCAACTTTGTTTTCTTTTGCATGTTCTCTCGATGCCTACAAACCTTCAACATAACACCCAAACTTATGAAATTGTGACACTCTTCTAGCTTATAATTTCTCATCCAATCTATCAACTATATTGCTAAAGGATCTTCCTGTTAATATTTACAGATATATTTTTGCTTGCGAACTGGCTATTATGATGAAGCAAGGAGTGTTGCTCAATCATCTCGCATCTCACATCAATTTGCCCCTCAGGTATGAATCATTGGATGCTTATGGCCAAAGAGGAATTGTATGATCCTCAGTTCAAATTTGTTCTTGTTGTTAAATGTGCCCATTTTGATTAACTCACAACCAACAATCAAATTTGCCCAAACAATGTATAGATCTTTCCCTTGATTAATTCAGAGTTCTAGACAGGAAAATCCTGGACATTTGGTAGCCCTCTGCTTGTAACTTTAAATGTTGAGTATGGGTGTCCTGTGTCTGTATTCCTTTATTCCCTATTCAATACCTGGTTGTCATTGGAAAGGTTTGGATTGTCGCATCATGTAATCTATCACCATATGTTGACTCTATCCACATTGGGGCTCATTAGTTCAACAGGTTGGATCATCTGAGCATGATCTCAGAATGTGCCCGAATGTGCCCGTGCCCAGAAGCTGAGCATACAAAGGATTTCTTTGATGTGCAGGTCATATATTACCTCTTATCCTAATGCTCTTCTAATCGATATCTTGTTTGCAACAGCTTCAAGAGTGGATTATGACAGGAGGTATGGTATCTCCAGAAACTGCAGCATCTGCCTCCGAAGAATGTGACAAGATGTTAAGGATGGCAGATCGAGCTGGTCGAACTGGGTATGACAAGAAGAAGTTGCTACTTTATGCTCTTGTTTCTGGCTGTCGCCGTCAGATTGACCGGTTGCTGAGGGACCTGCCATCAATTTTCAATACAATAGAGGATTACTTGTGGTTCAAGTTGTCAGCAGTTCGCGACTGTCCTAGTGGGAGTTCTATCGTTCTCAATGAGGGTTTGATGCCATACACTTTAGATGATCTGCAGGCTTACTTGAACAAGTTTGAACCATCTTACTATACGAAAAATGGCAAAGATCCTTTGGTCTACCCTTATATATTACTTTTGAGCATTCAACTGTTGCCAGCCATCCTTCACTTGTCCAAGGAAACTGGAGATGAAGGACATAATATTGATGCTGTTCATATTTCCATTGTGATAGCAGACTATGGGTTTCTTTCTGAAGGCAATGGGACTGGCCTGAAGCTGGGAACTATGGATGCTTCTGCAGAAGTTGCTAGCATTATTCGACAGTATGGCTCAATGCACTTGCGTCTGGGCCATCTCTCAATGGCATTGGAGTATTTTGCACAAGCGGCTGCTGCAATGGGTGGTGGACAGTTGTCATGGGCTGGGAGAGGCAGCGTAGATCAGCAAAGACAAAGAAGCTTGATGTTGAAACAACTACTCACTGAAATTTTATTAAGGGATGGTGGCATTCCTCTTTTGCTTGGTGCTAGGGGTGCAGGAGAAGAGGGTGCACTGAGAAGATTCTTCACCGACAGAAGAGCACAACAGCAGTTTTTGCTTGAAGCTGCCCGCCAGTGTCATGAAGTGGGGCTGTATGAAAAAGTAGGTCTTTCTCAGTCTTGCATTTTAAATTGTTTTTTTTTTTTCGTATTTCAAAAATGTTACATCATCATCATCATCATTATCATCAAAGCCTTATTCTAACCATGTTGGGGTCGGCTATATGAATTCTATTTCTTCATTCCGTTCTATTTTGAGTCAAATCCTTAGATAAGTTAAACTTCTTCAAATTTGATTTAATGAACTTCATCAATGTTTTTTTCAGCCTACCTCTACCTCTTGATGGGCCATCTATCTGGATAGCTAAACTTTTCCTCACCGGTGCCATAACCGGCCTACTCTCAATATGCCTAAACTATCTTAAACGAGTTTCTCTAATTTTATCCCTTATGGGTGCTACCTCTAAATGCTCTCAGAAGAGCTTATTTCTAATTTGCAAAACAACAATTCACGAGTCACAAAAAAAAAAAGAAAAAAAAAGGAGCCATTCATGAACTAGGACTTGCTGGTTTCTCTGCCAGCGTAAATTGTGATGTCTCAATCTCAACTCTATAATTTCTGTGCATCATTGCAGATGGGGTTCTGTCCAAACATACACTAAAATATATTGTCACCTAACTGTCCAACCTTGATTGCTTGACTGGTAAAATCATTGTGCCTTGTCCTTCTGAACAAAGAATTTGAGGATTGGTATCCTTCATCACGACTGTCCCTGTAGTCATCGTCAACTGGATGACTAGTGTGTTAATAGTCAACTTCCAAATTCAAATAACAATTATTTATTATGCTAAGGCAAAGTTCAAATAGATAAGTCAAAATTTTGTAAAATGAAAAAGAAAAATCCTGACACTTGTTTTTTAAGGAATCATAAGATTTGATTATGGTAAGATTCAAATAACAAATCATAAGATTTACCAATGAAAATTGTAAGATTTCAAAATGGGACTCAAGCATAAGTTTTGAATTATTTTCCACATGTTTTGGTTTAAATGTTGGTTTAAGACAACAGAAATTAATAAATTAAATGAAGAACCAACCACAAACAAGAACACACATGAACATGAAAATGGGTATAGACTATAGAAGACTTATACTAAAAAATACAAGAAATTAAATATACACATCCTAAGGAGTAATTATATTTACCTCCTAGGTCGCTAGAGCATCCACCGACCTATTGGTGGACCTGACTTGATGATGAAAAACAACATGAATATTAGAAACCAAGGCCTTGATCTCATTAAAATAAAATTGAAGCTTTCATGGCTTGTGAATGTCATGATTGACTCATGAGGTCGCATTGGAAGAATCATCTCCACTATCAAACTTTCTTGGGTGGATTGAGAGAAAATTCTCGAAGCTTCCAAAACCACCAACACCTCGGCTTGGTCAGAGTCTTTGATCTTCACACCTGAGAACACACACACCACTGCTTGTCAATTATCATCATGTAAACCTACCAATACATGCTAGTTATGTCTTAACACTTATCTGCAGTATAACTTCAATCAGAAATCACATGGCTATGGTTTAACCGTCAGTGTCTTTTTAATTAGCAAAAATGAAGATTTGGTGCTATATGAGTTTACAAGTAGTAGTTCGGTTTGCTTTCCGGCTGTGTTGACGATTCTAGTTATGCTTTGAGTTCACTTCCACTGTTGGTCTCATAATGCTTCTGATGGATGCGCTTTGGGTAATCAGGGACCCATCTATGGGTCAGATTCAGGGTAGTAATTAGTATACTTTTGGTGCTTTACTTGGCTGGTTGGTGGTTGTCCCCAGTCGTTAGAGCAAGCTGATATGATGAAGTTCTGCAGCCAGCTTCGTTTGTCTTCATCCATGTTCTTAGAAAAACCAATGGGGATGTTGATCCTTGGGTAACCAAAGGGCAGAGCATCAGTTGATGGGTTTTGGCAATTCTAATCCCTTAACTATTTGGTATCTCGTTGCCCTTGCTTGGTTGCTTGGGTTTTTTTTGTTTTTTTGTTTTTTTTTTGTTTGGTGGTGGTGGGGGGGGGGGGGGGGGGGGTGTTGCAGATATTGAAGGAGGAGCCTCTCTCTCTCTCTCTCTCTCTCTCGCTCGCTCCCCGATGGGCACTTTTTGTAACCTCTTTTCCACTGAAATGGAAAGGAAACAAAGGATGTTTTATGCAGAAAACATTTTTCTATTGTTCATGCGAGCGCTTTCAATTTTCTGCAATTCCACAGAGAGGTATTTCTGATGGGGTGGGGGTAAGGTTATGGAAACAAATGTTTACATGGAAAAGTGGAAGCCTGCGGAAGCTACACAGACAAGCCCCAAGACTCCAGTCCTTTCTACTTTCTCTCATTGTGAAGATAGTATTAAAAATAAATAAATAGCAAGTGGTACATGGCATAACACTAAGGATATTATGCCGTGTTAAAAATGGTAATGATTGTCATCTATGATACCCAGATACTAGAAAATACTCAATGTATCAAGTCGTATTTGTCTTCCATACTTCATTTGTTTATTTTGTTTTTTTTTTTTGTGTGTGAAATCTGTGTCCTTGCTATATCCATGTTGCATTACTGCCAATCCATGCCATATCTAGGTATTATAGATTTTCATACGTATAACATCACTTATTAGTTATAAACACCTTGTTTGGCAAGAATGATTGGCAGTCCATCTCTCTCCACATGCAAAAAAGTGATACTAGAATTACAAATCTCATGCATGTTCTGTTCCATTAGTGATGAATGCCAATCTCCATGTTTCTTTTGATGACATGGACGCTCATGAGATGACATTTGGGAAATCCCCTTCATCTTGTAGCTCCTCCTCAATCTTGTAGGAAGTTGTGATTATCAAGATAAATTCCATCCATTTTAGGGGCCCACAATCATGTGGGTCTTGACACATTAATTTAGGCCACATACAAGGTAGATCAATGGCTAGATCGTGTGAGTTGTAGAAGAGTACCACTGAATTGTTAGTTAATTAGTACAAAATATTACCATTTGTTTGCCAACTTGTTTTCATTTGGCATCTTGAAAACATCTTTGTTAGTTTCACCTATTTCTTATCATTCAAAATAAATAAAAAAAATATACCTATTTCTTTATATTTATTTATTTATTGCAGTTTCCTCTTCCTGATTTCCTTGTAAGATATTGTTTCTGTGGCTTCTCTTAAGATGTGTTTTCCTTCTACTCTGGTATATTTTAGTCTGTAGAAATCCACAAGAGAGTTGGGGCCTTTGCTATGGCATTAGAGACTATCAATAAGTGCCTTGCAGATGCGATAAGTGCACTGGCACGTGGTAGATTAGATGGTGACAGCCAGACTGCTGGTCTCATTCATTCTGGAAATGAGACCTTGGAGACATACAAATTCTCTCCTGAAGCCAGGTCATATCCAAATCTTACGTACTTTTGTGTCTTACGTAAATTCTGCATTCATTTCATTCACTCATCTAGCTTTTATGATTCTTGAACATGGCAAACCTTTGTGATGACATGTTTCAAGGTGTACTATACTAATTGCAGCAGAAATTTGATAAGTGAATAAGATACTGAAAAGTAGCAACCCGGATAGATAGGATAAGCTTGGATGCTAATGATCAAGAATAAAATGCAAAAAAATTTGACAAGTGGTGATATTTGGTGGTCTCTAGCGTTTCTCCTTCTATGTAGTTTGTTGTCTCTTTTGGTCATTGGTGTTTTTTTGTAGGATGTAATGCTCTTATACTTTCTTTACTTTTTCTCTTTGTTTGTGGTGCTTTGTTGCTTCTATCTTCTCTTCTCCTCTAATAAATTTACCAATTACAGAAAAAATAATGAAATAAATACTTCAAAATGATAACTAGTGAAAAAATTGCTTTTCTATCATTTTATTAATTTTAATTGTGCTAGAAGTCTTTGATGGAATCACACAAAATTTTTTCAGAACATAATAAATTGTGCTTGTAGTTTACTTGTGGTTTACTTGCATCAATGAAATTCTTGATGCATGCAGAACATAGTTGTGCATTTCATTGTTGACCTCATTTTTGTTTCTTTCTTGATAAGGGGCCTTTTCTTGTGCATACGTCCCTCATGGACTTTTCGTGCACACTCTTTGGTGGGTCCCACTATGAACCTCACCAAGGGATGAGACTGGGGGGGGGGGGGGGGGGGGGGGGGGGTTGAAAAGATCTATGTGAAAGCACCCCACATATCAAATTTGGCCCCAATCACATATCCCTAACCCCTTCATCTATGGCTCTCAAATTCATTCCGTTCGGATTGGTGTACAATCGATCCAACGGTCCAATAAATTTGGATCTGACCAAAACTTGGGGCGAGTTGCTATCCTGGGGTCGCATGTGTGTTGTAAGGTTTGGATTGAGTGACAGATAGGCCCCACCTAGAGTTCTCACAAAAAAAATGGTGAGGGACGGATGTGTATGAAGATTTTCCATATTGTATATATCTTTATTTCATTCTACTAAATCAGCAATACAATATTCTTTCTACATGCTAAATGAATGATATAGATGTTTTTTACGAAAATTATGCGATTCATTCTCAGCTCATATCTGCAATTATCAATTTTATAATCTAAAATTATGTAAAATAAACATACATACGCAATCACTGTATTATGGTGGAGCGAATTATTACCTAAATTTTGATGAACCTTTTTATTTAAAAAAATGAAAATTGTTTTTATTATTTCTCTGTCTGGGGTGAAATCTAACTATTCTGATTTCTGACCTATTTGGATGAAAAGGGCCAAGGGGGAATTTGAATAGAAACTTTATACAGGTCTGTTCAGTTTGGTCCAAACAGTTTCAGATTGTTCTGCTGAAACAAACTGAGCATATTGTAAAGGGCAGCCCAGTGCATGAAGCTCCTGACACTGGGGTTTGGGGAGGGTTAGTTGTGCTCGGCCTTAACCCCAGAAGCAGAGAGGCTGTTCCCATGTTTCGAACCCATAACACGTAGTTCACAATGGAGCAGCCACGCCAGGGCCCAGCATATTGTATAAATGAAAAATGATAGGATCTCCAATCATTTGGCACTTGCATTTGAAGTCATATATTAAATGTTCAGAACTTGTTAATTTGACTTTACATGCTTATGTTCGTGAACATATTAAAAGCTTGATTCTTGGAACTGTTGCTCCATGAAGGGCTTTATTATTATTATTTTTTCCATTTGTTGATGTTCCTGTGTTCCTTGTACAGCCTACAAGAAAGAGAAATTATCTTTGAACAAGAAACAATATTAAGACAACTTGAGGCGACATTATTTGTCCACAAGTTGGCTAGAGCCGGTCATCATACTGATGCTCTTAGGGAGATTATCAAGCTCAAATTCCTTCCGTTAGATCCCAGGGAACCAGATACTACGGGTGATGTGTTGCAAAGTCTATCTCCTCACGTCCAAGCATGTGTGCCAGATCTCCTTAAGGTTGCTCTGAGTTGTTTGGACAATGTCACAGATACTGATGGCACAGTGCGTGCCTTGAAGACTAAGGTACTAGTTTTTATGCCAATAATATTGGCTTGTTTTATTCTATACTCCCCATGGTTTTCTTGTTTCTGAGTAAACCAGTGCTTTTGGTAATTTATCTTTTTCTTTCATCCACCACCTACTTTTATTGCATTAGGAATTTATCCCATTACTTGGTAGGGGACTCAAAACGCACTCTCTCACACATGCTAATAACCCTAACTAATGAGCTACAGCTGAGGAAGTATTAGGAATTACTTGCTGAAAAAGAAATATACACTGTTCGGGATCCATTCTGTAAATGTCAGATCCTATTATCAATAATCCAAATTATTCATATGATGAGTCCTATTGTGGCTGGAAGAGACCCAAAAATCTCCAACATTAGATGATCTGAACTCTGACGTGTCAATGTTGCTCATTGACCATTGAACATTGGTTGTTGTGTCCATTTGCAAGCATATAATAATTATTGTTAACATCTTCCGGTAAATGAGGAGTGACATGGCTCATCATTAGATGCCTGTGATTACAACTACATTGCAATCTACGTGTGCATGTGCCTGTGGTATGATAACTACATTTCTTACTCCAAAATTGCTGGATTATGCTGTCTCAAACTCTCAAGCATTATGCTGGGGTTTTACTTCCATTTTATTGGAAAAGGGGGAAGAACTGAAAAACAACAAATGCTATGATCTCTTCTTATTAAGCAGTTCAACTCATGTCTATGCTACAACCAAAATCATGGGAGAATAATGTAAAAAAAAAAGAATGTTTGAAATTAACTGCACCTTGGTTTCTTTTTAGTCTAAGATTTGTGATGACAGCTAAATGAAATTTTGTTGCACAATATCTTTCCAAGTATCCATACTGGTCTTATATGTTGGAAATTGAGTTTAAGATAGGAGTTCCTAATAGGCCTTCCTCGCTCATGGATAGTCTGACTGAGAGTGGAGTCTCTTCTGGTCAGTTTAACAGAAAAAATTATTTGAATCCATGCAATTTTGAAGGTTGTCCTCCATGCAATTTTGAAGGTTGTCCTCTATTTTTGGATATGAAATAATATTGCAGGAAATACTCTTTCAGCAGTTCAAGCCAAAAAAAAGGTTTTTTTTTGGGTTTGTGGGGGGGGGGGGGGGGGGGGGGGGGTCTGAAATCTTCCTGGAACCCAGGATTCAGTTGAAAATGGCTTCCCAAAATAAGGCTTTTCATTCCCACTCTTGACCCATGATAGTAACAGGTACTATCCATCAAAAGTAGGATTATGTTGTTGCTCATTCAAGGTTGAGTTAAATAGGGAAGTTACTGGCCCTTTTGGTCAGTTAAATGTGCAGTAGCAGTTGTCTTTGTTCTTTTCTTTTCTTTTTGTTTTTTGTGTGTGCGCGCTGTGTGTGTGTTTTGCTTTATCTGTGCTATCAGTAATTTCACATTGTGAAATCCTTTTGCTTTTTCAGATTGCCAACTTTGTGGCAAACCATATGAGCAGGAATTGGCCTCGAGATTTGTATGAGAAAGTTGCTCGAAGTCTTTGAAATAGATGTTTGCGAGTCAAATTAGTTGTATCTCAGTTCTGAAGAGGTATGAGAGGTATGTGCTCATTTCTGCTTCCCTTGTACCTTCACAGTTTAGCAATGTATATGGGCACTTGAAAAACATCTTCATGCCTCTCATATGAATATATGATGAGCACTTTTTTAATTTTTAGATTGGGTTCCTAACCATTTTGTCAAGTGAGACCACATTAAGCAGTCAGCTGAAATGGGTTGTATAACTCCCCCAAAAATTTCACATTATACGTTTTTATTTCTCTGGTCACTGTAATGTTTCTAAGATGCTACAGAGAAGAATTTAAAAGTCTGAGAAGAAAGATACATGTTAAATTATCTCAAGCTCTTGAAACTCGATGTATACATCAACAAGCTCTTGTCGAGAATTTCAAGAGCCCAATAGGCACTGATGTCTTCTTCTGAATGACAGAAAACCAGTTTGATATAATTGGTCTATTGTCCGTCTCTCACAACTTGAAATGTTACTGCAGGTAAGGTTGTAGGGGAGAAGAATTTGGAGCACTCTTTCTTCACTAAAGATGAATTTACTAGTACAAGAGGTATCATGAGTGACACCTTCGTAATACTGTATCCCTGCCGTCCTCTTTTTGGCTCTTCCCACTCTGCTCCCCTCCTTTTTCCATGCATGGATCTTTCATCGTCATTGTCAATAGAGAAAGGTTGAACTTGCCTGAAGATGGTGATGATCTTCCTAAAGAGTATCCAATGTGGGGATTCTAGAGTCAATGGCTTGATCAGCGTATCATTGCTGTTGTATCATTGCTGTTGCCTGCACTATATATATATATTTTATAATTCCGCTGCCTGTACTTCATGCAAACAAATGCTACATGTTTTGTGGTCAGAATTTTATAGTGGAATTGTCACTTGAGCTGGGAAGAAAGGTACATAAAATTCTGCTAGGGAAGGCCGCTTTTCTGACATGACTTGATTTTTTTCCCATGTGTTTGCAATCCGGACTAGTCACCAATCTTTTTATTCAGCCCGAAAGTATTCTGGCTAGATGGGTTTACCGTTAGGTCACAGGACACTATTGTCATTTTAACATGTAGACTACAATGCTAGTTTTATTCGTCCTGAAACCTTTCCTCTTAACATCTGGGAAACTACGAGGGCAAACTGTAGAATAGTAGGAAGCAGGCAATTATTATGACAACGAAAAGTCCTGTTTCCGCCGCACTTCGAGACTATTTTCTCCAAAATTGTGGAGAGGTGGTTGCGTTTTGCACTTACTATTTGTTCTTGCCTTGTAAGTATCGGCTCCGAACAAGAATAGTGAGCTCAAGATGTTTGATGAATGTGCCTCAAGACTTGAGAGGAAAGCTGTGGCTTTCTGAAATGGGCGACAGTCGTTGCACATTCGCCAGCATAATCTAAGACACGATTCCTCCTGTGAATATGCATGCTCTTACAGGCTTGCACATCGGGCGGTGGAGAGTGAAATGGAGTCTGACATACCATTTCACCTTAGCACTACTGTTGGAGGTAGCTGTTTTTCTTTAATTTGTAGTAACCCGAGTAACCCACTGGCCCAGGTGACTGTTTTTCACTAATTTGTAGGTGACTGTTTTTCATTAATTTGTAGTGTCCTAATAACTTGGTAAATTTGTCACGTGGTACAAAATGTTTTAAGTCTAAATTACTAGAAGTATCTATATAGTTTATTATTTATTAGACTTATATTTCATTCATAAGCAATGTAGGATGAATAAAACAATGAGGCTAAGTGGTTGTTATCCATTTTGTATAAGGCATTTTTTTTAATAAGAGACGAGGTTTATTCTACTTAAAACAACAATGGTAAATCCCCAAGTAAAAACTATAACACACGTTTGATCTCCAAGCCATAGGGGCAGGAAGAGAAATTACTAGACATCTGCTTATGCGCGCAATCAGTCGGCATATTATACTGGTAACTTACCGAAAGTTTTCTTGACACCCTATAGAGGAGCCCACATGCTGATCATGTTGATTACCAACCTCGGTTACCTATTACAACCATCCACACCTCTTCATGAATAGCAACTTTTGAACCACCGCTACTGTCAAAGCTTATGAAAGTCAACCTAAGAGCGGAGATCAATACTCCATGCCTTTCAAAGAAATTGACTAGAGATTCAGAATTTAGGGAATAGAAAATTAGCTCTTACAAGAACAAATATGGTTTACAGTACCTTGATCAACCAACACATAAAAACATGACATATGGCAGAGTCATAGAAGTTTTGATAGAAGTGAACCGCAAATATGATCACTCAAATTACCATTCCAATCGTATCCAAGCATGTTTCACCAAGTTTCCATGGGGTGTAAAGGAATGAATCTAAAAGTGATTTTGCAGTCTCTTGTATGCCCTTGGAAAACAGCAGCTCACCAGTCACCAGTGAAAAACATGCATTAACAATAATACAAATCCCCACTGCAAGTAAGCCATCCATAAAAAAGAACAAGGTGGAAGCGAAATGGAAACAAGCACCGATCAAGTCCTTGAAAGAAACAAACTTGAAACCCGAATCCAAAACCCTAATCCATTTTGATTGCAGTCTGAGGCATCAGTATCTCCTCCTTGGACTCCTTGAACGGTGCCCTCGTGGTGACCTGCAAAAAGTGAACAACAGATGATGCTTCCCATGAGTTGATAACCACACAATGGGATTCCCATAATCAATACATTATACACACAACAGATGGCATCCTTCAGTAATCGGTTATGTACTGGTACAGCATGGTATTAAGTAGTTGGCAATGCTCCCCTCAATGGCTTGGATGCCAACAATCAATAGAAACAATGACATGCAAGCATTAAGATTGTTTGACTATGTTAATTTTTAGAGGTCATATTAGCATGCACAAGTTTGGATGATGTAACCAAGACCGAGCTATCTGAAATAAAACATAAACTCATGATGTAAACAAGACCGAGCTATCTGAAATAAAACATAAACTCCACTGAGTGCATCATTTCCACCAAAATAGAGGAATATGCAATAAAGTGCAAACCAAATAACTGACGAGCAAACAAATAGAGTTGGACCTCACTCCCCAAATTTTATCGCTGCTTCAAGTAGGCATTTTTCTTGTCCAGCAATGTCACAGAGTCAGACTCAGCTTTGCACTACCAAAAGGAACATAATGAGAAGAAAATTATCCACATTTCTTCTAGAACTACGAATGACCCATAGCAACCGCCTTTTAAGGCCGATGCAAACAACACCTACCACACAAAACAAAACAAAACAAAAACAGACTAGAGCATTGCTTAAGGACGTTCCACTAGTCATGGACCATTTGTTAGAGCTATGCTGCTTTAAAGACATCTGAACCATTATATTGTAACAGAAAAGAGCTTGTTAAAATCAGAAGCAAGGTTTCACCTCCTGTAAACATAGTATCATTTATTCATTTATTTTTTTAGGTAGCATGACATGAAGCCACCGCCCCAAAATTGTAATATATATATATAGCACCTTCCGCCATACCGCAGGCTCTTGTCAACATAGTTTCATTTTCATTAAGAACATACATTAAGATAATCAAATGTAAACTGTAAAGGTGTAAACAGCATACGATAAGTATACTAATTGACATCAAAATTTAACAAGTCCCAAGAGGTGCAAAGAAAAATAAAACTGCAGTGACCTGTAAACAATCTCTACCCCATCGTAATATCATCAAATCTCTACTCCTTCGGACAATCTGCTGGCAGTTCTACACATGTTGAAAACCACTGTCATGCAAAAGTGCTCAAGCTCAGGTGGGCTAGGCAGCAAATTGACATATCCCAAGCCCGAGCCTGCATGAAACACAAAATGCCTATCTTGAGCCCAGATTGCAAATACTTTAGCCCAGATTGCAAATACCAGCCTTAACTGCAATAGAGGCTGAGATGTGCCAGGCTGGGGGCACTTCAAACCCCAATTTGAAATGGTCGTGGGAGAGGAGTGAATATGATTCGTCCATATACAACGAATCCCATTGATAAGTGACTCTTATAATTCAAGTTTGTATCTTAGGATTTGAAACATGACCTTATCAAAGCTTCAGATAGAAGCGATTTATCAAGGCAGGAACAGCCACAACCAATGGCTCATATTGGTAATTCTTTTAATTACTTTATTCATTTTGTTAAGGTCCAACCCAACCCAGACCAAATCCCACTTGGGCTTCCAAACTCAGTTCTGATTCAGGTCATTTTCAGGACAGGATGGGCACACTTGGGCTCGGCTTGTCCCATGTTGCACCCTAGTATGAGTATCACAATATTATATATGATAAGAAACACAAGACTTGACTCTACCTAAGGTCAGGGCCCACCTAGGCATCCAAAATCATTTCAGACCTGAGCCCAAGCTTGACAGTACCAATTCCCTCAGGTTATTTTCAGGTCAAGACACATGAGCTTGCAGTTGCACTTTGCACATCCCAGGTTGCAGCCTAGTATCTCCCTTAAAATCTCCAAGGTTACCCATAGCTCAAATAATAGCATTTTTTTCATATCGCCTAAGATTAAATTTGTCAAAAAAAAAAAAAAAAAGCTTTCAACACCTCCAATGGCTCAAAAATTACTAAAACCCTCTGCCTCTTCGGCTTGCATTCAACTAGGTCAGACAGAGAAAGCAGAACCTCTCCCTTATCCTTCCTCTACATACCCCAATAGCTGCTGACCTTCTTTTTTTGGAAATGTAACTCAATTTGATTAAGAAGAAGCTCAGCTATACAATCCTGCCGAACTTAATTTCCACTTAGGCCTAGCTGCTCCATCCACATTTAATTTCACCAAGCAACATGGGAGCTTCCGCTTCCCATTTAATACTCTTTTGCCCACCACCCAATATATCAGCTAACCAAATTTTCGATACATACATACATACATACATATATATATATATATGGGGAGTATTCTTATGCATCCATCCCTCACCATGATGGTGAGGGACACTTCCTTTTTTTGACTTATCAAGGTCAAAAAGGTGTGTGAGGTATGATGGTTTTGTCTTTTTGCACATTAATACTTTCCAAATATGGAGTGTTCCTCACAATGTGTGAGGGACATATTTACATGAATATTCTCCTATATGTATGTGCATGTATATGACTCTTACTTCTAATTATTTTACAAGCTAAGACCATTTAAGTGCCTACTCTTTAAAAAAAATATGGTTCCCTATGGTCCTCCTAACTCATTATTGACCAATGTGCCATCGTAGCCTTAAGTCAATCATCTCTTCCACATCACTCTCCTTGCTCTTGGAGATCTGTTCATGCCTTTTCCTTATATAAGGGCCACAAAATCATGTATGGTGCTCTGAACCCAAAAGGGATTATGTTACTTCTTTTCTTAAAGGTAATCAGACCCCAAAAGGGAATATCTTTTTCACACTCATCTTCTACACCCAAAGCATGTTAGACAAAGCCAAAACATCATTCTGAGTAAAAGAGCAATGTATGAGTAAATGACCTATTCGCCCTCAATTCTGCATGAAGTGAACATGATTGAAGCTTTTCATAGTAATAGTTCCTCTGATTCAAAGATAACCTATACCAATATCTTCTTTGCAACTATTGACTAACAAAATGCCTTTACTCTTGTTTGTGCAAATGCAAGACCATGCTCCAGAATGGGGAGAATGACTTGTGGAGGAAGCGCCTATGCTTTTATTTCAAAATGATGACTTTGTATTGCTCAAAAAGGGGAAACCCCAACTGTACAGCAGCTGAGAGGGAGAGGGAGAGGGAGAGGGAGAGATTTTAAAAGAATTCTCCCACAGAACCCACTTCCATATTCTTTTCTCTATTCTGAACAAGCCAAATAAAAAAAGTCATGCACTGAAGACTTTACTCGATAAATTTTGGCCCAGACAATGTTCTCTTAGGCCTATGAAAGACTCCATGCTACTTTCCCTCCAACAATATATAACTCAGTAAACAAAATCTTCAAGACTCCTTACCCACCTGTGCATCATCACAAAACCTCTCTAGACCGCTTCCTTACCAAGAACTGTACCCTCAGAAAAACTTTCTACACTTTCAATTTTCACTTCCCCACGAGACTCAAATTTCCACATTCTATGGACTTTTTTTAACCTCTACCCAGTTCGCACACACATGGAACAAAATAGGAGCCACTACGCAATATATCGTACATAGTAGCCAAGACCGCTATGCTAAATGGTATTTAGCGCCACTATCATCCGTAGCGGCTGCTACGGTGTGAGATTATTGCTACTTTCCAAAAAAACTTAAAATACATGGCAAGGCTTATTTCTTTTCTTCTTTTAAAACAACATTTCTATGCAACTCTTTTACCCTTCTCTGTAAAAAAAAAACAAACAAACAAAGAGAAAAGACAATATCTTACCGAATTAATGCCGATACAGAGCATTCCTCTAAATGGTTCTTCCCTAGATAGATCCTGTCATTCCTTCTTTCAGAGATTATACAACTGATCTTCTTCTGAGAGGTTGGAGAAAGTTGGCCCTTTCCCTTTCTTTTAGGGCCCAAATCCTTCCCTCTTGGATTCCCCGCCCCCCACCCCAACGGGTGTCTTTAAGCTTAATTTTGATGGGAGTGCTATAGGCAATCTAGGTCCTTCCAGAATTGGGGGCATCATCAAAGATAATAGGGGACTTCATCTTCTTTCCTTCTCAAGGCCCTTTGGCTTTCGTTCAATCAATGAGGTTGAGTTGCTTGCTCTTTGCAATGGTCTTACTTAAAACATTGTCTAATCTCTATCCTATCTATAACAAAGAAATTGACTCTTGGACAAGAAGTTTTACTTAAACGCTACAGATGAAACAAGTACAATACTTTTCTTTGAATATTGAAACAAGTACAATAAAGGTTAGGAATGACTAACAAACCTTCTTCTGGTATTCCTGCGCTTGAAAGGTCCATTGCTAAAAGCCCAATCAACTGAGATAATTTGACTGAGAAGCTCGGCTCCATTCATTGTCGATATTGCTGCCTGAGCTTCCTTGAAATTCTCATATTCAATAAGCGCATAACCCTGTTTTGAAAAGGAGAAAGGATATCAACTCATAAATATTTTGGTAATTAACAGATGAAAGGTGCTTCAAGAATAACATGTCAAAAAGAAAACTCCACTTAAAAACAATTAACAATAGAGAAGCGGCCACTTATCACAAAGCACTTGAGAATTCATTGAAAAAAAGAAAGAAAAAAAAAAGAAGATACAGGATTGTTAAATGATGTAGATAACATATAAAAGTTACCGCATAAGACTTAGGTGTTGTTTGGCACATCTACTTTTTTGGGTCTACTTGACTTAAAACTTATTCAAATATATATTTTAATGCTTTAGCTTGATTGGCAAAGTTTATGTGAAAGTTTGATTCAATCATCTTTGACAGTTTGCATCTTTTTCAAAAAGTAGAAAAAAACATAACCTTTGTTCAAACAGAAATGCAGGTCTAAAGCAATACACTTATTATTATTATTATTATTTTGACAAGTTTACTCATGACTTTTGCTATATGCCAAGTTTGCCTCAACAACTTCATGGAAACTTTGTCCTAGGAACTTCTACACAAGATGAAACAGCTATATCTCAAGCAGAGTCACACTTGCCCAATAGGCCCTTAGATAATGCCAATTACACCTAGATTCACTATACCTAGATCGATACCTACAAAAGTCCAAAAATGGGGTCACTTTATCCAAGGAAATGAAGGTCACTTTTTTCTTTTTTGATTGGCAAAATGACTTGAACCTGCAACACTAATGATCAACTTGTGATTGTGCACTCGGCTTTTGTCAGATATGGCGCGTTTCTGACACCAAGGACTTAAGATCACAAATTCTGTTAGCTGCACTCGCAGAATCTTGGCCAATGCTTTGGCATCTAGGATTCAGCAGGTACTCCCTTTTGTTATCTCCACCCAAGGTAGGCGAATGTTGGGTGTTATTAGTGCTAACAGACATGTTGACACAATATACAAAGCAACTGAAACATCATATTAAGTACCTTCACAAATCCAGTGCGACGGTCAAGATTGAGATGGAGATTCTTAACCTCCCCAAACTCGCCAAAAGTGTTTTGGAGATCTTCTTCTTGAGCCTCCTCGTGAACTCCAGTAACCAACACAATCCATCCCTCAATTGCTGTCATTTCAACAATAGCAAATCATCATCATTCTTTTGTACTGCAACAATGACAATCCTTTAAAAGCAGGAGACAAAGCGGCATAAGAGACTTAATAATACTAATACTACCATAGCAAAAAAATCTCATCAATCCTTCCGAAAAGAAACCATAGAAAACCAAAACCCTAGTTCCTACGAGTCAGAATTGGGGGAAAAACGCAAAAGCCCTAGTTGTTACATTTGAAAGGAAAAGCCCTAACCCTAACCCTAACCCTAACCCTAGGTAGAAGAGAGAGAGAGAGAGAGTACTGACATCGCTGGGGGCCGGGGCCGCCGTCGGAGTAGAGAGAGTCGAAATCCTTGTCGGCGAAGCGCTTGTTGCGGTCGGCGGCGGCGTCGGACTCCTCCCGGAAGCCTCGGCCTTTGGTCTTCTTGGGAGGGGCGGAGGGGTCGGGGCCGGAGAAGGAGCCGCCGGTGATGGCGGATTTCAGCTTGGGGAGAGGGGCGTGGGGCGAGGGCTCCACCTCCAGGGCTCCGTCTTCGTCCATCAGATCGTCTTCTTCCGGCTCGAAATCCACCGCTTCCGCCTCCGCAGTATTCGCCATTCTCTATCTTCGCTTTCTCTCTTTCTCTCTCTAAAATCGGGTGGGGTTCTTCTTTCTCTCTGTTTGCGTTGTGAGGGAAGAGAATAGGGCTCACTAAATAGAGTTGATGTACGAGGCAGGCACTCGTGGTAGAGATCACAGCCGTTTATTGCTACCCGATTGGTTTTTGGTACTGCGCCCTCACTCTTGATTTTTTCCCATCAAAGATTCAGGTCTGAATTTGGGATGAGATTTTGGAGACATTGGCGGATCTTGGGCTGGGTTTGGTCTCGTCTCGCTGGGTCTAGACCTAATTGCTCAAGAATTTGGATCTATGAGACTTTGACATGGCGAAATAGGATGAGTGGAACTTCGCGGTGGGACCCACCTGTGTTGTAAATCTAAGCGCTGCTCAAAATAAATGCTCTTCCAGTTTATGAGATATTTCCATATTTTACTACGATAGCATTTTGTCCACCACCATAGGAAACTGATTGTTTCATAAAGAATGTGATTATTGAATATTCAAGAGATTGTATAAATTTTATCTTAAATCATGAGTTTTACGGTAGGGCCTGTTGGATTAAAATTGAGAGAAACCCAAGTTTTTATTTACATCTACTCAAGTTTTCAATAGCCAAGTCCAACTGAAGACATTCACTCATTTAACTCTGGATTTCTTTGAGCAAACGGCTCGACGGATCTGATCTCAATACTCAAACACCAAGGGCTATCAGTTATGAAAGATGCATTTGCATTATCATGGGAAAAATTTAAGAATCAAATGAGAAAATGCACTATTCTATATCAAATGATTTTCCATTTGGTGGGACATGATTACCCCACTATCACATTATAATCACATCTTAGGAAAGTCGATATCTCATCTACATCTGTATGTTTTGCCTCTCGTTTTTCACCTCTTTGATATCTTTTGTTGGAGTCTATTTCAGGATTAATTTTCAAACTGATATGTTAATTGGCAAACTGATATGTTAAGATAAAACAATGGCTCAATTAAAATGACGAGCAATCGGGCTTGGCCCTATGATGACCTAGATTGCCGAACGAATCACAACAGACTGAGTGGGGTCTAAGTATTGGATTTACCACAGGCTGGCCTGAAGCTGCATGTTTTGCATGTTTAGCTTGAATGGGTAGCGAATTGAAGCTATCAATGTACCTGAAAACTGTACAAAAGTGGATCGATTCGCCCCATTGTCCGAAAGCTCCTCTCACTGTTGACCCCAGTAAGTAAACTCCAAGTTCGGTGAGTTTGCGGGTCTTAACCAAATTCAGCCACAACTTAGGCTTTGTATTGCTTTTCTAGTTGAGAAATTAAGATCCAACTAGCTTCATTTTGGATCTTACATATAGATTTGAGCCCATACAAATCTTGGCCCAGACGACAGGTTAGGACCCAGCTTGTTCTGTAAATTTTTAGCAGGCTGGATTTGGGCTTCGGGTCAAGGCCCATTTCACCCAGGATCATGAAACTAAATTTTGATGGCTCTATCAACTTGTTTGACAAATGACTACGCTCAGTGTGGACTATCAAGAGATTATTAGCAAGCATCTCGGCACAATGCTCTAAGTTATGCAGGTCAATTGCGCACCACAACTCTGCTACAGGCGGAACTAACTACAAGGCTTCTTAAGGCTCTGGAAACGGCCTCTTCCTTATACCTTTACGGTATCTTCCTAAGAGGGCATATGCACTCATCAAAGTAAGTGCTCTACAATGTAACATCTCCTTATCATGGGAGCTGATGATTACTAGGAAACACGTCACTTCCCAACTCAAAAGGATTGTGTGGCAGACCAGTAAACACAATGGTAAATGCCCTTTGCTTAAGTTGGGTCCTCCATCATTCAGCATCTTCAATAGTAAATTACCATCTAATCTACAATATTTATGCTTGCTGGGCACCAAAGACTAGCAGAGAAGCAATAGGAAAATCCAGATGCGTCACTCAATGGTTGTGCTTTTGGAATAATTTTGACGTACTACAGTTTATAAGATGGCTGTTGGTTTCTGTAAACAGTAAACTCTAGAGTTCCTCCTTTCTGTTTAATATAACATCCGCCTTTAGTCATTAAAACACGCTAGGATTTGGTAAAAATCCTTATTAAAGTATTGGATGATCACCCATCACGATCGTTTTTTATAGGTTGCTTTTCTGATGTATTTTTTCCTTAGTGGAAACCATAGCTTTTTTTATTTATTGCAAGGGACATCTCATCCAGCTGGGAATCCTTCTTGGAACTCTACGGTGGGGGCGGGGCTTGTTAGAGATAGGATAGCGATTAGTTAGGTTGTTAGAAATTTTGGATAGCTTGAATTTTAAATAATAGTTATTTAGGTTTGCTTTTTATTGTTTAAATTGAGATCATTTTTCAATTGATTATTCACGATAAATTTATGAAAATACAATAATTTGTAAATTTCTATAGATCTAGCGGAATTTGATCTCTTCAAAATAAATGCTCTCCTGGGTACGTGTGACCTTTCGTGATAACAAAAGTCCTCGATATATTTTTGCATAGGCACTTGTGTAATTCTTTTTGTATTAAAATGCCCTTGATCTGCAATATCGTACTAAATGACAAAGTGTGTGACATTGTGTAGATATATTCATTGTTTAACCCAACCACAGGGGAACTTTTGTGTGATATTGTATAAATTTAAGAAAGATGTACAAAATCACAAACATTTGAATGCAACAACACATAATCAACGACATTTTAATCTACAAAAAATTGCACTAGTGCCTGCAGAAAGATATCCCGACTTTAGGCGGGATTATTGCAACAACACATAATCAACGACATTTTAATCTACAAAAAATTGCACTAGTGCCTGCAGAAAGATATCCCGACTTTAGGCGGGATTATTCGTGCTTAAGGTTACAGAGTTGGTTTCAAGCCGAACATCTTTGTGGTGACTTTCAAATAGTGAGGGCCATCGGTTTCCAAGTTCCAACACTCTAAATGAGGGCAGTAAGTTTGATTTGATACAGGTCAAATTCAACAGTGTCCTCAATTATTGTAGTTCTTTTTTAACTCATGATGATTTTATAATTTGTGACATCAAACTTAATCGATTAAAGATATGAGTTGGGTCGGATTAAATATTACTTAATTTTTATTTTATTTAAATTATAAAAATAAATCCACACATTTCTGACATAATAGAAAACTCAAACATCCAACGCTTACATATTTCTATTGCAAATGCCCAATCAATTACGTTACATTGGTTTTCTTTTTTTTTTTTTTACACCAAATTTACAAAGTATTACATAAATTAATGTGAAGAGATGGATTGATGATAGTTGGATCCCATATGGTGCTAAAATTATCACCTTTCATTTAAGCTATGAAAGGTGCCTCTCAACAAAACAGAACAAGGCGTGCACACACATATATATAGCAAAGTAATGCAGACAAATGCTCTTTCATTAGCTTTATTTTTTCTTCCCGAAATGGCAGAATTTATTAGAAGAGGAAAGGATACAACGCCTTTTCATTTGCTTTGGCAATAGAATTTTGCACGCCTTATTCACATGGTGACATGCTATATAGGGGCTTACCGTGTTGTTTGTATGAGTATTGAATATATTGGAATACATAGTTAATTTGGTACTTTGATGGGCTCTACTAAAAATTTATTAAAAAAGTGAGATGTGAAAGATATTAGATAGAGATGCAAATGCAACCCTACCTGTAAGATTAGAAGTCGAAGGATAATGACAAGCAGGCTCATCTCCCCTTGATTCATTTTTGGAGACGGTTGGATGGTTACGTTTGAAAATTATCTTTTATTTCTTCAATTTAAATACTTTGAAAATAGAATCTTAAAATTTCTATACACTCAATTACACAAAAAAACAAGAAACAAGAAAGTTGCCCATGTTAAATGATCTGAATAGCCGTTCCACTTGTAAAGGTGGAGGCGGCGAAACAGAGAGCACCAGAACACAATGTCAGCTATCAATTTATTATTCTTGCTATCATTATTTTTTATGACTCCAAAAGGTTTACGTGCCATGACTGAAAGTAACAAATAATAAAAAAAGATAAAAAATAAAAAAAGTTCAAAGCTATGCCTTTTCTTCCCTATAGAAGCCAAATTGTTGGGGTTAGAGGATATGTATTAAAATAAAAGCTAACTAGCATGGTTCACTGATTAGTTTATAAGATAGGCTCGAGAAAATGACTTAAGTCTTAAAAAAAGGGGTAAATTTTGTATACTAGAGTGACATATAAAACTCTACGCCCTCATCCAAAAATACATAGAAATAAACCAAATGGAGGATTAAAAGGCAGATCAATATACACTGCCTTTATCACTGAAAACCTGTTGTTTCAAATAATATTACTTGAAGAATTCCAATAGTTTGCCATTTGTTCTTGTGTTTGACATTAGAGAGCCACGTTTGTGTAGCAACCCCTCCCTCAAAAATACCTTTTGTATGAATTCAAAAAAAAAAAAATACTGCTTCTTAGAATAACATCATCATCCATAAAGTCTTTTCTCAACTATATTGAATTTGCACCTCTTCAAATATAACATCATTGTTTTATCCTCATCCTCTTTGGCCAACCATATTTTTTTGTGCCTCCTCAAATATAACATCACTTTACTCTCGCTAGCGCTTTACTGGCTTATATTGGACATGTACAAACCGTTTCAAACGCATATCTCTTAATTTATAATACTCTAAACTATTTCACTCATTTCTAAGTACATATTTTCTATATAAAAAAGTTAGCAAAGGATATAAGCGGCTTATGGCAGCCAGGCGATGTTGCTATTTTATCCTTTAGTCTCGGAAAGCATCACGGAAAGGTAATTAAATAAACGTGCCCTTAGAAATAATGGAATTCTGACCATGTCTTAACATTTGAGTTATAAAACAAATGTCATGAACTTTACATAGATAAATGTGATAAAGCAAAGATGCCGATCACGTTTCTGGCTCTAAACGTTGCCTAAAGTCAAAATTCATTAAGTGCTATTTTGGTTCATATCACATCACGTGAAGATCGTACGTCAGTGTTTACGTAAGATTGTAAACGGGTTAGTTCCGGTCTGAATTCATAGTGGACTCGAACTTGGAACCTTTAATGAAAAGATGAAGCTTGAATCAGAATCGAAACTCAAATCGATTTCTAGGATCCAAAATTCAAACAGTTAATGAAAGTATGGATTTAGAACTAGAACGAGTTTCATGTAGGGGCGTGTTTGGGTTCGAATCTTTATGGAGAATTATTTAGAGAAAAATAATTTTTTAAAGAGAAATTTTTAAATATTTAGATAATACGTAGGATCTCGGGTCAATAGTTCTGAACCAGGATGAAACCAAATTCAAGACTATTTAGATCACCGGTTCAAAAATAGATTTAAACCAAGAACCGCTTAGGTCACGGCTTCTAAAATAGGATTCAGACTTAGATCAATTTATGATAAAAAATAAGGACTTAAACCCGATTGTTAACGGGTCGAAACCTTTGAGTATTCAAAGAATCTGATGCCCATTTGCAAACCTATATGTGAGGACTGAGGTTCCTTTCTTGTATGTGTCTTAGTTTTTTTATCTTGTGAAATAACAAGAGGTATACATTATCTGTCACAGGTAGTTTATATATTCTTAAAAATGCAACCCATGCAACGCGTTGCATCTGTCCCTATCATCGTCCTTGTTGAAGCCTCTTTAATCTCCTCGTCCTTTTTATTTTATGGATTCTAATCTTCTTGTGCCTTGGGTTGTAATATTTGTCAATTCACAATCAAATCTAGCAATTAATCCTACTAGATTCTGGTCTTAATTTATTTGCGTTTCAAACCTCCAAAGTCTTATATGCATCCAATAGTTGATGTCCAACCAATCTCAAACAGCATCCTTGATTTTCCTTTTTTATTTATTTATTTTTTTGCAAGGTAAGTATATAAAAAAAAATAAAGAACAAACCAATTACCACAAAGAAAAAAAAAAAACCAGCTTCCGGCCATTGCCACCATAGCAAGGCCACATAAAGAGGAAAACAAGAAACACATATGAAAACAAAAATTGAAAATAGGACCCACAACTTAGGACTAACTTACAAAATTGATAAATGACCAACAGATGAGTTGTTAATCACAACTAGATTAAATTTCCTTAGGCCATTGGACAAGCTTGACTAGCGACAAGGTCTAGTGTCCGATTAACTTTCCTTCTCACAAGGTCAAATGCAATTTCCTCATATATGTTTAAGGGATGGACCTAGGTATTGCCACGTAAGTGCAACCGCAGCCACTTAGTTTGAAAAATTCTTTAACTAAAACTTTAAAGACTTGATTTTGATTTTATTTTTGTATTTAACTTCTTCACCTTATCATTACCCGTATTTCCCAAACGAAAATTCCAAGTCCACTATTTATACGCTCAACTCTAAATTATATTCCTTCTATTACGTCCTATAAATATATTATTTATAGTTTTCATCTTTTTTTTTTTAACAACATTTAGGCTGATATGATTTCTTTACCTTCTTTTAACTGTCTTTTAAATGGGAGAGTATTATCCTATTGAAATTACTCAAAAGCATGCAATAAAGGTAAGGTTGCAAAAGAGGCCGCCCACTTTTTGGCAGGATTTAGATGCCAGAAATGAGCTAATAAGCCCAATATCAGTTTCAACTGGACCCAGCCAACGCTATGCCCAAATACGAGGATAGATGGATTTAATATATATCTGAAAGCTGATTTATTTCTATTATGGGAATTGGAGAGATAGAATACGTGCCTAGGACAAGAGACTCCACTATAAAGAGGAGAATTGTTCTCATTTTTTTACCTAAAATTTTGTTGTTTAGCATGACAAATTTTCCTTCATAGGTGGGGGGAGGCTAGAAATTTAGAGATCTTCTCTTCACAGAAATAGAAATCTGAAAAAAAAGCATAATCCTCTCCAAGCACAAATTTCTCTCTTGGCATAGAATGTACTGATACAAAATCTCGCTCTCTCTCTCTCTCTCTCTCTCTCTCTATGTGGATACAATGTATTGAGATTTTGATAATGACGACATCTATGTAAAATTGTCCAAAAACTACCATAGTGCACTCCAATGTTATCCAAAGGAGATGATATTACCCCACTTTTCCTTTCAACTTTTCCATTTGTTAGATAGTATAAGAAGTCAAAGTTACTATCCAGTAAGAGAGGGGGTACATGAAATCAGTATTGAAGAATTTAATGCAACCAAAGAGACTGAACTTAATGAAATCAGCATTGAAGAAATTTAATAATGACAGATGCAGTGGCGCGGCCGGTGGGGCGTTCGTGAAGTCTTCCACAGTTCCACCTCATACGGACCTCAAAAAATTAATTAATTGGTAGATATTAGTACAGATGGGAGAGATCATTGACCTTCCTCTCTTTGCCGTTGTAAATCTCTCTTTGTATCTCTTAATACATAGACACAATAAACTGAGAATGGTGAAACCAGTGTGCCGTGAAGCTTACATCACATAAGCAATAAGAAATTAGCATAAGACATACAATATAGAACATATTTCCTCTTGTCACAATAAATTTTAAGTTAAAGAGCCTGTGCATTTTGTGTAATTAAATTTTAGAGCAATTTAAAGATTTGTATTTCTAAAACTAGTTAGAAAGATAGAAACAATAGTGATTATCCAAAAATGATGATCATATAATTTTTCCTATAATTGAAAATGAACTTAGGATGATAAGAAAATAAATACTTAGCCATCATCCTAGTAATTCAAATACTAAAAAAATTAATATCATATCTACATCTCTAACTTATATATTATATACGTTACTTCTTTAACAATATTTTTTAACAATCTTTTGTTGGAGTTGATTTGACGAGAAATTCTCATGTGTTCAACTTGAGAAAATAAATGGGCTTTAAAAGAAAATGGGTGAGAAAAGTCAAGCAAAATGAAATATTAAGAAAAAAAAGTGAAACTTCTGCTAAGGGGGTGGTGTCAATTGCAAACCAAAATGCCTTAAATGCTGCTTCTCTAACTATGAATTTTCAAGCTGAAGTTTCAATAATTGGAATTCCTGTTTTTCACCAAGTTACCTGAATTATGTTCACCACAACCAACTATTCTCCATCATCAACAATCCATTCCCCACCTTAGATTAAGAAGACTCGCCAATGCTTTTCAATAAAATCGAAAACCACTTATAATAGCTATTCCCTTAACACTAATTCTACATTTCTTATGAGAACGACTCCTTATCCAAGTAAGGAGGAGTAGAAGTTCTCAATTGGCTATCGTACCTTGGATGTATCAATTTTTTCCCTTCGTGTGGGGGCTTCTTTTTTATTTTAGTAGGCTCTATTCCAACATGTGTGGGCTCTCTCTTGGGACCCTACCTCCTTGGCGGAGATACCAAAAAAACTTATTTTTTTATACTCTACATTAAGCCACCATTTCATTATCAATGGGCCCCACAAATGCTCCCCACCTTCATAATCATAATCATGTTCAATCAAAATCAGCCTCACCCATGCCCTAACCTCAACCAAAATTCAAGAAAATCGAAATCGTATGGTTTGATTGTTTTGAATAAAACACTTACAAAATCTATTGTAAACATAACTTAGATTTACTTATGCTCTACCCCCCTCATTTTTCATGAAAGAAAAAAATTGAAAAATGAAAAAGGAGATAAGAATATTAAAGGAGACGGCCGAAGCACGCAATTGTCAATAAAGATGAACATGAAGAAGCTTGATTAAAGGCTGGAAGACTTATAAAAATGGAGACACTAAGGTGGATGGAGGCCTAATACAAGTTGGACTACTCGGGAAAGATAGATGTAGTTGAACAAGATGGGCCGGTGTCAACAGCGTGCCCTTTGTCTTTTTGGTTGATATAGAAAAGTACAGATATTAAGGTTGATGGAGGCCTAGTAGGCTAGTACAAATGGACTAGTTGGGAAAGATAGATGTAGTGGACAAGATGGATAGGTGTTAGTAGTGTTCCTTTTCCCCTTTTTACTTTTTACTAGCCCAAATAATTGCACCCCATGAAACGCTAGGGAGAAAATTACCTTCACACGAAAGAGACAGGACTCGAGGATTAAGTATTGTACAGCAAGGAATGTTCACTTATTTTATAACTGTTTTAGGTGACTCACTAGTAAGAGTCGCCCAAAGAGGCTTCAAAATTTTCAGGATATCTTTCTGTTTTTATTATTTTTTTTTGAACCATTTTTATAATAAAAAAATATGTAGACATCCTATAATTATTTAAAAAGTTTTTCTTTTTCAGTTGAAGAAAGATGTTCATAGTCCATAGAGATATAAAATGATAGAATTGCCCATAGATCACCATATTGCAAACCATGACCCTTCTTTTTTTTCTCTACAATCAAGTTTTACCTTAAAGAAAACCTTAACTTCCACCATCTTATCATCATTGTAACTCCCTCTTTCTCTCCTTTTGTTTATTTTTCTCCATTATTATTATTATTATTGTTGTTGCTGTTGTTCTTGTTGTGGTGAAGGAGACGTTGATAGAGGGGTGTGCCTATTTTGGCCATTAATAGAGTCTATCTTTTTAAATTGAAGTTGATCGCTAATGAGATTTTGCAAAAAAAAAAAGGTCGGCCTTGCTTCTGTTTTATTTCCCTCTCAAGAATAAATGACTTCCAGAATTCAACTTGATCATCATTTTAAGAGGTCCACAAGAGATACGTGAGCAGATGAATCTTTGGCATTGAGTTGCTTTTGAGCTTCCCACGTCGGTATGCACACTTAGTGGAGCACCGTCCCAAAACGATTGATGCCCAGTTGCTGTCAGTGGATATGGGAGAATACTGCGAAACTGGTATTTTTGGTGACTGGCTAGTTTTCTCAGAAATCATTTCCTTCGACCATTTCAGGAGGGCCGAAGATGGTGGACGGTCATTTTTGAGGAGGTTGAATATCATCCATAAAACCATTCGAGGGATTATTTGCCATCTCTATTCTTATTCTAAGTCCTCCAAACAGAGCCATTTCAAAAAGAGACATAAATAAGAGAGGCTAATGGTCTTATTTTCATAAGCCCAAAGTGGGCTCTCATTTTAAGATGATTTGTCTCTTAACAAATGGATAGAGGATAGAATCTTATGTCAAATGCTCTTATGCACCAAACTTTTATCTGCTTTAAACATTTATTAAGATAAATAGAGGTTGTAAATGACCCAAGTACCATATGCGTGTGGCCACGTATATATTCTTAGAAAATTGTCCTTGCTTATTAGAATCAAATTACTCTGGGTCAAATGCCTAAAGTCTAAAGGCTGTATTGGTGAGAAATGTCTTGGATCATTGAAAAAAAAAATATATGGGAAATAGAAATACCAAACATGGGTTTTGTCCCTGTTTAGCAAAGATTTTAATAATCTTTATCATTATAGGCACTTATTAAATTTTCACATAATTTGCTTGAAAAAAAAAATCCTTTCATGTAAAACAAAACCAATTCATTATTTTTATAATTTCTCCTTTATCTTAGCACATTAGATGAATCATGAATGAAATGAGTCAAATGACCCTCTTGCTTTTGTCTCTGGACGTGGAACAAACATTAGGGCAAGTCCAGCGATGGTTAAACCATGTTGTTGTGGGCTGGCCTAACTGAACGGTCTGAGATAGTTCGCATAATTGTTTATAAAATTCTGAAGTTCAACTCGGCTGGAAAGCAAGTCGACTCGGGAGACTGCCATGTCTTTGATTTTGACTGAAAAAGTGAGAACACAGTATTAATTTTGCACCAATAAAAAAAATTATTTATGAAATTCTCCTATTAAGTGGTGAATGAATTCTGACGAGTCCAGGCTGAGTCAAGGACAGCCATGATGAGTTAAATCAAATCTAGCCAAAAAACTCAATGAGGTCCAAGTTTTTCACCGAGTACTTGATTTTATGGCTGATCCAATTCTAGCCTAACTGAGTTGTACTGAGTTTAGAAACAACAGTTCAAGTCTGCTTTAAGAAACAAACGTTCCTGCCTGCCAACCAGGCCCCGTGTTTTTTTTTTACTTGTGAATATAATTACCCATGGCCACACTTTCTTTGTATTTGTATGCTTCTTTTCCTTTCTGTTAAATCTAATTCCCTCTCTCTGGCATTAAAAAAAACCCTTTGCCTTGTTTACCTATAACTGTTTATGCCATACAAGTTACTCAAGATATCCAAATGCATGAACCGTCATTTGGATGTAGACTGATTTTTTTTTTCTTAAGAAAAATTAGGAAGGTCAAACTTGCCCTGTAATGGTGAATTAACCATGGTCATGATTTCCTATTTCATCAGATCAAATCCAGGCCTAATCCACCCATGGTTTTAAAACTCTGCCAAGTTTAAATCAACTTGGCCACAGTTGAGAACGACACATAAACAAAGTGGTCTAGAGCGATAATTCTCACCTTGCTATCCAGGGTTCTCACCCAAAATTACTCAAAACTGGTCCTGACCGAGTGGACCAGAGTAGGGAGTCCCATTTTTAAAATGGAATGGCCAAGTCCCATTATAAAGGGCTTCCTTACAACTTGCAAGGTCATCCTAAAAATCATCCCACAAAAGCCCTTCCAGTCACCATCATCTGAATTGCATGTCTTCTGACCTGACCCCACTGATTAAAGTTTCAATGTGGTCGATGTCATTTGCTAAAAAGATCAAAGCCTTAGATCACTGGGCTGTGAAATTTGCATCCAACGTGTGGAAAATTTTGCAAAAAAAGTCATCTTCTGCTTACTCACTTGTGAACGTGCATCTTGCTTACTATAAGTATGATAAAGAAAAGAGAGCATGCTTAGTTCTCATTTGATTTTGGAGGCCTTCATTAATATATATAGACCATTTGTAATAAGGACGGAAAGAGAAATGGAGAGGACTTTGATTGAAGTGATACAATTAAATTTGTGTTGAACATATCACTACTATGGTCTGCGAATGACGAAATGAGATTTGGTTTGTAGTTGTTAAAAAAGAATCTTAGACACAGGAGCATCTGGAAGTAGGCCAACCACTCAAGAAGGAATTTGTTGTTGCTTTCAGTTTGATCAAACCAGTCCCTGCTTGGGGAAAAGACGCGGCACCAAACTGTTCTACTGTAGCATGGGAGATCTCACTTTGTGGGCCCACTGTTTAGGTCAAAGGCTCAGTTGATTTAAACATTAGGTTTGTTCTCCAAAGTTTCAAATTCGACTCCTACTCTTTGCGTTATTCAAGTATTATGTGTGCAGTCATATATATACCCTAGGAAATAGTCCTTGCCTGGGCCCAATTAGAGCAAAGCAGAGGATCCAGCCTCTCTTAAGTAGGCATTAGTAGGACCAATAATTAATCACATTTAATGGAGCAAGAACCAAGTGAGTAATTGCAACCAGGGTTGACTAGATCTTTGTACCCCCTCACGCTATCTAGAGCATAGGTAGCATGTGTTCTAAGTTCTACTTTTACTCAACCCTATTTGTCACACCGGTGGCTCCCCTCTAGAAGAGCATTGGATTAGGCGAGCATCAATCTCCAAAGAGGGGGTGAGAAAATATCTTAAACACTAGATATACGGTGTGAGCATGTCCTGTAGAAACACATGCAAGTCCTAATCCCGAGCATATATGTGTCACCTTTGCCTTAATCCATAAGGGGCCTTGCCGTAAGATTAGGTTGGAATCACATGAGCTAAAGCAGATAATATTAGTAGTGGTCTAAGGCTGTTATACTATTAAAGCACTATCCTCTTTTAAAACTCTACAATCCATCAGCTAACTCTAACATAACTTGAATAAGGTTTTAACGATGATGCCTCAATTAACATATCACATATTTTCATTGAATTTTGATGAGCTGACCCTGAGTTAACCCAGCACATTCAATTCATAACAGTTTTCAAATATATTTTTTTATTAATGTCACTTAGAAATTGATTGTGTCACAGGCAAGTTTCGTTGATTTTTAAACAGTGATTAGGACCGTGTTTGAGTACGACCTTTCCTAATAACCAATCCATTGTGGTTTGAATGGTCACGGTCAGTGCCAAATATCGTGATCTCATCACAAGAAAGTTATTAAAGTTAATAATTGTGAAGATATAGCATGCTTTACAAAAATATTGTCTGCTGTTAAAATGTCACAATATCTTATTGAAAATTTTACTATATTTTCCTTATATATCAGTATTTAAAAAAAACATTACTTCTAGTTTTACATAATTCTCTAAATATTTCCCAAGATATTCCCAAGTGGAATTATTTCTTATGTGAGTACACACAAGGGACGGCGTGGGATGTTCAATCCCCACCATCCACAAAAGCAGTTTCCCTATTATTTGAAAGGATTCTACCAAAAATCCCGCTAGGTGGGGATCATTACCAGATTTGCCTAACAAAGGGCCCTTGAATTTTGGAGGCGATAAACGGTTAAGACTTACATTTGTGACAACTAATTGGATAGGATTTTGTCTGGGTACCACATTGTACTCAGACTTAAACCCAAACTACTAGCAGAAGGCTTGTGCCAAAGCTTAGGTACAATCTAGGCTATGAGCTATACGAACAAAATGATATGTTTATACAGCATGAGGATTCTATTTCTATGTAGATTTTTGTATCTTACAAACTTATCTTTAGTCGGAACTGAAGTACTCCTTATTTAGCAAAACAGATTCATTTTTTCGCAAGAAAAGAAGTATCTCATCAAACAACATAACAGTGGGTTGCCCAAAAAATTAGAATAAATCTTCTCTCGATTTTGTTGAGGTGAATGTGGATAGGAGGGTTTGTATGTCTCCATAAGAATTAGTTCTCAGCTATAAAAAATTGAGTGTCCCTTGAACTCAAGGTCAAAGGCTCCTTGGTTGGGCTGGATAGAAAATACTGTAGGTTATAAATAAAAAAAATAAAAAATTTGTTAAATTTGAAAGAGTGTTTGGTAAATACCCTCTTAAGGTTTATAGGATTTGTAAATATGCCTTGTTTTTCCATTTTAATACCCGTTAAGTCCCTAGAATAAATATTTATAACAAAAATGAGCAACCATCAAGAGGCTTGTATTTAATTTTTACAAAAATGATAGCTTTACCCTTACACCCATTAAATAAAAAATGAGTATATTATTATTTATAACAATATTATTAATTTATCTAAAGTCCTAATGCCCTCTCTCTCAATGGCTCTCTCATGCAAAAAAATTCTAATCATGTACTTTAAAAGTTTCATCAATCAAATGGTGGGTCATGTATGGATAGGATAAATTAGAATTGATTATAAATACATGTCTTGATTGTTATCATGATGAATTTAAACTTAATGAAATAGGTCATGGATTGAGAGGTTTAAATTTATATATGGTATGCTCTCCCACTAAATGTAATTCTTAATCTCACAAGAGAAAAAAATATACCATATTTTAAAATTTTACATATATGGATAAGAGATAATGGCAAAAGTGTCATTTCACTTTATGAAATTATGGTGGTCGAAAGCCTATTGATTTTAGAGACACAAAAGATATTAAAATAAAAATCCTTAGCCTATTTACAAATACTAAAATCAGAGACTTATTTAGAAATCCTACAAACCGTTACGGAGTATTTACAAGAAAAACTCAATCGGAAAATATCCCCACATTCCAACATTCCAACCGATACGAAATGTATCCGAAACGCGGACCACAAGTATTGAGTCTCCCGCGGAGCCCCCTCCAAGATTCCTTCCGAATTTCGGAGGGGCGAGAATCTTGAGAGCCCCTAAGCAAACAAAGATTCCTGCTGGTGAGGCCACGTGGCATCTAAGATTCCGTTTTCGGCATCAGCTTATTGATTGATAATTCCCACGAAGTGGTCCCCACTGTGATTCGATATCTTTATGGAAAGTGGGCCGTCGTCGACGTACTAACAAGCCGTCCACTTCCCGTTACGATCCCTCCATCGTTATGGAAAATAACGACACAGAATACTAGGGGGTAAATTGTAAATCATGGTTATATATGTTAAACAGGACGGAGAGAAACATAAAGAAGGATGGGGACAGGGAAGATTTTTCTTGGTCTCCACATTTATGTTCCATGGATGGATACAATGGATAGAATTTTTGGATCATAGCATGCTAAGAGTCGCATAATAGAACTCTTTAAGGTCACCCCAGATTAATTAGATAAGGCAATGATTATAATATGTTGCAATTAGTATTTCCTCCTAATCGAGATTCATAGAATGAATGTATTTTTTCTCAGTTTCTTGGATGATAGTATAAGAAAATACTAAAAAAAGCTATAAAAATGTTGTGCTAATCATCGAGTTTGGTTGTAATTATTGTATCAGTGGGCTCATAATTCAATACTCTAATCAGCATATTTTTTAACCAAGACCATGAATCTTACCCACGTCAATCATGCTTAATGCAGTATTAACATTTGAGCTCAATCCATTGATAGTTTGATACACAAAATTCCAGAGACATAGTCAATTCCGGCCAAACAATTGCAAGTCAAGAAGGTGACGATCAATGGTGACCCAACCAGTCTTTACGCAACCTGCTAAATTAATTCCTACGACAGATTAAACATCAGTCATTTTCTCCAATTGTAAAGAACAGAGGGAATTTAGTTGAAGCTGATTCAACACCCATTATAGGAATAATAACATACAATAACAGAACTACAAAACAAGATATGAGCCGTAAGTCAATTAAGAAATCTCAGATTTTGGTAAATCTTACACATTATGACAATCCCTTGGTAGCAGTAAACACCCGCGATATTTGTTTAGATGTTGGTGTCAGATATAATGTAACAGTCCATTAGGAAAATGGGGAACTGGTTTAATGGTTAATACCCAACAGTTAGTAGTCTCTAATTCTCTTATTGGTTGTTGTTTGTACTGTTGGGAATCTACACATAGCCCTTGGATTACAGATCTTTGTCACTTTTCAGGAACATCATGCTACCTAAGAAAATTGAAATAAACAAACACCACAGAAAGAATGGAAAGAAAATAAAATCAGTAATGACTTAAACAAAGTGAGGCCTATCACTGTTAGGTGAGAAGGGCATTGATTTAAGAAATAAGAATCCATGACACAGAAAGTGGCAAATCCTGGAAAACCCATCAAATGGAACTTTAATATTGGCAGTTACATATACGGAAGAGCTGTCAGAAGCTTAGATATGAAGGTTTTATTATAAAAGTTGCGTCTGCTGGTACTGCCCATCTGCTTATGTAGTCTTCCCACCCACATGGAGCCCAGCTAATTCTTGTCAATAAATGAAGACAGAAGCTCTTCTAATCTCTTTGCCATCTTCTAATATGACCCATCAAGATCCAGTCAATAGATACAGAGGAAGAGAGCTTGTCTGAAACACCCATATCCATGGAATGATCATAGAGATATGTGTTTTGGTTCCTTCTGTTTTTCTGTTATTCAGCAGCAACCAACTGGGCATGGCTAGAGTCTTCTTCAAACTCTTCATCTGGGTCTTACCAGTGATGACCCAGGTACCAGGCTGCGTTGTTGCTGGTTCTTCATGGTGTCCACATAATCCAAAAGCAGATGCAAAGTTTGAACAGAAGACGGATAGGTTCTGGGAATTTGATGAGCAATCCAACTCATGGGTGGAAATAAGATTGCCTTTTGATCTGTTATCTTGTGTAAATGGAAACTGTACTAAAGTGGGTTCGATTCAGCAGACGAAGAAAAGTGCAGATATCTTGGGAGAAATAACAATTCCTGAGCCTGAAGGTGGTTTCAATCTCAAAAGTAAAGAGAAAGCAGCTGGTGTGGAGAGTTCTGATGGGGTTCTGCCTATAAGAAGGAGAATTTCTCTAACTAAAATGTCAGATGCATCCATATGGGTAACAGGCGAGAGTGGATCGATCTATGAGAGGTTCTGGAATGGAGTCCAGTGGGTAACTGCACCCCATGATTTGCCAATTCCGGCAGGCGGTGCAGTATCTGTTTTCATTGTCAATCAGACTATCCTTTCTTTATCTGAAGCTGGAATTCTATATCAGGTCTGCACCTGCAAGTTCTCATAGTATCAATGATGCACAAACAGCAGTTGAAATACATGATGACAAGTTATTATTATTTTTTCAAATATTGTGGATTATTTCCATGTTAGGTACTGACAAAAGGTGATCAATACTTGGGGGCCACAAATCTGTATCTGAGAATTTCATGTTCTATTGTTCTGCTTTAGCCACACACAATTCAGATATCATCATATATTATATCATGCTTTATGTATAATATGATAAATTTTTGTTTGATCAGCAATGATACAGAAGGGCCAACAATCAGGTACTCTAGGTGGTTCATCTGGTAAGCCCAATCATGGATTGGCCATTCCACCTCATCAGATGACCCTATCCATCCAACTGGGTGCTTGCAAATAAACAATTAAAAGCTATGCTCCACCATAAGGGCAAAATTCGGCAGTTAGGATTATCCAACTAGTTAGAGTTTTAGCACATCTACCTCTCCTGCTAGAACCCACTCAAAAGGGTGGGCCCCACCTGTACAGATAGTCAATTATTAGTTGTGAGATCAGACTTGCTGCAATATTCAAAACAAAATAGACCAAAACACGCCCACACACACATACATATATCAAAGGATCTTCCAGCAGATGCCACTGATCTCAAATACCAAGCACAAGTGACTATTACCAATCCCCTCCATTGTGAGATTTAGATATGATTTGGGCACAACCACACCCTCTTGTCCAATAATAAATTGGAAGCCTGTTATGATCAGCCAAAAACCAGTTTCCCAGTATGCAAGTTGAATTGAACAAACTCTCTGCCAAATAGCAGCTTCTTTCCCTGTGTGTTTTTTTTTAATTTACTAAAAAGGTACCCTCGTCCCAAGTTTTAGCTGTGTGGTTGAACACCGAACGGTGGAAATCTGAAAAGCTGGAAGACCATTTATACAACTGAGGATACTAAACGAGGAAACCAATCTCAGGCAGGTAGTAAAAGAGGACCTAGCAACAAAATTACTTTAGCTATAAAGAATTTAGATTTGATAATATGACAGCTATCATTCCATTTTCAGATGGAGAATCTTTAGTGATGTTTCTCATGGAAGTAGTGTTCTCTTTAACCATAGGAATCACAGTAGTTCAAAATTCCTGAATAAAATCATCAAACTGAGAATTGTTGCAAGTGATCCCAGTGCTAAAATGTTATCAAAAAATGGTGTTATACTGTACCTCAATTCTCATCGGATACTTAGTTGACTGCGAGCAATTTAGACAGATGGAAGCTAAAAGACTGCAACTAAATTTTCTTTCATGCCAGCATGCAACCTTGTCTCTCAATTACCATGTGTATTCCATCTTAAGTGTTGTATTCTGGTTTTCTTTTCAGCTGCAACTGTATGAAAACTCGCACCCCATTTGGACTGAATTTGTGCCTTCATTTGACCCCAGCATGCAAAGCTCAGATACAGAACCAAGCTCAACCATGCACATCAAATCTGGTATACTTTCACATGATGAGAAGTGAGTAATCTAATGCATTTTTTTTATTTTTTAGACTTTGAAAGCCTCAAACCCTCAAGCTATTGTTAATAACAAAAATGCCATTTTAGTAGTAAAGTTCTATTAACATTGTGTATAGAAATTTCAATGTCAATTTTTATGCAGCTGCATGTGTGGTCTGCCTCAAATAAATATGCATAAACCTGGATTCACAGTGTGTAAGCCAAAAATGAAACCAGACTATTCAGGCAGGGCCCAAACGCACCACTTGGCATTTTTTCAGTTTACCAGTTGTCCATTTATTTTGTATATTGGCCTTCTTAGTCAGCAGCCAGACCATAATTTGGGTCAGAACATCTAGATATTGGGGCTCATCTGGGGGCTATAGTTACTAGAAACTCAATATGATGTTGGGAAGCATGATTTAGAGAAAACATGTTTCAAAGGCTGAACAATTCTTAGAAAGAACATTCTTTTGCGATTTGTTTCTAGTACTATGAGAAATCAAATGGAAATGAATATGTTTTTACCCCCTAAAAGCTCATAAAAAATTACAAGGGAGGTGTTGACTTTTTTTCTCAAGAAAATTGGAGAACAGAAAATGGCATCAGAAACACCCCTAAAACAAAGTGACCGGAAAACTATGTCAAAGGTTGAAGATTGTACTTGTGACTTTCCATAAATTTAGTAATCTGTTTCTCAGTTGCTTCTCAAATGTTTCTTTGTGTTTCATAGTCGCTTTGTTACATTTCTCAAACGTTTATTATGAAATTCTCACTTTGCAGTTCACATATTTTTAAATTTTCACTTTCTGCTTTCATTTCAGTATTCAGACTTTTCGCATAGGTGTCCAACCAGCATTTTCAGGTTCATCTGCATGGAAACCAAACTACTTACCATGTACATGAACAATAGAAAAGGAAACATTTAAGCTCAAAACATGTACATGAACAATGGAAAAGGAAACATTTAAGCTAAAAACTTGCTAACAGGAACTATTCACTTTGTTTTTTCCTATCAGGAGAGCATACTTCACAGCAAAAAATGGATCACTACTTGAACTCAGTGAATTTCAACCTCTAAGGTAAGACACTCTGAAATCTGAATCAAGATGGGACTAGATTTGTATGTATGACTTCCAAAAGGCAAAACATAGCCCCATTGACGATAGTAACACCACCACCACCACCACCACCACCACCACACACACACAGAGTAAGAGAATCCTGGTCATTTCAATTCACCGTCATTTTGACCATCGAGTACTGTGTCAATATTGTACATTTTCTAGCCACCACTTCATGGCAAGGATATATTGATCAGTGTGGTTTTCAGGATATAATTAATCCATAGTGAGGCCTATGGACAGTCCAGCTTGGTGTGCCTCTAAGGTAAGACACTGAATCAAGATGGGGCTAGATTGGTATGTATGTCTTACAAAATGCAGAACATTGTAGCAATTCATCCACCCTATGCATGACATTTCCACACAGTCAGCCCCAGTGTGGATAGTAAAATTTCCCAGAAAAAAAAAAGGGTTCCTCCAGTTAAGAGAATCCTGATCATTTCCATTCACCATCATTTTGACCATCAACTATTTTCTTGATATTGCAAATTTACCAGCCACAACTATTATGGTGAGAATCGTTTGTTCTGTGTGGTTTTAAGGATATAATTAATCCACAGTGAGGCCTATGGACAGTTAAGCTTGGTGTGTATGTATGTGATGCTTATGGTGGATTTGTTTCCAAAAAAGCTTGCAATGTACAAGATGCATCTAGGAGTCTACTTGCTACTGTGTGGTACTATTTCATTACTGTGTGCTACTATTTCACATGAGAAACCATCATTCATGCCCACTCTAATGACTACTGTGCATAGTACTGCTGTTTTCAATATGGCCTTTGAAATGATGAATTTGATTCATGGAGAGGCTCTTGATGTTAGAACTCAAAATGGACATGAATAGGTGGATAAATCATGGGCGCCCACCAGGTGGAGATGTAGCAGCAATAGCTGATGCGTCCACTATTAGACCCGATGTAGTATTTACAATAAGGTATGCTGCTTTTGTTCTCAATAAAGTTTTCAAAGCCAATCTCATTCTCAATAGAGCATGGACAAACTAACATAGTTTGAAGTAGAAGTATAAAGAAACTAAACAATAAGATTATCTCAATCAATTAGAAGTCCCGACTTTAAGAGTTAAGGTCCATGAAACATCTAGGCTATTCAAGAACAAGCTTTTATTTTAACAAATTTCCATTATATTTTGTTTCACAAAATAAGCCATTACTATTCTGTATGATAATCTTTTACTTACAACTTAGTATAAATTTAACCAGTACTATGAGGGTAAGGTTGGAAAATTGCAGAAAATATATTCCAAGAATGGAGTATCTTAGGATAAACAAGTTTTGATTTTTTTTTCTTTCCCTTAATTTTGAAAAATATCCATTACTACTCCATAAGATTACTTACAATCTAGTAAAAATTTAACCAATACTACAAGGTTAAGGTTGGAAAATTGCAGAAATATCTTCCAAAATGGAGTGTTTTCGGATAACCACGTTATCAGTTTTTTCTTTCTTTCTTTCTTTCTTCAGTAAAGCATCCACTAGTTATTTCGTTTGTATTAAAGTTGATGGCCTGTAAAAGAGACACAGGTGTCCACCTGCCTCGCACAGTTGGTTATGGACATGAAAGTCCTTTCTTGAGGAGACAGGAGTTACAAGTTCCGGCTGGTGAGTACAGGGAAATATCAGTCGGTTGAGCTACAAAATAGCCCAACAGAGAGGAGAGAAAGGAAGGAGGTGGTTTGGGTTGGGGGGGGGGGGGGGAGGTGGGGTGGTTGTGTGGGGGTGGTGTGGTTGGTGGTTGGGTTGTGTTCGGTGTGTGGGGGCCCCATGGTCCATTAGGACCTAATTAAAAAAAAAGGGATCAGTTGGGGTTTTTTTTTTTTTTTTTAAGAATCAGGGGAATAGCTGATAATAAGATAAAAGCTAGAGAACCCAAATGCAATCCTTAAATTTCACGACTTTGTAGAATGAATGTTCATTGGTATAAATCTTGTTTTTGGATGATCAATGTAAATAATGAATGAATGTCTAAAACAACTGACAGTACAAATGTAGAGGTGATAGGAAAAACTAAGAAGATAATCAACCAAGAATATAGGTGTTTAATTGACAAATTAAACACTTTCCTAGTAATTTAGAAATAATAAAAAAAAGGGTGCTAAAATCAAATCTTACAGTGCAGTTCTACAGGAGATCTCTATGAATTTGACAAGAGCTCAAAGCCATCATGGAAGAAACACATTTGGAGTGAAACATCTACAGAAGAAATTTCTTTAAAACCATTAAGAGGTTGTGCTTTACATGGTTTGATTGGTGCTCATTCCCAATCCCTGTTCCTTCTAACTAAGGTACTGTTGACTTGCTCTATATCATTTAAATGTAGTACATAGTCTCTCACACTCTCAAACACACACAAAAATCTTAGAAGAAAAGTATGATTCACATGATTTACAGTACAAAATAACAAGAAACCACTGATCATCCCAAGAATCAATCCAAAACAAACCCAATGATCTTTTCTTGAATTGTTCAAATACAAGATACTTCAAAGAAATGAAAGAGCAATGACAATTAAAATATACAATTACTGTCACTACTGGATAAATGAGGAATGCTACACAATGTACAGAATACTTTATAAGCTATTGGAAATGCAGTATTATGCATTGTTCAGTAAATTATATAAACAAGACTCCCCTCAAAATAAGATTTCACACAATTCTACCTCTCCCTTTAGATAGAGTTAATATTAAATTTAATGGAAGCCCTTTGTGAAACCATGACATGACAGGATTTTATGCTTCTTAGTTTCTCTATGCTGGTTTTTGCCAATGGATACAATGGAACTAAAGCTAAGGCTTTCAAGGAAGATCTGGGACTCTCATGGTGCCACATTGTAGAACCACTATTTGTGTAAAGAAACTTGAGCAGCATTTTCAAATAGGCCTTCTCTCACGTTGTAGTGCAACGACTACCTTCCACTCAATGAAATCAGAGTTGGCTAATGATTTGGATGTCTGGTTGTTCATATTCCAATAGAAGCAACTTATGAAGTAAGTGGTCCTGCCGAACAAAGTTTCAGCTAATGTGTCACTACTTGTGGAACCTGCCTGCCCATCATCCCTTGCTTGTACTCTATAGCTTTATCAATATAGAACATCTATATAATTTGAGAATTGATCTAATGGGACATCATTAGTATCATCAACCAATGCATCATATCAAGCTCTAGGGTACCAATATAGTATCCCGTCAATACTTTATGAGATATGGCATGGATAATGGTAAATGGAATTCAGATACTACCTACCCTACTGTATTGGCTTTAGGAATTATCCAATCCACACCTTTTTCCATCCACACATGTGCGCACCTCTTAGTGGGGCCTACGTGATGATCCATCCAAATGGATCACATACAGGGACCTCCTCTAATAGTCACCGGACCCCTAGATTTGCTCCCATCTGAATGGACTAAAGCATTGGATCGACTATGCACCCATTTTTAATGTTGAAATTTTGTGGGCCTTGGATCAATGGGTGAGGATGATCACATAAGCCCCCATCACCATACACCAGTAGGGCCCAACCAGATCTTCCCATACCCCCAATCCCATCCCTAAGTGGGCCCCACTGCGAGGTGTTCATGGACAGGTCCATGTACACCATGTGCATAGCATTAGAGCCAGTATCGGCTTTATTGTTTTGTAAACTCCTAGTATTTCAATTATAGCATTAAATTATGGAATGGAATTCCCATATCCTTATCTAAATCCTACATTTGTGCATGCAATGCTGTATTCATGCTTCTCAATTCTCATAGTTGTCACCATCTAAATCCGTATAAAGCATGATAGAGACTCGCCTAATTTAACTCGATAAAAAAAATCTCCCATGTCAATAATAGGATAAACTACAAATGTTTCTATTTCAATCTATGGTGACTAAGACCATATGCAGGGTGGGAGTCTAATGGAGAGGCGGCTTCATCAAAGGAAGTGGAAATGGATAGACCACAAAGCTCCAAAAGGTCATCATCTGACTGCTATCACTCCAGTTGAACAAAATGAATTAGACGAAAAGATCTTCTCATTGTTCTTCACTACAGCTAATGGAATCATATTTGAATATCGACGTCACAAACAATCAGGTAGTGTCAAACCTTGGACAGAACCATAGAAACATGATTAAGAATCTAGGCTTTTATGGGAACTACCATATACTTTCACAATAACATTTCTTTTTCCTCTTACCTCCTTTCTCATCTCTTTTTCCCCAAAGTTTCTCATCTGAATACAAAATCCAATTTCTTATATCCATCAACAAAACTCCACCATCCACACAATAATTCAAGGCTCATGATGTCTATTTTTCTTTTGCTTCTATTGAAAAACACAAGGCTTTATATATTCAGTACAATTAGATAAAATAGGAAAATCTAATACTAAATCCTAACAAATCTATTAAAAAAGGCAGCACAGTGCACAAGGCTTCCGCCACTGCAAGGTCTGGGGAGGGTCAGATGTACACAGCCTTACCACTGCAAGTGGAGAGGCTATTTCCTCATTTCGAATTTGTGACGCACAGGTTGCAATCGAGCAACCTTACCATTGCGCAATGGCACACCCTCTAAATCCTAACAAACCTAATCCCAAAAATTTAGTTCCATCAAATTATCTTCTTTTCTAACTTATTTCTATTTATTCTAAATAACCTTAGCCAATTTAGATAACACAGAATGGTGCAATGAAAATAAAAAATCATTCTCTATCTTGACTGGAACTTTATATGGAAAGACAGGAGCAACACTTGGAAACCAAATTCAAGAGCCATGGGTGAACCACATGCACCCACCACATGCAAGAGTTGCAAGAAGTATTTCAGGTATGCAGCTTCAAGTCGGCAGGATCTTGTTTTTGCTGGATGATGGGAGACTTGCAGAGCTACATTTATCAGGCATTGGTGGTGAAGGATCAGGCCCAACAAATCAAATCAATTTACGAAGAAAAGTGTCACTAAAATATGAATGGTCAGTCTTAGATGCCCCAGAAACAGAAGGATGGAATGCTGAGTATTGCACAGAAGAACATGGACCATTAAACTGCATTGTAGGAGTGAAAGATATGCATGGTGATGATGAACAAAATGATGTGAGCATTTTGAGTCCAACACGAAGACGGAAGGGACAAGCATACCTAAGTTACCTATCCCCAGGTGATTCTGGAAGTAGTCTATCTGAGTCTTCAAATCAAAATAATTTCATAACAAACAGCATTTATACTAACTTCCGCATGCGAGCAATGCAAGCAGATAGATCATTTTTCATCATAACAGATGGTGGCTTAATATTCGAATACATGTATATTGAAAATGTCTGGTTATGGCTGAGGCATGAACACTCAGCAGAAATGAAAGGTGTATTAGGAAATTACAATGGCAGCTTGTTTGTAGTCGACACACAAGGAAACTTACTTATCAGGGAAAGAAGCAGCAATGAATTATCATGGATCAACTGTACCGCTATGACGAAGGGAAGGCATGTGGTATCGGGGCCTCCCTGGGATGGCATACCTGGCATGGCTCGAAAAGTCACAGCAGTAGATGCAATGTTCTTTGTAAACAAAAACGGACGACTGGTCCAATTTACGGTAAGTAAAGAAATACTTTATGGTCCAAAGGTAGCTGGAAGGTGAGTAATCTGCGGGTTTTTATATATCTCAATAATGATTGAATATTTTAAAGGAGAGGTGTTGTTTTTCCATCTTTCCATTCCCAAATCATAATGAACACCAATTTTCTATATTTATTTTGGTTGGGAAATTTGGAAAAATAGCACCAAATATACTGTATGCACCAACCTAAATATAAAGAGAAATAGAGAATCACCCCTTTATGGACGTATTTAAATTTTAAGCCAATTTTAATGTGGGCATTGTACATCATCCTAAGGCACTATGTGAATTGGACGTTGATAATGTCTGTCTCAACCATGTTAAAAAAGATGTTAGAAATCTGACTTCCATAAAGATTTGGACTTCATAATGTTATAAGGGGAACTGTAGTACAGATAAAATCTGCTGTTAGAGGAATGCCAAAACATTGGGTGTCCCTTAAGAATTAAGATAATGCCATGCACATCCTACTGATGAGCCATGATGGCCTACAAGAATGAAACAACCATATGATATCATCTTTTGAATCTGTAGCTACAAACGGACAGTAAAAAGGAAAACTTTGACATAGCCTACATCCAAAGATCGCAAGTGAGATCAAATTGCTTGGAATATCTGCTCAATTTAATTTCGACTTCTGTTTATAGCCATCCACGATGAGGCCCACCAAATAAGCAGTCAAGATTATATACACATGTAGCCACCACTTTTTTTCTCCCTCAAGCATATTAATGGTTTTCCCACATATAAGTAGTGCTTGAAGCCTTAAACATGAAGATAGATGTCTATGAAATATGTTCAGAATCTAAAGAGGAGATCAAATCCAAATAAAAGAAAAGATAATCAGACAATTTTCCTGATTCTGAAAATGACATAATGACGAGATCAATAGAGGCGCCAATGTGTAGTTTGATGCGGAACCAATTATTTCCTTTGCTCCATAAGAATTAAGAACTTACACTTTCTTCCCTTTACAGGTTGCCTTGCGAAAGTTCAAGTGGAAAGACTGCCGGAGCCCTCCAAACACCAAAATTGCATCTATAGTGGACCAAGAAGTGTTCAGGATGAATATAGTGTTTGTCATTGGAAGGAATGGAAGATTATATCAGTATAACAAAGTGACTGAATTATGGCATGAGCACTTTCAGTCACCTCATTTGGTCCTATCAAGATTGCCTGGAACTGTTTCAAGGCCATCATTGTCATCGCTAACAGGCTCTCTCTTCATGTTTTCAGAGGATGGTGGCCTGGTCGAATATCACTGGAACACAGTGGATGGATGGAATTGGGTGGAACATGGAACGCCAAATAAAAATGTGACGCTTGTTGGCGCACCAGGCCCATGCTTTGACGGTAATCAATTGTTTCTGGTCGGATCAGATGGTAATGTATATCTTAGATATTTAGAGCAAAGGACGTGGCAATGGAAAAGCTGTGGAATCCCACATGAGGACAATACAAACACAAATATTGAGATGAGACCACAAGAGACAGATGGACATAATGAAGATTGCACAATCGATGTTATGGATACCATTGTGGAGAATGCGCAAGGCTTGTATGATCACAACCAAAACTGCGATGAAAAGGTTAGTGTCACTCAAATGACATCAACTTGCATTCTATAATAGCATAAGTTAATGCAAGATCAATACCGATGTGAATTTTCTATGTTTTACTCAGGTGGCACCAGTACGGCCAATCCCATTCTCTGAGGATTCAGTAATCTTTGAACTAAGAGATGGCAGAGTAAGCATTTCACAGTTCTAATTTAAAAAAAAACTATTTTAACACACTTTTTAATGAATAATAACTGAAAGTAAGAGAGTAGACGTGACAATTTTCCATTTCCAATGCAAGTTCCTTTTGGAATGGAGGTGGAAAATTAAATGGAGGCCTGATAATTTATGTGAAATTTCAACTACAAACCAAACTTTCCTTGAAAGTTCTCCAGTGGCAACATCACAAACATATGATATGAATTCAAAGAAAATTCGGTCCTCCAGAAATGAAGTAAGTGTATACAACTTTGGGGAAATGCCACCACTTTAAATAAATTCCTTCGTTGCTATCTAGATACAACAAGATGAGGTCATGGCAGGGATGCGAATTTTGACACATGAACATGAAGTAACAGATACTGTATAATCATCATTTGGTTGTTAAAGGTCAGATGAGTGTGAAACTTGGCTAATTGCTGATCCAAGCGGCAGTTGTGGTTGGGGGAGGGGAGGGCGCTGGGTGTATGATTTATCATAGGTGATTCCACATGGTGGGATTGTGAATTACAAAAAAACAAGTCTGACGGCTCTTGATAATTCTCTCTCTCTCTCTCTCTCTCTCTCTCTCTCTCTCTCTCTCTCTCTCTCTCTCTCTCTCTCTCTCTCTCTATAACACAATAAGAAGCATTAAGAATTAAGATTCCTACCAGATTTCAGCTGTTACACAACTACTCTTCGCTTCTAATGGCTATTTCCTTCCAACTTCCAATCCAATACCCACCCGCACACACACCACTCAAAAATATTGTCATATTATCAGAAAACATTAATCTCTTGAATAATATCACAATATTTTCATTAAAAAAAATGCATGCCAACAAACTTGAGATCGCATGAGAATAAAATGGTGGAAATCACTAAAAAGTTGTAACAATTTTTTTTAACAGTTATTTATATTTACTTTTGAACTTAAGTCATTTTTAATTAGTTTATTTCCAGCAAAATTTTCCTGATAATATCCTGAGGAAACCCCAGAGTCTGAAATTTTTCAAAATGATATTTGTGACACCACAACACTTTTACAGCCTTTATATCCACCATCCATTACATTGCTAACAACGAGTTTTAAAATCATGCCTTAAAGTAAACTCATTCAAGTTTAAGAAAAAATTCTAAATCCAAAGAAGAAATTGGAAATGCTGAGTATAAGTTTGTGATGGCAGCTGGCAGAATTACGACGAACAGAAGATATACAATGGGTGTGGGCACGTATCATTGGCACTCCCACGAGCCCATGCCTCACTAACTACTGGACAGCATTGGCATCCTAATATCAGATTCATATGTAGACAGACAGACAGACAGACAGGCAGGCAGGCAGACATTCCAAAAGAGAATACAGACATAGATACTCATAAAATTGTTGTACAGGCTCTCTCTCGATAAGGAATGCAGGAGAACCCAAGCAAACTTCTCATGTACATTGTATACAAGGAAAAATAAAGGCAATGTTATTGTAAGAGAGAAAGGAAAGAAATGAAGAAAGAGTAATTGACACAAGCAATGTTTTCTGCGATGCATGAAGGTATACATCCATGGGGTGGTTCACGGCTAGAAGCAGTTTAACTTGATTAGTGGTAGGTCTGATTTGTGTTGAGTTAATGAGCATAAGCCCCACCCCAACCTGGTCTGTTTATTAGTTTATCAACCAGGTTGGAAATGTCAACCTAAACTCACAGGGGGGTGCTGACGGGTTGAAGTACTGTTAGTCAAGTTGGGTCAGGTTGGATGGTTGACTAGCAAACATGGCAACCTGAATCTGAGCTTATCAGGTTGGAAATGTGAAATCCAAATACAGAATTACCAGATTTGCTTTTGGTTGGGTTGGCTGGTGAGGATCACATCAGGAATCACCACTCCCTAATTCTATCATCATAACATAGAAAAAAATGTATAGGAAATGGAATGCTCACTGTTCAGCTCACTGTTCACATTCTGGGATAACTAAATGTAGTGCTGTCAACAGGACGAATTCGGGCCACAGTCATATGGGCCAAGCTCTGGGCCTGATTGGGCTTTCAGAGCCCGAATCTGAGTTTGACATGGACCCTGGACCTGGATCTGACCCACCCAGTAAGTGTAGTCTAATAAAGGACTGAGTCAGCAAGGGTCAAACCTAGTATTTTGGTGCAGCACGTCCGGTGTGTCAGCAGCACAAATTCAGTGCAATCAAATTCAGACTTTGGTGCATCTGGAACAAATTGAGGCCCACCGGATATCTGGAGTGGTCAAATGGTGGACAAGCTTGCAAGTTGAAACCAAAGTCTCAAATTTATACATAACATCCAACAAAAACAAATTCAAAACAAGATTAAAAAAAATTAATCAATCCCCACTGAAGGGTCGAAAGGATTTTAGTGGTTTGAGCTGTTGTTGCAAATGAACCGCTAAGCCAGGACCAAAACAGAGTCCAGCCCGCTTGTAGCCAGTTATGAGTTTCACATTTTTAAGCCTGTGGCCTGGATCCTAGACATGTATTCTGACCTGACAGAACAAGAAGGGTTTTTACCTAAATGCCCAATAAGATGGCCCTGAAGGCCCGACAGCAGGAACAGATCTAACAATTTTCTGATAACATTTACGTCCGTGGGATAGGTGTGGCCCTGATTATTTGACCAGTAAAGGATCTGGGCATGAACAAGGTTAGATCTGCCCAGTTTGGTCTGGCCCATGTTTGGGATTAGAATGGTCTATTTCATGCCGCTTATCCATTTTAGATGACTGAGATTTGTTTGAAAGGTCCCCTCCTAGATCTACCATTGTGGTAAAAATTCTTGTGGAAAAAATGCAGTACCTATGAGTACAGAACGGTGTAAAAAAAACTTATGTTTTCATCCCTAAAAATTCATAACACGGGATAAGGGCTACTGGTATTGTTTGTGTTGTCGAGTTGGCAACTTGGGTAAGTCCGAAGTTTGAACTGCATCTCTATAGAAAAATGAGTCACAGAAACTTAAAATGCAGAAGAGTGACACATACAGTTACAAGATTGAAGAACTATTCCATCATTGTATGATACTTTAGTAGCTAGCAACTGCAAGACTATCCCATTAACAAATGATGTTTGTTGCAACAGATGAAAAACAAAAATATAACAGAAGTACTAACTGCATCCATTGTCACTTTAAACTCGAAAGCGTGTTCAAATATATCAATTTCATCAAGCAACAAGTCTGATGAAACTAGTGCCAAAATATAAAAAATAAAGCTAAGAACCAAAAAGCATTCAAAATCTGGCATATACCCGTAGGGTTCTCAATTCTCACAGGCTCTCTTATCACACAAATACACGACGCTCTCATATATATAAATACAAATAAATATGTGTGTGTATGTATTTATGTATGTGTGTGAATCGGTTTCCCTCTGTTGAGCATGCACATGCACATAAAAACAACAGTATAGGGTAATGGCACAGCACAGACATGCATTAGAGGCAGAAGCAAACACTCTAGCATAAAAAGCACAACAGGGTGGTCATCAATTTACTTTCATTAATTAAAACTTCCATTGTACAACAAATAAATTAAAATAAATACAGTATCCAGCTTCGCCTCCCTCAAGCTCCAGAACTACCAATGGACACCATTTGATCCAAATCCACAATACAAACTCCACCTCCAACACAAACAATTCTAACTAGAGCTTCCCAACCATGCCCATCCAATCCCATCTTCCTCTTCTCCATCTCCTCCAACACAAAACAAGCTTCACTCAACTTACTATCCTCACAAAGCCCCACTATCAAACTGTTGAACGTCTGTGCACGGGGATAATGCTTACTCGCCAACATTGCAGTAAAGACCCTCAATGCTCTTCCAAACTCCTTAATCTTGCAAAACCCATCAACCATCGTTCGATAAGTAGCAGAATTTGGTTTACAACCTTCAACCTGCATTTCAACCAATACCTTGTAAGCCTCTGCAGCTCTACCCTCTGCACATAAGTAATTTATCAAGATATTATAAATAACAACATCCGGTTTATACCGTCTTCTCTTCATTTCAACAAGCAAATCTCTTGCTTCTTCAATCTTTCCTCTCCTCCCACGGTCACTCATCAGGACACCAAAATTCACGACACACGGCTTACACCCTCGATACTCCATATCAAACATCATCTTCTTCGCCTCTACATACTTGCCCATGGAACACAAACTATCCATCAACAGCGCGTATGTAATTGCATTTGGGTGCGTTCCTCCTCTAATCATGTTCTCAAATAAACCCATGGCTCTATCCAAATCATGCTTCTTACACAAAAACCCAATTAAGATGTTGTAAGTAACAATTGAAGGCCGAACTCCTCTCTCGAGCATTTCATCAAACACCTTGCATCCCTCTCCAAACTCCCCATTACTGCAATACCCCTTAATAATTATATTGAAAGATACCGAATTCGGACGAAAACCCATTTCAGAAGCTCGTTCAAAAAACACAACAGCCTCTGATAGGCGCCCATTCTCAACAAGGACATCAAGAATGGTGTTGAAAGACTGCCGCGTGCGGGTGCAATTAAAGGCGGGCATTCGATGGAAAAGATCGATCGCATTATCGACCAAGTTAGCTTTCCCATAGTGTTGGATGAGGGCAATGAAGATCATTTCACCGCACGGAACGTCGTTTTCTTTGATGCGATTGAGGAGGGATTGAACCACGTCGAAACGACGAAAGCGAGCGAGCTTGTAGATGAGAGCAGAGTAGGTGGCGTAGTCGTGGTTGAAGCCCATGTCTTCGTGGTCGATGAATAGGCGAAAAGCGGCCTCTGGGTCATCGATTTCTTTGATCTGGACCAGGAAAGGTAGGATTTTGCGAGGTTTTGGAGGGGTTTTGGGACGTTGGTGGGTGGATTTGGGTGCTTTTTGGTTTGATGGGAGCTTGAAATATGATTGAAAGGGTATTCTATGAATGCCAATGGAATTCAAAAGGAGAGATCTTTGTCTTCGAAGAATCAACATTGTATGTGGAAATGCGTAATCTTCATATCTATAAGCTCATTCTGCTGCATCAAAGCATTGCATGATTCATTTCTGTTCGCTTGGCAAGATCTTCAAGAAGAACTGCGCATCAATAAAACCCTAGAAATCGAGAAATCGCATTTGGAATCGAAACTTGCAGCGATAGTTTCTTCTTCTGCTACAGAGCTATTGGATACACATATCTGTTTGTGAAAATGTTAGGTAACAGGGTTGAGTTCGGATCCCGAACCAACCTGAAATTGTACGATGTGGTGGGGTTGTGGTTGTGGCATGTGGTTTCTGGCTTGGCTCGAGCCCGGGTGCACCCTTAGCTTTATAGTGGGCCTAATCAATTTCACAGAGCCGGCTATTGGAACTTCAGAGCTTTGTGCACAGGATTGTGTCTGGGGGGTAAGCTTGTGTAACACCCTTTTTTTGAAAAAAAAAAAGGTTCAAAATTTAATTTTACACATAACACTTGTTTTCATCATCTTCTGTTGAGGGTTTCTATGAAAATGATAACATGGAGTTTAAGGATTATATATTTAAGGAAATTTTACCAAATAATTAAGATTATATCATAATTAAACTGTTTTATGAAGAAAAAGAATAAAACCTTGCATCAGTTGTTCATACTTTATTTTTGACAAAAGTAGCCGAGTTGCGCAATATCAATAACTTAGTTTGTGATATCATCAATTAATTTGATGATATCACAAACTAAGTTATTGATATTGCCAACTGCTAATATATAATTAACACGCAAAATGTCTACTTCAACTCATCTTCTTCTCAAGCAAGTTTGATTTTTTTACTTTATTCATTTTCTGTATTATTTCTTTCATTACTTATAAATCTTTCTTGAATTTGTTATATACAATGAATCTCAAAAGCAACGGCTCGACAACAAAAACATAGTTATGAATCACTAGCAAATAATTAGATAAATCTCAAAAACAACAACTTTAGCCTAAAAATGGTCGGATGGTCACCAGCAAATAGCAGATTAATACCACAAAATCATGAATTTATTTAACAATTAAAAGTCATTCTTGAAACAATAGTCATAACTCATTTGCACACTCCCAAATTAGAGAGGAAGTCCCATCACTTCCCAAACAGAGTAGCCAACAGTTGATAATATCATCAAATAGTTGACGATATCATAGAGAGGAAGTCCCATCACTCTAATTTTCTCTGCCTCATTGTAATACGGAAGTTGACAAAATTAAGGGACTAAAATGGATTCTACAAATGTCTAGTAAGAAATAAAACATTTGCTTGAAGATATCCCATCTTAAGCAAAGGCTGCCTAATGGAAAGAAAAAAGAAAAAATAAGTAGGAAAAGAAGAAAAAAAAGAGGGGTGAGACAAATACCTCTCATTGTGCCTTTTCATTTGGAAGAAAATACGAGAAGTTGAGTGCAAAATGTGTACCAGCGGTGATGAGGGGAGGCGAAAACCGCTAGTGTGGAGAAGAGGAGATGAAGAACCAACTATGGTACCATTGCTGCCGGTGTGGAAGAGAGGACATGACGAGTGATGATGAGGATGAGAGATTTTCTTGAATAAGGTTAAGGAAATCCCTATTAGTTGATGATATCATTAACAGGGCTAAAATAGTCTCAAAAATTTGTACGAACCACTAGGTGGCCATTTTCTTATTAATCTTCATAAAATTGATTAATCTTAGTATAACCTTAATTATTTGGTAAAAATCCCTATTTTTAATGAAATGCCCATGATCACAATTGTTTTCCCTTTTATAAAAGCATCAATAACCTCTACATCAATTTGGTTTTCCAAAATGAAATTAGAAAAAAAACTTACAATTGCACCTCTTAATGTGCCATAAATATCATAAACATTCCAATTATATTGTAATAGCTATTGAAAACGTTTTTAGATGTCAATGTTAATTTGTGAGGATGTCACTACAAAACTTTGTAACATGGGTTTTTTAATTTTTATTTTAGTTAATTAATTAATTAATTTTTCACTAGATTGGGATGCATTACAATACTTAGTGGGAAACGTACCCACCCAAGGATCCATCATTGAGTAGTCAACTGAAAGTTAGATGCCCACGCTACTGAGACATCAGTGCATTGGTGTAACATGGAGTTGCTTGTTGACATTAGAAGACATAAGAATTAGATACATAGGGGGTGACTACAATTAAAGATGAAAAGTGTGTAAGGATTTTTGTGTTGGCAAATTCATAAGTTGGAAAAAACTTGAGTCATTAGTGTTGTATTTTACATATCTTTGAGTATGGACAATGGGTTGAGTCGCGGGATACACTGAAGTGAAGAAATCGAAGAAAAATCGACAAATTCGGGTGATTTTCTACGGATAATATGGATTAAAAATGTCATATATCACAAACCAAGGATCGGATATGGGCATGCAACTACTGTCGGAAAGCTCGTTTCGAGCAAATTCCGTAGAGCCCAATATCGCCTCAATTGGAATTGAAACGAGAAAGTTATAGCCTCCGAAAGTTTGCATAAAAGTGTTAAAATTTCACCTCGGACAAAATCTTAATTCGACTAATCGGATCATTTATCCGACTGATAGGACAGGTGCAGAAAATTCGCCGACTTATGATTTTTCAGTACGATTTAAAGGGAAAATTGCCTGTTTCATCCCAGATCCTTTTTTTTTATTGAAATATACTTATGAGGTACGAAATTGGAGCTATAAAATTAGGTTCTCTCTTAACCCTAAGACAGAGATCTCATTGTTCTGGGTGGAAAATATACTTTGGAGATCATCTCCTCTAGAGTTTTTTTAAGAGTTGAATGGCTGAATTTTTACTTTATAAATCATTGTCTTTTACATCTCTAGTAGAAGATTATCTTCTAAATATAGAAAATCTGAGGAGTCAAGCTAACAACTAGAAAGCGTCTAGTTGATTAGATTTGTAGCAAGCAACGATAGGCGGTTGTTGTAAAGTGATTCTTTACAAAAGGTTGACATTGCAGAGTCATGCGGATGTCTGTAAGTAGCTTGTAACTGCGTGATAATCCATAGTGCTTGATTAATCGTCGAGGTTGGACTCGTGGTTTTTTTCTGGTTTGAGTTCTCACGTAAAATCTGTATCTTCTTATGGTGTGTGCTTATAGTTTGATTTATTTCCACTGCAGAGTTGATTTTTTGCACACATAATATTAAGATTAGCATTAATCCATTACAGAGGCTCTCCCCCAAAACACCTTCAAAGTGGATTTCAAAAACTAAAAATCAAATAACATTTTATATTAGAAAAAATAAAATTAAAAGAAGATGCTATTTGATATATATTTATGACTTAAGGTGGTCCTTACTAGCTCAGCTTTAGATCTTTAGCCTTTGGCTGGGGGTGATTTGATTTTGATGAGTAAGAAGTATTTCTTGGATGGTATATATATTGCTGCACATATATTAGCTGAATAATATAAGGGGTAAAAGCCGAACTTAAGGCTCTTGGAACATGCCCCAAGTTCAAACGATTCGGGGAAACATCCAATTGAAACAGTACTTACCATATCAAAGATAGAAAAACTTGCCAAAATACTCCTCTCATGGAGACCTATCACAGTAGTTATAAATACTACGTTTCCTCCTCTTAGAACTCCCTCCGTTCCTCCGTTTCTAGGGTTTCTATCTTTTTAGGGTTTTCCATCTCTTCCTCTCCTCCTCCTCTGCTCAAAAAACAAGAAAAAATCAAATGGCGATCTCCTTCTCCGATCTCCACACAGAGGCCGGCATCAAATCCCTCGATCAATTCCTCGTGGGAAAAACCTATATTTCTGGGTAATTTCTACATCTCCGTTCTCACTCGTTTGAGTTCAGATTCTCACTTTTTTTCATACCTTGATGTGTTCTTGCGTTTCATCTGGAGCTTTTGGCCGTAGATTTGCTCTTTCAAGCTAAAAGTCGCAATTTTTTGATCGATGTGATGAATTGCAGAGACAAGATCTTAATTTTAGCGTGCTTTTATGTACTGATTTGGATGCTTAATCTAAAGATCTTATAAGATAGCTTGGGTAGTTGTTTGATCTGTTATCTTTGCATCCTTTTGTGGGTACTTGTCTTTAAACGTTAAAAATTGTGTATTTGTTGTTTATATGATTTCTTCATGGTGGATTTGGGAATTCTAATCTTAAAATTTCTTGTATTATATTTTTCTTGTTTGATTGGTTATTTGATTCTTGGTTCAGATTATTGAATGTGGTGTTGAATCAGCACTCAGAAGTGGGGTCCTTTTTTGATTCAGATGACCTGTTTCTTACCCATAGGAGTTTTTAATGTTTTTAATCTTTAATCTTTACTTTGAGATGATGTGGGTTCCTACTCTTAGCTGAATATAGTTTCATCTTGTGAACTTTGGGATGTTCAGTGATCAGATCACAAAAGATGATATCAAGGTCTATGGAGCGGTGTTGGAGAAGCCCAGTGGAGGGTTTGCTAATGCGGCTCGTTGGTACGAGACTGTTGCTTCGCATCTGGCTGCAAGGTTTGTGGTCTTGCTGCTTTATTATCGTCTGATAGTTTGACATTCTGTAAATCATGACCAGCAATCAGATAATGATGTACCAGTACAAATACCAAATTTTAGGTTGGCAATCAAACCTGTTTACCTGGTCGCCCCAATGACACAGCCTGTGAGATTCAGTTATGGGTCTTGCTGACAGTGACTCTGGGTTTTATCCATAGCCATTATTTTGAACCTGCTGGTTTCTGGTTCAGTTGACTGCATTTATACCTAAATGGGTGCAAGAGTATGGAAGTAATCATGCTGGGGTTGGATCAGGTCCAACGTGCTCCCACACCATCACAAGCATAATGTACAGGACGAGGCCCAACTCATTAGGCTCAACTGGATCCTGACTAGACAACATGCCCAACTCAGACCAATTGAACTATTATGTATCATCAATCATTTGTATATGCATATTCATTATGTACGTTAACATTAATCTAATATGTTACCAAAAACTTGGTGTATATCACCGTATATTATATATGATATGTTGTGAGGGAAGTGATAACGTAAACCTTTCCACTAATGTCAGTGCTCAAATTGTGAATCTATGCATCTAGGGCCGCTTTTTAAAGATCTAAACTGATCACTTTACACTTAAGCCCATTTCTATCCAAGTGGACCCATTATCTGCTTTCACTGGAGTGCCACTCACTATTGGGTTGAGAAAGAAGGAATCAAGTAATAATCAATGATTATTTTGATATTTTCAATAAAACAGATTTTTGTAATACAATAGGGCCTACTTTATATGGATCCAAACCTTCTGTTTTGATGTGTGGTTAGTTCATCCAATCACTTCATAAAGTTTTGCTTTGATTGGTGTGATTTTTGCCATTGTATTGGGTCATTATGCTTTAATTTTTTTTATAATTGCTTGCGATCAAACGCTCAATATTTCTTATAATGCAGTGAAATTTTAGGCACTCAGCAAGCTGGAGATGATGGTCTGAATGGATTATCTGGATGTTTCATATGTTAGCCCATCATCATGGAAAAGACTCAAAATTTTCAAAAAACAGTTATACATTGTGGGATTCAATAACCTTTTTTTATTTTTTAATTACCTGTCCAATTGTCCAATTTTTCAAGAACCAGTCAAAGTCATGCACTTACTTTGCATATCAATTTCTACTTTAAAATGAAAATCCATTTTTTTCATTTTAGATATCATGCTGAATTGATGAATGATAGATTTTTGGGATTTGCTGAATTGAACACCCTTACGGGTATCAGATTATAATGCATTTACCACACCCATGCATTGTAATTGCTGAAACTGGCTGTGTGCAGCTCTCTAAACTTAGTTAGGCGTGGTTTTTTTTTTCCCTCCCTGGGCCTAATTCTAACCTGATTTGTTTACAATTGACCAATTTTGAGTCAACTTAGGATCCCATTGAGTCGCACTAACTTAGCCTAGTCTCACCATTTGATTTAGTCAAGTTGGACTTGGCACTTACCTTGTTCATCACCAATAACTAGATTGAACACCATATTTATTGCCCCCTAATAAATCTTTGTGTCAGAGAGGTTTAATTTGGAGATTTAGAAGCTATGATGCATAGATACGGTGAGGATACGATAGGGAGACAGCATGGATATGGAAGGGACCCGGATTTTACACATAAAAGGTGAAGTGTCAGATACGATACGACACGATTCGTTGTCCATTTTGAAGTATCCGTGCATCATAGTTTAAAAGTATGCAAATGCATGGGCCCCAAATTAAAATCAATTACTTGATTTAGTACCATGTTCCAATATATGGTTTATGTGGAGATCCTGATACAGGGTTTTAGAAACATGTTTTTTTTTTCCTGAGCAATTTGCAACTGAACGTGTTTGTGTTTTTACTCCATCTTTACATGTATTGATATTTTCTTTTAATATATTATTGTCAGATTCCCTGGACAAGCAGTTGGTGTGAAATTTGCTGGCCAAGTATCTTCTGCTGCAGCTGCTCCAGCTGTCGAAGTTAAAAAGGTCCTCTTCTTTACTTGATGTGATTCAACTTCCTAGTCTTCTATTGTGGAACACAGTAAGGGGCAATTTCGTGAACTGAAACCATGGGCTACTTCTTGGGTTTTCGTTAGATCCAGGTCTGCCCCAATCCGTGTTGGCCTAAGTTCTATAATTGAGGATTTGGATTGTTCAACACGCCCAACCTGTTGTGCCTGGACCCCAGGTAAGGGTTATGGTCTAAATCCCTACAGGCTGGACTTAGGCCTTGGGATCCAATGCTGCTAGAGTATTCTAGCAACACTACTCTTGATAATAAATATAATGTGATGTATTTAGAGAAATGATTGGAAACAGGCCGATAAGGTGTGGGATTCATCCTGCCATATTTCTTATCAAGTAGGCTCGAAACTAAGCTGTAGGGTTCATGTCAGACCCAGATTTGGACTTGGGCCCTCAATCCTTATTTGTGCCTGGACTTTTGCCAAAGTATGTTTAGCTCACTGCTAGCCCTTTCCCTATGCGTTGTAGTGTGGGAGTATATATTTTATAATATGTTTTTTCTATATATTAATACTATGTTTTTACTATCTGATAAAATGTTAAAGGCAAACCAAAATGCAACCACTGACCTGACCACCCTTTTCTTACTTCCTAGCATTCTGCTGTTGCAGTTTGCAATAATTTTGCTCCATCATTCTACTATATTGCATGGCCGTGGACATTACTTGTCTTTTTTTTTTTTTTTTGCCTTTCTTTTTTCTTTTTTCCAAAGTACATTTAGTATTTCTCAAGACAGTAGCTATTGCTTTGGTTTGTTGCCATATGAATCGGGAGTCTTTTTGTCTACCACTGGTAATTGCAGCCTGAACAAGTGGAGCCAAGACTTTTCTTTGGTCTGTTTGTCAATTGGGTCTAACATTTAGTCATCTATTCGGCCTCTAGGTCGAAAGCTCGGTCTATAGGTTGAAAACTAGCCTGGTCTGTATCTATCTGTTTGGCCTATCGCCTTGCACTTACCTTTTGCAATATTTATGTGGCCAGCCTCTTCAGCTATTGGAGGTTAAAATTAGTCTTGGTTCCATTCTTTTTCAGCTATCGGGCCACATTTTTTTGTCCACCAGTAGTCATGGGTGGTCTGGGAGCTGGCCAAAAAAATTCTATAATAGTCTATTATGTAAAATTCTATAATAGTCTATCATGTAATGGGTCTAACACTTAGGTGTTTATATACAGTGTATAGTAGAAAGTTGGGTCACAGTGTATAGGTAGTAAGTTGGGCCTGAACCGGCTTATGCAAAATTTTGTGTACCTATGTGTTAAATTTGTTGGTTTGTGCTAGATCTCTGGGCCTATTGTCAGACCTTTAAGTGTATTAAAAAGGGCAATCAAGCCTCTTCAGATGCGGGTGAGAAAATATGTCCTGGCTCCAGCCCCAAATCCAGCCTACAATGGGCCAGTATCAGCTGGGTCCCCATCTGATCATCCTAATTTTTTCTTTTTACTAAAATCCTTTACACCTGGCAGGATGCTCCAGCGGGAGACGATGATGATGATGATTTGGATCTCTTTGGTGATGAGACAGAGGAGGAAAAGAAGGCAGCAGAGGAGAGGGAGGCTGCTGTTAAGGCGTCTTCCAAAAAGAAAGAGAGTAAGGCTTTTTAGATTTGTTCTTTGGTCATAAACTCAGCTGTTCAATTTTTGGGACATGCAGTTTGTGTATCTTCTGTCTATTAACTACATTATCCCTCTTTTAAAAAAAAAAGGGAAAAAACGTTATCCTGACCTTTCAAAATGTTTTGCCATATCTGCGAGGGAAGTTGGCTAATATGCATCTCTATACTAAGAATTCCCCTCTTTTTGGCACTTTAAATGCATGGGCTTCAGGTGGGAGGACATTGGAGATTTTTCTGAATTCACCTCTGGAATATTTCTTACCTGTTTCCGAAAGAGGTCGCATCTGCATTGTGCCTTCCACCTGATGCAAAGCTTGGATGTTGCATGGATATATCTTTTCCATAACTATATCACACATTCTGACTTGCCTAGGGTATATTACAAACATCACCAACCTGGTCGGCACAAAAGATTATAAATTCTGGAAGAGAAAACGATGAGTAATCATATGTGCATGTTAGGCTCCTCTTGCCATTAGTTTTTATCAAGTAGAAATTTGGTAGAACTTGTGCAATTCATCTTTCCAACTAAAATGTGATATAACTTGTGGAAGTGTGTTCTCTGGTTGGTTTTGGAAGCTGTTTGCACCGTACTCCAACTAGCTGGTTATTAATTTTCAGAACCTCGGGCCTTGAGGACCATTGCTAAAATCTGTGCTGTTCAAGGGTTTGTGATTGTGATTTATCAGTTTGGTTTGGACAATTATATGTTTAGATCAGTAAAGAACAATAATTCAGAAGATAAGTTAGAAACTAAGTTGCTATTTTTCTTCTCTTTAAATTGCTGTGCCAGGTTGATTAAGGTTGCCAATTTCTCAAAGGTCAACTCTAGTTTATAATATTTGGCAATTGTTTCCACCCATTTTTAATAATGTTTTCTTTTTCTTTCCTTTTTTTTTAAATTGAATTGAAATGGAGCTTTTTTCTGTTTAGGTTTTTTGCACTGATGTAAATGAGAGTATCATTTCAGGTGGAAAATCTTCTGTTCTTTTGGATGTGAAGCCTTGGGATGATGAGACGGACATGAAAAAGCTGGAAGAGGCGGTTCGCAGCGTTGAAATGGCAGGCCTCCTCTGGGGTGCATGTAAGTCAACTTCTAATTTTTATTATATTTGTTGCTATATTGGAGACTTGAACTCCCGAACTCGATGCTTTCGGCGTCCATAATTTGGATGTGTTATGCATTTTCCTTGGAACTCACTATACCCCACTAATCATTAAATTGTATTGCAGCAAAACTTGTTCCTGTTGGTTATGGCATAAAGAAACTTGTGATCATGATGACCATTGTTGATGACCTTGTCTCCGTTGACAATCTCATTGAGGATCACCTCACGGCGGAGCCTGCAAATGAATACATACAGAGTTGTGACATTGTTGCCTTCAACAAAATCTAAGATCTGTTTCCTGCAATATCCCTAATTTTTTCCCTTAATTAAACACTGTTTGCTAGTTGCTTTTCCATGGCGTTTTAGTGTTTTTGTAGTTGAATTTCCATCGAGTGTCAAGTGGATGTAAGCTTTAGTAGGTACTGGGTGTTAAGAGCACCTCTTTGACATAATTTTTCAAAATTGTTATTTAAAGTTCTTGCGTTTAAGTATTTGGATTATGGTGTATGTCCTGCAAAACAGGTGCCCAAAATGCATAATGCTTTCTTCTAAGACCCAACTAAACACAACTTCATTGGAAGGGCATTAAGTTGAGTTAATCGTGCGAGAGGCTCAAAGGTTTTTTTATTTTATTTTATTTTGTCAATCATAACCCTTCAGCCCAGTGGTTTGGACCCAACTGCCCCAAAGTTATATAATTGGATCCTCTCCTCTTCCTTTTGCGTGCAGGCGAGCTTATCGCCAGTGTGTTGGTTAAGACTCTGAAGGGTCCGGCCACCTTGGCCGAAATTGTTTAATACAATGGACGATCACAGTGGATGGGGTGTTAAATTCGGTTTTCTAGGCATCTGTAAGAGTTTGAATTGATGATGGGTGGACCTTACAAGTAAAACGGCTGTGAAAAAAAATTTTTTTTTTTTTTAGTCTTTTCTTTTCTTTTAGACCAAGGCTATCCTTCTTTGTCAACTGAGCCTTTGGACTATTGGCCTCTAGCGTAGTAGTTATCGGATTGTGACAATGAAGGACTATTTTCAAGGCTCAAATGCAAGCCACCGCCTTGACTAGAGCTATTTTAGTGAACTCTAGTCGGTTTGAACACAAGTGAATTTTCTACTGGATTTTAGGGTTTTCATGTCGCGCAGTGTAGTGCAATTTTTGTTGATCCACACCTTCACAGGGTGGGGCCCTATCCATCCAAGGGACTGGGATCCATACGTAGGTAGAGGAGCCTGCAAAGTTGCGGATCGATACTTGAGTGGGATTACCGAGCAACCCTATATCTGTGTTACCTGACAAGGACTTCTTGCGTTTATCCTAGTGACTCAGTTGAGCTTGTGAGGCTGGGTGCCCACCTCAGATGAAAGGGTTTTGGAGTATTGGTGCCCTCAAGATCCACCTTGCTTTCTAATAAAGGCTACTCTTTGGTTTGTGTGAGATCATGTGAGATTATCTGAATATCCCAGTATCCACAATAGAAATAACCAGATCTGAAAGCCCTTTTGGAGTGAAGAAAGTATTCGTGCGTAAATTCAAGTGGATGTGCATTCCAATCTAAAATCCTACATCGGATCACGATATGCGAATCTTACTTTTTTATGTATAAAATTCGTGTGCTTGCCATGTATATAATGTGTCTTTTCGGTATGCAAGGCCATGAAAAGACTTGGCATGGGGAGTTAATAGTTGACTTAAATTATTAAAATAAAAGGCAAGCCAGGAAAGAGGACGGTGTCCACAATCTTCAAAAATTTTGGACCTTTTTTAATTTGTGCTTTGCCTTGCGGCTTCAGGGAATTTGATCATGTGAGACCTATTCTTATGTAACTGTGTGAGAGCTTTATATGGGATTCACTTATGGGTATCACTTGGAGATAAGATAAGGGGAGATAAAAGGATTTATGTGAAACTATGGAGGAGATGAAAAGATTTATGTAAAACTATTTTCAATATCAAGTTTGTCTCCGATTATATGTCTTCAATCCCTTTATTCGTGGCTCACAAATTCAGTTTATTTTGATCGGTACACAGTCGATCTAGCGGTCCAATAAATCCAGATTTAATAGAAACTTGGGGCGTGTGACTATTGGGGGGTCATTGTGTATTGCAATGTTTAAATTTGGTGATAAATAAACCCCACGTAAACTTCTTATAAAAAAAATGGTGGTTCTCACAGGATTATTACCCCATAGAAAATATTGATAGATGGAAAGATTGAAGACACATTCCAAGCAACCTCCAGGAGCTGACACCTCTTTCTTCTTTCTTTCTTTGTGTTCGATGATTGTTAAAATGCATATTGGTGCAACTGCACACAGTTCTAATGAGTCTGAGACTTAAAGCCTCACGGCTTGCCTTTGAACTTAGAACACTTCCATCAAACTTGCTTCCAGGGTTGACTCGGCTAGATTCAGGCAAAGTCATGTTTCCGAGTTTTTAAACTATGGTTCAGATTGGTAAGTGGCCCACTTGTTGGTTTTCATGAGAAGCTTGTGTTCCAACGTTTGATCCATGAAAATGGTGGGTCAGCAAAACAGGTGGGTCAATGGAACACCCTTTTAATGTGGAATGCTTCGTGAACAAAAATCAAAGAAATTTGCACCATCCAATCAAGATGTAAATACCATGAAGGTGGGAGAAATAAAAGTTAATATTTGTTTCAAGTAATTGAATGAATTCTTGAAGGAGATGTTTGATAATTTTATTTCGAAGTTAAGTTAAAGTCATCTTTCATTTCAAAACACAAAAAACTGAAAAAATTAAATAAAAATACCATATTTAAAAAAAATTCTTCTACTGTTTTACACCAAAAAGTCAAATAATTACTTTCTCTTCCGACTGACAAAAAATATCTACTTTTAACACAAAAGGTCAAAAAGCCATGTTTTCTCTTTACCAAAAGACAAATCGTATAATTAGATTGATTTAACCCTTCTCATTTTTGTATTCTTTGAAATAACTATTCACCTTGCTTCACTCACCCAAATAAATTAATAAACAACCCTTGAGGAATGCCTATATGATGTATTTTTATGAATGGTTTAAAATGAATAATTAGAAGTGGATATTCAAAATGACCATCAAATAACCCTCATGCTAATGGAAATTGAATAAAGAGAAGATAGAAAATGAAATCCGAGCCATCATCATCTTAATAACTTGAATACAGGAAAAGTAAAGGTCCCCTCCACATCTATATCGTTCATTTGAAAAAAAAATTTCTAAGTGTTCTATAAAAGAAATAAGCAGCTTCCATGTGAGCCCAAATCCTCAAAATAAATGCTTCAATTTAGAGAAATCCGGACCTAATGGAGTGGAACTTCACAATGGCCCTCCTTGAAAATTTAAGCCACTCAGATAAATGCCTCCCACTGTATGGCATAACTTTATATTTTACTACAAGATGAGTTGGCCCCACAATAAGATTAACCATTTGATTAAAATTGTGATTAATAAAATTTCATGCATATTCAATAATCATGTTTTCTTATACTAAATTGTCAAGATTATTCAGATGCCACTCATCCATCCAACTAATCTGAGCTTTTTAGACCCTCGTTCTAGAAATCCATACAAAACTACATCCTAGAGTGAGGCTTTCTTATCTGTTTATATTAGGTTTTGGGGGCATGATGTGGGTCCTCCAGATCCACCTTGCTCACTAAGAGAGATCATTCATTCACTGGTTTGTGTGGGTTTAGTGGTACCAATCAATCAGTGTCTCCTTATCTGAATATCCAATGTCTACATTATGGAAAATAAACCAAGTCTAAATCTATTTTGGGTCGAGAAGAAATTCAGATCTAATTCAAATTTCCAATCCAAAGGTCCCGATCCGGACCATCTATGGCCATCTATTATAAAAGATTATGTTTTGAAGGTCTACAAAGAGCTTGGATCATATCAAATAAGATGTTTCAAGGGGCTAAAGAGTGCTTGGATCATATTTCTGCATTGAATGTCTCAAAGCCTAAACCATATTGCCATTTTCAATGCTTTGCTACATCATCATCATCATCAAAGCTTTATCCCAACTATGTTAAGATCGGCTACATGAATTTTATTTCTTCAATGCCTTCTTACGTACCGAACAAATTCATTTTGAAGAATGCAAATAGAACCATAGGATAAGAGTGAAAGAGGTGTTCATTTGAATGGGGTCTCAAAGGGTGCGGGGGCTATGATAAGCAAAATAAGCAAAGAAACGTATTTAACACTTTACTTTCCATGTGTATAATTTGGGTACGTATCATCTCCTGATGCGTACCTGTGGAGTGTGTAGGATGATCACAAATGTGGGTTGCTATTTTAAAGGGAATCGTTTGAATGATATGAGGGCAGAACTACACTGAGAAGTAGGGCTGTCAAAGGGCCTGGCCCGGGCCGGGCTTAGGTAAGCCCTTATCCTACCCTCACATGTGCGGGCCAGGCCTAACTAAGCAAAAGCCCTCGACTTTTACGGCGGGTCTATAATTTTTAGGCCCTTACCCAACCCTCAAGGGCTAGGGCCGGGCTAGGGCCGGGCCGGGCCAGGGCCAAAAGAAAGGGAAATTCTTTTTCTTTAATGGAAATAAATCTTTTATATGCAACAACCTATGCCACCATCACTAACCAACTTTCTACAAACCCTCCTCTTTTGCCTGAGCTAGGGATCGGGAATGTAATGCAAAAGACAGCATGGAGGAGTTAAAAACTTTTTTTTAAGGCATTGGTGGTGGGATAAAATCATTTTTACAATATAAAACATAAGGTGGATAATAATAATTCTATAAATGATAATAAATATATAACAAATAACAATAATTCTTTATTTAATTATTTAATCTACTTTTAGAATATCTAAAAGACCATCGAATGTATTACATCATTGTGTTACTGCGTACGTATCCAATCTTATGTGCAAATTAAGACTTTTACAGTGTCAGACTTTAAACAACTCCTATATTGATCAAATACTCTTCCTCCCGTACTAAATGTTGATTCAGAAGCAACTGTAGAAATAGGAATTGCTAAAATGTCACAAGCTATTCTAGAGATAACTGGATATTTTGTTGAATTAACTTTCCACCAATCCAATATATTGAAATTTTCAAATTTATCCCTTGGCTCCTCCAAATAACAATCTAATTCCGATTTTTCCTCTACAACTATCTGAGTCATTTGTTCCTCAAAAGCTAAAAAATCATCTTCAAATTCATTAGATTTCTTTACCAAATCAACTTTATCCATATTTGACAATGTTTTGGTAGGTGCATCATAAACCAAATCATCTTCAAATTCATTGTGGATATTATATATTTTATATTAAAATTTAATAAACAACGGGCCGGGCCGGACCCCCTCGGGCCTAATTAGTCAAGCCTAAGCTCAGCCCTCTATATGCGGGCTTTTAAAAATAAAGCCCTACCCTACCCTCGGGCTTTAAATGAAAAAAATAAGCCCTCGTTTTCAGGGCTTTTGTGGGCCGGGCCGGGCCCCCTCTTTAAAAGGCCGGATTAACAGCCCTACTGAGAAGGCCATGTCAGGGAAGAAAACGATGTCCACGTTCTTTTTAAATTTCTTACCATTCATTTTTAATGCCCTGCCCCGTCAATTGTGCAATTAAAAAGGCTGATGGATGGAAAGATGGAGGACTCAGTCCAAGCAACCTCCAGGTCAAGTCAAGTCTCTTTAGTTCTAGAATTATGTTGGGATTGGTGAGTCGCCCACTTGTTGTGGGAAGCACGTGTTCCCACGTTTGAGTCACGGCAATGGTAAGTCTAGCATTTAGATAATCTCGTAAAAACAGGTGGGCCTATTCTCATTGGTTTTCTTTTCAAAAATAGCCCGCCTATGATCCATCATTGTATGCCCTCACTTGACCATTCAGCAGTTACACATCACTGGATTCAATTAAAATTTTAAACAAAAACAATTTTTCTGCAAACAAAAAAATAAGAGTGAAAATTGTGAAAATACTTTTTCTAGCTATATTAAAATCTACATTTAATGCAACAGCTTTTCTGCAAATGATGCAAAAATGGGTTAAATTTGACACATTCCATAGAAAAGATTTTTCTATTGGCGTTGGAAGAAATATTTTCCAGAAAAGAGGAATCCCTCAAAGGAGGAAAAAGTCCAAAAAACTTGGTTCCCAAACATGCACAAAAGTGATGTGAAACTTCCTATAATTTTCGCTGCTACCTCCTATCCATGTGGCTAAACACCCTTTTTTCCATAGAGGGATCTTACTGTGAATAAGAATAAAAGAAATTTGCACCATCAATCAAAATATAAATAGGATGATGGAGGAGCAATATAAAGTAAGATCATACTTGTGGAGGGTCATTTCCACGAAAGCAAAACTCCTATTTCTGCTCCATATTATTGTTTCTGACGGGAGACCTTTTGTCAGACTGGTAAAGTATGAAGCACACAACTACAAAAAGATAACAAAAGGAAACCATGTGATCAATATGGTGTCTCCTACCCCAATTTAACCCAACACAAATAGTGGACCCAACAACACTGATTTTGAACCTTTGGGTTGCAAAGGAGTACACCCCAGTATAGTTTCCAACCACTGCTATTATTGATCATGATCTCCACCACTTTCCAACATTTGGGCCCAATAACAACAATAGCCATAGCAAATGAGCAGTTGAGTTGTAAAATATCTCAACTCTTTTAAAATAGGGAAATATTCATGTACATATGTCCTTCACAAAGGAACTATGCATACTCCTCTATGGAGCTTATGGTGGACCCCATCAAGGGATGAGACCGAAGGGGATGGAAAGATTCATGCAGGATCACCCTACATACCAAGTTTTGCCCTAATCACATGTCGTTCATCCCTTCATCCATGACCCACAAATTTATTTCATTTGAATCGGTGGATAGTCGATCCAACGGTCCAATAAATTCGAATTTGATCAAAAATTAATAAACGGATTTAATTTAAGAGGGTTATGTATGTAGCCCATTTGGATAGACCATACAATGGGTCTCACATAGAATTCTCATGAAAAAAATGGTAAAAAACTTATGCACATGAATATTTTCCTTTAAAAAGAAAAAACCTCCACCCAACAAGGTGAGCACCACTCGTAAGAATACTAGTAGGGCCCAACCAATGATTCATCCAAGTAGATAATAAAATAAGTACCCCATGTAATAGTCACCGCTCCAAAATTTGATATCCATTCAAATAGGTTAAACTGTTGGACCGGATTTGCACTAAGTTTGAATGGCAAAAACATTGTTTACTATCGATCAAATATGTCACTATAAATGGACTGGTGAGAGAAGGTCTTTCGATCCCTTCTGATGCCATCTCGGAATGGGCACCTTAATGGGCCCAAAAAAAAAAAGTGGGTATCACCGTACCAAAGGAGCGTGGCGGAGGGGGCCCTCACTAAAAAAAAGTTAGGCAAACTACTTATAGACAAGATTAACTCTTTATCTATAACTAAAAAAGATACAGACAAAATGTGGGCCCCACTTTAAGGCCAGTGCTTATCTGGAGGGTCACCCCTAACAAATGCTTTAAATATCTCACTTGCTATTTCCAACCCCTAAAATCTAGGGTTTTGGGTGATCGATTCTTCTGCAAAATCTAGGTACGGAAGCGTCCGCCCCCTTGTCTTGATCTTGTTTCTTTCAATTTCCCTGTTCTTCAGATTGTTCTCATCTGTTTGATCTGCTGGTGAAACCATGCTGCTTGTGATCAGATCTTCCGATCTGGAGCGATCTTGCCGTTTTTCGCTTCGATCCGTTTGAATTGGTTCTCTATGTCATCTGAAGTTGATAATTTGGTGATGTATGGTGCTGTCGATCTTTTTGGCTTGTTTGATCGTTGTTTACTGTAGTTTTTGGATAACTTGATCTGTTTGACTAGGATTTTTCATGATCTATTGGTCAAGATTTGGGATTTTATGGTTTTCAGTTTGGTTTTGCTTGCATTTAGGTTTTCTAAAGGGTCTATGGTTGAGTGTTGAGTGTTATCTTCAAGATTCATTTGGGTTTTTGTATTGATTTTTCTTGCACAGACACACGCGCACAAAAGGCTGTGATCACCTCATGATAATTGAATGGGTTAGATAGATGTCTGGGCTTTATGGGTTTTGCTTAGTAGACCCTAAACATGACAATTGCCTACTGCACAGATGGTTTGGATTTGGATCACTTGATAAATAGCAAAAGGTTTAGTGGAAATGGGAATTTGGTTGGATTGATTGTTTTCTTCTCAACTGTGTTGCCTTCTGTTGAGGATATGGTTTTCATTTGCTTGTTTATCATTTGCATTGATAGCTTTTGAGTGGACTTCTGGCTGGGAATAAAGGAAGGAGCTGAGGGTTCCAGTTTTGGTCTTTGATAGGAATTGCATAGAGAAGAAGAGGAATGTCAAGCAGTGGAAATACACATTGGTGTTACCTATGCAGTCGCGCGGTTTCTCTCCTGGGGCGAGATGTGGTCTGCCCTCGCTGCGATGGAGGATTTGTGCAAGAATTGAATGAGATGGAAGGCATGATTAGCCCTCTTGATTATCTTGGGGTTGATCCTGACTTCAATAGGCAACAGAATTTTGGAAGATTTTTTGAAGCTTTGTCAGCACTGATCCGCGGTGGTGCAATCCTTATTCGGATTCCCAACGATGGTGGGATTGAAGTGCTGATCAATGGGGGTGCAGGTGGTGGAATGCGGCATGCCAATGTCAGTGACTACGTCACAGGCCCTGGATTGGAGGAACTGATTGCACATCTTGCTCCAAATAATCATCACGGTCCTCCTCCAGCTCCGCGATCTGCAATTGATGCCATGCCAACCATAAAGATCACTCATCGACATCTGCGCGGAGACTCTCATTGTCCAGTTTGTAAAGAGAGATTTGAACTTGGCTCTGAAGCACGGGAAATGCCATGTAACCATATTTACCACTCTGATTGTATTGTTCCATGGTTGGTGCAACACAATTCATGCCCTGTTTGTCGCCATGAAATACCACCCCATTGGTGTTACCTATGCAGTCGCGCGGTTTCTCTCCCAGGGCGAGATGTGGTCTGCCCTCGCTGCAATGGAGGATTTGTGCAAGAATTGAATGAGATGGAAGGCATGATTAGCCCTCTTGATTATCTTGGGGTTGATCCCGACTTCAATAGGCAACAGAATTTTGGAAGATTATTTGAAGCTTTGTCAGCACTGATCCGCGGTGGTGCAATCCTTATTCGGATTCCCAACGATGGTGGGATTGAAGTGCTGATCAATGGGGGTGCAGGTGGTGGAATGCGGCATGCCAATGTCAGTGACTACGTCACAGGCCCTGGATTGGAGGAACTGATTGCACATCTTGCTCCAAATAACCATCACGGTCCTCCTCCAGCTCCGCGATCTGCAATTGATGCCATGCCAACCATAAAGATCACTCATAGACATCTGCGCGGAGACTCTCATTGTCCAGTTTGTAAAGAGAGATTTGAACTTGGCTCTGAAGCACGGGAAATGCCATGTAACCATATTTACCACTCTGATTGCATTGTTCCATGGTTGGTGCAACACAATTCATGCCCTGTTTGTCGCCACGAAATACCACCCCATTACTCTGGTGGTGTTCAGAGGTCTAGTGCTCATAGTTCTAGTGGTGGGGGCAGAAGCAGTGGAGAGGAGAGTCATGCAAGAACCAATCCATGCTCGTTGGGACCATTTCATGCAAGAACCAATCCACGCTCGTTAGGACCATTTCGTTCTGGTAGAGGCAGCTCAGCTCCTGTTGAGGAGGAGAGTCATGTAAGAACCAATCCATGCTTGTTGGGACCATTGCGTTCAGGTAGAAGCAGCTCAGCTTCAGTTTACGAGGAATGCCATGAGATAAATTATGAAGGATGGCCCTTTGATTACTAAGGTTGTTCTTTTGGCCTTGCTCAGTTTTTTTGTTGCGCTTGCTTGGTTTTGTGAATGTTGTTTGATGGGGCCAGTGCCTCTGTAGCATCATCACGTATGTATAATGAGTTATGATCTGTTGCATCTGTAATGCTTGTTTGCTGCCAACAAATTAAGTGGTTTTATTCCTCAACACACTCATGCCCAGGTATCAATCACTGGTCCTCAAATTAGAGTCACTCCTTGACCATTAATTAGCCCGACGGCAATCAAGCAACACTTGGAGAGAAATGGTCCACCTATCAAGCAGGGCCCGCCATAAGAAACATTGCTTTGTGTAAAACCCGCAGGATCCAATGAGGCTAAAAAGCATTTAGGGTGCTGCTGCTAGTTGCTACTATGCAGTTAATTCAACTTTTGCACGCAATATCAAGCAAATTCAGATGTCATTGATGCATCCTTCTCTACAAGAGTCATGTTTGATGAAGGATCAGAGCCGTTCGGAAATTTGGCCTTTTCCATGCATGGATTATGATTAAAAGCGGGATATCTGTAGAGCAATCACTAGCGGCTTCGATTACTGGCTTATTGCCAACATGTCTGACGAGGGCACACATGTCCTAAAGCCTAGGATCCTATGCCCTCATATTTAAAATAGAAGTGCACATGATAATGGGGAAAGCCTCACGACGATGATGATTATTATAATGCCGACAATCTTTCTTTTCTTTTTCTCTTTTCATAGAAACATAGATTTACTTAGCCCAAACAGTTAATACAGGGAAAAGATTTACTAGGCAATTCATTCCTCCATTGAAAGGTCAGCAAATCTGTCCAAAGAACATACTATTAGAACAGTTTCTTATCCAAGTGGTAAAAAGCAGCAGTTCTCACTTGCCATCTACGGTTGTGGGCTACTTTCCAACTTCAATGGACTGCCTTTCCATGTGTGGGCTTTCTCTTCGGTCCCAACCCCTTTGGCTGGAGTGGACCTCCTTTCCATGTATAATGGCTTTCTCTTGGGCCCCAACTCCTTTGGCCAGAGTAAAGAAAAAAAAAAGATACTATGATATCTACACTCGGGATTTCTACGCATAAAAATCAAGACACAATACATATCCTCCATCCAGTAGAATCATATATAAATTAGTCATTATTAACTACTTTTAACATTTCTTTATAAAAAGTTGGTATAGGGATTACTGCTTTATTTTATCAGTTTGTAAAAAGGGACCCATTGATGAAGGCTGAACCTGATGCATGTCCCATTGAACCTCAATCCAAAAACCGTGATACCAAAAATTCTTGCAAAAGTGCACAAGGAGTGCTGGGCTTGGGCTGCCACAAATAGTCACGTCATATGTACATTAGAAAATGAATCCTCCAATGAAGAACCATATCTTTAGTACGGATAGTAGATCTGGGCCCTTATTCGTTTACACTCGGGACTCGGGAGACATTATTTGTTCCGATTTCGGTGCAGCTAGGGGCTGGAAATACCTAGCCTGTGACAACTGTAAAAGCAGCCCTAACAGGAGCAGGTTTAGGTCACCACTGAAACCCAACCCATTGCCATCCGAAGTCCAGATGTAGTGGAGATGTCTCTCACTTTCATACAATTTCATTCTAGAATGATCAAAGGTAGCTGATTAGTCATTTCCTACCAACACCAAAACTATTGGCTGGTCAGTGGCCTTTTCAATTCGCCCTTTCAGTAGGAGCCCATTGATTAGAAATCCTACAAAATCAATAATAAGCAAAACAGATAGGGCTCCAAGTATATTACACATGCACAAGCATTAAGATCCAAGTCCCCGACTTGGTATAGACTGGGGGCACGTGTACCTGTGCTGCGTCCGGGCCCACATTGCCTTTCAACAAGAAGACGGGTTTAGGGTCTAGGTCTACAATGAACCCAAACTGTTTTGCAAAAGATCACATGGCTCGTTCCTCCATAACATATACCTACCACCACCAAATTAGTAGTAGCACATACAGAATCACCGAACATAAAAAACTCGTAACGCAAAACAAAGCATAACATATTGCAGTCTCCTTAATACTGAATAGGGAACTCATCAAACCATAAATAGTACATCACTAGTTCACCACATTAAGAAAACTTCTCACTAGTTAGTCAGCTCCATGATGGCAGTGACAATGTCACCATCTGCAGCCTTTAGTGCCTTCACGGCCTTGCTCCTTGAGACTCCAGCCTGAGTCATAACCAACTCTATGTCCTTTGGCTCAACACCTGTCTCATCCACATCTTCTTCCTCCTGAGCCATGGCAGATGATTCAGGTTTTGAGATCACATGGCTGAGATCAGGTGCCTTGAACTGTTCTGCAGCCTGTGCCTGCAGCTGTGAGCTCAAGTCCTCAATCTTTGCCTCACCAAATACAACGTATGTGTCTGAAGCCGGGCTCTTAAAGACATCTGGTTTTGAGATGACAAAGAGTATCTGAAAACAAAAAAAAAAACATGAGATGACAAAGGGTATCTCATCCTCATCATCATCATCATCATCATCATTAAAGCCTTATCCCAACCATGTTGGGGTCGGCTATATGAATTCTATTTCACAAAGGCTATCTGAGAGGAAAAAATAAACAAACAGCGTGCAAATATGTACACACACACACACAAATAAACATGAGATAACAAAGAGTATCTGAGAGGACAAAATAAACAAACAGCGTGTAAATACGAGTGCAAGCACTCACGCACGCACAAATAAATATGAGATGACAAAGAGTATCTGAGAGGAAACAAGAAACAAACAGCATGTAAATATGTACACAGAGAGAGAGAGAGAGATGGCCAAGGCAGACAAAGGCCTTTGCCCAGTTCGTTGAAGCCTGGATTTCGATTGGGTTAAGCAGGGAATTCTGCAATTTTTATAGCCAGCCGATCGCCAGCCATACCCATTGTTTATACAGTTTTGGGCCTATGGAATTCAAGAGAAATTCCCATCACTTTCTAGATGCTATACCAACTGCTTGTAAAGGAAAAGTGACCAACATTGTGGATTTCTGCTCACTTTGCAAGGAGGAAATATGTTAGCCATTAACTCAATCACATTGATTGAACAATCTAGCTCTTTTTCAAGAGGATCTTTCCCATATCAAAGAAAAGGCAAATGCAAGATAGCCCTTTGGTTGACCTTTTTTCCTTAACCATCTACATTCAAATTTCCTCAAACAAATAGTTAGATGAGTGATTCAAGTCCTCTAGGGAAGGGGTACCCAAAAACAAGGCCTCTAGGCAAGGCCTATCATCTTGCAGATATCTACCTCAGATTCAGTAATGCATTATTAATATTGAAATAAGCCAGTCCTCAATTAAAACAGCTAAATAAAATCTGTTAAGCAGTTGGGTTCTACCTTGAGTGGAAAAAAAATAAAATATTCAGATTGTAACCTCAAATGGAATAAACAGATTGACATGCATTCACTGTCACCCGTTGGTATGACTTCTATTCCAACCACTCATTCGTAGTATCAAAGAATCAAGTCTGACAACCAATAACCACCCACCAGCAAGATTTTTAGCAATCCATCTACAAAGCTTCCAAAAGTAACAGAATAGTTATCTTAAGTAGGTGTTGCATGCATGGATACACAGAAATTGGATGCAAAGGCAAGAAGAACATACATTCTTACTCTTTTTAACAGTAACACGACTGACGCCAGGAATGGGCTTCATTCCAAGCTTTAGCATAGCCTTACGACTCTTCTTCTCGCTTCGGCTCTGCTTCGACCTTCCATCACCTTCTTGTTGCCCTGAGATTCAAGCATTTCACAAAGCTCAGAAATTCAAATTGGCAGCCATTATGAACAAATGAACTGGAAGCAGAACAGTTCCATTCTGAAATTATCCACCCTGAGACCACGCAGTTCACACATATGCAGACGGTGATTTAGCATATTTGGAGATGCATATTAGCAGGTGATGATAGCACCTGAATATTTTTCATTTACAATAAATCAAGAATTAAAGACAAGGATGCATATGTAAATTAATTCTCATGCATCCACACATACAATATTAAAAAAAATATATCGAGCAAAGAGGAAAAATCTACATATGGTCTTGGAAAAAGCTTATGATAGGGTATCGAGGAATTTAATTTGGTGGTTTTAAAGAAATGAAATGTCCTCAAAGGTTACATTGAAAATTTTAAGGATATGTAAGAATGAGCAGTAACAAATGTGAGAACCACATGCGGAGAAACAAGTAGATTCCCCACGACCATAGGTTTACATCAAAGATCAACCTTAAGCTCTTATCTCTTTGCATTAATTGTGAATGAGTTAACTGTGTATATTCAAGAAGATGTACCATGGTGTATGTTGTTTACAGATGATATAGTATTGGTGGATGAATCAAGAGATGGTGTAAATGCAAAGCTTGAGAGATGGCGTGGGGCATTAGAATCTAGAGGCTTTAAAATAAGTCATACAAAGAAAGAATATATGGATTGTAACTTCAGTGGACATATACAAAGTGTTGAAACCACTGTCAAAATTGAAATCCATAAGATACCACGTAGAGATTCTTTTCGGTACCTAGGCTCGATGATTAGTAAAGATGAAGAGATTAACGAAGATGTGGAGCATAGAATAAAAACTAGATAGCAAAAGTGAAAACTAGCTTCTGGAGTGCTTTGTGACAGACGAATGCTAACGAAATTGAAGGAAAAATTTTACAGGACAGTGGTTAGACTAGCTATGACATATGGAGCATAATGTTGGCCAATTAAGAATACGCATATTCATAAGATGGATGTAGCGGAAATGAGAATGTTTAGGTAGATATGTGGTAAAACTAGGAAAGATAAAATTAGAAATGAGCGCTTTTAAGAGCATTTAGGGGTAACACCAATAGAGGATAAAATTAGAGAACGCCTTCTAAGATGGTTTAGGCATGTTGAGCGTGGGCCAGTAATGGCACCAGTGAGAAAAGGTTTAGCTATATAGGTGAATGGCCCATCAAGAGGTAGGAATAGGCCGAAGAAAACATTGATGGAAGTCATTAGTTCAGATTTGAAGAGGCTTAACTTATCGAAGAATTTGGCTCAAAATAGAACGAAATGGAGAAACAGAATTCATGTAGCCGACCCCAACATGGTTGGGATAAGGCTTTGATGATGATGATGATGATGATGATGATGATGCATCCACACATATAATGATTCTGTTTCCTAGATCTGCATTTAAGCATGCATATGCGACAGCCATGATAATGTTGTGAAACATATGCATGAAACCTGATTTCTGAAGTTTATGCCCTCATGGAGATATACCTTCAGCATCATCTTCATCTTTGTCATCATCCTCATCTTCATCAACTTCGTCGTCTTCGTCTTCAACCACTGGCTCGTCAGGCTGCAAAGTGTCTTTCAAATTATTACACATCACTTGCAATAACTCTCAAAGAGGCCAAAAACTTGTAAAATGGTCATTTTAAGAGGTTCCACTTCATCAGCATTTATTTTGTTTCTACTCTACCTATGAGTGGGGAATCAGGTATTGTTGTTCAATATCTTCTCATTTGTGGGATTCCAGTTAGGTTCTTTTACATTAGAGGCCCCCTCTCCGCAGCTCGACCAGATAGGAAATCCATCCGCTCATGCCTGTGGGGCCCATATGAGGATAGGATGGAGAGGATCTGAAGATCTCACAAGGACCGTCCTCTGTACAAAAAATCAGCCCCATCCATGGTCTCCATCATCTCCATCTGGGCTCCACAAGTTAAATGATGTCCAGTCCATTCAGATGGATGTGCAGTCGATCCAACGTTGCACAGTCCATTAGGATGGGTCAACATACTAGCAACTTCACCAGTACGTTGCTTCCATTTGCCTCCCAAAGCATGATGAAGGCAATACCCAAAGACCCAGTCATATCTTAACAAGGACATCAATGCCAATTAATTGGTGACTGCTAAACTCAAGATCAAAGAAAGAATCCCATAAGAAACATTACATGCTCTAACTCCACCAAAATTCTACAGAATCCGCAATGCGTAAGCGAAAAAATAAGAATAAAAAAGGAAGATGAAGACAAAGAAAGGATAAAACTGGGAGCCTGCCCACAACTGGCAAGACCAAAGGATGCAAAACTCAAGGCTGCAGTTCAACAAATGCAATCCTTCGCTGCTCAACCCCTTGCAAGATTCCCATCATCATAAGCACAATAAATCACAGATTTCATGCAACCCAATTCCATAACAACAAAGGACAAAATAATCCACCAACTCCACACTTGTGTGGATTCTCCAAAGAGTAGAACCCCCAATTTCTTCTGATTCTAAGATTAGACAGAGGAGCAGAAACACAAGTTCCACACCAAGCAAGTCCCCCATGAAAATCACAAGAGATGTGTGCCCTAAAACAACTAAAACAATCTGCCCCTTTCACTCTACTGAAGTACTCATTTCAAAATATTGGTTGAAAAAAAGTGTCCTTTCTTTCTAGATTCTAATGAAGTTTGAGGTTCTCAAGTTCAAAAAAACTCCAGATCTGACAACATCCAAACAAGAAAGGAGAATGAAAATAATAGGAATCTAAGGAAAGATTGAGAGAGAGAAAGAGTTGATATTACATCGATCTTCTGTTGATCGAGATGGGCGGCGAGGAGCTCTTCTTGCGTCTGAGCAGTCATGGTGTCTGAAGAAAAAGAAGATGGATTTTTCTCAAACCCTAAACCCTAGGATTTGCCTCCAGGTGTTGGCCGTAATGGTGGGGATGGCATTAATAGGGATAGTTTTACAAATAGGCCCCGTAGTTTATACGACATACATTTTAGACATGCATGTAAACCCAAACGGCCGTCCGTCTAGACCATTAGCAGCCTTAGTGACTAACCCTTAACCCCTATCCTTCTATTTTTGGGCTAGGCTTGCGTTTAGCTAAAGCTGGGCATGCAATCCCTAGTCCTTTATGTTTTTTCCATTTGGTTGGCAAGTGGCCACGATATAACAAGTATAGGGCTTTTATAAGGACTTGAATTGAGGTAGAAAGAGCAGGTGTCTTATCCACAAGGTCAACTCTTTATTTTCTAAGATTTATCCATCATCTCCTCAAATTGTTCATGTAAATTATTTTTAAATATATATATAAAGTTTTCTGCATATTTTTTAAAAATTACATAAATACTTGAATATTTTAAATATATATAAATTTTTGGCAATAGACGCTGCCCAGTAGTACTATGTATTGGGTAAGCTCCAAACAATTTCTAAACAAGGATCTCTAACTTGTTTCTGAACTTCTTAACCACTTGAACAATTTAAATATAAGTACATAAAAATTTATATATCTCCTTCATTTTTTTAATTCAAACAACAATAAATTATAACATTGATATCATTACTTCACTTTTCACACGTCTTCTTTCATCAAGATAACAAATGGTAAAATAAAATAAAATATATATATCAATTCATGTCATTTTCTACTCCTCCTTTACTCTCATTTATATGAAATAGGCCCTAATAGTGGTGCACCTGGGTTCTAAAATATAATTTGGGCATATTTAATTTATGTATTACGCTTGGATTAAGTGATAAAAAGCCCAAAGCTAAGGAGTTCATGTAATTTACTTATAAATTGTTCAATTAACTGCTAAAAAGCTTGTAAGATGATATTGAAAAAAAGCTTGGTTTAGACCCTGTCCCAATTGACTAAATGGGCGGGTTTAGGCATGACATTTACTGCTCATGTTGGGCTTGGCCAGTATGGGCCTACGCTTCTAAAGTCGGCACGCCTGGATATGCCACAGCCCGACCCGATCCATGAACCCACCCACAGCCCTTACCAATTTTTACATTTGGACCCACCTATTTTTTAACATCTCTCTTTTCTCTCTCTCTCTCTCTCTCTCTCTCTCTCTCTCAAGTCTGGAATCCTCTCCTTCATCTCTCGCTGTCCCTTTGCCCTCTCGAGGGAAACCTCTTTGCATCATCTCTCTTTCTCTATCGAATTGCACTGGTCTTTCTCAGGTATGTATCTTTTCCTTGCCCTTTTCAAACACTCCTCTCTCTCTCTCTCTCTCAATGGCTTAAAAATCCAATCTTTCACTATAATTGTGTATGAGATATATGATGCGTTTGTTGGGTTCATTGCAGTATTCATTGTTTTCATTCTCTTCCATTGCAGAGCAAAGTTCATATCAATCTCATGCCCATTAATCACTGGATGGGTACTTTCTCTCTAATGAAAAAAGCACTAATCTTTAGAGAACCCACCTATCCCATTGCTCCATTCCCCTTCTCTTTGTTCCTCTTACTCTACAATGCCCGTTGCAGTATCACCCAAATCTCCCGCTACCGCTCACTGACCCACTTTGGCCACAACCCTTTTGGCAATTTCCCCTTCAGCGACTTAGAAAAGTGCCCAGTTTCAAAAAACTGCTATTCGGGTATCGCCCGCGATTCCTTTCCTTTGTTCTCCTCAATGGCTGAAACGATTTTAGTTCAGGCTAGAAACCCATCTCAACTAGGCGTCGAATTGGCGAATGCCATCGATGAAAGGAGATTCGAAGATGGTTGGAGGTTATATGAGCAATACATGCATATGGAGGGATTTCCCCGGAAATCCCTTCTCAACAAGGTCATAACTGGCTTTGCAGAAAGTCAGGTTCACTATTGGCTTGATAAAGCTTATGGCTTGGTGGAGAGGGTTTTTTGTGAGAATAAATATGAGTTGTTGGAAAAGGAATCTCTCATCTACCTCTCATATGTTCTTGCAAGGTGTGGATTTCCGGTCCCTGCATCGACGATTCTGAGGAAAATGGTAGAAATGGAGGACTTTGTACCTGTATCTGCGTGGTCGGGGATCATAGCCCATATGTCGCAAACTGCGACTGGTGCGTATCTTGCTGCAGAGTTAATTTTTGAGATTGGTTATATATTCCAGAATAACAGAGTTGACCCGCGGAAGAAGTGTAACAGACCATTGCTTTCAATGAAACCGGATACTACTGCTTTTAACATCGCTTTGACTGGCTGCCTGTTGTCTGGGACTACTAAGAAAGCTGAACAACTCCTTGAATTTATGCCTCGAGTAGGGGTGAAAACGGATGTCGGTTTGTTGATTGTAATGGCACATATATATGAGAGGAACGGACATAGAGAAGAAATCAAGAAATTGAAGCGGTTTATTAATGAAGCATGCAGTTTGAATAGTTCACAGATTCAGCAATTCTACAACTGTTTGCTCTCATGCCATCTGAAATTCGGGGATTTGGATTCTGCATCAGAGATGGTCTTGGAAATGCTCCGAAAGTCGAAAGAGGCACGGCGCTCCCTGTCTGCAGTGACATTGGTAATGGAAGCTGCTGGGACTACAAAGTCTTCTCATTTTGAACCAGATTCCATGCAGCCTTCTGACCATGAAAGCTCAAGCTTTTCAGTTGAGTTTAAATTAACTGATAGCAAAGCCCCAACATTTGTAGATTTTTCTGCTGATAGGAATTTTTCGAGACTTGAGGTTGAGACAAAAGAACTTCTTGATCTATTATCAGCTAAGCTGAATAAACAAGTTGAGCTGGTTACATCCGAATGCGGTATTCTACAACCTACGGAGAAAATGTATGCGAAGCTAATTAGGACATTCTTAGAAGCAGGCAAGCTCAGTGATTTAGCTGCATTTTTAATAAAGGCAGATAAGGAAAATGTTCCTGTCTCCACTGAGAGTTCTGCATTTGTTCATGTCATAAATGCTTGTATTTCTCTTAGGTGGTTAGACCAGGCATATGATCTGATTGATGAGATGCGACTTGCAGGGGTGAGAACTGGTTCCTCTGTCTACTCATCCCTCCTAAAAGCCTATTGCAAAGAGAACCGGCCTAGGGAGATCACATCTCTTTTGAGGGATGCTCGAAAGGATGGAATTCAGCTAGATTCAAGCTGCTATGAGGCTCTGATCCAATCACGAGTTCTTCAGAATGACAACAGTGGTGCTCTTCATCTATTCAAAGAGATGAAAGAGGCCAAGATACCAAAAACAGGCCAGCACCAATTTGAGATGTTGGTGAGGGAGTGTGCTGACAGTGGTCAGGCGGGTTTGATGGCTAAGCTTCTGGAGGAAATTAAGGAAGAGCAGAGGGTGGATTGTGGTGTTAATGATTGGAATAATGTGATCTATTTCTTCTGTAAGAGAAGGTTGATGCAAGATGCTCAGAAGGCTCTGAAGAAGATGATGAGTTTGGGTCATCAACCAAATGCACAGACGTTCCATTCTCTTGTCACTGGGTATGCTGCTTTGGGAGGGAAATATTTGGAGATAACAGAGCTGTGGGGCGAAATGAAAGTACTTGCTTCATCCTCTTCAATGAAGTTTGATCAGGAGCTCCTGGATTCCCTGTTGTATAGCTTTGTGAGAGGTGGGTTCTTTTTAAGAGCTAATGAAGTCGTGGAGATGATGGAGCGGGAGGACTTGTTCATCGACAAGTACAAGTACAGAACCCTCTTCTTGAAATATCACAGGACACTCTACAAGGGTAAGGCTCCCAAGTTCCAGACAGAAGCTCAATGCAAGAGGAGAGAAGCGGCTTTGACCTTTAAAAAATGGGTTGGTCTCAGCTGAAAAAAATTTAAAATGGGTTGGATTAGGTCAAGAAAATTTGGCCAGCCAATGACTCCGATCCTGTGCGACTTCGATGGCGGCCTTTTAAGTCCTGAACGACAGGCCCATCAACCAAGCTTAAACCAGTTTTTTTTCCTGTCCTTATGTTGGCTACCAGTGTATCAAAGCAGGTATGAAAATCTCACAGAAATTACTAGGGAATGACAGTGAAACATACACCTTTTAAAAATCTGTTAATTGTTTGAATTTGTTAGTTAAGAGGATTTGAGTTAGGCGGAGTTAAATGCTCTTCAACCTAAACATACACAGGGTATCTTGTTCCTTTAGCATGCATATTTGGTGTCCATGTCTGGTTGTTTAGACCATTGATCTGACGGGCCTCGCTATGATAATAGACCCAAGGATATCCACACTTAGGCCTCGAGCATGTGTGTGTAGTGTCCATGGTTTGGTCATCTATACTGTTGACCTTACAGACCTTGCTGCAGAGTCTATGTCTGGTTATTTAGACCATTGATCTGACTGGCCCTGCTATGATTGTAGACCCAAGGATATCCACACTTAGGCCTTGAGCATGTATGTGTGGTGTCCATGATTTGGTCACCTATAATGCTGATCTGACAGGCATTGGTGCAGAGACTATGCCCCAAGAAAGGCCCACAACTAGCCATAAAATGTACTTCTGTTCTTTTTCTGTGGAATGTATATTTTTCCAGCCATTCGTAGGGTCAGGGGTGTTCCATCATAATTTTTTTAGCATCTATTGGTGATGAGGGAGGCCCATCAAGAGGCTGTCGCCAAATCATTGCCCACATGCATACTCAAGGCCCAATCATGCATACCCTTGACCATCATAGAATTCCCATCATTTTAGATAAATGATAAAGTCCAGCCGGCATGACTGTGATTGTAGCTGAACCTATTTTGCAGGGCCTTTTTTTTTTTCAACTACCACCCGTATGCATGGTTGATGGTTGGATAGGGAGGACATTTTATGGAGTGTATGGCCTGAAAATCAGCCTCATTTAATGATCATAATTCGTAAGTATAAGCAACATGATGAGCATAAAATATAAGATAAATAACTGGAGCAGGCGTACCATTCAGTTTGCATGTTTTTGGTGCATTGGTTATGACAGTAGGGTCAAGTTATAATTTTGTCCTCATGCAATCAACATTTCCCACCACTCACCATAGACACAGGTGGTTGCAGGAGGCCCTATGAGGTGGGTTGTAGTATTTATTTCTCATTATGCTACTAATACTTAAATGAAATGCATGATTATGATTGCAGGACTGATGATGCTATAGTTGGACTGGAAATTGAGAGGTTGCCTCAGGATGTCATTTGGCTTCCTTATGCCAACCCTTTTTTTTTTTTTTCTGAGAAAGAAATTGCATACTAGTCATTGCAGTCAACCATGAATGTCATATATTTATTGGAGCTTCGATGAATGCTACATTTAGCGGGGAGGTTTTTCAGCTTCACATTCACTCATTAGTGCCAATGCTAGTATGATCAACGGATGATGTCAAGTGTAGTGGAGACCCAAAGGTTTGGCAGTATCTATTTGAGCTGCTTACTTGAGCCACTCATTGCTGAGGCAGTTCTCTCACTATCATCGAACGGGTTGGACTTGGAGAGCACTTCTGTCTGCCATGGAGAATTTCTTGTTCTAGAAATCTTGCATCAATAGCCCACCTCTATGACCAGGTGAATGGCAAAGCCCTTATGACATGGCACAACTCTTGAACATGTTCTCAAGTGTTCTTTCAATTTGGGCCATCCCCGTGCCAATAATGTCGCAAATAAGAGTCACTCGTTATTGGATTCACTTTAGCCCTTGGTTTGGGTGTCAAGAGTCATTGAGGATTGTGGAGATGCTAAGTTGTTAGCAAATCAAGCAATGGAGAAGCCAGGAACCTGTGCTTGAGGGGGCTGCAATGTTAAAATAATTATTCGTTGAGGGCCACCTTATCATTTGGCTAAGGATATAAAGGAGCCCATCCAGTGATTCGCAGCTTTGTTGTCGAGAAACCTCATGTTTCTTCTTATCATGTGAGAGAACTTATTACTGTAATCTGACAGTTTCATAGTTTGTACAGTTCTGCCGCTGAACGTTGGGTTGAAGCTTCAACTTGCTGCAGTGCAATGAGAAAGCGATCTGGGTTGAGTAACATGTATCAGGCCTCAAAAAACAATCTAGGTCAAGCAACATGATTCAAGCCTTATATAACTGTGAGGCATTATTTTTACTATGAGTTTTTATTTATTAATGGAAAGTAGTAGGTTGTGCCAGTGTTTGAGACTACATTGATCAATTGAACTGACGCAGCATTTACTCATTACGTCTATACTGAATTCAACGATCCAAGGTAGTCAGTTGTGCCACTGTTTGAGACTCCAACGATCAATTAACCTGATGCAGCATTTACTGATCATATCTGTATAGGATTCAACAAGAAATATCCTTGTTCGCACTCCTCTTCTTCACAATTCTTATTGTTGTCCTCATGTATACCCTATTTAACCATTTCATTAGAAAAGGATAGAACTTAGAAGGCCTTGTTTAGACGATAGACTGTGTTGATGTGGATACGAATGATTATCCAGGAATGTAGTTTTACTTGAGGATGCAAAGCATTCACATTCCATTGGAATTTGCTTCAGTCAACCCCCAGGTTAGTACAGGCATGAGAGCAGACTTGCAAGCACAAGCAACACAAGAGAAGCTTCCCCAATAGCACAAGAGATTATGTCCACAGCACCTTTGGATTTGAGATCCATGACATTTTCTTCTTCCTTGAGCCACGCCCATTTATTTATCGGACCTTGAGAAAGTCTGGATTCAGCCTGCCGGCCTCAAAAACAAGGCCAGGTCATTTGCGCAAGTTATGCTCCCCACTTTGTGTTGTACTTGGTTGTATTTGGGTGGGCCTTTAAGCATATAGAAGCCCAGTCACAGGTCCTTGTAATAATTGGCCCCAGAACTTATGTCCGGGTGGTACAACCCGAGGGCCTAAAAACACAGCTCAATTTCTATTCAGGCCAGGCTCAGGCGGGGATGAGGAAGGCTGAACCCGTGACCATTTTTATTGCAGAATTACTCCTCTTGATATCGTTTAACCTTTTGATTCATCAGATATAATTGATTTGCTAATTTCGCTTGCCTTATCACATGGATGAAGTGAATTGTCCATTAATCAAATTTCAAACGCAGATATGCACAATGAAGACAAGCGGTTCAGCATCTTCATTTTGGGTTTGCAAAATTTTGGACCTGATCGAAACTTCTGAGCACCAGTATGCAGACCTAGGAAAAAACTTAGGTCGAAGTAATTACATACGACATTCCCTACCTGAGCCCCACCTATATCCCAGTTGCTTACAAAATGAACTTGATAGTTTTTTTTAATGTAAACAATGCCGCTGCCAGGATTAAGCTTATTAACACCAACTTGGACTCAAAAAGGGAACAAATGGTTTGGGCCCACACCCAATCTTCGACAACCCATTATTAGAACTTCATCCGGGCTTTCTTGGTTGGCAACCCTTAATGACAGCTGGCTGCCCAGGAATGACATGCATCTGTTACCACGGGTGTGGGGCTAAGAGGTATCCTAAACACTTAGTCGCGGCTGGGGTACAAATAAAAAATCCCAAACTAATTGTAGCAACTACTTGTTTGTGTGATATGGTAGCCCACTAACACTGCTCCAGATTTTCATGCAGTTTACTGTCAGAAGGCAAAACCTTTGAACTGCTTGTCCAAACTATCTTTCCAGAGAGAGAATATGCATTGTTGTCTATAGATTTAAATAAGCGAATGCAGAATCTGGGCATTAGATCATCTTTTAGTCCATAAATTGCGCTTGTATGAAGGGCCCTGCTTCGAGCAATCAGAGAGTGCAAGAGTGTATTGCTTCAGAAATAAGTGCGACTACCTGAAAAGTAATTAGAAAATATACAGCTCAAAAGTTAGTGGCCTCGAGAGCCAATCTCAAAACAAAATACGAGACAGCAGCTCTTTCTTTACCCTAGCAAAAAGATGATCAGTGCATTCACAACCATCACCACCCGCTCGATTCCACACCCACAAGGATACCTATTTCTGTCTTCAGGCCACACTTGACTCCCTACCCCTCTCAGAACACATCCCAACTGGAATTGGAGTTTCTGTACCCAAATATGTACGCAGGGCCAAAATCCAATCCCCTCCTACACTACTAACCACCCCAACCACCATCACCACCACTGCTGCCACCTCCCCAGCTGCCACTTGCACCGCCACCTCTATCAGTGTCACCCCATCCACCACCACCCCTGCCGCCACCACCACCCCGTCCGCCCCGGCCACCACCGCCACCCCATCTGCCCCTGCCACCACCATCACCTCTACCACTCCTGCCACCACCATCATCTCGACCCGTCCTGCCACCGCCATCACCTCTCCAACCTGCACTGCCGGTGCCGCCACCACTGCCTCCCCAGCCACCATTGCCATCACCGCCTCCCTGGCCACTATTGCGATCACCGCCACCACTGCTATTGCCACCGCCACTGCTGCCCCAACCCCCATTGCTATTGCCACTGCCACTGCCACCAACGCCGCCCCAACCACTGTCGGTATTACCACCGCCACTGCCGCCCCAACCACTGTTGCTACTACCACCACCACTGCTGCCCCAACCATCATTGTTATTGCCGCCACCACTTCCATCACCACCCCAACCACGAGGAAAAGCTTCTTTACCAGGTGAATTCTGGACCTTGGAGCCAGGGAAACTGCTCCAATCATCATCACCGTCCTTTGAACTAGAGCCCCAGTTGGTAGAACCATAACCGGAATCACGTCCCTCATTTCCGCCATCGTTTCCTCTTTCATGGCATCCACCACGTCCTCGACCACGGCCATGTGGCCTAGGCACACCACTGGGATGCCCACCCCTACCACCACTACTCCTGTAGTCACTTCTATCTGTTCAACAAAGAAAAAATAATAATACTTGTGTCCATATACCATTTACAAATTGCCTTAACATGTTCAACCGTGCATACAATACTTGTCAAGAGAGAAACAAAGATTTCAAAGCAAGATGTCATTTAAGACCTCAAACTCGCAGCCAGACTTATATTATGGTAGTGTTTTCTTTTTGGTAAACAAATATATTATGGTAGTTGGGACAACATTCTGCTAAGAGATACCTCTCACAGATTTGCACTAGGAAACCTTTTTACCACCATGTGGGACACACCCCATGATAAATCCAACCCCTCCACCATTAACCCTTTTACCAATTTGGCACTAATATGGAATAATAATCACCGTCGAATTAAACTTTATGAAAAATGTAACTTAAAGACCACAGAAATTAAATTAGTCAGTGATTATAATTCAAATTAGTGACAAACTAGGGTGAGTGCTAACTCATGAGAGGTTGGGTTAGTAAGTGAGGAGGTTGGGTTTGTCATGGGGTGTCCAACACAGTGGTAAAACCTAAAAAGGTTACCTTTCACTCAGATCTGTGAGAGGTACCTATTTGCAGAACATAGCCCATGGTAGTTGATCAGAAGGATAATTCTCTTTGCAGAACATAGCCCATGGTAGGTGATCAGAAGGATAATTCATCCTACAACAATACTCACAATCAAGAAAATTTTTTGTTTGGCGACTGTTTTTCCATGGGGGATATAACCTATGAGCCAGCTGAAGTTAAATCCCAATTCTTACAAATCAGGTCATCTTCCCTATACCAAACTGTCTGGGATGATTCAACCATCAAGTGGAGTCAGTAGGTTCTTTAGGGTCTACTTATGACCTTCCAGCCCCTGCACCGAGTTGTCACAAGGCCAGCACTCAACTAAGGCTCAAAGTCAACAGTGTTTCTGATAAAGTTCATTTGTCAAAAGAAAGCTTAGTGCTTAGTTAGTCAAACAATATCCCTTGAGTTGGGAAAATTTTCTCTTTATAATCCTCTCTTGTTTTGTTACAAATTAGAGTCCTGGTCTTGTTGAGAGTCTACTTATATCCTGGTAGAATTTGGACTCGGTTTGTTTACTGTCTTAGAAATTCTGTGAAGGGAGTTGGTCAAATTGTCTAAACCCTCTCAGACAGTGAAGATAATCTCCCATTTTTGGAAACATGGAAACAAGAAGATAGACCAGACTAGTTTTCAACACCACTTGGATGAATAGCATGATCCTCCAAGTACTTCCATAAAGGATATATGCACCTTCCTGCTCAGCGCGTAAGCAGGTGGCCAGGGGTGCAAGTTTCGGCGGTGATTAAACATGCTGGTCCCGCACCTATGTATGCATGAAGACCTGGAACCAACATACAAGGCATATACATTTGCAAATGGCTGGGACTGGGTCTGACTTTCCAATCCAGGGCCTGTACCTGAGCCAGAATCTTAGGCCGTATAGTTTAAACAGACTGGATTTGGACAAAGCTTCAGTGCAGCCTGACAGGTCCGTGAACCCATGAAGATGGCCCTATGACTCAATAACACTTACGTTATTTCTAGCCACTAAGAAGGCATCATCTCAAGTTTCAAATATTCATAACAGTACAACATATATGATAAGTTCAATGTTTCAAAATCAAATAATATAAATAGATGATTTATTTTTTCGAGGGCTTTGCTTCTGTGAGAACATCCCTCATGGTACCATGAGCGGTACTGGATGGGCCAGCTAGATGGGTCCGCCTCTGGCCCCACCAATCACGGGACCAGAGGAATGGAAAAATCCATATGGATAGCCTCATATATCAAATTTAGGATCAATCCAAACCTAGGGGCCAATGACTATCGGCAAGGGTACCATGTGTGAATGGTACAGATGAATCATAAGGTCAGTCTGCTACAACTTCTCATGGATTCCCCTACTATAAGAGATGTTCTCACGGGAGCGGGAGCAAATGCCTTCTTTTGCTAAGAGAGCACAATGTTCAGTATTTGATGAATCCAGTTTGTTATAACCAACTCAAGAGGTTGAACCATTTCATGGGAGTAACTGCAATTTTGGATGTCATAAAAAATAATAATAATAAATAACTTATAAGGCCCATTTGTTCACATGGAATTGAATTCCATGAAATTCATGGTAAAATGTGCTGCAACAAACTATTGTTAAAGAGGTGGAGGATGATTATTAAAGAGATGAAGGATGCAAGATATAAGGTGGAGATATAGAAGGGACTTTGATTTCCCTAGGATTTGGTGTACTAGGGTCATGGCTAGATCTTCACTTCATTTCTTCAATTCTAACTACATTCAGGAACACATTTCTTAGAATTTGTAGAATTCAGTTCCACGTATAAAAAAGGGCCCCTAAACAAATAAATTAATATAAAGCCACACCATAAAGAACAAATATAAAAGCTATTAAAGCTTCTTACCCATACCAGCTCGATTGTTTACAGTAAATTACCATGGAATGGTACAGTTGGGACCAACTTTCCAGGGCAACAGTTGCAGTCGGGGCAGGTCTGATCTAGCCCATTCTAAAACCTCAACGGGTCTCTATTACTCAAAGAAGCATGACAAAATTACTTTCTAGCATGCAACTGAATTTCCCAACTTCAGGAACACAACTGCAGTTGCAAAAAAGTTAGTGTAGACAGTAGGTTACAGTTTGCTTACCTGCTTTTGACACAGGCGTAGAAGATCTGTCCCCGTCTGAATTCATCTGGCCCTTCCAAACCCTATCACTGCTGTTGGCTGCAGCACCACCCCAATCACTGCCAGCAGATCCACCTCCAGAAGAACCCCCAGTTGCAGGGCTGCCCATGGGTACCATTGCAGCAACTGAACGGAGTGACTGTATGGAATCATGCTGCAAATCATCTATATGTCTCTGAAAATGTGACACAAGCCGGTCAATGCTGTCAAAGAACTTCTTCCGAAACTTGAAGCCCTTTGGATATAGGCTGACATACTCATGGTGCGGATTGGTACTACGTATATATGATAAAATGAAAGTTCCTGGATGCTCATGAGAAATGCCAAAGCAGTAAACTATCCTCATTGGATACTCTGACTTCTCAATTCTCAATAGGTCATCAACTTCTGCTTTTGTGCCCTTCTTGAATTTGCGGTACCCAAGCATGGCCTTCAGATTGAGTACCAGTGGGTCCACATACCGATCCATAACCTATAAAGGATTAAAGGTAGCACGCATGTGAATGCTTAGAAAAGGATCAGTTCATGAGTGACTGTTTCAGAAGAAAAAGGAATGCATTAAATAACACTACTGAAATCCGTACAAACACAAAATCAGTGTCAAAGAAATACTAAGATGTCAAATCTATGATTCAACACATTCTTGTGCACATAACTTGCAAGAACTCTAGCAATATATCTGAGGAAGTCCCCATTTATACAGATGGAACAAGCATTTCAGAAAACCAAAACCAAAGGAAAATTTTGAGGGATTACTATTAAAATGCAGAAACATGGGATTTTGAATCACTCCATTAGTTTATAATTTGTATGGGTATTAATATGTAATGTAAGGAAACAGAGCATTTACATGCATTCTTCATGCTCCAAGACACTATGAACCTATGATGCCAAAGTACGGCATCGATACGCGGAAGGAACACACCATGGATAAAGCAGGGACACAGATTTTACACATAATCGGAAGTATCAGATATGATACGACGCAATGTGTCACCCTAAGAAGCATGGACACGGACACGGGACACGGATACGACACGACACGACACGGACACGCCGACACGGCATTTCTCAAAAAAGCAGGACACGGACACGTCAGGGACACGTGAATAATATATATTAATTTATATATATAATCATCTACTAAAAAACTAATATCATTTTAACTTTTTTAATCAATTTATCAATCAACGAATAAAAATTTACCTATCAACTAGCAAACATATCAAATTATTAAATATCAATATAATACTAAAACATAATTTATAATTATTAAACATGAAATATCCATAGTTCCATAAAATCCATATAAAGAAAAAGGCGGATCATCTCTTTCCCCTCCCTTAAAAAAAAAAAGCAAAAGAGAAGCCAATCTTGAGGCCTATTCTTTAGTGAAATATTTATTTGTCTTTTGCTTGTGATATGATTGATATTTACAATCATATATTTTTCCATGGTATAAAATTGTTATATATTAAGTTTACAAGTTTTAATAACCACGTATTAACAAAGTATCTAAGAGATATTAGCCACATGTTTATTTTTTAGTCATAAACACGAGCTAGGAATTGTGGGACACGTTGCAAAAAGAGTATTAAACAAGTGTCCGAAATTAAGATTTTTAGTTCTTAATTATGGACACGGCTAAATAGTATCGGACGCGTGTCCGAGAGTGTCCGAGGAGTGTCGGTGTCCGACACGTGTCCGACACGGACACGTCACTTTCTTCGAAGTGTCTGTGCTTCTTAGGTGTCACCTGACACCTATTTTTAAGTATCCAGGTGTCATATCTATGAGCTGTATACATCATCGTGCATCTAACTTGCAAGAATCCCAGCAATCCATATATGAGAAGTTCCCTTTTACACCAATGGAGTGGTTATTAAAAATAAGAAACCAAGCAAAATATTTTGAGGCGTACCCATTATTTGTTGATGTTCACATTAGATTGTGTATCACTACGCTAACATAATAAACTGAAAAGAAAAGGATCCAACAAAGATATCTCCAGTTTTTTTTTTTTTTTTGTAGAAAAAAGAATATAGCACACACACATTGGTTATCTAGTGCACCCAGTGCAGAACTTGCGCATGGGGGGCCATGAATTTCACCTAACCCCAGGGTTTTGTACCAATCCAAATGGATTAGACCATTAGATCAACTATACACCACTAAACTAGTGGGGCCCATATGAAGATGATAGAGGTCAGGAATGGGGTTGATTTTGCGGGGAGGAGGGACTAATCCAAGCCTTTCATTTAATGCCTTGATTCAACTGTTCTCAGCCATATTAGATATATACAAAAGGAGGGAAACCAAAACCGGGGAGAATTTTTGCCCTTCCCCCAAATGAGAAGTAGAGAATGGATAAAGAAAATCTCTTCCTTGTCTCTCCTAATCTGTCCTTTGCCCAACTCAAAAACGAAGGTCGTCTTTCATCGACACTCGTCTTTGTCGTCCCTCCAAAAAAAAAACCCCTTCATCATCTTCCATCAATTAACAACCTCTCTCTCTCTCTCTCTGAAAAATCTCGTTCGCAAAACTCTCTCTTGTTCCCAACTTGTCTCTCACTCTTTTCATCTCCTTCACTTGGAGGTGTCACCCTGCTCAAACCGGCCATAAAAACAACGGCACTCTTTCTCGCTCCCTCAGTTCTTTTGCTTTTCTCTCCTTGTCGCTCTCCCTCTCAAAGCACTCAGTCCCAAATCCCTAAACCAAACCAAAACCATAGATTCACAAAATCCCTAAACCCAGATTTCTAGATCCCTCACCCAATCCATTTATAAAGCTTAAATCCACAAATTTCCTAAACCAAAATCCCATGTCTCCAACCACCAAATCCCTAATCTCCCAACAGAAATCCTTAAATCCTACAACTAAATCCCAATCCCCAATAGAAATCCCTAACTCCCCTTCATTGCAATTATTATCAAATCATTTTGTAACTGATTATGCTTGATTTCTTGATAGGGAAAAAATGGTCAAAACTTTTGATAGCTTAAGAAGAATTAATTTCATTTGGGTGGCCATAGCTTTAAAGCATGCTTGAGAGAGGAGGATTTGGATGTAAATGGGTGTTTACAGCAACTTAAGTTTGACCGGGTCCTTATTTGATGGAGTTCAAGAGAAGGTTGGAGGAGGCTGTGTTACAGGAATTGATGGATATTTTTACAACTGCATTAGCCCATTTGATGGATATTTTCTGAGCTACTTCTTTATACAGTTGCTTTGCAATGGTTTTCATTCCTCCTAAAAAATTATATTTATATATATACATATAAACCATAGTCTTATTCAGGTGAAGTCCAGAAATTTGGTCTATTTGGTAATGGCAAAAGAACAAATTATGGCTTACAGTATATCAAGTCATTTACATTTGATGTATTGAAGTCACTGATTAAGCATTGAGCTCCCAGCTTTGGAAACATTTTGCTGATTTGATAAATGATTGATCTTCTACTTTGGAAGCATTTTACTGAACAACAACAACCAGGTTTTGAGATTAAATGTGTTCATATTCAAATTTTTAGATTACGCAATAGTTGTAGCCGGAGTACTGGAATTCATGACTAGGCTTCAAAATGGGAACTAAGTATCAGGTGGCCATGTGTGATAAAACTAATTCTGAATATATACATTAATTTACTACACTCCATTCCCCATGACCGATTATGATTACCAAGACTACCAAAAAAAAATCACAAAAAATCAATGAATGATTACAGAAATGAACATTCCAAATCCAGAGATACAATCTCATTACAGAAAAAAGCAAACATCTGAGAACAAAACACCTTCAAACCCAAATTCTTTTTACTACAGTGTCATGAACCATGCCACAAAAGAAAAAATTACACCAAGGAGGATTCCACAACGAGGTTAATTCATTATCCATCCATTTAAGCAACAGCAGGTTTACAACCTCCAACTATTCCACTTCTGTATCTACGGTAGCTACTTGCTCCACCATCAAAGATTCGCGATCACTTTCATTCTCCTCAGCACCGCTTGTGGCATCTCCTAGAGAGGAGAGGAGATACAGGATGTTTCAATCACCATAGAAATGACCTAGTGTGAGACAGAGAGGAGCAACAAAGACCGGTGCGAATCAAGGGATGGCAGAGCAGATCCCCAAGACGAACTTGGAGAGAGTGCAAATTGAGGAGAGACGAACTTGCTGCCTACGAATCGAGGTCGCAGACAAGCAGATTCTGAGCACCAGAGACGAGCGATGGAAGACGGATGTTGAAGAGGGTTGTTGACTTCTTGTGTCCAGAATCGATTTGGAGAGAGAGAAGCCATTTCTCAATGGAAGAAGAGGAAGGTGGTTTTTGGAGAGAAGGGCGGATTTGGAAAGATGAGGAAGAGATTTTTTGTTCTATCTGTTTTCTACTTCTGATTTTGGCAAAGGGTGAAAATTCTCCCCCTTTTTGGTTTCCCCTCCTTTTGTATATATAACATGGCTGAGAACCATTGGATCAAGCCATTGAATAAATGGTTTGGATTAATCCTTAAAAGAGAATCTCTCTCTCTCTCCCCTTATGAAGCGCGGGTACTGGCATCGATACCGATACGGGTATACCGACACGGTAAAATCCTTTAAAAAAAAAAAAGAAACAGGTACGGCTGGGGTACAGCCATTAAAAAATTATATGTTTTAAAATTTTAATAATGCAATATGCTAATAATTAAAATAGGTTAGAATCCTTAAATGCAACAAACCAACAATTACTTAATACCATTACAAATTCAACCTACAAACCATAAATTAATGTCAAAAGGCACGCACAAGTCAAGAGTTTAATATCATTACAACAAAAACTACAAACCAAAGCACTAAAAACAAGGTAAACATCAAGCAAGTCCGATCAAGCTAAGAATCTTTACGATTCACATCCAATCATCTATCAACTTCAACTTCATTGTCTTCATCAAATAATATATATTCCATGTCAGGCTAATCACGTTAAAGATCTGCAATTTTAAGTAAGCCAGCACCCACCAATGTCCCACAGCTTGCTCTCTCCTTCTGTGTCTTGTCAACTCCTCCTTGATAGGAGACGAATATTGTTATGCAGTAAAGACCAAGTCTACACAATGCTGTGGTATCATTTTGTTCCTTCTCATGGTGTAAATGAAAGAGTAAGTGCTCCAATTTATTTCACAACATGATAAGGAACATGGCTGGCTAGGTAATTTCAATGCTAAAGATTGGAGAATAAGTGTAGAAAACCCATGTGCACACCACGAAACAATTGGTACCATTACTCCTCTATCAAATTTTGAATCAGATTCCCCAAAAGTACCCATGCCGTACCAGGTACGTACCCATGTTGTACCCAAAAAGTCAAACTCTCAAACAAAATGTACCAAGTACATTTGACCGTACCCATAGGTGTACCCATAGGCATACCCAGTATGGGTACATACCCAGTATAGATATGTGTACATTTTTGGAGTACCCATGCTTCATAGTCTCTCTCTCTCTCTCTCTCTCTCTCTCTCTATATATATATGCATATATGTATATATGCTATAATCACATCTGTAATGCATGACAAGCAGACAAAGCAACATGAGATTATTGAAACAACCTGCCACGGCTCTAGGACCAACTTCATTTGTAACCATCAGATGTTTCTCGCCAATACCCAATAGATAGGAAGCACTCCATTCGTCAATGAAACAACTATCATCAACCACTAGTTGAAATGAAGCTCTCCATTATTTAAAGAGTATGACAGAAATTTTAAGTACTGACTCAGTTTTGATCATCAAAAGGAAATCTAACCATTTTAGATAAATTCAAAGTCTTACAAAATTATAAAAAATGGACAGATCCCTAGAGGTAAAAGTAAAACTAAACCATTTAAAATAGAACAGAAGTCTTTTGAATGAGAAATAAAATGTAACAACCTCATCCAGATCCTCAAAAGTGTCTTCTCCTATTTTTAATGTTTTCCCAAGACGTAGCAAGCTTGAGATGTCTTTACGATCCTTATCGCCCTCCTGTATGTCTTTGTGAGCATAGACACCATCATACACTTTCAGTGTTAACGTCAAATAAGAAGGGCCTCTAGAACTTGGACGCAAAATGCTTTCACCTGGATCCTTGTCTGACAAAAACTGTCCAACATAATGATAACCATGAACAAGCTTCAGAGCTACAGAAATATTTTGGTATCTTAAATGATGGAATAGAATCATCTGAATCATGATTAAGGATAAGAATAATATGAAAATTCTTTTGCTACAGAGAACTACCTCCATTGCTTCATCAACTGTCAAGTTCTGAAAGCGGGGATCAACTATCATCCTCGGCTTAAAATGCTTCTTTGAAAGTTCCTTGTTTTTCTGAGCATTCTCCCGCTCACTCCGTAAATCGCTCTTTTCTTCATGATAGCAAGGATCCAATTCCTCCTGCAAATCCTTATCAACTTTTTTGCAAGTGAGCAACACCTGGTATCTGTTCTTTTCAATTGCTTTAATGTAGCAAGTAATTATATTTCCCTCATTCACTTTATCAGCTAGTTCACAGTCATCAAAGTTCCCCTCATCTAAAAGATCTTCCTTAAAGATTAAACCCGTCAACCCAGATTCAAGTGAACATATCACACGTTGAGGTAGCACCTTGCGAACCGTTGCCTGAACAATTTTTCCTTCTGACAGAGTCACCTCAGTTTCACCAGAAAGCATATCAAATTCCTCATCTGGATTTGGTTCTGTGTACGGACTACGCCAGTCTTGAAATCCATGAAGCAGCTCCATCTTTATATCATCTAGAGTCTCTCTCTTTCTGCTCCCAAGTCGTGCCTCGACACTCTTAGCATATTCCTCAATGGTAAGAGCTTCAAGCAATTTTGGCTTGTCCCTAACATGTTCAATGGCCATTTCCTGTACGTCATCATCCATTTCACTTGGTTCATCCTGAACATAATACTCCTCATAAACAACCTTCGCCATATTCTTTGCTAAATCGTAAGACTCTGGATGTATTCGTGTATCATCCAACAAGTCTATAATATGACTGCTAGTAGTAGCCAGCCCACTTCGTCGGATTCGCATGAAACCAACTGCATTAATGAAAACCTTCTTTTTAATAATGCCATTCATTGGGATCTCTTTCCGACTGAAAACAACTCCAGATCTTACCAGTGCTCTCTGTAAAGCAGATGCTTTTCTAGGCCCTAGTCCAGAAACAAACTGCAGAGGAGCAAAATGCCATTCATGGCTAGCAGCCAAATTTATGTCAACACCTACTTGGTTAGTAGCATCTATCATCACCTGTTCAACCATCTCATACTTTTCATCTGGGTTAAGGAAGTTCTCCAAAGGGTTAAGTTTCCATGATAATATCTCCCTCCCTGGTCCACAGAGTGTTGCAATCATGGACAATGGACTTTGAATGTAACGGCCAAGAGCCACTGCACGCTTAACAATGCCTGTATTCATAGAAAATATGATTAGATTAAACAAGTGATAAAACTAATAAGTTACCAATAGATACTTGTGCTAACCAGGTTGCGCAGGTAGTTGATCCGAAGAAATCCGTGAATTTTCATAGAGTCTAGGGAGAGATTCATCCCCATATATGACCCTTAATTCAGCCACACTTTGATTAACTTCAGCCACTAACTCAGTCACACTTTCATCAACTTCAGCCACACTTTGATTACCTTTTCTAGCATGATCTTTAAACTCACAAGACATTGCCTGAGTGAAAAAATAAATAAATAAACGTTAGTCACATAACATGTGCTGCTGCATCATAAAAACAGGGCAATTGATCCGACACAAGCTACCCCAAAATCATATATAGAGCCCCCTTTACGTCATCATCATCATCACTACATCAGGGCCTTCTCCCAACTATGTCAGGGTTGGCTATATGAACTATTTTTCTCCATTGACCATTCTGATCAATTTATTTTGGAATTTTCTTTTACACACACATACACTCACTCACTCACTTGGCCCTTCCTTTGTAATGGTAATCCTTTAATGAATGGCCCCTCCAACATTATCAAAAATTAAATACTATGAACATAATTTGGGTTTCCAAAAAAATAAACTAAATAAATAAATAACTAATTTTGCAGAAAAATCAGATGAAAAAAGAAAGGGAAGGAAAGATAGGAAAGAAAAAATAAAATAAAATAAAAGAGCGGATTATAAATAGGTTAGAAACTAGTTACCTAAATCTAGAGTTGTCGTCACCATCCACATGCCTTGATTTGAGATCATGGTAGTTTGATCGGGGAGAGGAGGAGAGCTTGGATTGTTGGGTCTTGGAGGTTGTGAGAAAGTTTGGAGCTGTTGTTGCTTCACCACAGGTATGAGAAGAAGGGTTGAAGAAAGCAACTCTTCTTTCACTTTATGTGTTTACAATTATAAATGCATTATTTCTCTATGCATCATTTTTTCTTTTCAATCTTGATGCTTATACTTGAAAGCTAACTCATTCAAAATTACTTCCCATTTATGTTTTACTAATACAAAAAACTTTAAATTGATTGGAATTAAATCCACCATTGGTAGATAATTTTTTTTTTCAGTGTTTAATTTTGATTATTAATATTAGATTAAATAGCTTGGATTTCAAATATGGGTCATTACCATTGATTACCTTTTGGTTCTTATAGAAGTACAAGAACCCACTTTAAGAATGTGGCCAAGGATTTTCTTTTGCCTTGCATTTCTAATTGTTATTGTACTAATCCTCAATGCTTCACTATGCCTTTTCAATCAATGTGGCGAAAGATGAAAATAGCGGTAGTAGTCGAAATGCTATATACTGGTGGTGCAATTTAGAAAAATTATCAAAAAATTCTGAAAATTTTTAAAAAATTCAAAATATTAGAAAATGATAGAATATATGACTTTTTTGCAAAAGTAAACAAGATAAAGGGGTGTAGCGGTCCCCACATTACATGAGGTCTTGTATCACTATATTAATAGAAAATAGTAGTAATAATCATTTTTTTCACATGTATTCATGCTGCTTAGTTATGCTTAACTTAGAAACTAATGTAAGGCTTATTTAAAAAACTATGTGAAGAAATATCATCAAAATAAACAATATATTGAACTCGAAGTCAAGACTCAAGACTTAAAAGTTGGAACTTAGGAGTGCAATAGTGAACACTAAACAATGAATAGTCAATACTCAACAACCAACTGTCAATACAACAAATGTGGAATGACATAACAATTAATAACTCCATAAAAACACTCCACTTGAGAGGAACTCTCTACATCAACTTCAATTCAATGAGATCTTACGTGCTTTGATGTTGTTTCAAGGATAGAAGGGGGATCCTACAAATGTGATTTGAAAAGAAGTAAAAAAAAATAAGCTTTAACATGTATTTCAATTTTTTTTGAAAAATAACCATCAATCACACTCCGTAGCAGCCACTACGAAAGATAATGGCACTAAATTCAATTTAGCGTAGCGGTGCTACATAGCGGCTGCTATTTTAATCCATGAATGGGCTCAACCCTAAAAGGTAGCTCAATTGGCCTAAGGCCACGGTTTACTCCCAAAGGTTACGGGTTCAAGCTACGCTACCAGACTAGAGCCACAGGGGATTTACTTGGCTCCCCCTGATCCTGAGGGGATTAGTCTAGCCCAAAGGACCATGACACGCTCTATTAGCAAAAAAAAAAAAAAAAAAAAAAAAAAATCAATGCAGCTCATTATTGAGACCCAAACCACTCAAAATCACTTCCTAATTATATTGTATTCATGAAAAATGTTAATTTAATATTTAATTGGAGTTCAAATGCCATAGATAAATAAATTTTGCTCCCTCTCCCCCCCCCCCCAACACAACACAAAACAAATCAAAAATTCCTGGTTCTGCCCTTGCTTGCACCCGCACGTTAACATACAAAAAAATTATAACTTATTACCCAAAAAGAAGTATAATGACAATTTACATCTCGGAGGCAGCATACTGTAACTGTAACCCCATGACAACTAGACATTGAAAAGAGAATACGCAAAAGATCTTCCTCAAAGTCACAAAAAATCCACGTCTAATGATAACCCACAAAACAGAATGAATGCAACAAAATACAATGAAGCCATTAACAACATAACATCTATACATAATTAGTACGATAAAAACAGACAAGCCGGTAGGGTACAACAGATATGCAAATGTGTACCAGAAAATGCCACATAATCCATGAAACAAACAAAGAGATTTTCTAAAAGTCGATGTAGAGTGCTAACAGAAACAACTCATTGGTGGTTGACCTTAATCATTTCTTCATTGCTAAAGATAAAACTAAATAAACTGAGAACCCTTTTTATCATCAACAAAATTTGCTAATCCTAACAGATGTTAAAAAGGCAGTATTAGCTGTTCAGCATACAATAAAAAATAAGCAAAAAAAAAAAAATCATCTAAGTGATTGTAGAAGAGCTTGCTTCCTGTCCTAATAAGAAAGAAAAAATGAATTTGTGGGGGGAAACAACTTCTGGAGAACAGAAGGTAGGAAAGAAAATGGATTTCTTGGGGGAAACAACTCCTGGAGAACAGAAGGTAGGTCAACTATAAGTTTGTTCTTTGTACACTCTGGGAGAAAGATCAGGACAAATTATTTAGTTAGCAATCAACATCATCTAACAGGGATATGAGCATGCATGATGAAGCATCGACAGCAATTGGCACTCCTGCTTCAAGATCTTGTGTGACTCCAGCACATGAGAGCTAAGAAGCATGTTTCCAGTGGATTCTAGGGAAAGACCTACTTACAAGTTTTCCATATTTGATGAGCCCTCTCTGAGCAAGACAGGAGGCCAAAATAGTTTCCATTCATTACTAGCACTTGCCAAAAAAAAAAGTGTTTCTTTATTATAGTCTGTACTTTGCTCATCATGACGGGGGCATCTCACAAGAAATTAGTCAACTGGGTGCTCCTTGCCTATTACAGGAGTGAATTAATATGTACCCTACTCTTAATGTTGGCAATCTGTCCAAAAAACTATGCAAGTAACAGAAAACTGCATGTTGTTACTACCTTCACCTAATTAGCTTCTGCACATCCAGATTAAATTCATCATCACTGTCACTGCCATGGCACCAACTCCCATCTTTATTGTTGTCATTGGCTCATTGAAGCTCTGAAAACTTTTATTCAAGATTACCACAAAAAAAAAAAAAAACCCTCTATTAAGGTGCACTTTGTAGGTTCTTCTCTTACGAGTCATGCCTGTTCAGGCCTAAATTCTATCACTTCTCAAATGCTTATTTCAGTCTTCCTTCCCCTTTCTCCTAGCTCCTTGTACTTAGAACTTCCATAGTTTTAAAGTAGGATCCTTTTCTGTTTGTTCTCAATCTAAATAAGCAGCAGACTAGTGGATATTGTTCGAGGATTCTCAATATGGCCAGGAAGAAGTCGAACAACATTCAAAAAAATAGAAACCATACTGATGCAGGAAAGACCATTGTCCCCATGGGTCTAGTCCAATCCATTTATGTTTCATTTGTTTATTTTAGTAACTGAGTCGTGTAGGGCCCATTAGTTTTATATTATTGTTATAATCTCAGCCCTTCAGTGTTTTAACGGTTGAGATCAAGAGAATTGTAAGCCTCTTGGGCAAAAAATGGTTGATTATGAATGAAAAGAAAAAAAAATATAGAGTGCCCTTGGGATCTTTCCCAAGTCCTCAACTTCTCTCCAAGACCTCTTTGCCTCCTGGATTGGAGTTTGGCGTGAGGCAAATTTTCGGGTTCACCTAACCTAATCCCTACTACCTCTCTATCTCTATCCTTGCCCACTCCACATCTCTCCCCCAACCCATGGGTTTTGGGGGGTGATTTCTTCCTCCAAAAGAAATACAATTTTTGACAAGCATGAGCTTCCCAGTTCCCGCCCATACGGACACTCTCCCAAATCTATTGAGTGAATGAATGATGTACAAGATTACCAATCTCCATATTAGTAGTTTAAGTTCAAGACCCTAATTATGAATCTACAATATGTATATTTGTTTTTTTTTTAATTCAAAGAGTTACCATTCCAGTCTATGCAATCAAATGCAGCATGCACATGCTTACAGATTCAAACATTGAAAAATACCAATTCTACTTCCATTGTAATCTACAATCTATATTGTTACTAGTAAATGAAACTAGAATGCGTACCTCAAAAATAGCATCCTTCAAACGTGGACAAGACAGATTTGCAGCCCCAAGAACAATGACATCAGGCTCATGGTCCACCATGAACTTGAGGAGACGTTGGCGGTCATTGTTCTTTCGCTGCTGATCATTAACACTCTGAAAGCGAACACTAAGTGACCCTGCATACAACACATCCACAACTTCTCCTGCTGAATTCAACATTACAAATGTGGTTGCCGGCTTCCCAGGGCCCCAGCAGCAAGCCATGACTCTTGGTGCAGTACCATCATCAGCGGCAGAACCATCCTTCCGCTGGTATGGTGCAACAGAGACTTTATCCCACAAATGTTTTCCATAATCCAAAAGCAGCCAGTTCTTGGCTCTTGCAGTCAATAGGGTCCGAGCTTCCCTTTCCATTGAAGGAAGGAGAAAACTAGAAAAAGCATCATCCAATATCAATTTGCGTTGCTCATTCCACAGCTGAGCAGATCTACTAACACCATCACTAATGTAACACTCATTAGAGTAACCTATTAGTTTAGTTTGTACACCTTCAGGCAATTTTATGGTGACCTGAAGAAGCTTTTCTTCTTCAGCTTTTTGGATAAGAAGCCACTGTGCGTCCTTAAACACAGACAGTGGTTGGTCGCAAAGCCACTTCACTTTGGAAAATTGATGAGAACCATTAATAACTGCATTTCCATCGGGGGTAGGACATGTTGAAACAACAGCATTTTCCATGAAGATACTACGAACATGTTTCCTGACACAAGGCTCGCAACCAATCTCTACTGCAGCCTGAGGAACACAAAAATAATAAAGAATGAGTGCATTAATATGACAAATGAAATGCTTCATGTCATATATACTAGATCTCACGAAGAAAATACCATGTGCCTGGCACCTTTCAGCACATCTTGAGGCGTCTCAAACATTGCGCATGTAAAATCTGCAGCACTTTCCTCCGGAGTTTCCTTGGCATCCTCTAATTCATCCACCCGCTGAAATTAGGAGAATGTTAACATGGTTACATCTTATGATCAACCAGAGCAGAAGGTAAAATATTGATCAACATACCATCTTTTCCAAATTCAAGAGCAATCCAAATTGCTCTGAACTAAATCCAAACTTGTTGGCAACCTCCCACAGACCAGCCTTGCAACAAGTATTATAGAATGATTTTCGCTTTGGCCTCTTAAACTGTCCTTCTTCAACACCCACTTCACCGGGTGGGAAATGTAAAGTAAATTTTGAGTCAATGTCATCAACCTCTCTTTCAGATTCTGCAGCCTTAAGAGACTCCATAATGGATTTGAACAGTTGCTGATTCAATGCAAGCCTTGTTTCATCATCAAGCCTTCGAGTTTCTTCTTGAAAACGCTTGCTGTAATACAACTGAAGAGCACTCTTCCGCTTTTGAAGTAGCAGCCACTTTCTATCCAAGTTCTGGACAGCCCAGAGTTTCTGTATAAGGATGAAAAAAAATCAAGGCCCTTCAGCAACACATTAGTCACAATAGCAAGCTCCAACAGTTACATTTAGGGGCCATTTGGAAACTCTAGTCTGATTAATAAGAGCTAATTATATTAAAGTCTAAATACAAACTCTAAAGTTTAAATTCTCATTTACAATTAATCCTTTGGGTAAACTTATTAAAATAAAGGTCTTATTTCATAAGGTAATCGGGCCTACCTTTAGGAAATGTGGTAATTGGGATCAACTTTTAAATATTACAATATAGAATCCACCATTTACATCATTGTAAAGTTTTTATGAGGTCATCTTATTAATGGTTTTATTGTGTCCAAAACACGTAAATTTTGCAATGTCCACCTCCATCCACTTTAGCTAAAAAGGATCTAAAAATAAAATAAAATAAAAAAGAGCCCTCCTTTAGCTTTTTTGCCTTAGAGGCAAAAGCTCTAATTTGTAAACAGCAAAACAATCAGAGGTTTAACAAATGCTCTGATATGTAAATATGCTCTGAATAATAAAATAAGTGCTTATTTTTAGAGTTCCCAAATGCCCCTTTACAGTTTGTGCAGAACTACCAAACTCGGCACGCTTATTCCTATAAGAAACAGAAATACCTTATGCCACTTCATTCTTCTCTTATCAGTGCTATCTTCACTTTCCGGCAAATCTTGTTCTGGATCATTCAATAAGGTAAGGCATAGCTCCTTCCGATACATAGCAATAAAAGGAATCTACAATAGAGAGAAGTAAAATATAACTCACTCAAAAGAACATTTCTGATGTCAAATTTATTATGCAATGAAAATAAGGAACAAATATTTACATCTAGCTTCTGCACATGAAGCATCCCCAACACATTTCCGATATCGTCCTTGTTGATTTCCCCAATACAATGCATATTGCCAAAAAATGGTGACATATCAGAGGCAGTAAGTCGATTATATATCCAGGAACTCTCTTCCTCTATGCTTTTATCACCAGTTGGAACATGGCCAGTAATTTCTTCCGATAACTGCAAAAAATAATAACAAAAACAACAGCCAGTCAAAATAAAATTAGCATTACAGCCATCATAACAAAAGCAGGGTCAAACCCAATTCAGATTGTTAAAGAAATATTTATTAGAAGCATGAAACACGATCTGCACTTATAATTTTAAGTGCATTGGGGAAAAACAGAGCATGCTGTATGTAACAGTCAATATGACCTGGATTCTCTCCGGAACATCTCTCTCTCGTATCTGATCGTCCTTTCCAGTCATATATTTATCCGAAATAATTAAAGGTTCAAACTCATCTTCAAGTCTCTTCTCCTTCCACTCAATAAAATCATCATAAGTGCCGGCCTCTGCAAGGCCTTGCTTGCAGAGCATTAGGAGTTCATCAACATCCCCGAATATTTCATGAGCTTCCCGTACTGCAGATGAGGAAATGCCAGGTGCTAGCCTGGACTTCTTTCTGCCAGGTTTCCTCCGCCTATAGAAGTACCACAGTTAAGAAAGAAGCTTTCACACAGTATTATGCAGTGTAGAAACTACTACTCAATACTTGCAATGAGAAACATACCTCACAGGGGCACCAGTCTCATCAACATCTTCTTCCACAATAAAGTCTGCCATTTCATCATCTTCGGCCATATCCGCGTCCTCTTCTTCTTCAGGCTCTTCTTCTTCTTCAGCAATATCCTCAAGAGGTGCTTCTGGAAACATTTCAGTATATATATATATATAATTTTTTTTTCATCCAATAATAAAGAGGATATCAGGGCAAACTAATTGAAAACACTTTATATACGACTACCTTCATCATCACCAAATAAACTTCGCTTGAGTTTTTCCTCAGCAGTCCGCCTACTTCGGCCACTTTTATCCACTTCTTCTTCATCAGAAATCCCAGACCTCTCTTCCTGCTCACTGTCTCTCCCAGCTTTCTTCAAACGTTTGAATTTTTTGCTCCCCTGCCCACAGTTTGTTAGCAACAAGCCCACAAATATTTAACAAGAAAAATAAATAGGGACAATGAAATAAATTGGATGAGTGCTTAAAAGCTCACAGATTTCGGTCTTCGGAACCCCATAATGTTGTTGTCCTGAAGCAATTCATAATCATCTTCATCTAACACATAATTCTTCACAGATTCTCTGGAGTGCACAAAGTCCCAGAGGTACTACCCGGTAAGAATTTAAATCAAACAATCAATCATTCATAACTCAAGAAGAAGAAAATTAAGCGCGCCGTTACCTTTTCCTCCTCTTCTTTTTCTTCTGCCTTCCCGCATCACTGTCCCCTTTCTCTTCTTCTTCTTCGTCTAAATCATCAACTATAAAACCATCCTTCTCATACTCATCCTTCCCTTCCTCTACTCGTAAACAACATAGTAATCAACCATAAGAAGAAAGTCATAGTACCAAAACACCATTCCGAAAGCAAATGTGGTTTGAACACATAGCTGCAATCACAGTGAAATTCAAGAAAGCTGTATCTGGCCATGCCCCAAATCAAAGACGAGAGAAATCTCAGCGAAGAAAGCAGAAAACCAAACCCCCCACCCCCCCCCCCCACACAAAATGATCAAATCCAAGCATTCTCAGTTACGCGAACATGATGAAAGCAAAAAAGAAACCCTAACATGATTGTAGAAACCCAAACCCTAATCATCCATCTACAAACCTTAACAACCCTTCGAAGGAAAAAAGAAGATGAAAACCCTAACCTTCTTCCTCATCAGCATCAGCTTCTCTGTTGTCTTCCTCCTCCTCAATCTCGTCTGCATGATAGTAGAAAACTTCAGAAATCGATGCACATTACGAAACGAAATGGAAAACAAAGGGCAAGGTCGAATCGATTCTTGATCGTACCTTCGTCGTCTGAGAGCACAGCTCTTCCCCCCATGGCTGCAAAAGGAGGAAAATATGGAAGAAACCCTAACCCTAGCTTGAATTGAATCGAAGGGAATGCGAGAGATGGAGAAAAGTGGAAAAGCCAAGGAATCGTGGCTTGGAAATGGAATGCAGATGGAAATGGGAGGGAAATCGGGGGTTTATGCTGCTTCTCTCGACGTTTCGGTTCTTGGGGTTTATGCTAGAATGCGCGGTAAGGACCGGGGGTTGAGCCCGGCTAGGAAGCACAGACCACAACCGCCTCTGGTGCGGGCCATGTGTGGACGTGGATTAATCTTGGACGTTGATAGTGGGGCCTTAAAAGCCCGAACAAAAATGAGGGCGGTCGGATTAAAATCCTACGAAAATGATGTCACGTAATGTCATTAATTTTTTGGGTCATTCATGAAGGGGATAGTACATTCTGATAGAGTTGAGATTTTGCATATGAGTTTATCTCTTCATCTATCAGCCTTTTTGTGATTATTATGCATCTAGGCATGCCAACATAAATATAAATTAAAATATCATCTAGGTGGGCCACACCAAGATGGGCTTTTCAGTAAAATTTTCGGAACATTCATCATTGTATATGCATGTATAAAAGAGAAAGGTTCAACGAAATATAAAATTTTTGCTCATTTGCAAAAATAAAAAACATAAATATTTGAAATTTTAAAAAGAAGTATAAGGTCATATTTGTTTAAATACCATTTCACATAAATAGAAAATTACCATGTCGGTGATTTCCATAGTAATTGAAAACCTTAAAAAAGGAGTTCCGTGAAAGTATCAAACTCATGTTGGATGCAAATTTATTTTCCTTTATGAAATTATACAAATGTTGTTTGATGCGGTTGTAGAATTTTTATAGATTTTTTTTGTGAAAATAAATTAGAAAATGAAATTATAAAGGAGTATGAACTCTTTGCATATAAATGGAAGTCTGAACCTCAAAATTTTATTTTTAATCTTTTCAAGGAAAAGTCTAACGTAGCAGTAACGTATAAAAGTGATTATAAGAAATTGTGTTGCACCAAACATGTTAAAAATGAATTTTTTTAAAAAAATTATTTCCTTTGTTCATAGAAAATGGTTACACAAATATATCCTAAAAGTTTTTTCACTATTCTTTCAAACAAGTTATATCTCTAAATTTTTTAAGAAATGACAAAAAATATAAATATCTCTAAATTTTTTAAGAAATGACAAAAAATATAAATATCTCTAAATTTTTTAAGAAATGACAAAAAAATATAAATGTGACGTGTATTATCCTTTTTCTTAAACTCTTTATTCTTAAAAAAATAGACTTTTTTATTTTGGCTATCAATATTATAATACATGAACAGAATAGAATTTGATTTTACAATTGAATTCTAATTTTGCAATTAATTGAAATGTTGGAGCTCCAATTTGGAATTAATTTTGAACGGATCGAGGCTTGGACCCTCTTTATCCTAGAAAACCCAACAGAGAACCCTCAGTTTTACTCCTTTGCTTGGCAATTAGAACTGCGGTAGACCTAATATCACATTGCTATTTGTTCCTCTCCATGTGTTTGCAAATCAGAGGCGAATATAAAAGCCCCCCCTTTCTGTTTTTGTTTACAACCCAGCTAAAAAAACACACACACAATGGAGATGACCGAGTTTATGATGATGGAAGAAAGAAGAAGGTGACGAATAAAAGGGTCCCTCTTGCTTGTTTGAATGAGAGAAGATGGCAGGTTGTAGGTTGATGAAAACTTGTATTTTTCTACTGGATAACTCATATTTTGGTTAGATGCCATGGTTTGAAGTGTAAATGAAAAACTTGAATACTGTTTTGAAGTTTTATTTTTTTTAATCTTAACTTGAAAGATGGATAAGACTTAAGTCATGTTTTGAAAAATTTCCTCATTTAAATATGGTAAAATAACAGGCATAGGCAATAATGATATTCATTGTTGGATTTAAACAATGCAAGTCTCAATAGATTGGACCACATCACCTTCATTGCTTGAATATAACAGTGGATAACACTTTGATCAAAGTCCATTTAGTTATTTGGTTACTGTACATTTCATATATTTCATCCATTCAGTGATTGGGTTTGTTGTACATTCTTAAATTTGAAAATGGGTTGTTGTACATTCCATATAAGAAAAGATGGAGGGGTTGCAGTAGGTGGAAATCAGTTGGACAGAATGAAAGGTTGTAGTGCCTTTTTTGTAAGTAGAAGATACAATAATTGGTTTCCTTTACTGTAGAACCCAATTTACAAAGAATTAGGCAAACACTTAGTAAGTGGTTTACACAATACAAATCAAGATCATTGACTGATTTTCTCGTACAGCAGTCCAGCCATGTACAGCAACCCATCTTCTGTTATATGGATGCGGGCCTTATTAACTAAATAACTATTATTTACAAAAATTTGAGATATTAAAATAAATTTTAACTGTATATTCACACATAATTCATTACACATTCATAATTAAAATAGAATTTTTAAAACCAAATATTTTAAGATTTAATAAGTAAAATGAGCCTATCAAATTTTGTTATTGTCGAGGAACCCTTTTTCCAATTTTCACCTTAATTATGAAAGCCCTAATATGGCTACAAACATATTGTTTTACAATTTTATGCTTAATCTTGACATTCACCAACTCCTATTTTGATAAAATTTAGAAACAATATGTGAATAATTCAGTTTGTTTTTTTAAACCGTTTTCTTTAATGCATGCCGCCTGGCAGTAACTTTGCCAAGTAGGAGGGCAAAAGCTCTCCCACTAGGATAGAAATTATTTACCCTAATTGGCTTTGTCATTAGTTCACTTTTCAAAATATTTTATTCAAATCCCATGGCTTGAATAGTCGTTATCCGCTCTACTCTCACAACTATAAAAGAAATCTTAGATTTATTTAGTTATTGGTTGATCTGGAATGATGAGATGTAACAAAGTGATATCCACCGTGGCCCACTTTCCTATCCCCCTTATTATAAGTATGCTTACTAACTAAGATTTTGAATGTCTTGGGCCCACTATGCGGCGTTCACAAAAATTACTTGATGGCATTCAGGTAGGAAGATCAAAATTTAAAAAAACCTTTAAAAAAATGAGACAACACCACTTATTAAGGTGTGTTCAACTCATTCCAAAATAACATAAATTTATCTCATTTTCTCTCAAAATTTGTAAAATTAACATGTGTTTTTATATTTTCCTAAAAATCTACGCACCCTTTTTTCCGAGATTTTATTATTATTTTTTTCATAGCACAAAATGATAAATTTATGGTTTTCTTGATTTATCTATAAATGGGAAATATATATTAAAATAGGAAGTTTAAATTTAAGGATTCTAAAGTTTTGATAATTTGAGATTGTATATGATATTTGAAAAATCATTAAAAAAAAGATTTGTAAAGGAAGCAAGATGAGGAAAGGACCAAGGGAAAGGTAAAGATCTAGATTGATTAGGTGGGCCTATGATGATATAGTGCTCTAACTCAAGCTATAATAGTAATACTAATAATAATAATAATAATATTTTTTAATTATTATACTAATGTCTATGTGGCTAAATGGATGATCAGGTATCGTCAAAGGTCAAACTGTGGGGGTCCTTTTAACCGCTTGACCGATCTAGAAATGGCTAAATGCAAATGTAAAACTTAGCATGAAAAGAAGCTAATAAAATATTGTTAAATCTAACCACATATCATATCCACATAAATAGCATGAAAATACAATTAGAAAGTATAAAACTTAACTTCATAAATTAACTTCAATATTATTTTGGAGTGGGGAATTGCGAGCCTCATAACATACGTAAATAATAATTAGTGTCTAATCCATTGCGGACTTGAGTGAGATTGAAATGGTTAGATTTGTTAATGGTTGTGATCTACATAGCAAGCGCGACCCGAATTTACCATATATACTTATGTGCATATATGAATTAAAATAGGAAGAGAATCTTTAGGAAAATTAAAATGTATAATGATGATTAAAGAGGAAATAAAATGCCCACTAAAAAAATAGAGAGCCACGATACAAATAGGAAGAGGATTTTTAGGTAAATTAAAATTTATGATGAGTATTAAAGAGGAAATAAAATGCCTACTAAATAAATAGAGCATCACGGATAGCTTCCTCACGCTCTCTCGTGAAGGGGGAAAATTCTCTTTACATATATAATATGCAGCAACCCATTTTCAACTCAATCATTGGGGAAAAAAAAAAAAACATACACATAGAAGGAATGTACAACAGCCCAACAGCTAAATGAATCTTGGGTAACCTTGTGTCATAGAGACTGCATGGAACTCTTTCCACATGACTGGTGTCTTCTTCAAAACATCCATCCCATATATTGAATAAAAGTCGAGTGAGCACTAAAAAGGATATTTTTTTAGATACCCTACAAATAATGGATCAAATATAGGCGCTATTTAAAGAAGAGTGACAAATTTATGTGGCACCACACAATAGCATTTATGTTTCACTTTTTATTCTTCTATTTTTCACATACAAACACCAGTACATAGGATAAATACATTTGTACCCAATTACAAATGAGCTCAGTGTATGGATTAGGTTCTTTTATTTGATAAGGCCCACCTTTCATGCGCTTTCTCACAATGGGTCATAAAATAATGGTACTAATGACGATGCCCACTTATCATTGGATACAAATATATTTATTCTATGTATTGGTATTGGTGGGTGTGAAAGAAAAAAATAAAAGTGGGGCATAATTGCTATTGCGTGATGCCACATAAAGCTTATATACTTTTTTGTGTATTTTAGTGTGTGTATATATTATTTTTTTCATATATAAGGATTGTGCCATGTGGCCCACCTCAGTTTGTTTTTAAATTATATTACTATGTTACTAGACAAACGCATTCCTTGTCATGCCTATTACGATTCCATATTGACAACAACTTCCCATCGACATAATTTAATCAACCCATGCCTGCTCTGGATGTTTTTGTCGATGCATTAATTGCACGCAAGATGTATTAGGTGAAGACACTGAACTTTGTGTCACAAAAACAGGGGCTTCCATGATATTGGACTAACATTGACACTATAATCCATGTCTAAATGCTTTCTTTCTCGTACACGTCAGCCTTCCCGTCACTTGATAGGTATGTATTTGAGTAGCCTGCCAGAAAATAGTAGGTTAGGAGACCGAAACGGCATTCCATTTCATTGATTCTTGCGTGAGATTTTAATGTGTAGGGATCCCCAAGCCCTTGCTGGCTTCCCTTTTACGGGACATGTGGAACTCCACAGAGGACTGCCGATTAATAATTTAAACATTTGAAAATAATATTGGAACTACATCCCCTTCTATGACATGACATGGGGTCTTCTTTAACTATAAGTTGGTTCCACTTTACCTCTCATTTTTTCCCCCTATTTGGCTGATCTACTTGTGAATACTCTTAATTTAAAAGCTTAATATTTTATTCATAGACATATATGTAATATCAAAGTACCAACACCTCTTATTCATAAGTGTGTCGTGGTCTTACCATAAAATTGATAAAGTGATTAATAAAATGATTAGCACAGTATCATACATCATAACCATATGCACTAGTCAAGTTATTATTAATATAATCAATCCTATGGTACAGCTAACTTTTTATTTAAGTAAAATTTAATATATGACAATGCAGAATTCCACACTTTTCACTCACATGAGGTCTAAGAGCAGCGGAAGACACGAAAAAATTTATGGTCAAATGAGCTTCAACAAAATAATCATCAAAAGAGTTTTTCAATTACCAACATTTGAGGCATTTAAAACTCTTAAATAGTTACCTCGGAGTGGAAGTAAAAAAATTATTGGGTTGTCTAGTGTTTAAAATATTAGGTTTTTAGAAATTATGCACAACAAAACCGATGTTTTAAAAGCCAGCTTCATGAATTTTCTTTGTGGAAACAGATAATAAAAAACTCCTAGGAGCTATCGTGAGCAATCATTGAGAAAGGAAATTCTTCATTTAGGCAATTATTTAGCATTTCCGTAGTGTTATGCGACGGCCCTACCAAAAACTGTCGGTGTGGAAGCAAGTGGCGGGCGCATCCTCATGCGTAGCCAATGGCATAATTGTGAATTTCAGGGAGAGAGCGCCTCGAAGTCAACTGAGCTCGACAGGTTTTTCTGTCCCTCGCTTTTTCTCCACGGCATCAAACAGCGCCAGAGGCGACGCGTGTCACATAAACGAATAGAGATGGATGTAGCTCGCTTACCATCCGAAATTGTGATCCACACCAACCACCTAGCAGCTGTTGTGGGGTGCACTTCTATTGGCACATTTCAGGTATTATTATTCTTTTGCACTTAAATTGTTATCCAAATATATATATTTTTTCGCTAGAGGAAGGTGTCTCAGCCCTTTAGACTAGGGAAGCTAAATAAAACCCCTATAGTCTTAGTGTGGTAGCGCAATAACAACCTTTGAGAGCAAAGTAAATCGAAGTTTTTAGAGCATCTCCAACAAACTAGCTAAATGCATTTGTTAGTAAAAGTAGTTAGTAAAATTTTAAATTTTTTAGCTCTAACAGGCTAGCTGAATGAGAATCTATTATACATTACAAGAAAAATGATAGCTAAATTTAACTAGCTACTATTGATTAGCTAGATCGTGAAATATTATTTTTTTAAGATCCTTTATTTTTTATTGGATGGTTGAATTGCTTAATTGAGTTGATTGGATATTTAAAATAAATATTAAAAGAAATAGAGAGCGTTGCTGGCAATGACCTAGCTAAAATAGATAAAGATACTTTTTCACTAACTATTTTAAATATTAAATAGAGAGCATTGTTGGAAATATTCTAAGTCCGCTAAGCTAACCCTTGAGTTGTTACCTACACTTAAATCATTAGAAGTGCCTAGGAAGTGTATCAATAAGCTTGACGTCCCCCCTTAAAAAACTATTGAAAGCCTCATCGGATAAACTTGTTGGTGGGTGATGCTTTGTATCCAAAATTTTACCAATAACCAGGGTAGCCAATGAGAAATAGGATATATATGCAATCAATTGCGTTACCGGTTACCCCTGGTTCACATTCCACACATTATTGAATGAGAATTATGAATCATGCTAATGAGAGTGGCTCGTGACCGGACATTTAATCCATCAACATCTATTTAATTAATGATCAGGAATATATATGAACCAATAGACAATACCGCTATGCTTTAACTAGGACTACTGGATAATTAAAACGACTATTACATTTTCTATTTTGAGCACCAGCTGATGGGGCCCACTGCATTTGCTATGAGAGTGGCCCGTGACTGGGCATTCAATTCAGCATGATCCATTTATTTAACGATCAAGAATACTTGTGAACCAATAGACAACACCGCTAGGCTTTAACTAGTGATTAGCGGAAAAAATAAAGCTATTACCACATTCTATTTTGAACACCAGCTGGTGGGGCCCGCTTCATTTGGTACGGTCAGGGGATTTTAAGCGCAAAATGTGAGGCAGTGTGATTGTGGATTGAGGTGTTCATGGGCGAGGCCTTTAGGGCCTAAGTCCGGCAAGGGGCTTTAAAAGTAGGCTCAAATTTTTGGGCATCGCACAATTTTTTGAACAAATTAAATTAAATTATGTGCATTACTTACACACTTACACAGGCTGGCCAGTCTTTGGACTTTATATAGCTTCATTTAAGCACAATCCAATTACTAAATGAGCCATAAGTACTTATTCAAGTCCAACCCAAAGTAGGGTGGGACCAGATCAAGCTCAGGCCCTACCTATGAGCACCCCTAAGTGTGGCGTGTGATTGGGATACTAGTCTAACATAGCCTATCCAGTTATTATGTAAACAATACGGGTGGACCGTAAACATAACATGACATTAATTATGTTTCAGTGGTGGAAGGGTCTTTTTGTATGAAAGTGTACTTCTTTCATTTGTTGTACCTTTAATCAATCCTTATCCGTTGTTTTATAATTGCTTCCTTTTTTATTTGTTAAATAAATGATAACCTTTTTCTATGAAAATAAATAAATAAATAATTCCCAACATCAAGCACCACCTAATAATTGGAATAAGAATTAAGTAATGTAATCACCATTGCCATTAAGCCTGTGGCTGGTTTGAGCCTTGGGTCATTATCCGAATTTTATATATGCAGCCATGTACGTATTCGCACAAGGGCCAAAGGTTTAAAGGTTGGCTTGCAAGAAAAATCCTAGATTAAAAAAAAATGTAATAACCATTTTGTTACCAAGCCATACCAAGCATCTCAGCTCCCCTTCTGCTTTCTCTAGCAAGTAATTAGAAAGCCTGAATCAAACGGCAAATGAGAATGTTGCCAGGTTCTGGCCAAGGGGTTAAAGTCTATGTCCAACTTGTGCTGAATACGAGCTTTTGTTTCTAAAACTGTTCTAATCCTAGGTATGCCTCAGGCCAATTTATAGACACCTTGATGCAGGATGAAAATGCCAAGAACTCAGTCTTGAAGAAAAATCTTTTATCTTTTGTAATTAGCACATTCAGTGTTTTTCTAACAAAGTTGGCATGGTGGCCCTGGGAAGAGTGTAAGGAGACCAACCCACCCAAAGATCAATCCCTCTTTGAAAGTGTTAGAAGCATATGCCATTTATCACTTAATTCAATCTCAGCCCATACTAATGCTAAAAAATCAGTCGCTCTCGATTGACGTTCCCAAGGCCATTGATAAATGAGTCTTTCTTACTTACAGACCGACCCGACCAACTCCATACAGCCAATGCCCGGTTCCCACCCTTGATCAGCGTTATACGGACCGTTGAAAAGGAAAGTAATATCGACGGTGCTCCCGCGGTCCACAGATTCTTTTTTCCGCCCAATGAAAAGTACGCGAAAACTCCCAACATGAACTAATTTTAAAATTTTAAAACAGGATACAGATAAAACGCACATAACTCAAAAAGCTTACTTAACATGTACTAAAAGAAAGAAAGAAAGAAAGAAAGCAAGAGCAAGCAGTGGTGAGAATCCCTCTCTCTCTCTCTCTCTCTCTCTCAAAACCCTAGAACTAGAACAACGAAAGCTCAAGCTCAGTTCTTTGAAATGGAAGCGTTTTCTGCAAGTCTAGATCAGAGATCCGAAAATGGCGACGACTAGGGAGCGATCGATCGATGGGAAAGAGCGAGGGAGAGCAGTCGGTTTCCGCTCCTGCGGCCGCCGAGATCTCGGAGGAGAATGCCGGTAATCGGTGTCGGATCGGGGAATTCGCCGGGCTCCGATGCGTTGCGGCGCTGGTTTTCGGCGTCGCCGTCTTGCTCTCGGCGATCTTCTGGCTGCCGCCGTTCTTGAAAGGAGATCGGGGAGATCTGGAACTGGACGGTCAGCTCGGAGGTGAGGTTTTGAAATCCGAGTGTGATTTAGGGTTTCTTTGTAGTAGTTTTGGATTCGGTGTTGGTGGCATTGGTGTTGAGTTGATGGATCTTGGCTTCTGTTTTGGTGAATTTTATTTTACTTCGTTCTTGTTTGATTTGAGGTAGTGGTTTTCTTCTGAATTCATGGGAATATGGTTAGTTTCAGGAATTTTACAGCTTCGACAGCGTAGGATTCCTTTAAGCCGTTGATTTTAAAGAAGGAAACAATCACAGAATCTGCCAAAACTCTGTTAGGAACTCAAAATTCAACCACTGCAAAGCAATGCCATTGCATCAAACCTAAGATTGATGCCCAAAATCGCATAAAAAAGTGAAAGTTCCGCCTAAAAAGCTCCATCGGCACCTTCAAACTTTGAAATCTAGAACAACCTTGATGCGGAGAAAGCTGTTGCGAGTACATACAGCAATTCGTCGGCTTAAAACTGTTCGCTGTTGGACCCTTTTAAGTCATTCTAGCAAACACAGAATGATCTCAATTTTCCACCAGTTGGAAGCAGCGTTGCCACCTAGGGCACCAAATCATTCCAAATGCATCAAAGAAGAACCTTTGGATTAACCAAAGCCACAAATTCAAGTAAATCAAGCTAGATCCAACAGTTTTGTGGCTGTCCCAGCACCTGTTGTTTGAAACCAATTTTGTTTTCTTCTTTGTGATTAGAAAATGTGTCCTTGGTTATCCGATACATGGTGCTTACCGGTGGTGTCATGTATCTATGGTTTTACGAGCAGCCCTACAATGTTTGTGAGGTGGGGTTAGGGGTTTCCATGTCTGAGAAAAAAATGTCTTTGCATTGCATATGTCCATTTGTAGTCTCTTTTTTCACACTCAAGTTGTTTGATAATCTGACTAAAAATTTCTGTTTCAGCTCCCATTGCGGCAAGTTTTAGATTGAAAAAGCCAATTTCTCTGCTGAGATCTAATGCTTTGAGGCTTGAGTATGACATATTTGAAGAAATTGGTGTTCTCCACTCTGTGGTACTCTCTCTCTCTCTCTCTCTCTCTCTCTCTCTCTCTCAATGCAGCTTTGTATATCTTTGCTAACTCTTTAACAATGAAACAGGTGCTTGTTGCATCTCTGGACCCTGTAGCTGAGTCAAACTGGACAAATGTGGTGTTTGTGGTCTGGCCGTATGATAAAAGTTCAACCATGTATTCAGCTGGGCTAAGCCTACTGAGGGCTTCCTTTGAATCCTTGGTTATACAGCAGTCAACTCTCCATTTGACTCCATCTTTGTTCGGGGATCCATCTTTTTTTCAGGTGCTGAAATTTCCTGGAGGGATTACTGTGATCCCTCCACAGAGTGGATTTCTTCTGCAAAAAGTACAGATACTTTTCAATTTCACCCTGAATTCTTCTATTTATCAAATACAAGAGATTTTCAATGAGTTGAAAATCCAGCTGGATTCGGGCTTACATCTGTCTTCGCAGGAGGTTTGTCCAATTTGTGGTGGTTCTATTCTTCTGTTTATAGTTATATTCTAATTACATCAACTATTTATCTGGAGTTTTTTTCTTGAGGCGGCAATTAGCTCACACAATTTTAGTATTACGCCTAGTTTTTTTTTAATTTTTTAATTTTAATTTTTTGGAAGGGTGGTGTTTATCACAGGTTTCTTTTTATCTGTAACTCATAAATGTGCCACAAGAGAGCAAATCTGAGCTGTTCATCTAATGTATCTGCTGAATTTGGACCCTCTTTGATATTCTTTCCCAATAATGTTTTCTTTTTTAATCAGTTCATAACTATTTTTATAGAGGCCATTAATTAAGGGTTGTTAGGATTGTCCAAATTGCTTTACTTTTGGGAATATTCTGTGGGTCCTTGTTGAAAAACAGTCCGGATCAGACTCACAGATGATGGGTCTCACATCCACAAGCTCAAGGTGGTTACAATTTCTTATCTTTTGGTTGGAAACATATGATTCCTAGAGTATAATATTATAGAAAAAGAAGTCAAGCATGTTTTTGTTGGAAAATTTCAAAATATCAAAGAACCTTTTGGACTTCCTTACTAGAATCCCACATTGGATATGATTGAAAATACAATGTAATTTATTCATGCTTCTTGTTGTAATTCTATTGAGTTGGTATGGATGGACTTGCGCCTAGGCTTGGGCTTGGGCTTGGGCTTGGGCTTGAAGCTGTGGGAGTTGGGACTTGTTGAGGAATGAGGAGCCCTATCGGTTGCCATTTATTGAGCCTGATATGGGTTGACCCAGTATCTAAGTTGGGTTGTTTTGGGCCTAGTCTAACTTGGGCTTGGGCTGATCCAGTTCCTATTGGGCTTGGTTGGGCTTGCTTTTGGGTCAAGAAGGAATAATGGACCAGGTGTCCAGCCATTGTGGGCTTGGAATTTGGCATGATAATTAGGGCACATTTAGATGCGGTCCACGTTGCAGATTTCCAACCGGAAATCCTCAATTGCGTGGACTTTCCATGTTTGGCAAGTGCGTGGATAGTGGGACATAGGTGTCCACTCTCCACACTCTTGTGGAAACCACGGGTCAGAGCCTCCCCCTGTCAAACTCGCTGATTCCATGCAAGCAAAGAAAGGCGGATGAACAGTGACTTGGGCGTTGAATAGGGCTTCACCAGTTTTGGATCCGATCTTGATTCTGTGGGTCCCGAAGGGCTAATTCGATCCATTCAAATTCTTGCCCATCTTTAAAATGGCTATGGGGTCAAAATCCAACCGTTAAAGCTTCTTAAATCTTGAGATATTTTAGAGCATGTGATCAACATTAGATGCACATATCTGGAAATTTGTGAGCACTGTTTGAAAAATCCAGACCATTAGATGTGATCAGGAGGCCAAGAATGGCTATGGGACTGAATTTCAGAATGTGAGGTCTTATGGATCATGAGATATTGGCCAAAATGTTCCAAGCCATTGATTTTTTAAAGGTCTCTTCTTTGGAAATACTCTCTTTTACCAAGATGGTAACTCTGTTTGCAACACCGATATGGTGTGGGGAATTTTATTGTCTTAAGGAAAGCGTGGCCTGTGACTTAGGTGATCCATCTCAACTATATATTTTAATTATTATTATTTTTCTAGTAGTTTAATGACTGATGTTATGTATGCACTTATATTTTTTGGTGTAAAAGTCGTGTTGATGTAGAGTCAAGACTGTCAGAGTGATGCAACCATGTACCATCAATAGTATGAATAGTCTGGATCTCCTACACTTGTGCTGAATGTTAGTAGTCAAACCGCTCCAAAGCGGCTGCTTTTGATTTGTCATTTTAATCTCAATCCTACTAGTTGCACCTTTGAAATATGGACTGTGGTAGTTCAAATTCATTTTTGGGCATTTGACATGCTAATTTCTAAGTGCAACTGATTGACTGTACTCTGTTGCGTGCAGAATTTATATATCAGGTTAGCAAATTCATATGGTTCGACATTGGCACCTCCAGTTATTGTTCAGTCATCTGTGTTACTTGCGGTTGGCAATCTTCCCCCATCGTTACCAAGGTTGAAGCAATTGGCTCAAGCTATTACGAGTTCTCCTGCAAGAAACCTCGGCCTTAATCATACTGTTTTTGGAAAAGTCAAACAAATTCAGCTCTCTTCAGTGCTTCAACACTCCCTAAATAGCAGTAATGGCAGCAGTGCATTCTCGTCACCCAGTCCAGCTCCCCTGCCTCCTCCCAACCACCAAAATCGTCACCACAACCATCATCACCACCAACATCATAACCCTGATGTCAATATAACTCCTGCACCTGCACCTGCACCTCAGTATAGTGATCGGACGTCATATCGTGGTAGCTGTCCATACCAAAACTTACCAAAGCCTACACAGTCAGTACCTACTGTTGCACCAGTGGTTTCTCCACACCCTTCAGCTGCACCACATTTGCATGGAGATCACCCTGCTCCTTCACTTCCCCCGCCCTTTCACAGACATGCACCCCATCCATCTTCTCCTTTGCCAGCTGTGTTCTTTGCTCGTGATCAACCACCCAGTAATGGTGCAGCACATAAAGAGCCTCCTGATAAAAATTTGCCACAATCTCCGCCAGCATATGCATGTGAGTTTGTTCTTCATGACCACCATGTGAAGAGTGATTTACATTTATGCTTACACTTCCTGCATATATTCCAGGAGATTTTGTTGCATTGGTTGCCTTTTTGTCTAGTAAGTTTTATGATTGTAATGGATGCTCCCTCACACAAACAGGCTCACATTTATTCATGCACGCGCACACAGCCACACACCCTGTTCAACTGCCATTAATCTAGCTTCTTACTTGATTCGCTTGACCATATCCCTGTTTGAGCAAGTTGAAGCTTACTATCAGTTCGGCAGATAATGCAATTTTTAGTTGTATTTATTGCTGTTATAAAGCGGGATACTACCTTGACCCACCACCCATTAGATGCTTGTGCTTGGCCATCCTACATAATGTAAGCATACCTTAATGGTTCATCTAGTGACCCCTTCAGTGGAGATGCTGCAACATAAATTTTTTGACATCAATCTATGAGTGGAATATCAGGTCCACTTGCATCGTTTTCCCCTCTAAGGCAGAAAATGTCTTTTCTCTGAAAGTACAATTTTTTCACCAGTAAATTATTATCTTCTCTTTTCTGGAAAGTACAATGTCATTTGAAAACTTTTTTCTCCTTCCAAATTATTCTCCAACAAAAACTGAATGCCAGAGGAGTCTCCACCTTTGGTTTCTGCATTCTTTCGCCACCTATTGGGGAACCACCATTTTTTACCTTCACCACATCAAGATGCCCTGTTTGACGGCTCTGACCTACAAGGTTGAAAAGAAATTGAGCAATAGGCTTGCATTCATGTTTATCCAACTAGATATTCCACTGAAGAGGATTAGTTTCATTATATGGTATCTCCATTGGAGAGATCAATGCATGTTGGACAGAGTCAGGTTCATGCTTAATCAATGGGTGCGTCCAATCACAGGGGTTCGTATCATTCTCATCAATGAGTGCCTCATTTTATCTTGCTGGAAGTTTTTCTTCTAATAGATCTCTCCACCCTCCACTGATGACTTGGCACTCACTCAATCTATTACTCATTTGCCCTGTACTCACTGTTGGATTGAATGACAAAAATGGCATAGTTAATAAACTGTTAAATATGAGGCCATTAAATCAAGGGTTACATAGACCAATCGGTGATGAGACTCACTTTTTACCCAACTGTAATCTATACGACCAGGACTTTCTTCCGTCCTACTCTTGGTGACTGGCATGCATCAATGAGGACCCCACAGGATGGCCACGCATATAAACAGCATCCAGACTGCTTGTAGGGGAACAAAAACTCTCCTTGATATACACAAATGGACAGTTTTGCATTTTAATAAAAAAAGGTCCAGCATTAAGCAAACATTCAACTTTGCGGGATTCACATGCTCCCTTTTCCCAATGATCAATAATCCCACCCCCTTGCACTCAGTACCTACCATGAATTGTTACCGGTCCGAATTTGACACATTCAAATTTGCAATGTGTTGGTCATGGAGAATGTGTGAAAATTTATAATTCATATAATGGTTAAAACATTGCAACTTTGAGGGCCTTAAGGTTAGAATGATCATATGGTCACACACTCTGCGGACACCTAGGTGAGACATGAACCTTCCAAGACCAACTCCTCCAATCATTTGCACAGACTTAGGTGACCTCCAGGAGGCATCTTTTTTGCTCCATAACAGCCAGATGTTCTGGAGTATGTTGAGAGTATATTTTGGCCAAGGTAGAGCTAACCATATACTGGAAACTTCTGCATCTTAGTCTTGCATTTAGTAAAAGATTGTTGAACATTTTCTAGAATAGATTTGCCTAAATCAGCAGGAAATCTTAGGGCCTCCAAAACTCAGTTTCTGCATGTTGAGTTGAAACTCCAGATGATCTTGTTAATCATTCATTAGACACACTAATCACTATTGAGGTTCTAAATTAAGGTAACATCCAGATCAAATTCATGCTTAGCCGCTTCTTTCTTCTACCTGATTAAATTCTGCCAAACTTGTTTTATGACACTTGAATTTCATGTTGTGCAGCATTTGGTGGAGTCCTTTCTTCTGTTAAGTGGTTCCAATGGGCATTTCCGCTGCTCCTATGTCTTCTAATCCGTGCATGAATTATAATAGCATGTGAACTGTTTTTCTAGTTATGAACAGCCTCTCCAATTTCTGATGAAGTGGGTTGTGTTTGTTTCCTCAATAATGCAAAAGATTGGAGGTTGGGTGCAGGAGCAATTGAGAGGCATAACTTCACATTGGAACCCAAATGGTATTTTTATGTGTAAATATGAATATAATTCAGTCAGCAGATGTGCTCCTGGTCAAAGCCACAGAGGTGGCGGGCCCTTGTTAACATGTATTGCTGCTATTGCTATGTCAGACTTCTTTTGCAAAATTAAGAGGAAAAAGAAAAAAGAGTCACCCCAAAACAGAGGGGTGTTTGTTATATGTTACTCTGAGCTGTTCTTGCAAGAATCTTTCTGTTCTCAGGAATCCAAGGTTGCAAGTGGCATTTTCCATGGTTGAAGTGGATCTTGTTTGGTTAGAATGAAATGAGGCTAAGGCTCATCTAAAAAGGTATTGGGACCTGCCTTTGTGAGTGGCTTCAATCTCACATGTTAAATGCGACTAGGAGATTCAGGGATTCAGGCAGGCTTATCTGCAACTATAGGATAGGGAGAAGCTTTGCACCTAACTGAAGAAAAGCTTTTACAGCATCTAATCAAGATAGCTCCCAAGAAAGCAGCACAACTGAGGTATGTTATTTCATATTTATTCAAAGCACACTCTGAGAGGACAATCTTCATGCATAAATGCTGCTTTGAGTGATCAAAGCTGTTACAACCAAAATGATTGCTCTCTTAATTTCTTCAAAGGTGTCAATCCACTTTAACTGATTTTAGATCTACAGACATATCAAATCATTAATTCTTTTATCTGTTTTTCTATCATTAGTTTAAAATAATAAACTGCCACAATTTATGTCCAACTACCCTGAAAGCAGTGCGAATCATCATGAAGTCTATCCCAAGGTCTGCTTTTGTAGTGGGAGGTGCTTAATCAGACTGCTGGTCAGGATGTCGGTTAGAACAATTAACAACTTAATCTCTCTAAAGTCCAAAGTAAAAAAAAAAAAAAAAAACTCCGAACATGGTGCAAAACTTACCGCAGGGTTGGAAACTCTTGCTTTGCCCACTCTGTTTTGGCTCTGGCAGTGAAATACTGTTTTTTGTTCTGTTAGTTTTTACTTATGTCTGAAACAGTGAAAGCCCTCAATCTAGTTTCAAATGAAGAACTTTATATATATATATATTTTGTGTGTGTGTGTGTGTGTCTATATATATATATCTATATATATATCTATATATATATATATATGAGAAGCGCTAGATAGCGCATGGACGTTTTTAAAAGTGAAAACGCCCCTTTTTGCAACGAATAGGAAATTAGGAATATTGAGAAGCAATTAATGTTATTTTTAAAAAGGAGAAAAAGTCACCACATGACTGGTCCTTCCTTGGAGGATAGAAAGAGGGTTGAAATGCCTCTTTTTAAACGAGGCATTCCTGATAATATATATATACATACATACACACAAATATGGCGCCCGGGCATTTTAAAAAGAAGAACGCCCCACCTGTTTGACGAATGAAAGAAGATTGAGATGGGTTTGCATTTAAAACAAAAACTCTCCCCCTCTTTCTCTGCCAGTGAAGACAACTAATGATTTAGTTTAAATGGCTTCTATTTTTTTTTTCTCCTACCTTCTCTATATTGGAAATGGCAAATGACAACATAATCTCAACTTTTCATCTTTTCTTCTTTTTCAAGCAAATATTTGTACTTGGCCTTCCTTCTCAAAGACTTTTAAGACTCATAAGTGGGTCCCTTTATAAAACCTTATGGGCATTTTAAAATACAGAAACGAAGTTGAAGGGTTGTTTCTTTCGTTGTGCACTGCTGGTTGATTGCTATTATTTCTCCTCCTTTATCACTTTTTATGATTATCCTGCTTCAGTGCTTTGGAATGGGAAACATTATTTATTTCATATGACTTGGCATCATATTAGTGGACCATTCAAAAGGGGGCAAAAATGCCCCTTTTGAAAAGGGGCATTCGTTAGAATTCCCCATATATATATATATGATTTTATGGAAAAAAACCCCTTAGTTGACCACTAAACAAAATTAGTTCCAGGTAAAGTTAGTGCATGGATCGAGTCCCCTAGACCTAATTTCGTGCAAAATTTTTTTTTGTAAAGTGGGAAGGAGCGATGCTAGCATCACTTCTCCATTTCTTCTTCTCTTCTTCCTTCTTTGCCTACCCACCTGCGACCCTTCATTTCCATATACAGAAAGCGGCCTTCCTTCTCTTTCTTCCTCTCCCCCCACATCTTCGAAACCCTTAAACCCCATCTCCCCAAAACCCCAAATCCTCTACGGCATCTTCCTCCTCACTTTCTCCCCCACCATCGCCCCGTTTTAATTTAATAATTTGATTTCAAAGCCTACAAAATCTAGAGCAGTGAAGACGACACATTTAGTATTTGAGAAACTACTCGATATCCTAAGCTAAGAAATGTTAATTTATGGACATCGGTTAAGATACTTTGGGAGCAAAATTCCTATCTTTGTCGGCCTCACATGCCATGAAGATTGAGTCATTAGTGAGATTTGGAAAAACCATTCATTAAACTTCTGACCAAATCTGTCAGTGGAGTAGCACAGCCAAACATAAAAAACGTAAGTTCTAATCAATTGAACATCAAATGTAAAAATGTTTGAAATCTTTAGAAAAATCATCAATCATAGGTTAACCTAGAAGCACCACCCCACCAAACATAGACATGTTTCTCAGAACATGATGCCATGGGGGCTGAGATTTAGGGCTTTCTTGGCCCAGGTAGGGGAGGATTCTGGGAGGTGGAGGATGGCAGGTTGCCTGCGGTAGCAAGGGTGTGGTGGCAGGGGAGGGTGGAGGAGATGCCGTTGTGGCTGTGCTTCATGTTGACTATGGCGAAGTCGTAACCGGTGTGGCTGGCTATCTCAGCGATGTTGGGGGAGAAGCTGAGGAGGAAGATGTTGTAGAGGATTTTGGGTTTCGGGGAGGGTTTAAGGGTTTGGAAGATGTGGGGGGAGAGGAATAGAGAGAAGGCCTCTTTCTGTATATGGAAATGGAGGAAGAATTGTAGGTCATAGGCAAAGAAGGAAGAAGAGAAAAAGAAATGGAGAAGTGATGCTAGCATTGCTCCTTCCCATTTAAAAAATAATAATAAAATTTGCATGAAATCAGGTTTAGGGGACCTAATCTCTGCATTGACTTTACCTCAGACTAATTTTGTTTATTAGTCAACTAAGGGTTTTTTTATTCCCATCAAATCCTCCGTATATACTTATATATATTTATATATGGAGGATATTAGTAAATATCCATCCCTCGCCATAGGGTAACATTTGCACAATTGAAAATATTCATGTGCAGAAGACAAAAAGGTATATGAAAAGGAGGAATGCTCATGTACAAAAATGGAAAGCCATATAAGCATCCTTCACCCTATGGTGGGGAATAGATGCATACTAATATTCCTCTTTATATATATATGGGCTTTGATCCTGTGAGAACTGTTCTCACGCACTAACCGTGAGAACTTTTTATGGGGCCCACTTATGGGTCCCATTTGAGGATGGGACTAGGGGGATGAAAAGATCTACGTAGGACTACACCATATATTTAGTTTGACTTCAATCACATGTCTCTAACCCCTTCATCCATGGCCTACAAATTTAGTCCATTCAGATTAGTGCACAGTCAATCCAACGGTCAAGTAAATTCAGATCTGATTGAAACTTGGGGTGGGTGATTATAGTGGGGTTCTTGTATATTGTATGGTTTGGATTAGATGATAGATAGGCCCCACCTAGGGTTCTCATAAAAAAATAGTGAGAACTAGTTCTCATAGGATTATTTCTCATATATATATATATTCCTATATGGGAAAGATTGGTATAGATGCATCCTTTACCACAAAGTGAGGGACAATTCTCTTTTTAGACCTAACAAAATAAAAAAGGTGTTATTATGTGTGATAGTTTGTCCTTTTGCACATCAATACTTTCCAAAAATAGAATTGTCCTTCACCATAGTGTGAGGGACATATACATAGTAGTTTTGTCTTATATATATAGACAATATTCATGTGCATACATCCCTCAATATTTTGGTGAGGAATAATTCTTTTTTAGAAAGTATTATTGCGCAAAAGGACAGAACCATCACACCTCATGACACCTTTTTGAAATTTTGTTTATGGAAGGATGGGGATAAAGCAGTGGATGGTAATGGTTTTTGTCTCTATCATTGCAGTCTGAAAGTGAGTTCTAAAGCCATGCATATAATGGACGGTATGTCAATTAAGTGACCATATGGTATCCTGATCAAACATTTTTATAGAACCGCAAAAACCACTGCAGACGATCAAAGAGATTCTACATTGTTAAATGTCACTCGGTCAAAATGTTCGGCTGTCTTTCACGGTTTCCTTAAGTTCAGATCTCTATGAAGCAGCAGAAGTTCTACAGTCTCCTAACATAACACTATACATCTCAAAAAACAAGTGATTGCCCAAAAACAGCCTCCTCCTATATCTTGATCAGCGACACTGCTACTTGAGGAGAAAAGAGATTGACCAACTTTGTTGTTTTCCCTGTAGAAGAAAGTTCGAAGAGCAGCAACTTCCTCCAGCGAATAAGGAACACCAAACTACACCTATCCATGGTTCAAAATGTCAATAAAATTTTGTAATTATGTCTGTACACAGCATTTACATTGTATTGCCAGCATTGTTGTATAGTTCTATATGGTCAACAGTATCGATCAAAAGGCCTTTTTCTCTTTTTTTTCTTTTAATGTCCCGTACATACCCACATCCTATGTGCTAACACAGTACAGCATTATAATATGATACGATATTCAGCTTATTTTATTTTATTTTCTACATTAGTTAAAATTTCCAACAGATCTGTTCTATAGCATCCACTAACTGATACATGTTGACATCTGCCCCTGGTTGGTTTGCTAACCACAACCACTGTGTTGGACCATTCTCCCATCTTTCCTTCTAAATTCCAAATGGCTATCCAATATTGTGCTTGGTTGCGCCCTGGGTTAGTGATATATATACCTACAGGAAAACAGGGTTCCTATTTTCCAGTAATTTCCTCTGGTTGCAAAGATAATTCTACACTCGGTATTAAGGATTGACAATTAGGAACGTATTTTGTGTGCATGGACTATGGCCTAACAAAAAGCTGTTTGGATCTGATCGCCGGATGGTTACAAGCCATAGTAAGGTAGATAAAAATGATCTACAATAAGATCGCATTTAATTGGTGTCGAATTCCTAATATTTCTAAGCTAATCCTTCCCATAAAAAGGATTAAATGCGAAGTTCAGAGATGAAAATCCACAAGACCTTCAAATAATCTTCTATGTGATAATTGTAGGACATGATTACCTATCTGTTTTCCTAGAAAATTTGACTCGTACAGAAGTGATGGTTCCATCTATATATCCACCTAGGACACTTCTGCCCTCTTTAATTTTGTAAAATCACAGTTCCAATAGATTCCTATGATATTGATTCGAAGTAAATCCAACACGCCGCTGGTGTTTCAAAATTCTGATCTAAATGGCATTCAGGCCAAAATTTAAAGGAACCAATCAAGTTCGAGAGACGGATGGTTTGTAAGTTGGAAACTTTAGAACCTTCTGGGGAGTCCACCTTGATGCAATTTAACCATGGTTATGGTAGGATTACAAGCTCTTTCTGCAAACTGAAGGCAGGCCAGAAAAATTTGATGGTGTAATCATATAAGGGCTCTAAAGTTGTTCATCTTTATAAATGCATTAGTCCTAAACTTTGAGGCTTTAAGATGAGATATCATGCTTACTGTAATCAAAGTTACCATTTTCTAATCCCATCCACTAACAAGTTCTTACCATAGGTTGCCTGGCAGAACCAGGAAATTTGCTTTTGGGGACTTAGCCTGAGCAGGCACGATTTAAAAAAAAGGATTAAATTTCCAGTGCACTTGTATGATATGTTTCCAAAGGATATGAAGATTGGTTTTTTTGCATAACCCGAAAAAGCAACAACTACAACTGAGAGACCTTGGTAGGTGAACCCCATTTATCGGGTTTAACTCCACTCCTTGTGGGATTAGCCCTGAGTTAGAAGTCTGCAACCTCTGATTATTGGATCGCATTTGTTACACTCTCGTGCAAAGATAACACACGGCCAGAACACGATAAAGAATACACTTCCCAACAAGGAAACAAAATGAAAAAACAGAGAAAATGAACACACATCGTCCGCTAGAAAACTGAAAACACAAAACACTCGCTCACCACCCTTTAGAAATAGTCTTTAAAAGGTCTTTGATATGGTGAAATTCTCAACTGAAATTGATACTCATGGGAAATTCTAAATCCACATCGAGCCTTCTCTTTTGACCTATCCAAATTCTCCATTCAAAGGAGAAAATGAAGACTTTGCTAAAATAATGTGGCTGATATAGCCCTTAGAATTCTATAATTCTAAGCGCAAGCATGCTGCAAGAAACTCCACTGGCTCAGTTTCTGACAAGAATTTGAGGAATTTTCAAGTTCTCCAGATAATTCCTAAAATTCTTAAAACAAAAATAAATAAATCATTGTTGGGAAAATTTCAAGGAGAGATGATATTGGAGGTTTTATCCTGACATCGTCTGAAGAACATTATATGAACAAAATTATAAGTTTATTAAGTTTACAACAAGGGCAGAGACTACTGCCATTATAGAATGAACAGACCTTCCAGACCATTACTCATTTAGCATGAAAAGTAAACATTGGATCATAGCCCTTAACAAATATTTGCCATAACACGTCAATTGAATCATGCTCATTAAGCTAAATCACAGTACATGGCCTAGCCTCACAATTGGGGTTCGATTCTATAGACAGCCTCAAAGACAGACTGTAATTTAAGTAAACTCATTGGTGGATTTATTCTGTCTTTATACAACTTGAGTCTATTCATGAAATTCCACAAAAATGATAGTTGGTTTGAATAGCAATACTACGAAATATACAAGTAACGAAACAAACCTATGCACATGCTAGAGCATAGAAAACTAGGTGCAAATAAAAGTGAAATAATTGAATGATTGAGATTCTTAGCAAATCTTGGAGAACCATTACATGAATCCAAACAAAGAGAGACAAGTAGAGGTATTTGCAAGGGGAAACACTGTGGAGTACCAAATGGGGTAACGCCTTGATGATAATAACAACAGCAATGTGATGAGACACAGGAGCACGGGTCAAAAGTACGAGAAAACTGCAGTGACCCAGAAACGGAAACCGTTTTCAAGGAGGACATTCCAAAGATGGATAAACATTGATTTGTTTACATAAAAGAAGTGTTCTATAACATATTTATAACATTTAAACATAATTTTACACATTACCTTTACGGTGAACTTTTCTGAGCATTTTGACTTCATTTTCAATTTATCTTCTTGTTTAAGCTAAAATGGTTGTAAAGTTGCTCTAGCCTTCCGTTGCTCTACCGCACCACTGTCTCCATTGATTTTTCATGAATGTGTAAAATTCTCCAATATTTCTGAAAGAATGATGCCAGTTGCCCCTCCCATCACAAGCAAAAGTGTAAATCTTCCACCAGGAACAAGTGGGGGGACCTTAAAAGATTGAGTCTCACCTAAGAATCGCTCAGACCAAGACATTGCAGCAGGAAGAATGCCAAACAGCACCAATACTGTGAAAATTTTTTTTTTATCAAAAGTTAGATCAAGTACAGAAAATGAGAAGATCATGAGCATGAATGTCTAAAGTTTATGAGAACTTCACTAAAATGAATGATGTCATGCCTGCACACATAGCAATCAGGGGAATACAAATTTTAGGATGTGGAATTATAGCCCTTGTTTTGCTGGAAACATAGCTTAATATGTCTTTGCTTCATGTTCAGTACATGTGGTAACCATTAGAAGATCCAGAATGTTGTGCAATGTGCACTGTGATAGATGATGCCATAGATCTCTGAGCTCAGAGGGTCCCAGCCATCTGTTCCTTCAACCTATTCTCAACTATTATTTGGATGCAACTCATTGAAAAGTGGAATCTTCGGTCAGAGATCTTCGGTCAGAGATCTTTAAGATTGAGAACATGCAAAAGAAAAAGTATGTGCAAATTCACTTATAAACTAATAAAAGAAAACTGAGAGAAAGGGGAAGGGGGCAGTGGTTGGGGTGGGGGTGGGGGTGGGGGTGTGGGGGGCGGGTTTTGGTAATCTGATAGAAGGTATAGCTGCTGGTTGAGTAAAAGAGTCAAAGGACTCCGAGTAGTAAAGAGGGACTTTGTCACTTCACATTAGGGTTCTTTAGAGAGTATTTACTCCATTGACTCTCTTCAATCTCATAGTCATCCACCTCACATGGATTGGAAATATTAGGTCATTGAGAAAAAGATCTGTATCTCCAGAAGTCGTTCCTCCCTGCATCCCTCAATAGGAATCTGATAGAACCTTTCTTCCTCTTTGCCCAACATCTTGTAATATACTACAATGTTAGAACAACTAGGATGCCAGAAGGAAACCCTTTTTCTCCAAGCACGAAGAGGGACCCCATGAAGTCTAGTCCACATGGGATAGGGCCCTTTCCAATATCCCCATCAGTCACTTAAGAATGAGAAATACAGATTCCAACCAGTCCATGTAGTTGTAGTAATAACATCTTGCATCATTCATTCAGTACAATAAAAAAGTGTGTCAATTCCAACATTATTGTCAAATTTTAATATTTGTTTTATATTTTTCTGCATATAAATATTTTTTATATAGTTTTAAAAAACATAACCCTGAAACATTTTGCCAAAATTCCAAATTGGCTGAAACAAATTGGTTTGGAGGACAAACCAAAAAGGGGTCCAAAATGGAATTCTCAACTATTAATGAAATCGATCTTAGTTTAAATGTTTGCTCAACATGGCCGAACAGAAGGTCGTGGCATCAATAGGGACCATCTTCTTGCTTCTTAAGGCTTTGTAAAGCTCAGCAGGCATGTAACATTCCATTGAAGTCGATACGAAGGTGGTGGACAAGAGTTAGCTATCACTCGTTCCATTATTGTTCCATAAGTCTGGTGGAGGAGGGGGCCCTAGAAATGTTGCCCTGGCATCTCTCCAAAAGGGTGGAATGGGTATAGATGGTAAATTGTTAGCAGGATGCCTTGTTCTTTTCATCTTGTTCATATCTTCAATTAGATGTGGATCCTTGACTAAAGATGGAGTCTCAAGGGAGTCCCTGGTTATCAATTCTTTGCTCCTGTCATAATTTTCTTTAGGAACCTTTATAATAAAAGCAGTATTCCCAATAAAGAAAAAGAAAGAAAATGTAAACATGCCCAACATTTTTACACAGCTGAATGCAAGTCACAAGAGAAACAAGGAGATGCAAATGAAAACACAGTGTACCTCCATAAGTTCCTGCAAAGTCCAAGGCTTTGAAGAATATCTCAGGATCAAGCAATGCTAATACTAGAGGTGGAAAAAGAGTCAAAAAGTATGGCAGAGGCCTGCTTTGCCCAGTTGGTAGCTTCAGAACTAAAAAATCCCCAAGACAGCAAAGGGAAAATTAGAAGTCAGAGATAACAAATCTATTCAGGTCCTCAACAATTAAACAAAATTGCAGTCACTGATTATTGATCAAACCATTCATCTTGCAGGCCATACTTTGGATCAGGGGATAGCCCAAGTGCCAAATGGGTTCTGCAACCCTGACCCTTCTGCTGGAGGATTTCAGAGGAAGTGGGCAATGTTTGAATGCAGTTTGTTTACGTTTTTGGTTTTCACCAAGCCATCCATTTTATTGCCTGAAAATTTCTCTGTAACATAGACTGTATGATTATAATTTTGGGCTATTTCTCAAACAGGATCAGGCTTGCAGAAGAATGAACTAGATCAAAAAGTTGCTGATGAATTATGAAGAAAAAAGTAATAAGATGCATACATGCATGTCCTTTTCCTGTCTAAGTTGCCAATAAATTGTTCTCCTGTTGAAGTTGTTGTCAGGAATGTTTGACTTCTAGTTCTAAAATGAATATGGGGAAATTACCTACTACTAATTTGCACCATATCACGGTGATAGTCAAATTAATTGAGCATTGAAAGTTTGGCATCAAAATGTACATTTCATCCTACAACCATTCGATGACACTGTTTATGAGCCAATCTTAGAAAACAACTGGACGACCTTTGTTATCTGAACAGTAGAGAGCAATAGCAAATGGTTTCAAAATAAAATGAGCCCTTTTTTTTGTTTTGTTACAAATGGCCACTTTCAGCCTATACATTGGCAGTTATATTTTTTAAATCAAATTATTTCTACTCATCAGTTAGCAATTGAAAGTTGGGCCCAGTGTGATGATTATATTGTCCATGGCCTGACAGTATCAGTTGCAACATAATATGGTGCAGATGAGCTGCAGCGGATCATTAAACTTAAGCTTAACTACATTATCGCAAATCAAAATATTTAAGACTGAAGTAGGAGAGAAGCTAACTTACAGTCAGAAATAAAGTCTGTAAGGCCTAAAACAAAACCAATATATGATGTTGCAATTGCAAGAACTGAGAAGACTTCGACTATTGGCTGCGTTAAATTAGAACAACAGGGAATCAGTTAACTCTCTTTCTTCAATTCAGCTGTCCCATTCACACGAACATATACTAGGAGATGTCAAGAACTTACACCAACTATTCCGTTGTTAGATCGCAACAGTTCTAATGGATCTGTGATCTTATTACCACTCATATCAAGATTTGGAATGGTACCGAGAATGAGGGCATCCCAAACGAGAAACAGAGCAAGAGGAACAGCTGTCCCTACAATAATTGCTGTCCTGAAAAATTCAAATAAAAGAAAATCCATTGCAACGTAAATTCTGATAAAATGATAATAATTTTGCAAAAAAAAGTGATATGGATTGTCACCTTACTTTTGACAGATCTCCTTCAAGATTTGTACAAAGAACTGGTACTACATTCTGAAATATGGAACACAGAAATGTCATTCAGTTCCAGTTTTGAAGTGCTTACAAACATCATGAAGCTTACCTGGTATACAAATGCGAGTGCTATTATGGGTATACTAAGTGGAACAGCTTCAAAGTTGGCTTGCAGAAGAGAGTTCCATTGCAGATCTCCACTAGCCACTCCCTAAAAAATACATTTATCTACTATTTATAAAGCGCAATGTTGAAGTTACTAGGCAAGAAATTAGTGATTAGAGTTGATAATGCAAGGATACATGCACATGAAGTATATGTATTTTTTCTTGCTAAAGTTTGAGTTAGTTAATACGAAATAATTTTTAGTAAATAACAAGGACTTGGCAGTCGCAAGGTCGCTGCATAATTAGTACCAACACCGACACACATTGATAAACTGGATACAAGAAAAACAATTCTTAGCTTAAATTGCTGCTTACCTTTTTTCAGTTTGTTGCATGTAAATTTGACTTAGCCTTACAAAATACTTAAATAAACTTGTGCGGACATATCCTAACTTTTTTCCCCAGGTAGTATGGACGTATCAGCATATTGGGCTTTTTCAAAACTTTAGGTTTGACACTCCAATATAAATACACTACAAATGCATATATACATATCCAAGTTACAGAGATAAATCTATTAGGGTCAGATTTTTAAATTTCTGTGCATGTGAGTTTTTGCTAGTTAGTCTTGTATTTTCTTGTGTTTGAAAGATGGACCTAGAAAATGTGAAGGATAGTTTTGTCATTTTCTTTGGCATTTCAGTCAAAGGTGTGAAAGTAATCAGGAATTGGAACCAGTTGGCATTAAGTGGCATTTATTGGGCGTGCAGATGCACAATGTAGAGGCAAATAATAGCCTCAAAAGCCTAGAGCTCAGACACAACACACTGAACATTGAAGAGGCTATGAGAAGAGAAAAGAGAACACTGCCGCTCAACCCATAAGCATGAGGTTAGCACTACTCATGAACCACATCTCATCATCAAACAACCCAAGAATCCCTAATGAGTCCCCTAATGGGAGGAGCAGAATCCTTCTGTTCCACATTCTAGCCCGTTAAGTCCAATGCTCACCAGATGTTGCTAATTAAGGGCGTAAAATCTGGTTATTTTTTTTAACCAAATTCAAGTACTCTAAATTATACAGCTTGCTTGTAGTGGCAGCAAACCATTACATCTCAATCTCCCCAACAGCCACGGCTGACGTTCCAATCATGATAAAGGAAAGGGTATCCAACCCATCAAGCCAAAGGAAAAAGCATTGAAATGGTAAAAAAAAAAGGCCCTTCCTTCACAAGGTAATAAGCTGAGGACTTGTACTGAGAGCAAGACGAAAAGTGGCATAAGCCATTTCCAACACCTCATTGATGTCAAAAGAAAGCATCCAAATCTCAACCAACACACACTTGATGGTTAGAAGTTGACACTTGTAGGACTGGAAAGAGGACTGGAAAGAACAAGCCTTCTATTGCATCTGCAGTCTCTAATACAAATGCCTAAAATTGATCAAAATGACTTACAATTGTTAACAGGAAATAAATCCAAAAATGTATAATATTTCTTTTGAATGGTAGAAATTCCAAAATATTAGCTCTGACACTTAAGCATAAACTTCAGTCACTAGTTTGAAATGCGGTGTCCCCAAAACTGAGAAGCAAAAAAGATGCCAATGTGAGGAAGAGAATTACCACTAGAGCAGCAAAAGAAGCAATAATGCCAACTACTAGAAGCCCATTAACTGCACCAATGAAGCGCTGGCTACAATAAAACATCAGTTTAAGGTCAATTTTTTTCTGTTAACCCGCCATTTAGGAAAGAGAGATGAATTACAGAGAATCAGAAGGGTAACATGTTAAAGTATAGATTTGCCCTTTCTATAAGAAAATAAACCAACTACTTTTTGAGAAATTGTTCACTCCCAACAAATTTCTAAAAGGAAGTTACTGAACATAATGATATTTTACCAATTGGAAAGAAGAAATTTATTGATACACATCATTTTGCATTGGAATGGTTATTGATACTTGCCATTTCTCCCTAAGAATTGTCTTGCGTGGACTGGCTAGATTCAGTAGGACCAGATTTCATAATTCTGTGAAATATTGAATCAATGGAAAATTTCTCATTCTCTACAGAGGCCAAGAAGAGTATAAAGAATCAAACAATAATTTCCTTTTCTACAATAAGTAATCTAGAGACAACTCTCAGCCAAGATCAAAGGGAATCATTGGGTTCTATGGCTCATTTGTTCTGAAACATTAAAAGCAGCCTACATAGGCGGTGACTACTTAAAACTCTCCTTATGGGAGATTATGATCAATTGATTTGAGACCTACATGGCCACTTAAGAATGTATAGACAAAAAAGGTCCAGAAAGACAAAAAAAGGGGACGAAAGGCAAAAGGACAGATGTGTTTGATCTTCTCGTAAATCTGGTTTCCGATTTTCCTTTCTTGCTTTTGGAATCCCCCATCTACAGTGTAAAATCCATGATTTTTCACTCCTTTCAATTGCTAAAATGGATCCATACAGGTCTCACATGTATAGAAATGAGATCCTTGGAACTGTATATTTCTTGAGTCTTAGGACTTAAGAAGAACGGACACGGACACGGACACGGGACACGGATACGACACGACACAACACGGACACGCCGACACGGCATTTCTCAAAAAAGTAGGACACGGACACATCGGGGACACATTAATAAATTAATAATATCTATGCATTAATATATATATAATCAATAAAAAAATCAACATTCAAAACATTGAATACAACACTAAAACATAATTCATAATCATTAAACATAAAATATCCATATTACCATAAAATCCTTACAAAGAAAAGGGAAGATTATCCCTTTTTCCTCCAAACCAAAAAAAAAAAAAAAAAAGAAGCGAATTCAATGCTAATTTCAGTCATTTGATGCAACTTCAACTGCCTCATCATCACCAACAACTTCATCACAATTAACATCATCTGTAAAGACCACGGTCTCCAACTATGGCTTATCAAGTGAAAGATTAGCAACCTCAAGCACCCCAACATCTTCTAAGGAATCAAATGAATCCTCTAGCAATATCCCACATCTTAGTCTCCCCTTGTATATATTGTGGGGTTCTTCTTGACAGAAGACGTAAATTGCTATGAATAAAAATCAAGTCTTCGGCACGTTTTGGCGTCATCTTGTTCCTTCTCACGGAGTGCACAAAGGAGTATGTACTCCAATTCCTCTTGCAACATGATGAAGAAGGCTGCATAAGTAGCTTGAAAGCCAAGCGTTGAAGCATAGGTGCACATGCTCCATGGATGGCCCACCAACTTGTTGGGTCCATATGATATCGATCATGTAAAGAATCATACTCCCCAAATTCCCCCGTCCTAAGTGAGAAATTGGCAAACTCCATATTAACCATTGTGCGCTTCTCAGAAGTGGAGAAGTATTTGACAAGACATTTCTTTCTCTCTCTAGAAACCTCTACATCTTGATGTGGAGGAACTCGACTCGGGTCCTCTTGAAGCCATTCGTCGGTATAATACCTTCAGTAAAAGAAAGAAGGATTTCAAAATTACTATATGATGAAAAGGTGTAATATGTTAAGAAATACTTATAATTTATCTAAAAGGAAATGGCTGAAAAGTGAAAAGCTGAGGACTAGAATTCACCTAGGATTCAGAGAATGTGCCAAGCAATGGAGCGGGGTATTGTTCTTGCTCCAACGATCAACAAGTATTTGGTGTACCACATCATAAAAAAAGGATGACTCATCAGGCCGCTTCCCTTCATTCCTATATATTGTGGTCCTCACTTTTTCAATCATTGTATCCCACATGTCATACACCAAATGAAGACAAGGCTTGTCCATATCACAAAGTCTAAGCATATCATAAATGGGTGTTGTGAAGGAAAGAATGTAATCAACTTTATCCCACCAGATGTCATCTAACAACCTGTCCTTTACAAATTTTGCTGTCCCTGTATCATCTTCTCGATAATGAGACCATTTGCCACTTATAACCATACTTTGGAGACCACGCTTTATAAATTTGAATCTCTTAAGCATGACAATCGCTGAAGCAAAGCGTATGTCAGCCACAGAAAGCAATTTCAAAGGAACAAACTCATTGAACATGGCCAACCTTATAGAGTGATTCATGATAAAATGCTTTATGTGCATAACATCACCAACAATCTCCACTATCCAACTACATTCATGATATGTCAATTGATTGTTTTCAACATTTTTTGTTGCACAAATGTTCTTCAATGCAAGATTGAGGGTGTGGACCACACATGGTGTCCGAATAATGTTAGGAAATTCTATTTCAATGATATGTCCAGCACCCTTACAGTTTGGAGCATTGTCAGTAATTATTTGAACCACATTCTCATGCCCAACATCCTTAATGACCTCCTTCATCAAATTAGCAATGAAATACTTGTCTTTTATTTCACCTGAATAATCAACAGCTTTAAGAAACATAGGCCCACCTTCTGACACAGCCATGAAATTGATTAATGGCCTCCTTTGTGAGTCACTCTGCCCATCATTCACAATGCTTACACCCTTTTCCTTCCACATGCTTTTGATAGGTTGCAACAATCTTTCAATATTTGCCTTCTCTCTTTGGAGCAAACTGGTCCTCAACAAATTGTACCCTGAAGGCGCATAACCGACAAGTGGATTGTTGGCGGAAAAAGTGAAGGCATTTACAAAATATGGGTTTCTTGCTAAGTGAAATGGTAAACCCGCCGAATAAAACATCCTAGCAATCTCAGCACGTAATTGATCACGAGCTGCTAAATTAAATGCCTTTTCAATGGGATTTGCACTTCCGCTTCCACTCCCACCACTTATCTTTCTTTTCTTTGGGTCAAACCCTCCTTGCATCATACTCATCATAGTCATAGAATCAGAACTAGATGTAAAACTAGGCACAGGTAAAGGTACTTTTTTTTGTGCATTGGCCGTCCTCAATTTTACTTCTTCCTCTAATTTTTGCATTTCAGAAATATCTTTTGTTATAACTTTTGAACATGCAGCAATCCCACAACCAGGCAATTTTAACAAGTGAGCCTTAACCCTTGTGTATGAACTCTTTTTTATTTGATTGCAAAAATTGCATTGCCAAGTAATATTTCCCCCTCTATCACTAAGTTTATCAAACTTGGTTACATATCTCCACAGAGGCTTGTTTATATCTTCTTCATTGGGGGGGTGTGAGCCAGAGCCACCAATGGAACTCATATTGCCAAATTCCAAATCTATATAATGTAACAGCAAATTAGCACCAGGTACCAGCATTAACAAATTAATAGGACATGTCCCATAGCATCAATTAACAATAGACAACAGCAAAAAAAAGAAAAAAAAAGGCAAGCAAAAGCTGGAAGAAAGCTTCCAGCATTAACCAAAAAAAAAAAAGTACAATGCATAGCAGGAAGAAAAAAGCTACATACAAGCAAAGGCAAGCAATGCAAAGGTAAAAGCAGGCATGCCTTTCAAAACTATTTCATAAAAAAAATGATGGCAGCAAAATAAAATGATATTGCACAGCAAACAAGAATGATATTGCACAGCAAAATAAAATGGTATTGCACAGCAAACAAGAATGATAAAAAATCAAAATAAATTGATATTGCATAGCAGCAAAATAAAAAGTGATGGCAGCAGAAAAATAAAAAAATGATGGCAGCATCAAAATAAAAAATGAACGGAAATGATTTCATAGACAGGAGTACTTGAGGAGGAGTTAAAAAAAAAAAAAAAAAAAATCAAAGGCAGGAATATTGAGCTACTGAGCAGGAGATATAAAAAAAAATCAACGGCAGCAGTACCGTGCAGGAGATATATCAAAAAAAAAAAAAAAAACCACACACACACACACACACACAACGCTGCATTGAAGAAATAAAGTAAAAATCAATTTCATCATCTGCAAAAATCAATACCTGGAGACGGTGGGTTTTCTCTGCAGTGAGTAAAGCGAGAGAAAGCAAGAGAATAGTAGGTGCTTTTTTTTTTCTTTTCCTCTCTTCTTCTTCTTCTTCTTCTCCTTCTCCTTCCCGTAGACGTTGGGTTTTTCCCTGCAGACGGTGGGTCTTCCTCTTTTGCCGTTGCTTTTTCTTCTTCTTTTTCTCCTTCTCTGCTCAGATCCACCGCCGACAGCCACGATCTATTCCCTCTGCTCGTCGACAGCCACAATCTCTTCCCTCTGCTCGTCGACAGCCTCAGACGGTGATGGCGTTTCGCCGACGGTTCCTGGGTTTCGCAGACGGGATGGAGCTTCGATGGGATTTGCGATCTCGTTGCTGGGCCGAGACGGATTTTCGGTGCGAGGGTTTCGCCGAGAGGGAAAAAGGGTTTCAGAAGAGAGAAATTTGGGGGAAAACTTCAGAAGAGGCAGAATACGTTTTGATCGAAGGCTTGGGGTTATATTACTTTGAAATTTCAATTAACCCCTCTTCATTTCTTGCTTTTTAATTCTAATGCTAAAAGGAATGGGTTAAATGACTTTAAAATTTCATTTAGCCCCTTTTTCATTTTTTTTTCTAATTTTAATGCAAAAGGCGTGGGGTTCTTTTGGGCCGCCGTGTCCGAGCGGTGTCGGTCCGTGTTTGAGCCGTGTCGGGCCGTGTCCCTCCGTGTCCGAGTCGTGTCTGAGCCGTGTCCGTAATTTAAAAAAATAAAATTTCAAAAATAGGATACTTTTTGCATGTCCTGGACGTGTTCGGAGCGTGTCCGTATCCCAGATGTGTCGGACACGGACACGCCGGCCCCGGAGAGGTGTCCGTGCTTCCTAGCTTAGGACCCTATAATTTCTATGGGAAGAAAGAGGAAGGGAAGGGGGGAGTGAATCAGTTACTAACTGAAACAAAGTAAAAAAATGTAGCATAAATGGCCACCTCAACTTGCTGAAATAAGCCACTCAGGACTTAAGGCATATATTTGGATTTCATATTTGTTCAGATTGGAAATGATAGCATTGTCTTTGTTTCATGATATAAAAGTCAACATAGAATAGACAACCAACTGTCTGCATATATTTGGATGAGATTTTTTCCCCCAAAATACTTAGAACAGTTTCTTCCTCTTCCATTATTTGAATAATTCAGATAGTATTCAAATTCAGTTTGCTTAAGCCAAACCATCTGAAACTATTTGATCCCCCTCTAATCTCACAATATATCTGGTCCAAATTTTGTTTTTCATTGGGTTGTTTTTTTTTTTTTTGGGCGGGGGGGGGGGGGGGGGGGGGGGTGTGCGGTCCCCCAACAACAAGGCCAAAAAAAAAAAAAAAAACTTTACAAGAGTGGCAGCCTTTTCTTTTCTTTTCTTTTCTTTTAATACATAGTTTGCTTGAGTTTTTACTACTTAACAAAAATATGTGTATTTTTAAATTGCTAATATTTTTCTGAAACAAAAGTCTGAACTGAAACGCCAAAATGCCAAACCAGCCAAAATGTTTCACCTCAAAAGTCAAGCCAAAACAACGTCCGAAACAAAATTGACAAGTATATTAACTGAGATTCTCTTCTGAAAGAGTGCAACATCTAACCTTCCAAAGTAGCATATGCCTCCAAAAACCAATGAAAACAATGTTGCACTTTCCCATCTGCAACAGTAACAACATGCATGAACAACAAAAGACATTCAGGAAAAAATTATAATAGAATTGTCCACTTCTCTGCTTGTGAATGTGGGTGCAAAAAACAAGACAAGATACATCTTAAATATGTTTGATAGAGCAAAAACAAAGAGTGGAGATAACGTAAAGTAAAAGAACTGCACTTGAGTAATTAAATTCATTTTAACAATGGACACTCATATCTTCAGCACAAAACAATCAATTTCCAATTTGAAAAGACAATAATTCATCCATTCCAGTCAAGCAGTGAACACTATTATCAGGCTAGTCAACAAATGAACTTGAACCCTTTGCTACAAAATTGGACCATATGTTTCAAATGTTCTGATGGTAAACCGCGTATCAAATCCTATGTGGATAGGTACGCTAGGATGGGACAATCATCCTAATGTTTCCATTCCTTGGGCAACCAAAAGCTCCAAACCCCTAGCAAAATCTGAATTTGAATAAACCCAGCATATCAACCCCTGCCTGTTGGAGTTAGTTTGTTATTACTCCAATTTAGAAGATGTTACCTACCTTTAGAGCTCTTCCTTTTGTCCCCATCAGAATATTATTATAAAAGAAAAGGGGTTTGTAAGGACTTCATTGTTTACAACCTCACTTTAAGCACACAGAGAAGCTCTTAGATGTTGAACTTTGACCACAATGCAGCCCACAAATGGGTAACATGATAGGCAAAAAACCGTTGGTGAAGGGTAGAACCCTTTTGCCATTGAAATTAAAGTCAAATCAAGGTTATATTTTGAGTGTTGAAAAGTTAGATCTGGTTTTTGCACTCTTGCAGCTTAGTTCTCAGGATTGGTGGTTAGTCTGGAACGCATGGTCATGCATGGTGACAATCAGTAGCAAGTTAAGCTGGTGCATCCAGCTCTGACCAAATATCACTGATAAGTGCTAATAGTTACAACACAATTTGCAAAATATTGAAAGTGATAAGCACAAACTAGAACCATTCAGGAAAAAAAGAAAGGATCTCGTATCTCTACACTCATAACCAGTAAAGGATGAGGCGCAATTCATTCAGTGGAATGTCTATCTCGGTCAGAAGAAAGCAACAACAACAACAACAACAACAACAAAAAGTAAAAAGTACAAAAGGATTACCTCTGTCTTTAAAACTGAAACCAGTAAAAGGACAGAGTTCATTACGTGGAAAGCAGAACTCTAGAAAAGATGTCCGAAAAACAGAAAAAGACACTCATCTGTTTCTATGACTGAAAAACAGTAACAGAAGAGTTGTAATTCGTACTGTGGGATGCCGATAAAGTTTGTTAGAATATCAGAAGAACGGGCCACATAAGCAACCAGAAGAGCATAGTGTAAAAAAGTATATGACCAGCTGCAACAAAGGAAGAAACCGTCATGAGGATAAAACTGCATGAAAGTTCGAATAATAAGTGAAAAGGAAGAAGAAGGAAAAAAAACTGTTCAAGCATAAAAGAATTAGCTATCGCAGGATTAAATAATGCATGAAAAGAGGACAACAATTTATCTTATCAAGGAACAGCATAACTACATATAAATTTGACTTTCAGCCACACAAAAATTTATCATCAGACGTAGCAGGTCAACTCGTGAATCCTTGTTTTACATGATTTCTACCATCACGATCCATAGCATAAACTAGAATAGATTTGTCTCATATACATACCAAGCAACCTGAACTCCAAGTTTTCCAAGAGTTCTCATGGCCATTGACACCTGAAAATAGGCCCAGAACCAACGATTTTGGATTATTAGCCATTCTCCACGAGCAACAATTTTTATTAAAAAGATGGAGAAAGAAAAGAGCATCCAGTTTTCTTCCATGTCATGCAGTTACAATTGGAAGTTTAGATCACAGATATCCTGATTAATGAATTATCATGCTAGAAATGCAAATGACAAAAAATTCTGCCACCAGATGGTGCAATCTGGGTTTTTTTTTTCGTTTTTTTTTTTTTTTTGAAATGGTAACTTGTATTTCGGCCTGGGATAATGAAATCAATCAACACCAATATGAAATCATTAACTGATAAAAAAAAAAATCATGCCAAGCCCACAAATATATGTAAGCTCTGAAACAGAAAAACATAAATGCATTACCAATGAGACACCACCAGAACCAAGTTCACACATAGTGTTTACATTTACTTCTGCAATCAACAATCCTGTCACAACCTGCATCAAAGTGGATGAACCAAGGATTTGACAGCAAATAAATTTCAGTTAAACACACTATCGACAATTCGACATCAATAAGTGCAGATAAACCTACCTCCCCAAACCCAATAAAATTATACAGGTATAAAACTCTACTCAGCTGAAAGTGAGAAAAAAAAAACATCCCATATAAAACAATATAGAACCATATTATTTCATGGAGAAGCATTTATGGGATCATTGTGATCAATTAAAGGATAAAAAAAAAGGCGCTGTTCCGCTCTTTTTTACCAAAATACAATCCCTTAGTAATGTGCCCAAACTCTGATAGTTACCATATACATCCAGCAAAGAATGCATGTGATTGCAGAGGCTAGAAACCCAGCTTCTTGTGTAACAGCAGGGATGGCAAGGATGCCTGCACCTACCTATCCAGTACGACAACAATTGAGGTAAAAAAATGGTAGAGAAAGCATACATATTATTATTACTATTATATGATTGAATTGCTGTACACAGTATAAACTGTGTATGTACATAACTAGTTGAGTATGTCCATTGTAGTCATGCACATACATATAAGTAAACAACCTCATCCCACCATCAGAATTCAAAACAGCAGGCAGCTAACACCAGATTTAACCCATGTGGGGCCCACACATATCTGGTCATCTCCACAAAACTCGGGTTGGAGTGAAATTTGGGCCATTGGGTAAAGATGGGGTGGGCCCCACTCAGCATGTGGTCATGACTCAATACAATCCGCAAGCACCTGGTATAAATATAAACACATACAAATCTACATACGTATGAAATGCGGTTTTGCATTGCACTTGGACTGCGAGATTAGTATAAACACATACCGTAGTGCCAGCAACAAGAAAAATCGCGCTGCTGAGGCTTCCTGAGGACAAAACAACGGAAACCCTAATTTTACCGAATCGAAGAGAAGAATCGAGGATTGGGGGCGACTCGATTCGAGTTGAGCTCACCTGGTTCTCTCTTGAAGGTGGCTTGATTGAGGTTTGAGAAGAGCCTCTCGAACTGTTGGGTGGATTGTCTCTGGGCCAAGCATTTGAGGGTTTTGGAAGGGGAAGAGGTGCCAAGGGGAAGAAGGAATGGGCGAGGATCGGTGAGCTTGAGGAGTTGGCGCCTGGGCGAGGAAATGGTGAAGGGAGGAGGGGCTTTTTTGAGAGGGATTTGAAGGAGAGGGAGTTGAAGACAAAACGACATTTTATCTTCTCTGTTGTGTATCTCTTGTGTCTTCTGACTCTCTCTGTCTGCCGCTGTTGCAGAGTGGAACTGAAAGCTTGGATGATGAGAAGTACTTGTCATATCTTAAATATGCAGTGATGGGGCCACTCTTTTTTTTTTTTTTAATGTTTATTCTATAAACATTGTTTTATTTATTTATTTATGTTTTTTGGTGAAGGTAAAGTAAAGCATTAAGTAAATAACTTTTTCTACTAAAGAGCTTCTTAGATGTTGCGTTTAAGAAAGCATTTTTTGAGCAAGTTTGGAACAGGCGACCAGCCCTCGAGGAAACTATATTGAGTTAAGAATTCCTCATAGTCATTGAAATATGAATCCCTTATTAAGGATTTGTATAGTTACAAATTATAATCACTGTTAAATCTAATTCAATATAATTTTTATTAAAAATTAAACCATAAACTACCTATTATGGGAAGAATTTGGCATCACATGTAAATGACCCATTGCAAAGTTGTATTGTAGCCTTACGGCTCTCACTTTCGTTGAATTTGATTTAATAACAACTAGCAGTGAGTTATTTTCTATCAAAGAAAATAGGATATTTAACAAACCAATGGCTAAGGAATTTTTTTATAATATATACACAATTTACATGCATTATTATTATCATGTGTCATCACGTTTGTTTGCAACCATTTACCTACATAGATGTAAAAATGATTTATGCACCCTCTTGCAAAGTGGCACCAGTTAGTATTGCCTCTCACACAATATTTTTTATATGTCGCCTCAATCATTCTTAACTCTCATTTCCATGGCTCCATATTTGTAATTCAAATTATTTAATTTACTTATTAAATTAATAAATTTCAAGACTTCAAAGATTATTTTAAATCTTCATTGATTTTGAGTAATTGAGAAATATAGTCTTAATATATATATCAATTTTTTTTTATTTTGTGGGCTCTCGTGATTAGAACTATTCAATATTCTCATTTCATTAGTAAGCATCTGAAAGCTTATTTTTCATATTTTAAATTTTCATCAGTTTTTAAAATTTTGTGAAAAATATCACTCACTTTTTCATGTGCAAATGACTATTCTGACAAGCATGATAATATATTTCACATTGCCATATGGGTTACACTTGCATTTGAAGTGTGTGAAGTTCTTTAGTTTTTTTTAGAAACTCCATGCCACGGGTAAAAAGGCAGACGACCTCTGTATCAACCTATATTTACCGTTTATCGATCACTACAAAGTTTTGATTTGCACCAACAAACTCCAGAGTGAACCATGAGAGAGAGAGAGAGAGAGAGAGAGAGAGAGAGAGAGAGAGAGAGAGAGAGAGAGAACAAAGACAAGTCTTCTTTGCAGCGGGTGTATCGGATCTGAGACGGGTCAACCAGTAATCCTGGGCCACAATTAAGAGCAGAGAAAGGCAAGCCAAAAAAGGGTTTGGTTGACCGGATAAAAAGGCTCCTCTCCCTCTCCTTCTCAAGCGCAGACGGGAAGGGAGAAGATGAGTTATATGTAAGAAGCTCTGGGCCCCACCGGCGGGGGTTTCCAGGAGGCAGTCGTAGGAAACTTGGTGGTCACGTGACGGGTGTCTCTCTCTCTCACTCTCGCTTCCTTTGCTGCTGGCTTCCCTGAATGCTTTCACCAGAGTGTTCAGGGTTCGGCTTCATATGGTAGGCATCTGTAAGTACAAACTGACACATCTCTCTCTCTCTCTCTCTCTCTCTCTCTTTGTGCAATTTATCATGTCCAGCCCACATTTGATGATATATGATCAGAAACCGTCATCTACTAGGTTGGTGCCAACATGGATGGATGGGCCAAATTCTAGCCCATTGAAAGGGCCCCATGTAGCCGTATGGAGGCAAAACAAAGATGGGTACGATCATCTGGTTACCAATCTAAGTGGCCCCAGCCAGATAATCATGAATGTGGGTGAACTAGGTGTCGTGACATATGAATGGAAAAGAAGAGGATGTGGGTCCTGCTATATTCTCTCTCTAATTGGTTTTCAGTGTGCAACCATGCATGCATGGTTTCAAAAATGAATGCTTCACCAAAAAACAAAAAACTCTCTCTCTCTCTCTCTCTCTCTCTCTCTCTCTCTCTCTCTCTCTCTCAAGATAACAATGAGGTGTTTTGCAGTAAGTAGTGAAGATCTTGAAGCGGAGGTGCGAGGGATTATCCGTATGGTGTGTATTATTTTCCCCTCTCTCTCTCTCAACAAATGCATGTCTGATTTTGTTCTTCCCTTATGTTTTTAATCATTTTTTGTTAGGATATAGTGAAGATCTTTAAAGGAAGGAACAAGGGATTGCAGGTTGGTTGATGCCTTTTCAGTTTGCACTTACTCATCTACATTTTGGGTTATAGGACCTTGTTTCATCCCTGAAAATTTAGACTAGGGCATGTCCTAAAAATTCCTTCCCGCATCAGAAATGATGATTAAGCATAGAAAGACCCGAATGTCCATTTTGGGAATATTATACGATTTAACACCCTAATGTCAATTTAGACAATCATTTGATACGTCTATTTGATTTTATTACACATGGGGACATGATGAATAAATTTGATTGTTGAATTAATTTCTTTATTGTCAAATTTCCTTTCTTTTTCGATTGCAATTAGAAGAATATTAGAACAGCTTTGACGTGCCCCTAGTCTAGAAAGTTTGCTGAAGAGGCAAATTGAATTGCACCAAGTTGAAACTCTAACTCGTTGTCCTCCCAACTCAGATTGGATACTGCTCACTCACCGAGTTGACTCACTGTGACTGCAGTGCACACTATGTATTAGAACAGATTTTTTTTTCTCTTTTTTATTAAAGATAAAGAAAATACATAAGCTATTGTTCTGCTGTCTCTTTACTATGGTTGGGCCAATGTAATGAAGGAGATGAACCAAATTTCCAATAAGTAGCTACCTACAACCATATACTCAAGATGGTTCAAAATAAAGTTTACTTCCATAAACTTGGTGAGATCCCCACATCTTGCATGGCTGAGATTATCTCATTGCTAGAATTTTTGTGTAATGACCAATCAAACATAGGGTGGGTACTGTACACATTCTTCTTTCTTTTTTTTTTAGTTACCCTTTTTTTTTCGTTTTTTGAATATATACATCTTTGACTACATGGTCAAAAGAAAACTTTACCTCCATTGAAGTGGGAGAGTCAATGGAGCAGTTGATTATGACGTGATTGACTTTTTTGGTATATGTCTTTTGAGCTTTCATGCAGATTGTGATGGCTAATTGCCCAGGCTTCCTCTGATAGAAACATGCATGCCAACAAAACCAACTTGCATGACAATGGCTGTAGCGATCGATCGTCACCATGGATTCATGCCGTTTACCCGAACCAAACGATGCAAGCTCCGATCCTTCACCCACCTCGACTTCGCCCGGCTCGAGCTCGATTGGACCAACACCACACCAACTACCTGCTTCTTCAACACCCCCTCTTCTCCAACCACTCCCTTCCACCGCAGCTTCTCCACCCCTTGCCTCTCCAACGCCACCAAGCCAACCATCCACACCCCCAGAATTGAAATACTAGCAGGCAGCAGAGCCCCCGGTGTCCGCGCCCTTGTAGTTGAAGCCAGCATTGCCATGGCCTCCGGGATTGACCCGGTTCCAGCCTCTAGCGGCCTCGGAGGTGCCTACTACTTGCTCAACCCCCATGGAGAAAGCATTGCTGTTGTCAAGCCCATCACAGATGACCCATCATCATCACTTAACAATCCCACCATTGGCTATGTGGGCCGGTCGGTTCGTGCCGGTGAGACCGGGGTGCGCGAGGTGGCTGCATACCTCCTAGATCACTATAACTTTGCTGGGGTGCCACCAACTGCCCTCATTAGATTCTCCCACTTCAATGGTTCGACCAAAATGGCATCGATCCAACGGTTCATTCCTCATGATTTCGATGCAGGGGAGCTTGGTCCATCGGGGTTCTCTGTAGCCTCTGTTCATCGGATAGGAATTCTAGATGTGAGACTCCTCAATATCGATCGGCACGCAGGGAACATACTAGTGAAGAAGATGAACCCATGTAGTTATGTTGGTGCAGCCGAATTGGTGCCTATAGACCATGGGCTATGCCTACCGGAATCGATCGATCACCCTTACTTTGAATGGCTACATTGGCCACAGGCCTCAGTGCCTTTCTCAGAATCGGAGACTGAATACATTAGCAAGCTTGATCCTTTAAAAGACGCAGAGCTTCTTAGAACTGAGCTGCCTCTGTTGAGAGAGTCTACTATTCGAATTCTACTGCTCTGCACTATCTTCTTGAAGAGGGCGGCGAGTGCGGGTCTTTGCCTAGCTGACATTGGAGACATGATGACGAGGGAGTTTCGAGGAACAGAGGAAGAGCCGAGTGTGCTAGAGAACTTATGCATCCAGGCAAGTGATAGTTTTGATGGGGTACTAGATTTTGATACAGAGGGAGAAGATAAAGAAAAAGAAGCTAATGAAGGGTTTCAATTTGATATGGAGTGCAATGAACAGGACCATGTTGTTGATGTTATAGATCTTCCACAACTTCTACAGGGTCGTCCTAAAGTTCCATTAAAAACCCCAACTGCAAGATCCATGACCAAGCACCCACATGCAGTCTTGTCTCCTTTACATGAGGGAGACAATGATGATGATGAAGAGAGTGATGAGGAAGAAGTTGACGAAGAAGGAGAAGAAAAGGATGTTGGTGGTGGAAAAGGGGAGGAACCCAAGGTGGGTAATCTTGCAAAGAGTGTAAGCTTCTCTGTTATGGAATGTAACCGTGAGTGTAATGACATCTCATTCAAAGACATGGGTGAGGAGGAATGGGCACTTTTCTTAGAGAGATTTGAGGAGCTATTGCCGGAGGCATTTGAGTCAAGGAAGAACATGGGATTGAAGCAGAGGTTAGGATTTTCATGCAAGTTTTGAGAGCTTGGAGACTAAGCTGATGAGAGGATCTCTTTATAGCCTTTCCCTTTTTTTGTGTGTAGAGCATGTTTTGCTGTACATTGAACAGAAAAAAAAGAAAGAAGAAATTCTAGTCAGTGTAAGGCTGGTAGAACAATAGAGAGGGCATGAATGCAATTGTATGCCTTTTACTTCTTCTTCCCTTTTGTATACCTATTATAAAAGACATTTTTATGTGTTAGTTGTGAGACACGGTCTTGTGAAAGTTCTGGGTTTTGTATCAATATAATAGTGCATTTGTTCCGTTGCATGTCATTGGAACTCTTCCTATCAACCACTTCTTGGAACCGTTTCATCATCCCCTTGGTTTTCTGAATGGTGGATACTGAAAGTATGAAGTAGAAGAGCATTCAATCATATTGATATTAATCTAAATACATACTGTATGATGCGTATGTGATAGACAACTATATTTGGCAGATATACGACATAAGAGACACATTCATATATAGTACATTTGAACAGCAAAAAATCCTTCATACTGCAACTCCCTTTGGAGAAGTCCCGTTCCCACCACCCCCCACGACACAACAAACAAAAAAAAAAAAAAAAAATTGCAGTGAGACTAGTGGCATGCATAGACAGAAAAACAAAATTCTCTCTTTTCATTCTTATCGTTTTAAGTCCGATTTCATTTTGGTAGTGGAAAGGTGGATCCAGATTTTATGCAAGAGAAGAAATTTGACAATCTCCACTCCATTGATAGCTCAGTGATGTAGCGTCTCCCTCTTTATAGAAAGAACAAGATTGATCCTATCTTGATCATCTATAAAAACATTTTATTCTCTTACAGCTTTAGATCATATATGAGATTGATCGATGTAGCTTATTCACATTCACTATTCCCCAATGTTCCGGACTGTGGAACCAGAAGCAATTTTATATTCATCTAATCATTGCTAATTGTAGGAGCAACTCTATAAAAAAAAGGTACTACAGTTAGAGGGTGTTAATTAAAGGGTCACAATAATTTGATGGAACTCAAGATTCTTCCCGGCACAAATCCATTAGGAGACCCATGCCTGATAACCAGGAGAAATAGGGAAGATGGGTAATGGGTTACCCGACTGGGCATTTCTGTTCCATGTAACCTCATGAAAATATTAATTGGGGTCCATGGTAAAATGGATTTCAACGAAGAACAAAGGAATATCGAGGAGGAGGCCACAATGGTGAAGAGTAAGAAGGATAAGAGGTAGAGATTCTCGATGGGAACCTACTTCTTACAACGGTTTATGTATCTTCGCCTTAATTTTCCATGCTGGAAGCCCTAGAAATCGGAGAGCGTAAATTCAGCTCCTCACTTTTTAACCCGGCAAATGGGTTCTCTGATGCCATGTCCACTCCCAGGTCCCAAAAAAGACCACAAGCGCCATCGAATACCAGCTCTTAAATTGAAGCTCAAAAAAGTCTATGGGTAAAATATTGCTAAACTCCCAAAGGCTATTTTATTGCTAAACTCCCAAAGGCTATTTAGATCAAGTAATAGGAAAATCTGACAAGGGCTGATTTTTTGCCTGACCCCCTCTCCAAGATTGTGCCGAAAAGATGTACCTACTCTGGGTACAATAGAGTAGCCATTTTCACGATGGTCTCTAGATCTCAGAGCATCACCTACCTACTACCCGTGCATGCTGCGATGAATAGAGAATCAAGATTACCCATTCACCGGACCTAATGGTGCATAAGCCACACTGTAAAGGCGGCCCTTCAGTTTGGGCTGCTTGAATTAATGTCCAGCTCCAAGGCTATCTAAGGCTATCAAAAGATGAAAAACTAAAAGAGAGCAAACAAAAGAAAACTATAGTAGAAGCAGCCAATATCATAAAAGCACCAAACATCAACAGTAAATCCAATCATGTCCGTCTTTTTCAACTTCCCTTCCCAACACTACTACTGAGATGGAGATGTTACAAACTGCCTAGGTAGGGTGAAGATATCTCTTCCGGCAAATGGGGAAGTCCATTCATGAGAGCCTGCCGAAGAGGACACATCCGGCACTGCACCCTTAGCAGCTGAAGTGGATACCGAACACCCATCGTACATCCGACTGGTCTTCACACACGATGTGAGTCCCATCCACAAATCACTCTGCCTCGACGATGTTGCTTCCAAACTCCAGTCTATGTTGTTGTAGTCACACTGAGGCATTGAACCCCCTGTACTCCAATCAACTGGTGAAGATGAACCAGATGTCCCTGTTGAACCCCAGCCCGTGAAAAGCCCTAAGGACGACGGCACAGACAGAGACCCTGATGAGTTTGTTCCTGATTGGCTCCATGAGCTCCCCCACCCCACTGTGGCTGGTTCCACTGAACTTGAAGTATAAGGATGATGATACTGCTGTTGGTGAAGAATCTGCTGAGCATTGACATTGCTAGTGGTCAAGTTCGCAATCGGGATATGCCCTGCACCCCCATTTGCCTTAATGACCTCAACACTGTTGACGCTGCTGGGATACCATCCAGCCGTTGTAGGAGTGGCATTGGGGCCAGTGGCAGGGTTCTGCTTCATGGTTGCTGTCTGTGGACGCTGCATCATGATCACCGGTTCTCTTACTGATCCTGCTGGCAAGTTCTTTCCTTCACTTCCCAAAACCATGTACCGAGTTTCTCCCTTTGCTGCTGGCAGTGAGACCTGCAAAGGTGGTGCCAGGGAATAAGAAACAGGGGGGCTGGAACTCATATTCGGCCACCTCTTATCCACAGGCAACGACACTCCTTGTGTTTTAGCCCATTCTGACTTGGACTGACGACTCCTCAAAGCCTGCAAGTTTCTGGCTCCAGATTCAGGTGGTACCACTGCAGGCGCTGCTTTTGTGTAGTTAAAATCCCTTTCATCTTTTCTTGGTTGGATTGTCACCGAGGCAACAGACTTCACTAACGTTCTCATTGAGTTCTGTGAATCATTGACTGCCCGCTTACCACCATCGATGGCCAGTGGATCAATGGTTCCTTCTGTCTTCAGCAGAGCCGAAGCAGAATCTTGCTTTTGCAATCTTAACATGTCTGCAGCCTTCTCCAAATCACCCTCACACGACACTACAACCCTTTCAACCTCTTGCTTTGTACACCCGTACTTCGTCTCCATTTCTGTGATTCGGGCAAGCTCTTCTGTAATATCAATTTTCAGATTACCACCAGTGTAGAGGCTTGGATCCTTCTGCTGTGCCCCTTCTTCGCCTGCTTCAAAGAGCCATGCAACTGACTCCTCGACTCGGCCCTCGTTTAAGATGAGAGCCATTGTTGCCCGTTCAGAAGAGAAGCCCATCCCCACAAGCTGTTGTGCAAGTGCTTCTAGTTTTCGGGACATAAGGTACCCAGTACATCGTTCGTGCAGCTCTTGGGCACGTCTCTCCCTCTGACGCTGGTGTTTCCTCTCATTCTTCTGCCGAATCTTGTCGCGCTTGTCATTGTCACAACCAGGTATTGCTTCTGGCCGGGGAGGAACACTGGCAGCCTTCTCTTTTTGGTCTTCTGATTCACCCGAGCAGCTGTCATTGTTGGAAACTGAGTCATACTCTGCTCCTGTACCAAGTGAGCTACCCGAATGCACATCTGTTTCATCTATGTTTCGGAACCGGCCATTTAGGGGTGGAGAAGAGGCCATTGGTGCAGTTTCAAGTGTGTGGAATGTGCCTGAAACAGGATTGTATGCACTCGCCGGAGTACCATTCCCCGAACTGGGAGGTGCGGCTGCCAGCTTTGCAGAAGCTTTCTGTTCCCTGGCTGCCCTAGCAGAAGACTTAGCCTTGGATTTTGATGGAGACATTTCTCTGAACCTTTCCTGTTGTTTTATAATGTCAGAATAATTTAGCTTTTGACAAAATGTTTTTAATATATATAATAGGTGCAATTACTCTAGAAAAATAAGGGAAAGAAAAAACTTCAAAGAAAAATAAAAAATGGAAAGGGCTCATAAGTGGAAAAGGCTAATTATTCAACCATATTGAATGGAGTTTAATTAACTATGAAAATTAAGCAATTGTTGGCACCTCCTCACTATAGTTAGCAGTAAGCAGACTTCAAGAGGATCTCCTCCATTCAATTTTCAAGAGGTTTAAGATAAAAATCCATTGTTGCTTTTCTCTAATTAGTTTAAAACAAATAGTCTTGACAAACACACACACATACACAAAGTCTCCCTCAACAATTACCAAACCTGCTAAAAGATTTTGATTTTAAAAACTACAGCGTTTCTTCAATGAGATTGTCCATCCTATTAGACTTAACTGAAGCCATAAAAAGCTGAAAAGTCTCCCTCAACAATTACCAAACCTGATAAAAGATTTTGATTTTGATGTTAAAAACTACACCGTTTCTTCTATGAGATTGTCCATCCTATTAGACTTAACTGAAACCATAAAAAACTGAAATGACATCTCTTTATCATTTAAGGTCCAATAATTGAGATGCCAAAAACAATTCAATTGCGAAGGTGACCTTCTTTTATAATTACTTACAGCACTTTGATTCTATTTATGGACACCAACTAATGCTTCTTGTCTTTCACCAAAAAACAAAAAAAAGAGGAAAAAAAAAACAAATGCTTCTTGTTATCACAGATATAGGAGCATAGAGACTGTTGCCAAAGTTACCAAACATTAACTTCAAAATGGGGCAAACCACAATTTCTGTTCTGGCCATCAGCCCTAGTGAAAAACCCAGACTTGGTTCTGGTATCATAGGTGGAAAGCCCATAGCATCAACAACCACTACTGGTGAAAGATGGATTCTTCTTTCTAATCACTCAATAAAAATAGCTTCTCCAACCGTTAGGACCCCAAATTGAGCTGCCATCGGCACTAACTTCATAAGATTCACCAGAGGAGGTGATGCTTCTACAAATTTCTGTTCCGGTCCCCGACCCTTGTGGCAACTCCATAAATCAAACAAGGTTTGGCATCAATGGCGAAGAGCCCATTGTCATTCCACTATGGGCAAAAGATGGATCCTTCTTGCTCAAACCTCAAATCAACTACAAGAAGCTTGGATCTCAAAAGAAGTATATTTGCTCACTACCAAATGCCTGGTCATTATTCAAATAATTGCAAAATGGTAGCAGTTTATGCCCCTTCTTACTTACATGGACTTTAGTTCGCCTTTGGGCTCAATGTAGATGGGCAAAACAGATTTGGCATAAAACAATATCCAAAACAGTGATTTTACAACATAAGTCTGCTTTGGAAAACTTAAAAAATTGAAAGACATTGCATCTTATTTGTAGTTATGACTTACGAGCACCAAGGAAGTTTATTAAAATTGAAAAAGCAAACAAGACATGAGCAAAATGAAATGAAGGGGCTGAAGTAACCAACATCAATAATAATAATAATAATAATAATAATAATAATAATAAAACACTAACGAAACAATCCTACCAACACCCCAACGTGGTTGGAATAGGGCTTTGATGATGATGATGATGATGATGAAACAATCCTACCAACACATGCACATATCACATGAAATCAAGCTTTGAATGATACCAATATCAGAAAATGCCCTTCAACAAGAAGAAGCAAATCATCACAAACATTTTCAGTTATTGTTCTCCATGTGACCTGCCACTGAAATTCTTCTATCCCTACTATGTCATAGTTCACAGAGACAACATGGAGAATCAAATTTTACAATATTTTATCTTTGAACTTAGAGATGGAAGAACACAATAAACAGAGCACCACACCTTCTTCAGGAACACCATAATGTAGCAAACAGAGTTAGAAAACAAACCTAAATCAATCTCCCATTATTCTGACAAAAGGAATTGCATGGTAAATCACTCAAAGCGATGAATCAAACTGTATCATGAATCGTACCACAAATTGTAGGTTTTTATTTTTCTTATAAAAGGGAAAAAAAGTAGTAGTTATTCAGAATCCATCTATTTTCCCCCGTTATTCTGAAAAACGGAATTGCAAGGTAAATCGCTCAAAGGGATGAATCAAATTGTATCGTGAATCAACAAATTGTAGGTCTTTTTAATTTACTTATAAAAAGAAAAAAAAGTAGTAGTTATTCATAATCCATCTATTTTCCATACACAGCCATGTGCACAATGACAAATAAGGCTATAATACAATTATAGGAAAAAAATCATTGACATCATAAACTATGTGTAACTAAGTAAATATATTTAATGTTCAAGATATCAATGTTACTAGGAAAATAAAAAGTGGCGATTTTTTTGTTATCTTTAAACAAAAGACAAAAATAAAATCAAAAGTCCAAAACATCAATCTGACAAGTTAGGATGTCTCCTGAAGTTTTAAAAAAAAGTGTTCATGAAGAAAAAACCAAAAATAATTTTAAAATATGTAGTAGTAAAAATAGATATAAAGAAGTGCAACATATCCAAGGATTTGGCTTGGGATAAAGTGGAATGGCAAATTAGATATCGGGTAGCAGACCCAACATAGTTGAGACAAGGCTTTGATGATGGTGGTGGGATTTATAACAATGGATACACGACAAAACTCCATATGTATAGTTGAAGCTTGTTTCTTATTTATTTCTAAAACTTTTCCAAAATCGTAAAAATTCATAAGAGTCTTCGTTAAGCACTAAATAACCTTTAAACAACAGACACGTGAAAGAGGCGGGGGGGGGGGGGGGGGGGGGGGGGTTGCGCAAAAGTAAAAGATTATTAACATTAACCCCTTGGTTGTACCTATTCTCACTGAACCGAATCGCTTAAATTATAAGATACAGTGAAGCAGGCATCAACTTGCTTAAATCCTAAGATTAACCTGTAAATGGGATCCGTTACATTTATATGAATCATTTTCTATGATTCGATACAAATAGTAGGATTTGGAATACAAATAGTAGGATTCTAGCATGCTGCAATCAAACTTCACAGTGCAATATAAGATGCTTGACCATCTATTCCAAGAGCACATCTATACTAAACTAAATTGCTTGCCTTTGAGATGATTTTTGTGAAGATGTCATATAGGGCTATAGACTAGCCAGGTTCCAGAAAGATCCAATGACTTTAAAATTGTTCAAACTGGCTGGGATCAAATCTAGGTTTGATTCAGATCCTCATACCTAAGCCTGAAAGTTGCCTTGGGAATTTGGCAATCTTACACAGGAAAGGCATACTTTTTTATTGGAAAAAAAAATAAGACAAGAAAAAGGTCAAAAAGCAGTGATAGGCAACAATCAACATTAGTACAGTGTGTGAGAAAACAAAAGGGAACCACCATGCAACAGAACTACTACCTTTGAAATGCAACAACTACAATTGATACACAGGCAATGTCATGGCATGGTTTACTGATATAGTTGTCATTTATCAATTCTGCTGCGATGTGCACTTTGTTTTCCTGCTGAATTTTGGCCATTTCTGTGTTCCACTTCGTAAAGGCAGAACATATCAATAAAAACTAATTTCCAGTTCAGAGTAATCATTTCTAACTTAGGTAAAAACCATCATACCAATACAACTGAAGCATAGAACCAAAAGAATTAATACCATGGAAAAGGAGATATTCAACTATGACATAATCTGATTTATACCTGCATTATTCCCAATCAGCATTGAGGAAAGCATAACAAAAATTTTTCATCGATGCCAGCATATTACACGACAAAGACAAAGGGCTCAAACCATGAACAACAGCATAAACCCATTGTTTCTCTCAAATCTGTTATCTATAATATACATAACCCAAGCGCCAAAACATAGAGCAATCCAATCAATCAAACATATGCATCTACAACTATGAAACATTCCCAAATCCAAAAATCACATTCGAATCGCGCTAACAGGTGAACGCCCTTCAACATCGAGCTCTTATTTCATGCATACCTTCCCCAGCCACAATAACACAAGGAATCCACCAAAACCCGAACAAATCACCAAAAAATCGACGAGATCTCTCAAAGCGATTCCACAAAAGGAGACAAACCGACGAAAACAACAGGAATCGAGCAATTAAACGGCAAAAAGGTAGCAGCACCTTCCGAGATTCCAAACAAAACGATGAAAAACCTAACACGGACCTAAACAAACGACATTTTCAACGGATCCACCACGGGATCACCAAACCGAGATTCTGACTGTCAAAAACAGGCGAAATCTTTCGCGATTTCATCATCCGAAGCAGAGAAAACACAGATCAATCGATTGGAATCGATGAAATCGAAATCCTAACAAAAACCAACCTGATTGGAAAATCTGCGATCTGCGATTGTGGTGTTCTTCGGAGATCGGAATCGAAGGAATTCTAGGGTTTTTGAGAGATGAAAGAACGGGGAAATGAAGGCGTCCAACCTCGATCTCTCGTTCTTCGCTCGCTCGCCTTGTCGATGTCTCTCTCTCGATCGATGCGCAAAGTCCAGATTTAGACGGATTTAAATGGGGCTTGAGATCCGTAATCTGTGTGTGTAAATGGTGGGGTTTCGTGCGGGCAAGTTACCAAACGAAACTCTTACCTTAAACGAGTGGAACGTGAGTGCGCGTCAGAGAGCAATGCCAAGTCCACGTGAAGGTCGTCACGTGCGAAGCATCAGAGCCGTTCGTTGATTAGCGTCTTTGAGAAGTTGGAGATGGAGGAAAATAGCGGACGGTTGGGATTTATCATCCCTGTTCATGACGCTGTTTGTTTCTACGGAGGTTACCACATGTATGGCTACTGTAGTTGGAGTGAGCTTTTTACTGATTTGGATTTGGATGAGGCCCCAGGCGGATGGATTCGGCTGGATACCTAATTTGTTTTTGGGCAGCGAGAGGAATCTGTTTGGGAGGAATTCCGATTTGATTTGCATTTGGTAGCCCAGCTGGGGGGATAAGACCCCAGTACACAAATAACTCAACAACTCAACTTACACATACAATGTAAATAGGACTCACACATGTATTGACACAAACCCAACTCACATATACACAGTAACAGATACTTGTTTAGGAAATAGACACAACTCAATAAGAGGTAATGTGGACTCACACATATGAGGGGACAATATTCAACTTACACATTCGAGGTAATGAAGATCCGTACACGTGATGAGACAAGACACTACTCACATATGAGAGACATTTGGGACCCACTGATAAAACACAACTTACATATGTGAGGCAATAAAAAATAATTTTTGTGCTACAATAAAATCTGTATTTGACGCGGCTACTTTTGCTCTGAAAAAAATACCAAAAAAAAAGGCTACATTTTTGATAAATCCTCAAAAGAAAATTCATATGGAGAGAGGTTGTAAAAAAAATTTCAACAAAAGATGAAAATTTTTGCGAAACCTATTTGCCACAGCATGAATACAAATGTAAATGTCACCTTTGGTGATCAAGTGAGGAATTTGCAACCCCTAAATAGAGCTTTCCTCGTTAAAGATTTGCACAGCTGAATATCCCTTACGTTAGCATTTGGTAACAGAAGAAATCACTAAATTTGAAATAATCTTGCTCGTTAGAATAAGGTAATTTCTGGTTTGAGGCTAATACAGTTTAAGTAATTGAACCTTAGCAGGACTCAGTCACTCAGAAGAAGCATGAAGACAGGTAACAACAGCTGTTGTGGGTCCCTAACCGATTGAGTCATGCAATCTGCATTGTGCAGACCTGTCATCCCAGCTGTCATCCTAGCTAGTAGCTTCGTTCAATAACTGAATTCATGTGTTCATAGATGATAGGAAGTCTATATAAACAATTCTGCTAAAGTGCAAGCTAAATTAATGAAAGACGATTGAAACTTTCTCTTGCAATCTCTTCTTCTTCTTTTTCATCTTCACAGTTTCTTCTCTGTTCATCAAAGTTTATATGGTATCAGAGCAAGATGACCAATGTCATAGAGATCCTGAAGGATTCTGCTTGGATTCCAGCCTCAGATCTTCATCTTCTAAAGACTTGATTGTCCTGTGTTGCTACAATCAGATTTCTAAAGGCAGATCCTCGCATCTGTTACAGATCTGGAAGATTTTTTTCTTCAGAATTCAGTCATTTGACTGCGCTTTGCTCTAATGAACTGTTTTCCACAAGATCTCAGTTGGATCAAGTGTGCTTACAGCAATTCTGATCGCCTCTCTTCGTCTTAATCAAGTTCGGCAGCTGGTTCTTCAAAGATCTGCTTACATCTGCTCGGCTACATCCAATCTCAGCTTTGCTTTTGTCTGCTTGAGCTTTTCAGCTCAAGAATCTTGCAGCTGTGATTTGTTTTGATCCAGTTTGGCCGTGATCTTTCTCATTTCCGAGTGTTTCAGTTGAAGTGTTCAAGTCATACTTCAACTGCATTTTTCCAGAGGTGGCTCGACCATTAAGCCAGAAAACCCTTTGCTTTAGATTCCTTAAAAAATAAGGCCCCCCCATAAAGCAAATCCCATCTTCTTTTTTCAATCCAAAAAAATAATGCCTAAAAAAAGTAATTCTAGCAATTTTAATCTTTTTAAATTTCAATAAAAGCAATTGTTATCCTTTGGTTTCTCCTAAAGAATAAGGCCTCATAAAGTAATAAAAGCAATTACTATCTTTTTGTATTCCAGGAAAAACAAGTGTTATCCTTTTATATTTCAAAAAAAAAAAAAGAATTAAAGACCACTTTCACCATTTAGAAAATATTACCATTAAAAGAAAAAAAAACCCTTAAATCACAACAAGTAAAATATTATTTTCTGTTATGAAAATCCTTAATTTTGCACAATTTAGAAATAATTTTTTTATGAAAATCCTCCATTTTGCACAATTTTCTCTATATATATGCTACTTGAAATTCTTAGAAGATAACTTCAAATATAATATTTTTTTATTCATATTAGAGAAGTTATGTCAAATTCAAAAGCAATCCGCATCTATAATCTTTGTAGCCAACACTGATAAATCACTAAATTAGCTTCTGTGGTTCTATGTTTTTTAAAAAAAATTAATTACAAGCTCATATTATATGTTTATTATAGTTAGTGTTCATTTTATTTGTAAATATTATTAGTTATAATTTATAAACATTAAATATATCTACTAGAAAAATATTGACAACACCTATAACTGTTACTTTTATAGAAAAAAGTTTTTCAAAATCAAAATTGATAAAATCCTAATTTAAATCAACAATGTCATAAAAAGATTAAGTAGATTAGCCATTCTATCAATTGAAAAAAATATGTTAGCAAAATTTGAATATAAAAACTTAAATAGTAATATTTTGTTACAAAAAATGAAAAAAATAAATTTTAAATAAAATTTTATAATAATATTAAAAATAAAAAAAATGCTTCATTTAGCATTGTTGCCTTAGGCCTCAAATCGTCTTGAGCCGCCCCTGTATTTTTCAATGAGCTTTCTTCTTCATCTTGGGATTCTTTCTCCTCTTTCTTCCATTTTGTCTGACATATCTTTGCTTTTCAATTTGGAATGGTTGTTTTTTCATTGTTTTATTCTAGTTTTTGCACCTACTTTTTTCATTTCAAATATTTGAAGCCTTGTGTCAATCAAACTTGAAATCATAACTACTTATTGTGGAAATCTCAACTCCTGCCTGTTTTGCGTGCTCATGGCTTGATTGGTTATGTTGATGGCACAATCAATCCTCCTTCTAAGTATCTGCTAGAGATTGATGGCAGCATCAGCAAGGATGTTAATCCACACTTTACAAACTGGTTTCAACAAGACCAGGATATCCTCTGTTGGATAAACGCCCTCTATCAGAAGGCATCTTAGCTCATGTTGTTGGCTTGAATTCCTCTTGTGAGGTTTGGCTTGCACTTGAGAAGGTTTTGTTTCTCTATCTCGCTCTCACATACTGTAGCTAAAAACTCAACTACAATCTATCAAAAAAGGTTCATCCTCCATTGCTGAATACATTCAGAAAAGCACATTTCGGATAACCTTGTAGTTGCTTTATGCAAAGTAGATGATGAAGATCTGATCTAGTTCACTCTCAATGGCCTTCCAAATGAGTATGCTGCCTTCAAAACTTCCATTAGGACTGAATCTTCTCCATTTACTGTGAAGGAACTAAGTGGTCTTTTACTGAATAAAAAATTACATCTCAACACCACTCAACATTCAGTTATTGAATAAGAAGCACACAATCCACACACAAGAAACATGAGATTTATGTTGTTCACCTGATGTGGCCTACGTCCACGGAGATTCCAGCTTGCTCACTATTGTTAGAGATCACCACACAAAAAGAACAACATTCTCCTTGTAATTACAAGAGTACAAAACTCTCCCTGGGATTCTCCTCTACAGAGCAACAGTTTTGATGTTATCTAAGGACACTTTTTTTAATTCATCTAAACACTACACCAAAATTCAAGAAATAGGCTCTAACAGTTGTGTTAAAGGAAGAGTTGGACATAACAACTTCAGAGGTTGTAGCTCTGCACCTCAAAATCAATCTAATAGTTAGAATTCTGCTCATCCAAGTTATCGGATTTGCAACTGATTTGGTCACACTACTCTTGATTACTATCATCGTATGTATTACTGTAAGGATTTTTGTGTGGGTAAATTTATGGGTTGGACAAAACTTGAGTCCATTAGTGTTGTATTTTATGTATCTTTGAATATAGACAATGATTTGAGTCGCCAGATGCACTGAAGTGAAGAAATTGAATAAAAGCGACAAATTGAAGTGATTTTCTATGGATGGTATGGATTAAAAAGGTCATATCTGACAAACTGAGCATAGGATATAGGCAAGTGACCTACCATTGGGAAGCTCGTTTCAAGTAGATTTTGTAGAACCTAAGATTGCCCCAACTAGAGTTAAAATGATAAAGTTATGGCTTTTGGAAGCTTATAGAAATGTGCTAAAATTTCACCCTAGGTAGAGGTTTAATTTGATTGATCGGACCATTTATCCGATCGATCGGATAGGTGCAGAAAGTTCGCTAACTTGTGATTTTTCAGTTCAATTTGAAAGGGAACTTGCTTGTTTTATGCCAACTTCTTTCATGATTGAAATATACTTATGAGGCATGAATTTGAGGCTATAAAAGAGGGTTCTCTCTCAACCCTAAGGGTAGAACGCAAATCTCATTATTCTAAGAAGAGATTGCTTATGGAGATCACCATCCCTAGAGTTCTTTTATTAGAGAATTGAAGGGCTAAAGTTCTACTCTAGAGATTCTTGTCTTCTACTTCTTTGAGTGTAGAAGATTGCTTTGGGAAGTTAAGTATAACATCTAAAAGGCGTCTATGTGATTGGATCTGTCATAGAGAACGGCATGGGATCGTTGCAGCAGGGAGTTGTGCAAAGGAATCACAAAGTCCTTAGGTTATGGGACAACTAGATAAGGGTTGTGAGTATTATCTTATAACTGTAGTATGATTCATAATGCTTGATTCTTGATTGTAGTTTTTTCGCAGTTTGGGTTTCCACTTAAAATATTATATCTTCTTGTGGTGTGTGGTTATAGTTTGATTTATTTCCGCTGCATGGTTGGTTGTTTGCACACACAATATTGAAATTAATTGCATTTATCCATTCTAGAGGCTCTCCCACAAAACCTTCAAGTGATATCAGAGAGGGTTACACTAATTTGTTATATTTGATCCTAAGAGTTATTTAGAAAGGTGCTCAATTAAGAAAGCACATCCACTGTGAAGCTTGCATTGTTTGATGGATCAAATTATATTTATTGAAAGCAAAGAATGATTGGCTTCCTCAAGTCCATTGATGATGATATGTGGAATAGTGTTGAGGAAGGTTATTCAAAACCCACTATTATTGCTGATAGGTAAACAATTGCTAAACCTAAAGCTCAATGAATGAAAGAAGAAAAGTATGCTTCCAACTTTAATAATAAGGTCATGAATGCTATTTATAATGGAGTGTCTGCTAATGAGTTTCGTCGGATTTCCATTTGTAAAACTGCAAAAAAAACATGGGATGTTTTGTAAACTGTTTATGAGGGTACTGATACTGTCAAGCAAGCAAAGCTACAAAGGTTAAATCAGTCCATTGAAACCATTGTAATGGAAAAAGAAGAAACTTTTAATCAGTTTTATGCTAAGCTGAATGACATTGTCAATTCTATTTTGAATTTGGGTAAAGTAATATTTGAAAGTAAAATTGTCAAGAAGATTATGAGGTCTCTTACTTCAAAGTTTGATTCAAAGGTGGATGTTATTGAAGAGAATAAGAATTTAGAAATCCTCACATTGAATCGGTTGGTTGGGAATCTTCAAACTTTCGAAGAAACTGTTTAAATAAGAGAAAATCAGTGAAGAATAACAGTTTGGCTTTTAGAGCTTTCAGTGTAAAGTAATTTACAAAGAAAATTGAAACTGATTTGGTTTCGATGATGATATCACTGAGTTAATGGTTCAGTTTCAAAAACTCATGAAGGCTAAGAAAGCTAAGTGGAAGGGATTGAAATCTGAAAAGAAGATGACATTAACAAAGGTTAAGTGCTTTGATTGTCAAGGTCTTGGTTATTATGCCAGTGACTATCCCGACAAGAAAAAGAATCCTAAGCACAAAGCTCTGAAAACTTGGGATGATGATTCTTTCGAAGAAGAGAAAAGCCCTAAACCTGATCCTAAGGATGTTGTGAATGGAAAACTTATGGCTTTTATAGCTAAATCCACTGTGTCTGATGATAGTTCTGCTGCAGAGAATATTGATATTGTATTTTCAGATGAAGAAGATGATTGGGAAGCAATATATGAGATTTTGTTAGACAAGTCTATGTAGATAAGCAAGTTATTTGAAAAAGATGCTCTTAAATGGAAAGTGTTTCTTAAGAAAGAGTTAGAGGATGCAAAATCACAGGTTCATCTTTTAGAAGGACAGAAGAATTCCATGGCTGATAAGCTGACTATTGAGAGTTACAAGTATGGTTTACTGAAAGATGAATTTCAGAAGGTTGAGCAAGAGTTTGAAACTTTAAAAACCAACTTAAAGACTGTTAAGGTTGAAAAAAAAAACCTGGCTGGCAAACTGAAGATTGCGTTGTTTGAGCTCGATTCCACAAAAGCCTCTTTGAATAAAATGAATGCTGGTTCGAAGATATTTGAAGACATATTGTGTATTCAGAAACTGCCTAGTGATAAGTGTAGTCTTGGTTTTAATGATGATGCATCTACTTCAAAAATTTAACGGTAAATCTATTTTTGTTAGAAGTATTGCACATATTACTCCATATGTTGTACATGTTCATAATGTGATGAGTAGTTTAAAGAGGAAGAATATGTCACGTCCTACATGCACATTCACTTCTCATCACTGTAGAGTTAAAGGACACATTCGCCCCCATTGCAAGAAGCTGCATGTTTTGCCAAAGTACAAGTAATGGTGAAAACAATTGTCTAAGCCAAAGGTCAAGACAAAAGTTATTTGGGTTAGGAAGTCTAATTTACCTAAAGAAGTTGCTTATACTATGTTAAAAGATCACACTAGACCAGTGTGGGTGGCTAAATGCGAAAACCCCTAATCAAGATGATCAAGCTCTTATCTCCAGTGCTGCTACGAAAGTACAATTACGGGGGAGCTACTACTGGATCTAGGTTGACAACTTTGTGCATAATGATCATTAACTTTATCAATTATGGATAAAAATGAGGAGATCTTACATTCAAGGGGAGAATAGAATTTTTGCGAAGCTTGAAGACAGATGGAGTTGGAGATGGTTTCTTTTGCAATTGGTGCAGAGCTGATGGTAAAATTTTCTTTGTTATCTCAATTTACTCAATGTATTTTTTGTTTCATTTTTGGGTAGATTGAATGTGTAAAAAGTTTTGTCCATGAATTGCCAAAGGAAGAGATTATAAGGATTTTTGTGTTTACAAATTCATGGGTTGGACAAAACTTGAGTCCATTAGTTTTATATTTTACACATCTTTGAGTATGGATAATGGTTGGAGTCGCCGGATGCACTAAAATAAAGAAATCGAAGAAAAAGCGACAAATTGAAGTGATTTTCTATAGATAACATGGATTAAAAAGGTTATATCTCACAAACCGAGCATTAGATATGAGTAAGCAACCTACTGTTGGAAAGCTTATTTCAAGTAGATTTCATAAAGCCTAAAATTGCCTTAATTAGAGTTAAAACGAGAAAGTTATGGTTTGGGAAGTTTGCAGAAATATGCTGAAATTTCACCCCGGGCAGAGGCTTAATCCGACTGATCGGACCATTCATCTGACTGATTGGACAGGTGTAGAAAGTTCGTCAACTTGCGATTTTTCAATCCGATTTGAAGGGGAACTTACCTATTTCATGCCAACTTCTTTCCAGATTGAAATATACTTATGAGGCACGAATTTGGAGCTATAAAAGAGGGTTTTCTCTTAATCCTAAGGGTGGAACACAGATCCCATTATTCTAAGCATAAATTGCTTATGGAGTCACGTTATTTAGAGTTCTTTCATTAAAGAATTGAAGGGCTAAAGTCTTATTCTAAAGATTCTTCTCTTCTACTTCTCTGAGTGTAGAAGATTGTTTTGGAAAGTTAAATATAACATCTAGAGGGCGCCTGAGTGCTTGAATCTGTCACAGAAAACGGCAGGGGGTCGTTGTAGTAGGGAGTTGTGCAAGGGAATTATAAAGTCCCTAGGTTGAGAGACAACTGGATAAGGGTTGTGAGTATTATCTTGTAACTATAGTATGATTCATAGTGCTTGATTCTTGACTATGGTTTTTTCCTAGTTTGGATTTCCAATTAAAATATTATGTCTTCTTGTAGTGTGTGCTTGTGGTTTGATTTATCTCCGTTGCATGGTTGGTTGTTTGCACACATAATATTAAGATTAATTGCATTAATCCATTCTAGAGGCTCTGCCCTAAAACCTTTAAGAATTACTCATACCAAGGGTGTCATCCTCATTCTCAACTCGCCACCATGGCAACCTCATATCTTCCTGAAACAGAGCAAACTTGGTATGCAGATTCCAGTGCTTCCACTCACATCACCATTGAACTCAGCAACCCGTCCCTACAGTCCAACTACACTGAGAAATATCAAGTGGCAGTAGGCAATGGACAAGGTTTGAGAATAGAATACGTTGGATCTTCAACTTTTTGTTCTCTTTTTATTTCATTCAAACTTCATGACATTCTTCATGTTCCCGCAATTTCAGCCAATTTACCGTCTATGCATCAATTTGCTATAGATAATAGCTACCTGTTTGTAGTTTATTCAAATGGATTATTCATACAGGACACGTACTCGAGGAAGATTCTTTTCTGTGGTTTGAGTAAAAATGGACTATATCCAGTTCCTCTTTCTTTTTTCTCTTCAACTCCTACCTCTCCATATGCCTTGATAGGTGAACGCGCTTCTGTTGCTAACTGGCATAGGCGACTTGGCCATCCTTCTATTGTTTCTCTTCGTTCTCTTCTTTCAAGTCTTCCTCTTCAAAGATCTAATGCTATTCCATTTTGTGAATCTTGTAAGCTAGCTAAAAGCTGCAAATTGACATTTTCTCCATCTGAAACTACTACTACCTGTGCTCTAGATTTGATTCATTGTGACATATGGGGCCCTGCACCTGTGAATTCTGTATATGGATTCAAGTACTAACTTGTGTTCATTGATGGTTTAGTAAATACACTTGGTTCTTTCCTTTACTATGTAAATCTAATGTGATTGAGGCTTTTATCGTTTTTAAACTACAAATTGAAAATATGATTTTATGCAAAACTAAATGTTTGAGGTCAGATGGTGGAGGAGAGTTTGTCAGTTCAAAATTCGAACTCTTTTTACAATCAAATGGCATTCACCATCAAATTTCTTGTCCCTATATACCTGAACAAAATGGCCACGCTGAACGAAAACAATGACACATTATGGAAATTGGTTTATCTCTCCATTTGAAAGCTGGGATGCCTCCTACATATTGGGCTGATGCCTTCTCAACTGTTGTTTACGTCCTTACTAGGATGCCTCTTCCTTCTTTACACTTCACGTCTCCATAGCAAAAACTGTTTGGCTCCCATCCAATTTAACCAACTTTACGGGCCTGTTGTTTGTAAGAAAGAGTGTAGTGGAATAAAACAAAATGTCAAATCAATGAAAAGTTAAGATAAAGTTGGGATACAGTTGAAAATTTTACTTTACTTTGTGTGTGTTTGAAGATGTGGAGTAGAGTAAAATTAAAATTTTGACTTTTTCACATGTGTTGTGTGTTAGGAAAATAAGTGGCGCCCATTTCTCATCAAAACCATCAAAAAATGTATGATCTACGGATGTAAGACATCCATGTCATGAGAGATTAAGTAGCTGACAGATGGGGGCTTCAACGTCCAACAGACTACACATTCGACAACACTGCAGTCCCAAGCTAAGGACAGCGTCGAAGTAGTTGAAGTGGAAGTTGAGGATGGGGAAGGTGGAGAGTTCGGCGCAGTGGTGGGAGGTGACGAAAATGAAGACGACGTTTTTAGGGCATGTGGAGTGTTGGAGGATGGAAAGGATGCCAGCGATGGAGGTAGAATCCAATGAACATAAGTGCAGCCACAATTGTTACAGCGCATTAATGGGGCTTCTCGGAATATCGGGAGCTCAGATTGTGTGATTATCGATGTTCTCCTACCGTTTGTTGCAGACAGAAGTACTAGGAGAGAGAATAGCATATGATGAGTCCAAGCTTCCATCGGCTTATGTGGCTGGGGATGGGCATGCAACGGAGGGAAGTACACAACAGTAAAGAGGCTTTTCTTACTTTTCAATTTTATATCCATACAGAATGATTATCTGAATAAAGAAAGTAAAAATTTTGACCATTGCATTTTACTTTATTTCAAATATACTCTTCTTGTTCAAAAAAGTTCGAGGAAAAAAATTAGGCTGTTGGTTAGCCTTTTACCCCATCTTTACTCTACTTCTAGAGAAAAAAACCGGCCCTAAGAGTTTTGTGTGTGCCTACTACCCTTGGCTTAGACCATACTCTCAACATAAGCTAGATGCCAGGTCCAAACAATGTATCTTCTAAGGCTAAAGTCTGAATTACAAAGGATATAGGTGTCTTGACAAGTCGACTGGCAAAGTGTATCTTTCCAGACATGTTGTGTTTAATGAAAGCCATTTTCCTTCTTGTCATAAGACAGCCTGTGTCTTCATCTTCTCATACACCAGTTCCTCTTCCCTCCTCTGTATATTACTTTCTTCAATCAACCAGCCAACAATCACTTCCTGTTTCTTCTATTCTTGGCTCAAATCCAGGCTCCTACCCCTCTCACACTTGGCCAACTACACTACATTACCACCTGCACCCACCACTCCCAACACACAGCAACAGTTTTCCACTTGCACTGATATTGTTACAACCACAGTCACCTCCACGATGCTCCCCACCATTGCCAACTCAATTGAATTTGGATGTTACCACTTTCCCTGCCACTATACCTTCATCCTTTACTACCACTATCTCTATTAAAAACAGAACCAAGCCTAAGGCAGTGAACCCCAAAGCCTCGATCAATTTTCATTTAATGAAAACAAGATCAAAGTCAAGCATTTCAGAGAAAAATACGTTTTCCAACCAGCGAACATTCCATTTCACTGCCTCAAAACACTTATTATCATTCTCTGATGCAGACTGAGCAGGTGATCCTCTTGACAGACGCTCGACCACTGGTTACTACGTCTTCTTAGGCCCTACTCCTGTTACCTGGTGTGCAAAGAAACAGAGCATTGTCTCTCGATCTTCCACCAAGTTAGAGTATTGCTCCATAGCTCACATAGCAGCTGAGTTGTCCTGGGTCAGAATGCTTCTTTGAGATCCCCACGTTTTTCTCCACACCTTTCCTTCCATCTGGTGTGACAATATTACCACTATCTCTCTAGCATCAAATCCTATTTTCCACGCCAAGACCATGCACATTGAGGTAGAGTACCATTACATTCAAGAAAAAAGTCATGCCCACAGACCTTCTTGTTCACTATGTCTCAACCCATGATTAGATTGCTGACATTTTTACAAAGGGTCTTCATCCCCAAGCTTTTCAAGTTTCTGCACTCCAATCTAAAAGTAATGGAGTCACCTCTTAGCTCGAAGGAGGCTAATTCAGTTTAAGTAATTGAACCTCAGCAAAGTTTACCTAAGCTGAACCCAGTCACTCAGAAGAAGCATGAAGACAAGTAACAGAAGTTGTTGTGGGTCTTCAACTGAGTCACTCAGAAGAAGCATGAAGACAAGTAACAGAAGTTGTTGTGGGTCTTCAACTGATTGGGTCATGCAATTTGCATTGTGCTAACCTGTCATCCCAGTTGTCATTACTGAGTCATGCAATCTGCATTGTACTGATCTATCATCCCAGCTGTCATCCTAACAGCTTCATTCAATAATTGAATTCAGTTGTTCATAGATGAGAGGAAGTTTATATAAACAGTTCTGTTAAGTGTAATCTAAATTAATGTAAGACGATTGAAACTTTCTTGCAATCTCTTCTTCTTCTTCTTCACAGTTTCCTCTCTGTTCATCAAAGTTTATAGAGGCCAACTGTCTGAACGCTGAGGTGGTGAAGGACACCTGGGTTATAAAAAAAAAAAATTGAAGACTTTGAACCCTTTCACTTTTTTTGCTAAGAATTCCCACATATTATTATAGGTAGGGTGTTCATGGGTTGGGCTAAGGCATATCTAGATCTGGCTTGACTTTAGAGACATTGGCTTAGCCATGACACAGGTTGTAAAAGTTAGGCTGAGGCCGCCCATTTAATTAATCAGGATAGGCCGAACCATGCTTTTATCAATTTTTTGCACATTCAAGCAATTGTTTGGACTAATTAAATTAATTACATGTATTCCTTAACATGGGCAGGGCTGGGCTTTGGGCTTTCTATCACTTAATCTACTACAACAACATGCACTTTTGGCAACGTTAATTATTGACGCTTTTATAATTTCGTCGCTAAAAGCTATTATTTACCGATGCATATAATTTTCGTCGGTGAAAATTAGACATTTACCGACATTTTAAATAAAATGTCGGTAAAATTAGAATCTTACCAATGTTTATTTAAAATGTCGGAAAATGCCTAATTTTCACCGACAAAAATCATATCCATCAGTAAATAATAGTCCCAATTTTACCGATGTTATATTTAAGACATCGGTAAATGTAAAATTTTCACCGACGTTTATTTAAAACATCGGTAAATGTCTAATTTTCACCGACAAAAATTATATGCGTCGATAAATAATAGACTTTAGCGATGAAATTATAAAAGCATCGGTAATTTACATATTTTTTTTACTTATTTTAGAAAAAAGAAAAAATTTTTATCAACGTATAAATTCGTTGGTAAAAATTGTAAAACGTCGGTAAAGGTTAATTTTATTGAGCCAAAAAAATAAAGTTCTAATTATTTTCAATGAATATTTGCCTACGAAATTCATTTTTGGTGACGAAAACTTATTGTCGGTAAAATTTTATAAAATTTCACACCACCACTTTCCCCTTTTTCCAGTCCCCCGCCCCCCTTTTTGTTTCTCTCTCTCTCACTCTTGATCTGATCTCTTGCTCTCTCCGATCTGGGCTCTCTCTGTCTTGCTCGCTCTCTCTGATCTGTGGGATCTCTCTCTCTCGCTCGCTCTCTCCGATCTCTCGGATCTCTCTCTCTTGCTCGCTCTCTTCGATCTCTCTTCTCTCTCTCAGTCGCTCTCTCTTTTTCTTAGTCGATCTCACCTCTCTGATCTCTCCCTTTCTCGGTCTCTCTCTGCTCTCTCTCTCTCAACTAATCTCACCCTCTTTGATCTCTCCCTATCTCAGTCTCTCTCTGCTATCTCTCTCTCAATCGCTCCCTGCTCTCTCTCTCTCTCAGTCGATCTCACCGATCTAATCTCTCCTCTCAGTCTCTCTCTACTCTCTCTCAATCGCTCTCTGCTCTCTCTCTCTCTCAGTCGATCTCACCCTCTCTAATCTCTCCCTCTCTCGGTCTCTCTCTGCTTTTTCTCTCTCACTCTCTCCGATCTCTGTCTCTCTCTGGTCTCACTCTCTCCAATCTCTCTGCTTTCACTTTCTCCGTGCTTTTCCTCTGCTAACGAAGAGGAAGCATTAATCCGGTGTCCCCTCCGATTGAGGAAGCATTATTCCAGTGTCCCCTACGATCCAAGCACCGGTGTCCAAATCCAAGCATTAATCTGGTCTCTACTCTCTCCCTCTCCCCTCCCTGCTCGGACCCTTCTCTGCCGTTGCTGCCAAGGTAAGGCTTTTTGGTTATTTTTTTTAAACCCTTACAATTATTGGAGTCAACATAGAAATAATGGAACTGTGAATATGAGAATTTGTAGGAATTTCTAAGTAAGACTGAAATTTTGAGAAAAATACCAATTTTAATTTTAGTTCAGTACTTTTATTTCAGTTGTTTACCACTATTATTTTTAGTTATACTACTGCCTTTATGATTTTGCAATCCTACTTTTATTTTCTTGTTTTATTGTAATGTCCGCATGATCTGTTGTTGGAATAATTTTGCATATTATCTTGTCTGGTTTAGATTAGGGATTTTATGGTTTTATGGGTGTCTAAGTTGAGATTTAGATTTGGAAAATTCGGAACTTTTAAAGGTTTTTCACACTTATGTTGGAAATTAAATTAGCTTCAGAATTTAGCAATATGAAAATAGAACCAAGTCTCCTACACATTAAGTATTACCACTCACCATTGAATTCAAGAGGAAATAACTGCCCAAAGAAACCAAACTAAGTCGCTATCAGGGAGAAAGTGAGTGAAATTTGTTCTTTGCAAGGCAGTAATAGAACTCAATTGAACATATTGCCTTTCAGTTGAGAAATCAGATATAGTTTTGGTGTGGTTACACTTCACAACCAAATCAAATGATCCTTGAGCCACATAATGGTGGACTCATTATCATACACACTTCAAAGGTGTTTCACATAGCATCTCCTTACATATCTTGTGTACTAGTGTATGTGTATCTTGTGTATGTGTATCTTTCACATTTTATTAATAAGATCATGTCATAACTGGATATCTGTATATGCCTAAGGCATGCAACACTGATATACATGTTTATATCACCTAGTAAAATATTATAAATATACATGTTTATCTTTCATTTGTAATTTAATTCATTGAAAAGGTTCTAATGTTATTTTTGTCATTACAGATTGATGGACGATTTGGGTTCGGTTGCAAACTTGGAGGGGTGTTTTATTTTCACTTTCGTCTAATTGTATTTGTATATTGGATATTTATGTGGGACTGTATCATTGTTATATTTGTTAAATGAGATGAATGACTAAACGAAAAATAGTGATAGTTGTTTGTTTATTTAGCAATTTTTGTATGAATGGATTTCTTATGTTAAATATAGGTACATAAATAGGTTTATATTTGATACAGATATATAAACAGGTTTATTGGAAGACTATAATGAAAAAGTAAATATTATATTAAAAAAAAATCTTTTACTGACGAAAAATAATATTTACCGACCTTTTTTAACTTTGGCAAAAGTAAAATAACATTGTAAAAAAATCATTTGCCGACGTTTTATAACATCGGCAAAATGATATTGTAATTTTATAAATACGGATAAATATTACCGATGTTTTTTTTATCATCTGTAAATATCCAATTTAAAATGTAAACAAAACATAAATTTTTACCGATGTTAAAAAATCGTCGGCAAAAGAAAAATTAAAATTAAATGAACTTTGCTGATGATTTCTTAGCATCAGTAAATGTCCTATTTAAAATGTAAAAAATACAAAAAATTTTTACCGATGTAAAAAAATTGCCAGTAAAATAAAAATTAAAATTACATGAATTTTACATATGATTTATTAGCATCGGTAAATGTCCTATTTAAAATATAAAAAATACAAAAAATTTTTGCCGACGTTAAAATATCTTCGGTAAAAGTCAAATTAAAATTAAATGAATTTTGCTGACATTTTATGGCGTCGGTAAATGTTCAATTTATCGTCGGTAAATATTATTTTGGCCTACGAAAATTTTTTTTGTCGGTAAAGAATTTTGTTGACGTTTTTTTGGCAACGTTCGGACAACAAAAATATTTTCGTCGGTAAAGTTTTATACCGATCTTTTGTTGTCTTTTGGCCACAAAAAGATTTGTAGCTAAAAATGTAATCCGGCCCAAATATTAAACGAACCCTAACTACATATTTGAGCCTAGCCTAAAGCGGGCTAGTCTTGGCCCATTGGCACCCCTAATTATAGGGTCGAACCTATTATTAATCTTAAAAAATGAAAAATCTCATATGTGTCCCAAGTCTTTAGGGATTCATAATTGCCAAATATGAGTTTTTTTTCTAAAAAAAAAGGTAGGTGATAAGTCCTTAAAAACATATATTTTCAAATATATTTTGGATCATTTTAAGGACTTACTAAATCAAAAGAGCCTCATTTATTGTAAAATCATGATTTTGCTTATTTATATATCATTGTAATGCATTCATGGATAATTTGCTCACATTCATGAAACATGCAATATTTAGAATTTTATTTTTGGAAAGTATTGGCAAAACTGGTTTTCTTTTGAAATGACTCAATTTTTTATCATCATTTTTTTAATTCAAGAAAAATCAAACATAATGATGTTATTCATGAGGAATGGGCCCACATTAGTAAGATTGTAGCTTTTGATCAAAATTATAAATGATAATTCACTTTTTCTTGTAGGGACTTGGTGAAATGGGTCCCACATATGCACATATGTACACATGTGTGCACTCACACATGTGTTGGACATCCAAGGTTGATGGGGTTCACTTTCTTTGTCCAAAATTCCAAGATTATTTTGAATTAAAAAAAATCAAAGAAAATCAATGAAGGCCCAAATCAAGAAAGAAAATTTTTGTAAAATGGAAAGTGGCTTTGTAAAAAGACAAAAGTAAAAAAGACTAGTAAATTAGCCAAATTGATTTGTAAAAATCTCCTTTTCCAAAAGATCTTCCAAATGAAGTTAAAAGAGAATTTACTAAGGAATGAAAGATGATAAGTGCATGAAGATAAATGAGAGAAAAGCAAAGAAGAGACTTTCCAAACATAGGAGATTTTTTTGCTACTAGGTAGGATCTAATCCTACAAGATTGGATATAATGAGAGAAAATTGGATTTAAGGAAGAAAATTACGGTGACCAAAACCCTGTAAAAAGATACCCTTGGGCATCTCATACTTTTCATGAAAGAATTGGCCACATCTTACCTCTAAATTTCCTTCACTCAATTTCTCTCTCTTGCCTATTTATCTCAAGTCATTAAGAAGGCTTAGCTCTAAAGCCACAATATACCCTTGAATACTCAACTAGATGGAGGAATTCGTTTCATCCTAAGATGTACTTTTCTTTGATTTAATATTTCATCTAATGAAAGGATTCTACATGCTAGTAAAGTGATATTTTCTTCTCATTGTTATTCTTCTTCTTATGGTTTGTAGTTAAAACTATAACTATTTCTTGTTTTTGTGCTTGGAGTTCATGGGAATATATTTGAAGAAACTCTGAATCTGGATTAAGAAAGAATCTTAAGGAGATAAATTTACCACACCCACTACATTTATTTTTCAACACTACTATATTTAAATTCTAGCATTACTACATTTAATTTCTTGCTCACTACTTTTAATTTCAAGTCTACCATCTTTAATTTACTACATTGTTATTGTATTTTCTGTACACTTTAAATTTATGTTACTGCATAGTTTTACTTATAACTTTTTACTGCTGAAAACTGCATTAGTTGCATGCATTATTTTCTTTTAAGCATGTTGTGAGGTGTTGTTATTATTCAAATTAGAAATTAGATTTATAGATTTGAAAGATAAAATTGTTTATTTGTTGAAAACATTCCAATAATTAGGTTGGAGTTGAAAATGTATTGGTTGAAATTCACTCTCAAATTGTGCACGTTTTTCACCTTTATATGCTGGGTGTGGGAACCAATTCAAACACTTGAAAATCAAACATGAGATTCACTTGTAAACAATTCAGATTTAATGCTGCAATCAGGTTTAAACAAAAGCACATAATGGCCGACATACGAGTGTACTGAAGGACTGTTTGAACTTATTTTAAAATTTGATTTTCTGCAAAAAAAAAAAAAACATGAGATGTCTCAGATCTGAACTTTAAATATGAAATCCGATTTCTAAAAAAATTGTGCATTATGGTGACACATATCCTACATATTCATGCATATAGTCCATAATTTTACCAATTGGTTTAAGTTCTTTTTCTCCTAGTAGTTTCATGCATCTTAAGTTTGTAATTCCAGCAACAAACATTACAAGTTTTTTTCTTTTTTTTCATGCATGTAAGTTTAGGTTAGATTCACCCATAGTTTAGGAAAGTCGTATTCTTTTGCAAAATTTGAATTTATTGCATTGTTTAATTTTTAGAATTGTCTAACATTAGATAGTATATAAACTAGTTTTTAGCTTTATTTTGTTAAGTACATAAACTACTTTTTAGCTTTATTTTGTTAAGTTTGATTTTTAGTAAGTTACTAATTTTTAATTTCTTACTATTGGAAATTCTAACTTGTGTGTTAGTTTTGTAACAACTTTAGTTTTCTCTTAGGAAGTTTTAGATATAGGTTTTTCTAATTTAGCAAGTTTTATTTATTTGGATTGTAATTATCTAATTTTTTTTCAAAGTAGGAATGACTGCAATTTGTTAGTTTTTAAATTAGGCTAGTTTTAGATTTTTACTTAGGGCAGGTCACAAGTTGAAAATACCTTATATACATTGTCCCCTGTGGATCAACCTGATCTTACTAGTTTTATTACTACATCACGGCTTTACACTTGGAGTTAATGATTAATATGTTTTTTGGCGACTTCGTGAAATATGAAAATATTTTTTCCCAAGGACTTGGTTGTCAAATGTGACCTAAAAATCTTGTCTCTTACATGATTACATGTTGTTGTCCAACTTTCAGGCCAACAAAATATCTAACATTGAGACCAAATGTAACATTTGTGCATGTATTTGATCATTAATAAGAAATTCATGCAATGTTTGGGAAAAAAAATTCTCTTATGGGATAGTCCAGCTCTATGCAGCCTACTTGAGCTTGCTTTTGGTCATTGCAAGTATCAATTTTATGCTCATTCAACATTTACTTATAGTTTGGTTGAAACTAGGAAAAATAATTATCATTAAAGTATCATTAAATCTTTTTTCCTTTTTAAGGTAAGCACTCACATACTCCCCCAAGTCCCTTACAACAAATGTTATAGCCAATGATTAATATCTTGTTGTTACTATGGAACAGAGGTGCCTAGCCAACTCAGCGGATTGACACTTAAAAGACCATTAATCATTATATCAGGGCTAGAGTAATTGATGTTGTTGTTTGACAGTAATGATATAATTTAGGTATACCACGGTGATAGAAATGCATCTAGGACCTACAAGGTAGACTACTCATAGGTGAAAATCTTCCTTATTTGGATACACAGCAAAGTGAGAAATCTTTGAGAATCTTTCCCTTGAGGATGTCTCGCTGAATACAAATGGATGTAAGACTTCCTACCATAGCAATTGAAGACTCCACCTATTCATGATATAGATTAGATGGAAAGGTATTTTTATGACATGCAAAAAATTAGCCCCATTATATTACTCTAACCCTTGATATAATGGATTTACAAGTTTAATGGTCTTTAATTGTAGATTTATTTATTTATTATTTTATGGGTATCAACCCATCTGTGAATAAAGGTTGCTACCAAATCACGGGTCATTAATGGTGTGAAAAGAGCTGCACTATGAAAAGTGGGCCCACGTGAGCCGAATTAAGCTGGATTTTAAATGCATTTGATCATAGTGAAAAATTTTCCATCCAAATAGATTGGATCAATTCCAAGTAAATAAAAATATATAATGGAATAAGGAAAATATAATGATTTTTTTCAATAGATTTTTGACCCACGGTTGGGTCATTATCTACTTAATGAGCGTTATTATACCATGTGGGCCTCTCTAGAAAGTTCTAAAATATAAAGCAAGAAACGCTTTATAATATTTAGAAAATGAAGGTTAATCTTATCTCGATTTTTAACAGGTGATTGTACTCCTAGATAAATAATACACAAAATCATAGTTTAATTCTGAAATCCATTGTATGATGGGCATATTAGATTCTCATAACATGATTACATTGGTAAACATTCAAGTTCGTAACATAGAATTTTAATGGTTGACTATTATTATATATTAAACTGGTTGAGTTCAATTGAAAAATTAACTTCAATTCGTTTAATTGATTTTGACCCTCTATAATTTATTTTGACTGTCTCTTGATATTCTATGGAGAACCATAATTCCTCCCTCCTCTTAATTTCTCTCTTTAAATCCTGCATCTTTTCTATATTACATTTCCAATCAAAGCCAACAATATCCCTCATCATAGTAGAGATTCTAGCTATTTGACTATCCCTTGATATTCTATGGAGAACCATAATTCCTCCATTTTCTTAATTTCTCTCTTTAAATCCTCTAACTCTTCTCTCTCTTCTATCATTACACCTCCAATCAAAGCCAATAATATCTTTTATCAAAGTAGAGATTCTAGTTCTTTGTTTTCCCCTCTTTCAAATTCTTAAACTGATAGTAATTTCTATAAGATTTTTTTAAAGCAATCTCTTCCTTCTCTATAATGTAACATGGTTGAGTTTGGAAGTTCATGAAATTCGTAGGTTTATATTTTCACTTCCCTCTTTATTTGGGAATAAAGAGTTAATGGATTTTAAGAAAAGCTTTCATGTGATACTTGTGACATCCATAGTATTCAATGGATGGTTATATGTGTACCATCGCATAGTAGGTGAGTCAATTTACTTCATTCCTATAAGTGAAATAGGTCCAGTATGCACATTTTTCGAGTCTCTTGGTAGATTTTAATTTACCTGAATTTGTTTTTCATTTTTTGTAAAGTGATTTTACATCTTGTTTTTATATATCAAAGAGACTTATTCAAATTAGAAATTTACTAATTTATTTTGACTACGTGAGCAACATCGGTAAACTCTTTTTTATTAAGATATATCCTTATCATTAAGAAATTATTTTTCTAATACTTTATAAGTAATCATCAATTCCAATTAAAACTAATGGTATGCAATTTTCCATTCAATGCAGCCATTATAAAAAATATTTAATTATTTCCTTTTCTACTAGCAACAAAGGCCCATGATGAGTTGAGCCAAAGCGAAGATATATTAATTAATAAAATTAATAAAATTGTTAAACTTGAAAAAAATTACTCTTATTATTATTTTTCATAATGTTTAAAAGAGAAAACATGAAAAGGAGCTTAAATATTTATGGTAAAAGAACAATATTCATGTGAAAAATAATAAAGGGCAATATTGTTATTAATAAGAAGTACTGCACTCAATCAAAAATTGAAGAAAGTGCTTTGTGACAAACGAATGCCAACGAAATTGAAGGGCAAATTTTACAGGACAGTGGTTAGACCAGTGAAGGCATATGGAGCAGAATTTTCGCCAATTAAGAAGACGCATATTCATAAAATGGATGTAGTGGAAATGAGAATGCTTAAGTGGATGTGTGATAAAACTAGGAAAGATAAAATTAGAAATGAGCGCTTTCGAAAACATTTAGGGGTAGCACCAATAGGGGAAAAGATTAGAGAGACCCGTTTAAGATGGTTTGGGCATGTTGAGCGTAGGCTAGTAATGGCAACGGTAAGAAAAAGTTTGGATATATAGGTGGAGGGCCTATTAAGAGGTAGGGGCAGGCCGAAGAAAACATGGATGAAAGTTATTAATTTAGATTTGAAGAAGTTTCACTTATCAAAAGATTTAGCTCAAAATAGAACGGAATAGAGAAATAGAATTCATGTAGCTGACCCCAACATGGTTGGGATAAGGCTTTGATGATGATGATGATGATGATGATTGCACTCAATCAAAAATATTAAATTTGAGCAAAAAGCATAAAGTGAATTGAGAAAAAAAATCTATATATTCATTTGTCAATGAGAATGGCAAAGAAATTATATAAAATACTAAGAGAGGACGTGAAAAAGTAGATATTCAAACCAATAAAGAAAATAAAATAATTAAAATAAAAAATAAAAAATAAAAGTGCCTTTCATTATTTTTCTAGATTTACCAATTGGAAAACCATCTATGTTATTTTAGGCTTTACTTTGTTAGATCTCTCTCTCTCTCTCTCTCTCTCTCTCCTCTTTTACATGGTCACATTGATGGAGCTTGAGGTGTTTACAGTAGTATATGGCTAAGCAATCCATGACCCAAAATTAAAATAGGACCCTAATTAAAAAAATAGCCAATAAAAATTAATAATATATCATAAAAACAAGTTTGAGAGAAAAAAATCAATAATTTATCCCAAAATACTTCATGATTAACTAAAATAAAAACATTAAATTCATCAGTTGTATCATTATAACCAATGTTGAAGCAAATCTAACTCTTGATGCCACATATATCATGTAAATTTTACAAAAGCTGTAAGGTTAAACATTAAGACTTATAGCAGTCTAATATGTAATCAAAACTAAGAATTTATACATAGATTTAATATGTATCCTACCTAACCTGGATTGTAGATAATTAAAGATCCTTGATCTTGGTTAGGTATATTTTGGGTCAAGTCTGACTCGAAATTTAAAGTCCTTGGACAAACATTTTACATGATTATGGATATACATCATCCCTATAAAAGAACCTGATTGAGATGCAAAAGGGCTTACGATAATGCAAAATTATTGTCACAAAGAAACAAAACATATTTTTTATATAGTCTATTTTGATATATATACAATCAATAGATAATATATTACAACTACAATATATAACAAAATACAATGGTTGATGCAAGGAACATCTCTTCATTTTAAACTCTTGAAAACCATATAATCATATTTTTTTATAGTCTATTTTAATATATATACAATCAATAGATAATATATTACAATTACAATATAAAACAAAACACAATGGTTAATGCAAGGAACCTCTCTTCATTTTAAACTCTTGAAAACCATATAATCATATTTAATGAAACTATTTACAATAGAATGAAAAATTATATAAATAAATTAGAAATTGTAAATTAGAGCTCCATGCAAATGTGACACAGCCTCTATTTTATAATAATATCTAATGTGCTATGTATTTGAAGGGGAATATTCATGTGCATATGTCCCCCACCATTTTTTTCGTGGGAACTTTAGGTGGGACTCACTGTATGGTCCATCCAAATGGAGCACACATACAACCCCCTTGAATTGAACCCGTTTGCCGATTTTTGGTCAAATTCGAATTTATTGAACCGTTGAATCGACTATGCACCCATTCAAATGGAATGAATTTGTGCGTTATGGATGAAGGGGTTAGGGACATGTGATTGGGGCCAAACTTGGTATTTAGAGTGGTCCCGCATGGATCTTTCCATCCGCTCTGGTCTCATCCCTTGGTGGGGTCCACCATGTGCCCCACATAGGAGTATGCACGGTCCTTTGGTGAGGGACATATGCATATGAATATTGCCCGTATTTGAAATCAATATACTTTGCATTTTGTGATTATAAAAGAATATAGTTATGGCAAAAATAGGATGTAGTGCATAATTTGTTGTTTTCTTATTTTTCTTTTAAAAAAATAATTATATTCCTTTTTAATTTTTTTTACTAGTAAACTATTATTGATTTAACTTATCAATTGAACTGTTGTAACAACAAACATAAAAAAAAAATATGCAACTCGCATGCTTTTTTTTTTATAAATTTTATATCCACAATAATATTAGTTTGACGTTCACCCATGTTCAGCAAAGCATCTTTTTCTAGTAATTCATTAGCCTCCAAAATCAGTAAGTACTTTTGCAGCTAATCTATTTGCACGTGACATGTAGTTCCACTGTTCCAGGGAATGTTTCTAGAACAAATGTAAGTTAATGGCACCATGCTAGAAAACGTCTCTTTCTAATGTCTTCAATCAATTGAAAAAAGCATGATTCAGGGCTCAGTTGATTATTCTGTGGTTTACGGTCCCTATTTTTGTGTTCTAGAAGAGTCATGAAAAAAAAGAGAGGATAGGCTCATAGAAGAATATCAATTTCAAAAGGATAAGCTAAAGAGGATATAGCAGAAATAACACCCTAGACCTCGCACAGTTGCTAAATCAAAGGCTTAATAAATAAGATAAAATTAAGACTCTTGATCACAAACTGTTAAATCAAAGGCAAAAACGATGTTCTTAATATGGAAATCTATTTCTCTGGCACACATAAAAATGGGTCACTTGTGAAATACTTTTTTTATTCTAAGTTGGGGATTGGAATCCGCAGACTCTCACACATGAATCTGTGTAAATGGATGTATTATCCAGAGACTTTCACACATGAATCTGTGTAAATGGATGTATTATCTTTTGATGTGTTGCACTTATGACCAAACTACTATTTAGAAAATTTTTTTTTTTCATATATAGACAAGATCAATCATTTTTAACTTTGACATCTCTTGTATAATTTTGACATTGTGTGGACCTTGCACAAATTTGACTGACTTTAAAGCCCATTGTTAGCATAACTATGATGGGTTGGGATGAATCACGCTAAATACGAACCAACGCTAATGAAAATCTAAAATAAATAACATATAAAGATCTAAACACAACCTCTCACTTCTTAGATTGCCTGAGTTGAAAATCTAATTAATGTTAGAGCTTCTACAAGGGAAAATGTGTCATATTATTTGCATTCATTCTTAAATGGATATTCACAAAATTATCATCATCAATGCCTTATCCCAACCATGTTGGAGTTGGCTAAGTGAATTCTGTTTCTCCATTCCAGTTTATTTTGAGCCAAATCCTTTAATAAGTTAAATTTCTTCAAATTTAATTCAATAAAGATTTTAATAATTGAAAACAATTGAGTAAAAACTGATAAAATTCTATGACTTCATGTCATTAAAATTTTTTTTGTTTACTTAGAGGAGTTGGCTTTAGTTTTATCCATCATTTATTTTCTATTTCTACTGTATTTATCTTCTTATATTTATTGTTTTTGGTCTCTTTTATGTAGTTTGATCATATTTTACAATAAAACGTTATAATGGTGTGCCCAACAAGAATTAAAATTAAAGTTCTTCAAAACAATTTTAAGCGAACGCTACAAAATGTGCCATTAGTCTATTAAGTTTTATGCATGTGTCAAATAATGACAGACTTTTGTTTTACATTTTATTGTTGTTTATTGATTTATTCTTGAAACCCATCATTCTTGGGAGTTACAAATACTTTTCCCTTTCTTATATGTGGCACCTATTCCCAAATATGCAAATAATACTTTCTTTTTTAAATTTTGATAACTTCCACTCTAGCTCTGTATTAACCTTTTATTTATAGAAAATTTAAGATGAACTTTGTTGGAATTTTACCAAAATTATTAAAGGAATCACACTAAAAGCTAAATAACATAAGGATTTGAAATTTTGTCAAAAAAGAGGTTAACTTAATATTAGGAAAATTTTTTACCAAAGTAACCATAGGTTATGATATCGTGATCCATGTTCCCAGCTAACTGAACTGCATCCTTCTTTTTACCCTTTGCTCAAAGGCCCCAAATCCTTCGGTTCTCTTTCTATCATTCTACTCAAACATAAACATAAGTGATGGGTGAAAATCAGCAAATGGTTAGATGTAGTTATGTTCCTTGTTTTGTGTGTGCATATGGTTTCCTAGTCATTGGATTGATTATTAGAAGAACTCTTGATTATAAGACAAAAATTATTAATCTTTTGAGTGGGGTTAGGGCCTTTTTCATTATAATTTTTGACAAGATTTGGTGCGTTGAGTGTTTTTCTTTTACTTGATGTGATGGCGTGCTCACTTACATATAACATATGCAGGTGCCATTTTTCTTCATAGAATTCTAAAATTTCATTAATCTTGAATGTCATTTGGAATTCCTATAATTCTTTTCGAAATTCCTAGAAGTCGAACATATTCACCTTTTGATGGGATTTTTGAAACTCAAATACAAATGAGGATTTAAGAATCCACATGTTTGAGAATTTAGAAATTCTCTAGACAGAATTTCTTTGAACTAGGGTAAAAAAAAAGCTATTTAGCAAATTAAAGTTGTGAACAGTGATGACAAGTGTCCATCATATGCTTTTAAGAAGGCTTGACTTCTTATGCTATTGCTTTTCTTTGTTTCTTGGCAGTTTCATGTATTGCCGTAATTGCTTTAGCAACTTTGATTTGATTCATCGTTCGCTCATTATTTATTATTATTATTATTTAGAAATATTGTTAAAGCCATTAATCCAGGTTAGTGATTCTTTAAATGTGGGGGCCAACTAGCACCGAATGTCTTGGTTGCCTTTTACTAATTTTGAAATTTTACCCAAAAAAAAAAATCCTTCGAGAGCCACCACAGTTGGCTTAGGGGTCCTTTTAGTTTAACTTTTAGAATTAGATATAACCCACTCGTCCACATATACGAATAGAATATTTCTGTCCATTTTTTTTCCTCCACTTGTTTGTCCTCCCCTTTCTTTTTCTTTAAATTCGTTCTAATCATCTCTCATATTACCATTATCCCTTTCTATTCTCCTATCCTTTTTCATTGTATCGAATACAAGCTCAATTGCACACAACCAGACAACTACCTCTCATCCTTTTTCGCATTTAACACATTAAATCCCCATCATCCTATTATCTTCCGCATCCTTATTTATCCGTTAATTTTAATAAACTCATATGAAGCCATCTCATAGAGTTCACATTCTCTCTCTCTTTAACCCATCTTTTCCTCTTTTCTTTCTTTAGTTTACATTTTTACTTTTTCTTCCAACCAACCTGATACTTGCAACTGGGATCCATCTTTCACTTCTCCCTTTCACTATCACATACCCTTTCTGTAGACAATCATCTCAAATTGGAGAAGAAATCTCAATTTCTAATAATCAAACACAAATAAAAAATAAAAATTAAATAATAACAGCACTTTTTTAATTTAAAACTTGTGATGATTGATGGAATGCTAAGAAGCATGGACACTTCTAAGAAAGTGACGTGTCCGTGTCGGACACGTGTCGGACACCGACACTCTTCGGACACTCTCGGACACGTGTCCGATACTATTTAGCCGTATTCATAATTAAGAACTAAAAATTTTAATTTCGGACACTTGTTCGACACTCTTTTTACAACGTGTTCCACAATTCTTAGCCCGTGTCTATGAGTAAAAAATAAACATGTGGCTAATATCTCTTGGACACTTTATTAACATGTGGTTATTAAAATTTGGAAACTTGATATATGACAATTTTGTACCCTGGAAAAATGTATGATTGTAAATATTAATCATATCACAAGCTAAAAACAAATAAATATTTCACTAAAGAATAGGCCTCAAGATAGGCTTCTTTTTTGCTCTTTGTTTTTTTTTTTTTTAGGAGGAGAAAGAGATGATCTGCCATTTTCTTTATATGGATTTTATGGAACTGTGGATATTTCATGTTTAGTGATTATGAATTATATTATAGTATTTTATTGATATTTGATAATTTGATATGTTTGTTAGTTGGTACTTGAATTTTTATTTTTTGATTGCTAAATTGATTTAAAAAGTTAAAATGATATTATTTTTTTAGTAGATGATTATATATATTAATATATATTATTAACGTGTCTCCCAACGTGTCCGTGTCCTACTTTTTTGAAAAATACCGTGTCGACGTATCCGTGTCGTGTCGTATTTGAGTCCCGTGTCCGTGTCCATGCTTTTTAGATGGAATGCTTTAATTATTTGAGCTCAGATATCCGTGCCCAAAATAGTTAAAATACTCCAAAATATCTCCACCACTCATGGGGCAACAACGATATCACTGCCTGTGTCATCTTCCCTTTTTTGTTTTTTCCTCTTTTTGTTGATGATGATTATTCCATTTCATCTCAAATCTAATCACATCATACCAAAACTCATGCCAGGTTATATTTTAATTGTAGTGATAATAACACACCTGGCTTCAAATAAAGTGTCACACGTATCCACACGTGCCATCTACAGGAAAAGAAACAGAAGAGTAACCCGTTGAAGTAATACTGATCGAAATGATCGGAAAGAAGATTATTCTCTGATTTCATTCCTCTTCTTCTTCGTGTATTCTCGTTCCTGCTTTTTCTCCATTGCATCTTTTGTCAGATTGAGTTCTGTAGTAGTAGTAAGGAAGAAGAGGGGATTCATATTCATGCAAAAAAGATGGCCACGTCCACACCCACACTTGGAGGAATTTCCGATTCTTCCTCAAATCACAACAGTTTAGAGAAAGAAGATCTTGCTCGATTTGCTGTCCAAGAACACAACAAAAAGGAGGTGCCTTTTCTCTTTTCTCTATAATGAAGACAGTGGAAGAATTTTTTTTTTCTTTTTCATGTTTAAGTGAGTTATGCTGTTGTTGAAGAAAAGTAAGTTTTTTTTTAAACATATTTTTAGTATTTTTAAAAATTATTAATTGGTCATTTTGATTTTGGGTTTTGGTTTTTTTTGGGTTGGGTTTTTTCCTTGCTGATATAATCTGTTTTATTTGGGTGTTAGGCTAGTTATGATTTTATTTGACTTTTTTGGTGGCTTTTCTTTGTTGGTTTGTATTCATTTTTTGGATTTTGATATATGTTTTTTTTTTAATATCTTATTCAATGTTAGACTAACTACACTACCATATCTCAAATGGGCCCACATGAGTGCTTGAGGAAGCAGGAGGTTGAATAGATTGGGATGTGATAAGGGGTGGGCTTAGAATCAGTTCTGCAAATTTATTGTGATTTTATCTGTCCTTAAAGCATCCTATCTGTGTCCATATCTTCTAATATGCTCTTGAAATTCTTTGAACTTTTCAAAGGTTTTTACTTTTTCTTGTAAAAAATACAACCACAAACTCTCAAGAAGCAGTTGATGAGAATAAGAAAGTAATGTTTCCCACTTACCTGCTTTCTTACCAAATTGACATCTAACACAAACAGTGCCTCCACAATTTTTAAGTGTAGAAGGCCAAGAGTTTTAGCTAGTTACATGCACATGAGCAAGACACAGATGCCATAATTCCAGCATTTGATCACGGTTAGTTTTTTTAAATATATGTAGTCTTGCAATAGATTATATAAGGTCTCCATCCTCTTTTCATGGTTTATAGTGTTGCCAAATGCCAAATACGTCCACTTTATGAGTTACCTTGATATTACTGGGTCCAAATCTCATTTATTGACAGGTGATTTTGATTTGCACGTTGGTGCCAAGTTGTTTGTCATACCAATGTTTATTTGGAAGAAGAAAACTCGTTTATTTGGAAGAAGAGAACTCTCAGCTGTATACTGCTATGAATTCTCTTTGGTAGTATTTTTTCTCCTTTTTCAAATCTTCACAATAGGCCTCAAGATTCCTGAATGCAGAATCAGATCTACAAACCTGGACCTAAACCTAAACCTATGAATGCAGCTCATAATCAGCCAATTGACATCCATACAGATACAGGACTAGAAGATGCCAGGAGTGCATAGAATTTGCATATCCATTTTTGTGCAATAATAAACTTAAGGTGCAACATACTATTCCTCACATTATCAATGACTAATTCATACATATGCGTATCTTGTAAGATGCTATCTCTATCCCCATATCATTGGGTGACCTTTGCATTGCCAATTCCTTCACGGTGTGAATGAAACTATCCACTATGAGCACTGCATGATTCCCATTGTAGTTTCCCAACAGCACGGACTTAATTCAGCTGCCGGTCATAAGATGTGAGATTCTAGAGTCATTTGACATTCTTTTTTCCTAGAGGACGTTGCCATGCATGCGTCGATCTGGTTGTCTTGACTCTTATTCATTGGGACACCAGGCACACCAAGACTATCTCCCTCTCAAAAGCATTTTTTGCAGCGATCTTATTCATTGCCACATCATATGTAAATGATGCTTGCATATCCCATTAATCCCATTATCCATCATTCACATCTTCCTTGTCCTAGGAATCAGTAATAGTGTTTCCATCGTCAATCTTAATTTTAACTCGTAACAATTTCAACAATTTCTTTTAAATTGTTGTAGTTTGCAACAACAGCAACAATGGAAATTAAGCTTCTTATTGTATGATACATTGTCATTATTGAGTCAATGAGAAACTTTGGAGTGAATCATTAAAAATAGAGGAATTTTGCAAGAGAACTTGCCCTTGACTGAGCCACACATTTGGATCCTTGTACATTGACAGCTATTTATAAATTTTCAATTGAAGAAGATAAGGTCTACAAAAATCAGATAAATTTTCAAAAGCAAATAAATAATCCTTATCTTAAATCTTATCGCTTAAACTAAATTCTTATCAAGAAATTTTTATCTCATCTGTAGAAATTAAATTTGAAAATCAAATACCCCATATTTTCAAAATACAAATTATCTCCATCTTACTTTAAATGAAAAAAATTTGATTGTGTGTCTTGACATTGATTCTCAGCAAGAGGTAGGTTGGTGGGAAGGGATTAGATTTATCATAGGTGAAACCCTGTGTGGAAACAGAAATATGGGCCTCAAGGAGGGCTTCAGTTGGAAATATTGTGGGGCTCCTGGCAAATAGATGGTCAAAGCAAAAATGACCATGATTCACATTGAACAGGCACAACTTAGTTGATGGGGTGATCACTTGATTGATGCACTCATGGCTGTAGTTTGATATGGTCCCTGGGGTGTTTAAGATTGCTAAATTGATATGACTTTCATGAAAATGTGGTTCCATGTGTGTTTGATAGGACTCCAACTTAGTTGGGACATGGCTTTGATGATAATTACTTATCTGATTAGACATCTTGCAGAATGTGATTCTTGAGTTCGCACGAATAGTAAAGGCAGAACAGCAAGTTGTTGCTGGTACTCTCCACCATCTTACTGTGGAGGTGATTGATAACGGTAAGAAGAAGCTCTATGAAGCAAAGGTCTGGGTCAAGCCATGGTTGAACTTCAAGGAACTGCAGGAATTCAAGCATGTGGGTGATAGCTCATGCACCTCTTCTGATCTTGGTGCTAAGCAAGGTAATGATTCTAAAATGCCTGTGATGGTTTAGCTATGATACCATTGATTAGGATTTTAGGGCTATCTGTTTCCAGAGACTGAATGCCTGTAGAATCTCATGTTTGACATTTTATATTTGTTGGTTTATACATTGCATTCTTTTTGCGGATGCTGGGAGATGATGCTCATAAAAATATTAGAATATGATGCTTCCAGTTATTCCTCTTTACTTGGCAACAAGAAATGATACTCCATTAAAGAGGAAGTCACTGGAAAAAATGTTCTTCAACTAAAAGGTACAACTTATCACCTAATGTTGTATTGTGAATGTGCAGCTATGGTCTTCCAGGGGGCACATAAAGGGAAAGGGGAAAGGGAAGAGGGGGACATGGGACAGAGACAATAGATTAGTTGTATCAATTAAATGAAACACATCTTGGCGCAATTTCTTTATTATCATCCATAGTCCACTGGGGCCAAGCATTTCTTATATATAACTCATTCAATGTTTCAGTGATCCAAGTTAGTCATACTGTGGGGACCCAAAAAGGAAGGCAGTTGGGGAAAAAAAGGAAAAAGAAAAATGTCTTGAGTAATGTAAGGGAAATATATGAAGAGAGCTGGATCTGTGGATTTATTCAATTGAAGAATGAATCAGTAACTATATTTTGCTTTTAATATCAGCTTCTATCCAAAAATCAGGTGGCTGTGATTGGATACAGCTGGAGATATTTAGATGAGTGTTCCTGATCACTGTAAATGACCCGACCTGCATCCAAGCCAAGATTTTGGCCGGGTTATCTTGAGCTAGATGCTGTGCTTCCTCAACCACCCCCCACTCTCAACAAATATAAAAGTTTTCCTTATACTAATCTCTGACTTGCTGCACTTCCGTAGATGATGGAAAATCTTTTCCTCTTCGTGTATTGCTAATTGGTTATGCTACTTGTGATAGTGTGAAGTGAATGCAAGTATAATTTGCCATGGGTGAAGGAAGCACGGCAAAATGTTTTGAATTCAGCAATTTCTGTCCGAGTTTTGGCCCTCAAATGAAATTCACATTCATGCAAATCAGGTGGCCATGAGCTGGGATGGCGAATGGTTCCATCACATGATCCCGTAGTCCAAGATGCAGCAAATCATGCTGTGAAAACTATCCAGCAGAGGTCCAACTCACTGGCCTCTTACGAGTTACTTGAAGTCCTTCATGCGAAGGCTGAGGTTTGACCGTTTGACACCCTTCTTCTTTGTGAAAACTTTTTTTTTTTTTAAATTTGCACAACTTTGGCTCAGGCCTTACTGTTTGTCATGACATTTTCAGGTGATAGAAGATTTTGTGAAGTTTGACATGCTCTTGAAGCTTAAGAGGGGGAGCAAGGAGGAGAAGTTCAAGGTGCAAGTGCATAAGAACATTGAAGGTACTTTTCATTTGAATCAGATGCAACAAGATCACTAGGAAGTTGATGGCAATTGATGTTCACATATGCTGCAAGATATCTGGAAGGAATGGGTAAATGACTTGTTATAATGATCCTCAGCTTCACTGCTTTCTCCATAACTGAAAATGTAGGAAAACAAAGTGCTATGTCTATTGTAAGGGATGGATTTTAGAACCACACAACAAGGCTAAGCAAGGCTAAGTGATGTAATAAATTTTACTTTTTTTTCTGAAAGAGGAGTTTTGCTGTTTGTTTGTTTGTTTTTTTTTTATTTTTGGTTAATTATCAAAGACAAGACCATTGACCTCTTGAATGTTGAATGATGCCTGGTGTGAATGACACTGCACATTTAAGTGTGGTTGGGCAAGATCTCTTTTTAAATTGCTTTTGGAGAATGGTGTTGCTGTGGGCTCCTTTCCTTTAGGGCTCTTACTATGAGTTGTGAATTGATTTTTGTTTAGATATATTATGGGTATCTTATTCAGACCATACAATAGTTTGTTGGTTGCTAATGAGACCAAAAGCACTTGGCCCTTGGTTTTATTTAGAGGCCTGCCTGATATAGTGCAAACCAACTGCACTGTAATTAAGTTGCAGTCTGGTCGTGGCACACTGAAAATAGCCTAGATGGTGCAGGGTTGTGGGTTGATCAATCGAGTGGTAGGACTTGGGTGGTGGCTTCTTTATCCCCTAAGCTCAATATGCTGAGAGAGTCTTATCATTTATTGGAAAGTGTTCTGTTCTTTCCTACAATAATGAAATGCCTCGGCAGTGTCCCCATGTGGATTGAGAAGCCATTTCATGGTATAAAAATTATTGACGGGGAGCTGATAACCTTTCATAAACATTAGAGGGTAGTAGGTTGGGTCAGATTCTGCCACCGTGAGCATGAACGTCAACTTGATGGGACAGGGCTGATATGTTTAAGATTGATTATTGGACCAGGGATTAGAGTATTGCTAGTGCCCAACAACTTCATATAATAGATAGCAAAGTTCACTGCACGGATGCACTGGCAGTGTTTGGGAGCACCATTTTCAACTCTACTCTCAAAGTCAGTGGCAGAATGCGGCTACTTCAAAGACACAAATGAAAAAAAAATATAGAGGATAGTACAAAAAAAAATGTTAATAACGCATATGCTTTATCTCTTTTAGTTAAACTTTTTTAAGCCAACCCCTAATTAATGGGTTAAGACTAAGAAGATGATGATAATGACGATGAAAATGATCAGGATCACATGATCAATAGAACTCCTCTTGGATGAGCCATAACCCAAAAGGTCATGGGGACGGAGGTCCAGAACCTTTCACTTGATCACCAATTACTGGGTGTGGTACAAAGATACATAAAGAGTGGGAAGAACCAGAAGCACTCATTCATTGCTGGTAAAATATAGTGGGGCTTACTGAAAATGCTGCAATGCCCTCAGTGAAACATGTCAGTAGGTAATTAGTACCTGGGATAAACATTATGTATTTCCTCTGATGAACTATCATAAATTCGTGTATTTCTGATCGACCAAGCTACAAAAATGGGTATTGGTGAAGCTAATTGATTGTAAGAAATTAGAAACGTGAAATACAACACAACATTAATGGGCACATCACAAAGCACAAGAGAATTGTTGAATACAGGATAAAGTGAATCTAAATCCTTGTTAGTGAGTATGCAACATATTATACAAGTACCAGAAAGGCAGGAAACCCTTTCATCCTTTCTAGAATTTCATCCCCAGGGGACTTTGTCTGTTTAGTTTGTTTGATTTTCCCTAAAGCTCCTAGTAATTATCTCAAGAGAAGTATATCTATATATTAGAATGTATGAGATGAAATCCAGTTGAAAAAATATTTTATCCTACACAGTTCCTCATCCTTCCTCATCATAATCTTCATCATCGTCCATCTGCTTGCTGAGTTGTGCTAGCTGAATTGGGTCGATGGTCATATTACCCATCTCAGATAATGACCAGCCTGGATATTCTTCATGCTTAATCTCAGGCTCAGGTGCAGGTAAAGATTTGACCTTGTTGTTCCCATTCTCATTCAAGTCCACATTCAGATCAAAGTTGCGAACGACAGCATTTGTGCCACTTAAAATGTTTGCTTTTGACTCTTTGGCCCCAATGCCATCAACTGCTCTTTCAGGATTTGGGTTCTGCTTGTGTTGAGGAGAAATGTCTGGATCTTCTTCACATTTTTCGAAATGCACAATTTCCCTTTCAGATGCTCGACTCCCTCGCCCACGGCCTCTTCCTCGGCCACGACCACGTCCTCTTCCACTGCTGCTTTGGCCAGTTTCATGCTGCATCAGAAATAGTATCTCTTACGATGGTTAATGATGAGTATACTATGTTACTACAACATGACAAATTGTGTGTGTGTGGGGTAAAAAACATGATAAATTGTGTTAGCTTCAATCATGAACTTCTTTTGCACCAATTTTTACAATTACCAATATACTAGCTAGTCATCTACTCAGATTAGTGTTATCCCATGTACTAATTCTGCACTATAAGCTCTGATCTCTTTAAAAGCTAAAAACAAATGGAAACTAATTCAGTCTCATACATACAAAAGAAGAATTCCAATTTCAATTGAACATAACAAACGACATGTCTGAGATTATTCAGAATATGAAAAGTATCTATGTCTCAAAAGCCTCTGAATGCTTTTAGTTCATTTCAGGAAATCAAACAAATATTGACTTTCTTTGGAAAATATGGATGAATTGATGAACAACCCAATGAAAATACAGAAGATAAATTTGCAGAAAGTGATGCTTCCTCAAAGTGTTTTGTTTAGTGCAGCAATGAAACAGAGAAACAAATTGGATGAGGATATATTTCCCGGGACTGCCTAAAATCATCAGCCCACTATGTTTCAATTCAGAACTAAAACATAGCAGGATGTAGAAGCATGAAACTAAGGTATACAGTGCACTCAAGTAACTTCTGCAAATGTGTCAGTTGAGTGTTTGAGCAGAATACATGGCTATCAGTTCTGTGGCTTTTGGTACAGCATGCTAAGCATTTCTTGTCTGCATTAGATGCTTGTTTTTTATGGAGTGCCTGCTAAATTATGACTGTCAATGATTTTTGAGTAGAAAGAAAAATAGTAATCCAAGTGACTTTGTGATCCTTGCCCAAATGCATATGGAATGGATGGCAACTGTTTTGCTAAAATAAACACTCTGCTTCTGATTTTGGAAAGAAGAAAAAAAAAAACTAAAAGGGGCTCTGTCAGGCACAAATAAGACAAAAATATGGGAGATCTTACAGTCCTACTCCTCTTTGACTCCTCATCACTTTCATTGTCATCATCTTCAACAGCTTTCCTTTAGGATATAGAAAAGAAAGAAAAAGAAAATAGCTAGTCAATTTACCCACTCAAACTTATCAGATCCTCTACTGTAGTTCAATGACACAAAATATTGATTAGAACCCAACAAGTTGTTTTCCTAACCTTCTCCTTGCAGTGGGTCTCTCCTCTCCAGCCACATCAGAACAACCATAGTCCGGAACTTTGCTGACGATTTCCCTTAGGAAATCAAATACATTAAAGCTTTGTACACATTGTTTTCTGAAAATCCATGCGGAATAACTAGTTACACTTTCCATAGGAGGCAAAAAAATGTAGATACAAATACAAATACATCTATTAAAACAAGTGCAAAATATTGTCATGTAAGATTCAAGCTCAATACATAATAGTACTACTGCATTGCACATGAAATGAGAGTTGTCAAGAAGCACAGTTTTTTTTTCTTGGAAACAACACATTATATTAAGGAAAACGAGAAAGATACAAAAGGCCCTAAAAGAAGCAAAGGCACAAGGTATAAGAGAAATATACCAAGGGGAACATACTGAAAAAGCAACCAACACAAAGGAAAAAGACAACAAACTACATAGTGCAAAATATTTTTATCTAAGAGTCAAGCCCAATACATAATAGTACATTAGTCCTACTGCATTGCACATGAAATGATAGGCGCCAAGAAGCACAGTTTTACACTCTTCATTTCTATTTACTATGACATGGATTGTATGGCCTTTGCAATGCACTAGAGGCGCACATATAATTGGGGTACTGAATAAAATAAAATCCAGTAACAACATTGAAGAGAATCATGTATTAAAACAGCAACTATGTGGATCTGATAATAGTATTAAAAGTCAACAAAATCTATGCCTGAGCTAGAGGCAATTAAACTTTCAAAACCCAGTGCCCAAGTCCACTCATTCAATGGATAATGAGGTCCCAGGTCTGCGTGCCAAGGATGTAAATCTGAATTGGATCCAAAACTATATGACGTTAAACAATTGAATGGTGGTCACTGAGTCATCAATCTGAATCTCACGAATCATGATACATGGATACTCGACAACCAAAAAGAGAGAAAAGGATAAGAATATAAAGGGGAGATGAGTGGAGAGAAAAGTTGATAGGAGAGGAGAGGAGAGGACTAACTAGAAAAGTTATATCTCACTGGTTATTCTTTTTTTTTTTTTTTTGAGAGATATCTCACTGGTTATTCTTGATGCTAGCGATAGCAATTGCTGGCTTTGCAGCCACTAGGGAACATGGAGAGATGGTTTCAAAAGAAAGGAGTGACAGGAGAAAAGTGAGTGTCTGCATATAGAAACTAGCAGCAGCAGTAGTGGTTCCATTCTGCATTGTTAAATGGGTCCTGCTATCCTTGTCCTACCTTTAATAAGTAAAGTAGCATGCAAGGGGGATTCAATTTATGTAATACCTTGTAAAATATAATGCCTAATTTGGCTAACTTGAAAGGGTAGGGCACTGACATTCTAATTTGGCTACTTTTGAGAAGCCACCACACAGGATCGGGCCAACAAATCAATAGTAGGGATAAATGAACTATGTGCACGACATATACAGAACGAACCACACATTTGCAGACTTGGGCCCTACAATTTGTCAAACAATAAAAAGATTTTTTTCTCCCCTATACAAAGCAATACCAAGATCTAATGAGACAGAACATGAAGCATTCAAATCATTTTAGGTCCATGACATCCATAAAAGGAAGGAACTCAGTAGTCAGACCAAATTAAATGCTCAACTTACAGATGCAGAGAGCTCATTGTCTTTGCTCCTCTTCGGAGAGTTATTTCATATGTCCGATCACACAGATCTTGCAGAAACAGTTCCAGTGCTTTAGCTGCAAGAATGTAATTCAGTGACAAAATTTGACATCACCATACTAAACTCCTGGAAATATGAAATGCAATGGCCAACAAAAAAGAAAGTAACCAAGCATTTGGATTAGATTAGAATTAGAAGATTCCCAGACAAAAAGGAGAAGAAAAAGAAAACATGAACATCATTATAATTTAGTGGAAAATTAGATCTCCAACAACTCAATGAAGTAAAATACACATCACAATGACACAACCAAGAGAGTAAAATGTAAAGCCACTCACATACTAAAAGAGGCACAGCCATTGCGATCTTCCCAACATCCTCATCTGCTTGCATGATCTTTTTAATCCGAGACTGTAAAACAAATGCATTTTATATGGATAAGTAAGAAATGCTTATGTATATAGCATTAAACAAATGCATAAATGAATCCATAAAATGACAACTCCTATGAAACACAAACACCCTAATCAATCAGTAAGCACCATACAAGAGAAAATGGGAAAATAGCAGGAGCCTTGAGAAACATTAACTAGAGAGAATCTACAACAATTGATAACCTTTAGGTCTCACACATGTGCCCCCAACAACATCCACAACCCCCACCCCACCACACCCAAGCCCTCAAGCATGCACGTAGTCATCCAATGTGCTGATCCTGTAAGGACAGTCCTTACGCTGCACACACACATACAAGAACGCTGCATAGTGCCCAGGCATTTTTCACCCCTTTACCCCTTTATCGCCCCTTTTTTCTTCCAAGTTCCAACTACGAAAGATCATGTGGCACTTCAAGTTAAAGATTCCGTAACTCCAATTGTGACTACTGTAGCTCCTTATCTAACATGATTTTTTCCAAGAAAGGAGGGAAGCAAGATTGATTCCATATCTTTGGGATACATGAGATTGGTTTGACTCCTTAAATTGCCCACTTACTTTTGCATTTCTTTGGGATACATGAGATTGGTGTAACTCCTTAAATTGCCCACTTTCCAAAATAAATCTCCCAACCTCCTTCCCTCAATAAGAGTTGGTCCCAGCAGTAAATGAACAAAAAAATCATTCATTTCTTAGAGGGAATTGGAAATTTGTGAAACTCCTTGATGGGCCACTTATAAAAATAAAATTCATTCAAAATAATTGGCTCTAACTCTTATGGGCACTCACCAAAATTCATCTTCTTGAATTTATCTACTGGTGAGCCCCACAATGGAAAATGATAAAAGAGACAAAGGAGATGACGTCTCTATCTCTCTCTTAAGTCAAATATGTCATTTCAAATTACTATCTCTCTTCCTACATTTTCTCCTATCCACATGTGGATGTGGACATGAAACGACTCCTCCTTTTCTTGCATTATTAATACACATTTTCTTATTGGAAGTTAGAAAGGGGGCAAAAACGCCCCTGTTCAACAGTGCATTTTGTATAATCTCTCTATCTCTCTCTCTCTCTCTCTATATATATATTAGATAAGTAACATGAACTGCATCATTGCAACAATGGGCATCTTCTATGTGCTTGTCATGGATTTGCAATTCACTTACTATGAATAGATGACAAGATCGTTTTGGGAAATCTTCTCACATATGAGTCTCTCGGTAGGAGATTTTGCAAAAAGAGATAAGATGCACATTCTTATATGGCACACTAGATTGGTGTGGGCTAAAACCTCAAAGGGTATAAGATACAGTGAGAAAAGGAAAAGGAAGGAGAACTAAAGAAATCAGAAATAGATTCAAGAAAGGAAAATGGATAAAAGGGGGGAGATATAAGTAGAGAAGTAAAAGGAGAAATAAATATAGGGAGGATAATCTGTGGAAAGATTGCTTATTATAGTATCACTTGGGTTTCTTCCACAGGAGGGTGACCTTGGAAAATTCCCTTTATATTAAATGAGATGAAGGACATCCATATGTTTAGGGAAACAAATGAGGTAGCTCTCTCTCTCTCTCTCTCTCTGAAGGAAGGAGAACAGATCGATATGCATGAGCCCCAACTAAAAAAAGTAATCAATAACCAAATAAAATTCCATTGCAATGTGAACTCCAGCAAAAAATACTTACAAATACTCCTAAAACCATAAAAATCGTAACTTCCCTTTGCACTATCAATTAATGGGCTGTGAATTGCATAGAAATCATCTGAATCATATGATCTTGGGCCGTATTGACAAAACCTACCAGATATGACATTTTCGCGTCATTTAGGCATCATTTGACATATGTAAACCCATTACACTAGTTAAAAGCATCAACTGCACCACAAAAATACCTATATATAATAAATCCCTAATTTTGACACTAAGGGTCCCTAGCCCCCTTGTAAAATCAGAGTCAGTGGCAAAGTGGTTAAGAATCTCAATGTTAAAAGAATCAGGAACAGAATGAAAACTTGCTTTGTGTGGGTAAACTTAAATGACATTTTATTGAACTAGATGATTTGATCCAAATAGTTAAAATCCAGAAAAGATTTAGATAACCAGTTCATATCAGGTTTCCATTGACAGGTTGAGCATTGGAGTTGAGTTACAGAGAAACCAGGCAGATTTTTCATTTGGTTACAAGTTAAGATGTACTTGGTGCAACTTATAAGAATAAAAGAAACCAATTAGGAAATAAAAAAACCCTGTACAAGGAGAAGGTTTAGTCATGGTGGATAAGTGCAAGGTTAGGTTCAGAAAACAAGGTTGAGGTCGGATCTATGAATCAACCCAACGGATTTTTCAACATTTTACATATTGATTTGTCATGAGAGAAACAAGGTAAACTATCCAGAAAAACTCTTGGTGAATCATAATCCCGTCTAATCACATTCACGAATTTTGGCTCAAGTAATGCAACCTTATATGTCCAATCTACTAAAACAAGAATTGCACACATGAATAATATTCAAGCCATAATGCTAATCATATAATGATCTATTACAGGAAAATCCAGCCTTGTATGGCAAAAGAAACAACCATTGCCTCTAAAAACAGGTATCATAGAGGGAAAGAAATAAATTATTGAGAAGGTTAGGCACATCAATCCCCACCCGTAAGGGGTGAAGTCCATATGGATTATGTTCCACGCAAAAAATTTTAAAAACACTTGGTCCAGATGTCTAATGGAATAAAATGAAACAATGCTTTGTTTTTTTTTGGACAGCAAGAAGTTTCCATGAACCCTATTTTTATGCCAGAGTAGAAAAAGAAGAAGAAGTCCATATGGATTATGTTCCATGCAAAATTTTTTAAAAACACTTGGTCCAGATGTCAGAGAAATTCAAAGCACATAATGAGTTTAAAGTCGGTAAATGGTTGCGTACAATGGCTATCAGAAGTGCCATAATTCAATAGTTTTACAAAACACAAAATTGGCGCTTCTCTACAGTCGAAAGCCATAGTATTTTAGCCATATATGAATCTGATCTTCCAATCTACAGTCTCTCTTAACAAATACATATCATAAATAAAATATTTCATTCACCCTTTCACATAATACTAAAATTTTCCTACCACTGCATGAAAAAAAGTTGTGTAAACAAAATTCTGATCACTTCATCCCTCAAACAAAAAACATGCAATAAAGATTCAAATAAGGCAAACCCGAATATTTCAAGTAGTCCTTATTTGGGTGGGGGTGGCTTCACATACTACAACTAAAAGTGTCATAATTGGCAAATTACCCAAGGAAGATATCATAGTCTTCAGGCGAAATCGATTCAATTTCACCCAAAGTAAATGATTTTTTTTACATGAAACTTCCTATCACTAACTGAAAAGTTCAGATAAATTCAAAACTCTGCACACACAATTTTAAAAATTCCATTGAAACTCAACCTAATTCAATGAAAACACCTCAACAAAAACTCACAACACAAATCAAAATATGAAAAGACTAACTACATAATCTAACAAAGAAAAAGCAACACCCTCTTGTTTTTTTAATCCAAAACCCTAATCAAATCCACACCTTTAGAAACCAATCCCAAGACCCACCCTACAATCAAAACAAAACCCATTTACAGATATCAACAAACAAACACCCCCAAGACCAAAACACCCCAACAAACCCTCAAATACCAACCAAAAAAGAAAGAAAGAAAACAAGATTCAACACCAAAATCATGAAAAAAAGAGACCCATCAGGCAAAAAGATCCCAGCTTTCAAATGATCAATCAGATAAACAAAGATTGCAACAGAACATACGGCAGGAAAACGGGTATCCAGCTTCTTCCTCATGCCGTCAGAATCCGATCAACAGGCAACGGAAAACAAAAAAACCCGGTTCGATTCCGAATCGAATCCGACCCCTCTAACCCTTGCATCAACAGCAGAAAACCCACTTCGAATCGAGCGAAGATTGTAACAGAAAATCCGAAATCTTTGGGCTCTCTCTCTCTCTCTCTCTCTCTCTCTCTCTTCTCTGCGTTGAAGATGAGGCTATTTTCGTCCTTCCGTCTTTAATTTTCCCGTACTTTTTGTCAATTTAGCTGAGATTTTGATTTTGTGATGGTTTTTTCTGGTATCGTATCCGGCACATAGATCCCGTTTTTTCGTTATTTGACCGATCTGTTGTTCTACGGATCGGCGATTTGTTGAAGGCGAGCGGGGTAAAATGGCTGATACACCGTAGGAGTACCTAAATTGGTGGATCAAGGGTTGTATGTAAACGTGGCAGCAGATCCCGCAATGACTCACTGGGATCAACGCAGATTAAATTTTCAATAGATGGGCCATTATAGAGTCCTGCACTTTTTTGCTCAGATTTGTGTGAATCAAAAGTCTGAGAGGATCTTGATACTGGTTCTAAAAAAAACTTGGTCTGGCTGGCCCAAACAACCAGAGTCAACTCGGCTGAGTGGGTGATGTGATTTGGGCCGATTTCCCTCAACTTGGGCTTGATGAGGCCTATGTTTTGCTAGGCATGTTTGGGCTTTTTCTGAATTTTGAAGACCAGGTTAAATTTGCATTTGAACTCCAGAGGTTTCCTACCAAAATACATGTATATAATATGTGTATATAAAAGATAAAAGATCATTGGGATGTTATTAAAAAATGCTTAAGCTCTTAATCCATAGCCGTGTAAAGAAATTTTCTTCACCTTGTGGGGATCAAGAGCTTAAACCTAATTTCTTTTAATAAATGTTCTTAAAAAATTTTCATCGTGCACTCGTGATATCAATTAGGCTAGGGCTTGGGCTTGAACTCAAGCTTGGCAAGGATTTTATCGATGCAAGTTCACCCAAGCGCACCTCCGGCAAAACTTAAGCTTGGTCATGCTCAGCTTGGCTTGCCCATGTAGCACGCATAATCAAGTCGAACAAGTTCAAAAATTTGATCAAGTATATTCTGACTAGGCTTAGTCACCTGCTGAGCTGAGAAGAGTTCTCAAGGTTTTATACTATGCTAGTTTAAGCTAACTAGGCTTCATACTAGTTCCAAGATTTTATCCCAATGAGGGTTCCCATCAAGAGTCCATTTTTTTTCCCCGTAAATGTTCCCATAAGAGTTGGTGCAAGATATTTTATCCCTTTCATCCATAAAAGTAGAGGCACAGAGTTAAAGGCACCCACTGAAATTCAATCAACAGGCTCCATGTGGGATTTTTGAGGAGAAGGTACTCTTATAATTGTGGGCCTGAATTTAGAATTAACTGTCAAATGGTTCTAAAAGTTAATGTTCTAACCCTTTTTTTGAGCAAGTTGGTTTGGATGGTCCGCTAAACCGACAGTCAACATGGTTCAATCTTAGGATTTCTGGATCCTCTACTATTTTGCACTTGGTTTACAAAATAGAAAATTCAATTCAGGCCTATCACTGTTTAGGGGGGGTACTTATATGAAACTGAAAGTCGAGGATTCTATTCAGAAATATGATACCGACTTCATTTCTTCTGCATGTTTCTTTCTCTCTTTTACAAGGGACTTCAAAAGTCCACCAGCAGGAGGAGGAGGCAGTATATTCTATTAACCATCCATCATCCCAGCCTACAGATCAGCCCCATGTATTGCAATTGCCCATAATATCAGCTTAAGATGTAAGAGATCATCTGAACTTTGATCACTGCATTCTCCATAATAGGAAATATTGCATACTGTAATCAATTAATTCCTACATCATAGGAAAATCCAGTGCAACGTTACTAATATAAATCTTGAATAGGAAGGTCCAGATCTGATTGGGTGTGAAATTTGAAGTGGTTGAAATAGAAGTCCCATTCCATTCCATAAGCCATTTTCAACAACTACTACTACTTAAGGGGAGCCCTTCTCCTAAGCTCGGATAAGGTAAATTCAAGTGTATGGCTCACGCTTGTGGGGCCACCAGGGACCCAGATAGAGATAGGGATAGGGAGATTTAAAGGACTCCCTAAGACCCTTTTCTCTATTCAATTGTTATTTCAATCATCTCCATTTGAACAAAAAAAATTTAATAGTCCATTTGAATCGGTGCACAATCAATTCAACGGTCTACTAAATTTAAATTTGACCAAGAATTGGTAAACATGTGCAATCCAGGAGAGTCGTATAATTGATTAATTTGAATAGACTAAAGGTAAGCCCTACGGACTTGGGCTTATTGAATTTCTTATATAAGCTTCAGTTTAGAAGAGGCTTGCCCCTACTTAAGATATTGATTGTCTATTTCACATTTGTATTGATCTAACTTTCAAAGAATAAGAGCTCTCAACCATTTAAAAAACACAGCAAACCAGGACTGGAGTGGCATTTCCATTGATATGAAAATTAATCTACATTCTTCTATTATATTCCACAGCTTCACTTAACTTTTCAGTTCCTCACCATGTCATTTCTTCCCTTTTTCTCTCTTTTGGGTTTTCACTACAGGAAAACATGTATGCAGAAAAAGTCCCCACCAAATTAAAATTCATAGGACGACAGGAAAAAAAAAAAAAAAAGGGAGAAGGAAAAAAGATCACATATCGACGGCCACACGTTTGTACAAGTGTGGTGACAACCTAGGTGTGGGGACCGCCTGCAGTGGGTTCCGCATAAATGTGACCAATCCCGGGTTCTCTGACATGTCAATCTCCTCAGGCTTGACCCCATCTGGTGGGGTCCAACGGAAGTGGTGCAACAGGTGACCAAGCATGGACTGGACCAAGTTGATGCCTAGCTGGGCTCCAGGGCATACCCGCCGACCCGCTCCAAATGGTAGAAGCCGGAAATCATGACCCTTGATATCAACATCCTCCTCTATGAAGCGTTCTGGGCGAAATTCCAATGGATCTGTCCATACAGCTGGGTCTCGAGCGATGGCCCACACATTAACATGGACGTTTGACCCCTTGGGGATGTCATAACCCCCTACCTTGACGTTGGCTGTGGCCTTGTGGGGCAGCATCAGCGGGGTTGGAGGGTGCAATCGCAGTGCCTCCTTGGCCACACATTGTAGGTAGGGTAGGTTGGGGAAGTCAGCCTCGGTCATGACCCGCTCGAACCCAATGACCCGGTCCAGCTCCTCTTGGACCTTCGCTTGCACTCTTGGGTTCTTGATCAGCTCTGCCATAGCCCATTCCACTGATATAGCTGTAGTGTCCATGCCTGCAGTGATCATGTCCTGCAATTGAGCAACACCAACTTGTGTCACATCCAAGCATTTCTCAATTATTTTGTATAGTGTAACTTTTGGAATCTTAGTTATACCACGGATGATCTGTGATCACCAAGGCACAACAATTGATGCTTATGGAAAACAAGGAAACAGAGAATTGAAGAAAGAATGAGTCGATGTTGAGGCTATTCAAGTTAAGCCAAAGATAGCTCGAATCGACTCTTGAGCTAATCAGGCCAAGCTCGAGCTAGGGCCCAGTCAACTAGACTCCTTGAAATTGACCCAATTAAGAGATCGTCTCCAAAGTCAATAACGTTTTCATTGTCCACGAGCCCAATCTAGACTAATTGATGTACATAAAACTTATATAGGAGGAAAACAGCAAATCCCAAGCCCAAGCCCAAGCTGGAGCTCGAGCTCAGCTTGTTTAGTGAAGACAAAACTGCAAAATGAATGCAAGTAACGTAATTATTTGCAAAGGAAAACAAGTTTGTTAGTGACTATATATAGTGTACACTGTCACGACTCAAGCGTCAGTAAACGCAAAATCTGATGTCCAACACTTTGAACTATATATATATATATATATTAACTATGGTTCAATTCCCTGATCATGAGAAAATATCGAACATTAGAGAAAGCTTTGACTAAAGAAGATCATTTTACATACCCAAAGTAGACCAATTATGGTGTCTTCACTGAGATCATACTTCTCCTGAAGGGTGAGTAGCGCATCAACAAAGTGTTGCTTTGCACCACTCTTCTGGCGGGCAAGTGTGTGCTCATCCATGATCGCCTTGGTGAGTCGGTCCCGACGTGCCCCATGCTTGGCGAATGCGTCCTCCTCAAGTGGGAACATCCACCGGAGCCAAGGGATGTGCTCTGCCATGGCCAGTGAGGCACCGAGTTTCAATCCATTAGCCACAATTGCCTTGAACTCCACCCCTTGCTCATCGGTGATGCCCTCTGCGCTCACAAACCGCTTTCCAAATGCAAGTCTTGTGATGTTGTTGAATGCTACTGCTGAAAGAAAGTTCTTCACTACCACGCTCTTTCCTACCTTTTCTGTTGAAAAAAACATGAATGTGTGCATGCACAAATGTAAGTGAAAGCTGGGTTAAGCTTCTTTGGATTTGCGTTAGGCTTAGGCCAAAAATAAAGATGAGGTCTAGTTTGGGTTCGACTTGTGGATACCTGAATTAGACCTGGATACTAGAATTTTCTATAAGCATGTGTATATATTGTGTACCCCAACATGATTGGGATAAGGCTGTGATGATGATGATGATGATGATGATGATATATATATATATTGTGTAATTATATAGTCTACACACAAGACACAACACACTTCATAAACTTTAAATCCATCGTGAAGGAAGCCAAAACAAAAAATTTGAATTTGGTTGGGCAAATTACAGTTTGGGCCTTGTTTAGGGTCGGTAGTTTGGGTTTCATTCTGTTTGGATTTTGGGTTTGGGTTTGCCTGCAGGAAACTCAAATTGGGTTTGAATTGAGCAATTCAACCTGAGTTTCACCCTAGGGTACATTTCAAAGATGTAGTATATAAAATTGGGTTTATCATTGCCCAAGTTAGGTTACCCAGATTCATGTCGACTACTTTGAAATTAGGCTCACCCTTGGAGTCGGCCAAGTCCATAGGTTCGGGTTGGCCCAAAGCGGCCGATATTTATCCATTCGATCTAATGCAGCAATGTAGAAGGTTTATCAGTGGGACCCACTTAATTATTGGTTCTGATCTAGTCCAAATGTGTGCCCTATACAAGTTCAGATCAAGAAAACAGGGAGCATTCTCACATACACACACTGGTCAAAAGAGTTGGTGGGAGCCACCCAATTTCATCAGTGTCCCTTTCACTCAAAGGTGCTTAAAGAGAAAGTCATCTTTGCTTCAAGGAGTTGGGCAGTCACACCCAAAAGCCCAAAACTTTATTGTCCTTGCGCTTATTCCAGTGGGTTGAACTAGCAGCTCAACGCCCGCATCAACTTTATGATTTAAATTCCCTAGTCCACACCAAACGTGGACCCACTTGGAGCACTACTGCCACATTGGTGGGCCCAAATGACACTAGCGACGTGATATAAAAACTATTACTAAGTGCTGTTGTGGATTTTTTTTTAAGATTTTAAAATCTAAGAAAGAGGAATGTTTCAAAATGATCAAAAAATAAATATATATAGAAAAATCTTCATACGCATTCCTCCCTTACTTTTTTTTTTGTGAGAACGCATGCACACAGGAAAATGCCCCATATGTATATATATATATATATATCTGATGTTGTAAAAAAAATCCGCAAAGTGTAGATAAAATAAATCATATAAAAACTAAGGCTACAAATAAAATAAAATAAAATAAAATATCTAAATAAATTAAAACTAGAAATTAAAAGGCTGAATGTAATGATTTTCTCCATTTAAAATATTTGCAAGATGCGATGGAAACGTGTTTGTATGGTGTGGATAGACGAGTATTTATTAATAAAAAATATTTAATTATGGGCTAAACTCTAAATAATGGGTATAAAAAAAATAACAGAAACCAAATGGAATCTAAGTCAGCACGCATCAATTTCAACGACATGGACTCTGGAATTTTCCCCCTCATTTCTGCAAAAGACAAGTCTCCGAAAGAGAGGAAAACGTACACGCATATATAGGCTCCCTTTGTGCACATGAAACTCAACAGTCGAATCATTTTATTGCTTGTCTCTATGCATATAACACGGACAAAGGGTAAGAACAAACTGATTCATCCCACTTCATGTCGGCATGAAGCTTTTGACCATTCTTCAGTCAATACCAATGATCAGTCCCATCCATCGGGTCCCAACCGAACGGCCACCCACCCTGCTAAAATCGGCCCCATTATAAATGATCATCTCCGCGGACCGAACTACTGTGGGCCATCATCCAATAGGCCTAATTGGTTTGGGTATCAACTGGTCTGATCAAGTTGTAAGTTGTAATTGAAAAAAGAGAAAGAAAAGGAGGAACCTGGATTGGTGCAATCTCTGAAGATGGATTCGACCATGGCAGTGACCTCATCCTCTCTGATAGGCCTGAGGGACTCAAGCCTCTTAGGAGAGAAGAGCTCCAACGTGCAGACCTTCCTGACCTTGACGTAGTGGGGCCCATAATCAGCCCAGATGAGATCCTTCCCATCTCGGCTAAACTTAGCCGCTGATCTGCTCCTGGGCCTATCAGCCAGCTGCTGATCGTTCTCTTTGAGCACTTCCTTGGCCAGCTCGGAGCTGGACACGATCACGTTCAGGGTGGATCCGAACCACACAGACATGATCGGGCCGTACGTTTGGGACCACTCGGAGAAGCAGCGGAATCGGACGGGCTTGATGTCGTAGAGATTGCCAACGATGGGCCATGGACGTGGGCCAGGGGGGAGGCGGAATCTGAGCCATTGGTAGAGAAAGAGGGCAAGGAAGGTGAAGCCGATGAGGAAGAGAATGAGAGGGAGAGCCATGGAGAGGGGTGTGGGTGTTGGTTGGAGAGATTTGGAGAGGAGAATGTTGAAATCTTGATAAATATAAGAGAGGGAGGAGTTGGTGGGTGAGGATGAGCTGGGTCTATTAGATAAAATGTCAAATTTGTCTGTTTTATTATGTAGTTAAGGAAATGGTTTTGTTTTTAAAAAATTTTTGTTTATGGAGTTTGGTGGGTGAGACTGTGGGAAGTGGTGGAATCAAATGGTAGGGATTGAGACCTTTTATTATTATTATTACTATTATTAGTTTGGTGGGTGAGACTTTTTAGCCCACAGCATTTTGAGTCAAATTGAGAGGAGATGTGTGAACTGCTCTTGCCCACAGGTTTTTGTTTGTTTTTTTTTTTTTTTTTTTATGAAGTTTATTTAAGAAAATCTTATAGCTACATAAATATTTGAAAAGGGCCACACCAATCAATTAGTGGGTTAGGTCATGTCTAGAGGCACATCATTTTCATGGTTTTAAAGGTTTGAAGGGTCTTCATATATTGCACTTCTATGAGATAAATGAAAATCTGATTAGTCTGAGGGTTTGTAAATGAGTATCGAATTCAGGTGGATGTTAAGAGAGGGAGGAAGGAGTAATTAAGTACAAAGGACATCAATTGATCATAGGAGGGAAAGTGGGACCCATGGATTGAGACATCATTCGGAAAATTTGGTGACTTCTATAGTCAAATAACCATTTTCCCTTTTGAATTTTTTTATGATTGATTTACTTCTTTAATCTGAGTTTTAGTTCAATCGCGTCTCTTAAATTAAATCTGTGGTCAACCACATGGGCCAATAGCCCGGGCTAGCTTTTCACAAAATTGCTTTACTTTGTAGTAAAAGGGAAAAAAAATTCCTTAGACTTTTATGTACTTGTGAGTTGTTATAGTGAATTAATGCAAAAAGAACATTAGAGATGAGTCAGATTAAATAGGAGTAACACATTTAACACTACGTTCAATTTAAGAATAATTTCAGCTTTTCAGATAAAATTTTGTATACGATTGAAAGTTAACTTGCTTAAGGTGTCTGGCTGAGGTTCTCAAATTAATAGAGGTAATTATCTATAGAAAACCAAAAGAAGTAGTAGCTGATTGCTTCTAACTGATGTCAATAGACATAAATGACTGCTATAAAATTCTCTATACTTAATTAATAGAATCATAATGCATTGGGAGAATGAAATTTCTCACCAATATACATTCATATGATTGGCATGCCCTTAGAGGAGACCAATTGTGATGATTCATAAAGTTTTTCTAATAGAAGAATATGATATACACCTCATGAGATCTTTTTGACCTTGTTAGGTCTAAAAAAGAATTGTCCCTCACCATAGTGTAAGGGACATATGCATGGTAGTCTTTCCCTTTATAGTTTTAGATGAAATAGTCTAGGCTGTTTTGATAGATAATAATTTAATTAAAGACTCTTATCATGATGAGATGGATGGGCAATTGGCATCTGTTGTCCAAGTGAGGGAAATATTACAAGTGTTGAAAAGGATAAGGTAAATGACGGTATCAAAAATCACTCATGAGTTTTCTTTTTTTCTAAAGAAAATCTTATGATATCGACTCGCAATGTCAGACCATAAAATAGCCACTTTACGTGAAGCTCACCTGTTTGCAACCAAAAAGGGTGTGCAATTGAGCAAACAAATTTAAGAAATGGAGGCATGTGGACCCAATATCAGTAAGATCAAATGATGCCGCGACTCATAGTTAGATGGACTCAAAATTTAAGGACTTTATATTAGAGAAAATAGATAACAATAAGACAGTGTATAGCAATGATATAACTGAGAGTGAGAACACCAAGGAGAATTTATGGGTGGAATTTAAGATGAGCTTATAAGACAATATAAATGTATAAAAAATAAAATATTGCATGCACAACAAACTAGAGGATAATTTAAGACTTCTTTGTAAGATTAAAATGATTAAGTTAAAAAGTGACATGTGATGTTTTATTGATAGATCACATCAGTACATTGAGAGCAACAAGTAGAAAACATAGAAAAGAGCTCATACTATGATGAGATTATTTTGTTCTGCTATTGTGCATTAATCTAGCAATTAGGCCACCAAATCAATTAGAGTAGAGTAAAGTAAAATATTTGAAAATTAAATTTCCTCCCTTCTTTTTTTAAAACTTCAAAATTTTCTCAATTTTTCAAAAAAAAAAAGTCAAACAGTCATCACTAAATTACAAAAAACTCTATACTTTTTATACAAAAAGTAAAAAAGATTCTACATCAAGCAACTAAAATAAAAAAATCATTATAACGCCATCACACATTATTCTTTCTTGATTTTGAGTTTACTCTGCTCTATTTTACTCTACCTCACAAACAAATATACTCTTCTACTTTCAGAGACTTGCCACTCAAGCTCACATATATATATATATATATATATATATGGCTACTTTAATGAAAGGTGCATTGGATGATGGTCAAGTTAGAGCTAGCGCTTTTTTTCTCCGAAAACTTGGGGATTTTCCCAATATACTATAGAGAAAGTTGTCTCAAAATCTAAACTAGTTTTTAAATACATAATAAAATATAAATATAAATATTTTTTAATTTTAATTTATAGATTTTATTCTGTTTTCATTTCTATTCCATATAATCATAAAATTTTCATACTTTCTAAAAGTTAAGAATATTTTCAAAAATCACAATATTACTAAAGAAGATTGATATTTAAATTACTAAAGAATATTGATATTTAAAAATTATCATATTATCATTTCAATCAACTAAAAACTTAGCAATGGAGTATCTCCATTTAACCCTTAGGGATAGCTCAGCTAGGCTATGACCCTGGTTTGCTTTCGGAGATTGCTAATTCGAGTTACACTACGACATTGGGGCCACAGGTATTTACTGAGCTCCTCTTAAACCCGAAGGGATTAGTCTGGCCCAACATCGATGGGACACCCTCTGTTAGCAAAAAAAAAAAAAAAAAAAAGAAAAAAAAAACATCTTCGTTTCCACATAAACAATGAGAGATTGATCCTCAATTGGTTAGGAACATAGATAGCATATGTTTGTAGGTCTGCGAGTATTTATTAGTGAAAGAAATGCAAAAAAAAAAAATGTATCACAATATTCTTAAAATATTGCTGATATTTGTGTGACTTTATCTTTTCTTATAAAAGATAGTTGTGATAGGTGTATAAGTATTTGTGTGACTTTATCTTTTTTATAAAAGATAGTTGTGATAGGTGTATAAGTTGTAATCACCCATGCACACCAGCGCGTCGCCCCCGCGCCCCCCCCCACCCCCCCCCCCCCCCCCCCCCCCCTTGCGCAAACCAACACCAAACCACAGAAAAAAAAAAAAAAAAAAAACCCACTCAATCCTATATTTTCCTTAGAAAAAGTACAAGAGAATCAGATGCAATCTCCTCACAAAAAAATTTGTTTAAAAACCAAACTCCTTATTTTTATCCTCTTAACATGAGTGCATTAGTGTTTGGCTATTATTATTATGATTTTATGGTAGAGTACCCATGTAGGAAAGTTTTTCTTTTATTTTTGTTTTGTTTTTATTGGTAACAAAACTAATAGTAAAATGAACAAAAGTGTGGAAACAAGAACGCTGCGAATGTTTAATCACTATAAATCTAAGATTTCTTAGAGCTACTAAAATTTTTGTATGGGCAACAAAACTTAAACCTACAACCCCATGATTACAATAGCGAGCAGTACTTTCTACTCCGTCACAACTCACAAGCTGTTATAAGATGTGTTAGAGCTATTGAGCTCAAATCACATTATCACAAACACAAGTTTTAACAAGGCCTGTGAAATTTAGCCCTACACAAATAACCGGTCAAGGGCAGGAGGGTCGGAGAGTGGCTTGGGAGGCTTGTTTTTCAAAGGTGGCCCCTGCTAATGGATGCAGCCTTAAAGAACTCAGATTCCATTCAATAGATGGGCCGTTCTTGAAAATTCGTGGAACTACCAAACAATCATTTCTAACTTGATTAACAACAGATAGATGGGCCATTCGATTGACTCTAATACCTTACTATTGACACCAGCTTGACCTAAAAACTTAGATTAGTATTTCTAACGAAGTTTAAAATAAGCGTTGTAAGTTGTGATTAATATTTCTCTAGCTTTTATGGTTGGTCGTTCTATTTTGGTGGGTTGTGGCAGTAGGAGGTGGATAGCCATCTTGATAGGCCAGGGTTGGTGTGTGGGCCCCACGGGGAGTTGGTGTGGTAGGTGAGACTAGGAAAGCTGAGCTGGTGGCAGGCATGATCCTTCCAAATGGATTGAGTATAGCCGGTCCCCTGATTTAGTCTCTTCCGGGTGACGAAAGCATGGCAAAAAAGCTTTGACTCTAAACTTTAGAGACGACTAATTCATAGTTTCTCTTTGTCACATTGACACTTGTACCCCCAAATTAAAGACAATTTATTTGAAGAAAAAATTATATTTAATCAGAAATTTATTCATGAAAAAGGCAAATATTAGAAAATTCATTGGACACATATTTTTATCCTTTGATAAAATATTTTATTATTAATTTGTTAATGCAAGAATTTTAATTTTTTATAATATAGTTGAAATCCAAAACTTCAACGATGTAATAATGAGCACCTCTAATCACATCTCTTGCGCGTGGTTTACGTGCGAATGGTGAGCAGGAGACCATTTTCCAATTAGCAATATCATTACACTTGTGTTTCTGCAAAGGATCAGTTACGCTCCTAATTCCAGTGTGAGTTCCGGAGGAATTAGCATAGATAGAGTTTTCACTTAGGCGGTTTCCTGCAGACTCCTGTTGGAGAAAAAACCTTCTAACATTTTTTTATTATTTATTTATTTATTTGTGTGTGTTATGACTGCCTGAATTAAGCTTAAACAATATATATCTATATATATTTATAGGGAAATATTGATGTGCATATGTCCCTCACCAAGGGACTATGCATACTCATCTGTAGGCCCCATGGTGGACCCCACCAAGGGATAAGCCTGAGGGAGATGAAAAGATCCATGTGGGACCACCGTAGATACCAAGTTTGGCCCTAATCACATATCCCTACCCCCTTTATCCGTGACTCACAAATTTATTTTATTCGAATGGGTGCATAGTTAGATTCGACCAAAAATTGGTAAATTGGTTCAATTTAAGGGGGTCGCGTGTATAGTCTATTTGAATAGACCATACAGTGGGTCCCACCTAGAGTTCTAACGAAAAAATAGTGAGAGACAGATGCACATGAATATTCTCCATCTTTATATAATAAAAAATTTTAGAAGCCAAAAAGAAAAAAAAAAAAAGAAGGAAAAAATCATTCAAGGGAAGTTTGAAAGAAATGGAGCTTCATAATCTGTTCAGCACACATTAGAGAATGGTTTGAGGAAAAGAAGACGGGGGGGGGGGGGGGGGGGGGGGGTGTGGAAGGGAAATGGCCATATATGACTTTAAAACAAGGGCTTAGGGTTTCTAAGCATACTAGTGCATTCCTAAACTCTATATTAGCAGTAATCATATTTTAATCAAACTTTGGCTCGATCGACAAACTAGGCGGGTTCGGGCCTAACATGTGTGAGGCAATTAGGCTGGGTTATAGGCTTGTGTTTCTAAAATCAGTTCAGGCTCTCAGCCGGGACTGACCCAAACCATGGACACCCCTAGATTCTATCAAAGCTTGATATTTTTTTAAGGATTTTCTAAATAAATACAATGCTTAGGAGGGCACATGTGCATGAACATTTTAGCTTTTAGTGGGGCCAAGGCCTACATATTTATACCTATAAATGCCAATTCGAATCAGGTTCGATGTGGGCATGGTTCACCATTCCAATCCATCTATTTATTCATTTGGGAATATAGAAGTCATTTAGATGGTTGGCCACTAGTGCTTCAGCCATGTCAATTAGGCGTTTCTCTCGTAAGGGAAAGTAATGGGATCGAGCTCCTATGTTCTCTCCGAGTAACATTAAGTTGCTCCTGCCCGTCTGTGTCCCAACCAATTAAAAAGTTACTGGCATCTTTGTCCACAAATGTATACTATGACAACCAATGAATGCCAGTGCCAAACCTGGCCCATCACAAGACACAGTAGACATTGTGAGTTATTCTAATGCTTATCACATGGGAGGGTAGGTATTAGACTAGTTAAAATAGAAAAAGGTTGAGTATAAACTTCTCCGGAGAGAGACCAAATCTACTGTGCTTATCACGCGGTAGACCAAGTCTCTGCATTTGGAGTACGTGAGGGTTGGAGGCCAGCGTGACACACCTCATTATAATAATTGCATTGCCCCTACGTATCCGAAAAGTCCGATTTTTGAGTATAGAATAATTGCAAGCATTGTGGTAAACCTATCTACTACAGTTGATAACAGATTTAAGTTCTTTACAGGAGACTGAGAGGCGAGAATGCAAAGATCGAAATCTAGTCAGGTGTAGGAGTAAGCTATTTGCTCTCTTTTAAGTTCTTTACGTTCAAGTGTTTTTTGTATTACAACCCAAGCCCGGGCTTTCCTTAATTAGAGTAATTTACAAAAAGTGATATGCATACTCCTGTGAAATTTCACCCAACTCCGTATCAGGATAGAATCTACATGGAATATTTACAATCTTCATATAGTTGAGGACTTCAAAATAACACATGTCAATAAGTGTCTCTCGTGGAAGTTTGTAGCTATCACCTGTACAATTTATTAATCATGAGATATCATAGTTGAGTAGTATATAGGATTTAAACATTTAAACATTAATATAAGTTTTATACACATAATGAAGAACATTGAAATATTTGGTTATAAAATTCAACATTTGGTTATAAAATTCATTTACATTATCAATATAAGTTTAGATATACAAAATTATCATCCCACCGCATGATCAATTACGAGGGATAAGATAGTATATCACAACCACTACTACAAATAGTTTCCAAAATAAGACTCATGGCAGCGCTCTCTGTACGAATGATCAGAAGATGTCCTCAGCGGTCCACTCTTCAATTCTCAAGGAACCTCTGGGGTCTTCTTCTGAGTCTTCTTAGTCTATGCTGGACCGGTAATAGTATTTGTACTTATAACATCAATTGAATAGCTGTGAATACAACGATTCAACCAAGTACAAGCAAAAGTAGAGTAATGAACATTGCATCTTTGAATAATTAAGAAAATTCTTTTAAGAAAACTATTCAAACAATCAAAAACATTCCACCATAATTCAAATCATACCTTAGGTGATGCTTATGGTTAAAAACTCATTAGGTGGCTTAATTACTCTTCCACAAGAGCTTAAACAAATAATGTGGGATATGCTCATTAAGTGGGTTAATTATACTCTTCTATGAAAGCTTAAATAAATAATGTGGAATATACTCGGTGTCCCAAGTCTAAGTATAACTGATTTCCCAATTGGAGTTTCGGACACTCCTATTATCCACTGCAGTGGCCAAACTTAATCTTTAGTTCTTATTTTTTACTTAATTTAGTTCAATTTCATACCATTGTAGTTCCCAATTCATAGACCCTTATGTTTACAACCACCTCAATTCATCATAAACAAGTAAAGAGTATTAATACTTTCACCATATAGAAATAAAAGGAAGACAGTTCCATATCGTGGTCGGTTACTGAAGGAAGTTTACGAACGAATTCCAGTCTATTCACCTATCGTCTCTAATTGTTCATTTAAAAATGGTTTAAGTCACCCAGTGTATAGCCATTCTTGATATTACTTTGTGTACATGAGTAGTATATTAATGTGCCATAAACTCATACTAATGATTAGTTGTTAGACTGATTAGGTGACGCTCATAAGCTTTATCAAATCTTCGAGATTGCTCATGTGCTATACGATTCCATTTAGTTCATAATGAAGCTATGGTTCCATTACTAGGGGCCTCTAAGGTTTTGCACACCTATTGATCCTAATTGGTTAATTGTTACACTATATTAACTTCTAGGTTAATTATAGGAGGTCTTTGGCAGGAAAAGTAGGTTAAATAGGCTTCAGGACCCCAAGCCAAAAGACCAACCGACCGGTTGGATTTAAGGTTTGATCAGTCGGATTTGGTCCAAAAGGGTTGTCCAATCGGTCAATCCCATAGTCTAATTGGTTGGGCAGACCACGAAATGACTTTACGCACAAAACAGCAGCCGACCAATCGGTCTAAGGTCTAATCGGTCGGATTTGATCCAGATGGGTAGTCCGACCAGTCGGTGCTAGGTCCGATCGGCTGAGCCTAATACGAAGAAACTTCAGTGTTTCTGAAATTTTGTTCTATTCTTTCATTTTTTTTCTTCTTTTCACTCCACATCCGGAAGGAACTTCATGTTCCACTTCAATTGCTCCACGAATCCTCACTAGTTAAGAGTTTTCATTACTCTTACCATCATCTCATCACAATAAAGCCATTCTTTCCATAAGAACCCATTCGCAATCCTTAAAAGTAATACAAGACTGGGAAAAACAGATTATTAGCGTTCGCATGTACAAAGATAGAAGTCCAATTTACAAGATTGACATAATGCAACATGCAATCAACAAAACCTTGCTTATACTTGCCTTGATTTGGTGCTAAGATTTCCCCATTAGCTTCACTTGTGCTCAAATATAGGAAATCCTCAAATTTCAAACTCTACCAAGCGAAAATCATGAAAGTGGAGGATGAGCATGAATGCATGTAACACAAATGATCTCTTGTTTCGATTGCATGCAAAAACCTGAGATGGGAATGTGTTTTCTTACCTGTGGCAACAAGTAGAAGGCTGTAGGAGATGGTTTTTGGCAACTCAAGGAAATGAGAAGGTAGGGGGAGGAGTGGGGAAGATGATGCTATCCTTTAATCCAACATGTTGTTGGTTTTGGCTTGGTTTCAGCTAGAAATTGAAAGGAGAAGTGTAGAGGGAAGAAGCTCTAGCAGTCTCTTTTAAAGGATGAAATCGATGAGGAGAGTTGAGCCATTTTAAGTTAGAAAGTCTTGCTGATATTACATGCAGACCTAATTTCCTAAACTTATTTTCAGTTTAGGTCATTTCCAAGCCTAATTGATTCAAAAGAAATCAAACGAGGTGAGGTTTAATATGAAAAATGGCTTACTTAATGAGATAAACATGATGGTGCCAAAATGGTGTACATATGAAGCAAATTCATAAAATTGATAATTACAAAAGGGACTTTTCTACACCTGAGCAAGGTCAAACTGGTCTAATACTACCCATGGCAAATCCAAACTTGACCCAAATATGCATAATAAGACAAGCTACAATTAATGGGCATAATTTCACCTTAAATAAGATTATTTAATACAATCTATAATTAATTAGTAGTAATCAAGATTAAATCGTGACAGAGTGTCATACTTTGGGAGGTCTAGGGTTCAATGCTGGCCTCTCCCGTCTTTTTACGTATGTAACGTGAGTTCGTCTCTCCTCATATATATACAAATTCTCTCCCCATAATTGCTGGTTCTCCTCGTCAAATGTGCAAGTTTCTAGGAAAGCCAACCCCCCTTAGCTAGAATTAAAAAAAAAGTTATGTACATTTGGTTTGGAGTTTTTATGCTGCCTTTTTTTTTCTCTCTCTAGTGATGAAATCCTCTTTTTACCCCCAAAAAAATTCAAAAGCATAGTCTAGGTAGATAGAGCAGATTCGGTAAAAATTTAAATAATAAATAATCCTTTTTGTTTTCTGCAACATTAGGAACCCAAATTCACTTACTCACTCACGTCACTGACCAATGGAGCTACAACATGGGAAGAAATATAAAACCTTACGTCCAAGCACTAAATTCCTCCGTGGCTGGCATACCAGTGGGTCAGACAATTGGGTTGATCTTAGTGTAAGACGTGTTTTAATCTATGCAATATCCTTTTTTGGGGGAACCTAGCCAAGGGGGGCTATGACCTAAATGGAGAGCCCGTATATACAAAAGAAAGCCCACTTAAGTGAAAAAGAAACCTACACATGGGAGAAGAAAGCCCATAAAAGAGGAAATGAAGCGAGCACATGCAGGAAGAAGTAATATACCTAGGTTTACACACGCCTCTTACTAGTACGAGAAGAGGGCAGTTCAATATCAGATCAAAATGTTGTGCTACACTACTAGAATTTAATGAGAACTATATGCAAATAAAGAGGCATCCCCATTGCTGGATAAGAAACAATAGATGAGAGTGGATGAAAGAACTTACAAAAAAAATAAAAAAAATTACCCAGTTTTCTGGATTAATTTCAAAGAGAAAACTAATTCACCTTGTAATTGGCATCTGAAAAAATTCGGGGAGAATTTCTACAGAAAGGAGCAGAGGACGATCAGTTAAAATTTGATCGGTTTAGCAGTGAAGTGACATTTAACCATTTAATAATTATTTTCTTTCCTTCGTCAATGTACATCCATATGGGAGACCGGATCCTCCGATTAGAAACCCCACAGCGGTCACCGTGAGGGATTTCCGAATTCCTCATATAATCCCGATTCCATCCATACGTAGTTGTGAGCGCTACAGAAAAGCAGTGGATTTGATATCCACAAGAGAACTCTCGACGTCTTCGTTTCTCCATCCATATGTAGTCAAGAAATTTTCACTAGTCATTTCTTCTCACTGAAACGGACACAAAGTTGTTTGTTGGCTTGGAAAAGAAAGAATGCTACCATCCAAGCAAGATTGAATCCTTCTTACAAACGGGAAATATGGAAATTTGTTGTGAGCGGCCTACAGAACAAGGAGCAGTCCAAAGCCTGTTAGGATGAAAACAGGTGGAGAAAATGGATAGGAAGAATGTCCACATTCCAAGTTTACACTGGAAAAATCCTACATCCAAACAATGACCGAGACAACCTGATAAGAACAGCAGCAGAATCAAAGACCTAACAACAGCTGAAAATGGATAGGAAGAATGTACACATTCCAAATTTACACTAGCGAAATCCTACATCTAAACAATGACAAAGACAACCTGATAAGAACAGCAGTAGGGTCGAAGACCCACCGAACTCTTAGATAGCTGCACTGCACCTAATAATAGGGTAGATTCTCAATTTCCAACTACCAGACAGTAGCATATATGAGAACTGCCAAGGGCCAATATGTGGTACAACAACACAGCAATCACTGTTTAGTTATAACACCATGATGCAGTAACAAGTAATAACAGCAGAAGTCATAGAGACTACATCAAACTCCATTGGGAGAAAAAAGGAAAAAAAAGAAAAACATAAAAAGATACATACAGCTCCACTGATTCACATGGCACCGCAGACGACAACACTTGAGCCATAACATCAGGGAGGAAAAACAAGTAGAAGACAGCTGAAAAAAAAACCCAACTTCCGCCATTAAAACGGGGTGAAGCTAGGTCTTTTGCACCCATATCCTGGTGATCAGCACCAGTAAAAAAAAGCCTCCATCTATCTATTATCAGTTCCTTTTTCCTTTTTGAAGTTTCAACAGTCTCTTTTTACAAACAGAATCTTTGGGCTTGGAAGGAGCTGGAGAACACAGTCGTCCATCATTGGCTTTGGATCGTTCCCAGAACCGGGCTGAAGTTTTACCTGCAAAACATTGTCCATATTGACCATGATCCATTGGCAGGTAGCATAAGAAGCTTATCACAATAGGTAATTGTCATGTTAATGTGAGATCTCAAGAGCATAAAGGATTAAAACCTTCAATTAACACAATCAGAAAAAGGAAAGAGAAAATGTACATTCTAGCTCTATGTTGTACAAAATATCGCAAGGTTATCAGTTTGCAATTAAAGTAATTAAAAGAAGCTTAAGCAGACTGTGCATCTCTTGATCAATATATTCTACAAAAGACAATTAACAATGACTTGTAATTGGAGTAGTTATTGAGATCAATGACTCAGTAGCTCATTCATGTCATTCATTCGTTCAGTAAGTTGTCCATTTCTATGACATTCTATTTCATTATGAAGTTTTTGAATGGTGATGTACATATGTACTAAGCAGTGTCACAAAAATAATCAGTAAATTGAGTTTTATCATAATATTATTCAAATACTGTCTAAAAACTTATTCCCGAATAATTCGTGATGCATTGAATTTATCGAGGAAATTAGAAGGTCCCGTGATAATCAACAAAGGGTTGGTGGGCAGGTTGTTTGTGGTGGCGGTGGTAACTTCTGTTCTACTTTCAAGCTCAAAAATCACTTCTTTGTTCGTTTTAACATCACAGTTCTCACAATAAGGTACACAAATTTAGATACATTCCGGATGTTCTGCAGCAGACTCATAAAGCTACAATTCATAGCAGTTGGGGTCTAAACTAGAAACATAACCAGAAGAAAGCAATAGTTAGCAAGCACAAACCTCATAGTGTTGAAGTAGAGATGCAAGCAATGTCGTAATTCCAAGAATTGCAAATTTCTGCCCTACACATGCCCTTGTACCAGAACCAAAAGGAAGAAATGCTGCATTTTCATTTGGATTGTCCAACACAAGTGTGTTGCTTTCAGAATCTGCAAAAAGGAAAATTATTATCATTATTATGTATTCTAATAAGGATCGAGTATGTCCATTTTCAACATCAAAATTGAAACATTAAGATAATGTCAAAACCTGGTGAGGATGAGAAAGCACATCATTTTCAGTAAAATTTAACCCCAAAAAGAAAAAAGCTTGGGAAAGAGAAATTACAATGCACTCTTAGTTGCCTGACAGCATACAAATAACACGACCACTAATAATAAAACATGCAGCGTGTTTATTTCATACATTGGAATAAGGTAAACTTGATAAGAATCAGAGAGCATCACTTCAGTAAAATATGCAATGGAAAAGGGTCATACCCTTTCCACTGATCAATACCACTAAAAAGGTCAAGAAGCAAAATCACAGTGGATTTTTTTTGTTTTCTCTGTTTAACAGAATCCAAATAAGATGCAGTCTGTTAGTTTCCCACTGTAGCTCAGCTGGCTGGAACATGGGTGTGATTTTTAGTGTGTAAATTCAGATCCTCCATGTAGTAGGAAAAAAAAGAATAAGACAAAGAAAAAAGAGCTCAGATCTGTTGATGCATATAATGACTAGAGAAGCAGAGACGATTAGAGCAGAGAAGGATACACTGAAAAGCAGATGATCCAAAAGAAGACTGCAGCACACCATTTAAGCTGGCCTGTGTGCTGCAATCAACCGCAAGCATGTGGTACCAAGGTTTGCAGTCAGAAGTGCTTCGTAGGATGGCTCTCAGAAGAAAATTCCAACTGAGGTCCCCAGCTGACTGATCAATAACATACCAATGAACTACTAAAAAGAGATGACTGTTAACTGGACTCAGAGAATAGCCTCATCATATGATTGATGATCAGCGGTCCAACCACAGAACATATGATATGGGCATAGGATCAAACTGATCAGCATGTGCCTCAACCTTAGTCCCTTCGTAGCGTTGAAATCTTTATAACCCTCAATTACAAGTAACCAGCAACAAAGGTGGCAGCAAGAGACAATGTTTGAAATGAAAAGAATTTTATCAAGTATAAAATAATTGAAATACATACAAGAAATCTCAAAGTGTGTTTTTCTTTCTTTTTTTTTTAATTTCATTTTTCCTGTTTTGCTGCCTTTGATAAATACTTACACACTGTGCACTCAAAAAACAATTATGCAACCAGTGCAAAAAAAAAAAAAAGTCCGTAAAGATGCAAGAATGACTTGATGAATGCACAAGACAGATTAAGAGTTACAATGATTGATCCTGATTAGAATGGTTTATCCTGATGTTATAATATTGAATAAGATATCTCACCAGTATGTCCCTGTTGCATGGGCTTTGACAAGAAACGATATGGATTGAACTGGCTAGCATCACTTCCCCAACTAGAACCATCCATCTGCACCAGCTGGACAGGAACAACCATAATTGCTCCAGCAGGCACAGTTATCCCACCTTTCAATTTCAAGTCTGCCAGCAACAAAGAAAATCATCACAACTGAATAATGAAAAAAAAAAAAAAGGAGCTACCATGAGGCATAAAAATCATCTGGGCACTATTAGCACATGTAAAATATTTAATCCCAAGCACCATAAGCACATATAAACTAGTCAATGATGCTACTAAAGAACTGGATGAAGCATATTTTCAGAAAGATTTAGATGCACAGCCATAATTTGACAACAAATATACAGAGCTCCCAGAATGCAGCGACAATTTTTTATCCATGGAAAACAGAGCCGTACCATGTTTTAAAGAACATCTTTGAAGTAATGGTCCTGCTGGCAAGAGACGAGCCGATTCATACACAGTTGCTAACAGAAAATGCATCCTTTGGACATCATCGGTCTCTATCTTATCTGATCCTTTGTGCACCCTAACTATCTCCGAGTAGATCTTAAAAAAAAACAATAAAGGATGAGTCACAAACATGTGTAGACAGTAATGATGAGCATAAAAAAATTGCACAAACGTGAGTTCCAAGTCTCTTGCAAAAAAAAAAAAGCAACACGTTTAAACACTGGCCATTTTGTCCAGCCAATGCTTTTGGGCCCCTCCATGAGTACATGGATGTATCTTTTGAAACAATAACCAGTCTATTTTAAATGGAAGCAGCTATATTTAGAAACTGAGACAAATACTCGCCACTCTTACTGAGCTAACTCAAACAGACTCAGGCCTACATAGATCAAAGGACCACTAGCAACTGTCACTAATCAAGATTCAGGTCAGCAAAGAGGGGGATAACTTGTTATCTTAAACCCAAAGCAGTAATGGATTGACTATTCTGAAGACCTGAGACTGTTGAGTACTCAATCGAGAAATTAAATTCTTTTATACATAACATATTTCCAAACTGCAACCTCATAATCGCAACAATGAACACATTCCAACCGTCCAACGTGATCATCTCAATCAAGTCAACCCCAAGGGACAGCTCAATTGGCTTAGGACCACGGTTTGCTCCCGGAGGTTGCGAGTTTGAATTGCGCTACCACATTGGGACCGCAAGGGTATTTACCGGCTCCCCCTGGGCCCGAAGGGATTAATCTGGCCCAAAGGTTTGGGACACCCTCCATTATAAAAATAAAAAAAAATCATCTCAGTCAAGTCCTCAACTAAAAATAATTAGAATACAAATTTTGCGTGGTTTGCTAAAGTATTGAGTTTTAGAAGCTTATAAGAAAAGTGGATGATTTAGATATTTAACATTATGGTACTGGGGAAGCAACTGATTTTGGTGCCACACTAGTTTTCATTTTCTATTTTGACAACATTGAAGCTCTAAGAACAAAAGAGAAAGAATAGAACCTAAGAAGTACGGACATGAACACGGACACGGACACGGATACGGGACACGAATACGACACGCTGACACAGCATTTCTCAAAAAAGTAGGACACGTACACAGTTAGGACACGACAAATAATAAATATTTATTATATATAATCATAACATTAACAAATAGTTAAATTTTTAGCCAAATTAAGAAGCATAATGTCACAATTAATAGGAAAAAAAATATCTAAGTCTAGAAAAGTCATAAATAAAATCCATAATGCATAATGTAATGTAATAGCCCTAATCGGGCCTTCCAGATTATAAGGATCTGTTTTGTTTTTCTTTTCTTTTTTTTCAATAAGTTTTTTTCTATATTATACTTTGACCACCTTAGTTTTTAAAAATTCAAAAAGAATTCTTTTTAACCAAATCTGCCCTGCCACTTATGTTTTTAATCCACACTACGATATGAGTAATAATTAAAGGATGTGTGGACCTAGAAAATGGTACTCATCTAGACTATCATAACTTTGGCCCGTTTATCAATTTACTTATGTGTAAGTGGGACTTCAAGGATCCGAAGTTGATAACACATCCATTGAAAATGCCAAACATGCCTTCAGCTTAACACAACCCTAAAATATCTCTAGGGCGAAAGAAAGAAAGAGAGAGGGAAGAATGGAGGGAAAGAGAGATGGGGGAAGATGGCGACAATGTCGGCATCAATGATGGCGATGGCAATGGATATGGAGATGGCAACCAACAGTGGCATCGGCTACGGCTACGAAGCAAGGTACTTTCTGCTTTCTCTCTCTCCCTTCCCTTCCCTTCCCTTCCCTTCTTTTTTTTTTCCCCTTGCAACCAGCCACAAAATGGAATCTCATATAGAGAACCCTTTTTTTTCTCTCTCTTGATCACACGAAATGGGGAAAAAGCGTTAAGAGTTTTTTTTTCTTCCTTTTAGGTTATAACAAAATCAGATTAATTTGATTAGAAAGTGTAGGAATAAATTAGTTGTTTCAACCGATGTGTCTAGCCATGTCCAAGTCGTGTCCGGAATTAAAAATTTTTTAAAAAAAAATAGGACACGTTTTTTGGCATGTCAAACACGTGTCCGGCCGTGTCTATGCTTCCTAGAATAGAACCATGAGAAAGATTTAAAAGCTCAAAATATAACTTAAAAACTAAGGACGCCCAGTGCCTAAAATAATTTGAAACACAATCAAGAACATATTAATGAATCCAAGAAAAAACTACCTTTTCCTGTATTTCAGGATGCATAACAAGCCGTGTCAAAATGCTACCAATCAATCCAGCAGTTGTTAGGCAACCATGAAACATCACACCCATGATATTGCCACATGGCTCTTCTACTGGATTCAGATGGCCATTAAAATCTTCTAAGAACAATCCACCAGTGATCACATCATTGGGAGAGAATGTTGAATCGAGCTCAACTTCCTTTCCAAAATCTGTTACTTTGTTTTGAGAATTCCGGCCAATTTCACCCAAGAATTTGTAGTTTTGTCCGCCTAACTGAATAATATCTTGAGTTAAGTGTTTCAGCCTTGCGCACAGGCATCTGTACCTCCAAAATCCCTTTTTCCAGAAAGGGAGAACATTATAGGATGCCCAAAAGCAAGCATCCTTTGCAATCATCATCAGGAGCTTTTCATAGTCAGCTGCGCTGGACCACTCCAAAAATGAATCTCCAAAGAGTGTGGCTCCAAGAATGGAAAAGGCCATATGCTGGGATACTGATCTGCAATCAAGAATTCCTTCGGCCATGATAGAATTAATTCTTCCCATAACACAGTCCACAACCTTAAAGGAAATTGCATTTGCCCTCTCAAGCAATTTTCCATTCAACTGTGTTGCCAAGGATTCCCTCCTTTTTTGCACCTAGATGTGATGAAAAAGAAAATGTGAGATAACGAGAGGTATGCTAAAAGAAAAACCATTCAGACCTATTACCTAGAGTATGTGACCGTGATTTTACTATGTAGCATCTAATTACACCAAGTAAACATCTTTGAATCCTAGAATCAAACCAGAAGAAACATGGATAGTCCATTGAAACAGCTATACCATTTTACATGAGCAACAGCAAAGAGAGATATACCTAAGGTATCTCTATATTACAAAATTCATAAATAAACAAACAAACATAAAGTAAACAGCATGAGACTTCCGTTTTTCAGAGAAAGAAGAGGACACTTAACATGAGATGGTCAAAAACTCATAACAATTTTAAAAAACGCAGCTATACATCTACATAGCCGAAGAAAGCCGTAAAAGAGAGATCCCGAGGGCAATAACCCTAACAGAGACCCATAGCTATCCAAAAGAAAAGGTGACCGACCTAGCATGTAAAAGTTCAGTAAAACTGCCAATGGAAATTGTAAATGACAGGTATCAATGCTAGCAAAAATGTTCTCGCATCACAAATTGATATCTACACTTTGTATTTACTCTGAATATTTTTCCTTTGTTTTATGCATTAGGTTTTCAGTGTTGTTTTACTAATGATATACCGTTCCGTTACATCTATTTTTTTTTTTTTAACCTCATGGTTGCAAGATAAAAACCTATGTTAGCAATAGTATGGCAATGAGTCTGGTTAAATGGGTAAACCAGGCCATCTGCTTCTAGCAGGAGTGCGAATTTCGTAGTGGGTTTGTCCAGTTTGGGGCACACATGGGATTTCAGACTATGACCCAAGGCAGGTTCGGTGCAGGTGGAGGGTTTGGTTCCTGACCCACCGCACACCATTTGTGATTCATTTATATGTTTTTTTTTAGTAAAACTGTATATGCAAAAGTCCTGTAGCACAAGTGTTAATGGATAAACTGTGAGATTAGTAGGGTGCAGGTTCATCACTTCCATCCTAAAAGTTCTATTTTTTTAATTTAAAATAAAGAAACTCAACCAGAATAACTACAAACCCAATCCGCATCTGTCACAGGGTGGGTCGGGTCACGTGTTGATGTGGTTCTCTGGTAGTCAGAGCCAGGCTCAGGTTTAGACTAACCCCACACGGGCGGCACCAGACCCAACCCACTGCCATCCCTAGTTCACAGATATTTCTCTTATATAAAAATCTCCATTCAAACATTATCCAAGCCCTTAGAACATTATATTTTTGGCATAAATGAGAAAGAGCATTAGAATTATCCATGTCATGTAAAAAACTGCATCAACAAAAGATCATCCACACATAAGAAACATCAATTGCATACACAAAATGTTTTCATTGACATTTTCTAGAGCAAGTTTTCATTCACAAGATGTTTACCTTCTCAAAAGATGGAACAAATAGATTGGATTGGCCAAAAGCCAAGCGGAATGCTTTCCCTGTTAATGGTAATTTGTCCTCAGCCTTTATAAGCATCTCCTCGATTAGTGTCGGATCTTTTACAGACACAAGAAGCTGAGTAGGACCTAACCATAACCTAACAATCGATCCATATTTCTCATGCGATTTTGACAAGTAATCTGAAAAGCAAAAACAGAGACGAAAAAGAATGAACATCTGCACCAAAGAAAAATTGTCCAGTACTTCAATTTTATGAATACCAAATAGAAAAAAGGTTTACAAGAGGAGAAAGAGAGGGAAAATGAACAAGGATGGAAGCTTTACATTTCTGAGAAAGGAGATATTTTTCTTCCAGACTTAAAATTTTTAGGACATATTTTGGTTTGGCTGGTGTTATCTTTTCTTTCTGTTCAGTATACTTCTCCTATACTGTACAGTTTTGGTCTTTAATACAGTCACTATTTTTAAAAATTAAAAATCAAATTTAGTACTTTCTCAAAATCCAGAAATCAATAGAAATCTGAGCCCACTTCCAACTCACAAGAAACCAAATATATCTAATAAATTAGTATAAATTACAAATAGGACCAAACTACTGTAGTGGCCAGAAAATATGTGATTGCATAAACAAACAATAAATGAAGAATCAAACAGATGAAGAAAACATTTCTTTTCCTCTCCAACAATTTAATACATATCACCATCACAGAACAAAGTCTAAAAACAGCATAACAAACCATAAATAGTGGAAATCAAATTTTATAATTACATCCAACCCCCCAAAGATAGAAACATCATTAAAAGCTCCAAACTTTACACAAGCAATCAAACAAAAACAGCACAAATCCCACAACACAAAGAACTAGAAATGTTCAAAACCAAATTCACTATCAATGATACCCCATTCAACTTACAATAATAAAATCCATAGTAAACTAAAGAAACCAAAGATCAAAACTTTAATAATTAAGAAACAACAAAATCCATCTACAATCACGAAAGCTCCAAACTTGATTGAGCAATCAAACTAAAACAGCTCAATCTGCACAAAATCTCACACCCCCAGAACAAGAATTAGTTCAAAAGCACAAACACCCTTTCAGACCAAAGCCCAGACTCTAAGACCAGATCTACCAAACCAAAAGCATCAGAACTCAGGAAACCGGTGAATTTACCGATGAGTGACTGCCCAGATCCGTCTCCGGCGATCAGCTTCGAGTGGCCGTAGAAGGACGGGCAGGGAGGGCCGGGGATCTGACGGCCCTTGGCCCATAATCTGATCAAGAGGAAGATCTTCCGCAGCAGAAGAGCAGTGATGCCGATGAGGAAGACCCAGAGGAGCGCATTAATTTCTCGGACGAAGTAGTCCTTGAGGAGCTGAGACTGGTCTTCGCCATGGCCGATGCTGCAAGATCTCGATCTCCATCGAGAGGTTTGCAGGAGAAGCCCTAGGTCAGAGAGAGAGCTCTGCTCACAGGAAGAAGAAGAAGGAGAAGAAGGAGGAGTCGTCATTTGTCAGACGAGTCTGACCCTAATTCGTATCACATCGGCGTGTCGGAGATGCTATAAATGGAGAAGGGAAGAGACGTGGGCTATTTTGCCAGTTCTGAAAGGGAAGGACTGCGAATTGGAGTATCTGTGCATCTCAACAGTACGCGTGGCTGCGGTTGGGTTGATGCGACTGGTTCTTTAGATTTTGAGTGGTGGGCCACCAGCCGAATGGGAGTCCGGATCCGCTGAGTGATGCCCCGCAGTTTTACCCCACGCGTGCAAGAATTGGAACTACAGTGGGGTCCACTTAAAAAAAATTCCAATCGGTAAATAGCTCGCAAATTTTACTCTTACTCCAGTTGAGTTGCCTCTGAGGTAAAATTAGATATATGATTGATAATGTGTTATTTTTTTTATTAAAAATTGTAATTGTGAGTATAAAGGTACATAAACATTCATTTGAGTCTAATTAAGAATGACAATGGGTAAGGTATAAATAAAGACCCACTTATTACGGGCGGATTTGGTGATTCTTGTAGTGTGGGGGCAAATTTGGATTTTATTGTCTCGCCCCGCCCCGTCCCGCCCCCTAGTATATAATATTTATATATTTTTTACTGATATAGTAATGAAAACAAAAATTATATAATGGATGTAGTTTTGGGCCTTACTATAAAATATGTGGGAAGAGAATGTGGCATGCTTAATCTTTATTAAATAAATTCTAATGCTCTTTTTATATATTTTAAAAGTTTTTAAGCTTGAGTTTAATTTGACCTACTCAAATCAGGCGAGTTTAGTATCACATATTAATCACCTATTATAAGACTAATTATGTTTGGATGAAATAAATTTGAGACGGGGCGAATTTGGGTTTATCCCAATCCATTGCCAGCCTTATGTCTAAGTGGGATATTTATTTCCAGCTTCTCGCACGATTGGGCTGCCTAAGCAAACTCCAATGAGTTCACAAATTATAGTATTTAAACCATTCTCACCAAAAAATTACTCATATGTGTAAATCTTATTTAGAGTATCACCCATGGTAGACATATGTGGAACTCTTTTTATCCCATGGGAGCAATTCAACCTCCCAACCCCCAACCCACTAGTCAATGTACTCTCCACTAAATTAGCACAAGCTCAAATTGGACAATAATGAAAATGTTATTCACTGTTGTTGTCCTCTAAAAACCATTAAGTGAAGAAAAATTTTAAATTAAGAGAGAATAAAATATGATCAAGTCTAATTAAAATTTAATTTTTTATTTATTTTTGTCTTTAGTGACTATAGAATGAACCTCTTTGGCTTTTTGCGTAAAAGTAGATGAAATTATTATTATTTAGTGGCTTACGAATGATTTTTTTTCACTTTTTTTAAAAAGAAGGAGAAATTTTTAAATTTTTATAATTTTAATGTGACGTGCACATAATTCCATATCTCTTAAATAGGGACTCTACTGCACCCTATTTTATTTATCCTAGTAAATTGCCAACACAGCCACGTTTTAGTAACTTCCTTTAATTCTTCTTTAAACGTTGTTGCCCCCACAGGGAGACAACTTGTCCATAACGAAATATCATTGTTGGCATCAGATCATCATCTTCAAAAATCAAATCCGAGGTCCTTGCTTCCTATTTGCGACACTAAGAATGACCAAACTATCATTGAAAAGAGAGTTTAAACGATTGGAGGAAATTGAAAATTTGACGCTTTAAGTGCTTATCATAAGAATGACCAAGTAGTTCTTTTTAAGAAACTATGAACTTTATTAAAGTATGAAAAAGCTTACAACCAACAGCAAGCAAGGGAAAGAAAATATAAGAGAAAAAAGTCTCGTATAGAAACAACAAAAGCCATTAGAAAATCAAGGCAAATAATGAAACATTTTTATCAATGCTAACGAATCCACCATGGTATTACCTTCTCCAAGCATGTGATTAAAAGACACTGCCAAAGAAGAGGATAAAAACTTGATCTCATCACCAAGAAAATAAAATCTCTAAAGGCTGCAAATCACTTTTCAGTATCAACCTGTCAATGAATAACAACTAATAGATCTTTAGAGCTTCTAGAATGACCAAGTCAGTGTCCTCCCTTCGGTGTCATTTGTCTACATCTATTTACATCTCAAAGTGCAGAATATGAATAATATTTACGCATTAATCATGTTTGTCCACAATTATTTACACATTTTGTGTGTAAATTAGATAGGTAAAATGGTGTGGAAATAGGCTTATTGTCATAACAAGGTTTGAGCACTTTTTGAGAGGGGAAAATAAAGAATAGCAAGACATATGGTGTTTCAAAGAATACCAAATGCCTAAAGGAGGCGGACGGTTTCCTCACATTCATTTCTATCAAAAATGTTTTGCGTTCAAGACATCCCCTCCAATGCATAAAAAAATGTTCGGAGGCCTCAAAATCGGAAGAAGCCCATGAACTAAAATCATACCCTCAAATGCCAATGCATGTCTCATCTTTCTACTGCGTCTCCTCTCGTTGCGTGAACCCACGTCTCATCTTCCTACTGTTATTGCGTTTCATCTCCCTTGTGTGAAGGTAATATTTGTCTCTCCATCTTTGATGGGCTCCCTCTCTAGTCTCTACCCCTTCTCTCTCTGTTTTGCCTCTATTATCCCTTTCAGTCTTTAGATTTTATCAACACTTTCTTTTTGTTGTTTCTTGATTGACGGACTACTCCAACGATTACTTGATGGATTTATTATACAACAAATAAAGCTTGGAAGAAAAGATGAAGCCAAGTATATCACTAAATTGGGTGGAAAGAGATCAAATGAAAATTGATGAAAAATTTTGAAGATGACTATCATAAATGTAAAATTAAAAATCGCCTTAGAATATTTAAAACGCGCTACAAACGTATCAAGACTTTAATTGGACTAAGTAAATTTGTTGAAAGACATATTCCTTTTGAAAGATCTAAAATGTATATTAAAACTTTGGTATAAAATGGGCCTTTTTTTTTCTCTTTTTCATATTGTTATATCATAATTTCATTAAATAACTAATAGCATCATTTACAAAATCATTTACAATACATTTATACATGTCATTGAAACAAATGTGGAATATCAAATCACATGTGTTAATGATGTGAAAATGTTGTAAAAGAAAACACGTGTAAACATTACATACTTAATATTTAAATATTCATCACTTGCATATATAAATTGCATTTGCATATCCCATGCATAAAAGACATAATGCATTCTAATGAGAGCACTGTTTCAAAAACCCACCCTCAGAGAGTCATTTGGTACTTAAATGTTATAGCCATAATCGGCAATGATTTTTTTTATTCTTTTAAATGGTTTGAAACTCATCCCCAATACTTATATATTTATTTTTAATTTTTTTGAATGTGAATTAAAATGCACTTAAACTCATCCTCAACACTTGTATATTTTGATTCAATGGTTTTGTTTACTGCTCAAATACTTTGAATTTAAAAGCTATCAAACTATTAAGATTTTATATTTTAACCCTTATTTTAAAAAATATTTTTATTTCAATAAAAGGGAGCCAAATCATTCATTCATGCCTTTTTTTAACCAGTACCCAAGTGGCTCAACTCATTGAAACTTCATTATCGCCTTGTAGGTTTTTTGTGTGAGTGCATTTGATTTAGTCTCATTTTTTTCAACACTAGAGATTGAAATTTCCAAGTAGACTGACTCCGAGGCCAAAATTCAGATATCATATCATAGTTGAATGGGTCCAAATCATGTGAGTTGCTTCCACCATAAAATTGACTGTTTGATGAAAGAACGAGATTAACACAAAATTATACACTATCATTATCATACTTATTTTATAAAATGGTCAATCTTATCATAGGCTGAATCCTACTGAGGTAGAATTTGATGATACCCTATGCATTTAGAAGGTTTTTATTTTATTTAATTCAAATTTTCAATAAGTGAACCCAATATAGAATTTGCAAAGGAGAGGTTTGATGGCGTTTACCATTTCAGTTGTTTGGGTGATGTGGAGAAAGGAAGAGGAATTCATCAATAACTTTTTTCTTCATTGTGAGATAGCAGTTGTTGTTTGGTCTCACTTTATTAGTAGATGTAGTGTGGCTTGGTGCTATCTAGGGAAGATTGGCGAAGCCATAGAGTATTGGATGGGAGAGCATTTTTGTGAGGTATGGTTGCACTCTTTGGAGAATCATCCCTTTTACCATTCTATCATCTATTTGGATAGAAAGAAATAATAGGATTTTCAAAGGTTCATCTTCTTCTTTGGCGAATTTGATTACTCCGATCACCATAAGAATCGCAAAGTGGGTTTTGGTCAAAAAAGAATTTTCTATGTTTACCTTTAATAATATTATCCTTAATTGGCAAGCTTGTATGGGGTGTGGCTCTGATAAGGTAAGAAATTATATTTGTTGGTATTTTTCCTCTTTTTAAATGATGAAGTTTAACGTTGATGGTCCTAGGAGAGGTAAACCAGAGCCGGCAGGTATTGACGTCGTTCTCTATAATAGTAAAGGTAACGTGTTATTTATGTTTTCAAAAAATGTGGATATTCGTGATTCCAATGAAGCAAAGGGGCTAGCTATTTTGGAAGCTTTTTGCCGTTTTGTGAGGAATTTTTAAGGGGACCTTATTATGAAAAGTGACTCTTTTGCTGTACTCACTTGGATTTTTAGGCAAAAAACTTTCTCTTAGAAACTCCAATTCATCTTCAATGAAATTCGGGTTTTTTCGACATCTATTAATGTTGTTTTCCATTATATGCTTAGATTAACTAATTCCATGTTGAAGCTTTAGCTAAGTAAGGGGTTGACAGAGTTTTTCCTTGAGAGGGTGTTATATAGTAGGTGGTTGAGTTGTTTAGGGTACAATGCTCTTGTACCTGTTTGTATTTTGCTTCTTACTTTTTGTAATATTTCGGCATCAAATATAAGATTTCATTGCTAATCTTTTGTGCTTATTACTAATTAAAATGACATTTTAATCTTAATTACATAATGGGTAGATAGTTTTGAGGGCTAATTGATAATTTAACTAATCTAATTTACATTATCTCATCATCTAATTAATCATGTCATTTGCATTATAATAATATATCGGTTGACCCATTTCATTTAACACCAAAGTGACCTAGGTGGGACCCTTGTAATCTATTTTAGTAAATAATATAAACCTATAGACTTGCTAGTAAATACCTAAAACATTTAGCAACCCTGGCCTTAAATAAAGGCACTTATCCCAAAAAGAGAGCCTCCTTGTGCCTCTAGCTAAAAACTTAGTCTCCAAGCTCTCTTTACTCCATTTTCCTTCCTCCTACAAGCTTAGAGTATGTGAGAAAGAGAGATTCCACCTATTAGAAGTTAGATTCACCTTATTCTCCATATTTTCTTTTACCCATTTGTTGTTTGTTTGGAGAGAAAAGCTCATCTTCACCTTTGAGCACCACTTTTGAGGTAAGAAATACGACTCATCTCGGTATTTGAGTTATTAAATAGTATAGGAGTAGATTTCTCTCAATCTTGGCTTCATTTATTTATCCTTTCATAGCATTCATCTGGTATTTTCTTATTCTTTTCATATCATTGCATTATTAGGATGTTGGGTGAGCTAGTAGATTTGGGGCTTTGCACTTAAAGCCTTGCATTTGAGTTTTAGGAACACCACAAGGAAAGTTTAAGCAAATAATAACATATATGATTGTAGTTGTAATTGATTTTTGAAATTTTTATATTTTTAGCATGTTGGTACGGCTCATTCTCTATTTGTTTCATAAATGAGAATGTTTTGGTTAGTTGGAAATGAATTTTAAATGGAATAAATGAATGTTAGGATTAAATATTTTGGAATGAGATTGAAATGGCCATAAATATGGAAGATTTGAAGTATGAATGTATGTATTAATGCAAGTGGAAAAGTGGGTTTGAAACTGCAGAAAATCAGGTGAAAAAATAGAGCTCAGATTTGGTTCCTAGCCGGCATGCTCAAGAGCATAGTTAAAATTTTTAGTTATTTTTGTCTTTGTAAATTGCACTTGAACGCATGTTCATAAAGTGCTCAAGCGCATTCGCCTTTGTAAAGCCTGCTCAAGCTCGTGCTCAATTGCTTTCGATCGCAAACCCAATTTATTTATTTATTTATTCTTTCTTTCTTCCAATTTCTATATGGGTTGGATTGGCTATACTAAACCTTTCATTAGGTACATTTGGATTGGACCCGTGATCAATTATCACCTTAGAATTATTAGGTGAATTTTATGATTATATAGTACCTTGTTTCCCAGAACCATTATACCTTAAACCTTGTCCGATGAAATCAAATTGGATAAACAGGGAAAGTATTAGCTGTCACTCCTCTTTGTTAGATGATCCGATTAATTTTAATGTTATGCCCTTCGTGTATGGGTATAAAAAACCCGGTATCTTGATTCAGACATAATGTGACACTAACATTTTGGTAACACATGGCATTTAAATCCTTATGTTTATACCGAAGTGCAAAACTAAGGATATAGACATCTTAATTAGTTTGGTTTGTAAATCATCCATGTTTCTTAATTAATTGGAAATTATACATATTTCGATGACTTTTAAATCCTTCACCAGTTCAATTATATTTCTTTCGTTACTCTTCTATTTGCTTTTAGTTGCATTTATGTTATCAGTTCAATTTTATTCCATCATTACCTTCACATTTGCTTTCGTTATTATGGTTAGTTGTGGATATCATTTTGCTTTTGTTACTGCAAATGTTAAGTCAACGAGTTTTGCTGTGAAGGTAAGTATGAGAGTACGATGGTGCTATCTGTTCTAATTATATTGATTCATAGAGTCGGCACCACTGAGCTAAACTTTATGAGGCCCAGCAAGACTAAGTATGGATTGATATTCTTTGCATTGCTGCAGTTGATTTTCTGTGGAGTGAGTCAATGCTCCTTTGGGCTGTCAGATTAGCTACCTGATTTTTCATTTTGTTTTGAGATCTATCTCTCTTCGGGGAGGATCATAGCCATGTGGTTTACCATCTAGTTGTGATATTTTGTTATCTTGATTCCTTATGATTATACTTTATCTTATGCTAACATATTTAGATTTCACTGTTACCCTATTTAATCGGTATTATCTTTAACTCTATTTGAATCAACATGTTTAGTGTACCACTTGCCTATTTCTTGTTGAGCTATCAAGCTTAGAATGCTACCTTTGGTGTTGCAGGAGCGCCCCAATCTTGACCCGATCATTGACGCTATCTCGGAGGTTGCCACAGCGATACCTTTCGGACTAATTGAATGGGGATCAAATGACGTATTCTATTAGGCGTATCCATAGAGCTACATGGGTTATGTTGAGCATTAGGATTTGAGCTATGATAGCTCATTTTATTATATCATTATATTATATCATTATGACATTGGATTCCGTTTATGTTTATTTCATTTGAGGATATGTATTATGCTTTCGGTTTTTGACCGTAATGCATTTCCGTACTTTATCACTTTATATGTATTCATACATATAGTTTATGCATGGGATTATGATCATCTTGATAAATATTTAAGTAGTTTAAATATGAAATATTTAAACAGTTATTTGTTTATGCTCCTATACTATCACGGGGCATTGATTGAGCGCATTAAGCAATACATTTCGCAATTAGATTTGAATATGCATGTATTATGGATCTTTTGTACATATGAGAAAAATTGTGAAAATTCCATATGCAGTGGTCTATGTTTGTCTTAGTACGGCGTGAATTACTATAAGATTACGTGTGCCATATCACGGGTCTGTCCGTAATGACCTAATATCGGGCTTGGGGCATAACACTTTTTTTCATTCTCTCGTGCATGTTTTCTATTGTTTCTTTAATAAATTTTCTGGTACCGATAAGAAAAATTTTCACTCCTGTTACCTCAATATTCTCTCAGTCCAAGCCTAAGAGGATTCAGGACTCCCTGAATGGACAGCAGGGTCTCTCTCGCACGCGAGACAGACACAGGTGCTATCTGGTGTTACCTATCTGGTCGTCACCAGAATTCCATATTCAAATACTCAGAAAGCTAAAACTTCCTTATTGACAATCTTATCACCATCAATCAAAATCGATGATGATGGGTGAGGCCCACTGTCTCCGCAATCTACGATATATCAAGGATTCGTTTGAACTTCGTAAGACTTGTTCACTGGCTCTATTGTGTAACAACTTTACAGCCACTCAATTTACAGGAAATTCAAACAAGGCTGGCCCTAGGAGCAGTTTTCAAAGGAGTGGGTTCCCTGGTGGAGGGGGAGGGCACACAGATTCTCAGCATTGGTTATAATTTTCGTCAGTGGGTTCACGTTTGGAAACCCGAATCTGTAGACATTAATGTCCCGTCATGAACTGTCATCAAGTTTAGTTTTACGTCAATGTAATTGGATGTGCAATTGAAATTGAAATCAGTAAAAGTCTGCTGTGTCTCATCTTTTGAGCTGTTATTAAGTGAAATTTTACTCTAATCATAGCTATACTTATACTGCACTTAACATTCATCAGTAAGTTCTGCCCATTAAACATTCATCAATAAGTTCTGCCCCATTTCAAATAGATCACCTCACATGATTAGTCACTCCGTAGTCAACTCTGCAATACATGGTTCTAGTTTCCATGTATTTAATTATTTTTGAAGTGGATTTAAGCTGGTAGCCCAGTGGTGAGGAATTCCCATGTCCACCTACACTACCCGATATTGATTTTTAGATCTGTAGGATAGAAACTTAGGTAGCCTGTTTGTATTCAAATGTGTATGTGAGCATCACATCAAATGAATAAATGGGTTGATTATGCACATCTTGGACTACGTTAACTTTGTCTAATAGCTAAAATTGGATAATTTTAAGACCCTCAAATCAGTATCTCCTATGATCACTGTGGTCAGGTGGTTTTCAAGCACAACTCCCACGCCACGATTGTCATGTTCTCAAGTGGAACCCATGGGCCATGAGTTGCATGGAGACATCTTATCACCACACAAAAATGACCATGTCCAAATATAAGTTAATCTAATGGGAGTTTTTTCATATGGGAATGCCGGCCTATCGGTAAATGCCTTCCGTTTAGAGAGCTTGCTTTTCTGGATGGTGGAAATTAAAAAATTCGGGACGCCATTCACATGGGGTAGTTGAAAATTCTGCATCCATATAATCCAATATAGTTGATAAGCATGCGATGGTGACTACTTTGAACTTGTTGGAATTGGACGAGAGCAAAATATCCACTTTGCTTTCTCGCTGTCCATGGGCCACACGGCCCATTCCCATTCACTGGTGAGGTCACATGGAAATTTGGACTTTTTAAAATGTTTGGTTGCAATTAATTGTTGGCCGATCAAAAGTAGAGGCCAGAATGAGACACGTCTTATTTGCTAACGTAAGAAGTAAGGACCACCATTTGGATGCTTTGCAACTTGTTTTGCACGTTTTAGATCCTATCTAATCTTGGATAAATTTATAATTTGTGATATCAAATTTGTCTTCTGAAATATATGATTCTCATATGATTTTTTTTATTATTTTAAATATTCAAAATTAAATTATGTATTTTATTAAAGATTAAATTATGTATAGTTTCGCTTACATGTTGAGGATCTAAAACCCACTATTAATCAGTATGCGTTAGCTTTCTGAGATATATTGTTCCAATTCACTAAGAATATGAGAAGTTAGACATTAGAAAGACCCAACCCTATAAATTGATAATTGCCATCAACATATGAATCACCATCAAAGTTGACCCTAATTGAAGCAGATTGATGCTATATGGTTTGATAACTCTTTGGTGTGTGCAAGATTACATCATGCATGCAAGGCTTTCTCCCATGCAAAGGCAAGGACAATCTTATTTGCACTAGGAGAAGCCCGTTTAGCCAATTTAGTAAGATTCACCTTTAGTCTAATGCTGTAGAAGTGGTCTAGGTGATAAAGGGATACCGGCCTAGTCCATTCATTCAATTTTATTAGACACTAATGATTTGGTTTCTAATTTTGATGATATCATCTTCTCCCATATCTATAAAAGGCTTATGGCTAAAAGGTTTGATGGCTTTGCACATAAGCTTGCCAAGAGCAAGTAGGAAATGTTTGTTTTGAAGGGAGGTGAGGAGATTGAGTTGTTTAATTTGTTCTTACCCGTGGTGGTGTTAAAAAAAAAAAAGTTGGAGATCTGCCAACCATTTAACTTGACCCAATGAGGATTTATAGCTTTGGTTGGCATGAGTTAGCCGTGGGTAACAACCCAATTATTTTGAATTCGGCCACAATCAAGCAGACATAATTGCAAGTAATCAAATTTAAGGGATATTTAGAGGATGGTCCCTATACTTGACGTTCTTTCTACGTTAAATACATGTTAATTTTAGTTAAATCACTAGGTCCCTCATTTTGATTTATTTTTGAACGGAAGTCCTTTTTGTTTTTATTAAGGATATTTTATACCGAAAATACCTTTGATATGATTTGTTACATTATTCCCGCGATTTAGGTGCTAAAATCACATTTTCATTTAAGTTTTAAATTGGAATCGTCCCATCTGAGTTTTATAGTTTTGGAGCGGTATGTATATTCTTCTTATCTCTTCTTCTTCTTCTTCTCTTTTCTTCTTTCTTTCTTATTTCTTCTTTCTTCCATGTATTTTTTGTTCGATTCTTTTATTTTTCTTCTTGTTTATATTTTTTTTATTCTGTTACGATATATGTTTTTAATGGAGTTTTTTTTATTGATTTTCTTTTGTTGTTCTTTGATTTTTTTTTTCGTTGATGACGTTGCAGATCTAGTTTTGATGCAGATCTGGTTTTGAATTTTTATTAGGTAATTGGGTTAAGATCAATCAAAGCTGTGAGGACCCAAATGAAGCCTTAGTTGTTTCATTTTCCTTATGGAGAGGCGAGGCCTAGGTGTTATTTGTTTTTGTCTTGTATGTGGCCTTCCTCTTGATCGATTCTCATTTCTACATTCATGTGTGAGTAGAACTACTGAGGTGGTCCCGTGGACCACCGCTGCAGTAGAGCCCGTGAAGCTTTTCTGCTTCAAGTGATCTCTCCTTATCTAAATCACAAGATGGGGCGTATTCCCCGTGGATCATATGATCGATGCCCACAGCCCAAAAGCCGCACCCACTTCGTGCCAATTACAATCACAAGCCACACAAATTGCCAGGGGATATTCAATTTGAGATTTTATATATTGAGTATACTGTAATTAAATATTAAGTTTTTATAAGAGAAGACACACTAATTGATTCCACTCTAGTCCATCTACAATGATTGAGGAGAATGATTGTAAAAGTAATTGTCTCAATTTATAAACTATTTTTTATTTTTTATTTCATTTGAAACTAATAATTTAATCACACTAAGAGAATACCTCTGAAATTGCTTGGGAGACAAAAATCTACGGCTCTCGTGGGACCCACGATGGTGTGTGCTAATAATGAAAGAATAGTATGATAGAAAGGTCTCATGTGGAAGTGATTTTGGGCAAAGATAGCAAGATCATCACAATAGGAATCTTTTAAAGCTTAATAATTTTTTAGAGTAATATATATATTTTTTATGAACTTCAATCTAAAACAAGTGTCAATTCAAGGTGAGCGCTAATTTATGGAGATTAGTGAGTTTGAGTGAGTTGTATTTATCATAAGGGGTCCCATGTAGCGGCAAAACGGTGACCTCTCATGCTATCCAGGAGCGGTCTTTCATTAGAACGTCACTTAATGGAAACTACTCAAATAAGCATCATCTCATGAGCACCATCTGAGCACCCTCATTGGTACAAGGATGCCTCATGGTCAATCCAACCTTCAGGCACACACTAGCCCGGCCCCAGAACCTAAGTTTTCAGCTCATCCATTTGTTACACACTGATAGATTGAAAAAAAGGAAAAAAAGTCTTCTAAAACCAATAAATTAGAGGACCATTCTTGAAGGGTCCGGACAATCTAATGGGTTGGTATTTTTGCACCTCGACTCTAGGTCTCATTCTATTTTGATCCTTTGCCTTATTTATGATCGGCATGTCTTAGGTTGGCCAAATGGGAGGGTGTTCACAAAAGGTTCTTGGAAGAGAGTGGACCTATATGCGTATGTTTGTCAAGAAGTGGTGCTTCCAATGTGAGCACAGGGATCAGTCCTTGTTTGGAGCTGGGCTAAGAGACATCAGCGTTTAGCCCCTTCTCTTATATTGTTGCTGTTACTGATTACTCCAGAGCCATGTGCCATTCCTTGCTGTCTTGGAACTGAATAAGAGATGGCACCATCTAAAGTCAAAGTGATAAAAATATTTTCAGTTGTGTGTCAGCTTAGCGAATACCCAAAAGAAAGGATAACCACTCACCTAGTCGCAAGGAATAAAACAAGCACCAAAATATTTTCAATGCCTTGTGGGTGGCATGCAATTAAACAGCCAAGCAGAAACCCATTTCCATGATAAGGCGGCATTTATTTGGTTTGCTGGAGGCATACATGTGCCATGTTTGGAGGTAGAAAATGAGGCATAGATAAGGGAAACGTCTAGGAGCCCATTTCCATGATTTCTTTATGGGAACCGTCCCGACTCGTTTTTTTTCTCTCCGTTCTAGGTTTATGAGAGAGGTGAGGAGGAGAAAGAGATAAGGACCTGTGACATCAATGGCAAGAGCTATTAATACACAGAATCTATTTCTATACAGGCCAGCTAATCTAGATAAGTCCATTGCTCTTGTGATTGGTGGATTTATAGCAGTCAATTTAATCAACAGCACCCCGTGCCCTCTGACTTTCTAAACAATCTATTCCTTCTGTTTGGGTGGTTGGTGCGATGTCATGATAATATTTTGAGACTCTATATGAGTTGTTAGTTATAGTGTCGTTGGATATTTTCTAACACGGAAATAATACTCCATAATATTACTAAATTAGTTACATAATGAATGAATATGTTGCGAAGAGTGAATAAAGTTTCTTTTTCTTCACTAGGTTGGATGCTTTAGAATGATATTATATGTGTGATACTAAGATGCAAATAAAATTTAATCATAAGACTATATGTATGATACTAAGATGCAAACAAAACTTAACCATGAGTATATTTGCAACCAGAGTGGTTATTTACTAGAGTGGAACTTGCATTTTACATAAGAAGATGCTTTTTAATTGAAATGCTACTTGTAGTTGGAAATCACTAGTTTTATAATGATACCCTCCAATTGCCCTTTTCTTCTGATAACAATTGCCATTGTAAGTTGTAACTATTTAACAAAGCACTTAGGTTGCCTGCCTCTTCTTCTTCCTCTCCCTCTATCAATTGCGCATTGACACAATTTCCCCAACATGGATCATGTTCTGTAGGTTTCGCCTTGGGTCATTGTAGATCTCTCCTTTAGCCAAAGTATCGGTCCAATTAATTGTACAGCAGGCCACCTCAATTAGACGTATTGATTTTACACCTCTTATTCCTATACATGTTATCTGTGTCTTCTTTCTTTTTCTTTTTTTTTCTCCATCTGCTCTCCTTCCTCAATATCTTATGAAGACAGTAAGGGCACATTTGTGTAACATATTTATGAGATTAAAAAAAAAAACTACTTGATGTTCTGCAAACAAATCTTTCCATCGATTGTGTGGAGTATAATTTTGGTTTGCCTTCACGAGATAGAAGTTATTTGAAATGAGAGGAGAAGTTTTTACATGGTAAAGTAACCGCTTTACTCAACTAGTAAAGTAAAAATAAAAATTCGGGTGATTGGAACTTTACTTTCCCACTCCTCACAACCAATGAAACATGTGGTAAGTAAAATTTCTGATCGCTATAATTATATATTTTTCTTAAGCGGTTACAAGATTTTATTAAAGGAAAAGAGAGAAAAAGCATTCAAAACAAAGGAATAAAAAGACAAAATAAGTGGAGCAACTGTCCGCAATACATAATTGAACTTTGGACAATTTGATCCACGTTTTCTTCTTGTTCGAACAGGGCCTTAATTATCTAGAGCAAATGCGTTGTCTTCAAATATACATATAGTTTCTTCAACACTATTGTTGAACAAACCTTGGATTAGTAAATCAAATTATTGCTTCGATTGATCCTAATTTGAACAAACCACCTAACAGAAAACTAGAAAAACCAAGAATCCGTAATTTGATTGGCAACTTCTAAGACTGAGGATGATGGAATTATGAAAACGGTTTGAAATTTCGTCCAGATTCGCCTCATTGGTTGATGAGTAAGCCCATATGCTTACCTTGTTTTTGAATTCCTTAAAATTGATAGTAGAGTTTCTTTTTCCTCGCTTTTTGGAGAGGAACTTCGAACTCAAAGAGATTTTCTTCCCATTTTTTTAAATAAAATACATTAATAAAGGTTTTATCGAAGGAGTATTACAGAAAAAGAAGTGAAAGGCATAAGGTAGCAAAGTAGTGAGACCATCACTTTCCTATGATCTTATTTATTAGAGTAGGTGATCATTTCTTGGCAAAGGTGATTTGATTTGATGTCTCTTTCCCAATCTTCATCTATAGTAGCAGGATGTGCCCACGCTCAATTTTTATTTAAATTCAATTCGTGTCAACCATTAGCTATAAGGGTATAACGATTTGGTTAATTATGGGTTTTGAAAAAATCGTTAATCGAAATGTATTATAAGATTCTCAGTTTTTAAAAACCGTAACTGTAGCCATACAAAAAAACCATTAAAAAATCAAACTGCAGCTAATCGTATTAAACGGTTCTGTTATAGTTAACCATACTAAGAAATGGTTTGAATTTTGGACAGCTGTGGAGGTTCTGTGATAAGAGACCGACAGTTAAAATTGATCTAAAAATATGATCTAATGTGTAATAGTTTGATTTGATTAATAACTATGAGTCAAGACTGAAAGCCGATATCGAACCTTAAAGTAAAGTTTTTTTATTTTAATAATCGTAACTGTAATGGAATCGTGAAACATGGTTATTAACCATTAGTTCGGTTAGTGAAACGGTTTGTTTATTTTTTTTGTGGCCCGCAATTAGCTACATCTAATATATTTTGTTTTTTAAAAATATTTAGAAATTGTCAAAAAAGATTTCTTTTAAAAAAATTGAATTCCAAGCTGTTAAAAAACATTGCCGCACTACTTTCTTCATTGAAATTCATTAAAATGACTATAAAAGTGTGCTTAACTTGTCAATCACTGTAAAAATGACTATAGAAAATTCATAAGTAGTTAAATCCTAAAAAGTTATCATATTATCTTTCTTTAAGAAATGAACATAAATAGAGAGGGATAATTTATTTTAGAGTAGATTATAAATATAATAAAAGTCTTGAAAAGATAATTAATGATTTCAAGTTATAGAAAATATAAACGCATCAATGAATACTTTTAGAAATATGGAGGCCATACAGGTTTTAGAGACCTCATTTAAAAAAAAAAAACCTGGAGTCTTTACAGTAGAGAGAGTGATTTGTCCCAACCCACGTTTTTTACAGGTAGGTTTGAGAGTGGTATTTTAAGATTTTGGGGCGGGTTGACCTGGAGAGTTCATTCTTTGCATGCCCCTCTCTTCTGTGCATATAACTACTTTAAATATAGTTCTAATAAGTTTTTTATATAAAGAATTATGTGGTATGAATATAGGATGCCTCAAAGATTCAAAAGGCATTAGGTTTAAATCCTCTTAGATACATATAAATGTATATAGATTAATTTCTTATAATAGTATTTTAAATAAAGATTCTAGTACATTAAACTCCATCTCCACCCCTCATAGAATAGGTTTGGCATTGAAAATCTAAATAAGACTATTACAGGTCAAGTCAGGTATGGATCTAGGCAAGCGTAAGTTAAGGTGGAATTAGATTTAGGACCCATTGGTCCAAACCCCTCGCCATCCCTTGTTGAAAGCCAAATATAATAGAAATAAATTAGAAGTGAATACAAAATGCTTCATTATGATGCATAATTATTGAAAATAAATTGAATTTTACTTAACTAGAATAAAAATATACAATTATTTAAAATTTATTAAATGTATTGAGAAATTCTAACTGGTATGTATGTATTGTTGTGATTCTAAATGTTTTAATGATAGATTTATAAGATTGAAACATGGAATACGGTAGTGGTTTAGATTGCTTTTGGATTTTAAAGGTGGCACACTATTTATTTGTAGAAGTAAATTTTAGAACTTCGATATCATAAAATGAGTGTCTTATTACTAAATTCATATGATATTAGAAGAGTCATAAATTTGTTGTGACCACACAAAATTTCATTTTGGGACACTAATAATTTTCAGAAATAAAATTTACAACTTAGATATCATAAAATGAGTGTCTTATTACCAAATTCATATGATATTAGAAGTGTCATAATTTTGTTGTGGCCACACAAAATCACATTTATACATGATATATGAATGAGGGTATGACTCTCTTTAAAAATACATGTTTTTGTCTCTCATCTATTAACAAATATTTTGAGAGAGTAAGCAGTACATTTAAGGGAATTTTTCATAATTAATATTGAGATACCGGAAGAAAACCAAAAGAGTAATTATTATTATTTTTGAAGTATAAAAGTCATGTCTTCTCATTAGAAAATGATAATTTTTTTATTTAATCTCACTTAAGTGAGGATATTAATATAATTTATTATCAAATAATATGTTGGGTTTTAGCCTTTTTTAAGAAATATAAATCTTTGCCTAGTTCCGATATCCTTAAACACCAACTGATGTAAGCTTTTTTTTTCTTCTAAATAACCTTCAACCCGGTTCCACTGGCCCATTACCTAGCTAATATACTGTTAATAAAATTTGAGTCTATTGGAACCATTTGTCGATCTTGTTTGTCCCATCTCTTCGATGGGTAGACCAACTTTTGGAGTGAGATGAGTCCGGACCCTCTCTACTGTGAGCATTGTATGAAAAAATCCAGTCATTTGTTAATGTTTATAGGTCATGTTTTAAATGTGGGGCCCTTTGATTCAACGAATCATATGGGCGGTCGTTGGATTAAGCATGTATCCAGAAACTAATGTCTGTATCTCATTCATCTTGTAATCTAGATCTGAAACATCTGAATGGTTGCTAATCAGTTTTATATTGGAATTCTAATCCACTTTTACTGTCTGGTCCGTCTGGGTACATCTAAGTGGGCCATAATCTTAGGGCCTGTTTGGGTCCTCTTAAAAACAAGCGCGAGCAATTCCAAGGATAAAGTTGTTTCATCCTTCATCATGACCAAGCCCAGATAATTAATTTTAGGGTAATCAAGTTTTAAGGCTCCAAGCAAATCTACTCACTTGGTTTCCTACATAGAGATTCCACATAAAATTTAATTACTCACAACTTCTTAACTCAAGCTTTTCCGTCACATAAAACCTTATTTGCACATGGTTTTTTTTTTTTTAATAATGTGGATATCTTTGAGGCCTTTGACTCAACAAGACTAATTTCCTAGGTGGCTCCTACTAAACCCATACAAGTGCACATTAGCATATACCAACGGGTAAATCTGAGGTGAGTTTCAAACACGACATTAGGAGTCAAGAAGATGTATTATATTAGGACAATATGATCAAATAACTGCTTTCATTCATTTTATTAATTAAAAAACAGATGCTAATAATTAGGTCTCCAAATATGAACGAATAAATGTTAATAACGACTGAACTCTGAATGAGAAGTGTCCACCGATCAGACTTTTAGGGTCATTGACGCAAATGGTTGTGACGAGACATCCCAATCCAAAATGATTGTTTAGGCTGTCCCAGTCATCTCATTATTCAATGAAAATTGTGTAGAAGTTTAGACTGAGAATTGATTAGATACAGCTCGTCGTTATTCACTATTTAATGGTTACAGCTTTAATAATCATGCAACCCAAATAATAAAAAACTTATCTAATCACACAACTCAGTTGCCCGGGAATTAATTCTAGATATACCACTCTTCCCACTTTGTGGGCTCTCATTTCCAAGATATGGGAGTCCTCTACCCCCTTTATGGGTCTCATTTCTAAGATATGTGATTCCTCTTTTCACTTCTGTCGCTCTCTTAGATAAGAGCTATTAAGTGGAAGCGGAAAAAAAAAAGTGATATGATAACCTCCGGCCAAGCTTGATTACAACAATCTTGCAATGCGTGACATTTCTGGCGCTATGCAACTTGATGACTTGGTCTCTGCCTCAAGTTCTATGCATGCTATTAGCTCCAATGATGTGTCTTCTGCAGTCAATCTTAATTTCCACAATCACAATCCTAATTGCAACACCACGTCAGTTGATGTCGATGAATTGCGGTTTAATGATGCTGCCAGTTTACCTACTCCACCACGTGAGTATAGCCCTTCTCCACTACATGTCCATGGCCCTTCCCTGGAACCTGGCCAATCAGATTATGTGCCTTTGAGTCAAGGGTCTCCAATCTCCATCACATGTTTCTGAGCCACCACTTGATGTAGAGCCCAAGTACCATCATATCCAGTCAGCCACCCGATGATTAGTAGGCTCACATCGGGTATCACTCGGCCCAATCCAAAGTATCTATACACCGTCTCTCAGTCTCTCTAATCCCAACAGAACCTCGGTCGATTAATTCTGCCTTAAAACACCCAGGATGGTTTCAGGCTATGCAAGAAAAGATGATTACCTTTGATGAATGTGGTCAGCTGCAAATGGGTCTTTAAAACCAAACTCAACGCTGATGGGTCCTTGGAACGCCTCAAGGAAAGGCTTGTTACAAAAGGATGTGGATTTTAGCGGAAACTTACTCTCCAGTAATTAAGCCAGCTACAATTTGTGCAGTGCTTACTATCGCATTCGCTCATAATTGGGAGAACGGGCACTTCATGCCTTGCGTCAGGCACCACGGGCATGGTTTCATCGCTTTTGCCATTTTCTACTTTCAATGGGATTTTACATCACTGCTGACTCCTCTCTCTTTGTCTGTCATCATGTACGTGGGACTTACATGTCCATAGCCCTTCCCTGGATCCTGGCCAATCAGATTATGTGCCTTTGAGTCAAGGGTCTCCATCACATGTTTCTGAGCCACCACTTGATGTAGAGCCCAAGTACCATCATAGCCAGTTAGCCACCCGAGGATTAGTAGGTTCAAATTGGGTATCACTCGGCCCAATCCAAAGTATCTATACACTGTCTCTCTCAAGGGTGGCTCGACCATTAGACCAAAAAAATCTTTGCTTTGGGCCTCTAAAAAATAAGCCCCAAAAAAAGTAAATTCTATCTTTTTTTTTCAATAAAAAAAGGTTTCAAAAATTTAATTATAGCAACTTAAGGCCTCATAAAAATAATTAAAGCAACTATTTTTTTAACATTTAAAAAAGGTATTATCTTTTCATATTTTAAAAAAAGAATTCAAGACTATTTTCACCATTGAGAAAATGTTGTCATTAAAAAAAAAACCCAAAAATCACAATAAGCAAGAAATCATTTTCTGTTCTGAAAATCCTTCAGTTTGCATATTTTTCTCTCTTTATCTATGATGCTTGAAATCTTCAGAAGACAACTTCAAATATAATCTTTTTTTTTCATATTGAAGAAGCTGCATCAAATTCAAAAGTAATCCACATCTATAATCTTTATGGCCAACACTGATAAATCACTAAATTAGCTTTTATGGTTCTATGCTTTTAAAAGATTTTATTACGAGATCATATTATATGTTTATTATAGTTAGTGTTCGTTTTATTTGTACATATTATTAGTTATAATTTATAAATATTAAATATGTCTATTAGAAAAATATTAACAATACCTGTAACTATTTCTTTTATAGAAAGACGTTTTTGAAAATTAAAATTAATAAAATCCTAATTTAGAAAAACAATGTCACAAAAAATATTAAATAGATTAGCCATACTATTAATTGAAAAAGATATGTTAGCAAAATTTGAATATAAAAACTTAAATAGTAATATTAATGCATTACACAAAATAAAAAAATAAATTTTAAATAAAATCTTATAATAATTTTAAATTTTTAAAAAATACTCCATTTAGGATTGTCGCTTTAGGCCTCAAATTATTGTAAACCGGCTCTACTCTCTCTAATCCTAACAGAACGTCGGTCGATTAATTCTGCCTCAAAACACCCAGAATGGTTTCAGGCGATGCAAGAAGAGATGGTTGGTCTTCATCATAATGAAACATGGGAGCTTGTTTTCTGTTCACCTTTGATGAATGTGGTCAGCTGCAAATGGGTCTTTAAAACCAACCTCAACGCTGATGGGTCCTTGGAACGCCTCAAGGCAAGGCTTGTTACAAAAAGGTGTGGGTTTTAGCGGAAACTTTCTCTCCAGTAATTAAGCCAGCTACAATTTGTGAAGTGCTTACTATCGCATTCGCTCATAATTGGAAGAACGGGCACTTCATGCCTTGCGTCAGGCACCGCGGGCATGGTTCCATCGCTTTTGCCATTTTCTACATTCAATGGGATTTTACATCACTGCTGACTCTTCTCTCTTTGTCTGTCATCAGGTGCGTAGGACTCTCCTCCACCTTCCATATGTGGATGACATCATCTTAACAGACAGCAACCCAACTTCTCTACTTTTCTCCTAATTTGGTTCATTGATAAATTGGGCCATGAGTTAGCTATGAAAGCTTTGGGCTTTCTTCACTATTTTTGGGTGTGCGAGTTCAACGGTTCAAACAAGATCTCTTCCATAACTAAGTATGTCACAGACCTTATAGAAAGGTCTCCGATGAAAGACCATAAAGCCACTTCTACCCCCATGCTCTCCAAATTATGTCCCCCCAAGATGGCAGAAACACCATTCTCCGACCCACATTTCTATCGGAGAATTGTTCGTGGTTTGCAATAGCTAACCCTTATGAGGCCGGACATCCCTTACAGTGTCAATTATGTTTCCCAAATTGCGCATGAGCCCACTGTTTTTCACTATCAACAGGTGAAATGTATCATTCAATACATTCAAAGGACACTTCAACATATCCTCCGTTACTCTTCAATGGCCCATGGCCCATGGCCCACTTGAGCTCTATGGTTTCTCAGACGCTAATTGGGCGGGTTGTCCGCTGACACGCGGCTCGACCACAGGTTTCTGCATCTATTTAGATGCCAATTGCTTATTATGGAGCGCTAATAAACAACACATCGTCGCTTGCTCATCCACTGAGGCTGAATACTGTGCTCTTGCCTCCACTGCAACAGAACTTACGTGGAGCTAATTCATTTTGGGTGATATTGGTTTTCATCTATCCAAGCCATCCACTTTATTTTGTGACAACTTGTGAGTTTTTCGTGCACGGACCAAACACATCGAGATTGACTATCATTTCGTCCACGAAAAAGTTGCCTTGGGTGCTTCAACAACTTGCTTCATCTCCTCTGAGAATCAAGTAACTAACATTTTTACCAAGCCTCTTCCGTGTTGTTAGTTTGCTATATTACGGTCCAAACTGGGCCTTTGGTCTCCACCGCCCAGTTTGAGGGGGCATATTGAAGAGGTCCCATCATCATCAAATGCCATTTGTGACCATCTGATGCAGCCTTACCAAGTCAACGATCTGCTAGAGTTAAAACCCAATCAATGAAACTGTTGCTACAGCCTTCCTAGTGTACACTCATATAGTCATCTACGCACATCCGCAGAATTCAAATATTGAGGATTGTTATAACAATATCTCAAACAGTGTATAAATAAGTGAGACGGAGACGTTAGTTTTTATCAAAGGTTTACCCAGTTTGTGAACAAACTATTGTCGGACAAAACTCCTCTTAAATACAATTGTCTAAAGATGAAAGACTTTCTATCCATAATTCTAAGAGCAATTCAATTGCAAAAAGTACTATAACTGATTGTTCAATAAATTTAGTCTAAGTTCTCTCCCTCAAAAAGATAGAAAAAAACTCTGACCTTTAAACTATCCATGCAACTGATCTTCAAACTGATATGAAAGTTATAGATACTAGCTAGTTTAACTCAAAATAATAAAAATGACTAAACCTCCAAATCTAAAAATAAAATCGCAAATAAGCTGGATATCAGATGATCAAGGAACCTCCCAATGTTTTGGATGAATGAGCTCACATGTAGTCTCCTGGTATGTTTGTTGGGATCAACATGTCCATTCAATGGGTCCCATATGATCCACTTTACATGTAACCGCCATTGTTTTATTCAGATTTGAGTTTAGCAAATGGAACTTCAGCAAATTATGGTTCTCAAATATTGACTAACCTATTAATTTCTCATTTGTTTAAAAGTGAATGGCAGAAAATGTGGATCTCAAACGTAGATGACCAAATTTCAAAGAGAATAAAAATTTAATAATCAAGTCATAAATTACAAATCAAATTCAATCAGTAAAGATTATAAACAGGCATTGCCTCTCTGTCACAATCATACAATTAACAAAGCTCTTTGTCATCAAAATCAAAACCCACATATGATGAGTATTTATAAATATTTATAAAAAGAATATCATTTTAATAATTTGAAAAAGTTCTTGTAATCTTTTCATATCAGATATACTTCTTTGTAAAATCAGTTATAAAACAATATAAGATCACTACTCTAATTGCTTAGAGATGAGAAAACACGTAAGTTATCTCAATTTGTACAGTTAGAGGCGCCTTGTACATTTTATTGATCCCATAAACAATAGACACTACTTACTTTATACATGTTTGATTTATAGAGGAAATTTTAGCTCATCTTTATATTTTTTGGGGATTTTTATGAATAAATTTATTCTAAATATGGGTTAGACAATTTGATAATGAAAAATACATATATGACGAAAAAGGGTGTGGTACATCTTTTTTTGATAAATTTGCCCTCATAAAAAATGGCAACGATATTGTTACTTGAAAATTATATACTTGTAGGGAAATAATATATTTGAATCAGATTTTAGTGTCATTTTTTATGTTTATTTACCTTAGTATAAAAATATTATGACTCTAATGTTGGAAACAAAAATTGATCATAGAATCTATTAACAATGATAACGATATTGTTACCTGAAATTATATACTTGCGAGGAAAAATATTTTTGGATCTAATTTTGTCCTTTTCAATATAACTTAAATTAGGTATCTCTCTCCTTCCCTCCCTCCCTCCCTCCCTCTCTTCCACTCTCCCTCCTAATAGTAAACAAAAAATCCAAAAAATTTTAAAAATCCAAAAAATTCAAGTTATTAATTCTACACTTAATTTAACTAGCTTTTATTATGCTAGTTTATAGTTTTACGATTAGGAGAGAGAGTAGCTTGTAGTTCCTAATTGGACCCAAGGAATTGACTGGAGAAGTATTGAATTTGAACCACGTCATTTGAGATAAAAATATATGCATACTACTAACTAAAGAAATATACATCAACTCACCGATGATCTTGGCACTTATCCAAGATTTCAGGTTGACACATTGTTTAAAATCTTAAACCATTTAGGCTAAGTCAATTGATTTGGCTTAAAGTTTTTGACATTTACTTGATCAATTATAGGTACCGACCAAAACTCAAATTCATGAAAGTGCATCAAAACCGTTAAAACACATGAACTTTTTATTTTATATAGATTTTATTCGGGTGCCTTATACATGCTCGTTTTTTAGTAAGAAGTATTCACTTGAGCATGCATACCACACATCCAAACCCTCATATGAGACGAGACCCACTAGCTAAATTTCACACATGTCATCCAAATACATGTGTAACATTTTCCTCTTTAGTGAGTAAAAAATATTTAATGAAACTTTGCTATATCTTATACAATAGACTATGGAGTGAGGGATATGCATTTTAGGTGGGTGCACCGTGTTGGAGAAAATTTTCAAGAATGAAATGTAATTCAAAAATAAATAAATAATATGTTACTAAAGGTTTTTTACTTAGTAAAGGTTTGGGAAAATGTTTCTTGTTGTAATTTGAAAAACATTTCTGAGTGTTTCCCTTTCAACAAAAAAAAACCTAGGAGATTGTTTTTTCCCTCAACTATATAATTTTCTAGTGACGATATCGTTATGATTCTTTATAGATTTTACGCCCATTTTTTGTCTCCAAGATTTGATCCGTTATATGTTTATACTGGTGAAAATGATATTAAAATTTGACCAAGAAATATTTTTTTCCTCGCAAGTATAAAATTTTCGGGTAATGATATCATTATCATTCTTTATAGATTCTATGCCCAATTTTAGTTTCCAACGTCTGAGTCATAATATCTTTTATACTAAGGTAAATAAACACAGAAAAAGATACTAGAATTTAACCCATATATGCTTTTTTTCCCCACAAATATATAATTTTCAAGTAATGATATTTTTACTATTCTTTATAGGGAGCCCCTCTCTTAAGATCAATCTTAAAATAAGGTAAGCTTAAGCATGTAGATCACGCCTGTGGGGCCCACATGAGGATGCGAATGGGGGGATTTGAAGGACTCCTTACGATCATCCTCTCTACAAAAAATTAGCCCAAACCGTGGCTTCTATCATCTCCGTTTGAGTTCCAAAAATTTAATGGTCAAGAGTCCATTTGGATCGATGTTCAGTCGACTTAATGGTCCAGTAAATTCAAATTTAACCAAAAATTGGTGGACATGTGCAATTCAAAAGGGGTCATGTGTTCAGTCCATTTGGATGGGCCAAAGGTGAGCTCCAAGAGTTCAAGCTTACAAAATTTCTTATATAAACTTGAGCTTAAGAGAGGCTTGCCCTTCTTTATAAGGGTAAATTTGTCAAAAAAAAATATATAACACACCCTAGTTCGTTATATATGTGCCTTTTATAATAAAATAATCTAATCTATATTTAGGATGAATTTATTCGTAAATTTCTCTATTTGTTTACATGTTTGAATTTTGATAGTGCAATTTGTTCACATCTACGATAAAAACTATGTGCATTAAACATGGCATGTTTCTAATATATCTTGCCACGTGTATAATACATGAAATATTATTCTGAAAGTAGGCTTGTGAGGCCATAATAAAACAAAACAATCTACTTTAATCATGTGAGGATTTTTCCCATAGTGACCATGAGTAGATCCATCAATGTCCGCCACTTCATTGTGGGCAACCTACGATGTACACGCTGCTATTCAAGCAAATAGGGACGGCCCAAGCCCAGCCAGAGCCGGCCCAAGCCTAGCCCAAGCCTACCCCGCTTTTTGCTTGGGTTTGGGCCTCATGTCTAAGTAATTGAGCTGAGCTTGGATTAAAATCTTGGGCTCGTTTGTTATATGGCCTTGGCTTGGGCTAAGTGGTAACAAGCCTAAAGCCCGGCTCAGCCTAGCCTGAATAGATGGATTTAGTTGTAACTTTCCCTTATTACGTTTCTTATGTTGGATGTAAATCTTCCATTATAAAAACTTTAAAAATTATTTATCAAATAATACTATTCAAAAGGCAGGCAATATTTATTCTAATTGGTTTGTACTAACCAAAGGTCTCTTCGTTGCACCAATGCAGTTCTATTTTATTAATGAGTTAATACTTTTATTAAAAAAAAGACATTATCAACTCAAAGAGCAGAAAATATAGCTTTATTTAAAAATTGTAATATTTTTTAATAAAGATTTTTTTTTCAATTTAAATGGATTCATTTGGATCTAACCGTGTGTATAAACAAGAATTAGTGTACATAATAGCCCTGTTGGCCCCACTAAAGACCAACTTAAGGGTGCTTAATAATTAGACTTAAATAGGGCTAGGCCTGATTAATATATGGGTCAAGCTCGGGTTTAATAGATTTTACATGGGCTTGGCTAAGCCTGGATTTAAAGATTTAATCAACTCGGGCCATGAGCACCCTAAAGGCAAGGGTTGCCCTAAGGTGATGTGGTGGACTGTGAAAGTTCCACCCACCGTGGGAAAAATCACTTTTAGGGGATCCGATTCAATAAATAAATATTCTAGATCACACCAGCACAGCATAACCATTTGAATTTCTGATGATTAAAAATGTTAGATCTTTCTCTTGCCTTGCAATGAGATAAAGCGAAACTCACAGGAACTCTTGTTCCTAATCATTACTAATGCAGCCCGGTTTACTGCCTTATAATTAGGGGTGTACAAAAAATCCATTGATTCATGAAACCGATTTGATCCACGGTTTTTTAACTGATTTAATGGTTAATGGATTGGTGATGGATTAAAAAAATTATAATCCATTAGCAACGGTTTGGTGACGAATTTTACCCTTAATCTACGGATTTAAACCGATTCGAATCATTGAAATTAAAAAAGTACATACATATTTATTTATATATAAAAAATATTAAAAGACAATAATCTCCATTGTAATTTTTTTAATACAATGGATAAAGTGTGTAAAACAGTGAGGAAAACTACTAATGGATTGAACGGTTTAAACCAATCCTATCCGTTGATCAACATTTAGGTTTGGATCGGTTTTATTGGGCAACGGATCAGTGACTGATTATAAAACTGCTACTCCACAGATAATGGTTTGGTGACTTATTTGGCTCAATCCGATCCAATTTAAACCGTATACACCCCTACTTATAATAGATGGACCTTCTGTTGATGGCCCCATAAATCCATTGTGGGTCATGCAAAGTTTTATATACCATCAAATTCTCCATTCATACGCATACCAATTCAAAATTTTATCCACTACATGAAAGGGAATGATAAACTGGCTTAGGGCCTATTTGGAATACATTTGTGGCAAAATTTTGGAGAATTTTGAATGCTTGCCCAAAGCATAATTCCAAAATGCACAAGGTGGAGGTAGCATTCGGCAATCCAAAACTCTTTGAATTTGCTAGCCAAATCAACTTTTCACATGCCAGCTGATCACATTTTCATCACTCAGACCAAATCAAGCAAGGATTTCAAAATTCTATATGGGCAAATTTGTGTACACATCTTTTCTATGGAAAGAGGAAAATGCTACATCAGTGAAGTCTATGGAAGTCATGAAAAGAGGAAATTGCCACATCAGTAAAGTATATGGAATTCATGAAAAGAGGAAATTGTCACATCAGTAAAGTCCATGAAAATGAATTTTACGGGAAAAGAATTCCGCAAAAGTACAAAAGTTGGTGTTTGGTGCAAAATATTTTTCCTTGGTGAATTACAGGTAATATTGTTTAGTGCGGTTGTAGAATATTTAATGAAAACCATAAAAAGATGGGGCAAAAGGGTGGGTGGAGGACACAAAGAGGGGTAGGAAGTGTGGAAATAGGAAAAGAGGAGAAGGGTATCATAATAGATAAAGAGAGACGTACTTAGATATGGAGTTGCAACCTATGGTAGACTTAGAAGAAGGTTAACATTTCCACGGAAGTGGAAGTCCGATGGTCTCCTATAGGAATTCTGTTTCTAACCTTTTCAAAGAAAAGTCTAACGTAGTAGTGATATGATGAAAAAGTGATTATGAGGAATTATGCTATGCCAAACACATTAAAAGTGATTTCTTTGAATAAAACTGTTACCTTTTTCATAGAAAAGTGTTCCATAAACATGTCCTAAAACTACCATTATATTCATGAAGAACTGAGATTATACGAGGATTCCCCCGACGGTCACCACTCACGGTTTACCACTTGCATGGCAGGTTGCCTAATGGACCGTGAGTGGTTCACCCACGGTCACCATCGGGGATATCCTCAAATCCAACTAGACTTGTTCATGAATGACACTTTGTCAGAAATACTCTCAATCAAGCTACTTGCTCTTTAGTATCACATAATATTTTGCATTAATAATTGCCATCATGCCATATTTATTTGCATTAAGATACATAGAAATTTAATATATACGATGATTAAAAATGACAACAAGAGTAAGATTTAAAAAATGAGCATCAAATGACACCTACTTTTAATTCTATTTCCTTAATAGAATATTTTTATATTTATTTTTAAAATTCAAATTTAATCGTCATTTTTAACCACATATTGTATTATAATGCAATCAAATGGGCTTTTTCGCTTCAGCACACTCTGTCTATTCTCTGTGGGGTCAATCCCAGCCACTAGGTGAGATGAGATGTCCATGACTACAAGAGCTAGCTTACATACATTATCCACGAGACCATCATTTTTTTTTTAAATCGAGATTGAAAAACTCGTGACTTCCACTAGACTCTTCTAATGGAAAAAGAAGATGACTTGGATAGAGTAATGTGGAGATTCTCAAAAGTCATTTTTAGAATAATTATAAAAAAATTTAAAATTGAACCAAAAGCTTATAAATTATAAATATACATTTATTCACATGCATTGATAATAATCACTGCAAATTTATAAATCTGTATATGCAAGAAAAATACTATAATGAAAAAAATAATAAAAATGATTACATATTACATAACATGTTAGTCTAAATTGCGAATGCAAAAGATCAGATACAAGTTTTAAATTACACTCCCGCTACTATATTTAAATTGTTGATTCTGGAACTCGTGCATAAGTACTTAAAAATTGTTAGTCTAAATAGCGAATGTAATTTAAGCACACTTTCTTGTGGCCTCAATTAGAGACGCTTCCACCTGCGTGTGCATGATGACAGAGGCTCGACAATCATAACAAGGATTGACTAACAGGTCCAAAATAAGTGCAAGTTAATCTAACGGTTTAATTTATTTTGATGACCACCAAACTCAGATAAATCATGAGCTGGGCCACGCTAGTTGTTTTGGCATGTGTGGTGCTTATGACTAGATGGAGGGAATGGCTACTTAAAAGTATACATTATTTGTTTAAAATGAAGTCTATTTATCAATATGGTTAAGAAAGCGCACACCCATAAAAATGAGATGAATGGGCTGAGCCTCCCATTTATTTGACTCAGTCTAATTAAACTGAGAGGACCCATGGGAGTCAAGAATCCAACTCGGGAAGCTTTCCAAACGTAATTTAACCACATCTCGCACTTTTATCACTTGGAGGGCCCAACTCATGCCGAAGCAAAATCTGTTCCTGGTTGATTGAAAAAATAGGTCCTGTGACGGGGCTGTGGGGCCATGCAGCCTCTTAGAAGCGTTGTTATTTCAGGCCTGGGATCCGAAATCGACAGCATAACGATACTGGGGAGTACCAGACTTAGTGGTCCCCGGATTACTATAAACTAATTAAGACCAAAGCGACGACAGCCTTGCGGCTTAAATGCCTTCGATCTTGGCGCCTTCGTTCAAATCACACCAAAATCCACATTAAAACACCTCTCTCACTCTCCTTCGCACAGCAGATCTCTCTCTCTCTCTCTCATCCTTTTTTTATTTACATTCAGACCCTCGAGGTTTCTTAAATTATCTACTCCCCGTTCTCATCTCTGCAACTTGCTAAATCCCCAAATGAGAGGCCCTTTTCTCGATTCCTAGGTTTCGCACTTCTTCTCGGGATGTCGCCCCTTCGAATTCCTTCTCCTGCTCCTGCAGAGAAGAGCACTACATGCGGCTCTCTCCTTTTCGAGTTACAGGTCTTCTTCTTCTGCTCACTGAAACATCTCATTCTGTGGAAATGATGCAGTTTTTGCTTTTCGCATTGCTTGATGTTACTGAGATCTTTGATTTCTATGACGTTGGAATTCAATTACTTCGTCTTTTCCTCTTTTACTTCTCATAGATTGATACACGTTGGAACTCTTTCAGTATTTTTGGTAGTGTAAGGATGATTGTGTGGTTTTTGAGTATTTGTGGCTCTGATCTTTTCTTTTGATTCGTCTTTTAAAGTTTTCATTGATTATGTTCTACCGCTGTTCATTTCTTGTCTCCTTTTTGCTTTTGTTCTTGCTTTTTTTCCTGTTCTTCTACTTCTTTTTGAATTTTGTAATGATGATGTTGTTGTTCATGTGGAAAGGTTTCTAGGGCTTTGAATTTTCTTCACTTTAATTGCTCACCTGGATCTTCTTTTGAACTTTTTAATCATAAAGTTGTGTAATTTATATGCATTGCGTAAAGGTAATTATTCTAGAAATGCTGTTTGAATTCCCATTCCGCTTTAATTAAACTAAGCGGTTTGATTTTTTTTTTTAAATGTGTAATGTTGGAATTCTGCATAGGATGAATTCTTCCGCTTTGGGTTTTAATTTGGTTATCATTTACAAAATCTTGATTGTTCTTATGCTTTTCCATTCTCTTGGAATGCCAAATTGTAAGTGAACCAAATAATTGGAGCAGTGCCAAAAAAATGGGACTGCATTTTTGCTGTTCCCTTCCTCAAATTGAGTTTTTAAGTTTAGATAGGAAAGCCTTGTATTTGTAACTTCCTGAAAAGTTTGGGACATGCAAATGAGGCAGCTGCCAGTGATGATGAATGATATGTTACTTGATTTGGACTTTGATGGTGTTCATTTTACTTGTGAAGATGATCCCTTTTTCCTTTGCTCCTTTCTTCCCCTTGTTTTTGTTGTTATTGTGTTTAGTGAGGTACTCTTTGTTTGGACTGATAATTTGGTGTGGTAATTGATGTAGAAAATATGGGATGAAATTGGGGAGAGCGACGGTGAAAGGGACAAGATGCTACTGCAACTGGAACAAGAATGCCTTGATGTGTACAGAAGGAAGGTGGACCATGCTAGCAAGTACAAGGCCGAATTGCATCAGTTGTTGGCCGATGCCGAAGCTGAAGTTGCCAATTTAGTTTCTGCCCTCGGTGAACGCGCGTTGAATGCTTGGGTGTGTTTCTTGACTTTCATGTTGTTCTGAAAATATTCTTGCCAGATTGAAATAGCTCTGTTCTATTTTATGTCATGATTTCGATGACTCGGATTAGTCATCTGGTGCACCACAGTGTGGAGAGATGACCTGGCATGAATCTGCCATCAAATGCAGCTAGTCATTGGATTTTACCTTGCAAATCATAAAAAGGACTAGTTACTAAGGAACGCCAGCACTGGGATGATCAGGACTTGTCAAGATGATTTTTTTTCCGTCTCTGAATCACAGCAGGAAAAAACAAATGACATGGAACACTAAAGAGTGGACCCATCTGTACTAAATACTGACTGAATTTAAACGTGGTTATATTTACCCAGTGCTTCTCATACTTCTCCTTATTTTTTCCCCTAATTATGGCTTACTTGTGTAGTCAGAGAAGCCAAAAGGCACACTCAAGGAGCAGATATCCATAATAAAACCAGTTTTGGAAGACTTGAGGCGGAGGAGAGAAGAAAGGGTAAAGGAATTTTCTGATGTTCAGTCACATATTGTCCGGATATGTGCAGAAATTGCTGGTAATACCCAACTCTGCAACACGACAGACTCCCAGGTAGATGAGCGAGACTTAACACTTAAGAAGCTTGGAGAGCTGAAATCACACCTGCAGGAACTTTTGAAAGAGAAGGTTTGCTGCTCCACAAACTACACCCCCACCCCCCGGCGCTCTCGCTATTTGTGTGTGTTTTGCCTCATGCTTTAGATTTCCCAGAATTTTATTGCACTGATTTAATTGCTTTTATTTTGCAGAATCTCCGTTTGCAGAAAGTTGATGCCCAGCTCAATTCTATACATGAGCTTTCATCTGTGATGCTGATTGATTTCCATGAGATGATGAGTGAAATTCATCCGAGTTTGGTTGATGGCACCAAGTCAAAGAGCATAAGCAATGACACTCTAGCTAGGTTGGCTGGAAAGGTTCATTCTCTAAAGCAGGAGAAACAACAAAGACTACAAAAGGTGATATAAATGAACATATGTGGTAAAATTGGAACAAAATTGTTTTTCGTAACCTGCACATTTTTTGTTAATCATTGTTTGGGTTTTACATGAGATGTTCTATATTTGGTTTTGTTTTAGTTAAATAATTTGCTTGAGTTAATCTGAAGTGTGGTGCAGTTACCAAATAGAAAAAGGACAAAGTAAAAGAAATTCTTTTGTGGATTTGTGATTTTAGACTTGCCATTTGGAGCATCCTCTGGATGTGCTCTCAGCATATATGATTGTAAAAACATGAGGGATGTTACATGAACGAATGTGTTTATTTATTAGTGGCCTGGTCAGGCTATGATAGATCTCTGGGGGCTTTCTGCTTTGTGTGCTATTAGTCATCTTCATTAGAAAAAAAAAAAGGGCGGCCTAGTGCACCAGGCTCCCGCATAGCGGGGTCTGGGGAGGGCGAGGGCAAGATGTACGCAGCCCTACCTTTATTTTGAAGAAGCTATTTCCATGACTTGAACTCGTGTCCTCCAGGATGCTACCGGTAAGCCTTTACCGTTGGGCCAAGCCGCTATTAGTCATCTTCATTCAGTTCTGTAATATAGGACTTCAATTTTGGCCATCATCGGGCTGTTTTATTTTTACCATCCATTCCAAGAAAGTACTATACTTTTCTCTCGAGCTCCTTCAGTCTCACGTGCTTGTGACCATTGCTTGTTTACATGCTCTTTTACTTTATACTGGTATAAAAGCAATTCAACCAGCAAAAATTGTAGTACCATTACATACAAAATATACATGCATTATTAACCAAGCGGTTCTCTATTGTTTCTCCCAAGGGTTTGTGATAGCAAGAAATTACTGTTCAGCTGATTGTATAATTTTAACTTTCAAACATGACTAGTGTCCCTTAGTCCTCGGGTTTAGTTTCTGAGTGTAATTATATCATTAATAGGTTTCAAAACTATTGTTGTTTCTGATTTCTAAAGACCAATTGTGTCCATTTTAGATTCAAGAGCTAGGGAGTACGCTCATAGAATTGTGGAACCTTATGGACATGCCATTGGATGAACAAAAAAGATTTGATCATGTTACTCGCATGATTTCTGCCTCTGTCGATGAGGTCTCTGGACAAGGATACCTTGCTGTCGATGTCATTGAGCAGGTTCTCAATCTTCTTTCTTTTTATTTTATTTTTATATAACTTATTGTATAGTAATAGTTCATTTAGAATGTGTATAACTGATTATCTTTCTTGCCTTTTCTTTTCTTCTCTCTCGCTCTTCGCTTGATCTTCTTTTCTTGTTGCTAGACTGAAATTGAAGTTGGGAAGTTGAATATTTTGAAAGCCAGCAAGATGAAGGAGCTGACTTTAAAGAAGCAAAATGAGCTTGAAGAAATTTATAAGGATGTTCACATTGATGTGGACAGTGATACTGCTCGGCAGATTCTTCTGAGTCTAATTGATTCTGGTTTTTCTCAGTCCTAGATTTCCATTATTGGTTTTACTTCCTGATAAATATAGTAAAAATCATCATTCTGCAATCTGACCCAAGACCTTGTGATTTTGTTGCATGCACTTATTAATATCTTAAATGGGTATATTCTTGCTTTTGATTATGCTACCTTATGGTTAACATTAGAGTGTCCGAATTTTATTTCCTTTTATTTCCATTATCCTTAAAAGTGCACTATGGTTCCATTCAACCTTAATATGTCACTTTGAAAATATTGAAATATCCAGTTTTAGTCTAAGAAGCACAGACATGGACACGGGACACAGATACAACACGACACGGACACACTGACACGGCATTTCTCAAAAAAGTAGGACACGGACACATCAAGGGACACATTAATAATATTTATTAATTTATATATAATCATCTACTAAAAAAATAATATCATTTTAACTTTTTAATCAATTTAGCAATCAAAAAATAAAAATTTAGGTACCAACTAACAAACATATCAAATTATCAAATATCAATACAACATTATAACATAATTCATAATCATTAAACTTAAAATATCCATAGTTCCATAAAATCCATATAAAAAAAGGGCGAATCATCTCTTTCCCCTGTCTAAAAAAAAAAAAAAACAAACAAAAAGTAAAAAAGAAGCCAATCTTGAGGCCTATTCTTTAGTGAAATATTTATTTGTCTTTTGCTTGTGATATGATTAATATTTACAATCATATATTTTTTCATGGTACAAAATTGTCAGATATCAAGTTTACAAGTTTTAGTAACCACATGTTAACAAAGTGTCCAAGAAATATCAGCCGCATGTTTATTTTTTAGTCATAGACACAGGTTAGGAATTGTGGGACGCATTGCAAAAAGAGTGTCGGAGAAATTAAGATTTTTAGTTCTTAATTATGGACACTGCTAAAATAGTATCGGACACGTGTCCGAGGAGTGTTGGTGTCCAACACGTGTCCGACACGGATATGTCACTTTCTTAAAAGTATCCGTGCTTCTTAGGTTTTAGTAATTTCTGATTTGTTTAAATTCTTTTGCAGGGAATGTGGATCTTTCCGAACTGCTTGCAGGCATGGATGACCAGATTACAAAGGCTAAAGAACAGGCCCTCAGTAGAAAGGAGATATTGGACAAGGTGGAGAAATGGAGATTTGCTTGTGAGGAGGAGAGCTGGCTTGATGACTATGAAATGGTAACTTAGTCTATTGGAATTTATAGATATCTGAAAGCTATCAAATCTCCCATAATTTCCGAGGTTGCCTATAGTATTTTTCTAAAAACAAATAGGAATTCTTCCTATCTCAAAGAATGTCTGAAGTCAAATATTGGTTGTTGCTTGTTATAGGCCTGCTTTCAGCTCTCTACTTGCAGGCAGGCCGCCAGCATGTATGAGATCCAAGCTGCTCATGAGTGGGTTCACCATGTGGACTTACGTAATCTGGTTCCCTAATCAAATGGCCACACATGTACAACAAAATGATGGCTGCACATGTACTACAAAGTGGCCTGTGGTAGAGATGAAGATTCATATTCAGTGCAAGATGTTGGTTTCATATAATGATTGGGCTAGACTTTTGTGCCCTTGAGTCTTCATAGTAGGGCCCAACAATGAAAGTGTCAAATCTCATACTCTCTCTCTCTATATATATATATCTTTGTGTTTTTGGGGAATATTTTAGTTTCTTTTTTCAACTTGTACAACTTCTTTCACTTGGATTCAGTGACAGTTCAATCATGGAATTTCTCATCTCTGAGAATCTATTGGGGCTTGTGATTGTTGGCCTAAACTGCTGACTTCATGGGCTCTAATAGCTGAGGGAGGATTCTTTGGAATGTGAAACCAAAAGTCTCTAATATTAGAAGTTCTTAACCCTTTGTCAGTATCAATGAAACAGATGGTGGAGAAAAGATCAAGAGAAACAATTACTATCTTGAAAATAAGGCCAAATATTAGTGCATTTTTTTTCTAAATTTTGAAAATTTTGAATCCAGACCTTATCATTGTTGGGCTCTGATCATGACAACTGTCTTGATTACGAAGCTTCATTTCTCCAGAAGGGACACAAAAGATTGTAGTGTAGATTTGATAAACTGTTTGAATCTAGTGATACATCAGTAACTTGTTTTTTTTTTTTTTTTATGTATATTTTACAGGACCAAAACCGCTATAGTGCGGGCAGAGGAGCACATAAAAATTTGAAGCGTGCAGAGAAAGCACGAATACTGGTCAACAAAATACCATGTGAGTTTGTGTGTATATATATATATATATATGGGAAGAGGGGAGTGGGGGGGTGTGGCTCTTAAGAAAAATATTTTATTCAATTTTTTTTGCATTATTAACTCCGGACTATTTAATTTTTGCAAACTCCTACTGTCGACTATGGAATTGAACCAATTAAGAATCGTCCAAAAGATTTGGATGTAACCCACTTGTTTGCAAAATTTCAAGTGTGTTATCATTCTAAGCTCTTGATTTGTGACCCCCAAGTTTTCCGGTTTTAGAGTGCATCATTTTTTTTCCCTCAATCCAACCGTTAGTCCCATTCACATCAGTGTGGAAACAGGGATCCATGATATTCAGGGTACGGATGCAAATGGGTCATGTTGGGTTGACAAGGCATTTTGTCAGTTTGAAGTCCCACCCATATCTGACCTGTTTTTAAAATGGGTCAAGAAACTTCAACCCACATCCATTAGGGTCAAACTGACACTACCCAATGGGCCAAGTAACTTCAACCCTCATAATCCGCATTCTATGCTAGTCAACCTGTAGAAACATGTCCTATGTCCGATCCACCTCAGAAATTATGGCTATATTTGAGTTATATTGAGACTAAGATGCTCAACTCATTCCATATAAACGTAACTATTCTAAGAATCAAAATATTAAACCATCAAACTTTTTAAATGGGTTATGTATTTGGGTCAGATCTAAACTCATTAAAATGGGCTATCTGGGTTGTGCGGATAGATTGTAACCCAACCCATTTTTATTGCATGTCTGGTCCCCCTAATGTGACAAACTTGTATATATTGTGGATCAAATACGAGTCGGGTGAAATTTGTCACCCATTATTCATGAGAGAGAAAAAGAAGAAAACAAAGAAAGAGGGGAGGGGGGGGGGTGGTTATGCTAGTGTGTGACAGACAATTAGGTTGGATTGATTATAGGAGGCCCACCGGTTGTCTCGCGTTGTGTGAGATAGTTGAACCTGAACAGTACATATAGGCTCCTCTTCTGCTAGGGCCCCACAGAGCCCCACAACACACATTTCTGTCTATCTATATCTGTGAGTCTATATCATTCAGGTATATATATATATATCACACATGCGTGTGTATATGTGTGTAGGGAGTGATGACAGAAGTCTAACCTTCTCAGTAAGGTTAAGTGAGCTCAAGTTTTATACTTGCACAGTGCGGCTTATGAAAATCTAACTGTCCAAAACAAGCATTCACCCATTTTCATTTGTATGGATCTAAATTTGAGTGTGATTATCCCCAATTACCCACTGGATTAAGCTGGTTAAAAAAAAAAGGTTGTCAAACAATGCTGAACTTACTTTTGCAAAAAAAAAAAAAAAAAAAATCTTTTGCTCCAAGGGGCTTCCTTTTGCACTTCGGAACCGTCCATTCAATCTTTCATCCCTGGTTATCTTGGTAAAAAAATTTTGCACTTTGGAACAAGCCATTCAATCTTTCATCCTTGTTTATCTATGTAAACATTTTCGCTCCATAAGCATTATCATTGTGATCATCACATCAAAAGCTTTGTCCCAATTATGTTTGGGTTGGCTACATGAATGCTGTTTCTCCAATGGTGAATATCAAGTTGATTGAAGCCAACCATCATACTGTTATGGATGATCCAACCATGCATCATTTGGATGCTTTTAATCCCTAAGGGGCTGTTTATTAATTTAACTGGTAGAGTGAAGTAAGGTGAATGATCATTTTAAAAAATAAAAAAATGAGAGGGGTTAAATCAATCCAATGATGAGTTTTGTCTTTTAGTGAAGAGAGAATGTAACTTTTTGACTTTTTGTGTTAAAAGTAGATATTTTTTGTGAGTTAGTGGGATGAGAAAGTAGCTTTTTGACTTTTTTGTGTAAAAAGGTAGAAGAATTTTTTGAAATGTGGTATTTTGATTTGACTTTTTTAGTTTGTTGTGTTTTGAAATGAAGGATGACTTTAACTTTACTTTGAGGTGAAATTAACAAACATGTCCTAAAAGAGAGACCTAATGTATGAAAAATCATGATATCTTAACAATAATAATTAATTATTAGTTTGATTGTGTTTTTTCTCAATCCATTGATGACTGTTGCTCTCTTGATGAGGAACTGGCTTCACGAATGAAGGTGTGATGGAGTATCATGTGAATGGTTTAGATCATGGAAGGTGGCATCACAAATAAAGATTTAATTTGAATCACTTAACCTTATCAATAAGATTTACCTTATGTTATCAACCTATAATAGTTCTTTTCAATTGTCTCTAGTTTTACTCATTTAGCTTCTATGAACTTTGTTTTTAAAACAATAACTCAACTGAGGTCACTGACTTAAGGGGTCATTGAGTAGAAGTGACTCATCAGGTCTGACCAACTTTGTAGCATGCTTGTGTTATTTAATTTGTCGCCTTTTCAGTCAAGTTGACCTGACTGAGTTAAGGGTCAATTGAGTCTAGTTCAAAAGCATGCAGTTTTGTCATTAAGCATGTTTGCATGCATATGCTCGTATTAATGTGAGGTTCATGCAGTTGATGGTTTTGTGTTTATTTTTTATTTTTAGCTGTTGTTGGGATGGGGATGGGTGCTGTGGCATGTTGTGGTTTTTTTTATTTTTTCATTTAAACATGTGGTATTTGGGATGTTGTTTTAATTCTGAACTGCTGTTGTGTAGCTCTTGTGGAAAATCTTAGAGCAAAAGTCAAAGCATGGGAGGAAGAGAAAAGAATGCCATTTTTATATGACAAGGTGGAAATTTGACTAATTTGCCTTGTAATTGATAATAGGGAGCAGACCAGCCTGCTATGGTTTCAAGGATTTTGATTGAAATCTCTCTCTCTCTCTCTCTCACACACACACACACACTATATTGGATAATATTAAATGTACCATCAGAGTTCAGTTGGTTTTGACCCATGATCCAAGTCCCATTTGTGTGAGATTCGTGCTCTGAACATGGATCTCTTTCCAGCATGTCTGTATCAAATCTGTCCGATCTGCCTTCAATTGGACCCAGGCTCAGTAGGATCCTGTTCGGATCCAGGCTGTTGAAAAACTGTATTGGTAATGAAAGATACAAAGTTTTATGAATCCTGCATGTTTAGATTCCAGCTATTAGTGTGCGTTCACATTTTATTATTATGTCATTTTTGGGAGACCTAAGTTGTCCATCCATTAGGGCAGGTCCTATAGTTTCTGCCTTGGCTGAAAAATTTTGGCCACTCTACTTGTTAGGCATACCACCTTGTACTTTAAATTAGACCTCCAACAATTTTATTCCCCATCTTTTTGTAGACAGCACTTGATGTGTGAACTGTCCTGCTAATTTTGTCCACATTCACAGGCATACCCGATGGGATTCCCCTAGTGGACAGCATGAAGCCCATACATGCCGACTTTGGCATGTGGAGCTATAGCTTCATGTGTTGGGATCTGCATAGCATAAATTTTAGGTCCCATTTGTTTGCATAGAATTGAATACTTAGGAATTCTAAGAATGTATTTCTAAAAGTGGCAAAAATTGAAAAAAAAAAGTTGAATATCCTTAAATGGCTGTCAAATGCTCTCCTTTACTGAAAAATGAATTAAGGGGATATGGTAAATGAATACCCTGCCATCACTTAGTAAATCATTTTCCATCTCACTATAATTCCTTTTCCATTAAATGAGAGATTATGTGATAGCCATTTGGTATTAATCTCTCTCTATTTTTTATGATTTTGGTATTCCTGTGGCATTTTTACCCTACAAGACTATTCCTCTGGACACACCCACACCCCACAACACACGTGCACCACTCAAGTATGGAGTGGGACTTGAAGTCTCAAACACATCATGTGGGGAGCAAATGCACGCCTTATTCCAGTGAACTATCACCCAGGCGGGTCGGATATTCATCATTACGTCTTCAAATTTAGCGAAACTTAGAAATACATTCTTAGAATTTCTTTGTATGCAATTGTATTCTATTCCATTTAAATGAAATGTTGCTTTTATTAATGGTGGGTAATTGTGTATCATATCCTTGTTTAGGTGCCTCTGTTGGAGACCTTGGAGGAATACACTGTCCTCCGGCAAGAGAGAGAGGAGGAGAAGCGGAGGTCTCGGGTGAGTGCGTGGTTATTTTCATTTTACTTGTATGGTATTATTGGTCTTGATGATGTTTTTGTTTTTATTCTTTCTGTTTTTTTAGCAATCTTTGTGTGAAGCTTTAATATTTTCCTAGTTTACCTGCCCATTCCTTTTTCTCTCTAAGTCCTTGTTTAATTATCTTTCACAAATATGGAGGGTTTTTTTTTTTTTTGTAAATATTATCCTTCTTTCACAAGTTGTATGCACAGTTGTACTGAAACGGCAGATTTTGTGTTCCTGTAGAACTCCACCAGTTGTCACTTTGCCAATTCCAAGCCTTAGTAAAAGAGGGCTGTGTCAGGAAAGGAAGGCTGTTTGTTGTAAAACCTTGTCAATCATTTTTTTTTAACATCATTTTTTGGATGACATGGAATTTGTTCACATTGCCAATTCTGTGCCTGGGTAAAAGGTTCTGTTGTTGCAGTGATACGCGTTCACAAGAGTTTTTTCTTAGGATGTATGCAGACAACTTGCCAAAACAATAAGATAGCTAAAAATGTAGATAAAAAATTGCATGTACACACATGTAAATTAGTGGCTTTATAAAATGTAAATTTGCTGGAATCTGTTACTTAGACCTTTTTGGGAAAGATTCATGCTGTATTAAAGATTTCATGTTGTATTCATTTCTTCCTATGGTCATGGATTTTGTTGTCTATTTGACTACTTTTTTTTAAAGGAAACTTCATTTTTGAGAGATACAAAGATTTTGCTTGTGTCACACCTGGGATTTTGTGCTGCACAGATATTCAAGTGGGCGCAGAATAGAGGTGCTTAATGTTGTGCGGAAAAGCACTGTATTGGTCCATGGAAAAATTGCACCTGCAGTAAATTATTGCATTTTATCCAGCACAGTGGAATCTTCAGCGTGACAAAAACATCACCTAAGAGGTCTTTGAACATGTTATTCTCTGTGAAGAGCAGGATTTGAAATTAGGGCGAGTCCCAATTGATTCCCAAGCTACTCACCTGAGTCACCTTGTAAAGGCTAAAACCTTAGCTTGTGCTACCTCTTGAAGCTTGAGATAAATTCCCCCGCAATTTTTCTTGCCCTAAAAACTTTTTTTTATTATATATTAAGAGATCGTTTTTCTTTTCTGTTTTTCGGGAAAGAAAGAGTGAAGGATGGGCAAGTTGCCCTGTTAAAGCTGAAACCCTAACCATTTCTACTTCAAGCTTGAGACACCTTCCCCCACCATTTTCTTGCCCTAAAAACCTTATTGGGAGATCAAGGGTTCCGTTTTGGACAAAAAGAAAAAAGTTCAAGAAAGACGAGTTGAAACGAGGGGTTTTGGAAACCCACCATTTTCTACATTGTTTCTCTCATTACTTGCTTGGCAAGGGTTCTCCTTTTCATTTTAAGAATCCGATTCCAACTCAACCTGAGTCCAATATCAGTATATTAAACTCTGTTGAGGAGCAAGGCTTTTTGGCCTTGGGAGTTCCATCTGTGAAAGGGGATGGGTTTGCAGGAGGCATGTCTTATTCATCGGAATTTGTCACGTGATCCAATTTGAGTCGCTCTTTCATACACTAGACTCTTTAGAGATCTTTAGATTTAACATGCATACCACACATGATTAATATCTCTTGTGCTCTCTTTGTTTGCATTGTATCTTCCCTGTTCTTTTCCTATGGATTTAGCCCTTGGTGACCCACTAAACTTTATCTTTCTTGTGTAGTTGCTTATTTTGAATCTACTCTCTTTAATTGTGCATTTCTCCCCATCCATAGTGCGATAAAAGTGTCGCCATAAACAAACCCACAGCCAGTCTGAGGCGTACTCGTATTTGTTGTGCATGCCTCACAAGGTTGTCATTATCATCATATTCACTTATTTTGCTTTGTAACCTTGCTTAAACAGGAGCAAAAGCGGCTGCAAGAGCAGCTGGCTACAGAGCAAGAGACGCTGTTTGGGTCAAAGCCTAGTCCATTGAGGGTGCTTAACATGAAGAAGCCACCTAATCAGGGTGCTAATGCAGGTACTCCTACTGGCCGGCGTGTATCAACACCTACTCCACGCCATGGGGTTTTGGCTGGTAAAGAGAGGAAAGATGGTGGCAGAACTGCTATGGTAATACCTGTAAACTATGTTGCTCTTCCAAAAGATGACTCTCTGACCAGGAACAATTCAGACCTTGTTTCGCCTTGACTCTCTCTCTCTCATTTTGTTACGGAGACATCCGAGGATGATGAAAGAGTAGCATTTGGAAGGTCCAGTCTAATGCATCTTTCTGGTGAAGTCTCTGGATACTGATTTCCTTGTTTGATTACCTCTTCTTTTATTATTATAAAAAAAACGAATGAAATGATTTTGTACAAGTGGAGGTCCTGGTTTAATGTGCCCTCAAAAAATGCACCATGCCCGGCCTGATTTGGACTCGTGAAATTCCTGGACCTATAGGATTTGGAAGGATTATCACCTTTTTTTTTTATTGACAGAAACTACCTGAACGTTATCAATTCTCCAGTTTGAGCCATAGTTAACACAATTTTAAAACATCCCCAACTTCAACTTGATAGCAATCCTATTTCATCCCAAGTTGAATCTGACCTGAATCTGAATACGGTTTTGTTTTTCAGCTGGAGCCCAATCAAATCCTGAAATGCTTAGTCTGTTCCTGGGTTTTGATTAGATGTGCTTGGCCCAAGTGGCACCTACCAAAAAAAAAAAAAAAATCAACACAATTTTTGTTCACATTTGAATGAGTATGACTTCTCATCAATGCATTGCAATATTTTCTTGGGATTTATTTTGGGGAAATTCCTCAACTTTAACCTATTCGTAGTGGAGTGTTTATTTATTTATTATTTTTGGCCTGTGGTATGTAACCCGATGGGACTATTTGTCCGGGTGTGTGCATAAATTCGGACTCGAGCCCACGACGTGGGGAGAAATTCCAAGCCCTATTTTGTTTCCTGTGCCTATTTGTAGTGGAGCTGCTCTGCTTTTTCCATTTTATACCAGAGTCCTTTATACTGCTGCTTGACTCAACAAAATGCGATATTGGGCTCTGCTTATTTCCTTGCAGTGCCGTGAACTTGGTTCTGGTGTAAAATGTATGAGGGAATCTAATGTACGTGTTACATTCTATTTAACTACAAAAAGGGTTCCAAAATCATTCCCTTCATTGTAGGAAAAATTCAGTCCCTTTGATAGAGAATTTCATCACTTTGGATAACTTTTGTTCGCAAGGAACTGAGTTTCTAGGAACGCTTAAAAATGTATTCTTTAATTGAAGAGACAAGGGTGAAGAAGATCGATAAATGGCTATTAAATGACATGTCCTTTTATATAAAATAAATCAAGTGAGATGGAAAATAGATAATCAGACACCACCTTAGCAAATCAAATCCTAGGAGCATGAAGGCCTATCTTGGCATATCCTCTTTAGTTCTTTCACCCCTCATGCCTTTAATAATGTTTTATTTAACTTATTTTAGCTGGATGTCCTAACAATTCAAATCCAGGTTAATGCTTTCGTGGTAATGAGGTGGCTTTGACTATCCTCATCTTTTCGAAGGAGAGAGCCCCTTTAGCTACCTGGAAGATGACATTTTATTACTTTCTATCCAAAAAAGAAAAACACATTTATTTAAAATGGTAAATTTGGTCCTCTTAAAGAAATTCTAATAGGAGAATGAGGTTTTTCTTGAGAAAGGTTTTGCTCTGCAGGATTCTTTCCATCCAATGGGGCCAAAGTCAACTTGAAAATCACTACAATTTTAACGATCCATTTATTGGTTAAGCGGTTGGTTGAAATAAAAGCTAAACTTACACAGTGATCCACAATTGAGAAATACAACAAAACATAGGCAGCTTGTGGAGAAAAGCATAGGGAAGATAAAGGAATTGAGAAATAAAGAAAAATGTTTTTTCTCCTTGTCTGGGTGTGTAAAAAAAAAACACACACACACAAATGAATCCTAGAAAAAGTGTTTGAACTCGTTAACTACAAGCCCATTGGGTGAGGTCAAAATTATGAATGGAGAAGCCAAACAAGGTGAAAGAATTCGCTAATGAAGAAATCGCCTTTTTCTCCAATGATTCGACCTGGAATATATGGTTTTGAAAGGAGAAAGCTATGTAAAGAAAATCCTTTTAGGAACCACATTTTTCCCAAATTTTAATTTAAAATATGATTCTTACAAACTAAATCTCACTCTTTGATAATAAAAATATTAATTCTTCCATGTAGCCAAAACTTATTAATTTTCCTAAAATTGGCCCTTTTTCTTAAAGGAAAAAACATAAGAAATAAGTCAAGTCAAAATTTCTCTAGCACCAAAGAAATGCACGGTTCGGAATTCTCTGAAGGGAAGAGTGCGTAGTACTAGTTTTCCATGGATGTATACAAACATGCCATGCACGTAAAGGTCAGTTGAGCTTTTTAACCACTTGACTCTTGCGGTCTTGCCATGCACGTAAAGCTCATATCATCAACCCACCTCCCAAAACGTCTCTACCAGTACCTGAAGCTCTTCCTCTCTTACTCCACAACCCCAAAACACCAACCAAACCTCGTCTCCCACCACTTCTTTCTCCTCCATTCCTCCCCAAACGCCTCACATCTCCAACATCTCCACGCCCAATTGCTCCGAAACGGCCTCTACAGCGACGTCATCTTGAGCTCCAAGCTCATGCTCATGTACTCTAAGCACAGCAAACTCCTCCCTCTTTCCTTCTCCGTCTTCCTCCACATGCCCCACAGAAACGCCTTCTCTTGGAACATCATCATCGGCGAGTTCTCTCGCTGGGGTCTCCCCCACATGTCCCTGCAACTGTTTGTTGAAATGCTCCGCTCGGCTGCGTCCCGTCCTGACCCCTTCAATCTCCCGCTCGTTCTGAGGGCTTGCGCGAGCTTGGGAGATGGTAAGATTGGTGTTTCTGTACATGGGTTTTGTCTGAAATTGGGTTTTGAGAAGAATGTCTTTGTTGCATCGGCTTTGGTGCACTTTTATGTTGGGGTCGTGAAGGTTTGTAATGCGCGGAAAGCATTTGATGAAATGTCTGACAGGGATGCGGTTCTTTGGACGTCGATGTTGGCTGGGTACGCTCAGAATGGGGAGCCTGTGTTGGCTTTAGAGGTCTTTAGGGATATGGTTGGGGCGGGCATTGAGCTGGATGGAGTGGTCATGGTTAGCTTGCTCTTGGTCTGTAGCCAGCTGGGGTGGCCCAGGCCAGGGAAGAGCGTGCATGGATGGATTGTCAAGCAGCGGTTGGGCTTGGGGTTGGGACTGAATTTGGGGAATGCCCTTGTTGATATGTATGTGAAATGTGGTGAGTTTGGCTGTGCGCAGAGGGTGTTTCATAGAATGGGTGAGAGAGATGTGATTTCTTGGACTGCTTTGATAGTAGGATATGGATTCAATGGACAGGTGGATTTTTCTTTCTATCTTTTTGAGAGGATGATTGAGGAAGGTGTTAGGCCTAATTCAGTGACATTTCTGGGCGTTCTGTCTGCGTGTTGTCATAATGGAATTGTGGAGAAGGCATGGAGTTATTTCAATATGATGAAGGACTATGCGGTGGTGCCTGAATTGAAGCATTATGCTTGCATGGTGGATGTTTTGGGGAGAGCTGGACTTTTGGTCGAGGCAGAGAGGTTTGTTGAAGAGATGCCAATAGAGCCTGATGGGGCTGTCTGGGGGGCTCTACTGGGGGGTTGTCATGTTCATGGCAATGTTGAGGTTGGGGAAAGAGTTGCAAAGAGGTTACTTGCATTAGAACCAGAGAGGAGTGGTTACTATGTGCTTTTGGCAAATATTTATGCTGCTGCAGGTAGGTTTGATGATGCGGAGAGGGTGAGGGGTTTTATGCAGGAAAGAAATGTGGGTAAGGTTCCTGGTTGGAGCTTGATCGAAGGTGATGGTCATTCCCACGTTCTGCCTAAGAAAAAGTTGTTACATGGTCTTATGGGTTGCTGAAATGTTGGAGTAGCTACATATTCACTAAGATGTTGACTTGTGAATCTATCATTAAGGGAGCTTCGTTTAACAATGCTGCAACCTGTCCACGGAAATGAAGGATAGTGGACCCTGCTTTCATATGGCTCAACATCTAATTTGATGAGTTTTTATTGTCAGCTGCATGCATGACGCCAACCCTTCTCTCATATTAACTACTTGGGGATCTGTACAGACCTGAATTCTGAGTCATCTTATGATGCCTATGCTCATTTGGCATTATCTTGCACGCACTCTTTATAGGGGATATAATGGTACCTGTATGTACCCTTTCGCGAAAAAATGGGAATTGGTTGGTATGGCCTTTGATTTGGTTCCAAGGTATTCTCTGAAGGCGCGATATTGTTAGAAACAACAATTCTATATCTACCTAGTTTCCTAGTTAATTGCAGGGCTTTGCACATGTTTATCAGAGGGTTTTCTGTTTTCCCCCCTTTCTTTCCCTCTTGTTGCTTTCTTTCTTTGTTAATGAAGAATCAGGTACTCTTATGGCATTTCTGTTCCCCCTTTCCAATAAGATGTTGTCCAGTGTCCAGTCATAGTTGTATGTTCCTTGCTCTCCACCAGATGGGACCTTAATAAACACCTTTGAAATGTCACAAATGTATCAACATTTTTGCCAAAGAAAGAGCTTTTGTGTGACTCATTGCATGCAGATGTAGCTGCGTCATAAGCTTCGGTACGTATTGTAAATCATATTGAACTGCACCGTCCTACTATATGTGGTTGATTAATTGGAACGTTTTCAGTTGGAGTTGCAGCCAAAGATTAGATGAAGAAAACAAGTTACTTTTCTGATTCCTATCTACTACTATTTTCAACAAATTTCATCCTGACTTGTCAAAGCTGGTAGTAGTATATTTGCCGAAGGCCCATACTCCGGCCTGCCCTACAAGCTAAGGCTCAGGGACTGGCCCAGTCTCCCAGTTCATTGGTCGAGTACTGGCCTGATAGCCGCAACAGGCAGGATGCTAGGGCAGATGTGGACACCTGTCTTACCAAGTTACATATTGGACTTAACATTACCCTTGAGTCGGCCCAAAGCAACCAAAGTCTGGGTATCTCCATTGTTGCACGGCCCCTGCACTTTTTGAGGACTGGTACTTCAATTTCAAATGAGAAGGTGTCCTGACCATTAGTAGGGCTGTTACCAGGCTGGGCCGATGTTCAACTCCAGATTTTAAACCACATCCACCGGCTGTTTCGGAGTCAGTCCTCGTAAGAATGGGCCCATCCCAGCCCGGCCAATTGACAGCCCTATGTCTCTATCAACTACTCAGAGTCTTATGGTTCAGTAATGTTCCGATCTTTTGTACATTGATTTGAGAAATTCTTCACTCAATACAGCAATGATCCACTTCAAACATTCGATACATATACACTCAACAAATACAAATATCCAACTTGAAGAACCCAAAACATCAGTTTCATGTAATTGTCACAAAGGCCATAGGCTTGCACTAATTGGTATGCAAAAGATTGAACATTTTGGAAATAGATATAATTAATTTTATGGCCCTCCTGGGTTAAAATAAAATCTTCTATTTTGATTTTGTCAGGTTGTAAATCTCCTTGCCTGTTCAGGTTTATAACCAAATACTCGAGGAATGTGTAAAATATTATGTATTATATGAAATATATACAATAAATAAGTATCCTAAGCATTTTTTTTATTAGTAACGGAGAACAATTCATTCATTGAAAAAAAAAGGGAAATACAAAGAATGAAAGAGAGAATAGAGAATACAAAGAGAGAAAAACTAAAAATTGGTGAGGTATAAGAGCATTGTACCCTAGTGACACAACAACTATATTATAAAAGCCTCCTACGGTGAGAGCCTCTTAATCCCTTGTTTGGCCAGATCATTAGTCATATAGTTTGCTGGACAAAACTTATGATGAAAGGCCACATTGATAATGGAAGATAAGACCCGAATTTTATTAAAGAGGGATTGGAATTTTCAAAGATTAGCCTTCTGCTAAGACACCCAAGCAACAATATTAAAAGATTTACTCTCTACAATAATTTCACAGAAGAAATACTTTAAAAAGCATCGTAGGGCTTCCAGAATAGCTAAAACATCCACTTCATTAGAATCACAAACATCAATATGCTTGGAAAACATAAATAATATCTCGCCCTTACTATTCCGAAACACACCTCCGATTCTTACCTTCCCTGGCTTTCTTTTAGCCACTCCATCAACGTTAAACTTTAACACACCACAAGGAGGAGGAAACCAAAGAATAGTTTTTCTCACCTTAATTTGGCTGCACTACATACAAGATTCCCCATTAATGAAGATATCATTAAGCCAAAAACTGGACAATTCCTTTCTAACCAACACCTATTTCGTGATCTTCATGGTAATTGTGTCAGTCATCTCTGTAAAAGAAGAAAAGGCACCCCTAAAATTTTTTTCGTTCTTTTCCCTCCAAATGGACCACAATATAGCAAAAGGAACCCAAAGAGTATGACCACACCTAACAAAAGAAGCACCGAACCAAGACTCTGCTACATCCATAATTTTCGCCTGACAGCACCAAACCGCACCACACCTACCAATAAAGTGACTCTAACTATAAAAAACAACATCACAGTGAAAAAAAAAGGTGATTAACTGATTCCTCCTCCTTTTGGCACATCACACAACTGTCTGCAATATTGGGTGATGTTAATCCTCTTCTTTTCAAATTGTCCGTCGTAGAGATCTTTCGTGCCAAAGCTAACCAATAAAAAACTTCCACCCAAGGAGGAGCCAACCTTAACCAAAAGAGGGAAGAAAAAGCTCTATAGAGTTGAGTCCCCTCTAAAGCCAAGTAAAAGGCTTTCATTGAAAATTCCTTAGAAATAGATAGTTTTCAAATCCAAGAATCCTTAAAGTCCCTGCACAAAAAAGTTTTAGAAAGAAAACTCAATAACTCATCATATTGAACCTCTTCTGATGGACGAAGACCCATCCAAAAGGAGACACCCCATAAAGTACAACCCACTCTCACCTCATAATAGTCAAAGACAGTCTAAAGACCTTAGGAAATAACTCGTACAAACGCCACATTCTTACCCAATCATCCAACCAAAACCTCACATTCCACCATCCCCTACTATGAAGCTCACCCCTTTTGACAACACTTCCCCACCCATTGAAGACACATCCCCAACCGAAGCAATAATGCCCTACAAACCCGACCTACGATACTTAGATCTAGGATTAGGCCACTACCCCCATTTGTCCTCACCATACTTAATAGTGATGACCTTCTTCCAAAGAGTCTGTTTGTCCTCACCAAACCTCTACCACTACTTTACCAATAAAGCCTTATTTTTATTCGCAAAACTATCAAGACCCAACCCCCCACTCCATTTTGGTTTTATCATCTTGCTCCACTTTATTAAGTGTAACATTTTCTTGTCACTCTGACCATCCTATAAAAAGTTCCTTTGAATACGATCCACCTTCTTCACCACGGTCTTCGGCATCTTGAAAAGCGACATATAATACAATGGTATATTAGACAAACATGCTTTTATTAGTGTGATCCTGCCACCTAGAGATAAGTATTGTTTTTTCCAAAAGGATAACTTTTTCTCTAATTTTTCAATCATTGGGTCCAACAATGACTTAGATCTCGGTTTCGCCCCAATTGAGAGACCAAGATACATGATGAGAAGCCTCCCTAATTTACACTGTATCATAACAGCAAAAAATGGAATCATCCCCTTAGAACACCCAATTCTTACTAATAAGCTCTTGAAAATATTAATCTTCAAATCCAAAACCAATTGAAAGCCTTGCAAAATTCTTTTAAGCACTTGAATTTCTTCCTTCCCAGCAGACCTAAAGAGGATTTTGTCGTCTGTAAACTGCAAAAGGGAAATAGTCTCGCCGCTTTGGCTCACTTCACAGTCATTAATAATCCCCATCTCTCTAGTCTTCACTAGAAGGGAACACAAGGCTTCCACTACAATTGTAAACAAAAAAGGAGAAAGGGGGATCGCCTTGACGAATGCCTCTTGAAGCTTTAAACAACTTCGAGGAAAAGCCATTGACCAAAACTAAGAAGGAAATAGTAGATATGCACTCACGTATCCACCCACGCCAACATTTCTAAAATCAAATATGAGTAACATGTAATCGATGAATAGCAACCTAAGTAGTGAACTTGAGGTTTTTGTATTAAATGCTGCTACTATTTATTTATTTATTGCTAGTAGGCTGTAGATGCTGCTGCTGTCATTACTTTATATAAAAACCAATGTATATTGAGTTGGGTGGTTCACCATGAACCCAAGCCCGAGCAGACTGGAAACCGAGAGAGAGGAGAGAGAGAGAGAGAGAGAGAGAGAGAGAGAGAGAGAGAGAGAGGCTTTGCTTAAGAACAGAGGAAAATCTATTTGGCTCCTCGGGCCCAACTTGGGTCTTCTACCAAAAAAAAAATAATAATAATAATAAAACCAAGGGTGGATCCATTGCGAATAAATTTTTCGGGATAGGGCCCGGGATGATTCTATCATTTAAAATGTGGAGCCCTATGAATTATGATTACATTGATCTGATGATGTAGACCCAAATCGTCTGTCATGTAGACAGTAGATCCCATTTTATCGGAAAAAATGATATTTTTACACCTCATTAATTTTTCCTTGCCTACTGTGAGCCTGAGTAGAGGACCAAAGAAGCACTTTTGAATGAATGTGACAGCTTCAAAATTGTTGCCAGTCTTTGGACCGTTAGCCTTCTGCTCGAAGGTTATCCGATTCTGACGAGCAAAGATTATTTCTAAGAGGTATATACGTAGCCACACATATGGTACACGGATAACAAAGAACATATATAACATATATGACAAGGAAGCTTATAGCCAAAATTTTAGTTTCTTCTTGTTTTTTTCTCTCAAAAGTAAAAAGTAGGAGGTGAGATTGACAAGAGCCCATGGAATAATAGAAAGCAGTGGCAAACTAGAAATTTGCTCCTCTTCTAGTTCCATCCATTGTGGAAGGTACTCACCGTGGCAATCTTGAGGGCTGTCAATGCATTTCCAATTTAGCCCAACATCCAGCATCTCTACTATTATGTTTAAGTGCCTGTTACCAAAAGAAAAATGTTTTTAAGTGCCTACAAAGCATGATTCATGCTTGAAGAATTTTTTACTCTGGTAGGAATTTTTGGGTCCATTGCTCCAAGTGTATAACTGTGAGCACACTTCCTGTGATCCAAGGGCCAAAATTGAATCTTTCGTCATTTAGTTGACGTTGGATTCGATTTTAACACACATGAGATGAAAAACAAGCCCAATTTCAAGTACTCCATGGCTGGCGGCAATTGAAATAGCAGAGATTTTGGATCTTATATGCAGCAAGCACAGTAGAACACTGAACACCCTTTGACCTGATTGCGACATTCAAGCGTCCTGTCATGGGCTTACTATATATTTATGGAATTATGTAGGGGCCATCTTCTTCACTGATTGATTGCTAATTGACTATGAAAAGGAATCTTATCCGAAGTGAAAAATGTAACATCATAATAACTGGATTGCTTCTTAGAGAATCGGTCATTTAAAAACAGATGATACATAAGTCTTTCTGTAGCAACCCGAATTTTGATTTTTAAATTAGAATTAATTTTGACTTTTGATTTGATCTGTGATGGACCCTATATACATTTGTGTTATTTAAAATTTAAAATTATTTGTAGGACCATATTTTGTTAGAATTTAGCTTATAAGGGAGTCTGACTCAACCAAGGCAATCTCTCCCTCTCTAAGTCACATTTGAATGCTCTCTTCTCTCCAAGTGCTTTCTTCCAAGGTTTTTTTTTGTCTTTTAAGGTATGATTTTTCTTTTTCTTTTATAAGTTACTCTTATCATAGTTGCATCATTCTAATATCCTTCCATGGGAGCATGATCATATTGTTTTATTCATGCCTTGTCATCTAATTCATCACAAGATCATCATTTAACACCACAGCCCTTACTGGGAATGTCTTCTCTCCTTCCTCTCCACTTTTCTCTCCAGGCAGCCACCTCTCGTCCCCACACCGAGCTAGCCATAGCACAGGTGGTTGTACTGCCACTCATCACCTGAGGCTACCATTGCAACCCAGTCACCCAATGGCTCCAGTCAGACCCAACCCATCTTTGCCATCACTCTACTCCTCCTCTATAACGGTCTGCAACCGGAGAACCCATCTACCTTCTCCATCTTGTTTCTTCTTCCCTGTTTCCATCTTCTTCATCCTCTGTCTTCCCTTCTCCCTCTCACTGATCACTACCGAGCCAAGCACTGTAACCCACCTGGCGAGTTTCTTCTTATTCTCCACCTTATCTCCATTAGTCTGCAGTGTCTTCTTGTCCTTCAACTTCTTCGTTTCCTTCTTGCTTTTCTTCTTCTCGTTTTCTCCGTTCTTTCTCTGTGTCCCCACCCTTACCTGTTTTCCATTCTGTTTCTCCCTCTCTCTTCTCCCTCCTCCTCAACCATTGTTTCTATTTTCTTTCCTTCTTCTTTCTCTGACACCCTTCTTCATCTTCTTCTTTTCCTTTTGTCACCAATCTATGCCACTGCACACCCGATTCATCCTCTCATCCCTCTCTCAGACCCATCTTCATCTCTGTCTCTCTGCTGCATTCCTCTAACCAAGCAACCCCTGGGCCAAGCTTCTTCTTCTCCGTATCCTTTCCTCCCTGCGTTCTTCTCCATTTTGTCTTCTTCTTCAACCTCGTCTCTTCCCTTCTTCACTGCTTTATTCTTTCCTCCTTCCTAATTTCCTTCTTTGTTCCTCTGTTTTCTTCCATTCTTTTCTTGTTTTCTTCTCTGTTCCTTTCTTCCTATTCTCCTTTCCCTAGTTCTTGGTCATCTGCTATCCTTCTTCCTCTCCATGTCACGACCAGCTCCATTGTTGAACCAGATGACCCACCTCTGCATTTTCCTTCCCTGATTTCATTGCCCATCTTGCATTAAGTCGAGGTCATCCCGATCCACGCTTATGATCATTTCAACTCATCTCACTGGGCCACTAAAAAAAATACAGTAATTAGCACCCTTTAGACTCAACTCTTGACTCATAACAGAACTCCATGGCAGAACTCCGTTCGATCTCCTCTGCATTTTCCCTTCTCTATCTCAGACCCAATTTCTCGCTTCATGTGATCTTCATGCTCAGTCCATTCAACCCTGAAACAAAGCAGTTACTGTCTCATCTTCACGCCCATGCAACACAACCCAGGTCTTCATCTTCTTCCTCACCAACTGAACAGAACCCCTGTAACTAGAGTTCACCTGTATTATGGCTTCCCATCCTCTTCTGTTTTTCCTCTGCATCTTCGACTAGTCAGAACTTATGCCCATCTTTGTCTTCACTACACTCTTCTAGTTCTGCTCCGATTTATTCTTTCTCTACTCTTCTTTCCTCCTTATTCATGTGGTACTAGTTCCATGCTGTATCTTTCTTCTGCTTCCTGTCATATTACTGTACTCATTTAACCCTTAAGGCAGTGAGTTAACCCATTGACCCAAGGTTCTAACCCACCTAGTACCTTGGTTTATTTGAAGTTCGTAGGCCCACGTAACCAACCTGTTTGGGCCTAATCTAAATCAAGCCCACACACTGGTGAATCCTTATTTCATTGTAGCCTAACACTAATTAGTTCATGCATGTGCCCACAAGTACAACCCAGTTGAACCATGTGACCCATTGTTCCTAGCCAATCTAAATGAAACTGTTGGATTTGTAGTTCTTGACCCATTGCACTTGGATGCATGCATGAGCCCATTTTCTAGACTCAATTGCTAATCCGTTTGCATACCATCATTAATAGGGACCCGCATCGATTCTCCTAGATATTTAGATTGAGGCAAATCAAGTCCATCATTTACTGTTGAAAGAGGCAAGTAGTCTTACCATGGTTCCTTAGCACTAAAGTTTTCTAGTCCTGTCTTAATTTAATTTAAAATGTGAAATTTTGCAAATTGTTGAAATAATCTTAATATTAGGATACTTTGATGCCTTTGACTTGTTTTGGAATACCATGATTATGATATACCTGATCTTTTTCCCTTTGGCATTATTGGGTTATAACAAGAACTGCTTGCGAAATATTGGTCTATTTGCCATTTGATGTAAATTGTGAAAATTGTGATAACATAAAGTTTGATTGTGATCTCAAACCTAACTTCTTTTTGTGATTGAAAAACTTCGAATTTGTCGTAATTGCTATTGTACTCTTTATAATTGTAAGGTATTCTCCAAAGTATGGGCAACACACCATAAAGACGCTCACACGTGAATTTTAACTCTTTTGGGTATGATATTAGGATTGGGACTCCTTTGTGTGATATTCCCTGTCTGCAACTAGGCCCATTTTGTTTTGGAGATTACCGGTATTCTCGGGCCTTGTGCCAACTTTGTATAGATATAAAACGATTTGTACCTTGCAAGTACCTTGTGCTTAGTTTTGGCTTAACTCTGACGAGCACACTTTGATATTTTGTTTACTACGAAGATGCCTGATGTCTTTTATTTGTTGATTTGATTATTTGCTCACTTATTTGGAACACCTGGAATTTCGGTCAAATTACATTCTTGCCATTTTCAAGATATTGCACTTACTTTACTTGATATACCTTGTATATACAAACAATGACTCTAAATTTGATTTTCTTGAATTGTTACATGTTTGCTAGGTTTTATGGTTCGTATTACTTATTGAGTTTTATTTACTATTGTTTTTCCCCCACCTATTTCAAAGTTGAACCGAAATCCAAGAAAACTTAGTTGGTTTTACAGAATCGGGACTGAGAGATGAGGTGCGAAAACTTCAGCCTTAGATTTGAGAATTGATTTAGGACTTTGTTAGAATTTGAGAAGTTTATGAGAGTCATCATCACTTTAGATTTATTTATTTATTTCAAGTGGATTGATTTCATTTGTTTAGCTTGAGATGTTAATCATAATATTTCATTTAGATTATTTAATAAAGTTTGAATTTTTTTTATTTAATTATTGTGGACCCATCATGTCTCATGATTTGAAGGTTATAGGGACATCGGATTGTGGGGCGTGACACTTTCATTGCGAGGATCTAATGCCTATAACCTATTTTTCAAAGGTCTACTGATTTGGAAGCTGGATTCATCATTCAAAGGGTTGTTTGGGAATCACCATAATCATAATTGTCGAAACTTCTTAGGACAGGCATCGGAAAATTTCATATCCAAGTTTATAGATTCATCAGCCGGGGTCACTTTTGAAATTCAAATTGCATAAAAATTAATCTCCATTCATGAACTTACCAACTATGTAAAATTTCACTCAAATTAGAATTTGGTCCGCTGTCAATTGTTAGCTTGTAAAATACTAAAATAAAAATGCAGAAAGCAAAGTGAAATTATATGTTTAATACCAGGTTGATCTGATAGTGAACCTAATTCTGGTGAGTAAAAGTTGCCCCTGGGCTAATATTGCGCAAGAAAATCAATGTTAATTTTAAGTAATTTAAATCTCTTCTACCATAAAAACAAAAAGATTTAATCTGAATCTCAAAAGTTAGGCCTCACTGCTGGATGTGCATGTAATGATATGAGACAAATGATATGAGAGAATCATGTTGTGTGTAGGTTCTAACCACGAGAATCTGTGAGAACAATAGCCTTCATGACTATAGAGCTGGGACTTGGGGCCCGTACCACCGTTTTTCCTTTATCTACTTGTGTAGCCATTTACCAACTTATGTAACCATTTACCATCTTCACAGACACGTATATGAGGTTTCTCTTTACTGTGTACTTATGCAATTTTATAGTTGTGTTTTCAATAATTTGTATTTTTTTCACTATGCCACCCAACATGTGTACTTATGCAATTTTATAGTTGTGTTTTTGATAATTTGTATTTTTTTCACAATGCCACCTAACATTTGTGTGAACGAGAGGCTAAAAATGGCCAAACGTGATCTGTGCATAAGTATGCAGGGGGGTTGAGGCTCCTAACCCTCGAATGAGAACGAGTTCTTGGCGAAGTTCAAACTCTTCCTAATTTGGTAAGAACCAAACCTTTTACCACTAAGATAATCTGCAATCCTTATGCATAAGTATATCATTTACATACATAAATGAGTGCAAATAAGTGAATCCTTTAAGAGCAAAGCATCATATTTAAACTCAAACACATAACCCAAAAGTGAAATTATAGGTAGAGAACTTTTCTTCTTTCAGTTTAGCTAGACAAGGGAGAGAGAAATAACAAAACTGAAAAACACTAATTGGCCTTTCCAAAGAAAATTCAAGATTAAGGTCCAATAAGGAAACGTACCCCCACCAACCCAGATGCAATCACTGATGTGTATATTTGCTTTGATTCCTGTCCAAGTCCAAGGCCAAACCTAGGCGTATGCACACCACAGCCGCATGTTTCCAAAAATTTTAAAAACTAGCTTTAATATTTTTTTATTTTAACATTTAATATATTCAATCCACCATTGCTTGCACCATTCAAATGAAAACCATGCTGCCGCTATTATTCACGTCATGAATCATCTGTGAAATGATAGTCAGTTCAACTCCATTAAATAATTAAACACTGTTCTACCAATAAAATAAAAAAATAAAAATTACTTTCCACACGCCAGCTTTATCATTGTGATTTATGTGGTACTTAATCCTTCCACTAGAAGAACGTCGAGTAAACTTTTGCTCTTTTCCAGGAAAGTGTGAACGAAAACGAAACATTTGCCCTGTATACTGTCGACCATTTTGCTGTTAGCCTATCACTCATCCATTTAATGATTGGATTTTGAACACTTTGAAGTCCAAACCATCAAATTAAATATTACCTCTTATAATTGTAAATTGCACACCTGTCTTACCAAGTTATGTGTGTTATGGGAGATATGAGATCATGACCACTTAAAAAAAATTCACTCTCACTACCACTTGCACTGCTAAGTGTTTTGATTTTGATATCACCTGTTGCACATACATGAATCATAAAATCAACCTGTTGTGCACACACATGAATCACAAGATCAACATGAAGCAACCACATACAAAAAGAGATAGAGATTTACGTTGTTCACCCAAATAAGGTTACGTCCAAGAGCACAAATACAATCATCTTCACTATCATAAGTAAAGCATACAGAGACTCTCATTCTCTCACATCGTCTCTCCTACGTGATGTGGGAACACCACGGGCAAGAAAGCTCTCACTTTTCTTCAGTGCAAGGTCTAGGGTTACAGACTATACACATATATAATCTCCGCTTTCTTGGCCACCAAGAAAGCCTCCGTACAATTACCAAAACACCCTTGACCTTAAAACAGTCCCTGGCTAACCCATTGGACTCATCCGAGTAAACCGGAATACAAGACATAAACCCAACACTCAGGCCTCGTATGACCATGTATGTACCCCTTAAGAAATAATCATATGGCTAAGTTGGTTTGAGTCTTGAGTTTGCTCCCGAAGATTTTAAGTTCGACTCCCACCTCTCGCATTATTATAGTACTATGTGTGCGGCCATGTATGTACCTCTTAAAAAATAATTCTTGTTCGTTAAAATTGGAAAACCCCGGATCAGAAGCCAAATGGCGAGACATCTTAGGTCATAAAAAAATACTAAGGCCTCGTAAAAAACGTAGGCAGACCTTCCATGGGCAGACTCAAAATTTTCATTTGGGTGGTGTAGGAGATGATCAAGTGAAGAAGTTAAATAGTAAAATAAAAAAAATTTAAAATATATTATATAAGGGGGCTTCTCCAATGCACCCCACCAACGTGTTTACCGCCCCCACCCTTCCAATTCTATATAAGCAATACAAACCAACTCATGGTTGCATCTCACTTCCTAACGCTAGGCAGTTAACATGGATTCTGGAAAGAAGGTTGTAGAAAATGTGTCGGATTGGCTCCGGGTCTTCGACGACGGATCCGTCGATCGTTCTGGGACCAGGCCCAAAGAAGTTGAGTTCTTAACAAACCCAGTGCCCCCATCAGGGGACCAATTCGTTGATGGGGTTGCAACCCGAGATGTCCTCATTGACCCCACATCATCGCTCTCCGTCCGAATTTATCTACCGGAAAAGCAATCCGACGACCCAAAGCTCCCCATTCTCCTCCACTTCCACGGGGGCGGCTTCTGCATGAGCCGAGCGAGCTGGTACATGTACTACCAGTTCTACACCCGGCTCGTCAAGTCGACTCAGGCTATCTGTGTATCCGTTGAGATGCGGCTGGCTCCTGAGCACCGGCTACCGGCTGCAGTTGGTGACTGCTACTCTGCCCTTCTGTGGCTCGGCTCCCTCGCTCGAGGCGAGCTGGCTGAGTCATGGCTTGGAGCCAATTCAGACTTTAGTCGGATCTTCCTAATCGGGGACTCGTCGGGTGGGAATCTCGTGCAAGCGGTAGCCGCACGTGCGGGATCCGAGGAGCGGGCCCCGCTAAGGTTGGCTGGAGCGGTGTCCATACATCCCGCGTTTGTTCGGGCTGAGCGGAGCGGGTCCGAGTTGCGGGTCGAGTTCGAGACTCCCTTCCTGACGTTGGATATGTTGGACAAGTTCATGGCCCTGGCGCTGCCACCTGGCAGCACTAAGGACCATCCGATCACGTGCCCGATGGGACCAGAGGCCCCACCACTTGCTGATCTACGGCTGCCGCCTTTTCTGGTTGTGGTGGCAGAGAAAGATCTGTTGAGGGACAGGGAGCTAGAGTACATAGAAGAGATGAAGAAGGCCGGGAAAGATGTTGAGGTGGCAGATCATCAGGGGGTGGGCCACTGCTTCTACCTCAACAAGATTGCAATTGACATGGACCCCATCACAGCCGTTCAAACGGAGTCACTAATATCCACTATCACGGACTTTGTGAGCAGGCACTAAAGTGAGGTTCTGTTATGAGTTATGATTAAGTTTCACCTCGAATCTGCTCTCTCTCTCTCTCTCTCTCTCTCTCTCTCTCTCTCTCTCTCTCTCTCTCTCTCTCTCTCCTGGGGTCCTGGGGTGGAGCATTTCCTGGCTTGTTAGAGAACTACGAGATATTGTCAATCTCAGGGGAAGGTTGCATGGAACGGTTTAGGTAGCTATATAGTGTGACATCGAGGAGTCCTCAAATCTTTTTTGCATTTGAAAATAAGAAACGATTCCATGCTTCTGATAACGATGATAGCTAATATAAGATTTCTTTTCCAAAATGAGTGGATCCCAACTTTTGCTTAATCTAAACTGCTTCATATGATCACATGATGCTAAGCCATTATGTTTTTTATATACCAACTTCAGTGCGTTCTAAGTCTGATATGTGATGAGTAGGTTAAGATCAAATAAAGGGAATGTTTTGAGTCCTAGTAAATGCAGTGGTCGGCATTCATGAGTCTAAATGACCCAATTAAGTACTTCTCCATCCTACCAATGTATTAGAGGTACGTGTCGAGGTGAGCCCATCTTCCTTTCCATAGGAACGGTCAGTGATCAATCTCCTATTATTTCTTTGATGACAAGGGATGTTTGTGTGCATGTGCTTGCATGGGTGAGTGACAATTAATTATTTTGTTCTTTGAGACAACTAATTACATGTGGACATGGTCACAATCTATCAGATTTTAGCAGAGTCCAATCTTCTATGGGAATCTATAATTCCATGAACCCTGCCGGTTATTATTGTTGTCATAAAATGACGACAGTATTTATTATACTAGGCCAAATGAAGTTGGCCCCAGCTTAGACCTTCTATATAATCGGGCCTGGAACTTAAGCAGATTCGATGTATGTCCCAAGCTCAGCTCTTGTAATTTGATAGCAGGGTCAAGCCCGGTCCTGATAACTTGACTAAGCTCTATTGCTTTTTGCCAAATATAGCTTAATTATCTATTTTATTGAAACCATCCCTTTTGGTGACAACTGATTAGCTTAGAGGATCATCCCATGTGACTTTTGGGTCTAACTCTTCCTACAGCATAATGGGCAGGAGAAGGTTAAGATGACAAACAGATAAGAAACATAAATGCTATGAGATTGTGCTTACTCTTAAGCAGTGAAAGTGCAAGGGGGCCCAAACAGGTGTGTGGGCATTGAAATAAAAGCTAACCGTGGGGTTTATATTAAATTTGCTTGACTTTCAAGCTTACCTTAGGCCCAACGACATGCAGATCTCTGTTTCAATGTTTGACGGGTTACAAGTTAAAACACCAAACATACCAGGCCATGCCACCGACTCGAATGATTGTAGCTGGATGCAAAAGGCTGGGCCTAGACCTGAAGTCGCCCCTCGCATGTGCGCTGTCCCATACTCAACTCTATGCCTCGATCCATGACAAGCTTATGACACCAAACCCAGCCCACGTCAAGTATAGATCAGGTCAGGATTTATATTTTTTATAATATACACATTTCTAGTGCACGACTCAACCTCAGAAGCCACTGCTTTTACTTTTGTAAAATGTCTGCCACCAATTGAGGTGCACGAGGATTGTCATCATAACTTATGACTTGATAAGTAAATTAGCTATAAATGAAGGAGAAATGCTACACTTACTCCCTTTACTTCCTGGAATAGTTACAAAAAATATTAGGGAGTAATTGGAGGAGTAAATGAGAGTGTAAGTGTAGCATTGCTCTAAATAAAGAAGGGAAGGGCGAGTCAGTAGCAGCCAAAACCCAACTCGCCCAAAAATTGGCTCAGAGTCAAAATCTTAAAGTCCATTTTGTCCCGAACTCAACAAACCCACTAGAAACCATAAACCTTGTGCATGATTCCAATAGAAACAGAAAATGTTGTATTTCAAATAAAGTTCGGACGTAGATTTGGGTCTAACATACTGTTACCGAGTATTTTCGGACCAGAATCCGGGTCAATACATATTCAAACCCAAGGACCCAAATGCATGTCCAAGTCCTACTGCTTCCCTAGAATAAATTCACCTATAAACTTATAAATTGAATTTGATGATCATTGCCTCTTTTCATAACAGTCCAAACCCAAGTCCTCTGGGTCTGAATTTGGTTCTTATCTCTGCTTTCCTTTTGAAAGATGTAATCCAATCTGCTTTTCTTTTAAAAGGCCATCTGAATCAAGGTCCACCAATATCTCAGACATAGCTGTCCATGTCTTTTATCTTTTTCAGCACTTTTCACTGCTATATTAAGAAGAAAAGGATCCTCTTAAAGGGTTCCCACAAGACCGTGTAGAAAGGTCTTTAGTCAGAGTCATCATGGTAGGCTGCCAAAATATCCTGATTCACAAGAGTTGCTGGTGGAATTACTGTATTCCCTGGAAGTGGCTGACACGCAATGTAGCATATTCTCTTCCAATCACTATTAAAGGTGGGGGAGGAAAGACTAACCAAGTCATTGTGGCCTCTTCACCTCGCTAACAAACTCCTCAGATTCTAAGGAGTGGTTACTGTGTTAGCCATGTTCTCTGCAAACAAGGCCGTGGTGGAGGATGTATCGGGCTGGCTTCGGGTGTTCGACGATGGCTCTGTGGACCGCTCATGGACCGGACCCAATGAAGTCCAGTTCTTAACGACCCCAGTTGCCCCCTCCGGCGGTGAATTCGTCGATGGGGTTGCGACTCGAGACGTAGTCATCGACCCAGAATCCAAACTCTCGGTCCGAATCTACCTACCCGACAAGCAACCCGAGGACGACCCAAAACTCCCTGTCGTCCTCCACTTTCATGGGGGCGGCTTTTGCATCACACGAGCCAACTGGTACATGTACTACCTATTCTACACCCGGCTGGTCAAGTCGGCCCGAGCCATATGTGTCTCGGTTGAGATGCGGCTGGCGCCCGAGCATCGGCTCCCTGCGGCTATTGATGACTGCTATGCGGTACTTCTTTGGCTCCGGTCTCTGGCTCGAGCCGAGCTGACCGAACCATGGCTTGGACCGAATGCAGATTTTAGTCGGGTATTTCTAGCGGGTGACTCGACCGGGGGGACCACTGTGCACCATGTGTCCGCACGTGCGGGTTCAGAAGAGTGGAGCCCACTACGGTTGGCCGGGGGTGTACTCTTACATCCCGGTTTTCATCGCACCGAGTTGAGCCGGTCCGAGATGGAGGCCCAGTTTGAGACGCCCTTCCTGACATTGGATATGATCAACCGGTTCATGGCCCTAGCATTGCCACTTGGTAGCACCAAGGACCATCCGATTATGAATCCGATGGGGCCCACGGCCCCTCCTCTCACTGATCTGCGGCTGCCACCTTTTTTGGTTGTGGTGGCAGAGAAGGATCTGCTTCATGACAGAGAGCTGGAGTATGTTGATGAGATGAAGAAGGCTGGGAAGGATGTGGAGCTGATGGTGAACCGGGGGGTGGGCCACTGCTTCTACCTTAACAAGGTAGCTATTGACTCGGACCCGGTCGCTGCCACCCAGACCGAATTGCTGATTGAGTCCATCTCGGTCTTCATTAGGAACCATTAAAAGGGTGAGCATTAAAGGATTCCCCAACATTTCCCGAGGCATCTTCCATCACTAGGGATCCCAATCCCCTTAAAACTAGGTAAAAAAAAAAAAAAAATGGGTGGGCACTGTGCACTAGAGTGTGACATAAAAGACCCCTTTGTATGAGAAAAAGTACTGAAACTGCTTGCGTGTACTGGCTAATGTTACGGACCTCTTTCTTTGTTCTGTCTTACGATTTTGAGCTTTGATGTTAGGACCGATGGATTTATATAAATAGGGGTTTGAATGTGTGCATGTGAAGTACATTTCCTGTCATGTTATCTTCCCTCCTGCTTTATTAGTTGATTTTCCTCTTCAAAGTAAACATGTTGGAGGAACTATACTTCTTAGCCATTGTCTGTATCTTAGCTCGCGTTCAAGTTTCCAATGCGGATGTAATAATAATGATAAAAAAAAATTTTCCATAGAAATCTAAGCATTTAAACAGATCATTAAGGCATGACTATGTAATGCTTAAATTTGATACTTCATTGAAGATTCATTTCCAAAGCAACCAATAGTGCTCTACAAGTGGATTAAGGATGTGCTCAAATCATTTACTCAATTCATAGTCTGCTAACTTGTGAATTGTAGCTAGAAATTGTTTACATGTAGTTTTCTTTTTAATCCTAATTAATTAGGGTATCATCTATAAAGCATGGGTACCGGTACTAATACCGATATGGATATAGTACAGATATATCGATACGGTAAAATTTAAAAAAAACATTATATAGGTATAGCTGGAGTACATCTATTTAAAATTTTATTTTTTAAAATTTAAATAATGCACTATGCTAATAATTAAAATAGATTAGAATCTTTAAATGCAAATATATCCATCTTGTACCCATCTTATACTCACAGATATATCCATAAAGTTAAAATGTACCAGCTACATTTAATTGTACCCGATACATTTTTTACTATACCCGTAGCCATACCTGTAACTGATATATACCAGGTATAGACACGTGAACATCTTAGAAGTACCCGTGCTTCATAGGTATCATAGATAGATCTCATTATATAGTATAAAAATGAGTGTTTAACCTTTTTATTGCTAAATCACCCATATTCTCTAGGTTTGGCCATGTCATTTTCCTCATTGTCACAAGCCATTTCCTCTATAAATGAGGTTAACTGTGTGCCCTCTTTCTAAAATAAAACTTCTCATTGACATTTAACAAGATGTCAGCTTGACACAATCCTGCCGGTGAGAGGGTATGTGATGTGGATTAGGATGTATAGAGGCTTTGGACAGAGCACTTTTTTATGATTTATCGTACACCCATATATGTATACATGCTGCAGTCGGCTACGGGTATTCGGCCGACAATGATGCATTGATAAAAGTTCTTTGGTAGCTTCTCTCATCGTCATCTCTATAGTTTTTCTCTTCCTCTCCATAGTCATGTAAGATTCTTACGTTGGGAGTGAAACCTCTGGGTCATTTGACCCTATAGACCTTTTTTTTTTGTCCCATGCATAAAAGGGGGAATTTCACAGCAGTCGAATTACACTTCTACTACTGTCTATGGGCTTCTGTGATACCCGTGACTGCATTAGTGCACACAAGTATAGTGGATGGTGACTTAAGGCTGACAAAAACTGAAATATGTCATCAACGGCCACAGTTCCACAGGTAGTAGTGCTTCCACTGGATTTACACATTTATTTATCACAAGGGCATCTTGCCACTTCCTTTCACCTCTTCCTAAAAGTAGAGTCTTCATTCTCACCAGTACTTGGTCGTCCCATTAAACACGTGAAATGGGACGGCATATGACCTCTGGTCTCTTGATAATGACACCATTGACCATCTTTCAAGAGGGGTGCAACCGGGTCGGGTGCGCTCACCCAACCTGGGTTATATGGGACAATTAGACCGCAGTTCAAAATTTTTGGGTCATGGTTCGGCTTATCTTAAGTGATAGAATGTAAATTCACACTTTGTTGGTTCTGATGAGGCTCATCATTATAGTACTCATGCTTTTCAACTCCTATAATGGCCAGTATTTTTAATTTATAAGAGAGAGAAGATATTGGATCTAAGATTTCTATTGGCCAATATTTAAGTCTATTTGCAAACTTGATATTGGGTTACAACGACTTGGTTCACGGTCGAACCCATATTCTAAATTCTAACTGATTGACAATTGAATGTTGAACCAAAATCAAGGAAATCATTTGATATGACGTGGTACTCCAATCTAACCCTGCTTCAAACCCAGCCCAACTACATATAGCTGGAACCAGAGCTTGACCATTGGCCATTACAGTCGCACCTTCAAGTTGAATTCAATCCCAAACTAACCTAACTGACAACCAGTAATTTTCATCTTCATCTTCATCTCAAATCCAAACGCGCCTACTCTGAGCCATTACCTTTGATTGGCTAAATAATCTCAATGAGGTAGTCAATGTATTGTGTATAGACAGGACTAAATCCTATATATATATATATATATATGTTTTCCTAGGCAATTCCCTTCCCAATGGAGTCTTAATTATATTAGAATTTAAATTCCTTTTAGCATAAGAAACTCTATTAGATTTGCAATTTTCCCTAAACACCAAAGATTACTTCATAGGGAAACTTACCAATAAAGGAGTCTTAATGGATAGAGATTTTCTAAAGTGGGGGACCCATATAGGCATGTGGTCATCGGTCACACTTAATCCCAATATTTCAAAAATATAATCTATACCTGACCCCAGTCAATCCAAACTTTGAAAAAACAAGTTTGGGTGGGTCAAACCGACTCAAACGTGCCAGAATTTAAAAAAAAATTACAAAAGCAAGGACGAATGAGGTTCACACTTCACCGGCCATGAGACAGGAACAGGAAGCATTTGATAAATTGCAATCAACTTTTTTTTTTTTTTTTTGTGAAAAGTCTAAAAGCCCGTACAAGAAAAGTCTTCCTCTTTTGAACCAACGTGCATTCCGATACAAGAAAAGTCTTCAGATCCCACACAATGAGAAATAAAAGGATAAAAGCCCAATCGTCTCGGTGGTGGAGAAAAGTTGGCCTCGTAAGACCAGAATGGGAGACTAATGCGGATTTTCCAAACAGACGCATGAGCTTTAAGAAGGGATTGTTTCTTCTAAAGCCTCTTTAGAACATGTTTCAAAGGCTTCTCTATTTTCTTGGGGTTGAGGTCCACATGCCCACCAACCTCAATGAGTTTTTTTTTTATGGTAGAAGAGAACTTCATTTAACAGAACAAAAGAAATAAGAACAACACAACAACAACAACTAAATGATCAGCCACCGGATGGGAGCGTCTTACTCAAATCGCCCCGCTGGCCAAACCAACTTCATAGCTAAGAGGTGGGCCACCTCGTTAACCTCTGTAGGAATGTAATTGAAATAAATAGGCCCATTTGGCATCGTACCCATGTTGTTTCTCTGTTGAGATTAAGTTGTGCAGGGAGTATGTTACGCATAACTTGTTTGGCAATATTATGTTAAACTACTCTACTGAGAATATCTTGTACTAAAGTTATTTGGAAACATTATAAGCTTTTTGGCTAAGGAACAAAGCAAGAGAATCATTCCATTTACAATGTGAAACCCACCTTAAACATTACGTGGTACCCACCTTAAAAATTTTAAACATAGTGCCTACATTCATATGATTTACAATATGGGCTCATACTCATAGAATTTACAATATTGGTCCACCTTTTTACGATTGTAACCATGTGATCCACCTTTAGGAATTACAAAATAGAGCCATATTTAATAATTGTAGACATGGGTCCCACTTTTAGAAACGTGGTGCTCACTTTAACAAATTAGATTATGATACCCACATTCAAAGAATTTACACTTTAGTCCCACTTTTATAGGAATTATAACGTGAGTCCATCTTTTATGCTCGTGACCATATGATCCACCTTTGAATTATAAAGTGGGGCCACTTTCGAGATTGTGAACATAGGGCCTACATTTAGGATGAATGGCATGATTTGGAGTTTTTAGAAGATAGGAGATAAACAGAAAACATGTGTGTCTACAGTAGTTTCTTAAAAAAATTTTCAAAAGGATTGGAAGTGATTCTCAGGGTTGCAGTAGACTAGTTCCTGCAATATAAGCCAGATCCTTTATTTTATATGGCAAACTTATTTTCTCAAATCCTATTGAAGACAATTTAGTATCCGATGATTGGATTCTGTAGCCAGAGAGCTCTTTCTGATGTGGGTAAATTCATATCGAGGCGCACTAGTTAGACCAGTTTAGTTGTCACTAACCATTCAACAACCATGAATATTTTGGAGTCAGGTCAATTTCACAAGTAGATTTGAACTCAGCAACTAAGATTACAGGTAAACATTTACTCCAAAAAAAATTACTAAGACTACAGATTTTAGAGACTTCATCAACTAAACAATCTAATATTGAAAAAGAAGAAAACTATAGGGACCTGGCACTACTACTTTCCCAAGAGGGACCGGGCACTACTTTCCCAAGCTAAACCAAACAAATTTGGGAGGGTGGCATACCCATATCTGGAACTAAAGATTACCACAGAAGCAAGTTTTTCCTATGTTTTCTCTCCACGAAAACTTCAATTGACGGGAGATCCATTCCATGCCTTGACAGTAAAAGAGAGATGAATCGGCTGAAAAACTTACTGAGAAGAGGATTTTTCTGACCTTGCCAAGGACTCTGCCTTGTGCTCACTGCCAGCAGTAACAACAAAAAATGCTCCTACCTGGTAGTCAAAAGGACGAGAGAAGCCAAGTGGCAACAAAATAAAAAAATATAAGGATCTTCCTAATGGTGGTGAGTTTGGGACACCAAGAAAGCACTGAATTGCATTAGAATGGTTGGTTTCTACCATCAGCATTTTTTCTGCCATAACTATTGGCAACTGCATTTTTGCTGGTACCAGAAAAACAAGCAATATATTCATTTGGGCAAACAGGGATCTTGAACGACTGTGATTTTTGACACACATAAGTGAACATTGAGTTTACCTGACAGTAGTTAAGAACTGCACGCTGTTGCAGATGAGCATTGCTACAAACAATAGAACCTTTTACAAGACATCCATCCTCAATAGCGACATGGTTCATCACAACAGAATTCTCAATCTGTATATAAAACCAAAAATACAATTTCAACTGCTAAAAGGTAAAAGAATAACCTGATTATTATGCATTCTAGCTATAGGTATATGCAAAATAATTATTAGTAGACAGAACCTGCTGACTGTACATGCAGGCTCACCTTTGGTGATCCAAACCATTCATATGTTGGCCCTAGCATGGATGTCTCAAAAGTACCCACCATTGAACAGCTTAGATAACCAAAAGTCGACCCAAAACAGTATCATTGTTGGTAAAAATAAAAATAAAAATCAACTCCCTCCCTTTGAGCGGCTTCACATTATATAAACCCAAGCACATTTATAGTATTTTTAGGATCAGTAGATGCACACTGCACAAGTAGAGGCATGTTTAGGTGTTGCCACGCCCCTTTATATCATGGGGCTCCTATGGGAATAAACAATACCCCAAAAATCTAATAAATGGGGGCAATTGTAATGTATAGACCAAGAAAACTCAATAAGCAAGGAACCTATCCACATCCTACAGTTGAGGATCTTAAAATCTGCATTACAGAGGATGAACACTGGGCAAAGAAACTCAAAATATTATACATGGACCTTGCAGCAAGACAGTATACATCACATTATATGGTTTACTCAACCCGAGCACATTATAATTAAACTTATCGAAGGATTTAGCTCAAAATAGAACGGAATGGAGAAACAGAATTCATGTAGCCGACCCCAACATGGTTGGGATAAGGCTTTGATGGTGATGATGACGACTCAACCCAAGCATAGTATAGTATTTTGGCACCGGCTTATGCACACTCATCTCATTATGGAATAAGTGAGAGTATATCACATCATATGGTCTACCCAAATGAAGCAAACTTAGAGTTAGGACCAATATATGCATGCTATACAAATGGAGGCACATTTAGGTGATCCATACCACTTGATTGGGTTTCTATGGGAATAAACAATACCTCAAATATCTCACTGACAGTGCAGTTGTGACCTATCGACCAAGAAACAAAAGGAACAAGGATTCTATGCACATCTTTTGATTGGGGATCCAAAAGTACATCTGCATTACAACAGATGTACATTGGCCAAAGAAACTCAAACCAGAGTACATGAACTTGCAGCATGACAGCCATTTCAGTTTTCACCTTGCTATGATAAAAAAAAAAAAAAACTAAATGTCAACATTCAATAAATAAATACAGACACATACATGTATGTATGTATGTATACTGTCGGAATATTACCTTCACATTGGAACCTATTCTGCAATGCCGGCCAATGGCAGATCGTTTCACACTACATTTGTCACCCAGCTGTGAACCTTCTCCAAGCATGCAGTGTGGCCCCACCTAAATCATCAAGAACTTGATGAATAAATACAGGATATGAAGCTAAGTGACACTAAAAGGGATATCAGTAGGTTTTTTAATTACAATGTTCAAAAAACCTCAAATCATCAACTCAGACCAAGGCTGAATTTACTTGGGTTGGCCAGATTCTGTATAAAAGGACTATAATGAAACCAAAAAACCCCACTGAAGGAGTGGAGAGCAAACAAACAAAAAGGATAAGGACCAAAGCCCCCAAAAAGCGGGCAGCAGCCCCAAAAGAAAAAACAGAATAACAAAAAGACTTTAGGGCAGAAGGCCTAAACTCCTTCTTTAGGAAGACTAACGGCAAATGTGGATGCCCAATGTCTAATTTTTGGGTTGGCAAGATTCTGAGATTAACTTTCCTTGAATTAACCAGGTTTTTAGTCCAAACCTTTGCTTTAAAAGAAGTGGCCAATTCAGCCTAGTTTCTTTATGACGTGTTGTTTCATCATTTTATCCAAGTAAAACATAGCTTTTAAAACATTGGCTTCTGACTTGACCCCAAGTGTAGATATATGTTAAATAGTGCCATCATAATAACCAAAGCCTTGGTTGCGATTAAACTACATAAAATACAGATCAATTTATAGAAAGAAACAAATGAATCATTAGTTGGAGAATGAAAAGAGATACTAGATTGTATAGATGAGAAAATGGCAAGTAGAAAAAAAAAATGAAGATGATCAAAATTCAAGTATAAAGCAAAGTAGCCCAAAACTATGGTGTTTGCCAAGGATATGGAACACTAGATGATGTTCTTAACCAGCTGAGCTACAATCAGTTAAAAACAATTAGTTCTAGGGCATTTATCTCCACAGTTTGGTTTTCTTCTAGGAAATTTCATAGGTACAGTGCTTAATCCAACATGAGCAATTAATCACTTCCTACAGAACTAAAGAGAATATGGCCTTGTATCTCTTTAGTCTTTACAGAAGATAATAGGCAAAACTAACTTCCAAACAAACATGCATCCAACAAAGACGTGATGCTAAACATGGGAGCCTGAAAAATGGAACACAATGACATGTGCACAAAACTTGGATATGTACACGTTGAACTGGGTGTTAGACAAAGATACGGTGTGTCCAACACAGGTATATCAAGAAGCTGACAGGACCCAGTAATCGATGACATCTTTACAGATTAACCATGGATGCCCAGACTTTGGAGTCATTTTGGCAACCCTAGAAGTGTTCAGTCTTTACACAAGGAGAAAGAGAAACACTTGCACAGATTCACAATACTGAGAAGGAAAGAGAGAATTTTCATTGAATTATTAAAGAAGAGATTTTGTAGAAGATGGGAAGACACTCCTGCCTATTACATATCTTAGATAGGATTTCCTTTTATCCATGAGATGATTACATGTCAAGCTATTTACACTGAATAATTAATCATCAAAGCCTAATCTTATCCATCCAACAGTCTACAATGAAAGTTTTACTTCCTATATTCCAGGCTGTCAGCCCAAAATCTAATATTCATTTCTAGCTGCTTTATTCCAAGTCTAGTTGCCTTTTCTCCAAGCTCCTTAATAGTTGTACTTGTACATAAATGATCAGCATAAAGAAGTTCCATTGGAACTGCAGGGATTATCATTATGGGAATTTAGTTCATGAATACATGTGACATGGATCAATGTATCTATGGGGATATTTAATAATTTGAGAAACATCTGCTTAAAAAAAATTTCTGAGAAGCTAGATTGTAGTTAAAAAGGAATACAGGGATAATTCATACAGCAGTATCATTACATGCCAAGAAAACAGAAAAGGGAAGATAACCTGAAAAGACAAAAGGTGGAAGCAGATCCAGACCCAAATAAACCTAAACAGACACCGCTACTAACCAAAAAAAAAAAAAAGGGAAAAAGAAAAGACACAACTAAGTTGCAAGGGGTTAAAAAGATAAATTACAATTTCATGCAATATGTATGTCAAAATGTACCTAATAAAGCTTATGATGCTAGAACATACGTTATCTTCATGGAGCACACTTGTCACAAAGAATAATACAGAAGAAACAAAATGCTACAGTAAGGCTTACGGTAGTTTTCAATCCAAGTTCTGCAGATGGATGAATGAAATTGTTTTGAGCTGAGAAAGGATATCCAGACAGGTGACTTGCTTCCCCTATTACCTACATGTGAGATTCGGTGTCAGTTTGCCACTTTGACCAATTAAATTAACAAAGGTTCAGCAAATGAAGTGGCATACCAACAACCAATATATGCAAACAGCTGGGCACACTAATATATTAAACAAGTACAGTGATTGCAGGTACTCACATCTCGATTGATGTCACTGAAAGCTTGGATCGAATTTAAGCGTGCACAGTACTTGCTTGGGCTGGCAATATAAGCACAACATTTATGTGTTCTTATTTGAGCAGATCTTGAACCATTAGGACCCAAAGCAAAGAGCTCATGAAAGCTAGTAGTGGAATGAGTTAAGTGCTGAGAGATCCACGCTTGATTGTTTTGTGAAGCAACTTTCCCCTCCAAACCTTCTTCCATGTGGGATACACCATTGGTTACTGGCTCAGACCTCTTAAGTAAGAAAAATAAAAGAACAATAATAAGATAAAATCTTTTTTATAAAGAAATAAGATAATATCTTTTACAGCAGTAGATAATAATGGCGATGAAAACTGATTTGAGGGCCTGCAGTAGGAAGCCAATAACAGAACATCTGTAAACAAATTAACAGAATGTGAATAGTGGCATCCTTAGGAAACAACTGATGCAAACTGAACTGCAAGATTAGTAGCCCCAACATGCATGCAGATTCCCCACAATTCTTTCAGCTGGGGGATCCTAACCTTTTGATCAGTGGCTTACTAAATGAATGTGATAGGAAAAATAATAATAAAAAAACAGTGCAGATATTGAAAAGTATGAATGGACAGTATGCTTCCAATTTTGAAGGGCTTCTAGAGCATCCACAACGCACCATGGAATCCACTACAAAGACTGGATGCATATGCAGTAATTCTTCAATAATCAAGGAGAAACTTTACTAAATAATTGAGCTCCACTAACCATCTGGGATCTCACAAGATATGGTACTACGTCCTGCTTTAAGCTACAAAATGAAGTCTGCTGATCCAAGACCTCTAGTAGAACAGACCTAACAGATTATAATAACAAACACACTTAACATTCCATTCGCAAGTTTTAGAGGCAAAGAGAATAAATCGAAAATGAAAGAAAATTCTCAAACCTCTTAAATGCATATAGATGAGCATCCATGAGATCAGATCGAATTTCCATCTAGATAAACAACATGAGAAAGAAAAAGGTCAGTCCAAGCTAACATGTCAAACCAATTAACTGAAATAAATTTTATGACATACAAACAATACGAAAGCATACAAAACATGTCAAAACTGGAGGTTTAAACCGAATAATATTTATTGATTGAAAACAGATTAATATGTTTAATAAATATAATCACCCAACAAGTTTTTTTTTCATTTTTCATTTTTCTTTTTTCATTTTTTTTTTGCTCATATTACACGTTAATAAATAATTAATGTTTGGAAAAGGGAGCAGATGTCCATGATGAAGTCTTTTGTCCTTCTTTTTTTTTTTTTGCAAAATCATTTGGTGCTAATTGGTCAAACAAGAAAGCAATTACATGATATAAAGGCTTTCGGAATGACTTATGAGAACTAATAAAACAAGGACAATATCTGGAATACAGTGTTGGATAATTTGCTTGGTATGATCCACAATACCACAATTTATGATGCACTGATACTTCAACATGGGGCAACGTATCATGTCGTATGGTATCCAATACTTCACTTTCCACGTATAAAATCCCTGTCCTTACCATGTCTATGGCGTGTCCTTGCCGTATCCATGCCACATTTGGGCATCATTGACCACAATAGTTTTAGATGAAACAGATAGATAAATGTGGCAGCAAAGACAATATCCGAAATATAAGTGTCGAAAATTTGCTTGGTATGACCCATACTACCACAATAGTTCCAGATGGAAGAGATATGTAAAAGGCAGCCAGATTAGAGAGAGCACTCCTCGTCTACAGTCTACCATCAGTCTGCAAGAGTCATTTGGTCACACTTATGTCTTCCCTATTTGGAGTCCCATGGGTGATGCTGTGATGACCCGAATTTTTTATTTTTAATTAAAATTAATCCCAACCTTTGATTTGATCCGTGTTGGGCCCTACATGCATTTGTATTATTCAAAATTTGGGATTATCTGTGAGACTATGTTTTGTTAGAATTTGGCATATTTAGGAGTCTGGCTCAACCAAGATATTCAATTTGATTAGGCTTCTTGATGTCAATCCCATCTCAACTCCATCTTGAAATTAGTGCTCAATTCTATCTTGTATTCTAGAGTTCCACTCAAAAATTATTCTCTTTGGCTAACTTAGTATAGGACTCTTATTTCCTTGGAGACTCTCCCTTCTTTTCCTATAAAAGGATACAATCCCTCTCCCTTCTAGATGCATTCGAATACTCTCTCCTCTCTCTTAGAAGTGCTCTATTTTGGTAAGTCTCCTCTCTTCTTTATCTTTCTTTCTTTTCAAGTTACTATAGTTGTTAATCCCCTTGTTACCGTACACATGAGGCCTGGCTCTTCATTGGATTAGAATTCATCATCTTCATCTCCATCATGCATGCACGTCACCGGGCCACTCTGTGCACCAACCACCATTACCCAGCCACCTATCCGGGCATCATCCTCATCACCCAGAAGCCACCTTTCGGCCAGGACAGGAACTCATTGCAATCTTCTTCTTTTCCTATTTTATGCTTTTCTTCTCCTCTGTCTTCTTCCTCTCCCCCCTCTGTTTCTTCTTCGATTGGTCTCCTCTTTCTTGCTCTCTCTTCTTTCTTTTTCTGCGCTTGTTGTTTGTTCCTTTTCCTTCTTGCACTTCTCCTCGGTTTCACTTCTTCCTTGTTTCCTTCCATTGCAACCCAGCAGAGGAACCCGCTCCTTCTTTTTCTTGTTTCAGTTTCTCCACTGTTCATCGTCTTCTTCATTTTCCCCTTTTGATTTCGTCTGATTTTCTCTCTTGCTCTCTTTACATTCTTCTCTGTTTCTTCTTCTTTCCTTCCTTCTTTGGTTTGATTTTCCTCTTCCCTATCACCGTGCCCACCTCTGCAACAGGGAAGAACCCATCTTCATCTTCGTTCCTGTTCTTTTGTCTTCTCTCCCTGACTTCTCTTCGTTGCTTCTTCCTTGGCCTTCTCCTTCTTTTGTTTTCCTTCTTTTTTGGTTTCCGTTTTCTTCCACTTCTTCCTCACGGTTGCTCTGTCACTTCCTCTTCTTTCTTTCGTTCCTTCTTTCTTTCTCCCTTCTTTCTTCTGTTTCTCTTCATCCGATCTTTCTCACTCTCCCTCTCTTGTTCCCACTCTTCCTCGGTTTCTCTTCTTTCCCACTGATTCCCTCTCCACCGTTTTTCCTTTCCTTCCTTCCGTTCTGTTCCTTCTTTTTTCTTCTGTTTCCGTTTCTTTCTTCTTCATTCTGTTTCTGTTTTCCTCCTCTCTCTTGATTCTTGACTGCAAACAAACTTCACCCATCTTCTTCATCTTGTTTCCGTTTCTGCCCTCTGATTCTCTCCTCCCTGCTTTGTTCTTTCCTCTGCTCACCACTGAACTCAGCACAAGAACCCACTGCCATCTCCTTCTTCTTCCTGTTTCATGCTTTTCTTCTCTGTCTTCTTCTTTTCTCTGTTTCCCGTTTTCTTCTCCTTCTCCTGTTTTCTTTCCCCCTGTTCCTGAACCGACCTCAACCTATCTTTCTCTTTCCTCTTCATCTTTTCTTCCTGTTTCCTCTGATATCTCCCTTCACTTCTTGTTCCGTTTACTCTGCCTCCCCTGTTCGTTTCTTCCTTCTTGTTTTCTCTTTTTCCCCCTCGTTGTTTCTTCCTTTTCCTGTTTTCTTTCTCTTTCTTCTCCTTCCTTGCTGGTTTTCTTTTCTTTTCTGCTCATCTTCTTTACTTCTGTTCCTCCTTTCCTTCCCTTGCTTCCTCTGTGCTTCTCTGAAACTGAACCAGTGCAGTTCTTCTCCTCTCTGTTTCCTGTTTTTGCTTCTTCCACTGTTCCTCCTCGCAGCCATCTTTGTGATTATTTTCTCTGTTTCCCTTTTCTTCTTCTTCTTTGTCGGTTGCTGACTTCAACCCCCTTTAATGAGTAGGCATGAGTTCGTTGAAAAACCCCTCCCCAGTCTTGTCTTTGTGCTCACCTTCTTCAATTCAACAATGCAAGCCTGACGCATTGTGTATATTGTTTATATATATATATATATATATATATTGCTCCGCAGTTATGGCCGTTGAGTTACTTGGTTGATTTAAGAACTAATCACCCCACACAACTCTGGTACTAATGTTATACCTTCGCCAACCCATTTAGCCTATATGCATGCATGATCCATACTTCTTTATTTCAATCGGGGCCCACTTGCTTGAATTTGGCCCGGCCCAAGCCAACATGTGTCATATTTGACCCATACCCAAGCCTGACCCAGGTCAACTAATTGGTGCATAAACCCGAACCTTTGGACCTCATTGCTAATTTAATTGTAAAATATAATTATCAGGAACCCACTCGGAGACACTTAGACATCCAGATCCAGGTCAGATCCATTGATCACTGTCGATCCAGGCAAGTAGTCTTACCATGATTCCTTAGCCATAGAGTTTTCAAGCCTTGTTTCTTTTTAATTTAATTATGTGAGATTGTGAGCTATTGAAATAATCCTAGATTCTTAGGATATTTTGTTACCTTTGATTTGTTGATCATCAGATTTGATATTTTCGTATTAATATTATCGTGCTATCATTTGATTTGTTTCGGATTTACTTATTGTTAGATTTGATATTGATCTTTGGACACTATTTTGTCATGAATAAAATTTCTCAGTAAATTATTGATACTTGATTGAGAAGGTTGGATTTGTTCAAAGATTTGATGATGTATGACTTGATTTGTGTTTCCAACCTGATCTTCGCTTGTAAATTGAAAATTCGTGGATTATTGGAATTTGTTGCTCATACACCTTTGACCTCAAGGCATTCTCTAAAGTATGGGCAACGCACCGTGGGGACGCTCACACGCGGATTTTAGCCCCTTTTGGGTATGACATTGGGATTGGAACCCCTTTGTGCGATATTTCTAGTCTGCAGCTAGCCCACTTTGTTTTGGAGATTTCCGGATTCTCAGGCTTTATGCCACTTTGGATATGAAATGGCTTGTACCTAGCGGGTACCTTGTGCTTGGCTCAGGCTTAACTCTGGCGAGCACACTTTGTTATTTTATTTACTGCGGTGATGCCTTATCTTAGTTTGGTTTAGTCTGTTGCTCTTAATTTGTGATATTTTGATTGGATTATCTTGGTTATTTCCTCATCTTGTGAAATTCGATTTTTGTGTCAATTTGTATTTGATCTACTCTCATTAGCCTACTTTGTCACCCTTGAGATAGCTATATTCCGCTTTTGTTAATTTATTCGAAACCAGGGCTCCAGATTTGATTTCTTTGACTGTACCTGTTTTGCTAGGTTTTATGGTTTGCATTACTTGTTGAGTTTTACTCATACATGTTTTTTTTTACCCCACAGGTCTCGAGGTTGAGCCAGAACCCGAGGAAACCTAGCTTACCTTGCGGGAATCGGGATTGTGAGAAGAGCTACGAAATTATATTAAATTTCAGTAGATTTGATTTAGGATTGATTATGGAATATTTATTTTATGTTTTTGAGAATTACTCTTATTTTGAACTTTTCAGTGGATTGGTTTAGGATATTGATTATGTAAGATCATTTGAATTATGTTAATAAAATTTAGAAACTATTCCATTTATCTGTTGTGGACCCATCATGCCTAGGGATTTGAGTGTCCCAAGGATCTCAGATCTCGGGCCGTGATAGATGCCCATCTCAGTAAAAGGTCTATCGGAAAGCTAGCTATGAACTAGTAAGAGGCATTTGCTGTAAAATGGTCTGGTGTTTTCTGTGCTATGGCGATTTGGCTTGAACCAATATGAGAATCTTTCAAGGTACATCTGCATTGCCTCGTGATGTTGCTATAAAAGGAGCAATGAATGCTGTCAAGGCGGTGGCTCAGTTGGTTTGAGACTTGGGTTTGCTCCCCAAGGCCTCAAGTTCAACTCCCGCCCTTACGTTATCTGGGTACTATGCGTGCGGCCATGTATGTACCCCCTATGGAATAGTCCTTACTCGTCAGAATTGGATAAGCCCCGGGCCAGAGGCCAAAGCTCCAAAAGCTGAGCTGGCGAGGGATACCCTAGGTCATAAAAAAAAATAAAAGAAGCAATAAATGATGATCAAGCATATCTGAGGTTTCTTTATCCGAAGAGTTTGTCAATTATTCTACAAATGACTCTCCATGTTTTTTTAAGCTTGTATCCTCTGTATTAGTTCGAACTTGGGCCATCTGTAGGCATTGCATTTTTCTGTAAAATATTAAGCATTGTATTTTTCTTACTCTAATGAATTAACATGTTAACCATCTAAAAAACAAAAAGCACAGTGATTGTGCAAAGCAACTAAAATCCTCAACTTGCAAAAGACTATTCAAACTCCTTAATCATGTTTTTTTATTCACTTAGATTCAGATTCCTCCATCACCAAGATATTTATCTTGACAGTTGTCATTACACAGTGGTGGATTGAGGGTAACAATTGAAAATATGGTTACTACGTTTCAAGTAAAACATATAAAGGTTCCCACAAGGAATTGCCAAGAAACTACAAGCCCGCAGTACTGGCCCATTCAAAGTATTGAAAAGGTTGGGTCCTAATGCATATGTCTTAGACCTTCCACTTGATATGGGTATTAGTGCTACCTTCAATGTGGAGGACCTTGTTCCTTTTAGGGGTCCCACAACATCTCCACCCAACCCAGCTTCTACCCCTTCACCCAACTATGTGGACCACTTTTTTGAGCCAACTTCTTTCCAAAATCGTTTCCCACAACCAACCCCACCTCCTCCTCCCAAAGCTCAAAGGTAGGATATTGTGGAAGATATATTAGATGATCAGTTGGTCTCCACCAAACAAGGGGGCATCCAGAAATTCCTTGTCAAATGGCAAGACAGACCGCCACATGACAGCACATGAATCACGCGAGATGAGTTGCAGCGCCTCACGCCTGACATCCTTGAGCGCTATGATAGTTTTATCTCACCAGAGTTACGATTTCCCCAGCCGAGGGGAATTGATGGGGACATCAGATCTAATCCCTCTCGTTCTTACAAGGTATATCAAAGACGAAGGCGACGGACAGTGGATCATGCTTTAATTTGGATGGATGAACACAACCCAGGTTTTGATCATGAAGAAATTGCAAATCCACCATTGATCCATCATAGTGAAGACATCCGACGACTAGATTTTGCAGAATCTCATTGAGAAGGCCCCTTGTGTGCAATTGTTTTGAAGGCCCCACATTGGGAAGTGCCACATGAGAGGAACTAAAAGAGTTTTAAAGTTTGGAGGGGCCCAAGTAATTAAAAGAGTTCTAGAATAGGAAAGGGACCCATGTTTTTTAATTATATATGTAATAAAAGTGGGGTCCGCAACTTAAAGCACATAGGGAAGTGCCTTGGGATTCGTGCGCACATCCCATGCGCACGAAACCCAAGGGAATTGACGCACATTGTTTCTTATATTTTATTTTATTTTTTTTTTGTTTCCTTAGTTGGATGATGTCTCTTTAGGGTTATATTAAAGACCTCTCTCTTGTACTCTTATGCTTATGCTATGTTATGAGAAAATATTGAATGAAAAGAGAAGTTCTTCTTCTTCCTTGAGCCTCTTGAGTCCACCTTTCTCTTGAGATCTCTTCCAACGCATCCGGATCGGAGTTTGGTGAGAGCCCAATAAAGGTATCAATATCTCTTTCACTTTTCTTCTTTCCAAGAGCACTTTTGGTTACTACCACTTAGATCTAGAGCCATCCTGGTATTGTCATCAGATCTAAACTACCCGGATCTAAACCCTACAGATCTAGAATCCCCTGGTTACCAAACTTCAGATCTGAATCATAAACCATCCTAGATCTGAAACTTATTTCCGATTTGAACTTTTGTTAGACCTAGATCTCTTCTAGATCGGAAAATACTAGATCTGAATTTTGTCATCATAGATCTTCCCTTCAGACCATTGCCAAAACATTGGATGTGTATTACTGGCCCTAAGCAATCTAGAAGCTCTATCTTTCATTAAGATCCTACTATTTTATATACCAAGAAAGGGCTTACTGCAGGATCTGTGAGATCACTTTGGACCGTGGATTTATTATTTATGATTGATTTACTTAAATTGCTTATGACTGAATTTTAATTGTTAAATCAAATCTAATCTTTTGATATTAGACTAGATCTCATACTGTCCTGCATCAACTTGCTTTGGGTTAGCTTATTACTAGATGGATTAACATGAAAGATAGGCTCAAAAGCAATTTTCAAACTTCTGATTATATAGATACACTTCACCAAGAGTATTTTAGCCCCCAGCAAGAGTATTTTAGTCCCCGGCAAGGTAATCTATCGGTGGAAGAATACGCAAACAAGTTCCACAAATATATTGTTTACTGGAACTTTAAGTCAAACGACTGTCTGACTATTACTAGATATTGAGATGACAGCATTTTGATATCAAACGGAAGGTAGCAATGTTTAAATATACCAAAGTTGATGAAGTCTTCAATAAAGTCCAAAAAGCCCAACATGAAATCCGGTTGCAAAGATGCAACGCTTTTCAAGCCAAGGAGTCTTCCATCAAGAGAGGCTCTAAAACTACCTATAATCGGAATCAAGAGCAAGGTTATCAGACACCTCCTCAAAGGCCAACCTAGTAAGCGCCTCCGTGCACACAACAAGCTAATTAGCAAAAAAAGGCTATTCCACAACAAAATCAACAGATGCCACAAAATCAGAATGATAATTGTGCTCATAGAAGAATAGATAAAAGAGAAATTGTCTGTCATGCCTGCAAGCAACGGGGACATTATGCAAATGAATGTCCACATAGAAATTTATAAACTACCAATGAGCCTAATAGTGATCACCAATATAATGAGCATAAAGACACGGAGTAGTTCAACACAGACCCTCGCTATGAAAATAAAGAAGATCAACTACATGATACATAACCCGATGATGGCACTCCACTGCTTTTTCTTGAGCACCGTTTGCTAGTAGCTTATTCAAAGGAGGAAGATGATGATAGAATGATGCTTCTATTTTCCAGTCCCAAGTCGATTGCAAAGGTAAATCATGTAATATTATTATTGAAGGTGGCAGTGCAATGAATGTTATCTCCTAGAAAGCGATTGAAAAGCTCCAACAATCCACTGAGAAGCATCCACAACCTTATAAAATTGCATGGGTCGATAATTTTTCCATTCTTATTAATCAACAATACTTGGTTCCTTTCAGGATTGGCAAATATGAAGACACTATTTGATGTGACGTCATTCCAATGAACGTTACACATTATGTTTGGATGAACATGGCTAAAGAAACTTAAGGTCATCACTAATCACGAGCACAAAACTTAGACTTTTAATTGGAATGGGTGCAAAATCAGGTTACTTTCTTTGCCAACTCAACCTTGTTCACCTACATCCGATGTATCCCCTACACTTCCTATCTTGACTATGCAAAGGTTTGAAGAAGAAAGTCATGTATGCTTTGGTTACTAAACAAGTTACAGAAGACACTCCCACCACATCCATTCCATAGGAAATGAAACCATTACTGCAAAAATTTGCTGATTTAGTTCCTGACGAATTACCAAAGGAACTACCCTCGTTAAGGGACAGTCAACATGCCCTTGATCTTATATTAGGAGGTTCATTACCAAATTTACTTGCCTACAGGATAGGTCCTACGGAGCATGCTGAGTTAAAAAGACAGGTTAATGATCTGCTTCAAAAAAGATATATTAGGGAAAGCCTCAATTCCTATGGAGTACTTGCACTTCTCACTTAAAAAAAGACGAAAGCTGGCATATATGAGTGGATAGCCATGTGTATCAACAAAATCACGGCAAAGTATCGCTTCCATATTTCCCGTTTGGATGATATGCTAGATATATTGACTAGTGCATGCATTATTACTAAAATTGATCTGCGATGTGGTTATTATCAAATCCATATAAGGCAGGGTGATGAATGAAAAATTGCATTTAAGATAAAAGATGGTCATTATGAATGGTTGGTTATGCCATTTGGATTAACCAATGCTCTTAGTAATTTTATGCAGGTCATTACGCAATTATTGCAACCTTATAATGGCAAATTTGTTGTCGTTTATTTCAACAATATTTTAATTTATAGCAAAACAAAAGAAGCTTATATGCAGCATTTGGATAAAATTTGTCAACTCCTTGGTCGGGAGCATTTCTATACTAATCTCAAGAAGTGAACTTTCATGAGTGACCGTAATTTTCTTTGGATATGTATCTACGCAAGGAATTAAAATGGATCCTAAAAAGGTGAAGGCAATTCTTGATTGGCCCATTCCTATTACCATTATGAAGTACTAAGTTTTCATGACATTGCAACTTTCTACAAAAGATTCACAGAAAACTTCAAGAATATCATGGCTCCTATGATTGAATGCAAAAAGAAAGGTTAATTTATGAGGACCAATGCAACCACCAAAGTTTTTGATAAGATCAAGTGAAAGATTACAAATGCATCACGTCTGCAAATTCCAAATTTTGACGAGGTCTTCAAAATTGCCTGTGATGCCTCAAATGTAGGCATTAGGGGTGTTTTTAGCCAAAAAGGACATCCAATTGCATTCTTTAGCAAGAAACTTTTGGATGCAAAGCGAAAGTATTCTACTTATGATCTGGAATTCTATATCGTTGTACTAACATTACGTCACTGGAGGCATCATTTGATTGGCAAAGAATTCGTACTCTATTCTGATAAGGATGCTTTGCAACATCTACACTCACAATGGAAGATCAATGCCAACAGATTAAATGGAGAGCTTATATACAGGAATTCAATTTCAGCATTCGACATAAAGCAAGAAAATATTACTCGATAGTTGATGCATTAAGTTGGCGAAAGCATCTTTTGACATCCATGTCTATTAATGTGCCAAGTTTTGAACAGATCAAGCAAGATTATGTTGTTCAAAAGTTACATGCTAGATGTTGTAATGGACATCTGGGATGCAACAAAACACTTGCTCTTGTCAATGACATATATTATTGGCCCCGCATGAAGACCAATATTGTTCACATTTACGAGAGATGTTGGACATGCCATCTAGCCAAAGGGAACAAGAAGAATACTGAACTTTATCAGCCTTTACCTATTCCTCATACTCCTTTGGAAGACATTAGTATGGATTCTGTGCTAAGTGTGCCCACAACTTCTAGAAAGGTTGATTCAATCTTTGTTGTCATTGATTGCTCCTCAAAAATGGCACACTTTCCATTTACTGCATTTGATGATGCTTATAAAGTGGCTAAATTATTTTTCAAGGAAATTGTTCGACTACATGGCCTTCCAAAGACTATTGTTTCTGATCAAGATACAAAATTTATTATAAGTTATTTTTGAAAAACTTTATGGATGATGTCTGATACCAAGCTTAACTTCTCCACAGGTTACCACCCTTAAATTGATGGCCAAACAGAAGTGGTAAATAGAAGTTTTGGATGGTTATTACGATGCCTTATTCGTAATCGCATCACAAATTGGGATCAAGTGCTACCTATGGCTGAATCTGAGCACAATAATTCAGTTAACTGATCAACTGGCAATTCACCATTTGAAATTACAACAGGAATTCATCCACGACTACCTGTTGATCTAGTGCCTCTGCCAATTAATGAAAGAATACATGTAGATGCTGAAAGTTTCTTTCAACAAATGCAATAAGTTCACTAAGAGGTATGCCGACATATATCAGCTAGCAACAATGTCTATAAGAAGCAAGCTAACAAGCATCAGCAATTTATTGAATTTGCTGAAGGAGATATGGTCATGGTCTATATCCGTCCAAAAAGGCTAGCTCCAAGAGCTAACAAAAAGTTGCAGACTCACAATACAAGTCCATACAAAATTCTATATGTTCTAAATATACCCTTCGACTCAGCTGTCAATCCTACTTTTAATATATAGGGCAGTGTTTTAAAAAGCGCGCGCGCAAGGCGCAGCGAGGCGCAACTAGTGCGCCTCGCCCCATGTGAGGCGAGGCGACTTCAGTGAGACGCGCATTAAGCGCACGAGGCGCGCGCCTTGGGCTTAGGCGAGAGGCGAGTGAGGCGTGGGCTTCTTTTTGTTAGGCAAGATCTTGAAATAGAAAAAGAAAAACAGAAGGGTGTAAATGTTGTAAATTTTATTAGGCAAGGACTTGAAATAAAATAAGAAAAATAGAAGGGTATATATGTAAAATTTGTAAACTATAAAAGGCATCGATGCCCTTAATCCTAATCCAGTTCTGCCGCAACGAAAAAAAGGGGGAGTGAGCAGTTGGGGGGAAAAGGGGAAACAGAAGAAGAAGAAAGAAGAAGCAGCGGCAGCTCCCACGTCCGGTGAAGGATCACGTCCGGCGAAGGATAACGGCCGGCAGTCCACGTCGAAGCTGCATACCACGTCCGGCAAGGTATGTGTTGTTTTTTTTTTTTTCTGCATCCCATGTCTGGCTGTTTTCTTCTTTTTCTTTTTTGTGTTTTATTTTCTGTAGTTTTTTTTCGCTACTGCTGTTTTTTTCTATTTGCTTTTCTGTTTTTTTTTTCATGCCTTTTTGCTGCCGCCTTTTCTTTTGCTTTTTTGCTGCATTTTTTTTCCGCTTTTTTTTTTGTTTCTGCCCTTTTTTTTTTTTGCTGCCTGCAATCTGCTGTTGCTATCTACTTGGCTTTTTTTTTTTTTTTTGCTGTCTGCTGTTACTATTTGCTTGTTTTTTTTTTCCTGCTATCTATTGCTGCTGCTATCTGCTTGTGTTTTCTTTTTCTGCAGCCCACGTCCAGCTTGTTCTTCTTTGCATTTTCCTTTCTTTCTTTCTTTCTGTCGCCCACGAACTCTTTTTTTTCTTTTCGCTGCTGCTGCCCAGTCCTCTTTTCTATCTGTTGCTGTTGCTGCTCCTTTTTTTTTTTTCCTGTTTCTGCTTCTATCTGTTACTGGCTTGCTGCTGCTGCATTTTTTTTTTTGCTTCTGCTTCTATCTGTTACTGCTATCTGCTTTTTTCTTTTTTTATGGCTGTCTGCTATCTGCTGCTACTGTTTTTTTTTTTTTCTGTTTTGGCTGCTATCTGTTACTGCTGCTGCTGCTGCAATCTGCTTGTTTATTTTGCTGTTTGCTATCCAGCTGTTGTTGCTATCTGCATTTTTCTTCCTGTTTTGCATGTTTTTTGTTGCTGTCATTTCTATTTTTGCAGTTTTTTTTTTTTTGCTACTGTTTGTTTGTTTTTACTGCTGCTGCTCTTTGTTTTTTTGCTACTGCTGCTACTGTTTGTTTTCTCATCTCTGGATTTCTGTTTTGCATGAATATTCATTTGGTGTTGATAATGTATTTGTCTGTGTATATTGACTACCATGTTGGTTATTGCCTTTTTGGTATCAAAATATGTCTGCTGGGCTGGATTAATTGTTTATCCCTTCAGATTTCTATTTCTGCCATGCTATTTTTAATTTTTTTTTTCAATTGTATGTTCTATATAGATGTCAGCCGAAGGTAGTAGTAAAAAGGACCCAGCATGGCAATATGCACACTTGGAAAATCCACAGAACAATAATAGGTTCAAATGCAATTTTTGTGGCAAAATATCGAATGGAGGTGTTTTTCGGGTCAAGCAACATCTTGCAGGGGGTTATAGGAATATCACTGCTTGTCCAAAATGCCCACCTGAAGTTAGAGAAGAGATTAAAGAATACATGGCAAAGAAAAAGACAGAAAAAGAACAAATGAATATGTTGCCCCATTTTGATGAGTTGGCTAATGAGTTGGAAGATTATGAAGATGATGTTGTAGAGGTCAATGAACGTGGCAAAAGACCTTTGGCGAGTCAAGTTTCTAAAAATTCAAGTAATCTTTCCACTGCCTCCAAACCTAAAAAGCCAAAGCAAAAAGGGCCCATTGATGTATTCTTCACTCCCAATCCGGATGATGTAGTGCAAAATAAAAAAGCCCAAGGAAAGCAGACAAGAATTGATCAAAATGACCCATATAGAAAAGAATTAAGAGATCGGGCATGTCAAAGATTTGCAAGGTGGGTATATGATGCTGGATTCCTTTGAATGTTGTTAATTATGACAATTTTGGACCAATGATTGAAGCTATAGGGCAATATGGTCCTGGTATGAAACCACCCACTTACCATGAAATGCGAGTTCCTCTTCTTAAAAAAGAGTTAATGCATACAAATAATTTGATGAAGGATCACAGGGAGGAATGCGTGAAGAATGGATGTTCTATAATGGTTGATGGGTGGACTGATAAGAAAGGGAGGACATTGCTTAACTTTTTAGTGAATTGTCCTAGAGGAACCATGTTTGTGGAGTCCATTGACGCTTCTAGCTACTCCAAGGATGCAGAAAAACTGTTTCAACTAATAGACAAGTTTGTGGAGCGCATTGGAGAAACTAATGTGGTCCAGATTGTCACTGACAGTGCTGCAGCTAATGTCTTGGCGGGTAAGAAACTAAGGATCTTCTTTCTTGAGAAAAAAAATTATTAGTTATCTAAAACTCTTTTTTTTTCTCTTTCTTGGTTTGGCTCTAACAGGAAAGTATTTGGAGTCAAAGTATAAAAACTTGTATTGGACGCCATGTGCTGCCCATTGCTTGGATTTGATGTTGGAAGACATTTTTAAGATACCAACTTTCAAGAGAACATTTGAAAGGGGTATTGCGGTACATGGATTCATTTATAATCGCCCAGGTTTGCTAAATATGATGAGGCAATTTACACAATTGAAAGATTTAGTCAAGCCTGCAAAAACTCGATTTGCAACTGCTTTTCTCACTTTAGCAAGAATTCATCAACAAAAGAACAACTTGAGGAAGATGTTCACTTCAGAGAGATGGACAACCAGCAAATGGGCAAAGGAGCAGCTGGGTAAAAGGGCTGCACAAATTATGTTAATGCCTTCGTTTTGGAATAGTGTTGTCTATGCCCTTAAGGTCTCGGGTCCTCTTCTTTGTGTTCTTAGATTAGTTGATGGCGAGAAAAGGCCTCCCATGGGATACATTTATGAGGCTATGGATAGGGCTAAAGAAGCAATTGCAAATGCTTTTGGTGGAAAGGAAGAAAGATATAATAATATCTTTCAAATTATTGATCGAAGATGGGATGTTCAATTGCATCGCCCTTTGCATGCAGCTGGGTATTTTTTGAACCCAGAGTTATTTTATTCAAATCCAAATGTTGAGCAAGATCATGAAGTCATGACTGGGTTGTATAATTGCATTGCAAGGCTGGTCCCAAATATTGACATACAAGATAAGATTGGTCAAGAGTTGTCTATGTATACAAAAGCTGAAGGTTTATTTGGGATTCCTATGGCAATTAGGCAAAGGAAGACAAGGTCACCAGGTAAACAATTTTATCACATAAGTTTATTCCATTATATTACAAAAGTAGCTTTTTAAAATTATTAGTCTATACTTGGTAAAATTTATGCTAATTACTTATAATTAACAGCTGATTGGTGGAGTGCATTTGGTTCCAAGACACTAAATTTGCAAAAATTTGCAATAAAAGTTCTTAGCCTGACATGTAGTTCATCTGGTTGTGAGCGGAATTGGAGTGTGTTTGAGCATGTGAGTATTTATCTCAAGTGCAGTGAATTCAAAATATTTTTAGTTTATAAATATAAATTTTAATAGCTTTTTTAATCGTTGCAGATTCATAGCAAGAAAAGAAATAGGTTGGATCAAAAACGTCTCAATGATTTGGTATTTGTTAAGTACAACAGAGCATTGAAACGTCGATATGATATGCGTGACATACTTGATCCCGTTTCTTTGAAGGATATTGATGAAAGCAATGAGTGGTTACTTGGGAGGATGGATAGAGAAGTGGATGAAGATGATGATTTTGTATTTGATGATGATATTTTGACATGGGGTGATGTTGCTACAGCTTCTGGAGTTGGAGAAAGTAGTCAAAGAACCAGAGCAACATCAACTTCAAGGGCAACACCAAGAGCTTCAAAATCTTCAAATGCTCTTCAATTGGTAGATGAGGAAGAGGCAGGTTCAGATGAAACTGACGAGGAAGATGTGGATGGATATAAATCCAATGATGAAGAAGAAGATTATGATTTGCTTGGTGTAGATGTTGAAGATGACTATTAAGTTCTCCTTAGAACCATATGTTTTGTTGGTTTGACTTCAGATTTTGGAGTTGTATTGACTTTTGATGCTGTTTTTGCACTAAATGATTGATGTTTTTATGACTTTTCGAATCTTCTCTAATATTCATTGCCTCTTTTGTGAATTAATTTCACCTTGCCAATGTTAATTTGAAATTATTTATCTATGACAAAATAACTATTTTTTTATCCATAATGTGCGCCTCGCTTCAAAGAAGCCCGCGCTTCGCCTTGCGCCTTGCGCTTAAGCCCCATGATACCTTTAGCGCCTCGATGTGCCTCGCGCCTTCAAAAACACTGATATAGGGTCTTACACTCTACCGTGGCCATGACAATGATGGTGATCCTGAAGAGCATATTATTGTCATACCTGCAAATCTCCCGCCTGCTAATGAGACTGTTGATGTGCTTGATGATCAAACTGTTTCTACTCGTTAGGGAGGTTATCAAAAGTTTCATGTTCGATGACAAAATCATCCTATTTCCAATGCTACATGGATCACTGCTACAAACTTCCAGTGACTAAATCTAAATCTATATGAGTGTTATCAAGAAATTAACTTGCCAGAGTCGAGTTTTTTCAAGCCGAGGAGAGTCAATACAAGCTAATCCAAGATCCAACTCAGATCACAGGCCCATAGACCTTGATGGGCCCCTGATCCATGATTTGCCCAATATCAGAGATCCCTATCCCTTACTTAGGTAGTTTCTAAATTAACAGATTTGTTTCCTAATTTCTATTTTATGTTGGATTATGATTAGATTTGCTTATTTTATTTTTAGCATGTTTTGATTATTAAGAAGCACTCCACCCTATATATAGACGAGTCCCCATTGTAATTGGACATGCTTATTCAATTAATAAATAGTTTTCTCAAAGTTTCTTTCCATATGGCATGTTCTGTGAGTTTTACTATTCCCTAGGGCTGAAATTCATCTTTGGATTCGACCAATCCCTTGGGAGGTTGGTCTACACATAGATCAAGGAGCTAGGCCTACGCGAAATCCAAGGCAGTAAATCTTGATAATTGATCAACCTAAACTCTTGATTGGATCGACAATCAAACACCTTATGGTCTACATATAGATCAAGGATCCAGGCCTATGCGAAATCCAAGGCAGTAAATCTCGATAATTTATCAACCTAAACTCTTGATTGGATTGACAATCAAACACCTTATCTTGAGGGTCGTCAAACAAAATATAGTAAGGTTGCTGGGTATTGCTTCATTTCTGCAATGAAAGTCTAGTCATCTATTTAATTGCATTCTAGTTGCTTCCAAATTGGGTTTTAGTGATTTTTCAATTGAGAATAGATTGATCTTAGTTAGTCTGGTCTGATCCAATTGCATCATATTGGCTGGCTCCTGATTTTATTTATGCCATAAGGATAGGTCCATAACAGCTGTAGGTTCCCCAACAAAAGCCCAGATTTTCATGTTATTTTCTCAAAAGGGATAAATAGGCAAAAAATATCAGTGGAATGGCACATAAAGTCACTGTTCATTTGGTCAATTAATGTTCTATCAATTGCTGCTGGTCCCAAGCCCGGGTAAAGGAGGAGGGTTGCGTTAGGTAGGTGACAGCCAGCGTAAAACTCTGTCACAACCCAAACATGAATTCTGAACAAATGTAGCCGACCCCAACATGGTTGGGATAAGGCTTTGATGATGATGATGATGAATGTTCTATCAATTGAAGCCATTCACAAAAAGAGAAAGATAAAATCCTACTCTACCTAATTGATATTAGAAACCTAAAAGACCTGCTAAACCAGTGGTTCCAAGTTCTAACACAGGAAACAAAACAACCTAAAAAAAAGACACTTCTACCCTAAAGGAAACAGAAGATTCCATGCAAAAAATGTGATTGGTGGAGATTTCATGACTCCAAGCTCTTCTTCTGATGAGCAATGCCATCCATGCATGCGCATCAAATAAGTCTTCCATGAGATGATGATGATGTAGAAATGCTAAAGTATCTTGGTGATATGTGCTTAAGTTATTACACAAGGATTTCTACAATTTTCTCGTGTTTTCCTTATTTATTCACGGTTTTATCTACTTTTCCTTATTTTCTAGATTACAAAATAAGGGAAGGGTGAGAAAGTTGGGAAGTTAGGTGAAAGGGGTTACATCTCAAGCCTCAATATTACAACATCCTCCCCAACATCAGCGCATGCACCAAACTCCTGCCCTCTCAAGCCCCTAAGAGACCTAGATAGATGTCTCACCTCACACACCTTATGCCCTCTTTTAAAATATTGAAAACAGTAACAACCCACAAGTTTCTGATGACAATGGCCACACAATTAAGCATAAACTCTGTTTAAGAAAATAGTATGTGCCTGTGTCTCTGTACATATCGGAATTACTGTAAGTAATTCTAAATCTCAATGTAACTAACTAACTAACTAACTAAATACATAAGCATTCCTTTATAGACAATCAACTTTGTCATCAACCGATACACATAGATCTATTAAAATTGTCAATAGTTTAAAAACAGGCACTTCAAGTTTATCCATTTCTGGAATTCGTTTGAGCCCACAGAAATTAGAAACTACATTAGGCCATATGTTGTTTTCTCCTTGCTTCCTACCTTAAAGTAATGTCAGCTGAGCCAGCAATATCCATGGAGAAGAAGAGGCAGAAAAAAGAGGGGAAACCCCACTTTATGTGATTATCTATATCCAACATGCACAGCAGAAAAGATGGCCACCTATGTCAAACATATTCAAATTACCAGAAATATGGGACTAAGTCCAAACGCTACATAAAGATTCTCCATGGGAACTGAAACCCAAACACCAATCATGTTTCTTACCTTGCCTACTGCTTGCATTATGCTCTTTTGAACACGGATATCTTTCTCAACCTCAGCCCCTGTTAAAGATTTATTCAGTTTCCATAATAAACAAGCCTAATATGCCAGATGCAAGAGAGCTTCTCAAAGCAAACCTGTTGCTAAAAGTAGTAAGAACTGTCTTTGAGGGTCCAGCCCTATAATATTGTGCCCCACCGGTTTTTTTGCCTTGTCTTTTCCCCCAGAAGATCCAGTTTCTGAAGGACCACTCACTGGAGCAGCACAAAGCAATGCAGTTACAACGGCACCGTGTCTCCTATGTGTGGCTGCTACAGCCCCAGGAGGCACATCACTAACAAGATCACCACTTACAACCTACAAAAAGATAAAAGCATAGGCAAAGAATAAATGCAATGGGAATTTGAATCCAGCACTTCTAGAGACAAAAAAAAATCATTTACCAATATGTCACTTGCAGAAAGGTGGTGGGACACAGCCCGAAGCGCTCCAGCAGTTCCAACATCCTCGGGGACTTCAGCTACCTAAAAAGAGTAAAGAGTGTTTATTTCCTCATGTCCAACTATAAAACCAACAAAACATCATTAGATAAATAGATAAACTGTTTTTCAGAATGTTGAAGTAAGTCAAAGTAACTCTAGGAATGACAAATCCATGAATCTGTCGCCAGCAACAATGGTTGTGGCACTGTCGATGTATGTTGTACACTGTCCGCTGTGGAGGAAAAAAAAAAAAAAAAAAGATCATCCGATGATGGATCGGTTCTGTTGTGTCTCACATATCTTTTACAGAAATATATAAAAGTCCTCTCTATATACAGCAATAATGGCGGCCATGGTGCCCCGATCCAGCAGGGGCACTCCATCAATATGGAAGGAATATGGATTCTACACATAAAAAAGCTAAGTATCGGAGACAATATATCGCCTATTTTAAACAATCGGGGTATCATAGTTTATGGCACGCTTACTGTCTTTCTCAAATTTTATTCCTGTTAAAACCTATTTATTCTAAAATTTCATTCTACTCTACATTCAACTGCTTCCATATGCTATCAGATTACCAAAAATTCCTACTGAAACTCGAAACTCCTTTATGCCACTCCAACCGGATCCTAGCAACTCCATAAAGCTACGTTTTTTCCGCGCATAGCAAAAATGGTTTCCAAGGGAGGATGATTGTCCATTGTTCTGTGTCAAAATTCTCAAAAGCATTCATTTTCCGCAATCTTGTAGAACACAGTTCAGATCCAGGAGGTAGAAGCCTACAATAGAAACTGAAACAAAATGCCTTGGAAACTACCTACAATCACAATTCAACTTGAAAAAACAAAACTTTCTTTCACAACCAAGACTACAAGTATATAGAGATAGAGAGAGAGAGAGAGAGAGAGAGAGAGAGAGAGAGAGGAACCTCGACGTTGAGGCGATGAACATAGGCGCTGGAAATCCAGCCACCAACACAAAGAGCAGCTTGCGCGCCTTCAACCACCTGCATGAACCATCAGACATCAAAGCCCTATAGAAGAAGAAATAGGTGTACAGATTGGGGGAAGAAAAGGGAAGAATACATACGACGATGAGATCTTTGAGATTGTTGGATTCCAAGAGCTCGAGAACGTATGAAAGAACGGGTCTGTTTGCTACTGGAAGCAGCGCCTTTGGTACATCCTGCATTTTGCATCAATCAATCGATCGATCGATCGAGTGAGAGAAATGATTAGAGAGATTTGGAAAAGGATTCAAAGGAGAAAGTTAGGTTTGGAGAAATTGAGAGATTTTGAGGGACAGACCCTGGAGACGAGAGGGAGGAGGTTTTTTGAAGTCCCGCCAGCGAGAACGACGACCTGGAAATCCATGCCGCGCACGCAAATCAAAAGCAATGGAAGGGAAGGGAACGGGAATTGTTGGAGTGAGATGAAGAAATAATGAGCCCGGAAGGGGGTTTGCACTGGGAAGGATGAACCGGGATAAGTTTAAATTTTAATTGGTTGGATCGGAAAAGTGTGCCTGAACCCACTTGGGGCCAATAGCAGTGATTAGGATAGGCTCGCCACGAACCCACCCTGATGATTATAGTCAACTCAAAACTGCAAGGTGAAACCTAGGTCGCATGTGAAAGCGTGGAGTTGTGACTTTGGTCATGGCCAACTCTAGACATGGAAAAGAGTAGTTTTAAAGGTTTTTATGTGCTGGCCAAGTGGTGATCTACTCCTTCCAAGGTCCACATCCAATGTCCAGCAGGGAAATTGGTCCCACCTTTAGGGTATGTTTGTGTATACACACCCTTTTTGCGAAAAGAGAAAATTACTGCATAAGCCAAAGTTCATAAAAATAAATTTCATGAAAAAATAGTTCTGCAAAAGTACAAAAATTCTTATTTGATGCATGCAAGTCTTGTTTCCTTGATTAATTAGTGTTAGTGTTGTTTTGTTTGGTTGTGGATTACTTAGTGAAAATTATTTTTTTTTATTTGGTGCAACATAAAAATAAAATAAAATGCAAATTCCTATGGCTCTTTATATATATTAAAACTCTAAGAATGAAAGTCTGTAAGGGGTGCTACATCAGCACCCTTTATTTTTCTTTTTTTTTAGAGGACCATGTCAGCATTTCCTATTTTCTCTCATTATCCTCAACTCCCCTCAATCTTAGAGATATTTATGATTTCCAATTTCAGTCAATCCATAAAATTTGATCAAGCTAATGGGTACATGATTTAAAGCTCTAAGAATGAAAACCTGTGATGAGTGCCACATCAGCACCTTTTATTTTTCTTTTTTCTTAAAGCGCCATGTCAGCATCCCCTACTTTCTTTCATTATCCTCAACTCCCCTCAATCTTAGAGATATTTATGATTTTCGATTTTAGTCAATCCATAAAATTTGAATAAACTAATGGGTACATGATTTATCACTATCTCAATATATACATTTTTTAAATTTCAAATCATCACTTGGTAATTATCTTGATCAGGCTTTTTGGCTCCAAAACCTTGGATTTGGACCTCGAGCGAGCTGGGGTGATCATCATCACTGTTTCTCAGCTTCTGCCCAATGCCCTTTCTTAGCTTCTTCTCAAGGTCTCCACTCTCCATGCCCGGTCCCTATTTCTCAGCTGCTGCCCAGGTTGCATTTGCTTAGGCCACTGCCCAGGTAAACCCTCATCTCATCTGCATTTCCTCAAGCTACTACCATCACTCATCTAGAACCATGGCATTTTCATCTGCCTTCGATCATCTTTATCTCCAGTCTCCACCGCTGGCTCTGCATTTGCATCTGCCATCGATCGCGTCTGGAACCCCTGCCATCACTTTCTCCCCTTTACCTGCCACTCGAGCTCATCATCCTTTCCTCTGATCTTCTTTTTCTTATTCTCCTTCTTCTTCCTTCTCTCGTCTTCTCCTTGTTACAACCCGAGCCCAAGAGATCGGGGGTTAGTAAAAGCCTAACCGATAACACACATACTCCCGTACCTATACACTTAGACCCAGTCTAAATGCACACACACAAGGGAAGATTCACATGTGCCATACATAATGTACGTGGAAGCTGTAGGTATCAAAACATAACACAAAAATTAGACAACAAGAATAAAATAATAATGTACCAAGATTACAGAGAAGTCAACGTTATACAAAATGAATCAAAAGATAAATATACAAATCATGATGGATCTAACGTGTCAAATCTCAAAATAAAGAAGGCCTATATGCAATGTGTCCATGCCGCTCTCCGATGGAGTAGCTACACCCACTCCTCTAGTCCGGATGAGATATCGGGGGCCTCCCTTAGAGTCTGTCGATCGACGAGGGGTCGATCTGGATATCTGAGCCTGCAACACCAAAGACAACTTATGAATACAACGATTCAGCAAAGTATAAGCAATAATAAGTGTACACTTATTGTATCTAATAGAATAAAGAACATGGTGTAAATCATAGCATATCAATTTCGTATGTTAGGCAGTTGTGCATTAAATAAAGCATGCCATTAGAATCAAGGTATACGTGCTGTGTACATAATTAGTTAGCTACTACATTTGCCATATGCTCCCAAAATAAGGATCTTATATCCGTGCTGAGAACACTACCAACCGGGCCAGGGTACGAATGGGTCTTGGGTTCCTGGGGTCCGGATTCCCTAAGACGTATCCTCACTGCATCAAGGCCATATAAATTACATCAAATTCACCCCATCGGGATCCTAAGGCTAAGGCTGAGCAGTGCTTGACCATGCAAAGTCAATCATGTGCTAAATCTTGAGTAGATCGTGCATATCGTGACAAGTATATCATACGTGCATACTCATGAACTTATAGCATACGTGTATACTTATGAATATATATCATACGTGCATACTCAAGAACATACGTGCATACCCAAGGTTCTAGAAACATAGCGACTAAACCACCAATTCAATGTTTAAACAAAAACTGATCAATCACGCTGAATGGTGGAGGTCAATGGCAGTCATGCGAGATGTCATGCAAATTAATCATTATCGATTTCAGATCATTTATTATCCAACTTTAATCTAGTTATCCAGTGTTTCTAACTGTGCATGATGATGTAGTTTTAAGTTATCCGATGCACTATTGCCTAGTGTTGCATTGCATCATAGGGTACACCGAAGTCCCGGACACCAACACTTATGGAGAGGTGCTAAACATCTAGATAACAAACATGAATAATTCGCAGCCTTCGAGATCATTCACGTCGTTTGATCATAATCCATTGGGCAAGTCAAGGTTACTTACATTCTAATTCAAGGGTCCTACAAGTCTCATTCATCCCTAACTTTCTTACTCATTACAGGTCTTACAGCTCAGCCGTGGGTGACCTTACGGCTTAACCGTAGAAGACTTCACGGCTTAGCCGTGGCTGGGCCGTATAAGGTCTAAAATTTGCTAATTCTCAGTTATTTTGAAATAACACCCTATATTGATCTACAACTGGGTCACGGCTGAGATACGGCTTAACCGTAGGACACTTTACGGCCCAGCCGTAGCACAATTTACAACTTAGCTATGACTGCACTGAGTCAATTTCCTGAATCTGTTACAGAAAACTGAAAATGCACCAAATTAACAAATACACATCTAAGAGAGGGAAATGAACACAAATTGAGCTGTAAACAAACTTTGTATGGAAGATCATGAGAATTATTCAAAATCAAGCATATATCAACATAGGTTCATACAAATTATGCTTATACTTGCCTCAATTGAGTTTTAATACACAAACAGTTGTCCTTGGGTTCAATTCACGTCCAAACACGATTCAAAGCTATCATGCATGAGAAAGAGAGAAAGAACTAGTGAGCACAGCCATGGAGAACGAGAAGAATAAAGGAAAGAAGAAAACCAACTCCCCCAAGCATACCTTGAGTCACACGAGGAAGAAGAGAAAACAAGCTACTCTAAGCCCCCCTTCTTATTTGGCTTAATCAAGGAGAAGCAAATGAAAAAAATCGAGAGAGAAGGAGACAGAGACGTTGACGTGAGAGAAGAGAAGAGAGTGTGAGAGATGAGTCGGTGCTCACCTTATATAAGATAAGGATAAAAAGGAAAATTACGATACAGTCCAAATGTTCATACGAATTGCAATTTAAGTCAAATAAGAGTCCAATAGAAACAAATGACATCTTATACGAATGACACCGTTACGGACATGAAAGAGCTCAATAAAAGACATGTATTGATGCCAAGATGATGCATGAACGACGATGTCTTATAAAATTAAAAATTATGAAAAAGGGCTTGGTCTACCTAAACCAGGTTAAACTCAACACAACTACCTATCCAAGACCCGCAACTAAACCAAAACAAAAGCAAAACACAATTAACAACTAATGCATCATTAATTAGTCGCTAAACAAGGTTAAGAGGGATCGAAGTGTTACACTCCTCCCTTCCTCTTATCATCTTTTCTCTTCCTCTCACTTTCTCTCCTTCACTTGTAACCCAAATTCATCATTCCCTTCTCTGAACTTCTTTTTATTCTCCTCTTTTTCTTCTCTGTGCTTCCTTCTTCTAATTTTTCTTCTACCCCTTGCCCTGGTAGAACTCAAGCAAGGTACATGCATCTCATTCCCTCCCTAACCTTCTCCTTCTTTCCCTTTGTCCATGGCAGAGCAGTTTCCACCAACCTTTAACGTCCTCTTCTTGTCGTTCTTCTCTCTTCTTCGTCTCTATTCTCTTTCCCTTTGTTCCATCTCTGCTAGCCCTTCTTCTTCTTCTTATTTCTCTCTTTCTTTTCATTCTTCTTTTCTATTCTTTTCATTTTTCTCCGTGGAAGAGGAATCATCCTTTTCTCTGATCTTCTTTTTCTTCTTGTCTTCTTCTTCTTTGTGCTTCCTTCTTCTTATTTTTCTTCTACACCTTGCCCTGGCAGAACTCAAGCAGGGCACCGGCATCTCATTCCCTCCCTGACCTTCCCCTTCCTTGTCACAACCCGAGCTCAGGAGTTCGGGGGTTAGCAAAAGCCTAACCAATAACACACGTACTCCCGTACCTGCACACTTAGACCCGGTCCAAATGTACACGTACAAGGGAAGATTCACACGTGCAACATGTACGCAGAAGCTGTATAGATCAAAACATTACAACACAATATGTAGGAACAGAATGGAAAACCAGAATTTACATACATCATATCTGACAGTGTTACAAAATGAGACAAAAATACTGTGTACAACTCATGAATGGATGTAGTCATGATAGATCTCAAAAGAATAAAGGCTCGTATACAAGATGAGGTCTTGACGCTCTCTGAAAAGAGGGATCACACCCACTCCTCTAGCCCGGATGGGGCCTCGAGGGTCTCTCCTGCAACCTGATTGATCGACGAGGGGTCGATCTAAATATCTGAGCCTGCAACACCAAGGACAAAGCATGAATACAACAATCCAGCAAGGTATAAACAATAACAAGATAACACATGCTGTTTCTAATCAAATTAAAGAACAGAAGTAAATCATAATATGTCAATGCCTGTAAACTAAGCAATCGTGCGAGAAATACAGCATGCTCCCGTGAATAAAAATTACTTACACTGTACATAACTAGTCGGCTACTACACATGCCAAATGCTCCCAAATGAGGGATCTTGTAAACATGATGAGAACACCATTGTCCGGGCCAGGGTACAATTGGGTCTCGGGTTTCCTGGGGTCCGGATTCCCCAAGACATGTCCTTATTGCAGCAAGGTCATATAACTATACCAAAGTCACCCCGTCGGGCTCTTAAGGCTAAGGCAGAGTAGTGCCTGACCATAGTGAATCAATCATGTGCTACACCTCGAGTCAACCATGCCAACAAGTATATCATACCTGCATAATCGTGATCAACATACTTGTATACTCAAGGTGTAAGAAACATATCAATTAACCCATCAAAGTGACGTGTAGACGAAATCACATAATCATGTTAAAGAATGGAGGTCAATGCTTGACATACAAGATGCAGTGCAATGAATCCATACCTAGTCAAGGGTACTTACAATCCAACCCTATGCTAGTTATCCAGTGTTTTTAACCATGCATGTTGATGTAGTTTTAAGGTCTCCGATGTATTATTGTCTAGTGTTGCATTCTACCTGAGAATACACCGAAATCCCTTAAACCAACACCCATGGGAAGGTGCTTAACTGTTGGATAACGAACATGAATGATTCGCAGCCCTCAAGATCATTCACGTAGTAGTCTCACAGTTCATTGGACAAGTCATGGTTACCTACCTTCTAGGTCCAAGGCCCTACCAAGTCGCCTTCCTTTGCTACCTTTTCACATGTACATTTCTCTCAGCTCCGCCGTAGGAGACCTTACAGCTTAGCCGCAGGTTCCTTACAGCTTAGCTGTAAGAGAGGGCACGACTTAGCCGTGTCCACCCCGTAGAAGAGATGCAGATTTGCATACTCTCAGTTATTTTTATGAACACCCTGTATTGATCTACGGCTGGATCACGATGGGGCTTGCGGCTTAGCCGTAGCGCAATTCACAGTTCAGCCGTGAATGCGCAGGGCCAATTTTCTGAGGTGATTACAGAATAACTGGAAACGAAGGAAAACAATGAAATCAGAAGAGAAGAATTGAGCTCAATGGGGCTGTAGACATACTATACATATAAGATTATGAAAATCATTTCAATCACACACATACCATGATGGGTTCATACAAGTTATGCTTATACTTGCCTCAATTCGATTCTAATACTCCACTTGTTGTCCTTAGGGCTCAAATCACTTCCAACCACAACCCACAGCTATCGTGCATGAAAAGAAAGAGAAAAAAAAACCCTCATGAGCATACTCATGGAGAACAAGAAAAGAATGGGAGAGAGAATACACAGCATGCTTACATTGACTCTCATTATTCCAAGCTCTCTCTTGTTGTTTGAATCAAAAGGAAAAGAGGACAATCGAGAGAGAGAGAGAGAGAGAGAGAGAGAGAGTCCATGACAAAGAGAGGAATTGAGAAGAGGAGAGAAGAGAATAGAGTCGATGAAGGGTTATATAAAATAAGGTTGAAGGAAAATTACAACCAAGTCCAATGATTAAGGCCATTTACAGTTCGAGTCAAATCCGGGTCAAACGGAACCATGCAACATCTTTTGCCATTAACACAGTTACAAAATTTAACGAGCTCAACAAAAGACACGTGTTGACACTAAGATGATGCATAAATGACGAGATCTTGAAAAAATGCAAATTACGAAAAAGGGATTGGTTTACCTAAACCAAGTCAAACTTAACCCAACTACCTATCCATGACCCACAATAAAACTAAAACAGGAATATAACATCATTAGCAATAGAAACAACATTAATTAGTCGCTAAACTGGATCAAGCTGGGTCGGGGTGTTACATTCCTTCCCTTTGTCTATGGCAAAACAATCTCCACCAACCTTCAACGTCCTCTTCTTCTCATTTTTCTTTATTCTTCGTCTCTAGTCTCTTTCCCTCTGTTCCATCTTCGCAAACCCATCTTCTTCTTCTTGTTTCTCTTTTTCTTTTCATTCTTCTTCTCAGTCTTTTCATTTTTCTCTGTGGAAGAAGAATCATCCCCTTCTCTGATTTTCTTTTTTCTTCTCGTCTTCTTCTTCTTTGTGCTTCCTTCTTCTTTGTGCAGAACTCAAGCAAGGCACAAGCATTGCTTTCCCTCCGTGACCTTTTCTTTCCTTTCCTTTGTCCATGGCAGAGCAATCTCCACCAACCTTCAACGTCCTTTTCTTCCCGTTCTTCTCTCTTTTTCTTTTCTGTTCTCTTTCCCTCTGTTCCATCTCTGCAAGCGCATCTTCTTCTTCTTGTTTCTTTATTTATTTTCATTATTCTTCTCTGTTCTTTTCATTTTCCTCTGAGGAAGAGGAAGACTAGAGGACTGTCTAGGTTCAGAGTTCTTGCTGCTTCATCATCCCTGGAATCTGCCCATCCGAGATAGAAAAGGGTCCATATTCATCCTTGTTGTCGAATCATCATGTCGCCCTAGTGGGGTGGTGTGCAGGATGCCAACGGTGCGAGCATCCCTCTCCAGTGGAGTTCTATTTCTCTTACATATAAAAACATTGCAGCAAAACCCATTTTTGATTTCCTACAAAGATCAAGGCCCACCTTGATTAAATCTCTCCCCCATCCACGTTTTTTACACCCATTTAATTAGAGCTTATTTTAAATTAAAAGATTCAAAGATAATTCTTATTCAATTATCATTAGTATTATGATGATGTATATGACTCTTTTTCAGTTATCATCATCATTTTCTTATTATGTTTGATGCGTTTCTTCCCACTAGAATTATTTGTCGAGTTTGATTTTCTAACCCTATTCCATCTTCAATGGTCTTTAGCAAATGAATAAATTTTGATTTGCAGTTTATATGCTTTTATAAATTTTTTTGTTTGAATAAGTTTTGATAAAAAAAAAACTTTTAAGAGGAATACATACTATATTCAATAATTTTATATTTATTTTTTTCAGAAAAATTTTAAATTTAAAAAACCATAGATTTTAATATGTTTTCAAATGTTTTTTGCCCTTGCTTAGCACAAGAAATTAGTAACTCCCCAAAAATGTCTCACTCACCACCACACTGATAAACTCACTTAATTTTAAATTATTCCCTACAATTTCTCCATCATCCATGGCACCCCTAAATTACTTTTATTTTAAAATTCCCCTTCAATCTCTCCCACTTTCACTGTTTTTTGTGGCTTGGCACATTACTTTGTGCAATATTTATTTAAAAATAAAACATTACATGATTCCTCCCTAAAATTTTTCCTCTTTAATGACTTCTCTAAAATCTTTCCTACCCTAAAATCACTCCTTGATTCCCATATGATCCATTGAATATCAGCCAACTCAATAATGTTGGCTAAATCATATTTGTTGCTTAATGATAACAAGCTAATTTTTCTTGTGGGGCTTATTTATAAATATTTGGCATTAATCAAACTAGATGGCTCAATTTCTTATTGAAGTTAGGCCTACCATCAAATTATAATGCTAAAAATTTAAATAGTTTATTACAATGTTTATAAAAATAATAAAAGTTCATATGTTTATAAAATTTAATAGTTTAATTTTCTTCTTTTATTTAAACCAGGAGAATCATTTGGGCTCCTTACATTTTCAAACATTTTCTAATTTTTATTTTATCCCTTTGGTATGCTAACTTTTAAAAATATCTAACATTTTCTATTTTTATAAATTTTTTAATAACCTATTTAATCTTTTTATGGAGGCCCGGGCCTTCATTGCCAGTTTTTAAAACAAATTGACATTGCTATTGTCAAATCCAGCCTACACATAAAATGAAGTCACCTCTAAACTATTTCCTTCTCATCTATGAAAATAAAGGAGTTTCTTTGAGAAAAAAGATAAAAGACTGTGGAGCTGCAGTGGATCGAACCTACACACTGTTCCCCTTCATCCATGTCACCTACATTATTCCTTCTCATCTATGAGAATAAAGGAGTTTCTTTGAGAAAAATATTAAAAACTGTGGAGATGCAGGGGATCGAACCCTGTACCTCTCGCATGCAAAGCGAGCGCTCTACCATTTGAGCTACATCCCCATGTTATAAAATGTTGACGATTTTAACCTTAATTAAAGATGTATTTTTTGTCCCAGAATTTTCCAACTCAATGTCAGCCTAAATCCTTGCTTTTTAGGTATCCTAATAACATTGTTTAGAGAAAAAATAAATACCATCAATGCCTTCCCATCACTTTTAACTACAAGTGGTTTTCTCCTTTGAGTTTTTTTTTACACCTTTAATTTTGTGATCTAACTTTTTTGAAACAATAAAGATTTTAAATCTCGAGCCAACCCTTAAGCATACTCCCAATAGATGTATATTTTATCATCTACAGTATATAATTCTTCCAAATACCCATTTTTGCATGCAAGGAGCCATTATATGATCAGTGTGCATCTTGACACATTTTTAATCTTTTCATGTTCATTCACATATTTCATTACTTTTACGATTTTAGAAATTTAAAAAAAATTACTTACCTTAAGTTTTTTCCTATTTTTTCTTTTTGTGTGTGTGTGTGTGTATTCAAGGGTAGCCCAAGCAAAGGTGTGTATTCAAGGGTAGCCCAAGCAAAGGTACTAGGACTCAGGAGAGCACCCCATGCAAGCTGGGAGAGAGCACTTGACTGAGTAGGGAGAAGACACCCATATAGGGGGAAGTAAAACTCCCATAGGTGAGGTGAGGAGATTCACACATAAGAGGAGGGAGAGACCCATGGATCAACCTTGGTCATTTGCATTATTCTTTTTTCTAAATAGATTACTGGGGATGAGTAATACTTTCAACAAAGGTCAAAAAACTCACGTCCAAGACTCATGCAATGTAGAAAAAAAATTTAAGTAAGATAGAGTCAAGCAGCGACTAGATAGCATCATATTTTTTAATTAATTATTAAATTATTTAAAAATGGATCAAATACTTATAAAATAAGAACATACTTTTATTTAAATGCATTGATCAAGATAATAAATTTATGTATGCAAGAAAGATATTAAAGGGAAATAAAAGAAAAAAATATTGCATATTACATAATTTGTCAATCCAAATATCAAATGTAAAAGATCAAGTAGATTTCAAATTATATTCTATTCATAAATTACTAATTCCAAACCTTATGTAGACTTACTTAAAAAAACAAACATTAATTGCTTAAAATCAGATTTACCTATTAAATTATTCAGTTGCAAATGGATTCTTAAAATGAGGCTTCTATGCTTGATTCTGTCCACTGTCAAAGCTAGATGATTCGAAAAATTTTCCAACCTTACTTTATATATAAAGACCCAGAGATACAGGGATCAATCCTAGGGCAATGTGTGATACTAAGGTCCCTTGATCAAGTCCCTTAATTTGATCAATTTCTAAAGATTGCTTGCCTTAACTAGGGTTAGGGCCCATCTTTAGTTTCATAATGGGGCCATGTATGATTTATGCATCTCCATACCTTTTTTCTTTTGAGAATTTAAATTTTCCAACACAATTTCTAGATTTTTCGTGCCTTGGTTGCTCACCTTGGGCCTATTTTTCAGTTTTGTTTACCTCCATTCCACATTCACCGGAACTATGACTAACATTTCAGTCTGCATATTGGTGGCTTCAATGGGCAATAAAAGGGGTTTGAACTGCAAATGGACTTCAATCTCTGTGGATTTCATTGTTTCAAGTGTTTAGCTTAGGTATGGTTTGAGTTTTCAAACCCCGATTGTAATTTGAGTCGTATTTAGATTGCACTTCGGTTAACCCAAATGAGACAAGGATATCCAATTTTATTTTAATAAAAGTAAGCACATTATGTATTTATATCATATATAAACTATATTATACATGAAGCAGATGCATTTCTTAAATTGTGTACCCTTTGAAAATCAAACTGAACCAAGTGAAAAATTGGGTACCCACGAGAGTCAGCCCGGCTCAGCCCTTACTGCACTCAGCTAGGAAATTTACAAATTGGATTGGATTCAGGCCGGACATGTTTGGGTTACATTCGAGTCAGGTTTGAGTCTAGTTTTACCCTGTTGGCCTTGTGTTGAAGCAATATTATCAAATTCAACCCGTGTGAATTGCACTCCTCTGTAAAAGTTCACTCAATACCGACCCCATTTGCAAAGTGTTATGCCCCCTTCTGTCCTGAATAATTATTGCTAAAAGTACACAGCCTATATCACACCAACCCAAGCCAGGTTCAACTCCAAGATTCACGCAAGTGGGATTCCTTTTTATGTTAGTAGTTATTTTTTATATTTATCTTTAATTCTTCATTTTTCACCAATTATAAAAATACTTAAGTCTTAGAGTTTTCTTAAAGACTCACTTGTATGAAACAAAAATGCCTTCTATTTAAATCCATTGTCATATTGTCAAGAGGTTATGCACGCTCTCACAAATACTTAAAATGATATGATCTCTAAAATATGTGGGGAAACCATAAAATTTGAGAACTTTATTCGGGTATTATCGAAAAAATTTAAAATGCTGTTAAATTATAAAAAAATATAAAATATTGTTAATAATCATTCTTATAAATGTCCCTTTTTTTTTCCATTTTGTTCCTATATATTTTTACCATAACACTTTCAATTCTACTGCTATTTACAGAATATAAGGCGGATATTTGTGCCTTGTAAGAACAGGAGATAGTTCCATGGTAGCCCCCGTTCGAAGGAAGAGTCATAAATACAGTGATTAAATGGTGTGGCCCAGCAAAGACGTAGCAATATTGATGGATAGGAGGTGGGCAGATCCATGACATGATTGCGTCCCTGAAACACAGCAAATGATCCTTGCTTGTTCTGAAAGATAATGATGACCATTCATTGCATTCAATAACCACTTTCATCATCATTCACCCATCAGCTACTGCATTCATACTATATGTTTATGGCCATTGATGAACATATAATACCATATATACATTAAGCAATAAACATGTCATGACCTGTTGGGCGTTGTGCATCTCATGCCCCAGGAGATTAATTGTGTACATCAGTAAATGGCTCTGTAAGTTTCGTTTTTACTAGAGCAATCTATACGTAAAATAGATTATTCTATTGGGTCAGCATTTTTGTACAACAACTGATGAAACCTGATTTCTCATTTCTTTTGTACATTTTATCCTGAAACCTGTGGATTTGATTAGACAAAGGTCAGCATCAATGGATAAATTGGGTTATAGCTGTTATTAGTAAGATACCAACGGCAACATACTGTCTATTTCAATCTTGTAATGTTTGAATCTCAGTGCAATAGTTTATTGCTTGTTCAAAGTAGACTCTACCCTTTTTTTCTTCTACTTGGGACAAATACACCAAAAAACATGGTGAAGTTGTGATAGCATTGAAAAGTCATCATTCCATCTATACATGAAACAAATTAACCTTCAAACTGCATTTCTTGAAGCAAAAATGTGTACTCCACGTTCCTTGGAAGGCAGTTGTGTTAAGTAAGTTGCTTGTAGACAATACTAGATATTAGCTCTGATGGGGCGCTTTATGATATGAGACATTGAGGCGTCCTCTCTGGGGCTTCTGAGCGGGTTAGCTTGCGGAGTCCACTTGGGTTGGCCAATTAAGCGGATTAGCCCCGATCATGGATGATGGATGGATAAAAAATGGACCCACTTGACAATCCAACACTATGATTTGTGGGCTTAAAATTTATTTGGCTACTGTTATGTGTTTTCGTTTTCAATGGACACAGTTTCACTTGCGGATAAATTTGGTCAAGGTGTACATACAATTTCTAGGTACTTGTGGTGAAACTGGTTGTAACAAAAAAGTTTTATTTGGCCACTGTTATGTGTTTTCGTTTTCAATGGACACAGTTTCACTCGCGGATAAATTTGGTCAAGGTGTACATACAATTTCTAGGTACTTGTGGTGAAACTGGTTGTAACCAAAAAGTTTTATGAGGAATGGAGGTGAAGGTGAAGTTGCAGGCTACCCTAACTTTTAGGATTTAATTTACCAAGTCAATTGCAATGTATTCATTTACTACCTGTCCTTATTCACTTTCCATCAAAAGTTGAGATAATTTGACCAAAATTAATGAATCTTTATCGTTATTTTTTTAGTTATCCACTTATATAATTACCTTTATTAGAATTATTTAAAATTCAATTTCATGCAACCAAACAGTAACACCTTATAACTCAAGTTAAATAAACACATGCACGATAATATATATAGAGAGAGAAATGGTCGGGTGAGATGGTGCGGTATATTTTTAGGGCTAACTTCGGATTATGTTAATTATAAAAGGTATGAGGGATTGAAAGATTATAATGAAAACTATGTATATGCAAAAAATTAACCCCACCCAGTGTAATTTGGCAAGAAACAAAACTTCTATAGTTTGTTTATGAATGTGCACTCGGTCCCGCAGTTTAATCATCTTGGATTCATTGATTAGATATGGGGCCTTTATATGTGGAAAAGTTTCTACTTTACAAGGTAGAAATCGACTCACGGAGGCAGTTTTAAAGTTGAAAAGTATCATCCCCGTTCTCCAACTTTTAAAACTTCACCCACCCTTCATCTATCCTATTCACACACGCTCCATCCACACCTTCCTCCCTCTTTCTGCTTTTGTTTTTCCTCAAACGTCACCCTTACCTTTCTAACTTTAGTGGCAAGAGAACAGCATGTGAGGATCCGAACGGTAAAATTGTGATGGATGCAAGCATTAAATTTCAAGACACAGCATTTGGACGGTCAGCCAGGCAATCAATACATTGCTTGATATTGAACATATCCAGACGCATCTACACCGTCCATTTTGATATAGCTTGTTCATACAGGTTCCTTAGATCCTATCCTATCCATCCAAAACAACCAATCCAAAGTGGGCCCCAAGAAAGAACAGTCCATATCACTAATCACTGACTTAAGTAACAAAACAAAAAATATAACAACAATAAATGATGAAATTTACCATTTTACCCCAAAACGATTGAAGAAATAGAAGCGAGGAGAAGAGAAGATGCACAGAATTTTCACCTGGCATGAACTGCCAGTGGAATCAGCTCGGACAGCGGCGTCGCCACCGGTGTCGGGGCTGGGGAGGTCCGGCAGAGGGGACAGGTAGCGCTGACCCGGAGCCACTCGTCAATGCAGGCGACGTGGAAGCAGTGCCGGCAGTCGGGGATGAGGCGGAGCGAGTCGGAGGGGCGGTAGTCGGAGAGACAAATGGGGCAGGTGGCTTCGGAGAGTCCGCCGGCTCCGGAGAAGAGGAACTTTGGGTAGGAGTCGATGGTGGGGCGGTCGAGGCCGCCGGTGACGACGACGATGGAGACGTCGGAGCCGGGCAGGGTGGCGGAGGAGGAGGGGGCGGAGGTGGGAGAGGGGTCTCTGTGGGGGCCGCCTTTGACGCGGACGCAGACGTAGGAGGCGAGCATGATGGTGGAGACAAGGACGAGAATGCCCACGGCTATGGCGATGCCGTAGCCGAGACCGACGCTTCCCGCGGCCTCTGGGAGAGGGGCAGGAATGGAATTTGACGACATGAAGGCATCAGACGCACATCAGATCACAGAAGAGAGAGAGAGAGAGAGAGAGAGAGAGAGAGAGAGGTTTAAGAGAGGTTGAGTTAGGAAGGAAGATGGGTGATGGGGAGAGGGAGAGAGGGGCACGGGAATATTAAACGCTTTGAATTTAATGAGAAGGGGGTAGAATTACGTAAATGCCTGGGGCGTGAGAGGAATCCACTGTTTGGGTGCCATTTTCGGTGGAAAGTGAAATACCAAATTTTCGTTTTACCAAACAGTAAAGGAGATGCATAAGAAAGAGTCAGATTTTTTTTTTGTAGGAAAGTTTTTTGACCTTCAAGTTTGGGTTGTTTGTGTAATTTGAAATTTTAAAATATTATCTCATTTCTTTTTAAAATATTAAAAGATTATTTTTTCCCGGCCATGCTGTACGAAACAATCTTATATAAATATCTTATGTGATTTTACAAGATCTTGACTTACTTTTATATATAATATTTACCATTCACATTTCCTATCCTCTTTCCTCTCCCAGTGCTGTATCTTTCCCTCTCCTTTATAAAAATCACCAAACAATAATATTTTAATATTGTATATACTATTAGATTTTCTAACATTTTATTATGTTGCCATTTAAATTTATATAAATATTATATTCTGTACGTATCCAAATGCGCCAAATGTTTAGGTGTTTGGAAGGCATTCTCAATGGAAAGTAGACAACCCGAACTCATGATCTTATCATAAAGCAAGAGAGAATTTATATGATAAGCAAAGGGCATGTTTTTTACTTGAATTCAGGCAATTTTTGGATGGAGAATTTTAACATTCTCTAGCAAAGTGAAATTCCTAAATGTTTTCTTATAATTTGAGCATTCAAAAATTCTATAAAAATGCAAAGGAGTTAAAATACAAGAATTTCAAACGTCATTTGGAACCTACATAATTAAAATTTTCCTTGAAAAACATGATAGTTGTAAATAACAGGTGATAAGATGCCACATCATGTTAAAAAATACCAACAAAACAAAATTTTTTCAAATATTCTAGTAAAGAAATAGACCTTAAGTGGCAAGGCATCTACCTGTCCTGTGTGTGGAAGCGTTCTAAATATTTAACTTTTGGAATTACGTAAGGATTTGAGCTCATGAAGATAATCATAAACTTTAAGAAATGGTTAAAAATGAATTGCACAAATATTTTTGAGATTGGTTGCTTCCTAGCAAAAGTAACTAAAAATTAAAACAAGAAAAAAATGAAAATGCCAATTTTAGGTTCGTGCCATCTACTAAGAATTATATTGATTGATAGGAGGCTACTAAATATCCTATGGACTTCAAAAAAAAAAAAACTAAAAAGATTACATTTTTGGGCAAGGGATGGATTCTATAAAGCCTTTTAGGTTAAGAAGGGCTACAACTCTATGACATGTTCTTTTTTATCTATTTCTTGTACTTTACTTCTACAAATATTTTGAGTTTTTTGTTCTACACTACTACTTAACAAGCAGGCAATACATTAATGGATGAGCGAGTTGGCACCTAAATTTTACACGGTTTACACTGAAGTTAAAAGTATCAGTCATGATCACTGGTAGTTGGAAAATAAATTTTGTCTTTCCATAGTTTTATTTGTCCAAAATTTCATTAAACGATCTTTATCAAATATGCAAATATGCATACACAAAACTGCTTGATTTTCAGAAATAGAAACAAGTGTGAGTGCCCAAGAAAGTTTCTGATGTAGTATCTCAGGAAACTGAGAAATCAAAGAAGCTAAAGTCATCTAACAATTCTTACTCTAACAGGCAAGAGGGTATTTCTTGAGTTGATAAGGATGGTTTCCAAGTGATACATAGAAGAAGATCTTCCAGCCCTACTAAGGAGAAAAGAGGTAAAGATTCTATGGATAATCGTTTTAATTTCTTATCTACTTTAGATGGGGATTTTACAGTTTCAGCTAGAGAAATTAGTCATACCACGGATTTGGTGAATTTTTATAAAGGCTCAGGTTCTCTTTCTATGGTGATTACTAATACTTCAGGTATTATTGTCAGCAGGCTATCCTTACCCTACCAAAAGGAAAGTGACCCAGGAGATCCACCAACTACCTAATGTTCATTATTCACATTTAATTCTATAGGATGGAGGTTCGCTATACTATTAGAAGGATATATATTCTTTCAGTGTTGGATGCAAATTCATGTAATGCTATTTTAATTGCGGCATGATCTTAGGGTATAGGTTCTTTTGTGGTTTCTCATTATCTTGTGATTGTTTTTAAGGGGTATGCCCCTTTGAGAGCATCATTTTTTATGACCTACTTATGTATCTTCTTTTTTGGTAAATAAAGAAATTACTAATCTTAAAAAAAAAATATTTGATTTCTTGCATTTTAGAAAATGTGATGGAAAGCTGCAGAGGATTTCTGGTTGGTCGGCGCATCAGATGAATATATTGCAAAATTGCAAAATGGAGGTGTTTTTCCTCTTGCTGGAAACATCTTTGGCCATTCCACGGTTGGTCATTCTCATTTTCAATCAACGGAGATCCTGCCACCTGGCCATTGCCCATCTTAGTATCTGAAATATTTTCTTGAATATCATCAAGATAGGGCCCATTAGATAATCATCCGGATCGTGGAATACACTTGTACATATGAAATACCAGGCATGAATTTCACATTCATTAAACATTCAACCTTATGCCTTGGGTGGGTATTTCTGAGAATTGAGGATAAAACTGTCATGAAGTTGCTTGAGAGATGAATCATCTTCATGCTGATCGAACTAGATCGGACGATTGAGAAAAGTGGGCCCCACTGGATCAAAATTTTAGGTGGTGGTGGGGACGAAGTGGGTGCATAGCTCCTGTCACCCATCCATCTTAATACAACGGAGTGTACATAAGTCTTCTCCATTTATGTCTCCATAGTTTGCCGGGTTAGCTTGTGAGTTTTCCACTGGTTCATAATGTCAATTCCTCAGCAATGTGGAGTGCATGCAAGTGAATTCAGACCGTTCAAATTCGCTTAAGTAGTCACTATCCCTAAATGATAAAATGGGCATGTTTGTTCCATGTAATTAAATTAAGAATAAAAGGTGTACATTGAAAAATGATCCTTTATGCTCCAACAGCCTCTCTAAATGAAAATTGAATCAAGTGAAAATCCGAGTTATCATCCTAAGCTCAATATAGGAAAGTGAGAATCCCATTTACATCACTATCTTTAGTTCATTTACCCCTCACCTCACATTTTTCACAAAAAGAAAAGCTCTTTCTTAATTTTTTTCGGAGTTCATTTGATTATGAATTTCTTCGTATTTACCTTTGTATTTGGTGACAACAAGCCCTAATAGAAATCTATTTGTCACCTAATGATTTTGATTTCTACCGTCAAAGTCCATCGAAAATGTCATCTTGGCCGTGGTTTAGGTTAATTGGCTGGATTCATGCCACATCTACTTGTGCTAAGTTTCGGCCCATTAAGGATCGAAGGACCCTATTGGAACTTAATGCACTTGAACACACAAACACCCGTGTCCCATACATAAAATTGGGTACAATCCAAAGTCAAAATTCTCATTTATCAAACCAGTCTGGGGCAGATTCAACTTTCAAGAGATCTGGGCACATTGACAGCGCTATTCTAGATGGTGTGCATGGAAGTCCAACCCCCTGGATGAAGTTGCAGGCATCATCTCAAAAATGGGTGGCAAACTAACATTGACAACGCAGGGGTTCAAACCTAAATTTTAATAGCGACAGAAACTGACCTCACTCAATGTGGGGCTTGGGTTTTAAGTCTGAATAAATTGTAGGTAGGTATATATAGGTGAACTATTGTGGCAATTTTCATGTTGAAAAACAGTTTCTAGCCTGCTTGTTGTTGGAAGTCTTTGTTTTCTTCTTTTTTACTTGCCATTTTGACCAACATCAGAGTCATTTTCGTCGTCTGAGATCTTATAGGTGTTTTGTGGTGTTTGAAAATATGTGGTTCAGATATCAATAAACACTTTGCAGCTGAAAAAAATAATTGAAAACTTTTGACTATTTTGCCTTGTTTTCCTTTCCACAGATACATTTTACATTATCTATCATTCCATGTATCCATGCATCTATCTGCAGTTGTTATTAATTTATTGTACATTTTAATGTAATTGTCGCTGGAATCTCACTAACTTCTCAAACAATGTCATAAATGCAAAGATTAAAATAAGAAAAATTAACATATAACCACCATCCATTACTATAATGTTCACAAGCAATCGCCTCCATTTTTCCATTTTATAAACAGCCACCAAGAATTCCTTGAAAATAGCAGTCAACTGTTGGGTGTCTTCTTTTTGAGATTAGAATATTGCATCTTCTTGCACATTGTCCTTTCCTCCTTTTGTGTTTTTATGTATTCTGTATTTTTTATTTATGTACTAATAAAAACTTCCGTTGCTGTTTCAAAAAAAAAAAAGAACAAACAACATGTTGGGCCATCGGTCTTGCATTTTCATCCCGTTAAACAAATATTTTCAAATAGATAAAAAATATCCCTATTTACAAGGCTTTATCATAAATTTAGGAATTGATCATTGTTAGAATAAGTCAATCCAAAATACAGTATTACTGTCTTGTACCTTTTTAATCTGCCATAGCTTATTTTCAAGGTTAAAATTAACTAATATTAAATTGGAAAGGCTATTGCAATTAAAGGGCATTTTAATCCTTTTCATGTAGGTTTTAATTAAAATTCATTGGTAATATGCCATTTTAGTTCAAAATGGCTGACTCTATCGTAAGAGAAGTATATGTAGCTCTATTTGAAAAACAAAATGAAAGCGATTGCTCATTTGCTTGTAAATATTATAAAAAAAGTGGTGTGCAAAGCGACTCATCTAATGGGGTGCTCTCCTAATGCGGCCTTGAAGTTTAATGTAGAAGGAGCTTTTAAGAGTAAGCTAGGTCCAGTGGAGATTGGAGGTGTACTATGCAATAGCAAGAGGATGGTATTGCTTATGTTTTCCAAACATATGAGTGTATGTAATTCAAATAAAGCAGATGTATTAGCTATTCTGAAAAACCATAGAATGTTTCCTAAAAGATATAGTAGTCCACTGGTTGTGGAAAGTGACTCATCTAATGTGGTTGTGTGGGTTTCTAAATGAAAGGCTATCCTATGGAAATTTCAATCCCATTTTACTGCAATCTGGGAGTTGTCTACCGAATTTGATGTTTTTTTTTTCCACAAGGTTAGATCCTCTAATTTCATAGCGGATGCATTAGCAAAGCAAGGGGTTGATAGGTCTTCGCCTTGAGTAGGTGTGATTATGTAATTAAAAAGTTTTCTTTTTCTATTGAGATTGGTGTGATGCATCTCTCTTATACCTTTCTACCCTCCTTTCTCTTGCTCCTTTTTATCTTTCTTGTTTTGGTTTTTCTAATAAATTATGTTGTTACCGTTAAAAAAAAAAAAGTAGTGTGCAAGGTCACTCTGTGGCGTGGTTCCTGTGGTTTGTCACAATGGACCTTCAACGCAGGAGGAAAATGAATGCGCACATAGGGCTAGGCCTCAAAAAGTTATTTGGTCCACTATAAAATCGATCAATAGGGGTTAGCTATAAAATCCAAATCAATCAAGATTACTATCCCATTGTGATGACAACGGTTCAAATTTCAACTTCAAATGGAGTTGGGCATTCCTTGGAAAAATTTTCTCATCGGCAGCCTTAGCTGCATGCATCTGTTCTAATTATTATATGGCCTAAGAATGATTTTGTGTGTGACCCACGAGATGACTCGAATGGCCCGTTTGTTTCTTTTAATTGAATTCCTACTAAGCTTCATGTTATTAAATTTCGATGCATTTAAGACTTGCATTGCAAAATGTGATTAAAATTAATTATAGAAATGTGAATATTCAAAAACAACTATCAAATAATCTCTCTATCAATGATAAATGAACGAAGGGGACATGAAAAAAAATAAATATACAGGCTAATAGTTCAAATCTTAGAAAAGTTAAGATCCTATCATCATATTCATCTTATACTGTTCATCTCTCACCTCTTAAATAATCATTAGTGGAGCTCATTTGATGAATTCCATTCTACTCAGGTCCATGCAAACGGAAAGGGCCCTTATAATTATATTTTTGGCCTGGAACCCTCTTGCTGCTTGTCCATACTTTTAAGCTGTAGTGGAGTCATTGTAGCAGCCAGCAGCGTACAGCTCCAATCATCCAAACCTTCGCGTAAGGGCCTGTTTTGACTTGTCAGTCGACTCAACTCCACTCCGTTAAAAAATTAAGGCAGGTGAATGGGTCTTACTGAAAGATTGTGTCAGATCATCCAGGTTATGCATCCTTAAATTTGAATCGTGGGAGAGTTTGCAAGTTTGCTAACATTGATCCAAACGTCTTTACATGTAGATCATGAATGACCCGACGGGCTCAAATCCTGAAATAACACTAGATTGGTCTTTTGGTCTATTTCCATCATGTAAGATATTGGACTTTTTCTATGCCCAGGCCCAGGTGTAACCTATTATATGACCAGGGTATTTGAGTTCATGCCTACGCACAGCCAAGCTTAGAACCCAATACAATTGAGCCCAAGTTTGGTGTGCATGTTTACTAACTGAGACAGGGTTTAATGTATTTAAGAATATATTTAACAATAATTATCTAAATTAGTCCGAGTGCAGTCTAGTATATGTACCAATGAATAATCAGGACCGAATCCGTGAACAGTATGGATGGTTCTGCTTCTGACCAATTTTACCCACCATCACAACTATTGGGCCTTTAGGCTCAATGGGCTATTGAAACCTCTTTCTGTGGGTCTCATTCTATTTTCTTCTTCTGTTCCATGTAAGAAGGTATTGTTTTCGGCCTGAGAATATGTACATATTCTCTTTTCCATTTCCGTCATCTTTGGTCCAAACCACAAATGAAGACCTCTGCTGTGCGTAAGGAACCTCAAATTCTTTTGGTGTTTTTTACTGGACCAATACTATATCCACCTTTCATTAATAGGACACTGATCATGTTAGTTCTGGTATACCCTTCTGAAAGAAATTTAGGACATCCCTATTGTAATAAACCACCATTTCTTATCCCCTTAGCTATCAGATATGAAACCATTATATCACAATTACAGAAGTAAGGTTCATCACCCACAAAGGGCCCGCGCTTGGGCCTGATTTTTGCTCTTTTAGACCACCACACTCTGACCCCCACAAAATGTTCACGCGCATTGCTCATCAGCTGTATCATCTCCCCGACGCTTGTCATTCGCAGCAAGCTCCGAGTGTCCTCCCTCAGCATCGTCGCTTATCTTGCATGGGTCATGATCTGGGGCCACCACCTTCAAGGGCTTATAAGTGTAAAACCATGCACAAACCATATAATACACAAGGTTCACTACCTGCACCCCAGTCACAAGCCAATAGTAGGAATCCAACCTCCCCCTGTTGATGTTCCTATCAGGAAGCCAATTCCTCTCCTTGCCAGAATATTTGTGTATAAGGGATACAAGCAGCGTATTCAGATAATTTCCGGCCGCAATCGCCAGCCAGTACAGCGCGGTTGCCGTGCTTCTCATGCTCTCCGGCGCTTGATCATAGAGAAATTCCATGTGGCCTACTGCCATGAATGCATCAGCCACCCCATGAAGACTGTACTGTGGCACCAACCAGAACACACTTATGGGGATCACAGCTTGTGGTTGATCCATCAATCCGAGACGGGCTGCGACGCCCTTCCGTTTAGCTTCGACAACGCCGGCGACCAATGTTGACAGGACGTTTACTGCAAGGCCAATGCCCATGCGCTGTAGGTACGTGATCCCTGCTGGGTTGCCGGTGAATCGGCGGGTCACCGGGACAAAAATGCGATCATATGCGACGACACTAACCAACATGGTGAGGACGTTGAAGATTGACATTGTGGCCGGAGGGATTTGGAAGGACGGAGTGAGGTGCCTGTTCATGGTCCGGGCTTGTTGAATGGCAAATGTGTTTTGGTGGGCCGAGGCAGTGACGAGGAAGATTCCTGTGGACCAGATGGGGATCATCCGGATAATGGATTTTAGCTCTTCGACTCGATGGACGGTGGAGATCCTCCAGAGGTTGGGTTGTGTGGATTCTAGTAGCCTGTCACCTTCGGTAATGATCGCCGCTCGATCGAAGAATCTTCCATACATTGTCACTTGGATCAGTTTAAGCAATCAAATCCGGAATTGAGCTAACAGTTTAATCAACAAGAACCAGAACTCAAATGCAATGAGTGTTGAAATCATGGAAAAAATGTTATGGAATTATTGATAGGGCACAAATTAGGCCCCATCAACACAACATAGAGATGATCTGAGGCGTGTACCGTTCAGCTTCCCTTGGATTAGCTAATCTTTCTCTATTTTTACATGGACTGTTTGCTTAAATGGCTTAGGTGGCCTTTGAATATGAGAAAAGTAGAAGTTAGATTCCTCCCCGGGTGTGGAGAAACCAAAGAGAAATAAGGAGGTGGAGAAACCCATGCTTAGTGTTCTCTGGAGAAACTCTTGAGTTACCCAATAATTAATAAATATGGGAAAATTGTCCCTCTCTCATCCCCTTACTAGGTCCTTTTTCAATGGGCCTGACCACTGAAAGACCCATTTGTTATGAAGTAATTGGCTTAAACGAAATTGTACTCTTTAATTCTAGAAAAGTGAGATGTTCATGCAAGTGAAACACAACAAGTTGCTTACTTGAGTTGATTGGTGTGAAATAGGCTCCCAGAAGTGGAAATGGCAGCATCAAGCTCTCTGTTCTCATACAATTCACCAGGATTGCTGGGCCTAACCGCATTCTTCTTCCTAATCGCCCCAACAATGACTTGGGCCACCCTCTTAAGCGGGCTACCAGCCGGTTTCAAGTTTCGGTACAGCGGGTACCCAATCACAAAGGCGACAACAGACACACCCATGGCAATGGTGGGCAAACCCAGACCCCAACCCCAGCCCACATTGTCTTGTACATAAACAACCACTGTCAAGGCCAGTAGAGTAGCACAGCCCATACTAAAATAGAACCAGTTGAAGAACTTTACACTTGTGAGGGCCTTCTTGGCTCCAGTCATGTTGAATTGATCTGCCCCAAAGGCTACTACACATGGCCGGATTCCGCCAGAGCCAACTGATGTAAGGAAGAGTGAGATGTAGAGGACGCAGAGATGCCATGCTGAGGCTTCTTGACATGGTTGGTTAGGTTTACAAGGGTCTAGCCGGAATGCAGGAAGGACTGCAGAGATGGTGAGACTGATCATTCCCTACGAGTACAGCTGGTGGTTATAATCAATTCATATGAAAGAGTAGTTTAAAATTGATGCCTTGCCAATTGATATGAATTTTGCACGCATTTCATGAAATGGGTTGGTAAAATCAGGGTGTGAAGAGAGCCAAGTTTGGACCAACAGTGTTGTACTTAAGTAGTTTCTCATTATTGGTTGGTGCATCTATTGCATTAATATATTGCTCCCATTGGCATATAGTTTTCTTGTTTAATAAAATTTCAGTGGCATGTGTCTCTCATGCATGACAGGAAGGCATGGCATACATGATGGCATACATGATGGGACCTTGTTTTTTTGCTGAACATCTTTCCTGTTGATGGATATCTGAATTCCCAAAATGCTGTTCCCAGCTAAATAGACTCACAAATGCCAACTGGCCAGCAATATTTTTTAGTGCCTTTGGCACTGCTTACTAATTAGGTGACAATGTCGTATAAACTATAACCTATAAAATAACAAAAAAGAAATTTGATTTTTTGCGGAGAGAGTTTTAAGTGGTGGAGGTGTTTACCATCTGATAGATGATGGAACCGAAGGTTATCATCCAAAAGCGACCGGTGTATGAATCGGCGATGAAGCCGCCGAGCAAGGGCATCAAGCTGGAGGTGCCGGCGAAGTTGGTGAGGGTGTTGGATGCCTTCACAAGGGGCATGTGAAGCTCCTCAGTTAAATAGGTGATCATGTTTGCATGGAAACCAGTTGTTGCAAATCTGTCACATAACTCATTGGCTGCAACCATAATTTAGTTTTGTAAATTAACCAAAAACCCGTGCCAGTTCTCTGAAACTTCTAACAGCATTGAAACTTCACTCTGGCATCTTTGTGCCCATTTGTACTCTCTCTTCCTAACAAAAACTGGATGGGATTTTTTTGGTCCTAAGAAAAACTGGATGGGATTTGCCTTACCAAGAAACCAAGAGAAGCAAGAATCCAATATCCAAGAAGAAAATTGTTGGTACTCATCATTTTGATATTTTCAACATAGACTTCGAAATCTCAATTCAATAGAAAAATGAAAAAATAAAGTAAGATTGTAGAACATGAAATTCTGATTGCAGATAGCTCACCTAGAATAAATGGCATGGTTCTGAGCCCCCCCAACCGCTTCTTCCTCCCTTCCCCACTGCCATCACCAGCCATTAGTTTTTCCACAATGCTAGGTTTTGCTTCCCAAGGCTAAGGGGATCATACTACTGAGGCACTTGATTCCTCTTGAGCCAGTGTTGTATCAAATATAGATATGTAGTCTGAGCAGCCGAGGCTGAAGATTCTGTCTCCTTGCTTTTTTTGTTCTATTTAATATTTAGAAGAGTATCCATCTGTATTTAGTCATGAGTCTATCCTAGGGACGATAAAAAGGAAATACATCATGGCTCTCCAAGTGTGGATATGCATGGACGCATGGTATTGCTGACCAATGGGGCCCACTTTCTATTCATTTCTAGACACACTCCAGTTTGCATGGGGCTAACTATATGTAGGTCAGCTGGAATGGTATGGATTAGGTGTTTACAAAATAACATGATTTTAATCAGATAGTGCTAGCCCCTTTATTTTAGGGCCTGAATGTTTAAATTAGCTTTATAAATGCAATTTTATCATTATTCAAGTGACTGGATTGGTGCCAATGGGTGTCTGTGTTTTGGAATTGTGCCTGAAGAGGATTGAAAGGGACTCAGAATAAAGTTTGCTTTTCCAGATCCAAAAGTTTTGGCCATATCTAACAGGGAGTAATTTGGGCAAGATTTTTTTTTTTTTTTTTTACTTGGCTCAAGAGGGGAAAAGTTAATGGCACTCGGCAAGGATCGAGCCTTAGTGGGTGATATGGAAGTTTGAGCTTTCACCATAAGGACATTTCTAAGTTTCCATTTACAAGAATATTTCACCGAATTTTTATGTGTTGGGAATCTACTTTGTTACAAAGCTTCTAATTTGATTAGTAGAAACTTCTTATTTGACTAGTGGAATTAAAAAAAATAGCATTTAAAAATATGATCTATGGCTTTTCAAATTCTTTATATTTTAGCATCATGAATGCTATGCTCGGGTGTGTGGAAAGTTTTGATAACAGTGGTTGGAACTCTCATGGTTATCATAGCTATGAAAACCTATATACTTTATTTAATTTCTTACTATCATTTCATGTTTCTTTTAGAAAACTTTATTTTATGGTCTCAACCTTCTAATCTAATTATCCGGAATTCCTTAGATAATATTGAGAATTATTTTTGAGTACCTAACTTTTGCAATTATTTAAGTATTGTTCTTTTGATCAAATTACATTTAACATAAGATACAAATGCTCCTTTATGGATTTTTTTACTCCTTTTGATTATTTGACTTTGGAAATTATAGTTTTTAACTATGGACATTACATAATATTTTGATGAGCCAAATAAAGGTAGCAATTTTTATCCCAACTCAAACTTGATTGTTAATTTGAACTACAAGTAAATCATTTTTATTTTCAAGTTTGGTTCACATTTGATAATTTTTATTTGATTTAAAAAGATTAGGCTTGTTATTGAGTTCGTTCTTACTATTTGACATGCCTACTTGACCTACCATTTGTGGCTCAACCAGTATGATTTTTTATCAATTGAGTTTTAGATATCAAACTAAATTGAATTTAGAAGTTAGAATATGTCAATCAAAACCCCAATTAACGAGTTTAATTAGTTTGGGTTGTTAGAGATAAGACTATTATCTTATAGATAAGATTGAGTTGTTAGAGAGTTTAGGTTAGTTGAACTTTTAAATAATGTCATTGGTGTTCAATGTATAAATGAGAGGTTTCCTCTCAAGACAATTATAGTGATTTATTATTGCAATGAGGTGTTTGTAAATTTCTATATGATGTTAGAAACAAGAACCACCATAATTGTCTTGAGAGGAAACCTATCATTTATACATTGAACACCAACGACATTATTAAAAAGCTCAACTAAGTTAAACTCTCAAATAACTCAATCTTATCTATAAAATAAGAGTCTTATCTCTATTGAAATATAAAAATTGACGGTTCTATTTTCTGCAGTTTTCACCGTCAATTTTTCTATTTCAATAAAAAAAAATCAACATCCTCTCATATCCATTCATCCACCCAAGCATGAGCTTTAAGATCTTGCTATTTTACTCAAATCTCCATCTTCATCAATTTGCACGATCAAATCTTTTCGAAGAGATTATGACAGATCGATACAATAGGCTACTGACACTAACAAACTCGAAAAGGAGTGGGTTGCGATAGTGACGGATCTACGGACAAATGGTGATCCTAAAAAAGACATGATTGATTGTTTTATATATTTTTTTAGATCAAGAGGTTTTATTTTTAATGTCAACCATGAAAGGATCATATAATTAAGGGGGGATGTTAGAGATAAGACTTTTATCTCATAGATAAGATTGAGTTGTTAAAAAATTTGCATTGTTTGAACTTTTCAATAATGTCATTGGTAAGGTTTCCTCTTAAGACAATTGCAGTGGTTCTATATATCTCAATGAATCAAATAGTTTAAACTTTTTTATGGGTTAGGGCATATAAGTGTAGGTGGTTGGGTTGGAATGTTGAAATGTGAGAATGTATTCAACTTGACCTAGCCCAATAATTAATGAGGTTGAAAATGTCAACTCCAGCTGAACCTATTTGCTAATCGTATCAAAAATGCAAACCAAGCAAAACAAGGTCAACTAGAACCTGAATTGCGACACTAACTCTTTCATTTGGTTGGCAGATTGGGTCAAGAATCTACCACCGCTAATTGGCCCATCAATGTAACATTGAAGTCACAAACTCACTCTTCTTAAATTAATTAAAGAACTGAAAAAAAACTAAGCATCTTCACTACGGAAGGGCATTTTTATCATTTGTTAAATGTGTTTTGACAAAAATGAAAAAAAACACTATATTTTGATAAATTATATCTCAGGGACTTCTTGATAATTAGGGCAAAAAGAAAAATGCATGGATTGTAGGATAATACTTGTTTTTTTCTAATATTAAAACTACCCCTCATGGAGATAGATTAATATTGCTTCCTTTTTAAGAATATTGCTTCCTTTTTAAATGTTACTTAGGTCTTGACTTGTTGCCAAACGAGGAGAACGGGAATCATTTGATACCTGTTTCCATCCAAAGTCTAGTATTTTAATATATATCACACACAAGTAATTTGAAGAAACCAAATCTTGACGGAATTGCTGTCGCATGTGGAGCCCACCACTTGAAACCCAATATTGTGTGAGGCCCACTTCCCAGTTGGGGCAGACCGATGTCGTGATCATTGGATCAGAAGATCCTACATTTGCCCCATTTGCTTAGAAATGTAGCAAACACTTGGGATTATGCCAATTCGAGGAGGGTAATTGTGTAGGAAAATCTTTATATCATATTGGAAATCCTCAATTTGCAGACTTCAACTAGATGGCTGGATTTGAAAGCGTGTGATTTGATTTTCCTTCTGGCAATGGTCCTGATTCACTAAGGAAAGGATGAGATAATTTTTTTTTTTTTGAAATGCTCTTAGAGATTCAACTGTTCCTTTTTCAGAAGCAGTAGGGCAGGTTGTTAGATTTATGATTGCAAGGCACTTGATAAAACAGATCTAGGTTCAGATCCTGATCAATTTTCTATTTAGATATTAGATCATGAAATATGGGTCAAGAAGCTCAATTTTTCTAATCCATTGGAAGATTGAATCTTAAACCTGAATGAAATAAATTTATTTAATAATGCAACCTACTGGGAATCAACCCACGTTCATCTTGGTCAATAATAAAAGTGGGTGTGCTGATTTAAGATTGTATCATTCTCAATAAATAATGGTAAATGATGAAAAAAAACTGAGGATTTTGCCAAAAAAATTCATTTTGAGTCCCTATAAATAAAAAAAGACCTCAAATATATATAACCACTGCAGTGGTCTCATGGGCCCTTTTTTGTTTTGTTTTGTTTTTTTTTTTTTTGTTTTGTTTTGTTGAGTGGTGATTTCTTATATCACTCACATATACGAGTTTCTTTTTCGCCATCCTCCTTCCTCTTCCTTTTTCCTCCTCATTTTTCCTTTATGATATGGTGACTTCATTGTCTTAGACTTGAGTGTAAGTGGGAGCTTATTACCAAAGCACCTCGGTATCATATATAACCATTTAAATACATCAACTTTCACATCCTTTTTTCTTTCATTCATTTTCTATTTTCTCTTTTCAATCTTAAGTCCCTCAGTCATTGTCACAACCCGAGTCCAGAAATCGGGGGTTAGTGAAACCTAACCAATGACACATGTATTTCCGTGCACGTACACTTAGACCTTGTCTAAGTATACACACACAAGGGATCATTCACGCGTACAAACAAAGTGCACGTTGAAGCTACAAGTATCATCGCATAACACAAAAATACCGAAGAAATGATGTCTGCAAAAATTAGACAGATTTACTGAATGTATAGCCAAATAGGGAATACCAGACTCAAGGTCAAAATACATGGACAACCAAAACCCTGAGTACAATTCCAGTGCAATTCCCACAAACTTACGAGTCCACTCCCCTAGCCCGGAGTGGGCATCGCGTGCCTCTCCTGAAGTCGGGTCGACCGACGAAGGGTCGGGAGAGGGATTTGAGCTTGCAACACCAAGAACAACGAATGAGTACGACGACTTAGCAATGTATACGCATCAATAAGTTAACACGCATTGTGTCTATCAATGATCAAAGTAGTGGACATATAAAGATTCATAGTGGTCATGTTCATCTACTAGGCAAGTCGTGCATGTTGTGCATATGAATAAGTACGCTATCAGAATCATCAATAAAGGTACAAGCAAACTGGCTACTACATTTACCATATTCTCCTTTTCGAGAGCAATCAATATGAGAATACCATCGACCGGGCCAGGGTACGAATGAGTCTTTAATTCCCGGGGTCCGGAAGCCTAGGACAGAAGCACTCTGCAGAGGCGATCAAAACTATGCCAAAGTCAACCCTGTCGGGTATCTTAAGGCTAAGGCTAAGTAGTGTCATATACACAATCTCAGTCAAAGCAGATGATGCATATCTCAACATATCATAATAATCGATACAGCAGTAAGCGCATCACATAATTATACTCGGGGCGAAGAACCAATACCATTAATCAGTGACTAAGTAATCCGACTAAACAAGGAAATGACAAGCATACAGTAATGGTTCTGTCCCTGCCTAGGCTTCGTTCTAGGGCTGCTGCTACATTTCCCATAGACTCGAGAGGTCCAGTGCAGCAACGCTTACCATGGGATAAAGAGGGCAAAACCGAAGTCAATATGCTGTGCAAATCAGAGCTTCCCCTGAGGAATCAAGGTCAATTACTAGCCAAATTTAACATCGTTGTCCAATGTTTCTAACCGTGCATGCTGATGTAGTTTTGAGTGATCCGATACACAGTTGCTCATACGAGGAGTGTTGCACTGTCTTACGAGGTGTACTGAAATCCCTTAAACCAACACCCATGGGAAGGTGCTTAATAGTTGGACAATACACATGAAAGAATCACAGCCCTAAGGACCATTCATGCGCTATTTACATTCCATTGGGCAAGTCGGGTTGCCTACTTTCTAACTTGAAGGCCCTGCAAGGTCTCGATATTAACCTATCTATTTCAGTTATTTTTCGTTGGGCAAACGGCTTAGCCCTAGTTTGTTCTACGGCTCAGCCACGGCAAGGTTACGGCTTAGCCGTAGCTAGACCGTAGGAGAGCAGCAAGTTGCCAACTTTCAGTTATTTCAAACTGTCACCCTGTATTGATCTATGGCTAGGTCACGGCTGGGTTTACGGTTTAGCCGTAGTGTAATTTACGGCTCAACCGTAGTACAGTTTACGGCTTAACTATGACTGCACTGAGTCGATTTTTCTGAAACAGTTACAGAACAACGAGGATGACACAATCTCAACTGTAAGGAAACGATAACAGCAAAACTAACTCCATAGGGCTGTGCAACATTAATCCATGCAAGTAGAATAAGAGCAACATAATCAAGTCATTACCAATAAGTGTTCAAGCTAATTGTGCTTATACTTGCCTCAAATGAAAATCATACACACGTCATTGTCGTTGGGCTCAATCCATTGTCCAAACACAATTATACTCGTCAAGCATGCAAGAAACGAAAGGCACGTTGAGTACATGCACAATAATTGACATGTGAAGAAGAACAAATGGAAGAAACACAGTGTAAACAGAAGACATACCGTCGCTTTCACGCGAAGATGACGAGTGCACAACCCCTTTCTCTAGTATGAAAGAAAGAAAGAAAGAGAAAGAGAGAAGAACGAGAGAGAGAAGAGTAGGAGAGAGCGTTGAAGAAGGAGAGAGGCGGTGGTTGAGTCTTTTATAAGATAAGGATGAGTCAAAATTGCAAGAAGGTCCACATATTTGCATAAATTACAGTTCGAGTCAATTAGCGATCCAACGGAAGCAAACGAAGTCGGTTGCATACGAGTCAGTTACAAAGATTGACGGGCTCAACGAAATACACGCGTTGACACCAAGATGATGCAAAATTGACAATGTCCGACAAACTCGAAAATTACGAAAAAGGGCTCGAAACGACTTAAACCAAGTCAAACTCAACTCAACTACCTATCCATTGCTCAAAACCAAAGAAAAGCAAAACAAAAACACACTTAACAATGAAGTCACCATTAATTTAGACACTAATCCGGATTAAGTTGGGTTGAAGTGTTACAGTCATTTTATCAAATACCCTATAAGTATGTCCCAAGTTGTCACACTTTCCATACATGTTATCCCAGTGCTCTATAAACAGGTATCCCTCTCAGTCATTGTGTCAAACACCTGATGGGCATTTAACTCGAAATGTAAAATCACATGTTTGGTCAACAGCGATATCCCAACTCACTTGCTCATGTTTTTGTTCTTCTTTACAGTTAATTGGAGATATTGCCGCCCATGTTAGATTCAGAAAAAAAAACTTTGTTTTTGGATGGTAGTCACGCAGATGATGGTGGTTAGTTGGTGGTAATGGGAGAATTTGAAGGTGGTGGTGAAGTAAAAACGTTAATGGTCAAGGTTAAGGTTGGTTTAGATATTGTGAATTGGAATGATAGGGAAAATGGATACAAAGGAAATGAGATGAGATGATGATGGGTTAGAATACTTGAGCAATGTCCGTAAAGTGTTTGACAAAAGGACTGAGAGGGACATCTGTTTATAGAGCACTTAAACAATATATATGGAAAGTGTGACAGCTTGAGATATGCCTATAGGGTGTTTGATGAAATGACTGGGAGGAACTTAAGATTGAAAAGAGAAAGAAGAAAATAAAAGAAAGAAAAAGAGATGTGAAAGATAATGTATTTAAATGGATATATATGATATTAAGGTATTTTGGTAATAAGCTCTTACTTACATCTAAGTCTAACATAATGAAGTAACCATATCATGAAGGAAAAAAAGGAGGAGGAATGAGGACGGAAAATAAGAAAGAAGAAATTCGTATATGCGAGTGAAAGCGGATATCACCATTTAGGAAAACAAAAAAAAAAGGGCCCATGGGCCTACTGCTGTGGTTATATATATTTTAGGTCCTTTTTAATCTATAGGGAATCTAAAGAGATTTTTTTGATAAAATCCTCAAAAAAATTTAATCAATCACGTTGAACTATATATAGAATAAGCAATGAAACAATGAGGCCTTCTAGTGAAGATTTTCTGGCTAGTCACTGTCATACAGTGGCTGACCATGGGGCACACATACAAGTTTGAAGGATCAGTTGTTCCAGTTGGTGCGCCAGACTGTATGAAACCCCACCTTCCATTGTGATTATGATTCTGTGAGAAATCGTCTCGCCCATCATGCCATTGTGTCAGTGTCAAAGGCATGCGTTCACTTAAGCCAAAGAGTCTAATCCCCCAATCGAAGTCTCAATCCTTATCCCTAGGAGAGTTTGGAACATGACACAGTAAATTTTTTTTTTGGTAAACCAGCTAAGGAAAATAGGACGAGAGAGAGCTCGTACATAATTAAAAGAAGCCCAATAAAACTGAAAAGAAAGCTAATATACGTGAAAAGAAAGCACATATGGAAAGAAAGATAGCTTAACCAATGTTTAAACCCTCATCACTAGGTAAGATATGACTACTTACCACTAGCATCAAGAGCCTTTCTTAAAATTTAGTGTTAAGAATCTCATTTCTAAGACTCAGAGATGTGGAGTATCCGTGGAATCGACCACAACAAGGGTAACTCCGTGGGATCGTCATTGATGACGATTTTTTCTTGTTTTGCAGCCTTTGCTTACCATGATAAAGTCAAAAGCAAAAAGATAGAAAGCATTTGTACTAATCACATAACTGTTTTGATCCTGCAGATGTTTTTGTTTGGGCCCTGAACGTAATGCCAATACCTGGTGAATGTCTTTATGCCCGTTCTATCTATTTATCCAACATACTATAGTTCGGGTATTACAATAAAAACAATGGTCGCTTACAGGTGGTTTCTAAAAGGCTCACTTGCGCCGTCTGTAAGACTCTGTATTCAAGTTATACAAATGGAAGCATAAGCTGCGCCAATGGCAAAGGTCTAATGTTGAGCCCATTAGCTTAATTGCTCAAGAGGGCCTGACACAAGTTGAGACACTGTTAGATTAATTTGAGTTTTGCTAATTTATGGGTTGTACAAAATTCAGGATTCATTGAATTGTAATTTTGTATTTCTTATAGTATGAACTATAGCATATGTCAGCGGATAAGTTGAAGTAAAGAATTGAAAAAAGGAGTAGAAATTTGCGAAGAAAAAAGTCAGGACATAAGCTATGCCCGCTCTAGCGAGTGGTGCGTCCACTCAAGCAGACCTGATGACATTTTTTAGGCAGAAGTTGTGCCCACTCTGTGGATGATGAACAGAAACCCAAATCCCCAAGTGATTCTTTTTCTTTTTTGTGCTAGGATTGCTTATTTCAGTTTTATATTGACTCTAACCCTAAGGCATGAATTGTGGATCATTTAAAGGGTTTCTCTCAATGCTAGGTACACCATATCCTTGTTCTAAACTTGAGAGACATATTAGAAATCCCTTGTTTTCTTTAGTGTTGTGATTTTGACATCACCCTTGTGCACATCCATGAATCACAAGATCAATAAGAACAAGCCACATATAAAAAGAGACACGAGATTTACGTGGTTCACCCAAACAGGGCTACATCCATGGGCACAGAGACGATCATTTTCACTATCACAAGTACAGTACACAGAGACTCTCGTTCTCTCACATCATCTCACCTACGTAGTATGGGAACACCATGGGCAAGAAAGCTCTCACCTCTCTTCAGAGCAAGATCTAGGGTTACAGACTACACACATATATAGTCTCCGCTTTCTTTGCCACCAAGAAAGCCCCGATACAATTACCAAAACACCCTTGACCTTAAACTGTCCCCGACTAACCCAGAGGACTCATCCGACTAAACCGAAATACAAGACATATGCCCAACAATCTCCACCTTGGCTTGAATTCCGCACAACTCGAACCACCAAGAGATAAAACCGGCAATGTCTTCACGTACCTTGCTGAATGGTACGTCACTGCACCAACGATGCAGTCTTTTTCAACATTTTGATTTGTTGAACCAGCACATGAACTTTGAGCAAAGTTCATCTCGTCAAACTCTACCTCGAACTTAAAGCTCGAAACCATTGACGAATCTGAGTGATAACTTGAATCACTCACCATCCTGCCCCATCTTTAACATCACTGTGAAGATCAAACCACTACAAGCATGCAAGCAAAACATATCGGGAATACAAGTCCAGATGACTTCACAATTGCAGAAACCTCTGCCTCCGAGAGGTCAAAAAGCTCCATTTGACCGGGCCTCCGATCAATCAAACACATGTTTGATAACTGCTGAAGCATCAGCTCCTCCTTGCTGCTTTTTCATTGGCTTTGCTCTGGCAAGATGAATAACATCACATGCGATCCGGAAAGCATGTGAACCCCAAACGAACAACTTCGTTTGAACCATCAAAACCTTTGCAACTAGGCCGACGACTCCTATTATTGGGTTTGTAACTACAACCAGGTCAAGTCGACCCGATTCTGGCTTGAATCCACATCTGTTCAAATCTCCTCCAAATTTCTGCATCAAGTTGTATATCTCGTCAACATGAGCACGCTAGAAGAAACGGATTTGAAATCTGAGTTTGGATGGCTCCGATATCTTAGAAATAAGTTTTAACGCTCTGATCGGTCAAACCTCCTTGTTGACCATCAAACAGCCAATCACCCTCTTCCACTGTGTAGATCTGCTCAAAACGAGTCCGTAGGTGCAAACGGATCTCCGATCGGACATCAGATGATCAAGATATCGCAGAAACAATTTCAGACGTTGAAACTGGTCAAACCTGATTGTTGACCGTGCCTTCGCTGATGCTGGCTGACGTCAGCGATCTAAGTTGATCATGTCCCTCTGCAACTTCGGTGGACAAAACCGAGAGATCTCTCTGTTTCGTGCACTGCAACAGAGAATAGAACCCTACACTTATCTTCTGCCCAAAACAGAGATCTGATTTCTGGTCTTTTCCCTCTCAGATCTGAAAAAAAAAAAAAAACAGGAAATTGAACCAGCCGCTATTGACTCCGAGATCTGAAAACATGTGAATCCTTTTTCCTCCGATCCCAGACAAACCGAAGAACCCATCTCATCCTCTTCTTCGATGGTGGCCGAACCAGAGATCACGAACCTGATCTCTCTTCTTCTTTGTTTCGAAAACACAGATCCAAACCCTTCAACAGGGATTCAATTAGTTGATCTTCATGCGTACAACCTCAAAGCCACTGAGCAATCTCCACCTCGCTCAGAAACCCGAGGAACACCAACCTCGGCTTTGATACCACTTGATATGATTTTGACATCACCCATTGTGTACATCCATGAATCACAAGATCAACAAGAACAAGCCACACACAAGAAGAGACACGAGATTTACGTGGTTCACCCAAACAGGGCTACATCCATGGGCACAGAGACGATCATCTTCACTATCACAAGTACAGTACACAGAGACTCTCGTTCTCTCACATCGTCTCACCTACGTAGTGTGGGAACACCACGGGCAAGAGAGCTCTCACCTCTCTTCAGAGCAAGATCTAGGGTTACAGACTACACACATATATAGTCTCCGCTTTCTTTGCCACCAAGAAAGCCCCGATACAATTACCAAAACACCCTTGACCTTAAACCAGTCCCTGGTTAACCGAGTGGACTCATCCGACTAAACCGGAATACAAGACATATGCCCAACATTTAGAGCAGCGTGAGACTTGTACTGGAGAGTTTGTTGAAATTGTGAGCTTCTAGAGATTTGTGTTTTTACTTGCATGGAAGATTCGTTCGCCTTGTGGGTTCAATGTGTAACTAATTCAAGTATGAGGAATGAAGGAACAGTGAACAGCGTGATCATCTGTAAGTAAGAGTACTACAGTCTTTAGGTTGTGGCAAACTAGGAAGGGATTGTAAATATCTTGTAATTGTTCAATTTTATAGTACTTAGTTCTTGTTGGTTTAAGTAATAAGATTCATAGTTTTTTTCCATCTTATGTTTTCACATAAAAAATTTTGTGCCTCTTTTCTTGTAGTTGATTGATTTACAGTTTCTTTTATTTTTCAGGCATTGTTAATTGGATTGCACTCTAAAAATCAGATTGATACTTTGAACCATTCGTCTTTAGAGGTTCTAAAAACCCCTCAGACACGATTGATCATTCACTTTGCTCGGGCTTAACTTGTCCTTAAATTAGTCAAGCCGAAGCTTGGCTCGTGCGTGGTGTGATCTTCAACACTAGAGCCAAAGCTTTGCTTAGATTCATCCAGTCAAGCTTGAGGTTTGCTTGAACTCAGCTTGAATGTGAAACGATCCCGGCCGAAGTCAGCTCAAACAATCATTTTAAAAATGACGCAGTTAACATAGGCTGTTTCATTTGTAGGTTATCAGTTTGTGTAACATCAGACAGGATGTTTCGTTGCTTTTTCATGAAGTTAAAAACCTTTACAAACATTTCCAGTAAAAAATGAGTTTCCATGGAATTGCAAAAACTAGTCCTTTTTCAACTTCTCAAACAAAATTTGAGACATTTAATAACGGAAAACAAGTGAGAGCGGATAAGCAATTCTTTTGCAGGTGAAAATAATAGATGCCTTTTCTATTGGAACGATGTCACACAAGGGACTACCTAAAATTTTTTTTAATGTCTTTCTGGATGAGGGTGAAAGTTTTCAGATAAAAGTCAAATTTAAAGTCTGAATTGTGAATAGTGTTTTAATATTTACACCCAAATCTGTTGAACAATAAATAGGCTTTGGAAAACGATCATCGGTTATTTTTAATGTATTTCTGGATGAGGATGAAAGTTTGCAGATAAAGTCAAATTTAAAGTCTGTATTGTGAATAATGTTTTACTATTTACACCGACAGCTGTTGATGGGCTAGATTTGGGCTGGACTCCTGTTTCTGCAGGCTTGGGTTCATTTACAGGTAAGGAGTTCAAGCTGGGCTTGAGTCTCTCCTGATCTGCCTCTGTCAGTTGTGAAGTCAGGTAGGCTCAAATTCAGCTGTTTAAAGCCCACTACTACATTCGAACCTGGACCTGTGCCTTAGGCCCCGCCCAGATTCATAAAAGTCTGAGAAAAATCATAAAAGTCAAATTTTTATATGATGCATATGAGTGATGTTAATGTCATATATTAGACATACATGCAATATTTATAACATAAAAACAAATCCAAATGAGACTTATGAGAGCCTGTCAGAATTAAGGCTCTCATAAATTGTAATCTAGGGCTAAAAGATTAGTTTCATTTGATCGCCTTCAAATAAGCTTCCAAGAGTATTCATTCCGACCAATTATTTTGCATGCTCTTGATTGAACGGTTATCAATCGAATCAAAATTAAGCATATGAACATTTATATATGGCCACCCAACATGAATGCAGGTAACTGCAGGGGGCCACTTGAAATTTGTGAATTTTATTTTTTGCTACCCCAGCCAAGCGCCAAGGGGGTGGAGACCCATGAGAGAGCATGCAAGTGTGGGAAGACGGCCCACAGCCCCATACGTTTGGAAAATCAACTTCTAAACATAAGAAGAGAGCCCACATATGTGGGAATAGAGCAGCATACCCAGGGATAGGCACCTGTGTTAGTGTGAGATATGAGATACGAGGTTGCCAACTAAAAGCAAGCTCAGGTTTTCAGTGGGCAACTTTGAATTGCTGCTGTAGTCCTACCTCCTTTCTGGGGTCCACTACATGCGGCCTTGTAGAGAAGATCAGGATTTCTCACATTGTTGCTGTTTTTCAATGTAAAGCTACAACTCAAGTTACTGGTAGAGCCCTGTGAACAGGGGCGGAACTAGGAATTTTTATAGGGAGCCAAAGTTTCTTTATCTAAAGTTTTGGGTGTAAAGTGGCCCAACTTGTGGGTGGCACAGCCTAACACCGGAGTCAAAGTGTCGTGGAACAACCCATGCAGTACAACACAAACACACGGCCTACAGGTACGACACGGCTTCTGTTATGGTGCAGCACAGTGCGAGGCATAGCCCATCTCACCTCATAATGGCCCGTTTTCATATTTTTTGTGTAATAGATATTATCTCTTTCTTTAGTGTAAAAATAAAAAATGTACTCTTTTACTTTTTATTTTTTTTATTATCTATAAAAATTACAAACGTTTTGAAGGTAATCATATTAAAAAATCTTTAAGTAGAAGAAACTCAAATGGATATTTTTTCCACTGGATTAGGTCAAGTTTGACCAAATCATTTAAATTTGTATGTCATTCTCTTATTTATATATATCTTTTAAAATTTTAGCCTAACACCCTAAAAAAATGAAAACATGGAAGATCGGAAGGGGTAGTTCAGATACATGGCACGTTTTTCATGGTCTAAGCATGGATTTTTGACCAACAATCCAAGTTATTTGCCTCTCTTCGTTCAAACTATTATGATCTCAAATCAATGTATGTGGGTAGTAATTAGGTTCTAGATTTTTTATTAAATAGTTTATAATCTATTCCTAATCCCATTTTTTCATTTGATTTTCTTTTTTCTTTTCTTATTTTCCATCCCTTTCTTCTTTCATCTCATTTTTCCCTAAAAATACTAAATCGAATATTATTTAGTTTTTTTAACCCAATATGTATTCTTATTACTTAATTTTTGATAATGTTGGAGGGCCCATATACATATGTATAAGGGAAAAGTACAAATTAAATGCCACCCCACCCACCCCAACTCCGCGCCGTGCCCGTGAATATGCTTGAAACAATCCAATTGGATAGTTCTGGCCGGCCCAAAGACCAAACAACTTTGTTAATTTGATATGACCTGATGTTATAGGCTTTGAAGGATTTCAATAGGCTACCCAAAGATTACCTAGGTCCAAGTTACCAGGCCAAGTATTTACAGCCAAATCCAACAGTTAGGCCTGACAATTAGTCTAAATATAGAGGGGGCATTTGTGTAAGCTTTTATGAGCAGGCCTATATGAAGATTGGTCAGGGAAAAAATATTATTGATCCCGAAAATAGGCCCAATCCCGGCCCATTCTTTAAAAGGCCAGCCCAATCCATGGACCCAGAATGAAGCAAGCTGGACCTATACGTCTGAACCGAAGAATTCACTAACATGTCCACATCAACGGTTTTAATCTGGGTCTAATTACAAAAATGTGTTAACTGACTCAAAGCCTGAACTTCATGTTCTAATTGTAGAACGGTTGCTCCAGGTGAAGATTACCTAGTGGCTCTAACTGAAAAGGCCTAGGTCTGAAGGATGTGACAATAAATGGGCCAGGTTGTACCCAACTAGAAACCCCAGGGGGCCTTATGCCAGGTCTGTACACAAACTGGTTTCAGCGAGTCAATTCGGATAATCATGGGCATGTCAAATTAGTGTGAGCAAATATGAAAATGCCCTCGGTCAGCATCATTGGTCTTTTTCTTTTAAATTGCTTTAGACTTGATAAAAACTCCGCCAGTTTTGCTGCTAATCCCAAGCCCGGGTAAAGGAGGAGGGTTGCGTTAGGTAGGTGACAACCAGCGTAAAACTTTGTCACAATCCAAATATGAATTCTGAACAAATGATATTTCACGATAAGGCTAGGGCGTTCCCCGCTTTAAGCGACACATTACAGCATCGCCCGGCTGCAGTGAAAAGTGTGCAAGGGCTACCGCATGACTTTGAGCTAATGCGGTTAAAGAAGTTAGTCCATGAGAAGAAGAGGAGGAATAGGAAAATTAGATTTGCTACTTGGAATATAGGAACCTTGACACGCAAGAGCATAGAGTTGGTTGAGGTAATGAAAAGAAGAAGAATTAATGTGGCTTGTATACATGAGACAAGGTGGAAAGGGAATAAAGCTAAGGAGCTCATGAATGGGTATAAGCTTTTCTATACAGGAAAGAGTAATACAAAAAATGGAGTGGGTATAATTATAGATAAGGATTTAAAAGAGAAAATTGTGGGGGTAAAGAGGTTTGGTGATAGAATTATAGCAATTAAACTAGTATTAGAGGAAGACATAATTCATATCATTAGTGCATATGCTCCCCAAGTAGGACTAGAAGAAAGTGTGAAAAGACAATTGGAGCAGGACTAGAAGAAAGTATGAAAAGACAATTTTGGGTCGTAGAAAAAAATTGATAAAGATAAAAAATATCCTCAAACTCCAATATGGACCAAATGGGTCCTAGACAAGAATATCATCACTCACGTATAAAAAAAGAGTAAAAGAAATGAGCAGCAATATCTCCTCTTATATAAGTTAGTTACAATATTATAGCCTAGAAAAAAAAAGAAGAAGTAGAGGAAGGAATGAGCCCGTTTAAAGTTTATTTGTCGATATTAAAATTTTCCATTCAAAGCCATTTTAGTTCAGATTAAAATTTAAGCGGTTGTAAAAAAAAAAAAACCTGCAGAAGGACAACAAATAAATTTATGGCCTGGTTTTGCCCTTTGGCCCTTTTCGATTTTTTTTTTTTTGTATTATTAGGTTCTAGGGTTGTAGGGCACCCGCAACATCGCACCAGGCCCTTTTCGATTTTTTTTTTTGTATTATTAGGTTCTAGGGTTGTAGGGCACCCGCAACATCGAGAGAGAGAGAGAGAGAGAGAGAGAGAGAGAGAGAGAGAGAGATGTCGGTCCTGCCCGACGAAATGTGGAGTCGGATTCTGGAACTGGGAGTGGAGACGAAGGGATTGAGCTACAGAGACATGTGCTGCATCTCCATCACGTGCAGACGTCTCCACCGTCTATCAAACCATCATCCCCTCTGGGCCACCTTGCTTGCCCTAGATTTCCCCTCTCCTTCTCCTTGTCTTTCTCTTTCTTCCAACCACACCACCAACATCCTTTCAACTCCCAAATCCCTCTACAAGACCAGGTTTGAGAGACACAGAGCATCCAAGCTCCTCGCCCACAGACGAGCTGTCCTCTACGTGGAGAGCCAAATCGCCATCTGTTCCAAGAATCTCCGAGACCTAGGGCTTCAATTGCTCCAAGAGAAGGGCAAGATGAAGGAAACAATTGAAGAATTGGGGAATTTGAGGAAGGTCAGGTACTTCCTTTCTGCTGCTTCTTTCTTGAATCCTTCAGAATTCTTTGATTAGGGTATGTTTACAAAGCCTAGGAATTCAATGTCAATTAAACAATCATGCATTCATTTCCACCTTTTTGCAACTCAATTTCTGCAAGTAAGGGATAGTTTTAAATGATACTTACATTTTTTTTTTTGCTAAAGGAAAGTGTCCTGGGCCACCGAACTAATCCCTTGAGTCGCGGGGGTGCCGGTAAATCCCCCCATTTTACTAGTGTGGTAGTGCAGCTCGAACCCATAACCTCTGCCGCAACCTCCGGGATCAAACTATGGTCCTAGCGTAGCTGAGCTATCCCATTGTATCAGTGTGTAGCGCAGCTCGAACCCATAACCTCCGGGAGCAATCTGCGTCCCAGGCACGCTATCGGTTGGGGTTAAATGATAGTTAGATGAACTCTTTTTTTTTTTTTTAAACTATAATTCAGTGTTCGTAGGCACCCTATATTTTCAAATGATACTTAGATGAATATTTTTTTCTCCTCAAGTTCTAGTGGGTGAAATTTCTTGTAAATTTGTTAATTTCCTCCAGGCAAGCGTCTGTGGCCTTGAATGTGTGGCAGCCGGAAATTGTCCGCGGCAGGCAAAAGCAAATTGTTGAGCAATGTAGAGTACCTGCTGAGCACCGTATTGGTTCTCTGGAGATGGAACTTAAACTTTGCAAGAATCAGATTGATATGCTTAACAAGTCGTATGTAGGTGTTGGATTTCTATTTTCTACCCATTTGTTAAATTGGTTGTGGTTTGTTGGAGTTGATGGAAGCCATTGATTCATTTGATGAGTGGTCATATGTCATTGCAGAATAATCAGAAGCGCAAGCTTGATGCGGGCAAAGAGCGGCTCGCAGCTCTGAAATATCACCCAATGCGTGATTGTCAATTGGACAGCGGTGTCCATGACCGTGGTGTGAAGCGGAAGAAATTGAAGGAATGCAATAACTGTAATTGTACGAACACTTTCCTTTGTGACAATATCCAAACTTGTTTCATAGTTTTCAATTGATGCAGCAAATCAGCAGTCGTCTTTCTTTATGTAATGGTTTTAATTATGTCCTCTGATCGAGGCTAGATCCTTACTATGCCTATTGCTTAGATGCATGCATCTAATGTATATCTATCTAATGATTGCTCTGTGGATCTCATGGGAAATGTTTGACTTCATTGCAGCTGATGAAATGCTTCGTGGGAAAAGTCAGGGATCAGGATGAGTTCAACTAATGAAGCCAATTCTCATATATGCCAATTGTTGCAGATATTGCACTTTTTAGGAAGATGATGATGTTGGCAGGCAATCTGTGGGAGTAAATGACATGCGATGTACCAAATGCTTCATCCTTCTTGTAGGGGTTCGTTGTACTGGGTGTCGAGCTCCTGTAATTGTAAGTTTGTAACAAGGTCGATGAGATAACACCATTAAATCATTTTTAAAGATGTCTGTCATCAGAGGATTATCACTCATCATGTAGCGGAGGTATGGACTCTCAGTTCCCTTTTGTCCCAAAGGGTCAACACTATCTATCACACCACACCCACTATTTACTAATCCTACCTAGCAATTGTATGCCTTTCGATGGATGATGCATGTAATAAATGAAGAAGGAAATTGGTGTGATTGGAGTGTGGCCCAATGAAGGTGAGAAGAACTACTTTTTGGTCTCCTCCCCCTTGTGTGTTTAAGTTCAATGTTGGTGGTGCTGCAAGAGGAAAGCGATGGATGGCAGGAATCGAAGCTGTGCTTTGGAATAGTGATGGTGAGGTTTTATTTATGTTTTTCAAGTATGCTGGTGTTTGTGACTCTAATGAAGCGGATGTTTTAGCTATTTTGGAAGCCTTACAATGCTTTTCGAGATATCTCTTCGGTTAATGTATTGTAGAGAGTGATTCTTTTAAGATAATTGCTTGGGTGTCTAAGCGGAAGGCTAATCATATGAAATTTCAATCTATCTTTAATGAAATCTGGGTCTTATCTTCCATCATTAATGTGGCTTTCATCATGACCTCCATGCGGTGAACTATGTGGCTGATGCTTTGGCCAAATAAGGGATTAAGAGGCTCTCACCTTGGGAGGCTTTTTTATGTAGTTGTTGTTTTAAGTGGGGTACAATGCTCTTATACCTTATTGTTACTTTGTTTTTCTCTCTTTGTAATCTTTACTCTCTTTTGTTCTTTGTATTTCCTTTTTCAATGAATTGTTCTCTATTACCAATAAAAATAAAAAGGGAGCTTTTATTCATACACCCATTTTCACTCTTCTTACACAGGCTAAAAAAAAAAAAGAAAAAAAATCAAAACTTTCCAAAATACCCATCACCCCTTCTCTCCCTACACTTCTCCCTCCCTCCCTCCCTCCCTCCTCTCTTTTTCCCTTCCCTACCTCCCTCTTTGGTGGGCGATGAGCACCGGCCAGCGGGGGGTTCTCCCTCTCCTTACCCTCCCTCTTCCTCTCCCTATTCCTATTCCTCTTCATCTCTCTATTTTCTCTCTTCCCCCCTCCCCTTTCTTTCCTCCCTTCCCCCTTTCTCTCCTTACCCACTCTCCCCGCTGTAAGGAGACTAGTGTCTCCTTGTAGCAGCAGCACGGAGGTCGCGTCTCTTGCTGCAGGGAGACTGAAATCTCCTTGCTACAAGGAGATTCAGTCTCCTGTTGTGGGGAGACGCGATCTCCCTAAAGCGGGAGACCCGATCTTGCTGTTCTGGGGAGACGTCGGTCTCCTTGCAGTGGGGAGATTGGGGAGGGAGAGAAAGGGGGAAGGGAGGAAAGAAGGGGGAGAGAGAATAGAGAGAGGGAGAGGAAGAGGGAGAGGAGGAGGAAGAGGGAGGGCGAGAGAGGGAGGGGAGGGAGAGGGAGAGCCCTACGCCAGCCAGTGCTAGTTGCCGATTGTCGGCTGGAGGGGGAGGTGGGAAATGGGAGGAAAAAGGAAGAAGAGAGAAGTGTAGGAAGAGAAAGGGTGAGGGGTAATTTGGGAAGTTTTAATTTTATTATTATTATTATTATTTTGCTTATGTAAGAAGAGCGAAAGTGGGTGTATGAATAGAAGCTCCCAATAAAAAAAAGGTTTATTTCCTATTGCTTAGACTTCTCAGAGAAAGACAATAAATGGGTGACTGCCTGTTTATTTGCATTAATCGAATTCCTATAAATTTGTGGAAAAATGGGTTCCAATGAAGGATTATTAAAGGGCTAAGGTCGAGCGATATTGGGTGGACATGTAGATGAGACCCTACCTTTTAGGGCGATGGCTTGGTATTCATTATCCATATTTCTTTAATTTATTTTCTATTAAAAGGGACACCATTTGATAGCTACTTACTTAGCTTCACCTTTATTTCTTCAAATTTAGATACTTCTAGAAATGTATTTCTAAAATTCATGAAACAAGTGGTTCTGAGGGATCTGACTTCTGAACTTGCACTTCAATTAGTATAGATTTTGGGATATGGTTCAATCAAGTTGGGGTTTGCGGGGGAGGAGGTTTTTCCCCAAAATTGGGAATATTTTGTAGGAAGTCCGTAAGTTGAGGTTCTAAATGGATTGCCATTATCAAAATAGTCCTCATAGTCAAGTTTTTTAAGAAAACGAAAAACATAGTAGTCAAGTTTTAATCTAGGGTGCATGTCCAGTAGCTGCGCCAGGTATCTGAACCTGACTTGGACAGAAAATTGCGTGGTCTATGGAGGCCTTTTAATTGATGATCCATGCACATTGCAGTAAGAAGAAAAGAAAAAGCATTAATGTTAAGCCCTGATTTCTTAAAATAATAATAATAAAAAAAAAACGTTAAAGCCCCATGATATCAAGGCTGAAAGGCAAATTGTTAAACTGATGTGGTCTGGTGACCACACATCTAATAATGATTGGGCCCCATGAGTTTACTGATTTAATATGCTTTTCCTTTTAATTTAGTAAATTTATCTTGTATTTCCTTCTAGGAAGCCCAATCAACTAGGACTCTTGTTTTGATTAATATTTGAGGAAATTAGGGATTTCCTGAGTTTGTAGTTCTCCCTCTTGACTTAAGACATATTGCATGGTATCCATCAACTCTCACATATGTAAAAGTGACTAACAAATGATTTATATTTCAAATCATATTAGTTCTAACATAAAAACAAGCCCCCCCAAAAATTGAGCAATAGAAGAGAGGAGCTCCAAAAGCAAAAGCCCAAAAGAAAAGAAAAAAAAAAACAGACTTGAGCATGAATATGCACAAGATTTTGTTAATCATATTTTTTACTAAACAGTCAACTTATGGTGGGCCCAACTATGATAATTGAAAAGCTTAAAAATACCAACATTGAAAAAAAAAATACAAATATGAGAATTGTTCTCACGTACTTACCATGAGAGTTTTTTATGGAATCCACTTATAGGTCTCATTTGAGGACGTGGCCAGTGGAGATAAAAAGATTCATACGAGACTATTTCATATATCAAGTTTGGCATCAATTACATGTCTTTAACCATCATCTATAGTTCACAAATTGAGTCTGTTTAGATTAGAGTATAGTCAATCAATTGATCCAATAAATTTAAATCTTATCAAAATTTAAGATAAGTAACTGCGATAGGGTATATATATATTATAAAATTTAGATTGGATAATAAATAAATTATATTTTATAAAAAATAGTCAGAACTCACTCTCCCGAGGATTTTTCCACAAGAGAAGGGCTTTTATTTGGAGTCCCAACACTTTTTCCATCAACCTACAGCCAACACGTTTTAAAACGACCCACACAAGTGGGTAGTACTAGTGGGCAGGGGCGACCAAAAGTCATAGATTTATTAAATGCATGGGGCTGTATCCACGACTCAAAGCATAGGAAGAAGTGACCATGCTTCTTGATCTTCTTTCCATCATCGTCCACCGAAGCCATCTGGATCAGGTGCGCGGGAGAGAAATGGCGGTTTCAATGGTGGTAGAAGCCGCTCTAAACTCCCTCATCCAAGGTATCTTTGATAAACTGGCCCTCCCTCTCCTTAAAAAACTAGGCTTTCTCTGCGGCGTCGATGAAGAGATGAAGAGGCTCTCTCGAACTCTCCTTAGAATCCAAGCCCTCCTCAGCGACGCAGAAAATCGCCAAATCCAAGAAGAATCCATCAAGATCTGGCTCAAAGAGCTCAAAGACGTCGCCTATGACGCCGAAGACATCATCGACGAACTCACCACCGAAGCTCTTCGATCCTCCACACAATTCCCCATTCAAACCAGAAAGAGAAAGCGGGTAAACGATTTATTCTCATACTTCGGTTCCACATCTCACTATAACACCGAGTGCAGGATCAAGGAAATCAGACAGAGATTGGATGAGATCGCCAGCGAGAGAGATCAGCTCCATCTCAAAGTGATCGATCAAGGAGGGAGGTTGCAACAATCCAGAGATCGATCGCAGACCAGCTCCTTCGTCGATGAGTCGATTGTATTTGGAAGAGAAGAAGACAGAGAGAAGATTGTCCATCTGTTGATATCTGATGATCAGTCTAGTGCTGGAAAACACGTTAGGGTGGTTCCGATTGTAGGAATGGGCGGCCTTGGGAAGACAACCGTTGCTCAATTGGTCTACAATGATGCGCGGATCGAAAGTCATTTTGATCTGCGAGCGTGGGCTTGCGTGTTGGAAGATTTCGACTTGATTAGGCTCACAAAAGCGATCTTAGAGTCTCTTACCGGGAATGCTTGTCATCTTATGAATTTGGATCCGCTGCAGGCGTCACTTGCAAAGAAGCTAAAGGGGAAGAGATTTTTGCTTGTTGTAGACAATGTTTGGAATGTGAGCAGTAGTGATTGGGATGAATTACGAGCTCCATTGATGGTTGGGGCAGGAGGAAGTGGAATTCTAGTAACCACTAGAAGCCAAGTTGTTTCATCGACGACGGGAACGGTTCCCCCTCACTTCTTGCAGGGTCTGTCAGATGATGATTGTTGGTCTTTGTTCCAACAGCGAGCTTTTTTAGAGGGGAATTCAAATGCACACCCAAACCTGGTAACTATTGGCAAGGAAATTGTGAAGAAGTGCAAAGGGTTGCCTCTAGCAGTGAAAACGCTTGGAGGTATGTTATTCTCTAAATTAGATGAAGAGGAGTGGATTGCCATCTTAAGAAGCGATATCTGGGATTTGCCAGAAGACAGAAATGAAATCTTACCGGCTCTAAGATTGAGCTATCACCATCTCCCTTCACATTTGAAGCAGTGTTTCGCATACTGTTCCATATTTCCTAAAGGCCGATACTTTAACAAGGATGATTTGGTTTTGTTGTGGATGGCACAAGGCTTTGTTCAGCCTAAAGGAAATAAACAAGTTGAAGACATAGGCAGTGAATACCTTGCTGATTTGGTGTCGAGGTCTTTGTTTCAATACAAATATAAAAATCGGGACAAGCAGGAAGTGTACATAATGCACGACCTCATTCATGATCTTGCACAATCTATTTCAGGGAAGGAATGTCTAAGAAGGGAAGATAATAAGTCATGTGGAGCCATTGATAAGGTTCGTCATGTATCATATCATGGGTTGAGTATCGGGGCAATAAAATTTGAGGCTTTGTACAATTTGAAAAGTTTACGGACTCTTCTATTGTATGGTGCATTCCATCCGATGCAGTGTCCCCTTTGTGATCTGTTCATAAATCTGAGGCGTATGCGTGTGTTGGTTTTGAGCGGATTTCTGATAACTGAGTTGCCAGATTCAATTGGAAACTTGATCCATCTACGCTATCTGGACCTGTCTTCTACTCAGATTAAAATGTTACCAAAATCGACAACTAGCCTCTACAATCTACAAACTTTGAAACTCGTAGGCTGTCATCATCTTATTGAGCTACCTAATGACTTCAGCAACCTAGTTAATCTAAGACATCTGTCTTTATCCTGTGCAGGTCACCTTGGCTTAATTCCCATGCCGCTGAGAATTGGAAGATTAAAATGTCTCCAAACATTGGACATATTTAATGTCGGAAAAGAGATTGGAAATGGGATAAATGAGCTGAAGGATATGATACACCTACGAGGACGAATTTGGATTTCACAACTCGAGAATGTGGTCAATGTAGAGGAGGCGAAAGAGGCTGACTTGAGAAGTAAACAGAAACTTCAGAAGCTGGTATTGCGATGGAAATGTGATGACATTGAATCAAGACATGAAGGAGCTGATAATGTGGTACTTGAGGGTCTCCAACCTCACACCAACCTCGAAGTGCTAGAAATAACAGGCTATTGCGGTATAAAGTTTCCAAGATGGATGGGGGACTCATCATTCTCCAATCTAGTCCGTGTTTATTTATACAGATGCAGATGTCATGTCCTCCCACCTTTTGGCCAGCTCCCCCTTTTGAAAGAGCTCGATGTACATGAATTGTATGGATTGAAAAAAGTGGGTCATGAGTTATCTGGTGATGGCATAGTGAAGGGCTTCCCATCACTGGATACTTTGATGTTTTGGTGGATGCCTGATTGGGAGGAATGGTCCGGTGAAGAAGGTGATATTAGCCATGTGAGTGATGTTACCATTTCAGAGTGCTCCAAGCTATGGAAATTTCCTCCCCTTCCTTCTACTTTGAGACTATTGAGGCTAATTCACTGTGAGAGATTGGCTAGTCTTCCGAGGGTGTCAGCTATTCACAGCTTATGTCTATGGGGATGTGATGAAGCGATATTGGGCTCATTGCAGCATCTCGCCTCTCTTTCTTCCTTGAGTATTTCTGAATTTCCAAATATAACATTACTACCCAATGGTTTTCTGCTTCCATTTACTGCACTTGAACGTTTATCAATTAGTATTTGCATAGGGCTTAGGTCTTTGTCAGAGGAGGTAGGACTACAAGATATGACTTGTCTACGAGCTCTGGTAATTTCTGAGTGTCCCCAGCTCACATCCTTGGCCGATGGGGTACTACCTACTACTCTTCAGAGTCTTCAAATCTCAAAATGCAGTAACCTTAAATGCTTGCCAAAGGGGTTGCAAAAGCTTGTTTCTTTAGTCTCTTTGGAGATTGTGGATTGTCCTGAAATCCATTCCTTTCCTGAGGAGAGACTGCCTACCGTCCAGACATTGGACATTAGAGGATGTCCATCACTAAAGAAAAAATGCCAAAGGGATGGAGGTGAAGATTGGTGCAAGATAGCACACATCCCTAACATAAGCATTGATGGTGTACAAATTTCAACAGGCAATGCCGCAGATAAAAGTTGGAAGTTCCAATTTTATCTCTTTTAGCCAATTTTAGTTTTGTCACAATGAATGGACTTGCCACTAAACACATGGTTTCAAATATGTTGGATCATTTCTGGATGGTACAAAAACCTGCCAATGACACAGGACAAAGCTAAAGATGTATTGACTTAGGTTTGTGAATGTAGACAAGGTTGCCATCTTTTCCTTTTTCACAGCCCATTGGAGAAAGATTGAAGGAATGTGATTCTTCTGTTGGTGTTTTTTGTATCATGGGGCACCTGAAGGTCCACCAGATGGTTGTTTCGACTTAAAAAATGTAACACTCCGGCCTAGCTTAATCCGGTTTAACGACTGATTAATGTGGTTTTGAGTTATTTTCGAGTAAATGCGTAAAATGCTTGTTGTTTTATTCTTTTGATATTCATTTTGGGTCATGGATAGGTACTTGGGTTGAGTTTGACCTGGTTTAGGTAGACGTGAGCCCTTTTTTGTAATTTTTGATTTTGTACGAGCTCAGCATTCTTGCATCATCTTAGTGTCAACATGTGTATTTTGTTGAGCTCGTCAACTTCCGTCACTGACTCATATGTGAACGACGTCGTTTGTTTCCATTGGACCGTTAATTGACTCAAACTGTAATTCTCCCGAACTGTTGGACTTTTCTATAAATTTTGTAAATCCTTATCTTATATAAGGAGCAAGCCACCGACCCTCTCTCTCTTATTTTCATCTCTCTCTCTCCCTCTCTCCCTCCTAACGCAAGCTCTTTCTCTCTTCTCTTCTCTACTCTTCATCTCTTCTTTATTTCCTTCTTCTTCTCACAAGCAAAGAAGGGGAATTCTTGTGCACCGGTTGCTCGTCATCTCTTTGGGTTCGCCGGTAAGAAGCAAGCTCGTTCTCTTCCGGTTCACTGCACTCGTCTTTGTTTTCTTCTTCCTTATCTTTTTGTCGTGGACAAGAATCTTGCACCATTTTCCCGGTTCATCATAGGTGAAAAGTTGAGTCATGGTCTTCGTTATGAGTCTAGGGTGTGATTGCACTGCATGCATACCTTTTCTCTTGCTTACTCTTGGCATGCATGGTAATAGGATTGTATCTCTGAGCTTGATTGGGCCAAAGAACAGCTAAGTTAAGGAAAGAACTCGTTTAAGGCAAGTATAAGCACAGTATGACTGAGCACATGTTGATACACGTTGATTGTTATTGTTTCTTCTACTCTCTCTCTCAAGTGTGTTGTGTTTTGACAGCCCTCTTGAATTGTATAAACTTGAAAGATGGCGTTTTTGTGAGTGTAAAGACTACAGTATAGTTGTTCTGCTCTGTACAGAACTTTGTTACCCGACCGATCGGGCTTGGGGTCCGACCAATCGGACGCTTCTAGAACCGAAATCCGACCGATTGGGCTTCAAAGCCGACCGGTTGGCCCTGAAGTATTTTTGCTCCAGGAGATGCAGGGTCCAACTGAACCCTATGCTTGATCATGCTCCTTTTCTTGTTTGTTTTAACGTCATAGGACCTTTATGTTACCTTCTAGGTTAATGATGAGACCTTATAGGGCCTTCACATGGAGTTTCCACACCGTTTAACCTGCCCACTGGACTAACTGAATAGCATGAATGGTCTTAAGGGCTGTGACTCATTCATGTGTGTTGTCCAAATGTTAAGCACCTCTCCATGGGTGTTGGTTTAAGGGACTTCGATACACGTCTATTGATACAGTGCAATACCCATGAAATGAATAACTGTGTATCGAATAACTTAAAACTACATCATCATGCACGGTTAGAAACATTGGACAACTAGTTTAGGGTTGGCTAGGAAACAATCTTGATTCACGGTAATAACTTGACTTGCATTGCATGTTGATTTTGATTATTGCCTTCCATGCTCTTATCCTTGTTTGACTTGTAATTGTTTGTTTGTAATGGTATTGCAAGTGTTGAGTTTAGTGCTTGATTCTCGTGTGATGCACGCACTGTATTGCTTGCTTGTGATATGACATGCTACATATACTGTACTGTATTGAATTGCTTGACCGACTGACTGACATTGATTGACGTGCATCATATAACATGACTGATCTTGTCTGTCTGGCTCTACTCAGCCTCAGCCTCAGGATACCCGATGGGGTTGACTTTGGCGTAGCCTGTTTGTTGCCTCTGCAGAGTGCTTCTGTCTTGAGATTCAGGACCCCAGGAACCAGAGACCCATTTATACCCTGACTTGGTCGATGGTGTTCTCATCCTGCTTGTTCTCGATAGAGAGAATATGACAAATGTAGAAACCGCCTAGTCAATATATCTGTTTATGATTCTGATTGCATGTTTATTTATATGCACAACTTGCCTAATATATAAACATGACCGCTATGGATTCTTACATGTTAATCATTTTGATAGACGCAATGCGTGTTAACTTATTGTTGTTGAGTCGTTGTACTCATTAGTTGTTTTTGGTGTTGCAGGCCCATATCCCTCTAGCGACCCCCCGTCGGTCAGCCCGACTCCATGAGAGATCCGTGAGGCCCAGTCAGGGCTAGAGGAGTGGATGTGATCCCTCCATTGGAGAGCGGCCTTGCATTGCATCAGTCTCTTGTCTTCCATTTTGTACTAGGGTTTTGTTTTTTTAATGATGTACACCTCATCTTGTAATTGTCTCTAAGAAACTGTTTCCCATTTTGTTGTACATTCTGTAAATACTATCAGCTTTTATAGTTCTTGTTCCTTTTCATGTTTCCTTTCGTCATGCAATGATACGTACAGCTTTCGCGTACACCTTGTTTGTATGTGTGAATATCCCTTGTGTGTGTATACTTAGACCAGGTCAAGGTATGCGTGCACGGGAGTACGTGTGTTACTGGTTAGGTTTGAACAAACCCCCGATTTCTGGGCTCGGGTCGTGACAAAAAATCACAGCCATACAACAACATATGCAATAAGAGATTGTGATGAATTTTGGCTTGGAACCTTATCATTCACAAACTATTTCCGATCTGCTGCTACTTAAAATTTTCATGCACGTCTGCATGATTGTCTCACAGGTTCTCAACGGTACTAATCACTACCTTTCCCTTTCTGATTATGTTAAGTGGACAGAGCAATACTGATAATTTCTTATTTTCTATGCCCCAGATGATGAAAAGCAGCATGATCACACAGTTGGGAGATATATATGGTTCTGTATCAAACTTAAATCAGCCATTGATTTTGACTGTCTCACCTTCCATTCGAAAGCATGCCAGTGAAGCAGCTTCTGTTTAGGTACTGTTATAAGTTCTGTTTATGGGAATCAATTTACCTTGCTTTTTCTAAATTATATAGGCATTGTTTTGGTTGAATGTTGCTTGCAGATACAGTTTATCTTAGAATCAATTTACCTTGCTTTTTCTAAATTATATAGGCATTGTTTTGGTTAAATGTTGCTTGCAGACACGGTTTATCTTTTGGTTACCTGAATTGTGTATCTGGTGGGGCCTGCTAAGTGCTATGGGCAAGTGATTTAGTGAGGATCTCATTCATCAAATGCCACCTTCATTTGTATATAGATTGGCGGTTGTCTGGATTATGTTAAACATCCATTGCAGATTCGACCTTGTTTGGAATTCTAATCTTCCTTTTCTAACTAGGATTGGTTGAACAATTGGGATTGCTGAAAAAGTCTCACCAGTACTACTAGTTAATTGTTGGTAACTTGTTCATTACTGATGCAGGCCAGACCATAAGTCGGCCAACCCGTTGGGCCTAGTCTATAAGCCCAATTGGACATCTAGTTATTTAGGAATATTCTTAGTAGTTTGATCTATTAGGGTTAATATTAGTGAGTTTCCTATCTTGTTTAGGATTATTCTAATACTAGGAAGTATTATTTCTTAGGTATCAAGCCAATTCCTCTATTTAAGGAGGTTAGGCTTCATTGTTATGCATGCTTATTTTCAATCAATAAAGTTCTCTTTTGAGATGTTATCTCTTATGGTGTTTGCTCCTCTTGTGAGGGTGCCCCAGTGGCTAAATCCATCTTGGATTCTATCAATCCTTCGGGAGATTGATCTATTTTCTCGATCGTGGAATCGTGGCATGCCAATAACTATTTTTTTATCTGACCTACATTCGTTGGTTTTGAAGTAAATAAAAAATATAAAAGAAGAAAACGTAATTAGAAAACCATTGAACTTTGAGGCCCTAAAATCAAGAGTCAAGATGATCTGATGAGCTTTTTTAAAGTCTTCACAGAGCTTGCTTATGTGTTCCAAGATGGGCCTTTTTAAAGTTTTATAGGTCATTGTTCTGATGGGCCTTATCAATGATACTGCCTTTAAAGCCTCTTCATGGAGGATCACAAGCCTTGCCATATTCTCTTAAGTCCCAACCATCTATTTGTTAATCACACCATTCTTCCTTGTATGTATGTAACGACCCAAGAATCTGGAGCTTTTCAGATTCTTAAGCCGCACTCAAATTTTTATAACAATATCACATAAATCAAATTCTCATGAGCATCAAGGTCATAAACAATCAATTTCCTTGTATTGCAACTAATATGTAAATATTATAAGTCTTGATAACGCTACTGAATAAGACAATTTCTATTTGAGAAAAAGAAAGATAATAATAATGTCTAAGTCTTGGGCTAATCCCAACTATAAATCTATTCGTTTGCTTTTCCGCGCTCTGGATCAGCCACGCATGCCAAAATCCACCGGTTGATCCCCATCACTCCCCGCAACTTCCATGACTGCATTACCTGAAGTGGGGCGAACCACTAATCAGTAAAACTGGTGAGTAGAATAGGAAAATATTAAGGTATGACATATTTTCAATCATTCAAAGCATTATATTGAAATAACATCTTAATCCATTTCTTTTTTGAGTAATTTCCCACTGCAGCATCAAATGGTTCCGATACCCCATATGGGTATATCTACATTTCTATCAACAATATGGCTTATCATCTACCATGATTGTTGAATTTGTTCCGACACTCCTTCACCGGAGTATCTACATTTCTATCAACCACATGATTAATCTTTCCACCATGTGTGTTGAACTTACTTCCCTTAACTAACATCCATGAGAGAAGTTCGTTACTCTGTGCCAGCAAATGGGTGTTACCCTATTTCAAACATCAATAATAATTCATTACAATAATTTAGAATAGATTCATCTCTACCATAATTGGCTACATCATCAAGGAATATTAGATGTGAAACTCATCATTTATTATATAAGTATCATGCTTGCCAGATTCTAGCCACAGTTAGTAAATAGTAATTATTGTTCTCTACATGTTCTCAAAAGAGTAAAAGAAAAGGTTATTAATAAAATTATATACAGCAGGGACTATTCTGTAATTATATCAAACTAGAATTACAAGTTGTGCCACTCGACATCTTCCCCATACAATATCGGAACCCAGACATTAATACAGGTTAACGCCAGTCCACTTTTGACACTTTAGATGGTGGGACCCAATGGCCAGAATCGCATGGGACCACCACCAGTGGGGTCGCCCTAAGGTCCACTAGCAGATGTGGGGATCGGATTTCTGATTAGGTGGCCCACATGGTCCCACTATCACTGTCGACCAAATCCTGTTTTGACGATCCAGTTTTGCAAAAACTCAAATAACGTTTGAATCTCTTTGCAGTTCTAACACTCTTTCTTCCTAATCCATAGTTCTGAAGTTTATTAATCATAGAGAATCAATTCCATCAAGTTTCCAAAGATGTTGATCATAACAGGGGCCCAAATTGCAGAAATTTCCCTTCGTCAGAACATTGTTCGTCTGGGCTCTCAAACAAAAATTGGATGGTGGACCCCCAATGGTCCCATCCCACGGGACCACCACACCTGTGGTCGCCCGACAGTCCTCCTTTAGATGTGGGGTCTTGATCCCCCATCTGGTGGGCCACGGGGACCCACAACCCAATTCGACAAAATTGGGTTCTGAAGACCTGTAGGTAGAAATTTCAAAAATTTTGATTTCGATCATCAATAACCATTGATCTCTGCTATCTGTTTCCTTGATTATCATCCCTACAAATCTTGGAAACTCAATCAGACAAGTTTATTCACGATTTATGGATTTTCTGGAGAATCTCTGCTATTTTGCTATGTCGACAGTAATCATAGTATTAATATACATTCAGGAATAGTCCATCAATTGATCATATCTCTACACTTTCTCAAATTTGTACTCTACAATAATAAGTTCAGAAACTCTACTTACCTGGTATAGACGTATGTTGATCGGACGGCAATCGGTCTTTCGTCAGACATTCACTATCGTCCCGCTGTTGATCTTGATCTTCCTCTCCTTCAAACAATACCACACCACTTTAGTCTCTCTCTCTCTCTCTCTCTCTCTCTCTCTCTCAAAATTTTCCTCTTTCGTTGATGTGAGAGATTACAGGAGACTTTACACATATATATAGTTTAAAAGAAAGTCCTGTTTGAAACTTACAAGGAAGTCTTTATGTGGTAGAGTTCCTAGAGAAAGGTGGGTTCTGGACTCCTTGTTCTTTTCTGTATTGAATTTTTAAAGAATCCTAATCCATGGCTCTTATTCTGATTTTTAGCTATGCTAAACTAACATGGCCCTCCCTATAATGGCCCTCCCTATAAGGCTAGCCCACCAAGACAGGTTGGGTTATTACAATGTATATGGTTGCATGAATAGGAGCACAAAACAAGAGGTTAAGGGTTCAAGGTTTGTACCAGCCTCTTCTGCATCTATTTGTTAATCATATAAAAGCAAACACATTTTCTAAATTAAACATGCAGTCTCTTTTGATTTTCCCTTATTCATCATCGGTTGCAAAAGAGCATTGGTATCAAGTTATTATTGTTGATTGGAGAAGATCAAAGTTTTATTGGAGGTTCTGCTTTCATCGAGAGATTACACAGTTAAAAAGATAAAAAATTTCTTATTCTTCTTTATTCTGTTCTTCTTTTGGTGTAGTTCAGAAAAAAAAATGAAAGAATATGTTGTTCCTATAATTTAAGAGAAAGCAGTCTTTATTTCCTTTTGTCACCTAAAGTTAGTTTGTCCTTGCACTTTTACTCATTATTGCTTTCCTGTTTTATATAAACATTGAGAGCAATATGTTAGCATTTAATCAAGCGATGCCAGGTATCACAACTGTTTTAATCACCAACCATCTAGGGTAGCCGTTGCATTAATAGCATGTATTTGTATAAACAGTAAAGAGTGTTAAACAAGAATACACATACCGGTTTTGAGTGGATGCTTTCACCACTTATTACTTTCTATTATTAATTTTTTAACCATGCAGCAACTAAGACAACCCCTCCAAGATTTGGAAGAACTCTGAGAAATGCAGACAGTTCAACTGGCACATCCTTAAGCACCATACAATTGTTAGAAAGCCCAGGGTGTAGACTTCTTGATTTGCTACAGTGTAGCCTTTGATATTCTATCTTATATTTTAATGTTGGAAGAGTTGGTATTGTGGGTGGAGATGAAATTTTGTAAATGGTGGCGGCAAGAAAAGCGTGTTCCATCAGTGTCGAATGTGAGATAAGAGCATAAATGTGTGATTCTATATGGATAGATTGAAGATTTTTAATTAATTCTCTGATCTGTCTTTGTTTCTTTCTTATTGTTGAAATTTGCAAGAGTGGTCTCTAAAGTCAAGAGTTGAAAGTCGTACTATTATTCTATGTATGTAAGCATTTTACGTTGTTAAATATGATTGGGTTATTAGGAAAATTATTCCATAAAAATATGAATGGGTTTTTTATATTGGATTGGACTATGCAATAAGGCATGGTTAACTCTGTTAACATTGGCCCATGTATGGTAGCCTATGTATATTAAATGGGCCTTGACCCATTATAATGATAGGACTGACACGGTCAAGGAGATTAGTGTGTACATCCATTCTTTCCTCTTTTGGATGATACGCTAGCTGTTTATAGGATTGTATTTGCATTGATTTGAGCCTTGATTAAGGCAATGAAGAATTATAAAGGGAGCATCAATCGACTCCCATAGGCAGTGAATTCTCTACACTAAATTCATCTCTCTCTTTCTATTTTTTTTGCATCATTGCATCATGAATGACATGGAATCAAAGCTTCTTCATGGAGAGTCCTCTTCACTGTCTATTTCTTGATAGATCCAAGGAATCTTGGTGATTTTCTGGAAGATTACGTCTCTGTCTTCCCACTGCAACTATTCCAGCGTCTGGAAACAGTGGACTTCAAGGTGCGGCCCACCCATTGATCAAAACTACTCAAAAGGAACCCATCATGTTGATCAAGCGAAGCTTCTAGGATTTCTAAAGATTTTTCTGGATTTTTTTGATCATAAGAGGCAGGCCCTCTGCCCTGGTATGTGTTTTAAGATTTTTCTGCAGTGACTTTCCTCAACTCCATCCATCTTTTTCTCTGTTTATTCGTTCTTCCTGAAATTTTGTTGAGAGGGTCGCAATTCAGATACCTTCATGGTATTTTGCTCTGATCAAGCTTCTGAACTTGCTGTGGGGCCCACGTGCTCTTCTAATCCCAAAAAGTCTGCTTGCCTTGGATTTTTATGGCCAAATCTATGATAATTTCATAGATCTGATACATATGCTGCTGTTTTGCTGGAATAATTCACATATTTGTGAATTCCTGCTATTTCTATTGTTACTTCTTGGTATAGACTGCATTCTGGATGCTTATTCATCATTGGTTTATGCGATTTAAGAAAATTTTGGGCACTATTTCTTCTCTGTTTATGCATTTTTGGGTGACTGTTGTATCTGCACTTCCTATTTGCTTTGTTTTCAAGTCATATTGATCATGGAGAAGTCTGATATTGCAATAATCAAGTTAAATGACAAAAACTATACATCTTGGGCCTTCCAACTACAGTTTTATCTCAAGGGTGAAGAACTCTGGGGCCATATTGATGGGACCAATGACCGGCCGAATGACAAAAAGACTTGGCCAACTAGGAGACCAAAGATGCACAGATCATGAGTTGGATTTTAGGGTCCGTTGAATCTCAATTTATTCTACTTCTCTGTCTCTATAAGACTACCAAAGACATGTGGACTTACCTGAAACAGGAAAACTTTGCCCACCAATTTCACTTAGAGCATGAAATTTCCCAATTTACTCAAGGAAATCTATCCATTCAGGAGTATTACTCTTAGTTTGTTAGCTTATGGACTGATTTTACTGAATTGATTTATGCAGACCTTTTCGCCACGTACTATTCTAGCAATTCATAACACAAGTCTGAGGGATAAATTCTTGATGAAACTAAGGCCGGAGTTTGAAATATAAGGTCAAACCTCATGAGCCGTGTGCCCTCTCCCTCCATCGAAATATGCTTAGTAGAGCTCCTGCATGAGGAATAAAGGATTGCCACTCAGGTTGTGCTTATGCGAAAAGCTCCGGGAGGTCCAATTGATATTGCATATGTTACACGTGGAAAGCCATAGGGTCGGGACATGAGCAAGGTTCAATGTTATAGTTGCTAGAACTATGGACATGTCTCTACTTAGTCAATAAAAAATATTGTACCTATTGCAGGATCAAGGGCTATGTTCTTCTCAAATGTCAGAGACGTCCTTAGTATCAAACTCAAAAAGCCAATATTGCAACTATGAACGAACCCTCATTTGCATCTGCCTCTGTTGCTGCAACTGCTACTTTGCCTTCATTCACTCCCGAACTTGTCCAACAAATGATCGTCAATGTCCTTTCTGCTTTTGGAGTTTGAGGTAAAACTGCGTCTTCATCCACCTGGTTTTTTAATTCAGGGGCTTCTAATCATATGACCTTTTCTTCAAAAAATTTATTTCATCTAAATAAATATGATGGAAACCAAGAGTCAATACTGCAAATAGTGGTAGCATTCCTAATATTGCTATTGGTAAAATCTCTCATTCCCTCCCTTTGAACCATGTGTTTGTTTCCCTTTGAACCATGTGTCTGTTTCACCTGAATTAACTATCAACTTATTGTTTGTCGGTCAACTTGTTGATTATAATTGCTCAATTTGTTTCTCTTGTATTGGCTGTGTTGTGGAGGATCAAGTGTCGGGGAAGGTGATAGTGAAGGGACCTAAGTGTGGCCGTCTCTTTCCACTACAACTTTCTACATATGACAATAATAATTTGAAATTGCTTTTTTTTATGTGATTCTAGGAATAATAAATGCCAATTGTGGCAAAACAAATTAGGACATCCTAATTTTAAAACTTCATTGTTTTTGTTGAACTCTACTTTGCCTCATGATGGTAATAAAATTTCTTTCAATAATGTGTCTTTTGATTGCACTAGTTGTAGGATGGGGAAAAGTAAAACTCTACTTTTTTCAACACATGACTCATTAGCTTAAAAGAGTTTTGATCTTGTTCATAGTGATGTATGGGGCATTGCACCTATGGCTTCTCACTCTCACTTTAAATTCTTTGTCACTTTATTGATGACCATAGTCGGTCTACATGGATTTATTTTCTAAGCTCCAAATTTGAAGTTTTTTCCACTTTCAAGCATTCTCAGTATATGTTGAAAACCAATTATCCACTTTTATTAAAATCCTTCGTTCAGATTCTGGAGGAGAATATACATCTAAGGAATTTCAAAACATCTTACAACAAAAGGGTATTATTTCCCAACGAACGTGTCCATACATTCCACAACAAAATGGAGTATTCGAAAGAAAAAATCGGCTTTTACTGGACATTGCTCATTCCTTGCTCTTGGAATCTTTGTTCCCGCCCGATTTTGGCTGGATGCACTCTGTACAGTGGTCCATTTAATCAAGAAGTTTCCTTTTTCTTGCATTGCAAACCAAACTCCTTATTTCCACCTTTTTCAGAAACAACCCATATACTCTCATCTTCACACCTTTGGGTGTGTGTGCTTTGTTCTTCTTCCTCCATCTGAGCGAACAAAATTATTTGCTCAGTCATCTTGCTGTGTTTTTTAGGATATGTTACTAACTAAAAAGGGTTTCTTTGCTATGTCCACTGGTAAACCACATCATGGTTTCGCAGAACATTGTTTTTTTTTTTTAAATTAAAACTAGTATTTCTTTTTAAATCATGTCGACAATGTTGAACTATCTCCAATTTCAATTCTTCCTAACTTCTCTGATTTGATTTCTATTGCTGTCGCTAGATTTAAACCTAATATTGTGTATGAAAGACATAGACTACAAAGAGACACTGCACTGGCGCCACTTGATACTATGACCGACTCTACACTTGATCCTCCTGTAGCTTCACTTCCTTTATGCCAGTCAACACGACCTTCGCGGCCTCTTGATCGTTTGTGCTTTACTCACACTTTCTTACTTATTACTCTCTCATCTATTCAGATTCCTACTTCTTATAGGCATGTGGTGTAGCATGATTGTTGGCAACAAGTTATGCAGGAGGACCTTGATGCTTTAAAGGAAAATTACACTTGGGATGTTGTACCTTGCCCCTTGTTTGTTAGATCAATTGGGTGTAAGTGGGTTTATTCTATCAAATTAAATACTGCTGGCTCGTTGGCTTGTTATAAGGCTTGGTTAGTCGCCTTAGGAAATCGGCGGGAATATGGAATTGATTATGAGGAGACTTTTGCTCCTGTGGCCAAAATGACTACAGTTCGCATAGTTCTTGTTTTTGCTGTATCTCAATCATAGCCCCTATATCAGATGGATGTTAAAAATGCCTTTCATCATGGGATCTAACAGAGGAGGTTTATATGCATCTCCCTCAAGGCTATCTATCCACTTCTAAGAATGATGTTACCCGGTTACGACCCTCATTTTATGATTATAAACAGGCACCAAGAGCTTGGTTCGAAAGTTCCGTGCTCCTATGCACAATCTTCGTTTTGTGCAAAGCCTTTATGACCCATTTATGTTTACCCAAACTACTTTTAAAGGCACTACCATACTTTTGGTGTACATAGATGATATCATTATCATAGGAACCCTTAGTGAACAACAAGCTACAATCCTCATTGCAAGAGATTTTTCATATGAAAGATGTCACAACCTGAGCCCAGAAATTGGGGGTTAGTAAAAACCTAACCAATGACACACGTACTCCCGTGCGCGCACACCTAGACTTAGTCCAAGTGTACACACACAAGGGATCTCCACAGTGCACGTGCAAGCAAGAAGTACGCGGAAGCTGTAAGTATCATTGCATAACAAAAAGATATGCAAAAAGCAATAATAACTGCAAAAGATTATATTGATTACAGAATATACAGCCAAATGGGGGAAACAATCATGTAAACTCCAAATACAAGGATAATCCAAAACCCTGCATACAAAATCAATGCAAACCCCACATACACAACAAGGACTGATGTGATGCAAACCGCTCTCTAAGGAATGAATCAAATCCACTCCTCTAGCCCAGACTGGGCCTTGCATGTCTCTCCTGGAGTCTGGCCGATCGACGAGGGGTCGGGAGAGGGATCTGAGCCGGCAACACCGAGAACAATTGATAAGTACGACGACTCAGCAAAGCATAAGCAGCAATAAGTTAACACATGTTATGTCTAGCAGAATCGATGACAATTATCAATGCATAGAGTTCATAAATCGTATACTAGGCAGTTGTGCATGAGAATAAGCATGCTATCAGGATTATGAAACAGATATATTGGTTAGGTGGCTACTACATTTGCCATATTCTCCTTATTGGGAGCACTCAGGACGAGAGCACCATCGACCGGGCCAGGATACGCATGGGTCTTTGGTTCCCGGGGTCCGAAATCTCAGGACAGGAGTACTTTGCAAAGGCAAAAACAGGCACGCCAAAGTCAACCCCGTCGGGTATCTTAAGGCTGAGGCTGAGTAGAGCCAGACAATATCAACCAATCATGTCATGTGATGCACATCAGGTCAGTGTTAGTCGGTCAGGCAATCCAGTGCAGTATCAGGTTATATCACAAGCAAACAATACAGTGCGTGCATCACACAAGAATAACTTGCTAAACTCAAGTCTTGCAATACCATGTCAAGTGAACAATTACAAGTCAAACAAGAGTAAGAGCATAGAAGGCAATAATCGAAATCAAGATGCAATGCAAGTCAAGGTAGTACTATGAATCAAGGTTGTTTACTGGCCAACCCTAACCTAGTTGTCTAGTGTTTCTAACCGTGTAGGCTGATGTAGTTTTAAGTTATCCGATACACAGTTGTTCGTATAAGGTGTGTTGCATTGTAATAAGGAATGTGTATCGAAGTCCCTTAAACTAATACCCATGGGAAGGTGCTTAACAACTGGACAACGCACATGAATGAGTCACAGCCCTGAGGACTATTCATGTGATATTTACATTCCGTTGGGCAAGTTCAAGTTACCTACATTTTAACTCGAGGGCCCTACCAGGTCTCTTTTATTAAACCTAGCCTTTTTATTCATGACTCAGTAGCTGTACGGCTCAGCCGAAGGTGCACTTACGGTTTAGCCGTAGGCATCTTACGGCTCAGCCGTGGTCCCCCTTACTGTTCATTTGCATTTACGGCTTAGCCATATTTTGCTCTACGGTTGAGCCCTGTATTGTTCTACGGCTAGGCTACAGCTTAGCCGTAACACATTTCATGGTTTGGGCACGGCTGGACCGTAGGAGGTCTGGAAAATGTCGACTCTCAGAAGATTAAGAAAATTCAACCCTGTATTGATCTACGGCTAGGTCACGGCTAGTCTACGGCTTAGCCGTAGTACATTATACGGCTTAGCCGTATCCTCACCGTAGAGTAAATACCTGTTTTTCAGTTCTCTAGAGCTTGAGCTGTAAGCTTCAGGCGTCTAGTTTCTGAACCTGTTACAGAAGACTGTGAATGGCAAATTTTAAACTCTAAGAGAACAACCACATCAAATATGATTCAAGAGGGCTGTACATCCATAAATCATGCAAGAATAAGAAGAATAAACACAATCAAATCATTATCAACAAGTGTTCAATCAAATTGTACTTATACTTGCCTCAGTTGGTTTTAACACATGAATAGTTGTCCTTAAGCTCAAATCCGTTGTCTAAACGCGATTCTACTCGTCATGCATGTAAGAAAAGGAGAGAAAGAAGAAGAACGTTGAGTGCATGCAACGAGAGAATGAAAGGAAATCGAAACTCGGAGAAAAGAACGAGAACCCAAGCATACCGTAGAACACACAAGAAGATGGCGTAGAAGAAGAGTGCACAAATCTCCCTTTTGGCTTGATCGAGAAGAAAAAGGAAGAAGAGTTGAAACAACAAAGAAACGAGGAAGAAGAAAGACGTTGAATGAAGAGGTCGGTGCCTGTATCTTCTTGTATAAGATAAGTATTGAGAATTTTTCATCTAAGTCCAAAAGATTAAAGGTAAGTCCAGTTCGAGTCAAATACCTGTCCAATGAAAGTAAACAAAGTCGTTTGCGTGCGAGTCAGTTACGGAAGTTAACGAGCGCGACAAAATACACGTGTTGACACCAAGATGATGCATGACTGATAATGTTCGACAAAATAAAAAATTACAAAAAATGGCTCAAGTCTATCTAAACTAAGTCAAACTCAACCCAACTGCCTATCCATGCCCCGAAACAAAGCAAAAACAAAACCAAAACACCATTGGCAACTAATTCGTCATTAATTAAGCGCTAATCTGGATTAAGTTGGGTCGGAGTATGACAAAAGATCTCAGCCTATTAACCTATTTTTTGGGCGTCAAAGTTCAACAGAGTAAAAAATGGTTCTTTTTTCATCAATATAAATATATCATTGACTTAATTGAGCTGGCAAACCTCTAGCAATCCAATCCTATGGACACACCTTTAGAAGTCAAGGTTAAATTATATGAAGATGAAGATGATCTTTTTGACCCAAGGACTTGTTGTTGCTTAGTTGGAAGTTTGGTATACTTGATCACTGGCGCGGCCCTGATCTCCAATCAATCTTAGAATAATCTCCAGAAGGATTGTTTGAATCCAAAGATGGATTCCAGCCCTTAGGGTACCCTCACAAGAGGAAAAACATCATAAAAGAGATAGATCTCAACAGAAAACTTTAATTTATTAAAAAATAAGCATGTCTATTACAATGAAGGACTCCTCCTTATATAGGAGTGATTGTTTGTAAAGTAGGAAAGACTAACTCTAAACAATTATGGCTTGCTAAAAATGAATTAAGCAAGTTCTAATCTTAACTCAACATAAAATAGGAAATAAATAATTAATTTAAACTCTTTAACTAAGGATAGGGATCTCGGATCTTGAGGAGATCATGGATCAAATAGGGCTCATCAAAGTGGCTGATCAATGTCGGGCTGGATCTTAGATTTGGCTTGTATTAGCTCTCTCCGGTTTGGAAAAACTCGACTCCGACGAGTTTGCCAACTTAAGAAATGCCGGAAGGAGCTCGACCGCAAGGTGAGGGAAACGTCCTCCGTGGTCGAAAATCAATCGCATAAACTTCTGCTTTTTCTGTTGATCTGCATATGGATGACATGGTGTGAAAACTTGTTGCATTCTTTTCTTCCATGTAAAAGAAGATCGCAATGTTCTCAACTGTTGGTCTCTGCATGGAGCTGAAGAGGGTAGTGAGGCTGCGGGAGTGGGGTGTGGTGGTCTGGGATGGGAATGGAGGGCTGGTTTTTGGGCGACGGTGGTTAGGGATGAGATTTGTTGTGGATGTGGACTTCGGCTGGGTGTGGTGGTGGTAGTTTGGGTAGGGAGGTTTGTGGGTTTTGGTAAAGAGGTATCAATAGTGGCTTTTGGGGCTGCTAGGGTTCTTCGGTAGTAGTGGTGGAGAGGATTACCGATGAACAGTGGATGGAGTGATGAATTCCGGGAACTACAAAGGGTTCCTGGCGACCGGATCTGGGCTCTGATACCAAACTGGCGTAGCCCCGGATCTCTAATCAAACGTAGAACAATCTCCAAAAGGATTGTTCGAATCCAAAGATGGATTCCAGCCCCTAGGGCACCCTCACAAGAGGAAAAATATCATAAAAGAGATAAATTTCAAAAGAGAACTTTAATTTATTGAAAAATAAACATGTCTATTACAATGAAGGACTCCTCCTCATATAGGAGTGACAGGAGTGATTGTTTCTGAAGTAGGAAGGACTAACTCTAAACAAGTATGGCTTGCTAAATATAAATTAAGCAAGTTCAAATCTCAACTCAGCATAAAATAGGAAATAAATAATTAATTAAAACTCTCTAACTAAGGATACGGATCCCTGATCTTGAGGAGATCATGGATCAAGTAGGGCTCATCAAAGTGGCCCATCAATGCTGGGCTGGATCTTAGATTTGGCCTGCATCAATCACCAAGGCATTTGGCCATCGTGAAGTGCATTATTCGCTTTTCTTTCCAGTTGGCACACCTCTCACTTTTACTGCTTATTCAGATATCGATTAGGTTGGATGTTTGGACACTCGTCTCTCTATGACCGGCTGGTGTGTTTACTTGGGCGAATCTCTCATTTCATGGAAATGCAAGAAGTAAGATAAAGTATAAAAATCCTCCACTGAGTCTGAGTATCGGGCTATATCTGCTACCCGTTCCAAGACTCGATGGTTACGTGGGTTACTATTTGACCTTGGCTTTACCTAGACTCCTTTATTGCCTCAATACTGACAACACCAGTGCCATTCGTATTATTGAAAATCCCATTTTTCATGAACAAACCAAGCACATTGAGGTGGACTATCACTTTATTCAAGATGAATATGATCGCAAAGTCGTTACTCTTCCACATGTCTCCACCGAACTCCAACTGGCTGGTATCTTTACTAAAGGCTCCCTAGGCCACGTCATGAGTTCCTGGTTTGCAAATTGTTGCTTATCGACTAGTATCAATTTGAGGGGGGATGTTAACATTGGCCCATGTATAGTAGCCCATGTACGTTAAATGGGCCTTGACCCATTATAATGATAGGATCGACGTAGTCAAAGACATTAGTGTGTACATCCTCTCTTTCCTCTTTTGTATGGTATGCTAGCTGTGTATAGGATTGTAATTGCATTGATTTGAGCCTTGATTAAGGTAATGAGGAATTATAAAGGGAGCATCAGTCGATTCCTATAGGCAGTGAATTCTCTGCACTCAATACTTCTCTCTCATTCTATTTTCTCTGCATTATTGCATCATGAATGATAAACTCATGACCCGAATGGGGGTTAGTTTTTTTTTTTTTAGATTGGTGAGTGAAAGACACCTTGTCTGCCTAAGGATTGATCCCTAGGCATTGAGGGTGTCTGAATGGATTTGTGATACAAATTGGTGCTTGAATATACAAAGCCTTGTGCTATATCTAGCATTAATATCTAATCAATCGTGAGATGGGGCCCTTAAGTATGCTGATGAGCTGCAGTGGGGTCCACATCTTCTGTGAACAAAATTTATTATTTTCATGAGCATGAGAAAAATTTTCAATATAGTAATTTGGTTACATCAAACACCAACTAACGTTGTTAAAAAAAAGCACCTACTATGGGGAACTCTCAAGGCACAAAATCTACTTTTGATGCGCATTATTCTGCCGTTTGCATATGTATAGCAGTAAATGGACTCAAAGACTGTAGCTGAGACCCGTGTAAGCAAATCGAGGCTGAAAGGTTGTTGCCTGTTGGCCTGCTAACGTAGTTTCTAGTTGGCTATGTGGTGGTTTTTCTTAGGCCAAATTTGATAGGACTAGAAGATTCAAACTATTTATTGGCCAACAGCCCAGATCTAAATCCAAATTGATGACACTTAGGAGCTTAACCTTTACCAAGCCAGACCCAGACTCGTAGAACTCAAGCTTATCATGGGCCCCACCCCAAAACCATGTCGGAAGAAAAGAAATGCTCATTATGTTAACTTTTTCCTCTTCGTTCCCATCGTCTATCCCCAGTGTACCAGGCATGATTCAGTGCGTGCAAAAGAAAAAACAATGGTTGTTTCGATTGTGGTAGAGGCCGCTCTGAACGCCCTCATTCAAGGTATCTTCAACAAACTATCCCTCCCTCTCCTTAAAAAACTAGGATTTCTCTGCGTAGTCGATGAAGAAGCTTTCTCGAGCTCTCCTCAGAATCCAAGCCCTCCTTTGCAATGCAAAAGATCGCCAAATCCATGAAGAATCTGTTAAGGTTTGGCCTAGAGAGCTCAAAGATGTCACCTATGACGTCGAAGACATCATCGATGAATTCACCACTGAAGCTCTTTGATCCTCAAAACAATTCCCAATTCAGACCAGAAAGAGAAAAGGGGTACGTGATTTGTTCTCATACTTCAGTTCCATATCTCACTATAATATCGAGTGCAGGATCAAGGAAATTAGAGAGATATTGGATGAGATCACGTGTGAAAGAGATCAGCTCCATCTCCAAGTTAGAGATTCAGGATGGAGGTTGCAACAATCTAGAGATTGATCGCAGACCAGCTCTTTTATCGATGAGTCGATTGTATATGGAAGAGTAGAGGACAGAGAGAAGATTGTCCATTTGTTGATATCTGATGATCAATCTAGGGTTGTTGCAAATGATGTTTTGGTGGTTCCGATTGTTGGAATGGGTGGCCTTGGGATGATGACCATTGCTCAATTGGTTTAGAGCTGCTGGAAATGATGTTTTGGTGGAATGGGTGGCCTTGGGAAGATGACCCTTGCTCAATTGGTCTAGGGCTGCTGGAAATGATGTTTTGGTGGTTTCGATTGTTGGAATGGGCGGCCTTGGGAAGACGACCCTTGCTCAATTGTATGTGATTTGTTCTCACACTTTGGTTCCACATCTCACTATAATATTGAGTGCAGGATCAAGGAAATTAAAGAGAGATTGGATGAGATTGCGCGCGAAAGAGATCAGCTCTATCTCCAAGTCAGAGATCCAGGACGGAGGCTGCAACAATCTAGAGATCGGTTGCAGACCAGCTCCTTCATCAACGAGTCTGTTGTATATGGAAGAGTAGAAGATAGGGAGAAGATTGTCCATTTGTTGAGATCTGATGATTAGTCTAGGGCTGCTGGAAATGATGTTTTGGTGGTTTCGATTGTCGTAATGGGCAGCCTTGGGAAGACAACCCTTGCTCAATTGGTTTAGAGCGGATCAAGAGTCATTTTGATTTGCGAGCGTGGGCTTGTTTATTGGAAGATTTCAACTTGATTAGGCTCACAAGAGTGATCTTAACAGGCTATGGTGCCCAGTTACAGCATGGACATGGCAGGGACATGGTTAAGTATCGGATATGATAAGGCATGATACATTGGCCATTTTGAAGTATCCGTGCATCATAGTTTACAAGGAGTCCTTGTCATCTTGTGAATTTGGATCCGCTTCAGGCTTCTCTTGCTAAGAAGCTGAAGGGGAAGACGTTTTTGCTTGTTTTAGACAATGTTTGGAATGTAAGCAGTAGTGATTGGGATGAATTACAAGCACCACTGGTGGTTGGAGCAACAAGAAGTGGAATTCTAGTAACAACTAGAAGCCAAATTGTTTCATCAATTATGGGAACAGTTCCCCCTCACTTCTTGCAGGGTCTATCAGATGATGATTGTTGGTCGTTTTTCCAACAGCAAGCTTTTGTGTAGGGAAATTCAAATGCACATCCAAACTTGGCAGCAATTGGCAATGAAATTGTGTAGAAGTGCAAAGGGTTGCCTTTAGCAGTGAAGACAATCGGAGGTCTGTTATCCTCCAAATTAGACGAAGAGAAAGTGGATTGCTATCTTAAAAAGCAATATCTGGGATTTACCGGAAGATAGAAATGAGATTTTGCCAGCTCTAAGATTGAGCTATCATCATCTCCCTGTGCATTTGAAGTGGTGATTTGCATACTGTTCCATATTTCGTAAAGGTCATGACTTTCAAAGGAATCCATTGGTTCTGTTATGGATGGCAGTAGGTTTTGATGAGCCTAAAGGAAATGAACAAATGGAAGACGTAGGCGGTGAGTATTTTGATAATTTGGTATCAAGGCCATTTTTTTAAAATATGAAATATAATAATTGGGGCGATGAAGGAGTATACACAATGCATGACCTCATTCATGATCTTGCACAATCTATTTCGGGGCTTGCATGTTTAAGAATGGAGGATGGTAAGTCGTGTAGTGGTTGGTAAGGTTCATCATGTACTGTGTTGTGGTTCAGTATGGACTATGGAGATGATAAATTCTGAGGCTTTCTATACTTTGAAAAGTTTATGCACTCTCCTATCAGAAAGTTTTTTTTTTTTTATAAAAAGCATTGAGTGTGTCCCTTCTGAACTGTTCGTAAATCTGATGTGTATGCGTTTGTTGGATTTGAGTGGAGCTAATATAAAGAGTTGCCTGATTCAGTTGGTAATTTGATCCGTCTTGGGTATCTTGACCTGTCTTTTACTCTTCTTAAAAGGTTACCCAAATCAACAACTTGCCTTGACGATCTACAAACGTTGAAACTTGAAACTCAAACTGCTATCAGCTCATTGAGTTACCTAATGACTTTAACAACCTAGTCAATCTAAGACATCTGCCTTTTGGTAAACGTCTCCCTGGCTCAATCTCCATGGCACCGAGAATTGGAAGATTAACATGCCTCCAAAAATTGGACGTGTGTCATGTAGGAAAAGAGAGCGGATATGGGATAAATGAGTTGAAGGATATGATACACCTACGAGGAGAGATTTGCATTTCACTACTTGAAAATGTAGTCAATGCAGAGGAGACGAAAGAGGCTAAGTTGTGAAGTAAAAAGAAAATTAGAAAGTTGGAGTTGGCATGGAAATATGATGATGTCGAATCAAGACCTGAAGGAATTGAGAATGTGGTACTTGAGGGCCTCCAACCTCATACCTACCTTGAGGTGCTAGAAATATCAGGATATTGCGGTGTCATATTTCTGAGATGGATGGGGGACTCATCATCCTTCAATCTAGTCCGTGTTTATTTATAGAAATGCAGATGTCATCTCCTTCCGCCTTTTGGCCAGCTCCCTGTTTTGAAAGTTCTCCATTTAGATGGATTGTATGGAGTGAAAAAGATGGGTCATGAGTTATCTGGTGATGGCACACTGAAGGGGTTGCCATCACTGGTTACTCTGATATTTTGGTGCTTGCCTGATTGGGAGGAATGGTCTGGTATAGAAGGTGAGATTAGACAAGTAAGTGATGTTACTATTTCAAATTGCTCCAAGCTAAGGGGACTTCCTCCCCTTCCTCCTTTAAAGGAACTAAGGATATTTCACTGTGAGAGATTGGCTAGTCTTGTGAGGGTCTCAACCATTCATTACTTAACTCTATGTTATTGAGATGAATTGATATGGGGCTCATTGCAGCATCTCACCTCTCTTTCTTCGTTGTGTATTTTTGAATTTCCAGATATAACATCTCTTCCTAACGGATTACTGTTACCAGTTACTGATCTTGAGGAGTTGGAGAATGGTGAGTGCACCGCCCTTACGTTTTTGTCAGAGGTGGTAGGACTGCAAAATATCACCTCTCTGCGAGTTCTGAAGATTTATCAGTGTCCCCAGCTCATTTCCATGGGTGATGACATCCTGCCTACTACTCTTCAGAGTCTTCGGATCACAGGTTGCGGTAACCTTGAGTGCTTACCTAAGGGACTGAAAAACCTCATTTCTCTTATCATTTTGGAGATTATAGATTGTCCTGAAATCCGTTCTTTTCCTGAGGATAGGCTACCTACCATCCTTCAGACGTTGGACATAAGTGGATATCCATCACTGAAGGAAAAGTGCCAAAAGGATGGAGGTGAGGACTGGTGCAAGATAGAATACATACCTAACATTAGCATTGATGGTATAAAAATTTCTTCAAGTTAGAGGAAGATGCTTTGGAGTTTCTAAACAATACCAATGAATGCTGTGCCGTAGGTAAAACTTAGAAGTTGCAGTTCTTAAAAACTTCAGCCATTTTGGTTGTCGCAATGAATGGATTTGTCACTATGCACATGGTTTCCCCATTGGTCACACTGTAATAGAAAACTTCCCTAGGTACTGTAATAGAATACTTCCCTAGGTGGGTTATAGTGCAAAAATATTATCTACTACTATCTGAGATTTTCATGCAAGTCGTCATGATTTTGTCACAGATTTAACAGTGCTAATCCCTAGCTTTCCCTTTCTGATTATAGTAAGCCGATGAAGCGATATTGATGATATCTTGTCTTCCGCTTCCAGTCGATGAAAAACAGCATGATCATAGAGTCGGGAGGTATTTCTGACCTGTTTCAACCTTACATCAGGCATTTATTATGACTGAAGCACCTTCTAAAGCATGCCAGTGAACCAGCCTCTCTTGAGACATGGTAATAGATTCTCTTTCGTGGGAATCAATTTACACCGCTTATTCCAAGTTGTTGTCATTGTTTTGGTTAATGTTGCTTGCAGATGCAGCATTGCTGCTTACTTTTTGGTTACCTGATCTATTTTTCTGGTGGGGCCTGTTAAGTGCAATGAGCAAGTGATGTTGAAAGATCTCATTCATTGAACACCTTCTACATCTTGTATATAAGATCAGTGGCTGGATTATATCTTGAATATCCATTGCAGATCAGAACTGGGTAGGAATTCCTAATAGCCTTTTTTTCTGTAGGATTGGTTGTACAACTGGGGCTGCTGAAAGATGGCTCACCGTACTATCTGTTGATTGCTCAGTAATTTGTTACCGCTATTTGTATCTTTTTATTGTGCAATAGCTTTATCATGACTTTTACCTTGACAGTGCGAGGTTTTCTTCCACAATTGATGTTACCTTTGTTCACATTCCAAGAGATTAGTATGTTGAAATGGATGCATTGTTAGATTCTGGAGTCCATAGAGATGGAATGGTTGTTGGCAGAAATCTGTGTCTGATCTTGTTCGTTTTGTCTATTTTTGTGGTCTGTTCTAATGGTATTGTTGATAGAATATTGTTGTAGTTATTTCTGTTTTCATTGCTTGTATTGAGAAGAAACTGAGAGGAGAAACTGTTGCATTTTGTGGGAATGGCCAATGGTATGAAAACATACTGATTTGCACCTGCTGCTGTTTTTTTTTTTTGCCCTTTCTCTCTCTCTCTCTAAGAAGGTCCCTGAGTTTGCATTAAAATTAAAAAGCCAATCGTATTAAAGAGGTTTCGAATTAAAAGTGAAATCTTGGTTGCCATTTTTTCATTTTTTGCTTGGTCCCTAGTAGACAAGGTGGGTCACAGGAAAATAAATTGCCAAAATTACCCTTCCAAAATTAATGGATGGTAGTTTTTTGTTCCAATCAAGACTTGAACCTATGGCCCTACCTCTCAAGGGAAGACTTTGATTACCACCTGCACCAGGAAGGTGGGACAATAATTTATCTTCTTCAGAAACAATTGTTTTCTTTTAGTATCTTGTCCTCCTGCCTTTTGGCCAGCTCCCCTTTTTGAAAGAGCTCCATATAGAGGAACTGTATGGATTGAAAATGGTGGGTTATGAACTATATGGTAATGGCATGGCGAGGGGGTTCCCTTTGCTAAATACTTTGGTACTTTATTCCTTGCCCCAGGGGGAGGAATGGTGTGGCACAGAAGGCAGTATTAGCCATGTGAGTGACTTACTATTGCATAATTAGAAAACCTTTGAACTTTGAGGCCCTTAAATCAAGAGTCAGGATGGTCTGGTGGGCCTTTTTAAAGTTTCCACATGCCTTCAAATTTTTGTCATGGAGGATTGCATGGCCTTGCCATATTGTCTTACATCTTAACCATCTGTTTATTAATCATATAATGCACAAACACATGTTTCAATCAAACATGAAGGTTTTTTTTTTTTTTTTTTTTTTTTTTGGCCCTTATGCAAGGTGGGTTGCAAAACAGCATTGGTATCCAGTTATTGATGTTGAGTGTAGTTGAGAAGACCAAAGTTTTTATTGGAGGTTCTGTTTTCATTGAAATTACACAGTAAAAAAGATCAAAGTTTTCTCCTCTTCGTTCTTTTCTTCTCTTTTGGCCAAAATCTGGAGAAACGACAGAACTTCTTGTTCTTGTCATTTAAGAGAAAGCAGTCGGTATCTCTTTTTAGTTATCTCTCAACGCAAGCACCAAAACTTAGTTTGTCCTAACACTCTAAATCATTATTGCTGTTTATAAACATTTAAGATTAATATACTAGCATTTAATCAAGCAATGCTGGGCATCAGAACTCTTTTAGTCATTAACCATCTAGAGTAGCAGTTGCATCATTGACATGCGTTTAAACAGTTAAAAGAGTGTTAAGCAAGACTGCACCTGCACACTAACACATTTTGAGCAGAATATATTTTTTTATAGTGCAACATGAGTTATATGTCTTGGCCAAATCTTGCAACGTTAGCTGTATAGATTGAGCACTTCCTGAATATGGAAACCTTGTAGCTGGAAACCGTTGATTGCCTGCTTTCGCCACTAACAAGCTTCTGTTTTTTATGATGCAGCAATTAAGACAGACCCTCCAGAGATTTGGAAGAACCCAGAGAAAGGTGAATAGTTGAGCTTGCGCATCCTTGAGCACTGTACCATTGTTGCAAAGCGCAGGGTTTTAAAGACTTATTGATTTGTTAGATTGCAGGCTTTGATATATTTTAATGTTGCAAGAGTTGGTTTTGTGAATGAAGGTGGAATTTTGTAAATAATGGTGGTGAAAAAATTGCCTTCCTGTATCCAATGTGAGAGGGACATTAATGTATAATTCTATGCAGATAGACTGAAGATTTGCAATGAGTTTCCTGTCTCTTGTTTCTTCCTGTTGAAATCTGCAACAGTGATCTCTAAATTCAAGACTGATCACTAAATGCAGGAGTTGAAAGTTGCGCTACTAGTCTATGTAATACTTTTGTGTTGTTGAATATGATTGGATTATCAGAGAAGTTGTTCATAAAAATATGAATGGGTTAGTGATGTTGGATTGGACTGCAATAAGGTATGCTTTACTCATGAACACGGAATGGGAGTAAGTTGAATGAATAGGTTTGTAATGTAAATTGGGCTCTGCATATACAAAGCCTAATGTCATTTCCATGATACATGTGTATTTAATCAATTGTGAAATGGGGCCTACATAATTGATGCATGTAATCAAGTTTCCTGATGAGCTATTGTGTGGTCCATGTCTTCTCCGAACAATTGTTATCACTTCCATGAGCATGAGATTATTTTTCGATGGTAATTTGGTCGCATCAAACATCAACGAATGGGATTTCTCGAGGAATCCATTGCTAGACCAAATAAACACTCTTGGAGGAATTTAAATGGTTTTCCATGTGTAATGCCCCATTCAGAAAACATAAAGAATCCCTAATGGGCTTTCCAAGATTTGGTGTAATGAAAAGGAAATCGATTGAGGAGCATGGTAAATTTCAAATTAAGAGAAAATAATATTCGATGGGGGTTACGATGGCTTTTTATTTTTAGTTGGATTGCTTTTTCCCTTTTTTTGGTTTTGAGTCACTGCAGTTGGGTTGATCAGTCTTTCTACGCCCAAATCTCATAGGACTGGAACCTCTCCCGGCTAGGCACTTGAAACTTGGGACTTGATTCTTTATCCGGTGAGCGTGCAAGGCAAGCACCCCAGTTCCAGGGCTCGTTCACCAAACAGCTAGGGCCCACATCAGGGCAATGGGCCCCACCACAAAACCATGTCGGGAGAAACAGATGCTTCTTCAGCTTCGTTCCCACATCTTTCAGGCGCGGGAGAGAGAAATGGCGGTTTCGATGGTGGTTGAAGCCGCTCTAAGCGCCCTCATTCAAGGTCTCTTCGATAAACTGGCCCTCCCTCTCTTTAAAAATCTTTGGTTTCACTGCGGAGTCGATGAAGATGTGAAGAAGCTCTCTCGAACTCTCAACAGAATCCAATCCGTCCTCAGCGACGCAGAAGATCGCCAAATCCAGGACGAAGCCGTCAAGATCTGGCTCGGAGAGCTCAAAGACGTCGCCTACGACGCCGAAGACATCATCGATGAATTCACCACCGAAGCTCTTCGATCCTCAACACAACTCCCAATTCAGACCAGAAAGAGAAAAAGGGTACCTGATTTGTTCTCATTCTTTGGTTCCACATCTCGCTATAACATCAAGGAAATCAGAGTGAGATTGGACGAGATCGCCAGCGAAAGAGATCAGCTCCATCTCAAAGTAATTGCTCGAGGACGGAGGCTGCAACAATCCAGAGATCGTTCGCAGACCAGCTCCTTCGTCGACGAGTCGATTGTATTTGGAAGAGAAGAAGACAGAGAGAAGATTGTCCATCTGTTGAGATCTGATGATCAATCCATCGCTGATGTTATGGTGGTTCCGATTGTTGGAATGGGCGGCCTTGGGAAGACGACTGTTGCTCAATTGGTCTACAATGATGCGCGAATCCAGACGCATTTCGAATTTAGAGCTTGGGCATGTGCATCGGAAGATTTCGACTTGATGAGGCTCACAAGAGCAATCGTAGAGTCTCTTACAAGGAGCGCTTGTCATCTTATGAATTTGGATGCGCTACAGGTTGCTGTCGTGAAGAAGCTGAAGGGGAAGAAGTTTTTGCTCGTTTTAGACAACGTTTGGAATGTGAGCACTAGTGATTGGGAAAAATTAAGAGCTCCATTGATGGTCGGTGCGAGAGGAAGCGGAATTCTAGTAACCACTAGAGGCCGAGATGTTTCATCAATCATGGGAACGGTTCCCCCTCACTTCTTGCAGGTTCTATCAGATGATGATTGTTGGTCTTTGTTCCAACATCGAGCTTTTTTGCAGGGAAATTCAAATGCACATCCAAACCTGGTACCAATTGGCAGGGAAATTGTGAAGAAGTGCAAAGGGTTGCCTTTAGCGGTGAAGACGCTCGGAGGTATGCTATTCTCCAAATTAGATGAAGAGGAGTGGATTGCCATCTTAAAAAGTGATATCTGGGATTTGCCAGAAGACAAAAATGAAATCTTGCCGGCTCTACGATTGAGCTATCATCATCTCCCTTCACATTTGAAGCAATGTTTTGCATACTGTTCCATATTTCCTAAAGGCCAATACTTTAAAAAGGATGTATTGGTTTTGTTGTGGATGGCGCAAGGCTTTATTCAGCCTAAAGGAAATAATCAAATGGAAGACATAGGCGGTGAATTTCTTGCTGATTTGGTGTCAAGGTCTTTTTTCCAATACGAATACACCAATTGGGAGGATAAAGAATTATACACAATGCATGACCTCCTTCATGATCTTGCACAAGCTGTTTCAGGGGTGGAATATATAAGAATGGAAAATGGTAAGTCATATAGAGTCATTGATAAGGTTCGTCATGTATCTTATGATTGGTTCAGTATGGGGGAGATAAAGTTTGAGGCTTTCTATGGTTTTAGAAGTTTGCGGACTCTAATATTGTCAAGCGTATTTAATTGCATTCAGCATGTCCCTTATGAATTGTTCATACATCTGAGTCGAATACGTGCGTTGGATTTGGGTGGAACTCGGATACCAGAGTTGCCAGATTCAATTGGAAGGTTGATACATCTCCGATATCTTGACCTGTCTTCTACTCGAATTAAAATGTTACCTAAATCAACAACTAGCCTCTACAATTTACAAACACTGAGACTCATGGGTTGTGGTCAAATCGTTGAGTTGCCTAATGACTTAAGCAACCTAGTCAATCTAAGACATCTGCATTTAGGTGGTGCAGGTCACCGTGGTTCAGTTCCCATCCCGCTGAGAATTGGGAGATTAACTTGTCTCCAAACGTTGGACGTGTTTAATGTTGGAAAAGAGATTGGACATGGGATAAATGAGTTAAAGGATATGAAACACCTACGAGGAGAAATTTGCATTTCTTTACTTGAGAATGTGGTCAATGTAGAGGAGGTGAAAGAGGCTGCATTGAAAAGTAAGCAGAAACTTCGAAAGTTGAAGCTGCTATGGAAATCCTATGATGTCGACTCGAGACAAGAAGGAACTGAGCATGTGGTGCTTGAGGGCCTCCAACCTGACACCAACCTCAAAGTGCTGGAAATAACAGGCTATTGCAGTGTCACATTTCCGAGCTGGATGGGGGACTCATCATTCTGCAATCTAGCCCATGTCTATTTAGCCAAATGCAAATGTCTTGTCCTCCCGCCTTTTGGCCAGCTCCCCTTTTTGAAAGAGCTCCATATAGATGAATTGTATGGAGTGAAAAATGTGGGTCGTGAATTATATGGTGATGGCATGGTGAAGGGATTCCCATCACTGGATGTTTTGATACTAAAGTACCTTCCTGATTGGGAGGTGTGGTCCGGCGAAGAAGGTGATATTAGCCATGTAAGTGACATTACTATTTCACATTGCTCCGAGTTGAGGGGACTTCCTCCCTTTCCTCCTACCTTGAAAGAATTGAGCATAGAATACTGTGAGAAATTGGTTAGTCTTCCAAGGGTCTCATCAGTTCGTGGCTTATCCTTGTGGGGATGTGAAGAAGTGATATTGGGCTCGTTGCAGCATCTCACCTCTCTTTCTTCCTTGAGCATTTCTTATTTTCCTAATATAACATCACTGCCTGAGGGATTTTTTCTACCACTTACTGCTCTTGAGGAGTTGCATATCCATTTGTTCTCTGGGCTTATGTCTCTGTCAGAGGAGTTAGGGCTGCAAGATATCACCTTTTTACGAATTTTGGAAATTTCTGACTGTCCCCAGCTCACATCCTTTGGCGACGAGGTGCTGCCTACTTCTCTTAAGATTCTTAAAATCTCAGGATGTAGTAACCTTAAGTGCTTGCCAAAGGGGCTGCAAAAGCTTGTTTCCTTAGTCTTTTTGGAGATTGTGGATTGTCCTGAAATCCATTCCTTTCCTGAGGGAAGACTGCCTACAACCGTTCGGACGTTGGATGTCAGAGGATGTCCATCACTTAAGGAAAAATGCCAAAGGGATGGAGGTGAAGATTGGTGCAAGATAGCACACATCCCTAACATAGGCATTGATGGTGTACAAATTTCTACAGGTTAAGAGGAAAATGCTTTGGAGCATCAAAACAAGATCATTGAATGCTGTGCCGCATGTAAAAGTTGGAATTTCCAATTTTTAATCCACTTTAGTTTTGTCACAATGAATGGACCTGTCACTAAACACATGGTTTCAAATCTGTTGGATCGTTTCTGGATGGTACAAATTAGACCAGGTTGCCATGTTAGGATAAAACATAAGATGCATAAACTTTGGTCCGTGAATGTGAACCAGGTTGCCTTCTTGTCCTTTGCCACGGCCCGTTGGAGAATGGTTGAAGGAATGGGATTCTTTTATTGGTGTCTTTTTGTATCATGGGCCACCTGAAGGTTCCACCAGATGGTTTCTTTGACTTTAAAAATCACATCCATACAACAAGATATGCAATAAGAGATTGTGATGAATTGGTTTGGAACCTTATCATTGACAAACTATTGGTGATCTTCTACAACCTAGAATTTCCATGCAAGCCTTCATGATTTTGACACAGGTTCTCAACAGTTACTAATCACTACCTTTCCCTTTCTGATTATGTTAAGCGGACAAAGGGATACTGGTAGTCCTATTTTGTATGCTCCAGATTATGAAAAGCAGCATGATCACACAGTTGGGAGATATATATGGTTCTGTATCAAACTTACATCAGCCATAGATTTTGACTGTCTCACCTTCCATTTAAAAGCATGCCAGTGAAGGAGCTTCTGTTGAGGTACCGTTATAGATTCTGTTTATGGGAATCAATTTAGCTTGCTTTTTGTAAATTATGGGCATTGTTTCAGTTAAATGTTGCTTGCAGATGCCTTTTATCTTTTGGTTACGTGAATTGTTTATCTGTCGGGCCCTGCTAAGTGCTAGGGAAGATCTCACTCATCAAATGCCACCTTCATTTGTAATAGATTGTTGGCTGTTGGCTGGATTATATTAAACTTTCATTGCAGATTAGACCTCAATTGGAATTCTAATCTCCCTTTTCTAGCTAGGATTGGTTGAGCAATTGGGATTGCTGAAACAGTCTCACCAGTACTGCTTGTTAATTGTTGGTAACTTGTTCATTACCATTATTTTTATCCAACCTACATTCATTAGTTTTTGAAGTAAATAAAAAAAAAAGAAGAAAACATAATTAGAAAGCCATTGAACTTTGAGGCTCTAGAATCAAGAGTCAAGACGATCTGATGGGCCTCTTTAAAGTTTTTACGGCTTGCTCAAGTGCTCCAAGATGGGCCTTTTTTTTTAAAGACATTTAGTTCATAAATCTGATTGATGGGCCTTATCAAGTATACTGCCTTAAAAGTCTATTCTTGGAGGATCACAGGGCCTTGCCATATTCTCTTGAGTCCCAACCATCTATTCGTTAATCATATAATGCACAAACACATTTTTCAATCAAACATGTAGTCTCTTTTAATGTTCCCTTATTCATGTTGGGTTGCAGAACAACATTGGTATCCAGTTATTAATGTTGAGTGGAGTTAAGAAGATAGAATTTTTTATTGGAGGTTCTGCTTTCATTGATATTGCACAGTAAAATGAATGCTGTGCTCCAGGTAAAACTTGTAAGTTCCAGTTTTTAAAAATTTCAGACAATGGATTTGTTACGATACATAGGGTTTCCCATTTCTTCGATCAGAGTTTTAGGACAAAACAACTTTGGGTCCTACTCCGGATGGTACAAAGACCCACCAATGAAACAGTCCAAAACTAACCCTGTATTGACTTAGGTCCGTGAATGTGAACCATGTTGCCATCCTTTCTTTTCCCACAGCCTGTTGAAGAATTCCAGTTGAAGAAATTGGACTCTTGAATCACACGACACCAGAAGTTCTAACCAGATGGGTTGTTTGAGTTAAAAATCACAACCATACAACAACGCTACAATGATAGATTATGATGAATTTGGAACATTTTCATTTCTTTAATAAACCAGTTATTCACTTTTTTTTTCTTTGACAGGGGAATGCATTTATGAGATATGAGCTGCTTATCAGTTGGTGCCCAACATCAATCTGAACCATATCGAAATATCAGCTGATAGGACTTTCCCGGCTTAGATTCTAGGAAGAGAGGGAGCTGTTACAGTAAGTTGAGGCATGTCAGAAGGATGACCCACTTCAATCCTCAAATTCGGTGGTCAGGTGTCTCCAACCAACCTGATTTTGGGATGTACTGATGTAGTATACTTCCATAATAGTCACCTGATGAGTAGATGTATCTAATATTTTGTGGGTTTTAATGCTATTCTGGATGGAACACATATAAATGCATTGATTGGTGTGATTCATTAGTTGGATTATTCACTAACAAAAGATGGATTCTGTATTTGGTAGGTAATTTCAATTCCTGTGATCAATGGCCAAATTTGTTTTTTTGTATTGGGTGCCAAGGGTTTTATTAGGGCACCTACAAAGTCAAGAAGAGAAAGATCAGAAAAGAGAGAGAAAGAAATGTCGGTCCTACCGGACCAGTTCTGGAGTCGAATTCTGAAGCTGGGAGTGGAGATGAAGGGGTTGAGCTACAGAGACATGTGGTGCCTCTCCATCACTTGCAGACGTTTCCACCATCTATCAAACCATCATCCCCTTTGGGCCACCTTGCTTGCCCTAGATTTCCCTTCTCCTTCTCTTTCTCTTTCTCCTTCTCCTTCTCCCAACAACTACACCAACAACATCCATACAACTCCCAAATCCCTCTACAAGACCAGGTTTAAGAGACACAGAGCATTGCAGCTTGCCCTTAGAGTAGCTTTCCTCCGCGTGAAGCCTGAAATCGTCATCTGTTCCAAGAATCTCTGAGACCTAGGGATTCAATTGCTCATAGAGAAGGACAACATAAAGGAAACAATCAAAGAATTGGAGAATTTGAGGAAGATCAGGTACTTCCATTCTGCTGCTTCTTTATTGAATCTTTGTGAATTCTTCGATAAGGGTATGTTCAGATGCAGGGACTGGATTACTTATTTCAAAGAATCTTTCCCACCTGAATTGTGTGTTTGGTATTGAGTGGGTTTTCTTAAACTCCCAACAAATTCAAAGAAACCCCACCATCTCAAAAGCCTCCAATTCATAGCAAACCCAGTAAATTCAGTTCATGTTCGTGATAGCTAGGCATTGCTTAGAAATCCTAGGAATTCAATTTCAATTAAACAATCATGCTTTCATTTCCAACTTTTTGCAATTCAATTTCAGCAATTAAGGGATACGTTTAAATGATTCTTAGATGAATACTCTTTTTTTTTTCCAATAATATAATGTTCATAGGTGCCGTATATTTTCAAATGATTCTTAGATGATTTTTTTTCCATCAAGTCCTAGTGGGTGAGATATGTTGTAAGTTTGTTTATTTCCTCCAGGCAAGCATCTGTGGCCTTGAATGTGTGGCTGTCGGAGATTGTCTGTGGCAGGCAAAAGCAAATTGTTGAGCAATGTAGAGTGCCTGCTGAGCACTGTATTGGTTCTCTGGGATGGAACTTAAACTTTGCAAGAAGCAGATTGATATGCTTAACAAGTCATATGTAAGTGTTTGATTTCTACCCATTTGTTAAATTGGTTGTGGTTTGTTGGAGTTAATGGCAGCCATTGATTTGTTGGATGAGTGATCATGTGTCATTACAGAAAAATCAGAAGTGCAAGCTGGATATGGACACGGAGGGGCTGGGCATCTCTCGCAAATCTCGCAGCACTCAAAGCTCTGAAATATCACCCAATGCGTGATTGTTTGTTGGACAGGGGCATCCATGACCGTGGTATGAAGTAGAAGAAATTGAAGGAATGCAATAACTGTAAGAGTATGAACACTTTCCTTTGTCTTCCATTATTTATTTATTCTGATGTCTGCCTCTTAGTTTTTGCCTTCTTGTTACATTATCTAAACTTGTTTCATAGTTTTCAATTGATGCAGCAAATCAGCAGTCTTCTTTCTTTATGTAATGCTTTTTAATCTTGTCCTCTGATCTAGACTAGATCCTTACTGTGCCTATTGCTTACATATATGCATCTAATGTATAGCTATCTAATACTGGCCCCATGGATCTCATGGGAAATGTTTGATTTCATTGCAGCTGATTAAATGCTTCATGGGAAAAGCCAGGGATAAGGTTGAGTTCAACTAATGAAGGCAATCCTCATATGCCAATTGTTGCAGATATTGCACTTTTTAGGAAGATAAATGATGCATGAAGAAATAGGCCATCTCATCTTCATTACCATGTGGGCTTTCACAATGGAGATTCTTGTCCCAATTTTCTGGTAAAGGTGGTCGCCTTTCCTTTGGGAATGTGATAATTTCTTTGATTTGAGGCAGGAGTTCACATTGGGATATGGGTAGGGGAGGATTATCTGGCCTTTGATTGAGACTGTTGTCCATTTTGCCCAGCCCTCGTAATCATAAGGAATTCGAGCATCTTGGTTACGTCTTCGACGATCATCGATTTGCAGAGGATGACGATTGTTGGAAGGGGTCTTCTGAGATAGGTTCCAGCTCTTGGCAAGTTGCTTGTAGAATCAACTATTATTTAAGGCGCCATCACTAACTATGAGGGCTGCGAGGGAGCTTTTCAGCAAGCAAGCAGCTTCTTCAGAAGGTGTGAGAGGCCTTCACTAATAGAGCTAGTGCGTAGGCTTTTTTCCTTTCATATGAGCACGATCACTGATGTCAAATTCCACTTTTTTTTTTCCATTCATTGGACATATATATTCACTTCCAGAAGAAGAGCGAAGTACTTTAATAGAAATAGATCGTTGGAACTGATTTTGAACCATGGCTTTCAATACTTTAAAGTACATCAATACTATAGTATGTATGCTTAAGGAAGTAGATACACGTGGATCTAGAGTGGTTATCAATAAAGAGCAACTCGTATCCAGATACGTCAAGTGTCAGGTTGGGCTGGTCCCCACACATCTAAGTGAATAAGATTGCTCCCTTTTGCCACATTGGAAGACCAAGTCTTTTTGTCTATTAATTTAGCTTTGAGAAAAGGGTTGGTATTATGTTAGACTGTCTTGTAACTCTTAGTATTTTTGTTGCCTAGTAACTAGTTCTGAATAAGTTGTGTTTTATTTTGGGAGTGCTAATTGATTGCCTAGGAAGTTTTAGTCTTAAATATAGTTACCTATTGGGTTTATGTCTTGTATTCTGGGTTCACTGGATTGGTCTATAGGGTTAGTCTTGGACCGGGCTTTGGGTCAGGAGTATTTTGGTCTTTGTACCAAGCTTTCTTAGGGGCTAAGAAAGAGAGAGTGATATATATGATATAACATGTAACCCTAGATCTAAGCAGAAGAGTACAGTAAAAAGAGTAGAGTTCTCTTTTGGCCGTGGACGTAGGCACGTAATTTCTCGTGTGTATGCTCTTATGTGCTTGTCTCTTATTTTGTGTGGCTTTGATTGTCGATCACCGGTTACACGCTTCCGCACGTACACAATAGTATCTTTGGGATTAAGCATGTATTCATGGAGGAAGATTGCTATATAACTTGTAAAAATCTTATGGTTGGACACATAATATGTTTGCAGATTATGTTAGTTTATTTTAAATCAATATCAATTCAGTAGTGAGCTTGGCTCTTCTGTTTTATCTCTTTATGGTTGTGATTTGTGTTCTTCTCCCCTGCATCCAAAACCTTAGTATTCTTCTCAAGCCAACCTCAATATACAGAATATGAACCGTAGTATTTTGGTACCTTCCCTCATAAATGATGTTGTTGGCAGCCAATGTGCGGGAGTGAAATGTCATGTGATGTACCAAAATGCTTCATCCTACTTATAGGAGTTCATTGTACTGGGTCTTGAGCACCTGTAATTGGAAAGTTTGTAACATGGTCGATGAGAAGATAAAACCATTAAATCATTTTTAAAGATGTTGAATGGACTCTTAGTTCCCTTTGGTGCGAAAGGGTCAACAGTATTTATCTACCCAGTATTTTCTAATCCTACCTACCAGTTGTATGCCTTATAACGGCAGTTGTATTCCTTATAACGGATGAAGGATGCAATTAATGTAGAAGGAAATTGGCCTGATTGCTGGCTTTTGAAATTAATGTAGAAGGAAATTGGCCTGATTGCTGGGTTATTTACTGTTGCTTAGAGTTCTTTAGGACAGTTGATAGATGGGTGAGAGCTTCTTTATTTGCATGAATCCAATTCCTACAAATTTGTGGTAAAACAAGTTCCGATGAGGGATTATTAAACAGCTGAGGATTGAAGGATATTAGGTGGACATATAGATGAGACCCTAATTTCTTGGGTGCTGGTTGGGTATTTATTATCCATTTCCTCTTAATTTAATTTTCATCAAAGGTGAGATTATTTGATAGCTATTCATCCAGCTTTACTTTTATTTCTTCAAATTTAGCTACTTCTGCAAATCTATTTCTAAAATTCTGGAATTCAATTTCATGGAACAAGTGGTCCCTGAGAGATCTGAGTTCTGAACATGCACTTCAATTAGCATAGCTTTTGGGATACAGCTCAATCAAGTTGGTCTATAGTGGTGAGGAGGTTTTCCCCCAGTTTTGGTGAAAAATTTTGCAGCAAGTCCGTAAAGTTGAGGTTCTAAATGAATTGCCATTATCAAATAGTCCTAAAGTTATAAGCGGAAAAAAAATAAAAAAAAAGAGTCAAGTTGTATTCTATGGTTCATGTCCAGTACCTGTACCACTTCTTTGGACCTGACTAGGACAAAAAATTACGTGGTCTGTGGTGGCCTTTTAATCGATGAACCATAAATATTGTAGTAAGAAGAAAATTAAAAGGCATTAAAGTCGAAGCCCCATGATATGAAGGCTGAAGAGCAAAAGCCAGCCCAGAAAGAACCTGAAGAACACAAGAGGGGTGCTCCAAAAGCAAAAATGTAAAAAATTAAAATAAAAGTGAGCACGAATATGCATAAGATTATGTCAGTCATGTTTTTAACCAAATAGATTTATAGTGGATTGCCGTAAAACTTGAGGATACCCACATTTACCAGTTTCATCTTTTTCAGAAATACCCAGATATACATTCAATAGGTAGGCCACGGTGGAGTCCACACAAGTGCGTAGGTAACCCACACGTGTAGGCAGGGCCGACCCAAAGTCATGGTGTGGGGTCAATAGGCCAAGCCCAAGTTCCACATAAAGATCAAGCTATGCGTATTGTTCTTGTTTCCTATCTTCCTCCACCGAAGCCATTAGGATAAGGTGCGCGGGAGAGAAATGGCGGTTTCGATGGTGGTTGAAGCCGCTCTAAGCGCCCTCATTCAAGGTCTCTTCGATAAACTGGCCCTCCCTCTCTTTAGAAATCTATGGTTTCACTGCGGAGTCGATGAAGATGTGAAGAAGCTCTCTCGAACTCTCAACAGAATCCAATCCGTCCTCAGCGACGCAGAAGATCGCCAAATCCAAGACGAAGCCATCAAGATCTGGCTCGGAGAGCTCAAAGACGTCGCCTACGACGCCGAAGACATCATCGATGAATTCACTACCGAAGCTCTTCGATCCTCAGCACAACTCCCAATTCAGACCAGAAAGAGAAAAAGGGTGCCTGATTTGTTCTCATTCTTTGGTTCCACATCTCGCTATAACATCAAGGAAATCAGAGTGAGATTGGACGAGATCGCCAGCGAAAGAGATCAGCTCCATCTCAAAGTGATTGCTCGAGGACGGAGGCTGCAACAATCCAGAGATCGTTCGCAGACCAGCTCCTTCGTCGACGAGTCGATTGTATTTGGAAGAGAAGAAGACAGAGAGAAGATTGTCCATCTGTTGAGATCTGATGATCAATCCATCGCTGATGTTATGGTGGTTCCGATTGTTGGAATGGGCGGCCTTGGGAAGACGACTGTTGCTCAATTGGTCTACAATGATGAGCGAATCCAGACGCATTTCGAACTTAGAGCTTGGGCGTGTGCATCGGAAGATTTCGACTTGATTAGGCTCACAAGAGCAATCGTAGAGTCTCTTACAAGGAGGGCTTGTCATCTTATTAATTTGGATGCGCTACAGGTTGCTGTCGTGAAGGAGCTGAAGGGGAAGAAGTTTTTGCTCGTTTTAGACAACGTTTGGAATGTGAGCACTAGTGATTGGGAAATATTAAGAGCTCCATTGATGGTCGGTGCGAGAGGAAGCGGAATTCTAGTAACCACTAGAGGCCGAGATGTTTCGTCAATCATGGGAACTGTTCCCCCTCACTTCTTGCAGGTTCTGTCAGATGATGATTGTTGGTCTTTGTTCCAACATCGAGCTTTTTTACATGGAAATTCAAATGCACATCCAAACCTGGTACCAATTGGCAGGGAAATTGTGAACAAGTGCAAAGGGTTGCCTCTAGCAGTGAAGACACTCGGAGGTATGTTATTCTCTAAATTAGATGAAGAGGAGTGGATTGCCATCTTAAAAAGTGATATCTGGGAGTTGCCAGAAGATGGAAATGAAATTCTGCCAGCTCTACGATTGAGCTATCATCATCTCCCTGCACATTTGAAGCAGTGTTATGCATTCTGTTCCATATTTCGTAAAGGTCATAAATTTAAAAAGGATGAATTGGTTCTGTTGTGGATGGCACAAGGCTTTGTTCAGCCGAAGGGAAATAAACAAGTTGAAGACATAGGTGCTGAATATTTTGCTGACTTGGTGTCAAGGTCTTTTTTACAATATGAAGAGACCATTTGGAACAATCAGGAATTATACACAATGCACGACCTCCTTCATGATCTTGCACAATCTATTTCTGGGGCAGAATGTTTAAGAATGGAAGAAGGTAAGCCGTCTGCAGTCGTCGATAAGGTTCGTCATGTATCGTATGATTGGTTCAGTATGGAGGCAATACATTTTGAGGCTTTCTATAATTTGGAAAGTTTACGCACTCTTCTATTATTAAGCGTATTTAAAAATTGCATTAAGCATGTCCCCCATGAACTGTTCATAAATCTGAGGCGTATACGCATGTTGGATTTGAGTCTAACTCAAATAACTGAGTTGCCAGATTCAATTGGAAACTTGATCCATCTACGCTATCTGGACCTGTCTTTTACTCAGATTAAAATGTTACCAAAATCGACAACTAGCCTCTACAATCTACAAACTTTGAAACTCATATCCTGTTATCATCTTATTGAGCTACCTAATGACTTCAGCAACCTAGTCAATCTAAGACATCTGGCTTTATTTGGTGTGGGTCACCTTGGCTTAATTCCCATGCCGCTGAGAATTGGAAGATTAAAATGTCTCCAAACATTGGACATATTTAATGTCGGAAAAGAGATTGGAAATGGGATAAATGAGCTGAAGGATATGATACACCTACGAGGAGGAATTTGGATTTCACAACTTGAGAATGTGGTCAATGTGGAGGAGGTGAAAGAGGCTGACTTGAGAAGTAAACAGAAACTTCAGAAGCTGGTATTGCGATGGAAATGCGATGATGTTGAATCAAGACATGAAGGAGCTGATAATGTGGTACTTGAGGGTCTCCAACCTCACACCAACCTCGAAGTGCTAGAAATAACAGGCTATTGCGGTATAAAGTTTCCAAGATGGATGGGGGACTCATCATTCTCCAATCTAGTCCGTGTCTATTTATACAGATGCAGATGTCATGTCCTCCCACCTTTTGGCCAGCTCCCCCTTTTGAAAGAGCTCGATGTACAGGAATTGTATGGATTGAAAAAAGTGGGTCATGAGTTATCTGGTGATGGCATAGTGAAGGGCTTCCCATCACTGGATACTTTGATATTTTGGTGGATGCCTGATTGGGAGGAATGGTCCGGCGAGGAAGGTGATATTAGCCATGTGAGTGATGTTACCATTTCAGAGTGCTCCAAGCTATGGAAACTTCCTCCCCTTCCTCCTACTTTGAGACGATTGAGGCTAATTCACTGTGAGAGATTGGCTAGTCTTCCGAGGGTCTCAGCTATTCACAGCTTATCTCTATGGGGATGTGATGACGCGATATTGGGCTCATTGCAGCATCTCGCCTCTCTTTGTTACTTGAGTATTTCTGAATTTCCAAATATAACATTACTACCTAATGGTTTTCTGCTTCCATTTACCGCACTTGTAGATTTATCGATTAGTGAGTGCATGGGGCTTAGGTCTTTGTCAGAGGAGGTAGGACTACAAGATATGACTTCTCTACGAGTTCTGAAAATTTCTGGGTGTCCCCAGCTCACATCCTTGGCCGATGAGGTACTACCTACTACTCTTCAGAGTCTTCAAATCTCAAAATGCGGTAACCTTAAATGCTTGCCAAAGGGGTTGCAAAAGCTTGTTTCTTTAGTCTTTTTGAAGATTGTGGATTGTCCTGAAATCCATTCATTTCCTGAGGAGAGACTGCCTACCGTTCAGACATTGGATGTTAGAGGATGTCCATCACTAAAGGAAAGATGCCAAAGGGATGGAGGTGAAGATTGGTGCAAGATAGCACACATCCCTAACATAAGCATTGATGATGTACAAATTTCTGCAGGCTAAGAGGAAAAAATGCATTGGAGTGTCAAAACAAGACCATTGAAAGCTATGCCGCAGGTAAAAGTTGGAAGTTCCAATTTTAACTCTTTTAGCCAATTTTAGTTCTGTCACAATGAATGGACTCGCCACTAAACACATGGTTTCAAATATGTTGGATCGTTTCTGGATGGCACAAAAACCTGCCAATGACACAGGACAAAGCTAAAGATGTATTGACTTTGGTCTGTAAATGTAGACAAGGTTGCCATCTTTTCCTTTTCATGGCCTGTTTGAGAGCGATTGAGGGAATGGGATTCTTCTGTTGGTGTTTTTTGTATCATGGGGAACCTGAAGGCCCACCAGATGGTTGTTTCGACTTAAAAAATCAAAACCATACAACAACATATGCAATAAGAGATTGTGATGAATTTTGGCTTGGAACCTTATCATTCACAAACTATTGCTGATCTGCTGCTACTAAAAATTTTCATGCATGTCTGCATGATTTTCTCACAGGTTCTCAACAGTACTAATCATTACCTTTCCCTTTCTGATTATGTTATGTGGACAAAGCAATACTGATAATTTCTTATTTTCTATGCCCAGATAATGAAAAGCAGCATGATCACACAGTTGGGAGATATATATGGTTCTGTATCAAACTTACATCAGCCATTGATTTTGACTGTCTCACTTTCCATTCGAAAGCATGCCAGTGAAGCAGCTTCTGTTGAGGTGCTGTTATAAATTCTGTTTATGGGAATCAATTTACCTTGCTTTTTCTAAATTATATAGGCATTGTTTTGGTTAAATGTTGCTTGCAGATACAGTTTATCTTTTGATTACCTGAATTGTTTATCTGGTGGGGCCTGCTAAGTGCTATGGGAAAGTGATTTAGTGAGGATCTTATTCATCAAAGGTCACCTTCATTTGTATATAGATTGTTGGCAGTTGGCTGGATTATATTAAACATCCATTGCAGATTAGACCTTGATTGGAATTCTAATCTCCCTAGGATTGGTTGAACAATTGTTATTGCTGAAAAAGTCTCATCAGTACTACTTGTTAATTGTTGGTAACTTGTTCATTACTGATGCAGGCCAAACCATAAGTTGGCCAACCTGTTGGGCCTAGTCTATAAGCTCAATTGGACATCTAGTTATTTAAGAATATTATTAGTAGTTTGATCTATTAGGGTTAATATTAGTGAGTTTCCTATCTTGTTTAGGATTGTTCTAATACTAGGGAGTATTATTTCTTAGGAATCAAGCCAACTCCTCTATACAAGGAGGTTAGGCCTCATTGTTATGTATGCTTAGTTTCAATCAGTAAAGTTCTCTTTTGAGATGTTATCTCTTATGGTGTTTGCTTTTCTTGTGGAGGTGCCCTAGTGGCTGAATCCATCTTGGTTGTATTAATCCTTCGACAGATTGATCCATTTTCTTCATTGTAGAATCGTAGCGTGCCAATAACTATTTTTTTATCTGACCTACATTCGTTGGTTTTGAAGTAAATAAAAAATAAAAAAGCAGAAAACGTAATTAGAAAACCATTGAACTTTGAGGCCCTAGAATCAAGAGTCGAGATGATCTGATGGGCTTTTTTAAAGTCTTCACAAAGCTTGCTTACGTGTTCCAAGATGAGCCTTTTTAAAGTTTTATTGGTCATTGTTCTGATGGGCCTTATCAATGATACTGCCTTTAAATTCTCTTCATTGAGGATCACAAAGCCTTGCCATATTCTCTTAAGTCCCAACCATCTATTTGTTAATCACACCATTCTTCCTTGTATGTATATGGTTGCATGAATGGGAGCACAAACAAGAGGTTAAGGGTTCAAGGTTTGTACCACCCTCTTCTGCATCTATTTTTTAATCATATAATGAGCAAACACATTTTCTAATCAAACATGCAGTCTCTTTTGATTTTCCCTTATTCGTGGTCGGTTGCAAAAGAGCATTGGTATCCAGTTATTATTGTTGATTGGAGAAGATCAAAGTTTTTATTGGAGGTTCTGCTTTCATTGAGAGATTACACAGTAAAAAAGATTAAAAATTTCTTATTCTTCTTTATTCTGTTCTTCTTTTGGTGTAGTTCAGAAAAAATGAAAGAATATGTTGCTCCTATAATTTAAGGGAAAGCAGTCTTTATTTCCTTTTGTCACCAAAAGTTAGTCTGTCTTTGCACTTTTACTCATTATTGCTTTCCTGTTTTATATAAACATTGAGAGCAATATGTTAGCTTTTAATCAAGCGATGCCAGGTATCACAACTGTTTTAATCACCAACCATCTAGGGTAGCCGTTGCATTAATAGAATGTATTTGTATGAACAGTAAAGAGTGTTAAACAAGACTACACATACCCGTTTTGAGTGCATGCTTTCACCACTTATAACTTTCTATTATTAATTTTTTAACCATGCAGCAACTAAGACAACCCCTCCAAGATTTGGAAGAACTCTGAGAAATGCAGACAGTTCAACTGGCACATCCTTAAGCAACATACATTTGTTAGAAAGCCCAGGGTGTAGACTTCTTGATTTGCTACAGTGTAGCCTTTGATATTCTTTCTTATATTTTAATGTTGGAAGAGTTGGTATTGTGGGTGAAGATGAAATTTTGTAAATGGTGGCGGTATGAAAAGCGTGTTCCATCAGTGTCCAATGTAGATAAGAGCATAAATGTATGATTCTATATGGATAGATTGAAGATTTGCAATGAATTCTCTGATCTGTCTTGTGTCTTACTTATTGTTGAAATCTGCAAGAGTGGTCTCTAAAGTCAAGAGTTGAAAGTCGTACTACTATTCTATGTATGTAAGCATTTTATGTTGTTAAATATGATTGGGTTACTAGGAAAATTATTCCATAAAAATATGAATGGGTTTTTTATATTGGATTGGACTATGCAATAAGGCATGGTTAACTCTGTTAACATTGGCCCATGTACATGAAATGGGCCTTACCCATTATAATGATAGGACCAACACAGTCAAAGAGATTAGTGTGTACATCTATTCTTTCCTCTTTTGTATGATATGCTAGCTGTGCATAGGATTGTAATTGCATTGATTTGAGCCTTGATTAAGGCAATGAGAAATTATAAAGGGAGCATTAGTCAACTCTCATAGGCAGTGAATTCTCTACACTCAATTCATCTCTCTCGTTCTATTTTCTTTGCATCATTGCATCATGAATGACATGGAATCAAAGCTTCTGCATGGAGAGTCCTCTTCACTGTCTATTTCTTGATAGATCCAAGGAATCTTAGTGATTTTCTGTAAGATTATGTCTCTGTCTTCCCACTGCAACTATTCCAGTGTCCAGAAACAGTGGACTTCAAGGTGTGGCCCACCCATTGATCAAAACTACTCAAAAGGAACCCATCATGTTGATTGACTGAAGCTTCTAGGATTTCTAAAGATTTTTCTGGATTTTTTTGGTCATCAGATGTTGGCCCTCTGCCCTGGTTTGTGTTTTAAGATTTTTCTGCAGTAACTTTCCTCAACTCCATCCATCTTCTTCGCTGTTTATTCGTTCTTTCTGAAATTTTGTTGAGAGGGTCACAATTCAGATACCTTCATGGTATTTTGCTCTGATCAAGCTTCCGATCTTGCTGTGGGGCCCATGTGCTCTTCTGATCCCAAAAAGTCTGCTTGCCTTGGGTTTTTATGGCCAAATCTATGATCATTTCATAGATCTGGTACATATGCTGCGGTTTTGCTGGAATAATTCACATATTTGTGAATTCCTGCTATTTCTATTGTTACTTCTTGGTATAGACTGCATTCTGGATGCTTATTCATCATTGGTTTATGCGATTTAAGAAAATTTTGGGCACTATTTCTTCTCTGTTTATGCATTTTTGGGTGACTGTTGTATCTGCACTTCCTATTTGCTTTGTTTTCAAGTCATATTGATCATGGAGAAGTCTGATATTGCAATAATCAAGTTAAATGGCAAAAACTATACATCTTGGGCCTTCCAACTATAGTTTTATCCTAAGGGTAAAGAACTCTGGGGCCATATTGATGGGACCAATGACCGGCCGAATGACAAAAAGACTTGGCCAACTACGAGACCAAAGATGCACAAATTATAAGTTGGATTTTTGGGTCCGTTGAATCTCAATTTACTCTACATCTCTGTCCCTATAAGACTACCAAAGACATGTGGACGTACTTGAAATAGGAAAACTCTGCCCTCCAATTTCACTTAGAGCATGAGATTTCCCAATTTACTCAAGGAAATCTATCCATTCAAGAGTATTACTCTCAGTTTGTTAGCTTATGGACTGATTTTACTGAATTGATTTATGCGGACCTTTCCGCAACCTACTATTCAAGCAATTCATAACACAAGTCGGAGGGATAAATTCTTGATGAAAGTAAGGCCGGAGTTTGAAATGTAAGGTCAAACCTCATGAGCCATGTGCCCTCTCCCTCCTTCGAAATATGCTTGGTATAGCTCCTGCATGAGGAATAAAGGATTGCCACTCAGGCCGTGCTTATGTGAAAAGCTCCGGAAGGTCCAATTGATATTGCGTATGCTACACACGGAAAGCCACAGGGTCGGGACATGAGTAAGGTTCAATGTTATAGTTGCCAGAAATATGGACATGTCTCTACTCAGTGTAATAAAAAATATTGTACCTATTGCAGGACCAAGGGCCATGTTCTTCCCGAATGTCAAAGATGTCCTTAGAATCAAACTCAAAAAGCCAATATTGCAACTATGAACGAACTCCCATTTGCATCTGCCTCTGTTGTTGCAACTGCTGCTTCGCCTTCATTCACTCCTGAATTTGTCCAACAAATGATTGTCAATGCCCTTTCTGCTTTTGGAGTTTCAGGTAAAACTGCATTTTCATCCACCTGGTATTTTGATTCAAGGGCTTTTAATCATATGACCTTTTCTTTAAAAAATTTATCTCATCTAAATAAATATGATGCAAACCAAGAGTCAATACTGCAAATGGTGGTAGCATTCCTATTACTGCTATTTGTAAAATCTCTCATTCCCTCCCTTTGAACCATATGTTTGTTTCACCTGAATTAACTACCAACTTATTGTTTGTCAGTCAATTTGTTGATATTAATTGCTTCATATGTTTCTCTCGTACTGGCTGTGTTGTGGAGGATTAAGTGTCGGGGAAGGTGATAGCGAAGGGACCTAAGTGTGGCCGTCTCTTTCCATTACAACTTTCTACATATGATAGGAATAAATTTGAAATGGTTATAAGAGATTATCATTAGTGGATGCCCACCTTGGGGCCCACATTAGATATGGAAAGCAGTTTGGGTTAGAATCCTATTATATTAGGTTGCTTGGGGAGGAAGCAATCTTATTCTATAAATAAGATCCCCCTCCCCTTTCATTATGTACACATCTCTCATTCAATAAGAGTATCTCTCTCTTTCTCTCTCTACTCTCTCTATTCTTCTCTCTCTCTCTCCTTAAACACGTTATAAGCACGAGCAAGGCCCTCCCCTCCTCACCCTCAACGTGCGTGCAAGAAATCCAGCCTAATAGTCCCTTCCTTTTTTTTATTTTCTTCTTTGCATTGTGCAAGAAAGCACAGGACTATACAATCTCTTTGCATCAACCCATGTATAAGAAAGGAGGGGACTAGTCAACATCAATAAGGACACAAAGAGCTTTTGCCTCGGTTTGCGTGCAACAAGGCTATTTTTTTTCTTTTTCTTTTGCCTAAGTTCACGTACAATAAAGAGAAGGCTGTTTTTGCCTTGGTTTGTGTGGAACAAAAAGGACGCCAACATAAGCAAGAACACATCATTGTCAAGACTTTAGATTGCGATATCTCAATCGTACGAAGTCAGATCAACGATCCGTTGGAACCTACGGAAAGCTTAGAAGCAGATCTACATGTTGAAAGCGAAAGGAAGAAGATCCAACGGTAAAATAATTTTTGTTATTTATAATTTTTTATTAGTTTAATAACTATATATATGCTCTTATTCTTATTACCCTTATTTAGAAATGAATGATTATTTATTATTATTTTTTTAATAAGGGGAGATCAGGAATGGATCATAAATAAGAACCTAAAGTTCTAATTCATGAACCTACAGTTTCAAATCAAGCCAGAAGCCTTACCAAAACCCGTTGTTTTTGGATTACTAAAGTTGATAGCCTGATGTTTTCAATTTTAAATTAGCCAACTTGATCTGACATGGCTCACCCCTTAATTTATTCTGAATGCTTTAAAAAATTTTATTGTTTATCTTTTATCTTCTTTTGCATATCAATGATCATGTATATTTTTTCTTTCTAGCTCTTGCATAATGTCGAATTTAGCCAAACTTGAATTTAAAGCCCTTAACATTACCAGGAACAACTACTTATTCTGGTACTTGGATACAAACTTACACTTACCAATCTAAGAAACTTGGAGGGACGATAAACGAGGGTAATAAAGAATCCCCGGAAAATAAGGCATTGGCACTTTTCTTCTTACATCATCATATTCATGATGACCTTAAGAATGAATACCTTACTGAGGAGGACCCAGCAAGTCCTTGGAAATCCCTGAAGGATAGATATGATCACCAGAAGATGGTCTTATTACCAGTGGCTCAGAACGAATGGCTAAACCTACGATTTCAAGATTATAAATCGGTATTTGAGTATAACTCCGCTCTTTTCAACATTGTTTCCCGGTTAAGATTATGTGGGGAAAAGATTACGGAAGAGGAGATGTTAGAGAAAACGCTGTCTACTTTCCATGCATCAAATGTAATCCTGCAACATCAGTACCATGAACGGCGTTTCTCCAAATACTCAGAACTAATTTCTTGTCTCCTTGTTACTGAGCAGAATAACAATGTCTTGCTAAAAAATCATAACTCCAGACCAACTGTATTTATGGTAATGCCTGAAGCAAATGCCAATTTCAATTCTAGTAAAGGTAGAGGAAAGGGGCGTGAGAGAAACAATCCCTCCAGAAGAGGTGGAGAAAAAAACTCCTCCCGACAAGGAGGATTTCGTGGTCCTCCCCCAAAATTCAAAAACCACCAGAAGTGGTCGATCCCCAGAAACAACAAAATCCGGATCAACATCAAAATCCACCGAATAATTCTGCCCACCGTTCTGATGACCCTTGCTACAGATGTAGAAGGAATGGGCATTGGTCACGCACTTATCGTGCACTAAAACACGTGGTGGAACGATATAAAGCATATAAGGCCTCTATTCATTCCGCAAAGTCAAATGATCTAGAGAATTGGAATTGGGCTACAGTCCTACAAAATGACGATTACCAGTTGGATATTACAAATTTGGAGACTAGAGATTTTTTTGAAGATGAAAATGGCCAACCTCTGAGCAATGAAGCATTTAGTGCTAAGATCGGAACTCCTCCTGGAATGCTTTAGAAGACCAAATAAATATTTTTAGAATCTCTATTTAGAATTTTTTTTTGAGATATTTACCTTTTCATGGATATTTTATGCTGGATGATTTATTTTTCAGTTTATTAATTTGATAAACCTTTTTATGGATTTTTTGTGATGGATGACTTCTTATAAATTTGATGAAATTTTTTTTATGAATTTTTTTTAATCATGTAATTGCTTAGTTACATTTTTCTTATTATTATCTTTGGTTAAAGGTATGGACCACGACAATGGGGATACTCACTGTCTTGTAGATAGTGCTATAACATATACCATTCTAAAAAACCAAAAGTTTTTTTTAGAATTGGTATTTAATCTACGGAAGGTATCCACCATAGCTGGACTTGTGCAAATAATTGAAGGCTTCGGAAGAGCCCACATAATGTTACCTAATGGTACTCATTTATGCATTAAAGATGCATTGTTCTCCAACAGTTCCCGAAGAAACTTGCTCAGTTTCAAAGACATCATAATAAATGGATACCATATTGAAACTGCTAATCAAGGTAACAAGGAAATGTTACTTATTGTTATTAGTATTGGAGGCCAGAAGTATATACTAGAAACATTAAGTGCACTTTCTTCTGGGTTATATTATACGATAATATCCATCGTCGAATTACATTCGATTTTGAGCAAAACAATACAGTTAAGCCTCAAGCTTAAACTAAGCTCGAAACTTAGCAACCCTCAGACTTTATTGTTTTGGCATGATAGGTTAGGGCACTCCGGAGTTACCATGTTAAAGAAAATCATTGATGACTCTGTTGGGCACTCTTTAGAAAACCATAGATTGACCATACCTAATGGGTATCTATATATCCTATGTTCACAGGGAAAGTTAATCACTCGACCTTCCTTTGTTAAGATTGCATTAGAATCCCCATCCTTTCTGCAAAGGATACAAGGTGACATCTGTGGACCGATCAATCCACCTAGTGGACCTTATAGGTATTTCATGGTTCTGGTTAATGCTTCTACCCGTTGGTTGGATGTTTGTCTACTTTCAACTAGGAATATAGCCTTTGCCCGCCTATTAACATAAATCATTAAACTTAGGGCCCATTTCCCTGATAATCCTATTAAGTTTATACGACTTAATAATGCGGGCGAATTTACATCACAAGCCTTCGATGACTATTGTCCATCTCTCGGCATTATTGTCGAATATCTTGTCCCTCATGTCCATACCTAGAATGGCTTAGCTGAATCCCTAATTAGGCACATTCAACTTATTTCTAGGACTTTGTTGCTACAGTCCAAATTTTCAGTTAGTGCTTGGGGACATGCTGTGTTATATGCATCAATGCTCATTAGACTTCGACCTACAGCCTACCATGAATACTCTCCTACACAACTTATATCGGGACATCAACCTAATGTCTCCCATTTGCGCAAGTTTGGTTGCGCTGTTCTAGTCCCTATACCACCTCCTCAGCATACTAAGATGGGACCACAACGCAGGTTAGGAATCTATATTGGCTATGACTTTCCTTCGATTATTCAATTTTTAGAACCAATGACAGGAGATGTTTTTACTGCTCATTTTACTTATTGTCAATTTGATGAGATAAAATTTTCGTTGTTAGGGGGAGATAAAGAACGTATTGTTCCTGCAGAACAACCCGTTCCTAAAGAACGGTGTGAACTAATGTGGAATGCTTCCACTTTATCTCATTTAGACCCACGTACTTCACAATGTGAAAATGAAGTCCTTAGAATTGTGAACTTACAAGAAATTGCAAATAGATTACCTGATACATTTAACGATGCAGCAAAAGTAACCAAGTCACATGTTTCAGCTATGAATGCACCTGATAGACTTAATGTCCATGTAGGATAAGTTTAAAAAGTGGCAACAAAAGAGTCTGTAATATGCCAAAGGAGCGGCAGACCTATAGGTTCAAAGGATATAGCTCCACAAAAAAGAAGAAATGTAAAATCATCATGTCCTCCCAAAGATACACTTAACACTCCTGAAGAGGTTCCTCTTGAAGAGGCTCATAACGCTCTCAAAGAAGCTATGAAAAATCTACTCTTTCTAGAATAACGAAAGTCCTTGATGAGACTATAAAAGCCCCCGAAGAGGCACTAGTACTAGATAATGAAGAGATCTCTATATTTTACAATTATTCAAGAGAGAGATGGGATAGAAAAGGAATTGTAATCGATGATGCATTTGCATATGTGGTAGCTGCACAAATGTCAATGGAACATGAGGATGATGATTGGGATACAAAACAATATACTTTAAATGAATGTTGACAAAGGAAAGATTAGCCAAAATGGAAAACTGCCATTACAGCAGAGTTAGAGTCTTTCAATAGACATGGTGTATTCGGACCTATAGTACAAACCCCAAAAGGTGTTAACCTTGTAGGTTATAAGTGGGTGTTTATAAGGAAAAAGAATGAAATGAATGAAATTATTAGATACAAGGTAAGACTTGTGGCACAAGGTTTCCTGCAGAAACCTGGGATTGATTATGAGGAAACATATCCCCTGTTATGGATATAACGATATTCAGATATTTTGATAAGTGTAGCGGTCTCTGAAAATTTGGATATGAGACTCATGGATGTTGTAACCGCTTATTTGTATGGGGACTTAGACACATAAATTCATATGAAAATCCCGGAAGGATTTACTTTGCCTGATGTAAAGCCCAAGAGTACGTACTCAATACAACTGAGACGATCATTGTATGGATTGAAATAATCCGAAGAATGTGGTACAATCGTTTAAGTAAGTATTTGTCTAAGGAAGGATATAAGAACAATCCTATTTGCCCATGTATCTTCATAAAGAAATCCTTAAAAGGATTTGCAATAGTGGCAATTTATATCGATGACATAAATCTGATCGGGACTCCAGAAGAACTTGAAATAACTGCTGATTATTTGAAAAGAGAGTTTGAGATGAAAGACCTTGGGAAAACAAAATTTTATCTTGGCCTGCAGATCGAGAGAAGTTCTAGTGGAATTGATGCAGGACGGTATAAAATCTAGCCTAATGCAATGTGATGCAATAAGGAAATTAATTAATTAACGCAGAAAATTCAGATTTGGCCATTTACCAATAGTTGTTTAATTCTAAAGGGTGAATCAGCCACAAATTTAGACTTTTTCACAGATCCCGCAGTAATAATCCTCAGATCTGAGGGGAGGATCTTAATTGAAGATAGGACTTCCAACACTTAGGGTCTTGATTTGCGAAGAAAAGGGTTTCATCAAACAAAACAAGCCAAAGTGGTTAATATCATATCTGGGGTTATTGGCTCCACTTTCTATTCAGCAGATCTGAAATCTTATGGCTATCTGAAGGTGCTCAATAAGGGAAAAGTAGAAAAGATAGTGGTTACCTTTGTTGGGCTCTCACCAAACTCCAATCATAGGAGGCGTTAATGGCGGTTAGCAAGAAAGGTGGCTTGCAAACCCAAGTGGAGAAGAAGAAGAAGAGCTCCTTTTCTTATTCCAAAATCAAATTTCATACATGCATGATGGAGAAGATAACCTAGATCTAGAACTTTTAATTGTCTCTCCATCTAAAAAAGGAAAAGAAACAAAACAAGACAAGAAAGGAAAAAAGAGAAGAAAAGGGGGGGAAGAATATCGTGCGCAAGATGGACTTGTGCACATTGGGATTCGTGCGCAAGTCTATCTTGCGCACATATTATTATTATTATTATTATTATTATTATTTTCTAATTAGTAATGTGGTCCCCCTTTTCCCTTTCACTTATTACATAGACTAGATATGGGTCCCTTCCTACTAGTAAACACTAAAAAAAAAAAGACTTACATGGGACCAAACCAACTAAATAACTAAACTATGGGACCAAACAAATAAATTATGGGTCCAAATAAATTAAAACATGGGACCAAATACTATAAACAAATAAACTGTGGACCCAAACAAATTAAACCAAGAGACCCTTCCATTTCTTCCAACCAATGTGACACTTCTCTAGGTGGGGCCTTTAATGTAATTGTGCCCATGGGCCGTCGATGCTCCACCATCGTGATCAATCAAAATCCAACCATCGGATCTCCTCCGAAAGACAATCCAACAGTGGATTTATATTCTCTTCGCTATCAAGTTCAGAGTATTGGTCATCCAACCAGATCAGAGCTTGATCTGCTGCTCTGCGCCTTCTTCTTTGATACACTTTGAATGATTTTGGGGAATTTGATATGATGTCCCCATCAAGAATATTAGTCCATCAGTCTAATTATACCAAGAATATATTGAAACGCTTTGGTATGGACAAAACACATCCACTTAGCGCTCCTATGGTTGTTCGGTCTTTAGATATAAATAAAGATCCATATCGTCCAATTGAAGAAAATGAAAAGGTATTGGGTCCAGAAATACTATACTTGAGTGCCATTGGTGCTTTAATGTATTTAACACAACGCACTAGACCGGACATTTCCTTCTCAGTGAATCTACTTGCTAAATACAGTTCTGCGCCATCGCAAAGGCATTGGACTGGTATCAAACATATCCTATGCTATTTACGTGGTACAATTGATTTAGGACTCTTTTATTGTAAAGATTTCAAGTTTGTAGGATATGCAGATTCAAGATGTCTCTCTGATCCTCATAAGGGTCAATCACAGACAGGTTATATATTTATTAGTGGTAATGCTGTTATTTCTTGGTGTTCTACTAAACAAACTTTGGTAGCTACTTCTTCTAGCCATGCTGAGATTTTAGCTTTCTATGAAGCCAGTAGGGAATGTGTATGGCTAAAATCTTTAATTCAGCATATTTATAGTTTTTGTCAATTGCCTCTTAGTATAGGTACCCCGAGCATTATTTACGAAGACAATGAGGCATGTATTCAACAAATTAAAGAATGATACATTAAGGGTGACAAGATAAAACACATTGCGCCAAAGTTTTTCTTTACACATGAGCTTCAGAAGAACAATGAGATCGAAGTCAAGTAAGTTCATTCAAGCAACAACTTAGCTGATTTGTTTACCAAGTCATTACCAAAGTCAACATTCCAAAAGCTTGTATATGAGATTAGCATGCGTAGAGTTTATCATCAAACAATGTAAAGGGTATTATTGTCAAGGGGAGTAACAAATTAGGGATAGGCATCTTGAAGCATGCTTCTCAGGACATATATGCGCTATACTCTTTTTCCTTCTTTAGGTTTTATCCCATTGGGTTTTCCTAGTTAAGGTTTTAACGAGGCAGTATTATACACGTCCAGACACCACTTCAATAACTTTGTAGAATGTTATACTTTTTTTCCTTTGCTTAAGTTTTTATCCCATTGGGTTTTTCCTTTGCAAGGTTTTAATGAAGCAACTGTTATTGAATGGTGGTCATCCAAGGGGGAGTATTATAAGAGATTATTATTAGTAGATGCCCACCTTGGGGCCCACATTAGATATGGAAAGCAGTTTGGGTTAGAATCCTGCTATATTGGGTTGCCTGGGGAGGAAGCAATCTTATTTTATAAATAAGATCCCCCTCCCGCTTCATTATGTACACATCTCTCATTCAATAGGGGTATATCTCTCTTTCTCCCTTTACTCTCTCTATTCTTCTCTCTCTCTCTCTCTCCTTAAACAGAAATTGCTTTTTTATGTGATTCTAGGAATAATAAATGCCAATTGTGGCAAAACAAATTAGGACATCCTAATTCTAAGACTTTATTGTTTTTGTTGAACTCTAATTTGCCTCATGATGGTAATAAAATTTCTTTCAATAATGTGTCTTTTGATTGCACTAGTTGTAAGATGGGGAAAAGTAAAACTCTATTTTTTTCAATACATGACTCTTTAGCTCAAAAGAGTTTTGATCTTGTTCAGAGTGATGTATGGGGCATTGCACCTCTGGCTTCTGACTCTCACTTTAAATTCTTTGTCACTTTATTGATGACCATAGTTGGTTTACATGGATTTATTTTCTTAGCTCCAAATCTGAAGTTTTTTCCACTTTTCAAGCATTCTCAGTATATGTTGAAAACCAATTCTCTACTTCTATTAAAATCCTCAGCACAGATTCTGGAGGAGAATATACATCTAAGGAATTTCAAAACTTCTTACAACAAAAGGGTATTATTTCCCAACGAATGTGTCCATTCATTTCACAACAAAATGGAGTATCCGAAAGAAAAATCGGCATTTACTGGACATTGCTCGTTCCCTGCTCTTGGAATCTTTTGTTCCCGGTTTTGGCCATATTGTCTTAGATCTTAACCATCTGTTTATTAATCATATAATGCACAAACACATGTTTCAATCAAACATGAAGGGTTTTTTTTTTCTGGCCCTTATGCAAGGTGGGTTGCAAAACGGCATTGGTATCCAGTTATTGATGTTGAGTGTTGTTGAGAAGACCAAAGTTTTTATTGGAGGTTCTGTTTTCATTGAAATTACACAGTAAAAAAGATCAAAGTTTTCTCCTTTTGTTTCTTTTCTTCTCTTTTGGCCAAAATCTGGAAAAATGACACGACTTCTTGTTCTTGTCATTTAAGAGAAAGCAGTCGGTTATCTCTTTTTAGTTGTCTTTCAACGCAAGCACCAAAACTTAGTTTGTCCTTCCACTCTAAATCATTATTGCTGTTTATAAACATTTAATATTAATATACTAGCATTTAATCAAGCAATGCTGGGCATCACAACTCTTTTTAGTCATCAACCATCTAGAGTAGCAGTTGCATCATTGACATGCGTTTAAACACTTAAAAGAGTGTTCAGCAAGACTGTACATGCGCACAAACACATTTTGAGCGGAATATATTTTTTTTATACTGGAACATGAGTTATATTTCTTGGCCAAATCTTGCAACGTTAGTTGTATGGATTGAGCACTTCCTGAATATGAAAACCGTGTAGCTGGAAACCCTTGAGTGCATGCTTTCGCCACTAACAAGCTTCTGTTTTTTATGATGCAGCAATTAAGAGAAATCCTCCAAAGATTTGGAAGAACCCAGAGAAAGGTGAATAGTTGAGCTTGCGCATCCTTGAGCACTGTACCATTGCAGCAAAGCCCAGGGTTTTAAAGACTTACTGATTTGTTAGATTGTAGGCTTTGATACTTTTTTCTATTTTAATGTTGCAAGAGTTGGTTTTGTGAATGAAGGCGGAATTTTGTAAATAATGGTGGTGAAAAAATTGCCTTCCAGATTTGCAGTAGTATCCATTGTGAGAGGGACATTAATGTATAATTATATGTGGATAGACTGAAGATTTGCAATGAGTTAACTCTCTTTTGTTTCTTCCTGTTGAAATCTGCAACAGTGATCTCTAAATTCAAGACTGATCACTAAATGCAGGAGTCGAAAGTTGTACCACTAGTCTATGTAATACTTTTGTGTTGTTGAATATGATTGGATAATCAGAGAAGTTGTTCATAAAAATATGAATGGGCTTGTGATGTTGGATTGGACTGCCGTAAGGCATGGTTTACTCGTGAACACGGAATGGGAGTAAGTTGAATGAACAGGTTTGTGATGTAAGTTGGGCCCTGTATATACAAAGCATAATGTCATATCCATGATACATGTGTGTCTAATCAATTGTGAAATGGGGCCTACATAATTGATGCATGTAATCAAGTTTCCTGATGAGCTGTGGTGGGGTCCTTGTCTTCTCTGAACAATTGTTATCACTTCCATGAGCATGAGATCATTTTTCAGTGGTAATTTGGTTGCATCTAAAGCCAACGAATGGGATTTCTCAAGGAATCCATTGCTAGACCAAATAAAAACTCTTGGGGGAATTTAAATGGTTTTGCATGCGTAATGACCCATCCAGAAAACAGAAAGAATCCCTAATGGACTATCCAAGAGTTGGTGTAACGAAAAGGAAACTCGAATAAGTAGAGTAGAGTAAATTTCAAGATATGATGGTGTTCATGAGTTTTTAATTTTAATTGGTTGCTTTTTCACGTTTTTTTTTAAAGTCACTGTAGTTGGGTATGCGATCGGTCTTTCCAAGCCCCACTCTCATAGGACTGGAACCTCTCCTGGGTAGGCACTTCCTTCAGAGCTGGGACGTGATCCGTGGAAGGCAAACATCCAAGTTCCGGGCCTCGTTAACCAAAAAGCTAGGGGCCCACATTTGGGCAATGGGCCCTACCACAAAACCATGTCGGAAGAGACAGACGCTTCCTCAGCTTCAGCTTCAGCTTCCTCTTCGTTCCCACATCTTTCAGGCGCAGGAGAGAAATGGCGGCTTCGATGGTGGTAGAAGCCGCTCTAAACGCCGAGATAGGATGAGATCGCGAGCGAAAGAGATCAGCTCCATCTCAAAGTGATTGATCGAGGGCGGAGGCTGCAACAATCCAGCAATCGTTCGCAGACCAGCTCCTTCGTTGACGAGTCGATTGTATTTGGAAGAGAAGAAGAAAGAAAGAAGATTGATTGTCCATCTGTCGAAGACATAGGAGGTGAATTTCTTGCTGATTTGGTGTGAAGGTCTTTTTTCTGATACGAATACACCAACAGGGAGGATAAAGACAAAAACACAATGCATGACCTCCTTCATGATCTTGCAGAATCTGTTTCAGGGGTTGAATATATAAGAATGGAAAATGGTTAAGTCGTGTACAGTCGTCCATAAGGTTTGTCATGTATCTTATAATTGGTTCGGTATGGGGGTGATAAAGTAAAGTTGATACATCTACGATATCTTGACCTGTCTTCTACTCGAATTAAAATGTTACCTAAATCAACAACTAGCCTCTACAATTTACAAACACTGAGACTCATAGGTTGTGGTCAAATTGTTAAGAGTTGCCTATGTTAGCCAAAATGGCCCATTATGTGAACTTTGAATGGATTGGATTCGCACTCCAATGGCATGATTAAACGTAAATGGATCCCCAAAATTGTAGGACATATCTGAATCCATCGCTAAAGGAGACTGAACGGCTGCCAAACTGGGTCTTACAACTCTCTCAGTCTTCTCTTGATGCCAACAATCGTGATGGTAATGCTAAGCTCGAGTCAATGTGTATGTATGTCTGTGTTTTGAAGATGAGGGAGTTCCCGGTTTTTATAGCCATCTGACCATCACCGATGACTGCAACGCTCCTTTGTTATTATGAAGCGTTGCTGTAATGCATTCATGGATATTCATATCAGCAAAAACTAAAAATATGATGACTGGCAGTGAATGACAATTAAGGGGAGGAGGGAGACGACTGTTACAGAGAATGGGCGGTGGTCAATTGGACCACCACCCTCGGCTTCCAACAATCTCCCACTTGGTCCATATGACCACCATACATCCGCTTAGTTTATATATATATATATATATAGTATATGGAAAATACTTTATCTTACAAATGAATTTTTGAAAAACGACTCTAACTGATGCGCATCATTTGAAAACACCAATCATCCATGAAAACTGTAATGCTAAGGTCTTTAATCTATGATTATGTTAGTTTACTAATGCGAACTGTAGCGGTTACACATCTAGACTATATATTTCCTTCCACAATCACAACACAAATATCCTTTCCTAATCAAGAACTTAAGTAGAATCTTTTATATGACTTCTTTAATGGGAACTATAATGTCATAACACTTTTATATTCTCACTTCATTGCATAATTATTACATATGAATATAAAACAAAACAAGAATTGCAAAATCGTTTCTTTAATTGATCAATGTATAGTGTCATACATCATTGATTCCTACAAGGCATATCTTTCAAGCCCATACTCAATACATAGTCTTTAAAATCATTTGGCGCCAATGCCTTTGTCAATGGATCAGCAACTATGAGCTTCGATGGAGTTCCAATAATGGACACTATACGATCTCGCACTTTCTCTTTCAAAACAAGGTACTTTACTTCCAGAAACTTTGATTTACTAGAACACTTGTCATTCTGCGCAAAATAGTCGAGCAACATTGTTATCGCAGTAAATCTTTAGTGGTTCAGAAATACTGCCCATAATTGTAAATCCCTTAATGAAGTTACGCATCCATAATGCGTGACCTGTGGCTTCAAAGCACGCCACATACTCTGCATCAAATGTAGATGGAGTGACTAGCAATTGCTTTGCACTCCTCCACGATACAGCCCCGCCAGCCAACAGAAAGATGTAACCTGATGTTGACCTTCTAGTATCGAGACAACCTGCAAAGTTAGAATCTGAATATCCAATGACCTCCAGTGAATTGGATATCCGATTTGTGAGCATATATTTTCTAGTGCCGTTGAGATAACGCATTACTTTCTTGATAGCTACCCAGTGAGGCATGTCTGGATTACTTTGATATCTGCTTAACATCCCAACTGCAAAACTAATATCTGGCCTCGTGCATCTCTGTAGGTACATTAAACTTCCTACTGCTACCGCATAAGGATATTTATTCATTTCCAACTTTTTTATGTCAGTCATGGGACATTGATCTTTACTAAACCTATCTCCCTTAGACATTGGGGCATTTTGTGGTTTACTCCTATTCATTAGGAAACGTTTGAGAATACTTTGCACATAGGCTTTTTGACACAACCCGAGTAATCCTCAAGATCGATCTCTGAATATCTCGATTCCTATTACAAAAGTTGCTTCACTTATATCTTTTATGTCAAAATTATTCTCAAGGTATACCTTAGTTTCTCGGATCATACTAAGGTTATTGCTGGCTAGTAAAATGTCATCTACATACAGGACTAAAATGATGAACTTGCTCCCACTGATCTTAAGGTAAATACAATGGTCAACTGGATTTTCGGTAAAACCAAAAAATGTAATAATATGATTGAACTTTAAGTACCATTGTCTGGAAGCTTGTTTTAGCCCGTATATCTACTTCTTTAACTTACAGACCAGTCTTTGCTCATTACCTTGTTGAACAAACCCTTCAGGTTGTTCCATATATACTTCTTCATCAAGATTCCCATTCAAGAAAGCTGTTTTAACATCCATTTGATATAGCTCAAAGTCAAGATAAGCTACTACGGCCATTACAATTCTGAATAAGTCCTTCTTAGATACCGGAGAGTAGGTTTCGTGATAATCGAGACCTTCTCTCTGAGTGAATCCTTTAGGTACTAGTCGGACTTTAAATCGTTCAACTTTACCTTTAGAGTCCTTTTTGGTCTTAAAGACCCCATTTACAACTGAAGGTCTTGGACCCTTCAGGTAGTTCAAGAGATTCCAATCGTCATTTATAGCCATGGATTCTAATTCTTCTTTCATAGCATCTAACCATTTATCAGAATTTCCACTGTTTACAGCTTCGTTAAAAGTTTTTGGATCTTCTTTAATTCTAATATCCGATTCTTCTAGATACACAACATAATCATTCGAAATAGTAGGTCTTCTCGTACGAGTCGACCTTCTAAATACTTCCGGATTTTCATCAGGAATGTTTGGTTGTATTGGAGGAGTTGGTTGTGTATATTAAGGAAGTGGATCAACAGGTTGTTTTGGGAATGCCCCTATATCAAGTAGAATCATTAATCCACCTTAAGTAGAGGATTGAGGCTCATCTCTAATCTCCTTGTATATAATGTTTCTAGCCTCTCTAGTCCCACTGTTGTCATGATTCTCCAAAAACTTAGCATTATGGGACTCGACTATTCTTGGTGAATGATTAGGACAGTAAAATCGATACCATTTAGACCTCTCTGGATATCCAATAAGTATCCGCTCACTGTTCTAGGGTCTAACTTCCTTTCTTGTGGGTTATATACTCGCACTTCATATGGACATCCCCAAACTCGGAAATGGTTTAAGCTGGGTTTCTTTCCAGTCCACAACTCGAAAGGAGTTTTGGGAACTGCTTTACTAGGAACCCTATTTAAAATATACATGGCCATCTTTAGTGCTTCACCCCACATAAACTCGGGTAACGAAGTATTACTAACCATACTCCTAACCATATTTAAAAGAGTCATATTCCTTCTTTCAGCAACTTCATTCTGCTGAGGAGTTCCAGGCATTGTGTAATGGGCAACAATACCTTCGAATTCTAGGAATCTTGCAAACGGACCAGGGTTACGGCCCGCTTCAGTGTACCTACCATAGTATTCACCACCACGATCCGATCTCACAATTTTGATCTTCCTATCTAATTGCTTTTCTACTTCTGCCTTGAATATTTTGAACATAGTCAAAGCATCAAAATTTTCTTTAATGAGATAGACAAAACCAAAACGTAAGAAATCATCTATAAATGTGATGAAATATTGTTCTCCTGTAAGACAAGGTATATCTATTTTTCCACAAACATCCGTATGGATTAACTGCAGGAGTTCAGAACTTCGTGTGACAGTTTTCTTGACTGATACAGTCAACATAGACACCGAAATTAGTGGAATCAAGGGTTGGTAATAACCCATCCTTCACTAATCTCAACATTCTCTCTTTCGAGATGTGTCCTAACCGTTTATGCCATAACATAGAGGAGTTCTCTTTTACTAGTCCTATTTTCATGCCAACATTCATCCCACAAGAAACATCGTGTGTAGTCAGTGATTGTGTATATAAAGTATCTAACTGTAACTTATATAAACCATCACATAATAAACCACTACCAATCATTATATTATTATAAAATAGTTTCAAAGATCCTCGTTCAAAATTAAATACATATCCTTTCACATCTAATTTTGAAATAGAAACCAAATTTCGGGAAATCTCCGGAACATAGAAGGTATTCGGCAGATCTAAAACAAATCCGGTATCTAGCACCAGCCTATATGTGCCTACTGCCTCGACTCTTGACTCTTTCCGGTTCCCCATAACGATGGTTCGTTCCCCATCACTTGGCCTTCGGGTTGAAAGGAATCCCTGCATATAACCAGAAATGTGAACGGTTGCACCAGAGTGAACCCACCATGTATTGATGGGACATTAATAATATTGGTTTCACATACAAGAGATAAATTTCTTTGCTTACCTCTTTTCTCAAACCAATTTTTCCTTTTGAGGCAATCCTTCTTGAAATGTCCCTTCTTGCCACAAAAGTAACATTTTTCGGACCCTTTCTTCCCTTTTCTCTTCATCGGTTTTCTGACCCTTTGGATTTACCTTGGGCGTGTTGACAGTATTCTTGAAGTTTCTAAGACCTTTCTTGCCCTTAGCATGGGAGACTAAGTTTACCTGAAGTTGCCCCTCGGCTTTAATCCTCCTCTCTTCTTGATTACATCTAGCGATCAACTCAGTTATGGTCCACCGACTAGAGTTCTGATTGTATGTTACTTTAAACGGGCCAAATGCAGGGGGAAGGGAATCCAGAATGAATTGGATCAAATATCCATCTGAGATACTCATGTCTATATCTTTCAACTTGGATGCTAGGTTAGACATGAGTAGGATATATTCCCTAACTCCCTTCATCCTATCGTACTGCATGTTAGTTAATTTGTTCATTAATGTGGCACTTAATGCCTTGTCAGTCACTTCAAATTGTGACTTAATCTGTTCTAAGAGTTTCTTGGCATGTTTTCTTTGATCAAGTGATCCCCTAATACTCTTAGAAACTGAAGTCATAATAATCTTTTGGCATTTCTTGTCACATTTGTGCCACTGTTCATGTTTGGCCTTTTCAGGTGCAGAACTCTGTTCGGTGAGGGCAGGAGGCATAGGCTCATCTAAGGCCATTTCTAAGTCAAGAAAAGTTATGGTCAACGTTAACATGTCTAATCATTCAGGATAATTCGATCCATCTAACGACGGAATAGTTCCTAAGCACGAGGGAAAAGTTAATGATCTGGAGGAAGAAGCTGTAAAAGAAAGAAGATATAAACTATTACTCTCACAATTCTATAATGCTTTGAATTCAAAAGGAATCTTACAATAGAAATAATAATTTTACATCATTACAAATAACCTTTGGGTCAAATGCAACATGTTAATTTTATTATTCTTGTTTATTTGATAAAACCACAATTTATTAAGTGAATAAGTGAGATCCCACCTTTGGGCATAGATCAGCACGAATTCACAAAACATCTTTAATGTGTTTTTATCTCAATCTTCAAATAATCGAAAGATAAACACCTTTGGGTCGATTATCTATCCTTTAAATGAAGTTGCAATTTAAGTGTCATATGTGGTATCTCTAATTCAATATTTAAAATATGAGTATCATCACAACTGGGCCACTTTGGTGACTATCTAGTTAACTCATAATTTCAAATTGAAACCTATGACACTAATTTAATCATCAAACAGTCATACATGTAACAAATTATAACTCAAACAACATTAATCATGTAAACAAGAAGCGAAAAACATGAATATAAACGAGTTAAACATGCATAAAACCTTATGATATCAATATTAAACCATTGGATCAGGAATTAAATTCACTAATATGGCAGAACTCATCATAAGGAACACAATAAAAGAAACAGATCGAAAATCCGATATCATATGTGTCTGTAATGATCAAAATAAGGTTTTGATCATCCATTTTTCCTTGATCTGGCCTTGATCTGATCACATTTAAATGATTTAGTCCTATCAAAATGATTATAGCATTTAAATACATCAATTGGACGGTTCTGATCGGAACGGATCAATTTCATAATAACCAAATTATTCAAAACATATAATTATCAAAATTAATAATATTTTATTCAAATCATGCCAGGCCAGTGGGTCGGGTCAGACCCATGTCATAAATTGACCTGTTCAATCCAGTCGGGCTTGACAGGTTGGGCTGGGTTGGGACCGACCAATTAGTTAACTGGAAGCCCAACTCAATTTTAATTCCAATTGAGCCGGGTCAGTCGGGTCGGGTCTGACCTGCAAGCCGAAATTGTAAGCTTGACCTGCAAGTCGGGTTGGATCCACATCGGGTTTGCAATATCCGGCCCACATAAGGTCCGGGTCGTTAACAACGGGTCGGGTCAGGTCAGCGGGTCATGCCTGCACTGATTTGACCCGTCTTAAAACCAGACCCTTATATAATTCGGGTTAGTTTCAGGTCATCAGCTTGACCCGAAACCGACCCGGGACTATTCATCGTCTCCTTCAACAGAGACGATGAATACCCGGTGTCTCCTGTTACGCCTGCAGCGATGCAGACGGCGACGGCAGACCGGCGCGAGGTCGGCGACGGCAGCGGCAGGGACTGCCAGCCCATTCCCGTCGCCGGCCGGTGTAAAAAAAAAATTTTTTTTTTTAATTTCTCTGCTTTGTTTTCTGTTCTGAAACGGAAAAACAGAGGTTCCGTTTTTCTCTAATTCTAATCCGTCCAACGCATTAACCGTGGGCTCTGATACCAATTGTTAGCCAAAATGGCCCATTCTGGGAACTTTGAACGGATTGAATTCATGCTCCAATGGCATGATTAAATGTAAATGGATCTCCAAAATTTTAGGACATACCTGAATCCATCGCTAAAGGAGACGGAACGGCTGCCAAACTGGGTCTTACAAATCCCTCAGTCTTCTCTTGATGCCAGTAATCGTGATGGTAATGCTAAGCTCGAGTCAATGTGTATGTATGTTTGTGTTTTGAAGATGAGGGAGTTCCCGGCTTTTATAGCCATCTGACTATCACTGATGACTGCAATGCTCCTCTGTCATTATGGAGCATTGCTGTAATGCATTCATGAATATTCATGTCAGCAAAAACTGAAAATATGATGAATGGCAGTGAATGGCAATTAAGGGGAAGAGGGAGACGACTGTTACAGAGAATGGGCGGTGGTCAATTGGGCCACCACCCTCGGCTTCCAACAGCCTAATGACTTGAGCAACCTTGTCAATCAAAGACATCTGCTTTAGTGGTGCAGGTCACCTCGGTTCAGTTCCCATCCCGCTGAGAATTGGAAGATTAACTTGTCTCCAAACGTTGGACTAGTTTAATTTTTGAAGAGAGACCGGACATGGGATAAATGAGTTCAAGGATATGATACACCTTCGAGGAGAAATTTGCATTTGTTTACTTGAGAATGTGGTCAATGTGGAGGAGGTGAAAGAGGCTGCGTTGAAAAGTAAGCGGAAACTTCGAAAGTTGAAGCTGCTATGGAAATCCTATGATGCCGACTCGAGACAGGAAGGAACTGAGAATGTGCTGCATGAGGGCCTCCAACCTGACACCAACCTCAAAGTGCTGGAAATAACAGGCTATTGCAGTGTCACATTTCCGAGCTGGATGGGGGACTCAACAGTACTAATCACTACCTTTCCCTTTCTGGTTACGTTAACGGACAAAGCGATACTGACAGTCTTATTTTGTACGGTCCATATTTTGAAGAGCAGCATGATCACTCAGTTGGGAGATATATATGGTTCTGTATCAAACCTAACAGCAGCCATTGATTTTGACTGTCTCACCTTGTATTCAAAAGCATGCCTGAGCTTCTGTTGAGGTACTGTTATAGATTCTGTTTATGGGAATCAATTTACCTTGCGTTTTGTAAATTATAGGCATTATTTCAGTTAAATGTTGCTTCCAGATACCGCTTATCTTTTGGTTACCTGAATTGTTTATCTGGCGTGGCCTGCTAAGTGCTAGTGAAGATCTAATTTATCAAATGCCACCTTCATTTGTAATAGATTGTGGGCAGTTGGCTGGATTATATTAAACTTTCATTGCAGATTAGACCTCGATTGGAATTCTATTCTCCCTTTTCTAGCCAGGATTGGTTGAACAATTGGGAATGCTGAAAGAGTCTCACCATTACTACTTGTTAATTGTTGGTAACTTTTTTATTACCATTATTTTTTTCTGACCTACATTCATTGGCTTTGAAGTTAATAAAAGATAACAAAAGAAGAAAACATAATCAGAAAACCATTGAACTTTGAGGCCCTAGAATTAAGAGTTAAATTATTTGATGGGCCTTTTTAAAGTTTTCACGGCTTGCTTAAGTGGTCCAAGGTGGGACTTTTTTAAAGATATTTAGGTCATTAATCTCATTGATGGGCCTTATAAATGATACTGCGTTAAAAGTCTATTCTTGGTGGATCACAAGGCCTTGCCATATTCTCTTGAGCCCCAACGTTCTATTCGTTAATCATATAATACACGAACACATTTTTCAGTCAAACATGTAGTCTCTTTTAATTTGCCGTTATTCATGTTGGGTTGCAGAACAACATTGGTATCCTGTTATTAATGTCTAGTGGAGTTAAGAAGATAAAAGTTTTTATTGGAGGTTCTGCTTTCATTGAGATTGCAAAGTACAAAAGATCAAAATTTCTTATTCTTCTTTATTCTTTCCTTCTCTTTTGGTGAAGCTCAGTAAAAAAAAGTAAGAAAGAATGTGTTGCTCCTATAATTTAAGAGAAAGCCGTCTTTATTTCCTTTTGCTTTTCTCATGATGCAACAAACGTTAGGTTGTCCTTGCACTTTAAATCATTTTTGCCTTTTTATAAACATTGAGAGCAATATACTAGCATTTGATCAAGTGGTGCCAGGTATCACAACTGTTTTAATCATCAACCATTTAGCGTAGCCATTGCATTAATTTTTTTTTCTTTTTTGAACGGTGACAGCAAATTTCATTAAAAGATAGGAGAATACGAGGAAAATAAGTGGGAAAAGGAAGAATAAGAGGGTACAAGAGTGTTGAATCCCCACCCCGAATAGAAACGACATAACAAGACCCACCCAATAGCTGTTGCATTAATAGCATGTATGTAAATAGTTAGTAGTGTTAGGCAAGACTAATGCAAGCTTAACCCCTTTTGAGTGCATGCTTTCACTACTAACACACTTCTATTTATTTATTTATTTATTTTAACTTTGCAGCAATTAGGACAACTCCTCCAAGATTTGGAAGACCCTTAAGAAAGGCGAACTTTTCAACTTGCACATCCTTTCGCCATACAATTGTCAGAAAGCCCAGGGTGTTGACTTTTGATTTGTTACTGTGTAGCCTTTGATACTCTGCCATATTTTAATGTTGGATGAGTTGGTATTGTGGATGAAGATGAAATTTTGTAAATAGTAGTGGTAAGAAAAGAGTGTTCCATCAGTGTCCAATGTCAGATAACAGCATAATGTATGATTCTATATTGATAGGCTGAAGATTTGCAATGAATTTTCTGATCTCTCTTTGTTTCTTACTGTTGAAATCTGCATCAGTGGTCTCTAAATTCCAGAGTTGAAAGTCGTACTACTGTTATATGTAAGTAGTTTTTAAATATGATTTGCTTCTTAGAAGAATTATTCCATAAAAAATATGAATGGGTTTTTGATATTGGATTGGACTATGCAATAAGGCATACCAACTCATGAATAATAATGGGATTAAGTTTTTTTAGATGGGTGAGCGGAAATGTTACATCTATATATGGTACAACCGTTCTGCCCAAAGATGGATCCCTGGGCACTGGTGTTGTCTGAATGGGTTGGTGATATAAAGTTGGGTTCTCTAATCTACAAAGACTAATGTCATACCTATGATGCGTGAGTATCTAATCAATTGTGAGATGGGGCCTTCGGGAACTTAGTGCGTCCTCGTGGTGAAGGCTACCACTCCCATATCACCTATGAGCAATCGATTTGTGATGGATGCCTTTACCTGTACCCCTCTTGGCCACTGCGCCAAGTCAGATATTTTTTTTTTTTTTTTTTTTTTGAGATGGGGCCTTCAAGTATGTTGATGAGCTGCAGTGGGGTCACATATTTTCTGAACAAATTTTTTCTCTACAATGAGCATGAGATAGTTTTGCAATATAGTAATCTGGATGCATCAAACACCAACTATCCTGGTTTCAAAAGAAAAAAAAAAAAACTAAAGGGAATTCCTGAATTCATTGTCGTGTGCAAAATCTACTTACGATGCACATTATTCTGCTTTCTGCATATGCAGCCTAATGAAACCCGAGTCTAGCAGTGGATGTAATGGGTTACTCTAGTTAGGTATGTTATTGATCTTTCTAAGTCCAAATCTTATAGGCTTGGAAGATTCAAATTGTTTTTTGGCCATTGGGGCCTCTCACCACTTGCATTATCTGGATATTATGTGTGCGCCCATGTATGTATCTTGGAGATAGTCCTTGTTCGTCAGAATTGAATAACTCCCAGAACGGAGGTCAAAGTTTCAAAGGCTGGGTTGGCAAGAGATGCTCTACGTCCTCCAAAAAAAAAAAAAAAAGTTCAAATTTGTCACTTAGGAGCTTAACCTTTCCGAGCCAGGCCTAGACTTGTTGGCCTTTACCGGGTTAGGCACTTATTGGAGTTGACCTTTTTCTGGTGAGCTCGGAGGGTTAGATCCAAGTTCCATGGCTCATTAACGACACAGAAAGGGGCCACCACATCAGGACAATGGGCCGACCCCAAAAACCATGTCTGAAGCAATGCTTAGCGTGCTTCTTCATCTTCGTTCGCATCGCCTATCCCCAACATAACAAGGATTCTGCTGCGCGGGAGAGAGAAATGGCGGTTTCGATGGTGGTTGAAGCCGCTCTAAGCGCCCTCATTCAAGGTCTCTTCGATAAACTTGCCCTCCCTCTCTTTAAAAATCTATGGTTTCACTGCCGAGTCGATGAAGATGTGAAGAAGCTCTCTCGAACTCTCAACAGAATCCAATCCGTCCTCAGCGACGCAGAAGATCGCCAAATCCAGGACGAAGCCGTCAAGATCTGGCTCAGAGAGCTCAAAGACGTCGCCTACGACGCCGAAGACATCATCGATGAATTCACCACCGAAGCTCTTCGATCCTCAACACAACTCCCAATTCAGACCAGGAAGAGAAAAGGGTACCTGATTTGTTCTCATTCTTTGTTTCCACATCTCGCTATAACATCAAGGAAATCAGAGTGAGATTGGACGAGATCGCCAGCGAAAGAGATCAGCTCCATCTCAAAGTGATTGCTCGAGGACGGAGGCTGCAACAATCCAGAGATCGTTCGCAGACCAGCTCCTTCGTCGACGAGTCGATTGTATTTGGAAGAGAAGAAGACAGAGAGAAGATTGTCCATCTGTTGAGATCTGATGATCAATCTAGGGCTGATGTTATGGTGGTTCCGATTGTTGGCATGGGCGGCCTTGGCAAGACGACTGTTGCTCAATTGGTCTACAATGATGAGCGAATCCAGACACATTTCGAATTTAGAGCGTGGGCATGTGCATCGGAAGATTTCGACTTGATGAGGCTCACAAGAGCAATCGTAGAGTCTCTCACAAGGAGCGCTTGTCATCTTATGAATTTGGATGCGCTACAGGTTGCTGTCGTGAAGAAGCTGAAGGGGAAGAAGTTTTTGCTCGTTTTAGACAATGTCTGGAATGTGAGCACTGCTGATTGGGAAAAATTAAGAGCTCCATTGATGGTCGGTGCGAGAGGAAGCGGAATTCTAGTAACCACTAGAAGCCGAGATGTTTCGTCAATCCTGGGAACCGTTCCCCCTCACTTCTTGCAGGTTCTATCAGATGATGATTGTTGGTCTTTGTTCCAACATCGAGCTTTTTTACAGGGAAATTCAAATGCACACCCAAACCTGGTACCAATTGGCAGGGAAATTGTGAAGAAGTGCAAAGGGTTGCCTTTGGCAGTGAAGACACTCGGAGGTATGTTATTCTCTAAATTAGATGAAGAGGAGTGGATTGCCATCTTAAAAAGTGATATCTGGGAGTTGCCAGAAGATGGAAATGAAATTCTGCCAGCTCTACGATTGAGCTATCATCATCTCCCTGCACATTTGAAGCAGTGTTATGCATTCTGTTCCATATTTCGTAAAGGTCATAAATTTAAAAAGGATGTATTGGTTCTGTTGTGGATGGCAGAAGGTTTTGTTCAGCCTAAACGAAATAAACAAATGGAAGACATAGGGAGTGAATACCTTGCTGATTTGGTGTCAAGGTCTTTTTTTCAACACGAATATAACAATTGGGACAATCAGGAAGTGTACATAATGCACGACCTCATTCATGATCTTGCACAATCTATTTCTGGGGCAGAATGTTTAAGAATGGAAGAAGGTAAGCCGTCTGCAGTCGTCGATAAGGTTCGTCATGTATCGTATGATTGGTTCAGTATGGAGGCAATAAATTTTGAGGCTTTCTATAATTTGGAAAGTTTACGCACTCTTCTATTATTAAGCGTATTTAAAAATTGCATTGAGCGTGTCCCCCATGAACTGTTCATAAATCTGAGGCGTATACGCGTGTTGGATTTGAGTCTAACTCAGATAACTGAGTTGCCGGATTCAATTGAAAACTTGATACATCTACGGTACCTTGACCTGTCTTTAACTCAAATTGAGAGGTTACCTAAATCAACAACTAGCCTCTTCAATCTACAAACGTTGAAACTCATAAACTGTAATCAGCTGGTTGAGTTACCTAGTGACTTGAGCAACCTAGTCAATCTCAGACATCTTCCTTTAGGTGCATGCCACCGTGGCTCAATGCCGATGCCGCTGAAAATTGGAAGATTAACATGTCTCCAAACATTGGACATGTTTAATGTAGGAAAAGAGATTGGACATGGGATAAACAAGTTGAAGGATATGATTAACCTACAAGGTGAAATCTGCATTTCACTACTTGAGAATGTGGTCAATGTGGATGAGGCGAAAGCAGCTGAGTTGAGAAGTAAACGGAAACTTCGAAAGTTGGAGTTGCAATGGAAATACAATGATGTCGAATCAAGAGCTGATGGAACTGAGAATGTGGTACTTGAGTGCCTCCAACCTCACACCAACCTTGAAGTTCTAGAAATAACAGGTTATTGCGGTGTCACATTCCCGAGATGGATGGGAGACTCATCATTCTCCAAACTAGTCCGTGTCTATCTATGGAAATGTAGATGTCATGTACTCCCACCTTTTGGTCGGCTTCCCCTTCTGAAAGATCTCCATATAGATGAATTGTATGGATTGAAAAAGGTGGGTCATGAGTTATCTGGTGGTGGCCCAGGCTTCCAATCACTGGTTTCTTTGATTCTTTGGTCCATGCCCGATTGGGAGGAATGGTCCAGTGCAGAAGGTGATATTAGCCATGTGACTGCTATTACCATTTCATAGTGCTCCAAGCTGAGGGAACTTCCTCCCCTTCCTCCTACTTTGAGACAATTAAGGATACTTTACTGTGAGAGTTTGGCTAGTCTTCCAAGGGTCTCAACTGTTCACAGCTTATGTCTATGGGGATGTAATGAAGCGATATTGGGCTCGCTGCAGCATCTCTCCTCTCTTCGTTCCTTTAGTATTTCTGAATTTCCAAATATAGCATCACTACCTAATGGATTATTTTTACCAGTTACTGCTCTTGAGGAGTTAGAGATTAGCAATTGTACCAGGCTTATGTCTTTGTCAGAGGAGGTAGGACTGCAAAATATTTCCCCTCTGCGAGTTTTGAAAATTTTTCAGTGTCCCCAGCTCTTATCCTTGGGTGATGACATCCTGCCTTCTACTCTTCAGAGTCTTCAAATCTCAGAATGCAGTAACCTTAAGTGCTTGCCGATGGGGCTGAAAAATCTTGTGTCTTTTGTTGTTTTAGAGATTATGGATTGTCCTGAAATCCATTCCTTCCCTGAGGAGAGATTACCTACCACCCTTCAGAGGTTGGACATAAGAGGATGTCCGTCGCTGAAGGAAAAGTGTCAAAGGGATGGAGGCGGGGACTGGTGGAAGATATCACACATCCCTAACATTAGCATTGATGGTACAAAAGTTTCTTCAAGTTAGAAGCAGATGCTTTGCAGTTTCCAAACAAGACCAATGAAGCTTTGCCGCAGGTAAAACTTGTAAGTTCCAGTTTTTAAAAATTTCAGACAATTGATTTGTCACGATACCCAGGGTTTCCCATTTGTTGGATCAGAGTTTTGAAGAATGGGTTTTAAAACAACATTGGGTCCCACTACGTATGGTACAAAACCCACCAATGAAACAGTCCAAAACTAACCCTGTATTGACTTAGGTCCCTGAATGTGTGGACCAGGTTGCCATCCTTTCTTTTTCCACAGCCCGTTGAAGAATTCAATTTGAAGAAATTGGATTCTTGAATCACATGTCACCGGTAGTTCTAACCAGATGGGTTATTTTGAGTTAAAAATCACAACCATACAACAACGCCACAATGATAGATTGTGATGAATTTGGAACATTTTCATTTCTTTAATGAACCAGGTATCCACTCTTTTGTTTTTGACAGGGGAATGCGTTTATGAGATCTGAGCTGCTTATCAGGCGGTGCCCAACTTCAATCTGAACCATATCAAAATATCAGCTGATTGGACTTTCCTGTCTCAGATTTTAGGAAAAGGGGGAGCTATTACAGAAAGTTGAACCATCTCAAAAGGATGACCCATTTCAATCCTCAAATTCGGTGGTCAGGCTTCTCCAACCAACCTGAATGTGGGATTTAGTGTACTTCCATACTAGCCACATGATGAGTAGATGTATCTAATATGTTGTGGGTTTTAAATTTTGATGCTATTCTGAATGGAACACAAAAAAAATGCATTGAGTAGCTCACAAAACATAATAGAAATTAACTGTATGCAAAACCTTGTGTTCCATCTAATGGTAAAGAAAGAACGAAAAAAATCATTTTGATTGCAATGCTCCTCAGGCATGTCCTCTCTCACGTGGATAGAGAGATTGAATGGCCTGGATGAATGCGAGATGGACCCCATCATTAGGACAAACAAGGGATCTGTCAGCAGTGTTATCTACAATTTTTAGGCTTTTTTATTTTTTTGGTCCCTAGTAGAAAGGTGGGTAACGAGAAAGTAAATTACCAAAGCCATTCTCACAAAGTATTAATGGAATATAGCTTTTTGTACCAATCCAGACTCAAACCAATGGCCCTTCCTCTTGATGAGGTATGACTTTGATGTCCTTTACCACCTGGACTAGGAATGAGTGAGACAATCTTTGGCACTTTGTAGGAACAATCGTTTTCTTTTAAGATTTTAAGTGAGTAAAAATGCCAAAGTACCCCTTATTTAACGCTCAAGCCTATCCAAACCTGACCCATTTACTTTGGGTAGAGTTTTGGGATTAAGTCAGGGTTTTTAAGAAGGGATATTTTGATGTTTTGCTTACTTAAATTATTATGAAACAGTGGTTTTTTTTATAAAGAAAACAATGAGAACAGTTGAGGATGTTGTTAAAGATTTTTAGACACCAGAGTGTATTTTTTTTTTAATAAATTCAGGCAGACATCAGGTCTGTTTTGTAAAGAAATCCCGCCCTTTTTCTTTTTTTTTTTTGTTTAGCTAACGCAGGGGCTGGCTGTTAGTTCTTTGACTAGCAGATTTTCACCTATGTTATGGAATACTAGTTGAAACTGATAAACTAATATGTTTGTTATTATATTTTAATCAAGGCTATTACAGTTATTTATAGACAGGAAGAAAATGAAGTTACTGAAGATAAGATAAAATACATAATTGTAGGAGATGGGTGGTTAGGATAGAGTAGAAGTAGTCAAGGCAGTTTAGGTTATAGCTGATGTGTCCTTAACATGCCCCCGCAAGCGTGACTGGCCAGCAAGGACAGTAAGCTTGCTGCGGAGAAGAGAAAATCTAGAAGCACCGAGTGGTTTAGTGAAGATGTCAGCAATTTGAGCATTGGTAGAGACATAGCGTACAGCAAGTTGGCGCTTGGATATAAGATCACGCACGAAGTGAACATCAACCTCCACATGTTTAGTTCGGCCATGAAAAACGGGATTGACTGAGAGATAAGTAGCACCTAAGTTGTCACACCAGATTGTGGGTGGTTGCCGCAGAGAGAAACCCAGTTCGCGAAGGAGGGAATGAACCCAAATTAATTCACAGGAGACATTGGCAACGCCTCTGTATTCGGCTTCAGTACTAGAGCGGGCGACAGTCGCTTGTTTCTTCGAACTCCAGCTAACAAGATTGGAACCCAAGTAAACTGCATAGCCACTAGTAGACTTGCGGTCATTAGGACAGCCTGCCCAGTCGGCATCCGTGTAACCATGAAGTTGGAGAGGACCGGCAGCGCGGAGAAAAAGACCATAAGTAATGGTGTATTTCAAATAGCGTAGGATACGTTTGACAGCAGACCAATGTTCTTCTGTAGGCGAATGCATGAATTGAGAGACTTTATTAACACAGAAAGAAATATCAGGCCTAGTAATAGACAGGTACTGCAGGGCACCAACAGTACTACGATATTGAGAAACATCAAACAAAGATGGAGAGCCTGAGAAACGTGATAGTGTAGTACTAGTAGCCATGGGAGTTGAAGCGGGCTTGGCGCCATCCATATGGGTTTTTAAGAGCAGGTCACGAATATACTTAGCCTGGGACAAGAAAAGGCCAGAGGACAATCGGGTAGCCTCAATGCCAAGGAAGAAATGGAGAGACCCAAGGTCTTTGATAGCAAATTCATGGCCCAACTCCTGTAAAACAGAGTCCACTTGCTGAGAGTTAGAGCCTGTAATGATAATATCATCGACATAAATGAGAAGAATAATGATAGAATTGGCAGTGAGCTTGAAGAAGAGTGAGGCATCATTTTTGGAATTAAGAAAGCCACGCTGAAGAAGGAAGCAACTGAGCCGATGATACCACGCTCTTGGCGCCTGTTTGAGACCATACAAGGCCTTATGCAAGCGACAAATATGAGTAGGATAATTTGGATCAACAAAGCCAGGGGGCTGAGACATGTACACCTCTTCATTAAGAAATCCATTCAAGAAGGCATTGTGCACATCAAGTTGTCGCAGGGGCCACTGAAGAGTAACAGCAAGACTAAGAATGATACGAATTGTAGTTGGCTTGATGACTGGGGAAAAGGTCTCCTTATAATCCACACCAAGTTGTTGGTGAAAGCCCTTAGCAACAAGACGTGCTTTATAGCGATCAATAGAGCCATCGGCTTTACGTTTGATGCGAAACACCCATTTGCAGCCAATAAGATTAACATTGGACCGAGCTGGAACAAGTTGCCATGTGTTGTTGCGAAGCAGAGCATTAAACTCCTCTACCATTGCGGCACGCCAATGTGGGAACTTTGACGCTTGTGTGTAACATGTAGGCTCAATGTCAGAGCATTCAGCGAGAAGACCATGGGGAAGTGGATAACGAGTAGTAATGAACTCATTAAACTGCTTGGGTTTTCTTGTGTTATCTCTAGTGCGGGTGATCATGGAGTGGCATGGTAATGGCTGAGCATCAGAATTTGACAAAGGTAAAGAGGAAGGAGTGGGGTTTGTTGTGTTGGTCTCTAGTTGAGGAACAAGAGGTAGCATAGGTGCAGGTGAAGATGTAGTTGGCGGTGCAGTTGGTGCTGGAGATGGGTGAGAACTAGGAGGTAGCAAATCAGAAGGAACTAGAGCATTCTGAGATTGAGTGGGACTTATTGGTGCAGCAACTGATGGCTCAAGCAGCGGTAAAATGGGTGTAATGAAGACAGGGTGAGAGGACCTTGGGACCGATGGGGAGGCAAGTGGAGAATCAGCAAAAGGGAAATCGTGCTCATTGAAAACCACATCACGAGATATATAAGTGCGACCGGTGGCACGATGAAGACATTTGTAACCTTTGTGAGAAGTGGAATAGCCTAAAAAGGTGCAACGAAGCGCACGGGATTGCAATTTGTGAGCATTATAAGGCCTGAGATTGGGATAACAGGCGCAACCAAACACGCGCAAAAAAGAGTAATCAGGTGATTGTTTATGCAGGGTTTGGTAGGGGGAGGAATTGGCGAGGACAGGGGTGGGCATTCTATTAATTAAATAGGCAGCTGTTTCAAAAGCTTCAACCCAAAAGGTTGTGGGAAGAGAGGCCTGAGTCAGTAGTGTTAAACCTGTCTCAACCAAATGACGATGTTTGCGTTCAGCAAGACCATTCTGAGCATGGGTATGAGGGCAGGAAAAACGATGGGCAATACCATGAAGATTGAGAAAGGATTTAAATTTTTTGTATTCACCACCGCCATCGGTTTGCAATGCTTTAATTGGGTAGCCAAAAAATTTTTCAACATGGGATTTAAATGAAATAAAAATAGATAACGCATCAGATTTACGATGTAGGGGAAACAACCATACAAAGCGACTAAAGTTATCAGTAAAGTGGATATAATAGCGGTGCCCATTTATTCCTGGAACCGGAGAGGGTCCCCAGAGATCAGAATGTAATAATTCAAAGGGAACAGTACAACGAGACTCAGATAATGAAAAAGGAAGTTTGGCACTCTTGCTACAACGACAAGCATCACAAAATGAGAGAGTTTTATTTGCAAAGGGAAGATGAAACTGGATGCGCAAGGTGTCCACCACTCTTCGAGAGGGATGACCAAGTCGAGCATGCCAAATATCGGAGGAGGTCTTCTCACCAATGGATGCAGTTGGCGGATGGGAGACCAACGAGTCTAACACATAAAGACCATTTTTAATTCGGCCTTTGAGAAGAAGTCGACCGCTCCCCTGTTCCTTAACAAGACAAAAGGATGGGTGAAATTCAAAGAAAACTCCATTGTCTTTGGTAAACTGTCTAACAGATAAGAGGTTTTTAGTAATCTGGGGAACATGAAGTATGTTACGCATGTGGAGTGAAGCATGTGGAGTGCGAAAGAGAGAAGAGCCAACATGTGTGATAGGAAGAGTGTTACCATTACCGACATGGACCTGATCGTGACCATGATATTCAGAAAAGGTAGAGAGATTGGCCATATCAGCAGTGAGGTGATGAGTAGCACCCGAATCTGGGTACCAGGTATTGTCATAGAGGCCGGCAGAGGAGCTTGACAGGAAGGCTGCTGAAGGAGGTCCATCACTTGGACTGCGGGTGTCATATCTGTAGTAGCAAGTAAGAGCAGCATGGCCGGGCTTGCTGCAGATTTGACAGTAAACACGAGGGCGATTTGAACGCCCAGACTGATGGTAAGGTGTAGAGCCACGACTGCGACCACGACCTCCGCCTCGTCCACGAGAGGCATAACCACGACCACGTCCATTGGAGGAGGTATTAGAGTGCTGAGAGGAGTTGTTGGAGGGCTGATCAATTGTTGTGGATGAAGTGTGCACAGAGGGTATAGTCTCTGTTAACACAGCATCCTCAAGCCGGACTTCTTGAGAAAGAAGATAGCCGGTCAAATCATCAATTGATAATGGGTCCAATCGTGTAGTGATGGAGGTAATGAAAGACTCATAATCAGATCCAAGGCCACTGAGTAGACTGGAGGCCAGATCAGAATCTGAAATGGGTTCTGCAACAGCAGCTAAGTTGTCTGCAATGGACTTCTTTTTTTGAATATAGTCAGCCATAGAAAGAGATCCCTTCTTGAGAGTGTGAAGTTGATACTTTAAAGTCATAATACGTGCACGAGATTGGGCAGCATATGTGCGTTCGAGAGCGTCCCATACATCTTTAGCAGTAGAAAGCCCGACAACTTGTGCAAGTATAGGTTCAGTCAGAGAAGAAATGAACCAGCTGAGAAGAGTCTGATCGTGGGTTTGCCATTTCAAATAGGCTGGGTTTTCATCAGTAGAGGGATTAGCATTGGTATCAACAAGATATTGAGGTGGGCAGAGACAGGTGCCGTCAACGTAGCCCATAGCATTGTGGAGACGCAAAATGGGTAGAAACTGCGACTTCCAGAGAAGATAGTTGGACCTGTCAAGTTTAACAGGGAGCATATGAGAGATGTTGGGAGCAAGACTGGAAGAGGTAGAATGGGCATGGGAAGATGGTGTAGCCATGAAAAAAAAAAAGGACGATGGTTTAATGCTCTGATACCAAGTTGAAACTGATAAACTAATATGTTTCTTATTATATTTTAATCAAGGCTATTACAGTTATTTATAGACAGGAAGAAAATGAAGTTACTGAAGATAAGATAAAATACATAATTGTAGGAGATGGGTGGTTAGGATAGAGTAGAAGTAGTCAAGGCAGTTTAGGTTATAGCTGATGTGTCCTTAACAATACTAACCCTGCTTAACTGTTGTAACTAATTTTTTTGTGAGGATCATACTCCTCAGACAGGGTAAGTTGATGCTTTCAGTTGCTGCGCCTCCAGCTGTCTGCACTGAATTCAGGCTGGCACATTTCATGTGGGCAGTTCTGAAGCAAGCTCAACCCCGCGTCTCCTCTAATGGAAAAGAGGCACCTTAACTCTTTAACTAAGGTGCGGATTTAAAGTCATGGTCTGATGAGTAGTTTTTTTTTTTTTTTTTTTTCCCTCTCTCTCTCTCATTTGGACGTGGATTAGTGATCTGGTTTAAAGGCTCATGTGCGGTTAGTAGCCCTTAGATGACAAAAGTGCTCCTGAGGCATGTTGATTGTTGAGGACTTTTAAATGACATTGACAATGGGTTGGGCAAGTAGGTAAGCTGCTCTTGGGGCTTGTTTAGTTTTAAGGATTTCGACCCAAGCTGGGATCGGGGCAGTTCTGATTCTGGCCACTCTAACACAATGATATGCTCATGTTAGAAATACAATTTGTAGACTATGGGAAGAGGGAACAAAAAGGACATAGGAGCTTGCAAATGTTTATGTCTCTGTCACATAAAAGGAGTAGATAACAACCACTCTGAAACCGAACCTTAATCATACCAGTCGTGGATAGCGTTGGAATCAAATATCCCAATAACTGTCACAGGCCAGGCAGGGACAGTATAAGTTGGCTCAGCTATGAATTCACCAAACCTGTATCGGACCCAACCAGTTGGCATCCCCTTAGGGGTTTATTTTTTAATTGCAATAATTGAAAACTCACAAGGCCCAACATTCTGAAGGTAAATGGTAATGGGTAGGATTTGGTATTGGCCTGGGTGAATGCATACCTGATCCAATTCTCTGCATTCCTCTTACCACCTCCTTGAGTATTTCTTCATTTGGAGGGCTAAAACCAATCTTCTGCACACTTGGAAGACTAGAGATTCGTTATTGTTATGAACTTCAGTCCTTGCCTAAGGATTGATAAATATCCTCCCTAGTATGAGAAACGATGGCAGGATGTAGGTGGGACTGGAACATGATATCACACAACCTTTTGAAATACTGCTGCAAAAAGAAATTAAAAAATCCCATTCTTTAGACTTCCTAATATCTTTAACGATCTCTTAAAACGATCTGACTCCAAAGCGGAAGTTTTGCTCAACACTGTCAATGTCATACCTGCTACATACGAAGGTACATTGTCTTGCTGCAAGTGGTACCATTGTCAATTTTGATATAATACATTAATAAAATATGATAGTTCAAAACCACTAGAGCAAGTACTCCTGTATCATACTTCAAGAGGCAACCCTAACTGATTTGCTAGTGAGTTTTAGTGCTGCTAACATCTACATCCAGAGCATTCAGCAGATAATTTTAACCAGCAGACCATGTGCCACAATTGACACAACATATGCCAAATCTTACTGTTATATGAATGTGGATCATAAATGAATCAATGGAATTCTTTTTATATGAAAATTTCCTATACTTGAAAGGAATCTAGTATTGCTTGGAGAGTTTCTTGAGATGTTGCCCACTGCTTATCGTTAGCACTTGCTACAAATAAGACGACGGTGTTTCCTTTGGCAGTTGCCTTTGCGAGATTGTGTGAACCCGTCAAGGCAAAAGGAGTTTCAAGCACGTAAGTGTAGTACTGCATGAACCAAGAATAAAATGTAAGTAGATGTATTTGCAAATTTCTATCACAAAGGAGAAGTAACTGATTTTATCTGAATGTTTGTGGACTATATGAAGGTGGTGCAGAAGGCACTTAGCTCAAGATCAAATCCGGAAGGCAATTTAGGCTTTCTAGGTCAATTGCACTTAAAAAGAGTCAGCTGAATCCTTCCAATTCTGTTGAGTTGGTTGTTGACTCAATCTCAGACGAAATTAAAGCTCATAAAAATGAGTTTTATTGCCTCTGTTCAAGGTTTCAGCTGAATTTTCAGGGTTCTATTTGATCTATAGAGGCTTCTGCCTTTTTTTGTCCAGCAGGTGGTTGTCAATGAGGCCTTAATTCCCGTCCAGACTTGATTAACTACCTATCAACTCCAAATCATTATCAATTCTAATCATGGATCATGGATATTGTTTTTTTTTTATTATTTTTATTATTTGACAAAACAGTGGCCAGTATACAACATTTAACTGGTTTACCAATGTTGTAAAAACCATCTCTTACCACCATACATTCAAACCGATTACAATTTGAAGTATCTGATCCTTTTCTACTTTTCCAAGAGAAAATCATATATATTTCAAATCATAGTCCATGAAAATAAACAGGCAGACATGTATGAGAGAGCAAGATACCGTTTGTTCACCACGCTTGTCAACTGAAGTTTGAATAAGCTCATCAGAATCGTATGAGTTTCCAGTGACAAATGGGCCGAGGGACGCTATCACCTTCTCTGGGCTCCCAATTTCTTCAATGGTGGCATTGGGCTTGTTAGTCAAGCGTATCAGTGGAGAAGCTACCACCTGAACTTTGCCTTGCTTTTCATCTTCAAACTTCACCTCCACCCATGGCTCTGCACACTTGGGTTGGCAGTAGTTCCCAGATAGGATGTTGGCAACCCGGGTCTGTTTCCATGTGGGTGGGAGAATGAATTGGTAGGGCTGCACATTTCCTACAACCAATTCCAATCCTACCTCTCAGTCATTAGCAAGCAGGCACTAGTTGTCAATTTTTGATACAGGTTAGTATATCAGCACAATTTCTAGCCTACTTGACTATTGAATCATCTCTCTGTTGCTATATTTTCCAATGGATCAGGATAACCTTCATGACCCTATCATACCATGTGAATTTTTTTCTTTTTTTCAATCCAATGGCAAAAGCTAATGTTGTTGGGATAAACAACACGTGTGGGACACCTGGGGGCCCACCTTAGGCCACTGCTAATCAAGGTGAGGAGAAGATGTAGAGATCTATGCATGGACTAGGGATACCCAAAATTTAATCCTGGTAGGATTTTGTTTGATGCAAATTTTAATGCCTCAAAGTCAACAGTGCAAAACAGAATTACTAGAAAAAGGGTGTCTCAGACCAATCCAACAATTTGCACATATTGGATGTGTCAAAATGGATGAGCGGTTCTGGGGTTATCTAAGATCTCCTACGGAATAATTTTAAACCATAAAGACGTTTTGTGCAATGAGAAGATTTTGCAGTAAAGAGAATATTTTTTTTTCTCTACTTTTCTGTGTAACCCACCATTTTGTTGTTTGATGCAATGCATTTCTCTTGCAGAAAAGTTAAAAAATGAACTGATTTTCTTTGATGGAGTGGATTTTGGTATCCTAACGGATGGGAATGTAGGATTTCTCCCTGTGAGAAAATAAAAATTTTGAGAGAGAGGAGTCCTCTGGCTGTAGGAACAAGTCCTAAGAAAACTCAGAGAGAGGGAAGAGCTGTACCAGCTCGGAGCGCGGGAGTATCTTTTGGTGTGGCCTTGAAGAGCACGAACGACGGATCCGACGGCAAAGGTGGAAGATAGGAACCAACTTCAACCTCCCGAGCTTCGGAGGGCGGTGGCCTATTCCAGAGAATGGGAGTCAGAGCAATTCCACTGAGGAATTCTCTTCTCAGGAAGCGGTTCTGATGGGACTGAAATGTGATCTTAGTGGGATTTGGAGCTGTAGAGAGAAGTTTTGAAGGACATGAGAGGAGAGATAGAGTTCTTGAAGTAGTTGCAGCAGCTGTGGCCATGACTAATATTAGAGAAGAGAGAGAAAAGAGTAGATTTTGTGTGCTCAAAGGCCAGTGGACTGGGCTCCACCCTCCTTATCCATCCGGGAGGGAGAAAGCTATGGACAGGAAGTTGGGAAAGGAAACCCAGAAATATACCCAGTTGCGAGCCCATGGAAGGGCCCAGTCTTTTGGTTAGGCATGTTTTCTGATCATTATTATTATTATTATTATTTTGCCGCTGTCTGGCCACAAATAATAAAATTGGAGGTCTATATAGTGGGGATCACTGGGATGTGTGCTAGTCATGAGGAGGGAGGGATCGATGGGACTTCATGGGACTTAGAGTGAACTAAAATGGAATATTTCTATTATGTTTTTATTCAAATGAAAAATCAGGTCACACTTAGTTTAGATCAACATTCTTTTTCCAAAGTTGAGTGTCAATCAACATTTTTAGTAAGCAGTCTAGGTAGGGATGTACTGTTATCAGATTCTCTTATTATTTTGAGGTCCCAGCATAAAAAAATTAGGTTTGGAATTTGTTTTAGATTATGATTCATAAATGGGTCCAAAACCGAATAACTAGTTCTAGTTTTCAATCTATATAGGTTCTGACCCGGGGACTTGAGACCCAACATTCAAGTCTTTAATTTTATAAATTGTAGCTCAAAATCAATTTTGGTTAGTCATTTTTTATGTTTAATCCTAAAGTAGTAAACTTGATGTACTATTATAAATTGAATGATATCATAATTTCAAGAAACCAGAAATAAAAGAAATAAAAAAGCATTCAGAGTTGATTCGTGAACTATATCTAGGTCTTCTTATTTGGCCTAGAACCAGCAGCACAGATTCCGGATCAGAACTAGATCTGGAACCGAATCTGTCACTTAGAAATAGTTCCAATTTGGGTCAGTATGGTTCAGCCCAAAACCCAGTTCTACGTCTAGGCCTATGAAGAGCAAAATGAAAAACTCCTGATTTGTACTATATACCTCTTGTCGAACATTAGAACTTGTTGATCTTATCCATAATTTAGGGGATGGAAACTGTATGAATTTTAACCTGTGATCAAACAGGATTAATTTTAAGGTCCCGTTGCTTGATATGGCATTGAATACTCAAGTTTTAACCAATTCCTTAATTTAAGGGCTAAAATTGGAGAAAGTTGAAGATCAAATATATGATTTCCTTTGGTTTAAATTGATTATCAAACCATTACCCTGGTAAATCAAATCTTTTAATGGCAAGGGTCCCATTTGCATCTCTAGCTTGCAGCCTTCACATGTCACCCCATTAATATTATAGATTTATTTTAAATGCAGAAGTTTTGTGATTAAATCAGATTAGAAAGAGTTTGGTTCCTTTAAGGCTTGAACTCACTGAGTACTAAGTAGAACTCTGTAACAGGCCCATTACTAAAAATTTAAATGGCCTAAAATAAATGTTTTCCTTTTATATGTTATTTATTTTCATGCATAATGTTAATGGGTAGTATTGTGTATTCAAAATTTTACCAATCATCAATTGACGGTAGGTACCTTGTGATAATAACAATAAAGGGGTTTCATTCCCATAATAGTTAGCCCCACCTCAGGATGGTATCCAACTTTAAGTTTTTGTACCTATGTGAAGATTTCACCTATAGCCAATTTAGTGATGGTACATTTGTCAGAAAACTAAGTCATTTCATCCATGTGAACGTGGGACTTAAAGCCAATCAGTTGGAAACAATTTTATTTATTAAGTTAATGTCGCAAGAAGTTTCCAAACAAGAGATTCACGCAATTGGTTTGACTTACCCATTTATATTAAGATGCACTATTCAATGGTTAGACTTGTAGACAGAAAAGATTATTTCAGTGGGTGTTTCTCTGCAGATAGTACCATGTGAAGTTGTCTGTGGGGCCCTAAGAGGCCATGCCAATAAGAGTGGGGGTGGGTCTCATCAAAATAGAACCTGAAAATAACCACACACATTATATTTGAAATGAAGATGATGTGTCTAATTTGTACCATTCCTTTGAAAACTGTCCCCTCTCAATTAATATACCAGTTACCAGATTTATTTGGGGGAGCTCTTTCTCAATGTTCTCTCCTTTCCCTTATTTATGTATAGAAACTGATAAAAAAGGGACGAAGTCAAACAATTGCTGGTGTGGTCATCGCCGTCAATTATATATTATGGGATTGACTTGGTTTTTATGAGTTCTGCTTGTCCACTAAACATCATTAAGGTAGCGTTCTCAACCACCACGACTTAGGCCTGTCCAACCTGTACCATGCAATTAGAAAAATCATTATAATTACTCAGGTTCATCCAATCTAAAACCACCGAACTGTCTTGGTTTTGAACGATGGACCCCAAGACAAACAAACTCCATTTCTTTGTTGTATGATAGGATACAGCTGTAATCAAACCAAACGTCTCCACAGCCATTTAAACGTGTGAGATTCATCCCAATAATGCAAAAACGCTTATAATTTATTAAAGAGGATTTTATAAAAAAAAAATTCATCTTATGCGAACCCAAAATACAAAAGGTTACCCAAGCTGTAGGTTATTATTATTATTTTTATTATCTAATAAGAGAGCATTGAATTCGATGCGGGTATTTCAGGGGTATAAATTCGCGGGTGCTTCATTCCCTTAAAACTCAAAATTTTCTTATTCATCCTTTTTCCATCTCGAAAATAATGATTTCAACCTAACGTGTGAGATGATCCACTCACCTTTTGTAAAGCAGCAAAGTCTTGATCAGTTTAGAATTGAGGTGGTGGAAGTTTGGCCAATCTATTTTCACTTTTTTTTTTCTTTCCTAGAACGCTGCTTCACGCTACATTCTTGGCCGGTGCAGTAAATCAATTTTGGACGAGAGTCCTATTCGGCCTGTTGTCGAGCCAAGAATGCTCTACCTGCGAGCCTCTTCTAACGCACCAAACGACACTCGGCAAAACCCTCTAGGGCATTTTTTAACATGCACATCAATCTCCATAGCCCCAATGCCTCTTCTCCCTTACCTCATTTCCTCTTCTTCGGAAAATACCTAACGCGTGTGGACCATTCCTCGTAGACATTCATTTTTACTTGCCAGTAAAATAATGGAAAAACACTAATAAATTATGAAACTTTGAGGTTAAGATGATTTCATTAGAATAGTTTTTTAAAACCTTGATCTCTTTCATCATGATCCCTTCTTTTTACACAAAATTGGGTATACTCCAAAAAGCAAACCACGGGCTTTTTGCAAAAGCTATCCCCTAAACATTATACCAACAGGTCTATCGGCACTTGGCAGCTATGTTGTGCCCAAGGATGCTAGAACTCTCAAAGAGAAGTTTAAAATGAGCCAATCTTCTATCGTTATATGTTTCATCCTGCATGGTGGCCCGACGGATGGTGGAATGATGAGAACTATTCCATTCATTAGAGATGCTACCATGGCCGAATGGGGATTCACTAGATCAAACCGGACAACAATATTGATAATAAAATTTTCTTTTTCTATAGATCCTAAATTATAACATTCAAGCTCATTACACCATTACACATGGAAAGGATCAAAGGCAGCACTGATGGACGATTTTGATGATACAAACATTTCTCTCTCTCTCTCTCTTGCTAAAACTTTTTTTTTTATAGTGCCCTGTGTAGTAGTGTAGTTCGAACCCTTAACCTCTAGGAACAAACTATAATTCTCTTATATAAATGATTACATATAAATTCTTGTATTGTTCACTAACAAGCTAGCTTTTTATGGCAATAAATGTGGTATCCAAGCTAACTGTTGCAAGTTTCAGGTAAATTATATTTCTAACCTACGTCAAATACAGCACAACAAAATCAATCTGATTTCTACAATTTTTATATCCACGAGCGAAAGCCAAAGATTACAAAAATCCTAAGTCTTCCCAGGACTGTAACTTGGGTTGTTGGACGTGGCATAGGAAGCCAAACTTTCCAATAAAACTGATCTATTGCTACGTCACTTGCATATTAGTTTGTTTAAAACTTTTAAAATTTTATCAAATAGTAAATAATATAATATTTTTAATTAGCTTTTCAAATGAGAATAAAATAGCAAGAATAGAATACAAACATGATGACATTTTAAGTTTTGTAGTCAAGTCTTTGAAAAAAAAAAAAGAAGATACTATTTGAGACTTCGAGCAATGCAGCTAGCCTTTTCTGAAGAATTCAAAAACTATGGTATAACCATAGGTACAAGTATTGCACCAATCAACACCCATTTGGTTCAAGAATTACAGTTATTTATGCAATATATGTCCGGACATAAATGATAAATTGAAATTAGCACCATTTCATGAATCATAAAATCTGAAAGAATCCTTACATCTCCAATAACCCTTGAAAATCCAATCCACGGCAGCACTCTTCAAATCTACCCTCCTCTTGCCTAGAAATTGAGTTCAATTTCATATGACTACATCCACGATTCCACGTGGCCGAACTCCGTCCATTTCCGAAAGATCCCCCACCACAATAAGAAGTCAGAAGTCTCCCCGGCCCTGTCACCATCTCCAGCAATGTGCAATACACCCAACACCCAACACCATTTGCTGACTCTGCTACCTCTAATACGGAAAAACCCCAAGTCTTATAATCATTTAGGAGGCCACCAGGCTTCCGCTGCACTGACTCCGCAGCAATTCTCACTCTAGTGCTAGGTAGCGATTTTTCCTTTTTTTTTAAAGACCATTCTCACTCTACTCTAGATAGCCCTTTTCGTAATTTGAACCCGAGATATAGAGGTCATTTATGATATCAAATGTTATGTACCTAACCAATACGCAAAAAACCCTAGAATTGATTAAACACGTCAAATCAAGTCTTATAACCATTTCAGACAATAACACCCTCACACACCCGTATTGCCTCCTCGGCAACTCCGCCACCATGCACCACGCATTTGCTAGTGGATCATACTCCTCCACCGCTGCTATCCATGAGGTGCTGTCAAAAACGTAGATCCTCTCGCCAATTGTCACCACGGCGAACTTCTTCCTTAGGAGCTTTAGCGACCATTGGGCAATGGATCCCGTCTACACAACGCAGCGGACAATGGCGATGCGGCCGAGGATAAGGGTGTAATGGTTCAGTTAACTATGGGTTTTGAAAAAACCATTAAACGAACTGTAGTATATGAACTTTTGTTTTTAAAAGCTATAACCGTAACCATACCCTATAAAACCGAATTACAGTTAACCATATTTGATGGTTCGATTGCGGTTAATTGTACTAAGAAAGCGCTTGAATATCGGATGGTTGTGGAGGTTCTGTAACAAGAGGTTAATGGTTGAAATTGATCTAAAAATATAACTTGGGATGTAATGGTTCAATTAACGGCACACAATTAATCGAACTATATTTTACTGTTCAGTTCGGTTAATAACCGTAATTCGAAATTAAAAATCAAAACCAAACTATGAAGAATAGTAGTTTCTCGATTTTAATAACTGTAACCGTAACCGTACCGTGAAACACGGTTATTAATTGTCAATTTAGTTTGGTAGATTAGATGATTTTTCGATTTTTTTTTACACCCACAGCCAAGGACGTGTATTTGCTGGCTAAGTGAAAGCATGGGCGTGTGGGAGAAGGATCCATCAAAGATCTCAGGCAGGAGGGCCTCCATCCCGAGGAATGGGGGGTCTTCCACGAAATGCCTGATCCGACACGATGAGTAGCAAAGAAATCCCGTAATCCGATACCACTACAGTGTAGAGTATGGCGGAGTCGGCCGAGCTTCCATTGGAGATCATGAAAGGTCGGAGAATCGATGGCTACTAACCACTAGCGGCAAACGAGCACGACTAACATGAGGGAGGAGTGAAAGACTCTAGAGAGGCATTTGAGGAGTTGTCATCGAGGAGAGAGGAGAATGGGAAGGGGTCGAGGTGGTTCTCCGGGAGGTTTGATGAAGGAGAATGGTCGAAGAGGCGGATATGAAGGCAGTTTTCCGGTGGGTTTTGGCGCTCAAGTTTTGGAGACAAGATTTGACGATTCATGTGAGTATGAGAGTTGCAGATCTCTTCCATTTCATTTTAGAGGAAACAATGAAAGTGAGAGATTGGATATTGAGGATTTAAATAGAGCATATGGGGGTATTCTCAATTCTCACCCACCATGACTACGAAATACAAACATTATGACATTTTAAGTTTCATACTTAAGTCTTTCAAATAAAAATAGAGTATTTTAAATATAGCCCCAAAGGATTTTAGGATTTATAAATAAATCCCTACAATTTAGTATTTTGCATATATCTTCTAAGGATTTTAGGATTTATAAGTAAATCCCTACAATTTTAGTATTTGCATATAGTCCCTTGATTTTTCATCCTAATACCTTTCATGTTTCAAAAGTAGTAGTCTCACAATGACTATAAGCTTTTAGAGTAAAATGACACTTTACCTACATCTTTACCTTTGCATACATAATGTCCAAATTTTGAATTCGTTTTTCTCTAAAGCTTATATAGTGCATTTAGTATGAGAGAGAGAGTAATCTTACAAAAACCTATTTTTACCAATATGAAACTCATATTGTTAAATTCAAATCAATTATAACCTATACTAAAATTGACATAATCCATGCATGACCCATTATTGCAATGATATATGTTTCAAAATACAGAATTAGGCTTCTTATCCATTAGAGAATTATTAATAGAGAAACCATTGCATATTGAAATAAAATAATGATATCTTAAAAAAACAACATACTCATTTTTTTTAATGGATGTAAAGGCAAAACAATCATTTTTATAAAGTTTCAATACAAATCTATTGGTGGTTGCATTAGAATTATTGATATTGAGAACACAGGAGATGTTTGAAATGAAAAGGCAAGGGGTTATATACAAATAATGAACTACATGGGCTTATTTATAAATTCTATAAAGCTTAGGGGGCTATATGCAAAAAAAATAATAAAAATGAAATGATCTTATTTGAGGAAGCAATCCGACTAGCTTTTTCTAGAGAATTCTCATAAACTATGGCATAATCATTGGCACCAATCTACCCCCATTCGGTTCATGAATTGTAGTTATTTATAAAAATATATATCCGTACATATAAAATAAAATGAAATTCGCAAATCTTAATGATTTTTGTATTTATTCAATTTAACTCAGTCTTTGAGATTGTTTCTAAAGACCAATTTGATGATGCTACAAGGACATAGCTTACACTCATAATTCTCAATTTCTCACTTTGATAAGGCCCTTCATCCTCAACACAAACACCATAGCATGCATTCGATGAATTTCAAAATGAAAAAAAATCATAAAATTTGAAAGAATTAGTCTAAAAAATAAAAACTCTAACATCTCCAATAACCCTAGAAAAACCAATCAGCATCAAGCCATTCTTCAGATCTGCCATCCTCATGATTGCGACCTTGTCCTCACATGCACTGCATGTGAACCAACTCTGTCCGTTTCCCAAAAGATCCCCCCCACCCCACGGGCCACAATCACAAGTCACAACTCCACCCTTGTCACCATCTCACCATCTCATTCTCCTCCAATCTACACCACATCTGATCCATCCATCCACCAGCAGTTGCTCTGCCATTCCACGCCAGCACCACATCCCAAGCTGCAAATTCCGCCATAGATTCGCAGCAATCCAATTACATTACATCCCATCACAGATATTTTACATCACTTGAGGGTGGGCCCCGCATGCGCAATTCAGCGGCCAGAGCTCGCTCAGCTAGCGTTGCACGCAGACGCAGGCGCAGCGCTGGAAGAAGTCGGGCAGGTCGGGCCCACGGCTCCACTCCCCGGCGTCGCCGTCGTAGACCAGCACCAGACCCTCCCGGAAACCCCTCGCCACCCGCCCGCTCCTCCGCAGCAGGTCGTCTATGCACCCCACCACCTGCACCAGCCCCACCCTCCTCTCCCCAATCCCCACGCACCAGAACCTCACCGCGCCGTCCAGCCTCACCTGCGCCGGCACCGGCGGGCTCCTCAGCTTGCACCACTCCCCGAACCCCGCGCTCCCCCTCCTCCCCTCGCACCTCCAGAACGACAGCTCCACCGCGTGGCTCGCCACCACGTAGATCCCCGCCCCCGCCGCGCACGCCGCCACCACGCACCCCCCTCCCGGCACGTGCCGGCTCCTCATCCACGCCCCCGCCCCCACGTCATACAGATCCATCGAGCTCGCGTACACGTGCGCCTCCAGCCTCCCTCCGCGCGTCGCCGCCGCCTCCCCCCGCACGCCGATCTTGAGCCCCCCGATCGCGTAGAACACCCCGTCCGCCGCCGCCCCCACGCACCCGTACCGCCTCCGCGGCGACTCCGCCACCACGCGCCACGCGTCCGTCGCCGGGTCGTACTCCTCCACCGCCGCCGTCCTCGCGGTGCCGCCGGAGACGTAGATCCTACCCCCGAGCGCCGCCGCGGCGAACTTCTTCCGCGGGAAGAGCATCGGCGACCTCCGGGAGACGGATCCCGTCCACGTGTCGCAGCGGACGACGGCGGCCCGGCCGAGGACGTAGATCTGCCGGCCGAGCGCTAGCATGCGCGCGTGGGAGAAGGATCCGTCGAAGATCTCGGGCGGGAGGGCCTCGATCCCGGGGAATGGGGACGTCTTCCACGGAACGCCAGATCCGACGCGGTGCGTGCCGGCGAAAATCCCGTAATCCGACACCGCTACGGCGTAGAGAGTGTGGCGGAGCCGGCCGAGCGCGCGGCGGAGATCGTGGAAGGCCGGAGAGTCGACGGCCTCCGACCACCGGCGGCAGACGAGCGCGACCGACGGGAGGGCGGAGTGGGAGACTCTAGAGAGGCATTCGAGGAGGAGGTCGTCGGGGAGGGAGGAGAATGGGGAGGGGTCGAGGTGGTTTCCCGGGCGGCTCGACGAAGGAGGATGGTCGGAGAGGCGGGAGACGAAGGCGGTTTTCCGGCGGTTTTCGGAGCTCGGGTTCGGGCGGCACGATTTCACGATCCATGTGAGAGTCCGAGAGTTGCAGGTCTCTTCCATATCTCAGGGTGAGAGAGATTGGGTTTTGAGGATTTAAATAGAGCGCAGGAGAATCTTTCACTCTCGCCTCACTGGTGTCTGTTTTTATCTCCGTATCTCGTGGGACCACAGGAAATGGTGAGGCACCTAAGTTGAGGATCATGTAACTGTCTCAGCTATGTACTTACCTTAAAATTAAGGGGGATTATTGAACAAGGATTGATTACTTACATGGTAAGGTTGGTAGGTTACCCTCTCTCTCTCAAGCAGGTGTGCTGTGTTTTTTTGGTATGGAACTGGTTGGGTGGGGCCCACATATGATGGTTGATATTGTAAGATTGCTTTAAGGAGGATAAATATATTGTTTTGCTCTCCTGAAAGTAAGGATTTGTTTGGAGGCCCACCTGGGTGCACTCAATCACATGGAGTACAGGAATAATAATTGTGTTTGTGATACCTTTTGGATTACTTTAATCCTTGATATCAGATTTGTTAGAAGATAATATTCCAAACCATGTCTAAAAAGCCTCAATTTATCATGCAATCCTATCCCTTGAATAAGCATTCAATCATTACAATGTATTTAAAGTGTGCTATATCATTATATATAGAGATCATGTAACTCAGGCTCAAGGAAACATCCAATTCATGCAAAGTACATTCAACAATGAGACTATGATTTATTTATTTGCTGTTATGGGAGAAAGAAGATGGTATGAGACGAGAAAAGGTAAATTTTCAAGGGTCTTTAATCTTATTATGTTGCTTTTAGACGAGAGAATGTAAATTTTCAAGGGTATTTAATCTTATAAAATTGCTTATTACTTGAAATGGAAGAAGTGGACAATTTGACATGTCAAAATTGGTTTAGCTCTTTAAATAAAGTGGCATTTGGTGCTAGGTCTCTCAATATTCCATTTTAATGTTATATGTCTACGTTTTTTTTTCCTATAGGCTAAGGTCTCTCAATCAAATGTCAATTCTTGGAAAGACTAAATAAATTACTTTAGCTAAGATGCAATGGACGATTATGAAAAAGAAAGGTGGAGCCAGTTAAAGAGAGAAACTTTATTAACCAACAATGATCTGGAATCTTAAATATTCCTTTTAAAAGGATAGAGCTGATAAGAAAGCAATTGATCGATATTTAATTAGAGCAAGGGAACTAAACAGAAAAATTAACAACATTTGGGAACTCCAGTGAGCCACCTTATGTTGGAATTAGTCTCCAAGACCAAATTAAATGCAAATGAAAACCGCACAATGTTATTCTAGAGAGTGGCTAGCTACACATACATTTGTTTACTTTTATTTACATAAGTAAATGGTGTGGATGCGTTATGGTTACACTCATTCACATTTGTTTCGACTGTGTGTAAATTATATGTGAAAAAGGCATGAAAAGTGGCCCTTTTTTATTCCTCAAATTTTCACACTTCAAAAGGTATGAAAGTGTTTTACAATACACTGTTGCTAGGCAGTGCCACAATGCTATATATGAGCAGTCTGCCTTTTATTATTTTTTTATTTTTTGTAGGCCCTCCTTGTAAAATTAGAACTGATCATCCCCTTCAAAAGTTCATATCGGATTTTCAACTGTTGATGTTTTTTGGATGTTGAGATATCATCAAAAAATTAAAACCTTTCGATTAATCTATTATAAATGACATTCCCAATCTATATTTTCTAATTTTTGTTTAGATGTGAGACATTTACATATGCAAATGACTCATATGCGGGTCATTTACACATATGAATTACTTTCATTGCAAACAGACAACCCCACAAGCTTGTTAGAAAAAGAGAAAGAAGGTACTAGGAATGGTGAATGGGTTGGGTTTAGGTGGGGATTTGTGTGTTAAAGTCCAATTCATATTAGAGTCATCTATTAAACGGGTTAGATATATCCACCAAAGTCTTATTTTCATTTGTTTTATCACATGTGGGCCTGAGTTAAAGATTAGCTATTGTTTGTTTGTGCAAAGTTGACAATCCTTGATGTTCATATATTTTATTGTAAAATGCAGTTAGAAAATCGATTTGCTAGAGATGTGTGGCCCACCGTCCGCCTTAATAAAGTTAATAATTCGGTGAGTCGGGTCCATTAAATCATTTACAACTCTGGTGGGATATATATGATATGAGTGAAGTCCGTTTGATAAGATGTTGTAACCTTTACTAGTTGGATCAAATTTTGCACTTCTAGTTTTAAGATTGCAAGAAGCTTACAACAATCTATACAGAGTTGGGAATTCCAGGACAAACTTGACGTTTAGCAAAACAAATCAGAAGATTTTGCAGAAGCAAATAAGCTAAAGGCTTGTTTGTTTCCATAAAATATGTGAAATGAGCACTAATGGAGGATTATTATTAAAAAGATAAGGGGCATAAGGACATGCCATGAGGGATAAAGGTTATAAGGTGAGATGTAGATCGGACACAACTTTAGTATTGAATTTTTTAGAGTGATGGCGGTTTATTTATTTCTCATCTTCCCTTGAGTCAATTTACATTAGGGAGGAGGTTTTTTTTGGTAGTTGGCCATTTTTAGATATTCATATTTGGTTTTTCATTCCTAACAACTTATAGAAATATGGTTCTAGGTATTCAATTACACATGTTTAACTAACTTCTAAATTAATATAGTACTAAGCATTCAATTACAACAAATAAATATCCAAGGTGAATATCCAAAAAAACCATCAAATAACCTCCCATTGAGTGGAAATTGAATTAAATGAATATGAAAAATTAATAAATACTTAGCCATTTAATCCAATACTTACAAAAGTTGAGTTCCTACCCACATCTCTACCTTGTATCTTTTATCCCTCACGTTTTTAATACTCCTTTGGTAGAACTCATTTACCATAAATTTCATATGTACTCAATTACATGTATTTTATGCAAATAAGCAGGCCCTTAAGAGAAAAAATCTACAGGGTAGACAAAGGAAAATCATGTGCACAACAAAAGATATTTTTGTTTTTTATCAAAACACAAAAATCAACATCACTTTGATTAAAGGTATCCTTGTTAGATGACAATGATTTGTAGATTGTACTTATGTTTTGGATTAGAAACAACAATAGAAAAAAGGTTAAAGGATATATGACTGAAATGATTGTGCCATAGTAGGTCTAAAGAATTAAACCAGATTAAAGAACAAGTCTCAAAGAAATGAAAGAAAATAAATAAATAAAATGTTTTGAATCTTATCCAAATAAATAAAGTAAATACAGAGAAAGTGAATTATGAAAAGTAGGAAGTCTATTAGATCAAATGATTTGTAAGCAAATCTAGATCAGATTGCTGAGTGGGTTTATTAAAGATGCTTTAAAAAGTTGAACTAGAAAATTAATCCCCAACTATATGCGGTTAGTCTCTCATGATTGTGAGGATCATGATTAACTCCCATTTCATATTGGGAGTTCTACCTCTAGTAGTTAAGACAAGGAAGGACTCATTATGAATCTATCCCCCAAACCTATTACTCAAAATCCCACTTCTGATATGGAATCTTTTCATGCTACCACCTTGGTCACAAGCAATTCTTTCTCCTTCCTAAATTATTACACTCATAAGGACCCAATATCTTCTTTGGTAAATTCCCACCTTATCTTATGGAATTCTATAAAACCCAAATTCCTTAAGCCATCCTCCTCATGAAAAGTGTGTAATGGCTTTCCCCAAAAATAATATTCCATTCCCCACAGCTTCCTGGAGATTCTCATGATGTCTTTGTGCATGGTTATGGAACTATTTTGTTTTAAGGTCAACACCAGTAGAAGCTCAAGGTAGTCCCTTTTTTTTTACCATTTATATTTGTTTCTTCTGATGTGTTCAGCTCTACTTAGATGGAAGCTTTCTTCTTTTGCTCCTTATCTTTTGATTGTTCCACTTGTTTTGGTTATCTCTTTGTTAAGTGACTTGAGTCCTCAAATTACCTTTGCTTATGTTTTCTTTTACTTTTAATGCAATTTGCCTTGAGGCTAAAAAAGAAAAAAAATTTGTTGGGAGTTTATCCTAGCTTCCAAAATGTATTGCATTTTATTACAAACATTACTTTTTTGGGGATATCTTATTTTTCTTTTCAATTTAGAAGAGAATGTCATCTCTAAAGGCATGTTTGTGTTATGCAATTATATATATTAAAGCAAACAGGAGAGAGGGCTGCGGAGGGTGCCACGTAATCATACACCGGTTTTGACTTTTACGTTGGCAAAATCTCCTCCCTAATCTCTCCATTTTAATTATCAATCCTAAATTATCTCATTCAAATTTCAAACTTTCATCTAACAAACTAATTAAATTTTCAATTACTTTCCTTGGTGGATTTTATTGCAATCGTACATATTCTTCACATAAAGTTTCTCTCTTATTAAGTTATTTCTTTCTTTCTCTAAAATCTCTTCGTCTACCAAGTACCATCCATTTCTATCTATTTCTTTTATTTTCCCTAGAATCTCTCTTTCTCCTCGTCATACATGCATGTTAACTACCCAAATTCAAACCAAATTATCTTAAATCATGCAACTGCTAAAAAAATCTCTACCCCACTACCATTCCCCCTAAAATCTCTTAAATCAATTCTCTACAAAAGTGAAAATAACTAATATCTCTCATTACCTCTCCCATGCAGGAAGTTCTTACCCTTCTAGGGATACAACTTTTAAAAAAAAAGGAAAAAATCTTACCGATAAAGAGAATCTACATTACAATTGTCCATTTCGGTGGCGTTGTATCTCTTTCTTCATTCAAAGAAGTTGATAGCAATGGTGAAAGAGGAGTTCTTTTTTTTACTCTATCTTATTTTGAAAGTGAGAATAATTATATGATTTTCTTAATATATCCTTTACTACCATGTGTGAGTAGGTAGCATAGATTAGAGAGATGATATGGAGGTTGTATTTTTTTTTTTGGGAAATTTACATCAACAGCCCCTGTACTTTAGTGAAAATACGAGACACGCCTTTGATTTTCTGAATTTACATTGACACCCCTTGTCAGATATGTCTCCTAACCAATATGACGGAAAAAGATATTTTACCCTTGTAACCCTGACGAAATTTCATTTTTTAATTAAAAATTTCATTTTCTCAACGGGCTCCCTAACAAGATTCCACTTGCATTTCATATCAATGGTGGGCCCCACCACATGAACAATCAAGACCCTCCGCAATTTAGTCCAAAATGGGTCCTGCACTTCAATCTAAAGCATTCATCCAACAAAACCCCAGATGGTTTTCATTCCATGTGGTGGGCCCCACCAGATGATCGATCTGAACCGTTGTAACAATCATGATTTCAAATTCTATGGCAATTAGGAGATATTAATGGAAAAGAAAGGAGTGGCAGAAAGGAACCCTAGCCGATCATGATTTCAAATTGTGCACCTGTAGATCTTTTTGTCTTTATAACATCAACTAGTGAGCTATAGAGGAAGGAATCTGATTAAGCAATAACAGTGAAATCCGATGATAGTGATCGGATGAAGATGGCGCACATGTGTGCTCTAGAAATTTGATGGCAATCATGGGCGCCGCTTCTCTGATGATCTCAATCGCACAATATTCCCTCTAGATCCATATCAGTTGCATTCCCTGTACACGGTCTGCTCTCATTTAAGCTCCAATACCATCTTTTTCTTCTTCTTTTTCAGGATCTAATCTGGAGCTGAAGGAGATTTACAGGATTGAAGGGCACATGGACAGGGTTTGAGGCTTGGCCTGGAATTTCGTCTATCCAATGTTCGCATCTTACAGCGGAGACAAGACTGTTAGGGTTTGGCAGTAGAATCTTGCGAAGAAGTCCGATTCTGGGAATGCAAGGCCTCCTAACCACAATTTCCTTGATTCATTCTCTTACTTTGCTTTTGATCAAGCATAATTTTTTAGTGGAATCGCTTTTGATCAAGCTTAATTTTTTAGTGGAATCATGATGATCACATGCATATCAAAAATTTACTAGTCAATGAGACATATGAGACTGGAATCAAGGGCGCCGGGGACAGAGAAGGAGTCAGGGAAGGAGAATCCAAGGTAGTCAAAGAGGGTTTGTTGGGAGTGTGGAGCCTATGGATTAAGGGCAAATGAATTAACGGCTAAGATCTGCTGCTGCTAGGTCTATTGCTGGTGCTTTTTATCTTCTCCATTGATGATTAGCAAACTTCCAAACCCTTTCTGCTTTCCTTCTGAGATTTTGGCCGAGAAACCTATGCTTTCATCTGTCTTTTTCTCTAATCACCAGCGTCTAACAATGCTGCAACAAACCCAGAACCCACCTTCGAGATCCCTCTTTACGCAGTGGCAAGTAGAAAGTGCCTCTTCTTCTTCATATCTAATCACAACATGGCCCATCTTTAATCACAACCCAAGAGACCAAATCCTCTATCCATAAATGACCTTAGTATTCTCCTTCACAAACGTGCAACGGTGACCCCAAATCCCCTTATCCTTCTTTGGTTTAAAACAATGGCTCAATGGAGATGAGAGAGAGAAAGAGAGAGGGATAGAATAGTGTGGGGATAAATTGGGTATTATACATGAATTTTCTTGCCAACATCGTTGCCTTTTTGAGCTGCTGGTAATGACAATCACGGTACCGGATAGGGATGTAACCACATATGAATTAAAAGTAGGTGCAATGTATTTTTAGAAAAGAGATGGGACGTCCTTATAATTAGGGCAAAATATAGGGGGTGTGGATATAATTTTTCCTTTTTTTAAAGAGAATTGAGTGCTGATTTTACTTTATACCCATTTATGATATTTATTTATTTTTTCTTACTTTAGTTTCTAATCTTTTATTCTTTTTTATGCTTTTTCATTGATTCTCTTAGGAGTGTTTGGTACCAAGATATTTTAAAAGATTATGTGATATTATATGTTACATTATAATAGAATTTACCTATTTAAAAATTAGATGTTTGACTAACTTAGAATGTATTATACAATATATGACTTTCTACTAAAAATTACTAAAAATTGCAAGATCTCTTTCTTCTCCACATCTCTGTACGAGCAAATATCTAGGAAATGAATCATTTAAGATACTACCAAATATCATCATTTATAATATGATACTATTTTGTCATGCAATAATAAAATCTTACAATATCCAATTTTTTTAATATTATATGTTGTGTTTATCCAAACACCCCTTAATATTTCCACATTAGTCCATAATTACTTCATGTGTGTGTGTGTGTGTGTGTTTTTTTTTTTTTTTTTTCTATGGTTATTGATATATATGCTACATAGTGAAAAAAGAATAAGGTGGAATGTATTTTTGATGTTATTAGATCCTCAATCAAAGTTATTGTCAATCTAATGTTATAAATGACATGTAGTTGTAGATTTTTTTATATACTTTTACGTTTAAGGGAAGAATAGTATATGATAGCTTTTGTGTGTACTTTATAGCATTATGTTTCATTATAACAGTGGTTATATTTTATCTATGTCACACCCCGATCCCGGGAATTGGGGGTTTGAGTGGGCCCCCAGGGCGTGGATACATAATCTCGTAGTAATCCGTGCCCTGAAGAATTGTGCACGAATTCCTACAAGGGAGATTCCACAAGAACGTGTGAGGATTACCAATACACGTAGGAATATAACTCAACATAACGAACTCCTGTGAAATACTCTGTAATGATAAAAAACAAAACTAGAGAAGCATGTCCTCAGATGTTCATTGATAGATATATATTTATAAATATATATCAGTAGTTAAGTCTTTAATTACATTACTGCAATCCAATTACTACTTAATGAAGTTAAGTACAAAAGGTCCAAATTACATATTCCCGAGGGTAGACCAAAATTTCGACTGTAATACCTCCAAAACCGGCGTGCTCCGTAGGATGACTAATAGAAAACATCGATATACTTCCATTCATCTATACCTCGAGGTATCGTTGGGGGACCCTCCGGGAGCGCGTCAGCAATCGGGTTGAAATTAGGTTCCGTACCTGCAATACCAAGGGTAATACTATTAACACGATGGTTAAGCAAGTACTGAGCATATGAAGCTAGCAAAATATGTCAAATGAACTTATTATTATACATTGGATAGGAGAGCAGTAATAGTTCACTAGGTATAATGTGCATGAGTAACAATAGGTGAGAAATCAAAATAAAGATGTAGTACACACTAATTGGCAACCCATGAGGCTTTATTCTGCCAAAGGGAGCATATATACATATGGGTTGCTAGGAGATCAAGCTAGCTTCCCGAAGAGCGTCGACAACTCCTCCGTAAACTACTGCTGTAGTGACTTAATAATACCCTAAAAGGCACAAGCTAAGTGGTGCCGACTCGGATTCACCTCTCTCATACTTCCAATCATACTTGCCAATACATACATAGGGAATATTAGTTTGGAAAAACTAATCAATCATGAATACAGACGAACAATTAAACGAAGCATATTTATATGAGCTATAAGGCCCAAACCTCGGCTATACCCCTTGTTGGCTAGCAAGCACGCATTCAATATAAGCTCTAGCTTGTCGGACACGCACTCATTAGAAGCTCAGATTTGAATTGCCTCAGAGTTTGACTAGAGAGAGGGAATGCATAAATAAATCATGTTGAGGGCAAGGTATTTAACAATATGAATGCATTCGGATTGAGTAATGGTCAAAGGAAATTATTAGCCAACCCTATGATAAATAATTCCATGATCCAAAGGTCATTCAACTCGACGTACTCATAAAACGTCCGGTGCCATTGTGTTACCGTATCTTGGTATTACCTTATGTATATAAAGGACACCCATTTTTATGTCAACATTCATGACCTGACATTGGGAGATCATCCGGAATTTTCTCATTCTTTTTAACATGTGCTTACTATTGGCCAGTATGGTGGTAGAAAAGGTGCCAATACTAAGGCCCTCCAAGTCAGTAGGAGTCTCTACTATTCTAAATTTCATTGGGTTCTTACGGCTTAGCCGTATATAATGTTACAGCTTACCTCAGTGGTTCGGGTTTCCTCCAATAGTTCATACGCATTTACGGTTTATCCGTATATTAGCCTACGGCTTAGCCGTGCTAAGCTTAAGGCTAGGTTACAGTTGGGTTATGGCTGAGCCGTAAGGCATTTCACGGGGTAGCCGTGTGCAAGCCGCATAAGGAAATGAGTTTTCAAGCTCTCTGGAAAGTCCGCCATAAGACGGCTTACGGCTTGGGTACGGGCTGAGCACGGCTTAGCCGTAGTTCATTTCATGGTGCAGCTGTCGGTAAGCTGCAGTATAAAAGCTAATTTTGTTACTCTCGGGACTTTGAGCCGTAAACGTTTACAGCTTAATCGTGGCTTCGCCGTACGCTTCAGAATTCTGGAGTCACTTCTGTAATTCATTTTCAATGCAGAAACCTGAATTGTAGGGAGTTTAAATGGCTTCCTCAAGATGTCTCTGAAGATATCTAGTACTCACACACCCTCCTACTACATTTTTACCTTCCAACTCAAACCATACCATATGTGTACAAAATTAAAACAAGGAAAAATGGCTTAAATTGGAGAATTGAAAGAACTAACCCGAGAATCAATACTTAATCATTTATGCAGCACATATGAACTCTAATACTTGTTTCTTAATAGTGTTTGCCCTTCCTAAGTCCTTCTTATTGTGTGGTTAGGGAAAAACCTCCAAGGAGAAGTGGGTTCTCTACATGGTAACATATAAATGGTGAATGTGATGCAACAATGCATGCATGTCATAGATTGGAGTCTTCTTGACTCCAACAAACCTTAATATATAGAATATGAGTAAAGCCCTCACCTTAGTGAGCTGTAGTTTGAAGAAGAAGGTACTTCCCAAGAAGAAATTGCTCATATGAAAGAGAGGAAGATGAGTGAGGATTATTCCTAATACATGCAAGACTCTCAACCTTAGTAGCACTTCAAATGAGAAGTGAAAATGAAGAATTTATGAAGAAGAGGAACAGCTCCAGCAACACAAGAAGGAAGAAGAGAATGGGACGTTGAGTTCCCTTTAAACTTAAAATTTCCTGCATTTAACATGCAAGTCCAAACTTTCTATGAAATTTCAGTTTAGGCCACATGGACCTCAATTGGTTCAAGACGAGTTCGGATTAAATCAAGCCCAATACAAAAAATAATCTACACGAAAAATTACACAAGGGGCGGTGGATGTGGTGTCCATAAGATGCAATAACAATTTACAAAAAGGTCCTCCATTACTGAGGTAAATTCAACTCCGCTCAACTACCTGTCCAAAACCCAAACCCAATCATTTTTAACTAGATAAACCTTAACAATGTTTAATTAATATAAAACGTGATTAATTAGCATAGATTAAGATTAGTGTGATTCGGAACCTTACAATCTATGTATGTTTTTATATTCAAGGGAAGAGCATTATTTTGATTGGTTGGCTATCTAATAATATATCATAAAGCTTGTGTGTAGTATGTAGCATTATGTTTCATTATAACAGTCTATGCACATTTTTATGTTTTAAGGGAAGAGCATTATTTTATTTTTTTAGTTGGTAATCTATTCAATTGATTTGTCATTTGTTTATTTTTCTTCTTAAATTCTATCTATTTAGTCCATGCATTTTTCATCTTTCATCTTGTATTTGTATGATATGATTCACTATGGATAAGACTTATAAGTTGCATTTTCCTTGTTATTCTTCAATTTTTGTAAGGTATGTTTCTCAATTCTCATTTTGATAATCGAGATTCACATACAAGTCTTCTTTTGACAAGACAAAGTTGAAAAAGAATAACTCAGATACTAATAAATAATTCGACATTACAACATTAGTTGTTTAAATTATTTGTTGCTATATATTATTTTTCAATAAGCTTAAATTCAATAAATCTTTTAAATAAATTAGTTTACTTTTTGCCCTAGCTGATCGCGGGCGGTTACCTTAAAAATGCTACCCATTACGAAATTTAAATTTCATTTGTTATTTTATTCTACAAAATTGCAATATTTTTAATTTTACCAGCAATATTACATAGGCAAGAAGCCTTCGGCAATGGAACCAGTACTTTATTGGCATCATTCGACTGATAAGATAGTGCAGGGCATCTAACATTGCAACAAGTACATCATTAATATTATTGGAGGAACAAGATAATGCAAGCCCATTCACACTAGAACAAGTGAATTATCAACAGAAATGTACTTATTTCTATGGTGTTTTTAGGGAAATTGACTCATATTATTCAACACATCTTTAACCATGGCATTATAATTATTTACAATTGTCTTTCGATGTCTCTCTTGTATAAATGTTAAGAAATATTGTACAATTTATTATATCTTTTGGTTGTCTTTTTTTTCAGATTTTTAAGAAATCTTAATCTTGGCCAGGCTAAGCACGGGCCATTGTTGCTCGCTAAATGCATAGCAATTGTAAGTCTTTTTTTCTAGAAAAAAAACTAAAATTGAAGAAACAAATTTTAATTTCAAAAAATGACCATCAAATTATAACCCCTAGGGTGGAAACTAAATAACTGGAGCTGTGAAATGAATAATAAGGCTCCACCCTCGTGATTCAAATATTAGGAAAGTAAGACTTGCAATGACAGGCAGGTTGCAATGACATAGCCACTGGCATCTTAAACCCTTTTGCCTCTTGAATAATTTTGATTGAGCGTATTTGACCTTAAATTCTTAGCTATGTAGTCAATTTCTAGGAGAAAGCAAACTGTCCTTAACGTGTTATTGGCATAGAGGGGTTGAGAACTGATATTTAAGTACTTGTGTGGCTGTGAAACCCTCTTTTCTTTTCAGAATACTTCGTTTGGGTGGGTCATGAATATCATCAATTTCCAAGGTGCAAGATTATAATTACCGAGCAGTCTTTTTTTTCTTTTTTCTTGTTTTTCTTTTTTTTGACGGAAGGTGTCATCGCTCATTTAGCCGGACTAACCCCTTCGGGCGAGAGCTAAGTTAATTTCATGTGACCCTAATATGGTAGCACAACTTAAAGTTGCAACCTTCGAAAATAAATCGTGAACCTAATTTAGTTGAGCTACCCCTTTAAAATTTATTAGTTGCAATCAAGTGGAACCATCTGACAAATGTTGCCCAACAAGCTTGTACAACAGGAAAGTCGCCGGAGACGCCATGTGGCCCATCATTAATTTGGTTGGTGGGCCATAGGCATTGATCCTTGTAGAAACTTGCACACCCTCCCGTGCGTTAATGACACCCAACGTACACGAGATGAGAGAAGGCACCAAAGACAGGGCCCGAGGCATCGACAATCCAAACCATTGGGCAGAAGCCCAAGCACGTGAACATATAATACTCCTTCAGTGACAAGGCATGTGATCAACCACCGAAAAATACAAAAACCAAACAGTACACTCTCTCTCCCTCTGCCTGTGTATTTGCATGTGACCTTACTTTAGAAAACTACAAAAGCAGGTCAGAATCCTTTCTTATTCTTTAATTGGGAGACTATGAATTGTAGCCATCACCCACTTTCATTATGCTAGCTTATCCTTTTCTTTATGCTATCCCTATCCCAAAATCCAGCATTTATGAAGAAATAAGCTGCAAGATATGCTATTTTCTTTTCTTAGTAAAATTCTGTTCTGGGTGAATCTACATTCAAGAGTAGAAATAATTTTACTGTCTCATCAGAGGGATAAGCCATTAGAGGGGCTCACAGTGGATATGGCTATATTTTCATTTTAATTACAACTAAGGGGTTGCTCAGGGGTTTTTTTTCTTTTTTTTTTTTTTTTTTTTGGGTAAAGAGGGTTGGTCAAGTTTGTTGGCAACCCTAATGTCACCCGGCTATTAAAGGATCAAATTAACTTGACCAACCCTAATATCACCTGGCTATTCAAGGATCAAATTTGGGTATGCTACTTTATTATATTATTGACTTCCTCTTTTCACTTGTATGAGCTCTTTTATAATCCATTTCTTATAACTAAGTTAGAGAGAGTAAGGGATTGCTCAATTCGCTTTCTTCTGTCTCAGCTTCCAATATGCATAGATTAAAAGCAGATGTTATCTCTAGTGACTGAGTCTCTAATGGTTCCAACTCCCTAGAATGGGATGCCAAAAGCCATTGCGATTCTAGAATTATGACCCATTGATTAGATGGGAGTGGGGACAACAGGTAGTGTGTGGTAAATGAGCTGTCTTCGATAAGAATGCCAAAGTTAGATGATAGCCTTTGAAAACCTATCTCTCTCTCTTTCTAGTGGTTGAAATAATGAGAGGTTGATACTTGTTAGCTTTTTCAAGAAAAAGAACATCATGATTTCTAAAGGAAAGGCAAAAAAATATTGCATTTAGTGCCGATGATGAAAGCTTTTCTTTCTGAAATAAATGGAGGTTGTGTTGTGTTGAACTATTGAGAAATACTTTTTTTCTGTCCTTTTCTACTTTGAAAAGTTAATTATATTGTGCAATAATGCAATGTTTGGAGGGTCAGTAGACTAGTACTTCTATCAAACAAAATGATATCCAGTATGCAAGAAGGAGTGGAGATAGAGATGTTATTATTGTTAAGTATAAACTTAAGAAAAATCATTCTACCTTGGGGATGTAGCTCACATGGTAGAGCGCTCGCTTTGCATGCGAGAGGTACAGGGTTCGATACCCTGCATCTCCATCTTATCTCTATAAATTTTTTTTAAATCAAACGGACTTTCGACTTGGCCCAACTCGTTCAGTCGACTCAACCAATGACCCTTTCATTCTTGTTTTTACTTCTCACGATCACAACTCACTCAACCGAGCTGAGCCATATTATCGATCATGTTTTTAGGTCTTTAAATATCTCACCTATCCAATTAATGTAACTCAGGTGAGTCTGACTTACTACTAAGTGAAGGAGATCTAGAACCAATTTGAACTCTGTGCCATGCAGCTCAGATCCAGTTGTAGGTAGAATTTGGTTTGAGTTGGGCTGCAATATGCTACATTTGGTTTGTGTTTCTAAATCTTTGGAATGGCCTAAGGCTCATTGTCTTCATTAGCCATCTTATCGGTCATGTTTTTAGGTCTTTAATTATCTCACCCATCCAATTAATGTGACTCAGGTGAGTCTGACTTACTACTAAGTGAAGGAGATCTAGAACCAATTTGAACTCTGTGCCATGTAGCTCAGATCCAGTTGTAGGCAGAATTTGGTTTGACTTGGGCTGCAATATGCTACATTTGGTTTGTGTTTCTAAATCTTTGGAATGGCCTAAGGCTCATTGTCTTCATGAGTTAGCCAGGCCCACCAGGCTTTTACAACACAGCGACTCATTGTCTTTATGAGTAAACCAGCCCCACAGGGCTTTTACAACACAGCGACATTATATTTCTCGTATTGGCCGTGCCTGGGCATTTAGACTGGATTAGAACTAATTATACAGCCTGATAAATCAAGGGGCTACTTTAGACAAGGTTGGGCTTGGACCAATTTGGTCCATTTAACAACTCGGATCCTGGCTTGAATACAGTTTAGCCAAAATTTGGGCTCATTTAGTTCTGTATGGCACATTACTTGGTCAATATCCAACGGCCTTTTAATTCCAAATCTGTATGAGCCTATCAGTTAGCCTATAATATCCAGATTTGGGCTTGTAATACATTAAATTACCTTATTTAGCATGACCCACATCAGAGGTACCTGTGATTTGTAGGAGTGCAATCCAAACCCACTCCCGCACATTGCCTGTGTTTTGGTACTCATCCTAATTAAACATTTGTACCTAGAATAAAAAACAAATGTAACTTAAAATCCCAATTAACTTTGATGCTGTTAATTCATAGGAATTGCATCTTATTGGGGCCATAAATGGGCCTGAATTTGGCCTTCATTGACTCACTAGCTTGGGCCTGGATATGAATCTGGCTCCCCCAGGGCCCATTTGGGTCACAAGCTGGTTTAACTTATTAGTTACTTTATTACATATATGTTTTACATGTGTGTGTACAAAAGGAAAAAAATATTTACATAACTATATCACTTCCCACTCAATCGTGATCTCTGGATCCAGGTCCAAATTTACTACCAGGCTCGTTTCTCACGAGTGGATTCCATTCAGCTCTAGAGTCCGGACCCAGACTCGGCCTCTTAAATTGTAAACGGAGTCCATTAACTGCCAATCTACCATGGAGGAGCAAGGATGCTATCCAAATGACCCTATAAAGTTGTAAAGCCAGCCCTTTGACGATGGGGCCTAGCTAAGCTCAGCCCTCAAAAGCTGTCACAACCCGAGCCCAGGAAATCGGGGGTTAAGTCTAAACCTAACTAATGACATACGTACTCCCGTGAATATATACTTAGATCATATCTAAATGTACACGTACAAGGAAAATTCACACGTGCCAATACATGTATGCAGAAGCTGTAGATATCAAACCATAACAAAGAAAATATACGGAAAACAAAAGAATATATATACAAAGATTACACGAGATTTAGAGTCTTACAGAAGTGATCCCAAAATACAAATCATAGAGGTTACTAACATTACGAACAAAACAAAATGAAACATTTGGATCCCAACCAAAGAAGACCTATATGCATGCATGCATGCCATTGTCGCACTCCGGCGGAGTGATCACATCCACTCCTCTAGCCCTGACGAAGCATCTGGGGTCTCCGTTGGAGTATGATTGACCGACAAAGGGTCGGTTGAGGGATCTGAACTTGCAACACCAAGGACAACTCATGAATACAACGATTCAGCAAAGCATAAGCAACAATAAGTTAACGCATGTTGTGTTTAATAGAATAAATGACAACGGATAATCATAAAGTCCAAATTCGTATGCTAGGCAATCGTGTAATCAGATAAAACATACTATTAGAATCAATGTATACATAATGTGAACATAACTAGGAAGCTACTACATATGCCATATACTCCCAAAAAGGGATCTTATATATATACTGAGAACACTATCGACCGGGCCAGGGTACGAATGGGTCTCGGGTTTCTGGAGTTCAAAAGCCCCAAGACATAAACTCACTGTAGTAGTGCCATACATACTACGCCAAATTCAACCCCATTAGATATCCTAAGGCTGAGGCTAAGTAGTGCTTGACCATATGGAATCAATGAAATACTAGAGCGTGAGAAACTCTTGTATATCATATCGTGCATATCATATACATTCCACTTATACGGTCAAATCATACATACATACAAACTCAAGTGAATCGAAACATATCGAACGTATCCAACAAATTGAACTTACTATAGCAAAAAGAGCATAACAAGAACGATACAAACAAACCATACAGAAGAGTGAAGGTCAATGATCGTCATACAAAATGCCATGCAATTCAATGTTCAATAGAATCAAGATCATTTACTAGCCAATCCTAATCTAGTCATCCAGTGTTTCTAACCATGTATGATGATGTAGTTTTAAGTTGTCCAATACACAGTTGTCTTTTATAAGTGTTGTATTGTATTCAAGAAAGTATATCGAAGTCCATTAAACCAACACCCATGGGGAGGTACTTAACACTGAACGACATACATGAATGAGTCACAGTCATTTCTCTAAGTCTAACATTTTCACTACACATGTGGCTTTGTTTATAGTTTCAAATCAAGAGCTTGCCACTAACATTTGTGTACCCTTGCCAGAGGAAACTGGAAAAATTAATTTTATAGAAATATTGGCATGGGAGGACCAACCACCACCCCATTTCTCATTGCCACCTCTTTTCATAAAATTCAAAGATCCATTCTTAGGGGAGGAGGAGACATTCTTTATGGTGGTATTTTCTTTACCAAATCATAGGCAACATGTGGTTCTTGGGTTCATTGAGCTCAATATTCTTATGCTTACATCCTTTTTAGTGCTTCTTGTGCTTTGTATGCAGGAAAATTTCATTTGGGATCTGGGTGGACCCCAAGCTTTAGATCCAGTAGTGTACCTTTTTATTTTTAGCATTGTTTTTTTCATGTTAGTAGAATAGCTTCTTTTCTTTTCATTAGGTGCTTACTTTTGCATTTCCCGCCATCATTTAATTATTTCTCATGTTATTTCATTCATTTCGATGTTGCATTCCATGTATAACATCGAGGACGATGTCTAGTTTAGGTTGGGGGGTGGGAACAAGCACACTTGTCCATTTTTTTTAAACATTTTTTTTCTCAGTTTTTCTCTGCTTCTCTTTTTTTTAGGTAAAATTTTTGAATTTTTTTTTCAAATTTTATTTTATTTTATTTAGTGTAATCCTTAATAGGAAAGAGAATAGGATGTTACTAAGATTGAGAACTGCTAAGTAAGACCAAAGAAATTTGCTTTGAGACGGGTTACATTAGGAGGCAATTGAATGATTTTTTTTTGAGGTGACCAATTCGTCTGGGAATTTGACATTAAAAGACCCTCATGTCAGTCCAAGGTGGACTAGCTTTTGTTGCATTTTCTTTTGTGTCTTAGTTTTTTTTTTAATTCAGGAAAAAGAATTTTTCAAAGGAATTGAAACAAATTGAAAATATATAAGGAATCTAGAATTTTCATACTTTTGGACGGAAGTAAAAAGAAAGTCCACTTTTTCTGAATGAAGAAGCTTATTAGAGGATTACCTAAACTCGTCCCTACTATATACACTTTACATTTCTTGAAGTTTGGGTAGGAAGCTAAAAAGGTTGCTTTCAGAATTTCTCTGAGGATTCGATGAGAACCTGAGATTTAGTTTATAAATATTTTCTCTCCTAGTTCATCAAAGAGAATTAATTCGGGCAAATTGAAAAAGGCTGCCTTTTGTTCGGGGATCAAAGTGCTTCTCTACGTTTCTTTACAAAAAAAAAAGTGATGAATAATGTTTTATGACTAGTTTGGGTTTGTAGCCTTATTAACTCGAGCTAGTAAGCCTGTAGGGGTATATCCATACCTAGTGCCCTAAAGCCATCTGGTTTGGGAGTCATTGGCCTAAAGCTTGTTACATGGGTTAATTAGAAAGCTTAAGGGACCTAAGCATTGCACTGTCACATGAGATTAAAATGGTGTGTGTTCAAAAAAAAAAAAAAGAAAAAGAAACAAAAAAATAATAATTAGAAAAAAAGGAAAAGAATGGAGAAGTTTTCTAACCCTTAACAACAGTGTGAAGCCGTCATAGTAGCCTTGAGAGGAGGAATTTATTTTAACTAGATTTTGGGGGGATCAGATAGTTTAAAGAAAAATTCTGTTTAAGTGGCATTGGTGTGGAATATTCGAAACTGATAGTTCTGTATACATTTTTCACCGTGCACATAAGTTTTGGTGTAAACTTGAGCAAGTTTTTGAAAATAGAAGAGTGGACCGAATTTTGAAAAGTCTAAATTCTCGATCATTCCGGATTTTGAAAGTATTTGATAGGAGTGGATTTTCTTTTGAGAAATTTCTTTTACCACTGCTACTTTTGAAAAAAAGAATTTTGTGGGTATATTCACTGCAAACCCTCACGAGGTACAACTGTCCACTAGGGGGAACTTAGGGGTTTAAGGGCTTGTTGCATATGCTAAATGCAACCGAGAGTACTAGCGAAAGTGGTTTTATTTTCATACTTACTTGTTTTCTTAGATTCAGTCAAAGAACTTCAAACTTTTTATTTGCAACTTTTACTAAGAGTCTAGCAAAATGCTGGTTGGGGGGTGTGTTACGTCCATGAATTTGCACAATTTAGAAATCATTTTAGATTGGATTAGAGACTTAATTAGGTTAAATGCATCATTATTCATTCAATTTCATCATTTCATTCATTTTCACCTAATTATTGGAATTTGTACAATTTTTGCACATTTTATGTATTAATTAAGAATGTTTGCAATTTTTCTCCGAAGAACTCCAGTTGGAGTAGAACTCTGTCTGAACGGGTCCCACTTCAATGTGGGCTCTTCAGTATTTGATGTGTTTAATTAGAATGTGCAGAAAATGAAATTTGTAGGACTCACAGAACCCTGGGATGATTTAGGTCCCATTGCTTGAAGATCCACATACTTATAGTTCATCTTCCTATGGACCCCATCTGAAGATCAGCTAAGGCTTCCAGAAGATCTTATCCCATCCTATTGTACCAAGAAATATTCTTAGAGATAGAGTCCATTGCAAATTAAAATTCAATCCCATTTTTCTCAAAATAGCCTATCTTAAAATGACCATAACTCTCAATCCAGACGTCGGATCAATGCAAATGACCCACCGTTGGAAAGCTCTTTCAGAGTAGATGTCAGTGGAGCCCAAGATTGTACAAATCGGAGCTAAAATGAGAAAGTTATGGGCCTAGGAAGTTTCATGTACATTTTTAGGTGGGATTGTAATTGCATCTACACCATTAAAGTATAACTGTTACACATTTCTCTGTGGAGCCCATAAGAAGATCAGATAAAAGCTTTCACTTCATCTTATCTCTAAAATCTCTCTCATCTAAGGAGATAAACCCAATCAACATGCAGCTGATCTTACCTCTCAATCCACCAAAAAGAGGTCCAGATTCAATGAACCTAAGGAGCTAGAAAACTATAAAAGGAGGCCATGGGAGGCTCTTCCTCATTCCCAGCCAGATCTGGAAGTCCCAGATCTCTCTCTCTCTCTTCTCCACCTCTCCCTTCCATTAATTTCTGTTTTTATTTTAAAGGTATTCTGGAGCCTTGTTCCAAAAACTAGGATCTAGAAGAGAGAACTCTGAGAAACCATTGTATAAGAAGAAGGAAGCAATGAAGTTATTTTTGATGTTCTTTGCAATGGTGGGCTGATTTTCTGATTAGAGCGAAAGATGAAGCTAAGTATTTTAATGTTCTAGCTTATATTTATTATTTTACTCTTTTCTGATTGTCTCTTGTTAATGTGCTTTTAAAATATAATAATAGATCTGTCTTTATGCCAAAGGCAAATCTCTGATTTGTGTTCTTAATGAATAAATTTTGATCATTTATACTTACTTTGATAGATTATGTTTAGATCTATAATTATCTTTGATAGTCTATGCTTAGTTTGATAGGTGATGCTTAGGTTGTTCATTCTTTTATGAGGTGAAGGAGGTCTTGGGTATTGATTTTGTTCAAAAACTTGATGTGAATTTAATCAATCTACTTAAAACTGCAAGTACACAGTTATCTTGTTGAGACAATGGCAAATACATGTTGATCCCACATAGAGCACTTTTGAACTTTTTAATTAAAAATCTGAATTTTTTTTAAAAGGAAAATAATAATAAAAGAGAATGTGATATGCAAATCAGAAATTAAACAAATTAATAAAAATGATAAGAAATAGATCAGAGCAGCCATAATCCACTAAATTATTTAAAAATCCAATTTATGTAATTAATTTACCCTTCTGTCTCAATTGTTACTCAGATTAGAAACAAGTCAATGTTTCTGATCCGGATAATTTGACTATTGCAAAAACCAACTTTAATTAAGAAAAACAAAATCAATACCCAAGACCTCTTTCACTTCATAAAAGAATGAACATCCTAAGCATCACCTATCAAGCTAAGCATAGACTATCAAAGATAACTATAGATCTAAGCATAATCTATCAAAGTAAGCATAAATGATCAAAATTTATTCATTAAGAACACAAATCAGAGGTTTGCCTTTGGGATGAAGATAGATCTATTATTATATTTTAAAAGCACATTAACAAGAGACAATCAGAAAAGAGTAAAATAATAAATATAAACTAGAACATTAAAATACTTAGCTTCATCTTTCGCTCTAATCAAAAACTCAGCCGACCATTGCAAAAAACATCAAAAATAACTTCATTGATTTCTTCTTCTTATACAATGGTTTCTCAGAGTTCTCTCTTCTAGATCCTAGTTTTTGGAACAAGGCTCCAGAATACCTTTAAAATAAAAACAGAAATTAATGGAAGGGAGAGGTGGAGAAGAGAGATAGAGAGATCTGGGACTTCCAGATCTGGTTGGGAATGAGGAAGAGCCTCCCATGGCCTCCTTTTATAGTTTTCTAGCTCCTTAGGTTCATTGAATCTGGACCTCTTTTTGGTGGATTGAGAGATAAGATCAGCTGCATGTTGATTGGGTTTATCTCCTTAGATGAGAGAGATTTTAGAGATAAGATGAAGTGAAAGCTTTTATCTGATCTTCTTATGGGCTCCACAGAGAAATGTGCAACAGTTATACTTTAATGGTGTAGATGCAATTACAATCCCACCTAAAAATGTACATGAAACTTCCCAGGCCCATAACTTTCTCATTTTAGCCCGATTTGTACAATCTTGGGCTCCACTGACATCTACTCTGAAAGAGCTTTCCAACGGTGGGTCATTTGCATTGATCCGACGTCTGGATTGAGAGTTATGGTCATTTTACGATAGGCTATTTTGAGATAAACGGGATTGAATTTTAATTTGCAATGGACTCTATCTCTAAGAATATTTCTTAGTACAATAGGATGAGATAAGATCTTCTGGAAGCCTTAGCTGATCTTCAGATGGGATCCACGGGTAGATGAACTCTAAGTGTGCGGATCTTCAAGCAGTGGGACCCAAATCATCCCAAGGTTCTGTGGGTCCTACAAATTTCATTTTCTGCACATTCTAATTAAACACATCAAATACTGAAGAGCCCATATTGAAGTGGGACCCGTCCGGACAAAGTTCTACTCTAATTTGGGTTCTTCAGAAAAAAAATTGCAAACATTCTTAATTAATGCATAAAATGTGCAAAAATTGTACAAATTCCAATAATTATGTGAAAATGCATGAAATGATGAAATTGAATGAATAATTATGCATTTAACCTAATTAAGTCCCTAATCCAATTTAAAATGATGCCTAAATTGTGCAAATTCATGGACGTAACACCTTCAAGACCATTCATGCGATTTCTCATATTCCATTGGGCAAGTTAAGGGTCACCAATACTCTGCTGTGAAGGCCTTATCAGGTTCAATTCATACTTACCTTTTATTGGAGGTCTCTGAAAAGACTTTCTTACATAATTCACGAGCCACGGGCCGTGAAATATAGCCAAAAGGGTTCCCTGGTTAGTGTGGAAGGTTGGAGAATATAAATGAATATAAAAGTTTTCAGTGTACAGACTTAGTCTCCTGAAGTAGAGTACTTCAGGGCCGATTGGTCGGTTAGGAAGTCCGATCGGTCGAATTTTGGTTCTAGCTGTGTCCGATCGGTCGGCTCTGAAGCCCGATCGATCGAACAGTCTGCCCTATTTCAAAACGGCTAACTAGGAATGTCCGATCGGTCGGCTCTGAAGCCCGCTCGGTCGGACAGTCCATTCTGTTATAGAACGACTAGGAGTAAAAATAAAGGCTTTGCACCTCAAATACACAAAAGATCAAGATCATACAATCACATAAGGGCTGTACATCGAAATACACTTGAGAGTAAAGAGAAAACTTATAGCAATCACGGTGTACTAACATGTGTTCATCCAAATCATGCTTATACTTGCTTCAAAAGAGTTCTAATACGCAAACGGTTGTTCTTGTGCTCAAATTCGAGGTCCAAACACGATTCAAATCTACCATGCATGAGAGAAAACGAGAGAGATAGTGAGCACATGCCATGGTTGATGAGAAGAATGAGGGGAAGAAGAAGAAAACCAAAAACCCATGCTTTCCTTAAATTCACAACAAAAGATGAACCGAGAGTGTAAGTGCATCAAATCCCCCTTTGGCTTGGCTTGATTGAGAAGAGAACCAAGAAGGAAGAAACGAAGAGAAGAAGGAGGAAAGAACCCAACGTGAATAGAGAGGAGAGTGAGAGGAAGGTCGGTGGGTCGATATATATAGATAAGATAAGAATGAAGCAAAATTAGAGAAAAGTCCAATAGGTTATACAATTTACAGTTCAAGTCGAATAAAGGTCCAACGGAAGCAAACAAAGTCATTCACATATGAGTCAGTTACGAAAGTTAACGAGCTTAACGAAAGACACGTGTTGACACCAAGATGATACATGAAGGACAATGTCTTACAAAATCTAAAATTACGAAAAAGGGCTCATGTCCACCTAATCCAAGTTAAACTAAACCCAGCTACCTATCCATGACCCGGGATAAAACAAAAACAAAGCCAACAAACAATTAACAACTAATTCATCATTAATTAGTCACTAAACCTGATTAAGTTGGGTTGGAGTGTTACAAAGCCCTTAAAGTGACGGTTTCTTTTTTTGTCATAAAGCCTGAGGATAGGGCAGGACCCTATTTTGAAAAGCCCGCAAACTTGTGTAACACTCCGACCCAGCTTGACCTCGTTTAGCAGTTAGTTAATCTTGTTTCGTTGCTAATCGTGTTTTGTTTGTGTTTTATTTTCGTTACGGGTCATGGATAGGTAGTTGGGTTGAGTTTGACCTGGATTAAGTAGACCAAGCCCTTTTTCGTAATTTTAGCTTTTTTAGACATGGTCATTTTTGCATCATCTTGATGTCAACACGTGTCTTTCGTTGAGCTCGTTCACTTTCGTAACTATGTCATTTGCAACCAAGGTCGTGTGATTCGATTGGACCTTGATTTGACTCAAACTAGAAATAGAATTCTAACTTGGCCCTTATTGTAATTTGAACAACCCATTACTTATATAAGCTCAACCATCGACCAAAACACATGTTCTCTCTCTCAGTTTCTTCACTGTGCACGTGGAGCTCAACTCTCTCTCTTCTCTCTTGAATTCTCTTCTCTAATTTCTCTCCTCCATCGATCAAGAGGAAGGTGGGTCTTTGCATGTGAGGTGAGTGGATTTCTTCCATTCTTCTCATCTCCTTTCTCTATCTCTTTTCCTTCTTGATTCTCATTTGCATGTTGTGTCTGTGTTGTGGATTTCATTCCAATCCTCATGCATGCATGTGGTTTGATGTGTGTTAGGTTGTGTTTGGATCCAAGAACTTCAGTTGGGCAATTGAATTCCAATTAAGGCAAGTATAACCATATCTTTGAGAACCCATGTTGGTATGCTTTTGATTTGGTTAGTTTTATATGAATTAATGTGGAAATATGTGTTTACAGCCCATTTGATACTCATTGCTTCAGTACTTGTGTATTCCCATTGGAGAATTGAATTTCTGATGCTTCCCAGACATTCTGTATATGTTTCAGGAAATTTGAATTCGTGCAGGTACGGCTAAGCCGTATAGCACCTACGGCTCACAATCCAGAGAGGAGAAAAACCCAGTTTTCCTCTACGGCTAGGGCACGGCTAAGCCGTGGATTGCCCTACGGCTAAGCCGAAGCTCAGCCGTGGCCCAGCCGTAGAACACTACAGGGTGCATTTTCTGGAATAACTGAGAGTCAGCAACTGACAGACCTTCTACGGCCTAGACACGGCTAAGCCGTAGCACACACACGGCTAAGCCGTATTCACACTAGACTAATGAAAGAAAAACAAGGATAGGTGTAATGGAAAGGACCGATATGGCCTTCATGATAGAATGTAGAGCACCAGACCTGCCCAATGGAATATGATGCAACTCGTGAATGATCTCGAGGGCTGCGAATCATTCATGTTCGTTATCCGGATGTTAAGCACCTCCCCATGGGTGTTGGTTTAAGGGACTTCGTGCACCGCCCGATTCAATGCAACACTAGACAACGATGCATCGAATAACTTAAAACTACATCATCATGCACGGTTAGAAACATCGGATAATTAGATTAGAATTGGTTTGTAAATAAAGATGATTCGATTTCGCATGATTTGTTGCATAACATATTGCATTCGATCATTGATCTCAACTCTCCGACACGTTTACTTGTGTTCAGTTCTATTTACATTGTGGTTCTTTACCTTGAGTATGCATGTATGATATGTTCACTCACAGATATGCTAGTATGATATGCTATCCCGATCTACTCAGGGTTTTTATGATTGACTCTATATGATCAGGCACTACTTAGCCTCAGCCTTAGGATCCCGACGGGGTGAATTTGGTATAGTTTATATGGCCTGCTGCAGTATGGATTTGTCTTGGGGAACCGGACCCCAGGAAACCGAGACCCATTGTACCCTGGCCCGGACAATGGTGTTCTTTGCATGTTATAAGATCCCTCTTTTGGGAGCATATGGTAATGTAGTTGCCACTAGTTATGTACACCGCATGTATTCATTGATTCACTCAGCATATTTCTTTTTTGCATGACAGCCTAGTATACAAAAATGCCTTCTTTAATCACATGATGTTCTTTATTCTATTAGACACAACGTGTGTTAACTTGCTATGGTTTATACTTTGCTGAATCTTCGTATTCACAGATGTTTTTGGTGTTGCAGGCCCAGATCCCCCTGCCGAACCCTCGCAGGTCGGCCAGGCTCCAGATGAGACCCCCGGGGCCCCATCAGGCCTAGAGGAGTGGATGTGATCACTCCACGGGAGAGCGTTCTTGGCATGCATCAGTGGAGTCTTGTTTTGTGGATTTGCAGACTTGTATTTGGCATGACATGTCATTATTGTAGATACTATTTTGTTCTTTTTGTAAGACTTTCATATGTAATTATGTCAGTTCGTCCTTTGTATCCTCTTCTTGCACTGTTAGTTTAATGTTTCTGATATTTACAGCTTCCGCGTACTTGCTTGGCACGTGTGAGTGTTCCCTTGTGCGTGTGCATTTAGACTCGGTCTACGTGTGCATGCACGGGAGTACGTGTCTCATTAGGTTTGGCTTTTTGCTAACCCCCGAACCCTGGGCTCGGGTTGTGACATACGTATTGTATGGTATCAGAGCATTCCTTGCTCATTCCTTGTTCTAGATGATAAGCATGTAGGCATGTAGGATCGTTGTGAGGATACGATTAATTCTTTGTGCTCTTTCTAGATTTTGGGGCTTGTTGGGCGCTATTGTTTTTGTGTTTGTGTCTGACTTTTCCCTTTTTCAGGATGGCATCAGGTTCCGGTTCTCAGCAGAACGCCGGAAATAACGAAAGCGGATCCGCACCATCACCGCAGACACAGAACACAGATGAACGCATCCTTATGCTATTTTAGTCTCTACAAGCACAATCGCAATCCATGCAGAACTTATAAGCCCAAGTGACAACCATGTTAGACAGACAAAGCCAAGTCCCAGCTCAGTCACATATAGACCAGCAGGTGATCTTGCAGCCTCGAGAGAGTGACCCGAATGCCCTCTACGGCAAGTTTCGCAAGCGAAGAGCAATTGAGTTTTTCGGGACAGAAGAGCCATTGAAGGCAGAACAGTGGTTGGAGCAAACTGAGGATGTTTTTGAGACCGTCGTATGCACGAACCGACAGAAGGTCGGGCTAGCAACTTCTATGTTTAGAGATGTCGCAAAAACTTGGTGGAAAAGTGTGAAAGACTCATACAGAGATATTCCTAGTGCAACGGTTTGGGAAATGTTCAAGCAGCAGTTCAGGAGGAAGTTCATCCCGGCTCATGTGTTTCGAGCCAAGGAGGTTGAGTTCCTAGCTCTCCGTCAGCAGCAGATGACAGTGGCAGAATACGTGAACAAGTTTATGCAGTTGTCGCATTTTGCTCCGGACATGATCAGTACTGAAGAAAGGAAGGTGAACCGGTTTGTTGAAGGTTTGCATCCCCGGTACATGCACCACGTGACAGCGTTTCAGCGTCCGGCTACGTTTGACGATGCAGTGGACAGGGCCTATTCTGCCGAGGCCGTCCACCAAGCTGCGAGAGCCGTTGAGCCCAAGCGACAGCCGACCTTCAGTGCACGAGGACAAGTACAGAAGAAGACCAAAGGCCAGCAGAGCACTTCCAGTTCCACCGGAGTGACGTGTGGATATTGTGGCAAGAGCCACACGACTGAAGCTTGTTGGAGGAAGGCAGGTGCTTGTTTTATCTGTGGTTCGAGGGAGCATATGATCGCCAATTGTCCCCGACATAGAGCCTCCGGTGCAGCTCCATCTGGTCCTACCTCCGGTGTAGTTCCTAGCAGACCCAGTGCACCTACAGCTCCGAGCAAGCCACAGTCAGCTCGTCCAGGCTCGAGACAGCCTCGCCAGACAGCCCGTGCTTACGCTGCTACCCATGAGAGTGCCGAGGATCCTCAGGTGGTTGAAGGTACTGTTTTGATTTCGCACGTCGAGGCATTAGCATTGTTCGATTCGGGGTCTACACGGTCTTATGTAGCACCTCGTTTCGCCGAGCGGTTGCATCAGCCGTCTAAGCCGTTGCCATATGTGCTGGTTGTATCCACCCCAGTTGGCAAGCGAGTGGAGTGTAGTGTGTACTACCCCCATTGCGACGTGTAGATTGCAGGTCATCAGTTACTTGTTGATTTGATCCTGTTGTCGATGCTGGACTTCGACGTGATCCTTGGTATGGATTAGCTCGCTCGATATCGTGCCTGTGTTAACTGTTACAACAGGACGATCTTCTTCGATTTAGGCAAGGGCTTCCGTTTCGAGGGCAGTCAGCAGAGATGCCCCAGGTGTGTGATTTCAGCGTGTAGGGCAGATCGCTTGATCCGCCGAGGGTGTGAAGGCTTCATTGCCTTTATCTCAGCGAAGAAGGAGACGAAGCAGCTAGGTGAGATTCAGGTGGTCTGTGACTTCCCCGATGTCTTTCCAGACGATGTGCCAGACTTGCCCCCGGTTCGAGATGTGGAGTTCGCCATTGAGCTTGTTCCCGGCACGGCACCGATCAGCAAGGCTCCGTATCGATGGCACCAGCTGAGTTAGCTGAGTTGAAGAAGCAATTGCAGGAGCTTTTGGACAAGGGTTTCATTCGCCCGAGCGTTTCACCTTGGGGAGCACCAGTCTTGTTTGTCAAGAAGAAGGATGGTACTTTTCGGATGTGCATAGACTACAGACAGCTGAACAAAGTGACTATCAAGAACAAGTACCCCCTACCCAGGATCGATGAGTTGTTTGACCAACTTCAGGGTGCAGCATATTTCTCGAAGATTGATTTGAGGTCTGGATATCACCAGTTGAGGGTCAAAGAAGATGACATTCCTAAGACTGCCTTCAGGACTCGTTATGGACATTATGAATTCCTCGTGATGCCGTTTGGATTAACCAACGCCCCTGCAGCTTTTATGGCATTGATGAATCAGATCTTTGCTCCTTTCTTGGACCAGTTCGTAGTTGTTTTTATTGATGATATACTGATATACTCTAAGTCAGCAGAGGAGCATAGGGAGCATTTGAGAAAAGCCTTGTCGTTGTTGAGAGAACATCGATTGTTTGCCAAGTTGTCGAAGTGTGATTTTTGGCTTGAGCAGGTGGCATTTTTAGGTCATAGCATTTCACGAGAGGGATTGGTAGTAGGTTGTGCGTGCCAGCAGTTGATGAGTTCAAGGAGAAGCTGATGAACGAAGCGCATTACGCTCGATACGCGATGCACCCAGGCAGCACGAAGATGTTTCGAAATCTCAAAGATCGCTTCTGGTGGAACAACATGAAGAGAGAAGTAGCATGCTTTGTTGCTCGCTGTTTAACATGCCAGAAGGTGAAGGCAGATCATCAGAGACCGCCAGGCTCGTTGCATCCTTTGCATATACCGCAGTGGAAGTGGGAAAACATCACCATGGACTTCGTTTCCGGATTACCGCCGACGAGCAGGAAGAACAACGCCATTTGGGTGATTGTAGATCGATTGACGAAGTCAGCCCATTTCATTCCTTTTCGGAAGGGTATAACGTTTTCAGAGATGGCAAGGAAGTTCGTGGATGAGATCGTCAGGCTCCATGGTACCCCAGTGTCGATTGTCTCCGATCGTGACAGCCGTTTTGTTTCCTCTTTCTGGAGAGCTTTTCAAGAGGCTTTGGGTACGAAGTTGAGTTTCAGCACGGCATACCACCCACAGACGGATGGGCAATCAGAGCGGACGATTCAGACTTTGGAGGATATGTTGCGAGCCAGCGTGTTGAGCTACGAGAAAGAATGGGATCTTCACTTATCGTTGTGCGAGTTTGCCTACAATAACAGCTTCCACGAGAGCATTGGGATGGCACCATATGCAGCATTGTACGGGAAAAAGTGTAGGAGTCCGGTATGTTGGGAAGAAGTTGGAACTCGAAGTTTTCACGGACCGACGATCATTTCCGAGACTACGGAGAAGGTACAGAAAGCCATTGAGAACTTGGAAGTTGCTCGGTCGAGGTAGAAGAGTTATGCAGACACCCGCAGACGACCCTTAGAGTTTCAAGTTGGCGAGTGGGTTTTTCTGAAGGTCTCACCGATGAAGGGTACGATCCGTTTCGGCCAGAAAGGCAAGCTAGCTCCACGTTATGTCGGACCGTTCGAGATCAAGAGTCGGATTGGTGATTTGGCCTATCGATTAGAGCTTCCCGAGATGTTTTCAGGAGTGCATAACGTTTTCCACGTTTCGATGCTACGGAAATATGTCCATGATCCCTCCCATGTCATTCGTTACGACGAAGTTCAGATTCAGCCGAGTGCTGCATACGTTGAGCGACCGCTCCGTATCGTGGGAACCCGAGAGCAGATACTCCGCACCAGGACAATCCGATGGGTCAAAGTGCTTTGGGAGCATCACAGTCCCGATGAGGCTACTTGGGAGTTAGAAGAGCAGATGGCACGACAGTACCCCGATTTGTTTTCCCAGGTATGAGTGAGTCAGTGTGCATTCCGAGGACGGAATGATTCTCAAGTAGGGGAGGATGTAACACTCCGACCCAGCTTGACCTCGTTTAGCAGTTAGTTAATCTTGTTTCGTTGCTAATCGTGTTTTGTTTGTGTTTTATTTTCGTTACGGGTCATGGATAGGTAGTTGGGTTGAGTTTGACCTGGATTAAGTAGACCAAGCCCTTTTTCGTAATTTTAGCTTTTTTTAGACATGGTCATTTTTGCATCATCTTGATGTCAACACGTGTCTTTCGTTGAGCTCGTTCACTTTCGTAACTATGTCATTTGCAACCAAGGTCGTGTGATTCGATTGGACCTTGATTTGACTCAAACTAGAAATAGAATTCTAACTTGGCCCTTATTGTAATTTGAACAACCCATTACTTATATAAGCTCAACCATCGACCAAAACACATGTTCTCTCTCTCAGTTTCTTCACTGTGCACGTGGAGCTCAACTCTCTCTCTTCTCTCTTGAATTCTCTTCTCTAATTTCTCTCCTCCATCGATCAAGAGGAAGGTGGGTCTTTGCATGTGAGGTGAGTGGATTTCTTCCATTCTTCTCATCTCCTTTCTCTATCTCTTTTCCTTCTTGATTCTCATTTGCATGTTGTGTCTGTGTTGTGGATTTCATTCCAATCCTCATGCATGCATGTGGTTTGATGTGTGTTAGGTTGTGTTTGGATCCAAGAACTTCAGTTGGGCAATTGAATTCCAATTAAGGCAAGTATAACCATATCTTTGAGAACCCATGTTGGTATGCTTTTGATTTGGTTAGTTTTATATGAATTAATGTGGAAATATGTGTTTACAGCCCATTTGATACTCATTGCTTCAGTACTTGTGTATTCCCATTGGAGAATTGAATTTCTGATGCTTCCCAGACATTCTGTATATGTTTCAGGAAATTTGAATTCGTGCAGGTACGGCTAAGCCGTATAGCACCTACGGCTCACAATCCAGAGAGGAGAAAAACCCAGTTTTCCTCTACGGCTAGGGCACGGCTAAGCCGTGGATTGCCCTACGGCTAAGCCGAAGCTCAGCCGTGGCCCAGCCGTAGAACACTACAGGGTGCATTTTCTGGAATAACTGAGAGTCAGCAACTGACAGACCTTCTACGGCCTAGACACGGCTAAGCCGTAGCACACACACGGCTAAGCCGTATTCACACTAGACTAATGAAAGAAAAACAAGGATAGGTGTAATGGAAAGGACCGATATGGCCTTCATGATAGAATGTAGAGCACCAGACCTGCCCAATGGAATATGATGCAACTCGTGAATGATCTCGAGGGCTGCGAATCATTCATGTTCGTTATCCGGATGTTAAGCACCTCCCCATGGGTGTTGGTTTAAGGGACTTCGTGCACCGCCCGATTCAATGCAACACTAGACAACGATGCATCGAATAACTTAAAACTACATCATCATGCACGGTTAGAAACATCGGATAATTAGATTAGAATTGGTTTGTAAATAAAGATGATTCGATTTCGCATGATTTGTTGCATAACATATTGCATTCGATCATTGATCTCAACTCTCCGACACGTTTACTTGTGTTCAGTTCTATTTACATTGTGGTTCTTTACCTTGAGTATGCATGTATGATATGTTCACTCACAGATATGCTAGTATGATATGCTATCCCGATCTACTCAGGGTTTTTATGATTGACTCTATATGATCAGGCACTACTTAGCCTCAGCCTTAGGATCCCGACGGGGTGAATTTGGTATAGTTTATATGGCCTGCTGCAGTATGGATTTGTCTTGGGGAACCGGACCCCAGGAAACCGAGACCCATTGTACCCTGGCCCGGACAATGGTGTTCTTTGCATGTTATAAGATCCCTCTTTTGGGAGCATATGGTAATGTAGTTGCCACTAGTTATGTACACCGCATGTATTCATTGATTCACTCAGCATATTTCTTTTTTGCATGACAGCCTAGTATACAAAAATGCCTTCTTTAATCACATGATGTTCTTTATTCTATTAGACACAACGTGTGTTAACTTGCTATGGTTTATACTTTGCTGAATCTTCGTATTCACAGATGTTTTTGGTGTTGCAGGCCCAGATCCCCCTGCCGAACCCTCGCAGGTCGGCCAGGCTCCAGATGAGACCCCCGGGGCCCCATCAGGCCTAGAGGAGTGGATGTGATCACTCCACGGGAGAGCGTTCTTGGCATGCATCAGTGGAGTCTTGTTTTGTGGATTTGCAGACTTGTATTTGGCATGACATGTCATTATTGTAGATACTATTTTGTTCTTTTTGTAAGACTTTCATATGTAATTATGTCAGTTCGTCCTTTGTATCCTCTTCTTGCACTGTTAGTTTAATGTTTCTGATATTTACAGCTTCCGCGTACTTGCTTGGCACGTGTGAGTGTTCCCTTGTGCGTGTGCATTTAGACTCGGTCTACGTGTGCATGCACGGGAGTACGTGTCTCATTAGGTTTGGCTTTTTGCTAACCCCCGAACCCTGGGCTCGGGTTGTGACATACGTATTGTATGGTATCAGAGCATTCCTTGCTCATTCCTTGTTCTAGATGATAAGCATGTAGGCATGTAGGATCGTTGTGAGGATACGATTAATTCTTTGTGCTCTTTCTAGATTTTGGGGCTTGTTGGGCGCTATTGTTTTTGTGTTTGTGTCTGACTTTTCCCTTTTTCAGGATGGCATCAGGTTCCGGTTCTCAGCAGAACGCCGGAAATAACGAAAGCGGATCCGCACCATCACCGCAGACACAGAACACAGATGAACGCATCCTTATGCTATTTTAGTCTCTACAAGCACAATCGCAATCCATGCAGAACTTATAAGCCCAAGTGACAACCATGTTAGACAGACAAAGCCAAGTCCCAGCTCAGTCACATATAGACCAGCAGGTGATCTTGCAGCCTCGAGAGAGTGACCCGAATGCCCTCTACGGCAAGTTTCGCAAGCGAAGAGCAATTGAGTTTTTCGGGACAGAAGAGCCATTGAAGGCAGAACAGTGGTTGGAGCAAACTGAGGATGTTTTTGAGACCGTCGTATGCACGAACCGACAGAAGGTCGGGCTAGCAACTTCTATGTTTAGAGATGTCGCAAAAACTTGGTGGAAAAGTGTGAAAGACTCATACAGAGATATTCCTAGTGCAACGGTTTGGGAAATGTTCAAGCAGCAGTTCAGGAGGAAGTTCATCCCGGCTCATGTGTTTCGAGCCAAGGAGGTTGAGTTCCTAGCTCTCCGTCAGCAGCAGATGACAGTGGCAGAATACGTGAACAAGTTTATGCAGTTGTCGCATTTTGCTCCGGACATGATCAGTACTGAAGAAAGGAAGGTGAACCGGTTTGTTGAAGGTTTGCATCCCCGGTACATGCACCACGTGACAGCGTTTCAGCGTCCGGCTACGTTTGACGATGCAGTGGACAGGGCCTATTCTGCCGAGGCCGTCCACCAAGCTGCGAGAGCCGTTGAGCCCAAGCGACAGCCGACCTTCAGTGCACGAGGACAAGTACAGAAGAAGACCAAAGGCCAGCAGAGCACTTCCAGTTCCACCGGAGTGACGTGTGGATATTGTGGCAAGAGCCACACGACTGAAGCTTGTTGGAGGAAGGCAGGTGCTTGTTTTATCTGTGGTTCGAGGGAGCATATGATCGCCAATTGTCCCCGACATAGAGCCTCCGGTGCAGCTCCATCTGGTCCTACCTCCGGTGTAGTTCCTAGCAGACCCAGTGCACCTACAGCTCCGAGCAAGCCACAGTCAGCTCGTCCAGGCTCGAGACAGCCTCGCCAGACAGCCCGTGCTTACGCTGCTACCCATGAGAGTGCCGAGGATCCTCAGGTGGTTGAAGGTACTGTTTTGATTTCGCACGTCGAGGCATTAGCATTGTTCGATTCGGGGTCTACACGGTCTTATGTAGCACCTCGTTTCGCCGAGCGGTTGCATCAGCCGTCTAAGCCGTTGCCATATGTGCTGGTTGTATCCACCCCAGTTGGCAAGCGAGTGGAGTGTAGTGTGTACTACCCCCATTGCGACGTGTAGATTGCAGGTCATCAGTTACTTGTTGATTTGATCCTGTTGTCGATGCTGGACTTCGACGTGATCCTTGGTATGGATTAGCTCGCTCGATATCGTGCCTGTGTTAACTGTTACAACAGGACGATCTTCTTCGATTTAGGCAAGGGCTTCCGTTTCGAGGGCAGTCAGCAGAGATGCCCCAGGTGTGTGATTTCAGCGTGTAGGGCAGATCGCTTGATCCGCCGAGGGTGTGAAGGCTTCATTGCCTTTATCTCAGCGAAGAAGGAGACGAAGCAGCTAGGTGAGATTCAGGTGGTCTGTGACTTCCCCGATGTCTTTCCAGACGATGTGCCAGACTTGCCCCCGGTTCGAGATGTGGAGTTCGCCATTGAGCTTGTTCCCGGCACGGCACCGATCAGCAAGGCTCCGTATCGATGGCACCAGCTGAGTTAGCTGAGTTGAAGAAGCAATTGCAGGAGCTTTTGGACAAGGGTTTCATTCGCCCGAGCGTTTCACCTTGGGGAGCACCAGTCTTGTTTGTCAAGAAGAAGGATGGTACTTTTCGGATGTGCATAGACTACAGACAGCTGAACAAAGTGACTATCAAGAACAAGTACCCCCTACCCAGGATCGATGAGTTGTTTGACCAACTTCAGGGTGCAGCATATTTCTCGAAGATTGATTTGAGGTCTGGATATCACCAGTTGAGGGTCAAAGAAGATGACATTCCTAAGACTGCCTTCAGGACTCGTTATGGACATTATGAATTCCTCGTGATGCCGTTTGGATTAACCAACGCCCCTGCAGCTTTTATGGCATTGATGAATCAGATCTTTGCTCCTTTCTTGGACCAGTTCGTAGTTGTTTTTATTGATGATATACTGATATACTCTAAGTCAGCAGAGGAGCATAGGGAGCATTTGAGAAAAGCCTTGTCGTTGTTGAGAGAACATCAATTGTTTGCCAAGTTGTCGAAGTGTGATTTTTGGCTTGAGCAGGTGGCATTTTTAGGTCATAGCATTTCACGAGAGGGATTGGTAGTAGGTTGTGCGTGCCAGCAGTTGATGAGTTCAAGGAGAAGCTGATGAACGAAGCGCATTACGCTCGATACGCGATGCACCCAGGCAGCACGAAGATGTTTCGAAATCTCAAAGATCGCTTCTGGTGGAACAACATGAAGAGAGAAGTAGCATGCTTTGTTGCTCGCTGTTTAACATGCCAGAAGGTGAAGGCAGATCATCAGAGACCGCCAGGCTCGTTGCATCCTTTGCATATACCGCAGTGGAAGTGGGAAAACATCACCATGGACTTCGTTTCCGGATTACCGCCGACGAGCAGGAAGAACAACGCCATTTGGGTGATTGTAGATCGATTGACGAAGTCAGCCCATTTCATTCCTTTTCGGAAGGGTATAACGTTTTCAGAGATGGCAAGGAAGTTCGTGGATGAGATCGTCAGGCTCCATGGTACCCCAGTGTCGATTGTCTCCGATCGTGACAGCCGTTTTGTTTCCTCTTTCTGGAGAGCTTTTCAAGAGGCTTTGGGTACGAAGTTGAGTTTCAGCACGGCATACCACCCACAGACGGATGGGCAATCAGAGCGGACGATTCAGACTTTGGAGGATATGTTGCGAGCCAGCGTGTTGAGCTACGAGAAAGAATGGGATCTTCACTTATCGTTGTGCGAGTTTGCCTACAATAACAGCTTCCACGAGAGCATTGGGATGGCACCATATGCAGCATTGTACGGGAAAAAGTGTAGGAGTCCGGTATGTTGGGAAGAAGTTGGAACTCGAAGTTTTCACGGACCGACGATCATTTCCGAGACTACGGAGAAGGTACAGAAAGCCATTGAGAACTTGGAAGTTGCTCGGTCGAGGTAGAAGAGTTATGCAGACACCCGCAGACGACCCTTAGAGTTTCAAGTTGGCGAGTGGGTTTTTCTGAAGGTCTCACCGATGAAGGGTACGATCCGTTTCGGCCAGAAAGGCAAGCTAGCTCCACGTTATGTCGGACCGTTCGAGATCAAGAGTCGGATTGGTGATTTGGCCTATCGATTAGAGCTTCCCGAGATGTTTTCAGGAGTGCATAACGTTTTCCACGTTTCGATGCTACGGAAATATGTCCATGATCCCTCCCATGTCATTCGTTACGACGAAGTTCAGATTCAGCCGAGTGCTGCATACGTTGAGCGACCGCTCCGTATCGTGGGAACCCGAGAGCAGATACTCCGCACCAGGACAATCCGATGGGTCAAAGTGCTTTGGGAGCATCACAGTCCCGATGAGGCTACTTGGGAGTTAGAAGAGCAGATGGCACGACAGTACCCCGATTTGTTTTCCCAGGTATGAGTGAGTCAGTGTGCATTCCGAGGACGGAATGATTCTCAAGTAGGGGAGGATGTAACACTCCGACCCAGCTTGACCTTGTTTAGCAGTTAGTTAATCTTGTTTCGTTGCTAATCGTGTTTTGTTTGTGTTTTATTTTCGTTACGGGTCATGGATAGGTAGTTGGGTTGAGTTTGACCTGGATTAAGTAGACCAAGCCCTTTTTCGTAATTTTAGCTTTTTTTAGACATGGTCATTTTTGCATCATCTTGATGTCAACACGTGTCTTTCGTTGAGCTCGTTCACTTTCGTAACTATGTCATTTGCAACCAAGGTCGTGTGATTCGATTGGACCTTGATTTGACTCAAACTAGAAATAGAATTCTAACTTGGCCCTTATTGTAATTTGAACAACCCATTACTTATATAAGCTCAACCATCGACCAAAACACATGTTCTCTCTCTCAGTTTCTTCACTGTGCACGTGGAGCTCAACTCTCTCTCTTCTCTCTTGAATTCTCTTCTCTAATTTCTCTCCTCCATCGATCAAGAGGAAGGTGGGTCTTTGCATGTGAGGTGAGTGGATTTCTTCCATTCTTCTCATCTCCTTTCTCTATCTCTTTTCCTTCTTGATTCTCATTTGCATGTTGTGTCTGTGTTGTGGATTTCATTCCAATCCTCATGCATGCATGTGGTTTGATGTGTGTTAGGTTGTGTTTGGATCCAAGAACTTCAGTTGGGCAATTGAATTCCAATTAAGGCAAGTATAACCATATCTTTGAGAACCCATGTTGGTATGCTTTTGATTTGGTTAGTTTTATATGAATTAATGTGGAAATATGTGTTTACAGCCCATTTGATACTCATTGCTTCAGTACTTGTGTATTCCCATTGGAGAATTGAATTTCTGATGCTTCCCAGACATTCTGTATATGTTTCAGGAAATTTGAATTCGTGCAGGTACGGCTAAGCCGTATAGCACCTACGGCTCACAATCCAGAGAGGAGAAAAACCCAGTTTTCCTCTACGGCTAGGGCACGGCTAAGCCGTGGATTGCCCTACGGCTAAGCCGAAGCTCAGCCGTGGCCCAGCCGTAGAACACTACAGGGTGCATTTTCTGGAATAACTGAGAGTCAGCAACTGACAGACCTTCTACGGCCTAGACACGGCTAAGCCGTAGCACACACACGGCTAAGCCGTATTCACACTAGACTAATGAAAGAAAAACAAGGATAGGTGTAATGGAAAGGACCGATATGGCCTTCATGATAGAATGTAGAGCACCAGACCTGCCCAATGGAATATGATGCAACTCGTGAATGATCTCGAGGGCTGCGAATCATTCATGTTCGTTATCCGGATGTTAAGCACCTCCCCATGGGTGTTGGTTTAAGGGACTTCGTGCACCGCCCGATTCAATGCAACACTAGACAACGATGCATCGAATAACTTAAAACTACATCATCATGCACGGTTAGAAACATCGGATAATTAGATTAGAATTGGTTTGTAAATAAAGATGATTCGATTTCGCATGATTTGTTGCATAACATATTGCATTCGATCATTGATCTCAACTCTCCGACACGTTTACTTGTGTTCAGTTCTATTTACATTGTGGTTCTTTACCTTGAGTATGCATGTATGATATGTTCACTCACAGATATGCTAGTATGATATGCTATCCCGATCTACTCAGGGTTTTTATGATTGACTCTATATGATCAGGCACTACTTAGCCTCAGCCTTAGGATCCCGACGGGGTGAATTTGGTATAGTTTATATGGCCTGCTGCAGTATGGATTTGTCTTGGGGAACCGGACCCCAGGAAACCGAGACCCATTGTACCCTGGCCCGGACAATGGTGTTCTTTGCATGTTATAAGATCCCTCTTTTGGGAGCATATGGTAATGTAGTTGCCACTAGTTATGTACACCGCATGTATTCATTGATTCACTCAGCATATTTCTTTTTTGCATGACAGCCTAGTATACAAAAATGCCTTCTTTAATCACATGATGTTCTTTATTCTATTAGACACAACGTGTGTTAACTTGCTATGGTTTATACTTTGCTGAATCTTCGTATTCACAGATGTTTTTGGTGTTGCAGGCCCAGATCCCCCTGCCGAACCCTCGCAGGTCGGCCAGGCTCCAGATGAGACCCCCGGGGCCCCATCAGGCCTAGAGGAGTGGATGTGATCACTCCACGGGAGAGCGTTCTTGGCATGCATCAGTGGAGTCTTGTTTTGTGGATTTGCAGACTTGTATTTGGCATGACATGTCATTATTGTAGATACTATTTTGTTCTTTTTGTAAGACTTTCATATGTAATTATGTCAGTTCGTCCTTTGTATCCTCTTCTTGCACTGTTAGTTTAATGTTTCTGATATTTACAGCTTCCGCGTACTTGCTTGGCACGTGTGAGTGTTCCCTTGTGCGTGTGCATTTAGACTCGGTCTACGTGTGCATGCACGGGAGTACGTGTCTCATTAGGTTTGGCTTTTTGCTAACCCCCGAACCCTGGGCTCGGGTTGTGACATACGTATTGTATGGTATCAGAGCATTCCTTGCTCATTCCTTGTTCTAGATGATAAGCATGTAGGCATGTAGGATCGTTGTGAGGATACGATTAATTCTTTGTGCTCTTTCTAGATTTTGGGGCTTGTTGGGCGCTATTGTTTTTGTGTTTGTGTCTGACTTTTCCCTTTTTCAGGATGGCATCAGGTTCCGGTTCTCAGCAGAACGCCGGAAATAACGAAAGCGGATCCGCACCATCACCGCAGACACAGAACACAGATGAACGCATCCTTATGCTATTTTAGTCTCTACAAGCACAATCGCAATCCATGCAGAACTTATAAGCCCAAGTGACAACCATGTTAGACAGACAAAGCCAAGTCCCAGCTCAGTCACATATAGACCAGCAGGTGATCTTGCAGCCTCGAGAGAGTGACCCGAATGCCCTCTACGGCAAGTTTCGCAAGCGAAGAGCAATTGAGTTTTTCGGGACAGAAGAGCCATTGAAGGCAGAACAGTGGTTGGAGCAAACTGAGGATGTTTTTGAGACCGTCGTATGCACGAACCGACAGAAGGTCGGGCTAGCAACTTCTATGTTTAGAGATGTCGCAAAAACTTGGTGGAAAAGTGTGAAAGACTCATACAGAGATATTCCTAGTGCAACGGTTTGGGAAATGTTCAAGCAGCAGTTCAGGAGGAAGTTCATCCCGGCTCATGTGTTTCGAGCCAAGGAGGTTGAGTTCCTAGCTCTCCGTCAGCAGCAGATGACAGTGGCAGAATACGTGAACAAGTTTATGCAGTTGTCGCATTTTGCTCCGGACATGATCAGTACTGAAGAAAGGAAGGTGAACCGGTTTGTTGAAGGTTTGCATCCCCGGTACATGCACCACGTGACAGCGTTTCAGCGTCCGGCTACGTTTGACGATGCAGTGGACAGGGCCTATTCTGCCGAGGCCGTCCACCAAGCTGCGAGAGCCGTTGAGCCCAAGCGACAGCCGACCTTCAGTGCACGAGGACAAGTACAGAAGAAGACCAAAGGCCAGCAGAGCACTTCCAGTTCCACCGGAGTGACGTGTGGATATTGTGGCAAGAGCCACACGACTGAAGCTTGTTGGAGGAAGGCAGGTGCTTGTTTTATCTGTGGTTCGAGGGAGCATATGATCGCCAATTGTCCCCGACATAGAGCCTCCGGTGCAGCTCCATCTGGTCCTACCTCCGGTGTAGTTCCTAGCAGACCCAGTGCACCTACAGCTCCGAGCAAGCCACAGTCAGCTCGTCCAGGCTCGAGACAGCCTCGCCAGACAGCCCGTGCTTACGCTGCTACCCATGAGAGTGCCGAGGATCCTCAGGTGGTTGAAGGTACTGTTTTGATTTCGCACGTCGAGGCATTAGCATTGTTCGATTCGGGGTCTACACGGTCTTATGTAGCACCTCGTTTCGCCGAGCGGTTGCATCAGCCGTCTAAGCCGTTGCCATATGTGCTGGTTGTATCCACCCCAGTTGGCAAGCGAGTGGAGTGTAGTGTGTACTACCCCCATTGCGACGTGTAGATTGCAGGTCATCAGTTACTTGTTGATTTGATCCTGTTGTCGATGCTGGACTTCGACGTGATCCTTGGTATGGATTAGCTCGCTCGATATCGTGCCTGTGTTAACTGTTACAACAGGACGATCTTCTTCGATTTAGGCAAGGGCTTCCGTTTCGAGGGCAGTCAGCAGAGATGCCCCAGGTGTGTGATTTCAGCGTGTAGGGCAGATCGCTTGATCCGCCGAGGGTGTGAAGGCTTCATTGCCTTTATCTCAGCGAAGAAGGAGACGAAGCAGCTAGGTGAGATTCAGGTGGTCTGTGACTTCCCCGATGTCTTTCCAGACGATGTGCCAGACTTGCCCCCGGTTCGAGATGTGGAGTTCGCCATTGAGCTTGTTCCCGGCACGGCACCGATCAGCAAGGCTCCGTATCGATGGCACCAGCTGAGTTAGCTGAGTTGAAGAAGCAATTGCAGGAGCTTTTGGACAAGGGTTTCATTCGCCCGAGCGTTTCACCTTGGGGAGCACCAGTCTTGTTTGTCAAGAAGAAGGATGGTACTTTTCGGATGTGCATAGACTACAGACAGCTGAACAAAGTGACTATCAAGAACAAGTACCCCCTACCCAGGATCGATGAGTTGTTTGACCAACTTCAGGGTGCAGCATATTTCTCGAAGATTGATTTGAGGTCTGGATATCACCAGTTGAGGGTCAAAGAAGATGACATTCCTAAGACTGCCTTCAGGACTCGTTATGGACATTATGAATTCCTCGTGATGCCGTTTGGATTAACCAACGCCCCTGCAGCTTTTATGGCATTGATGAATCAGATCTTTGCTCCTTTCTTGGACCAGTTCGTAGTTGTTTTTATTGATGATATACTGATATACTCTAAGTCAGCAGAGGAGCATAGGGAGCATTTGAGAAAAGCCTTGTCGTTGTTGAGAGAACATCAATTGTTTGCCAAGTTGTCGAAGTGTGATTTTTGGCTTGAGCAGGTGGCATTTTTAGGTCATAGCATTTCACGAGAGGGATTGGTAGTAGGTTGTGCGTGCCAGCAGTTGATGAGTTCAAGGAGAAGCTGATGAACGAAGCGCATTACGCTCGATACGCGATGCACCCAGGCAGCACGAAGATGTTTCGAAATCTCAAAGATCGCTTCTGGTGGAACAACATGAAGAGAGAAGTAGCATGCTTTGTTGCTCGCTGTTTAACATGCCAGAAGGTGAAGGCAGATCATCAGAGACCGCCAGGCTCGTTGCATCCTTTGCATATACCGCAGTGGAAGTGGGAAAACATCACCATGGACTTCGTTTCCGGATTACCGCCGACGAGCAGGAAGAACAACGCCATTTGGGTGATTGTAGATCGATTGACGAAGTCAGCCCATTTCATTCCTTTTCGGAAGGGTATAACGTTTTCAGAGATGGCAAGGAAGTTCGTGGATGAGATCGTCAGGCTCCATGGTACCCCAGTGTCGATTGTCTCCGATCGTGACAGCCGTTTTGTTTCCTCTTTCTGGAGAGCTTTTCAAGAGGCTTTGGGTACGAAGTTGAGTTTCAGCACGGCATACCACCCACAGACGGATGGGCAATCAGAGCGGACGATTCAGACTTTGGAGGATATGTTGCGAGCCAGCGTGTTGAGCTACGAGAAAGAATGGGATCTTCACTTATCGTTGTGCGAGTTTGCCTACAATAACAGCTTCCACGAGAGCATTGGGATGGCACCATATGCAGCATTGTACGGGAAAAAGTGTAGGAGTCCGGTATGTTGGGAAGAAGTTGGAACTCGAAGTTTTCACGGACCGACGATCATTTCCGAGACTACGGAGAAGGTACAGAAAGCCATTGAGAACTTGGAAGTTGCTCGGTCGAGGTAGAAGAGTTATGCAGACACCCGCAGACGACCCTTAGAGTTTCAAGTTGGCGAGTGGGTTTTTCTGAAGGTCTCACCGATGAAGGGTACGATCCGTTTCGGCCAGAAAGGCAAGCTAGCTCCACGTTATGTCGGACCGTTCGAGATCAAGAGTCGGATTGGTGATTTGGCCTATCGATTAGAGCTTCCCGAGATGTTTTCAGGAGTGCATAACGTTTTCCACGTTTCGATGCTACGGAAATATGTCCATGATCCCTCCCATGTCATTCGTTACGACGAAGTTCAGATTCAGCCGAGTGCTGCATACGTTGAGCGACCGCTCCGTATCGTGGGAACCCGAGAGCAGATACTCCGCACCAGGACAATCCGATGGGTCAAAGTGCTTTGGGAGCATCACAGTCCCGATGAGGCTACTTGGGAGTTAGAAGAGCAGATGGCACGACAGTACCCCGATTTGTTTTCCCAGGTATGAGTGAGTCAGTGTGCATTCCGAGGACGGAATGATTCTCAAGTAGGGGAGGATGTAACACTCCGACCCAGCTTGACCTCGTTTAGCAGTTAGTTAATCTTGTTTCGTTGCTAATCGTGTTTTGTTTGTGTTTTATTTTCGTTACGGGTCATGGATAGGTAGTTGGGTTGAGTTTGACCTGGATTAAGTAGACCAAGCCCTTTTTCGTAATTTTAGCTTTTTTTAGACATGGTCATTTTTGCATCATCTTGATGTCAACACGTGTCTTTCGTTGAGCTCGTTCACTTTCGTAACTATGTCATTTGCAACCAAGGTCGTGTGATTCGATTGGACCTTGATTTGACTCAAACTAGAAATAGAATTCTAACTTGGCCCTTATTGTAATTTGAACAACCCATTACTTATATAAGCTCAACCATCGACCAAAACACATGTTCTCTCTCTCAGTTTCTTCACTGTGCACGTGGAGCTCAACTCTCTCTCTTCTCTCTTGAATTCTCTTCTCTAATTTCTCTCCTCCATCGATCAAGAGGAAGGTGGGTCTTTGCATGTGAGGTGAGTGGATTTCTTCCATTCTTCTCATCTCCTTTCTCTATCTCTTTTCCTTCTTGATTCTCATTTGCATGTTGTGTCTGTGTTGTGGATTTCATTCCAATCCTCATGCATGCATGTGGTTTGATGTGTGTTAGGTTGTGTTTGGATCCAAGAACTTCAGTTGGGCAATTGAATTCCAATTAAGGCAAGTATAACCATATCTTTGAGAACCCATGTTGGTATGCTTTTGATTTGGTTAGTTTTATATGAATTAATGTGGAAATATGTGTTTACAGCCCATTTGATACTCATTGCTTCAGTACTTGTGTATTCCCATTGGAGAATTGAATTTCTGATGCTTCCCAGACATTCTGTATATGTTTCAGGAAATTTGAATTCGTGCAGGTACGGCTAAGCCGTATAGCACCTACGGCTCACAATCCAGAGAGGAGAAAAACCCAGTTTTCCTCTACGGCTAGGGCACGGCTAAGCCGTGGATTGCCCTACGGCTAAGCCGAAGCTCAGCCGTGGCCCAGCCGTAGAACACTACAGGGTGCATTTTCTGGAATAACTGAGAGTCAGCAACTGACAGACCTTCTACGGCCTAGACACGGCTAAGCCGTAGCACACACACGGCTAAGCCGTATTCACACTAGACTAATGAAAGAAAAACAAGGATAGGTGTAATGGAAAGGACCGATATGGCCTTCATGATAGAATGTAGAGCACCAGACCTGCCCAATGGAATATGATGCAACTCGTGAATGATCTCGAGGGCTGCGAATCATTCATGTTCGTTATCCGGATGTTAAGCACCTCCCCATGGGTGTTGGTTTAAGGGACTTCGTGCACCGCCCGATTCAATGCAACACTAGACAACGATGCATCGAATAACTTAAAACTACATCATCATGCACGGTTAGAAACATCGGATAATTAGATTAGAATTGGTTTGTAAATAAAGATGATTCGATTTCGCATGATTTGTTGCATAACATATTGCATTCGATCATTGATCTCAACTCTCCGACACGTTTACTTGTGTTCAGTTCTATTTACATTGTGGTTCTTTACCTTGAGTATGCATGTATGATATGTTCACTCACAGATATGCTAGTATGATATGCTATCCCGATCTACTCAGGGTTTTTATGATTGACTCTATATGATCAGGCACTACTTAGCCTCAGCCTTAGGATCCCGACGGGGTGAATTTGGTATAGTTTATATGGCCTGCTGCAGTATGGATTTGTCTTGGGGAACCGGACCCCAGGAAACCGAGACCCATTGTACCCTGGCCCGGACAATGGTGTTCTTTGCATGTTATAAGATCCCTCTTTTGGGAGCATATGGTAATGTAGTTGCCACTAGTTATGTACACCGCATGTATTCATTGATTCACTCAGCATATTTCTTTTTTGCATGACAGCCTAGTATACAAAAATGCCTTCTTTAATCACATGATGTTCTTTATTCTATTAGACACAACGTGTGTTAACTTGCTATGGTTTATACTTTGCTGAATCTTCGTATTCACAGATGTTTTTGGTGTTGCAGGCCCAGATCCCCCTGCCGAACCCTCGCAGGTCGGCCAGGCTCCAGATGAGACCCCCGGGGCCCCATCAGGCCTAGAGGAGTGGATGTGATCACTCCACGGGAGAGCGTTCTTGGCATGCATCAGTGGAGTCTTGTTTTGTGGATTTGCAGACTTGTATTTGGCATGACATGTCATTATTGTAGATACTATTTTGTTCTTTTTGTAAGACTTTCATATGTAATTATGTCAGTTCGTCCTTTGTATCCTCTTCTTGCACTGTTAGTTTAATGTTTCTGATATTTACAGCTTCCGCGTACTTGCTTGGCACGTGTGAGTGTTCCCTTGTGCGTGTGCATTTAGACTCGGTCTACGTGTGCATGCACGGGAGTACGTGTCTCATTAGGTTTGGCTTTTTGCTAACCCCCGAACCCTGGGCTCGGGTTGTGACATACGTATTGTATGGTATCAGAGCATTCCTTGCTCATTCCTTGTTCTAGATGATAAGCATGTAGGCATGTAGGATCGTTGTGAGGATACGATTAATTCTTTGTGCTCTTTCTAGATTTTGGGGCTTGTTGGGCGCTATTGTTTTTGTGTTTGTGTCTGACTTTTCCCTTTTTCAGGATGGCATCAGGTTCCGGTTCTCAGCAGAACGCCGGAAATAACGAAAGCGGATCCGCACCATCACCGCAGACACAGAACACAGATGAACGCATCCTTATGCTATTTTAGTCTCTACAAGCACAATCGCAATCCATGCAGAACTTATAAGCCCAAGTGACAACCATGTTAGACAGACAAAGCCAAGTCCCAGCTCAGTCACATATAGACCAGCAGGTGATCTTGCAGCCTCGAGAGAGTGACCCGAATGCCCTCTACGGCAAGTTTCGCAAGCGAAGAGCAATTGAGTTTTTCGGGACAGAAGAGCCATTGAAGGCAGAACAGTGGTTGGAGCAAACTGAGGATGTTTTTGAGACCGTCGTATGCACGAACCGACAGAAGGTCGGGCTAGCAACTTCTATGTTTAGAGATGTTGCAAAAACTTGGTGGAAAAGTGTGAAAGACTCATACAGAGATATTCCTAGTGCAACGGTTTGGGAAATGTTCAAGCAGCAGTTCAGGAGGAAGTTCATCCCGGCTCATGTGTTTCGAGCCAAGGAGGTTGAGTTCCTAGCTCTCCGTCAGCAGCAGATGACAGTGGCAGAATACGTGAACAAGTTTATGCAGTTGTCGCATTTTGCTCCGGACATGATCAGTACTGAAGAAAGGAAGGTGAACCGGTTTGTTGAAGGTTTGCATCCCCGGTACATGCACCACGTGACAGCGTTTCAGCGTCCGGCTACGTTTGACGATGCAGTGGACAGGGCCTATTCTGCCGAGGCCGTCCACCAAGCTGCGAGAGCCGTTGAGCCCAAGCGACAGCCGACCTTCAGTGCACGAGGACAAGTACAGAAGAAGACCAAAGGCCAGCAGAGCACTTCCAGTTCCACCGGAGTGACGTGTGGATATTGTGGCAAGAGCCACACGACTGAAGCTTGTTGGAGGAAGGCAGGTGCTTGTTTTATCTGTGGTTCGAGGGAGCATATGATCGCCAATTGTCCCCGACATAGAGCCTCCGGTGCAGCTCCATCTGGTCCTACCTCCGGTGTAGTTCCTAGCAGACCCAGTGCACCTACAGCTCCGAGCAAGCCACAGTCAGCTCGTCCAGGCTCGAGACAGCCTCGCCAGACAGCCCGTGCTTACGCTGCTACCCATGAGAGTGCCGAGGATCCTCAGGTGGTTGAAGGTACTGTTTTGATTTCGCACGTCGAGGCATTAGCATTGTTCGATTCGGGGTCTACACGGTCTTATGTAGCACCTCGTTTCGCCGAGCGGTTGCATCAGCCGTCTAAGCCGTTGCCATATGTGCTGGTTGTATCCACCCCAGTTGGCAAGCGAGTGGAGTGTAGTGTGTACTACCCCCATTGCGACGTGTAGATTGCAGGTCATCAGTTACTTGTTGATTTGATCCTGTTGTCGATGCTGGACTTCGACGTGATCCTTGGTATGGATTAGCTCGCTCGATATCGTGCCTGTGTTAACTGTTACAACAGGACGATCTTCTTCGATTTAGGCAAGGGCTTCCGTTTCGAGGGCAGTCAGCAGAGATGCCCCAGGTGTGTGATTTCAGCGTGTAGGGCAGATCGCTTGATCCGCCGAGGGTGTGAAGGCTTCATTGCCTTTATCTCAGCGAAGAAGGAGACGAAGCAGCTAGGTGAGATTCAGGTGGTCTGTGACTTCCCCGATGTCTTTCCAGACGATGTGCCAGACTTGCCCCCGGTTCGAGATGTGGAGTTCGCCATTGAGCTTGTTCCCGGCACGGCACCGATCAGCAAGGCTCCGTATCGATGGCACCAGCTGAGTTAGCTGAGTTGAAGAAGCAATTGCAGGAGCTTTTGGACAAGGGTTTCATTCGCCCGAGCGTTTCACCTTGGGGAGCACCAGTCTTGTTTGTCAAGAAGAAGGATGGTACTTTTCGGATGTGCATAGACTACAGACAGCTGAACAAAGTGACTATCAAGAACAAGTACCCCCTACCCAGGATCGATGAGTTGTTTGACCAACTTCAGGGTGCAGCATATTTCTCGAAGATTGATTTGAGGTCTGGATATCACCAGTTGAGGGTCAAAGAAGATGACATTCCTAAGACTGCCTTCAGGACTCGTTATGGACATTATGAATTCCTCGTGATGCCGTTTGGATTAACCAACGCCCCTGCAGCTTTTATGGCATTGATGAATCAGATCTTTGCTCCTTTCTTGGACCAGTTCGTAGTTGTTTTTATTGATGATATACTGATATACTCTAAGTCAGCAGAGGAGCATAGGGAGCATTTGAGAAAAGCCTTGTCGTTGTTGAGAGAACATCGATTGTTTGCCAAGTTGTCGAAGTGTGATTTTTGGCTTGAGCAGGTGGCATTTTTAGGTCATAGCATTTCACGAGAGGGATTGGTAGTAGGTTGTGCGTGCCAGCAGTTGATGAGTTCAAGGAGAAGCTGATGAACGAAGCGCATTACGCTCGATACGCGATGCACCCAGGCAGCACGAAGATGTTTCGAAATCTCAAAGATCGCTTCTGGTGGAACAACATGAAGAGAGAAGTAGCATGCTTTGTTGCTCGCTGTTTAACATGCCAGAAGGTGAAGGCAGATCATCAGAGACCGCCAGGCTCGTTGCATCCTTTGCATATACCGCAGTGGAAGTGGGAAAACATCACCATGGACTTCGTTTCCGGATTACCGCCGACGAGCAGGAAGAACAACGCCATTTGGGTGATTGTAGATCGATTGACGAAGTCAGCCCATTTCATTCCTTTTCGGAAGGGTATAACGTTTTCAGAGATGGCAAGGAAGTTCGTGGATGAGATCGTCAGGCTCCATGGTACCCCAGTGTCGATTGTCTCCGATCGTGACAGCCGTTTTGTTTCCTCTTTCTGGAGAGCTTTTCAAGAGGCTTTGGGTACGAAGTTGAGTTTCAGCACGGCATACCACCCACAGACGGATGGGCAATCAGAGCGGACGATTCAGACTTTGGAGGATATGTTGCGAGCCAGCGTGTTGAGCTACGAGAAAGAATGGGATCTTCACTTATCGTTGTGCGAGTTTGCCTACAATAACAGCTTCCACGAGAGCATTGGGATGGCACCATATGCAGCATTGTACGGGAAAAAGTGTAGGAGTCCGGTATGTTGGGAAGAAGTTGGAACTCGAAGTTTTCACGGACCGACGATCATTTCCGAGACTACGGAGAAGGTACAGAAAGCCATTGAGAACTTGGAAGTTGCTCGGTCGAGGTAGAAGAGTTATGCAGACACCCGCAGACGACCCTTAGAGTTTCAAGTTGGCGAGTGGGTTTTTCTGAAGGTCTCACCGATGAAGGGTACGATCCGTTTCGGCCAGAAAGGCAAGCTAGCTCCACGTTATGTCGGACCGTTCGAGATCAAGAGTCGGATTGGTGATTTGGCCTATCGATTAGAGCTTCCCGAGATGTTTTCAGGAGTGCATAACGTTTTCCACGTTTCGATGCTACGGAAATATGTCCATGATCCCTCCCATGTCATTCGTTACGACGAAGTTCAGATTCAGCCGAGTGCTGCATACGTTGAGCGACCGCTCCGTATCGTGGGAACCCGAGAGCAGATACTCCGCACCAGGACAATCCGATGGGTCAAAGTGCTTTGGGAGCATCACAGTCCCGATGAGGCTACTTGGGAGTTAGAAGAGCAGATGGCACGACAGTACCCCGATTTGTTTTCCCAGGTATGAGTGAGTCAGTGTGCATTCCGAGGACTGAATGATTCTCAAGTAGGGGAGGATGTAACACTCCGACCCAGCTTGACCTCGTTTAGCAGTTAGTTAATCTTGTTTCGTTGCTAATCGTGTTTTGTTTGTGTTTTATTTTCGTTACGGGTCATGGATAGGTAGTTGGGTTGAGTTTGACCTGGATTAAGTAGACCAAGCCCTTTTTCGTAATTTTAGCTTTTTTTAGACATGGTCATTTTTGCATCATCTTGATGTCAACACGTGTCTTTCGTTGAGCTCGTTCACTTTCGTAACTATGTCATTTGCAACCAAGGTCGTGTGATTCGATTGGACCTTGATTTGACTCAAACTAGAAATAGAATTCTAACTTGGCCCTTATTGTAATTTGAACAACCCATTACTTATATAAGCTCAACCATCGACCAAAACACATGTTCTCTCTCTCAGTTTCTTCACTGTGCACGTGGAGCTCAACTCTCTCTCTTCTCTCTTGAATTCTCTTCTCTAATTTCTCTCCTCCATCGATCAAGAGGAAGGTGGGTCTTTGCATGTGAGGTGAGTGGATTTCTTCCATTCTTCTCATCTCCTTTCTCTATCTCTTTTCCTTCTTGATTCTCATTTGCATGTTGTGTCTGTGTTGTGGATTTCATTCCAATCCTCATGCATGCATGTGGTTTGATGTGTGTTAGGTTGTGTTTGGATCCAAGAACTTCAGTTGGGCAATTGAATTCCAATTAAGGCAAGTATAACCATATCTTTGAGAACCCATGTTGGTATGCTTTTGATTTGGTTAGTTTTATATGAATTAATGTGGAAATATGTGTTTACAGCCCATTTGATACTCATTGCTTCAGTACTTGTGTATTCCCATTGGAGAATTGAATTTCTGATGCTTCCCAGACATTCTGTATATGTTTCAGGAAATTTGAATTCGTGCAGGTACGGCTAAGCCGTATAGCACCTACGGCTCACAATCCAGAGAGGAGAAAAACCCAGTTTTCCTCTACGGCTAGGGCACGGCTAAGCCGTGGATTGCCCTACGGCTAAGCCGAAGCTCAGCCGTGGCCCAGCCGTAGAACACTACAGGGTGCATTTTCTGGAATAACTGAGAGTCAGCAACTGACAGACCTTCTACGGCCTAGACACGGCTAAGCCGTAGCACACACACGGCTAAGCCGTATTCACACTAGACTAATGAAAGAAAAACAAGGATAGGTGTAATGGAAAGGACCGATATGGCCTTCATGATAGAATGTAGAGCACCAGACCTGCCCAATGGAATATGATGCAACTCGTGAATGATCTCGAGGGCTGCGAATCATTCATGTTCGTTATCCGGATGTTAAGCACCTCCCCATGGGTGTTGGTTTAAGGGACTTCGTGCACCGCCCGATTCAATGCAACACTAGACAACGATGCATCGAATAACTTAAAACTACATCATCATGCACGGTTAGAAACATCGGATAATTAGATTAGAATTGGTTTGTAAATAAAGATGATTCGATTTCGCATGATTTGTTGCATAACATATTGCATTCGATCATTGATCTCAACTCTCCAACACGTTTACTTGTGTTCAGTTCTATTTACATTGTGGTTCTTTACCTTGAGTATGCATGTATGATATGTTCACTCACAGATATGCTAGTATGATATGCTATCCCGATCTACTCAGGGTTTTTATGATTGACTCTATATGATCAGGCACTACTTAGCCTCAGCCTTAGGATCCCGACGGGGTGAATTTGGTATAGTTTATATGGCCTGCTGCAGTATGGATTTGTCTTTGGGGAACCGGACCCCAGGAAACCGAGACCCATTGTACCCTGGCCCGGACAATGGTGTTCTTTGCATGTTATAAGATCCCTCTTTTGAGAGCATATGGTAATGTAGTTGCCACTAGTTATGTACACCGCATGTATTCATTGATTCACTCAGCATATTTCTTTCTTGCATGACAGCCTAGTATACAAAAATGCCTTCTTTAATCACATGATGTTCTTTATTCTATTAGACACAACGTGTGTTAACTTGCTATGGTTTATACTTTGCTGAATCTTCGTATTCACAGATGTTTTTGGTGTTGCAGGCCCAGATCCCCCTGCCGAACCCTCGCAGGTCGGCCAGGCTCCAGATGAGACCCCCGGGGCCCCATCAGGCCTAGAGGAGTGGATGTGATCACTCCACGGGAGAGCGTTCTTGGCATGCATCAGTGGAGTCTTGTTTTGTGGATTTGCAGACTTGTATTTGGCATGACATGTCATTATTGTAGATACTATTTTGTTCTTTTTGTAAGACTTTCATATGTAATTATGTCAGTTCGTCCTTTGTATCCTCTTCTTGCACTGTTAGTTTAATGTTTCTGATATTTACAGCTTCCGCGTACTTGCTTGGCACGTGTGAGTGTTCCCTTGTGCGTGTGCATTTAGACTCGGTCTATGTGTGCATGCACGGGAGTACGTGTGTCATTAGGTTTGGCTTTTTGCTAACCCCTGAACCCTGGGCTCGGGTTGTGACAACTTGAGGGCCGAGCTAGGACTTTACTCATTCGTCCCACTATTTATTACACATTAATATAAACTATATCATATATTTAAAGGGGCTTGATCTGGTGAGAATTAGTTCTCATAGTAATCGTGAGAACTTTTTTATGAGGCCCACTCGCGGGTCCCATTTGGGGATGGGACTGGGGGGATGAAAAAATCCATATAGAACTATCCCACATATCAAGTTTGGCCTCAATTACATGTCTCTAATCTCTTTATTCGTGGCTTAAAAGTCCAGTCTATTAGAATTGGTGCACAGTCGATCCAACAGCTCAGTAAATTCTGATCTGATCGAAACTTGAGACGTGTTACTATTATGGTGGACCTTGTGTATTGCAAGATTAGAATTGGGTGATAGATGGGCCCAATCTAGGGTGCTAAAAAAATTAGTGAAAACTAGTTCTCATAAGATTAAATTTCATATTTGCAATGTATCTAAGCAATTTGGGCCTCTTAAGCTATATTATGTCACTATTTTTATTTTCTCTTGTAGATTCATAGGCAATAAAATTAAAATAACTAGTGCCACCAATCAAGCATTACCTTCCAACTTAGTATTTTTACCTCTTCTTTCTACTTTAATATTATTTATTTATTTTAACTAGAGTTCTTATCTCCGATTGATTTATCAATAGTGTCTATTCATAATTTTATTAATGATAGAATTCACAAGCCCATCCCCACAGAGGTGGATGCGAGTACCCATCATATGCCCTTTCAACCTCCCTCTTCTTCCTCTTCCTCACCCTGCTTTTATCCCTGTTTCATTTGATACAATTTCTATTCTTGCTCTACCTGATACAAACCTAGGACCTTTGGAAAACAACTCAAAAGGATCAAGTATTTCGGAACATTTTTTTAAAAATGGTGTCTTACCCTAGGGTAAGATGTGCTATTCTTACTTGGAGGCAAGAGCGCCCCCCACCCCCTTGTGCATGCGAGTTTTCTCCTCGCATGTGTGAGTTTATGTTCTTCTTGCATGTGTGTTCCCTTCTCCTTGCATGTGTGAGTTTGTTTCCTCTTTGTATGTGTGAATTTCTATCTCTTTGCATGTGCTAGTCTCTCAAGGACATCAGCCCTAACTAGGCTAAAAAAAAAACCAATTGAATGTTAAAAAAGGAAAATAATCCTATAAGAACTAATCCTCATCACTTTTTTTGTGAGAAGTCTAGGTGTAGCTATCACCCAATTCAAATCTTATAATATACAAATCCCACTGATAGTCACATACCCCAAATTTTAGTCAAATATAAATTTACTAGACCATTAAATTGATTTTGCACCAATCCAAATGGATTAGATTTGTGAGCCACGAATAAAGGGGTTAAAGACATGTGATTAGTGCCTAACTTAATATTTGGGGTCGTCCAACATAGTTCTTTCCATCCCCCCTGTTGCTAACCCCAAATGAGACATACAAGTAAGTCCTATAAAAAGTTCTTATGGTAGGAGTGTGAGAACACTTCTCATAGGATTAAAGCCCGTTAAAAAAACAACAAAGAAGATGGAACTCAAAAAGAAAGTTGCGTTACTGAGTTTATATATTGTAAAAAAGCAACTAGATAATGATAAAAGACATGGAATCGCCCAAATAACTAAGCTTTTTAAGGAATCATGTACCAAAAGACCAAGACATACTACAAACAATTTATTATTACTACTACTTTTTTTTTAATTCCAATGATGCCTTAGGTATCCATAAATGTTATTAAAAACAATGTAAAGATGCATTTGCTGGAATAATAATTTTATATGGTATCCATTTAATTTTGTAAAACACGAAGATTTTTTTAAGTACTCTGAAATTCTACAACCTTAATTTAAAATGGCGTCATGTGACATAGTTAAGTCTAATTGTATAGAAATTTACAAACAATAGAAATATAAAATTTCTCAATTAAATGATGGTTTATCATCAAAGATTAGTCACACAGCTAATATGTGCACATTAAATCAAATAATAGGCAACATGTCTATTATTGCACATTTTATTCATTTTGATTGGAAGTTACATAATCGTATAATTAACTCTGTTAATGTTGATTTGCCCTACACTGAGGCAATCTTAGCTATAACTATAAAAAATAATTTAATTAAATGAAAAATTGATGATAGAATATTTTGCTTATTCCACCACCTGCCTTCCAATATATATAGGGCTTTGATCTTATGAGAACTGTTTTCACGTATCTACTGTGAGAACTTTTTGTGGAGCTCACTTGTTAGTCCTATTTGGAGATGGGACTAGGGGTATAGAAAAATCTATATAGGACCACCCCACATATCAAGTTTGATGGTAATCACATGTCTTTAACCCCTTCATTCGTGGCCACAAATTAAGTCTATTTGGATTGATGCACAGTCGATCCAACGGTCTAGTAAATTCTGATTGGACCGAAACTTGGGACGAGTAACTATTAGGGGGGTCCCTGTGGATTATAAGATTTGGATTGGATAATAGATGGACCTTACCTAGAGTTCTCACAAAAAAAGGTGAGAACTAGTTTTCATAGGATTATTTCCCATAAATATATATATTTATATATAACTCCGCCATGTTGCCTTTTCCATTGCACATTGTTGATCCCTAACCTGAGTAAAAGAAGAGGGTTAGCATTAAGTTGAAAGTCGGTGGTGGCATAGGACAGATTTGTTTTCTTTAAAGAAAAATGACTTTTGTTTCTTTTGGCCCTAGTCCGACCATAGCCCAGCCTTGACCCTTGAGGGTAGGCTAAGGGTCTAGGAATTATAGGCTTGCCGTAAAAGTCGAAGGCATTAGCTTGGTTAGGCCCGGCTTAGACTTACTTCTGCTTGGGATGGGCCTGACCTTTTGACAGCTCTACATAAAACCTTTCTTCTAATGCCATTTTGCCCCAAATATACCCATCATATCCTTAAGATGGGCTCAACCACCAAGGAAAGAAAAAGATAAACAAAAAGGGTAGAGAGAACTTTTGTACTTCCGATTTGAGACTAAAAACAACCCAAGAAAAAATTTACTCGTAGCTCAATACCGAATCACCTCCCTTATATATAAGACATGGATCAATCCTTTGCTTTAGCACTGAAGGTGTGGATCTCCGCCCCCACCCAACAAAAATATATAAATAAATATATATATATAGGGACCACCTTAGATATCAAGGTTGGTCCCAATCACATGTCCCTCGCCCCTTTATCCATTGTCCACAAATCCAGTCTATTCGAACTGATATACAGTTGATTCAACAGTCCTGTAAATTCAGATATGACCGAAACTTAGGGTTTGTGACTATGAGAGGCTCTCTTGTGTATTACAAGGTTTGGATTAAGTGATAGATGGGCTCCACCTAAAGTTTTCATAAAAAACTTTGTTGAGAACTGTTCATACTTGAATATTACCGATATATATATATATATATATGGGCCGGCTCTCCTAAGCTCAAGCTTAGGGGAAGGTAAGCTTAAGTGTGTGATTGACAAAGGTGGGGCCCACTTGGGGATTCATAGAGTGATGGAGATTGGGAGATTTGAAGGACTCACCCTCTGTTCTGTGACAAATCAGCCACAATTGTGGTTTTTATCATCTCCATCTAAATTCCAAAAGTTTAATAATCAATTGTTCATTCGGATTGATTCATAGTCGATCTAACGGCTCAGTAAAATTTGACTTTGATTAAAATTGTTGGACATGTGGAATTTAAGAGAGTCATGTTTTTTGTCCATTTGGATCAAATGTGGGCCCCAAGGGCTCATGCTTACAGAATTTCTTATATAAGTTCAAGCTTAGTAGAACTTTTCTAATATATATACAAAGTAGTATTCTAGTGAAAACTGTTCTCATCTACCTATCATGAGAACTTTTTATGGGGCCTACTTATAGGTCCTATTTGGGAGATAGGAACATAGGGGCTGGAAAGATCCATGCGAGAGCAGTTTAGATATTAATTTTGGCCTCAATCATATGTTCCTAACCCCTTCATCCGTGGCCTATAAATTTATTCCATTCAGATTGGTGTATAGTTGATCCAAAGTCCAATTAATTCGAATCTGGCCGAAACTTGAGGCATGTGACTATCAAAGAGTTCCTTGTGTGTTGTAAGGTTATGATTTAGTGATAGATGGGCTCCACCTAGAGTTCTTAAGAAAATAATGGTAAAAGATATAAGGACAATATTCATGTACATTTGTCCTTTACCTTTTTTTTTTTTTTGGTGAGAACTTTAGGTGGGACTCACTGTGTGGTCCATCCAAATGGACCACACACACACAACCCTCCTAAATTGCATATGTTCACTAACTTTCGGTTAGATTTGAATTTACTAGACTGTTTGATTAACTATGTACCAATCTGAATGAAATGGATTCGTAAGCCATGGATGAAGGATTTAGGAGTATGTGATTCGGGCCAAGCCTGATAGTTAGGGTGGTCCTGCATGAATCCTTGCATCCCCTTCAGTCTCATCCCTTTGTGGGGTCTACAGTGGGCCTTATGGAGGATTAGGCATAGTCCCTCTATGAAGGATGTATGCACATGAATATTATCTATATGTAGAAAAATTCTCAAAAACTCTCTATTTTAAAGTGTGAGTTTTTGCTACTTTTGATTTGTCAAATGAGATCATATCACCCCACATTTATATGTCATCTCATATTGAAAAAGAAAAATTAGGAAGGTTTAAATGCTTAGACTTCCTAAATAATAGCATAAGATGAACATATTAGCTAATCAGAAAAGTGAAGTTTTTCTTAAGAAAATGCCCCAGGAATTTTCTAGCGTGCTATATATATATATATAATGAGGAATTCTAATTAGCACCCCACTTTAAAAAAGCCCCATTTTGCGACTATCTTTTTTGGGTCATGGGGTACATGTTGAGTCAACTTAGCCTTTTCATACATACTACCCGCCCATGAATAAGTAAAAATTTGATACTTATTTAACTTTTCTTCACTATTGGATTGAGTTCATGATAAAATGATGCTTCTAAACTATTAAATTTTAGAGCCTGGATTAAGATGTTAGAATGATTTTATGGACTCAAAATTTTGCATATTGATAAGCCTCATATGGATCTTTCCATCAAATGGACTTTCATTTTCATCATGCATCTCGGTGGGCCCTAACTAAGAAAAAGACACCAAGGGTGCTGTGTAGTGCTCTTCATATATATATATATATATATATTTATATATATGAGCTTGGCCTGAATCTGGGTGTGCTTTAACATAAAGTCCATAGATGAAAGGATTTCCAAAAGCAAAAAACAGCCAGGAAGCGCTTGTTGTGTAGGTTATTCTGTAAAATGGGTGGTCAAGCCGTTAAGCCCAAGTCCCAATTCAGTGGCTGGAAAATGCAACAAAATGACTTTTATATGCAAAGTATATCTCATCCCCCAAAATTATCTCTGGTTTTCCTCTGGTTTTAGTTTTTAGAAGTCTCATTTGCTGATGCAGTCTCCAAACAAGAGAAAACCAACTCTAAAAGCTACAACCAACCAACTCTAAAAGCTACAACCAGTAAAAGAATTCATGATCAAGCCATCAAAAATCTTTTAGATTTACAGAACCAAATTCAAATAAATCCACTGTTCAACGATGATATATGCTTTTAGATCTGAACCATAGAGAACTGCCTTCAACGCATAGTAACTAGGTAGGTAGAATTTTCAAGGCTGGCCTGTGGGGCCCATCTGGCCCACCCACCAATGATCAATCGAAACCTCGCCATCTCCCAAGAATTAGCACACCAATTTTTATTTTTTGATACTTATCTGAGTCTTGTACGCCCCTGGGTTGATCATGCAAAATTTACAGCCAACCGACTATTTCTGATAGGCTAGAATTTGGACAATTTTTGGGTACTCACTCAAAAATGTACCTGTCATGATCACAACTTCAGAACATGTGCACACAGGCAGGTTGCGAGGAAATCTTTCCTCATGCTTGTTGGTGGGATCCACAGGCAGGCCTGCTTGTACAGAGATGGCATTGCCATTCCTCAAATGAATCTAGTTAGACATCAATATGGCATCTATTGACTTAAAAGAGGTCTTAGTAATCGATTTTCATTCCTTTATTACAAGAGAAGGCTCCAGAGAGTATAAAAGATACAAGAAAGACGCCTTCTTGAGTTGCCACTCAAGAAAGAGGAGAAATTATTGAGAAATAAAGGGACACACAGAGGTATTGCTCTTGATATTTATGTGCATCTATTTCTCACTATGACGGATAACATGGTGGGGCCGATTTTATGTTCCATTTGAACCATCTATGCATACGAAACCTCTTAAATTACAATGAATCCATTGCGCTTCTATTAATCAAAATAGTAAAATATTCTCAGTTGCAAAACATTTAATTCTATCTCATTTTGCTGGTCAAAATAAGTGGAAAAGTAACAATTCAGCCACAAAAAGTTCATTTTATTTTGCTATACTACAAAAAATTGACCTTGTAAAAGACAAGTTGTTACTTAACTACTGATTGAATTCCCAGCTCACTTTATATTACTTTAGCTTATAAAAATATATATATTTAATTAATTTTTTTACATGGCATTTACTTTACCTTATGTGAATGGCCCTATTATAAGTACTTGCCACGGCCAAAATATGATCTCTATTCGTTACTGGCGTCAGAATTTGAAAATTCCTAACCAAGCCAAATCTATTAACACCACAGGCGATTGCACGTAGCCATTCCGGGGGCCGGACACAAGAAGAGAAATTCGGAAAAGTTTAAAAAACTCATTAGAATTCTAAAAATTATTAATTTTTTACATTTACCCCCTCTCTTAAAATTATTTTTTCATTAAGCCCTCACAAAGAAAATTTTCTGGGTCCACTCTTGCCCATTCCCATCCTCCTCTTACCTGTTCCTCCCATGCCCAAGTGGTCCAAATGAGTCCAGAGAATAGCAAATATTTTGTAAGTTTTTAGTAGTTGCCAAATGAGTCCTCAGAATCGGAGATATTTTATAAGTTTTTAGTAGTTGATGTTTTAATGTTTTTTTATAGCCATCCACGAGGAGATCATACTAGATGAAAGGCCCAGATCTCACAGTCAAGCACACGCTTTGCGCCCATCGATCTTTTTTTGTCTTTGTAGGAGGCAATGTAAAGGTTCCACTACACCACACGTTATTCTGTTCAGCAATAATTGAAGGAGGAATTAAAAAGGTCCGGAACATGTGTCGCTCCTCAGCACATAATCTGAGTCCGTATGGGCTCATGATTCAAGTAGTCAGTATCATAAGGCCCACTGCCGACGGATTGCACTCAAAATAATTTCCATGAAAACAAAGCAAACTCACTTTTAGTCCGATGTTGTGGTGCTCCCTTTGAGCCGCCTACAAAATGGAAAGTCCCCAAAATTTAGTGACTTCAAGTATTAAAACAGTTTCTTGATTAAATTTATTGATGAATAATCACCATCAAATCCTTATTCTAATTATATTCGACCAATACATTTGAAAACTGGTAAACCTGTATAAGACAGATTTGCTTCCAACATCTTGCATTCTAAATTGTCCCAATTTTACCTAGTATGTATTTATTTGTATGGGTTAGCTTAAAGAATCCAAGCCCTATTCGTTTGCTAAAATTCTCAGAATTTATGTTTGAAAAATTTTAAAATTTTCAAATATAATAAAATTTCTAAATGCTTCCGTGCTAAATCGTTTAGAAATTTCAGCAAGCAGGAAAGAGGTTGAATTCCAAAATTTCTGAAGATTAATTTAGTCTTTCCAAGTGCCACATGTAATTTAAAAATGCCAGAAAACAAATCATCAAATCTTGTCTCTCAAACCTACTAATACATGAAAATTTTGACAGTAATTCTTATAAAAGAATAGGCCCTGAAGAGGCCACTTGTGAATCAGAAAATGGGGAGGATTGCAGGCGTATCTTTAACCAGTGGCCCACATAGTGGGCCCCACATCACTGGGAATTGGTGGGTGAGCAGCGCAGGAAACGTGCAACTTCTTTCCTGAGTCCAAGGAATCCAGATACCGTGTGTCCGAAGATTTAATAAATCTGAGTTGGTCAAAACAAAGGGTTTACTATTGTAATATTCCGGAGCTATCCGGGGCATATCCGTCATTGAAACTTTCCTTTCCTCGGATCGCCCACTCCCAGCAAAGTTAAAAGCGGAGGAGTTTCAGCATTAACTCCCACTGTCTCCCTAGATTCTTGGTAAGTACATAAATTCGATATTCAGCATTGGCCCTAGTTCACACTCGCAAATAACAAAAATGCCATCGCTTTTTTTTATTTTATTTGTTATGTTTGGGACATCAGGAATAGCGATGGCAGAAGTGCAGAAGGTTAGGTACACCAGCACTTACTATGTATGATCATTTTAAGGGGGGTATATTTAGATCAAATCATTCAATCTTTGTGATGCTCCTTTTGGATAAAGGAAGTAAAAGGACAAAGGTTCCTGAACTAGCAGCAGCATCTGGGATTCCTTGGCCCGAGATCTTGGGTGAGTTACTCGACCTTTGGACATGCTAATATTGGGGCCATAGTTTTGTGACTAAAGATTATTGATCTAATGAGACGAACTGTGGGTAAGTTTTCAATCATGGTTCACACTTAAAAATTCATGCAAAATACAAAGTGTAGGATGGTATCATTCCTGCATATGTGTGCACCCCAATTGGTCGGTATTTGTACAAAATTTGCTTAATTTGGTGATTGTCGGGTTATTTGGTTGTAAGCATTGTTAGGTATGTTGTCCAAATTAGATTTTCAAAATGCTGAAGGCAAAATAGCATTTTGAAATCTAAAATTGGGAAAATTATACTCATAAGAAGTGACTCTTCACGTTGGCAGCCTAGAAAATTCTCATGCCCTAAACTCAATCAAATAGGTAATTTAGAATTTCCAATATAATCCTTACATTGCTGTTGGGATTTCTAGACAAATAAAACTTTCATCAAAACATTTGCAGCCAAATAGCCCAAGGGTTCAGAGTTTAGTAGTAACATAAAAAGCCATTAAGCTCTGGAGAGTTCTTTTTATGGAAAAAATATATAAAAATATATATATTTGAAAAGTTGATCACATGCTAGTGCTCGCATGGGAATTTTTTTTCATCACGATATTTTGATTGATCCAAGTTATTCACAACATGCAACTCTTAGTTTATATCTAGTATTCCACATTTCATTTTAATCTTCATCTGAGCCGTGCACATGGTTTGATCCAAAACGTACTTACATCAATTCAACTATAGTCAAACCTAGGTGCCGTCTATTTAGTAAGTGTGCGGCATGTGATGTAAATGACTTTGATCGATCAACAGTGAGCATCATGTAATATAAATTAATGTCCTCCACATGTCTATATGCAGATAATTAATTTTCTAAATTGATGTTTGCGATTACTAGATCCTGTTATTATTTGGTCAACATTAAATTTACAATGAGACCTTACTATTGTAGGAAATGTTCTCCTACGAGTAAATTATTTGTCCAATCCAGCTTTACAAGCCCAATTAAGGCGCACCTTTATTAGTGCAACCCCTGTAATACTTTGGTCATCTCATACTTTGGCATCATTCCCAATTTTATAATCATCTTTTTACTCACTAGTGAATTGAATTGTCAAAAGATTTACGATTATAATGCCATTAAACTTTTAGGCTATTAAACATGAGAGCTTTGGATAATCTAGTGGTTTTTTTTTATAGCAAGACCTTTCCATCTTCCCTTCTCCCATTGATAGAAATGCATCTGGGGACCACAACCTAAACTGGATATGAATAATACAAAGTCTACTCATAGGAGAGGTTTTTCTACTATTGCATCCTTACCAGCTAAAAGTATACATTGAGAGAGGCCCCATTACATTTCCTTGCAATGTATGTAGATAATTTTTTAATACTATGAAAAGTAATGAGAGCGTGATAGGATCATCATCGTCATTAAAAATATTATCTTAGCCTTATGTAGCTGTATAAGATCAGACTTAAAGTGTTCCATACATAAACTACTAATAAAAAAACAAATTATAATCTAAAATTTTAACTTCTTAACCAAGCACATGAAAATATCGTATCACTTTGAGATTGTAATAGTGGAAAAGAGACTAATTTGGTGGCCTCGTAATAAGATATATATAATATCAACAATAAATGAATTATAGTCGAGGCTCTGACCCTGACCCTGATTCACCCGAGTTGGATCTTAGTCGAATAATTGGGACACATGTGCGATGTGTTTGGAAGCGGGATAAATTTTTTATGGGATTGGATAGTTAAACATTAAGTCCATCCAATGATATTATTATATGAAATGGGATATTATTATTAAGTTAAACATATTTAGTTGCGTCCAAATAAATAGAAGAGAAAGGACGAAAAGATCTAAAAATAATAATCCCACCCCTCACTTGAAACCAATTTATGTGGAATAGGGAGAAAAAAACCTAAAAAAATATAATCTCACCCCTTACTCAAAGCAATTCAAGTTATTCCACATCTCAGGCGGAATTATCTAAGCCTCTATATTAGGTATTAATTCACTATAACGTCAGGATTAAAATAATATTATCTCAGCTACTAAAAATATAAATAAATAAGGAATAAATGAGATAGAGTGCAAAAAATCCTCCCCCCCCCCAAACGGGGGCTAATCTCCTTCTTCCCCAACATCCAAACACATTCTTGAGGTCTATAGGATCCCTGGCCTACCACTGACCCGGTCGCTTAACGTCCTTTCTAAATGGGTAAACCAGTCATTTCCTTCTCTTCCACACACGAATCCCCATGTAATGGTGGAGATGGCCCACCACAAGCTGCAACAGGACATGTCGATAAGACATAAACTTTCTACGAATCCAAGACTCAATTATCTAAACTATATTTGGGCAGCAACCTTCCCATACCAGTGGGGACACCTCAAAATCATTACCATCCGACGTTCCCCATAGGAGGTGACCATAGATCTGAGCCGTTCACCTTGTGGGGCATGTTGCCAATAATCATTGGACGATCATGCACATAAGTTAGATGATTGAACTGACGGTTACAATTTGGTGACAGTGGGGCCCACTAGATGAAAGGCTGGAATTTATTTAACCCTACCATTTATATGGGCCTTTCTCAGATCGTTCGTCTGCTGTCTGTAATTCTCATGATAGGCCTGGAGAGAGGAGGAATAAAAAAGCTGCTTTCTCTGAGTGGAAATGATGTGGCAGTAAGAACTCTACACAGCTTAGCTCTGTTTCATGTGGCCAGGGATAGGACGAATTTGTACGTTACATTCTAATTGGGCCACATGTAGAGCACCTACACGTCTGAAACCAGAGTGGGATCAGAGTATCTTGACGATGGCTGTTTTTTTTTTTTCTTTTTAAATCCCAGCAATGAGATATGGTTTGATAATGTTACCATCAACTACATGAAATGAAATTGGTATTCACCCTCTTTAAGTGGTTTGGTCAGAATAGTTTTAAATGAAGAATTTTAATCTAATCTATTTGAAAATAGTTGAAATAAAACTTTGATGATGACACAAAAATAAGAAAATTGAAACTCACATGGACCATCTATGATCGGAGTAGATGAATGGTCCTGATCTGCCGGAACTTCATTGCCTCTGTTTGTTTGTTGGGTTTTTTTTTTGTAATATATTTTTTATCCAGAGAAATTTCATGGCTTGTTTATAAGTTGGAAGAGGGTTGTATTGGGATTTTGGTAGACAGAACATTACCTTATTTTTTTTATTTTTTTATTTTTATACTGCCTGGACCTTTCTGCTGCAAGGCTATTTTATTTTGGCATCTCTAGGGAGCTAGAGGTATAGGGTAGCACAATCCTCAAGGGGCTCTCCTCCAGTCCAGTGTTTGTCTTATACCAAACAAGAAATGTTTAGTGTGCCTCCTCTCCATATTATCTGAAAATAAAGTGGTTGTTTGTTAAATTCACATTTACTGATGGCAGTTAAAGTAGAAGCAATGAACTTACATTAAATGAGCTAAATCTAAATGATGAATAGTGCAAGATCACAAAGAAGGCATTAAAAAAAAATCTCTTTTTTAATATCCATCTACCATCCAAGAAAATTAAAGTAAAAAAGTTGATGTCTAATCAAAACCTTTACCCTAAATCTTTTAATTTTAACCTCTCCAATAATTCTCCATCAACCCCTATTACTATCATCTTTTAAGAAGTTCACCACAACAACTTTTTTGACAACCAAACCATTGACCCAAGATCATAATATAACTTCAAAGTGAATCTATCCTAGTGTTCCCTCATAATTCACCATTTCCATTAGCTCCCACCCGAGTTAAAAAGTATCAAGTAAAAGGAATCTTACTAAGTTAAAGAGCTTTTTGGAACTTGGGTCGGTCGGACATTTCAGAATGAGTTAAACACCTCCGGTTGGACACGTGGACTACAAACATTGTGCCCACTGTAGATGGAAGATGGATCCAAACGCACATTCTTTACACAAATTTTAACCGTTAGGTCAATTGGGTTCACACCAGATGAATGGCGAAAATAACTAAACTTCCATTCAAGATAACCCCACTCAGCTTTATCAAACCTGCTAGAGTCCCAAAACATCAACGGCCCAAATTGAACTACATTTGGATTTAGGCCACTGGCCATGCCCTGTCAACTGTTGGAAGCGTAGAGAGATGTTGATGTCACTCGGAGACAAACATACTGTAACTGACGAGCCATATCCCATGGAGCAGGCTCCAGAGAGAGTCTGCAGAGAGACCCACAAAGCGAGCGGACAGTCACTGCAATTCTGTCACATCACCAAACCCAAATCGGTCATTTCTCCCTCTCCTCATCCTCCCAAAAAAATATCCTCCTGAAAGCATCCATCAGCAGCAACAGTAACAAAAAGGCAAGAAAACCAAAACAAGAGATCCACCTCGAACATCTCGTTTTTCTTCCTCCACCCCACCCCTCTCTCTGTTTCTCTGATCTCTGATCTCTGATCTCTTTCTTTTCCTTCTCTCTTCTCTTTCAAATGCTCTTTCTACAATCCCATCACCAGCCATTTCAATACCAAACGCACAGAGAAGAACAGGAGAAGGAGAAGGAGAAGGAGCAGGAGCAGGAGATGAGGGAGGAAGAGGACCATGCGAAATGGTTCTCCCGCTGGGAAGACCAGCTACCTTCACCTGAAGAGCTGACGCCTCTCACAGCGACCCTCATCACTCGCGATCTTGCCCTGGCCTTCGACATCGCCCCAAATCGTAGTCCCCCACCTCCGTCCTCCACCCCGCCTCCACCACCCCCTCCCTCCGCACACCCCAACTCCTCCGAGTTCGTCGACTCGGCCGAGCTCGGATCGGGGGCCGGGTCGGACGAGCCGGCCCGCACCCTCAAGCGGCCCCGCCTCGTGTGGACCCCACAGCTGCACAAGCGGTTCGTGGACGCCGTGGCCCACCTGGGGATCAAGAACGCCGTGCCCAAGACGATAATGCAGCTGATGAGCGTCGACGGCCTCACCAGAGAGAACGTCGCCAGCCACCTGCAGAAGTACCGCCTCTATCTGAAGCGGATGCAGCTCTCCTCCGGGGGCGGGGCCGCCGGAGGCGGCATCTCCGCCGCGGATGCGGCGGCCGACCACCTCTTCGCCAGCGCCCCCGTGCCGCACCACTTCCTCCACCGCGGCGGCGGCGGGGGGCCGCCGCACACCCCTCCCGGGGGCGTCCCAGGTGAGCATTTCATGCCGTTCGTCCCGGTCGCCGCTGCGCTGCAGCACCAGCAACAGCAGATGGCGGCTGCTGTCGTGGCGGTTCACCAGCAGCAGCAGCAGTTCCAGCGGCAATTGGGGCACTTTGGGTCGCCGCCGGGAGCGCAGTTCGACCACGGGTTCTTCTCGCGGCAGCAGCCGGCGATGCATAGGATGGTGGGGGCAGCGGTGCCAGTGCCGGCACCAACGGGGCCGGCGTATATCGAGGATTTGGAGTCTGGTGGGGGAGGAAGGAAGGTGCTGACGCTATTTCCGACGGCGGAGGACTGAATTCCGGTATTTTTCCGTCTTTTGCTTGTCTTGGGTTTTCTGCAAATTGGATTCGGAGAATTGGGTTGGGTTTGATTTTTGTTAATTGTGCTGTTTTCTAGGTGTTTTAGTCCTGCATGAGTTGTGTTGGGATTCCTTTTTTCAGTTCTTGGGTGTTCAGGTGTTGGAGGAATTTAGCCTGGGGCATTGGGGATCTTGTGTTTTCAACATGTCTGAGATGAACGCCATCAGGGGAAAACAGACAAGGGTCAAACCAAGTAATGGTTCGTTGGTTTCGTAGTTTGGGATTTGGAGGAATTTGGTTTAGCGGGATTAGAGGTTTTTTTTTTTTTTCCGATATAGCGTCCTAGGTGTTTGGATGAGTTTGCATTGGGACAATTAGGGAAGTAACTTGTGTTTTCCTCTGATTAGTGTTGAACTGGAAATGGGCGAATTTGGTTTAGTTTAACAGCGTCATCTGTTCTGTAAATGGTTGGTTTTGGGGGAGGAGGTGGATTTAGATTCTGCATTGATCCTGTTTATGCCTAGTCCAAAATATCCTAATTTTTTTTATGAGGGTGGTGTTGTCACTATAGTGTGGTGAAGTCTCCAGGTCTTGAAATGGTATATGCAGCTGTACCTTGCGCTTTTGCTGTTCAGCTTCTGATTGTCATCTGTGGTCTGGGCTCCAACTATGCCATTGCTTGTGTTGGTTCTGTTGTGCTTTTCTTGTTCAGCTTCTGGCCTGGGCTCCAGTTGTCCCCATTTCTTGTGTTGGGTCTGGTGACACAGGTGCTTTGAGGTGGTTATAGTTACAGTTTGTTGTCCTTGTTGTAGTTATAGGTTTTTTTCCCCTTTGTTCTTGTGTTTGGTACATGATGGAGGTGGTGGTGGGAACACTTGTAATAGCCTTGTTGTTGTGGGTTGGGGTGAAGTTGGTGACTGAGCGCGGCTATGTTTTCTGGATGACAATGGGTACTCTCTGGGTTTGAATTCGATGCATAGTTTCGAGGTTGCAATGGGTGGCACAGGGCAGTGGTGGCGTTCTCTTGTGCAAATGCATGTATTTACATGTCTTTCCTCATATATTGGGAAGGAATCTGAGTTGTGGTGTTGTTTCTTGCTCCTGTTGCTGCTGTTGATTGTAAATTGAATTAGTCATAAGTCATGTTGTGTGAGTAGGTCAGTGAATACTCCATGGCGAGGGAGTTTATAAGAAAAATTGAATGTTATTAGAATGCCATATGTAATCCAAATATTCAATGCTCTCCTGGACATTGAAATGTACTATTAACATTCTGGAATTAGTCAATTATTCAAGACCAATCTTTGTATTTTCATTTCTTTTCTTTTGTTGGTAATGGAGCAACATTTGTAGACATTTCTTTTCTTTTGTTGGTAGTGGAGCAGCATTTGTAGACTTTCTTTGTTGTCAATGATTCAACCATGTGAAAAGAATTTATATGGTTGTTTTAATGAGTTACAATTGAACTACTTGCTATCCTTTGAAACATTGTGTGAAATTAAAGGTTCATTTGGATGTACCCCCAATGCAAGCAGTTTTGTATGTTTTGGAAAATTCATGGTTAGTTTTTCCTCTGTGTTTGGCTCATGTGGATAATATCAGAGACTTCACTAGGCTGGATACTGGTTTCCCACCTTCCCCACCAGGATTCATTATCACAGCTCTGTTGCCATGTTATAGGATGGAAAATTGTGGAAAATTTGCCTATATAATGTGATTTTTTGATTTTCACACCACACTACTTTGACTGTATGCATTTAACCTTTTATTCTGCCAAAATGTGGGACAGCATCCAAAGTACTGTACAACTTATTCATGTATATCAATATTCATGAAGGACACATTTGATATGGGGATTGGGATAATGAAATGCAGTGCATGCTGTTCACTGTTTTTGTTCCTCAAGGTTTTTGGTTAAGGCAGATATGTGTTCTGCCTTCTTGCCACCTTTACACCAGTACAACTCTAAAGGCCAATGGTTCAGATAAACATTTTTTTTTTAATTTTTTATATTGAGCAGATGGACCATGTATTTCAATTGCAAAGGTCTAGCATCTATGTTACAATTATTACCTTCTAGCATCTGAAAGATCTTTTAACAGCTCAGATGTGAAAGTATTAAATCTGGTATTTTCAGCTTGGTGTCATAAATGTATCCCATAATTTTTTTTTACTGCAACTTCAATATTCAAACCAGCTTAATAAGTGATGTTTATTTCTTGTTACAGATTGCAAGCAAATTTAACACTTTTTCTCTCTCACAACTTATCTTTTTTTTTGAAATATCTTCTTGAATGGCCTTGACCTTTCGCATTGTGAATAATTTGGTTGTTTTTAATTGATTTCCCTCCATGGAATTGGAATAGATCCATTTTTGGAGGGGCATAATTGTCTTCTGGTCATCATGGCTTTTTGTTAGATACGAATGGATTGGCGTTGGTTCTGTTAATGAAAGCTACTATTTTTCATTTTGAAAGCAGAGCATCTCATAGAACCATCCCTTCGGACAAAGTCCCCTGCCTATCATTCTCCAATTTTCTTATAAATGATTTGGGCCAAAAAGAGACTTTATGTTGATTGATTGAGTGAAGGAACCATATTACTGATGTAGAACAAAAATGATAGTGCCAGCCTGGAGAGCTGCTAAGAGAGATGTTGCTTCTGAGAAGTTATTTGAAGACACATACTCCTACCAAAACCAATATCCTACATGGTTGATGTATCTAAGTATACACATTATTTCATTTTCATTTCAGAAGTAGTTTGAATGCTAAGGGTGTGCGCTGTTGTAATGATTCGAGCCCACCACTCACATGATACTGTCTGCTTTGGCTCATTTGAGTTCAACTCAATCTTATCTCATGATTTTAAAAGGCCTCATGTATGGTTAAGGGGCCAAGGCCGTACTTATATATCAGGATCAAGACTTGGATATTTTCGACGTAAGACGTATGCACCATTGTATATCTAGTCTTTAAGAGTTTGCTCTGCCTCTCTTTAGGCGGGTACTCGCTGGACCCATTGACCTTCCGCAGGGGAGCCACAAGCGTGACAGCTGCTGCATGTGCTAAATGGAAATTGGTTAGAAGTTTAAATATTTTCTCATATTCGATGGTTATATGTGCTGGCATCGGATTGTAAGGTTTGATACATAGGTTTTGATATTTAAACGTCTGCCAAGCTATTATTAACATCTATCATCAATATCATGGAGCTTTTGAGTGGGAAAACAATGCATTATGCATACCTCACATGGCATATGTACAGCAGAATGTAGAACCATCCATGGTCCTAAAATATTGAAATTGATAATCATCTGGGTGTAATACCAGCTGCTTCTATTAAATGAAAAAAGAACAATAGTGAGATAAAGTTTATCACCCAGTGCGGGTCCTGGTGAAGCACGTTCTTGGAAGGGTCTAGACTACAAACAAAACTAATTTTGATAATTTTGCAGTGGCTGTTCGTAGGTCATGAACTTGCGTCAACATAGTACTGAAGGATTTGAAATATGCCATTAATAATACCTATCAGATACGTGTGCTGCAACTTTTGTGAAAACTGGAGAGTGACACAAGTTGTTGCTTCTGGACCCTTTTTGCGTACTGGAGTTTTTAAGCCTTTCTGCTACGTGTACATTTTGCATGTTTAATTGTAAATTAGCCATGTAGATTAATTCTGCTCGACAAACAACTACTTGAGACTGGAGACCCATGCACAAGGCCCCTCAACCCGAACTGGACCTATTTTTTGAACAGGCCAAGTCTTCCAACTACTAATTTGCGTATAAACATTAAAGTTTTATAATGCCCGGGATTTATTCTAGATTGTGATTCAATTACTACTTTTATGCAGTGAAAAATAAAAGCAATCAATTACACAAAAAAGATAATACATAATTTAACGTGGAAATCTAAACAGGGAAAAATCAAGAGTACAAAGTGGATAAAATCAATCACTAATTTCCATGGTATAAGATATACTTACTACCTTACAGCCAATCTCTTGGCACAAGGTGTTGTAGTTGTTCTTGGTAGATCTTCACAGCATGCAGTCCCTCGGTGCCCCGCTATTAATGCCTTGATTTCCACAACAAGCAATCTCTACGACGAGAGAATAATATTCCACAAGGAAGTAGAAGTCACAAATCTTTTATGATGAAGAAGAAGCATCAACTTTAGAATTTGAAGTCTTCAACTCAACCTCTCATAGAAGTTCTAGATAATATCTCCAATGGCAATCTCATTTCAGAACTTGTAGAGCTCTATATGTTGTGTTGTCCTTATGATTGAGAAAGAACCCCTTTATATAGCCCAAAAATTTTCCCTTAGGTTTGTAAATTAAATCCAAGTGAAACAGGAAGTTCTGGCACAAACAGGAAAGCAATCGATGCTGTTCGGTGGACTTCTACATTCCACTACGTTCAAGCACAATCAAATGGGCACTTAAGCGTGCTCGCCACTATGAAACAAGAAGCCCTTAGGTTTTAAAATCAAATCCAAGTGAAACAGGAAGTTTTGGCACAAACAAGAAAGCAATCTATGCAGTTCGGTGGACTTCTGCATTCCACTGCATTTAAGCAAAGTCAAATGGGCACTTAAGTGTGCTTTCCACTATCTTGGGCTCTCAAGCTCAATCAAACTCGTGCCAGAGGGCGCTTGATTTTTCTACGCACATCAACAAAATTTTCAAGGCCATAATTTTGTTATTTTAACTCCGATTTATGCAATTTTAGGCTCTACAGATATTTATTCGAAACGAACTTTCCAATGGTAGCTAGCTTGCCCATATCAGTCACTCGGTTTATGAGATATGATCTTTTTTATCCATGTTGTCCTCCGAAGACACTTCAATTTGCATTATCTTCAATTCAATTTATTTGGTGTGCAATTACAGTCCATCCTAAATGTAAAAGATAACTCAATGGACTTAAGTTTTGTCCAATTAATGAATTAGCCAATACAACAGTACTAACAATTTCTCCATTTGGTAATCCATAGACAAAACTTCACATACAATCAATCTACCGAAAATAAATCAAAAATACATTGAGTAAATTGAAATTGCAATATATATATATTGCATTTTCGGCTCAACAACCAATTAAAGAATAACATTATTATTAGAATACATTTTTAGCTTCTTGAATCCCATTTTCAATCTTTAATACTTCTCTTAATGCCTCATTTTCCCCCTTTTTATCCATAATTGACAAATTTATCGTATCATCATGCAGTATGATTGTTAACTAGGATCCAGCAGTAATTCCCTCTCTATTGTAACTCCTCCTAAATAATATATTTGTATCAGCATTGGGGTTAGAGCTTGATCTTCTTAATTAGGAGCTCTTGAATTTTGGTACCCACACTTATGCATTAAATAATTTCAGTATAAAATGAATGAAAATAGATGACAAGTGTTCCTTCTTAACCCACATTACACTAGATTTTTGTGCGGAAAACTGAGTTATCAATTGCTTAGGCTTTGGCATAGCTTTTAGCTTATTACAATGGAGACAGATGTGCCCTTTTGTTCCACAATGGGGACATGTGGGTGCTCATGCAGATTTAAGACTAAATTCACTCTTTGATGTACAATCAACATGTTTTCTATGTGTAGTATGTTGTGCAGTGGATATATGTACAGTACTTTTAACAAAGACAATATCACCTGTAGATTTTGATGTTGAAACACCATCAGCGTATACAAGACCAGTCTTGTCAGTATGTAACTTCTACACAGTAAAGACGTGGTCAAGTGTAGTTGAACTAGCATGTGTAGTAATAGGGGCATCCAACTTTGTCAATGTCATCTTTAACTTGACATTTAGAGCATCAATCTCAGCCCAGTTCCTTAAAACTTCTGTTCGCAAAGAATCATTCTCTTTTTTCTCAAAAGTTAAACTCTCAAGCAAAAAACCTTTATGTCCTTCAACAAGGATGATCTGAGCACGTGCTACTTCTAGATTCTTCTTAACAGATAGAATTTTAGCTTCAACATCTTCAACTTGCTTCATAAGTTTTACAGCATGGAACCTTAGTTTCTTGCTTTTTCCATACAAGAATTTGTACTATTCTTCCCAGTCAAGACTCTCATAAGACATTTTTTTATCACCATTATTATTATCAGAATCAGCATAAGATGATGAAGATGTAGCAATGAAAGCAATAAACTTTTCTTTTCTCTTTTCAGACAAATTAAGTTCAGGTTTAGGGGATTCTTCGTCATCCGCAGATTCATCAACATCCTAAGAAATGTTCAAAGCTTTATTGTTATGACTATGGGCTTTTTCTTCTTATTAGTACAATCATTAGCTATATGCCCATAGCTTTGACATTCATAGCACTTTACTCTCTTTGAAGAGCTAATCTTTCTTGTTGCAATTAGTTTAAAATCAGTATTCTTCCCTGTTAGCTTGTTAAACTGTTGCACAAACTCAAAAGATAGCTGTACTTCCCCTTCTTTAGAATTAGATTCAGAGGTAACTTTCACTTTCTTCAAACCTTCGAAAAGCTTGTAATTTTTAGTAATTTTCAAAATACGTCCAGAAGGTTTTGACTAATGGTTAATAAATTAAGTTTCAAAAGTTTGCAAGTTACCAACTAACTCATCAAGTCTCAAATTATTCAATTTATTGGATTAAGTAGTTGCAATAACTTTGGGATTGAAATTAACCGAGAGAGACCTAAGAATTTTTTTCACAATCTTTTCTTCAAGAATAGATTCTCCTAAGTCGTGACTAGAATTAACAATATTACTCAACTTAGTATAAAAGTCATCAAACCTCTCTTTATTACTCATCCTCAACTGTTCAAAAGTAGATTAAGCATTGTAGCTTAGCTTCTTTTACATTTTTAGGACCCTAATGAACTATTTGAAGGATGTCTCAAGCCTCTTTTGCATTTTTACAATAGAGATTTTATGAAATTTAGACATTGATACTCCATTATGAATTGCATTTATTGCCTTATTGTTACAATTGCAATCATAGTTTTTCTCTTTGGACCACAAAGCCATTGGCTTTTCAACAGTTTATCCATCAACAATAATAGTGGGAAAAGAATATCCAGTCAATAATATTCTCCAAACCCCTTCATCTATTGATCTTAAAAAGGCTATCATATGTGCTTTCTAATAAGCATAATTAAGAACACCTTTTAGCCAAAGAAATTTTATAGTAAAATAGCATTCTTCATTGTTAAACTCCATTTTACAAAATCCTTTAAATCAACACACAGTAATTTAGTGCAATCATTTCTCATACCAATAAGAAGTTTTAGAATGTCTAGAATTTATTCGAGTTGTGATTTAATTACTACTTTTATACAGTCAAAAAATAAAAGCAATCGATCCCACGAAGTAGACAACACATAATTCAACGTGGAAACCCAAGTGGAAAAAAACCACTAGTTCAAAGTGGACAAAATCAATCACTAACTTTCCCGTTATAAGATTTACTTACAACCCTACAGCTAATCCCTTGGCACAAGGTATTGTAGTTGTTCTTGATAAATCTCCATAGCATGCAGTCCTTTAGTTCTCTGCTATTAGTGTCTTGATCTCCACAACGAACAATTTCTACAATGAGAGAATAATATTCTACAAGGAAGTAGAAGTCACAAATCTCTTACGACGAAGAAGAAGTATAAACTCTAGAACTTGAAGTCTTTAGCCTAATCTCTCATGGAAGTTCTAGATAATCTTTAGAATGGTAATCTCAATTCAGAACTTGAAGAGCTCTATATGTTGTGTTGTCCTTAGGATTGAGAGAGAATACTTTTATATAGCCCAAAGTTTGTCCCTTAGGTTTGGAAGCCAAGTCTAAGTAAAACAAGAAGTTCTAGCACAAATATGAAAGAAATCTGTGCAGTTCATTGGGCTTCTACAGTCCGTTGCACTCGAGCACGATCAAATGGGCACTTAAGTATCCTCGCCACTGTTTTGGGCACTCAAGCTTGATCAGACTTGTGGTTGAGCGTGCTTGATTTTTCTGCGTACATCAACAAACTTTTCGAGGCCATAACTTTGTTGTTTTAGCTCCGATTTACGCAATCTTAGACTCTACAGATATCTACTCAAAATGAGCAGTTTGCTTATATCCGACACTTGGTTTATGAGATATGATCATTTTAATTCATGTTGTTTTTAGAAAAATACTTCGATTTGCATTATCTTCAATTCTGCTTATCTAGCGCACAACCATAATTGATCCTAATTGTAAAATACAACTCAATAGACCTAAGTTTTGTCCAACCAATGAATTAGCTAATACAAAAGCACTAGCAAAACAGATCAACTCGGCCTGACTCACACACTATAAGATCCCTTTTTTTTTCTTGGAAGGTAATATAAGATCCTAACTACGTTACTCTAACTAATAATCTTATCCAAGATGTTTTCTTTTCATAAGAAAACTCTAGCAAAAAAGACCCCAATCAACTCTAAATCAAACTCTTAACGAGAAAAACCTCACAATTGGTTTACCCATAAAAAAAAAGCAGAAGAACCAAAAACAAAAAAAAAAAAAAAAAGAAACTCAAATCAAATTCTTAATCAAACCGCCAGTCAAGCCCTACAAGCTCATACTTGAGGCTGGAAAGAATAAAAAAAGTAAAAATAAAAAACAAAAAATCATTCTTGGACTGGAAAGAGACTAAAATAACACATACCCCACAAAAGAGTCTACAAAACTTATTTTGATCCTAAACACCACGAACAGAGGGGGTTTCTGGAATGAGCCAAGTAGGGTCAGGTTCCTAACCCCTAACTGAACCATACTTCTTGTTGGTTAGTTTCAGGTTAGGTTGGTGGTTTGATTTCAGGCCTAGCTGGTTGGGTCACATTTTGCCACCCCTTGGAATGTTGTTAAGGAGTGATCTAATATAGTAGGATGTTGTTTATAATGATCACAAGACTAATTTACATCGCTGTAAAGTTGTAATTAGGGAGGACAAAGATGACCTAAGCTACCATGGATCTTATTTTAATCATGTCCATTACAACAAGTACAAGGGGCTTTATCTCCCTTTCCTCGTCTCTTTTCCTCGCCTGCATGTGGTTTGGATTACTCCTAGGGATGAAGGTTTGTGTTGAGTGGTTGTGGCTAGAAAGATTCCTAAAATTGATTATAATGATGGAAGCACCCCATGCATCTACACTATGCCCCTTCTGTGGAGAGATGGATGAATCAATAGGTCATTTTTTAGTCCAATGTGGATTTGCAGGTGTCATGTGAGATAAGGTTTTCTAAATTTGGAAGTTGGGTACAAGTATGATAGCAGAGTCTAGATCCTCTGATTAAAAACTGCAGGACCTGATTGGTCCCCCATGATCACCGTGGGGTTTTCTTTTATTTTACTCATGTAATCTCTATTCACAACAGCATATCAGTGTCGGGCTGATGTAACTCTCGTATTAATATTAGATACTATGGGTGTACACAGTTTGGATTGAATTGGATTGAGCCTAATTCTTCACTAATCTATTACTTATGGATTGACAGTTTTGTAATATGTAGCTAATTCATTACCCATTAAAAACTGAACCGAACCGAATCATGAATCAAGGTTCAGTTTGATTAAAACTATTCAATCCGTTAACGACAGTGTCAATTGTTTCCTTACCATTTTATATAGAGAGTGAAAGACTGAGATTCATTGAAAGTTGGATGATGAATGACTAAAATGTTGCTTTTTAATATTTTATATATAAAAAAATATATATTTTATTTCAACAGTTCGGATCGATTTAAATCCACAGGTTAAGGGTAAAACCAGTCACCAAACCATTACTAACGGATTATGATTTTTTCAATCCGTCATTAAACCATTAACCATCGAATTGGTTAAAAAACTGTAGATCGAATCAGTTTTACAGATTGATGGATTTCTTGTACACCTCTATTAGATACTGAGCCAATTTTCTAAGGTACAAACTTAGCACCTTTTGTTTTGTTTTCATCAACTTTTTGTAGTTTGTAATTTGTTTTTGCCTGTAATAAAAACTCAACAAAAAAATAATAATAAATAACCTCCTTGCCACATCCTACTTTCCACGTCCATTATTTCGTTTTAAGTTCTTTAGTTCTTAATTTTCACATGAGAATTTTAGAAAGGAATTTAAATAAAGGTAATTTCATCAATAAATAATTATTTTAAAGAAAAAAATACAACCTTATCCATATTTATATCCTAAATTTTCAAAATTGCATAAGGGCATATCTTCAATCTTCACATCCATTATCCTTAACCATATCTCAACACCATAGAATAAGACAAGTTGGAGAAAGCAAGGGCAGAACAACTTTAGGACTGGAGGCAGCCTTGGTCCCCCACCCACAACACACTAGCTTTTTTTTTTGAAGAAAAAAGACTAAAACCCCTTACCCGGTGGCCTAACCCTTTTTTAACCCCAGTGGACAGAAAACCCCCACCCCCCATCTCACTTTTTTTTTTTTTTATTGATTCCTCTCCTCATTTCCTCCTCCCTTCTCCTTCTACCTCAAGACTAGCCACCCTCTAAGCCACACCATTGGACTTCCTTTGGCATCTTCTTCCTTGCATCGCCCTCATCCCATGGACTTTATTTTCTTAATTTCTCCCTCTTCCTTGAGCTCTACGTAAGCTCTTAACTTCTTCATAGTTAGGTGTTTCGGTTTTTTTTATTAATGATGGCATAGATGTGTTCTTTAGAATCTTTTTTTCCATTTTATAGGTGGATTTGGCTTAGCATTAGGTTTCCTCTCCATTTGAATACAGTGGGTTTGGTCTTGAATTAGGATTTCTCCTTATTTCCATTTTCTCTCATTATAATTCACAGAGCAAGTGGATAACATTTTTATGGTAATATGTTGATTTAATTTTGATTTTAGCATTTTAATATACTTGACAATTGAGATGTTTTCCCCGTTTCTTGCCCAATGCATTAGTATGACTATGCCATTGAGTATATGATTATGAAGAGCAAATAGTTTTCTTGCCTAAATCATGTGTTTTGATTTTTAAAATATTTTCAATATTTGTATGATAACTGAATTAGATAGTAATATTCTCCAAACTTCTCATGTGTTTTTTGTTTTTTTGAAAATGTGGTCAGAGTTTCATACCTTTTTGGGTAGAGCAACTGAGGGAAGATGATTGTCCAGTTTCAATCCTAGGCAGCATGATAATAACTTGGTAATTCTTGGTCACATGCTGTTGCTAAAAGTGCTATGAAAGCATCCACACCACCATTCACTTTGCATGAAGGCACAAAGACCAGCAATCCTCAACAGGCCGTGCTGGAAGGAGCAAGTCAGACGGCCTACCTACCCCAAAATTATGATTATGACATTGGAAGCTGAACCAGATTGGGCAAAGCAAATTTCAAGCATTGGGTGCGGTTGCCATCGGTATCTCTCCTTCCTCTCCCTTGGAGAGTTCTCCATAATCAATGCACTTGAAAATATACGTTGTTTTTTTTTTATCGATATGCATTGTCAATTTTAACCACAGCTTTTTGGATGGCTTTTGGCACAAGGGTATTGCTCTCATTGAGCAAATCCTTTACTCCCAACCTTGGGTGGCCCATAGCTCCACGTAGCAGTAATCCAATGGCACTTCCAGATTGGCACTTCCAGTTTTAATCCGTGCCCGGCCGTTGATTGCTACCCTTACTTTGGTGACGTCATTGTCATCTAACTTGTAAAGATAGCCACCTAACTGAGGTCATGGTTCTGGTCCATGAAGGCCCAGGCCCCATGCATTGTGATGAATGCATCCTTCAGGCCCATAAGGCCCAGGCCCCATTGTACTGTTTTATGTATCCTGAACAACCGGGTCAGGCTCAAGTAGGATTGAGGTTGGGTTGGGAATTGCCTGCCCATGGGAAGCAGGTTTCCCCACCTTGAGCATCTTATGATCTGGATTTTATCACCCTCAAGTATGTAGCTACGCTATAATTTTCTGTCATGAGAAAACATAACATAGAGATATATATCGGCATGTTAATCACTTCAACAGGTGTAATATTATTAGATTTAAATACGTCAAACATAGTTTTGTTTCTAACACATTGTTAATCTAATGGTGCATCTTACTTTGTTTGGAGCACAAGCCACCCATACCACTGGGCTATCTTGTGATTTTCCCATGGCCACAACCACGGCAGTGCCTCTCACTCATGCTTAAATGTTTCGTTTCACAGTGATCAGGAAGTCTATTATTGATCTTGAGGTCTAATGCTTCAAATCCTCTTTAAGTGTCTTAGCCGATACATGATGTTTATCGGTGGTGTTATGCATCTGGGGTTTTACCATTAGCCTTATAATTTTTGTGAGGTGGGTCAAGAGTTCCCATGGTAAAAAAAAATTCCAAAAAGAAATTGGGTTCGATTCTAGATTCATACATGCTCCAGTCAAGGCCCACCTTGATTTGTTAGCATATGTAAGATATCCAGATCAATCTAATAGGTTCTTTACGGGATCTGGATCCTGGATCTCTATCCAAGCTTCAAAAAGTAAACACAATATCGGATCCGGATAAAACATGGTTCCATCGAAGACCCTCCTGTTTGTAACCCGTCCATGTGTGTATGATAGATGTAAGCACCCAAATGTGGCGATGAGCAAATCGATTTATTTAGAGATCTATTAATTTTAACACTGCAAGTCCTGATCCATCGAGGCCGTGGATATAATAACTCCAAGAAATCCACTAGTGGGCTCAGCTAAGAAACCAAACCCACTTAAACTCGTAGAAGATTCTAAAAGACTACATTTTTATAACTAAACTGAACCTTCATGATGAGAAACATCTCTATTAGACAAAAGCGACTAAGATATTACAAAAAAAAGAGAGAGAAAAAAACTGTTCAAAATTCAAAACTCAAACTTTTTTCTGATACATCTAAGATAATTAGAGTCTCTTTGATCCACTAATAGATTAATAAAACATTCGATTGAAGTACAAAAATCAAAGAAAGTGATTTGATCAAATTCATCTTCTACTTTTTTTTAACCAGGTACCAACCTTCCTTTGCTACCTAATTTGGCCTTTGTAAAGCCTCCTTTGCACTGCAAATGTATAAAGATATGAGCAATGGTTACCGATACTGTTATGAGTTCAGACTACGAAAAAAAAAAATGTATTAGACTCTTTTTTTTTTTACCACCTTCACATAATATAGACATTAAAAACATATAGAGGAATTGTTTTAGTAGAATATTGTAGTGGTCGTTTTAACTACTTTCCATGTTTACCATGTTTATTGCTATTAGTTTGCCTTAAATGCCGTTTTTCTTTGTATGAATATATATTATAACAGCAGCATGGAGTATCTCCAACGGAAAGGTCAAATGGCCATATGAATAATCAACAGTCACAGTTGACAGCTACGTGAAGCTCCAAGGGCTATACCAAACCTAACATGGCATTTGGAATAGCCCTTGCTCTGCCAAATTTGACACCTTAAAAAGGTAATTGTCAAATATTTCTTTTTAATATTTTATTGTTAGGCAATTCAAATTTTGAAGTACTTGTAGCACTTAGTGCATCTCCTACCCATATGTCAAATGTGATGTGGCATCTCCGCCTAGCCAAAAAAAGTATGTGAGTCTCTTCAAAGAAAATGTCAAATGTGATGTGACATTTGGCATATGGGTTTGGGATGTCAAATTTAACATACTATAAAGTCACATGCCAATCTCATTTTTAAATTATTTATTACTTGGGCCCTCTAATAATGCAAAGATTTTGTAAAGTTTCTTATGATATGGGTCCCACAAGAATGTAAATTTATAATAAAATAATAATTTGACATATTTGTTGAAGTTCCCACTTTCCAAACATACGAAATCTCAAATCTTCAAAATGCCAAATAAGCCATCAAATAAAATTTGGCATTTCTAAACTAACATCTCCCTTGGAGATGCTTTTAGAGGTGTCTTAACATGAGTTTAAAAGAAAAAAATAATACAATAATGTATTTGATATTTCTCTTGGAATTTTCCAACTTAAATGTGCCAAATTACAAATGCCAAATTTGCCACCTAAGCCTTCAATTCAAACATGACATCTCTAAATTTGAAGGTGCTATTAGAGATGCTCTTACCGCACAAATTTTTCAGTTTCCTTGATAGTGTGGATACAATAAATTCAGACTTGCACTATCATCTTCCCATTTGTCTTTGTATTCAAACATAAATGGGCAATTGGTAGAGAATCTTTTCCTCATCTAATCTTTTTAGGGTATGTTTGTGCAGCCCTTTTTTTTGAAAAAAATCACCCTTGACAAGGTGCCCAAGTTATTGTGGTGCAACATGAGTTTGCCATGGAAATCCTTTGTTTTTCACTTGTTTTTTGCGGGACATCGCATCCGCAATTCAAACGGGAGATGGTAAGAAAGCGAGACGTGGACTGCACCAAACGAGTAAAGGAGCAAAGCATTCTTCTCCTTAGAGGGTAATAGAAATCACTATTGAGACCATCAACAAATAAGAGAAATCACTATTGAAACCAACAAAACTATCTTTATGAAACGATCCACTTCTTCACCACCCTACCCCTCCTCAATTTTTAAACACTCACCTTCTTAGATTTGACCGACTTCAATATCCACCTACATGTAGTCTATGCCTATGGTCCACACTTGCCTAGCAATTGGGGCTAGGATAGGACTATCTATAATTTTGCATCACTTCCCATAGCTCCATGGCTAGCTAATTGTTGACAAAAAAAGTATGTCCTTCTGAAAAATGTAGGTAGGGCTGGCCACCCAAGCCTGGCATAGCCTAGCCCATATTCTTTGTGCTGTGGGTTTGGGCTTTGGCATAACAAGACCAATAAACTGTACCGTGCTGGGTTGAGGCACGGTATGACCCGTGCACAATTCAAACCCCCCACCCCAATGGTCATAAACGGGTTTTGCGTTGGTTTGGGGGGGGGGGGGGGGGGGGGGGGGGTGGTATTTGTGGTAATGCATGTTTTGTAATTGTTTTACAATCTCAATGTAGCAAGTGGCACTTATCACCTTCATAAACACTTTCATTCGTGAATAAGCGAATCTTATTTGGAGCAAATTAGAAAAAAATAATTAGTTTGTTAGAATTGTAATAAGATTTTGAGTTGTTATGTCTTGTATTACAAGTAAAAGTGTTGTCTAATTAAATTGAAGTGTTTTCTAAGGATAATATGAATTAAAAAGGTTATATCTCATAAATGAAGCCTCGGATATAGGTAAGCGACCTACCATTGGAAAGTTCATTTTTAGTAGATTTCTGTAGGTTTTAAGATTGAGTCAATCGGAGCTAAAATGACAAAGTTATAACCTTAAGAAGTTTGCAAAAATTGTGCTATCCGAAATTATAAACCTACCATTGAGCAAATTTCTATTTCTATTTTAAGTGGGTTTTTCCTGTTTTGTACCAATTCCTTTTCTAGTTGGATTACATTTTGAAGTACGAAATTAGAGTTATAAAAAAGGGGTTATCTCTCAACCCTAAGTTATAGAACACAGATCTCAATATTCTGAGTGAAGATTATCTTCTTTAAAGCTTTAATTAAAGAGTTAAAGGGCTGAAGTTTTACGCTAGAGATCCTTATCTTCTACATCTTTTTGTAGAAGATCATCTTCCAAGCGTAGAAAATCTGAGAAGTTAAGCTAACAACTAGAAGGCGTTTAGTTCATTGGATTTGTAGCAGGCAACGACCAGCGACTGCTGTAAAGTGATTCACTAGAGGTTGACGCTCCATAGTTATGCAAATATTTGTAAGTGGCTTGTAATTGCGTGATAAATTATAGTGCTTAATTATTGGTCCATATGGACTTATAGTTTTTTCCTGATTTAGGTTTCAATGTAAAAATCTCGTTCTTGTAGTGTGTGCTTTTGAATTTAATTTTATTTTCGCTACGTAGTTGATTATTTGCACATATATTATTGAAATTGATACGTTGATCCATTCTCGAGGCCCACCCAAAATCTTCAATTGGTATTAGAGTGAGTTACACCAATTTGTTGTATTAGATCCTAAGAGATATCTAGAATGGTGCTCAATCTTAAAGGCACATCTACTTTGAAGCCTTCATTGTTTTATAGTTCAAATTATGCATATTGGAAGCAAAGGATGATTTGTTACCTTTAGTACATTGATGATGATGTGTGGGACATTATTTTGGAAGGCTGTTTCAAAACCACAATTTCGACTGATGGGCAAACATTTGCTAAACCTAAAGCCCAATGGATTAAGGAAGAAAAGTATGCCTCTAACTGCAATAATGACGGTATGAATTGTATTTATAATGGACTCACTGCTGATAAGTTTCATAGGACATTCCCGTGTAAAATTGCAAAAGAAGCATGGGATGTCTTACAAACTGTATATGAAAGTACAGCTATTATGGAGCAAGCAAAATTGCAGAGATTAAATAAATCCTTTGAAATTATTGTGATGGAAGAAGATGAGACCTGTAATGAGTTTCATGCAAAGCTAAATTGTCAATTCCATTTTCAACTTGGGTGAAGAAATTCTTGAAAATAAAATTGTCAAGAAGATTCTGAGGTCTCTTACTTTGAAGTTTAATTCAAAGGTTGATGCTATTGAGGAAAATAAGGATTTAGATACCCTCACAGTAAATCAATTGGTTGAAAATCTTCAAACCTCCGAAGAAAATAGCTTGAATAAAGACAAATCTAAGAATAATGGTATTGCTTTGAGAGCTTTCAAAGAACCTATGAAGAAACCTGAACAGAAATTTGAGATTGATTTAAATTTTAATGATGATTTGACTGAGTAATGAATTAGTCTAAAAAACTCATGAAGGCTAGGAAAGCTAAGTGGAAGGGATTAAAGTTTAAGAAAATTGACTATAGCAAGGACCAAATGTTTTGAATGTTAAGGTTATGCTCACTTTACTAGTGAATGTGCTAGCAAGAAAAAGAATCTCAAGCAGAAGGCTTTCAATTTAACATGAGATGATGATTCTGAAGAAGAAAAAGAAGAGAAGAAAGATCTTGAGTCCAGTTTTGTGAATGGCAGATACCTAGCTCTTATGGCTAGACCTACTTTGGCTGGTGATAGTTCTACTGAAGAAAATGATGCAAATTAAGTGTAAGATGAAGAAGATGATTGGGAAGCATAAGATGAAATTTTTATGAATAAATTTATGAAGATGAGCAGGCTATTTGAAAAAGATACTATAAAGCAGAATAAAGAGATTTTATCTCTTAAGAAATAATTAAAGAAAGCAAATTTAAGGGTTCATCTTGTAGAAGGACAGAAGAACTGCATGGTTGATAAGTTGATTACTAAGAGTCACAAATATGGTTCACTAAAAGATGCCTATGAGAAGTTTAAGCAAGAGAATGAGCATGACTGATTGTATGATGATGTTGAGTAACATGCAAAAGAGTTAGAGTCTATTAAGAAAGAGCTAAAATCTTGCCAAACAGAAAAAAAAGATTTAGTTGGCAAACTGAAGATTGCATTGTTTAAGTTGTATACTACTTAAGCTTTTCTGAATAAGATGAATACTTGTTTTAGAATTCTTGAAGACATCTTGTGGGCTTAGAAGCTGCCTAATGAGAAATGCGGTTTCGGTTTCAATGATGGTGCATCTACTTTAAAGACAAAAGGTAAAACAAATTTTATTAAAAGTTTTTTTTAATTCTATAGCACCCACTACTCCACATCCAGGATATGTTCATCATGTTGGGAGTTCTACAAGAAAAAATATGTTATGTCTTGCACACACACCTATATATCGCCATTGTTGAGTTAAATAACACATTCATCCCTATTGCAAGAAACTGCATATTTTACTAAAGTAAAAGGTGTCGTTTGTTTGCATGTATTTACATATGTAATTAGTGAACATCATAGTGATTACACATTATTTATGTTTGTTTGTAATCATTTATGCATGTTGTGTGTAAAAAGAGGTGTGTAAATGATGTGATAATGAGTCACTTTATTTGAAAACTTCAAGAGATGGTCAATCAAAGAATACCCCAGCCACATGTGCAACGAAAATGCATTATAAAGGCGGATGGTGATTTCACTCACAAGTGGTCTTCGGTTTGATTCCCTCCCGTGATTTTTTTGTGTTTTTCTCTTTTTTGACCCTTCCATATACGTTTTCCCCATCACTCCGAAGATCTCTTCTCATTTTTTAAACAAAAAAATAAAAAGAAAAATAAAAAGAAAAACCTCTTTCCTTCCCATCCTATTTACTTCTTTCTCCTTTCCCACTTGATCTCTTTTTCCCACTCAATCTCTCCAACTCGATCTCCCTTTCCTGCTGAGTCTCTCTTTCAGTCTGCTCTATCTCTCTTTAAGTAGGTTTCTGGTTTCTGGTCGTGTGAAAGGACAGAGGAAAGTTCTTCTTTTCAGCACATTTTCCATTCTATCAATACAAGTACAATCAGGTCCCTTTTCCTTATGTATGCATTTGAATCAATTTTAAATTAATATGCATTATTCCTTCGAATCCAACATGTCGTGTTTCAAAACCATATAGAGATTTGGGTTTTCTATAGAGATAATTGTGTAGTTTTTTCTTTCTCTTATTTCTACTCTAGATTTTATGCTTTCATTATGTTTGGGTTTTATATAAAGTTTTAAATTTTGATGGTGGTCATGTACATGGGTTTTTAGATTGGGTTTGTGGTTTTATATAAAGTTCTAAATTCTGATGTTGGTCTTGTACATGGGTTTTTAGATTGGGTTTGTGAAAATTGGCACTCCAATCATGGAACAGCATGTGCTGGCATCATGGAACTTGATGCCAATGGTGTGGAAACCCACAAGATTTGAGAAACCCCCTTACTATGGTGGCATCATGAAAGTTGATGCTAATGGATTTTCTTCTACTTGTCATAAGTGTTGTGAGAGACACCTGCGTATTGAAACTTAGAAGAGACAACTATGTAGTGGAAGTTCCCCTCTCTTTTTTGTGACACTATATCGTGCATATTATATTGATTTTATTAGTTTGTACTTAACAATGAAATTATGCTAAGTTAATTTTATCATGATCAAGCATGTGCGAATGATCCATCTTGTCAAGGGGATAGCAAATGAGAGATTGAAAGAAGGTACTAGACCATGACTATTACTATATGACTGATTTTTTTTTTTTTTTTTTGAAATCTGGTTTTTTTTATTGGTAGTGTAGTTTTGGTTGTGTAAGTGATTGTAGTGATATAGAAGTTGCAGAGTATCTTAATTTAGTTGTGTGTTCACTCCCGTGTAATTTTGCTATTTGTATGTTATTGCATCTCCTCTGTTTTCTACTTAAGGCTATGATTCTTATGTCTATACTCTTACTTATATTATACCCATCAAACCTACCTAGTGAGCCACCATATCATAATATCAGAAATATACTTGATAAATTTAGAATTGTCACAAAGACTTTGTTTTAACAAATCTTGTTTATTTGCAAACCTCTTTATTCCATAGTATTCTCATTAAGAGTGAATTTTATTAACTTTTTAACAATTTTTTTTTGTGACTTTGAGAAATGAATAATAATACAATTGATAATGATGTTTAATTTGTGAAACTAGGCTATTGTTCGAAACAAGACATGAGTGTGGTTAAAAAGAAAAGAAGAATACCACATGGACGGATTATGCAGATGAGTACTTACCTAATGTATTATTGGAATAAGTAAACCTAAGGAGAAAAGACATGGGTGGATTTACTTCAGAAGGGTAAAGGGAGATCAAAAGGAAAATGATGGAAAACTATAGAGATACACATGATAAAACTAAGATAAGAAATCACTTTAGAACATTAAAGAGCCATTATAATCATATCGGGACTCTACTTGGACCAAGTGGCTTTGGATGGGATGAAAACATGAAAAGGGTTACCGTAAATGACCAAGTGTGGGATGACTATGTCAAGGTGAGTGACTAATAATGTATTTTTATATTATATTTATCTATGGTTTAAACATTTAACTAATTATTTTGTTCTGCTTATTTAAATTAGGCACACCCTACATATGAAATTTATTGATTGAAGAGTCTTGTCAACTACGAGATGTTTGCCATTATATATGGAAACTAAATAACAGATGGAAGAGATGTGAAACTGATAATTCAATGTCCACCACATCTAAGGGAAGCCCCGCAAGTTCCTCATAATGATGTGGCAGCAAAGTCATCTAGTTCAGATAAGTGAGTTGAAGGTCGCTCCAAAGCCCTACGAACCAAAAAGAATTCAAGTATGAGTTATCAATGCACTTTCCAAGATGAAAGTGGATCAGAGGGTAAACTTGTGTGTGCAATAAAGGACATATCTAGCTCTTTGGTTTATATTGTTGACAAGTTGGCCCAAATAGGGCTAAGTCAAACTGAAGTTGTTGCTGCCACTAATGAGTTAGAGTTAGATAGAAATATATGAGGAAGGGCGCTCAAGATACTAAGGGACCCACAAGCTTAAAGTTAATTCCTTCCATTGACTAGCAAGGAAGATGTCACAACCTGGGCCCAAGAAACCGGGGATTAGAATTTACCCAATCAGGGACACACGTACTCCCGTGTACCTACACCCAAATCTAATCTAGATGCACATACACAAGGGAACATACACAGGTGCAATCACATTGTACGCGGAAGCTGTAAGTATCATTGCATTATGCTACAACAAAAGAACCAGAGAAGAAGACAATAATATAAGCAAAATGATATGTACAGTATATACATTCAAATCACAAGTATAAAACAAGACAAAAGGAGAGACAAAACAAAAGGTGAGACAATGATATGCAATGGAGTCAAGAACACTGACGAGCTGCTCTCCGGAGTGGATTACTCATTCCCACTCATCTGGCCCAGAAGGGGTCCCTACTATTGTAACACTCCGATCCCCTTTGAGCCGGATTAGTGGCTCATTAGTATGCTTTTCTGTTGATTAATCCCTTCGAACTTGGTTTCGGGTCTTGGATAGGTAGTTGAGTAACCTTTGACCTGGGATAAGTAGTCCTAAGCCCTTTTTCGCAATTTTGCTTTTGCTTTGAGTGCATCATCTTTACATCATCTTGGTGTCAGCATGTGTATTTTGTTGAGCTCGTTGTTTTCTGTAACTGCCTCAGACCCATTCGGAGTCAATTGGAGAAGTTGGACCCTCGTGTGACTTGATTTGTAAATGACCAACCTTCACTGGACTTTGACTTAAACTCTAGAAACTATATAAGAGTTAGGAGCCGAGGTGTCTCCCTCCTGCTCATTTTCATTCGATGCTTGCATGCAACAACTCCACGTTCCTCTGTTCTCTTCCTCTTCTGTATGGTGTTGGGATTTTCCATCCATTTCAATTTGGGTTCTTTCTCTTCTTTCATCTCTGTTTGTACCTGAGGTAAGTGGGTTCACTCCATCTCTTCTTCTCCAATTTGGATTCCCATTTCTTTTGCTGTGTTCTCATCTCATGCATGAGTTGTTTCCTTGTTTTGCTTGGGATTTTAGTTGATTGGAGCTTGATCTCAGTGGATTTGGCTAAACTTTGAGGCAAGTATAAGTACAGGATTGTGTAACACATATGGGTATTGTGTGTGTGACTGATTTGATCTCATCTTAGACATCCTATACATGTATGTTATGTTTTACAGCCAAATTCTGTGATGTTGGAACCTCTGGAACTTGTTTTGTTAAGTTTCTATACCAAATTTCAGTTTCTGTACTCAGCTCGAATTCGGTTCTGTATTGTACGGCTAAGCCGCAACTTTGTACGGCTCAAATTCCAGAGACTTGAATTTTCGTATTTTGTTCTACGGCTAGGCTACGGCTGAACCGTAAATGGTTCTACGGCTGAGCCGTAAGCTAGCCGTGACCCAGCCGTGAATTATCACCCTGATCAGTTGAAACTTTTGGTTTCATACTGCTGAACCGTGGACTCCACCGTAGCTTAGCCGTGAAATGTATCAGATCAGAGGTGGAAGATGACCAGTTTAGCTGTGTATGGAAGGGAACCACGGTTAAGCCGTAGTGCAAGTTACGGCTAGGCCGTAAAGTGTATACGGCTAAGCCGTAGGTCACCCATGGCTAAACCGTAAGACCTGGCAAATCTGAAATAAAACTTAGGATAATGGTGAGACTTTGTAGGGCTCAAATACAGGTTAACCACCCATGTAAACCTGCCCAATGGACTCTTTGGACCGCATGAATAGTCTGTTAGGCTGTGACTTATTCATGTGAGCGTTGATTTACTGTTAAGCACCTCCCCATGGGTGTTGGTTTAAGGGACTTCGGTGCACGCGGGGATTACCTTGCAACACTTGGATGGCAACGGTGCATCGAATAACTTAAAACTACATCAGCATGCACGGTTAGTGACAGTGAACAACTAGATTAGGGTTGACTTGTAATTAACCTTGATTCCGTAATTAATCTGAGATGCATTGCATATTATTCACAGTTTTGCCCTCTGTTCTGCAAATCTATGTCTATGCATTACGAGGTAATTTTGCTTTCGTCATGTATATTCATTTTATTCTTCGTTCCGCACTAAGCTTTGATCTATGCTGTGCTTTGACTTAAGCTATGCTATGCTCTGTATATCTCTGGCTTTGTATATCTCTGATTATTTTTGGGTATTCCCTGGTGGCTCTGCCCAGAGATTAATACGTGAGGATAAGATCCGGTCTTTGCCATCGGTGAGTCCAAAGCAGATAATCTCCCTTCTTTTGGGATTTGATTTGATTGGTATTAGTCTGGCTCTACTCAGTCTCAGCCCTAGGATGCCCGACGGGGTTACCTCTGGCTTAGATCTCTGTATCTCTGTATCACTGCAGTGTCGCTTTGTCTTGGGACCCCAGAACCCAGGAAACCGAGACCCACTTGTACCCTTGGCCCGGTCAGTGGTGTTCTCATCTGCTCTGCTCTGCTCTCTATTGGAGAGAATATGGTTAACGTAGTAGCCACCTAGTTCAGTATTTCTATGCTTTGATTCACTTATCATGCTTTACTTCTATGCACGATTTGCTTAGCATACTAATATGAAACTCTGGAATTAATATTCTGTCCTTATTCAATTTGATACTATGAGTGTTTCATCCCTATTACTTATATTTGCTGGGTCGTTGTATTCACTATGTTGTCTATGGTGTTGCAGGCACAGATCCCTTGCCCGGCTCCCTGGCGGTCGAGGAGGCTGCAGGGCAGAGCCTAGAGGCACCCTCCGAGTTGGCAGAGTGGGCCTGATCACCTTTGCCGAGTGCGTACATGCATATCTTCCGTGGCTTTTGGGTTTTGGTTTTTGGAGCTGTGTATTTTGTACTTCGGACTTTGTCACTCTGTATATTTGTACATCTTGATTTTTGTCGTGTACTCAGACTTGTATCTGGTTTTCGAGTATTGTATTTAGCTTTGTCTTTTTCCGTTCCGCATTTGTTTTGGCTTCCGCTATTTCTTGTTGCTTGCTATAATATCTACAGTTTCCGTGTTCGTTGTTTTGCACGTGTTAGATCCCTTGTGTGTGTGCATCTGGACTGGGCTTGGATGCACGTGCACGGGAGTACGTGTGTCACAGGTTTGGCTTTTCTCTAACCCCCGATTTCTGGGCTCGGGTTGTGACAACGATCTCTCTCGAAGTCTAACTGACCTTCGTAGATTGGAGATGGAATCTGAGCCTGAAACACCAAAAACAACACGTGAGTACAATGACTCAGCAAATATAAGCAATCTATAGGTAACACGCCTTGTGTCTAATAAGAATTCATTACAGATGGATTCAATAGAGGTCATGTTAGTATACTAGGCAATCATGTAATGAATAAAACATGCCAGTGAGAATCAATAATACGTATACTGAACTAGGTGGCTACTACATTTTGCCCATTCTCTTTATGAGGAGCAATTGGTAGTGAGAACACCATCGGCCAATGGGTCTCGATTTCCCGGGGTCCGGAATCCCCAAGATGGTAGCACACTGTAGCGGCAATAATCAATAATACAACGAATGTCAACCCCGTCGGGTATCGTAAGTCGGACGCTGAGTAGAGCTAGATACGATCAGCCAATCACTCAATTAATCAATCAATCAATCTCTGACTGGATGCTCCCCTCGTAGTCGAGCATCGGGATATCGAGAGGTCCCCAAAGGGGCTTATACCTTTCCATCCAATCGATATCCTCCCCAAAGGGGCTCTATACCCTTCCATCCAATCGATATCCACGCTGACGCTCAAATAAACGTATCTCAAGGAAACTATACAAGATATACGATCGTTACACAAGTGCAAACATACATGCAAATCATTGTCCATGTCAATGGCAAGATATTAGAAGTAACACAAAACATGTCACGCCTTATTCCATGCGATACACAAGATTTGAGGACAAAAGCCGTGTGTCAATATGCTTTGTAGTTTAATTAGATGGAATTAAGGTCATTTACTAGCCAACTTCTAATTTAGTTATCCATTGTCACTAACCGTGCATGATGATGTAGTTTTAAGTTATCCGATACTCGGTTGTTCTTCCTTTGGTGCCTCATTGTAGGAGAAAAGAGTATCGAAGTCCTTTAAACCAACACCCATGGGGAGGTGCTTAACGAATGGATAACGGTCATAAATGAGTCACAGCCCTCAAGACCACTCATGATAATCATATCTTCGGTCATTAGTGTAGTCCATCTATAACACTCCAAGTGGTCTATGGTCGGTCCGGAAACCATTTAAATCAAATATTTATATTCCTGCAGATTGCTTACCCGACCGATCGGGTAAGGGTCCGACCGGTCGGATACCAACCATAACCGGAATTCGACCGATTGGGGCTTTAGGACCAACCGATCGGCCCTGAAGCAGGCAGACGTGAACAGAGGCAGTTCGAAATGGTTTTTCTATTAACAAATGAAGCATAAACACAAAAGGGCTGTGCTATCATATATATATACTCAGTATAAATAAGTAAAACATGGCCATCACGCTGTACCAACATGTATTCATCTAATAGTTGCTTATACTTGCCTTAAACAACGATTGCCAAACTATCACGTATTTCTAGACTGGAGTCACGCAGAACTGGCGCAAAAGCTTGAGGCTTGACACCCACGAAGAAAAAGAATGAACGAATGAAGAAGAAGAAAAAGAAGACGCCGAATAGAGGAAAAACAAAAACGAAAAAGAAGAGGATAAGAACAAAAAAGAGGCGGTTTGGTTATATATATAGATATAAAGTTTAGCCATTTGCAACCAGGTCCAAAAGTTATATAAATTACAATTCGAATCAAACGGACACTTAAACACATCAAATGACTCCAGATGCTCTCAGGGTAGTTACAACAATTTACAAGCACGTCGAAAGACACATGATGACATCAAGATGACATCAAAATGACGAACTCGAACAAAGAAGAAAATTACAAAAAAGGGCCTGAAGCTACCTAATTCAGGTTAAACTCAACCCAATTACCTAACCAAGACTTCAAACATAACCCAGAGAAAGTCAAACACAAGGACCTAATAGTTACCTCTAGCGAGACATGAATCACTAAGTATTATTGGCTCTTGGGGGAGTTAAATAGCTCTATTTAGAAAATATAATTATTAAAGAAGGCATTTATGTAATGGGATTGAGAATTTTTTTTTTTTTTTTGCTTATGGTGCATTTAAATTGGATTTTAAAAACTATCCCTTTTGCTCAATAGCTCAATACTATGTTTGTTGCTTCTTTCCTATTAATGTTATGAAGTTATGCTATCATCATTTTTTATATATTTTCTTTGCACATTATTCATGCATATATATTACACATGTTTTAATGTAATATACCTGATATGTGTGGATTGATTATTGAGTATTGAAGATTAATGGACAACAAGACGAAGAATATATTTATGCATTTAATAGCAATATCAATGATTACAATTTTACTTTTATGGGATCAATGTAAACAGAAGAAGATAAAAAAAAAAAAAAAAGGAAGTGAGTACATGAGTTATCTCTATTTGAGCATAACTTTGTCCAATGCCACATTGATAGTTATCATCGTAATATATATGATTTACTCCGTATGAAACCCCATGCATTTCTAGAATTATGTGAAATATTAAAAAACGAGAAGCTACTATATGCAACTAAAAATGTTTCTGTAGAAAAAAAATGGCTATTTTTGTAGCTATCGTAGGACATAGTAAGCGTAATCGGGTAATGCAACTACAATTCCAACATTCAGAGCAAACAATTGGCAAATATTTCAATATTGTTTTAGATGCACTTCTATATATTTGCCCCAATTATATTAGACTTCCTGGAACGGAAACACCTGCTCCAACTCAGATTGCTTCAAATCCTAATTTCTACCCATTTTTTAAGGTATATAAAAAACATTTCTAGGGTAACATTTTTTTAAAAATTTATATTTTAAATATGATCAAATCAATATTGATAGCAAATGTTTAAGTTGTTATTGATAATATAGGATTGCATTGGTGCTATCGACGGGACATATGTTCTAACATGGAGATCAATTAAAGATCATCAATGACATCGTTTAGAAATGGTTTCATTCCACAAAATGTGATGGCAATCATAGGTTTTGATATGATGTTCTAGTTTGCATGAGTTGGTTTTGAAGAATCAACTAACCATCAAAAAGTTCTCACTTATGTTTTATAGAAGAAGAGAATCTACAACCTTCAAATTACAAATAGTAAATAGTAATCTCAAGAGAAATTGTAAAATACTAGTTGAGAATACTACAATATTCTAATCATGTCATGTTGGATTTTTGTAGGAAAATATATTCTTGTTGATGCTAGATACGGTAATAGGAGAGGTTTCATTAGACCATATCGTGAAACCCGATATCATCAAAAGGAGTATGGAATTCAAGCATTTGCTCCTAGCATACCTAGTGAGCTATTTAATTTGCAACATACAAAATTGAAAATTCCTATTGAAAGAACATTTGGCTTGTGGAAGGAATGATTTCCAATATCGAATCATATACCTCGAAACTATCCTATAAAGACACAAATAAAGACTGTCAATACATGTGTTCTATTACACAACTTTATTATGAAGAGAAATCTCAGTAATGATAGGTTTTATGAGCATCATCATCAAAAAATACTAAACATTGATGACGACAATTGTGAAAATCATTTGGGTATAGTAGCCGTTGACGAATTTGACAGTTAATATGCTTATTGCTTACGAGATGTAATAGCATTAGAAATATGGAATGCTAATACCAAAAGAAGAGCTTAAATAATTTGAATGTTTAAAATTTTTTTCTTTTTTATTTATTGAGAGACTCATCTTGGAAAATTTGGAAAAAGAAAAAACAAAACTTCTTTCTTTTGAAATATAAATGTTGCACTTACACATTATATCTTTTTTTAAAAAAAAGTACATTGAAATTTTTGGTATAAGCTTTTTTATTTGTATTGAATTGTAAAATAGATAAATAGAGAGTATGGACATTCAATTGCAAAACAGTAAAATTGAGGTCAAGTTTTTATGCATGATGGCCACTTGTATTATTCTCTTATTTAAAAGTTTTATGTCAATGGATTTAACTTGAGATCCAATCAAATGGATGAGAGAATCTATAATTTCTATATGATGATAGAAATTTATAATAGTCTTTATTCAATATCTAAAATGCTGTTGAGTTTTTTTGTTGGTACAAAAATGTAAGCCTTATATGTTCAATTTTTTTCTTTATTCAAATTTATTTAAATATAAATTTAATTTATAAAAACAACTTTATTACATTTACGCATGTTGTCGAAATAAACATGGTAAAAAGAAGAATATGCGTAAATGATGTGAAAATGACGCTAGTAGACAAACGTTGTAAATAGAAATATATGTATAAAGCTTACATACTCAACAATTGCATATTCAATGATCACATATGTAAATTACATTTACACAGAACGTGTGTAACAAACAAATGAACTCTAAGCAATAGTGAAAATAATTGTCTGATCCAAAAGTCAAGACAAGAGTTATTTGGATTAGAAAGTCTGATTTGCCCACTACAGTTGCTCACACTGCTCTGAAGGATTAAAATAAACAAGTGTGGGTGGCTATATGTAAATATTAAGAAGATTAAGCTCCCACCTTCAGTGCTGCTACAGATATACAATTGATGGGAAGTTGCAATTGAGGGGGAGCTTTGCTGAAGTTTAATTAACAAATTTGCTACATAGTGATCGTTAGCATTGTTAATTATGAACGAAAAGGAGGAGTATAAGGCATTCAAGGCAAGTTGTTCAGAGTTAAGATGCTAAAAGTTTAAAAATTCATAGATAGACAGAGATAATATAGTTTTGCAAGTTTTGATGCTAAATTTTCACTGTGATGAAAATTTCATGTAATGTTGGGTTTTATTTCAAGCAGATTAAATTGTATTAATATAAGGAGTTTCATTCATGAATTGCCAAAGGTGAAGATTATTAGAATTGTAGTAGGATTTTGAATTATTATATCTTGTATTACAGTTAAAAGTGTTGACTAATTTATGGATTGGATAAAACTTTAATACTAGTCGAAGTTGTATTTCTATTTATTTTAGATTGTGATTTTGAAGAGGTTAAAAAGTTCCAGAATGACTAAATTGAAGTGTTTTTCTAAAGATAATATGGATTAAAAATGTTATATCTCACAAACCGAACGATGGATATGGGCAACCGACTAACTGTTGGAAAGCCTATTTCCAGTAAATAGCCATAGGTTTTAAGATTGAGTTAATCAGACTTAAAATGATAAAGTTATGACCTCGGGAAATTTGTAAAAATTGTGCTATTCAAAATTACAAAATTGCTATTGTGCGAATTTCTATTTCTATTTTAAGTGAGACTTTCCTTTTGTGCCAATTCCTTTTCTGATTGGATTACTATAATAAGGCATGAAATTGGGGTTATAAAAAGTGAGTCTCTCTTAACTCTAAGTTATGGAACTCAAAGCTCAATAGTCTGAGTGAAAATTTTAACTTGAAGGTCATCTTTTTTAGAGCTTTAATTGGAGAATTGCAAAGTTGAAGTTTTTCTTTAGAGATCCTTGTCTTTTACATCTCTTTGTGGAAGATCATCTTTTAAGCGTAGAAAATCTGAGGAGTCAATGATATGTGGTTGTTGTAAATTAATTCTTTATAAGTTGTTGACTCTACATAGTCATGTTGATGTCTTTAAGTGGCTTATAACTACGTTATAACTCATAATGCTTGATTATTGGTTTAGTACAGACTCATGGTTTTTACTCGGTTCAAGTTTCCACATAAAAATTATATTCTTGTGGTATGTGCTCTTGTATTTGATTTTATTTATGCTGCGTAGTTGATTATTTGCATAAATATTGTTGTGATTGATTACTTTGATCCATTTTAGAGGCTCACCCAAAACCTTCATAGTTAATGTTGTTTTCAATGCTTGTGTGCATTTAATTTCATTATAAGATAAAATCTTTAAAAAAGTTGTTGTTGGTTTTTTTTTCTCCAATTTATATTCTCAATTAAATTTTTTTTTGAATAACTATGGGTTGTGCCCACGGCCGAGCACAACACCCTAGCCCCCTTGGGACATGGGCTGACAAGGCATGACCCACATTTATGTAATTAAATACAAGGATCCATTTGGTCTGAACTTGAGACACATGTAGGGATGACCCTGGCAAAGTGCCTGCCGTTCAAACCATCACAGGAGCTAACCAAATTGCACACGCCCCTTGAAGGCACCGATGAGTTGCACCAGGTTCAACTCAACTGCTACACCTGCGGTGGGCTGCTCGTAGGCCTAGCTGTCCAATACCAAGTTGACAATGGGAAACAATTATCTTATAAGCAATGCAACAACTAGTTCGAGACCTCAGTTTGGATCCCCTTCCTTATCATGACCATTTTACCATTTCAGTCCCTAGGATGCAACGAAGTAGTTTGAGACCTCGGTTTAGATCCCCTTCTTAGAAATAAAATAAATAATAAATTCCAAATCTATCAAATAAATTAACAATAAATCCCAAATCTATCTAGAGCTGCAAAATCAACAGTGCTCACTGATACAATCAAATATCATATATTCATAGATCTAAATTGATGGTGTACCTATTGCCATGCATATATGAAAGATCTATGGTTTGGATCCATTATCAGGAACTTGGATATCCCAAATGCCTCTTAGGACTGCACATCCCTGTGCACGCCCCACCTCCACACGCATGCATGATATTATCCGCTTTGGCCTATGGGCCTCACGGTTTTGCTTCTGATAGGCCTCAACTCATCAAAAGGCCTCATGCAAAATAAGGATGCAAGCTCTACATATAATCCTTATCACTTTTCTCTCTATAGTCGATGTGGGACTCCGGGATATCACATCTTTTTCTCTTGTAATTGACCTCTTTAGTTTTGCGATTAGAGATTAGAGTGTGAGGTGGGACCTCTTTAGTTTTGCGTTAGAGATTAGAGGTAAGAGATGAGACTGCGGTTATTTTTTATAGGTGCTAGGATATCTCCTATATTTATAATTTTGAAACTTGCACAATAGGACTTATCACTAAAGCCTCAAATGGGCATCCATTAAAACCAACCAATAGATAAAGACATTTTCAAAATATGGGGTTATTGAGACCACTTCAAGTCATAGTAAGTTGACTTAGCATTTGGTAAATTCACTTCACTAGTAAGTTAAAGTGAGCTGTCATTTCAAGACATAATAAATAGAAATAAGTCAAATCAAAATACTATATTTCAAAAAAACCTTCTATATTTTTATACTAAAAAGTCAAAAAGATACTTTTTCATACCACTAATTGATATATATTTATTTTTGACACAAAAAGTCAAAAAAATTTATTCTCAAACCACTAAAAATAGAAACTAATTATATTATGATTTGACCCATTATGTTTTATTCTCTCTTGATTTGAGGCTTCACCTCTCCACCCATCACTACACTATATATCCAAATAGTTATCCGACACCCGTTCCTTGACCATTTTAGTCCCCAGGGAAGCAACCCACTTTGTTGCACATTTCTACACTGAATTCATAACCAAAGTGAAGACCCTCTTCTCATAGGCACTGATGTGGGGCACCCTTACAGGACTTTCGATTGCCTGCTCGCCCATCTATGGAAGAGGATGACAATGAATTCACCCAAGTCAGAGTAGCTGTCAATTGCCAGGCACAGACTAAACCGGCAGTGTCATGGGCCCTACCCACGATTGAGAGTGAGGGAGTAGCTTAATGAGAGCTATGCCTTTGTGGTAAAATCCATCCAAGAAGCTGTGGCTGAAGTGAACCATGAATTTTTCAAGTCCTTCATTGACTTTGGCGAGCTCTCCAGGGAGGTGAAGGAGACAGACTGATCCGCACCCAACGCTGGGGATTTGATATGCCCCAATCTAGAGATTAGCGGAGGTGGGTCATGTGCATTCTCCCTCCCCAGCTGCCTGTTGAGGGGTTGCTGGTCTTTGTGCCTTAATGCAAAGTGAATGGTGGTGTGGATACTTACATTGCCATTCAGCAACATGTGGACCAGTTTAATCAGATCTCACAATACTCATTGACAGGTGCTGAATCAAGATGGGGCATAGGGCAGGAATGTCCCCCACAAATTTGAGGGAGGTCCATCTTATAAACATTAGCTGTTTGAAGTGATTTCACCACAAGGTCAGATGACTACAAAGATGTCCAAGATCAAGATCAGAAGGGTGAAATAAAAATTCTAGCTCAACATATCCCCTAAAAGTTGAAGGTGGATCAAATAGGCGAACAGAACAAATTCTTATCCAAGGTGGAACACAAATGCGGTCTTCCACTTTTCATAAGAATTCATCTCAAGTACAAATTTATTTTTCATACATGATTGATTAAATAAATTAATTAATTGTTTTGATTGATAAAATACTAATACAATGCATTTCTAATATTATTTGTTGATTGAGGAAAGATGATATAGGTTCATTATAGATGAGTTCACGAAGTTTGATGTATAGTTCTTGGGTGAAGATTTGATTTCTGGAGATCTCTCTTTAGGTGATATCATTTTATGGCCTATCTATAGAATTCTGTTTTAGTTTCATGATCTATAAGATTTATTTAAGACTTTATTTGTAGTATCTACTCTCATGTGTACAACCATGGTATTAATAATAGCGGACTTGCTTTTTGGCAGATTTACTACAATTTACGATAGTTATTTTGATGGTTTAAATTTTAAATAGATGGATGATTTTTTGGCTATCATTTTTTATAGCTATTGTTGATGATGGATTACAATTTTTAAAATTGCAGAGTTTTTCTAAAAAATTTGTGAATTTCTAAAAATTAATTAAAAATACTTTTTAAAACCTCTTATAAACTAAAAACAACTACTCCAAACATATGTTCATTTAATGGTAACTCGTTTTTATATATTTGTTAAAAAGTAACCAAAAATGTTTCCAGCTAAGTAGGTCCGCATTAAGAGAATGACTTCCCCAAACCATCATTTTGGTGATGATTTGTCGATAAATGACTGCGGATTTTTTGACTGCCTCTCCGAATGCCAAGACAATCATTTTTTTTCTTCAGGAAAACGCCTGCTTTGTGCTGTCGTTTAATGTCATTTTTGACATAGTGGCCCGTAACACTTGCAATTCATGTCAGGTTTTTTAGTTGTTCTATTTTTTATGTTGAAATATCAAAAAAATTAAAGAAACAAAGGAGGATGAAGCATACGACATTAGATTGTATTTTTTTTATCTATTGCCACTCTTTTTCCTAACCACCCAAGCACAGCCACAGACGTCATCTACCACCACTATTCCTGGAAAGCTTTGCCTATAAAATTTCACTGCCACATAAAATGCCCCATCTGCCTAGTCCGATTGGCTAAATGAGTGGACTTGAGCTTTACATTTATGGCCCGTGTCAGGCTTAGCATAATGAGGGCATGAATTACTAAGGTTGGGCTGGGCCTGGAAATGCCCAAGCCCAGCCTGACCTAGGTTGTGAACAGCCTAGAGGTGAGTATAAATTAGCCATATTCTGTTAATAAAAAAAAAAGGCATCATGTGCTATTGCTAACCATCATAACAAAACTTTGTTCCTATAAAAAAAAAAAATTTTTGTAATTTATAAAGAGATGAATATCAATGACCCGGCCAGACTCGGCCATGGGCTGTCCAAAACTTTCTCAATCACACTCATATTCTTAGCTGACTTATTTTGGAACCAGATCTCTGAATGTGAATCATTTTTCCCATATAAGCAATAGTTTTAACGGCAAAGCCGTTTCTTTAACTGCCGACTCCACTGTTTTGCACTTCATCTAGACTTCTGCCCTCCTTTACGACAAATGGATATGGATGGGATGCCACTAATAAAAAGACAAGTAGCTCATCTTTCCACTGTGGGCCATTCAAAGATGGCTCCCCCAACAAAACTCCTTTTGACTTACTATCTGATCAAGTACTTGGAATGATCGAATGTATTTGCATTTAGAGATGATTATGTATGAGACTAAGAAATAGGTAAAATTTAAAAACTAGGACTAGAGTAGGCTCTCTTTTTCTTTTTCTTTTTTTACGTTCCATTTCTATGGTCTTCTTTGTCAAGCAGAGAGGGTAGAGAAAGGGGATGACAGCAGATTCCTTGATTAAAGATAAAAGGGGAGACTTTTAGATTTTGATTGGGAAATGGTATCATGTCAGCAGACTCGCCCGCCAGTGGGTCTTGTGGAAGTTTGCATTCCAGGTCGTTGACGGCCCAATTGAAAGCAAAATACAGAATTACCTGAAAATCTGCTACCAACCAAAGAAGCATACAATTTGTCCTATGGCTGAGTTCTGATTGAACCTTTATATATGGAGAAATTTTTATGAATGCTCAATCCAAAAAGGGATGTTTTTTTCCTTTATTTTATTCTCCAATGAAAAAAAGTCATATGGTGATTTTTTTACCTTTTTAAAAGTAACATTAAGTACTTCTTCACATTTTTAATTTCCTCTTTGGTACAAAAATAGGTGTTTTGACTTTTAAAAATGCTTAGGTGCCATCTAGCGCTATATATATATTTATACCAATGAGTGAAGAGGAGGATTGCAAAGTTTGTAGACACACAAAGGGGTATTTCATTCGATACTTGCAAAGTGTACAAGAGAGCTTCTTTTTATAGAAGCATTTTGGTGCTTGCTATTATTGATCTAGTTTACAGTATACTTCACTTATGTGCAACAAATATGATACAAAGTCGATATGGTACAAGTGGATTCAACTGAAGAAACAAGAGAACGATACTGCATGCGTAGCAATGGGCGTCGATCCATCAGTCATCAGTCAATTGGTGAACATTGTCGAGATAAGCTTACTCGTGATGAGAGCAAGGTCATGTCGTTTTCTTTGAACAATACCACGCCCGTGCTTCATGGAGAAAGGCTTCAATCTTGTCGAGGCTAGTAGACTGCTTCTGCATAGGGACATCTATAGGTATTTCGTCTTGAAAATACCGCAGCTGCAGAGGATCTGTAAAGTTGATTCGTTGGAGTTTTCAATGAAGGGCAGGTTTCCATAGGTTAGATCCAAGCAATTCATCAGGAAATGTTTCTGAGACAGAATCTGGACACAGTTGCCTTCGAATCAGGATGATGTCATCAAGAATTCTTTCCGAGATTAACAAATTGGGAATTTGATCTTGAGACCTGTCCATTTGAGGCTATTGACAATAATGCTTACGCATCCTATTGAGGTATAGATGCAGTCAATAACAGGATAATCACCATTAAGGGCAACAGCATGTTCAGGATAAACATGTCGGATGCCCTGACAGCAAAATTGTCTGTCATGGGCAGAGCGAATTTCCCATCTATCCAGGGATTGGAATTGTTGTGAAACATTTTCATTTCCCTTGTCATTGCATCGAGAAGAGAATGATGTTTGCCCTGTAACTATTTCGATAGTAAACTTGTATTGAGACGGGCAAAATTGCCACCAGACATATCGTTGAAACTTTGAAGAAATATTGTTAGCCAAAATAATCCATTATGAGTACTTTGAATGGATTAGATTCATACTCTAATGACATGATTAGACGTAAATGGATCTCTAAAATTTTAGGGCATACCTGAATCCATCGCTAAGAGAACGGAACGGCTGCCTAAAGTGGAAATTACAACTCCCTCAGTCTTCTCGTAATGCCAGCAGATCGATGGTGATGCTAAGCCTTTCCTTTGAGTCAGTATGTAAAGAAGAAGGAGTTCTCCAGCCTTTTATAGCCGTCTGACCATCATAGATGACTGCAACGCTCCTCTTTCATTGCAGATCGTTGCAAGCGTTACCTTCATGAATTTAAAATGTTGAAAAAAAATAAAAACGGATTGAATAACAGTAAAATGCATTGAGGGAGAGGAGAAGACCGTTTCAGGAACAATTATGAAATGGGCGGTGGTCATTTGGACCACCACCTTGGCCACTAACAATCTCCCACTTGGTCCATACGACCACCATACATCTTCTTAGTTTATATTTAATATACATTAAAATACTTTATTTTGCAAACGAATTTTGAAAACGACTCTAACTGATGCACATCATATGAAAACAGCAATCATCCATAAAAACTATAACGCTAAAGTCTTTAATCTGTGATTAGGTTAGTTTACTATGCGAACTGTGGTGGTTATACATATTGACAATATATTTCCTTCCACAATCACAACATAAGTATCCCTTCCCAAATCACAACTTAATTATTAACAGTAGAATCTTTAATATGACTTCTCGAATGGGAACTGTAATGTCATAATACTTTTATATTCTCACTTCATTGCACAATTATCACATATAAATATAAAACAAAGTAAGAATTGCAAAATTATTTCTTTAATTGATCAATGAATAGTGTCATACATCATTGATTCCTACTAGGCATATCATTCAAATCTATACTCATTACATGGTCTTTAAAATCATTTGGCGCCAATGCCTTTGTCAATGGAATAGCAACCATGAGCTTCGATAGAGCTCCAACAATTGATACTAAACGATATCGCACTTTCTCCTTCAAAACAAAATATTTGACTTCTAGAAACTTTGATTTACTAGAATACTTATCATTATGCACAAAAAGTCGAGCAGCATTGTTATCGCAGTAAATTTTTAGTAGTTCAGAAATACTGCCCATAATTGTAAGTTCCTTGATGAAGTTACGCATCCATACTGCGTGACCTGTGGCTTCAAAGCACGCCACATACTCTGCATCAAATGTGGATGGAGTGATTAGTGATTGCTTTGCACTCCTCCACGATACTGCCCCGCTAGCCAACAGAAAGATGTAACTTGATGTTGACCTTCTTGTATCGAGACATACTGCAAAGTTGGAATCTGAATATCCAATGACCTCCAGTGGATTGGATCTCTGATATGTGAGCATATATCACCTAGTGCTGTTGAGATAACACGTCACTTTCTTGACAGCTATCCAATGGGGCATGTCGGGATTACTTTGATATCTGCTTAACATCCCAACTGCAAAAAGAATGTTTGGCCTCGTGCATGTCTGTAGGTACATTAGACTTCCTATTGCTACCGCATAAGGATATTTATTCATTTCTAACTTTTCTATATCAGTCATGGGGCATTGTTCTTTACTAAACCTATCTCCCTTAGACATAGGGGCATTTTGTGGTTTACTCATTTTCATTCGGAAACGTTTGAGAATACTTTCCACATAGGCTTCTTGACACAACTTGAGTAATCCTTGAGATCGATCTCTGAATATCTCGATTTCTATTACAAAGGTTGCTTCACCCATATTTTTCATGTCAAAATTATTTTCAAGGTATACCTTAGTTTCTCGGATCATACTAAGGTCATTACTGGCTAGTAAAATGTCATCTACATATAGAACTAAAATGATGAACTTGCTCCCACTGATCTTAAGATAAATACAATGGTCAACTGGATTTTCGGTAAAACCAAAGATGTAATAATATGATTGAACTTTAAGTACCATTGTCTGGAAGTTTATTTCAGTCTGTATATTGACTTCTTTAACTTACAGACTAATTTTCAATCATTACCTTGTTAAACAAACCCTTCAAGTTGTTCCATGTACACTTCTTCATCAAGATTCTCATTTAAAAAAGCTGTTTTAACATCCATTTAATATAATTCTAAATCATAATGAGCTACTAGGGCCATTATAATTCTGAATGAGTCTTTCTTAGATACCAGAGAGTAGGTTTCATGATAATCGAGACCTTCTCTCTGAGTGAATCCTTTAGCGACAAGTCGGGCTTTAAATCGTTCAACTTTGCCTTTAGAGTCCCTTTTAGTCTTAAAAACTCATTTACAGCCAATAATCTTGGACCCTTCAGGTAGTTCAACGAGATCCCAAACGTCATTTATAGCCATGGATTCTAATTATTCTTTCATAACATCTAACCATTTATCAGAATTATCACTGTTTACAACTTCGTTAAAAGTTTTTGGATCTTCTTTAATTCCAATATCCGATTCTTCTATATACACAACATAATCATCCAAACTAGTAGGCCTTCTTATATGAGTCGACCTTTTCAATACTTCCGGATTTTCTTCAAGAATGGTTGGTTGTATTGGAGGAATTGGTTATGTATCTTGAGGAAGTGGATCAACAGGTCGTTCTGGGAATGCCCCTATATCAAGTGGAATCATTAATCCGCCTTGAGTAGAGGATTGAGGCTCATCTCTAATCTCCTTGTATATAATATTCCTAGCCTCGCTACTCCCATTGTTATCATGATTCTCCAAAAACTTAACATTATAAGACTAACTATTCTTGGTGAATGATTAGGACAGTAAAATCGATACCCTTTAGACTTCTTCGGATAGCTAATAAAACATCCGCTCACTATTTTAGGGTCTAACTGCTTTTGTTGTGGGTTCTATACTCGCAGTTCAGATGGAAATCTCCAAACTTGAAAATGGTTTAAGTTAGGTTTCCTTCTATAATACTTCGGCCCAACTTAACCTGGTTTAGGGTTTAATTAACCCTCTTTGTGGTTATTTTTCAGTGGATTAGTTTCGTGAATGTTGTTTTATTATTTTGAATTTTGTTTTAGGTCATGGATAGGTAGTTGGGTTGAGTTTGACCTAGGTTAGGTAGACAGGAGCCCTTTTTCATAATTTTTGATTTTATCAAATGTTGTCAGTCATGAATCATCTTGGTGTCAACACGTGTATTTCATCGAGCTCATTAACTCCCGTAACTGACTCGCATGTAAATGACTTCGTTTGCTCCCGCTGGACCGTTATTTGACTCGAACTAGAATTACCTTTAATCCTTTCGACTTAAATGAAAAATTTTCAATACTTATCTTATATAAGAAGATACATGCACCGACCTCTTCATCAACGTCTTTCCTCTTCCTTGTTTCTTCGTTTCTCAACTCTTCTTCCTTCTTATTCTCGATCAAACTAAGAAAGGGAGATTTGTGCACTCATCTTCTATGCCATCTCCTTGTGTGTGTTCTATGGTATGCTTGGGTTCTCGTTCTTTTCTACGTGTTTCGATTCCTTTCATTCTCTCGTTGCATGCACTCAATGTTCTTCTTCTTTCTTTCCTTCTTCCTTGCATGCATGACTGGTAGAATCGCATTTAGCAGACAGATTTGAGCTTGAGAACAACCGTTCGTGTGATAGAACCCATTTGAGGCAAGTATAAGCACAATTTGAATGAACACTTGTTGATAGTGATTTGATTGTTTTTATTCTCATTACTCTTGCATGGTTTATTGATTTTACAGCCCTTGTATGTCAATTCGCATCTGTGGTTCTCTTATTTCCATTTTGTATCCGAATTCCAGTTCTCTGTAACAGGTTCAGACGTTCAATTTCTAAAATTTACGACTAAGTTGTAAGGTTTTATGGCTCAGATTCCAGAGAGCTGCAAAAATCGGTTTTACTCTACGATAAGGCTAAGCTAAGCCGTAGAATGTACTACAGCTACGTCGCAGGGTAGCCGTAACCCAGCAGTTGGTCAGTTTACTGCTGGAATTCCAGAGAGTTGAAATTTCAAAAGACCTTCTACGGTCTAGCCATGTCCAAACCATGAAATATGTCACGGCTAAGCCGTACCCTAGTCGTAGAACAAAATAGGGGTGAGCCGTAAAACAAAATGATGCTAAGTCGTAAATACAGATGAATAGTAAGGGGAACCGCTGCTGAGCCGCAATGCATATTACGGCTAAACCATAAGTTCACCTACGGCTGAGCCGTACAACCACTGAGAAATGAATTAAAAGGATAGGTTTAATAAAGAGACATGGTAGGGCCTTCGAGCTAGAATGTAGGTAACTTAAACTTGCCAAACGGAATGTAAGAATCGCATGAATGGTCTCTAGGGCTGTGACTCATTTATATGTGTTGTTCATTTGTTAAGCACCTCCCCATGGGTGTTGGTTTAAGGAATTTCGATACACGTTTCTTAATACAATGCAACACTCGAAAACTGAACAACTGTGTATCGAACTACTTAAAATTACATCATTATGCATGGTTAGAAACACTGGACAACTAGATTAAGGTGATTAGTTAACAATCGTGATTCTCAGTAATAACTCAACTTACATTTCATATTGCTTTCGATTATTGCCTTCTATGCTCTTATTCTTGTCTTGACTTGTAATTATTCACTTGTAATGGGATGGCAAGACTTGAGTTAAGTGATTGATTCTCGTGTGATGCATGTACTGTATTGCTTGCTTGTGATATGACATGATACATGTATAGTACGGTACTGCATTGCCTAACCGACCTAATAATATTGATCGACGTGCATCATATAACATGACTGATCTTGTTTGTCTAGCTTTACTTAGCCTCAGCCTCAGGATACACAACGGGGTTGACTTTGGCTTAACCTTTTTATTACCTTTGCAGAGTGCTCCTGTCCTGGGATTCCAGACCCCGGGAACCAGAGACCCATGCGTATCCTGTCCCGGTCGATGGTGTTCTTGTCCTGACTGCTCTCGATAGGGAGAATATGACAAATGTAGTAGCCACTTAGCCAGTTTATTTGTTTGTGATTTTGAAAGCATGCTTACTGTCATGCACAACTTGCCTAGTATACGAACATGATCTCTATACATGATTAACTGCCAACTGTTAATTATTCTGCTAGATACAGCGCGTGTTAACTTATTGCTGCTTATGCTTTGCTGAGTCGTCGTACTCATTAGTTGTTCTTGGAGTTGCAGGTTCAGATCTCTCTACTGACCCTTCATCGGTCGGCCAGACTCCAGGAGAGGTCTGGGAGACCCAGTTAGGGTTAGAGGAGTGGATTTGATCCCTTCCTTGGAGAGCGGTTTTACATGGCATCATTTTCTCATTTTGTGTGTACAGGGCCACATTTTTTCTTTACCAGGGTTTTGGGTTATACCTTGTATTTTGCCCTACACAACTGTTTCTCATTTTGTTTGTATATTCTGTACTTATTTTAATCTTTTGCAATGATTATTTCCTTCTTGTATATATTCTTAGTCATGAAATGATACTTACAGGTTCCGCATACACCCTGTTTGCACGTCTAAATATCCTTTGTGTGTGTACACTTAGACCAGGTCTAAGTGTGTGTGCATAGGAGTACGTGTGTCACTGGTTAGGTTTTAACTAACCCCGATTTCTGGGCTCGGGTCGTGACACCTTCTAGTCTACAACTCGAAAGGAGTTTTGGGAATTGCTTTACTAGGAATCTCATTTAAAATATACATGGCCATATTAAATGCTTCACCTCACATAGATTCGGGTAACGATGTATTACTAACAATACTCCTAACAATATCTAAAAGAGTCATATTCCTTCTTTCAGCAACTCCATTCTGCTGAGGAGTGCCAGGCATTGTGTATTGGGCAATAATGCCTTCGAATTCTATGAGTCTAGCAAATGGACTAGGGTTACAGCCCGCTTCAGTGTACCTTCCATAATATTCACCACCACAAACCGATCTCACAATTTTGATCTTCTTATTTAATTACTTTTCTACTTCTGCCTTGAATATTTTGAACATAATAAAAGCATTTGATTTTTTTTAATGAGATAGACATAACCAAAGTGTGAGAAGTCATCTATAAAGGTGATGAAATATTGGTCTCCTGTAAGACAAGGTATATCTATTTTTCCACAAACATCCGTATGGATTAATTGCAAGAAGTCATAACTTCGTGTGGTAGTTTTCTTGATTGTTTGAGTTTGTTTTCCTTTAATATAATTTACACAGATACCGAAATTAGTGAAATCAAGGGTTGGTAATAACCAGTCCTTCACTAATCCCAACATCCTCTCTTTCGAGATGTGTCCTTACCGTTTATGCCATAACTTAGAGGAGTTCTATTTTACTAGTCCTTTTTTCATGCCAATATTCATTCCACAAGTAACATGGTGCGTTGTCAGTAATTGTGTGTATGAAGTATCTAACCTTAATTGATACAAACCATCATATAATAAACCACTACCAATCATTATATTATTGTAAAAAAGTTTCAAAGACCCTCGATCAAAGTTAAATACATATCCTTTTACATCTAACTTTGAAACAGAAATCAAATTTCGGGAAATCTCCGAAACATATAAGGTGTTTGGCAGATCCAGAACGAATCTTGTATCTAGCACCAGCCTATATGTGCCTACTGCCTCGACTCTTGACTATTTTTGATTCCCCATAATGATGGTTCATTCCCCATCATTTGGCCTCTGGGTTGAAAGGAATCCCTGCATATAACCAGAAATGTGAACGGTTGCACCAGAGTCGACATTAATAATATTGGTTTCGCATACAAGAGATAAACTTCTTTGCTTACCTCTTTTTTCAAACCAATTTTTCCTTTTGAGGTAGTCCTTCTTAAAAGGTCCTTTCTTACCATAAAAGTGACATTTTTTGGACCCTTTTTTTTTCCTTTCTCTTCATTGGTTTCTGACCTTTCGGATTTACCTTGGGCATGTTGGCATTATTCTTAAAGTTTTTAGGACCTTTCCTGCCTTTAGCATGGAAGACTTTGTTTACCTGAAGTTGCCCCTTGGCCTTAAGCCTCCTCTCTTCTTGATCACATCTTGCGATCAACTCAATTATGGTCCACCGATTAAAGCTCTGATTGTATGTTACCTTAAATGGGCCAAATGTAGGGGAAAGGGAATCTAGAATGAATTGGATCAAATATCCATCGGAGATACTCATGTCTACATCCTTTAACTTGGATGCTAGGTTGGACATGAGTAGGATATATTCCCTAACTCCCTTCGTCCCATCGTACTGCATGTTAGTTAACTTATTCATTAAGGTGGCACCTAATGCCTTGTCAGTCACTTCAAACTGTGACTTAATCTGTTCTAAAAGTTCCTTGGCATGTTTTCCTTGATCAAGTGATCCCCTAATACTCTTAGAAATGGAAGTCATTATAATCTTTTGGCATTTCTTGTCACATCTGTGCCACTGATCATATTTGGCCTTTTCAGTTTCAGAACTCTGTTCGGTGACTGCAGGAGGCATGGGCTCATCTAAGGCTATTTCTAAGTCGAGAAAAGTTATGGTCAACGAAAGCATGTCTAACCATTTAGGATAGTTCGATCTGTCTAATGAATGAATGGTTCCTAAGCACAAGGGAAAATACATGGATCTGGAGGTAGATACTGTAAAAAGAAAAAAAAGATAAACTATTACTCTCACAATTCTATAATTCTTTGAATTTAAAGGGAATCTTACAACAGAAATAATAATTTTACATCATTACAAACAACCTTTGGGTCAAATATAACATGTTAATTTTATTATTCTTGTTTATTTGATAAAATCACAATTTATTAAGTGAATAAGTGAGATCCCACCTATGGGCATAAATTCGCACAAATTCACAAAACATCTTTAATATGTTTTATCCCAATCTTCAAATAATCGAAAGATAAACTCATTTAGGTCGATTATCTATCATTTAAGTGAAGTTACAATTTTAGTGTCATTTATGGTATCTCTAATTTAATATTTTAAACATGACTTTCATCATAACTGGACCACTTTGGTGACTACCTATGGGCATAAATCCACACAAATTCACAAAACATCTTTAATATGTTTTATCTCAATCTTCAAATAATCGAAAGATAAACTCATTTATGTTAATTATCTATCATTTAAGTGAAGTTACAATTTTTAGTGTCATTTATGGTATCTCTAATTCAATATTTTAAACATGACTTTCATCATAACTGGACCACTTTGGTGACTACCTAGTTCACTCATAATTTCAAATTGAAACCTATGACACTAATTTAATCCTCAAACATACATGCGTGTAACAAATTATAACTTAAAACAACATTAATCAAGTAAACAATCAGCGAAAACATGAATTTGGATGAGTTAAACATGCATAAATCCTTATGATATCAACACTGAACTATTGGATTGAGGATCAAATTCATTAATATGATAAATTTCATCATAAGGGACACAACAAAAGAAACAGATCGAAAATCCGATATCATATGTGTTCGAAATGATTAAAATAAGGTTTCGATCTTTCATTTTTCCTTGATCTGGTCTTAATCTGATCATATTTAAATTATCCAGTCCTATCATAGTCATGATTACATTTAGATACATTAATTGGTCGGTTCTGATCGGAACGGATCAATTTTATAATGACCCAATTATTCAAAAAACAAATAATTATCAAAATTAATAATAATTTATTCAAATTAGGCCAGGCTAGTGGGTCGGGTCAGACCCAGGTCAATAATTCCACTGTTCAGACTAGTCAGATCCTCTAGTTTGGGCTTGACAGGTTGGGCCAGGTCAGGTCAGACCTGTCGTATAAATTGAAGCCCAACTTGGCTAGGTTCAGTTCGGGTCAGGTCAGGTCAGGTCGGACCTAACCTGGAATTATATTTATTTAGTTATGTTGGGCTGGGCCAGGTTGGTTCACCCAGGAAATTCTGAAACCCGAATCCGAGGCCCACTATTTTTTAATATTAGTTGAGCCAGGTCAGGTCGGGTCAAACAAAACCCGGTTTGACCCAACCCACAAAAGACCCGTACTATTCATCATCTTTTTCAACAGACACCAACGTCGCCCGACACGCCGACAGCACCCTGAACGGCAACGGAGGTCTTGCGAGATGCCGACAACGGCAGCGGCAGGGACCGCCGGCCATTCCCATCACCAGCTGGGAACTGAAAATTTTTTTTATACGCGTTTGTTTTGTTGCCTAGGCGCAACCTCACACTTGCACCGGGGCGCAGCGATTGCGGCAAGAAATGGCAGTTGCCCTAGGCGACGGCCAACCTTTTTTTTTTTTACTCTCTGCTCTCTATTTCGGACACGGAACAATGGAATCGCTGTCTTTCAGCGATTCTAATCCATGCAACGCACAAACCGTGGTCTCTGATACCAATTGTTAGCCAAAATGGCCCATTCTGAGCACTTTGAAAAGGATTAGATTTACACTCCAACGGCATAATTAAACGTAACTGGATTTCCGAAATTTTAGGGCATACCTGAATCCATTGCTAAAGGGAACAGAACGGCTGCCTAAAGTGGGAATTACAACTCCCTTAATCTTCTCGTGATGCCAGCAGATCGATGGTAATGCTAAGCCTTTCCTTTGAGTCAGTACGTGAAGAAGAGGGAGTCCCCAGCCTTTTATAGCCGTCTGACCATCACAGACGAACGCAATGCTTCTCTTTCATTACAGACCATTGCAAGCGTTACCTTCATGGATTTAAAATGTTGAAAAAAGAAACGGATTGAATAGCAGTAAAATGCATTAAGGGAGAGGAGAGGACCGTTTCAGGAACAACTATGAAATGAGCGGTGGTCATTTGGACTACCACCCCGGCCACTAACAGACACCAGTTTTCTTTTCATAAAGGTCCCTAGAATGGTAGAATCCGTGTGCAAAATAAATTCTTCTGCAATTAAATATGGGTAAAATTTCTCAACTCCGTACAATGCAGCAATGATTTCCTTTTCAGCATGCCAATAATTAAGTTAATTTTTCTTAAATTGATCGCTTGTATATTTGCATGGTTTCTCCTCCAATTTATCCTTTTTTAGCAGGACTGCTACGTAAGTATCTGTATAGGCATGTATTGAAAGCATGAAAGTACCTGAAAAAATTGGCTCAAGTGGTGGAAGCTTTTGAACCTCGTGCTTTTAGAAGGCTATTGTAAGGATTTTTATGTTGGCAAATTCATGGGTTGGACAAAACTTGAGTCTAAGAGTGTTGTATTCTACATATCTTTGAGTATGGACAATGGTTTGAGTCGCCGAATGCACTGAAGTGAAAAAATCAAAGAAAGAGTGATAAATTGAAGTGATTTTTTACGGACAACATGGTTTAAAAAGGTTATATCTCACAAATCGCGCATCAGATATGGGAAAGTGATCTACCGTTAGAAAGTTCATTTCAAGTTGATATCTGTAGAACTCAAAATTGTGTCAATTGGAGATGAAACAAGAAAGTTATAACCTTCGGAATTTTGTAGAAAATGCGCTGATATTTCACCCAGGTAGAGGCTTAATTCGACGGATCAGACCATTAATCCAACCGATCAAACAAGTGTAGAAAAGTTCGTCGACTTGAGATTTTTCAATCTGATTTGAAGAGGAATTTGCCTGTTTCATACAAACTCCTTTTCTGATTGAAATATACTTATGAGGTATGAATTAGGGGCTATAAAAAAATAGTTCTCTTTCAACCCTAAGGTATGGAACACAGATTTCATTATTCTAAGTAGAGATTGCTTATTGGAGATCACCTTCTCTAAAGTTCTTTCATTGGAGAGTTGAAGGGCTGAAGTTCTACTCTGGAGATCCTTGTCTTCTACTTCTTTAAGTGTAGAAGATTGTTGTGAGGAGTCAAGTGTTACATCTAAAAGGCATCTAGGTGCTTGGATCTGTAAAAGAGAATGGCAGGGCGTCACTGCAGCAGAGTGCTGTGCAAAGGAATCACAAAGTTTTTAGGTTGCATTATAACTGGATAAGGGTTGTGAGTATTCTCTTATAACTGTGGTATGACACATAGTCCTTGATTCTTGGTTGTAATTTTTTCTAGTTTGGGTTTCCATGTAAAAATTGTGCCTACTTGTGGTGTATGCTTTTATTTGATTTATTTCTGCTGCATAGTTGATTGTATGCACACATAATAGTGAGATTGATTGCATTAATCAATTTTAGAGGTTTCCTCCAAAATCCTTCAAGTGGTATGATAGCGGGTTATACTAATTTGTTGTGTTTGATTCTAAGAGATATCTAGAATGGTGCTCAATCAAGAAGGCACATCCACTATGAAGTCTCTATTTTTTGATGATTCAAATTATGCTTATTGAAAATAAAAGATGATTGGATTCCTCAAGTCCATTGATAATAATATGTGGGATAGTGTTGAGGAAGGTCATTCAAAACCCACAATTACTTTTGATGGGCAAACAGTTGCTAAACATAAAACCCAATGGACTAAGGAAGAAAAGCATGCCTCCAACTGCAATAATAAGGCATGAATGCTATTTATAATGGAGTGTTTGCTGATGAGTTTTGTCGAATTTTCACTTATAAAACTGCAAAGAAAGCATAGGATGTTTTGCAAACTATTTATGAGGGTACTATTACTGTCAAGCAAGCAAAGCTACAAAGGTTAAATAGGTCCTTTAAAACCATCGTAATGGAAGAAGAAGAAAGCTGCAATCAGTTTTACGCTAAGCTGAATGATATTGTGAATTTTATTTTCAATTTGAGTGAAGTAATTCCTAAAAGTAAAATTGTCAAGAAGATTCTGAGGTCTCTTGCTTCAAAGGTGGATGCTATTGAAGAGAATAAGAATTTAGAAACCATCACAGTAAATCAGTTGATTAGAAATCTTTAGACTTTCGAAGAAAACTGTTTAAATAAGGAAAAATTAGTAAAGAATAACGGTTTGGCTTTTAGAGATTTTAGAGAATCTGTGAAATAATCTGCAAAGAAAATTGAGGCTGATTCGGATTTTGATAAAAACCATTGATATCAATAAGTTAATGGTTCAGTTTCAAAAACTCATGAAGGCTAAGAAAGCTAAATGGAAGTAATCGAAATTTGAAAAGAAGATGACATTAGCCAAGGTTAAGTGCTTTGATTGTTAAGGTTTTGGTTATTATGCCAGTGACTATCTCAACAGGAAAAAGAATCCCATGCACAAAGCTCTAAAAATTTGGGATGATAATTCATCTGAAGAAGAGAAAAATCCTGAACCTGATCTTAACGATATTGTGAATGGAAAGTTTATCGCTTTTATAGCTAGATTAACTTTGTTTGATGATAGTTCTGCTGCAGAGAATGCTGATATTACACTTTCATATGAAGAAGGTGGTTGGGAAGTAGAATATGGGATTTTTCTAGACAAGTATATGAATATGAGCAAGTTATTTGAAAAAGATGCGATTAAGCGGAAATAAGAGATTTGTCTCTTATGCAAAATCAAAGGTTTATCTTTCAGAATGATAGAAGAATTCCATAACTGATAATCTAACTACTGAAAGTCACAAGCATGGTTTACTAAAAAATGATATCAAGAAGGTTAAGTAAGAGTTTGGAACTTTGAAAAGTAACTTAAAGACTGTTAAGGCTGAAAAAGAAGACCTGGCTAGAAAACTGAAGATTGTGTTGACTGAGCTGGATTCCACAAAAACTTCTCTGAATAAGATAAATACTGGTTCAAAGATACTAGAAGACATCTTGTGTATTTAAAGTTGCCTCATGACAAGCACGGTCTTGCTTTCAATGATGGTGCTTCTACTTCAAAATCTAATAGTAAATTTGTTTTTATTATAAGTGTTGCACACACTACTCCACATGCTGCACATATTCATAATATGTTGAGTAGTTCAAAAAGAAAAAATGTGTCACGTCCTGCACGAACATCCACTTATCATCACCGCGGAGTTAAAGGACACATTCATCCCCATTGCAAGAAGTTACATGTTTTACTAAAGTATAAAAGCAATAGTGAAAATAGCTATCTGAATCAAAGGTCAAGACAAAAGCTACTTGGGTTAAGAAGTCTGGTTTGTGTATAGAAGTTACTCTCATTGTCCTGAAAGATCAAACTACACAAATGTGGGTGGCTACTTACAAAAAACCCTGATTAAGAAGATCAAGCTCACACCCCCAGTGCTATTATAAAGATACAATTAAGGGGGAGCTATAATTGAGAGGGAGTCACTACTGGATCCAAGTTGATAACTTTATTGTATGATGATCATTAGCTTTGTCAATTATGGACAAAAAGGAAGAGATATTGCATTTAGGGGGAAAATAGGGAATTTGTGAGCAGTCTGAAGACAAACGGAGTTGAAGATGATATCTTTTATAACTGGTGAAGAGCTAATGGTAAAATTTTCTTGGCTATTTTAATTTACTAAATGTTCAATATATTTTTTGTTTTATTTTTGCGTAAATTGATTGTATAGGAACTTTTGTTCATGAATTGTCAAAGGTAGAGATTCTAAAGATTTTTGTATTGTCAAATTCATGGGTTGGACAAAACTTAAGTCCATTAATGTTGTATTTTACATATATTTGAGTATGAATAATAGTTTGAGTTGTCGGATGCACTAAAGTGAAGAAATATAAAAAAGAGCGGCAAATTGAAGTGTTTTCTGCGGACAACATGGTTTAAAAAGGTCATATCTCACAAACCGAGCATCAGATATAGGCAAGTGATATACCGTTGAAAATCTCATTTCAAGTAAATATCCGTAGAGCCCAAGATTACCTCAATTGAAGCTAAAATAAGAAAGTTATAGCCTCCAGAAATTTGCAGAACATATGCTGAAATTTCACTAGGGCAGAAGTTTAATCCAACCGATCATACCATTAATCTGAACGATTGAATAAGTGCAGAAACGTTCATCGCTTGCGATTTTTCAGTCCGATTTGAAGAGGCGCTTGCCTGTTTTATGCCAACTCTTTTCTTGATTTAAATATACTTATAAGGCATGAATTAGGGGCTATGAAAAAAAGGTTCTCCTAAAACCCTAAAGTATAGAACACAGATTTTATTGTTCTAAGTAGAGCTTGTTTATTGGAGATCACCTTCTCTAGAGTTCTTTCATTAGAGAGTTGAATGGTTGAAGTTTTACTCTAGAGATTCTTGTCTTCTACTTCTCTGAGTGTAGAAGATTGTTTTGGGGAGTTAAGTGCTACATCTAGAAGGCGTCTAGGTGGTTGGATCTATAACAGAGAACAGTAGGGGGTCGTTGCAGCATGGTGCTGTGCAAGGAAATCACAAAATCCTCAGGTTGCGTAAAAACTGGATAAGTGTTATAAGTATTCTCTTGAAACTGTAGTATGATTCATAGTACTTAATTATTGGTTGTGATTTTTTTTTAGTTTGGGTTTCCATATAAAAATTATGTTTACTTGTGGTGTATGCTTTTGTTTGATTTATTTTCACTGCATAGTTAATTGTTTGCACACATAATATTGAAATTAATTGCGTTAATCAATTCTAGAGGGTCTTCTCCATAATCCTTCAGCTGTAGTTGCTCTGTCTATCGAATGATATGGTTTTGATACCATAGCTTGAAGAATAGGTTTCGCTTTTTAAGAAAGCTATGGTATATAGCTACAGATGTAATTAAGACAACCTAAAAATTTTTGGAATTATAATTTGCCTGCAAGCTGGTTTGGAAACCTTGAGATTTTGTGCAGGACATGGGGTTGCATCTGTATTTTTCCATCTTTGAGTACCACTTTGAGAAACTCGATTTTGGTTTTTGCAAGCTAAATTTATCAGAGGAGGCTGTTGAAAGCTGAAAGACCAATGCCATGATTTTGGATAAGCTGTTGAAAGTGCTGTAAATGCTTTAAATGGTCCTGCATATTGTTAGAAAAAAAAACTAAAAAGTCATTGATCTAGTTACCAATAAAATCAAAAAAGGTTTTGAAGATATCATCCATATGCCTCAAAAATTGGGTCTTTAAGCCGAACGGCATAACAAGCCATTCAAAGAGTCCATTAGGAGTAATAAAGGTGGTTTTGTGAATATCTTTTTTGAAAATTTGATATGATGGTATCCAAATTTGTAGTCGAATTTTGAAAAGACATTCTTAGTTGCAACTTTTTAGATTAGCTATTCCTTATTAGGTAAAGGCCATTTGATGTCCACAATAACATTATTGAGTGGGATGTAGTTGATCACCATTCTTGTTTTGCCCTGATTTTGCTCACGTGGTTTCAGATCTTATGGATTTACAACTATAACCTTTTATAAAAAGATGATCAATAGATGGTAGTACTCTAAGGAGTGCCAAAAAGAATTATCAATAAATTAAAAGACATTAAAGCCACTTTCATTTCTAAACTCCAAATCTTGCAAGCATTGTCCCGTCCTTTTTCGTGGATAGGGTTTCCATACATAGAGATGACAAACCTGAATTGTCTTTCCATGCCCACATGGGAATCCAAAAGATGGATTTTCTCTTAAGGTGAATCAAAATGGTGCGCAAACAAGTAATCAAAGTTGGATCTAGCTCCAAATTTATGAGACACGTGTTGGACCAGGTTGGTCGCTCTTTCCCATTAAAATATTATCCATCCAGCTTCGGCCACCCCCTAGACCCCAATCAAACTGAACCCCAATTGGACTGGACCCAATTATTTATTTTGGTCAACTGGACAGGGGTCCATTACATGATTTAACTGTCTATATATGGTGTGTTTGAAAGCAGGATAAGGGAGAGATAAGTAGGGAGATAAGCAACTTTTTGCATCCTATCATACTTATCATTTGTTTGTTTGCATTTTTAGTGTATAGGACTATATTATCCCCGTCTCGATGTTACAATGAATTAATACTTAGTATGAGGGCTTAGATAATCCCACCTACGAGGTAAGATAACTTGGGTTAGTTTTGGGATTATATTTTTTAGGTCTTTTTATCTTATGTCCCCCATTTATTCGGATACAACCAAATATGAGATTGTATTCATTTCTGGGATAAATGAAATTTTATCCCATACAATAATACCATTGAATGGGGTTGAATGGTATTAGCTATTCAATTTTGTCAAAATTTTATCAGCTTCCAAACAAATCCATAGTATTTTAAGGACGGTCACGCCGGCGGCCAGAGGTCTTTTGACAATATCAATCTGCTACATCCTCGACTTTGAATTCATGTAGCTTTCCATTGGCTTATAATGCCATATTCCACGTTACCTAATATTTGGCTACCAGTCTCTTTCTCTTTAGCTAGGAAACAGCACTAGTAGATGGCTTTGTTTCAATTCAACCAATTTTAAAATCCCTGTCCTTTGCTTCATCAATGGGCCGTTTTGAAAAGCATTTGAAGACTTATCTAATCAGGTCATGGAAAAGCTATTATTCCTTTTACATGATTCCAGTTCTTCTGGGGTCCACTCTCCTAATCCATCAGTGGAGCCCATTCTTGTAAAAAAAATACCGGAACGGCTTAAAATTTGTCTGCCTGTTTATTGGTGTAGGGTCTTATCACTCTGACTGGAGTTGACCACTCATAGATGTGAATCAAGTACTTTACACGTGTCTGATTTGATTGTGAACCAACTTCCATCAGAGGGTAATTTAGGCCAGCAGCATTACAGGGAGAGCCCATTTTTAAAGGTTTTAAGGGGAGGGGCTCGGGATGGATGGCGTTGCAGATGATATGATCTCCTTCTCATACAAGATAAAACTGAGGAAATTTAAACCCCTAGGATTAAGGTCCCAAAGAGATTTTTAGTATGTTGTACAATTAAATTTAAGTAATAAAGAAAATTAAACTAAAACAATGACCGTACAGTGCACATAAGGTTTTTACATGAAAAACCCAAATATAAAAATACCACAGGCCGATTTTTTTGATTCAAAGAAACCAAGCATTATGAAAAAGGATAATTATAAAATATACTTACAATTATTACCCAATTGAACACAACCCAAAGACTATAGTTCTATTTGCCGATAACTCATTGTTCACCATCTGCCATACTTAAAATCAATACTTTTTGGAGTCTATCAAGATGAAAAATCTACTATGAGAGAGTACAAAAAGGAATCTCTAGAAGCTCTATAACTTTCAACACAACTCTTTAATGGGTGTTCTAGATTGTTATTGAAGATCTCCTAAGTAAGTTCTAAGTTTAGAATAGGGAGATGCATGAACTAGAGTTGAAAGAAATTGTCTTTAAATAGGCCTAAGGTTGTGGCTAAGAGTTAAAGTTCAATTGGGACTCAAAGAGGCAAGTTGAGTGGAAACAAGAAAGGTCTTTGCGCAAACTGGTTTGGGATTTTGCGCTGCTAGGTCGACCGAAGGAAGGGCTTGGTTGAGCAAACACAAGTTCTTAATGGGTGTTTCGAATAATGGGTGTTTCAAAGTAAGCACAGGCTCACTCGACCGGGTAAGAGATTCGGTAAGGTCGGTTTTGTGTGGCCTCATTTTGATCAGGTATACTCAATTGGGTACATTGTTCGCTCGAGCAAATTGGTTTTCTCTCTGCGATTTCTTCAATTCATGTAATCTTCATGATTTCTTCGTTTTAGCTCATCCAAAGACACATTACAATCCAACTTCTAAAAATATAAAAGTTACAATACATTTGACCCAAGTTTCATCCATATCCCATGATTTAGCTAATACTCAAAATTCTAACAAAAACTAAATGCGACCCACGTTATTCTTTAATAACCTATGGGTGAAATTTTGTTCCTTGCATACTGTAGACCTTAAATGAGGGCCACTTTTTATAAAACGTGTGATTCACTTCCTTTGGTGACCTCGATGATTTTGTATAATTTTATTTTACCCATCAATTTAATAACGATGAGGTCTTGCTGACGTAGATGATTTTATATATTTTTATTTTACACATCAATTTAATAACTATGAGGTCTTGTTGACGTAGATGATTTTACCCTGGATGAATTTATATATATTTATTTTACCCATCAATTTAACAACTATGAGGTCTCACTGAGGTCGATGGGTAGGTCCAATCCATGGATCACAAACTCATGGTGGAAAGTCTCCGAACGATTCAGAAACGGGTCCAACCGGGCCCTTACACATGATCACTTGTGTTTGCTCACATCTATGCGTCATGCGCAAAAGAGACATGAAATGCGGGCAAAATAGGCCTTTTTAGGCTCTAATTTAGATAGGAGGTTATGAAAAAATATATATATATATAAAGAAAAAAAGTGTCCATAGACATGCAATATATATAGCTTGTGCCTAATGCAAGTTGCAGAATCAAATACCTAATGCAAGTTGCAGAATCAAATACCTTCGACTAGTTTTTTTTCACTTTTGCGGGATCCAAGCTATTAATCATCTTATTGATCTATTGAATCTTAATACTTTTAGTTTCATATGATTTAAGAAATTTCTATAAAACATCTAAAAAATCCCAATCTATAGATGTGAGTTATCTAAGCTTTTGTGGGTCTTCAATTCATGATCAAAATTTCTTAGTATATTCATTTAATTATGAAAATAAAAGTTTAGTTGCATATCATAATTCTTCATAAATTTTGAAAAACGTCCGAGGTACATATGAGTGCTCCTAAAACAATTGATTGTATTCGTTTTCTATTTAAAATGGTGGTTTCAAACTGACATGATAATGTGTTGCACATGTGTAACATATGCAAGTAAGTAGTATTGTAACTTCTCTTTCATAGTGATTGTTCTTGACGGACCGGTGTTAGGTTCCATAGTTTTTTTTCGATTGGGTTTTCCACATAAAAATCCTGTGTCCATCTATATTGTGTGTTTGTCTTTGATATCTACATAGCATACATTGACGGTTTAAATTCTTTCAAGATGGGTTATATTCCATCGGTAAAAGGAAAACATGACTAGGACTCATCATTTTCTTAAAGAAAAAATATATTGGCCATGCATGTCAAGTCGTTAAAAATTTGGTAGGTTTTGTATCGTAATTTGCTTCTAAGCTATTGTTTGTTCAGGTTTGGGGATTCTATCTACTATATATTGACTAATGTTATTATTCATGAAAAACGAGTAAAATTCATCTAGATGGATGACCAAGTATGAATTATTTTATGCATTTAAGTTGAATGAATTATTTTATGCATTTAAGTTGAATTAAGAAACTGATAGAATGACAAAGTAGGTAAATAGTATTATTACTGGTTAAAGAATCCAAAAAACGATAGAAAATGTACCTTGTATAGTACAAGCTTGATAAGATCTTACAGATGTCACTATCCAACCATCAAGGAGGGGAGGGGACGCCTTCAAAAAGATCCACACCTTTGAATTAAAGGATCCCACCGGTTGGATGATGGGATGTTCAATAGGAGAAAAATTAAGGAACCGTTCCTTCTTTCTCCAAAAAATAAAGATCTTTCAATAGTGCTAGATGAGGGAAGAAGGATTCTTGGGTCCCAGCCCCATGGGGTACACAAAAACACAAATCGAGGGAAGAGGGATTAATAGGGCTATATACATGTGAATTAGGTGTAGTCCAAAATTCATTCAATTCAAATTCATCCTAGCCGTTCATTTAGGAGCTTTTATTTTGAACTCAGTTTTTTTTGGAAAATGTTTAGGGTGCATGGTTGGCTGCATTAGTTCAAGTACGTTCAAAACCAGAAATATAAGGGCTAAAAAGCTTTAACTCCTAGATAAAATGATAATGTGATTTTGTTTCTTCAAATCCAACGGTCTATATCAGTCCAATGAATATTAAACAGCGATAAATGCCAATTCATGGAGGTTTAATGTGAATGTCTAGATTTATCATAGGTGAACTCCATATAGTTTTCTTTCAATAAAAAAATAAAAGAAAAATTAGCTTTCTAATGAAAATCCTCTTAAACTGTAAATGATTATACTTCGCATGCTAAAGTTGCCAGCCCAGTTTCTGTTGAAATAAAATTCGGTTTCGGGCAGCTACACACGAATATTTAATATGAGTCATCTTTATTCCGTAATTGGGCCCGACTAGTAGATCAACAGTCCTGGCCCTTGGAATTCATGAGATTAGAGGATTAGTGGGCCCCACTCATGATAGGCAGGAGCCGGGTCTGAGTCTCACCCACTACTCCTTTGTTTTTAAGAAACCTGGTCAATTCCACCGCAATGGTATAAAAAATGATGTCCTAACTGTTGCAGTTGGCCCTGTCAAATTATCCAATTGGGATATTTCATCCAAAGTGGGGCCCATGTGACTCGGAGTCCAGATCATCCCCACGCCAAACCAATCGGTTATGATGAGCCCAGTCACATTTGACACCGACGACCTGTCCAGGTCAAAACCAAACATTCCGCTTTTGTTTAAATAACTCCATTTTCCGCGTTTTCTGAAGACTTTTTAAACTCCAACTTGCAGTCAAAGAATGCCGAGGCGGTGGGGAAAGGACAAAGCGAGATAAAAGGGCCTTGTTTATTTGTGAACGAGATGGCTTTGTGTAGTACACGTTGCTTCTCTTATCCGCAAGACATACAATTTTTTCCACTGCTTGGTAGGTATAAATTCATTTATTCTGCTGCTATATGAACTCAAAAAAGCTTATTATATTTATTTTTTAAAAAAAATTATAAAATTACCCAAATGTCCTCTTCTTCCTCTTCTTTTCCTCCCTTTTTTTTCTCTTTCCCAGCCATTCTCTCTTTTTCCCTCTCCCTCTCCTTCCCTGCCGTTAGTGATGCCCTCTCCGTCTCTCTCTCCCTCTCCTTCCCAGTCACCATCGACTGGTGGGGTCACCCGACGAGACGACGGCGACTGGGAATATCGCCGTTGACTGGGAAGGAAAGGGAGGGGGATAGGGTGGGAGGGAGAGAAAAAAAGTGAGGAGATGGAGGAGAGGAAAAAACGGAGGAGAAGGAGAGGAAAAGGGACATGAAAAGAAAGGAAGAGGGAGGGAAAGGAGAGAGAGTGAAAGGGGGCATTCTGGTAATTTTATAGTTTTTTTTTTTGAAGGGTGAGTGCAGTGAGCTCTTTTCGAAGTTCGTTCAAATAGCATCACCCATTCATTTATTGAATTAGGTTTGATATCTTCAACATGCAAAATTTTTTTTTTTAATTCCATGGGTGAAGCATGTGACCATTTTTATTTTTTAAAATATAAAGAGAAATTCTACAAAATAATCCTTTTAAAAAGAGGATTTTTGGCCCAATTGAATATCCAATGGGAGAAGAGTTGCGTGGAATCCAATCCCATCATTTAAAAACCAAATTCATTATCTTATCCTACTCATCGTTTAGAAGGTATGATCTTTGAAAAAAGACCTTACTAAATTGGCACCCTTGTCAAAATAAACTTATAGAGATGAATCTGTAAATCCTTTCTAGTTTCTGGCTCTTCTCCAAACTTACCAAACATAATTCTTGAGGGCTAGGGGCCACTTTTCATGAATAATTCCCTCACAGGCTACCTGTCCCTGTTCCCAAATTTTGCATCATTTTAAACAATTCTCTTGATAGAATTTTACGAGGGAAAGATAGGTGTACAGAGTATGACTGCTAAACTTTTAAATGCTTAAAACAAAGGGTAGACTTGCTCATTATAGATGATATCTCATATTTTCCTTATCTATATCTAAACCTTTGCATCACTATGACTTTCATTAATTATCATGCATCAAGTGAGCCTCATTGGAGGGTGCATCTTTTTAACAAAAGAAAATGCCTGTGCATTTGTAGATATATATATATATATTTATTTATTTGAAGGGCAACGGATGATGGAGAAATGAAATCTAGGAAATTCAAGTGTGCTAGATGATAGTAGTGTGTTAGGTTTGAATAAACAAAATTAATGGAATGTGGTTGGATTGTTTATATAAAAATGGAAGTGCGTCTCATGCATGTGTGGATAGTAGATACAGTGAAAATTGTTCAAGTGAAAGGGAAATGAGTTATTTTGAAAATTGTAGCGATGCTAACCACTCCTCCAAAGTTTTTAATTTATAAAATCTCTTGCCTGAATCTTGACTGCCATGACCGTGGACAATTTCTTAAATAATCCACTTAAAAGTTTCTATTGGTCTGGTACTGATTGCAGCTAGCTATACGATTAGGCAGTAACCTATCCAACATAGATATATTCCATGCGGGTTTATACAGTGTTATTTTATTTTTCACTTAAAATAAAATGACAAGGATGCAATTCTATCCCACTATATAAGCTATTTACCATTTCTTCCTCATTTATGTGGGGTTGCTTATAATTGAACTTAAACCTAGGAGCCATATTTGGCCGATATAGCAAGCCGGTAGAGTTCGGATAATGCAGTGGAGAATATAAGTCCCATCAATTATTTTAACCATCTAATTTTCTTTAAAAAGCCATCTAATTTATGACAATAAAACAAATAAAAATCAATGCATGACAATCATTTTGATCATTTATTATGCTTCATTAGATAAGGTGGTTAGAAATGACCAAATATATCAAGTTTTCAGAGGTGCCTTATGCTAAGTAATGGCTCTTTCTACTCTCAGAGAAGCCAATGGACCCCAACTTCATTTTGGGCTCACCTTTCTTGGCGGGCAGTAGGGTGGGTTAGAAATTCCTTTATTCGTGGAAACTTTCTCCTACCAGTGAACATGTGGCCACACTCATGGACTCACCTGTATCTAGGCTGATCAAAAGTAGGCTCAGGTGGGGCCATAAAGCTAGACTATCACGCCCCCCAAAGTGAAATCGGGGTTAACATGAGATTATGGGCTAATTAAAATTTTTTTGTGTTTTAAATAACACGTGGCTCCTATTCAAATTCTCACACAGGATCTTAAGTTCATGGTGAGTAAATAATGATTCACATTCACTAAAGCATTTCTAGCAATTGATATCAATATATACTAGCAAGAGTATACACATCAAAAGACATTTGATTTAAAGTTTGAAGTTGCAAAGATAAACAAAATAGTTAATTACAAAGCCTATCCAAAACTCAGGCATCCAAAAAATGAAGTTTAATAAAATAAAACTCAAAACAAGTGAGTCATTCATGTGCGAGTCTAGACAGTTCCTGAGGCATTATCTGCACACAACTCAAACTCAACTCGCTCAAGCGTTTGAAAGGCTTCACCCTCCACCTCCTCCTTGGAATAGATATACTTGGTAACTATATATCAAATATAATATCATCACACTATAACTATAGCTGGCAAAAAGTTAGAGATAATCCACAATAGACGTACAATATCAAAAGCAAGTAAATACGACATGATCATATAAAGGAAAGACAGTAAGAAGTAGTAAGAAAGAAAGGAGTTTTAATCCATTCTACACAAATGAGAGCATAAGTTAAATAATAGGGTGGTCGACCATTAAATCATCAGGAATTATCCCCGTAAAAACAAAGTGGTCAATCTTGTCAAATCATCAAGAGGAGCCCGATCAAATCATCAGATGTCAAGCAATCTAGTCAAAGGTAGTGATCAACATGATCTGCATAATTGGAAAAATGATCTTGAAATACAAAATATACATATAGACCAACTTAAGGGTACTCAGACCCCAAATCCTACGTCAAAGTAAAGTGCTGACTCCCCCATTCACACACATGTTCAACAATTAGGGGAACTACTTACAAAATCATAATTCACGAACAACCAAAAAGAGTAATCCTCTTGTGTCTAGATTCCCATAAGCACCAAGTCACAATATAGTCCAATACAATGTAAGAGGGTATAATCTCTAAAAAGTATAAATGATGTAAACAATTCAAACCTGAAGGCCAAGGAGTGTTGACAAGTCGAACTCTTAAGCTATATCACGATTTGCGTGCCCAACATCTCCACTCGAACTACGGGTGAGTTAAGGTTGGGATAATCTATATAATTAACCACAATGCATAGTCCCAATCCTCACATTAACCGAGTTCAGTTAGATTGTACATCGTACATGAATCATACAATCCGTAAGAGTATATTTGCTCAAATGTCCCTTACCCAACCTCCAATCATGAGTCCCTGTTAGGATAAGTCAAGGGTCCCCAAGAACCAAGCCTAAAAGTCCCTAATCGTTGATATCAAAAAGAAAATCCAGTGGCTTTATGGCTAGGCTTATAGTTCAGTCATAAGCTCGCCGTAGGTTAAGAGTCGAAAGTGAAAAAGATTGATCAGGCTTATGGTTTGGCATACAATTTAGTCATAGGCTATTTTCTACACAGTTACAACTAGCTGTAAGGCTTGCCGTAAAGCTACATAACATTAGAAAGGGGGTTGTTTCTATTAAAAAAATAGGAGGAATGCATCCAATCTTAAGGTTAATTAGGTTTGTCTGGACTCTAAAGAAGCTTAATTAGTAAAATACAATTTAATTAGGCTAATCCTGATATTAGGATACAGAACGTTACATAGACCACTAATTTAGGACAAATGAACATTTGTGAAAATTTCGGACTACTATTATCCAAACTCAATAGTTGCAAAGATAACTTATTAACATATTTGTATGAGGGACTTTGGGTTACTGTGGCTGAGCGAGCATTTGTCAGAAACAGTAATAAATTATTGGGTAAATTTCTTTAGATGGCTTAAATTAAGTGGATTGTATTAGCAGCAGTTGATTCAAATATGGTATACCCCAGCAGAATATGGTAGTGGGAGTTTTAGAATGCTTGCCATGTCTTATACTATAACATTTTACATTCAAGCACTGTTTTTCATTTTTATAGTTTTTAACATTATCTTCTCCTTCTCTAAACTTTCGAGTTGTTTGACCGTGTGGACAAAAAGATATAAAGTTTCTGTATGAACAGCACAAATTGCCTTTGCTTCTATTATAAATAGGCCATCGTTGTGGATCTTATACCTCACCATTTCTCTGAGAAGCAAAGCATTCTTTTCTCTTGAGAAAGGTAAGAGAAATGGCTGTTGTGATCATCAACGACACCATCTTGAAACCATCTCCCTCTTCATCACCCCATCCCTTCCTCAATTCTCAGATACCCCTCACCATCTTTGACCGCGCCGCCTTCGATCTCCATGTTAATATCCTCTATGCCTACCGGCCACCAATGCCAAGCAATGAGGCCATGATAGAAGGCCTCTCTCAAGTCCTAAACCACTTCCCACACCTCGCCGGCCGCCTTACCGTTGACAAAGAAGGCCGCCCATGCGTCCTTCTTAACAATGCCGGCATCCGTCTGGTCGAGACCCGTGTTGGGACGACGCTGGCGGAGCGTCTTCCATTCAACCCATCACATGAACTGACCAAATTGCACCCACCCATTGAAGGAATTGATGAGTTGTTGCAGATCCAACTCAACCGCTACACTTGTGGTGGGCTTGTTATTGGGCAAACTGCACATCACCGAGTCGCAGACGGCCAATCGATGAGCTCTTTCTTCCTCGCATGGGCAATGCTAGTGCGAGGCCTTGACGTCAATCCGCTTCCTTATCATGACCGCGCTGGTATTTCAGTCCCTAGGAACCCTCCTTTCTATGAATTCAACCACCGAGCTATTGAATTTAGAGAAGAGATTGCAACTACCGCCTCTTCTACCACTTCATCGTCTTCGATCGTCAACTTTGTCGTTCATTTTCCTCCCGAATTCTTGACCAAGGTGAAGACCCATGTAATAGGCACTGAGGTGGGGCATTGGTACAGCACTTTCGAGTGCTTGTTAGCGCATCTATGGAAGAAAATAACCATAGCTCGAGGCCTAGATGAGGATGAGCTCACGCAGGTGAGGGTGGCCGTTAACGGCCGTGTGCGGATCAAGCCGGCAGTTCCACTGGAGTACTTTGGCAACTTGGTGTTATGGGCCTACCCAAGGTTGAGAGTGAAGGACTTGCTCAATGAGAGCCATGCATTTGTGGCAAGATCCATCCATGAAGCCGTGGCTAAAGTGGACAACGCTTATTTCAAGTCCTTCATAGACTTTGGAGAGCTCTCCGAGAGAGAGGACGGAGGGAGATTGGTGGCGACTGCACCTGCCGTCGGAAACTTGCTGTGTCCCAATATGGAGGTTGATAGCTGGATGAGGTTCCAGTTTCATGATCTTGATTTTGGGGGAGGTGGGCCATGTGCATTCCTCCCTGCTGAGCTGCCTGTTGAAGGGTTGCTGATCTTTGTGCCTTCATGTAAGGAGAAAGGTGGCGTGGATGCTTTCATGGCTCTTCAGCAAGAGCAAGTGGAACATTTCAAACAGATCTCCCACTCCTTGGATTAAGTTGATTTGGTGTGTGTCAGATCTTGGAGAAGAGAACCCTCAATGGTTTCTTCCTCAGGTTAATTATTATCACATACTTCATGTTGTTTCTTTTGAATCCCTACTGTCGCTGATAAAACCAAAAGAAGGTGGTGTATAAAATGCTGGGGATGTATATAGTACCTTCACTGATTCATATAATTTGTACCTTCTAAGATAATTTTGTATAATCTAAGTTCGTTTTAAATTTTATTAAAGCGGCTCACCTGTGTTCTTTGATTTCTCGGATGTAGGGTAGGAAAAAGGATTGTGACCCATAGTAGCTTTGGATGGCTTTTCTCACCTAACCCACTTCTATTTGCTGCAACTTAATTCATTATAATATTAACCATTTAATCATTGCCATCACCTCTTCCTTCAAAGGCAAAAAAGATGTTGATGTTCTCTTCCTTTTTATAGGCAATGGATTACACTATTAGCAATAGTTTCTCTGTAAATAATCCAATTAAATTCAATTCTACCATGAATAGGGATAAAGCCTATGTAGATCAAGAAAGTTGGTATTAAGTACTGAAGAGGGTAACAAAGGAAAAAATGGCTTTGAACTGTGTCTTCAAACAACTGGTATACTGCATTCTTCAAGATAATAAATAACAAAAAGACACAAACGCTCTCAAATTTCATTAGTAACGACTCCATTATAATGAAAATTGTCACTACTAATGAAAATTGAGAGCGTTGGTGCCTTAGTGGGCTTTGGTTCACTACTTTGAAATTTCAAATAAAAATTTGAATATGCCCCTAAAACCCACATGAAAATTGTGAGTTTATTATCAAAACCAAAATGCTTGTTCAGATTCTCCAACGTTAATGTTGGGTTTGCCACTATCTATGTGTACACTAAAACTCCTTACTCCTTGGTTTGAACCTATTTACGCTAACTGATTTTTTTTATAACTCAAGGTATCTCTCATAAGCTCCACCTTTACCTCTGTTTTTTGGCTTCAGAGTTATTCGATTCTGATGAACAAAGACTATTTTTTAGGTATACATAAATGATCGCACACATAGTAACTAGATAACACAAGGAGTAAAAACTGAACTAGAGACTTTAAAAAGTAAACCGACGATTTGAACTTAACTGAGCTACCATCTAGTCTCTAAGGAACTAGAGACTTTCAGAGTTATTCAATTTTGATGAACAAAGACTATTTTCTACATGTACATAAATGATTGCACACATGGTAACTAGATAACGCAAGGAGTATAAACTGAATTAGAGACTTTAAAGAATAAACCCAAGGCTTGAACTTAACTAAGCTACCGTCAAGATGACTATTAGAAGATTTCTAAACCTAATTTAATTAAGGAACCCACTGAGAAAGCCATACACTCGTAACCCGTGGCCACCCTGTTTGTGGCTTTGTGCAATGTTCACTGCACACCAGAATCACTTTCATATTTCTCTCTCCCTTATTTATTCTTGTACCGACAAGACATAGGAAAGTGCCATTAGCCATGGTTTGACTTGAAAGGTGAGTTCCCGGTGGAAAGCCGGCTGCTAATCTCTTCGAGTCCGCCAATGTTTAAGTGAAGGTAGCCCAAGTGCCCAACTCATTTGTCACACAGATCACCAATTTAAAATTTAAAATCAGAATAGCTCGAATTAAATTTTCTCTCCTTGTAAAGGATGTCCGCAAACTCTTGTGTAATAGTAATTGGTTTCAGAATGAGATGGAGCATTTTTTTATTTTTTGGGTAATGAGATGGAGCATATGAAATCATATTGTGATTAATGCATATAATAACTAGTAATGGATAAGATCTGTGTTAATCAAACTATATATTAGTCAAATTATTTGTAGAACCATGGTCCTTTCCAAGTAACATTTTGGGACTTCTCATTGGAGGAAAGACGGTTCATTTTAAGCAGGTTGAACTTCTCAATGCATTGGTCCCACCATGGAGTTTCACTCACAAAACATGCGAGAGTGCAGGGATTGGGACTGGATCTGTCCTGCACTCCCAAGAATGTCGTCATCTTATCAATTATTTCCTGTCCTTGACATCATTCCTTACGGTGGCCTCCTCTGTGATAGTGCTTTTTGTAACTGAGTTTGTTATGGGTATCAGCTATTGGGTTCTTTCCCCACGCTGTAAGGGCTCAACCCATAGCTGGAAGGTCGTTGGGGTCCTTTCACTAATCTATGGGTTCACCCATAGTTGGAAGATCCCTTGCTTGACCGAGTCCTTTTATCTGCTTTGATCATCTTGGAGGTGCCTACCAATAAATAATAATAAATAAAATAATATTTGAGCCAATTTTATTTGACAATTAATGCTTTACTTTGACTATCCACTAAATTATATTCTCTTGTTTAAATAATTAAATCAGAAACTGAGCCTCATTACATACTTGTGGTCAAATCTTACTGATTAAGAACCTTAATTAAGTTAGGCGTGTACGAAAATTCAATCCTAGATATATATAGTTTTTTTTTTTAAATATCAGTTCACGAAGCTGACATTTGATCAAGCATTTCGTAGCTCTCAATTTGGAGGACTCTCCCTTTGATATTAGCTCCATATATAAGTGTTATATGCCCAGGCTGGACCAAACCATGACGCTGGGCCTTTACGTACCTAGGAACAGGCCTAGATATATCCATTAAGCTATCCATACAAAAATCCATCGTAAGAGCTAATTGCTTGGCCCCAAAACTAAAATCCAAAACATAGGGAGCTGACTTAAAGTTAAGACGACCAATCAAAATTTTATTTGAAGAGTACTGCAACAAACTAGTTTATCACAACAGTGTGAAAATATGATTCTTCTTATATATGTCGTTATCTTTCACCATTCCCCCCTTTCAATCTCTCACTTTCATGTGAATGATACAAAAATGTCAAAACACACCCCATCAAATCTTATATAAAACAATTTTTCCACATTTGCATTCTATCAAAGAAATAAATTCTTCTGAGAAGTGCAATTTTTAGGATAACATATCTGCTCATATAAACAATCTGATAAGTGAAGTTAATAATGACAACATCATATTATTAGACATATTATCTTAGGGGTCGTTTGTTTTGTGTGAAAATGATTTACATGAGTAAATGAATCACAAGTGAATTAATTGCATATGCAAAAGATTCACATGTGATTCAAATTTTATTGTTTGTCAATTTCACCAGTTTACACATGTGAATTTAAAGTATATCAATGGTTGTAAAGGTTTTCACAATTTCCTCCTAGGTTTTGAAGAATTATGATCTAAAATTTGACTACCTAGATGTTCTCAGTATTTCAAGGATGATGAACGGTTCAGATCCTGAAAAACGGCCCCACAGAAACCCATATAATCTAGATTTATGGTTTGAATTGATTGCCAAATATCTTACAATGTAGGACGATCCAAAGGCTGAAATTTGATTTAAGAGCCATTTTGGATATTTTAAAAAAGATAGAAGATTCAGATCTTGAAATAAAAGGCCATATAAATTAAAAAAACAAAAGAGGGGACTGGGCAGTGTACACATAAATCATGTCAGGCTAAAAGAGGGATATCAATGTTCATAAATGTTTATCACTATTTTCTCACAGATCATGAGGATTTGTGATCTGAAATTTGCCTTTTTAGCAGTTCTCGCCATTTTAGAGCTAATGAACGGTTCGGATCTTGCAAAGGGGGCCCACAGAAATCCAGATTAGAGATCTAATGGTCTGTATTGTTTGCCAAATATCTCACAATTTAAGATGATCCAACGGTTCAAATTTGGTATGGCAGCCGTTTTTAGCCTTATGAACATTATTAATGGTTCAAATTATTGTTTTGGGTCCCGTAATAGTGAAAAAAATTCAAAAACACGATAACCCCCATTTGGACGTTCGCAGTATTGTAGCAGCGCGTAGCTACAGTGTTGTGTGTAACCGATGACCATCTGATGAGATGGGAAAATGAGCACCATTTTGTGAGTTGTTTTTCATATCATTTACATATGAGTTTTACACATGTGGATTGGATTCACACCAAACAAACATGATTTATGCGTAATCGTTACCGACGTAATTCATTTACATATGTAAATAGTCACAAACAAACGACCCCCTAGGCATCTGATTGCTGTTGACTGTTGTGTTTCCTAAAGTGGCATTCCTTAATTAGTTTTTGATGGAACTGAATCCTCCACTGTAGAAGTTGTAAATTATAATTCGGAGATATTAAAATTTTGTCCTACAAAGCAACAAAAAACATTCTTTTTGTATGGCTAAATTTCAAATTTCTCTTATCTTAATCTATGGACTTACATTGATGGTTTTGGAAGCTGTGGCCTTAGCGGCACTTAAAACATATATGACAGTTCTTGCTTTGCTTCCGAAAATCAATATGAAAATTGCGAGTCCATGTCCAAAACAACATGAAAAACCAAGGTTTACTCCCAAAAGCAAACTCCTCGAATGAAAATCTTGGGCCTAGTACAATTCACTCAGTTGCTTGTACAAAGCAGAGGCGCACTTCATGACGATCAGATCATCATTTGTTTTTGGACCTTCAATATACACTATGGGTCCAGTAAACACCCAATTTCCAAAAAAACCCAAGTTCAGATCATCATTTGTTTTTGGACCTTCAATATACACTATGGGTCCAGTAAACACCCAATTTCCAAAAAAACCCAAGTTCACATAAATTTCGGCAGGGCCCTATGAGGCCTAGAGGATGAGCAGGCGGGCCAATTTACCTGACCGGCTCCCAATTGGGTCGAGTCGGGCTGAGTCACCCCTAGACCCATTGCCAGCGCTAGCTGCACAGACCTAGACCCTTCTGTCCAGGAGACAGAACAAGTGATTTTACTAAAACCCTTCTGTTCTCTGCAGAAGAAGAAGAAGAGGAAGATCCCATAAACCTCTCTCATGGCTGCCGCTGCAAATCAGACCCTCAAACCCATCATCTTCAACAGCAGATCTGTTTTCTCCTTTCTCTGCTCCAAAACCCGCCTTCTCGGCACCTTTTCTTCCTCTGCCCTCCCAAACCCAGATCCCATACTTCCCCAAAATGATGAATTCACGAAGGAAAATGGGAAGGGGACGGACGATAGCATCTACATCAAAAGACCCAAATCGAAGGACTCTTTTTCTTCTTCTTCTTCTTCGTCTTCGTCTGGGTCGGTGACGATGCCTATGTCGTTCATGACGGGTTCGATCGTGGGCAAGCGATTTTACCAGGCGGTGACGACGAGGGAGGCTGATGATGGAAATGGGTGGACGGTCATGCTCGATTATCGGACCCTGAAAACCCCCTCCAAGAGACCCCTCAAGCTCCCCACCCTCGTACTTGCCAAGGCAATTGCGGCCGAATGGGAATTCCAGGTCTGTTCGTTTATCTGAAATCGGGGGGGGGGGGGGGGGGGTTTTTTTTTCTATCGAATTCTGGACAGCCGGAATGCTGAGAATTGTGTAAATTTGAGGTTTTTGCTTGATGGGTTGGTTTTCTTTTTGTTGGATTGGGATGAAATGTCGAAGAATTACATTGGTTCTAGGAATTCTGGAGTTTTGATCGAGACCTAGAATGCTGAGAATTATGGAAATTTGCGGTTTTTGCTTGATGGGTTGGTTTTCTTTTTGTTGGATTGCGATGAAATGTCGAAGAATTACATTGGTTCTAGGAATTCTGGGTTATGATTGATGGGTCGATGTTATTTTGTGTTGGGTTGGGATGTAATGCTGTGGAGTTACAACGTTTGTGTTTTCCCTGCTAATTTGCATTTCTTTCGTTCTTGGAGTGTTTCATTTTGTGGAGAAACGCATTGGAAATGCGTCGGGTTTTAAGCTTTCCATATTGGGATATTCTTAGTAAATTACTTGTTTTGATAGCAAACAGATGGAATCAGGCCCTTTACAATGCCTCTCATGAAGCTTGCTTGCACTGCTCTGGAAAGAGTTCCTCTCACACGACCGAAAATCATTGAGAACTTGATGAAGAAGATCCATCAGGATTTGGTTTTCTGTCGGTCTCCTGGAGACAATGATTTGACTAGCGGTGTCCTTGGTATGTGTTCTAGTGACTGTCATTGTTGCAACCATCTATAAATTCCTTATATTCATTGAATTTTTGTCTTCAACTTTGTGCAGTTGCTTGATTTCAATGCTTAGACTGAACTGTGCTATTAAAATGGTTAACATCAAGTCCTAATGGCAGTTTTTTAAAGGCTATGTGCTATAGGGGCTACTGAAATTGATTTGTACCTCAAATAAAGTTTAACAATATATTTGTCAATGTTATTCTTCTAGTGTTGTTGTTTCTTTGGGCTAAGAATAGGCTATAGTTTTATATGCAGACATGTTACTGATTTCTTTATTCAGTGACCAGATGTAATAGAGATGTAATAGAGTTAAAACTCTTTAGAGTTCAAATGTTAGGTGATAACGATCCTTTATTTCAGTTCCAACTTTTATCCAGATTTGTTGGTCAACATGTTTGAATTTTGAGTGTTACAAGTGTCATGGCTTTGGTTTTGGAGCATGGTAAAACATTTCTCCGAAATCCATCAGTTGAGCATGCACAGAATCGTAGCCAACTGAAGTCTCATTTACCAGTGAGAATTTAAGGAAAAAGATGAAACACAAGGGCACCTTTATAACGAGACACTTCCATATATCTTTTTGGTTACTCATTTACTTCAATTTCTTTCTTCTCTTCTTCATTTAATTAATTATGTTTACTATTTTAGTCTAAGAAGCACGGATACAGACATGGGACACGGATATGACATGGCATGAACACGACAATACCGCAAATCCTAAAAAAGAAGGATACGGATATGACAAATAATAAATTTAAATATTTATATATAATCATAAAATTGAAGAATACTTATATTTTTTAGCCAAATTAAGAAGCATTATGTCACAATTAATAGAAAAGAAAAACATAACTAATATTGGAAAAGGAAAAAAAGATGAGACTAGTTAAAAAGAAAAAAAAGATTTTGAATAGAGGGTAGCAAAAAAAAAAAAGAGATTGTTTGGAAAATTTCATATTTGGTCTGAAATTATTCCTGAATTATTTATGAACTTTTGAAACTTCATTTAACACTTTTTTTTTGTTTTGGTTTTTGTTTTTGTTTTTTTTTGTTTTTTTTTTTTTTGGGATAATAGGCATTGGTCACGCTCAATGATAAAAAGAAAAATAAGAGGGATTTAAAAATTAAAAATAACCTCAACGTGCCATGTCGTGTCCAAATTAAAAAAATTAAAAAAAAAATTAACAGACACGTTTTGTTTCATGTCAGACACGTGTCCTGCAGTGTTTGAGCTGTGTCCATGTCCAACATGTGTTCGACACAGACACGGGGATCCTAGGCACGTGTCCGTGCTTCATAGATTTTAGTATTTTTATTATAGATTTTTTTTTCATGTTTACGTTTTAGTATCGTGATTTTTTAAATTATTTCTCACCAATCTCTGTCACTCCTTTTCTTTCTCATACTATCTTCAACTTAACATAATTAGCTAAAAAAGCAAGGTTTTCAGGCACTTTGGATCCAATCTTTTCAACTAAAGATAACTAACAGGTGGTCGCTCAGTTGACCAAGGAATTTGCGCCTCAGGAAGTGGAGAGGTCTTGTATTCGACACGCACCCTCATTGGCCACCTCCCATAGTTTTACCCGGTGTATGTGGATAGGAGGGTTTGCGTGTTCCCCTAGGAATTAGTTCTCGGCTATTCATAATCGATTGTCCCTTGGGCTCAGGGCCAAAGGCTCTTAGGTGGGAGATACCCTGGGTTATCATCATCATCATCATCATCATCAGAACCTTATCCCAACCATGTTGGGGTCGGCTACATGAATTCTATTTCTCCATTCCGTTCTATTTTGAGCTAAATTTTTCGATAAGTGCAACTTCTTCAAATTTGAATTAATGACTTCCATCCATGTTTTCTTCGGCCTACCCCTACCTCTTGAAGGACCCTCCACCTGTATATCCAAACTTTTTCTGACCGGTGCCATTACTGGCCTACGCTCAACATGCTCAAACCATCTTAAATGAGTTTCTCTAATCTTAGGGAGATACCCTGGGTTATAAAAAAAAAAAAAAAAGAAGATCTGCGAACCAAGAATCCATCTCTTTCCTCTAATATTTAAGATAAAGACATGTCCTTATGTTTATTTGTTCAAAGGTAAACTGATCTCCATATTCTAAGCTACTTTCTAAACAGAGACAAGCATTTAGTTTATGTAGGATGATGTTGATCTTTTTCTATAGCGATGCATAGTGTGCTGCAGGTGGCCGGTATATTTGATATCTTTGCTGCATTATTTCATCATGTGGAGGTTGACCTTTTACATTTTGTATTTTTAGAGTTTTTGCCCTTTGGAATTAATAAAAACTTAGTTCTCGAAGTGAAATGGATTTTTGTGTCTTCATTCTAAGATGTCTTGATAGTTGAAACTTGAAATTGATTCAACCAATACAGTTTTTTGGGCGTTAAGTGCGGTTGGGGGACCTTGGCTTCTATACTTTCTTAAAGATTTTGTTGGAAACCAATAAACCATTCCAAGAATGTCTAGGGTATCCAAACAGGTCTTTGACATATGGTACATGGGGCAATTGCCAAATAGTTCAGTAAAACTATTTTTCTATTCATTCAAATTTAGCTTTAAGAGACAGATTCATGTTACATTCATTTCTGTTGAATATTCCAGAGCGGCAAGTAGCAAAAATTGATCCTTTGCTCAGTTGGGTGGAAGCAGAATTCGGCTTCAAGCCTGTGGTGTACTCGAGCTTTTTTGGTGGGAAGCAGGAGGATGGTCTTGTTAATGCCATTGAGAGCCTGCTAAAGAAAACAGATGATTGTGAATTAGCTGCAATTGATGCAATGGCAGCAGCGGCTCACTCTCTGATAATTTCTATAGGGATCATTCGTGGGAGGCTTCAAATTGAAGAGGCCATCGAATTGATTAGACTGGAGGAAGATTTGCAGGTTTCTCTCTTTCCTTTTTCCAAATATTTTTCTTCTAAGGTTTCTTATAATAATGCTTAATTGAGAAAGGAGATTTTTTCTTTCATTTTCTGTTGGATACTTATTGCATTTGAACTGTTGATCCCTGATGCGATGACTCTTTAATGATGCTGCTGATGATGATTCATTTCCTTAATAGTCGGATTCTGTTTTCTGTGATCTCTCTTGATATCTTACTGGGACCTTGTAAATGGACAATTATTGACACTTGACAGTCCATGTGCAGTTTGTTTTGGGGCTGGGAAATGGTTTCAATGTTATTATTCTCTTTAATTATTTATTATGTTTTACCCATCTTTGCAGGTCAATCGGTGGGGGCTGGTTGAGGGAGGGCATGATGTAGATATTGCTGATCTCAAGGTGCAAATATCATCTGCTGCTGTGTTTCTGGGACTTTCAATGAGATGATTCTGTCTTTCCTGTTTAACTTACCAGTCTCTAGATGCTGTAGTTTTGTTGTGATAGTTCTCTATGCATATCAAGTAACTATTAGATTCTCACTTAATAAAGAAGTTGTTGTTGATTTTTAAATGCACCAAGAACCTTATATCCACTGAGATTGATAACAAAAAAGATTTTGAGGTTAGGCTGTTGCCTTTTTCAGAACAGTCTTGCTAATTTTTCTTTCTTTATAATTCTCCAGTGTAGAGGTTTTTGCCAGTGTGGTTTGCATGAGTTTTAGTTGAATTGTTGATATTTTGCATAGCGTGCAATGTGCCATCCAACTTGTTTTGATCTGTCAAGAACCTTTACTTCCCCAATAATGCCCACTGCATTGTATACCAGTCCTAAGCTCTGATCAAGCCAGTTGGCTGGGTGTCTTACTCAGGCCAGCTGGGATTGGATAACTGAACTATCTCAGTGTAGAAAGGTTTATTATTGTTGCTGCTGCTGCTGCTGTTATTGTTGTTTACTTTGGTACTACTCACACACCCCTTACAGCTCATATACAATGTCGAGATACGGCATGGATAGGGCTAGGACATGCTAGGGCTAGGACATGCTATTCACCTGGTAGAGACACAGGTTTTATACATAAAAAGTGAAGCATCAGATACGATACGACACTATACATTGGTCATTTTAAAGTATCTGTACATCATAGCAACTAATGCACCCAATCAGTTACACAATCTTCCCAAGTTCCTAACTGTCGGCCTTACATCTTGTTTCTATGGAGAGGAAGGTGCCTTACGATTGAGCTAACAATGGATTGGCAGCTTAATTATTCAAGATCACATATTGCTGCTTAATCAATTCCAATAAATGGTTTCAATTCTCAAACACAAGCACGAAGAAACAGAGTAATAGCATCAAACTCATCCCCACCCGTAGCCAACTCAAAGTGATTTTTATCAAAGTTCTCCACTGAGGAAAGGGAGTATAAAGCATATCATATGGAAAAATAAATGGAGAAAGGAAAGCAATCCAAAGCTCAAATTGCACTACATTTTGGTCGCTAAGAGAAGACACATGCCGCAGCTTAGTTGCATGCTTGTTTAGCATGTTGTTTTTTTTTTTTTTTTGGTATGATGCCCCATAAAAGAGGTGTTGGACCCTTTTTTTTTTTTTTAATATAGCAGGAACAAATTTCTAAATTAAATGCATAAATGATCTTAAATATTTGTATGATGAGACATGCATTCTAGTTGGAAACAACAAATTGTAGAAGCTTAAGCTTCTTGCTTTGCTAAAAGGATTTGCAGGGAGGTGACTCACTTTAATGTGAGATCATCGTTAGGGCAGTGCCTGCTTTTCTGACTGATTATTAGATCATTGCTTTTCGTATATTTTTAAACAGATTACCAAGATTGAGGATGAGATGTGCTCGGTTGTGAGGCCTACAGTCTGAATCTGGCCTCAACTTGTGGCCCTGAGTCAACTGGTTTTCAACCTCAGTTTTCAAGTCACCATACTCAGCTGAGTCATCACAGCTTGTAGGTCACCATGTTTGACTCGAGCAAATCAAACAAGAGTGATCATGTACTTGACTAGACTCTTCCGAGTCAGTCGGCTTGTTAACCTCCTGAGTTAAGTGAAGTTTCTCTGTTTTTAAACCATGGTTTCAACAAGCTTTTGGCTTTGGTCGAAGCCATGTTCAACCTGAAGATAGATTATACCTATCAAATTTTTTATTGTTTTGAAGGGTGATTTGCTAGAGTTTTACAAATGGTGCATTGAAACAACTATAGACCATTAATCCGGTGATTCAGAAGTAATCTGAACTTTATTTTCATGTATTACCAGCTTGAATGATAAGGACATAAAAACTTGCTGTATTTGGTTTGGTGCAATCAGTTGTGCTAATTTTACAACAATACTCAGATCACCATCACCATCGTTTTGAGTCCCAAGCTGTTCATCAGGTGGGCCCCACCATGGATGTGACTAATTCAAAGAATAAATAAAATCAACTCATTCAGGAGCATGTATGCCCTAGTGAAAGAAAAACTGAAGAGTCTGACAGAGTAGCGGGAAAACACTCTTGTTCATAGCAAGCAGGGAGTACATATCGGATTCCCTTTCCCTTTCGTAAAGCACAAACTAATGCCCCATTCAGAGAAAAACCGAAATGAAAATCAAACTAGTGGCAAAACTCTCTTATTATGAATACATAACAAGTAGCAAATACATACAGACTCCCTTGCATCAAGCACAAACTAATACCTCGAACTAACTTCACATACATCTTTATTGAGCATTTACTTTCAGAGATTGGCGACAAATGCCAGCACCTCATCAGATGGTGGCAACTTCGTTTTAATAAAGGGAATGTTGAGAAATCTTTCACTCCATGCATGGAAAAATGGAAATGCATCTGCATCCAGTCGCTTAAATCCACCCACTTCCTCCAACAGTGGCAGAAAATAAGGAATCCAATCCACCACCAAATCCAAGAAACCAAAAATCTCCCCTCCAAAGAATTCCTTCCCTTTGAGCTCTTCCTCCAGAATTTTCATTTCCTTTAATGCAGATTTCAGAGCCTTCTCTCTCTTCTCCTGCTGAGTAGAAAGCAGTCCTAATGCTAAGCCCATACTGCATGGCAGCAAAGAGATTTAGATAGGCTGGATTATGTATCTAGACACTGCATTTATCCATGTCTAATGAAAGCAAAAGAAGATTAGATTAATTACCTTCTCCTCTGTAAATTTGACCCAGAACTGAGCCTTAGCTCTCTCGTATGGATCTTCAGGCAAGAGGGGATTTTCCTTCCATGTCTCATCAATGTATTAGAGAATTACGAGGGATTCTGCGATGGGTTTACCACCGTGCAATAAGATGGGAATCTTCTTATGAACAGGATTATTATTCAAAAGGGAGGAACTCTTGTTTTTAAGATCTTCTTCTATGTATTCATATGTGATCACAAGTAAGAAAGATGAGTAGGAATTTGAGGCTGTTGTGTACACACCCTTGGGGTTTCATATGATATATAGGGATGGATGCTTTGGTTTCTTGGGAAAGAAGATACAACATAGGTGTGGCATGTCATGAAATGGATAGTCAAACTTAGAGGGAGTTAAAAATGGTAGTAGTCCCAAAGACTGGTCTGACTGAAGAATATCTCCCCAAAAAATGCAATAACAAATCCCACATACTGCAAAGAAATGTTAATCAATGGAATAGGAAAGCAGCAGGAACTACCGTGATCTATCATACTTGCTTAGTTGACTAATAGAATGGGACTTCTTGTTGTTGGTGACATTGCATACGGAAAATCTATGATCTGGGACATCATCTATATAACCTTTGGATTGAAATGAACCTTTGTGATGGCTTCCAGAACAAAAACTAGGAGGGATGAGAAAATAGAAATGATAATTAGGATTGTCTGACATAAAGAGAATGAACTAAAAGTCCAGGACCAACTAGGGCCTGTTTGTTTGCATGATAATTCATAGAAATCGAAGTATTCCTAAAATTGAGGAATGAAGGCGAGCTCTATAAATGGCAAGCAAATGCCAACACACATATTTAGTGTTACTGGCAAGTTCACCTTCACTTGGCTTAATTTGAATGAACATGAGTATTATCACTAGAACCCCCCCTGATGGCACCACATTTACCATAGGTTGGAGGAAACATCATCAAGGACACATCCCTAATTATGGGACATACATTTCCTTATCCCCTATAACTGCGACATAGTCATAAGTGGCGGTTCCTATAAGTCATTAATAAAAAGTGTAATCTGAACGCCATAGTAAGGCTGGAGATCTATGGCAGATTTTCTTGCCTAGCTGAAATGAAGTAAAAAATAATGGAGAAAAAGAGATGATACACCTTTAATTGGCAGCCGGGAGATGGGGTTCAGTATGTACAACCACTGCCTTTTCTACTACTTTTCTTGGTCAATAATGATTGGGTTGGACCTTGGTTATCTACACTCAAAGGCCTTACTAAGCCCAGCGGTTCAACCCATCAGACCTATTCCGCATTAATTAAGGAAACGGGATTATGGCATTAGAAGCTGACTACCGTTTTTTGGTTATTTAGAAATGTATTTGTTATGTTAAATGTCTTGTATTCTATGAAGATTGATTGTCTGAGACATACTGTTTCTGCTTTTCTCAAAAGATATTGAAAACTCATCTCACCTGTGGACGTAGTCTTGCCCTCAGCATGTAATTCCTTTCATTTCTTGTTTTTGATTTTCTACGCTTTTGTCTTCCTTTGCATACTTTAAAAACCTGATCAATTTTAACCTGGTTAAAGCCAATGCTTAGCCCAACAGGATGCAACTTGGGGTCCATTTTGGTCAAACTGTGATAAGGAGTGCATCCAAGGTCCTCAGAATTTTAAAGGATTAGAAGTTTTACAAAATTGCAAATTCATTTTGATGTCCTACCAATTGTAATTTAGAAATTAATCATTATCTTCATCAGGTTTAGATAAGAAGGTTTTTTCAACTAGATCAGTACAGACCTCAAGGCTTCTACCAGTGTGTTCTGCATGAGTTGTGTCAGGATAGTTTGAATAGCTTGCAATGTATCCTCCCATTTGTTTTTTATGTGTCAAGAACCTTTACTGTACCTGCAATGCCTACTCCATTGTGTACCAGTTCTAAGCCCCGATCAAATCTAGCCAGTCCGCTGTAAAACCCATATGAACCTACATTTAGATCATTGGAACTCATTTGCCCATTTGCCCTGCACTCAGATTACCTGTACATCTAATTTGTTGTAATCCTGATTCCCTGTAATCAATTACTCAAATTGAAAGTCAAACGCCGTAATGGTGGCAATATCAAGAAACGAGACTAGCAATCAGTGTAGTAAAGTAAATAATGATATTCAAGATAACATTCCATCTTTATCCATTCCAATAAACAAGTATAATGCTTCAACAAAAACTGAAGACTCAGAGTAATAGCATAAAACTCGTTCTCATTCCCGACAAAGTACCAACTCAAAGCAACCTTAATTAAAAATTTGTTGAGAGGAAAGGCTTATGAAGCATGTTCTAAGGCTAAATAAATGAAAGAAGGAAAAAGAAATCCAAAGAGGAGCTTTCTAGTTGTCAACAATCAGTTCAGAAAGTACGACCTTATTGCTATGTTGAAAGGATTTGCGCAGGGATGACTCACCATAACTCAAGATCATGGTAGGGAACTGCATGCTTTTCTGGCTGATTATTAGATTGGCATTCTATACTCTCAAGGCACAACTAAGCGTGCAGAACACCCTGTCATATTTAAACATTGTAAGAGGCATGATGAGATTTTGCTTTAGGCCTATCGGTTGAATCCGTCCGGAATATTTTGGCCCTCTGAGTCACATCTGGTTTCCAACGGCACTTTTCAAGCTCACTATACTCATTTTTAGATACACACCTTCAATATTCCCAATTTTAGCCACTTTTATAATACTTCCAAATCAAATGAATTCAATTTCCATGTAAGAAGGATGATAAAATGTTGCTTGTGCCTTTAGGCCTATGAGCTGCACCCGGCCTGAATATGTGGCCCTAAGAGTCAACTAGTTTTCAACTTTAGTTTTCAAGTTCACCCATAATCTGAGAACGCAGCTCATAGCTCGCCTTGTCAAGCAAGTCCGTTAGTTTGATCATGTTCTTGACCAAACTCTTTGAAGTTACATGGCTTGTAACTTTATGAGTCAAGTTAATGATAGAATGATAGAATTCTCAGAGGCATCTATCTCCTCTCCTCAAGCAAAGCTATTTGAGAGTGTCACCATAAGCATTGTAAATTTGGATTTGGTTAGAAAGGAATTCTCTAGTCTTTCAATTGATGATATTATTGTTAATTGGGTAGTTCATATTGTGTGTGGCCCTACTAAGGTCAAGAGATCTGCTCTTTGGACGACTCCACCTCTTGGCTTGGTCATGTTCAATGTTGAAGGAGTTGCAAGGGGTAAGCTAGGTTTGCAGGTTTGGTGGTCGCAATAACAAGAGGGAGGTCTTATTATGTCCTCTAAGTGTGTAGGTGTTTGTGAGTCTAATCATGGATAACTGTTCGATATCTTGAAAGCTCTTTGGTGTTTCTCAATGTTTCATAGAAGCATTATGCCGCTTCTTGGGTGTCTAATCGAAAGGTGAGTCCTTAAAGATTCCAATTCCTCTTAATGAAATTCATGCTTTATCTTCTTCCATTAATGTCGGCTTCGGCGTGAGTCTAGATTGGCCAACTCTATGCAGGCATTCTTTCCAAACAGTGGGTGAGAGGACTATCTCATGGGAGGGGATTGTTAGTTAATGGTGGTTTGAGTGGGGGTACATCTCTCTTCGTACTTTCTATCTTTTTGTTAAATTTTCTCTTTTAATAAAATTTTTGTTATGGTGCGAGTCGAGTGAAGTTTCAGAGTTTTTTAGAGTTTTAAAACTATGACTTCAGCATGCTTTTTGCTTGGCCCAAACCAATTGATCATTGAAACAACTATAATGAATAGACCATTAATCTGTTATTGAGAAATAATCTCAACTTTGTTTTCATGTATTACCAACTTGTTCGACAGACCCTTTGCATGTTCTGTCTAGTGCAGTCAGTTGTGCAAATTTTACAACAAGACTCATTCAGCATTTTTTTGAGTTCCAAACTGTTCATTCGGTGGGCTTCACCATGGACATGGCCAATTCAAATAATAAAATAAATCAACTCGATCAGGAGAACGTATGCCTCATTGAAGGAAAAACAGAAAAAACCCACCAACAGGTGAGAAAACATATTTATTATGAATACATAGGGAGTACTTATCAGTTTCCCTTGCATAAGCACAAACTACTGTCTCAAATCAACTTACAAATACGTAATTTATTCAGCGATCACCTTTGGATATTGGCGGCATATGCCAGCATCCAATCAGATGGTGGCAACTTCTCTTTAATGAAGGTGACATTGAGAAATTTGTCACCCCATGCATGGAGAAATGAAAATGCATCTGCATCTAGTAGCTTAAATCCACCTGCTTTCTCCAGCACTGGCAGCCAATGAGGAATCCAACCCACCACCAAATCCACAAAACCCACTCTGTCTCCTCCAAAGAATTCCTTCCCTTTGAGCTCTTCATCCAGAGTTTTCATTGCGTCCGACGCAGATTTCAGGGTCTTCTCTCTCACTTCTCCTTCTGAGTAGAAAGCAGTACTAATGTTATGCATACACTGCATGGCAACAAATAAACTTATATGAGCTTTATTTGGGAATAGGCAGTGTTCTAAAGTAAATGAAACTAGAGTGGGGGCTAATTCATGTGTGTGTTACCCTTTCTTGGGGGTGTTGGTTGGGGTCAGATGGGCTCAATTATGTATAAGTTCTTACAGGTGTTATGTATTAATCCATGTCTAATAGAACAAACGAAGATTAGATTGCTTACGTTCTCATCTGAGAATTTAGCCCAAAACCGAGCCTTAGCTCTCTTGTACGGATCTTCAGGCAAGAGAGGATTTTCCTTCCATGTCTCATCAATGTATTCGAGAATGACAAGTGATTCTGCAATGGGTTTTCCACCGTGCAACAACACAGGAATCTTCTTATGAACAGGATTATATTTAAAAAGTGAGGGACTTTTGTTCTGGAGATCTTCTATGTATTCATACGAGATCCCCTTGTAAACGAGTGCCCATTCAACCCTGTAAGCAAAAGTGCTTGGGAATGCTCCGTACAATTTCACCTCCCCCATCATAAGATTGCAAGTAGAAAGATCAATAGAAATGTCAGACTTTTGTGTACACAACCTTGTTCTTACATACAATTTATAGAGATGGATTATTATTATTTCTTCATCTTCTAATGATAGTAGTCTGATAGATGCTTTGGTTTCTTGGGAAAGAATACATAGCATTGGTGTTACTTGTTATGGAATGGATAGTCGAACTTAGAGAAATTAAAGGTTGTAGTCCCAAAGAGTGGTCAGAAAAACAAAATCTCCCCCAAAAAGATTATAAATAGATAAAACACATCCACATTCATCCAAATGAAATGTTAATCAATGGAATGGAAAAAGCAGGAAATTTAGTAGGAATATTGTGCATACTTGGTTGAGGAATAGGAAGGTGAAAGGTGCTTTTTAGTGATTCTGCAAAAATAGGAAGTTAGCTAGGATTATTCATACTTCTTTTGAGGAATAGAAAGTGATTTGTCTACTAGTGGCATTTCATTCATAAAATCTATGATTTGGGCGGTCATCTCTACCTTTGGATCAAAATTGGCCTGACGATGGCATGCGGAACAAGTGATTAAAATTATAATTAAGAAGCAGAAAATAGATCTGATGGTTAAGATTGTCCAACAAATGTTGGGATTATTACCTTTAATATTCCTGTGTGAAAATCAAGAAACTCTCCTAGGGAATCCAAAAGTCATTTTGGGAAGTCTAGAAAAGGCAAAGCATTATCATTGTCTTGGAATATGTAAAATCCTGTGTTTTGAAAGTGTCCTTTAGTGGCCTATATAAGGTTGTGTTGTGTTGTTGTTGTAGTGTGTGAAGGTGTGTGATGCAACAGTCCAGTGTTTGGTAGTCTTCCTGTTATTATGAGGTGAATTATAATATATGTTTTGTTAAGTGTTTTGGTTATTTGAGTTTGAGTAGGGGCTTTGTACGGCACTTTGGCCGTACAACCCCACATACACAAGCACACACTCCATGCCTCTATATCCACTAACCTCAGTATTCATTTCTGTCAACCTTAGTACACATAACTGTCACCTGAGTATTTGTCTGTGGCAACCTCAGTATACACAGAGTACAAATCTCAGCTTCATCAAAGTAGTAGTAGAGCATTTCTCCAAATTGGAATCAGAGACTTTCTTCACACTCCCATTAGATCATATTGTTTATAACCAAAAGAGAACAATGAACTTCGAGTTCATTAACAATTCGTTTCTCCAATAATGGGACTCACTACCAGTAACAAAGAAGAATGAACAAAGGAGCTTGTATGGGGTTTCAGTAGAAATGCATCAACTTCATTTTCTGAAAAAATTGCAACATGTATAGTTGTAGGAAATAACATTAATCACTTAACTTCTTAAATGAAACGCCCTTTCTAATTCCAAATCAACCAAATACTTTTTCTTGAAGGATAATAGTTTACTAAATGAGAAGCAATACAAATAAATTCTTTATTTAACCACAAAAACCAATAATGAAAAAATAAAGTAAAGATTAATATTTAAAAGTAATCAAAAGAAATTAATTTAATTTTAATGCCTGTTTGGATGAGCAAAAAATAAAAAAATAAAAAAGAGTAGAGTGAAGTTAAATGAGCCCTTACAGCTTAAAATTTAAACTCTAACCTGTTTGGATGAGTTTGGCCAACGGATAAAGTATTGTTTTAAGCCTACGTATACTCCATTTAACTTCAACCATAAGTACTTCAATTCCCTTGAGCAAGAGTCCTCCAAAATATTTTTAGATTTCACTTCACATAAGCATCCAAATAGAGTGAAGTGAACTAACCTACCTTAACTTCAAGCTACTTCTTCTCTACTTGACTCCTTATGTAAAATCTACTCCACTCTAGTCTACTCTTCTTTTATCCCAATAGATGATCTAACTTCCATTCTCTAGAAGTAAACTTAGCTTCATCCTCAGAATTCACAGGAATTTACAGTGACCCTTGAAGGAGACTTTCAATCGTTTCAAAACTTCAATCTGCTCTCTTGTAGACCCATTTACATGTAGTTGGTTTAATTAATGTGTATGGATCTCGGCACAAAATCAAAAAATTTCATTTTTCACGAGAACCTTCATTTCCTTATCCACATAGGATCCCACTCCTACTTGTTTGCTTTAGCGACAAAAAAAAAAAAAAGAAAAAAAAAACCCTCATAAAAGCAATCAAAAGCTGTATTAACTAATAATTAGTTCAGTTATTAAGCAATGTTTTAAAAACCAGAGCAGCCATTGAACAGGTTAAACTGGGGTTCATTCCGGTCTAACTGTGGTAATGAGTGCATGTGGGATTTTGGAATTGTGAAGAACTGATTTTTATCAACTTGCGGCTTTATTTTCATGTCGTACCAATTATAATTGAGAATTCTCAGTGTTCAGGTTTAGAATAGGAAGCTTTGTCAACTTTAAAGCACCATTTCCACACACCATGTTTGCGAGCTCCAAATTTATCATCAAGTGGGCCCCACCATGAGATCAGTGTCTAAAAATAATATAAAGACCACTTAATTAGGAGAATATGTGCCTAATTGTTTCAAAAATAGAACCACTAATACCTTCATTTCCGATCACATTGTGAATACATAATTACTATGAGTGTCTAAAATAGGTATAGATTACATCTACATGCCAGTTTCCCATGAACACCATAATCAGTCCTTCAGAGTGTATAGAGAGCTTCATCATTTACCAAGCAACCCTTTTCTGATAGAAGGTAAGCAACCTATCAGATGGTGGCAACTTCTCTTTGACTAATGGAAAGTTGAGAAATCTGTCAGCCCAGGCACAGAGAGAAGGAAATGAATCTGCATCCAGTAGCTTCAATCCCAGCACTTGCTCTATCACTGGCACCCAATGAGGAATCCAACCCACTACTAAATCCACCAAACCTATGCTTTTTCCCCCAAAAAATCTCTCCCCTTTCAGCTCTTTTTCCAGAGATTTCAATGTCTGCAAGGGCATTTCCATGGCCCTTTCTTGTTCTTGACCCTCTAGGAGGAAAGCTGTCCATATGGGAAAGGCAATCTGAATCCAAACAATTTAGTGTAATGAAAAGAAAAGGTACTAAACTAGTAAAATATTTATAATTATAATTTGTTTTGCTTCAGTGGACTTATAGAAAAAATATCAATAAATAGAATTGATGGAAAATTAAAACCCGCAAAACTCTCTCCAGATAAATGGAATTAGGCACACAAAAGGCAGTGCAAATCCAATATTTGGACCCATTTTTAATTTGATATTTGGTGCCATATGCCTATGGTATGCATGTATACATGCGACCACCTTAAATATTAAGTTTGGCCCCAATCAAATGTCTCTAATCCTTTCATTCGTGGCCTACAAATTCAATCAATCTGGATTTGTGCATAGTCGATCCAACGATCTAATAAACTCAGATTTAACCGAAACTTAGGGCATGTAACTATCGGGGTGTCCCTGTGTATTGGAAGGTTTGGATTGGGTGATAGATGAGCTCCACCTAGTGTTTTTAAAAAAAAAAATGGTGAGAATTAGTTCTCATAGGATTGTTTCCATAAAGCTATTGCTACATAAGTTTAATGGCCTTTATATGGTCCCAAGTACAGGCCCTGGTCTTGTGATCCATTCCCAAATCAGACATGGGTCCCTATTTGAATTTGGTCCAGGAAAAGTGCAGACCTGATCTTGAGCTCCAAGGTCCTAATGATGATCTTGATGATAAATAATTTATTCACCTGTATTAATGTCTATCTAATTGAAAAAAAAATAGATGTTAGTTTAGGAACCTTCTCATCTGCAAATTTAGCCCAAAAACGTGCGTTAGCTTTCTCCAAAGGATCTTGAGGCAAGAGTGGATTTTGATTCCATGTCTCCTCGATGTATTCTAGAATGATGAGCGATTCTGCAATGGATTTTCCACAGTGCAACATCACAGGAACCTTTTTATGAATGGGATTATGCTTCAAAAGCAAGGGGCTTTTATTGAGGAGATCTTCATTTATGTATTCATACTAGATTCCCTTGAGCGTGAGTGCCCATTCAATCCTGCAGCAGTAGAGGCTTGGAAATGCTCCCATGAGTTTCACCTCTTCCATAATAAGATCACAAGTGGAAAGATGACTAGAAATTTGAGGTTCATTACCCATGTACTTGTTTCCAACTTATAGAGATATATTTCTTGAGAAAGAAGATACAGCATAAATTATTGACTCGTCAAACCTAGACCAGAAAATGATGGTAGTCCCTGAGTCAATTGAAGTTTGTGATCGCATTTGTAATCTATCAATTACAAGTAGATTCCTTTTCACATTTAAACATTGCAATGATGGATTGAAACAACTATAGACATCTTCAGAAAGAAACCCAAACTTCATGTATTATCTGCAAGTAAATTTGATTAATTGAAACCTAGAAACTCCCATTTTCACGTCTTACCAAAATTGATTGGGAAGCCCTAACAGACGGTTGGTTTTAGCCCATAAAGTACTGTTAATTTCATCAGGTGGGCCCCATCATGGACATAAATCTGTCCAAAAAAAATTAAATAAAATCATCTTAAATAGGAAGACATGCACTCCATTGTAGGAGCTAGGAAAAATAGAATGATCCAACAAAAACTGGGAAAAAGCTCTAATTAGCATTAGCAAATGCAAAGTAAGGAGTACATATGAGTTTCCCTTGCACAAGCACACATACTGATGACTTAACTCTAGCTTGTTACATAAATCATTTATTGAGGATAACCTTTCCGGCAGTGGAGAAGTGGGTCACCATCCTATCTGATGGTGGCAACTTTGCTTTGATGAATGGAACGTTAAGAAATCTGTGACCCCATGTGTGGAGAGATTGAAATGCATCTGCATCCAGTAGCTTCAATCCAGTCACTTCATCTAGCACTGGCAGCCAATGAGGAATCCATCCCACTACAATGTCCACTAGACCCATGCTTTCTCCTCCAAAGAATTCCTTACCTTTGACCTCTTCATCCAAAGCTTTCAATGCCTCCAACGATGCTACGACGGCTTTCTCCTGTTCTTTTCCTTCAGTCCGGAAAGCAGTCCATATGCTAAATGCACACTGCATCCAATCCAACAGTCAAGTGAAAAATGTTCTAATGAACCAAGTAAAAATAATAATAGTTATAGTTTGTTCTGTTTCAACCAATGTCAAATAATACAGGAGTTATTGCAGTCACCTTCGTTACATAATGCCTGATATATAGCCTTAAACCTCTATGTTGGTTTTGTCTCTATTTTTTTTTTCTAAGTTTGTGCATATGATAAAAATATATATTATGTAAAGGAAATTGTTTAAAACTATTGTTACCTTCTCATCTGCAAATTTAGCCCAAAATCGTGCCTTTGCTCTCTCAATGGGATCCAGAGGCCAGAGGGGATTTTCCTTCCATGTCTCCTCAATGTATTCAAGTATGACAAGCGATTCGATAATAGATTTTCCGCCGTGCAACACAACCGAAATCTTCTTATAAACAGGATTATACTGCAAAAGCAAGGGACTCTTATTTTGGAGGTCTTCTTCTATGTATTCATACGCAATCCCCTTGTGCATGAGTGCCCATTCAACCCTGGAGGAGAAGGGACTTGGGAATGCTCCAAAGAGTTGCACTTCTCCCATTATACTTGAACAGAAATTTGAGGCTGTTCTAGACTCTAGTCTACATTACTATCCTCGTTCTTGCTTACAGTTTATAGTGCTCAGATGTGTTGAATTTTTTTTTTTAATTGTTAGTAGATGCTGTAGTTTCTTGAGAAAGAAGATGTAGCAGTTATGACATATATTAATGGACGGTCAAACTTAGTGGGGAATAAAGAAAAAGAAAGAAGTGTTAGCAGTCCCTAGGACTGATCAGAGAGGAAGACAGCCACTCTACCTATATTCATATAAAGAAGTATGGGTGATAATTAATTAATGGGATAGGAAAGAAACATGAAATTTACTAGGATCTTCTACTGTTTTTTCTTTTTAAACACTTCTATGGATTTAGGAACAGAGGTACCTTGTATAGTTGTATATCATATGTAAAATCAAGAGTCTCCTATTCTGGGCCGAAGTCCGAAATATAGTCTTTGCTGGTAAAGACTTGGATTTATTGTTCTTCTTTACTAGAGTGATAGAGATGCATTAAGGTTGGTCTTTGGGCTTATTATTTCTCTTGTGGTTTGGACATTTTCTTCTTTTCTGGGTGCATTGTGTCGGGCTGGCTTAACCCAAGCCCGAACCTGAACTGCATATGTGTAAACTCGAACCCAAAACCCTTCCTCAACTATACCTGAACATTGTCAACCTGAAGCAACCTGAATTGTGAATTCGCCAAGTGTAATTCGGGTTTTCTCAGGTTAAATCAGGTGCCCAAATTGTTGCATTCAGTTTTCATTTTAGCCGGCTTATAATTTTAAAAGTTAATATATTTTATAGCATAGATTTACTTATATTTAAAAATAGGTGAGAGTACTCAGTTTGAATCCAGCTCTCGAAGCCCAAAGCCAAGTCTGATCCAAATTCTCTGAAATTATGAAATCTGGGCCCGAGCCTGATCCGAAACTAGTCCTACCCAAATTCACTTCTGTTCAGGTTGAGCGATGGGTTTCTAGTTTGACGAGATCAAAGTTTTGAATATTTGGCCCTTGGAACTGACTACCGAAACCACAATTTTCTGTCATATACATGCTTACTCCGCTGAGTCAACTTGGCACCGTAGGTAGGTACTTGTCTGGAAGTCAAAATACTCTGCTTATGATCATGTTTTGCAAATTCTCAGGGCAATGTGATCCGTTAGTGCAAAAGCTACGCCTCTTCAATCGAAATTGGTACTACACTAGTACTTTGACATTGATTGAGGCTGTATTGTTTGTTGAATTTTATCACAATATTTGGAAGATAGGAAGTTTTGAGGACTTAAAATAAAGTCAAGATTATTTGATCAGACTTCCACAAATATCTTACTTCCGTTGCCTCCTTTGATTCTATGGATCCATGTGGCCCCCAAGATGTACACATAAACATTTAGTATCACACTAATTTTTTAGTCTTCTAACCAATATGAACTGATATTCAGAAATAGTATTTTTCGTTCTGGGGAGGACTCATGCAACCCTAGCCAACTGAGCAACAGCAAGAGACATGATATAATCTGTTTTTCATGCTTGACTTAGTTGATTGGGAAATCCAGTGTAAGGTTCAATGCAGAATGTCTGGCCAATCTTACAGCAGGTTTCAGGCACCATCTTTGTCGGTCCCAAACAATTCATCAGGTGGGGCCCCATCATAGACCAGAAAATGAAATCAAATAAACTTAATTAGGAAATCAGGAGCTCGATCCATTGTAGGAAAATAAAATGGTCCAACTGAAAGTGGGGCAAACAACTCTTATTCCTATTAATAAATTACAAATTGAGGAGTCCAATTCTAACGCAGTCATGGTTGAGTGATTGGCACCTTAGTTGGACACAGATGAACAAAGATCGAGCCTAGGGTTGTGAAGTCTGAAGTATCACTCTTGCCCAGTTGCCCAACCAAGTTAAGAGAAAAACAAAAGAAGAAACAGGGTAAGGATTACCTTATTTGTTTCCCTTTCAAAAGTACATACTAATAACACAAGTTAAGCTAACGTACATTATTTATTAAGAAAGCCCTTTCTATAGTTGGTCAAGATGACCAGCATTCTATCAGATGGTGGCAACTTCTCTTTGATGAAGGGAATGTTGAGAAGTCTTTGACCCCATGCGTGGAGAGCTGGAAATACATCTGCATGCAGTATCTTAAATCCACTTGCCTCTTCTATAACTGGCAGCCAATAAGGAATCCAACCCACCACCAAATCCACAAAACCCAAACTCTCTCCTCCAAAGAATTCCTTCCCTTTAATCTCTTCCTCTAGAGCTTTCAAAAACTCAAGTGAGTCTTTTACTGCCTTCTCTTGTTCTTTTCCTTCTTTGCGGAAAGCAGTCCGTATGACAGACTCATACTGCATCAAAAACAGAGAGTAACATTTTTAATATAATTTTTGGCAGATTGATAAGGCTTCTTTCAATAGCAGCTAGATGATGCTGCAGGTGCAAGCAAAGAAGGACCTCAGACGTCGAGCCCACTTGGATGCATACTAATTATTTGAATTTTATGGGAAATTTTAAAGGTCTAACAATGACCTACATGTGTGTAATAAATAGAAACCATCTGCAATTGAGTAGATATAATTACTCTTCATATATTTAGACCAATAATTTCGTGTGTGAATGTGACTCAACATTGGATTGAAATCTTAGAAGATGATGCATTCTAAAGTAGATGAAGTTGATGGCCATGGATCTAGTAGTTAGAACAATCCAATCAAATTGAAACTTCACACCATAGCTACAATTTATATGTTTCTACTGATGTCTACTTACGATAAAAGGACTAATTCAGTTACCTTTTCATCTGCAAATTTAGCCCAAAAACGAGCCTTAGCTCTCTCAAAAGGATCTTGAGGCAAGATGGGGTTTTTATTCCATGTCTCCTCAATGTATTCGAGAATGACAAGTGATTCTGCGATGGATTTTCCGCCGTGCAGAAGCACTGGAACTTTCTTATAAACAGGATTACACTTCAAAAGCAAAGGGCTCTTATTGCAGACATTCTCTTCTATGTATTCATACTGGATTCCCTTGTACAAGAGTGCCCATTCAACCCTGCAAGCAAAGAAGCTTGCAAATGCTCCCAACACCTTCACTTCTCCCATCTTCTTAATTCAATTTGAGGTTATAGAGTAAGAGACCTTGTTCCTCTTCTCTATAGATAAGAATGTATTATGCATAGATGCTTCACGGTAAGTACTCTGATTTCTTAAGAAGAGAATAGAGAGCATGGATGAGTGTGACACATGCTTCGGATTATTGGATGGTCAAAGTCAATAAAGAGCAGAGACATCAAATCCATGAAATGGTTCTGTTTTTTTCTTTGTGTCTCTTTCTATTGCTAATGGTGGAACATAGAGGACTTTGCCCTTTGGGACTTTGCCACATGCATTGCTTGTGTGATTACCCTATCATATTAAATTTATTGTGCCGCCATATCTGACCTTAGCTTCTTGTTTGTTTCTTTCAAACTTTGTGGGGCAGGGAAACAGAGAAAACGTTTCAAGGTGACTTGCTTTAGGTCATATCACATCATCACATAACGCAAATGCATCCCTATTATTCAGAGTGTGGTGGGGGTGGGCGGGAGACGAAACTAGTGCAATCCATCCAACATCGCTACTAGTAAAAAGATGTTAGTTTCGGCCGCTTTCTGAGAATCTATGTTTCTGGAATCTATCTTATAACTCTAGAATTTGAATAAAAAACTGATGAATTTTTAGCATGTCAGATGCAACTTTTCTGCTCTGTGAATTTATTTAATGGATGACGAGAAAATGATAAATGGAAGATTCCTCCTAGGTGGGAAAACTAGGGGTTGCAGATCCTCTACAGAAAAATCATAATTTTTCTACAGTGGTGATTCTGCACTTTGTGTTATTTTGAATAGGGAAAACTATGTAGGAAGAAATCATGTTAAATATATTTCATGGATAAGAAAATAATAATTAAATAATTAAATTTCAAATTTTATAAACAAGAATTTTAATTTACCAAAAAAAGTTTGTTTTCTCCACTCTCTTCAGGTGAAAAAAAAATTCTCCTTTTTTTAAAGTTAAAGATAATTTTTCTTTCTTTAAGTAGATTTAAACCGTGTGTGTATGTATGTGTGTGTGTATATATATGGGCAAGCCTCCCTTAAGTTCAAGCTTATATAAGAAATTCCGTAAGCCCGAGCCCTTTGAGCTTACCTTTGGCACATCCAAATAGACCAATACAGAACTCCTCTGAATTGTATATGTCCACCAATTTTGGTCAAATCTGAATTTATTGGATTGTTGGATTAACTATGCACCGATCCAAATGAACTATTGGCTATAAAATTTTTTAGGCCGAAATAGAGATGATAAAAACCATGGTTGGGGCTGATTTTTGGCAAAGAGGAAGATCCTAGGGAGTCCTTCAAATCCCCCCATCTCTATCCCTATGTAGGTCTTCAGGTGGCCCCCATAGGTGTGAGCCAAGCTTATCTTATCCTAAGCTTGAGCTTAAGAAAGGGGCTACCTAGATAGATATATACATGTATGTATATATACCAAAAATATTCAAGTTAGAACTAGTTTTTACCGTGCTTCAATAAGAACTATTGGTGGAGCCCATCGAGTTCATCCAAACCATTCAGAAACATGGACCTGCTCCCCGTGATAGTGACTAATCTCAAGGTTTGTCACCCATCCAATTGGAGTAGACCATTAGATGGAGTGTTAAATTTTTTTTAATATGAAGCTATTAAACTTGTGGGCCACTGATGAAGGGATTAAGGGCATGGGTTCACTACAATGAATTTTTCTCTTCCCTACATATCTCAACATTTAAACACGTGAATCGAAAAATAATACCCTTTTCTCTCATGCAATTGATCTTTACCATTAAAAAATGGCAATGAGCCATTAACCATTTAAGTATAAAGTGATAAGATGCCTTGATTTTCAGGCCTATGAGTTGAATAAATGTTGAATGGATGGCAGTTTGAGTAGTCACTGAAGCCACAATTCTCATACTTACTCCATATTGAGGAGTAGGCTCTACTCAAGGGACAGTATTAAAATGCATTTGTGCTACCTCTATTAATGTCTAGAGGTTTCGGTACCAATGATTAACCAAAAAAAAATTTTAATATTCCATTGGCTCAACTCAGCTTAGTAAGTACTGCATCTAGAAGGTTAAACTACACTATTCAACTCATGATCAAACAATGTTTGGCAACTTCTCAGAGGAATCTAATGCCTTCATATGGAAGCTAGCTATGCCCCTTCAGTTTGATATTGTGCCCACCTCTAACCCCGCATCCAAAACAATCCACCCCTAATGCCTCTTTTGAAAGTGTACATCCATGTGGGCACTAAGATATATGTACTTTTAGCATGACATTGGTACTCTAACAGGCTCTCATGTCCAGGCAGCTACTGTATGTACACTAATTTTTTCTCTTCCTACACAGCCCATTGAAAAAGAAAAATTGAAACTCCCCAAACAATCCCCACCCCTTTTTTTCCTCACACACCTCCCTCTCCCTCCTCCCCCCCCCCCCCCCCCCCCCCAACCTTCCCCCCAAGTGGGTGGCGCTCTCTCTTCCCATCTTCGTCTTTTTCTTTGTCACAACCCGAGCCCAGTGATCGGGGGTTAGCGAAAAGCCAAACCAGTGACACACGTACTCCCGTGCACGTGCATCCAAACCCAGTCCAGATGCACACACACAAGAGATCTAACACATGCGAACTAAGCGTACGCGGAAGCTGTACATATCATAGCAAGCAACAAAAGAAAATAGCGGAAGCCAAAACAAATGCAGAACGGAAAAGAGGAAGATAGATACAATACTATAAAACCAGATACAGGTCTAAATACATGACAAAATCAAGATGTACAAAATGATACAGAGTACAAAGTCCGAAGTGCAAAATACTAAATCTCCAAAAGACCAAAACAAGTAAATCTCGGATGATATGCAAGCACGCACTCGGCAGACGTGTTCATGCCCACTCTGCCAAACCGGAGGGGATCTCTACACTCTACCCTGCAGCCTCTTCGACCGCCGGGGAGCTGGGCAGGGTATATGTGCCTGCAACACCACAGACAACACAATGAATACAACGATCCAGCAAATATAAGTAACAGGGATGAAACACTCATAGTATCAATATGAATAATGACAGAAGATTAAGTACAGAGTTTTATATTAGTATGCTAAGCAAATCGTGCATAGAAGTAAACATGATAAATGAATCAAAGCATAGAAAATACTGAACTAGGTGGCTACTACGTTAACCACATTCTCTCACATAGAGAGCAGAGCAAAGCAGACAGATGAGAACACCACTGACCGGGCCAAGGTATAAGTGGGTCTCGGTTTCCTGGGTTCCAGGGTCCCAAGACCAAGCGACACTGCAGTGGTACAGAGAACAGAGAAACAAGCCAGAGGTAACCCCGCCGGGCATCCTAGGGCTGAGGCTGAGTAGAGCCAGACTAACACCAATCAAATCAAATCCAAAAGAAGAGAGATTATCCGCTTTGGACTCACCGATGACAAAGACCGGATCTTATCCTCACGTTTTAATCTCTGGGCAGAGCCACTCGGGAATACCCAATGAATCAGAGAGTTACAAAGCTAAAGATAGACAGAGCATAGCATAAAATACGTCAAAGCATAACATAGGTCAAAGTCTAGCACAGACCGAAGAATAAAACAATATACGGAACGAAAGCAAAATAATCTCGTAATGCATAAACATAGATTAATAAAGCAGAGGGCAAAGCTGTAAGCAATATGCAATGTATCTCAGATTAATACGGAATCAAGGTTAATTACAAGCCAACCCTAATCTAGTTGTTCATTGTCACTAACCGTGTATGTTGATGTAGTTTTAAGTTATTCGATGCACCGTTGTCATCAAAGTGTTGCAATGAAATCCTCACGTGCACCGAAGTCCCTTAAACCAACACCCATGGGGAGGTGTTTAACAGTGAATCAATGCTCACATGAATAAGTCACAGCCTAACAGACTATTCATGCGTCCAAAGAATCCATTGGGCCGGTTTACATGTGTGGTTCCTTATATATAAGCCCTACAAAGTCACACCATTAGCCTAAGTTTAATTTCTGGAATTTCATGATCCCACGGCTTAGCCGTAGGTGACCTACGGCTTAACCGTAGACAGCTTACGGCCTAGCCGTAATATGCACTGCGGCTTAGCCGTGGTTCCCTTCAGAACACGGCTAACTAGTCATCTTCTACCTCTGATCTGATGCATTTCACGGCTGAGCTAGAGTGGAGTCAACGGCTTAGTCACAGCTAGCTTATGGCTCAGCCGTAGAACAATATACGGTTCAGCCGTAGCCTAGCCGTAGAACAAAATTCAAAAATTCAAGTTTCTGGAATTTGAGCCATACGCAATTACAGCTTAGCGGTACATTACAGAAAACGAAATTGAGCTGAGTACAGAAACTGAGAAGTTGTACAGAAACGTATCAAAACAAGCTCAATTGATCCTAACATCTTAGAATTTGGCTGTAAAACATCCCATACAACAAAAAGGAAGAAATCAACGCAATCAAACAAAATATCCATATGTGTTAAACAATCCTGTACTTATACTTGCCTCAAAGCTCTGTCAAATCACTGAAGTCAAGCTCCAAATCAACTAAAAATCCAAACAAAGCAAAGCAAAACACAATCCATGAGCATACAGAGAAAGAGAGATGGGAGATCCAATTGGAGAAATAGAATGAAGAACCCACTTACCTCAAACCATAGACAGAGAAGAGAGAAGAGAAAAACCCAATCGATGGAACACACAACACTAACCCAGAGAGGAAGAGAAGTGAAATGAGAAAGGAGTGTACGTGGAGTTTCCCTGGAGATTGCATGCAACGTTGAAGCAAAGGAGCAGAAATGAAGACATCTGTACAGGTGACTCATATATATAGTTTCTGAAGTGACTCATATATATAGTTTCTGAAGTTTAAAACAAGGTCTGTCAAGTTTAGGCTATTTTCAATTCAAGTCACACAAGGGTCCAACTTCTCCAATTGACTCCGAATGGATCTGAGACAGTTACGGAAATTGTCAAGCTCAAAGGAATACACGTGCTGACACCAAGATGATGCAAATATGATGAACTCACAGCAAAAGCAAAATTATGAAAAAGGGCTTAGAGCTACCTATCTCAGGTCAAAGGTTACTCAACTACCTATCCATGACCTGAAACCAAGCTCAAAAGAAATAAACAATACAAAAACACACTAATGAGCCACTAATCTGGCTCAACGGGGATCGGAGTGTTACACTCTTTCTTTTCCTCCTCTTTCTCTTTCTTGTCTTCTTCTTCCTCTTTCTTTTCCTCCTCCTTTTCCTCTCCCTCTTCCTCCTCCTCTTCCTCCTCATATTCTTCTTTCGCCTCCTTTCCCTTTGTCTTCCTCTCCTCTCCCTCCCTCTTCCTCTTCTCTTTTCTCCTTCTTTCTTTCCTCTCCACCCTAGTTCAGCTGGTCTCTGCCCTAGTTCGACCCACAGGTCAAACCAAGGCAAAGAGGAGAGAAAAAGGGGGAGAGAAAGAGGGAGGGAGAGGAGAGGAGAGGAAGATGAAGGGAAAGTGAAAGGAAGAGGAAGATAAAGGGAGAAGAAGAGAAAGATGAAGGGAGAGGGAGAGGAGAGCCCTCTTAGTTCGGCCTGACGTGATTGAATAGCAGTGAGTTGTTCGACCTCACAGGGCCAAATCAACAATTGCTGGTTCGTTTTTGCGAGGTTGAACAGCTCATTGCTTTTAGGCCTTCGGGCCGAACAAGGCAGATACGAGAGAAAGAGGGGGAGAAGAGGAGATCGAGTCGAGGAGAGGAGAGGAAGAGGAAAAGTGTAGGAGAGGAGAGGAAGAGGGAGAGAGAGGAGGAGAAAAAGAATAAGAGGAGAAGAGGATGAGGAAAAAGAAAAGGAAGAGGAGGAAAAGAAAGAGGAAGAGGAAGATGGGGAGAGAGAGGGAAGGGAGGGAGACTCTCCTCCGCCAGCAGGAGATTGCTATCGGCCTGAGAGGAAGGGGGGAGGAGAGAGGAGGGAAGGAGAGGGGAGGTGTGTAGGGAGAGAAAGGGGTGGGGGTAATTTGGGGAGTTTCAAAAAAAAATTTCCAAAAATAGGCTGTGTAGGAAGAGAAAAAAATTGGTATACATATAGCAGCTCCTAATTTGTTTTCATGTTCTAGTACTTGATTGAGAAATCCCTAGGTTAAGATTCAATGCCAGTTGTATCTTACTGCAGGTTTCAAGCAGCAAATAGTTCTTCGTGATTCCAAATCCTCTAATTAAAACCCCCATGGTGACGTGGGCGATTTGACTAGGGTTTTTATTCATGTAAGCTAAATTCTTCGTGGGGTGGGGGCCACATGGACTAGAAAAATGAAAAAAAAAACTAAATTAATTAGGAAATCATGTGCCCCTTATAGGAATAATAAAATAATCCAACAAAATGTGGGAAGAAAACACTCTTACGGCTATTAAGAAATATAAGGTAAGAAGAACAACCTCATACCCTAATGGTAAGAGGTGTTGGTTTTTATGTGCCTGATCAGGGTTCAAATCTGGCCATACACATTTCCTCAACTGAGGGCTTGTTATTTCATCTGAGATCTTCCTCCCTCATCAGAGAGTTTCCCAACCTCATCGAAGGTGTTTCCCCTCCCACGAGGGCTTCCTCACTAGAGGGCTAGGGATCCTAGCCCCACTAAGGGTGGGCTACAAAAAAAAAAAAAAAAAAAGAAGAGAAATACAAGGTGAGGAGTACCTATGAAAGTGTCTTTCATACGTTGGATTTGGGTGTGCATTAAAGCACAAAACCCCCATTTTAAAGGCACTTGGTTTCCTCCTCATTTACTCCTTATTTTCTTGTATCCCACATCAGTTATTTTTAACTCTTTATCAGTAGTTTATTAATGATTCCTCATTTGCTTACATTTGTCTTCCAAGTAGGTGTTGTGATGGTAACCACATGCATGTGTGCCATCTAGATTTGGTGTGGCATGGGAAGAGCCTGAGCCTTGTATATGTTACGGGTTGGTCCTGCCTTTTCCCGCTGTGCCTAGCAAGCCACCCGTGCAGATTAGGCCTGCTTGTTGAGTCGTTGTGGGGGTGGACTAGGCCTAGTCCTCCTCATGGATTAGGCCTTGCCTCATGCATGTATTTCTGGTCTATAGGTAGATCTGGATTTAGATCCACTTATCGGCAATGCACTTTCTCTTAACTATTCGCGTAACGTTTTCACATTAATATGGTTTACCGTTATGGTGATCGTTGCGTAGGGAGTTACTACACGCACTCATTGTGTTTGCATAACTCCCTCTCCGCTTAACCCAAGAACCTCTATATAAAGGGTTTTGGGAAGAGCTTGTTTACACATTTGAGAATATATATATATATATATCTTGTCTGTTAGATCTGAAAAGGATCTTCTTGTGTTTATGCTAAGGAATTCATGTTATTCAGTTTGCAGATTCTTGATTTCTTTTTCTACTTCTTATTTTGGTTTGTTGCTACTATGAGTTTGCAAAAGTGGCCCCTTTAGAATTCAAGTATTCTTCAGCTAATCAAGGGCATGATAACTGGAGATTTCAATAAGGGAAGCCGTCTTATCGTGGGGCAAATGTCTGTGTATCCATCTACATTTGTGTGAAAGCAAAATCTGCCTAAAGAAAGCGTTGCTTATTAATGTTTTGAAAAAAAAAAAGGAAAATAAACCCATTTCGAGGTGAAGAGCTGCGATGCTAAAGGTGTCTTTTCCCACTTTACCCTTCAAGTGGAGGGTTCAGTTTCATCTGTTCATCGGTATAGAAACTGTTTCTTTCGGTGCACAACAAAGATTCAAACTCGGATTCTATGCACCTTCATTGCCTAAGAAGAGAAAAGTTAGTTGTTGGGAACTAAAGAAAAGCCTTTACAACAGACTTCTTGTAAAGACAAAGGGAAAAAAAAGTTGTCTCCCTTTGTTTATGGAGGGTAAGGGATACCATAGTTGCAAATGAAAAAGAAAAGTTGTCTTTTTTGGTTTAACGAGTGATGGTACTATCACTCCCCCACTTTTTCTTTTCTTTTTTTTTTTAACACAAAAAATAACCCTGAGGATCTATCTGGTGCTATCAAAACTATAAAGTCCTTTTTGGTGCATGAGCCATCTAAGGGATTTTTCGTATTAAATCCCCTTCTTTATGTGTACTTCACTATGTGTTCCCACGTTGAGTTCATGATCCTAAAATGGCCCAGTACCAATAAATTTCTAGGACGTCCAAAAAATTCCTAAGTATGAGCCTTTATCAAGTATCAAAAGCAAAGGATGAAGACCCGAAATCTACGATGGACTCCGAAATCTACGATGGACTATCAAAATTTCCATGTTCATAGGAAATGCTTATACGACCTTCAAATCGTGTAAAATCTGATACTTATTTGATCAGAGATATCCATGCCAAATCGATTTCAACAATCATTGATCTTCCCTAGGCGATGCCCTCTCCCACATACAATAATCATGGAAAATACCACTGGTAGATTTTCCAAACATTAAGTCCCATCCCATTGGGGTTGCGAGCATATTCATTACTTATACATGTTGCAATGAGTGTATATAGAATAATGGATTGAAACTACTATACTTTTTAAAGGACCCCAAATTTCATGTTTTGTTGACTTGTGTAATGTAAATCTAGCAAATCCCATTTCATCTCTTACCAAACTTGGATTGAGAAATTAAATTCCAGGAGACTTGACTGTTTTAACCAATATAGTTCTGTTAGTTTCATCAGGTGGGCCTCACCACAGGACCATAACTCCATCCAAAAATAAATAAATAAAATAAAATCAACTCAAATACAAGAAGTTGTGCCCATTTTGAAGGGAGAAACAGTACATTTCAATTGAAAGAAAACAAGAGGGCTAGGCGTCCCAGCCCCGTAAGGCTAGGGTAATAAAAAAGAAAAGAAAAAAACTGAAAGAAAACACTATTATTATTATTGTTATTATTATTATTATTATTATTATTATTAAACAAAAAGTGAGGATTTTTTTTATGCTACACTGTTGACTCGAACTAGTATGCTCTCATGAGAGAGGAGGTTTGAGGGCATACTATACTTGATGTCCCTAACAAGCTGATTTATAGTTGAGAATTACTACATAATCTGTTTTTAAACATCTAGAACAATGTCATTAGAGAAAAAGTAAATGATGATACTCATCCTATACAAGTCATCAACACCATCCAAATGATCGCTATAAAATAATGTATTATAATTTAAAGACTAGTTTGAAATTGTTATAAAATATTGTTATTAGTGGATGCCCACCATGGGACCCACATTAGATATGGAAAGCTAGAGTCTTGCTATATTGGTTTGCTTGGGGAGGAAGCAATCTTCTTCTATAAATAAGATCCTCCTCCCCCCCTTTTATGTACACATCTCATTCAATAAGAAAAGCTCCCTCTCTCTCTCTCTTTCTCCCTCTACTCTTCTCCTCCCTTCTTCTTAAACAGAAATTGATAAATATTTTCTAATATTTAATGGGTCAAACAAGTTGGTTTGGAACATTTAATATTATCAACCAAATCCTGATCACCTAAACATTAATTACAACAATTTAATGACATGTTTGAACAAAGAGACAGTGACAGTTGGTGAAGGTGAGAATGCTTTTTAGCACCCCACCCCACGCGCATGTATGATGTTGGCTCATGCAAGGTAAGGGGTTCAAGTTTTACATATAAGCCCTGTCACTTTTCTTCTTTATAGTCAATGTGGGACTCAAAGATATCACATCCAACATCCTTACTAGGTGAAAAAAAAAAGGAGAAATCTTGAGATGGAGAATCATAAAAGGATGTAGGAAAAAATTCACTTTTTCCTCTTCTCTCTAGTAAATGCTTATGCAACCACACACATGCTATGGATGTGCCCAACCAACTGAGCTACGATCGAGGATTGAACCCTACTTTTGTATAAGAGAGACAACTCACCTCTTACTTGTTAGTGGATTGGTAGAACAAGACCATCTTAAAATTGAAATTTTCAAAATAAAAGTTAAATTGCAAAGATTAAACAGCACACAACTTCATGCCATTATTCAATAGTAAAGATTAATTTCACAAGGAAGTTTTCATCCACTTGTTCAAACGTGGAGAAAAATAAGGAGATCAGAAAATTCCATTATAGTGAAATATATTTTTCTCTATTGTATCTAATGATAGGAAGAAAAATAATTTTCCTCTTAATTGAAAAAAAAAATAGGAGAAAAAGATCTTTACATCAAGGGCTTTTTTTTCTTTTTTCTTTGGAGGGGGAGGCAGCTGTTTTGCAAAAAAATACCTTTTTCACCAATGAAAATAAAATTCTTTTTAACAAAATCTGACATATAGTTTAATTAAGTATTTTCTTATCTATAAAATCTCTTTAACACTTTCTTCGATTTCTTTGCTTCAATGTATCCGGTGACTCATACCACTGTTCATTCTAAAAGAAATAGAAAATTACAACTCAATGGACTCAAAATTTTATCCAACCCATGAATTAGCTAACAAACAAAAAGCCTTACAATTTCCCCCTTTATCAGTTCATTGACAAAACTTACTACCACATACAATTATTATATCCAAAATAAAAACCCAAAATACATTGAATATTTGCATTACCTTCAACACATAGATGAATTGTATTCAAAAAAATTTACCTTCAAGTCATCAAATCCTTCATACCTCCCCTCGCCCTTTTTGTCTATAATTGATAAAAATAAAGATGTCAACAAGTAGCATATCTATCAATCACGATCCAACAGTAACTCCCCCTCAAATTTCACTCCCCCTTAATTATATCTACATAACAAATGGGAAGGGGAGATTAATCTTTTTTGTCATATGCGATCGCATGTAACCTCCTACATTTGTATAGAAAGAATTTTCAGCAAAGTGTAAGCAACTTCTCTGAACAAATCAAATTTTTTTGTTTGGCAGGATTACAACTCTTTTTTCAAAACTTCTAGCTTTATCGCAGACAACAACTTATATTTTTCAATTACATCAATTAGATTTTCTTGCATAATATAGCATTGAGAATCTAGTTGTTCCACCTTGTCAAGAGTGTCTTTTAGTTCTTGTAGCAAAGTAATCTAACTTTCTATTGTTTTCCACTTGTTAACAGCAGTGTCGGGAGTAGGATTCAAGATCATTGTCTTGAACATTAAAAACATTCAGAACTTTATCATATGTTTTCCGTTTTCTGTTTGCACATTGAAAAGCAACATGACTAAAACCTTGGCATTTATAGCACTGTATGTCAGATCTAAAAAAAACTACTCCTCAACTTTTGATTTGCATAATGAAAAGTAGTAGTCTCTCAATTAGGTTTTTGTCTTCAAAGTAAATAAAGTTGTGATACATTGGGTTCTCCCAAGCTGTCTTTTTTAAGCCCAAAATCGTGAGAAATACTTTGGGTTGCAATAGAATACAAACAGGAAAGTTCCACTTCTAAAAGGTAACAAATCGTGCAGAGTTGGTAGGTTTCAACTCCTCGTTTGCTCGAGCAAGGGCTGTAGGTTTGCTCAAGTGGATGGCATTTTAAGTATAACTTCTGCAAGCTTTCCTAGGTTATAACTTTATTGCTTTAGTTCCGATTAATGTAATTTTGGAGCCTATAGATATTTACTCATGAAAAGGTTTCCAACGGTGCTTAGTTGCCCCAATTCGACCCTCAGTTTGTGGCATATAATCTTTTTAATTCATGTTATCCTCAGACAAACATTAGAAACACTTTAATTTGCATTCTTTCTTCGATTTGTTTACTTCAATGCATCGAACGACTCATACCACAGTCCATTTTAAAGAAAATAGAAAATTACAACTCAATGAATTTAGAGTTTTGTTCAACCCATGAATTATCTAATATGCAAAAATCCTTACAGACTCAATTAGGAGAAATTATCCCAATTGCAAGGAAAAATTGAGCATTTTAACAGAGTGGGGAAAAGACTCTTCTCATTATTATCAAACTGAGAGTGACGAGTAATCGAACATTCCAATAGAAAGTGGGAAAAGACTCACCTTATTATCATTAAACTGAAAGTGAAGAGTACATAAAAGTTTCACTTGCAAAAGCACACACTAAAGACTCAACGTCAAGCTTACATAACATCATTTATTAAGCCAGCCCTTTCTAAGATTCGTGAAGATGGCAATCAACTTATCAGATGGTGGCAACTTCTCCTTGATGAATGGAACATTGAGGAATCTATCACCCCATGCATGGAGAGATGGAAATGTATCAGCATCTAGTAGCTTGAACCCAATCACTTCCTCAAACACTGGCAACCAGTGAGGAATCCAACCCACCACCAAATCCACAAAGCCCACGCTTTCTCCTCCAAAGAATTCCTTCCCTTTGAGCTCTTCCTCTAGAATTTTCAATGCCTCTCGGGACTCTTCCACTGCCTTCTCTTGTTCTTTTCCTTCGGAACGTAAAGCAGTTCGTATGCCAGAGAAACACTGCATCAAATTAAACAAACAGTAACTTCTGGATCAGTCAATTGTGCTGGCCAAGCAAGGACAAACATGACATGTGGGGCCCACTTGGAGTGGTAAAGGCATCTTTCATAACCAGCCAATTTAGATATATCTGTTCTAAATAGGAGGATGATGGTAGTGTGAGTGGTTTAGACTCACTTATAGTCGTGGGACCCACATGTACTTCCTCTAGCCATAGTTTGTTATGTTTCAACTATAGTCTAATTGCAATAGAAGGACAAGCTTAGTTACCTTCTCATCTACAAATTTAGCCCAAAATCGCGCATTTGCTCTCTCAAGTGGATCTTGTGGTAAGAGGGGATTTTCCTTCCAAGTCTCATCGATGTATTCGAGAATGATGACCGATTCTGCAATGGGTTTGTCGCCATGCAACAGCACCGGAATTTTCTTATGAAAAGGATTACACTTCAAAAGCAAAGGGCTTTTGTTTTTAAGATCTTCCTCTATGTATTCATATTTGACCCCCTTGCAAAGGAGTGCCCATTTAACTCTGTAAGCATAAAAGCATTGGAATGCTCCCAACACCTTAACTTCTCCCATCTCTTAATGACTGAAGCGCACAAGTACTCCATACCTTGTTCCTCTTTGCTATTTATAAGATTAATTGTAATGAAGTCTGGATGGTCAAGCCTAATACACAGAATAAAGAATCAAAATCTGTGATCTCGGTGGGGGTGGTATTACATTAATAATTGTGGAATACTATTCTACCAAAAACAAATTGTGGAATACTAACGACTGCCATGTGGGACCCAACCATATATCTTCATTAATTAAGTGAAAAATTTTAGTGCTGGCAGTAGATGTGACCTTACCTCAGCGTTTACGTATTTTGTTTACGTGACATCATTACATACGCAAAGGACTCTCCTATTAAAGAAATGGTCCAAGGAAGTCGCTTGTCAACCAGGTCAGCTAGTTCTCTAATATGGCCCTCGAATCATTAGTTTTTTTTATATTTGTTGAACAATCTGCACTTTGAGACAATATTATAAGATATAACTGATCTTGTAAGATGAGTAGTATAAATTTATTAATTATCTAGGCACATAACAGAAATCTTAGTTACTTAAAAGCATCAAAACTCTTTTATTTATAACTAGTAGTCATTCTTGCTCCCACCATTAAATTGATATTATGTAAAATACATAATTAAAGTAAGAAAAGGCAATTATTAATTATAAATTATTGAGTTTTTTTAAAAACTGCAATATTTTTCTAAAACCACAAAAAAGCCCCTCCATTTTATATTTTTAATAAAGCCTCTGACTAGAAGTGTTCATGGGATAGGGGCGAGAAAGGCTATAGCATATCTAGACCCGGCCCAAGGCACGGGCCGTAAAAGTTAGTCCTCAGCCAGCTCATTTAATTAATCAGGCTAGGCTGAGCTTGTCTTTTTATCAGTTTTAAGGGCATTGGAACAATTTTTTTATTAATTTCTTATTTAAATTACATGCATTTCTTACACAGGCCGAGCTATGGGCTTTCTATCACTTAATCTAAGCCTAGACCAACTATTAACCAGGCCCTAACTAGAAATCCAAACCCGGGCCTTTGGGCCTGGCCAATGAGCACCCCTACCCCTCACTGGGGGTAAATGTTTGAAAACATACTTTTTGTCTTCCTCTCCCTTCACTTTCTGTAATTGATAGTTTTGCCCTTCAACCATAATTAATAGATGAAAATTTTTATTTACAATTTACCTTTGACCTCCTACACCGCTGCAAGTTATTATAACCTCTCACTAAATCTTTCCCATCTATCTACAACTCAGTGTAGCCTTAATCAAAATAACTCTTAATATCTACCACCTCTCTCTTTAGATTCAATCATCAAGAAAATCAGCGACATGCTCTCCGTGGGTTGAATCCCTCGCATGGAATTCAATGAGGTACCCCACTTTCTAATATTTTCTGCACAGAAAAAATCATTTCCATTACAAAATCACACAACCCATTTGCTTGATCCTCATAAAAATTTCATCTATGATAAAAAATCATGGGTGAATCTGATGGTCTTCTTTTGTTTTATTTTTTATTTTTATTTTTTAACAGAGAGTATCTCAAACCCTTTGAGCAAGACTAATCCCTTTGGCCACAGGGAGTGTCGGGTAAATTCCTTGTGACCACAACGTACTAGTGCAATTTGAATCCACAATCTTCAAGAGCAAACTATGATCTTAGACTAGCTAAGTTACCCCTTGAGGTTTGAACTATCTAATAGTTAAGGGTGTGTTTCGTTTAAATGAGAGTGCTCTTTAAATTCTTATATTGGACTAGTAATGGGGTTGATCAAATCACATCCCGGGCAAGAGTGTATATATGAATTGTCCCTCAAATGGGCCCTTATGATAGTGGACCATACCTCAGAATTCCTAGTATTTTGACAATCAGACCATATGGATGGATGGTTTGCATCTATTATCAATAAATAAATATCTGGCGATTCATTGTAATATCTAATCTATATTTGGATTAAACTTCTATATTGTTTTGGATTATCCTAACTCTACTTGAGGATTAAATTCTCTTTGAATTAGATTCTTGCCTAAGTTGGATAGGATTAAAACTCTTTTGAAACTTTGCTTATCTCTTCTAATAAATAGAACTACTCTCCCTCCCTTAAATCCCAACTACGTACCCACTTTCTGCTTAAGGTATGATCCTCTTAACTTTCTCTCCCTCCTTTGCAATATACTATAATAGTAGATTCCTTTAGTAGTTTCTCATGGTAGCATATATTTCTTATTACAATGTTGCACTCATGCCATGGCATCCAACCTTTCATCACTTAATTTGCCTTTATCATGAGCATTACCATCATCACCATCAGCCACACATCACCTGCAATACCATCTGCATCATTCTAACTAGGCCACTATTTGCACTGATTTTCCTTCCCAGCCCAGATGGGCCAGGTCAGACCCAAACCTACCTGACCCGAACCCAGCCGACCTGCATCGTCTTCTTCCTCTTTCTTCTGTTTCTTCTTCATCCGCTCTCTCTCTCTCTCTCTCTCTCTCTCTCTCTCTCTCTCTCTCTCTCTCTCTCTCTCTCTCTTGGACCGAACCAAACCCAAACCCAAACCCACCACCGTCGAGCCCGCATCCGGTTAAACCCAGTCATCATCGTGTCCTTCTTCTTCCTCTTGTTTTCTTTTCTGGCTTTGCTTCTCGTCTTCATCTCTGCTGCCTTTTTCCTTCTTCTTCTTCTTCCGGTTTCCCATTTTCTTCTCTTCTCTCTGTTCCTCGTTTTCTTCTCCCTCCCTGTTTCCAATTGACCGAACTCGAACCATCTTCTTTGTCTCTTCCTTCTCTGGTTTCCTTTTTCTTTCTTTCTCAGCCACCGTCTGCCACACCTCTTCACAGCCCTTCATTACGACAGCCATCTCTCTCTTTCTCTTCCTTCTCTATTTTCCTCCCCGAGTTCTCCTCCTCCTCGTCCTCTTCCCCATCTCTGCAACTCAAGCCCAGCCTCTCATTTCTCGTCTCTGTTTCTTCTCTCCTCGCACAACCCGAGCCCAGTTCCTCTTCTTATTTTTCTCCTTCTTCTCTGGGGTTTCTTTTTCTTTCTTTTGTTCTCCTGTTTTTCTCCTTCCTGTTCCACTTCTTCTTCGTGTTTTATCCTTCTCTTTCTGGTTCTGTCCCTCTCCTGTTCTTTTCCTTCTCTTCTTCTTCTTTTCTGGTTTTCCTTCCATCCAAATAGAACCCATCGGCCACCACCACCGTTGCATCTCCATCTCCTTCTTCTATTCGTTTGACTTTCTTCTTCTTCGTTCTCTTTTCTTCTTCATTTTCTTCTTCCTGTTTTTCTCTCAGACCCATCTTCATCTCGGTCTCTTTGCTGCATTCCACTGAACCAAACAGCCTCCCCCTCCGTTGTTATGTTTTCTTCTTCTTCCCGTACACACTTCTTGCTCCTCTGTCTTCTTCATCTCATTCTCTTCTTCATTCTTCTCCTTGTCTTGGATCGGAGGAGCCAACACAGCATGCACACCCTAGAGTTTCTGCAACCCGATCGTGTGTTCACTGCCATCCTGAGCAATGGCCGACACCCACTTGGATATTAAACTACAGCACTCTCTCCTCCTCCCTTGCTTTCTATTTCTTTCTTGCTTCTTTTTCTCTGTCCTTTTCCCTCACCAGCCGATCAGCCACCTGCTCGAGCATCGCCTTCATCACATAGAACCAATCTCTCGGCAAGCTCCCCTCCGTTTTGTTTTTATTTCCTTCTCCACCTCCTTCTTCATTCTTCTCTACCTTTGCATCTTCGTCTCCTTGTTTCTTTCTCCTGCTTTCTCTTTCTTCTTCTTCTTTCCTGTTTTTCAGCCCTGCTAGTCCTCTTCCTTCCTTCACTCCTTCCATGTTCTCTGTTTTCCTTTCTTCTTCTCTTATTTTCCCATTTTCTTCTTCTCTGGCCCCGCGTTCCTTGCTGTCACTGTTTCTCTATTCTTATCTTCTCTCTGTTTTCTGTTTCTGTTTCTTTCCACTGTTCTTCTTGACCTTTCTTCTCCTTCTTCACTAGCTTCTCACTCACTTTCTTTTCCTTCTTATCTGTTTTTTTTTTTCTTCTTCTTCTTCTTCTTTTCTTCCTTGCTCTCTCACGTTCTTCTTTCCTTTCTCCTCTGCTGCTGCTTCCTCCTCATGCGCTCGTGAGCCCATCTTCGTTTTATTCCCTTTGTTTCTCTCCCTTGTTTCTCCCTTTCTGTTTCCTTCTCTGTGCTGGAACCATACACCTGCACTTGGATCCATCGACCGGGCGCCCTTCTCTGCCCTTCTCTTTTATCTCCTTCCTTTCCCTCTTGCTTTTCTTCCTTCTTTTCACCGTTATTCCTCTGTGTCTTCACCCTTACCTCTTTTGCATTTTGTTTCTCTTCCTCCTCCCTTCCCCCACATCTCTGTCTTCCCTCCAGGGCCTCTTGTTAAAAACAGAACCCATCTCCATGTCAGACGAACTGCAAAACTACCTGAGCCATGTACTAAATATTATCCACCCCTTTGGCAATACAGTGGGTCACCCAACTGCCTCATCGAACCCTGGCCCATTTAAGGTATTGTTAATCAAACTACTCATGGGCCCATTCACCATCTCTTACACCACCTTCTGACCTGAGTTCAACCTGCTTAGTTTAGATGCATATATTAAATTCCTAATGTTCCGCTTGCATGGTCTAATGAATTGAACCTAAAAACTGTTTGACCCACTAAGCCAATGTGCATCTAAGAATTCAGTTTATTTCGGACCTAATCTATAAGACTTCATTTGTACATGAACTTATATGCTCATACCTTGATATTATCATAAACAGGAATTCGCACTGGATTCCCAAACCCAACCAGGTCAAATTCTTCGATCGCTGACAACCCAGGCAAGTAGTCTTACCATGGTTCCTTAGCCATAGAGTTTTCAGGCCTTGTCTCATTTTGATTTAAGAATGTGAAATTTTGAGAACTATTGAAATAATCTTAGATTATTAGGATATTTTGTTTTCTTTGATCTGCTTATATATATTGTTATATCAGACCTAATTTTGTTTTCTTGCCACCATTATGTTCAATGGATTTTCATGAAATTTATTGTTAATCATTAGTTATCATTGAATCTGAAACGCTGAAAAATGTGAGAAATCTTGGTAGTATGATATTCAGTTATGATCTCAAGCATTTGCTAGCTTTGTGATTGAAAAGACTTTGAATTTTCGAACTTGATATGTGTATCCTTAAGGCATTCTTTAAAGTATGGGCAACGCATCGTAGTACACCCACACACGGATTTTTAGCCTCTTTTTGGGTATGACATTGGGATTGAGACCACTTTGTACAATATTGCTAGTCTGCAGCTAATTACGACTTTGTTTTGGAGATTACCAGTATTCTCATGTTTCGTGCCACTTTGGATATGAAAATGGCTAGTACCTGGCGGGTACTTTGTGCTTGGCACAGGCTTAACTCTGACGAGCGCATTTTGATATTTGGTTTACTGCGAAGATGCATTTCTTTTACTTGTTGATTTGATTATGTGTTCATTATTTGAAATACCTTGAAATTGGGTCATCTTGCCCTCTTAATATACTCGTATACTCGAACCGTGGCTCTAGATTTGATTTCTTGGATTGTTATCCGTTTGTTAGGTTTTATGATTTATATTACTTGTTGAGTTTTACTCACTCATATTTTTTCCCCTACAGGTCTCGAGAGGTTGAGCTAGAACCCGATGAAACCTAGCTTGCTTTGTGGGAATCGAGATTGTGGAAAGAGCTGCGGAATCCCATATTAGAAGATTTGATTAGGGATTTATTTACCTTTGGAATGTTTATTATTATTATTATTATGTTTAAGAGTTACATTCACTTCGAATTTATTCAGTGGATTGATGTAAGATATTGATCATATGAACTCGTTTAGATTATGTTAATAAAGTTTAGAAATTATTTAAATTATCAGTTGTGGACCCGTCATGCCTCGGGATTTGAGGGTCTCAAGGATCTCAGATTTCGAGGTCTGACAAGAGCAACATCCAAATTGTTGGCTGTTATGATGGGAGGTATTCGACGATGTGGAAGCTACCATATTTGTATGCTCGGATTCAACCCTAGTGCATAATGGGATCAAAGAGTGCAAGATAGCCTAACCATGTTTGGCCTTCCACACCGAACGCTAGTGAAGATGATAATATGAAAAGACTAAGGAGGGCAACGGTAAGCAGTAATATTTTTTTTTCATCTATTCACTGAATATGTAGGGCGAAACTGTCTAATGGAGAAAGAAAAAAGGAAAGGAAGACAAAAGAAAATTACCTTTTCAAACCTTTACCACCGGTCAAACGAGGCTTTTGTAAAAGCAAAAAAATAAAGGGCTTTTTGGGGTTTCAGGAAAATACAGAGGTCTTTTTATAATTAAAAAGAAACTCTAAATCATTTGAGTTTATACATCTGTCCAATTAGCGTTGTAAACAAGTTGGTTCGGGTTCAAATCCATGGTGGACCCAGAACTGGAACCAAAACCATGTATGGGGCGGGTCCACATCCAATCCGGGTTCAGTTCTATATAAAGATTGCTTTAGAGAAAAACTAACTTTTAAGAAAACTTTTCAAAGATTGGGATAATATGTTGAGTCATGAGTCCACAAACCAAAGTGAAACTAGACCCGGAACCGTTTAAGTTACAGGTCCAAAAATAAGATACAGACCCAAGTCCGTTTACTTATTGGGACCTATAAAAGGACTCAGGCACAGTTATTAACCGGTTAGAACCTTCGAGTAATCGAAGAATCGAAAACCCAGTTACAACCCAATGTCCAATGTTGCAGATGAAGAGACTCAAATCACCTGGAACCAATCAAAATTTTGGATCAAATTACGGATTGCATACACATGGGAATTGGTCAAACTATCAAATTTCGTAACTGTGATTTGTCAACTAAAATATGTGGGTTTCGTCCCTTTGTTGAAAAATATGATTTATAAATTCATAGAAAATTTTTTATGGTCAAGCATTTCATTTAGGGACATAGAAACCTTTTTTCTACTATTTAAATATTATTTGAGGTTTTTGGATATATGAAAATGATAAGCTGAGAATCATATCTAAGGAAGATAAATGAGGAGACAACTAGGGTTGATATTCTCCACTTGGAGAGTGGTTGTTTTTCTTCAAAGTGTTTAAATTTGAATGGAAAATAATTTTCGATGAAACTGTGAAAGATCACTAATGGTTGAGATCGATGGATCGATGCTTGATGCCTGATGCCTAATGAATCATGCCTTGGGAGGTCACCTTGGGCCCGGGGGGGGGGGGGGGGGGGGGGGGGTTTGTTTTAGGCTTGGAAGTCTTCTCGGCCCATTTGCAGAAAGGAGAAGAAAAAGCAAAAAAAATCTCATTTTCAAGGGGGAAAGCCGACTATGTATTTGTTCAGTTGACTATCCTTCTTTGGTCAATCCTTGCTAGGTTGTCGGCCATGATTTCCTCCTTTGGATCATGCTAATTAGCTGAAAATTTACTTCAAAGAGATTTGACCAAATCTGCATTGACCATTGGTTGATGCGGCTATTTTTATTTTCATTTTTCTTTCATTGGTCACTGCACTGTTCAATTAGCCATTGTTTTGTTTTAAAATAAAAGATAATTATTAAATAGTAGAAAATTTAATTGAATTTCAATTTTATTTAGGGAAAAAGGGATTTTAGTCCCTTTCTTTTATGAGAAAATATTTTCTCCAGCTTTCAGCATAAGTGAGTTAGGAGATGAATGTATTGAAGTCTAGATGCTTAACACAGCAAGCACTTTTTTTTTTTTTCTCTCTCTTGACCTAGTGGCTAGGAGTAGAAACATCAAGGTGCCCACCAGGGTTCTAATGGGCACTATGGGATTTGGTGTTCTATCCACCAAGAGAACCTGAGATTCCCAGCAAGCACTCTGATTGCTTAGCTGGTGTTTATTTCTTTTTAACTTTCTTGATCTGAGACAGACATGACTGAGAAATGGAGGATACAGTTCAAGGGGACTTGCTCATAAAGTCATACACATCACCTGGCAAAGGGTGGTTCCAAAACTACTACCAGCCAACCGACAAAGGCCTAGGTCAAAAAAAGTGTTTGTTTTGGGCCTTTTTCTGAGAATCCATGTTAAAAATAATTAAAATTTGAAGATTCTTTTTATTGTTTTTAAGCATTTCACATGCCTTTTTTTTTTTTCTTTTTGCACTTCGCATTTGTTTCAAGGATGATTAAAAAGAAAAATTCACAAGTGAAGAATCCACATCAAAGTGGGAAAGTAAGAAAAAAATTTAGGGGGTCAAATCCTTGGGTAAAAGTCATAGTTTTTCTTTAGCACTAATTCTCCACTGTATTTCAATTTGAATAGAGAAAATTAACTAGGGAAAAGTCATGTATAAGAGATTTTTTTTCTTTTTTACTAATTCAAACTTAAATTGTTTAAGTAGTTAGAAAGGCCAGCACTAAGCTCAAAGTCCCCATTTCGAAACCATTGGGGGCCTTACTCGATACACAGTGTGAGTAGGTGGTGTTGTGTATTCGAGCTTTTACTAATGATCAAACTATAAGAGGGGTCGGCAGCATTCTCATCATAAAAAAGTGTTAAAGAGATTTTATAGATAAGAAAATACATAATAAAAAACTATATGTCAGATTTTTTTAAGTAGATTTTTTTTTCATTGGTGAAAAAGGTGATTTAGAAACCAAACACACCCCACCACCCCCCCCCCCCCAAACCTTGATGTAAAGATCTTTTCTCCTTTCTTTTTTCAATTAAGAGGATAATTATTTTTCTTCCTATCATTAGATCCAATAGAGAATTATTTTTTTCAGTTAAGAGGAAAATTGTTTTTCTTCCTATCATTAGACCCAATGGAGAAAACTATATTTTATTATAATGGATTTTTACTCTCCTTACTTTTCTCCACATTTGAACAAGTGGATGAGAATTTCCTTCTGAAATTAATCTTTACTATTGAATAACGGCATGAAGCCGTGTGCTGTTTAATCTTTTCAATTTAATGTTTTTAAATTTTCAATTTTAAAATGGTCATGTTTTGCCAATCCACGAGCAAGTAAGAGGTGAGTCATCTCTCTTATATAAAAATAGGGATCAATCCTCAATTGTAGCTTAGTTGGTTTAGTTGGTTAGGTGCTTCCATGGCATGCATGTGGTTGCATAAGCATTTACTAGAGAAATGAAGCAAAAGTAAATTTTGTTCCTACATCCTTGTATGATTCTCCATCTCAAGATTCTCCTTAATTTTTTTCAGCTAGTAAGGATGTGACGTCTTAGAGTCTTACATCAAAAAGGAAAAGTGATTAGGATTATATGTAAAAGCTTACACTCTTACCTTGCATGAGGACTTTTGTAGGTTGAGGTCCATCAGAAGTAAAACCGTGAGGCGCATGGGCCAAAGCGAACCATATTATGTAGGAGCGTTACAAAGGATTCTCATCTTCACCAACTGTCACTTTATCTTCATTCAAACAGGTCATTAAATTGCTGTAATTAATGTTTAGGTGATCAAGATTTGGTTGATAGTATTAAATGTTCCAAACCAACTTTTCTAACCCACTAAATATTAGAAAATATTTATCAATTTCAAATTCGTCTTTAAATTCTAATTAAACATTATTTTATAGCGATCATTTGGATGGTGTTGATGATCGGCTCAGGATGAGTATCATCATCTACTGTTTCTCTAATGACATTGTTCTAGATGTTTAAAAATAGATTATGTAGTAATTCTCGACTATAGATCGCTGGTTAGGGACACCAGTTCTAGTCATCGGTGTAGCAAAAAATTAAAAAATATATATATATCACTAGTAGCGTAAAATTGCATTTTGTTTGGTTCCCACAGTAATATGCCTTATCTTGGTGATCCAACTGTTTGAATGTAGGCTTCAATTTGGAAAGCCCAATCCTTGAAAATCCAATTAATTAGGGGGACATAGTAGGGCTTAAGGTGAGCAAACTATTGTTTAAAAAGAGAACGTGGTGCAGTTGGTCACATGAGTTATTAGTGAGCCCAATGAGTTTTCAAACTATGGAGCAGATAAGTAATTTAGTCAAATGACCTTTTTTTTTTCTTTTATTTCCCTCTTCTACGTTCTACGCCTTTCTTTTTCCTTCTTTATTTCTATACTTCACTGTGAGTGCTCATAGATAAGATGATCCGTATTCATAAGATGATCCATATTCTATCTACCTTGACAAAGTTTTAGAAGACTATGTTGCTAAAAATGTTAGGATAGTGTTAACATTCAGATATTAATAAAAAAACAATCTATGAAATGTATTGGTATTCAAATGATTAGTAATAAATCAACATTTAGGGTGTTTTAGTCTTTATAGCTCCATAGTTGTTGTTAATTGCATCCGGTGGGCCTCACCATGGACATAATTCTATCAAAAACAAATAAATATGTAAAATAAAAGCAACTCAAATTGGAGAAACTGTCCCCAATTGCAAGGAAAAATAGAACATTTTTAAAAGCGTGGGAAGAGGCTCTTTTTATTATTATCAAACCGAAAGTGTGAGTAATAACATTCCAACAGAAGGTGGGAAAAGACTCCTCTTATTTTCATTACAAAATGACAGTGAGGAGTACACATACGTTTCCCTTGCAAAAGCAAACACTAAAGACTCAACGTCAAGCTTACATAACATCATTTATTAAGCCACCCCTTTCTCATATTGGTGTAGATGGCAATCAACTTTTCAGATGGTGGCAACCTCTCCTTGATGAATGGAACATTGAGGAATCTGTCACCCCATGCATGGAGAGATGGAAATGTATTAGCATCCAGTATCTTGAATCCACACACTTCCTCAAACACGGGCAACCAGTGAGGAATCCAACCCACCACCAAATCCACAAACCCAACGCTTTCTCCTCCAAAGAATTCCTTCCCTTTAAGTTCTTCCTCTAGAATTTTCAATGCCTTTATGAATTCTCCCACCGCCTTCTCTTGTTCTTTTCCTTCTGAATTATAAGCAAGTCGTATGCTAGAGAAACACTGCATAAAAAAAAATAGTAACTTTTACTATAATTTTTAGTTATAAGGGCCTCTGTCAATATCTGCCAATTGTGCAGGCCCAGCGAGGACAAACACGGCATGTGGGGCCCACTTGGAATGGTAAAGGCATGTTTCATGAGCAGCCAATTTAGATGTCAGTTCTAATTATGAGGGGGATGGTAGTGTGCAGCGGTTTTGACTCATATACACTCGTGGGTCCCACATGCACCCGCTCTAGCCATACGTTGTTTTGTTTTAACTGTAGTCTAATTGCAATAAAAGGACTAGTTTAGTTACCTTTTCATCTGCAAATTTAGCCCAAAATCGCGCCTTTGCCCTCTCAAGTGGATCTTGAGGCAGGAGGGGATTTTCCTTCCATGTCTCATCGATGTATTCGAGAATGATGACCGATTCCGCAATGGGTTTTTCGCCGTGCAAAAGCACTGAAACTTTCTTATGAACCGGATTACACTTCAAAAGCAAGGGGCTCTTGTTTTGGAGATCTTCTTGTGTATATTCGTACTTGACCCCCTTGTAAAGGAGTGCCCATTCAACTCTGTAAGCAAAAAAGCTTCCGAATGCTCCCAACACCTTAACTTCTTCAATCTCTTTATGACTGAATAACACAAGTAGATACCTTGTTCCTCTTTGCTATTTATAAGATTGTAAAGAAGTTTATGAGCTTCGTTGTAAGTTCCCTGACTTCCTGAGGAACAAGATGTAGACTGTAAGACATTTGCTTTTGATTATTGGATGGTCAAGCTCAATAAAGAGAATAGAGATGTAAAATTCACGGACAGGGGGTTAGTGTCACATTAATAATTGTTGAAAACTGAGGACATTTCCCGGTGGGACCTCACCCACATGTCTTCGTTGGGTGGAAATTTTAGTGCCGGTAGATGTGACCTTACCTCAGCATTTACTCATTTTGTTTAGGTGACATCATTACATACGCAAATTCCTTATAAGGAAGGATCAAAGGCAGTTGAAAAAGTCAACTCTAGCCCCTGGGTAAATGTTTGAAAAATATTTTAAGAGAATTGCAATTCAGGATATAAAATACTTTGAATTTTTTAAAATAGTGTTAATCAAAACTTTACATCAAATGTGGATATTTCATACCTGTCGTTAATTTTTTTTCCAAATATACCCTTTTGTGCGATATTGCATAATGGGTGATATTGCATAGACTAAAGAGAAAATAGTCATGTATTACCACAAGAAAAAGAAGACAAGTAATAACCAATGTGTTTTTTTCCTATCTTATTATTTCTACAAAGGTGGATAATGGATATGCAATTCATGATTTCGTCATCTCATCACTTGATGATGGTTAGTGACCAAATGGAAAAGAAAAAAGAAAGGAAGAAGAGCAGTGGAAAAGCCTTTATCTTTCGAGGAAATAAAAGAAAAATACTAGAAATCTTTCTTAAAAACCTCTTTAAATGATAAAAAAAAAACTTTGGAGCAGCAATAGAGAACACTTTGGAGAACACCTCTTGAAAAGCTTGAAGAATAAAAAATATTGCTGGAATGAACTAGGTAGAAACGGAAAAATATAACAAAAAATATGGTGGATTTGTCCTTTAGTTTGTTCAATATTGACCACTGTGCAATATCGCACAAAAAGGTATACTTGGAAAAAATTAATGACAGATGTGAGATACTCACGTTTGATATAAAGTTTTTAGGGAATTTTTCCATTCAAGATATAAAAGACTTAGTTTTTTCCAAAATTGTGTTGATCAAAACTTTATACCAAACATGGGTATTTTACATCTATCATTAATTTTTTTCCAAGTATGCCCTGTTTGTGCGATATCGCACAGTGGGCGATATCGCATAGACTGAAGGACAAACAATTCATATTTCCTCTACGGCCAACCCACGGCTAAGCTGTCGATTGTATTACGGTTAAGCCGTAGTTTAGCCGTGGTCTAACCTTAGGCTTTATACCGCTAAGCCATAGACCAGCATACGATTAAGCCGTAAATAAAAGTGAAAGCACACGGCTAAGTCGTAAATGCGGGTGAATTGAAGCACAACTTATATCCCACAGCTAAGTCGTGACCTATACACAGCTAAGTCGTAAGATTTATGAATAGAGAACCAGTCCGAATCCGAAATCAATGGTTCTCCGTCTCTTTCAGTTTGCAACTCATGCCCGTGCTTAAGTTTGTACAATATTGCCTACTATGCGATCTCGCACAAAAGGGTATACTTAGAAAAAAAATTAATGACAAATGTGAAATGCCCACGTTTGGTATAAAGTTTTGGTCAACACCATTTTGAGAAAAAATGAGTATTTTATATCCTGAATGGGCAAATTCCCAAGTTTTTATCAACACTATTTCGAGAAAATCTAAATCTTTTATATCCTGAATGAGCAAACTCCCATGTTTTAAACAATGTCATGGTACAATGCTTTGGAGTGATTGTATAATATTGGATACACATTTTCAATAACAATTTTTTTATTATTATTGTAGTCTTTTTTATTATTAAATTTATTTTATAATATAGCATGATTTGATCTACGCTTCCACAAGGACGTGAGTGGAATCCATCATCTAGATTGAATGTAGGTATGGCTTGATGCTTGATTCTTCTAGGATATGAAAGATCGAATGCATAAAGGCTAGATTGACAATTTAAATGAGTTTAGATCTTTTGATGAACTGCCATGCCTAACCCTGAGATGCTGGGCAAAATGGTGACTGTCGACAGCCCTGTTGTGGCTCAAGAACCATATTTTGTGATGATAGAATTGAATGTCATGTTTTGTGAGATTGGTTTGGACCATAGAATACCTAATAGATTATTAAGCAGCCAGATCATGGGGTTTTCTGCAACTGGATTGGTTTTCCCAGTTCAGGTCGCCAAAAGTGGCCTAGGAGAGATTGGGGTTTGGAGACCCACCTGGCGCACCTGATCAAAGATCGGGACGAGCCATCTGGAAGGCCATTGCTGGGCGACCCCAGGGCTGTGGTCTCTTTTTGGGTTGGTCCGTTCGGACCCAACATCCATGGTCATCTCTATAACATCCACATAGATGACTCAATAGCCCACTCACGGATATCCCAATGTAGTTCTGGTCCACTCCCTTATCTACAATCCGCCATTCGGTTGACCGTTGATTCATGGCCACATTGCTTGATCCGAGGTTCTGGGTCTCCTTGGCCTTGTCACTGGGATTGCACAATGGAAGATTGTGACCGTCCATGAACATGGGCCGGGTATATTTCCTAATGAGATTTGGCATCTTGGATGATTGCTTTGGACAAAATCTGGGCAACGATGGTGAGTCGGATCTGTTGATAATCTTTGCTACCGTGGGTTGAAATCCATCTTGATGGTTTGATCTCCCTGGAACTAGCTAGGCCCCGTGACGTCCTTTGTTAGTCATCTTTCGTTCTGCTTTGCAATGGCCTTTGTTACTGATAAAAAGTTTCTGGAAACTCCAAAAAGGTCCTTTAGGTTTTCATTATTTAAATTCAAACCTCTTGTGGCCTGTTTGTTAAGTTACATGCGAATGTTAAAATTGTGGGTCCAAACATTATGTGTGAGGTGGGTTAATAGTATGATTTGGGTTGTTTCCTTTAATCCTTGTTATAGGAACCTATTATTTGATTTATGGAAATTGAAATATGTTTGGGGATTAAAATACCTGCTTATGTCTTTGTTATTTGAAGGTTTCACCACTATATATATTCCTTTGATCGTTATACGAATTGTGTGTGCATCTATTACGATTAACTTGGTAAATATAATATTTACAAATTAGCCCCTGATATATTTATTCTCCTTAAGATCTACAAGTCTTTGGAATTTCACTTTAATCAGCGTGACAAAGATTTTTACCCTTTTTATTCCTTCTCACATCAAAGGGTGATCCGGGCTGGAATTGCAACTCATGAATCATAAAAAAAAATAGAACCTTAAGTTTTATATCAAATATATAACTCGAACCTGAAGTTCCCAAAATTATGACCAGCAGTTATAAGATTTGTAATTTCATATAGTCTATATGAACTCGTTGATTCATACACATAATCAAACTTGATGCTTTTATTTTTTTTTTTTTTAATATTAAGATTCAAAGTAAGATTGATCAATACAACACTATAAAATCAAGCCCAAAGCCTTGACAAATTAGAAGTCCTGATTCATGAGTTAAGAACATGACATTCTAATTTTAGTTGACCAATTCTTCTTCACATTCTTGTTTTTTTAAATTGGATGTTAAAAACCTAATGTTCTTTCCTTGTTGAAGAACAAAACAAAAAATTTCTAATTAAGAACTATAACTTTAAACCAACGAGATCTATGACAATTCATGAAGGAAATGATAACTTTAATCAAAACAAAGGCATAGGTAGAAGGCGCGAACGGCATAATTTTTCCAGTAGAAGAGAACATAATAATTCCTCCAATAGAGGTGGTTATAGAGGCCCCCTAAAATTAAAAAACCACTAGAAGTGGTCTACTCATCATACTAAGAAGAGCCAGAATAAGAATTACCTATATTAAAGGGGTGTGAACTTGATATTACACACTTGGAGTGGCAAGATTTCTTTGAAGACATTAATTGCCAACATCTTAGTAATAAAGAGAAGAAGCACCAAGCAAGGTCTAGAAGACCTAAAGCTACGTACTATTATCATCTAATAGACAATTTAATTTTTTCTTAGTTTTGTTTTAACTATTTAATTAAACAGTCCTCCATGGTATAATGGGCCATGTTTTAGGGGAACTATTCTTTCATCTCCCATAGTTTATGTCTGGACATTATATTTCTTTTGAATGGGTTAGTTAGTTTTCGATTTAATTTTCATTATGTGATTGAGTAGTTACATTTTTTATTTTATTATTTTTTAAGGTATGGATCATGGAATGCATGAAATTGAGAATAATCTTTGTCTGGTAGACAATGCCACAACAAATATGATACTAAAAAACGAGATGTTTTTCTCAAAGTTGGTGTTCAATTCGCAAAAGGTATCCACCATAACTGGACCCATACAAATAATTGAAGGCTCCAGAAGAGCTCACTTAATGTCGCTAAATTAATAGTACCTACATATTCATTAAAGATGCATTATTTTCAAGCAATTCCCGAATAAACTTAGTTTCAAAGATATCAAAATGAATAAGTACCATATAGAAACTATAAGTGATGGTAACAAAGAATACCCATGCATCATTACTAGCATTGGAAGCAAAAAACTAATATTAAAAAAGCTAAGTGCATTCTCCTCGGGGCTAAACTGTATGACAATCTCAAATGATGAATCACACTCTGTTATGAGCAATACGATTAAACCAAGCCCGAAGCTTAATGATCCTAAGAACTTAACTCTTTGGCATAAGAGATTAGGATATCTTGAGACAACTATGTTAAAGAAAATAATAAATAACTCTTACGGGCACTTCTTAGCAAACTATCAGTTGACTATACTTAGTGGGTGCTTATGTATCCCGTATTCACAAGGTAAATTTATCACTAGACATTCTTTCCTTAAAGTTGCATTTGAATCTCCTTTTTTCCTCCAGAGGATAAACGGTGATATTTGTGGCCTTATTAATTCCCCTACTGGACTTTTTAGGTATTTCATGATATTAATTGATGCTTAGCCCATTGGTCCAATGTTTGCATGCTTTTCATTATAAATATAGCTTTTGCCCACCTACTCAAATCATTAAACTTAGAGCACAATTCTTTGAACATCTTATTAAGTCTATAAAGCTTGATAATACAAGTGAATTTATATCTCATGTCTTTAATGACTATTGTTCATCGATTGGAATTAACGTTGATCATCTCGTTCCTCATATTCACACTCACAATGGTTTAGTTGAATTCCTCATTAAGTGTCTTTAACTGATTTCAAGGCTTTTACTGATGCAATCCAAATTACCAATTGGTCGCGCTTAAAAGTGACGTGGAAAATGTATAATGGATTCGATGTCCGACATTCACGCACTTCAAGCGTTAAGAAGAATGGGAATTAATTATAGTTCATCATTAATTTCCCTTTGTTTACATGGGTTCAAGTGCCCTGACCGCCGGAATGCAGGTTGTTTACATGCATTTTGAAAGTTTACAACCCCTCCCTCAAGTCTTAGATGTGATCTCAACTTGGAATTTTCAAGAAAAGGACATAGAATAACAAAAAAAGTGTAACACTCCGACCCGAGTTGACCCGGTTTAGTGGGTAATTGCGTGTGTTTTATCGCTAAGAGTGTTTTGATTTTGTTTCTGTTTGGTTTGAGTTGTAGAGAGATCGTTTGGGTTGAGTTTGACTTGGTCTAGTTAGTTTGAGCCCTTTTTCGTAATTTTGGCTTTTGATTGACCTTGTCAGTTTTGCGTCATTTTGACGTCAGCGCGTGTATTTCATTGAGCTTGTCGTTTTTCGTAACTGTCTTGGATCCGAATGAGTTCGTTTGCTCTCGTTGGACCGTCATTTGACTCAAACTGATAATTGGATAAGCTAATTGGACTTGTTTGCAAATTTGGCTCAACTTCAGTTATAAATATCCCCACCAACTCCATCTCTCTCTCGATCGTCTCTCTCGCTCTCTGTTCGTCTCTCTCTCTCGACAGCTCTCTTTCTCTCCTTCTCCATTTCTGTTTCTGTGCTTGAGGGAGGAAGAAAGGAGCTCGTTAGTGTGTGTGATCCCGGTGGACTGAGCCAATCAGCGTGTGGATTTCGTCCGTGAGGCAAGTATAAGCCCAAGTTGTATGAACATCGATTGATAGTGATTTGATTGTTGTGTTCTTGTTCTTTATTGTGTTTCTCAGTATTAGACAGCCCCATTCAGTTCATTTCACTGTTATCTTTCGGTTTCCAGCCATTTCGCACACTTTCTGTATGACTGTAACAAGTTCAGGAAAATGAGTCCGTGCACTCACGGCTAAGCCGTGAAATGTGCTACGGCTAAGCCGTAAAATGGTTTACGGCTAAGCCGAGACCCAACCGTAACCCTAACCGTAGAGCAGTACAGACTGTTAGCTGAAAATAACTGGATGTTGGCAATTTGACATTCTTCTACGGTCCAGCCTGATCTACGCCGTACATTGGCTTACGGCTAAGCCGTGGACCAGGATACGGCTGAGCCGTAGAGCAAAATACGGTTGAGCCGTAAATCCGGATGGATATCTGGGGAACCTCAGCTCAGCCGCAGTGCATATTACGGCTAAGCCGTAAGATGCCACGGCTAAGCCGTAAGGTTACCTACGGCTACACCGTGAGACCCTGAGAATTGAATGAAAAGGGACTAGGTTTAAGCAAACGACCGTATAGGACTTTCATGTTAGAATGTAGCTAACCTGGACATGCCCAATGGAATGTTTGAATGACGTGAATGATCTCATGGGCTGTGAATCATTCATGCTGGTTATCCAGATGTTTAGCACCTCCCCATGGGTGTTGGTTTAAGGGACTTCGGTGCACACTCCAGACACTGCAACACTAGACAATGGTGCATCGAACATCTTAAAACTACATCAACATGCACGGTTAGAAGCACTGGATAATTAGTGTAGGATTGGTTTGTAATTGACCTTGATTCGTATAAGCATTCTGAATTGTACAGCATATTGATTTCGGTTATGCCCTCTTATGTGTTCTGCGCTGGACCTCTCGATTCTGTGGGAAATGCAGCAACCCCAGAGCGAAGCCCGGGCGGAACCATTCTATTATTGTGTATTATGTTTACCGTTGCTCCACTGGAGTACTTGCATCAGTTATGAGTCAGTGATTGTGATTGCTACTTAGTGTCAGCACTTCTTGTACTTGTTTATGTACATTCAGTATCAGTTAGTGTCCTTATGATTTGCATTTCGTATCAGCTTCAGTATCCGTATCAGTATCCGTATTATGTGCATGCAGTATTTGCATTCAGTATCAGTTATGTGATGCACTTCCTATTGTTCGTTCAGTATGATAAGTGATAAGTGATAAGTGATAAGTGATAAGTAATAAGTGATCGAGGTGCATCAGCTATTTGATTGTGATTGGTATTGGCACTACTGAGCCTCAGCCTTAGGATACCCGACGGGGTTGACTTTGGTGTAGTTTATGTGTTTGCCTCTGCAGAGTGTTTCCGTCCTGGGACTCCGGACCCCGGGAACTAGAGACCCATGCGTGCCCTGGCCCGGTCGCTGGTGTTCTCATTCCGTCCGCTCTCGTAAGGGAGAAAATGGCCAATGTAGTTGCCACTTTGAGTGTTATCTGTTTGTGATTCTGATAGCATGCTTATTCATTATGCATTTGCACACTTGCTTAGTATACGATCATGGTTTCTATGGATATTGCATCATGACTATTGTTCAGTATTATTCAGTATTAGACACGATTCGTGTTATCATCTTGTTGGCTTATACTTTGCTAAGTCGTCGTACTTATGTGTTTGTCTTGTGTGTTGCAGGCTCAGATCCCTCTTCCGAACCTGCGTCGGTCGACCCGACTGCAGGAGAGGCTCGCGAGGCCCCCTCCGGCCTAGAGGAGTGGACTTGATCCATCCTCCAGAGTACGGTTTGCATCATTTTGTTTTCCCCATTCTTTGTGTTGGCGTCTATTGAGGGGATTTTCTGTACTTGTGAAGTGGGCCTTGAGTAATACCTGTATTTTGATTTTTGGATTGTTGTAAGCCCGCTCTATTGTCATACGTTCATGTATTTGTTCTTATCATCAGTGTATATCGTTTTGTAATCTCCTATGTCTTTTGGTATATTTGTGGTATGCCTTGATACGTACAGCTTCCGCGTTCAGTCTTTTGCTCGTGTGATTGATCCCTTGTGTGTGCATGTTTGGACGGGGTCTAGGTGTGCATGCACGGGAGTACGTGTGTCACTGGTTAGACCTTCCTCTGACCCCCGGTCCCTGGGCTCGGGTCGTGACATACGTATTGTATGGTATCAGAGCATTGTCTCTCAGAGCTTTGTCTCTCAGGGCATTGTCTCTATCTTAGTGTGTCAGCATGTAGGCATATAGGACGTGGTGAGATTTCGTAGTCCAGTTCTGGACTGTTGTGTGGGTCCCCTTGTCTTGTGAGTCTGTGTGAGTTATCGAGTGTGTTAGCAGATTGACTTTTGTGTTTTGCAGGCTATGGCATCGGGATCTGGAACACACAACAACAATGATCAGGGAGATAACGAGAGTGGGTCAGCCGCTCCACAGCCACTTGTGAATTTCGATGAGCGCTTCTTGACTATGCTACAGGCGATCCATTCTTTGCAAGCGCAGGTCGTTTCGATCGTAGACCGACAGAGTCAAACGCCAGTTCGGCCTGCAGAGCAGCAAGTGGTCTTTCCGCCTAAGGAGAGCGATCCGAATGCGTTATACGACAAATTCAGGAAACGTGGAGCCACAGAATTCTACGGCAATGAAGATGCGTTGAAAGCTGATCAGTGGCTAGAGCATACTGGAGATCTCTTCTCTACCATCGTCTGTGACGACCGGCAGAAGGTTATGCTTACGGCCTCGATGTTTCGAGAGATGGCTAAGACCTGGTGGAAGAGCGTTAGTGCAGCCTATCTGACCATGCCGAGTGAAACAGTGTGGGAGACGTTCCAGAAACAGTTTAGAAGGAAGTTCATTCCTGCTCATGTTCGACGTGTGAAGGAGGTTGAGTTTCTGGCCTTACAGCAGCAGCAGCTTACCGTCTCGGAGTACATTCACCGCTTTACCCAGTTGTCCCATTTTGCTGAGGACATGATCAATACCGAGGAGAAGAAGGTGAATCGTTTTATTTCTGGTCTACATCCGAGATATGCGAATTTTGTGACTGCCTTTCAGAGACCAGCTACTTTCGATGATGCGGTCGACAGAGCACACGCTGCGGAAGCCAACCACCTAGCAGAGAGAGCCATGGACTTTAAGAGGAGTGCACCAGTGAGTTCCAGGGGACAGAGTCAGAAGAAATGGAAAGGGAAGCAAGGCACTTCGAGTTTCTCTGGGAGCAGATGCGAGTTTTGTGGATTGGGACATCCGACGGAGAGATGTTGGAAGAAGTCCGGAGCTTGTTTGAGTTGCGGATCGAGGGAGCATAAGATAGCTCAGTGCCCGACAGCTAGGCCTCTCCAGTCATCTAGATCTATGGGGTCATCCAAGTCTCTCAGTTCAGCAGCTTCGAACAGCCCCCATCCGTCTCGCCAGAGTCAGAAGCCCCAGCGTCAGACTGCTCGTGTGTATGCAGCCTCTCATGATCATGCAGAAGATGCAAAAGTGGTGGAAGGTAAAGTTCTCATTGCCCGAGCTGAAGCACATACACTATTTGATTCGGGATCTACGCGTTCCTATGTTGCCCCTCGTTTTGCGGAACAGTTACCGCAACCCCCTCAGCCGCTACCCTATGTGTTAGTAGTGTCCACTCCTGTGGGCAAGAGAGTGGAGTGTAGTGTATACTACTCTCAGTGCGACGTGGTGATTGAAGGTCGCCAGCTGCCAGTTGATTTGATTCTGTTGTCCATGTTGGATTTCGATGTGATCCTTGGAATGGACTGGCTAGCGCGGTATCGTGCCTGTGTTAACTGTTACAACAGGTCGATTTACTTCGATTTTGCGAAGGGGTTTCGTTTCGAGGGCAATCAGGATAGATGCCCGAGGCGTGTCATCTCCGCATGCAAGGCGGATCGTTTGATACGCAGAGGTTGTGCAGGATTTCTTGCTTTTGTCTCGGAGAAGAAGGAGGTGAAGCAGTTGAGTGATATTCCGGTAGTACGTGAGTTCCCGGATGTATTTCCGGAGGAAGTACCCGAGTTGCCCCCTGTCCGAGATGTAGAGTTCGCGATCGATCTAGTGCCCGGTACAGCACCCATTAGTTTAGCTCCTTATCGTATGGCCCCTGCTGAGTTACTCGAATTGAAGACGCAATTGCAAGATCTGTTGGAGAAGGGTTTCGTACGGCCGAGTGTGTCGCCGTGGGGAGCGCCAGTGCTGTTTGTGAAGAAGAAGGACGGTACCGTACGGATGTGTATAGATTACCGGCGGTTGAACAAAGTCACGATCAAGAATAAATACCCATTGCCGCGTATTGATGAGTTGTTTGACCAACTTCAAGGTGCTGCCTATTTTTCCAAGATTGATCTGAGATCGGGGTATCATCAACTCCGGGTGAAGGAAGAAGATATTATGAAGACTGCTTTCAGGACACGGTATGGACATTTTGAGTTCCTCGTGATGCCATTTGGATTAACCAATGCGCCTGCTGCCTTTATGGCTTTGATGAACAGGATCTTCGCTCCTTTTCTGGATCGATTTGTGGTGGTCTTTATTGATGATATTTTGGTATATTCGAAGACCCCAGAGGAGCATGAGGAACATCTACGTCGAGCCTTACTGTTGTTGAAAGAACATCGTTTATATGCCAAATTGTCGAAGTGTGATTTCTGGCTCGAGCAGGTAGCTTTTCTTGGTCATACCATTTCACGAGATGGGTTGGCAGTGGATCAGATGAAAGTAGAGGCAGTGATGAATTGGCCCAGCCCAAGGACTGTGACGGAGATACGGAGTTTTCTTGGATTAGCTGGATATTATCGTCGCTTTATTCAAGATTTTGCCAAGATTTCAGCCCCGTTGACTCGATTGACCAGGAAGAATGTTCCTTTTCTGTGGACGGACGAGTGTGAGCACCATTTCCGGATGTTGAAGGAGAAGCTTACTTCGGCTCCAGTTTTGACGTTACCAGATGGGCATGAAGGATTTATGATCTATTCAGATGCTTCTCGAGTCGGTTTGGGATGCGTTTTGATGCAACATGGCAAAGTGATTGCCTATGTGTCACGGCCCGAGCCCAGAATTCGGGGGTTAGCGAAAAGCTAAACCGGTGACACACGTACTCCCGTGCACGTGCACCCAAACCCAGTCCAGATGCACGCACACAAGGGATCTAACACGTGCGAACTAAGCGTACGCGGAAGCTGTACATACCAAAGCAAGCAACAAAGGAAAAAAAATAAAATAGCGGAAGCCAAAGTAAATACGAAACGGAAAAGACAAAGACAAATACACTGAGATAAAACCGAATACACACCAAAATCAATATACACAAAATATACAGAATACAAGTCCAAAGTCCAAAGTCCAAATACAAGCTCTCAAAACCCAAAATGCAAAATAAAAGCCACTGGTATGCATGCACGCACTTGGCAGAAGTGATCAGGCCCACTCTGCCAGACCGGAGGGTGCCTCTACACTCGCCCCTGCAGCCTCCTCGACCGCCGGGGAGCTGGGCAAGGTATCTGTGCCTGCAACACCACAGACAACACGAATGAATACAACGATCCAGCAATTATAAGTAACAGGAAAGAAACACGCATAGTATCAAAGCGAATGAAATAGGGACAGAAGATTAAATACAGAGTCCATCTTAGTATGCTAAGCAAATCGTGCATAGGAGTAAAACATGATAATGGAATCAAAACATAGAATACTGAACTAGTTGGCTACTACGTTAACCATGTTCTCTCCAAAAGAGAGCAGAGCAGAGCAGAGCAGAGAACACCGCTGTCCAGGCCAAAGGTACAAGCGGGTCTCGGTTTCCTGGGTTCCGGGGTCCCAAGACAAAGCAACACTGCAGTTAAAACAGAGATACAGAGATCTACGCCAGAGGTAACCCCGTCGGGTATCCTAGGGCTGAGGCTGAGTAGAGCCAGACTAATACCAATCAAATCAAATCCATAGAAAGGGGAGATTATCCGCTTTGGGCTCACCGATGACAAAGACCGGATCTCGTCCTCACGTATTAACCTCTGGGCAGAGCCACCAGGGAATACCCAAAAATCAGAGATATACAAAGCCAGAGAATATACAAAGCATAGCATAGATCAAAACATAGTACAGAGCGAAGAATAATACAGATATACAGAACGAAAGCAAAATGACTGAGGAAATGCATACATAGATTAACAGAGCAGAGGGCAAAACTATAAACAATATGAAATGCATCTTAGATTAATACGGAATCAAGGTTCATTACAAGCCAAGTCTAATCTAGTTGCATCACTATCACTAACCGTGCATGTTGATGTAGTTTTAAGTTATTCGATGCACCGTTGCCATCCTAGTGTTGCAATATAATCCTTATGTGCATCGAAGTCCCTTAAACCAACACCCATGGGGAGGTGCTTAACAATGAGCAACACTCACATGAATAAGTCACAGCCTAACAGACTATTCATGCGCTCCAAAGAATCCATTTGGGCCGGTTTACGGGTATGGTTAACCTGTATTTGAGCCCTACAAGGTCACACCATTAGCCTAAGTTTAACTGATATTTAACAGGTCTTACGGTTTAGCCATGGGTGACCTACGGCTTAGCCGTGGCATCCTACGGCGTAGCCGCAATATGCACTACGGCTTAGCCGTGGTTCCCTTCAGAACACGGCTAAACTGTCAGCTTTTCCACCTCTGATCTGATACATCTCACGGCTGAGCTACGGTGGAGTCCACGGCTTAGCCGTAAACCATCACGGCTTAGCCGTAGCCTCACCGTAAGAACACTGATATCAGAAAAGTTTCGACTGATCAGAGATTAAATCCACGGCTTAGATACGGTTTGGTTCACGGTTAGCTTACGGCTCAGCCGTAGGACAAATTACGGCTTAGCCGTAGCCTAGCCGTAGAACAAACTCGAATTTGTCACTCTCTGGAATCTAAGCCGTACAGGGTTACGGCTTAGCCGTACAATACAGACGCGAATTCGGGAAGATTACAGAAACGAAATTTTGGTACAGAAACTGAATAAAACAAGCTCAACTGATTCTCATAGCTTAGAAAATGGCTGTAACACATTTCTATACAGAGAATGAGAATGAATCCAAGCAATCAAACAACACCCATATGTGTTATCAAAACCTGTACTTATACTTGCCTCAAATCTGACAAAATCCTCTGAAATCAAGCTCCAAGCAACTAAAATCAAAACAAATCAAAGCAATCACACATGCATGAGATGAAGACAAAGCAACAGAGAATGGGAGAAGCAATTGGAGAGGGAATACAAAGAGTTGGGAAAGAACCCACTTACCTAAGGCAAGGACAGAGATGAGAGAATGGAGAAGAACCCAAATCAAACAAGGGAACCCAAATCCTACTCGAGTAAGAGAAGGAAAGAGAAGAGAGAGAGAGAGAGAGAACGAACGTGGCTTCTGAATTCTCCTTGCATGCAGTCGATCAAATGAAATGGGCAAGAGAGAGACATCTGTAAGATGACTCACTTATATAGGTTTGTAGTTTTAAAACAAGGTCTAATGGGTTTAAGCAATTTACAGATTAAGTCACACGAAGGTCCATCTTCCCCAATTGACTCCAAACGGATCTGACACAGTTACGAAAATTGTCGAGCTCAACGAAATACGCGTGCTGACACCAAGATGATGCAATTATGATATGAGCAAAGCAAAAGCGAAATTACGAAAAAGGGCTTAAACTACCTATCTCAGGTCAAAGGTTGCTCAACTACCTATCCAAGGCCCAAAACCAATTCCAAAAGAAATAAACAAAACAAAACACACACTAATAAGCCACTAATCCGGCTCAAAGGGGATCGGAGTGTTACACTATGGCTCGAGACAACTTCGGGAGCACGAGAAGAACTATGCTACGCACGATTTAGAGTTGGCAGCCATCGTTTTTGCGTTGAAGATGTGGAGACACTATTTGTATGGCGTGACATTTGAAGTGCATTCAGATCACCATAGTCTACAGTACCTCTTCACGCAGTCCGAGTTGAATATGAGACAGCGAAGGTGGCTTGAGTTGATCAAGGATTTTGATTTCCCCATCAAATATCATCCAGGGAAAGGCAATGTTGTTGCAGATGCCTTGAGTAGGAAGTCGGAGATTCTTCAGGCTTTGGACAGCCTTTATTTTGTGAGGCATGCTCAGCCAGTGGAACTGCAATTAGTGGAGAATGGTTTGACACTTGCCAGTACAGTGAGCTTTCAGCCGGACATTATTCAGCTTATTAAAGACCAGCAGTTTGAAGATGCGATGTTGAAGCGAATCCGAGATAGCATTGCAGATCGACCAGACTTTCGTTTGGAGGGTGATGTTTTGTATTTCAGGAGCAGATTATGTGTGCCAGCAGTAGATGCCTTGAAAGAGAGTTTGATGACAGAAGCACACCATGCACGTTATTCTATGCATCCTGGAAGTACGAAGATGTACCGAGCTCTCAAGGACAGATTCTGGTGGAACAACATGAAGAGAGAAATTGCTGGGTTTGTTGCCAGATGTTTGACTTGCCAAAAGGTGAAAGCTGACCATCAGAGACCTCCAGGTTCCTTACATCCTTTGCACATTCCCCAGTGGAAATGGGAGCACATTACGATGGACTTTGTTTCGGGTTTGCCTCTGACGAGCAAGAAGAACAGTGCCATTTGGGTGATCGTGGACAGATTGACGAAGACAACCCATTTTCTTCCATTCAAGAAAGGCATGACATTTTCCGAGATGGCGAAGAAGTTCGTTGATGAGATCGTGAGACTACATGGTACGCCCGTGTCGATTGTGTCAGATCGAGATAGCCGCTTTGTTTCTTCATTTTGGAGAGCATTTCAGGAAGCCATGGGAACGAAGTTGAGCTTCAGTACGGCGTATCACCCGCAGACTGATGGACAGTCGGAACGAACTATTCAGACGCTCGAAGACATGTTACGGGCCAGTGTGCTGAATTTCGAGAAAGAATGGGATTTGCATCTCTCGTTGTGCGAGTTTGCGTATAATAATAGTTTCCACGAGAGTATTGGAATGGCACCCTATGAAGCTCTGTATGGACGGAAATGTAGGAGTCCTGTTTGCTGGGAAGAAGTTGGAACAAGGAGTTTCCACGGACCGACAATCATTGCTGAGACTACAGAGAAAGTTCAGAAAGTTATTGACAATTTGAAGATTGCCCGATCGAGACAGAAGAGCTATGCAGATACGCGCAGAAGAACCTTGACATTTCAGGTTGGAGATTGGGTATTCTTGAAGGTCTCACCGATGAAAGGTACGGTACGATTCGGTCAAAAAGGCAAGTTAGCGCCAAGATATGTGGGTCCATTTGAGATCAAGAGTCGGATTGGTGATCTAGCGTACAGATTGATTCTACCCGTGGAGTTTTCTGGAGTACACGATGTTTTTCATGTGTCTATGCTTCGCAAGTATGTTCGAGACCCGACGCACGTGATTCGATACGATGACATTCAGATGCAACCTAATGCGTCATACGTTGAGCGTCCGCTCCGTATTGTTGGGACCAGAGAACAGCTCTTGCGTACGAGGACTATTCGATGGGTTAAGGTACTTTGGGAACATCATGGACCTGATGAAGCCACGTGGGAATTAGAAGATCAGATGGCGCGTCAGTATCCTTCTCTGTTTGCTCAGGTACGCTTTCATTCCGAGGACGGAATGATGTCCAAGTGGGGGAGGATGTAACACTCCGACCCGAGTTGACCCGGTTTAGTGGGTAATTGCGTGTGTTTTATCGCTAAGAGTGTTTTGATTTTGTTTCTGTTTGGTTTGAGTTGTAGAGAGATCGTTTGGGTTGAGTTTGACTTGGTCTAGTTAGTTTGAGCCCTTTTTCGTAATTTTGGCTTTTGATTGACCTTGTCAGTTTTGCGTCATTTTGACGTCAGCGCGTGTATTTCATTGAGCTTGTCGTTTTTCGTAACTGTCTTGGATCCGAATGAGTTCGTTTGCTCTCGTTGGACCGTCATTTGACTCAAACTGATAATTGGATAAGCTAATTGGACTTGTTTGCAAATTTGGCTCAACTTCAGTTATAAATATCCCCACCAACTCCATCTCTCTCTCGATCGTCTCTCTCGCTCTCTGTTCGTCTCTCTCTCTCGACAGCTCTCTTTCTCTCCTTCTCCATTTCTGTTTCTGTGCTTGAGGGAGGAAGAAAGGAGCTCGTTAGTGTGTGTGATCCCGGTGGACTGAGCCAATCAGCGTGTGGATTTCGTCCGTGAGGCAAGTATAAGCCCAAGTTGTATGAACATCGATTGATAGTGATTTGATTGTTGTGTTCTTGTTCTTTATTGTGTTTCTCAGTATTAGACAGCCCCATTCAGTTCATTTCACTGTTATCTTTCGGTTTCCAGCCATTTCGCACACTTTCTGTATGACTGTAACAAGTTCAGGAAAATGAGTCCGTGCACTCACGGCTAAGCCGTGAAATGTGCTACGGCTAAGCCGTAAAATGGTTTACGGCTAAGCCGAGACCCAACCGTAACCCTAACCGTAGAGCAGTACAGACTGTTAGCTGAAAATAACTGGATGTTGGCAATTTGACATTCTTCTACGGTCCAGCCTGATCTACGCCGTACATTGGCTTACGGCTAAGCCGTGGACCAGGATACGGCTGAGCCGTAGAGCAAAATACGGTTGAGCCGTAAATCCGGATGGATATCTGGGGAACCTCAGCTCAGCCGCAGTGCATATTACGGCTAAGCCGTAAGATGCCACGGCTAAGCCGTAAGGTTACCTACGGCTACACCGTGAGACCCTGAGAATTGAATGAAAAGGGACTAGGTTTAAGCAAACGACCGTATAGGACTTTCATGTTAGAATGTAGCTAACCTGGACATGCCCAATGGAATGTTTGAATGACGTGAATGATCTCATGGGCTGTGAATCATTCATGCTGGTTATCCAGATGTTTAGCACCTCCCCATGGGTGTTGGTTTAAGGGACTTCGGTGCACACTCCAGACACTGCAACACTAGACAATGGTGCATCGAACATCTTAAAACTACATCAACATGCACGGTTAGAAGCACTGGATAATTAGTGTAGGATTGGTTTGTAATTGACCTTGATTCGTATAAGCATTCTGAATTGTACAGCATATTGATTTCGGTTATGCCCTCTTATGTGTTCTGCGCTGGACCTCTCGATTCTGTGGGAAATGCAGTAACCCCAGAGCGAAGCCCGGGCGGAACCATTCTATTATTGTGTATTATGTTTACCGTTGCTCCACTGGAGTACTTGCATCAGTTATGAGTCAGTGATTGTGATTGCTACTTAGTGTCAGCACTTCTTGTACTTGTTTATGTACATTCAGTATCAGTTAGTGTCCTTATGATTTGCATTTCGTATCAGCTTCAGTATCCGTATCAGTATCCGTATTATGTGCATGCAGTATTTGCATTCAGTATCAGTTATGTGATGCACTTCCTATTGTTCGTTCAGTATGATAAGTGATAAGTGATAAGTGATAAGTGATAAGTAATAAGTGATCGAGGTGCATCAGCTATTTGATTGTGATTGGTATTGGCACTACTGAGCCTCAGCCTTAGGATACCCGACGGGGTTGACTTTGGTGTAGTTTATGTGTTTGCCTCTGCAGAGTGTTTCCGTCCTGGGACTCCGGACCCCGGGAACTAGAGACCCATGCGTGCCCTGGCCCGGTCGCTGGTGTTCTCATTCCGTCCGCTCTCGTAAGGGAGAAAATGGCCAATGTAGTTGCCACTTTGAGTGTTATCTGTTTGTGATTCTGATAGCATGCTTATTCATTATGCATTTGCACACTTGCTTAGTATACGATCATGGTTTCTATGGATATTGCATCATGACTATTGTTCAGTATTATTCAGTATTAGACACGATTCGTGTTATCATCTTGTTGGCTTATACTTTGCTAAGTCGTCGTACTTATGTGTTTGTCTTGTGTGTTGCAGGCTCAGATCCCTCTTCCGAACCTGCGTCGGTCGACCCGACTGCAGGAGAGGCTCGCGAGGCCCCCTCCGGCCTAGAGGAGTGGACTTGATCCATCCTCCAGAGTACGGTTTGCATCATTTTGTTTTCCCCATTCTTTGTGTTGGCGTCTATTGAGGGGATTTTCTGTACTTGTGAAGTGGGCCTTGAGTAATACCTGTATTTTGATTTTTGGATTGTTGTAAGCCCGCTCTATTGTCATACGTTCATGTATTTGTTCTTATCATCAGTGTATATCGTTTTGTAATCTCCTATGTCTTTTGGTATATTTGTGGTATGCCTTGATACGTACAGCTTCCGCGTTCAGTCTTTTGCTCGTGTGATTGATCCCTTGTGTGTGCATGTTTGGACGGGGTCTAGGTGTGCATGCACGGGAGTACGTGTGTCACTGGTTAGACCTTCCTCTGACCCCCGGTCCCTGGGCTCGGGTCGTGACAAAAAGTGCCAAAAAAGTAGAAAAAAGGGGAAAAAGGGGGGGGGGGGTGACCGAGAGGTCGGTCGCTGGCAGACAGTGACCGTTTGGTCGCTGTTTCGCCTCCGGTTTCGTTCTGTTCACTATGGTTCTTTCTTGGAACTTCTTTCAAGTGTTGAAACTCCATTTTCATGACTTTGGAGTGGTGGACAACCATCAAGAAGATCACATTTAACCATGAAATCAATCGAAACCTCTGTAACTCATCATTCGTGCTTACGGACTGCGTTTTTTGTTTCAAGTCCGAAATGGGCAAATATGAAGCTGGAGTTGTGTCATTTTGAACCTATTATTTTCAAGGAACAAAATGAGGCCTAGAGATGCTTCTTCCACAACTCTTACAATGGCTATGAAGCCCTACGAATAAGAGAAACAGAGGTAACAACGTCATCCTCTCGAAAATTGTTGACGTACGAACATAGTATGAACTTTGGCCATTCCACTTCCTTCTCTCCTTCTGAATTTTCTTGCTCACCTTTACAACTGAGAAAAGAAGGTGGGAATGGTCGTGGAAGGGCTGCTGGAGTTTGCTTTTTGTTGCCTTAAGTGGTGACTTTCTTCAATTTCTTCACTTTTCTTCACTCTGTGTTAGTGTCCTCTTTTTCTTCAAAATTTGAACTTTTATAGACTCCCAATCAGTTTTGTGCAGTTTTGGGGAGTTAATAACAGTTGTGGAGAGTTGGATTTCGAAGAAGAGTGGAGGGAGACCACCTAAAGTCGTGGGAAACACTTTTTGAAGGTCCATGACCGCAGGCCCGGTCACGAACGAGGCCCAATTTTGGGCTTTCACGTATGTGGCCCATTTTCATTTGTTTTGGGCTCAAACGAAGTCTGATTGCCACGAAACTTGGAGGGATGCTTCTTGACACTATTTTGAGTGTGTCACAAAAGTTTTAGTTCTGTTTGACCACCTGAACATGGTCAACTCCTTTTGATTGTGGGCCTCGGTCACTCTCATGGCCCATGTTTGGACTTTTGCATATGTGGCTTGTTTTTGCCTGTTCGGGGCCCAAACGGTGTCCAATCGCCATGAAACTTGGAGGGATGCTTCTTGACACTATTTTGAATGTGTCACAGAAGTTTCAGCTCTGTTTGACCACCTGAACGTGGTCAACTCCTTTTCATTGTGGGCCTCGGTCACTCCCATGGCCCATGTTTGGACTTTTGCATATGTGGCTTGTTTCCACCTGTTCGGGGCCCAAACGGTGTCTAATCACAACGAAACTTGGAGGGATGCTTCTTGACACTATTTTGAGTGTTTCAGAGAAATTTCAACTCTATTTGACCACCTGAACATGGTCAACTCCTTTTGATTGTGGGCCTCGGTCACTCCCATGGCCCATGTTTGAACTTTTGCATATGTGGCTTGTTTCCGCCTGTTCGGGGCCCAAACAGTGTCCAATCGCCACGAAACTTAGAGAGATGCTTCTTGACACTAATTTGAGTGTGTCAGGGAAGTTTCAGCTCTATTTGACCACCTGAACATGGTCAACTCCTTTCGATTGTGGGCTTCGGTCACTCCCATGGCCCATGTTTGGACTTTTGCATATGTGGCTTGTTTCCACCTGTTCGGGGCCCAAACGGTGTCCAATCTCCACGAAACTTGAAGGGATGCTTCTTGACACTATTTTGAGTGTGTCACAAAAGTTTTAGCTCTGTTTGACCACCTAAACTTGGTCAACTCTCCAGTTGACTTTTTTATGATAGTGGGCCCTTATTTCAGCTGTTTGAAGCCCAAATGACCTTGGTTTGATTTGAAACTTGGAGGGACTGACGTTAGAGGTATCTTGAAGTGTTCATCTGAATTTCATCGATTTTAGACCCCGGGAAGCAGGACTTTGGTTTGGAACCTCAAGTAGACATGCTTGTAACTTTTTAGGTTAAATGGTGTCCATTTGACCCGAAACTTTGCAGATTATCTCCTGAGCATGATTGAAGCTTTGTGTCTAGGCTTTATCAATTTTGGACCTTGGAAAGCAGGACCTCGGTCAGTGACCGCAAGAGACATGTTCTGTGCTTTTTCGGGTCGAATGATGCCGTTTTGTCTTGAAACTTTGCAGAGCTTCTCTCAGTCATAACTGGTTTAGTCTTCATGAGATGTCACTCTATACAGAGAATCACAGAGTATAGTATATCATCACATCGACATGTAGGAATGCCGAGTCTCACAGTGATTCCCCAGGATCTAGCAAATAACCTCTGTAGCCTGAATTAAGCTGAGATGAGGTGTCTTCGCTGCAGTATTTGCAATTTTTTATGGGTCAACAAGTGCCCCCTCAAGGTGCAATGATTATAGTATAATAATCATTGTGCCTCGAAATAGCCAATCTGTAGGAATGATAGATGGCTTGAAGAAAACATAGTTTGTCAAGATAGGTTGTAGGCCTAAACTTGAGATTTTGAAAATTTTGATAAAAACCATGAAGGGTTTGGTGATGGAATTTTGAAAAAACATAAGGAATCTGAATTTCTTTGCCCTTTTTTCACGGATATCAAAAGTAGCATCTCCGTGGGGACTGTGGGGAACACCCACAAAGGAATCGCTTAGGTATTTAGAAAATTCAGAAGTTTATGAATTTTGTTTGGATTTTGGAAATGAATTTGATTTTCTTTTGACCTATTTTTCACAGATATCCAGAGTGGCATCTCTGTGGGGACGTGGGGAACACCCACAAAAAAGAATCCCTGAGGTTTTAAGAAAATCAAAGGTTTTAGTTTAAAATGGATTTGGGTTTGGATTTTCATGGATTTTTTGTTCATTTTCAAAAATCAAAGTTTGGGTTTTGACTTGGCTTGACATGATTCAGAATGAGATGCAATTTTGAAAAAAATTGGCTTTTGGCTTTTGTAGATTTTGATCCAAAGCAATTTGAAATAACAAATTTGGCTCAAGATTGGGTTTGTCCCAGGTTGAACTTAAAATTTGGACTAGGGTGGGACGCACTTTTGTTTGGGGCAAAATGCCCAAAGTAGGTTCACCATGTTGTGTCTTGAGATAGAACCACTATGAGGAACATTGTAACCATAGATCATCACATTGTAGTAACAGCTTTCATCCTTGAAAGACGATGTTATGAAACTTCAAGGCACCGTAGATGGCTTAGAAAAGTCTAGTTCAAAGAACCAGGCCTAGAAGAGTGCATTCTTGCCAAGGTAAAGGCGAGGCAGAGAACCTTGAATGACTTCGTTTAATCTCTTGAAAGTGAAATGAGCATCAAAACGAATGAACTTGACAGTGATACTGTTGTCCCAGCTTATCCAAGCTATAAAGGGCACGTCCTGAGGGAGGCGACTTGAGAAGTTCTTGGACTAGATTTCATCGCCGTAGCTTCTTGTATAACTCTTTTATCTTGATCGGCCTAGGTGGCCATGTATACATTGACTTCATTCTTTGTACTTAAACTTCAAATGGATATCAACGAAAAAACTTTTCTTTCTCTCCATTTTGTCATTGGTATAGGTGCTTGGTTTGATTTTGTGTAGATGTTTGATGTGGTTTATGTGGATGGTTTGTATGGATGGTTTGTTTGGTTTGGTTTTCTCAGATTTGTATGAGGGTGTGATTTGCGATCTTTTGGATCCACAAATCAAAAATAAGGGAGTCATATAGGTGGACGTTATCCGATGCCCATGTGTGAGGCTTTCTCCAAGGTCCATGACTTGATCCTTTTGATGTCGAAAAGGGTCAAACAAAGTGGATGTTATCCGGTGCCCATGTGTGAGGCTTTCCCCGGGATCCTTGACTTATTCCCTAGGACAAAGATTTGGTTTTGGTTTTTGTTTAGATTTTGGTTATACAGGGTCTACAAAAAAACTTGTTCTATATAACCGAAGGTAGTCATATAGGGTCTGCAAAAACATTTGTTCTATACAACTAAGGATTAGCTATATGGGGTCTGCAAAAAGGCTTATTCCACATAGCTGAGTTTTGTTATTTAGGGTCTGCAAAAAGACTTAATCTATATAGCAGGATGTTACAAGGGGTCTTGTAAGGACATTATCCAAGTAACAAAGGTTTGACTAGAGGGATCGAAGGACTTGATCCTCGCAGTCATTTTATACAAATCTGAGGGATTTTGGTTACGAGTCATAGGTTGTGAGGCTCGGAACCAGAGGATTTTGATTTTGGTTAGGAGTCATGGGTTGTGAGGCTCGAAACCAGAGAATTTTGATTTTGGTTAGGAGTGAGAATGTATACTGTACATGGTTTGGGTACATTGTACATGGTTTGGGTGTACCAATGACATTCAAGTATAGTATTTCTTGAGAAGTTTTCCATCGATAAACATCATGCATCTGTCTCCTTCGAGTGTGAGAAGTGCGTGTGCACCATTGGAGTAAACCTTGTTGACAATAAAAGGTCCTTCCCATTTGACTTCAAATTTGCCTTTTTACATGTGCGTGGAGAACATCTGCCTTTCAACTGCAGGGACTAAGTCTCCTTTCTTGTGAGCTTTGTATTTTGACCTTCTTGTCGAAAGATCCGGCCATATGAGCTTGATGGAGCTCGATGTTTTGTCAAGCAGCAAGCCTCTTTTCATCAAGGCATTCCAACTCTTAAGGTCTGAGTTTGGCAGTCTTTTCTCCAGTGTATTTGTTCATCATAGCTACTCGAAGAAAAGGAAGTTGAATTCATAAGGATATCATAGTTTCATAGCCATAAACCAAGAAATATGGTGTTGATTTCGTTGGGCCGCGAATTGTAGTTCTGTATGCCCACGATGCTTCAGGAAGTTTGGTACTCCAACGCTTTTGTTATCAAATACCATGTTCTTCAAAATTTTGCAAATAGTCTTGTGGAAAGCTTTAGCAAGTCCATTACCTGCAGTGTTATATACCGTGAAGGGACAGCATTGGATTCCGCATTTGTCACAGAATCTGTAGTATTTGTCTTTGTTGAACTGAAGACCATTATCATGATGTAGACATTTAGGTATCCCAGTTCAACAAATGATGTGAGTCTTTAAGAAGTAGAGGACTATATCTGTTTTGACATTTTGATGTCTTGGAATGTGGTGAAATTCTTGGATAGACGATCACCCAATGCACCAGCCTTTGTCACAAATGCCTTCAGTGGATTGGTGTTGGAAACCAAATACATTTCATTGGAGATAATATAGTGGTGTAGTTTCCTTGTTCTTCTTTTGAGCTGGCAATGCCCCCAGAGAGTGATCAAGAGCTCAAATATAGAGGATAAAGGGTTTGCCTAGAATTGGAGCTGAAAGGATTAGTGGGTTTGTCAAACACCATTTGATACCTTGAAAGGTAGCTTCACAAGCTTTATCCCACATAAATCCAATTCCTTTCTTCATGAGTCTGGATAATGCTCTACGCTTCTCAGATAAGTTTGAGATGAACCAGCAAATGTAGGCAAGTCTGTCCTGTAATCCCTTGAGTTATTTAAGAGTTCTCAGAGAAGGCATCCTCAACATAGCTTTGACTTTGACTGAGCTCTTTGAGGGTCAGTTCTGCATCAGTGGCAACTTCAACCAATCGGGCCAGAGACTTAGTTTTATGACTAAGTATGATAGCCTTGATTTCTGGTCGCAAATTGGTTTTGCACATTTCAACCGTTGCCCTTTAAGATGGTTGTTCCAAGCATTTGTAGGACAATGCTCTCCATCTATTGATAAAGGCCTGTGCAGTTTCGTTGTCTCCCGCCTTGTGCTGCTGAGCATAGCAAAGGTGATTGTCTGATCCTCCTCCTGAAAATGGAGTAAGAACTTCTCTTCTGTGATCGGCCATGTCATGAAGGAGAGTTCTGGTAACTGCTTGTACCAATCGAAGGCGACTCCTTTCAATGTGCTGACAAATAGTCTTATTTTTAATGCATCTAACTCTGGCAGGCTTCCTAGGAGTGATTTGAATGCACAATATGCTGATATGCTGACCCCTTCCCAACGTATGGTTGGAAAGTCGGAAGTTTATAATCTGGTGGAAATGGAACCAGATCAAATTCTGGGGGATACTTAGGTGTAATACCTTTCTTTTTCATTCTGGTCTCCACTTTTGATTTTATCAGTATCTCTTCAACTTCTTTGAAGGTTACATGTTTTTCAGGATCTGCATGAAAACCAAGGATTGATGAATGATCACCACCAGTAAAACCTGCAACTATTACCTTGTCTGTTAGGGACTTAAATTAGGCTGTGAGAAGGTCAATTTTAATGGCATTCTCCATGATCATTGATTGTTCTCTTCTGTTGGCGAAGAGAGGATTTATTTGAGCTCCAACCGGACCATCTAACTTATCTGTTAAGATTTTCAATTGGGTGGTCAAATGGTTGATCATAGCTCCTTGTTGTTTGACAATATCACTGACATTGTCATCTTCATTTTTACCAGCATCTTCTTCGTCAGCATCTTTACTTTCACTAGCATCATCATTTCCATCTTTGCTAGTTCCACTCCCTTCAGCCATAAATACAGTGTACTAACGGGGATAGGATGATGCTAATGCCTGAGGAGTGGATTGACTATCTTTTATATTCAAGATAGTGATAGGATCATCATCAGAATCAGTTTCGACATGACCTTCAGAAGTACTGCTTGAATGGGAGTCTAAATTAGATCCCTGTGATTGAGTCCGAGTCATACTCAGAGTAATTCTTCGAATTGAACCTGGCCCAACCATGTAAGACGAGGTCAAGTCCGGATCATCTTCTTTAACCACCCATTTCCGAGTGATCTTGCACTGGGATAGCTTCTGAGTTTGGTTATTATAGTGGGCTAAAGCTTTCTTCTTGATTTGGTTAGCCATCCAGATTGCCAAGACTTGATCTTTAAACCTGGCAACCAGTGGCCTGGAAGTGCTGGCAACTCGTTCCCAATCCATGGAGTTGGCAGTGGAAAGTGAAAGGATGTCAGTAGCACACCTCTTATTCTTTTTCTTTTGCCGCTTCTTCTGTTGGAGTGAATTCTTGAAAAGAGCAAGATCAGTCGAATTATTGATGACCAATCGCTCAGCTTGCTTTTTGTCTTTAGCGCCATGTGATAAGCCCTGGGGTGAAGATGGCAGGGATGGTGCCACAATGATGGAGGGTAGACGCCTCCTGCCAAACCTCTGTCCCTCTTTTTAAGTCAGAGGGTAAAAGGTATTCTCTTCAAGTTTGAACAAGGGTTTGTTCTCAGCCTTATTGGATTTTGGAGTGTGTGGTTGAGGTGACCACGTGCTGCGTCTTGGGATGGATGCACCCTTCTGGGCCTTCTTATGAGTTAGGAACTGCCGGAGCTCCTCTGTTGTTTGCTTGGTGACGACCCGCTGTTTGGGCCGAGTAGGTGGTGACTTTAAGCATTTAGCAGTCATTGAATGTGACTTGCTGAGTGTCACCGACTTATGATCCATGAACCGGACCTGCCTTACCCCCAGACGAGGCTTGGTGATATGAAGCTTGCTGCCTTCTGACTTCAGCTTGTGATTTGGTTCCTCCTGAACCTTGTTGAAAACTCCAAATGGATTCTGGGCATATTTGAAAACCCAGGATTTGGGAGTTTCAGTCTTCTTGATAGATTTAAGGGTCATTGATGACCCATTTGGATCAGCCAAAATCATGGAGTCCGTTGGAGTAGAGAGTCTTTGGAAGACTGAGACTCTTGACATAGGGGTAATAGAGTCCATTCGAGCCTTTTTTGGTGCTCTTGCATATGATTTGTTTTGGGTCATGGTGATTTTAAAGAACTTCTCCTTGGCCTCATCAAAAGTGATGATTAGGGAACTCATAATATTTCTGCAAAAAGTAAGCCCAATGGACTATGTCAGTGGTATAATCAATATGGCTGCCCCTTGGGCTAGCCAGAATGGTTTATAGATGCCATCTAAACCAACATGGTTTTGAACCGAAATGGTTAGATATAAGCATAACTCCCATCTCATTGTGCTATGCTAACTGTCCCAGCTGTCAGAATTTTGGCAGCATTTCGGGACCATATAGTCAGGCTTAAAAGCATGCTAAGCTGACTAGACCTGGCTATCGTAATTTTGGCAGCATGTCAGGGCCATCTGTGTCAGTCTTATAAGCAAGAGAGGGTTGGATCTAATCAAAGAAATAGGGCCTACAGGATCGAACCTGTGCCACTATCACAATGACCACACAAGATCCATCAGTGGTTGACACCGGACAATGCATAATTACAATGTCGTTGGTTTTATCACTGATTTAATTAACATTTTATATGGGTCAGAAGCCCTTTGAACCGAATCATCACTCTTCTAAAGTGAAAAGGGTGATGATTTGGTCCATGCACATCAAGGTGCAAATTCTTCCAATCAAATGACAAGTGTATGCACATCAAGGTGCATATTCTTCCAATTAAATGGCAAGTGTACACACATCAAGGTGCCCAATGCCTTCATTTGTATGACGAATATGCACTTCAAGGTGCAAAAGTCATTTAATGATATTTTCAAACCCATTATAGACATCAAAGGTCTTGTATGAGTGCAACTGGAGGTTAAATAAGCCTTTGTCATCATAAAAATAGGTAAGTGACCGTATACCTCGGTCACAGGCTTTTAGCAGCAATTTTCAGTGAAACAACAGCAGTTTCCAGCACAACAACAGTAGTTTCCAATGCAATAGTGGCAGTTTTAGCAGAAATAGCAGCAGTTTTAGTGTAACAGCGGCAGTTTTCAGTGCAACAGCAGCGCTTTCAACACAACAGCAGCATTTTTCAGTGAAACAGCAGCACTTTCAGTGCAACAGCAGCAGTTACAGTGTAACAGCGGCGGTTTTCAGTGCAACAGCAGCACTTTCAACACAGCAGCAGCATTTTTCAGTGAAACAGCAACACTTTCAATGCAACAGCAGCAATTACAGTGCAACAGCAGCACTTTTCAGCAATTTTCAGCACTTTCATGCATTTTTCACCAAATTTGATCACAAATTAGGGCATATAATTTCCCACAGACGGCGCCAATCTTCTGATCGCGCTTAAAAGTGACGTGGAAAATGTATAACGGATTCGATGTCCAACATTCACGCACTTCAAGCATTAAGAAGAATGGGAATTAATTACAGTTTATCATTAATTTTCCTTTATTTACATGGGTTCAAGTGCCCTGACCGCAGGGATGCAGGTTGTTTACATGCATTTTGAAAGTTTACAACCCCTCCCTCAAGTCTTAGATGTGATCTCAACTTGGAATTTTCAAGAAAAGGACATAGAATAACAAAAAAAGTGCCAAAAAAGTAGAAAAAAGGGGAAAAAGGGGGGGGGGGGGTGACCGAGAGGTCGGTCGCTGGCAGACAGTGACCGTTTGGTCGCTGTTTCGCCTCCGGTTTCGTTCTGTTCACTATGGTTCTTTCTTGGAACTTCTTTCAAGTGTTGAAACTCCATTTTCATGACTTTGGAGTAGTGGACAACCATCAAGAAGATCACATTTAACCATGAAATCAATCGAAACCTCTGTAACTCATCATTCGTGCTTACGGACTGCGTTTTTTGTTTCAAGTCCGAAATGGGTAAATATGAAGCCGGAGTTGTGTCATTTTGAACCTATTATTTTTAAGGAACAAAATGAGGCTTAGAGAGGCTTCTTCCACAACTCTTACAATGGCTATGAAGCCCTAAGAATAAGAGAAACAGAGGTGACAACGTCATCCTCCCGAAAATTGTCGACGTACGAACATAGTATGAACTTTGGCCATTCCACTTCCTTCTCTCCTTCTGAATTTTCTTGCTCACCTTCACAACTGAGAAAAGAAGTGGGAATGGTCATGGAAGTGCTGTTGGAGTTTGCTTTTTGTTGCCTTAAGTGGTGACTTTCTTCAATTTCTTCACTTTTTTCACTGTGTGTTAGTGTCCTCTTTTCCTTCAAAATTTGAACTTTTATAGACTCTCAATCAGTTTTGTGCAGTTTTGGGGAGTTAATAGCAGTTGTGGGGAGTTGGATTTCGAAGAAGAGTGGAGGGAAACCACCTAAAGTCGTGGGAAACACCTTTTGAAGGTCCGTGACCGCAGGCCCGGTCACGGACAAGGCCCAATTTTGGGCTTTCGCGTATGTGGCCCATTCTCATCTGTTTTGTCTCAAACGAAGTCCGATTGCCACGAAACTTGGAGGGATGCTTCTTGACACTATTTTGAGTGTGTCACAAAAGTTTCAGCTCTGTTTGACCACCTGAACGTGGTCAACTCCTTTTGATTGTGGGCCTCGGTCACTCCCATGGCCCATGTTTAGACTTTTGCATATGTGGCTTGTTTCCGCCTGTTCGGGGCCCAAACGGTGTCCAATCGCCAAGAAACTTAGAGGTATGCTTCTTGACACTATTTTGAGTGTGTCACAGAAGTTTCAGCTCTGTTTGACCACCTGAACATGGTCAACTCCTTTTGATTGTGGGCCTCGGTCACTCCCATGGCCCATGTTTGGACTTTTGCATATGTGGCTTGTTTCCGCCTGTTCGAGGCTCAAACGGTGTCCAATCGCCACGAAACTTGGAGGGATGCTTCTTGACACTATTTTAAGTGTGTCACAAAAGTTTCAGCTCTGTTTGACCACCTGAACATGGTCAACTCCTTTTCATTGTAGGCCTCGGTCACTCCCATGGCCCATATTTGGATTTTTGCATATGTGGCTTGTTTCCGCCTGTTCGGGGCCCAAACGGTGTCCAATCACCACGAAACGTGGAGGGACACTTCTTGACACTATTTTAAGTGTTTCAGAGAAATTTCAACTCTATTTGACCACCTGAACATGGTCTACTCCTTTTGATTATGGGCCTCGGTCACTCCCATGGCCCATGTTTGGACTTTTGCATATGTGGCTTGTTTCCGCCTGTTCGGGGCCCAAACGGTGTCCAATCACCATGAAACTTGGAGGGATGCTTCTTGACACTATTTTGAGTGTGTCACAAAAGTTTCAGCTCTGTTTGACCACCTGAACTAGGTCAACTCTCCAGTTGACTTTTTTATGATAGTGGGCCATTGTTTCGGCTGTTTGAAGCCCAAATGACCTCAGTTTGATTTGAAACTTGGTGGGACTGACGTTAGAGGTATCTTGGAGTGTTCATCCAGATTTCATCGATTTTAGACCTCGGGAAGCAGGACCTCGGTTTGGAACCTCAAGTAGACATGCTTGTAACTTTTTAGGTCAAATGATGTCCATTTGACCCGAAACTTTGCAGATTATCTCCTGAGCATGATTGAAGCTTTGTGTCCAGGCTTTATCAATTTTGGACCTTGGAAAGCAGGACCTCGGTCAGTGACCGCAAGAGACATGTTCTGTGCTTTTTCGGGTCAAATGATGCCGTTTTGTCTTGAAACTTTGCAGAGCTTCTCTCGGTCATAACTGGTTTAGTCTTCATGAGATGTCATTTTATACAGAGACTCACAGAGCATAATATATCATCACATCGACATGTAGGAATGCCGGATCTCACAGTGATTCCCCAGGATTTGGCAAATAACCTCTGTAGCCTGAATTAAGCTGAGATGAGGTGTCTTCGCTGTAGGAAGTAGGTGGGTCTCGTGGATAGATTTTCAAAACTTTTGATCCACTTGACACAGGGATCAACTATACACAAGACCAAAACCCAATCCAGGATGCGTTACCCTCAATCTCGTGACCATGTACAGTAAAAAATTCTACCAACACTAGACATCCAAAATAATCTACGACATAGAAGAAGTAGATCATACCTTTGGAGATCCGCAGTGCTCTAATGGATTTCTTCTACACCTCTTAGCCTTCCACGCTATGACCCGAATTGGATTACTTCTCTCGAGAAGAATGGTGGAATCTTCAGGAGAAAATTCCCAACTCGAAACTTCAAGGAACTAGAAGAGAGAAGGAGAGAAACTCGTGCAACTCTTGCACGAAAGGGTTTTGGGCGTGAGAGAGACTCTTTTGGACGTCCAAGGATATTTTATAGACTTCCAAATCTCTCCCTTGTCTAATTGAAATAGAAGTCTTACTTCCAAAGCAATTAGCAAGTTTCTCCTTTCTTATCCTTTCTTTCTAGAGTTCAAGTCGGATTACTATTTTCCAATAACTTGGGCTAGCGTGGGGACCACTATGGATTCCTTAGAAAGTTGGCTCCAACTGGAACACCGCGACCCCACATCTCATGTGCAATCCGGGCCCACAGTTAACTGCAAATAACACCACTATATAAATGCAATTGCACTCCAATCTTAGGAATAAATTACAATGAAGACCCTAAACTTCCCAATTACCACAAGTAGGCCCCTCTATCAATATCCGTGGATCAATTGGAATAAACCCGTCTCTTCCAATCTAAGTTCCACATCTTATTATCCTTGAGCCCCAATTAATCACAGTAATCATCAGTACCATCCAATTAACTCTTAATTGAGATGGGTGCGCACTTACTAATGACAAATCCATTAATTGGCACAAGGGGATAATATAGATAGATTCCATCTTGATCATTTAACGTTCCCACAGTTCTACTACCATATACCCAAGACACCGAGGTGTTAACCTATAGTCGGCCTCACTCATTGGTGACTCAAAGCAAATGAATAGATAGAAACTTGAGTTCGTCAATATCTCAGGATTGAGAGCCTATTGCTAGAGAATTATGAGAGCATACCTTATTATTGAGACGGAATTCCATAAGGTGCATCTCATGGTCCTTCAATACATCCAATGTACCAGCACCGTGATCCAGAATCTTACATTCTGATGATTGAGACAAATCACACTATCTCATAGTGATCAAAGTGCTGCAACCTTATCAAATGAGATGTCCAATCTCATTACTGGTTGTGAAGCTATTTTAAGCATAAGATTTGTGACATATATCTCCCGTGTGTGGATCTCATCCATGCACATATATCACATCTAATATACTAATGGGACCCGGTTCAACTCATGAACCATTATGTCATACGTATTGGTCATGTGCATGAAGTAGTAAAATAACATTCATCTCATGAAAGTAAAGCATGTTTTTATTGATAAATAAAGAAATTAATCAATTTATTACATCAACTGATGGATTGAGTCCACAAAATCTAACAATCGCTGCAGTACTTGCAATTTTTTATGGGTCAACACCAATTAGTGCATAAGGACATGCTATATTGCATGCATTAATGTTAATATGACTTCGACCCACACCCTATCATAAAAACTCACCTGCACAACTTGTAAAGGGTATTCAACCAAATATATCTCATTTATGTAAATTTAGTTGTGTAGTTCAAGTCCTCATTCCACCTCTTCAACCCACAAAGATGGGCCCACAACATTGGTTGTGAATCTATGTCAATTGTGACTTATGACTCCCCCTCAATTATTCAATATTTAGAACCAATGACAAGAGATGTGTTTATTGCCGGTTTTATGGATTATCACTTTGATGAGACAGTATTTCCACCGTTAGGAGGAGATAAAAGAGTTCCTAAATAATGTTTTCTTCTTGTATAACAACTCGTTCCTGAGTCTATCAATCTAATTATACGAAGAAAATTATAAAATATTTTGATATGGACAAAGTACATCTACTAAGTACTATCGTGGTCATCCTGTCTTTAGATATATAAAAAAATCCATACCGTCCTAAAGAAGAAAATGAAGAGGTATTAAGTCCTACGGTATCATCCTTAAGCGTTATTGTTGTCCTATGCACTTAGCACAATGCACTAAACTAGATATTTCATTGGCGGTGAATATATTTGCCAAACATAGTTCTATACCAACTCAAAGGCATTGGATTGGTATCAAACATATAATATGCTATTTATGTGCAACAACAGACTTAAGTCTCTTTTATTCTTGTGATCATAAAGATTCAAAGTTTGTAAATTATACGGACTGAGGATATCTCTCTGGTCCTCATCGGTCTCAAACTTGTTATGCATTTTTTACTAGTAATGCCGTCATTTCTCGACATTCTACTAAACAAAATTTTGTAACTACTTCCTCTAACCATTCTAAAATTCTAGCTGTTCATGAAACTAATCACGAATGTGTATGGCTGAGATCTTTAATTCATCATATTCATAGTTCTTGTCAATTACCTTCTATTACAAATATCTTAAGCATTATAAATAAAGATAATGAAGCATATATAACGCAGATTCAAGAATGTTACATCAAAGGAGACAAAACTAAATAAATTTCACTAAAATTCTTTTTCACACACGAGCTTCATAACAACAAAGAGATTAAAGTCAAGCAAATCTATTCTAGTAACAACGTAATTGTTCTTTTCACCAAGTCATTACCAAAATTAACATTCCAGAAACTTGTATATGAGATTGCCATGTGTAGAGTTTATCACCAAATTATGTAAAGGGTTGTTATTATCAGGGGAAATAACTAATCAATGGGAGGTATCCTAAAGCATGTTACCCAAAACATATATGCATTGTACTCTTTTTCCCTCTCTAGGTTTTATCTCATTTTATTTTACTAGTAAAGGTTTTAACGAGATATCGTTATACACGGCCAACACCTAATTCAATGATCTTGAAGAACATTATACAATTTTTCCTTCACTTTGGTTTTTTCTGAATGGATTTTTACTTAGCAAGGTTTTAATCAGGCAACTATCATTGAATGATGGTCATCAAAGGGAGAATGTTATAAACCATGTTATGGTGTGAATGCCCACGATAAAAGTCCTACGATAATATTGTTACTTATAGTGGAAGTTATCTTTTTCTAGAAATAAGTATTCATCCTCCTATAATGGATACACATTTTTAATAAAAATCTCTCTCCCTATTTCTCTCTATTTTTGTTGTCTTCTTTATCATTAGGTTTATTTTATAACAAGAAAGTCCTTTTTGTCTTCCTCTCTTTTCAAATTTGACTGCTTTGCAGTTCACCTATAATTAATACATGAAAAAAATATATTTACTATTTACCTTTGACCTCTTCCTTCTCTACAAGGTATTATCACCTCTCCCTGAATATTTCCAATCTATCTACAACTCGATGTGGATTTGATCAAAATAACTCTTTAATATTTATCACCTCTTTCTGTCTATTCAGTCACCAAAAAAATCGACTTCATGCTTTCCTGGGGTTGGATCCCTTGCTTGGAATTCAACAAGGTACTCCACTTTCTTATCTTTTCCACAAAAAAGTCATCTCCACCTCAAAATCACACAACCCATTTGCTAGATACTCATAAAAATTGCACCAATGATCACTGATCATGGGCCCACTAACTCTTAACTATGAGGCTTCGAACATATAGATATGTTCTAATCAGAGCTGTCTAATAGTCAAAGGGGTGTTTCGTTTTTATGAGAGTGTTATTTAATTTCTTACATTGGACCAGTAACTGGGGTTGATCAAATTACACCCAAGGTAAAAATGGTTTTATATGAATTGTTCCTCAAATTATAATATATTAAGCTAAGAGGTTTTGGAATCAATTTTGACCACAATTATTTCAATTTTGACATTTTTTTTATTGAGCTTTGGTAATGGCAAAAAATGTGAGCTATGAAATTTGAATCCATAACCTTTTGCTAAATTTAAAAAAAAAACCTAACCACTACACTACAGAATATTAACATACAATTTCTTATATAAAAAAAGTAAAAAGTATAGTAATGTGGAATGGGGACCATAGCCAAGTGGGTCATGCCCATGCTTAGCACAGGTTATTGTACTAGTGGGTCCTTCTGACATTGGACCATACCTCAAAATTCCTAGTAAATAGAAAATCAAACCTATAGATGGATGGTCAGTATCTATTATCAATAAAAGAAAAAAAGAATAAATGTTTGGCAGTTCAGTGCAATATCTTACTAAGTCTTGTGGAAGACACAGGAGAACCCATAAAAAAAGAAAAAACTTTTCAAACCTTTACCATTGGTCAAAGGGGGCCTTTGTAAAATCATAGATACACGGGCTTTTTTGGGGTTTTAATTAGGAAATTATAGGGCCCTTTTGTAAAAAAACCTAAATTGTTTGCTTTTCATAAATGTGTCCGATGATGAATTCACTACCATTGTTTCATCAAACTAGTTAAACTTATACACCGAATCAAACATATTGAAAAGACTCAAATGACCAAGACCCATCAAAATTATGGATTGCATACGCATATGGGAATTCCCCAAACTACCAAATTCAAGTAACTGTAATCTTTCAAGTAAAATCTGTAGGTTTCATCCCTTCGTGGGAAATTTTAATTTATAAATTCTTAGAAACCTTTTTATGGTTTTCAAGCATTTTATGTATGGACATAAAAACCTTTTTTCACCTATTTATAAAGTATAAGAGATGCATGGATGTAATGAAAATGGTAAATAGAGAATCATCCGTAAGGAAGAGAAAACTAGGGTTAGAAGTCTCTACTTGGAGAATGGCTGTCTTTGTCCAATGTGTTTAAATTTGAGTGGAGAATATAATACAGTGCTGAGAAATCATTTTAAAGCAGTTATACTCATGATTGAGTGGTATTTTTTTTTAATACCAGTATTACTTCAATAATATAGATAACAAGAAGTCTATGTACGCCGAATAAGCCTATGTATAGCGATGGAACTGTCCAACGCGATGTGACATTATCTCAACCGACATCTTCGACTTTTTGCATGACATCATCACATGCACAATGGCTTTCTGCTTATTTAAAGGGATGGTCTATGCCTCCAAGGCCAGTGCCGTTCTACCACCAGTTTGTTGATAAGGCCTTCGAATTACTTCTTTTTTTTTTCTCACAATAATTTATTATTCAATTCATAAATTATGGAAAATTAAGATGAGTAATATAAATTCATCAATAAGGCCCATAATGGGAATCCAAGCCACATGAAATTAAACACGACAAATGACCAAAACCCATCAAATGTTAGGATCAATTGAGTATTCAATTCTGAATTGCATACATGAATGGGAATTGGTCAAACTACAAAGTATCTATCCATGATCCCAAGTAAAATATGTGGGTTGCATCCCTTAATTTGTAGGAAATGTATTTTGTAAATTCTAAATCAAACTTAAAGATTTTTGAGCATTTCATGTGGGAATATAGAAATCTCTTTTCTCCTATTCGGGTCTTCAATATAGGTGTTTGGATATAGTAAAAATGATGAGCAAAGAATCATCTCTAGGTGGAAAAATGGGAAGGAAACTAGGCAGAGGTCACCATTTGGATGCTTTTTTAAGGGTCTGTTTGTATAAGACCGTGGTCTGCAATTCTCACTTCCGACGTGGGAGGTGGGACCCCACATCCTCGCTGTGCACTGAAAACTAAGCTAAAATGATGGATTTCTATATATTTTTTCATTTGTACCAAATATCAATAGAAGTCGCCCAACATCCGCTAGGATTTCCACCGCCTTGTCTGCAATGGTTTTCTGTGGAAAACCTTGCGGCACAAGCACGCCCTTAATTTGTTTAAATTTCAATGCAGAACACTATGTGGTACAAAGATCATTTTTAAAAGATTTTTTTAATATGAGATGATTTATCAAATTGTTCATAGATGAGTTAACTAATTTTAGTTTGACTAGAAAAAAAATTATTTAATTCACCTTCTAATGCATCTCACATTAGGGTAGCAACGTTCTGTTTTAATTGATCGCTATAAAATAATGTACTAGAATTTAAAGACTAGTTTGAAATTGATAAATATTTTCTAATATTTAATGGGTCAAACAAGTTGGTTTGGAACATTTAATGTTATCAACCAAATCTTGATCACCTAAACATTAATTACAACAATTTAATGACATGTTTGAATGAAGAGACAGTGAGAGTTGGTGAAGTTGAGAATCCTTTGTAACACCCCAACCCACACGCATGTATGATGTTGGCTCATGTAAGGTAACGGTGCAAGCTCAACATATAAGCCCAATCACTTTTCTTCTTTATAGTCGATGTGGGACTCTAAGATATCACATCCAACATCCTTACTAGGTGAAAAAGAATAACGAGAAACCTTGAGATGGAGAATCATAAAAGGATGTAGGAAAAAAATTCACTTTTTCCTTTTCTCTCTAGTAAATGCTTATTGCAACCACACGCATGCTATGAATGTGCCTAACCAACTGAGCTACGATCGAGGATTGAACCCTACTTTTGTATAAGAGAGACGACTTACCTCTTACTTGTTAGTGGATTAGCAGAACAAGACCATCTTAAAATTGAAATTTTTTAAAAAAAAGTTAAACTGAAAAGATTAAACAGCACACAACTTCATGCCATTATTCAATAGTAATGATTAATTTCACAAGGAAATTTTCATCCACTTGTTCAAACGCGGAGAAAAGTAAGGAATTCAGAAAATTCTATTATAGTAAAATATATTTTTCTCTATTGTATCTAATGATAGGAAGAAAAATAATTTTCCTCTTAATTGAAAAAAAAATAATAGGAGAAAAAGATCTTTACATCAAGGTTTTTTTTCCTTTTTTTCTTTGGAGGGGGAGGAAGCTGTTTTGAAAAAAATTACCTTTTTCACCAATGAAAATAAAATTTTGTTAACAAAATCTGACATATTGTTTAATTAAGTATTTTCTTATCTATAAAATCTCTTTAACACTTTCTTTGATTTCTTTACTTCAATGTATTCGGTGACTCATACTACAGTTCATTTTTAAAGAAATAGAAAATTACAACTCAATGGACCCAATGTTTTATCCAACCCATGAATTAGCTAACAAACAAAAAGCCTTACAATTTCCCCCTTTATCAGTTCATTGACTAAACTTACTACCACATACAATTTTTATATCCAAAATAAAAATCCAAAATACATTGAATATTTGCATTACCTTCAACACATAGATGAATTGTATTAAAAAAAATTACCTTCAGGTCATCAAATCCTTCATACCTCTCCTCCCCCTTTTTGTCTATAATTGACAAAAATAAAGATGTCACAAGCAGCATATCTATCAATGACGATCCAACAGTAACTCCTCCTCAATTTTCACTCCTGTTAATTATATCTTCATAACAGATGGAAAGGGGAGCTTAATCTTTTTTGTCATAGGCGATCGCATGTAACCACCCACATTTGTCTAGAAAGAACTTTCAGGACAGTGTAAGCAACTTCTCTGAACAAATCAATTTTTTTTGCTTGGCAGGATTACAACTCTTTTTTCAAAATTTCTAGCTTTATTGCAAATTTTCATCTTCCGCAGACAACAACTTATATTTCTCAATTACATCAATTAGATTTTCTTGCATAATTTAGCGTTGAGAATCTAGTTGTTCCACCTTGTCAAGAGTGTCTTTTAGTTCTTGCAGCAAAGTAATCTGACTTTCTATTGTTTTCCACTTGTTAACATCAGTGTCAGGAGGAGGATTCAAGATCATTGTCTTGAACATTAAAAACATTCAAAACTTTATCATCTGTTTTCTGTTTTCTATTTGCACATTGGAAAGCAACATGACTAAAACCTTGGCATTTATAGCACTGTATGTCAGATCTAAAAAAACTACTCCTCAGCTTTTGATTTGCATAATGAAAAGTAGCAGTCTCTCAATTAGGCTTTTGTCTTCAAAGTAAAGAGAGTTGTGATCATTGGGCTCTCCCAAGCTGTCTTTTTTAAGCCCAAAATCGTGGGAAGTACTTTGGGTTGCAATAGAATACAAACAGAAAGTTCCACTTCAAAAAGGTAACAAATCGTGCAAAGTCGTTAGGTTTCAGTTCTTCGTTCGCTCGAGCAAGGGCTGTAGGTTTGCTCGAGCGGATGGCATTTTAAGTACAATTTCTGCAAACTTTCCTAGGTTATAACTTTATTGCTTTAGTTCCGATTAATGTAATTTTGGAGCCTACAGATATTTACTCATAAAAAGCTTTCCAACGGTAGGTAGTTGCCCTAATTCGACCCTCAATTTGTGGCATATAATCTTTTTAATTCATATTATCCTCAGAAAAACACTTAAAAACACTTTAATTTGCATTCTTTCTTCGATTTATTTACTTCAGTGCATCGGACGACTCATACCATAGTCCATTTTAAAGAAAATAGAAAATTACAACTCAATAGATCTAGAGTTTTATCCAACCCATGATTAGCTAATATACAAAAATTCTTACAAACTCAATTAGGAGAAATTGTCCCAATTGCAAGGAAAAATTGAACATTTTAACAGAGTGGGGAAAAGACTCTTCTTATTATTATCAAACTGAGAGTGACGAGTAATCGAACATTCCAATAGAAAGTGGGAAAAGACTCACCTTATTATCATTAAACTAAAAGTGAAGAGTACATATAACTTTCCCTTGCAAAAGCACACACTAAAGACTCAACGTCAAGCTTACATAACATCATTTATTAAGCCAGCCCTTTCTAACATTCGTGAAGATGGCAATCAACTTATCAGATGGTGGCAACTTCTCCTTGATGAATGGAACATTGAGGAATCTATCACCCCATGCATGGAGAGATGGAAATGTATCAGCATCTAGTAGCTTGAATCCAATCACTTCCTCAAACACTGGCAACCAGTGAGGAATCCAACCCACCACCAAATCCACAAAGCCCACGCTTTCTCCTCCAAAGAATTCCTTCCCTTTGAGCTCTTCCTCTAGAATTTTCAATGCCTCCAGGGACTCTTCCACTGCCTTCTCTTGTTCTTTTCCTTCGGAACGTAAAGCAGTTCGTACGCCAGAGAAACACTGCATCAAATTAAACAAACAGTAACTTCTGGATCAGTCAATTGTGCTGGCCAGGCAAAGACAAACATGACATGTGGGGCCCACTTGGAGTGGTAAAGGCATCTTTCATGAGCAGCCAATTTAGATATATCTGTTCTAAATAGGAGGATGATGGTAGCGTGAGTGGTTTAGACTCACTTATAGTCGTGGGACCCACATGTACTTACTCTAGCCATAGTTTGTTATGTTTAAACTATAGTCTAATTGCAATAGAAGGACAAGTTTAGTTACCTTCTCATCTACAAATTTAGCCCAAAATCGCGCATTTGCTCTCGCAAGTGGATCTTGTGGCAGGAGGGGATTTTCCTTCCAAGTCTCATCGATGTATTCGAGAATGATGACCGATTCTGCAATGGGTTTGTCGCCATGCAAAAGCACCGGAATTTTCTTATGAACAGGATTACACTTCAAAAGCAAAGGGCTTTTGTTTTTGAGATCTTCGTCTATGTATTCATATTTGACCCCCTTGCAAAGGAGTGCCCATTCAACTCTGTAAGCATAAAAGCTTGCGAATGTTCCCAACACCTTAACTGCTCCCATCTCTTAATGACTGAAGAACACAAGTGCTCGATACCTTGTTCCTCTTTGCTATTTATAAGATTAATTGTATAGAAGTCTGGATGGTCAAGCCCAATAAAGAGAATAAAGAATCAAAATCTATGATCTCGGTGGGGGTAGTATTACATTAATAATTGTGGAATACTATTCTACCAAGAACAAATTGTGGAATACTAACGACTGCCCTGTGGACCCAACCATATATCTTCATTAATTATGTGGAAAATTTTAGTGCTGGTAGTAATGTGGCCTTACCTCAGTGTTTACGTATTTTGTTTACGTGACATCATTACATACGCAACGACCTCTCTTATTAAAGAAATGGTCCGAGGAAGTTGCCTGTCAACCAGGTCAGTTAGTTCACTGATATGGCCCTCGAATCATTAGTTTTTCATGTTTGTTGAACAATCTGCACTTTGAGACAAAATTATAAGATATAACTGATCTTATAAGATGAGTAGTATAAATTTATTAATTATCAAGGTACATAACAGAAATCTTAGTTACTTAAAAGCATCAAAACTCTTTTATTTATGACTAGTAGTCATTATTGCTCCCACCATTAAATTGATCATGTATAAAATGCAAAATTAAACTAAGAAAAAGCACTTATTAGTCATAAATTATTGAGTTTTTTAAAAACTTCTCTATTTTTCTAAAACCACAAAAAAAAAAACCCTCCATTTTATATTTTTACTAAAGCCTCTGACTAGGAGTGTTCATGGGATAGGGGCGAGAAAGACTACGGCATATCTAGACCTGGCCCAAGGCACGGGCCGTAAAAGTTAGTCCTCAGCCCGCCCATTTAATTAATCGGGCTAGGCTGAGCTTGTCTTTTTATCAGTTTTAAGGGCATTCGAACGATTTTATTGACTAATTTATGATTTAAATTACATGCATTTCTTACACAAGTAGAGCTATGGGCTTTCTATCACTTAATCCAAACCTGGACCAACTATTAACCAGGCCCTAACTACAAATCCAAACCCGGGCCTTTGGGCCCGACCAATGAGCACCCCTACCCCTCACTGGGGGTAAATGTTTGAAAACATACTTTTTGTCTTCCTCTCCCTTCACTTTCTCTATTTGATAGTTTTGCCCTTCAACCATAATTAAAAGATGAAAAAATTTATTTACGATTTACCTTTGACCTCCTACGCTGCAAATTATTATAACCTCTCACTAAATCTTTCTGATTTATCTACAACTCAATGTAGCCTTAATCAAAATAACTCTTAATATCTGCCACCTCTCTCTGTCGATTCAATCACCAAGAAAATCAGCTACATGCTCTCCATGGGTTGAATCCCCGCATGGGATTCAATGAGTTACCCCACTTTCTAATCTTTTCCGCACAGAAAAAATCATCTCCATTACAAAATCACACAACCCATTTGCTTGATCCTCATAAAAATTTCATCTATGATAAAAAATCATGGGTGAATCCGATGGTCTTCTTTTGTTTTATCTTTTTTATTTTTGAACAGAGAGTGACTCAAACCCTTTGAGCAAGACTAATCCCTTTGGCCACATGGAGTGTCGGGTAAATTCCTTGTGACCCAACGTGCTAGCGCAATTTGAATCCATAATCTTCAAGAGCAAATTATGATCTTAGACTAGCTAAGCTACCCCTTGAGTTTTGAACTATCTAATAGTTAAAGGTGTGTTTTGTTTAAATGAGAGTGTTATTTAAATTCTTATATTGGACTAGTAATGGGGTTGATCAAATTACATCTCGGGCAAGAGTGTATATATGAATTGTCCCTCAAATGGGCCCTTATGATAGTGGACCATACCTCAAAATTCCTAGTATTTTGACAATTAGACCATATAGATGGATGGTCTGTGTCTATCATCAATAAATAAATGTCCGGCAATTCATTGAAATATCTAATCTAAATCATGGTGATGGTGGTAAAGTTGAGCCATGTACATGGGACATGTAAAGACCCAGTTTTATATTTTTAAATTTGAATTAATCATGAACCTTGATTTAATCTTGATGGAACCCCACATGTTATTATGATTTAATGCTATTTAAATTTGGATAATTACTTAGTTACTCTGTAGGTCCCCTAAATCACTAGAGTTTAAAAATTTTAGAGATATGCTCAAAAATTTGAAACTTCATTTGGATAATTAAACTTCTATATTGTCTTGGATTATCCTAACTCTACTTGAGGATGAAATTCTCTTTGAATTAGATTTCTTTGGCTAAGTTGGATAGGACTAAAACTCTTTTGAGACTTTGCTTATCTTTTTCTATAAATAGAACCACTCTCCCTCCCTTAAATCCCAACTACGTACCCCAAGTCCTCTCCCTCATTTGCATAGAGTGTTCACTTTCTTCTTAAGGTATGATCCTCTTAACTTTCTCGCTCTCCTTTGCAATATACTATAATAGTAGATTCCTTTAGTAGTTTCTCATGGTAGCATATATTTTTTATTACCCTGTTTCACTCATGCCATAGCATCCAACCTTTCATCACTTAATTTGCCTTTATCACGAGCATTACCATCATCACCATCGGCCACACATCACCCGGAATACCATCTGCATCATTCTAACTGGGCCACTATTTGTACCGATTTTCCTTCCCAGCCCAGATGGGCCAGGTCAGACCCGAACACAGCCAACCTGCATCATCTTCTTCCCCTTTCTTCTGTTTCTTCTTCATCATCCGGTCTCTCTGTCTCTTCATCCGGTCTCTCTCTTTCTCTCTCTCTCTCTCTAGGACCGAACCAAACCCAAACCCACCACCGTCAAGCCCGCATCCGGTTATACCCAAATCGTCATCGTCTCCTTCATTCACTGATCAACATCTCCCATCTTCCACTGCAATCGTCTTCCTTTTTCTTCCTCTTATTTTCTTTTCTTTCTTTTCTGGCTTTGCTTCTCCTCTCCATCTCTGCTTCCTTTTTCCTTCTTCTTCTTCTTCTTCCTGTTTCCCATTTTCTTCTCTTCTCTCTATTCCTCGTTTTCTTCTCCCTCCCTGTTTCCAACTGACCGAACTCGACCCATTTTAATGGAGAGTTTCTCAAACCCTTTGGATAAGACTAATTCCTTTGGCCATAGAGAGAGCCGGACAAATTCCTTGTGACCCCAGCGTGCTAGGGTAATTCAAATCCACAATCTCTAAGAGTAAACTATGATGTTAGACTAGCTAAGCTACCCCTTAAGGTTTGAATTATATAATAGTTAAAGGGTTGTTTCGTTAATATGAGAGTGTTATTTAAATTCTTAGATTGTACTAGTAATGGGTATCATCAAATTACATGCCGGGCAAGAGTGTATATATGAATTGTTCCTCAAATGGGCCTTATGATAGTGGACCATACCTAAGAATTCCTAGTATTTTGCAATCAGACCATATAGATGGATGGTCTGTATCTATTATCAACAAATAAATGTCTGGCAGTTCATTGTAATATCTAATTTAAATCATTCTGGTGGTGGTGAAGTTGAGCCATGTAAATGGGAGCAACATCCAAATTGCTGGCTATTATGATCGGAGGTATTGGACGATGTGGAAGCTACCAAATTTGTATGCTCGGATTCAACCCAAGTGCATAATGAGATCAAAGAGTGCGAGATGGCCTAACCATGTTTGGCCTTCCACACCGAACACTAGTGAAGATGATAATATGAAAAGACCGAGGAGGGCAACGGTAAGCAGTAATATTTTTTTTCATCTGTTCACTGAAGATGTAGGGCGAAACTGTCAAATAGAGAAAGAAAAAAGGAGAGGCAGACAAAAGAAAATTACCTTTGCAAACCTTTACCATCGGTCAAACGACGCTTTTGTAAAATAAAAAAATAGAGCTTTTTGGGGTTTCAGGAAAATACAGAGGCCTTTTTATAATTAAAAAAATTTTAAATTATTTGAGTTTACACATCTATCCAATTAGGGTTGTAAACGGGTTAATTCCAATTTAGGTCCATGGTGGACTCAAAATTGGAACCGGAACCATGTATAGGGTGGGTCCAGGTCCAATTCTATATAGAGAATGCTTTAGAAAAAGCTTTTTAAAAATTGGGATAATATATCGGATCTTGGGTCCATGAACCAAGGTAAAACCAAACCCAGTACTGTTTAGGTTATGGGTCCAAAAATAGAATCTAGACCCAGATCCGTTTACTAATCGGGATCTATAGAAAAACCCAGACACGGTTATTAATAGGTCGGAACCTTAAAGTAATCGAAAAATTGGAGACTCATTTACAACCCAATGTCCAATGTTGTATTCATGAGTGGATGTAGACGAAGAGACTCAAATCACCTTGAACCAATCAAATTTTTGGATCAAATTATGGATTGCATACACATGGGAATTGGTCAAACTATCAAATTTCGTAGCTGTGATTTGTCAACTAAAATATGTGGGTTTCGTCCCTTTGTTGGAAAATATGATTTATAAATTCATAGAAAATTTTTTATGGTCAAGCATTTCATTTAGGGACATAGAAACCTTTTTTCTCCCACTTAAATATTATCAGGGGTTTTTAGATATAATGAAAATGATAAGCTGAGAATCATATCTAAGGAAGATAAATGAGGAGACTACTAGGGTTGATAGTCTCCACTTGGAGAATGGTTGTTTTTCTTCAAAGTGTTTAAATTTGAATGGAAAATAATATTCGGTGAAACTGTGAAAGATCACTCATGGTTGACATCAATGGATCAATGCTTGATGCCTAACCCCTAATGAATCATGCCTTGGGAGGTCACCTAAGGGCTGGTATCTATAAGCTTGGAAGTCTTCTCCGCCCATTTGTGGAAAAGAAAAGAATAGGCAAAAAATCTCATTTTCAAGGGGGAAACCTGTATTTGTTCAGTTGACTATCCTTCTTTGGTCAATCCTTGCTAAGTTATCAACCATGATTTCCTCCTTGGATCATGCTAATCAACTGAAAATTTACTTCAGAGAGATTTGACCAAATCTGGATCGACCATTGGTTGATTTGGCTATTTTTATTTTCATTTTTCTTTCATTGGTCACAGCATTGTTCAATTAGCCATTGCTTTGTTTTAGAATAAAAGATAATTATTAAATAGTAGAAAAGTTAATTGAGTTTCAATTTTATTTAAGGAAAAAGAGATTTTAGTCACTTTCTTTTATGAGAAAATATTTTCTCCAGCTTTCAGCATAAGTGAATTAAGAGATGAATGTATTGAAGTCTAGATGCTTAACACAGCAAGCACTTGGTTTCTTTTTTTTTTTTTTAATCTTGGCCAAGTGGCCAGGAGTGGAAACATCAAGGTGCCCTCCAGGGCGCTATGGGATTTGGTGTTCTACCCACCAAGACAACCTGAGATTCCCAGCAAGCACTCGATTGCTTAGCTGGTGTTTATTTCTTTTTAACTTTCTTGCTCTAATACAGACATGACTGAGAAATGGAGGATACAATTCAAGGGGACTTGCTCATAAAGTTATACACATCGCCTGGCAAAGGATGGTTCCGAAACTACAACCCGCCAACCGAGAAAGGCCAAAGTCAAAAAAAGTGCCTGTTTTGGGCCTTTTTCTGAGAATCCGTGTTAATAATAATTAAATTTTGAAGAAACTTTGTATTGTTTTTAAGCATTTCACATGCCTTTTTTTTTTCACTTCGCATTTGTTTAAGGATGATTAAAGAAAATTCACCAGCGAAGAATCCTCGTCAAAGTGGGAAAGTAAGAAAAAAAATTTAGGGGTCAAGATCCTTGGGTGAAAAGTCATGATTTTTTCTTTAGTACTAATTCACCGTTGTATTTCAATTTGAATAGAGAAAATTATCTGGGGAAAAGTCATGTTAAAGAGATTTTTTTTTCTTTGTTACTAATTTACACTTAAATTGTTCAAGTTGGGGGAAGGCCAGCACTAAGCTCAAAGTCCCCATTTCGAAACCATTGGGGGCCTTACTAGATATACAGTACTAATGGGCGGTGTTGTGTGTTTAAGGTTTTACTAATGATTAAACTGTAAGGGGGGTCAGCGGAATCCTCATCATAAGAAAGTGTTAAAGAGATTTTATAGATAAGAAAATATTTAATAAAAACTATATGTTAGATTTTGTTAAGTAGATTTTTATTTTCATTGGTGAAAAGGCAATTTGGAGACCACCCCCCTCCCCAAAACAAAGCTTGATGTAAAGATCTTTTCTCCTATTATTTTTTCCAATTAAGAGGAGAATTATTTTTCTTCCTATCATTAGATCCAATAGAGAATTATATTTTCAGTTAAGAGGAAAATTGTTTTTCTTCCTATCATTAGACCCAATAGAGAAAAATATATTTTACTATAATGGATTTTTCCTCTCCTTACTTTTCTCCATGTTTGAACAAGTGGATGAGAATTTCCATTTGAAATTAATCTTTACTATTGAATAATGGCATGAAGCTGTGTGCTGTTTAATCTTTTCAATTTAATGTTTTTAAAATTTCAATTTTAAAATGGTCATGTTCTCCCAACCCACTAACAAGTAAGAGGTGAGTTATCTCTCTTATATAAAAAAAGGGATCAATCCTCAATTGTAGCTCACTTGGTTAGGTGCTTCCATAGCATGCGTGTGGTTGCATAAGCATTTACTAGAGAAAAGATGAAAAAGTAAATTTTTTCCTGCATCCTTGTATGATTCTCCATCTCAAGATTTCTCCTCATTTTTTTTAGCTAGTAAGGATTTGATGTCCTAAAGTCTTGCATCGACTATAGAGAGGAAAAGTAATTAGGCTTATATGTAGAGGCTACACCCTTACCTTGCATGATGAGGACTTTTGATAAGTTGAGGTCCACCAGGAATAAAATAGTGAGGCTCATGGGCCAAAGCGAACCATCATGTATGGGTGTGAGGTGGAGCATTACAAAGGATTCTCATCTTCACCAACTGCGACTTTATCTTCATTCAAACAGGTCATTAAATTGTTGTACTTAATGTTTAGGTGATCAAGATTTGGTTGATAGTATTAAATGTTCCAAACCAACTTGTCTAACCCACTAAATATTAGAAAATATTTTTCAATTTCAAATTAGTCTTTAAATTCTAATTAAACATTATTTTTATAGCGATCATTTGGATGGTGTTGATGATCGGCTCAAGATGAGTATCATCATCTACTGTTTCTCTAACGACGTTGTTCTAGATGTTTAAAAACAGATCATGTAGTAATTCTCAACTATAGATCACTGGTTAGGGACACCAGTTCAAGTCATCGGTGTAGCAAAAAATTAAAAATATATATATCACTAGTAGCCTAAAATTGCATTTTGTTTGGTTCCCACAGTGATATGCCTTATCTTGGTGATCCAACTGTTTGAATGTAGGGCTTCAATTTGGAAAGCCCACTCCTTGAAATCCAATTAATTAGGGGACATAGTAGGGCTTAAGGTGAGCAAACTATTGTTTAGAAACTGAGAACGTGGTGCAATTGGTCACATGAGTTCTTAGTGAGCCCAATGAGTTTTCAAACTATGGAGCAGATCAGTAATTTAGTCAAATGACCTTCTTTTTTTTTTCTTTTTCTTTTATTTCCCTCTTCTACGTTCTACGCCTTTCTTTTTCCTTCTTTATTTCTATACTTCACTGTGAGTGCTCATAGATAAGATGATCCGTATTCATAAGATGATCCATATTCTATCTACCTTGACAAAGTTTTAGAAGACTATGTTGATAAAAATGTTGGGATAGTGTTAACATTCAGATATTAATAAAAACAATCTATGAAATGTATTGGTATTCAAATGATTAGTAATAAATCAACATTTAGGGTGTTTTAGTCTTTATAGCTCCATAGTTGTTGTTAATTGCATCCAGTGGGCCTCACCATGGACATAATTCTATCAAAAACAAATAAATATGTAAAATAAAAGCAACTCAAATTGGAGAAACTGTCCCCAATTGCAAGGAAAAATAGAACATTTTTAAAAGCGTGGGAAGAGGCTCTTTATATTATTATCAAACCCTAAGTGTGAGTAATAACATTCCAACAGAAGGTGGGAAAAGACTCCTCTTATTATCATTACAAAATGACAGTGAGGAGTACACATACGTTTCCCTTGCAAAAGCAAACACTAAAGACTCAACGTCAAGCTTACATAACATCATTTATTAAGATACCCCTTTCTCAGATTGGTGTAGATGGCAATCAACTTTTCAGATGGTGGCAACCTCTCCTGGATGAATGGAACATTGAGGAATCTGTCACCCCATTCATGGAGAGATGGAAATGTATTAGCATCCAGTATCTTGAATCCACACACTTCCTCAAGCACGGGCAACCAGTGAGGAATCCAACCCACCACCAAATCCACAAACCCAACGCTTCCTCCTCCAAAGAATTCCTTCCTTCTGAGTTCTTCCTCCAGAATTTTCAATGCCTCTATGGATTCTTCCACCGCCTTCTCTTGTTCTTTTCCTTCGGAATGAAAAGCAGTTCGTATGCTAGGGAAAAACTGCATAAAAAAAATAGTAACTTTTAATATAATATTTAGGTACAAGGGCCTCTTTCAATATCTGCAAATTGTGCAGGCCCACCGACGACAAACATGGCATGTGGGGCCCACTTGGAGTGGAAAAAGCATCTTTCATGATAAGCCAATTTAGATGTCAGCTCTAATTAAGTGGAGGATGGTAGTGTGTAGCGGTTTAGACTCACTTACACTCGTGGGTCCCACATGCACCCGCTCTAGCGATATTTTGTTATGTTTTAACTATAGTCTAATTGTAACAAAAGGACTAGTTTAGTTACCTTCTCATCTACAAATTTAGCCCAAAATCGCGCCTTTGCCCTCTCAAGTGGATCTTGAGGCAGGAGGGGATTTTCCTTCCATGTCTCATCGATGTATTCGAGAATGATGACCGATTCCACAATGGATTTTTCGCCGTGCAAAAGCACTGGAACTTTCTTATGAACAGGATTACACTTCAAAAGCAAGGTGCTCTTGTTTTGGAGATCTTCTTGTATATATTCGTACTTGACCCCCTTGTAAAGAAGTGCCCATTCAACTCTGTAAGTAAAAAAGCTTTCAAATGCTCCCAACACCTTAACCTCTCCCATCTCTTGATGACTGAATAACACAAGTAGATACCTTGTTCCTCTTTGCTATTTATAAGATTGTAAAGAAGTTTATAAGCTTCGTTTGCAAGTTCCCTGACTTCTTGAGGAACAAGATGTAGACTGTAGACATATGCTTTTGATTATTGGATGGTCAAGCTCAGTGCAGCGAATGGAGACGTAAAATTCTCGGACAGGGGGTTAGTGTCACATCAAGAATTGTTGAAAACTGGGGACTTTTCCCGGTGGGACCTCTCACCCACATGTCTTCATTGGGTGGGAAATTTTAGCGCCGGTAGACGTGACCTTACCTCAGCAGTTACTCATTTTGTATAGGTGACAACATTACATACGCAAATTTCTGATAAGGAATTGTCAAAGCAGGTGAAACAGTAAACTCTAGCCCCTGGGTAAATGTTTGAAAAATATTTTAAAAGAATTTATCCTTCAAGATATAAAAGATTTAGATTTTTTTAAAATTGTGTTGATTAAAACTTTACACCAAATGTGAGTCTTTCACATCTGTCATTAATTTTTTCTTCAAGTATACCTTTTTGTGTGAGCGATATCGCACAGACTAAAGAGAAAATAGTCATACAATACTACAAGAAAAGAAAAAAGAAGACAAGCAATAACCAATGTGTTTTTTTCCTATCTTATTATTTCTACAAAAAGCGGGTAATGGATATACAATTCATAATTTCGTCATCTCATCACTTGATAATGGTTAGTGACCAAATGGAAAAAAAAAAAGAAAGAAAGAATAGTGGTGGAGAAGCCTCTACCTTTTGAAAAGATAGAAGACCAATACTAGGAATCTTTTTTTAAAACCTTTTTAAATGATAAAAAAAAACTAAAAAAAATAGCAATGGAGAACACTTTGGAGAACACCTCTTGGAAAGCTTGAAGAATAAAGAATATTGTTGGAAAAAACTAGGTAGAAATGGAAAAATATAACAGAAAATATGAAGGATTTATCCTTCAGTTTATACGATATTGCCCACTATGCGATATCGCACAAAAGAGTATACTTAGAAAAAATTAATAACAGATGTGAAATAGCCACGTTTGATATAAAATTTTTGTCAACACCATTTTGAGAAAATCTAAATTTTTTATATTCCGAATGAACAAATTCCCATGTTTTAAACAATGTCATGGTACAATGCTATGGCGCAGCTATATAATATTGGATACACATTTTCAATAACAATTTTTTTTATTATTGTGGTCTTTTTTTTTATTAAATTTATTTTCTAATACAGCATGATTTGATCTACGCTTCCACAAGGAGGTGAGTGGAATCCATCATCTAGATTGAATGTAGATATGGCATGATGCTTGATTCTTCTAGGATATGAAAGATTGAATGCATAAAGGCTAGATTGACAATTTAAATATGAGTTCAGACCTTTTGATGAAATGCCATGCCTAACCGTGAGATGCTGAGCAAAATAGTGACTGTCGACAGCCCTGTTGTGGCTCAAGAGCCATATTTTGTGATGATAGAATTGAATGTCATGTTTTGTGAGATTGGTTTGGACCATGGAATACCTAATAGATTATTAAGCAGCCAGATCATGGGGTTTTCTGCAACTGGATTGGTTTTCCCAGTTCAGGTCGTCAAAAGTGGGCAAGGAGAGATTGGGGTTTGGAGACCCACCTGGCCCACCTGATCAAAGATCGGGACCAGCCATCTGGAAGGCCATTGCTGAGCGACCCAAGGGCTGTGGTCTCTTTGTGGGTTGGTCCGTTGAGACCCATCATCCATGGTCATCTCTATAACATCCACATAGATGACTCAATAGCTCAGTAACAGATATCCCAGTGTAGTTTTGGTCCACTCCCTGATCTACAATCCGCCATGCGGTTGACCGTTGATTTATGGCCACATTCCTTGATCCGAGATTCTGGGTCTCCCTGGCCTTGTCACTGGGATTGCACAATGGGAGATTGTGACCGTCCATGATCATGGGCCGGGCATATTTCCTAATGAGATTTGGCAGCTTGGATGATTGCTTTGGACAAAATCTGGGCAACGATGGTGAATCGGATCTGTTGATAATGTTGCCACCGTGGGTTGAAATCCATCTTGATTGTTTGATCTCCCTGGAACCAGCTGGCCCACGATGACGGCCTTTGTCACTGATAAAAGTTTCCAGAAACTCCAAAAAGGTCCTTTAGGTTTTCATTATTTAAACTTAAACCTCTTGTGGCCTGTTTGTTAAGATACATGCGAATGTTAAAATTGTGGGTCCAAACAGTATGTGTGAGATGGGTTAATACTATGATTTGGGTTGTTTCCTTTAATCCTTGCCTTAGGAACCTATTATTTGATTTATGGAAATTGAAATATGTTTGGGGATTAAAATACCTACTTATGTCTTTGTTATTTGAAGGTTTCACCAGTATATATATTCCTTTGATCGATTACGATTAACTTGGTAAATATAATATTTACAAATTAACCCTTGATATATTTATTCTCCTTAAGATCTAGAAGTGTATGGAATTTCACTTTAATCAACATGACGAAGATTTTTACCTTGTTTTATTCCTTCTCACATCAAAGGGTGATCCGGATTAGAATTGCAACTCAAGGATCATAAAAAAATAGAGTTATAAGTTTTATATCAAATATATAACTCGGACCTGAAGTTCCCTAAATTATGACTAGCAGTCATAAGATTTGTAATTTCATATAGTTTATATGAACTCGTTGATTTATATGCATAATTAAACTTGATGCTTTGATTTTTTTTTTAATGTTAAGATTCAAAATAGTATCAATCAATACAAGGCCATAAAATCAAGCCTGAAGCCTTGACACAATCAGAAGTCCTGATTCATAAGTTAAAAACATGACATTCTAATTTTAATTGACCAATTCTTCTTCACATTCTTGTTATTTTAAATTGGATGTTAAGAACCTAACGTTCTTTCCTTGTTGAAGAACAAAATAGAAAATTTCTAATTAAGAACTACAACTCTAAACCAACCAGTTCAATGGTAATTCCTGAAGGAAATACTAACTTTAGTCAAAACAAAGGCAGAGGTAGGAAACGTAGACAACATAATTCTTTCAATAGAGGTGAACACAATAATTCCTCTTGTAGAGATGGTTATAGAGGCCCCTTAAAATTAAAAAACCACCAAAAGTGGTCTACTCGTCATAGTAAGAAGAGCCAGAATAAGAATCACCTATGCTAAAGATGCGTTATTTTCAAGCAATTCCCGCATAAACTTACTTAATTTCAAAGATATCAGAATGAAAAGGTACCATATAGAAACTATAAGTGATGGTAATAAAGAATATCTATGCATCATTACTAGTATTGAAAGCCAAAAACTGATATTCGAGAAGCTAAGTGCATTCTCCTCAGGACTGTACTATACTACAATCTCAAATGTTGAATCACACTTTATTATGATCAATACGATTCAACCAAGCCCGAAGGTTAATAATCCTAAAAGCTTAACTCTTTGGCATAATAGATTAGGATATCTTGAGACAACTATGTCAAAGAAAATAATAGATAATTCTTATGAGCACTTCTTAGCAAACTATCAGTTGACTATACCTAGTGGGTGCTTATGCACCCTATATTCACAAGGTAAATTTATCACTAGATATTCTTTCCTTAAAGTTGCATTCAAGTCTCCTTTCTTCCTCCAAAGGATACATAGCGATATTTGTGGCCTCATTAATATCCCTACTAGACTTTTTAAGTATTTCATGGTATTAATTGATGATTCACCTATTAGTCTGATGTTTGCATGCTTTTCATTATAATTATAGCTTTTGGCCACCTACTAGCTCAAATCATTAAACTTAGGGCACAATTCCTTGAACATCCTATTAAGTCAATAAAATTTGATAATACAAGTGAATTTACATCTCAAGTCTTTAATGACTATTGTTCATCAATTGGAATTAACGTTGAACACCTCGTTCCTCATGTTCACACTCACAATGGCTTAGTTGAATTCTTGATCAAGCGTCTTCAACTCATTTCAAGGCCTTTATTGATGCGATCCAAATTACCAATTAGTACATAAGGACATGCTTTATTGCATGTATCAATGTTAATACGACTTCGACCCACATGCTATCATAAATACTCCCCTGCACAACTTGTACAACCAAATATATCTCATTTATATAAATTTAGTTGTACAGTTCAAGTCCTCATTCCACCTCTTCAACCCACAAAGATGGGCGCACAACATAGGTTGTGAATCTATGTCGATTGTGACTTATGACTTGCCCTCAATTATTCGATATCTAGAACCAATGATAAGAGATGTATTTACTACTGATTTTATAAATTATCACTTTAATGAAACGGTATTTCCACCATTAGGAGGAGATAAGAGAGTTCCTAGACAACGTTTTGTTCTTGTAGAACAATTCGTTCCTGAGTCCATCAATCTAATTTTACCAAAAAAATTATAAAATATTTTGATATGAACAAAGTACATCCACTAAGTACCCCCATGGTCGTCCAATCTTTAGATATACAAAATGATCTATACCATCTTAAAGAAGAAAATGAGGAAGTATTAGGTCCTAAGGTATCATACTTAAACATTATTGTTGCCCTATTGTACTTAGCACAATGCACTGGACTGGATATTTCATTCACAATGAATCGGTTTGCCAGATATAATTCTACACCAACTCAAAGGCATTGGACTGGTATCAAACATATAATACACTATTTACGTGGAATAACGAACTTAAGTCTCTTTTTATTCTTGTGATCATAAAGATTCAAAGTTTGTAAACTATGCAGATTGAGGATAACTCTCTGATCCTCATAAGGGTCGGTCTCAAACTTGTTATGTATTTTTTAGTTGTAAAGTCATCATTTCTTGGTGTTTTACTAAATAAACTTTAGTAGCTACTTTCTCTAACCATTCTAAACTTTTAGTTATTCATAAAGCTAGTCACGAATGGTTATGGCTGAGATCTTTAATTCATCAAATTTATAGTTCTTGTCAATTACCTTCTATTACAAATATCTCAAGCACTATCAATAAAGACAATGAAGCATGTATAACACAGATTCAAGAATGTTACATCAAAGGAGACAAAACTAAACACATTTCACTAAAATTCTTTTTCACACATAAGCTTCAAAACAACAAAGAGATTGAAGTTAAGCAAGTATGTTCCAGTAACAATGTAATTGATTTTTTCACCAAGTCATTACCAAAGTTAACATTCTAGAAACTTATATATGAGATTGGCATGCGCAAAGTTTATCACCAAACTATGTAAAGGGTTGTTATTATCATGGAGAGTAATTAATCAAGGGGAGGCATCCTGAAGCATGCTACCCAGGACATATATACTTCGTACTCTTTTTTCCAATCTAAGTTTTATCTCACTTGATTTTACTAGTAAAGGTTTTAACGCGACATCGTTATGAATGTCCAGCACCTAATTCAATGATCTTGAAGAACATTATACAATTTTTCCTTCACTTTGGTTTTTTCTCAATGGATTTTTCCTTAGCAAGATTTTAATCAGACAACTATCATTGAATGATGGTCATCAAAGGGGGAATGTTATAAGCCATGTTATGGTGTGGATGCCCACATGAGAAAAGAGTCCTACGATAATATTGTTACTAATAGTGGAAGTTATCTTTTTCTAAAAATAAGTATTCATCCTCCCATAATGGATACACATCTTCAATAAAAATCTCTCTCCCTATTTCTCTCTATTTTTGTTGTCTTCTTTATCATTAGGTTTATTTTATAACAAAAAAGTACTTTTTGTCTTCCTCTCTCTTCAAATTTGACTGCTTTGCAGTTCACCTATAATTAATATATGAAAAAAAAATATTTACCATTTACCTTTGACCTTTTCCTTCTTTGCAAGGTATTATCACCTCTCCCTGAATCTTTCCAATTTATCTACATCTCAATGTGGATTTGATCAAAATAACTCTTTAATATTTGCCACCTCTTTCTGTCCATTCAATCACTAAAAAAATCAACTTCATGCTTTCGAGGGGTTGGATGCCGTGCTTGGAATTCAATGAGGTACTTCACTTTCTTATCTTTTTCACAAAAAAGTCATCTCCATCCCAAAATCACACAACCCATTTGCTAGATACTCATAAAAATTGCACCAATGATCATTGATCATGGGCCCACTAACTCTTAACTATGAGACATCCAACATATAGATATGTTCTGATCAGAGCTGTCTAATAGTCCTAGGGGTGTTTTGTTTTTATGAGAGTGTTATTTAACTTCTTACATTGGACCAGTAACTAGGGTTGATCAAATTATGTCCAAGGCAAAAATGGCTATATATGAATTGTTCCTCAAATTATAATATATTAAATTAAGAGGTTTTGGAATCAATTTCGACTTTTCTTTATTGAGCCTTGGTAATGGCAAAAAATGTGAGCTATGAGATTTGAATCTATGACCTTTTGCTAATTTATATAACAAACCTAACCACTACACTACAGAATATTAACATACAATTTCTTATAAAAAAAAGTAAAAGTATAGTAATGTGGAATGGAGACCCTAGCCAAGTGGGTCATGCCAGTGCTTAGCACGGGTTATTGTGCTAGTGGGTCCTTATGACAATAGAACATACCTCAAAATTCCTAGTAATTAGACAATCAAACCTATAGATGGATGGTCAGTATCTATTGTCAATAAAAGAAAAAAAGAATAAATATCTGGTAGTTTAGTGCAATATCTTACTAAGTCTTGTGGAAGAAATTGGAAGCCAAAAAAAAAAAAAAATTCAAACCTTTACCATTGGTTGAAGGGGGCCTCTGTAAAATCATAGATGCAAGGACTTTTTGGGGGTTCTAGGAAAATATAGGGCCCTTTTGTGAAAAAAATCTGTCCGATGATGAATTCACTCCCATTGGTTCATCAAACTAGTTAAACTTACACACCGAATTAAACATATTGAAAGGACTCAAATGACCAAAACACATCAAAATTTGGGATCAAATTATGGATTGCATACACATATGGGAATTGGCCAAACTACCAAACTCAAGTAACTGTAATCTCTCAAGTAAAATCTGTGGGTTTCATCCCCTTGTGGAAAATTATAATTTATAAATTCTAAGAAACTTTTTTATGGTTTTCAAGCATTTCATGTAGGGACGTAGAAACCTTTTTTCACCTATTTGAGAAACATAAAGAGATGGATGGATGTAACGAAAATGGTAAGTAGAGAATCATCTGTAAGAAATAGAAAACTAGGGTTAGAAGACTGCTTAGAATGGTTGTCTTTCTCCAATGAGTTCAAATTTGGTTGGAGAATATAATAAAGTATTGAGAAATCATTTTAAAGCCCTCACACACACGGTTGAGTGGTATTTTTTTCTTAGCATCAGTATACTACTTCAATAATTTGGGTAACAGTGAGTCTATGCATACCGATGGACCAGTGCTACACGATGTGACATTATCTCAACCGACATCTTGGCTTTTTCGCATGTGACATCATCACATGCGCAATGGCTTCCTGCTTTTGAAAAGGGATGGTCCAAGCCTCCAAGGCCACTGCCGTTCTACCACCAGTTTGTTGATAAGGCCTTCGAATTACTTTTTTTTTTTTTCTCCCAATAATTTACTATTCAATTCATAAATTACTGGAAAATTAAGATGAGTAGTATAAATTCATCAGTGAGGCCCATAAAAAATTAAGATGAGTAGTATAAATTCGTCAGTAAGGCCCATAATGGGAATCCAAGTCACATGAAATTAAACACGACAAATGACCAAAACCCATCAAATCTTAGGATCAATTGAGTATTCAATTCTGAATTGCATACATGAATGGGAATTGGTCAAACTACAAACTCTGTATCCATGAATCCCAAGTAAAATATGTGGGTTGCATCCATTAATTTGTAGGAAATGTATTTTGTAAATTCAAAATAAAACTAAAAGATTTTTGAGCATCTCATGTGGGAATATAGAAATCTCTTTTCTCCTATTCAAGTATTCGATATTGGTGTTTGGATATAGTGAAAATGAGGAGCAAAGAATCATCTCTAGGTGACAAAATGGGGAGGAAACTAGGCAGAGGTCACCATTTGGATACTTTTTTAAGGGTTGATTTTTACAAGACCGTGGTTTGCGATTCTTGTTTCCGACGTTGGACGTGGGAACCCCACATCCTCGCTGTGCAATGAAAACTAAGCTAAAATGATGGATTTCAATCTATTTTTTCATTTGCACCAAATATCAATGGAAGTCGGCAAACATCTACCAGGATTTCCACTGCCTTGTCGGGAATGGTTTTATGTGGAAAACCCCGCCACACAAATACAACCCTAAAGTGTTTAAATTTCAATGGAGAACACTATGTAGTACAAAGATCATTTTTAAAATATTTTTTTAATATGAGATGATTTATCAAATTGTTTGTAGATGAGTTAACTAATTTAAGTTTGACTAGAAAAAATTATTTAATTGACCTTCTAATGCATCTCTCACATTAGGATAGCATTGTCCTGCTGTAATTGTACAAATTCATAAGAATGATCCAGCAAAAGTGGTAAATTTAGGAATTTAATCCAACAAAAAGTAGGAAACACTTTATTTATTATTAGTAATAATTAAGGACTACATGCAAGTCTCCCCTGTACAATCACAAACTAGACTCAACTCAAGCTCAAATGCATCATTTATTAAAATCAACAAACCTACTCTCTCGACAAGAGAAACAAGGATCAAAAGTACACTCATAATCCACTTTGGCTTACAAACAGTTTCTTACTAACTTTGAAGGATCATTTCAGATTTGAATTTCTATACTGCAATTTAAATTCTTATGCAATGAAAGAAATAAATGAATTAGCAAGTAAACCAATCAATCACACAAGAAGAAAACACGTAGATTTTTTAACGTAGAAAACCCTAATCGGATAAAAATCCATGCATCTTCAAAGGATCAACTATCAAGCAATAGTGAACGGTTTGAAGTTATACTCACAACCCTCATCCACACACTGCTTCGACCTAAGGATCAAGTTTTTCTTGCACAACTCCTTGCTACAACTCTCATTCGCGGTGCACTGCTCTCCGCTTGATCGCACCACACCTTATCTTAAACGCACAATATGCTCTCAATCTTCTATAAGAAATGTAAAAGCAATATTCTCTAACTCAAAGCTTCAATACAATCTCTCCAATGAAAGTTCTAGATAAACAAAGTGATTTCTAATGTATAATCTCTACTTAAAACAATGAAATATGTATCTCTAATTTGTATTCTCTATCTCAAAACAGGAAATAGATACGTGGGCTTTTATTCATCATTCTATCGATCGGATGAATGTCCGATCGATTGGGTAGTCATCCTGTCTCACTAATTTTTCTACAAACCCTATTTAGTTATAGCCTATCTCAAGTCCGAACAATTCAACCATTACCCGATCGATCAGATAGCTTATTTATCACTTTTGATACTTTGCTTCAATTCTTTTCTTCAGCTCATTCAGCAACATAAACCTCGATCTATGTTATAAGAAATATAAAATACAATTCAATGGACCCAAAGTTTTGTCCAACCCTTCAATTCACCAATTAAAAAAAATCCTTACAACCTTCACTTTAGTGTATTTTCATTTTTTTTTTTTTTTTTTTTTTTTTTTGCCTACGGAGACAGGACAAAGGGTACTAATCCCTTCGGCCCAAGAGAGCAAGGTAAATCTCATGTAGCCCCAATATGGTAACACAGGTTAACCTATAAAATTTAGGAGCAAACTGTGATGTTAGACCTGCTAAGCTACCCTTTCAATAACAAGTATTTTAGAAAAATAACATATCGAAGTTCGATTGATTAAGCAGATTCCCTCTGCCACACTTTAAATTAAATAAAAAGATCTGATTTATAGAGTTTAACTTGTAAATCCGATTGGTTGAAACTCCAAGTCTAATTTTTGTGTCTGATCAAGTTTGACTGAGAAATCATTAGATACTGTCGGTTTTAATCTATTAAGTTTTGTTAATTTCATCGGGCGGGCGCATGGACAGAACTCTAATCCAAAAAGTATAAAAATAAACCAACTTAAATAGGCAAAGCCATGCCCCATTGTACGAAAAACTATAAATGATCGAACAGAGTGGGAAAACAGTCGTGTTATTTATTTATTAATAATAAGGAGCACATACAAAGTTTTCCTTTCACAAGCACACAAACATAAGACAGAACTCAAGCTTACACACACGTTTTGCTTTTTTGTTCTTTTTCTTTATTTGCCCTGCATGGATTACAGACTCATTACCTATATTACTAGCCAGGTAAACTACAGTCAAGGACAGCTTACATACATCATTTGTTAAGCCACCCTTTACGGATATTTGTAAAATATGCAATCATCCTATCCGATGGTGGCAACTTCTCTCTGACGAATGAAACCTTGAGAAATCTCTCACCCCATGCGTGAAGGGATGGAAATGCATTTGGATCCATTATCTTAACCCCGCTCGCTTCCTCAAACGCAGGCAGCCAATAAGGAATCCAGCCCACCACTAAATCCACAAAGCCCACACTCTCTCCACCAAAGAATTCCTTCCCTTTCAGCTCTTCCTCCAGAATCTTCAATACCTCTTGTGACTCTTCCACTGCCTTCTTTTGTTCATCTCCTTCAGAGCGGAAAGCAGTTCCAATCGCAAACAGACACTGCATGAAAACAAAAGGTACGTTTCAATATTATCTCCACTGATTAGCTCCTTTTTTAGCTAATCCATTGTTAGCTCAAAGGTGATGAATGACCCTTTCCACATAAGCAAGTGGAACTCAATAGTAAGAGACTTGGGCAGCTTGTGCGTGTTGTACAATAGTGAAAAAAAAAATCATCTTTTAGGAGACTTGACATATGCGGCCACTTGAGCCCAACCTTATTATTTGGGCCTCCAATGCAAACTGAAGATATGGAGACCTCCTGCCCACATGGATTCAGGATATATCTATAATGCTATCTTCAACTAATGCCCACTTAAAATAGAAGGATTTGTATACTTACCTTCTCCTCTGCAAATTTAGCCCAAAATCGCGCCTTAGCTCTCTCGGACGGATCTTGAGGCAAAAGGGGATTTTCCTTCCATGTCTCGTCGATGTATTCGAGAATGATGAGTGATTCTGCAATGGGTTTTTCACCGTGCAACAACACGGGAATCTTCTTATGAACAGGATTACACTTCAAAAGCAAGGAGCTCTTGTTTTTGAGATCTTCTTCTTTGTATTCATACTTGATTCCCTTGTGCAAGAGTGCCCATTCAACCCTGTAAGCAAAAGGGCTTGGGAATGCTCCCAACAACTTCACTTCTCCCATCTTCTTAATGAAAAATGTTCACGACGTAGAACAAAGCAATGGATGGGAATTTACTTTGCGGCTGTTAGGGTAAGTGACCTTGTTCCTCATTACTATTTATAAGAACGTATTGAAGTTTAGATGCTTCATGGTAAGTTCTATGATTTCTTGAGGAACAAGATGAGCATGTTTGACTCATGCTTTGATTAATGGATGATCAAATTCAATATGCACAAATACACAATCCATGAAATGTTGGGGTTGCGTTAGTTTACTTATTTATTGGTAGAAATTGTAGAACTTTGACCAGGGACCCTGCAACATGAGTTGAGTATGTGTCCTCTATTAGAATACAATTCCTAGTGCTGCTGAAAAGTAACCTTATCACAGCAGTAATTTTTGTTAGCTAACTTTGTTGGGATTGGACAGTGGATGGTGCCCGTCAAGCCGACTTGCCCTTGTCGCATCATTACAGACGCAAAGCGCCGCTTGACCATTCAAAGGGTGGGTACACCGGCCAAGGTGTCGATTAATTATGTCTGCTTCGTCCCTTTTCTTAAATTTTATTGAGGTTTGCTAAGCAAATAAGTATTAAGTCTAAAAAATTAAAAAAATTTTAAAATACCTTCACCCCCTTCTCTCCCCCACACCTCTTTCCTCTTCCTCTCTCCTCCCCTTTCCCTCTGGTCGGGACTGAGCTCCAGTGCGAAGGGGGTTCTTCATCCTCCTCCTCTTCCTCTTCCCTCCCTCTCCCTCTTCCTCCTCCTCTTCCCCGCCCTCTCCCTCTCCCTCTCCCTCTCCATTTCTCTCCCTCTATTCTCTCTCTCCCCCTCTCCCTCCCCCTCTCCTATCTCCCCCTTTCTCCCCCTCCCTGCATCTCACTACTGGAGGGAGAGAGAGGAGGAGAGAGAGAATAGAGGGAGGAAGAGGGAGAGGAAGAGAAGGAGGAAGATGAAGAGCCCCCTCTGCGTCGGAGCTCAGTCCTAGCCGGAGGAGAATGGGAGGAAAGAGGTGTAACGAGAGAAGGTGAGGGTATTTTGAAAATTTTTAATTTTTTTTATTGGCTGACTATACTAAGTCAAATCCGATGTTTGTTTAGCATGACTTATTTTATTTAATAACTAATTAAAACTTAAAGGAAGAACTTATGGTTTTTAAGAACTTTGCAATTTAATAAGAGTTATTATAGAGACTCTTTTTTTTCAAGTTCAATTTCTTCTAACAACTAGTAAGGATTCTTTTAGGTGAAGAAATGAAGTGAAAATTAAGAAATGGTGAACTTCGTGAAAGAGAAAAGTGGGATGAGAAGCAAAGGCCTCCGTGCGAAGACTATTTTTCCGATTTTAATTTCTTGTAATGACCAGTCAGAATTTTGAATTAGGGCCTATTTGGGTAATTCGCCTATAAAGTGAAATCAAGGGTCACTTTTAAAGACCAAAAAAAAAAAAAAAGGTCCTATCAAAAAGTAAGAAGTCCCATACTATTGAAAAGTGAGATTAATCATTAAATAATTATCTTGTAAGAGTTTTAAGGGTTCCTCCTATTAATCGGAATTTTTTTGAATGGTTAGTTTAAGTCTATTATTAAAAGGGGGAAAACTCTAAGGGCATATTTGGATACCATCCTTTGAGAGGATTCTTCTATAATTTTCCTCTATTGCAAAGAAATCTATGGTAAAAAGAGAAAAGTGAGAAGGGATTGTCTAAATCCTCCCAACCCACCAAAAATCCTTTATTTCATTGATTTCTCCATCTCCACCTTCCCACTTTGAATTTTGAAAATTCACAAAGATAAAGAAGTAATTGTGAATGAATCTCAGTTTTTCTTAAACCTAGGCTGCAATGATTCGTCTTATAAAAATCTTTGAAAGAATAGTTTAATTCCAAGGGAATGAATGAATGCTAAATCTAGAGGATTCCTCTTAGTTTACCAAATAAGCCCTAACCTAATGATACAACAAATGGAACGCGATACTCCAACCTCAACAAGGAAGGAAATGCATTTAGGGGAAAAAAACCTGCACTATGCCAAAAATGGGAGCCCACACCCAAGCTTAAGCATAAAGAAAAGAAAGCCCACAGCCCAGGCCCAAGCCAAAAACAAGCCCACAGCCGTGGACATCAAACATAGAAGAAAAGAGTATATATCTTCTTTCCCAGTTGGCACACGATGATCAGAGTAAACCAATTATAATTCGCCACATCACTGTATATACATCCCAAAATCACATGCAGTTGTTATCCATCTAACTCACCATGAGTTTACAGTGACGCGGAGGACCTGATTAGTACACTTGTAGTCACAATACTAAATGCTCGTATCCATCATCCCATTACCCTAAATTGACTACTATGATTTCCAGGAGGTTACCAAACCAAGCAGCCATAAGAGCGAGTCCAGCTGTATGGGCCCCTCTCGTTCTTTGAATGGGAAAAATCAATGATCGTGAATAAAAGAGTGCCAGTTTTCAAAAGGACCTTTCGGCAATTCAAAGGAAGTAGGTAACCCTTGTTACTGGGCAGTAGTCTTGGACGAATGCTTTGAATGAGCAAGAGTGGGGCCATAGAATTCCTTTGAATGTGTGAAATCTAACCGGAAACGGCTTACTGGGCTTCATGTTTGTGGACCATAGTTTAAACATAACATTGGGAAAAATGGCTCCAACTGAAGGTCACAAAGCAGAGTAACTTGGGTGAGTCATTCGAATGATACTGACTTCTTAGCCAAGTCCCAGTGAGTTTCCATATGATGGAGCAGACAGGTACTTCAAGATCATTTTCTTTTGTGTTGAATCAAAATTCACAAATACAAATTCATATCATCCTAAATACCAATTAATCTAATTTAATCATAAAATTATAAAATACCCAAGTAGAAGAGGGTAAGACCGTAAGGGTAAAGGGTGAAGGGTAAATTTGTTAAATGGAAAGGTGAAAGAATAAAAAAACACAAAAAGTTCTTTTGAAACGTTCATGGCCATTTAAAGAAGGCTTTAGTAATAAAAAAATTAAAATTAAATTAAAAAAAAAAAAAGAACATAAAATATGGGGGCCTTTCTGAGGTTTTATAAATATATGGGGGCCTTTCTATAAAATACTCTTAATAAATCACTAATTAATTTGCTCATATAGGGTATGCTGAAGTCCTGTTAAAATCCTATAATTTCTAAGAATGATCCAACAGAGTAGGGAAACACTTTTGTCATTATCAATGAATAAGGAGTACATGCAAGGTTCCCTTGCACAAGCACAAACTAGACTCAACTGAAGCTTACAGTTAACATACATCATTTGTTAAGCGCCCCTTTTCGGACATTGGTGTAGTTACATATGACAAGCGGCTTATCAGATGGTGGCAACTGATCTTTGATGAATGGAATGTTGAGAAATCTGTCACACCATGCATGGAGGGAAGGAAGTGCATCCGCATTCAGTAACTTACATCCACCCACTTCCTCTACAACTGGCAGCCAATGAGGAATATAACCCACCACCAAATCCAGAAAACCCAAGCTCTCTCCTCCAAAGAATTCCTTCCCTTTAAGCTCTTCCTCCAGACTTTTAAAAGCCTGTAGGGACTCTTCTACTGCCTTCTCTTGTTCTTTATCTTCTGAGCAAAAAGCAGCCCGTAGGCTACGTGCGCTCTGCATCAGATAATAACTTCTTAATTATAATCCACAGTTATAAGGTCCTCCTTTTGGATGAGGACAGACCTTTACTCTTAGACAATTATATGGACTTGGTATTGAAATTCAAAGCTACGAGTGAAAAGTGGGAAAACATCTGTCCACATGAGAGCCTCTAATTTGGTCACTCCCTAATCTCTGAGACCAATCTAAGTACTTGAACCATGAGACAGCCCAAGTTGTAAAAAGAGTCCATCACACCACTGGTAGCTAGAATCGCCCTGTGGCACTAGCAGAGCATAGAGGATAAGGTCCTGGAGTGAAGCACTTTCAGGGGGCTTACACTAACATAAGACGAATAAAGGAGGTCCTTTGATGGCCCACGGCATTTGTAGCATAGAGGTCTGAAGTGTAACGCCACTGATGTCGTCTAGGACATAGATTAGGCTAGTTCAGTACTAGGACAGCCTACCATTCCTCCCGTGTTGAGAAAGAAAGAGAGAAAAAAGGATTTCCTAGGCCAAGCTTGACTGGGCCGGTTGTCAAATTTGAGTGTCTTCGAAGGAGGTAGTATGTGGGAGTGAATAGGACCGAACATGGTGGGAGCCGATTCAGGATTTTGGCTTGGGTAGTGCGTGCAATAGTAAAGAAGTTAAATAATAAAATCAAAATTTTAAGGTCTTATCTAAGCAGGTTTTTTGAATCTTACAAGTGTGACCACACCAGTGTAATTACACTTGGGTCAGCCCCTAGACCTAAATGGGTGCCACATTAATCTACTATAAGTAATTACAAAAGTAAAGCATTAGTTTAGTTACACTTCTCCTCTCCAAATTTAGCCCAAAATCGCACCTTAGCTCTCTCAAAGGGATCTTGAGGCAAGAGGGGTTTTTCCTTCCATGTCTCATCTATGTATTCAAGAATGATGAGCGATTCTACGTGGGTTTTCCACCATGTAGCAACACTGGGACCTTCTTATAAATAGGATTACACTTCAAAAGCAAGGGTTCTTGTTTATGAGATCTTCTTCTATGTATTCATACTTGATTCCCTTGTGCAGGAGTGCCCATTCAACCCCGTAAACAAAAGGACTTGGGAGTATTCCAAACAACCTCACTTCTCCCATCTTAAAAAAAATTAAAAATCACAAAGTCGAAAAAAGCAAGTGCTGGAAATTTGATTTGAAGTTTGTAGTGTAAGAGACCCTGCTTCTCTTTGCTTCTTACAGGAGTGTACTGAAGCGTAGATGGTTCATAGTAAATGCTGTAATTTCATCAGGTAGAAGATGAGCGTGATTGACACATTTCAAGTTGACAAGTCAAGGACTCAGAGGATCTGAACTCCTGATTTAATTAATGCTTTGTCAAATTCAATAGAAAGAATAGGAACAGCAAATTCATGAAATGGTGGGGATAGTATATACTATATAATTGGTGGAAATTGGAGGACTTTGATCATTTGGACCTTGACATTGCCACATCTGTTGGATTTGTGGGTCCCTTATTATATTACAATTTCTTTGCCACTAGATCTAATCTCGTCTCAGCATTTACTTCTTTTTTGACTTTGCAAGGTGGGACATGGAAATAGAAGATACCATCATATGACATCATTACATACGCAGAGGCCTGTTGCTTATTCAAAGGGTATGTGAGAAACTTCTCCCCAGCAGCCAAGGTCTAAGTAAAAGGTTCCATTTAATAATTTTTTTTTGTTTAAATATGGGTTTCAAAATGGTTTTCTCCTGCATCCTTTCTCTATTCAAATTCAATGACAGTTTAAAATCACTGCTAGAGAAAATCAGTAAATTCCTTCCACCAGTGTATTCCTTAATTCTCCTTAACTTTTCACCTGGTGGGAATTCTCTGAAATTGCTAATTTTTACCTATCCAATGTGGTTCTCAAAATACAGCCAATATTACATGTAGAAGATAGAGATTTTGTTGGTATTGTTGAAGGAACTAACCAATTTTAAAACCATTCCAGAATGCGTGAAGCATTAGGTAATATTTATCAGTAACCATGATTTAACTTTCCTTTTCAACTGTCTAATTTTCAAGTCATACCAAGTTTGATTGAGAAATCATTAGGGACTGTTGGTTTTAGTCTGTTATGTTTTGTTAATATCATCAGGTGGGCCCACCATGGGCATAACTCTAACCCAAAAAGTATAGAATCAAATAAACTTAAACAGAAAAACATGTGCCCCATTGTAGGAAAAATAAAATTATCAGAAAGTGGGAAAACAGTCATGTTATTATTGTTAATAATAAATATAAGGAGTACATATATGAGTTTCCCTTTCACAAGTACACAAACCGAACACTCAAGTCAATCTTAGAGACATTCATTTTCCCTTTTTTCTTTTTCTTTTTTTTTTTGTTCTTTGTTTGCTCTACGTAAGGTACATAAACTCATCATAGTCATGAATATATGTTACTAACCAGTTGAATTACAGTAAAACAAAGCTTACATACATTATTTATTACTTTCGGCGATAATTGGCAAGGTGTGCCAGCAGCCTATCAGATGGCGGCAACTTCTCTTTAATGAGGGGAACCTTAAGAAATCGCTCACCCCATGCATGGAGGGATCGAAATGCATTTGGATCCAGTATCTTAAGCCCACTCAATTCCTCTAGCTCAGGCAGCCAATGAGGAATCCAACCCACCACCAAATCCACAAAACCCACACTATCTCCCCCAAAGAATACCTTCCCTTTGAGTTCTTCCTCCAGAATCTTAAATGCCACTAGCAACTCTTCCACGGCCTTCTTTTCTTCTTCCCCTTCAGAGTGAAAAGCAGTCCGCATGGCAGACGTACACTGCATCAAAACAAAAGGTATTTTCAATAGACTCCTCATTTGGCCAATCGATTGGTAGTTTAATGGTGAGGCATGCACCTCCCTCTTCACAAAAACGACTAGAATTCAATCATAGGTGGATGGGTGAGGAACTTGGGTAGACCATGGGTGAGGAACTTGGGTAGACCGTGTGTGAGTAGGTGTGAGTTCCACCTAAAATCAAAATCTCCTGGATCTGACATGTAGGTTCCACTGGATCCAACCCAATTATTTGGCCTCGGTTTTGGGAGTTTCTTTGTCCTTGGAAAACATTGCAATGCATGTGCATAACTTATTTTTCGCATAATCAATCCAAGGCTGAACATGACTTAGATGATTGTCAAATTTGGGTGTCACCGATAATTCCATTGGCAGCGGGTAGTGTTGGGTGTGGTTTGGATTAATCCTTGTGGGACCCAAGTATGGCCCACATAGGTTCAGCCCATAGCTAATTTTTAATTAGAATAAAAAGTACTTAGTTTAGTTACCTTCTCCTCTGCAAAGTTAGCCCAAAATCGCATCTTGGCCCTCTCAAAAGGATCTTGAGGCAACAAGGGATTTTCCTTCCATGTCTCATCTATGTATTCAAGAATGATGAGGGATTCTACGATGGGTTTTCCACCATGTAGCAACACTGGGACCTTCTTATAAATAGGATTACACTTCAAAAGCAAGGGGCTTTTGTTTCTGAGATCTTCTTCTATGTATTCATATTTGATTCCCTTGTGCAGGAGTGCCCATTCAACCCTGTAAACAAAAGGACTTGGGAATCCTCCCAACAACTGCACTTCTTCCATCTTCTTTTAAATAATAGCAAGAGATCACAAAGTAGAACAAAGCAGTGGATGGAAATTTAATTTGTGGATGTTGGTGTAAGAGACCTTGTTCCTCTTTGCTTCTTTTAAGAATGTATTGTAAGTCTAGATGGTTCATGGTAAGTTCTATGAATGACATCATTGCATGCGCAAAACACCTCCTGCTTATTTTGAAGGGTGGACCAGGGAGGAGAAAAGTGGGATAAAAAAAAAAACAAAAGCTTTACAGTAAACATTCTTTTTAACTATTTTCATTCCTTGTAATGACTAGTAAGAATTTGGAGAATCCCTTTAGGTGGAGGAGTAAGGTAAATATTAGGGATATAGAACTCTTGTACATAGGATTCACTACTTGCGCAAGCATTAATTCTCCATTGCATTTGGAATTTGAATGAGAAAATTAAGTATCTATTTTTATTAATATGAATTTCAGTTTCAGAAGTTGATTAAATGGAGAATTATTTTTCTCCCCCAGAGTAGTTACATACAAGGGAAAATGCAATCCACTACAGAGAAGTTTTTCTCCTTCACCAAAATCTCTAGTGATTTTGGATTCTTTACTATTAAAAAGTGAAATTAACCATTTGATAATTATTTTTATCAGTGTTAAAATTGTTTCTTCCTATCAACCCAAATTGACTACTCTGATATCCAGGAGGTGATCAAACCAAGTAGTCTACACCTGTTCGGCGAACCAAATCGAAACTGACTACTATGATAACCTCCCATCCAGAACAGTAATTTCTGGTTGAAATGGAAAAGCCAAACTATATTGCTTGGGCATTGTCTTTGTACCTCTCATTCTCCAAATTGGTATCCATCAACACGAAGCAAGCTAATAAAAATTTGAATGGAAAACCAAAAAACAATTCCAAGAACACCTTTACTCCCAAGGGTATACAAACAGGTCCTCAGCATATGTTGCAGGAGACAATTGCCAAATATTTCTGCAAAAATATTTTTCCATTCAATTTAGCTTTGAGAGATGATGGATTCATGTTACATTCATTTCTACTAGTAAAACATGCCAGCGCCAATATATTTCATAGAATAAAAAATTAAAAAATGTCATTATCTCTAATAAATTCAAAATATAATATTTTTATGTAAATTATATTGAGACTGTGGAATTTTAAGCAATTTATTTGCTTCTTCTATAGGCTTTGTTGCACTAATTGTACAAGATGTGATTTGTGCCGAAGACATGGTCATTGAAATTACATCTATTAAATATGCAAGGGAAATTTCATCAAATATCATCCTCTATGACCAAAAGTACTAATAATGAAACAACATCAAAATATTGTTTTAATGAAACATCACAACATTTGTTCTGCCAAAATGCTCTTTGAACTTTTCTCGATGCTACTCCTTTGACATTGAACTGTTGAATGGTCTTTATGTTTAAACAATGCAATTTTTTACTATGGTGTGTAACAATTTTGATCTCCCACACATAGTTCTTATGAGAACCACACATTTGGACTATCATAGAGATACGACCCTCCTTGAATAATCACCCGATACTGATACTAATGCACATTTTGTGCAAGAGAGTATTTTCCTGTGTGTGATGCTCTATAAACATGCAAGCCCATGTCAGCAAACTGCTCATATCAGGGGTTGAAATATAATGAATAAGATATTATCTTTTGCAGCGAAAAAGAGAAGAAAAACTTAAATTTGAATTCAAGTGTTACTCGTGCTCTCTTTTTTCATTCTAAGTAAATATACTCTTTCTTTAATATGGGAATGCATTTAGTGAAATCCATTATTTTTTCTAACGCAAACAAAATAATGGAAAATAAACATGGTTACTCAACAAATCATAAGAGAGATCCCCACATTTATAACCAAATGTTGTATTTCAGTGAGACCATTCTCCACAAAAAAAAAAAAAAACAAGAGAACTATTACTAAGATGACATACCAGCTTAATATACACTTCTTTGCTTTTATATATTCACACTTAGAACTATCACTAACCAAAGGAATTATATAGCTTGTCAAGAAATTGAAACGCAGAAGAAATAAATATTGAAGAACATAAAAACATGCCTTGATATGGCTCAACAAAAGATCCGCTTGCAACCTTATTTTCCATCAAATGCTTTGTGATCTATTTGTGCCAAAAAGAACTTTAACCAAATCAAATCCAGTACAACTATAAAAAATAAATAAACAAATAAGATTCTCCTCGAGGCCGGAGGATAATTCAGCCACGGGGCAGGTGCCAATCAATATTCTCTCCATTCATGTATTCTCCTATTTATAAAAATACACAAAAATATATCTCACTGTTCACGTTAAGATTGAAAGAAAATTAACATCATGAGTAGTCTAGTTTTAATAGGGAGATTCGTGGAGAAAGAGATGAATAAATGATATATATTCATGTGCAAAACTACCTGTGATGAAAAACGTGGAAGCAATTCCATTGAAAAAAACAATAGTTGTAGAGGAAGAAATACATGCTTTTAGGGTTCTAATTTCCCGAGAAAAGCATCGAAGAGTGACTTTTGGGTTCCACTGAGAAGAGAATTTATTTTGTTTCGGTAAATGAGAAGAGAAGTTAAAGGAAAGAGCCCATTGATAAGATGAACGTGGGAGAAGTTACAAAAGCAATTAAAAACATAAAAATCAATTTCGCATCTAAGATGTAGAGTTGTGGAAACGTAAGAAGTGAAAGTAGATCAAAGTAAATTGAAGATGGTCAAACTTATAATTGAAATTGAAAATTGGAAACAGTCACTTTCATATATAAGAACTGAATATTCCCGGATGGCAAGTAGCAAAATTGATCCTCTGCTCGGTTAAGCAGAATTAGAATTCGGCTTTTGTCTTTTTTATTACTTCAGTTTTTTTTTTCCCTTTTTCCAGAGGGAAGCAAGAGGATCGTCTTGTTAATTCCATGATTGTGAACTAATTGCAATTAATGCAATGGCAACAGGAGCTCATTCTCTGATAATTTCTTTCATGGAAAGCATCATATTGAAGTTGGACTTGGGGAAGATTTACAGGTTTCAAATGCTTGATTGAGATAGGGGAGTTCTTTTGGTTTATCCCTTCTGGATATTTATTTCATTTGGGCGGCTGATAGAAATATGGATTGATTCGTTAATGATGATTTATTTCTTTAATTGAGACCCTATCTGATTCCTCCCAGTGGTAGCTTTCTTGTATCTGACAGGGAACTTGTGAATGGACTATCATAGACAATGCCTATATGTAGTTGTTTTGGCATTGGGAACATATTATCAACATCATTATTTTCATTAATAGTATACTTATTTACCCATATTCTCTGGTGGATCGATGAGGGCTAGCTGAGGAAAGGCATGATGTCGATATCTTAGGTCTTTAGGTGCAAATCAAATCCGCTGCTGTGTCTTTGGGACTCTCAAAGGGATGATTTATTACTTTCTTTCCCCTCATAACTTGGATTTATTACTTTCTTTGGCTAGGTGTAATTTTTCTGTGATAGTTATGTATGCAGGTCAAGTAACCATTCGATTATTACTTAATAATCAAGATGACACTATAATTAATATGCATCGAAGACCTCACATCCACTGAGACAATAAGGAAATGTATTTGAGAATAAGCTGGTGGCTTTTTTCAGGACTGTCTCTCTGTGTGTAAGTTGTCTCTTGATAATTCTGCAATCAAGTAGATCAGTATAGAGAGACAATTGCCAGTATATTTTGCATATGTTTTATGTGGGTATTTCGCAAAGTTTGCAAGGTTCCCTCCTGTGTGTTTTTAATATGTGTCAAGAATCTTTTCTATGCCAGCATTGCTACTAGCTCTACCATGTAGCCCAGATCCAAGCTAGTCAGTCGCCTGTAAAACTCATGTCTATCTATTGTCCCATTCAAATAATTTAGAGGAACCTACTTAACACAATCTTTCTCTTTTCGTGGACCTTGGAACTGCCATTGAAAACTGGTAAAGTTTCTTCCCATGAAAAGACATATGGAGCATACTATGCGCAATATTAATAAAGAAGAAAAAGCAATCCGATCAAACCATGACAGTTTAATTAGTAAAAAAAGGCATATGCTGCTACTTAGATACTTGATACAGTTGGCTTGCTTTTGTACGAGGTCCTTCAAAGAGATGTCAGACTCAGACCTTTTATTTCCTCCGCTTTACAAAGCATGAATGAATTTCTGAATTAAATGCATGAATTACTTTGAACATACTAAACAGATTATGCAAGAAGGATGATAAGATGTTGCCTGTCATTCAGGCCTAATGCAAGTGGGAAAACAATCTTATTGTGTATAATAACAAGTACAAAAGCCCAAACTAATGCTTTAAACCAAGTTCAAATACATCATTTACTAAGCGGTCACTTTCGGAGATTGGTGACATATGCCAGCATCTTATCAAACGGTGGCAAGTTCTCTTTAATGAAGGGAATGTTGAGAGGTCTTTCACCCCATGCATGGAGAAATGGAAATGCATCTGCACCAAATAGCTTAAATCCACCCACTTCGTCTAGCACTGGCAGTGAATAAGGAATCCAGCACACCACCAAATCCACAAAACCGACACTCTCCCCTCCAAAGAATTCCTTCCCTTTGGGCTCCTCCTCCAAAGTTTTCAATGCCTCTCATGCCTTCTCTTGTTCTTTTCCTGTTGCAAGAAAAGCAGTTCGTATGCTATGCGCACACTGCCTCTGAACAAACAGCAACTTTTAATATAATTTGTTCTGTTTTGACCAGAACCTAATTGTAATAAAAGGATTAGTTTAGTTACCTTCCATGGATGAAAATCGCAGTATCGGTCGCGGTATTGGTCGGTCCAAAAAACCGATACGGTATCAGTATCGGTTGCGGTTCGCAGTCAGTTGCGGTCATCGTTGTGTGAATTTTTTTTTTAATCCAAAAAAATTTGAAAAAATATCCAAAAAATCCAAAATATTAGAAATGCTGGAAAACAATGTTTTTTTTTCATTAGTAATATATATAAATCAAAATATTGGTCCCCCTAAATTATGATATCTTGTATCGCTGTCTTGCTTAAAAATGTGATTTTTTTTATAAGAACCATAAGTATGACTTATGAAATATGAACTATCAATTAGTATGAAATTTTAGAGAATACAACTTATTGATAATTTACATATAGTGGTTGTACACTTGTACTTGTATCTTGTATAATGTATAACTATACCCCTATCATTATTTATCAGTCATCATTCATTATTCAACAACCATCAATTCATCATTCAATTATCAAGCAAGTTGTAAAATTTAAGAACATGAACATTAACATAACATGTAACATAATGACAGTAAAATAAATTATAAATCAAATTGTTGGACCCCTTAAGTTATGTTCATGTATTGCTATCTGATCTAAAGCTATATAAATTTTATTTATAATTAAATAAATTTAGATACATATACTAAACAAGTTAAAATATCATAAATTTTATAAAATGCAACGTAATTATGACTTATGGGCTATCTATTAGTATGAAATTTAAGAAAATAAAGCTTGTACTCGTCACTCAATCATTAAGTAAGTTCTGCCTTACGCTTGTAAGATAACATGTTTTATTATGAGAGTATAGTAAAACACAAAGCAACTAGATATTTATAATTTACTTAAAATGATGATAAATTTGAGTAATTATTTTACAAAGATCAACAAGATTTTAATAAAAATTCTGTGTTTTAAAACCTCAAATAGTTGATCTAACCTCAATATGTATTGATTTAAAATAATAAAAGGTACTCACAATAAAAAAAAGCATAAAATCATCATTTTTAAGCTATATCTACATAATTTTTAAAAAAAATACAAAATGCTCACCTCAGTAGAGTAACTTATCGGTTTTCTGTATCGTCCAGGCAAAATATGCCCAAAATATCGGATAATATCGGCCGATATTTCAAAATATCGGTGTGAACCGATATATCGGCCGATATAGCGGTCGATATCGGTCAAAATATCGGTCCACTATTTTTAAAATGTTTTTTCTTTTGTCCTGTTTTCCTTCTTTCTTCCTCCTTTTAAATATATCATATGCCACCTTTTTTCTTCCTCAACACCTATTTCACTTGCAAGGTATCAAAAATAGTTTTTTTTCAAGACTATATTGATAAAAAAAAAACTATTTTTGATACCTTGCAAGTGAAATAGGTGTTGAGGAAGAAAAAAGGTGGCATATGATTGATTTAAAAGGAGGAAGAAAGAAGGAAAACAGGACAAAAGAAAAAACATTTTAAAAATAGTGGACCGATATTTTGACCGATATCGACCGCTATATCGGCCGATATATCGGTTCACACCGATATTTTGAAATATCGGCCGATATTATCCGATATTTTGGGCATATTTTGTCTGGACGATACAGAAAACCGATAACTTCAAATTATCATACCGACATGAACCGATACCAGTTCGTATCGGCCGATACGCACCGGTATCAGCCGAGAATTTAAACCATGTTACCTTCTCGTCTGCAAATTTAGCCCAAAATCGTGCTTTAGGTCTCTCCAAAGGATCTCGAGGTAAGAGGGGATTTTCCTTCCATGTCTCATCAATGCATTCAAGAATGACAGAGATTCTGCAATGGCTTCTTCACCATATCATTAGGAATTTCTTATAAACAGGACAGCACTTGAAAAGCAAAGGGTCTTATTTTAGAGATTTTCTTCTATGTATTTGCACTTGATCGCCTTGTGGACTGCCCATCCAACTCCGTAAGAATTAAGCTTGCAAATGCTCCCAACGCCTTCACTTATTCCATATCTTAGTAACTGAAAACACAGAGGCCCTGTTCCTCACTATTTATAAGAATGAATTGAAGTTTACAAGCTTCATTGTAGAAAGTGTATTGATTTCTTGAGGAAGAAGACGTAGAATGTATTGTAAGGTTTATGTCTTGTATTCCGGTTTAGTCAGATCGGTCCACTAGGTTAACCAATGACCAGTTTAAGGTCAAGGGTATTTTGGTAATTGTACCGGGGCTTTCTTGGTAGCCTAGAAAGTGAAAATTATATATGTGTATAGTCTGTAACCCTAGATCTTGCGCTGAAAAGAGGTGAAAGTTCTCTTGCTCGTGGTATTTCCACGTCACGTAAGAAAGACGATATGAGAGAGTGAGAATCTTTGTATGCTTTACTTGTTTTAGTGAAGATGATTGTCTCTGTGCCAGTGGATGTAGCGCTGCTTTGGGTGAATCACGTAAATCTCTGTGTCTCTTCCTATGTGTGGTTGTTTCTTTGTTGTACTTGTAATTCATGTATGCGCACAATGAGTAATGTCAAATTCAACAACAATTGGTATCAGAGCCTGGCTAGGGTCTCTAAGGCTTGAGTTTTATACTCGGAAGATTGACAAAGTGGGATCCTCATCAAAGGATTCAGTATCTCTGTTTTTCGAAACAGAGAAGAAGAGAAATCAGCCTCGTGTGATCTCTGATTGGGCCACCCAGGGAAAAGAAGAAAAAGATGGATTCTCGAGTTTGCTAGAGATCTTTGTCGAAGAAGATCGAAGGTTTTTTGGGCTGCCGGATCTCTTGAAGAAGAAGCCCAGAAAAGAGGAGCTTCTCCGGCTGCAAGAAAAAAAAAACCTCACCTGTCAACCTGCCGCCGCCAGGGTCGTCGCTCCACACTGCAGTCGTCGAGATCGTCGCTGCTTCCGCCGCCAGTCACCGCCCTTCACGCCGGACCTGCTGCTACCTCACTGCCGCCGCCTAGGAAGAAGACGAAGGCGTCTCTATTCCTGTTTGCAAAAACAGGGACGAGAGAGATGAAGAAGATAGCAGTTCAAGTCGAGTTTTTCGAGTCGGGTCAGTTCAACCTGACCTGTGGAATAGCAGGTCAGTTCAAGAGCAGGTTTGGTCGATTCTAAGTTGGGTAGGTCCGACTTGTCTTTAATCCAGCGAGCCAGCAGAGCACTGACATAAGCCGACGTTAACAGATCATATGGTTAAAGACAAAGTTGATCGTGAATTGATGATGAAAACTTCTTTCTACGATATCTTGATCATCCAATGTCCGATCAGAGATCCATTTACTCCTACAGACTCGTTTCAAGTAGATCTACATGTTTGTGAAAGAAGATTGGCTATTTGATGGTCAACGAGAAAGTTTGACTAAATCAGATCGTAGAACACTATTTTTTACGATATTGAAACCATCTGGAGTCAGATTTCGGATCCGTTTCTTCCAGCGTACTTATGTTGATGAAATCTATAGCTTGGCGTAGAAATCTTGAGAAAAGAAGCTTGTTGCTTGCCACGCCCTTAAACAGGAGAAATTTGGATCTGTATTCCTTGCCAGGAGACGTCCTGTCTTGAATACAGAAAGAAGAGGGAGTTTTAGGCAGCACCAACTTCTCTTGTGGAGAAGATATGAACAGATGTAGGTTTAGGTCAGAATCTGGTCGACTCGACATGGTTGTTGTTACAAACCCAATAGTAGGAATTGCCGGCCTAGTTGCAAAGGGTTTACTGATTCAAGCGAAGTTGTTCATTTGGGATTCACATGTTTTCCGGATCACATGTGATGCCATTTATCTTGCCAAAGCCAAGCCAATGAAGAAACAACAAGGAGGAGCTGATACATCAGCAGTTGTCAAACATGTGTTTGATTAATCAGAGGCCAGGTTAAATAGAGTTTTTGACCGCTTGGAGGCAGAAGTTGTTCTACAATTGTGGAATCATTTGGACTTATATTCCCAAACTATTTTACTTGCATGCTTGTGATGATTGGATCTTCAAAGTGATGTTGAAAATAGGGCAGGATAGTGAGTGATTCAGATATTGATATCACTCAAATTCATCAATGGATTCGAGCTTTAAGGTCGAGGTAGAGTTTGATGAGAAGATGAACTTTGTTCAAAGTTCATGTGCTGGTTCAACATGTCAAAGTGTTGAAGAAAGTAGACTGCACTGCTGGTGTAGTGACGTATCATTCAGCAAGGTACGTGAAGACATTGTCGATTTTATTTCCCGGTAGCTCAAGTTATACGGAATCCAAGCCAAGGTGAAGATTATTAGGTTTATATCTTATATTTTGGTTTAGCCGGATGGGTCCACTGGGTTAGCCAGTGACCGGTTTAAGGTCAAGGGTATTTTGGTAATTATACCGGGGCTTTCTTGGTGGCTAAGAAAATGGAGATTATATATGTTTATAGTCTGTAATCCTAGATCTTGTGCTGAAGAAAGTTGAGAGCTATCTTGCCCGTGGAGTTCCCACACCACGTAGGAGAGACGATGTGAGAGAGTGAGAGTCTCTGTATGCTTTATTTGTCTTAATGAAGATGATCGTCTCTGTGCCCGTGGATGTAGCCATGTTTTGCGTGAACCACGTAAATTTCTGTATCTCTTCCTATGTGTGGTTGTTTCTTTGTTGATCTTGTGATTCATTTACGTGCACAATAAGTGATGTCAAAATCACAACATGTATGACATGATTTTGATTATTGAATTGTCAAACTACATTTACCCAAAAGGAAAAAAAAAAAAAAACAAATCGTCAAACTCAAATTAATAAAGAAGTTATACACGAGTTTGTTTTCTTTTCATAAACAAAAACTGAAGACTCATCTCAAGCTTACAGACTTTTTTTCGTTTTTTGTCATGACTGGGGCTGAGAATCTGTAGATTAGGGTAGTTTCTGAAGTATGACATGCGTAGTCCCGTGAAATTCCTACCTATACGTAAATGGAAACAGAATTCCACAAAGGATATTCATATTCAAATACGTGAGGTACTTAAACGGACAACTATTTGAGTAATCAACACATAAAGACCTGTCAATATTACTTATAAATTTCAACCTGTCAACAAACATTTCAATAGTATCAATCATCACATGAAACAGTCCATACTTAGATATTTAAATATACAAAAGATATGTATATCAATAACCTGTACATTCATACTATGCATACCTATATGCATATATATATAAAAGTATAAACAACTATAAATAGGGAGTCAAAGATACACAAGTCTAAGTCAAACTACAACATAACAGCCTATATACAACAAGATCATAATCCCCAAAAAACTAAAATAAGAATCCCTAAATATGATTGTTTCGCTCTCTTGTCAGTGGATCAGTCAGAAGTCCTCTGTTGTCCGCTCATCAAGACCTGAAGGAACCTCCTAGGTCTCCTCCTCAATCTCTTCGAGCTTGGCAAGACCGGTATTGGGATCTGAACCTGAAACAACAATAAGACAACTGTGAATAAAACCATTCAGGAAATCATAAACATGATTAAAATAATACGAGCTATGTCTAACAGAATTAATTGACAAAAGATTATAAGAGATCAATTTAAGTTTACCAGGTAGATTAAGTATTGAAATAAATCATGCTATACAAATTAATAAGGAAATACATTCAATTTGGCTACTATATATATAGCTATATCCTCCCCACAGGAATCCTTACTCGTTGGGTACTCATTGCTAGTGCCCAATTAGACATGGGACCTTAGTTTCTAGACCGGAATTTCAGATACCAACTACAATGGTAACATATCATATGATCCAAATTTAACCCTGTCGAGTCTTATATGGGTGAAGCTAAGTACAACCTGACTGACTTCGAATCATTCAACAATTGAGTAAGATTTCAATCTTGATCAGTTAATTTAATTTCAAACAATTCAATCATTTTTACTCAATTAAGTTCAGAATTTGTATCAATTAACAAATCGAATAAATAATTTAACTTCATTATAATTAATGATTCAATAGCAAGTAAAGACGGCAATAATCATTTTATCAATATGCAATGCAATTCAATTTGTAGAATCAAGGAATTTACTAGCTAATTCTATTCTAATTACCCGTAGCCTCTAACCGTCCATTCCGTCGTAGTTTTAAGTTATTTGATACACTGCTATCTTTGCTTAGTGTTTCATTGTATATAAATGTATATCAATGTCCTCTAATCCACACCCATAGTTAAGTGATCGACATATAAGTACAATACATGAATAATTCCAACCACGATTATTCATGCACATATAATTATTATTAGAGAATTTATCATGGTTAAAAGGTTCCAATTCTAACAACCTATGAGGTCTTGTAGCATGCTAAAGTCTTACGGTTCCAATTCCATATCACAATTAACCTCAGGGTTAATTGTGAAGTGATTGGGGATATTTAAAAACTCCTTGGTTAATTCAGAAGAGTCCAAATTTGACCCTTCAAAGTTGTAGAGTGCCCTTGAGTGTGACCTTAGACGTGCTCGAGTGTCTTTACTTCTGTTTTGACTGATGGATTTATATCAGTCAGTTCTATACACACACTCAAGAGGGGCTTCAAGTGCGCTCGAGTGCCTTCATCTCTATTTTGAAAATTTTCAACTGACGCATTTTGGTCTGACAAAATTGGACAAGTACTTCATAATTCCATTTCAAAATTATGTAACATGCTCTCATCTTCACTTCAAACTTGCAATTTATGGAACCACCTATTTCCTCCTCATCAATTTATTCATTCAACATCATAACACCTCCTATCATTTCTCCAAATTACTCATGAATAAACATAATAAAATCAAGATAAATAAAGGTTGAATGCAATTAAATTAAAATCAACTTCAAAATCAATGATTATCAGCATGTATTCAATCAATAACCAACTCACACTTGCCTCAATTCCAAGCTTGGTGTTCAATACCCCTTTATGCTTGGCTCAACTCAAAGAAAATCCCCCATTCTAAACTCTATAATAAAGAAGATATGCAATTGGTGACGAGATTAGATGCATGACATAAACATGGGTCTTCTAACCCAAACAGAATCCTAAAAATCTGAAATGAAAGAAGGACTCCTACCTTAACAGCTGTAGAAAAGGAAAAGCTTAGGGTTATTTTCTCAATCCCACACAAGAGAAGGAGAAGATGATGAGGATGCAGGAGAAATCTTCAATCACCACATACAAACCTTTTCTTAATCTCAATTTTTAGAAAGTAAGGAAAATGGAAGAAAAAGGCTTTTTGGTGTCAAGAGGGGAAAGAACCAACTGAATTAGTTCTATATTGCAAGTTTTTTGGATTACAGAAAAGTCCAGTTACAATGTTTATTTTTTTAGTTTGAGGCATCTAAGGGTTCAATTGATTCAAATGGGGTCGAACGAATTTGGTTCCAACGTAAAAGTTGACAAACTCAACGAGACGAACGCTATCATGTCAAAATTATGCATGTTTGACGCAAAATCATAAAATTTAAAATTGCGAAAAAGAATTTCATCTACCTAATCGAGGTCAAACATAGTCCAAACTTCCAACTCGCTATCCAAACTCGACCAAAAAAGAATTCAAACAATACAAAAGAAATTAATTATAACTCAAACACACCTATTTAAATTATTACTAGATTAATTAGCTACTAATCATACTTAATTAACCTCTAAACACACTAAGCTCATGATGAGGTGTTACATTTTTTTCCCTTTTTTTTAGTACATGCAGAACTAGAACTTATTATACTCGCACTTATGTCACTAATCAGCTGAACTACAACCAAAGAAAGCTTACATATCGTTTGTTAAGCAACCCTTTTTCTGATTTTGGTGTAGTAGGTTAACATCATCTCAGATGTAGGCAACTTCCCTTTGATGAAGGGAACCTTGAGAAATCTCTCACACCGTGCTTGGAGGGATGGAAATGTATATGCATCTAGTAGCTTGAACCCACTCACTTCCTCTATCACGGGAAGCCAATGGGGAATCCAACCTGGCACCAAATCCACAAAACCCACACTGTCTCCTCCAAAGAATTCCTTCCCTTCGAGCTCTTCCTCTAGAATTTTCAATGCCTCTAATGACTCTTCCACTGCTTCTTTTGCTCCTTCAGAGCGGTTAGCCCTCACCGTAGATACACACTGCATAAAAATAAAATTAAAAATAAGGGTAAGTTTTAATATAATCTCCAGTGATAAGGTCCTCTTTTTATGATATCTGACATGTGGGTCCCGCTTGGATCCAACCCAATTATTTGGACTTCGTATTGAAATTGAAAGCATGGAAGCCACCAGCTCTCTGGTAAAATCACAACGCATATATTTTGACATAATCAGAGGCTAAACATAACTAGGACGATTTTCAAATTTGGGTGTTACCAGTTAACTCTGAGGGCCGAAGTGTTTTGGATTGATCCTAGTGGGACCCAGCTATGTCCCACATGGGTTCAGCACTTCAGCCTATAGATATAATTTGACATCTTCAACTACTGTCTCTGTAAAATAGAAGATGTAGTTTACTTACTTTCTCATCTGCAAATTGAGCCCAAAATCGTGCCTTAGCTCTCTCAATGGGATCTTGAGGCAAGAGGGGATTTTCCTTCCATGTCTCCTCAATGTATTCGATAATGATAAGCGATTCAAAAGGAAGGGGCTCATGTTTCTGAGATCATCTTCTATGTATTCATAATTGATCCCCTCGTGCAGGAGTGCCCATTCAACCCTGTAAGCAAAAGGGCTTGGGAATGCTCCTAACACCTTCACTTCTCCCATCTTTTATAACAAAAGATCACACGAGTAGAACAAAAGCCAATGGAGGGAAAACTTGTGGTTGTTAGTGTAAGAGACATTGTTCTTCTTTGCTATTTATTAGAATTCATTGAAGTTTAGATTCTTCATAGTAAAATGCGCATGTTTAGATTCTTCGTAGTTCTGGATGGTTAAACTCAATAATAGAGGAGAGAATAATAAATCCCTGAGATGGGTGGAATGCTATACTTGATGTTAGTGGAAATTGTAGGATTTTGACCTCAGGGACCTTGCCACATACGTTGAATATGTGGGACCCTTATTATATTACAATTTCTAGTACTGCTAGATGTAAACTTGTCACAGCACTAATTATTGTTTAACTTTATTGTGAGCCTCTCAAGCTGACTTGCTCAGATGGCATTTATATAAGTAAAATGCCTCTTGCTTTAAGGGTGTCCCAGAAAATGCTATCCACCAGGTAAGGTCTTGACTATGGGGTTAAATATGCAATGTCTCATCCCTTTTCTTAAACTTTACTTAATAATAAATAATTAAAATTGAAAGAAAGCTCTTTTTAAGCACTTCATGGTGGAAAAAGGTGGGGGAAAAACTTTACCATGGAGACGACTCGTTTCCAATCAGAAATGTTCATACATACCTGTAAGAATCCTTGGAGAATCTGCTTAAATGGAGAAATGAGGCAAAAATTAAATATACTATTTTGAATTTCCGACGATTCTCATTGCATTTGAATTAGAATGGAAAAAAATTATGTAGGGAAGTTTATTTTAAAGTTTTCATAAATAAAAAGTAATGAAATTGTTCAATGCTTCTTTTTTCAATATAAGTTTCAGTTTCAGTAATGAATAGAGTTTTTTTTTTCATTCTTTATTTAAGGAGAAAATGTAAGACAGATCTTACATTTTGCAAAAGTCAACTAAAAGAGGAGTTCATTTTCCCGCGAGTAGATTACACAGAGGGGAATTTTAGTATACTAGAGAGAATTCTTTCTCCTTGAGCATAAGTTCTAGTGATTTTAAGTTCTTTACTGTTAAAAAGAGAAATTAAACATTTAATAATTATTTTTGACAGTTTTAAAATGTTTTCCTCCAGCATCCTCATTATTCTACAAAATGGACTAGTCATCTGTTACCCACAAATCTAGTCCATTCGGATTGATGCACAATAGATCCGACGGTTCAGTAAATTTGGATTAGACTGAAACTAGGAGCGTGTGATATAAGGAGAGTCATTGTGTATTACAACAGAGATTTGAATTGGTGAGATAGGTGGGACCTACCTAGAATTCTCACAAAAAAGTGGTGAAAACTGGCTCTCATAAGATTATTTCGCATTTTAGAAACTCAGAAACATGGCTTCACACAGGTCTAGCAACTAGACTATTGCTGCAGGTAGAAACACTTTTGCTGCACATTAGGCCGACAAACAGTACCTAAAATTTGCTAGAAAAATATGCTGTCATCACAATCTCATTTATTTTACTCACTCAACAAACAGTGTCTAAAATTTTCTAGAAAAATGTTATTGCCAAAATCTCCTCTTTTTTTTCTTCCTCATGCAATAATACTTCTATATCATTCCATCTTAGGACCCATAAAAAAGAAAAAAAAAAAACTATTGCTTGAAAATAAGTTCCTTGGTAACAGAATTAAGTAAAAATATGAGACAATGAAATGACTTGCCTTTCTCATTAATGAAGGAAACATTACAATTGGAACACACACTACACACACAACATTGCCAGGTCTTCAGTTGAAAAATGTTATTGCCAAAATCTCCTTTTTTTTTTCTTCCTCATGCAATAATACTTCTATATCATTCCATCTTAGGACCCATAAAAAAGAAAAAAAAAACTATTGCTTGAAAATAAGTTCCTTGGTAACAGAATTAAGTAAAAATATGAGACAATGAAATGACTTGCCTTTCTCATTAATGAAGGAAACATTACAATTGGAACACACACTACACACACTACATTGCCAGGTCTTCAGTTGAAACATGATTTTCCTGATAACAAAGTGAGTCACAACATATAGTTTGAGAAATGATTTAACTTGTCATGCAGCCAATGAGATTATTCAACGAGCCATTTTTTTATTCCATTTTCCTCAGAGAAAGAAGTAGGAAAATTTTAGAAAAAATATAAGAAGCACATCATCAAATTGATGATTATTGTGCCGCCTCAAATAATCCAACCCAGAAATCTCAGCTTCGTTGTTGTTGATGTGAGAAGCAAACACCCCCAATCAACACATTAATCAGATAGCAGCCGCCTTTGACTCCTCTAAGAGCTTAGCAGGAGGAATCAAAGCAACAGCACCACGTTCAATACTCGAATATTTTCTGTAGACCGTCTTCAGTTTACTTTCTGATGCCAATGAATGGAAGTTCACCAATAGCTTTGCGCAATCCCTATTAAGAGGACAAAAGATACAGAGAATTTCAGTACATAATTAACAAAATTGAGGAGGCGAGAAGGGGAAATTTTATACAAAAAAACATACATAATCTGTGCCTCAGAGAAGCCTGTGTGGTGCCTGAGCGTTTGGCTCCATAGAGGACTCTTCTTGAGAGTGCATTGTGCCACATAAACTGCAGAAGCGGCTATCATGGACGGGCAGTACATTATCATGGAATACTGCATTAGGGACAATTCAGCATAGAAGAAAACCATGTCCTCCATCTGCACACCACTTACAAGAAAATTAATTAATAACAGACCAAATCATCTAGCAAGGAAGAGAAGAAAAAATAAGGAAGTTTTTTCTTTCTAAAGTGTGTGAGGTGTGTAATATCCTGCCTTTTGATTGCTTAGTTTCCTACTTGTATGTGATTTCTAAGAGTTGATATCAAGTTTTCTTGCTGTATGCACTATGTAATGTCTCTATCTCATTTTCCTATTTGTATGTGACCTTAAAAGGTTGTTATGTGTTTACTACATCATCAAGCATTAAAAAATTCGAATTAGATTCTTAAAAACTAAAACCATGTATTACCTCTTTGTCAGACACAGCAGCCTTCAGAAACCGCACAAGGAATACGTATAGTGTGGGGACTGTCAAACTCCACTCAAGCTCATTCAACATGTTCTTCTCCATTTTTAAAATCTGTTCTCTGCAGTATGTGCTTTCTGATATGCAGACAAAGTCATCGATCTGCCCACAACAGCAATCACATTCCCCACAATTAGTCTCAAGAAATGTGAGCAGAGAACAAAAGCCAACTGAAATTAGAACAGATGTGTACATACCGCCGGCGCCCATATCTCCTCATATTTGCTTGCGATAAGCATTGCAGCAATGCCAACCAATTGTAACTCCCTCCTTGGAGTTGTCTTGACCGAAAGATATCGATCAACAATATGGATTGTAAGGTAGAGAGTTTCTGGCATAAGTTCAAATTTGTTGTGGACTTCGATCAACCAGTCGACGAGGATAGACCGCATCCTGCCGTTGATCTCAATCTGTGAGTCCATGTAGTCATGAACCCGACTTGAAGCCTGTAGTACACATTTGAACACCATTCTCTCAGCCAACAGCTGATTGATGAATTTAAAAGAAGAGAGTGTAACTTGTGAGGGGGGTTATGATACCTCCATAAGCCTGTAAAATTTATAGATGTCCTCAACATATTCCACAACTGCCAACTGATTCTCTGAATCGGGCGCGTCGATGTCTTCAATAGCTTTGATTCCACAAGCAACCTTGCTTCGAGCGGTCAGGATCGAAGTAAGAGTCTTCACTTTATTCTTCCTTGAAGACCCGTCGCGCGCATCTTTCTTATTTGTAGAGTACTTGGTTTTCCCTTCTGAATCTGAGCTGATTTCAATGACTTTTGCAGGTTGTTCAGGTTTGACAACAGCAGCTCGCTGTCTAGCCGCTGCCTTTGTTTTAACTCCATTATCAACAACAGCTGCATCAGGTTTCTGAACATATAACAAAAAGGAATTAGAGATCATCAACAACAGAGATATTAGGAAAGATGGCAGCATTGCTTCTTTACAGGACTAGAACAAAACCCAAATCACAAATCGATAACTAACAGAAGTCCGAGGGGAACTTCTTTCTTTCCTCCAAACCAAATCCTTATTTGAACAGAAGTTTAGGTCCGAGCACACAACAGAACTGATCCATAATTCTAATAAAATTTCCAATTGCAAGAAATCAATGAGAGATGGACACGATTACAAGAATACCTGATTGGCTGCAGCGGCAGCAGCTTGAGCATTAGCAAGAAGTTTAGCACAGAAACTCCTGAGAACAGAAGTAATGAGTTCAGATGAACCAAGAAAACAGAGAATGAAAATAAGATTCAAGATAGGACAGAGAGAAATTGTTTCGCGCACCTTGTAATGGGGCGAGATATCTGCTGCTGCAGTTGTTTTCTGACCAATTAGAGCAGAAATAATACCATTAGAATCTAAAGAACAATGCATACAAGAAAGCAAAAATGTGGATCTTGGTTTTATGGTTAAGTTGTTACCCTTCAATGGCTCCCCTGGCATCAACAACATTTCCAATGTCCCCAAGAGCTCGCCGATTTTTACCTTCAGCTGCCGCCATTGGCTTCTGTTTGCCGAGAGCAGCTGCCCCACCTGCAGATTCCATGAGAAAAAGAGACATGTCCATTAAAAGAATTCTTTCAAAGTTGAATAGATAAGAAACAAAAGAAACCCCCTCTAGATATTCCCCTGACTTTCACATTGAAAATTTCTGAGTAGAATAACAAATTAAAAAGAATTCCAAGCAGTCCAAGTGCACCCAAATTCGCAAGAATCCCATCAAAACTAGACAAAACAGGAGAAACTTCATAGAAGTGAGGAACCCAGATGGCAAAAACTCATTAATGGAGAAATGCAACAACAACAACTGATACAGAAACATAAGAAAAATCATTTAGAAGAAAACCCATTGCTGAAAAATCATTTAGAAGAAAACCCATTGCCTTCAATGAAAGAAAGAAGAACAAGAAAAGCCAAGAAGAAAGAAAAAAAAAATACAAGGAAAAAGACCCGCTTGAACAAAAACAACAAAATTTTGGAAGGCATCAAAAAGCACCAAAATCTTGAGTCTAGTTGAAGATCCATGGAGATATTAGAAACCCCATCAAAGAAACAAAGCTCTAATAAAAAATGAAAGAGATAATTCAAAGCAGAACCAGAAATCAAGCCAACAATAATCTCAACACTCGTCATCAGCTCTCTAGAAAACCCACAAAAGAAAACACATAAATGTGGGGGGGGGGGGGGGGGGTGGGGGGGGTGTAAAACAATCAAAACCAGGTAGAGGAGATATCAAAGAAAGAGAGATGGTGGAATTGGCAGCAATACCTCTGTTTTGCTGAGGAACAACAGGTCTCGCTGCCATCTCTTCCTTGCTCCTGTGGTTCTTCTTCTTCTTCTTCTTCTTCTTTGTTGCGTTTTCCTTTCTCTGTCTCGGTTGTGAAATATATAGGGAAGAAACGGGTCGTCCAACGGTCGAATCCCCGTTAAATTTCGTGCGTCGGATATTTTAATCCAACGGCTGGAATTGAAGTTTATGAGATGCGTCGGGGCTCCTCGCTTTCTCATTTTTTATATCCGTTGCGGTGATTTTCAATGTTACTTTCTCGGGAGATTTATCTCTCCCAACGTTTGTAGATACGAGAAATTTTGCCGTCTCGCGAGAGAAAATGATAACACGGCGATTTTTTGCCCGCATGGGCCCACAGCTATTGTTCCAATTCACTCATACTAATTCCTATGTGCAGGAGACTGACAGATTATCTCATTAATCAAAATGATTTGCACCCTTGGCTTGATTTTTTTTTACAGTATGCATCATTGGATTAATTATATGTGCAAAGTATAGCTACATTTATTGCATGGGATCAATGCAATGGTTCCTATCATCCAGCTGCAAGTAAAATTTTGGTTTATCTTTTTCTTATAGGATTTTGTCTGATATGAATAGATTTGCTCTAGCAAAAGTTGGCCCCACACCCAATAAATCAGGTGTTAGCCGCCTAATATTTTCATTTTAAATGGAAATGTTAAAAAATAAAAAATAAACAAAAGGGGAAGTCTCATCATCCGCCGTTCACACAGGATATCAAACCAATACAGACCATCAGAATCATGGCAACAGTCAAGAGAAATTATTAGGTGTTAAATTTAACACCCTTGCCCGATTTGTCTCCAATCATAATGATAATAGCAATGAATTTATAAGATGAACTCAACTCTTGCCCCTTGCATTGTCGAGTTCTATGTATGTAGCCATATATATACCCACTAAGGTTGGTCATTGCTCGTCACAATTGGATAACCTTTTGATAGAATTTTAAGCCTTGACACAGGTTAAGGTCCCAACAGAATATACTATGTAGATTTAAACAATAACTACTGAATAAACACACCAATCAATCACACAAGAGATGGACACAGGATTTTTACGTGGAAAACCCAAACGGGAAAAAACCACGGGACCTAACACCGGTCCACCAAGAACAATCACTATGTAAGAGAAGTTACAAGACTACTTACTACCTTTTTTCACTAGTTGGACACAACCTAAGGGACTGAAGCCTCTTCTTGCTGACGCACACGTCGTACACTCTCTTTGGAATTGCTCTCCACGCCTTGAAGCCATTCAAGACGAATCAGCACAGTGGAGAAGTAGTATGAAACTCAGAAGATGAAGATGCAGCGCATAAACCAACAGAAGACCTTCTGAGAAGATGGATCTCTCAATGGATATTAGGGTTTTGATCTGGAGAGGGGTGCTTTACTTCGTGGGAGAAGGGTTCTTTAAATAGGGAGGAACCCTAGAGTCCTTAACGCCTCTAAATCTCGCCGGATTAAGATGGACAGCAAGCACCTCCGAAGCTTTCGCAGTTTTTGAATTGCGTCTGCCGACCCAGCTGACCGATCGGCTGAACTTACCCAACCGATCGGGTGAGGGTCCGACCGATCGGGCATTCAGCCGACCGGTCGATCGTCTGTTCTGTCTGCAGACTGTTTGTGTACACGAAATTCGACCGATCCGTCCCTATATCCGACCGGTCGGTCCGTAGACCACGTGCATTGCACATTCTACGCAGAAGACAAACACATGTTTCTTTCAGGTTACTTCAGTCCATCTAAAAATATAAAAGTACAACTCAATAACCCAAGTTTTGTCCAACCCATGAACTTGCCAATATTACATACCTTTCACCTTTGATACCCTGGATCATTAAAAAAAATAAAATTATATGATGAACCATAGTGTGTATCATTTTATTTTACATTGGGAGAATTCTCTCTTTTTTTTTAAACAAAAGGCCCAAACTTATGCAACCCCGCACCATACGACAAAGTGAGCAACAGGCGACCATGGAACGTCATTTGTAAAAGCACTGAAGGAGCAATTTAATGATCAAAGGTTAAATGGGTTTTTTTCTTTTTTCTTTTTTTTGAAATCTTAGATTTCAATCCTAGATAGGTAGGTAAGAACTAACACCCATTATTGTTGGAATAAAACTGTAAAAGCCTAAAAGGTCGTTCTTAAGAGTTAAATAGGTTAAATCTTCCTTCGTGCTGGCATAGCTAGTAAAGAACAACAAAGCACTCGTCTAAAAGCAACGGCCACGGTTAACTGATGTCCAATTAGGGCTATGTACAGCATGTAAAAGGTAAAAGAAAATTTCTAAAAGGATGAATACTTTAGACAATTCAAGGAGGTTGATGCGAAAGTCTAATTCAATCAACTTTTTCAATGGTTACAATCCTCTATAACAATCAGACATTACCACCCTTTTTACAAGTTGGTAAATATAACTTCTATAAAGCTTGGTTGTTCTACCCGTGATGAACTTGCCACTGTTACGTTTACTATGCGACAACTTTGCTCATGTAATTCTTATTTGTATGAAAAGTTTTCTTGTTATATTGAAATCAGACATTTCTAAATTAATCCATTTGTAAAATAGTCTAATTTAAACAACTCAATTTCAATTAGATCTATTCGAATCGGGTACATTTCAAAACAATAAAGACTTGTCAAATAGACCCCAAAAATACAAGTGTAAATTGCCTTAGACACTCTCGTTTATTTGAAGAAGTTACCTTTTGATTAGTTTAAAAAAAGAAAAATAAAAGACAAAAGGCGTTACAGCCATTGAATCAGACATTCAGAAAAGCTATGACAAACAATCTAAAGCACTCTAACTTGCCAAAGCACATATGAATTTCCCAATAGCTTCATAGAGAAAATATTTACTCAAGCACTAGAACTGAACTCAAAACTTTCAGACGGGCCTATTTTATATATAACAAAGAATGGTACTGAGTGAAAAGTTGACAAAACATAGAGGCAATCTCTTCAACCGTCTATTTGATAAAAAGGAGCCAGAGTAAACCCCTTCCGATAGTAGCCCCATTCAGGGTTTTTTTTTTCACTTATCTTTTACGTATCTCAGCTTAAGGGGACTGGGACCCTAGCCCCTTACCTTAGTCAAGAGCCTTAGAGGGGAGGGGTAGGGGGTTCCTTTGGTAAGGGAATATGACCTCTGATGTGATGCCGGAGTCCTTTAGTGAGGGGATATAACCTCCGTTGACATATCAGAGCCTCGAATGAAGGAAGGTGCCTAGGTTTGAACCTCAGGGGGCAGATAATAACTGGAGCCTCTTATGAAATCCGGTGGCATCGATCGGATCGTATTCAGTGTATGAGCAGGCTTGGGATGGATAAGACATTAGCCACATCTGGCCTCAGTATCATTAAAATGTTCGGTCAATAGAATCAGAACTTGAATCATTGCTTATAATTTATTAGTCAAGGAAAAAGAGGAAACAAAGGTTTCGTGACCTCCCAAGGGTATACGGCATAGCACGTGAGCAAAACTCATTGCACGTGCTAAGCAATTCTATCATCACATTTCCTAACCACAGGGGGTTTTAATTCCAACCCGACCTGCCAACCTAACCTGAACCTAACACGGTAATTTGCAGTTCAAGTTGACACTTCTAAACCAATTAAGAAATGGGTCAGTTTTTATTTCAGTCCATTGTTGCCATGCAATCTACTAACCAACCTGCCAACCAAACCTGAATCCATCCTGTTAATTGTAAGGTCAGGTTCTTTTAACTTTAGGATTAGGTTTAGATTGACAGTTTCACCTCCACTAATAAATGAGTCAAATTCAAATTGAGCCCATACATGTCCACTACTCAGCCTGAAGCAATCCATTGCCCACACACCAACAACCCCCACCCACCCACCCACCCACACACGTGGAGAGAGGAGAGAGAAATCTTTCATTAAATAGGAAATGTTGCAGCTCAATATGAAATGAAGTACAATCGGTACCCAGAAAATGATAAATAGATAAGACCATTAAGCATAAGATGGGGCAATCCACAATTGAAATTGATTGGTTCTACACATCACACCATCATAGATATGCATACTATGATTCAAGTAACCATGTATCAACCGTAATCACAAATGGCCTTCAACAAAGCACGTATGCCATGAAAACTTTTTAACTTGTTGGTTGGCAATGTAAAAACTGCAGGAGCTCTCAATATATTCAAGTACAATGTCAGGACTTGTTACAACGAGATAGTTGTAAGGCAAATAAAAGGATGCCTTGATGCTGCTTAGGAAGCAACCAGGACTGGAAGCCAGCTTCAAGTTACAATATTATATGCTCTCTTGAATACTAAAAACATACTGCACATATAACTGAAATTCTGTGATACTTACAGTTAAATTAGTATAAGGGCTGAGAGAATCTATTGAATTTCGAGGGGTGCCCGGTCACCTGGGCCAGCAAGCATGATCTGGGTAATCAATCATAAATTTCAGAATCAGCAGCCGCATATAAGTAAAGATAGAGAGCACATAATAACATGGACATAATCCCGTATTGAACACCCACAGCCAATATACTATTCATTTCATATAACATCGAGGTGATTCAAAGTGGGGCCAATTTTGAATCTGATGAGATTCATCACTGACCCAGTTTGTGCATGTCAGCATCAGCAATGGATAGCCATGCTGGTGGTTTGTCATAATATAACTGCCACAAATACGTATCAACTGATGCTCGATGCACGTGACCCACATGACAGATGATACTGCAAAAGCAATAGTTACTTACATTACAATCAAAAGCAAATCTCCTGGCAAGCATTAGAGCTGCATTCCTTTCCCGTTTCGATTCGAAAGCCAATGTAAAGGAAATCCCTTTCTTCGCTCGCCAAAACAATGCCTGACTTGCAGCATTACCCCCACCTCTGACTCCACACAGCTGGAAGGTGAGGCAGCGAAGCAGCCAGAATTAGATATGCCCCAGCAATGTAATAACAAAAACAGGACAGTAATTAGAACTCATTCTTGAATATTTGCCAAAACAAGAAACATAGAAAGTATTTGGAGTTCTAGTAAGAAAAACCAAACCATGGAATTAGAACTCATTCTCAAATAAATACACCCATTTTTAATTAAAAATGAGATATACAAGACCAAGAAATATAAACACAGTTTAGTCAATCATGCCACAGCTGACTTGACAATCTTTACTAGGCTTTAGCATTACTCATACTAATTTGCAATTTGCCACATTCCCATTGAAATTGAGATAGCTTAACAGTTGACTTTGGTGCCAGGACCTATGATGCCCAGATACGAACATAGGAACGGACACGGACACGAGGATTGGAGATACGACTCTGCACTTTGGAAAATTTAGGACATGAATACGGATAAGGGTGTCCTAAATTTTCCTTTAAATTATATTTTAATTAATAAAATTATCATTGTTTATATTCAATTCTAACATTTTCTATGTTGAAAAGTAAGAAAACTTAAGGAAATAAATGAAATAGTGGACTTGCTAAGTAGGATATACTAAACTTATACCTTGGAAGTATCGGTCAGTATCAGGTACCAGTACAAGTATCATATCGGTCTGATACGGATACATTGGGCTTGTATAAGTATCCGGGTATCATAGGCCATGACATCTTGAGAGCAAATAAAATTAGTCTGAATTTCAGAAATTGTACTGGCATACGAAACACCATAAACAAAATAACCACAGAAAAAATCCAGTATCCAGATTTTTTTTTTTTGGGTGGTGCGGGTGGTGGTAAACAAGGAAACCTGCAACGTGAGAGTTTTAACCTCATTAATCCCAAGTCAAAAACCAGGCTTTTCCAAGAATTTCTTAAGGGCTGTTTGTCTCATATAATTGAATTCCTAGGAATTCTAAGAGACTGTAATTTTGTAAGCACTTAAAAATCAAGATACAAGAGGGTGAATATCCAAAAATAACAAATCAAATAACCTCCTCCTTAGTGGAAATTGAATCAAGGGAGATGGGAAATGAATACCTAGCCACTAGCCAGCACCCTAATAATTCAAAACATAGAAAAGTTAAAGTCACATCCACATTATGGCCTTATATCCTTTACCCTCACCTCTAATAATGCATCAATGAAGCTCATTTGACTAAGAATTCCCACGTATTCAATTTATACATGAACTATGCAAATAAACAGGCCTTAAATAAAAATCTTAATTTTCCAAACAGAACCTAAGCAACACAAGCAGATCCTTGCATATTGTACATAAGAGTTTTACAGTTACAGATACGAACACACCACCTTGGTATCTCAGAATTCGTACATTTTTATTCACACACATTAATTATATAAAATACAAGATGTGTTCTTGAGGAGATATTATTACCTGCATTGAACTGGAGTAAGGCTCTTTGGCCTTTGTAATATTTCCTTTACAAAGCTTTATCCTCATCTTTCCCACATGGAACACATGAATGGAATGTGACGGATGATCGCGTCCATTCATCTGGGTAACCACAACCTACCAATCAACATGAAAAAAGCGGAAGGAATAAGATGTCAATGGGAAGTGAGAGTCTGCATGGAATAGTATATATTCCATTCATTTTTTAAAAATAAAAAAATTAAAAAGACAATGCACAAGGGAAGATGTTTTACCGTATCTGAATGCCAAAGAACACTAGTAATCACAACATATAAAATCAGTTGACTTAGTTCTTTGACTAACAACATTAGAGTCAGATTTTTTTTGTTCCTTTTCTTCCTCGGTGACTAATGAAAATTGTATTCCAAGAAGAAGGGGACAACAAACTCAATATATATGAGAACGAATCCAAGGAAAATTAAAAACAAACACATACGGCCATTCTACCCAATTCAACCAAACAAGTAAACAAAACAAACTACAAGCTAAGAGCAATAAAAGAGCCATCACTGATCACCCCTTGCTTAGACAATAAATCTGCCACATCATTTTGCAAATGATGCGAAAAGAACACCATCCTAAGAGGTGGACCATAATAAATTGACAATCATCATCATCATCATCATCATCATCAAAGCCTTATCCCAACCATGTTGAGGTCGGCTACATGAATTCTGTTTCTCCATTCCGTTCTATTTTGAACCAAATCCTTAGATAATAAATTGACAGTACCAGAGATAAAAAGAAAACCGAAGCATTAAGCAAACAATCATGAAGAACAATACAATATCAAGAAACCTAGAGATCTCACCATTCGGGGGAAAAAAAAGGAAAGAAAGAAACATAGAGATCTCTCCAATGTCAAAAATCCAATTTCCAATTTAGAGGGAAGAAAATTCATGTCAACGAAAGGAGTCTTATCAGATCAAAAGTACAAAGAAGAAATTGATCACTCAAATACCAAGATAATTAGTGTGACAAGAAGGTATTTAGATCTTCAAAGTGAAAAAACAGAGTACTAGTTTTCACTAAAGGTTTCCTGTGAAGCATGCCTGCCACAATATGATTTAGCAAAGAAAGAACCAACCACTGCAATCAAAGATACAAGAAGAGTAACCTATTGTGCATAAAGAGCAAGATCCCTACATGCTTTTCTTTAAATACATATACAGCATACAGTAGGTGCAATAAAATCCCTAAGCCTGGTTCTGATCCCTGGATTTCGATCCTTTGATCAGAGATCTCCAAAAATTCATTGAAATTAGGGATTTCTCCCACTTACAGGTTTCTTGCTTGACTAGATATTTGAGTTGACATCTCCTAAAACAACAATTCATTAAGACCTGTCTCTGCAATGCTGAGACTCTTCCATAGCACAGAAAAGACTCCTTTTTTCCATGTTTGCCACTTGTTCATCATTAGGTGAGAGCTTTCCCCCGCAGAAAAAGGAAAAAATTGATCTAAGTGGAAAACCAATTCCTGAAGGGAGATAGGATTATAGGAATCACTTTTCTACGGCATCGTAGAAAAGGAATCCACGGTGGCGCAGAATTCCATCATACAAACTCGTCCTAGAAGTGGGGATTTCTCCCCCCAAACAAAATGCTATTTCTCTGATTCCACCATTCAAATTATTAGGATTGAGAGTTTTCCAACTATAGGACTTATGACTCAAAAATAGGCCATGCAATTTTTTTTATTTTATTTTTATTTTTATAAATGTTTCCTGTGGATTTAAATAAAAGAAAATATAGTACAAAAATGAAAAAAAAAAGGCAATCAACACTAAAACCTAATTAAAACATCAATACAAGATTAGCCATCCGCAAAAGATATTACAGCATTCAAAGATACTCCGATTAAGAATGACTAACCTGTTAATATACATAACATCAACCAGGTGTTCTACCAAAAAAAAAAAAAAAACCTGTTACTAAATATAAAGGTACGCTAGGATAAGCTAGAGGTATGTCATGACCCCATCCAAGGATAACTAGATAAGCATAGCATCCCTGGCGATGAGCACATACATGTGAGAACAGTAATTGGTGATTTAGGCACACCATGAATAGACAAAACCCCAAAATAATCTTACAATCAAGGATCTTTCTGTAACAATAATACAATGACAGAAGCCCAAAACATAGTCGGAAGGTTTTCATTGTCGCAACAACGGGGTTGGGTTCAAGTCATGTTACCTATCAATTGACTCCTTGTACAATAATTTAGAACCATTGCCAAATTTGTTAACCATTTTTCATGCTCTGTATTTAAGCAGTAAATTTGTTCCATTGAGGAAGTTTTGGGGGAAGTTCCTCCGTGAAGCCCATCAGATCAATTGTGCTGCCAAACTATGCAGTCATTCATTGATAGACTCAAGGCCTGATGATAATATGAATATCTTCGAATCAAAGATTATATAATTCCTTGTGATGTATAGCCTAATAACACTGGCTAAGTTTTAGAAGAACCCTGTTTTCAGAATAGTGTAGAAACAAACGCAGAAAGTTATTTAAAAAAAAAACTGTTTTCAGCAGAAGACAATGTGATCATTAAGTAGGGTCCTCTCGATAGATCATAAAAACTACCATCAGATGATAACATAAGAACAAATAAATAATTTTTTCTACTTGCTCACACAACCTAATAAATAATTTTTTCTACTTGCTCACACAACCATCAGAGTAGCAAAATATGAAGCATCGAAATTTGAAAGATTACTTACATTGAACTCGGTATCAGGCTTCCTTACAAGCGCCTCCACATAGCTTCCCAGTCCTGGAGCTGTTAAGGATAAATAAGTCAGACAATGGTTGGATAATGTTAGAAAGAAGTATATGCAGTTAATAAGTCGGACTGTCCAGTTAACCATAAGATCAACAAGTTAGATTATAGTCAAATAACATTAGAAGAAGAACTAAACAATAGATTTATAATGTAAAAATATGGATGCAGTAATTACATTGTTATACTGTTAAATGTCTATCTGTAGTTATATAACATGTTAAAAAAGAAGAAGAAACAAACGTAGCAAATATTTTGTTTTACCTTTTTCTTGTGTGAAATGCTATTCTACTAATTCCTGCCACATTATTTAGTTATGTAGAAGGAAATGCAAATACCCATCTTCATCCGATATGAGAAAGACAGCAGCTAAAATTATTGTGCATTAGGATGGAAGTTAATTCCATGTGTGTATGCAACAGCAGTTAGAAATTAGAAAAGATAAAAGAGAAGAAACAATTTGGTAAACAGAATTCAATTCAAATTCCCATCTCCATATAATATTACACTACAGCAGCTAAAATAATTGTGCACTTGCAGGGAGAGTGGGAGTTAATGCAAAAACTAGAAAAGATAAAAGAGGAGACAATTTGATGAGTGGACTTTGGTTCCCCTAGGTGTCCGATGATCAGGTGAGCACTTGCTTATTTAAGTCCAGTGAGTACCATGTAGTACCTTGAAGCAGTTTGGTGAATTTTATGCATTCTTCTGTCTGGGTAATGGGTATCATACACATGAGCTTACAATTGCCTCATCAAAGACACATGCTCCTAGATAGTTTAATGTGAATGCAATTTTCTGAGTTGCATAGTTCATAAGATGCTAGAAAGGCAACAATGATTAGAAGCAACTGTTTAGTGACTTTTGACTTGATAAAAACTTATTTAGCAGCAAAAACATTATGGTCCCCATTCCTACAGCATAATGAAGAATAGAATTAAATGCAAATCGAACCAGGATCTATAGGACCAGTGGTTGCTACTGCAATTCTTTCATTATTTGAAACAATTTCTGCTTGCAAGTAGTGCCCAACATCAAAAGGCTCTGGAGCATAAACTGATTTTGTGGCCCCTGCATACGGCGGTAGGTTGGAAAAATATAAAGTTAGAAAAAATGACAATAATAAAGAGAAAAAATGACAATAATAAAGAAGTATGCATTCTAAAATAATACAATTATTTCTTTCTTCTACTTCTTTCCACAAGTTGAAATTATTACTTATCAGAGCCTTCAATTCTTTAAGAACCCCAGATACTTGGTAATTCTTCAGTTAAGCAATGAATTTCTTTGTTTAATTAGTAAGAAAAAATATTAAACCCCTCAAAACTGAAAATGAGTTTTTTTTATAATTCATTCTTCTTGATTAGGTGATCCCTTAGAGGCATGGTTTCATGCGTATTGACCCAGTTGAGTAGTGGCTTAGGAAAGTCCTAGGTTGCTTTTGGAACCTATGATGCCCAGATATGAACATGGGTACGGACACGGATACGGGGATCGGAGATACGACTCTGCACTTTAAAAATTTTAGGACACGGATACGGATACAGGTATCCTCAATTTTTCGTTAAATTATAATTTAATTAATGAAATTATCATTGTTTATGTTCAATTCTCACATTTTTTATATTGAAAAGTAAGAAAACTTAAAGAAATAAATGAAATAATGGACTTGCTAAGTAGGATATACTAAACTTATATCCCAGAAGTGTCGGTGCAGTATCAAGTACCAGTATAAGTATCGTATCAGTCCGATACGGATACGTTGGGCTTGTACAAGTATCCGGGTAACATAGTTTGGAACTGCATGAAGATAAATAAATGATTACATGCTCTGTTAAAAACCATTCTACATTTTACCATATAAGCAACTAAACCACGTCAAACTAAATAATTATTCTTTGAAGTCTTTTCTTTACAGCACATCATATGAACAACACCATGAAATCATTTCTCTATGGTTTTCGTTAATATCTATTTATGATGCAATAATAGAAACTACTAGGAAGCAAAAGAGTGAACCTAAGGAAAGCAAATGCAGGGTTTTTTCCCAGCACACAACAAACATTAGGGATCTATTGCAATCAATTGTGGGGTTTTCGAGTCAGCAATGCATAACTAGGAGATTAGTAAATATGAAGCACGAGTATCGGTACGGGTACTGATATGGATACAATATGAGTACGTCGATACGGCAAAATCCTAAAAAAATAAAATACGGGTACGGTTGGAATACATCCATTAAAATTTTATATTTTTTAAAATTTTAATAATGCAATATGCTAATAATTAAAGTAGGTTAGAATTCTTAGATGCAACAAGCCAATAATTACTTAATACCATTACAAATTCAACCTAATGAAAAAAAAAGAGTAATAGCAATATTATTTTTTATATTTCATAATCAAGCATTCATTCCTTCTTCTTTTTCTTCTCTCACCTTTTCATTTTCTTTTTCTTTTTTTTTTTTGTTGGAAATGAGAGGATTGAAGATGGGTTAGGGCTAAAGCCTTTTTCCTTTTAAGTTCGTCAAGAAAGGTTAGGGCTAAAGTTAAAAATTATATTTTAGCTTTTTCAAACTCTTACAAAAGTTTTTACAAAAAAAAAAAAAAACTCTTACGAAAAGTACTAGGATTGTACCCATCCCACATCTACAAATGTACCCATCTCCTACCCATAAAGTCAAAACATACCGGGTATGTTTGACCGTACCCAATACATTTTTTACCTTACCCATACGCGGTACGTGTACAGGTAAGTACCCGCTACAGGTACGTGTATATTTTGGAAGTACCCATGCTTTGTAGTTGGTAATTGAGAAGTGAGATGGAATGGGGACATGGAAGGGGAATGAAAAATATCTGACATTCGACACATCCTAGCCAAAAGATTTGAACTGTGAAAAATCAACAATCAGAAAAGACAAATTGTCAAGGCCCAAATCACACTCCCGAGGTGCATGCCTCATAGCCTGCCAAATCACAAGACTGATGTAAACGGGGGCATGGACAAAATTTCAGCATCCAATCATCAAAGCTGAATGGTTTTAAATATAAAGAATCAACTATCAGAGAAGAAACATTTCAAGGCACAAAATTGAAGGTTCAAATGGTTGGACGTGAGTGATCCCACCCCCCCTCCCCCCCCAACCAGCAAAAAACACAAAACACCTACCCACACACGAAAAAAGGGAAAAAAAAAATCCACTGACACACAGAAGCACAAATTAAATAGCAGGATCCAAAGTGGACATCTCTTTCAAATTTGGCATGTAGACATCTACTAATGGTTAAAACAGAAGAAATATTTCTTGGTAAATTACTAGTGCAACTTCTGATATAAACCCTTTTGAGAATCAAAGGCCTATTAACATGACTTGCACATGCAAGGCTAACAATTGACCAACATTAGAGATTTCAAACAAAAAAGAACAACAAGGACATCAACATATAAAACATGGTTACAAGCTGCTTTCACAATCATCATTTTCAAGAAATATATTAAGCTGAAAATGGTTGACAAGCCATAACTTGAGTTAGTCAAGCATCCAACTTATGGACAAACTGAACTTCATAAGACTGGCTAAAAACTTTGCAATTGCAAAGAAATACCTGTAATCAAGTCCTTTTTTCCTCCAGATAATACACGGAACCACTGAATAGAACATTTTAGTATGTCTGGAGCACTCTCTTCACAAGGAACTATCCTCAAATCCGAACCCAAGGTTTCTGAGCCATCTAATTCATACAAATGGGGTTCACTTTTCTCAAGCCTTTTGCACCTTTCCAGCTGGAAAATATTGAGAGAGAAGAAGAAAATCAATTATAAACCAAATCTCAACTGCCAATGTCAAGGAAAGAAATCAAACTTGCTCTGAGAGAGAGGAAAACATGCCATTCTATCAACAATATAAGCAAAATCATATACATCAAGAGTGAATAGGGAAATTGATGGCGCAGAGAGAGAGAAGGGGGGTGGGGAGAGACAGATCATAAAAAAAATATATGACCATCGTTCCTTATAAAACCATTAAACTTGAGGGCCATACATGAAGGGGTTGATATTTTGAAGTTCTTTTATCCAATTATACCACTACACTCTACATTTTATTTCGGATCCAGCAACCAAATGGAAACCCTTTTTTAAGTTGATATTGGATCTGGATACCTGTTGGTTTTGGATCCAGAACTGAATCTATAAAGATGGATCAGAGTATGGATCCACTATGGTTCTGCCCCAGAACCAACCTGTTTGAATCCCCACTGACACAGTCGTATAGTACAGCAACAGCAACCTAATGTTATCCACTGAAAAAGAGATCTTCCTTCGGCATACTATTTCTGTAGAAGCATAATAAGATCAGGCCCATCAGGCTCATCACGCCATCCCACGTGAGGTATTTAGTTAGGATCGGTCAGTCAGTCATTAGTCAATATTCTGTATAGCTGTATGCTTTATTGTCTTTCCTTATTTGCTTGTAATTAGATACCAATTATTGTAAATCAGCCTTTAATCAAGGCAATACACATTATAAATGTGAAGGTCAATGCCCATCCAAAGCATACGACAATTTCCTCAATTTCTCTATGTTTATCTTCTTCTCTTAAGATTGTTGATATAAGGATTTACATATCCTTACAATTTCTACTGGCACAAGAACAGTTCAGTGCTGTCCTTTAGTTTGAAATTAATATTGCTTGATTCTAGGTTACATGAAATCATAAAATCCTGAGATGTTTATAGGCTATGTTCTTGTGTGAAATTTTTGTTTGAATTAGATTTTGAGGTTGTGGGTAATAATTAGATCTTTGAATGAATTCGGTTATATTCATTTACATCATGTTCCGGAGCTTATTTTCTTTCAATATAGAAGATTATTTAAGAGCTATCCACAACAGAAGGAATGATGGAATTGAGAATAACCTCCTTTCGGAGCTGAAGGGAATACATCGCCTTCTCTGCCAGCTGCAACCGTAATGCATGAAGTTCATGTTCCATGTCCATAACCTGTGAAACATGTTTAATTTTCTCATTATTACAGGAAGAATATAGTAGTCTATGAAAAAATTTTGCAGATACAACCAATTACTAGGAAAAAGAAGAAGAGGAAGAAGAAGAAGAATAACATATTAAATAAATAAGTAATATATGTGTGCGCGCCCCCCGCACACCAAATTATAAACAGCATAGTTATACACCCACCAACCAAACCACTGACTGGAATGAAATCCCTAAGCATTAAAAACATCTCAAAGGTTGGAAATCATGACAACCTAGCAGATGATCCTGTTACAGTGCATTTGTATTATTGCTAATACAATCAAAACTCATCGTGTTGTTGATGAAAGGGTTAGGATTTTCATAAAGTTATATTTTTCAGGAATGACCACAGTTACTTATATCACCAAAACATGGGCCCAACATGCCAAGAAATAAGAATAATGGCTAGACTTTGTGTTATTAAACATAAAGGAAAGGCCTTGAGCCCGTGAGTGTTCTCCATTTAGGGCCCATTTGTGTAACAGTATTAGTGCCGGTTCCACAGAAGACACCAACTCTGAAACAACCCAACCCCCACCCCACTCTGGAACTGGTTTTTTACAGAATCGTGGAAAACTCAGTTCATTTCTCCGCTTTTCCTCATGGCACCAAACATGGAATTAGTGTAGTGCGGAAAACATTTTCTGCTTTCCACACTTTTTCCACTGAAAACCGTGAACATAAATGCACCCTTAGTAGATAAAGTGAACATTTAGCCCAATGGAAGAGGTTTTGACCCCACAAGACAGACATTTAGATGCAAAAAAATACACTTCATCTCTTAATTCAATCTATAGTGAAGATGATGACAGATGCAATTGCAAAATAAGTTTTTATGCCATAAGTGGAGAATCTTCTGCTCCAGATACATGTGAAATCGGGATGTCCAACTATGAAATGCCCGGAATGCCATATATCAATTGCCAATCTTTACCATGAGAACAAAGACTACTGAATTTCAATACAATTGTATCTACTAAAAAACCAAGGACGCTAATTATTAGAATAAAAATGAATTATGAAACTTGGCAATTACTTTTTTTCTTTTTTGGTCATTTCCTATTAGAATCATCAAGATGTGTCCACATGTGATACAAAAACAATATTGAATACCAGAATCTTGTTAGAAAATGGAGTGATCTTGTCTCATGGATTTGACCATACCTTGCTTGGTTGATGCAACATCTTAATTCTTCTGGCCTCCTGAACCTCCTTTAATAATTCTTCCATGTCCTACGAATTTAAAAACAAAAATACAAAAGCATAAGCATAGAGACACATACATGTCTAAAGCACGACTATATTGATTCAATGGGAAATCACAACAATCTCCTTTATAGGAAGGAAGTTCAAATCAGTATGACAGCGAATCTAGTACATAAACATATGCTAAATTCTTTTTAAAATTTTTATCCAACACACACTTCCATCTTAGTTTAATAACAAATTTTATTGCAAAGAAGTACCAAAACTCGGTTTCCAAGCTAACCTCTTTACCAAACATCATAATGATAGTGTTTACTTTCCCATTCATTATGAGAATGATAATCCCTCTTTGACAAATTTAAAGTTCCTCTTTTTCTTGTTTTCTTTTTTTGAAAGGTTAAAAGAAACTTATATTAAAAGAAGATATATATAAACAACACCCAAGGAAGAGATCCTCATAAAAAAATATAAGACAGAAACCAGATAGGATTGTCAATGGATCTGGATCCAGCCAAATCCAACAAGACAAATTCAATAATTGAGAATTCATCCAATGGGCCCAACAGGCAGGGCCATGACCCAGATCTAGAGTCTAAAACCAGTATCAGTTTGGACTTTGGCTTTAGGGCTTCAAGCCCATCGAACTCTAGTTATATATATGGTTTACTGTGCATACCAGCTGCTGGGGCCCATGTGGCAAATACCAACAGTTCTTTACTAAAAACCATCACAACAAGACAATGAAGAGTCAATTATTGCTCTACTTTGTCAAAGAAACAACAAGTGGTCCATTTATTCCAGAAATCCAAATAAACATCATAAATTTAGAGAAGAAAATGAATAAAGAAATAATATACAATCTATAGACAAGATGCTCTAATCATGTCGGAGTGCAGAACCAAAGAACTCCAAAGGAAAACAATTCAGACAAAACCTGCTTATCAGATGCCATTGAGATCTGTTCTTGTTCTTGAAGGGCTTGTTCAACCCTTTGCACTGCAGCTCTAGCAGTTTCAATTTCAGCACGAGCAAAAGCCCTTTCATCTTCAACCACTTTCTTAGCATCTTCTGAAGCCTAAGACACATGCAATGAAATATTGATCAATCATCTAGATGGAAAATAAAAGCACAACAGAAGTTTTTGGAGATAGAAGATAAACATTTATTGTATGGCAATGATTAACTAACCAGTACAGCGACAAACTATATCAAGAATGAAATTTTTAAGAAAAAAATTAAGAAGCTAATTACTAAGGACTTCAAAGAAGAAGACACTAGAGCATGTGATTAGCTTTTGCTTATTTGACAAAAAAGCATAAAATCAGTAGTACCTGGCGGATGAGAAAATCATTTGGGGGCAAAGTGAAGCCCAAAAGAGAAGGAACTTAAAAATATTGTAATCATTTATTCAAAACGTGGGGCCATCTTAAGCATTTGAACTCTCACATAAAAGCATTTGCTCTCACTTTATTTTGTTCTTTTACTATGATCACAGCAATCAGCATAACAGCCAACCAGAAATATAACTATTATGTTATTTTACCAATGAACGAACTGAGAATAGCCAAAAAAAATGATAATCAAGATTGATGAAAGATGACCTGGTCCTGATTCACAACTCAGACAAACGTAGATGTCCAATAACCCACAAACCAGAAATTAAAGTAATAAGAAGAAAGAACTTACTAAAATCAATGAATACTTTACCTTGATTGCAAGGTTAATTGCTGAAAATTAACAATCCGATGGAGATGAAACTCAATCCAATGAGAGAAATAGAAAAATATGAATTCTATTCAATTCAAAAATTTCTGTGCAAGGGAAATATATGAACAGTCAGCTTATATGCTTATATAAAGTGCTTTTAAAACCCTAACATCGGAGATGAGATCCATCCATACAACAAACCTTTTAGTCAACTGGATTACTAGCAGGAGTCCTAACTATACTAAAACAGCCTTTTAAATCACTAAAATCACTAGAAGGAAAGGAAATACAGGCCGATGTTACTGTGCATGCCACAGTAACCGATGGCCATATCATATACCAAACCATCCGGTAAACCCTAAAAACCCAAGAATCAATTGCAACAAGTCATCTAATCTGTATAATAATTTGAATCCCAAATTTTTGGAGGTCCTATTTACGTCAGAACTAATACAAGAATATCTAATAAGACCAGAACTGTGAAGACTAGGCTTGTTCAAAACCTTCCCTCACGTTTGAGAATGACAGGCCCAAGTAGCCCACCACCACCATCTTGAAGAAGACTCTTAGAGGACCAACTTTAATATGGAACGGAATGGATTACGCAGGGCAAGCAAGGTAGAAGATGGAGATAGAGGAGAGAATTGGGCTCTCACCAAACTCCGATCCGAAGGCGTTAAAGAAATTTGGCTCTCACCAAACTCCAATCCAGGAGGCATTGAGGACTTCAAAGAAAACTTGAAGAAACTTGGGAAAGATTCCAACACTTTTCATTAATTATCAATCACTAACTATTAGCCAAAGACGCTTTACAATGCTTAAATAGATAAAAGACATAACCCTAGGACTAATATGGTTCATCCAAACACTTTGAAAGTCAAGATTAAAACACATTGCTAAAACAACTTAGAAACATAAGCAAATAGAACTCTAAATGAACTATGATAGGTGGCTTGGGCCCAAAGGCGGATCGGCCCATGGAGTACCATGGGTCCGTCCTACATCAATTCTCCTCTTGTTGGAGAAAACTAGACCTCGAGTTGTAATAGAAGTCTGCCAGGAACAAATATCAAGCTTACAAATCCTCGATGTGCTTTCTAGGCTTCACTTTGTATGACTTGAAGACTCGGATCAATCTCCTCAACCAAGTAGAAGGAAAATTTTGGCATGGCTTCTTCTGATATTTGACTTCACAGCATTGATTTGTAATCTGACCATTAAATGCATCAGTTCTTAGCCTTAAAGCAATAGATCACAATCTTCTATTGTCAATAGTCTATCCCCAAAGATGAAATCAATGTGAGGGGCATCCATGAGTTGCTCAACATTTTCAACACTATCCTTTTTAACCTTTTTAGTACTGGCTTGTTCAATCAGTTCAGTCCTGGCCTCTTCTTTAGTGGAAACAAGCTCTTTTGAATGTGGCTCTACATTTATTTCCATTGTATCTGCAAGTTGAGCGTCAGTCTCAGCCAAGACTTCATTGGTAGCTGGCATATGCTGATCAACAATTTCCAAAGGATGAGACTCAGGTTCATTTTTTCCAATTCATTTAACGGAGAAATGTCTGAAAGAGTGTCACATGCTACTTCGTCTGAATTGATTATGAAATCAATTCTTTCATGCTGTTGTTCTTCAATTTTAGACTTAACATTCTCCACAATAGATTCAACAACATGAGCTTCAGTAGTTTGTAGAGATTTTTCTTTTTACAGCTTAGCTTTTCGGAGGCGATAGCATTTTATCAAACGCTCGACACAAATCACTTCCCGAAATGCTTCAAGTACAATTGTGCAAGATTTCATGTTTTTCCGAATGCTTGGTTTCAAACCTTCAACAAAGATAGTGACAAAATGTTATGCACACTCATGTAGTCCACATAAATCTTCTAGACTCCAAAACTTATAATCGTAGTAAAAAACAAATAACTTGCCTCGTCTTGAATTTAGAAATTGATCAAAGCAAGCTTTATTATAAACATAACATTGTTTATTATAAACATAACATTGTCCAAACTTAAGTGAATATGTCACTCCAAGTACAACACAATGCAAAACTAGCTCTTCTTCCAATTACATATGGAAGACTTATAAAAATAATGCATTTTTTTTTTGTAAAAAAAAATAAATCAATCTAACCTGTTGCGTAGATCACTTCAAAACAAGCGCACGGAATCAAACAAATTTGAAATCGAAGTACAGTTGGAGGAGATCTTGTGATTTGAAGATAGATGGTTGAAATTGAATTGACAACAAACCCTTGACTGATGAGATCTACCTCAATACTTACACTACCATGTAGATCTTAACACCATGAGCATGCAGGATCAAACGGATCTAAAATCGGGGTCCATATAGTCCTGATATTGCCCAAAAAAAAAAAAACAAGTTTCTGCCATCCAATTTGTTCAACCAATTTGTTTGACTATGCTAACGTCACATTGACTGCTGCTGGATTCTGGATAGTTCTGTAGGACTGGGTTAGGTCCACCTAACATGGACTACAACTGGAGCTTGGAACTGACCCAAACTGAAATGAAGGCCCACTTTCTTCCTTTTTTTTTAATCGGGTTTAGGTCTAAGCCAAACTGAAGTCAGGTTGAACAACGTTGTTGGCTTAACAAGCACGTGCCTTACGGACACGTGTGACTTCTCCTATCACTTTTCGATTATTATGCACGTAAAGAACCAAAGAAAGGGGAATGGGCTTTGACACGACTCCTCTTTGCTACTGGTCATCGAGGAAGAGATGGAGATGGCGATGGCCGAAGGCGAAGGCAGCTTGGCAGTGGCCGAATTGCAAAGGTGATGCAGTCTAGGCCCCAGCAGCCCCTCTTCAAATTAGATTAGGATTATTATTAGTAGAGTTCTAATTAAATTGTTATTAGGAAGGTTTCCATTTTTAGCCTAGGATTTTCTTACACATTAAGTTTACTTTTACTATATATATGGCATTGTAGAGAAGAAATTCTCAAATTTGGTTGATTAATAGAATTGGGTTTTCCCAAAGAGGTGCGTCCTCGGGTGTGTGTGAAGTCATCTTGACGGTTCGAAGTGTCCTTGGACACGTGCTTAAACACCTCCACGCAAGCCCTAACCCTAGGGCTGCATCAGATTGGTATCAGAGCCCAGATCCGGTCGCCGGGAGCCCTCTGTTGTTCCCGGAATTTGTCACCCCATCCACTGTTCATCTCATCTTCTCCGCTGCTATCCCAGACGACCCATCCTCTCCGCTGCCATTCCAAACGACACCCAATCTACTACCGCTATCTTCAAACCCTAAAACCACGCCTCTGTTAAAACCCATTCACCAAAACCCCATCCACTACCCCCTTTTCGTTAACCCTCATCCTGAACCGACACCCTCTGTCTCCCAAATCCACCACCGAATATCCCGATTCCACCCAATCCACAGCCCCAGGACCCAAATCCACAAAACCCACCTAACCCTAACCCTAACTCTGATCGTCACTGTCTCCACCCTGTTCCCACCCCCTAACGGTCAGGCTAATATCCCTGCACCCAGAGTATAAAAAAAGAGAGAGAGAGAGAGAAAGAAACAACAGAGAGAGGAGTAGCAGCCAAGAGCGAGAAGGAAACATACCTGGCATCTCGCTGCTGTCGTCTGCCGATACTGCTCGACGATCGCCGCTTTCGCAACACCGTCGTCACCGCCATCGTCACGTCGCTGCATTCTCACCACCACCACAACCATCTCCAACGATCGCCCCTCATCGTCCGTCATCGCCGCGGGGGTCTGTTGTCGCCAGCCACCGCCGTACGCTGCCATCGCCGCTGTCTGCTATCACCGATCGTAGCTCGCCGCCGCCTGCACCGAGACTCCACCCCTTCGTCGCTACCGCTGGAGTCGTCGCAAGACGGGACACAGCTCTTCCACATCGCCATCTCTTTGCAGACATCGCCCTCTCTTTGCAGCTGAGATACAGAAAGAGTCGGGCTGTACCCTTTTGATCTTTCTCTAGCACATATTTCAAGCTTGGGTCGAGTCCAGTTCAGTCCAACTCATTCCCAAGGCCCAAGTTAACTACAATACAACTATCTGTTACTGTATTTGACGCCCAAGTTTTGAAGCAACCAGTCAGCTGGCACTATCATCACATCACCAACATTCAATTAACGGTCAAAATTTATTTAAGCAAGATCAACATCAATAGTGCTCCGATTTCCGATCTGTCTTTACCAGCGTACTTCTGAAGAGTAGATCTCCACCTCAGGTTAGTCAGATTTAAATTTTGCATTTACAAAAAAAATGCCTCCTAAGAAGCAAGTGGATGTTGAATCTTCATCTTCTTCACTTGAAGATCTGGCTAGTGCCATTAGAGAATTATCTGCAAAAGTTAATGGCATGCACACCACCCTGCAACAATTGGATATTAGAGTGACAAATTTGAAAAATAATCAGCGTGTGCATCACCACCGTGATGATGGTGCAAATATTCGGAATCAACAGGATCCACCAGTCAATAATCCTGATCGAGACTTAGGGATTAAAATTGTGATTCCTGAATATGATGGAAAATTGCAGCCTGCAGAATTTATGGATTGGTTAGTGTGCGTGGAGAATATTTTTGCACATAAGCCAATGACTGAGCACCATAAAGTCACACTAATTGCCACTAGATTTCACAATTATGCTGCAACTTGGTGGGCTGAAATGCAAAGAAAACGGAGGAATCAAAACATGGACCCAGTTGATACATGGACTGAGATGAATATTTTAAAGCAAAAATTCCTCCCTGTCAACTATGCAAGAGATCTACGGTCCAACTTTCAAAACTTGAAACAAAGGTCCAAAACAGTTGTTGAATATTCTGAGGAATTTTTAATGCTGCAAGCTCGTTGTGGCTTGAATGAAGATGATGATGTGGTAGTTAATAGATTTTTCAATGGGTTGATAATAGACATTCAGCATATCATGCCTTCCACAATTTTGATAATGTCGATGAACTCATCCAACATGCGATCAAGGCTGAGGGAATTGCAAATCATCAAGTACAAAAATCCAAATAGGTTTCTCCGAAGAATTCATCTATCCGAGAAGCTAAATCCAATGGACAGATTTTTGCTTGGACTGAAGGTCATAATAAGATGGTTTGTTTTCATTGTCAACAGCACGGGCATCGCGTAGCAGAATGTCCAAAGCGAATACATCTAATTGAGATTGAAGGTGCTGATAAAAATATCCCAGATGATATTAAGGGTACTGACACTAATCCCAAGGTTCATGACAATGAGGAAATTGAATTCATCGATGCAAATACCACAGGTGAAGCTCTTATTGTCCTCAAGGACGCTCCACCAACTATTGAGCATAAGTAGTTGCGAAAAAATATCTTCTGTTCCGCAGGATTAATTCAGAGAAAAAATTGCACAATTGTTATTGATAGCGGAAGTTGTGAAAATCTCATCTCCCAAGCCCTTGTTGATCGCCTCCAATTGAAAGTTTATAAGCATAACTGTCCTTATTTTGTCAAGTGGCTAATGAATAGTGATCAAGCGCATGTTCGACATACTTGCAAAGTTACTTTTGCTATTGGTGAGACTTACATAGATACAATCCGGTGTGACGTGCTACCTATGGATAGTGGTGATATCTTATTGGGCCGTCCATGGATGTATGACAAAAATGGGACTCATGGTATGCGCGACAACACCTATACATTCGTGCATGGTGGACAGCAAGTTACTCTTCATCCTGAGAAACCACAACCGCCAAAGAAAAATTCCTGGAAAGCTGTCACAAAGGAAGTCCTTCATGTTCAACACATTTACACTGGCAATCCAAAGCAGAATCGAGTTCGAGGACGAACTCTTCTTTCAACCCGGGGAGGATGATGCAGTCTAGGCCTCAGCAGCCCCTCTTCAAATTAGATTAGGATTATTATTAGTAGAGTTCTAATTAAATTGTTATTAGGAAGGTTTCCATTTTTAGCCTAGGATTTTCTTACACATTAAGTTTGCTTTTACTATATATATGGCATTGTAGAGAAGAAATTCTCAAATTTGGTTGATTAATAGAATTGGGTTTTCCCAAAGAGGTGCGTCCTCGTGTGTGTGAAGTCATCTTGACGGTTCGAAGTGTCCTTGGACACGTGCTTAGGCACCTCCACGCAAGCCCTAACCCTAGGGCTGCATCAAAAAGGCACTGCAACTACCTATTAGTTGCTTCAATAAAGGAAGAGGAAGGCCAAATGACGATGGGGTGGCTGTGATGCTTGGGTGCCAAGGAGGCTATGATGGACAAAGATGACAACTGGAGGTGGCAACGGCTGCGATGGTGCAGTGGTCGTGCTGGCGAGCAACATCTACAGGGTGTGACAACAAACGATGGCTCAGCGGCGCACCAGATATGCTCCTGCCTTCTCTCTCTCTCTCTCTCTCTCTCTCTCTCTCTCTCTCTCTCTCTCTCTCTCTCTCTCTTTCTCTCTCTCTTTCTCTCTCTCTCTCTCTGTGGACGGGTGTTGGATGAAGCCAGGGAATGAATGTTTGGAAGCAGGTGTTGCCCAGCTGTGAGGAATTGGGATCTGTAGGGCTGGGTTGGGTTGACAAGGAGGATGGATTAGCGTTTCTTACTTGGGGTAGGGTTCAAGTGACACATGAGGATTCATGTTGTTCGGGTGGTCTGGAGGTCAGGTTTGGAGACAGGGTGGGGCATGGTTAGTGTTGTTGGAGCTTTAGATCTAGCAAGGGTGTGGTTGGTGTTGTTGGAGTTTTAGATCTAGCAAATCTAGGTTGAGCGTCGATCATAAGGACTGATGGAATGCCGGATCTAAGACTGCCATTGGTAATGGTGATGGTGATGGCACGGCAAGGATGACAGAATGTCGAATCTTGGATCCGAGTGGATCGAACTTCGTCTCTGATTCCAATTAATGCGGAACATAATGGATTACGCAGGGCAAGCAAGGTAGAAGATGGAGATAGATGGGAGAATTGAGCTCTCACCAAACTCCGATCTGAAGGCGTTAGAGAAATTTAGTTCTCACCAAACTCCAATCCAGGAGGCATAGAGGAATTCAAAGAGAACTTGAAGAAACTTGGAGAAGATCCCAACACTTTTCATTAATCATCAATCACTAACTATTAACCAAAGAGGCTTTACAATGCTTAAATAAATAAAAGACATAACCCTAGGACTAATCTAGACCATCCAAAACTTTGAAGGTCAATATTAAAACACATCACTAAAACAACTTTAAAACATAAGCAAATAAATGAACTCAAATAGGTGGGCTGAGCCCAAAGGTGGGTTGGCCCATGGGGGACCATGGGTCTGTCCTGCAACAAACTTGGTATGGGTTTCCCTTCGGTTTGGCCCACTTTGATCCATTTGAGTGAGGACCGAAAAATACCCACTTCAAAAATCAAAAGGCAGGGCTAAGAATTGCTCCAAAATGGCAAGTGACAAAAATTTTTAACCTATGGAACTAAAATCAATACAGCACATGGTACGTGAACATCCCCATCCCACTTCCCGAGGGCCAAACACTGTTTTGAATATAAGTGCCCCATTCATAAAATCTAAATCATATTTAGTTTTATAATTTATAGAATCACTCAGGTATCTTATCATTCAATGTCTCAAAGATGTTAGCAACACTACCTAGAAAACTCGTCTTATTTGGTGCTTTATCGGCCCCAGAAGAACACTACACAAGTTATACATATCCTTAAAATCCACAAACCCATTGTAATTTTCCATTATTCCATCATTCATTCAGTCAGAACAGCGATAATAGAATCCTTTTGAGTGGAAAAAAAAGGTTTAATTTAGTATCAGCATATTTCATTTAAAATATATAAAAACTCAGAACATAAATAAAACAACACAAAAAAGGTAATCTTATCATATGACTCTCAAAGCAGTAGCCAGGATGCATTTAACCAATGTACAGAGAAAGACCATCAGGCAACAGTATGCAAGTACAGGGTAAATATGTGATATACCAGCTTAAGAAAGCTAGCTAGCTTTTTCAGTTCTGTTTTCTCTTGGAGCAGCTCTCCTTCTCTATGAGTTAACTGAACCGCTAAAGCTTCCACCTATATAAAAGGAGCACAGCTCAGAATATATCCTATTTAAGGGTCGCATAACAACGGCATAGATAATTACATACACAGACACATCCAAACAGGTGTCCCAAGATGCTACAATAAAAAATTAAAAAAAATGAGGTCAATCATCAATGTCATTCAAAGCAACTAAAACACATAAAAGATACTCTGAGAAGCCAACCACAATGGAGTCTGTGAACATTTACCTAAGGTGCCCATATACCTTATGTTCAGCCTCCATATAGACAAATGACAAAGCAATACATCTTAAGAAAACCTCATTCTGTTATGCATTCCATTTTTTACTCATACAGCTATTGTCTACTCTGTACAAAAGGAATAAAGGTAAACCAAAATCGTTTAGACTATGAAGTCCAATCTAGATAGACATTAGCCCTAAAAGAACATAGATAGTACCATCTTAAGGATCCAATTTGTCCATTCAAATCATTGAGTTTGTATTATTGAGTATTTTCTCTATTAATTGTCCCTTGGCCACAAAGTGGTTGGTTAAGGTGGTCTATTAAGCTAATTTTGGAAGTACGGATCTATCTGCAGTAGGCCCCATGATCCACATGATTTTGATTGCCCATAAGCCACACAATGAGAGCATGTTGATGGATGAATAAAATCTAGAGAATATCTAATTGTATTAGTGTCTATAATTGCTTTCTTCTTAGTAATAACAACTGATAGTGCCTAATTGGTAAGTGCTACAAGATCGCGTGCCTTGGAACTCATGGTTATAGACCCGATTCTGTTAGTATGGAACATTTTCTTTTCCAAGTGAAATCCCCTAGTACATGAAAGATTGCAAAAGTGCTTTCGTTGTTGTGGAATAAAAGGCCTCCGTATCTTAATGCATGCATTTAGTTTATTCAAAGCTATTAAAGTGGGACCCACTTTTTGGGGAATATGAGTATACTACTGTTGTTGGATCATCAGTCGCTAATGCCCAACCTAAAGCATAGTTTTATCTTAATTAAACAGAACTCCCCTTGAATGATAGGTCATTGCTTTGTCTCAAAGTTCCAATAGAAATGAAGCTTTCATACACAACACAATATCACATTAATAATAATCACTAAAGCTTTGTGTCATCCAACAAGAGTCAACTTTGTGAGTTCTAATTATCAACGTAGGAGCTCCTGATCAAGAACTATGTGGATATGTGACAGATCTAGCCTCTGATTATTTAGATCAACTTGATCAATCAAAGGGATTCAAGATCACATGATAATTGGGGCAAGGTCAATAAATTTGGGTCAAAACAAGGAAACAAGGCATAGTTGTGAATTTCATTTCATTTTCAACGAGATTTCTGAGGCTTTTCATTTCGGCCAAAAACCAAAACAAAAACACTCAAAATTTTGTCCAATTATTCAGTCCATTTGGGTCTTAAACTGAAATAAAATAATATGTATTATTTTAAATTTTTAATATTTATTTATATTTTTTACATATATTTATATTTTCTTCTGAAACGCAACTAAGAAATTTGACAATAAATTTCCAAATTGACTAAAATATTTCACTTTGGTGGCCAAACCAAAACAGGGTCTGAAACAAAATTCACAACTGTGAAACAAGGGCCAAGATGCATTCCAAATTAAAGCCAAAATATTCTAAAATATTTGAGGATTAAACAAATTAATTGATCAATTGATTCCATTCACCCATCTCCACTTGACTCAAACGGGGCCCACAATGAAAAATAAATGGACAGCACTAAGATGGATTGGACCCGCATGATCATGACAAAGAACTAGGCCCTTAATGGACATCAAGCCTGGTCCAGAAAAAATAGGTGTCTGACCGTTCCTACAAGTACAGCTAGTGGGACCCACAACACCACTAATAGGACACCTAATATTGTTAATTTTCATTATATAGTTTCACCTCCTATTTGGATACTTAAACAAAAAGTGGAATGGGCATCTGTTCTTAGTGGAGGTGGGCAATTTGATCACTTTATTCAATAAATTACATTGTTCGCAATTCCTATCTTTGTCTGTCTTCATTGTTTTTGAGGATTTTCCCAAGCATTGAAGACTATCAAGTGGTGGACTTGCGACATTGTGGTAAGCATTTTACCACCTACTTCCTCGCGTGTGATCGAGTCGTTGTTAATTGGGTGAGGGATTGGAACCGGGATTTCTGATCAATTAGTGCCATCCCTTTTGGCTGGGTCACTTCCCCGCTCAACCAAATTTAGGATCATGCCCTACATTACTTCAATAGACTGTCTTTCATCATTATTTCATTTAAGATCTTCATTAAATTCCTTGTTCTCCCAATTCCTCGAACTTGTAACCCTCCAATATACTGTACAGACTCTATTTCCCATCTCTACTGGATGTGCCCAAACCATCTTAAGCAACAGTCATTGATTTAACCTTATGTTAAAGCTGCTCTTGAGTTTCCTCTCACGTGCTTTGTCCTGTTTGTAACTCTACACATCCATCATAGCATGTGCATCTCCTGAACATCTACTTCTGCTACTTTGTTGCCCAACATTCAGCACCAACCAACAAATCAAGTCCATCTATCGTCTTACAAAAACACCTCTTATCAAGTGACACTCACCGATCACAACTAGCTTGTCCAACAACAATGTGTTGCTTACATACTAGAAAGTGAAAGTTAAGGAGTCCTAACCTAAAGAAGCCGCAAGTCAAAAAGACTACAACAAAAAAAGGCATGGACAGACTAGTAATTATCTTACTATGTTTCTCAAAAGAACAAGATTTTTGCAGTTCCATCACCATAGACATCTCGTCACTTTATGATATATGGAAAATCCTCAAAAGTATAAACAATGTCCTCCCCGTCATTAAGATGTTATTTCCTCCACCGTATAAATTAAATTTGATCAGCAAATATGGAGGTACAGAAAGAATCCAAAACTAGCGTTAAAACAAAACAGACAAAACGTAATGAAATGCATAACATAGAGCATACAGGCATTGGCATAACCACTTAGATGATAAGAATGAGGGGATGAGAGAGAGACAACATACCATAGAGATAGCCTCCTCCACATCATCCTTGTTTCGACCAGCCACACGCCCTTTCAATGATTCCAGTAGATCTCTAAGTTTTTTTAGCAAAACATGCCGGTCCAATGAAGCTACCTCTCTAAACTTTGCCTGATTTCCAAGCAAGGATAAAGTACAACTCAGCTAAATATCAACTAAACTCCCACCAACATTTTTTTGAAAATAATTTGCAACGAGATAGAAACATGCAAAGCTGACACACAGACCTCATCCGACAACTTAGCGGCTGCAGCCAAGCCCTTCTCAAACTTACTGGCAAGGTCACGAACTGACAAACGCGTTTGCTGCTCAAGCAACTGTGCAGTTTCCTTGGCAACAATGTCCTTCATGGAGGGTACCTCTGGATCCTCCTTGGCCTCTATGATTCGGTCATTTGCTCCTATTTTATACTTTGGAAAGTGATCTGAAATGAAGCTTACATCAGTTGACACTGGCTGAACTGCCTCCTGCATTGTGTCTCCGAAATCACGGGTAACCCTTGTCATCAGAACTACCTAAACCTGTATCTTCATCACCAATTCCAAGAAAAGACTCTCTAAATAAGTTTTGAAAAAGGATTGAACAAAAAATTTTAACTCTACATCTGACAACCATGCACCCCACAATTATAGCTTACCCTGGAGCCAAAAGTGCAAAAAGAATTTAGTGACAGGGAAAAAAAATTCACAAACCATGTATTCAACAAGGATCACAGAGAAAGCAAAGAAGACAATGCTTGGGAGATAAAAACTAAATATATATATATAGAGAGAGAGAGAGAACTCCATCAATTGAACTTTCATAGAACCACCAAAGCCAAGATTCTGTTCTTTGATATACCATCAGCCTATTCTTCCCTAACAAATCCAGCACTTAAAAGGCCAATTCATGTACCGAAACAGAGAGAAAGGGCAATAATCGACAATGGCAGGCACAGGAAATGCATACAATTGCCTGTTTCATAGGCAACTTATAATGACCTTTAAAACTGCACTTGGCTCAGCATGATGTCATGCTCAGCCATCTAAATTAGCTTAAGAACACTAATAACAATATTCGACATCATTAATAAAAATAAACAATAACACATGGACAAGAGGATGAACTTATACTGAATACTTTCCACAAACCATATAATTCAGGAAGAACAATATGACATGGGATCAGAAAAGTAAAAATTAAGAAACAAATCTTTGCATGGGAATCACCCACAGCACAGAAACTCCACCAAATGGTACATGCAAAGAAATGGGTATGAAGCTGAACCCAGATTGATGAGATAAGGCTCTGTTGTTGGTGATGAATTGATGATAATGTTGACCAAAATTACAGCCCAATGCATCAATGCTAAAATCCCAACTACCCACCACACCGTTGAAAAAACAAACGAATAAAAATCAAATCTTTCCCTTTCATCGCCGCCAGCAAATTAAAAACTCCATCACCCACCATCATCCCAATTCAAAAAACCCAAATTTCAAACTCCTCCCAAGACAAAAAGGAAAACCCAAAGCTATAACAAGCAAACCAAACACAACAACAACAAAAACCAAGAATCAAACTCGACAACTCATCCAAATGCATCACCAAACATTCAACACAGCAATCTCCGAACCAATTCAATAATTCCCAACAATCCAGTACTTTGCATTCCAACACCAAACAAGTGCAGATCAAAAAGGGAGCCTTTCCAACAAGCTTTAAAAGGGCAAACAAAACCCTAATGGGCACGAGAATCGAAAGCGACGAATGCAGAGAAGAAGAAGAAACGGATACAGATTCAAAGCTTACTACCTGATCTTCGAGACAAATGAAATAAATGCTTCTCCTTGGATTTCTATCAGAGAAGCAAGAGAGAGAAAGAAGAGAGAGAGGAGAGATTTAAATGTGGAGAGAGAAAGAGCAGGAGCAGATTCGAGTATTTTAAACGGAGATGAGAGAGAAAGAGCGAGAGAGAGAGAGAGTGAGTTCGAAAGGCAATGCAAAAAAAGCCGCCCTCTTTGAGCTGCTGCGAAAGCAACGAGCGTCTTTTGGGTTCGTCTCGACGAACCTTTTTGTCAATGTAGACTGACTCGGGGGACGCGTAGAGTTGCTAACCGACGCGTGTACGAGTCAAATCGACCCGATATGGCAGCTGCGTGAGGGGACCGTTTAGGATCCGATACGGACGAATCAAACGTGGTTCCAGTTGTCTGCCGTACTAAATTGGAATATAAATAAAAACTACGGAGTCGTGATTAATGTGTACAAATAGCGTGCATCAAAATTTTCGGCAAGGATTTTTTTTTATCAATACGTACAATATGTACAACTAAGAGTGCATAAAAAAATATATTAATATAGATTTCTTTTCCAAATATATATTATTTCTATCCTCATATAAGTCGGTGACGATGGAAGAAGATCACCGCATGAGATTGTGTAAGGTTAAGTTTTGCCTAATTAAAAGCCACTTATGTTATATGCAAATCATTTGTCGTGGGGGTAGAATTAAATTTTACTTTAGTTATGGTGCTATCCAATGGAATTGAGGTGAATTGTTGGTCATTGCTTGAAATTAGTAAGTCGAATGACACTGGTGTTGCATATGATGCGAAGGGGCTGGTGCGAAGGATGGTTTGTCTTAAATATCGAAAATTAGTATAGTTGTTAGCATGCTTATGATGAATAAGTTTATTTCATACCTGTAGTTAAGTAGGCTATTTACCTGCCCAACACAATAATAAACTCTGCTTCATAAAAATTTTATTTGAAGGGTTATACACATGAATAGGAAATTAGGTTTTACATATTGAAAGCTTCATATCATAAATTAAGAGCCTACAAAGCGAATAAATATATAGAATTAAAGGTAGGAACTTTTTAATTTTTTCACATAGTGCTGTGGATTGTACTTATTTCATTTAAGTTGGAAAAGATGACTTTTTCAAAATCCTACTTTGAGGCTTTCTTTTTTCTTTTTGGACTTATGAAGATTAAAGATGATCCAATTAAAAACAAAGAAATTCGTTTGAATTACAAATATGAGGCTACATATGAGATGGGAAATCGAATTCCCCTCAATATTCAGTTGGATAGGAATGTAACCGTATAAATTGGCACCAAAACCAGCGATCTCTCCAACAACCACTTTGTTAAAACCAGAGCCTCCCTCTCACTCCTCAACCTCAATCCCTAGCTTTTACATTAGAAATGCCCTTCGAGATCTTGTTGTAGAGGCTCGAGATCTGGAGGTTGAGGAGGATCTCAAGCTGCTAATGAGGGGAGGACAACCAGTTCAAGAATTCGACGCAAACCAACAAGTCTTCCTAAATGATAGATCGGAGGTCAAAAGAAAAGGCGTAATAAAATTCTACCCTGATCGAGGCAAACTCATTGTCGAGAGGCTGTTGGCGACAAGGATTCTGCAAGCCCTGAAGTGGTCGATGACATTCTTGGCATAGGCTACGAAGGAGAAGTGCACTTTTCGGCGATCGATGGTCACTTTTGTAGTTGAAGTCACCGTTGAGGTCAAAGAGAAAAGAAGAATGCATTTGTAAAGATCTTGGAGAGTTATAGAACATAGTCAAATGGTGGTTTTCATCATTTGGGTGTAAGTCTTGGTGGGAAGGACAACATCGTTGCTCCCCAATGAAAAAAACTTTTGCAAGAATAAAGAAGTTCAAGACTTATTTTGTGCACTATAAACTATTAAATTTTTTTTTTTTTTACAGGGATAATAACGAGGAGTGGAGAGGTACAAAATCCTTATTCCAAATGTCGCCCAAGGAAAAAAAAAATGCAATCAAACGACACTAAAATATCAAATATCAACGAAAGTACCATACCTATCCACTCATAGGACTAGCCACATCCATTCCAATTATTCAAGTTAGGTCTTAACTCCTCAAAATCTGACATGTCTTGGTCCACCTACAAGCCGTAAATTGAAGGATAAGATAAGTTCCAGTGACGTGCTCCCTCTCCATGGGCCATCCTCTGCTAGTGCTGGGTAATGATTCCTCATTCGAATCCCTCGTGCGGTAGAGTGAAAATAAACTGAATCCGTCTGGTCGCAATGAACCAAAGCTAGGCCATTCAAATCCATCTCTCTACATCGTGTAGGGCCTGTTCCTGTACAATGTCGTAATCGAATGAGTTTCCACTCATCCAAGCGTATGCTAAAATCTTAATCAAGAGAAGGACCCACATCCTCTCTTTATTTGGACTGGACAAGATGGATTCTGCTGCACTCGGTGATCTTTCTATTGTCGCCTAGCTAATTTACAAGAAATTCCAAGATGTACGCCGGCCTGTTTGTTTTAAGCAATTTACATATATAAATAGCTAAGATGCATAACGGTTACGCACCATCACATTTGTTTGGCTTGATTTATGCATGAGATATGTAAAATGAAGGTGAAAATGGTATGAAAAAGACCTATTTTTCTGTCAAAAATTTTCACACCTCATGCGGTGTGAAAAGATTACACAGGTTACTGTTATGGGGCACTACTACAGTGCATGAAAGAGCAGTTCGCCTTTTTATTTTTTTATTATTATGGATCCCATTTTATAATCAGAACCGTTCATTGTCTTTAGAAGGTCAAAAACAACCAATATACCAATTTTCAACCATTGATGTCGCTTGGATGTTGAGATATCATCAAACAATTATAGCCGTTGGATTAATCTATTGTACATGATAATCCTAGTCCACCTTTTATAATTTTTCTGTTTATGTGGGAGCCATGTATAAAATCAAAACCGATCATCTTTTTTATAATATCAAACACGGCCATATATCCATTTTTGAACCGTTGATGTTGCTTAGATGTTGAGATACCATTAAAACAATACAGCTATTGTAGATGGCAATCCCAGTCTGCCTTTTTTTTTATTACTGTGGCTCCCATTTTTATAATCAGAATAGTTCATTGTCTTCAAAAGGTAAAAAACGGCTAGCATACCAATTTTCAACCGTTGATGTTGTTCGGATGTTGAGATTCATTAAAAAAAGTACAACCTATTACATAAACCTATTTTAAATGACATATTTAGTCCCTTTTTTCAAGTTTTTAAATTATGTGGGGCCCAAGATCCTGATCTAAACCATGTATCCTCTTTATAACATAAAAATTGGTCATGATGCCAAATTCCATCCGTTGATGTTCATTGGATTGTGAGATATTTATAAAAATATTCAGATTATTTAAATATATGCACCTAGATTCACATATAAAGAGGTATGAAAAAAAACAAACAAAGAATTATATTTCACATATGAGTCATTTGAATATGTAAATGACTCACATACAGGTTGTTTACATATGTAAAGTATTTTCACATCATATGTTAAATTAACAAACAACCCCTTAAAGAATATGGATTTTTCACCCTGGTCTACCATGGGTAAACACTTTTTTTTTAGTAATACCAGGGTGACCCTGGTCTTGCATGGGTCAACTTAAGAAGTGCATTTTTTTCAACTCAAGGAAAAGTCATTTTGGACATATAACATTTTCTAAGGAATACAGCAATCTCAAATTTAATATTGAGCTTTGTTAAGTTTCCATAGGGACTAAGAAAACAGTATATCTATCAGAAATGGATGTGGCAAAATACGACTTCAACCCGTCTTAACCAACCTGCATATGACCAGCACAATCTAACCTAAAGAATATATGGTTCGGTCATAGGTCAATGTTTTCTTACCCATGGATAACGGACCCGTTAAAACTTTCCTTAAAGTTCTAATTAGCTATCCAAAATCTAAAGAGGCAAAGACCCAAATGATACTCATTCTTCCTATTGCACCCTCCACAATCCAACTAAAACTTATCACTCAATTTTATAAATTTTTTCTTATTTTGCTATGAATTTTTAGTAAAACAACTGACCTACAGTAATCGGCAATGGCTATGCCAGTTAAAGTGAATGGTTGGGTGACCCACAATGAGAGCCAATTAGGATTTTTCAGCTCGTTTAATAGATCGGTCGATGAGTTTAGCAATTTGTACCCCATTTAATAAATGAGTCTGACCCGTTTAGCCCAAACCGACCAATTCCTCCAATCAAGACAACAATGCAACAAATTTTGGTAGTATTCGTAAAATATTGAATATTAAGGCCTATTTAATCTAATCCAAAGTAAGCTACATAATTAATCCTTATTAAATTGACTTAAACTTAATGTCCTTTTTTTCGTTAAAGCCAGAGTTTCAATTCGAGCAAGATTAGAAGCATGGGAACTTGAATGTTTTTAAGACGAAATACAATGGATTTTGTCAATTAGTAAAAAAATCAACCTATAGTTGCTTAACAATGTATTCTTTTTTATATTATGATGTTAGTGTCTAATGGTATTTTTACCTAGCAGACTTATTCCCCAAGCGCACGCGTGGCCTTTCAATACATGTCTTCCAAATAAGTATGTGGTGAGAATTGAATATAAGACATCGGTAGCAAATCAACACCTTATTGCAGGAAACCATCACCCAAGTGAGTGTGTGACAAGGCGGCTAACCTAAGTTGACTTTCAAGTTAGCAAAGTGGTTGTTTGAAAAACAAAGTTAGATTGCCACATATAGTTGTTAAAATATCCAAACGATTGCATGTATATTCCTTAAATTCCTATATATTTGTATCAATGTCATATACTTGTTTAGCTCATCTAGTTCAGGGTATGGGTGCATGAGTGAGGTGCCTAAGTTCAAACTACATTAGGAGAAAGGTGAGACACAATCAATTTACATAAAATACTATCATTTAAATTGTCAAGATATTTTCAAATATGAAGTTTTTCGTTGATATAATCACAAAATTAAAGAAGATTTTACACAAAAATCCTCAATAGGTGATAACTACACTGAAAATGACTCATTAGTTTGTACCCTACAAGAAAGGGCCTATAGGGGCTTTTTAGCGCAACTTTTTAAAATAATAATAATAATAATTTTGAGCAACACCAGCATCATTTTTAAGCAACGCTAGTGTCACTCCCAGAACTATAAATCTGGACATTTCTTGATTGGAGCCGGTAATTGTCATCAACAGAGACTGATCTGGTTTTTCAAATAAGAATGCTTGGACTCCCTAATTTTCTCATTCACCATCACCGGATAGTACTCTTATTGTGCTCGCGGTGACTACATGATCCACGGGATGGACGGATAAGAGCATAGAAAAAGGGGTCCGGACTGGTTGTTTTCATGAACCAAGTTGTTGCAAACGTAAGCACATGGGGATTTGAGCTTTGTGGATTAAAATAAAAGTGGTCTTGCCTTTTTACTTCTTGTTCATGACAAGTGGATTGATTTGTCTAAATTTGAAAACAAGAGAGGATTGGAATACATGGGTTTGTATATGTCATCTTAATCCAGTTCTCAAGAAGATGAGAAGCAGAGGTTGTTGGTTCTGTCACATTGCAGCGAAAATTGGAGAATGCTTGGATTTTACGATCTTGACGGAAAAGGCAGAGAAGAGAAAAGATGCGAGTCATCCTTGCATCAACTCTTTCAGCTTGATAAAAAAATTTTATGAGAAGCATCGCTAGTATCGCTCGTATATGTGAGGAGCAGTGCAAGCGATGCTCGTGCATGTGACAATCATCTCGCGTAGCTCGTTAGAAAATTTAAAAAAAAATGAAGCTCTCATTTTACATGAGCAATGTTATAGTCGTTACTTTTTTTGTTTTTTCCTTTTGTCTTCCTCTTCTTCCTCCTCTTTCTACATTCTTTTCTACGAATCTCCGGATCTCCCCCCTCGTGAATGAGATGTCTCTCCACAATTTTACCCACCACTAAAATTCATACTCAAACACATAGCAATCGAAGAAGCTGAAGTCATCCATGTTCTTGTAGTCGCCTTCAAGATCTTGAAGTGTTCTTATTGTTTTTTAGCATGGAGAGATCATTTTGATGCATATATAGTGGGCATTATCAAGAATTTGATTGAACATTTGTTGACTTCATGGCACGACGATCAATAGGAAGCGGAGTCCGTAGGTCAATTTTGTTGACTTCATACCACGACAATCAGTATGGAAGGGCAGTTTTGATGATGCATTCCTATTTTCAAAAAAAAAGAGAGAGGCTTTTGAGCAAGAAAATTTTGTCACATATATCTTCTATTTCACCGGAAATTGTTGATTGCTCCATACAAATTTACATTGAAAAAACTCTTGTTCGTTGTAAGATCACTGAAGGAAAGGTCAGTCATAAATTTGGAGAGTTTGCTTCTACACGGAAGCATAGACCTTCGAGAACAAATACTGGACAGGGAAGAAAGGGGAAAAAGTAAAGTCTAATTGTAAGATCACTAATGCTTTTGCTTGGGTCTCTTGATACTATGAGTGGATCAAGTGGGTATCATGGTGCCTAGTTAACAGGAATGACCTTAGTATTAATGGAGCATCACTAGCGTTGCTCCAAATTAATTTTTTTTAAGAAAATCCTTTTTGATGCGGTATGATCTAATGAATCCTTTTCAATATAGATATCATCTATTGAGTTTTTCATATAAAATCTTTAAAATTAAATGAATTTAGAAAGCCAAAATAATGAATAAACATAAAATACTTATTGCTAGTGGAGAATATAGAATGACCCTTTTTTGCCTTTTTAACCAATTAAACTCCAAATGCAAAGAGCCAAACAGGATCAAGGAACACAGGAAAGTGATTCAAAAAGCGGTAATTCTAGTGCCAAGATTTCAGACACCCCAACTGCTGGTTGGATTCTACACCCAATGCCACAAAATAAAAAGTTGGTTCCAGATCATTTGCTAGGCCCGTGAACCCCATTTTAATGCTTTGTGGAGTTGGAGGCGATATGTGCAATTTAATTGAAAATCTTAACAGCTCAAACAAAAAGGCCCTTTAGATGCCTTCAAAATTATCTCAATAAAAGTGGGTTCCACAAATTATTATTTGATAAAAATAGGATGATTATGTATCATTCATTATTATATTATATTTCTTTTATCAAACTGTTAATTTTACAGTACGACCAACCAACTTTTAAGTAGATGAGATTTTTAATAAATTGGCCCATTAAAAATTTATTGGTCAAAGCCTGAGGGAATCCGGACTCTGGGATCCGGACCCTGTTTCGTCTGGCTGGTTTGCCGAAAATTCCGGACGATAAGTTTGGGGATTGGAGGACGTCCAAACGGTAGTGCCGTCCTTTTTAAAATGAAAACAAACTTGTCTGCCATTCATCTTTCTGTCCCTGTTCTTAATTTGTGTTTTCACGAGCTTACTGCATGTACTGAAGCGGGAAGTTCGAATTTAGAAATTGTAAGTGGGTGTGATGTGAGAAACAGTGAAACAGTGGTGCCAAAATCAAGAAGTCTATTATGATTAAGTTAGTGGGACCTAATCTATGATGATAAAGTTAGTGGGACCTATAAATATGTGAATTTGTAGGACGACCATATCCATCCATGTAAGAAATAGTAAGATCATTGTTTTGAAAATAGAACTGGAACGGCCTGTTCAAACTTAAAACAGAGCTACTGCTTTCATTAATTCAGTGTAAATAATTCTATCATAAACTATTCACTAACAGAGGCATTGACAAGTATCAGTTTTAGAGTGCGCTTGCGCACATGGAGTGGAAAAAAAAGAAGGACTTTTCTTTTCCATGAGACGGACCCTGGTAGGTTGGTTGAAATCTCAGATCTTCTCTTGTGCGGAACAAAATTTGGATATTCTCCATCAGGTAATCAATGCACTAAATGGCAACGAGGAAGGCTTGGGACTCCTTCCATTTTTTGTGGCTAAAGGCATTGCATAAATGCATGCATTTGGCAATCTAGTAGAGTAAAGTATAGTAAAGTAAAGCCTCTTTTAAAAGACATGAAAAAAATGTGTGGGTCATATAAGTAGAAAAAATTCAAAATCCCTCATTCTTTGAAAAAAATAAAAAAGTACAAAAAAATATTCTCAACCTACTAAATGACAAAATATTATTTACTTTTTAGGTCGAAAGTCAAAAAAAGGAAGCCACTAAAAACAAAAAGTTATTGTGTTATATTTACACTCAATTATACTTTATTCTCTCTCCATTTGAGATTTCACCTCACCACACTTCACTACACCACAGCTTCAAATAGACTAAAATTTTGGCACATATGATTGGATTTGAAGTTTAAACCAATTATCGATATATGAACAACGCCCTTTCTCATTTTCTTTTTATAAATATCTCTTTGATATATTTTAAAAGTCCATCTGTAATCAATAATTTCATGGTCTAAGACATCCCGTATGGTAGAAATCTCTAATAAAAAAAAACTAAAATGTAAACAACAAAAATTGCGTACTAATTACAAGAAATCAAATCAGCCATGGCCAAGATTTCTACCAATTAGGATTAATATATATATCTTGTCTTGGATGCATGATCGGAACTCCACCCTTAATATGTTTTTATTATTTCACCTACACATGAAAAGAAATTCAAAGAACCACAAATTTTCAAAGAAACGCTGCAAATCCTGCTCTGCTTCTAGAAACATGTCCTAATTTGTATGGGGTTGACCTGGATTCGATGCATGCCAACCCCGCAACCCCTCCATCTCAGTGCCCCAAAGTTTACCTGTTCCATTACGAGTGTTCTTTTATTGGATTGATTCAATCCAAAGATAGATGATGGTTGGACTGGTTTTTATTATGGGATGAGTGTCAATTTATGAGAGTTGATCGGATGTGAGCAAAAAAAGTCCCCACTAACACACACTCATAGCTGAGTTATGAGTTGTGTTTGTACTTTAATATCACACACAAATGTATAACTATATTTACGAGCTTCCAAGTTAATAGTATTACTTTTGGCCAATAGACAATCTAACCAAAAGCTAAAAAGGTTTTTCTTCTTAAAATAAAGCACATTCTACCTTTTAAAAATTTCTCCCTTAACAGCCAATTAATGTGAAGCTGGAGGCCCATGTTGGTTGGTCCGTGAATCTTCCGGCTTTAACTAAGACATCATCCGATGTGAAAATCCTAATCATTACTCTAAAAAGTCAACAATTAGAAATTAGTTACAACAACTTGGATCATTGACCCTACACGTCTTACCTGCTCCAGTTGGAATAAAAAATATGTTTTGTAAAGAGACTTGGATACAAAGGGGTGTACACCGGCTAATGAAGTTCAAGGGTTGCTTGCTGATATCTCTTCATGTTGAAGGTGACTCCATAAATAGTAATCCGCTAATCCTACGATTGCTTCGGGAAGTAACATCCCCACATTCCTAAGGGCAATGGCTGTTAGTTCCTAAACCCAATGGTGTTTAATCCAACAATGGGCATAACTTCGTTTGAGCTATTTGAATTTAATAAGTGGGCCCAATGATGGCATTATAGGGTAGTGTCTGGCCTCATGGAAGTCTGAGTCCTGCCCTCCAAAGATTCAAATTGGAAAGAGTCTGAATCGCTTGCGTGTTTGCCCCACAGTATTCGTCCGCACACCACAGCAGTAATCTCATACGGCCACTGTTGGACAAACAATCGCAGAATTGAATTCAATTGGAAAGCGACACCCACATGATAAATCAACATCATGACGGGTTCTGAAGCACCAATTCCATCCATGGACCACACACCGCCGGTCCTGCTCATCATAACAACATGGAATGCCACTCCATGTATCAGATGCTCGAATCCTATTTGGGTCGTCCACCATCACATCCAAATCCCAAGAGGGCCCCATTGGGCCCCAATGGGTTCCACATGTTTGAAAATATTGGTGGTTTCCTCATCATTTTTTACCCTCTTTTGAATATGGGCCCTTGCTTATTGCTTACGGTATTGGCAGCAAGTGCCAAGGTCATATATTTTGGCCATATTTTCAAAAACATTGCGGTATATATGATAGTTTAAATTGCTGTTGGATAAATGTATAACATAATATCAACATATTTAAATATTATAAGATTTCATTATCATAGAATGAAATAATATCATATTATTATATTATGTCATTTATTGTGTGTGTTTGGCAATTTCTACAAATTCCAGTATACCTTTGAACTGTTTGGAGATTTATAAAAAAACTCACAAAATGATATAACCAATAAGAAATGGAGGGAAAGCAATTGACCCAATGTAGAACCCACTAATTAATAATTACAAGTGTTAATAATCATGGTAGGACGCATCTATTGTGAAAAAACCATAAGATTAAATGTTAAAACAATCAGATCCAAGCAGTGTTGTTTAATTAAGGCGGGTGCACCAAACATTGGTAACCATAGTGTAATACAACTAATGGTGATTATATGAAAAACATTATGGGACTCATTTGGTGTTGGTAGTCATATTGATATTGAGGGAACTATTAAATAGTGAGTTCATTTAATTATGACAAACTGACAATTCAAATCACGCAATTTAGTCTAAGTAATCAATATAAGACTCAGTTAATTTTTGTGGGGTCCACATAATGTTGGCAGTCACGATGAAAGCCCAATAGTGTTGCATTTGTAGGACCCACCTAATATTGATAATTAACATGGGTTATGTAATTATGCTATGGATATAGGACCCTACAGTAAATTTGTAGGCATTATGGGGCCAATCTAATAATGAGCTTCATAGTTGCACTCCTATTAAAATCATTAATATTAAAACTTATAGTAAGGCACTATAATTAATGGCTACCCATGAACTGTCAAATGATTTTTCCTAAAACTCTAGATTTTCTAGCAAAAGATTCTTTTATATAGCATATGTTTGGAATAATCTAATATGAAGGTTTTTTTAAAAGAAAGTGAGATATTGTAAGATACTTTCCAAGTCTAAATACTTCATTTTTAGGTAAATAGATTATTTTTCTAAACTAGAAGATAATATAACAAAATCTCTTGAAATATCATGTTTCCAAAGAATTATGTGAAAAAACATTTCAATTCTTAAACATAAAACATTACTTTACAGTACACACTAGAAAAGCATCCTGTAAGAAAAACAAAATAGATGAAAGCTAAGGGCATGTTTGTTTTATGTGACTGAATCCGAGGAATTTTAAAACTTTATAGGTAGTTAGAAATGAAGAATGAGATGTAAATATCTAAGAATGATCATCAAATATCATCTTTTTAATGAAAATTGAAGGAAGATGGAAAATGAATACCCAACCATCTCCTTATTAATTCAAATCCTAGAAATGTCAACGACTCGAGGTGTTTTTTACATATCTATCTTTTATTCTTCATCTTTATCTCTTTAATAATTATTGAGTTGAGCTAGTGAATTCCTCTCTATTTGATTCCTATGTAGTCTATGCAAAAAGAAAAAAATTAAAAAAAAGTCCTAAAATTCTTGGTAGTGTTTTCTTCTATATGAAAATTGATGCAAAGAAAATGTTCTCCTATGTGCAGCTGCAAATGCCGTTCAGCATCATGGGGCCCATTGGGCCACCTTTCATCAATGTAAGCCCCTTTGGGACTACTTCCATATCGTGACTTGCCATTAGGCTCAACATCCCAGTCATTTAACCATCATTCACCATGGGATTAAATTAAAAGAAAATTTACAATTAAGATCATCATCATCATCATCAAAGCTTTATCCCAATTAAAATTTACAATTAAGATGTCACACCTAGACCTGTCCAAGTATACATACACAAGGGATCAATCGTACGTGCAAACAAAGTGTACGCGGAAGCTATACGTATCATTGCATAATACAAGGATATACAAGAGGAACAATGACTTCAAAAGATTAAACAGTTATTTTATAGAATGTACATCAAAATGGGAGATAACAGTCACAGGTCAAAATACATGGATGACCCAAAAATCCTGAGTACAATGTCAATGTAGTTTCCCACATGCTCAAAAAGACTAAAGTGATGCAAACTGCTCTCAGGGAATGGATCCAGTCCACTCCTCTAGCCCGGATGGGGCCTCATGTGCCTCTTCTAGAGTTTGGTTGATCGATGAAGGGTCGGGAGAGACACTTGAGTCTGCAACACTAAGAACAACTAATAAGTACAACGACCCAGCAAAGTATAAGCAATAATGAGTTAACACAAGTTGTATCGAACAGAATGATTAACAAACATTAATGTATAAAGGTCATGGAGTTCACATTCGTATGCTAGGCAATTGTGCATCTGAATAAAACATGCCATACAAGTTAAGAATAGAAATACTGTGCTACGTGGCTACTACATTTGCCATATTCTCCCTTTCGAGAGCAATCGGTATGAGAACACCATCGACCGGGCCTGGGTATGAGTGAGTCTCTAGTTCCCGGGGTCCAGAATCCCATGACGGTAGCACTCTGCAGAGGCGGTAACAATCTATGCCAAAGTCAACCCCGTCGGGTATCCTAAGGTTATGGCTGAGTAGAGCCAGATAGACGAGGTCAGTCAAGTCATATGATGCACGTCAATCAGTAGCAGTAGCAGTAGCAGTATTAGTCGGTCAAGCACTACGATACGGTGTGCAGTATGATACGTGCATCACATGAGATTTAAGCATGAACTCAAGTCTTGCAATAACTTTACAAATAAACAATTACAAACCTGTACAAGAACAAGAACATGAAATCAGCTGTTCTACCCGGGATATACCATGGACAGCGCTCTCAGGGAATAACCAATCGTTGCCCTAGCGCAGAATGCTTACCTTATAATTAGGAGGGCAAAACCGAAATCAATATACAATGCAAATCAAATTACCATTGTGAAACAAGGTTATTTACTAGCCAGTCCTAACCTAGTTGTCCAGTGTTTCTAACCGTGCATGCTGATGTAGTTTTAAGTTATTTAATACATAGTTGTTCACATGAAGTGTATTGCAATGTATTGAGAAAAAGTGTATCGAAGTCCCTTAAACCAATACCCATGGGGAGGTACTTAATAGCTAAACAACACCCATGAATGAGTCACAGCCCTAAGGACCATTTATGCAATATTTGCATTCCGTTGGGCAAGTCAGGTTGCCTACATTCTACCTCGAAAGCCCTACAAAGTCTCAAAATTAAACCTATCCATTTAATTCATTTCTCAGTGGGCATACGGCTTAGCCCCATTTTGTTCTATGACTCATCCATGCCGAGGTTACGGCTTAGTCGTAGCTGGACCGTAGAAGAGTAGCAAAATGCTAACTCTCAGTTATTTCAAATTGTCACCCTGTATTGATCTACAGCTAGGGTTACGGCTTAGCCGTGTACACTTTACGGCTTAGCTGTAGTACAGTTCACGGCATAGCCGTGACTACACTGGGTCGATTTCCTAAAACTGTTACAGAATAATTGAAACGGCAATTTTTGAGACTCAAGAGAACAATCATAACATCTATGGTATAAAAGGGCTGTATATCAACATTTTATGCAAAAAGAACAAGACTAAACACAATCAAAGCAATACCAACAAGTGTTCAATCCAATTGTGCTTATGCTTGCCTCAAATGGATTCACATACACACATCATTATCCTTAGGCTCAATCCACTGTCCAAACACAATTCTACTCGTCAAGCACGCAAGAAACAAAAGGAATGTTGAATACATGTATAGTGACTGACGGGAGAAGAAGAAGAAACGAGAGACACACAGCGAAAACACAAAACATACCTGAGAATTTACAAGAAAATGATGAGTGCACAACTCCCTTCCTGGCTTGATCAAGAAGGAAATGGAAGAAAAAGAGAGAAAGAAGAAGTGACGAGAGAGAGAAAAGAGCAAGAGGACGTTGAAGAAGGAAGGAAGAAAGAGGCGGTGGTTGGGTTGTTATATAAGATAAGGATTCACCCAAATTACAAAAAGGTCCAAGCATTCAAGGAAATTTCAATTCGAGTTAATTAACGGTCCAACAGAGGCAAACGAAGTCGTTTGCGTACGAGTTAGTTATAAAGATTAATGAACTCGACGAAATACACGTATTGACACCAAAATGATGCAAAACTGACAACGTCCAACAAAAGCAAAAATTATGAAAAAGGGCTCAGATCTACCTAAACCCTAGTCAAACTCGATTCAACTACATATCTATTACCCAAAACAAAATAAAAAGAAAGCCAAAACACAATTAACAACTAATTAGGCATTACTTAGTTGCTAATCCAGGTCAAGTTGGGTCGGAGTGTTACATCGAACTCCAATTTTTATAATTTCTATTAATGTAAGTCCAGGCACCAACATTTTAATTGTTCTAGTCTAGTTCAACATGAAAAGATGATTGTGCCCTTCATATGAATAAAAAGCACATGAATTCTTTCAACTCACTCCCACTACGTTTCTTACGAACAAAGCGACATTCGAAGCAATTTCTCTTTCAACTCATCTTTTTCCGAAGTAAGAAACTAGCATTGGAGTAACTACATTTTATGATTTGAGTAAATGTTGAACCTTGCGTTTGATCTAACTTTTTAAAACAATAAAACTACTAATTGGCATGTTCATTTATGCATGTTCCTTTGATATTCTCCGTGTTCATGTTTGCATGTTCCTTTTTAATGTACTCCATGTTCTTGTTTCACATTCACATAATCTTATTTTCATTTTAAAGTGTCCTTGTATATATGCTCCATGTTCTTGTTTGATATTATCATGTTCTTGTTTGCATATTCCTATTTGATGTTCTACATGTTCCTATTTCACATTCATACAATTTCATTTTCATTTTAAAGTGTCGCGGTAAATATGTTCCATGTTCTTGTTTAAAGTTTTCTATGTTCATGTTTGCATATTCCTATTTGATGTTCTCCATATTCCTATTTCACATTCATAGAATTTCATTTTCATTTTAAAGTGTCCATATATATGCTCCATGTTCCTGTTTAATGTTCCCCATATTCTTGTTTGCATTTTTTGTTTGATGTTTTCCATGTTCCTTTTCACATTCACACAATTTCATTTTTATTTTAAATCATCGCTGTATATATGCTCTTTGTTCCTATTTGATATTTTTCCATGTTCTTGTTTTATATTCATATAATTTCATTATCATTTTAAAGTGTCCCTGTATATATGCTTTATGTTCCTGTTTGATGTTCTCTATGTTCTTGTTTGATGTTCTTTATGTTCTTGTTTCACATTCACACAATTTTATTCTCATTTTAAAAGTATCCTTGTATTATCTTCATATTCTTGTTTGATGTTCTCCATATTCTTGTTTTCATGTTCCTGTTTGACGTTCTTCATATTTCTGTTTTACATTCATACAATTTTATTCTTATTTTAAAGTGTCCCTGTATATATGCTTTATGTTCCTGTTTGATGTCCTCTGTGTTTTGTTTGCATGTTCTTGTTTAATATTTTTCATATTCCTGTTTCACATTTACACATTTTCATTTTCATTCTAAAATGTCCCTATATATATACTCCATGTTCCTGTTTCATATTCATACAATTTCACTCTTATTTTAAAGTGTCTCTGTATATATACTCAATGTTCCTGTTTGATGTTCTCCACATTTCTATTTGCATGTTCATATTTGATGTTCTCTATGTTCCTAGTTCACATTCACATAATTTCATTCTTATTTTACAATGTTCTTGTATATATGCTCCATATTCCTGTTTGATGTTTTTCATGTTCCTGTTTGATGTTCTCTATTCAAATATTTTATAGCCCTTGCATATCACCTAACTCACTGATATTTGTTCTAGGCCTTCCTGTAAATGTTTGCAAAAATACTATTTACAGTATATCTGATTCAATAAAGACACATTTTTTATAATGCATTTTCTATATGAAGCTATAATATTCAAACATTTTATATGCCCCATCTTTAAATGTTTACCAACCCCTAAATATTTGGTAGTAGTTGAAAGGTCTAGCTTTTACGAGGAGAAGAAATTACTTAAGCATTTTATCAAACAATTGATGCTCACATTAATTAATAAGTAATGAATTTACCAACAAGAAAGAATTAGATAAGTCTTTTATCATACAAAATTGTTGTTCACACTAATTAAGAAATTAATGAATATGTATAAGTTTCTTCAAATTATTAAAAAAGAGGAGCAATCAATCAATATGAAGTAGTGACTTTGATCTTAACTAACATGAATCGATAAACATATATAAATGCCAACGAATGCTTTTTCAAGTAAACAGTTCAGTGACCAATTTCATCAAATAACTAATGTGCAAACGTAAGCAATTAACTAAAAACCTACTGTGGCATCCAAACACAACAACAAATCAAGCAATTAAGCTCGAAGTTCAAATTTTATTAAACAGCTTATGTACAAATATAAGCAAATCACCAAAAACCCAAAATGACATCCAAACACAAAAACAAATCAAATAATTAAACTGGAGCTTTGAATTCAAAACTACCTCAAATCAAAATCCATTTGTTAGAACCCAAAACCAAATGAACCCGGAAATTGCTCGCCATGCAAACATTTGGTACTTGTGGTCGAAATGGGTTTTCTTCTTCTTTTTCTACCTTTTTGAATAAATAGAGGAGAAAAAGAAATAAGAGACTCCTACGGGTAGAATTGCTTTTATCACAAAATATGTAAAATAGAATGGACTTAAAGCATTAAATCTTATAACACTAGTAGACTCTTGCAACTAAGAATTTGAACAGTGGATTTATACTAATTAAGTTTGAAGAATTAGACTTCCACCTAAATTACCCTTAAAAAAAAAAAAAAGACTTCATGTCATATTAGAATCCTATGCCGTGAGTATATATATATATGTAAATATCAGAATTCATAAGCATAGAATCAATCCAACACTCCACCGTCCAATAGTACTTTCTTTTCCGACCACAAAATATAAAGTTAAAATGAGATACCCTTTTAACTCCTCAATGACCCAAAAAAAAAAAAAAATGGTTTCTCAATTGTGGGGCTCTCTTTTCCATAATGCGGCCAACGTGGGCTTTCTATTTTTACTTGTGTGTGCTCTAGGGTAACCAAAATAAAAAAAATAAAAAAAATCCAAAAATCCCTCTTAGGAAGAGGTGAATTAAATAAAATAAGCTTCAATTGTTTTTCCTTTCGTTAAAGAAAAGCATTATATCAAATCATTGAAAACTTTCTCATGTGAAAATCAGTTTCTTTTTTGTTTTTAAATTTTTGTGAGAATTATGAAATCTTTCACGTTAAGAGGTCACATGAAAAAAAAGAAGGCTAAAAAAATCAAGCCCTTTGCCTCTTAATCAATTATCATACCATCCCCATTGTTACACAGACACACCCCTCAAAATTAATGGAAATCCATCATATGGAAAAGAAATGGTTGCAGAATTTCCAGGACCCATAGAAGAATGCCTTTTGTTTTTTTGTTTTTGGTTAAATATAGAGGATTAGTTAGAAAGTGATGGAGTTAGCTAAGAAAATTAGGTGAAGAATGTATTTACATAGTGACCTAGACCAAAGAAAAATAGGTGACGAAGGTATTTAGATAGGGACCATGTTGCCTTTCGATTGGAACATGTCCCAGTGGGATAAGTGCATCCTATTTATGTGGACCCAAAACCTCAAGATGTTAGTAGAGGCAGTAGAAATGATTTTCAATATTCTCTACCAGTGGAGCCCACTCTTCAATACTCCTCATCAAGTGGAACTTGGTAGGCGCGTATGTATTTATTTTTTATTTTTTATTTTTTACGCGATTCGTTCCCTCCTGGGATTTAAACTCACAACCTTACTCTGATACTATATTAAATTTCTTATGCTAACTATTATTATCAAAACCTCAAAGTGTTAATAAAGACAATAAAAATACTTTTTTATATATTTCATCTGATGGAGCCCACTCCTCAATAGACCTAAGACATGGGCTTCAATTTGAATAATTCCACATTTACAAGTTAAAAGAGAATTGAGATTCTATGAGTGTTTGCCTCAAGCTGACAATGGGTGGACCACTCATCGTCCACCACGTCACTTTGCCATGGCGTGCATGGCAGGCTTCTCCTCGGTAATGTTAGTAGGCTGTCCCTTAGTGACATCATAGATCGTGAGTGGTCCACCCACATGGGGCAAACAAGAGTCCGAACTTAGAAGAAAGTAACAAGTCCCAAGTTGACACCTGACTTGTCCCTATGTGGACGTCATTTTGTATAATTCCATATTTACAAGTTAGAAGAAAGGAATAAGTCCCAAGTTGATACCTGAATTCTCTCTCCCTCCCTCTCCCTCTCCCTCTCTCTCTCTCTACATGCATCATCTTGCGTCAGAGGTGGCCTTGATCTGAGGTCAGGGCCCCAATCATCTTCCTCACATGCAATTGCATGGGGGCCGATTAGCACAAAAGGACTCATCGTGGCCTTCTATTTATAGTTTATTTTTACAATTCTCTATATGAAACAAAGATATAGAGAATTCACAAGATAAATCTTAACAAACATTTGTGATTTCTTTACAAGGTAAAATTTAGCAAAAATATCCACTTGTAGTAATGAGAACCGAATAATTTATTTTTTTTAAATAACACAAATTTCACAACTTTTTAAGTTGGGGGCTAAGTTGTACAATAAGTTTTCAATCATGGACAGTCGCCATTTAAAAGTATTTTTCTGACGACTTTCTTTCCTTATTTTTCTAAAATATTCAAATTACCCTTGATTGACATAAGGTCCTGTTCAGTTCCTTCATATTCTCATTTTCTTCAACAGAGTCTCACGGTGTTCGACGACAATTAGCATGCTCATGTTGATCAGGGGTATGTAGTTGCTCTTGGAAGCATATCATGGCTTTAAATGATGGGTTTGGTATTTTAAAAAAACCAAGAAAAAAAAGTTGCAAAAAAAAAAACTTTAAATGGCTGGATGCACTTAATTTAAAACCTACCTGGATACACTTAATTAAAAACTTACCAGAGAACTTAAACCCTAATTTGAAAAGTTTTGAAATTTGTATCATCTATTGAAATGAGTTGAACACTAGAGGCCTTACTTAAAAAAGTCTTGCATTTTGTTCCACGAATTTCAAATGTCATTAAGAAATCTTGTCGGAAATCCAACCACTAGAATTCTTAAATGCCAATCATCAAGACATTTTTAATTTTAGAGTTTGAAGCATTCCAATTAATCTTTTACGAGTCTTGTAATTAGTTTTCTCTATCAAAAATATAATTTAAACAATTTAGAAGGCAGAGTCTGACAAGATTTTGGAATCGCTAGAAAGTGCAAGTTCCATGATTAAATTCATCTTATCAAACGGACTCGTAATTTAGGTCTATATTTATGACTGAAGGAGATGGTGGAGGCCCAGTAGACTTGCCCAGTAGAAGGACCCATTGTAGATAATGCATTTGTCAAACTTGTGATATAAGGGCCCTGGCACGGTACTTATTTACATATTGCCCCCTTATATTTATTTATTTTTTTATACAATAGCCCCCTCAAGGAAAATTTCATGGGCCTCTTGAACAGTGTCAAACCTTGTGTCTAATGAGCGAGCCCACAAAAGGGTGGCACTATTTCTTTTCTATCTCTTATTGACATTGGATCATGAATTGTAAGAAGACCAATGAAGACCACAAATGAGTGATCTCTCTCTTTACTGGTAACCATTACATTAGCAGAGGCATAGCTGTAGAAAGGTGTAGGTATTTGTCAATGGCAATTGGCAACTCCATCATTAGCTATTTAGTAAAGTATACAGGGAATATCTGGTATACTTCTCTTTGAGAAGGGAAAGAAAGGGAATTTAATTGAACTATATTAAACCACAGTCAGAGTAGCCAACTTGAAACAGATTAAATGTACAGCAAACGACAGCCCAACTGTGAGGGAGCAAAGTGAGATATGCACTGTCAATTGTCACATGATTCCTTGAATGTTGGTTTCTATATACATTTGTTATGATGTGGACATTGTTCCAACCAATAGAGCTGGCAGGAGTAGAAACTGGAAATGAAAATTGTTTTCGTTGGGCCACAGTTGTCTTCTTCTATTTATAACAATTACTTGTTATGAAACCATGGGCCATGCCCGAGAACGTAGAATGCAAGCAAGAAATTGATGGCGGGATAAATAGAAAGGTGCAGGAAGAAACATTACAATGTATTCACAAAGCATGTGAAGCTGCTGGTAGAACCAGTAGGCTCAATTGATATATGATTGAAAGGGTAGAACTATAATGTAGCCTTTCATGAAGTGCAATCCCAATCGTTGGACTAATTACATACCTAACATACATGACAAATAATATAAAATTTTTACATAGATGATAGAAAAAATGAAGGTGCAGAACATGCGATCAATTCAATAGTATTTCTCACAATCCGATGCATATATACATGGGAGCTAATTCTTACTGAGTGGTTAAAACTTAAGACCCTCTTTTGAATTTCACTTGAGATTCTCACTTCAAATGATTGAAAGTGAATAATTATCCTAAAATGGGCTGAGTGTGAAAATATTGCTAATAAATAAAAAAAAGAAGTTGTGAGAATATCACATAAATGAAAATTTCACAAGAAAATCCCAAATACAAAAGAAATTAGGAAAACATTCAATATTAATTATTATTTTTATCTATTTATTTTCCATGATATTTTTCAATAACTACCCTAACATTTTTTAAAGAGGAAAATTTTCTAAAAAGATATTCGTATAGTTGTGTAATTAGGCTTGAATTCTTTTTCCCTTCTTTATTATTATTAGTACTTGTCATTAATTCGAGTGAAGGGAATTAATGTACTCGCCTTGGTATAGTTTTAAGGGATTATTATTGTACAGAAGTCCTTAAACCTTACAAATACTAAAAAATTGTCCATCAAAAGTGATTTATGACACAACTGTTCGTATGGAAAAGGACACAAAAAAAATGTCAATTTTACTCATAAACTTGCGATATTTTAAAGCAGTAGGATATTGAATTGTGTGATATCCTAAAAATATCATAGGGTTCTATATCCTACTAAGTTAGGATATTGAATTCTGATATCCTAACAATCTAGAATATCAAATTAATTCAGATTTTTTTCACCCCTTTCCCCAAACGTAAAACGTATTTTTACTACGAAACTATGTTTCATCTTCTTCATTTCTGTATTTTTCGGATTCTTGAATTGGGCTCTTTGTTTTCTATTATCTAGAGATCATCTATTTCGGTTATTACAACAGGTATTGATAAGTCATTAAAAATGTATTATTTTATGTGTACTTTAGGAGATTTTAAGGACTTATTCATTAGAAATCTCTTCATTTAGTTGGAAATCAAGCTTTTATGATTTTGGAATCCATTTTAGAGCTTTCTTGCAAAAATCATTGAAAATTATCAATTTCTCATAAAATCATAAAACTTTTCATTTTTGGATTTCCATTTTTAGAAGGTTTTTCAAATTCATGATTTTACATAAAAATGACAACGGTTTTTATCATCATTAGTTATTTAAAGATAAATCATAATCAATGTTGTGAATTTATTGTATCATTTTATGTGCATTGGGCCCGCATTAGTGTATTTGTGACTTTTGGTCAAAATTATTATTTTTAATAAAATGTCACTTTCGTTCGTAGGGAATTGAAGAAAGGGATCCACAATCAAGATTTGAAGCCAAGGAATTATTTGTGAAGAGATCCAAAAAAGAGAGAAAGAAGAAAAAGAAAAATGAAGAAAAGAAGAAATTGAAACAAAAGTGAAACCATCGAATGCACACATGTGAATTAATTTGCATATGCCAGGCACACCCAAGGAAGGACCCTCACGCTCTTAATTCTTGTAAATTTAATTGAAGCCAATTTTTGTTAAGAAGATTCAAGGAAATCTTCAAGAAATTTTATTAATGATAAAAAAAAAGTCATATATGGAAGATCTTTTTGCATGAGGGAAAGAAGGAACTAGGTTTGCAAGGGATACTTTCAAGGAGATTTTGTAGCTTGCATGGGACATTCCAAACCCAAGTAATATTTGGAACTCATGGCGGCAAGCCATTCTGCTTTCTATATCTCACGGCCATTAGGAGTTGTGGGTTCCACTTCTCATTAATTGAAGACAGTGAAAGATCAAAACAAAGCAAGCAAGATGGTGACAAAGAAATTCATGTGAAGCCACGTTTGATGAGTCCACACAGATTTGGAAATTCAAGTTCTCATGACAGCCTATTTTTTATTAAAAAAAAAAGGAAGTACTCTAAAGAAGGTGTACAAGTTTAATTGGCCAAAGAAGACTTCCACATTGGAAAAGAATTACAAGTCCTGTGGACATGTAAGTCAAATGCCTTTGTAAAAGAAAGATTAACCCAAGTCCCATGCCACCCATAAACCATTCCAGGTCCCAAATTCTCTCCAAGTCCAAGATCACCATTCTACACGTCGGATCTACACCCTTTTTCAATCCACATACATCACAATTCCCATCTCACAAAAGGCGTCCCAGAAACCCATCTTCCCAATTCCGTTATTCACGCCAACCATCTCATCTCCATACATCACCATTCCGCATATCCACCCCTCATCACACGTCCAACAAAGTGGGGCTAGGCCAGCGACCTTTGGATCCTCTTTATTCCATCTTCCTTTTCTCATCTACTCCTCTGTTGGTATGAAACTTGAAGATTGGAGTATGGATTATGCACAAGCCTTGTTTCTTTTGTACTGTTTTGATTTAGGGCAAAAGTAGTTTATTTTCAATTTGTAACACTTTGAATTTTGTCGGTTTTATTGGTCCGTTTTGGTTAAGAAACACAATTAGTGAGGTCAAGGTGTCACGTTTTATATTGGCATTGTATGTTTATGCGTAGTGACAGCACGCACTTGATCTGGTGTTTTTGATGTTTTCTATTAATTCCGCCAATTAATGGTTTAATATTCAAAGTGTGAAAATCTGAATTCATATCTTGTATTCCTTTTAGTGAATGATTTCTTTTTTAGTGTATATATGTTTTTATTTTTTTTGCAATTGGTGGTTTGATGTGTCTATTTGTTTTGCAGTAATTAATTTAGGTTACTTTTTAGTTTACGTCTATTTCTTTTAGATTAGGTTTTATTTCTGAATTGTTATTTAATTTTTAGATTTGTGATTGTAATTTAAATTTAAATTTCAGATTTAGTAGTTATGTATTTTTATAGATGTTATTAGGCTAGCATTAATTTTTCAATTAATACAGGTTTTCTGCAAAAACTAGCTCTCTGTGGATACGACCCAGACTTACTGGGTAAAACTGCAATTGTCGACCTTGCACTTACGGTCCACGTTGATTAGGTGTGTGGCATCTACCTCATTTTTTAAGACATAGATAAATCAATTTATATGGTTTAAAAAACCCTTTTTAGTTTCTACATTTTTTCAATGGAAATTATAAAATTTCTTAACAAGATTTAAATCCTTACATCTAATGTGAAACCTATAGGAGAATGCTCATTATATATGATGGATGATAGTTCTGTGTTGATTTTGAAATTGATGGATCTTCCAATGTATTGATGAGGCTTACTGCTGAGCATTGAACATTGTAAGTTTTCCTCTGCAAATGTAGAGTAGAGCAGGATGAGCTTTGAGCCACAGCGTGGGCTATCAAGTCCATAATTTTATCTCTTTATGGAGCTTTATCTGATCACACCCATATCACAGAATATTTACAGTTTTCCATTAAATGAAGTGGGACCTATTACAAATCTTGAAACTCATGAGAGGGAAGATGATGGGAATGTCATGCTATGAATGGCTATGAATGACTACGCATGGGAAAAAATTATATCCCTCTCACCATTCTAAAGAGCATCACAGTTTTGTGATTTCCCACCATTAGAGTTTTTTGTTCTGCTGGATCATTAGATAAAATGAATTATTATGCTTAAATCTAATGGTGATATTGGTGTGATAAGTCACAAAGGGTAGGTGAATGAGGGTTATAGTGTTTGCTGAAAATACTAAATTGTAGTTCCTCACCATCACTATAATTAAAGAATAATCCCTATTATTATCTTAGAGAGAAAGTTCTTCACCACCGAGGTGATAATGTTTAGGCATTTATATTGGTTTCTTATATATTAATTCTCTCACTTCCATATCTTTCAGCTTTAACCTCTGTAATATAATGTTAGTAAAACATAATTTACTTTGAATTCTTATGTTTTATATTGAAAACTAAGAAGCCGATAATTATTTAAAAAGAAAAAGCCTTTAGTCTTTTTAGTTATTATTTTTATAAATATCATAGTATAGGATTTGATGGTATAATTTGTTTTATAATTAATACAGATTCTCAATCCATGTAAAGAAATGACCTTTATTATTTATTGATAAAATCCGAATTTGTTTGATATCCTACATCCTTAGTATATTGCAGAATTCGATATCCTAACTAAGTAGGATATCAAACCCTGCGATATCCTACTTTTTCAGGATATCGTACCTTTTGATATTCTACTGCTTTAGAAAATCGCAAGTTTAGGTGTAAAATTGATATTTATCGGACATTACGAACATCTATGTGGTAAATAACTTTTGGTGGACAATTTTTGGATATTTATCTAGGGTAAGGGCTTCCATACGGGAAAAATCCCTAGTTTTAAATATCAGACATGACTATTTAATGTATTGATCATATCGGATACTGGATTCATATTCAATTGATATATGTATATCAAGCAACCAATATATGACTATTTTAACATAAGAGGACTTATTTACCCAAAAAATAATAAAACACAAGAGGATTTTCTTTTTAACTCCAGCAAAGAAGGCTAGGTCATTGAGAGAGCTTGCACGGGCAGAACCAAAGCTTGTACACATGGGAACGTTAGCATGTCCAGGTGAAAATTGTTGGAGGGATTTTTAGAACCTTTTAAAGGTGAAGGGTTCTAAGTTCCAATCTAAATATTAAAGTACGGTCCAATTAATAATAGCAGAAAAAAAAAGAAACTTTAAATCAATCAACTACTGGAAGAAGGTACCACAATTCTTTAATGTAGAAAACTCGAATACGAGAAAATCTATGAAACCTATCACCCAATCCAACAGAAACCAAGTACTAAAAATTGAATCGTTACAAGATACTAGCAATCCCTTCTTAGCTTGCCTAACCTAAGGACTTAAGTACTCTTACTTGTTGATGACTACACCGTTCACCATTTCTTGTGATTGAAACAAACCACATTCAATCCACAAGGCAAACAAATCAACACCACTTTGAATCTGCAAGGCAAACGGATCTTCCACAAGAGTAGAAGCACAAATCTCTAGAAGTTTAGAACTTTAACACACCCTCTAATTGATGTTTTAGAGAAGCAAGAGATCTCCAAAAGTTTTTTTGTATTCAGAATAAGGAGATTGGTACTTAGGGTTGAGAAATGAACCTTTTGAATAACTTTCAAAATCGTGTATAAGGGTTAGGGTTTCAATAGAATGCAAACAGATAAGCCTGGATGAAATAGGAAAGAATTCGTGCAAGGAAACTAGGAAAATATGTCAAGGTCCGCTCGAGCGGATAGCAATTCTGTCAGGTGTTTTTTTGACAACTTTCGCTCGAGTGGACCAAATGTTCAGTCAAGCAAACTAATTCAATACAAATTTCTGTAAACTTTCCAGGGCCATAATTTTATCGTCTTAACTTTAATTGACGCAATCTTGTAATCTACGAACAACTACTCAAAAAGATCTTTTTAACGGTAGATAGATTACCCGACCCGACACTCAATTTGTGAGTTATAACTGTTTTAATCTATACTGTCTTCATAAAAATACTATAATTTGTGTTCTTTCTTCAATTTCTTCACTTTTTTCACTTCAGCTCATCCGATGAATCGTGCTATAGTCTAAATTTAAAATATGAAAATTACAACTCATTCAGGACCCCGAGTTTTGTTCATAACCCATAAATTAGTCATCACTCAAATAATCCTAACATTGTTGTACCTTACCACTTGGGTACATAAGAGGATTTTATTTCAAAATCGTTAATACACCAATGCATCTCATTTATAGGCTTAATAATACATGATACGAGACCAATATATTTTACATGTATATTGTTTGGTATTCAACCGGGGGAGTTTGGACTCATGAAAGGCTCCACCATAAGGAGTGAAACCCGCTTATTTAGGGAGAGAACACGCTTGCTCGCGCACCAAGAGATCAATCTCTCTATGTGATAAATGAGATATCCAACCAACCAAGCTGTCTCTATGTTTTCACAAGTTCATTATCTAAATCTCAGTGTCTGTTTATTTGTATAGCATTCCAAGCTATGCTTTTGTATCTAGCGGTTAAAAATTAAAAATATAGAGAAAAATATTTTCAAATTAGCACCCCTAGTTTCACTATGATGGAAGAGGGGCATCTGTTGTCTTAATAAATCAAATTATAAAGTGAGAGTCCCATTTACATCTCCAATTTGCTTTTTTTTTTTTTAAATTAACTGAGTTGGCTCGGCAACCATGAGTTAGAAAGATAGGGCACTCAGCGGGGATCAATCTCCGCTGCATGATATGGGAATGAATTGCCTATTTACTGGGACAATCCTTTAGTCCCCAATTTGCATTCTTCACTATTACCCTTTTTGATACACCCGGACGTGATGCACTTTGTTGTGAACTTCTAGGAATTCAACACAAGTAGGCTAGGGCCCTAGGTTTGCAAGCACTTTAATTATCTATCAATGTGCTCGCACTGAGCAAAGCATCTAACTTGCATTTCAATCAAACTTTTTCCTATGAATATTTAAGTCATGAATTAAAAAAAACTTTATTAACACCAAATTCTTTTTTTTTTATATCTATTTCAAGCGTAATATAATCATGACTCTCTTACTGCACAACTTTAACAGAAAAAAAAGAGAGTAGGATAATGGGTTTTGAGACTTCCCCAGCTATCACGTACGTTTATGAAAGTGATATTCATTGTGGTATTAAAACATTTCACATGACAAATTTTACTTATTGAATTAATTATGTCTTCGTACTGTTTCAATTCACCATTGAATTTACTACCATGATTGGATATCCTAGCATATATCTAATTATTGGTAGAGAGTTCTCATCCCATAATTTAGATTGAAAAAAGCTTGCCTAAGAGTAGAAAATCTCAAGTGGACGTGCTTTCGGACTTTTTTTTTTTACTCAGCTTAATGGCTGCAACCCCAATTCACTAGCAAGGGAAGAAGACCTCGGGTGAGGTGAGACAACCATCGAAACAGAAAAAGTTGTTGTTCAAGTTTTAACTTTAGATAATTGATGCCTCTTACCACTTAGACTAGAGGCCGTTTTTGTGTTTTCAAACTTTAAATACATCATATCATTACTCTTAAATTAGACATTTGTTGAACACTAGGCTCAAAGCAGCAGGTGCCAATTCAATCCAAGGCAATGAGATGTTAGTCAATATCATAACTATTGGCTGGCTAGTGGAAACTGCCTCTTACCTTAGTGGTAAAAGGCATTAATTCTCACCTAACTTCCACGGTTTGAACTCTTGGCATATCACTTTCATTCACTTGAGGGCTCTTTTACCTCACCCAAGATCTACTTTTTTTGCCTGGGGCTTCATCACCTCATTTAAGGGCGCCGTTCCAGCCCCTATAGTTAGATAAAAAATAAAATAATATATATGGAGAATATTAGTATGCATCTATCCCTCATTATAGGATGATGGACAACTAACATTCATATATGCATATATATATATATGAATATTGTCCACACATATATTCCAACACCTTTTGTTTAGTCGTCACAGTGAACCCTTACATATCATGTTCCTCTTTTATCAAAGGGCAGATCTGCTTAGTGGAACTTGAATACGCCCAAACATCAACAAAGTAAGAAAGATTCAATTAGCCGAACACTCGTTACCAGAGTGATCCAGATCCTCTGAATGTCTCACTTGGTGTCCCATTTAAAAGAGGCTTCTGAGGTTGTCTTTGACACCCCTCTTTTCATTAATCATGAATTATTATCACAAAGTCGAAAGTCTAAATCCCATCTCCCCCTCTCAATCAAAATCAAACCATTCGTCTAGACGTTCACTCTTAGCCACCCATAATTCATTACTTATAAAACCAAGTTAAAACTTTTGACCGACTCAAAATTAGGGGTGGCAATTCCTGACTGAACCAGCCTACCTGACTCAAAACTTAACCTAATAATTCCAGGTCTGGGTTGGTTATTCCTTCGTCTCAGCCCTTTGATAAATTGATAGGGTCATGTTAAGTCCAAATGTGTTGTTCTACTCCTAACCCAAATTGAAACCAACTCAACCCAAGCCTTCAATGCGGCAACTTGGCAACTCAAATCCAATTCAGACCCATTTCAGAATTTACTTGTCATTTGTAACCCCATCAATGGACAGGTCGAGCTTGCTCGTCCTCGGTCAAAGGTCAACCCTACCCTAATGGAACCGCCGATCCATTGCTGCCTGTGTACAAGCCCATCAAGTTGTTACAGTGCAAAAAGTTGCCCTGTAAGGAAGCTTGGTTATGAACCACCGTAGCATAACGGGGCCGTTTTATGGATATAGATGGAGACCTACGTTTTTGTGTGCGCCTATTGCCTCCGTTAGGCCCAGTTCTCCGTCCTTTTGGCAATTGGATTTCTTAAGAGGCGGTAAATGGATTCCGGCCTTGTTCTTGACCGAAGCAACCTTTTTCCAGTTTTCATCATAAAGAGCTTGAGTACAAGCAAAGCTAGGCCAACTGTACGGTCCCGAGCCTGCACCGACCCAACAAGACGGGCACACCAAGGCCCATGGCAGTGTGGATTGCTTGCACCGTCTTTTCCTGGACAAGACCCTTCTGCGGATAAACCGATTGGTGTATCCATTCAATTTGAAAAGCAAACTTATCATCATAGTTATATGTACAAAATTGTCAAATACTAATTCCAGTATAAATAAATTTAGAGTGCTGCTAGTTGAACACAAATTTTCTCTCTCATCACATATGAAAATTTTTTTTTCTTAAATGCCCAAAATACCTTTCTCTCCCCCACACACCTCTCTCCTCTCTCCACCTATCCCTTCGGCCGGCAACTGTAGACACCTCATTTGGCACCCTATGTAGATCCAAAATACTTATCATGTATAATGATGCCCCCATTTCACCCCAAATTAAGTGCTTTTAGCATGATTTAAATCAATTTAAAAACGACATTAATTATTGAAAATTTAAAGAGAGTTTTAGAAGCCATGCATCGCATGTCATCATTTAGATTTGCCTTCATTCTGCACTCAAAATAATAATAATAATAATAATGATAATAACAAAAGAAAATGGTAAGAAAACTTGAAAAAGCATGAAAATAAATGAATATCTTCATCAATATGTGCATGAAAATGGTCCAAGTCTATTGCCCATGGCTGGAGTGCCCAAATCATTAATAAATAATAATAATAATTAATAAGGATAAAAAAGATTTTACGGTCAGAAACACTCACCTAATATTTCATCATTCCTTTCCGTTCTCCCGACCACACAAATATATAGCTCATTTTGAGCTATTCGTCGAGAGCTTTTCAACGATATATAATACTTTAAAATCTAACGAACAGGCCAAAAGTTACAAGGCCTAGGGCTCATTACACTTGACCCGGGCTCTGCATGGCCCACTTACGGAGAATGATTTTTCTTGTCTAGTGTCCTTCCCGAATGCCAAAATTAAGCTCTCTAATTCTAAATTGGACATGACGGGCCCTCCTATCTTCTATCGCACATTACATGTCCCAGTTCTTCTTGCCTAAAGGTAACTTACCATGTCAACTCAGGGTCTACCCTAAGCCATGTAATGGGCCCCACTCCGATGATCAACACTTAGGATCCGTTCATCATCATCACTATGACCATCCATTTAAGTTAATTCTACTGCATGTGGCCCCCATCGTTCATCAATGGAATAGAGGAAGTGGCTGGCCCACTCTAATTCAACCTCCAAATCAAGCCTGACCCATTCGCTCACAACCAAACAAAACCTAATTCCTTGACTCGTTAGTCCAAATCTAAATCTAACCCTGTCCATGACCCGTAAACCCCACTCACAACCTGAACGCAACCCTCAACCTATGTTTGACCCGTCCATCCTTTTCAGCCCATTGGCCCAAGCACATCATTATCTCAACTGTCTCACCCAATCCATGCCAACAGTTTAAATTCAATTTCAAAACCTGCTAACCAATTACCGTAGAGGATTCGGTAGATCCGGGCTCTCCATCTCTATCCATCCCAGTTCCAAGCGTAAGAAAATATAGAAAACGAAGAGAAGAGACGGGGAAGCACATGGTCAAGGCGGAGAACAAAAAAAAACAGAAAAACAGAGGAAGAAGGTGGGCGTGAAGGAAGAAAGGGAAAAAGGGAAAGAGAGAACGTAAGGACGAAGCAGGAGAGGAACAGAAAAAGAGGGCAGAGAGAAACAGGGAAAGACGAGAAGAAAGACTAAAAAAAAAGAAAGAAAAAGAAACAGAGAAAGAGAGAAAGAAGAAGAAGGACAGGAAAAGGAAGGGAGGAGGACGATCCCCATTGGGGGTCATTTCCCTCCTCTCTGGTCTCCGGGAAACAACACACCAGGTTCCTCCTTCCCCATCGTCTTTTCATTATATTCTCTGTTACCTTGCACAGCCTTTTGTTTCTCCTTCTTTTACTTCCTCTTCCACAATCTCTGCACCCACACCTTCACAGATTACACCGTTATATTATCAACCCATTCACTTGACCACCGATCACATACACCACCATACACAGCCACTACCCGCATCGCCTTCATCATTGCACAGTCACTACACTTCATACACAGCAGCGCCCACTTTGTCTTCCTCAACCAAACGCCAATACACTACATCACCCACTTCACCTACTTCTCTCCATTGCATCACCTTCTACCTCACTGCACCTTCACGACCCACACTTCACAGTCCACCTCCACCTTCACCAATACTACACCCATCTCCACTTCACAACGCCCCTCACTGTCACCGCACTCTGCCTGCACCTCATACGCTCCTCAAAACCCGTCATCATTATATCTAGCCAAACGGAAACCGTCTCACCAACAACCCCAACCGCACCTGTACACCATTTTCACACCTATACCACGACCTCCACTCTCTTCTCACCATCTATTCTGGCATACCACATAACCACCTTAACACCACTACTCCCTAGTCTCCACCCATCACCACACCCCAGCATCCATCTCCACCGCTCGCACCAATACCAGGCCACTTATCCATCTCCAACACCATCAGCCTCCATCACTGCCATCTCGCCAACACCACCTTGACAAGCCCACTTTTACCAAGGCCACCTTCATCTTCGTCTCCAAACACCTCCACAGCCAGCACCCACTTCGTCAACTTTGCCAAACACACCTCCACGGCCTGCACCTACTTCATTTTCCTCACCAAACACACCTCCACGTCCTGCACCCGCCTCATCTTCCTCACCAACCACCTCACACACAGTGGCACCCGCTTCACCTACTCTTCTTCATTGCACCACCTTCTACCCACCTGTCCCTCACAGCCCATCTGACCAAAGAAAACAAAGAGAAGAGTAGTGCAGTCGGCTGGGAGAGAAGAAAAGAAAGAAAAGAAAAAAAACAGAGAAGAAGAAGAGTAGCAGTGCAATAGGCTGAAAAGAAAAGGAGCAAAAAAAAGAAGAGAGGAAATCAGTCAGCCAACAGGGAGAGAAAACGAGTCAAAACTCACTTAGGCCCAGATCAACCTAAAACCTGAATCATTTCACTGATCTTTCGATTTTAGTCAAGGTTCATTTCGGCACCGGATCGCAAAGCCCGTCACTCCTTTGTTCGTTTTAATTTCTGACTCAGCACGTGTGGATGTTTGGATCTCTGTGTCTATGATAGAAATTGACAATGCATGCTTTCTAGTCATTAGAATCTGCATTTAGTTTAATTACCTCTTAGATTGTTGTTCTCACTTTGCACTTAATTTAATCACAGGTTAGTGTCATTCACGGATCACGCCCATGCATACATATATATGTGTATATATATATATATATATTTCATCCATCTCATTCACACTCCACAATCATCTTTAGAAACTAAATTGCGTAACAAAAAAAATAATATAAATAAAATCATAACAAAAAAATCATTTCATTTCCTTTCTTGTCATTTCCACATTTCACCAAAAAAAAAATTGAAAAATATAAAAGACCAAAAACAAAGTAAAAGATATCAACAAAAATCTCTTAAAAAAATAATAATTGGATAACTTGGATTAATTGAATCACACTTTTAAGTAAAACTTAAATTCAAAATCAATTTAAAAATCATAAATCCAATTAATCTAAGTAGATCTGGAATTTAGAATAGTAAGTTAGGGCCCCATCACCTCTGCTCTGCTCCGTTAGAGGACCGGGAGAGTGGATGTGGGCGGTTCTAGGGCTTAGAACAAGGTAAAAATCCAATGGTTGATAAACTATGATTTAATTGGGTTAAATTCAAGTAGAAATCCCCTAGTTAGGCCCTTCTAGCTCCAATTATCAAAAATCCAAAAAAACTATAAAACAAACAAAATCACCCAAAAAATATTTTCTTCTCTTTCCTTCCACCTCCTGTGCCAAATATTTTAATACGCTAAAATGATAAAAAGGAAATAAAGGCTGATTTAAAAATTAATTTAATGATAATGATAAGACTAATGTGTGATCTCAATTCCCCTTTTCAATTAATCAAACAATTGACCCTAATGCGGTCACTTTCAATCCAATCGGCCCATTGGCCATAAGTTCCTTTTTTTTCCTTTTTTTTTTATTAAAATCACACATGACACCTTGTTTGCATCATTAATTTTATTTTAAAATTGGCCTTTAAACCCTTTTTTTTGCCAATGGATTTGAAGGGGGTACCCAGGAATGGGACTGATCCTCTTCTAAAATATTTGGCACCTCCCCCTTTTTTTACTTTATTTTTATTTTTATTTAACTCTACTTGAATTTGATTTTAATTACTCATATACTATAAATCTGGATTATCTCTTTATATAGACCCATAATATGACCCATATCATGACCCATACTTTGACAAAACCCAAATTGAGTGAAAGGATAATCGTCATGTGTTGCCGGCAACACATTAGACGAGAAGGAACCCACTTTATTTTCTCCTGTTGTTTCTTTGACATTAGTCGAAGAACGGAGTCATAGCCGTTACCATGACTGGCGATCGTGATCCGTTGACTTTGAGGGTAGTCGGAATCCTCAATTTCGATGTACAAATATTAAATATCATATATAGATAAATGACGATCTCCCTCCCCGGGGGGGTCAAAATTCACATTCGACAGCAACAAGCTACGGCATGAGGGAGGAGGGCTCTCCCTCCCCCTCTCTCCATCTCCCCATTCCTTCTCTTCCTCTCCTCTTCCTGTACCTCTCCCGCTTCCTATTCCTTTTCCTCTCCCCTTCCTCTCCTTCCTTCTTCCTCTCCTCTCCCTCCTTTTACCTCTCCTTTCCCTCCATCTTCATCTCCCTTTTCCTCTCCTCCACTCCTTTCTTCTTCGCCCCGTTTGGCCCTATCAGGCCGAACATCACGCTAATGTTGTTCGCGAAGCTAAATATCAGCGTGATGTTCGGCCTCATAGGGCCGAATGGAGTGAAGAGGAGATAGGAAGAGGAGAGGAAAAGGGAGAGGAAGAGGGAGGGAGAGGATGTTGGGTTTTATCTTGTATTCTGGTTTAGTCGGATCGATCATCTGGTTTAGCCAGAACTGAGGTTCATGGTAGGTGTATTTTAGTCATTATATATAGGTTTTCTTGTTGGCCAAGAAAGCAAGAACTATATATTGATGTACTGTAATTTTAGATCTTGAGGGGATTGAGATGGGATTATGATAGATAAGTTTTCTCCTCCGTGGATGTAGACAAGATTGCCAAACTACGTAAAATTGTTGTATTCATGTGTGTGATTGCTTGATGGTGTGATTACTGTGTGTTCATCGTGATTAATTTGTTGATCGCGGGTATTTCTGTTGTACCGCTTTTCCCAACAAGTGGTATCAGAGTGAGGTGGAGATCGCTCGAGTTTGCGATCGACGAATCATGCCGGAGTTAAAAGACAATGATCAACGGATTTGGTTGGATCCATCTTTCATAGAAGATCATCGGATTGGATCTCTGATTGTGCCTTCCTGCAGGATGAAAAAAAAGGTTTGGGATGCAGATGCGGTTGTAGTACAACAGAGAAGAAGAGGTTCGGCCAGTGTTAGAGGGCTTAGCATTCTGTGATCGTTGGAGGAAGACGATCGGAAAAGGGCTTTTGGTTTGGGTTTACCCAAACAGAGAAAGAAGCAGAAGCTTTGGCGATCTGGTTGCAGTTGCTGGAGGAAAAAGAGGATTTCCTGGTTTGTCACCAGTGCCCCAAGAAGATCAAAGGTAATCTCCATAGATAAAGATCTTACCTGATCGAAAAAGAGGAATCGGGCTTGCAGAAACCCCCGTTTTTCCCAACAAATGGTGCTAACATCAAAGATCCAAGTATATAATGATGTTGTTCAAACCCTAACACATGTGATACATGTTCTGAGTTTACGAAGAAATTGGATTTTTTTTTTGTGCCTTAAACTTCAAAGGCTGTAAGTGCACTGCAGTGGGTGGAGTTACAAAGGTGGAAAGGGGAATATTGGTCATCATCGAGGGTGAGATGGTAAAAAATCTCTACAGGTTGATAAAGGATGCTTTTTCAGGTGGAGCAGTGGAAGAGACATCAAATAATAGGGAAGGAAATCTATGGTTCAAGTGGAGTTAGATGTGATGGATCATCGGAAGATGGACTGATGGATCTTCAATGATATCATCTAACGGAAATCCAGGAAAACCTGAACGGAGATGATTTTTTCAGAAAAAGGTAGTCTAGTTGAGGTCGGAATAAACCAGTTTAAGCATCGGGTCATACTAACCAGCGTATACCGTGCCCAACCCACCAAAACAGGCTAGAAAAGGACAATTGCGGGTTTGAGGGAAAGAACACCGGGATTGAGACAGAAGGAAGGATTCACAGATACCAGTGAGATCTGAATTCGGGGAGGTCTTCAGTTTTGTCTTGACGGATGAAAGTTAGGTTCATTGTGTTACAAGGATGCGTGCATGTAGCAACTAATGGAGAATACTTCGAAGGTTCAAGACGGTGGTGTTGAGGTCAAAAGAAGCAATTGTGGGAAGTCTCAAGTCGATTTGAACTTGATTGATGCTAAACAATACTAAGATTGTCTGTGCATCCAGGCTAGGGGGTGCAGGTGTCGTGTTTAGTAGTAACGTGTGCGGAAGCGTACCTTTCAGCAAGATGAGTGAAGTGCTGGTTCAACATGTTAGGGTGTTGAAGAGAGAAAACTGCGCCATCGGTGTAGTGACGTATCATTCAGCAAGGTACATGAAGACATTACCAAGTATCTCAAGGTGGCTTTGAAAATTTAACAAATCTAAGCTAAGGTGGAGATTGTTGGGTTTTGTCTTGTATTCCGGTTTAGCCGGATCGGTCGTCTGGTTTAGCCAAAACCGAGGTTCAAGTTTAAGGGTATTTTATTCATTATGTATGCGTGTTTTTGTTAGTCAAGAAAGTAAGAACTATATATACTAATGTACTGTAACCTTAGATCTTTAGGGGATGTAACACTCTGACCCAACTTAAGTCAAATTAGTGGTTAATTAAGTGCAAACTTGTTGCTAAGCGTGTTTTGGTTTTGCTTTTCTTTGGTCTTGAGCTATGGATAGGTAGTTTAGTTGAATTTGACCTGGTTTAGGTAGTTCGAGCCGTTTGTCGTAATTTTTGCTTTTGTTGGACCTTATCAGTTTTGCGTCATTTCGATGTCAACGGGTGTATTTCGTTGAGCTTGTTAATCTTCGTAACTGTTTTGGATCCAAATGACTTCGTTTGTTCTCGTTGGATCGTCAATTGACTCGAACTGTAAAATAGAGGCAAATGGTGGACTTGTTTGTAAATTGAATTTTTTTAATCTTATAAATATCCTACCTACCACCTGTTGACCTATAAAAATTGCAAATACTGCAGCGAAGACACCTCATCTTATCTTAATTTAGGCTACAGAGGTTATTTGCAGATCCTGGGGAATCACTGTGAGAACCGGCATTCCATGAAGATCAAGGTAGCTGGAACTCTCAGAGGAAGTTCAAATTTCGGATTGAACAGGCATCATCAAACTCAAAAGACACAAGCATGTCAGCCTGAAGTCAGTTCCCCCCCAAGCCATGGGATCACTGACCAAAGTCCTGCTTCCTGATGTCTAAAATTAATAAAATTTAGACGCGAAACTTCAGTCATGCTCAGAAGATACTTTGCAAATTTTCAAGATGAAAAGACTCTGTTTGGCCTAAATTTCATTACATGTCAGCTTAGAGGACAGTAATCCCGAATTTGGGGGTCATCGGCTAAGATCTTACTTCCAGGAGGCCAAAGCAGATAAAATTTGGAACAAATGCTCAAAGAATGCCCCCAAGTTATTCTCCCAAAGTTTCAAGTCAAGGGGAGGCTGTTCGGATAGAAGACAGGCTAACTATCTCAATATGGAGTGAATAGTGACCTAATGCATGCAGTGAATAGGTTACTGCTCAAAATCCCACTTCCTCAAATCTAAACTGCATGAAATTTGGATGAATACTCGAAGATGTTCTTGACGTCAGTCCCTCCAAGTTTCAAATCAAACCGGGGTCATTTGGGCTTCAAACGGCTGAAACAAGGGCCCACTGTCATAAAAAAAGTCAACTGGAGAGTTGACCATGTTTAGGTGGTCAAATAGAGCTGAAACTTCTGTGACACACTCAAAATAGTTTCAAGAAGAATCCCTACAAGCTTCGTGGTGATTGGACACCGTTTGGGCCCCGAACAGGCGGAAACAAGCCACATATGCAAAATTCCAAGAATGGGCCTTGGGAGTGACCGGGGCCCACAAACAAAAGGAGTTGACCATGTTCAGGTGGTCAAACAGAGGTGAAACTTCTGTGACACACTCAAAATAGTGTCAAGAAGTATCCCTCCAAGGTTCGTGGCGATTGGACACCGTTTGGGCCCCGAACAGGCGGAAACAAGCCACATATGCAAAAATCCAAGAATGGGCCTTGGGAGTGACCGGGGCCCACAAACAAAAGGAGTTGACCATGTTCAGGTGGTCAAACAGAGATGAAACTTCTGTGACACACTCAAATAGTGTCAAGAAGCATCCCTCCAAGTTTCATGGTGATTGGACACCGTTTGGGCCCCGAACAGGCGGAAACAAGCCACATATGCAAAAATCCAAGAATGGGCCTTGGGAGTGACCGGGGCCCACAAACAAAAGGAGTTGACCATGTTCAGGTGGTCAAACAGAGATGAAACTTCTGTGACACACTCAAAATAGTGTCAAGAAGCATCCTTCCAAGTTTCGTGGCGATTGGACACCGTTTGGGCCCCGAACAGGCGGAAACAAGCCACATATGCAAAATTCCAAGAATGGGCCTTGCGAGTGACCGGGGCCCACAAACAAAAGGAGTTGACCAAGTTCAGGTGGTCAAACAGAGCTGAAACTTTTATGAAACACTTAAGATGGTGTCAAGCAACATCTCTCCAAGTTTCGTGATGATTGGACATCATTCAGGCCTCAAACAATGGAAAATAGACCGCATATGCAATGTTCCAAAAGTGGGCCTTGTCCGTGACCGGGGCCCAATTAATGAAAATGTTGACCAACTTCCTGAAGTCAAAAAGGGCTGAAATTTTTATGACATGTAGAGAATAGTGTTAAGAAGCATCCCTGCAAGTTTGGTGGCAATCGGACTTCGTTTGAGCTCAAAACAGATGAAAATGGGCCACATACGCGAAAAACCTGAAATTGGGCCTCGTTCGTGGCCCAGTCTGCGGTCACGGACCTTCAAAGGATGTTTCCCACGATTTTGGGTGGTTTCCCTCCACTCCTCTTCGAAATCCAACTCCCCACAACTGCTATTAACTCCCCAAAACTGCACAAAACTGATTGGGAGTCTATAAAAAGAGAAAATTTGGAAGAAACAAAGGAGAGACACACACATAAGGAAGAAAAGTGAAGAAATTGAAGAAAGTCACCACCTAAGGCAACAAGAAGCAAGCTCCAGCAGCACTTCCACGACCATTCCCACCTTCTTTTCTTAGTTTTGAAGTTGAGCAAGAAAATTCAGAAGGAGAGAAGGAAGGGAAATGGCCAAAGTCCATACTATGTTCGTACGACGCCAATTTTTGAGAGGATGACATTATCACCTCTGTTTCTCTCATTCGTAGGGCTTCTTAGCCATTACAAGAGTTGTGAAAGAAGTCTCTCTAGGCCTCATTTTGTTCCTTGAAAATGATAGGTTCAAATGACACAACTCCGGCTTCAAATTTGCCCATTTCGGACTTGAAACAAAAATGCAGTCCGTAAGCACGAATGATGAGTTACAGCGGTTTCAATTGATTCCATGATAAAATGTGATCTTCTTGATGGTTGTCCACCTCTCCAAAGTCATGAGAATGGAGTTCAAACACTTGAAAGAAGTTCCAAGAAAGAACCAGCGCGAACAGCACAAAAAACGGAGGCACAAGGCCATTGTCTGTCAGTGACCGTGACCCCCGGTCACTGGTAGGTTCCAGTGACCGTGGGTGAGTCACGGTCACTGGAAGGCCCCAGTGACCGCGGGTGAGTCACGGTCACTGGAATGGGGCAGTGACCGCGGGTCACGGTCACCCCCCAGTTTTTCATCTTTTTTGCATTTATTCTTCCACCTTATGTATATTTTCTTGTATTTTCCAAATTGAGATCACATCTAAGACTTGAGGGAGGGGTTCTAAACTTTCAAAATGTATGTAAACAACCTGCATCCCCGCGGTCAGGGCACTTGAACCCATGTAAACAAAGGGGAAATTAATGATGAACTGTAATTATTTTCCATTCTTCTTAACGCTTAAAGTGCGTGAATGTCGGACCTTGATTCCGTAATTCATTTCCACGCTTACATTTTTAAGCGCGATCAGAAGATTGGCGCCGTCTGTGGGGAATTATATGCCCTAATTTGTGATCAAATTTGATGAAAAAAGCATGAAAGCGCTGAAAACTGCTGAAAAGTGCTGCTGCTGCCCTGAAAACTGCCACTGTTGCCCTGAAAACTGCCGCTGTTGCACTGTATCTGCTGCTGTTGCACTGAAAGGGCCGCTGTTGCACTGTAACTGTTGCTGTTGCACTGAAAGTGCTGCTGTTGCCCCGAAAACTGCCGCTGTTGCACTGTAACCGCTGCTGTTGCACTGAAAGTGCCGCTGTTGCACTGTGACTGCTGCTGTTGCACTGAAAGTGCTGCTGTTGCCCTGAAAACTGCCGCTGTTGCACTATAACAGCTGCTGTTGCACTGAAAGTGCCGCTGTTGCACTGTGACTGCTGCTGTTGCACTGAAAGTGCTGCTGTTGCCCTGAAAACTGCTGCTATTGCACTGAAATGTTGCTGTTGCACTGAAAGTGCCGCTGTTGCACTGTAACTGTTGCTATTTCACTGAAAGTGCTACTGTTGTGTTAAAGAGTGCTGCTGTTTCACTGAAACTGCTGCTATTGTACTGTAACTGCTGCTATTGCACTAGAAACTGCCGCTGTTTCACTGAAAACTGCTGCTAAAAGCCTGTGACCAGGGCACACGGTCACTTATCCATTTTTTATGATGACAAAAGCTTAGTTAACCTCCAATTACACCCATACAAGACCCTTGATGTCTACAATGGGTTTGAAAATATCATTAAAGGACTTTTGCACCTTGAAGTGCATATTGTTCATACAAATGAAGGCATTGGGCACCTTGATGTGCGTACACTTGCCATCTAATTGGAAGAACTTGCACTTTGATGTGCATAACTTGATTGAATGAATTCGCACCTTGATGTGCATGGACCAAATCATCACCCTTTTCACTTTAGAAGAGTGATGATTCAGTTCAAAGGGCTTTTGACCCATATAAAATGTTTATTAAATCAGTGATAAGACCAACGACATTGTAATTATGCATTGTCCGGCGTCAACTACTAATGGATCTTGTGTGGTCATTGTGATAGTGGTGCAGGCTTGATCCTGTAGGCCCTATCCCTTTGATTGATCCAACCCTCTCTTGCTTATAAGTCTGACACAGATAGTCCAGATATGCTGCTAAAATTTTGGTAGCCAGGACTAGTCAGCATAGCGTGCTTTTAAGCCTGACTCGATAAACCCGAAATGTTGCAGAAATTCTGACAGTAGGGATAGTCAGCATAGCATAATGAGATGAGATTTATGCCTATATCTAACCATTTCGGTTCAAAACCATGTTGGTTTAGATGGCATCTATAAACCATTCCGGCTAGCCCAAGAGGCAGCCATGTTGGTTATACTACTAATATAGTCTCATCGGCTAACTTTTTGTAGAGACATCATGGGTTCCCTGATCATCACTTTTGATGAGGCCAAGGAGAGGCTCTCTAAAATATCCATGACCCAAAACAAACCAACTGTAAGAGCATCAAAAAAAGCTCGAATGGACTTTACTGCCCCTATGTCAAGAGTCTCAGTATTTCAGAGACTCTCTATTCCAACAGGCTCTATAACTTCGGCTGATCTAAATGGGTCATCAGTGACCCTTAAATTCATCAAGAAGACTAAAACTCCCAAATCTTGGGTTTCCAAATACGCCCAGAATCCGTTTGGAGTTTTCAACAAGGTTCAGAAGGAACCAAATCACAAACTGAAGTCAGAACGCAGTAATCTTCATATCACCAAACCTCGTCTGGGGGCAAGGCAGGTCCGGTCCACGGATCATAAATCAATGCAAACACCAAATGACTTCCGGCAATTCCTAACTCGTAAGAAGGCCCGGAAAGGTGCATCCATCCCCAGATACAGCACATGGTCGCCTCAACCACACACTCCAAAATCCAATATGGCTGAGAACAAACTCTTGGCCTCAGTTGAAGATAATACTTTCTATCCTCTGACTCAAAAAGAAGGACGGAGGTTTGGCAGGGGGCATCTACCTTCTATCATAGTGGCACCTTCTCCGCTATCTTCACCCCAAGGCTTATCATATGGCGCTAAAGGCAACAAACAAGCTGAGCGATTGGTCATCAATAATTCGACCGATCTCGCTCATTTCAAAGATTAGCTCCAACAGCAGAAAGTGCAAAAGAAAAAGAACAAGGAGGGTCCTATTGACATCATTTCACTTCCCACTTCAGATTCCATGGATTGGGAACGAGTGACAAGCACTTCCAGGCCGTTGGTTGCCAAGTTTAAAGATCAGACCTCAGCAGCCAGGATGGCTAACCAATTCAAGAAGAAAGCTTTAGCCCATTACAAGGACCAAACTCACAAGCTGTCACAGTGCAAGATCACTAAAAAATGGGTGGTTAAAGAAGATGATCCGGACTTGACCTCGTCTTGCATGGTCGGGCCAGGTTCAATTCGAAGAATTACTCAGAGTATGGCTCGGACTCAATTACAAGAGTCTGATTCAAACTCTCATTTAAGTAGCACTTCTGAAGGTCATGTCGAAACTGATTCTGACGATGATCCTATCACTATCTTGGACACAAAAGATAGTCAATCTACTCCTCAGGCATTAACATCATCCTATCCCCGTCATTACACTGTGTTTATGGCTGAAGGGAATGGAACTAGCAAGGATGGAAATGACGATGCTAGTGGCAGTAAAGATGCTCACGAAAAAGATGCTAGTGAAAATGAGAATGACAATGTCAGTGATGTTGTCAAACAACAAGGAGCTATGATCGACCACTTAACTGCCCAAGTGAAAATCTTAACAGATAAGCTAGGTGGTCTGGATGAAGTTCAAATAAATCCTCCATTTGCCAACAGAAGAGAACAAGCAATGATCATGAAGAATGCCACTAAAATTGACCTTCTCACAGCTCAATTCAAGTCCCTAACAGACAAGGTGATAGCTGCAGGTTTTACTGGTGATGATCATTCATCAATTCTTGGTCTTCATGCAAATCCTGAAAAACATGTGACCTTCAAAGAAGTTGAAGAGATACTGACAAAATCAAAAGTGGAGACCAGAATGAAAAAGAAAGGTATTACACCTAAGTATCCCCCGGAATTTGATCTGGTTCCATTTCCACCAGATTATAAACTTCCGACTTTCCAACTATACCTTGGGAAAGGGTCGGCATATCAGCATATTGTGCATTTCAAATCACTCCTAGGAAGCCTGCCAGAGTTAGATGCACTAAAAATAAGACTATTCGTCGGCACATTGAAAGGAGTCACCTTCGATTGGTACAAGCAGTTACCAGAACTCTCATTCATGACATGGCCGATCACAGAAGAGAAGTTCTTACTCCATTTTCAGGAGGAGGATCAAACAGTCACCTTTGCTATGCTCAGCAGCACAAGGCAGGGAGACAACGAAACTGCACAGGCCTTTATCAATAGATGGAGAGCATTATCCTATAAATGCTTGGAACAACCATCTCAAAGGGCAACGAAAGAAATGTGCAAAACCAATTTGCGACCAGAAATCAAGGCTATCATACTTAGTCATAAAACTAAGTCTTTGGCTCGATTGGTTGAAGTTGCCACTGATGCAGAACTAACTCTCAAAGAGATCAGTCAAAGTCAAAGCTATATTGAAGATGCATTCTCTGAGAACTCTTAAATAACTTAAGGGATTGCAGGGCAAACTTGCCTACATTTGCAGCCTCAACTCCAGGCAAACCTCTCATCCTCTACATTCAAGCTCTTGATCACTCTCTGGGGGCATTGCCAGCTCAAAAGAAAAACGAGGAAATTACACCACTATATTATTTCCAATAAAATGTATTTGGTTTCCAACACCAATTCACTGGAAGGCCCCGGTCAAATTTTACAGATTCTGTGACAAATACGGAATCCAGTGTTGTCCATCTACAGCGTATAACCCCGCAGCCAACGGACTTGCTGAGGCTTTTAACAAAACCATTTGCAAGATTTTGAAGAAAATGGTTTCTGAGAACAAAAAAAGTTGGAGTACCAGGCTTCCTGAAGCATTATGGGCTTACAGAACTACAGTTCGTGGTCCTACCAGATCAACACTGTACTCCTTGGTCTATGGTTGTGAAGCTGTAATACCTTTGGAAATTCAACTTCCCTCTTTTCGGGTGGCTGTGATAAACAAATATACTGAAAAAAAGAACGCCAAACTCAGATTGCAAGAGCTAGAAAACCTTGATGAGAAAAGGCTTGCCGCTCGACAAAGTATTGAGTTGTATCAAGCTCGTATGGCTGCGTCTTTCAACAAAAAAGTCAAGTACAGAGCTTACAAGAAGGGAGATCTAGTCCTTGCAGTTAGAAGACCTATGTTTTCCACGCACTTGTCGGGAGGCAAGTTCGAACCTAAATGGGAAGGACCTTTTGTTGTCGACAAGGTTTACTCCAATGGCGCCTATGCGCTCCTCACACTTGAAGGAGAAAGATGCATGATGTCTATCAATGGAAAACTTCTCAAGAAATATTATACCTGAATGTCATTGGTACACCCAAACCATGTACAATGTACCCAAACCATGTACAGTGTACATTCTCACTCCTAACCAAAATCAAAATCCTCTGGTTTCGAGCCTCACAACCTATGACTTCCAACCAAAATTGCAATCCTTTGGTTTCGAGCCTTACAACTATGACTCGTAACCAAAATCCCTCAGATTTGTATGAAATGACTACGAGGATCAAGTCCCACAACCCCTCTAGTCAAACTTTTGTTACTTGGATAACGTCCTTACAAGACCCCTTGTAACATCCAGCTATATAGATTAAGTCTTTTTGCAGACCCTGTATAGCAAAACTTAGCTGTGTGGAATAAGTCTCTTTTTAGACCCCATATAACTAATCCTTAGTTGTATAGAACAAGTCTTTTTGCAGACCCTATATGACTGCCTTCGGTTATATAGAACAAGTCTTTTTGTAGACCCTGTATAACCAAAATCTAAACAAAAACCAAAACCAAATCTTTGTCCTAAGGAATAAGTCAAGGATCAGGGGGAAAGCCTCACACATGGGCACCGGATAACATCCACTTTGTTTGACCCCTTTCGACACCAAAAGGATCAAGTCATGGACCCTGGAGAAAGCCTCACACATGGGCACCGGATAACGTCCACCTGTATGACTCCCTTATTTTCGATTTGTGGATCCAAAAGATCGCAAATCACACACTGTATACAAGTCTGAGAAAACCAAACCAAACAAACCATCCACACAAACCATATCAAACCTCCACAAAAAATCAACCCAAACACCCATACCAATGACAAAAATAGAAAGAAAAACATTTTCCATTGATATCCATTTTAAAGTTCGAATACAAGCAGTGAAGTCAATTTACACATGGCCCTCAAGGCTAATCAGAAAAAGCAAAACCATCAAATGGAAGGTGCAGCAGAGAATCTCAATCCAGGAACTCCTCCAGTTTTCCCTTGGCATTTAGCACTTCTGCCATGAGGATGCGCCCTTTGTAGCTTGCATAAGCTGGGATAGCAGTACTAATGTCAATCTCGTCCAGCTTACACCAATACGAATACCAGTTTCTTGGTGACAAAGCCTTAGCCCTCTGGAGCCACAATTTAACATCAGATGCTTCATTTGGGTCTTTCGGATTAGGCCCTCTTGTGGTCTTACCCTTGGTACGACTTTTAGGTGCCGCGGCAGTGGCAGTTGCAGGTGCTTTACCCTTTCTATCTGCAAAACAAATCAAAAGAAAGGAAAGATGGGTATCAGTAACGATGATATGGAACTTCTCAAAAAAAAAAAAATGGCAGCATCTCCCCTTAGTATAAGACCAAAAGCAGAAGGCAATACTCAGTTCTGAGACCAAGAATCGGCATCAAAGGCACACTTAAGTCTCAAAACCGAGGCTCCCGGTCCAAATAGATGTTCAAGCATCTTAAGGCCTTTTCAGGGAGCAGCAGGTTCGTGTTCAAGCACGAAAATGGCATTCTATAATTCCCACAGAGGCTCTGATCACAGAAAGTTAGATGCGCGTTCAGTGGTGTGCATGTTACTACTCAAACACAGGTGGATGTTCACTGTGACAACAGCAACAAGTATTGGACAGTCAGGATTGACCGTGATTATGAAGAAGTTCTAATAGAGTTTAAGACACAAGGGATCTTCTCAACCGGATATGGCTGAAAAAAAAAAAAAAACTCTCGGTCTCCCTTTCTCTTTGTTGGTTTGAGCAAAAAAAAAAAAAAAAAAACTCTCGGCCTCCCTTTCTCTTTGTTGGTTTGAGCAAAAAAAAAAAAAAAAAAAAAAAAATTCCCTGTTTGGCCTCCTTACCCACGGTCATTGCAAACTTGAACTAGTGAAGCTCACTCCCTAATCCCTTCAAGATCAAGTCATTGATGTGTCACCCTTCTTCCCACAAATACAATTTGGTAAAATCAGTGGAGTCTAAAACCTTGATCAAGTCTCGATGGATTCGTCCTTCTTCATCTACGGTCTCTTAATTTTAAGCAATGGAATCCATAACATGATCATCTTTTGTTTGAAATTCTCATGATGGGTCCACTTGGAGTAACTTACCAAAGAAATAATCCTATTTTTAGGGTATTTCGAGGGAAATTATACAAAAAAAAAGAGATGCGGAGTTTCTTTCCAAATCAACTTTGGGTCAAAATTTGATTTCAAACCAATGTCCCAAATTATTTTTCATCAAAACCCATAAAAGCCAATCTCTTTCAAAATTACATCTCATTTTGTCAAAATTGCATCTCATTTAAATCATGTCAAGCTAAATCAAAACCCAAACTCTGATCTTTGAAAATGAACCAAAAATCCATGAAGATCCAAACCCAAATCCATTTTCTCTAAAACTTTTGAATTTCTTAAAACCTCAGGGATTTTTTTTGTGGGTGTTCCCCACATCCCCACAGAGACGCCACTCTGGATATCTGTGAAAATAGGTCAAAAGAAAATCAAATTCATTTCTAAAATCCAAACAAAATTCATAAACTTCTGAATTTTCTAAATACTTAAGGGATTCCTTTGTAGGTGTTCCCCACAGTCCCCACGGAGATGCTATTTTTGATATCCGTGAAAATAGGGCAAAGAAATTCAGATTTCTTATGTCTTTTCAAAATTCCGTCATCAAACCCTTCATGGTTTTTATCAAAATTTTCAAATCCCAAAGTTTAGGCCTACAACCTACCTTGACAAACTGTCTTTTCATCAAGCCATCCATCATTCCCACAGATTGGCTATTTCGAGGCACAACGATTATTATACTATAATCATTGCACCTCGAGGGGGCACTTGTTGACCTATAAAAATTGCAAATACTGCAGCGAAGACACCTCATCTTAGCTTAATTTAGGCTACAGAGGTTATTTGCAGATCCTGGGGAATCACTGTGAGAACCGGCATTCCATGAAGATCAAGGTAGCTGGAACTCTCAGAGGAAGTTCAAATTTCGGGTTGAACAGGCATCATCAAACTCAAAAGCCACAAGCATGTCAACCTGAAGTCAGTTCCCCCCCCAAGCCATGGGATCACTAACCAAAGTCCTGCTTCCTGATGTCTAAAATTAATAAAATTTAGACGCGAAACTTCAGTCATGCTCAGAAGATACTTTGCAAATTTTCAAGATGAAAAGACTCTGTTTGGCCTAAATTTCATTACATGTCAGCTTAGAGGACAGTAATCCCGAATTTGGGGGTCATCGGCTAAGATCTTACTTCCAGAAGGCCAAAGCAGATAAAATTTGGAACAAATGCTCAAAGAATGCCCCAAGTTATTCTCCCAAAGTTTCAAGTCAAGGGGAGGCTGTTCGGATAGAAGACAGGCTAACTATCTCAATATGGAGTGAATAGTGACCTAATGCATGCAGTGAATAGGTTACTGCTCGAAATCCCACTTCCTCAAATCTAAACTACATGAAATTTGGATGAATACTCAAAGATGTTCTTGACGTCAGTCCCTCCAAGTTTCAAATCAAACCGGGGTCATTTGGGCTTCAAACGGCTGAAACAAGGGCCCACTGTCATAAAAAAAGTCAACTGGAGAGTTGACCATGTTTAGGGGGTCAAACAGAGTTGAAACTTCTGTGACACACTCAAAATAGTTTCAAGAAGCATCCCTACAAGTTTCGTGGTGATTGGACACCGTTTGGGCCCCGAACAGGCGGAAACAAGCCACATATGCAAAATTCCAAGAATGGGCCTTGGGAGTGACCGGGGCCCACAAACAAAAGGAGTTGACCATGTTCAGGTGGTCAAACAGAGGTGAAACTTCTGTGACACACTCAAAATAGTGTCAAGAAGTGTCCCTCCAAGGTTCGTGGCGATTGGACACCGTTTGGGCCCCGAACAGGCGGAAACAAGCCACATATGCAAAAATCCAAGAATGGGCCTTGGGAGTGACCGGGGCCCACAAACAAAAGGAGTTGACCATGTTCAGGTGGTCAAACAGAGATGAAACTTCTGTGACACACTCAAAATAGTGTCAAGAAGCATCCCTCCAACTTTCATGGCGATTGGACACCGTTTGGGCCCCGAACAGGCGGAAACAAGCCACATATGCAAAATTCCAAGAATGGGCCTTGCGAGTGACCGGGGCCCACAAACAAAAGGAGTTGACGAAGTTCAGGTGGTCAAACTGAGCTGAAACTTCTGTGACACACTCAAAATAGTGTCAAGAAGTGTTCCTCCAAGTTTCGTGGCGATTGGACACCGTTTGGGCCCCGAACAGGCGGAAACAAGCCACATATGCAAAATTCCAAGAATGGGCCTTGCGAGTGACCGGGGCCCACAAACAAAAGGAGTTGACCAAGTTCAGGTGGTCAAACAGAGCTGAAACTTTTATGAAACACTTAAGATGGTGTCAAGCAACATCTCTCCAAGTTTCGCGATGATTGGACATCATTCAGGCCTCAAACAATGGAAAATAGACCGCATATGCAATGTTCCAAAAGTGGGCCTTGTCCGTGACCGGGGCCCAATTAATGAAAATGTTGACCAACTTCCTGAAGTCAAAAAGGGCTGAAATTTTTATGACATGTAGAGAATAGTGTTAAGAAGCATCCCTGCAAGTTTGGTGGCAATCGGACTTCGTTTGAGCCCAAAACAGATGAAAATGGGCCACATACGCGAAAAACCTGAAATTGGGCCTCGTCCGTGGCCCAGTCTGCGGTCACGGACCTTCAAAGGATGTTTCCCACGATTTTGGGTGGTTTCCCTCCACTCCTCTTCGAAATCTAACTCCCCACAACTGCTATTAACTCCCCAAAACTGCACAAAACTGATTGGGAGTCTATAAAAAGAGAAAATTTGGAAGAAACAAAGGAGAGACACACACATAAGGAAGAAAAGTGAAGAAATTGAAGAAAGTCACCACCTAAGGCAACAAGAAGCAAGCTCCAGCAGCACTTCCACGACCATTCCCACCTTCTTTTCTTAGTTTTGAAGTTGAGCAAGAAAATTCAGAAGGAGAGAAGGAAGGGAAATGGCCAAAGTCCATACTATGTTCGTACGACGCCAATTTTTGAGAGGATGACATTATCACCTCTGTTTCTCTCATTCGTAGGGCTTCTTAGCCATTACAAGATTTGTGAAAGAAGTCTCTCTAGGCCTCATTTTGTTCCTTGAAAATGATAGGTTCAAATGACACAACTCCGGCTTCAAATTTGCCCATTTCGGACTTGAAACAAAAATGCAGTCCGTAAGCACGAATGATGAGTTACAGCGGTTTCAATTGATTCCATGATAAAATGTGATCTTCTTGATGGTTGTCCACCTCTCCAAAGTCATGAGAATGGAGTTCCAACACTTGAAAGAAGTTCCAAGAAAGAACCAGCGCGAACAGCACAAAAAACGGAGGCACAAGGCCATTGTCTGTCAGTGACCGTGACCCCCGGTCACTGGTAGGTTCCAGTGACCGTGGGTGAGTCACGGTCACTGGAAGGCCCCAGTGACCGCAGGTGAGTCACGGTCACTGGAATGGGGCAGTGACCGCGGGTCACGGTCACCCCCCAGTTTTTCCTCTTTTTTGCATTTATTCTTCCACCTTATGTATATTTTCTTGTATTTTCCAAATTGAGATCACATCTAAGACTTGAGGGAGGGGTTGTAAACTTTCAAAATGTATGTAAACAACCTGCATCCCCGCGGTCAGGGCACTTGAACCCATGTAAACAAAAGGGAAATTAATGATGAACTGTAATTATTTTCCATTCTTCTTAACGCTTAAAGTGCGTGAATGTCGGACCTTGATTCCGTAAGTCATTTCCACGCCTACATTTTTAAGCGCGATCACCACCATCCTCTCTCATTTCTGCAACAATCTCTCTCTCATTCAGCTCTCTTTCTCTTTCTCTCATTGCTGTCTTGTTTATGTGAGGAAGGGAGCCATGTGTCGTGATTTTCGTGTGTCTCCAGCGGATTGAGCCAAGACAACGACTGTAGTGTGTGTGATTTCCACTTGTGAGGCAAGTATAAGCATAAGTAGCTTGAACACTTATTGGTAATGCTTTGATTGTGTGTATATTTTACTCTTCTTGTATGAATCATTGTTAGACAGCCCCATGGAGTAAGTTTTGGTATTATCGTTCTGTATTCAGTCGAGAGTTAGCCATTTCTATATTTCTGTAACTGTTTCAGGAAACTAACTCAGTGCACTCACGGCTAAACCCTGAATTGTGCTACGGCTGAGCCGTGAAATGTCTTACGGCTACACCGTGACCCAGCCGTGACCTTAACCGTAGATCAATACAGGGTGACATCTGAAATAACTGAGAGTTGGCAAATTGGCTGCTCTTCTACGACCCAGCTAGATCTAAGCCGTATATTGTGTTACGGCTAAGCCGTAGAGCAAGATACGGCTGCGCCGTAGAGTAAATTACGGTTGAGCCGTAAATGCGGATGAATAGTTTGGGGAACCTTGGCTCCACCGCAGTGCAGATTACGGCTACGCCGTAAGATGCCTACGGCTAAGTCGTATGTTCACTTACGGCTACACCGTGCGACCCTGAGAAATGAATAAAAAGAATAGGTTTAAAGAAGAGACCTGATATGACTCTCATGCTAGAATGTAGGCAACCCGAACCTGTCCAATGGAATGTAAGAATGACATGAATGATCTCGAGGGCTGTGTATCATTTATGTATGTTATCCAGTTGTTTAGCACCTTCCAAAGGGTGTTGGTTTAAGGGACTTTGGTACACTTTCGTAGTAAGATGCAACACTCCTTGATGGAACAACTGTGTATCGAATACCTTAAAACTACATCAGCATGCACGGTTAGAAACACTGGACAACTAGGTTAGGATTGGCTAATAAACAACCTTGATTCATCATAGTAAATCTGATTTGCACAGCATATTGATTTCGGTTTTGCCCTCTTGTGTTCTGCGCTGGACCTCTCGATTCTGTGGGAAATATAGCAGCATCGCCAGAGCGAAGCCCGGGCAGGCACAATCCACTACTGTGTAATTGTTATTGTTCATGTGGAGTACTTGAGTTCAGTGATTATTTGTTATTTGTACTTGTACTCGTTCGTCAGTGCTTATTTGCATTCGTTATTCGTATTGTTTATCAGTATGAGTCGTATTACTTATCAGTGTGTGATGCACTACTATTGTTTGTTTATTGTGATAACTTGTGATATGAGATCTGTATGTGATATTGATTGATGTGCATCATCTGATTTGATTGTGATTGAGATTGTTTATATATGGCGCTACTCAGCCTCAGGAAACCCGACGGGGTTAACTTTAGCTTAGTGTGTGTGATCGCCTCTGTAGAGTGCTCTTGTCCTGGGCTTCCGGACCCCGGGAATTAGAGATCCATTCGTACCCTGGCCCGGTCAATGGTGTTCTCATATTTGTGTGCTCTTGAAAGAGAGAATATGGCAAATGTAGTAGCCAGCTTGAGTGTGTATTTCTATTGATGATTCTGACAGCATACTTATTCCTATGCACGATTTGCCTAGTATACGAAAATGCTCATTATGGATATTTGCATTACTACTTTTGCTCATTGATAGATACAATTCGTGTTATCTTCTTGTGGCTTATATTTTGCTAAGTCGTTGTACTTATGAGTTGTTCTTGGTGTTGCAGGCTCAAATCCCTCTTCCGATCCTGCGTCGGTCAACCCGACTCCAAGAGAGGCTCGCGAGGCCCCCTCTGGCCTAGAGGAGTGGACTTGATCCATTTTTTTGAAAGCGGTTTGCATCATTTTGTTATCCCCTCGATTGTATCTGAGCTTATCTGAGGGATTTTTTGTAGATTGTATTTTGGGTTTTGGTTTATCCATGTATTTTGATTTTGTGGATTAGTCCCTCTATTTTATTGTACATTGTTGTAATCAGTCTAATCTTTCGTAATTATTGTGTCTTTTATTATCTTGTGGTATGCATTGATACTTACAGCTTCCGCGTACACCTATTTGCACGTGTGATTGATCCCTTGTGTGTGTACATTTGGGCGAGGTCTAGGTGTACATGCACGGGAGTACGTGTGTCATTAGTTAGGTTTTCTCTAACCCCCGATTTCTGGGCTCAGATTATGACAGGAGATTAAAATAGGATCATGATAGATGAATTCTCTTCTCCGTGAATATAAGCAAATTTACCGAACCATGTAAAATTGTTGTGTAATGTGTGTGATTGCTTTATGGAGTGATTGTTGTGTATTCATTGTGATTGATTCTTTGATCGCGCGTATTTCCGTTGCGTAGTTTTTCCTAACAGAGGAGAAGAAGGAGGGAGAGGAGAGGAATAGGAGAGGAAAAGGATAATGAAGATGGAGGAAAAGGAGAATAAGGAGGAGGAAGAGGAGAGGAAAACGAATGGGAGGAGGAAGACGGAGAAAAGGAGGAATAGGGAGAGGGAGAGAGAGGGGGGGAGAGCCCCCTCCCACCGGCTGGAGGGAAAAGGGAGGAGAGAGGAGGGAGGAAGAGAGATGTGTGGGGGTATTTTAGAATTTTTTTTTTCTCTTGTGTGTAGAGAGTTCAAATTGCTATTCATCCAACAATTCTTATAAATTTATCACAGAGTAAAGAAAAGTACAGAGATATTTGGTAGGGTTAATAACCTAAATATTCAATGTTGTCTATTTTTAAAAAGTTGTTGGGAGTGCCAATCGAGACCCTATCAAGAATAGAGTTAAATACCTTTCACATAAATTCCTATTACATGGTAATGACTAAAGGCCTCACTTGACACATGCATAGTGACGGCAAAACCCGCCCGCCTTGGTACATGAAACCAAACTGCACCATTTGGGAAGGGGTCAAGTCAAATTTAATGCTTAAAATCTTATAGAGTTCAAATACACAATCTTATCATCACACAAGGCTTAAGTTTAATGCCCCAAAACCACTTACACTATACGAATGTTGTTTATACTTTTGGTACTAAATATATATATATATCTGTAAAATACCAGGCAGAGAGGGTTAGATCAACAAAACCCAAACCCATCTAATTCCAAGAAAACCACTATCAAATCCATCCCCAATAAGAGCTAGTCGGGGTCAGTCCTGTTTAAGTCCAACCCATATCCATCTGTACACATGTGAGTGCAACCTCATCCAGTCCAGTTGATGTCCAAATCGTATGTAGCAAAGCCCATCTCAAAACAAATCCAAAACCTAACCCATACCCGGATTCTCTATAAATCCCTCTCTCACAACTGGAATTTGGGTTGCATATAGCCAGCGGCCCAGCCTGGTTTTGTGGCCCAATTTTTAAAATTTTCAGGTCTGGGCATATACATGTAACACATCCGACCTATTTAACCGAAACAAAGACACAAACCCCAAATCTTTATTTTCTCATGTTCGTCTTTCGTCTTCGTCGTCTTCGTCTTCGATTCAAAGACTTGCGCTTTTTAACATCAGACACCGTTGCAAAACCACCAGCCGCCAAACCATGCAGCCTCTTATCCTGCGCCTTCCCCGCCCTTATCCTGCGCCTCTCCGCCTCCTCCGCCCAATCCCTCATCCGAGCGAAGCAGATCCACGCCTTAGCTTCCGTCCTCGGCGTCCTCGCCCTCGACCCTCTAACATGCGCCTCTCTCATGCTATCCTACGCCTCCCTCTCCGACACCCCCTCCTCCCTCCTCCTCTTCGAGCACCACCCCGCCAAGCACCGAAACGCCTTCCTCTCCAACACCCTCATGAGAGCTTACACCACTGCTGGGGTACACAGCGATGCTTTCATGGTCTATAATCGAATTTTCAGAGATGGGTTTGTTAGACCTGATGATCACACGTTTCCCTTCATTCTGAAGGCCTGCGCCGATTCCGAGGCGTCTCAAAAGGGCAGGGAGATTCATGGGTCGATTCTGAAACTGGGTTTTGATGGGGATGTGTTTGTGGGCAACACCCTCTTGGCTTTCTATGGGTCTTCGGTGGGTTTCTGGGATGCCCTCAGGGTGTTTGATGAAATGGCTGAACGAGATGTTATATCCTGGAATTCGATGATTATGGTGTTTTTGAGTAATGGGTGTCTGTTGGAGGCGGTTGATAAGTTCACTGAATTGAAATTGACTTCTGGGTTAGTGCCAAATTCAGTTACTGTCGTAAGCATTTTGCCTGTTTGTGCCGCGCTTGAAGATGAGGTGACAGTAAAGTGGGTTCATTCGTATGCAGTGAAGGCTGGGCTGGATCGTCAGGTGACTGTTTGCAATGCATTTGTTGATGCGTATGGAAAATGTGGGAATCCGGATTATTCAAGTAACTTCTTTGCTCAAATGGCAGAGAGAAATGTAGTTTCTTGGAACGCGATGATTGGAAGTTTTTCTCATACAGGCCGGTTTAAGGATGCAGTGGATACATTCAAGGCAATGCTAGATAGGGAGCTGAAACCAAATTCTATCACTCTTTCTAGTCTATTGCCTGCGTTGGTTGAATTGGAATTCTTTGACATGGGAAAGGAAATTCATGGGTATAGTATAAGGACAGGTTCTGAATCTGATATTTTTGTTGCCAATTCATTGATTGACATGTATGCTAAATCAGGCTGTCCAAAGGAGGCATCAAATGTGTTTTACAAAATGGAATCAAGGAATGTTGTATCATGGAATGCGATGATTGCTAATTTTGCACAGAATGGGCTCGAGTTAGAGGCCATGAAACTCGTGAACGAGATGCAAATTCATGGTGAATCCCCAAACTCGGTTACTTTTACGAATGTACTTCCAGCCTGTGCACGGGTTGCTTCTCTTCGGCAAGGGAAAGAAATTCATTCTCGGGTGATTCGTATGGGAACCACATTTGACTTATTCGTTGCAAATGCATTGAGTGATATGTATGCGAAATGTGGCCGGTTGAACCTTGCAAGGAATGTATTTAACAACTCAATGCATGATGAAGTCTCTTACAACATATTGATTGTTGGTTATTCTCAGAGTTTGCATTGTGCAGAATCGCTACAGTTGTTTCGTGAAATGGGGCCCATGGGTCTAAAGTATGACACTGTTTCCTTTGTGGGTGTTCTTTCAGCTTGTGCAAATATGTCTGCTATCAAACAGGGGAGGGAGATACATGGCATGTTAGTGAGGAAACTGTTGCACTGCCATCTTTTTATTGCCAACTCACTTTTAGATTTATACACCAAATGTGGGCGCATTGATCTTGCTAGACAGGTTTTCGATAGGATCTCAGACAAGGATGTAGCTTCATGGAATACCATGATTCTGGGCTATGGAATGCAAGGTGAATTGCAAGTTGCGATCAATCTTTTTGACATGATGGAAGATGGAGGTGTGGAATATGATCATGTTTCGTACATTGCGGTTTTATCAGCTTGCAGCCACGGTGGGTTGGTAGAAAGAGGGAGAAGATACTTTAAACAATTGTGTGCTCAAGATATCAGGCCTACACAGATGCACTATGCTTGCATGGTTGATCTTCTTGGAAGGGCTGGCCTTATGGAGGAAGCGGCTGAGTTCATCAGAGGACTGCCAGTTGAACCAGATGCAAATGTGTGGGGAGCAATGCTTGGCGCTTGTCGAATGTATGGGGGTATAGAACTGGCAAGGTGGGCCGCAGAACATCTGTTTGAGTTGAAACCAGAGCACAGTGGTTACTATGTGCTGCTTTCCAATATGTATGCAGAACGGGGAATGTGGGATGATGCAAACAAAGTCAGACAGCTGATGAAATCGAGGGGGGTGAAGAAGAACCCAGGGTGCAGTTGGATCAAGACTCATGATCAGATGCATGCTTTTGTGGTAGGAGAAAGGATAGAGGGTCCAGAGGAGGTGTTTGGTAATGTTCAATCTGGTTGAAGGAAGTAAAAAAAAATTAGGGAAGGTCCATTGCTCTTTGAGGCGTATAAAGGCCTTGGTGGACACGGTGACCGTTGGAATCTCACCACTGTCAGAGCCTGTATAGAATGTCTCGCTATGTTGTCTGTCTTGCAGGTCCTTACCTGAGAACCTTGGCTCAAGAGGTAGCCATAGATGTTACCCCGGTAAGACGTGTCATCTCTCATGATGATACACTTTTCTATCTGCTTGCACTTCACCAGCCATTTTCCTGGATTGATGTTCTCAATTTCCAATTGCAGTTTATACTTTTGCCTCCATATTCTCTCAGTCCATATTGAAAGAGCAATCGAGGTGCGACATTGCCCTTCAAAGTTGCAATGGTTGGGAGTCCCATAGCCTGTGAATCACTGAGCTAACATGATGACTCGCCCCAGTTTACTCCACTTAACATGCAAGAAAACGTGAGGCACTCCCATATATCCAAGAAACAGCTGAATAGTGTCCTTCACTCCGATGACAAGCCACTGTCCAAGCTACACCGCTTGGCAAAGTATCATTGTTTTTAATATTACCCGTTTGCTTATATTCATAACATTGTCTTGCCCTATTTAAGGGCTTGAACAGATTTTTGTTTTTTCCCTCTTCATTTTGCATTTCATTTTGACGAAACAGGGAATATTTATGTCGCAGATAATTATAAGAAACATGCTGGGTGATTTGAGGAGGCTTGATACATGAGAATACACTTTCATCAGTGCTGACGTAATTTCTGCTCGACCCCACGGGGACACAACTGATCATGGACTTAGAGAAGTTCTGAATGACAGCATGGAATTACATGCATGAGATTTTAGTCACCACCATTGCAATCAAAAGGTGCCTGGTGTAAGTATTTGGTTATTGCATCATTGAAGTATGCTTCCTAGTATTTTAAAGCTTCAAGGCATCGCTCATCTTTCTTCACACAGTCGCACTTGTTTTGCAGTGATATATGAAGAGGCGTTTTTGTCAGGAGCTCATCAGTATCAGCAAAGATTCTGTTCAGTATAATTGCTTACAAGGTTGGCACCAACTTCAACTTTGCATCATTGGTTTTAAAGAAGAGAGTGCAAGAAAGAGGGGTGGTGAGATTCATTTCGTTGTAAAAGTATGTCTATGATGATTTTAAATGGAACTTATTTTAAAAGGGTGAAGGCGTTTGGGTCTTCTGAGATGCTTTTGGGTTTGTAGTCATATAGATGAGGGGCAGCCTTGTCTGGCTGCTGTTTGCTACCAAGAATTTTGAAGATGTTGAACCAACTCTATGGGTTCATGATAAATCTTCTTTCCTTCAATAGGAACAATAATTTTCTGCAGACGGCTGTGTATGAACCTTTGGTTACCCGGAGTCCAGACATAAACTTTGTATGGAGCCCATTTTTTGGGCTAAATTTAGTTTCAAATCACTGGTCCTGCTCTGGCTAAATCTGTTCTAGTCAGTTTGGGATGTCATGCACGCGAAAGGAGTAAACCTGTCTGAACTATGAGATCCTTAAGGTGAAACCGAAAGGGCCCTCAACAATTTATGCAGCTTCTTTAACATTCATGATTGACATTGCCATTGCATAAAAAGTTACCTGAACGAAATGCTCTTTTGGTTCGATCTTGGAGTATACGAAAAGTTCAGCATCAAATGAGAGCCCCTCTTTTTTTTTTTCCTTTTTTTTTAAGGTACCACACATAGGTCCCAAATCAGCTGAGCTACAGAAGAATGAAAGCCCTCTTTACTCAAGTAGAGTTTTCAATTGCAGGAATCGACCCCCTGAATTGAAGACATACTGAAATAGAATGGACGAAAATCTTCCCATAAATCAATGGGCAAAATTATGCCCCGATTGATTATTGCCATCACTGTGATCAGAGGCTATCATCCACACCGACATCCCCATCATTTCCCACATCAAAACCATTAATCAATGCTTTGGATTCATGAAAGCAGGCAACGACAACCAACCTTTAATAGAGAAAAGTTGCTGTAACAATCTTTGTTTTCTGAAAAATTGGTGCTTGAAAGCCCTAAGGAGTTTGCCGATAATGATAGCCTCTTTTTTGAAACGACACATTAACAGACTCCATTGGATGCCGGCCATAAAAACAATAAAGTTGAACTAAAACGATAGGGAAGATGTCTTGAATTGCATACTAAGGACATCCAACGAAGCTGGTAGATGACCAATCCACACTGGAAATTGCCGGCAAAAAAGACAAATGATCCCCCTCAAAAAATTAAGGTTTTTTTTGTCCCTAGTTTTTCTCGGAATACTTCCAGATTAGGTGTTTTCTGCATAAATGTGACAAAACAGAACAAACTTTTGTTAGACTGACACATTAGGAGATGAACATTGGTCTTTTCAGACCAGGCCTATATGGGTTCCAAACCTAGGTTTGAAAGCATGATTTTCATAGCAATGAAATGGATATAACACCAATGAACTATAAAATCGGTGACAATTTGGAAGCTTCCTCATCACATGATACATTAAAAAACTGACATTAGTTAATTTCCAACAACTTTCTGTTTCTTGGCAGTGATCATATGCTGTCTGACAAGCCCCTCATTCTGTGCTTCCTTCTTATCTAGCGTCCCCAGAACTTTCTGTTTCTTGGCAGTGTTCTTATGCCGTCTGACAACCCCGTCATTCAGTGCTTCCTTCTTATCTACAGTCGCCAGAACTTTCTGTTTCTTGGCAGTGTTCATATACGGTCTGAGAACCCACTCATTCTGTGCTTCCTTCTGATCAACGGTCCCCAGCTTGATCTAATAAAAACACAAAGAGGAAAGGATCAGATATGACATGATGTGAAGAGAGTGAAACATATTAGTGCATTCATTTAATAGTAGGATCACAAACTATACGTCCCAGCATCAAGATCATTGCTAAGTATGCAATAACACATGCAAACAATGAATGAAGCATAGATGAGAATGTTGATATGGATATGTAGCAAAATAGGAAAGATGAAATCAGCAATGAGCACATTCAGGAGCATTTAGAGATGGCATCTATAGGTGATAAATTAAGAGGTACTCATATGAGATCGCTTGCACAGTTGCACATGTTTAATGCAAGCTAACTACTATACCGGTGAGGAAAAGTTATTCTATAAGGTTGATGGCTTCTAAAGGAAGAGGGCTAGGTTGAAGTCAGCATAGATGGAATAGTAAAGGTAGATATGAGGAAGTATAACCTCTGCAAGGATTTAGCTTAGGATTGACTGATATGGCAAAACATAATTCATGTAGTTGACCCCAACATACTTAGGATAAGGCTTTTATTATGATGATGGTCAAAATGTTTTTTCTCAAGAAAATCATAAAGTGAGATAAATTGATGCCATAAAGAAAGTTTCTTAAAAATCAGCTAAAACATAAAAAATTCAAGTAAATTTTTATTAGCACATATTAAAAAAAAAAGGAAGGTGCTGACAATCACAACCATGACCTTGCAGGTGCAAGTCATGTTATGTATGAAAAGAAAATTAATATAAAAAAATTATTATGAAACCCATTCAAAAGAAAAAAAAGTTCATTATGAAGCTGACAAAACATGATCATTTTTTTTTATGACATGGGTATTCTTGAGGCCTTTGACCCAACAAGTCTCCCCTGAGTAGCGCCTGCTAAACTCACACAAATATTATCATTTTCTACATATAAAATCTAAGAAAAAGACACAGTGCTTCAATGTTAAGAGAAAGATTGGTGCACCGGTTTTAACAAGCGTTATGATCATAATATTTTAATTTGAAAATAAAAATATTTTAAATACTATGTAAAATCCACAAACCATGTGTTATAGGATTAGCGAGATTGACAACTTGTATAGGCAACACTTTCCAACACATGGTCATAACCTAAAGAACTATTTTAACCAAAATATCTCCACTGCATAATAGACACCATCCTTTATCCCCTTGATTAATGGAAATCTAAATTTAATCCATCTGTGCCATCTTTGAATCCTTATTCTAGGAAGGCTTTGCTTTATAAATTCGAGACATCAAGTTCTCAACTCTTTTTAGGGAAGTTGTTCTAGATGTCAAACTTAGAAGGGCGGCTTGGCCCAATAGTAAAGGCTTACCGGTAGCGTCCTAAAGGACGCGAATTCAAGTTATGGAAACAGCCTCTTCAAAATGAAGGTAAGGCTGCGTACATCTTACCCTCCCTAGACCCCGCCATGCGGGAGCCTCGTGCACTGGGCTGCCCTTTTTTTTGTTCTAGAAGTCAAACTTCTAGCTGATTGTTAACCTCACACAATTCCACAACACACAATGCTGAAGTTGAATATAAAAATCAATTATTTGGTTATTATGTATTAACTTAGAAGAATATAATAACATCATTAAATACTTTAAAAGGACTGTTTTCACAGGTAAAATGACTCAAATCTGCAATCTCATGTTTGTGACAATTGACACTTTTTAATAATGCAATGGGCCCTTGTCATCATAATATAAAAGACAATTAATCTACATTTTATGCTTACTTACAAAAATCTTACAGGGCCATATTTTTACCACTGGTATCAACGAGTCGAATTGTGTCAGTATGACAAACTAATCAAAGAATAATATTAGCTGTCGAACAAACAGTCCATTACTCACCTGATAAAGCCGCATTTCAAAACGAGGACCAACCTCCTTGAGTTCAATTGATTTAGGACCCCCACGTTTCTCATAGACATGATGCCTACAGAATCCAAACAGATAAAAAGATCTCAAGGCATTTCTTTTCATTATCCTTTTCTTGACAGAAAGAGAAACCAACTGATTCATTAATGAAGTGCTGTCTACCAGTATGTGCAAGAAAAGCCATCAAGCTGATGAAAAAAAAAGAAGACAAACTAAATTGCACTTGCTTCCAATGACATTTTGCCAGGGGTCAGGCTCAAAAATCAAAATCCATGTCAAAGAATCATAAAAAATTGCCATGCTATGTATGTTTTGGTTCTGGCAAAAGCACAAAGTTGGAAGGAATCAATTACAGAAATCAAACAATTTAGTGTGTTCAATGAGATGTTACAAAGCAACAATTAAACTACCCATAGTATCAAAAGATCAAAAGCAAACCATGTCCACACACTGCAATTCTTCAGAAAAGGAGATAAATTCAAATGACAAAACCCGCTGCCTTGTTTTTGGATTTTACTCCAATTGGGATTTGGGACCAAGTCAGAATCCTAGATGCCACAACCTAGAAAACAATGCTGTGTCTTAGAGAAGATAAAAGGAAGTGAAATTCCACATAAAAATCGAAGGGAAGTGCTTAGAAAACTGGACTGGACCAACTGGAACCAGTGTGATTTTCCAGCATGTCCAAACACAAACCACCCCCATGATCAACACCATTTAAAACTAGTCAGAATCACCACAAACAGGCAGCCACAGCTTGCTGACCAAAGACAAACTAGAACAGAGCACAAATGCTTCTCATGGTCAAATTTGACATGTTCAAATTTCTCATGGTCAATGAAGAGTGATAGCATTTTCAAAAAATAAAAAGAAAAAAAAAATAAAGAGTGATAGAGCAAGTACAGCATGTACTATTCAACTGTTATGCTACAAATGCATCTATCACATGAAATATGTACATTACTATTTGTCTATTAACACACGGGTAGAAGAAATGCTAAAGAAATAAACTGACCTAAATGAGATGTAATCTGATTGGTTGGCGAAAGTGATAATACGTTTTGAATCTGGCTTTGGCACTGGAAATAGATACTTTAAAATGTTTGCTGTCCTTTCACCAAGCTGTCATAAATCATTACATCAAGGAAAATCACACATGTAAGCAAACAACATTCACTACATCAGATAACAGTTTTATGGTCTACGTATAGGACCAATTCGCTTGTAGTAGAATATATATATAGACATGCAAGCACGCACATACACACACTAAGTGGCTTGAGAAGGAAAGTTTACTAACTAGAGTTCAGTAACAAGGAAGCATAGAACTCTAAGTCAAGAACCATATACTTTTTCATGATGACTTCAGTAAACTAGTGAAAATATAATGACAAAAAGAATATAGTAATGCAATCAACTGTGTTCACCATAGTTCAAATACTCGTCAACTCAACTCAAATGCTGAAAATTGGTTGCATCAACTTGATTTAATTGAAAATTAGGTTATCTTTATAAAAACTCAATTCAGTTTGAGTCAACACATTGAGTCTAGGATGAGTCAAGACCCTGTTAAGTTCCAAGTTGGCCCGTCAAGTAAGAAATCAGCCAAGTCAGAATCAATTCATAAATAATAAGAAAAAGGATTTTCAGGTTTTACAGGGAGTATTTTATTGCATTTTGGAGTGGTTTTTTATCTTCTGCTTCTCAGTATATGTCTCTTATGTTGCTACGCTTTAATGAAATTCCATTACTACCAATCTATATATATAATTTTGTTACCATTAAAAAAAAGGTTTTTCAAGTTTTAGCCCTACAATTTTTGTCATATGATTTTTGTCATAACTCCGCCAGTTTTTGCTACCGGTCTCAAGCCCGAGTAAATAGGGAGAGTTGTATTAGGTAGGTTGACAGTCAACGTAAAACTTTGTCACAACCCAAACACGAATTCTAAGATTACAATATTTCGCAATAAAGCTAGGCGTTCCTTGCTTTAAAGGACGCATTGCAGCGTCGCCCGGCTGCAGTGAAAAATGTGCAAGAGCTACCGCATGACTTTGGGCTAATGCGGTTAAAGAAGTTAGTCCAAGAGAAGAAGATGAGGAATAGAAAAATTAGACTTGCTACTTCAAATATAAGAACCTTGACAGGCAAGAGCATGGAGTTAGTTGAGGTAATGAAAAGAAGAAGAATTAGTGTGGCTTGTATACAGGAGACAAGGTGGAAAGAGAATAAAACTAAGGAGCTCACGAATGGGTATAAACTTTTCTATGCAGGAAAGAGTAATACAAGAAATGGAGTAGGTATAGTTGTAGATAAGGATTTGAAGAAGAAAATTATGGCGGTAAAGAGGTTTGATGATAGAATTATAACAATTAAACTAATACTAGAGGAAGATATAATCCATATCATAAGTGCATATGCTTTCCAAATAGGACTAGAGGAAAGTGTAAAAAGACAATTTTATGAGGAGATTGATGATTTAATGCGAGAAATCCCAAATAGTGATAAAATTTTCCTTGGAGGAGATTTAAACGGGCATATAGGAAGAGATAATAGAGGATATGAGAGAACGCATGGAGGATAAGGATTTGGAGAAAAGAATGAATTCAGAAATACTATATTAGACTTTGTAGTGAAATTTGATCTTGTAGTAGCAAATACTTACTTGAAAAAGAAAGATGAGCATTTAATTACCTATAAAAGTAGGAGTAATAGGAGTCAGACAGACTTTTTCTTAGTAAGAAAAAAGGACCGATTGGCTTGTAAAGATTGCAAGTTTACCCCAGGAGAGAGTTTGACAACGCAACATAGACTAGGAGTTTTAGATATTTGCATTAGAAGTAGAAAAATAGCGGTAGTAAATAAAATAGACCCTAAAATAAAGTGGAGAGATTTGAAGGGGGAAAAAGCAAATATCTTTAAGGACAAAATGATTAAGAAGGGAGAATGGAATCTTAAAAGAGAAATTATAGTAATGTAGAATAAAATAACTAATTGCATTAGGAAGGTTGCAAAGGAGGTATTTAGAGAATCAAAAGGAATGAGACATATTAATAAAGAAACATGGTGGTGAAGTGTGGAGGTTCAGGAAATTATTCGAGAGAAAAGACATTGCTATCAACTTTGGCAGGGGACTAAGAGTATGGAAAATTTTGAGCTGTATAAGAAGGCAAAGAAAGAAGCTAAGAAAGTAGTAAGTAGTACAAAATTCAAAGCATACGATGACCTCTATAATAGGTTGGGAACAAGAGAAGGAGAGAAGGATATTTTTAAGCTTGCAAAAAAAAAAAAAAAGGGACTTAAATCATGTCAAATGTATCAAGGACAATAAGGAAAATGTTCCGGTGAAGGACAACGATATTAAAGAAAGGTGGAAGGAATAATTTAGTAAACTTTTAAATGGAGAATGTATGGGAGATATAAGAGCTAAGTAGGATACTTCATTACCAAAGCATACTTTTCTCTGTAGAATTATAAGGGTAGAAGTGAATGAAGCATTAAAGCGAATGAAGACAGGAAAGGCTACAGGATCAAATAATATTCCGATAGAGGTATGGAAATGCTTTTAGAGGTTGGGGTGAGTTGGTTATGTAGACTATTCAATAAGATACTTGTGACAAAGAAAATGCTGGACGAATGGAGAAGCCACATTGTAGTACCTATATATAAGAATAAGAGAGATATACAAAATTATACCAACTATCGAGGAATTAAACTTATGAGTCATACTATGAAGTAATGGGAGAGAATAATGGAGCAAAGACTGAGACTGAAGACCAAGATTGTTGAAAATTAATTTGGTTTTATGCCATGGAGGTCAATATGGAAGCTATCTTTTCACTTAGGCAATTAATGAAAAAATATCGAGCAAAGAGGAAAAATCTACACATGGTCTTTATCGATTTAGAAAAATCCTATGATAGATACCAAGGGATTTAATTTGGTGAGTTTGGGAGAAAAGGAATGTCCCTAGCGGTTACATTGAAATTTTTAAAAATATGTGTGGAGGAGTAGTAATAAATATCAGAACCACGTGTGGAGAAACATGTGAATTCCTCGTGACTATAGGTTTGCATCAGGGATCAGCCTTAAACCCTTATCTCTTTGTATTAATTATGGATGAGTTAACTGTGCATGTTCAATAAGAAGTACCATAGTAGATGTTGTTTGCAGATAATATAGTATTGGAGGATGAATCAAGAGATGGTATAAATACAAAAGTCGAGGGATGGCGGGGGCCATTAGAATCTAAAGGCTTTAAAATAAGTCGTACTAAGACAGAATATATGGAGTGCAACTTCAGTGGACATATACAAAGTGTTGAAACCACTGTCAAAATTGAAACCTATGAGATACCACGTAGAAATTCTTTTCGGTACCCAAGCTCGATGATTAGTAAGGATGGGGAGATTGACGAAGATGTAGATCATAAGATAAAAGCTGGATGGCTGAAGTGGAGACTACCTTCTGGAGTGCTTTGTGACAGAAGAATGCCAACGAAATTGAAGGGTAAAATTTACAGGACAATGGTTAGACCAGCTATGACATATGGAGCAAAATGTTGGCCAATTAAGAAGACGCATATACATAAGATAGATGTAGCGGAGATGAGAATGCTTAGATGGATGTATGGTAAAACTAGAAAAGATAAAATTAAAAATAAGCTATTTCGAGAGCATTTAAGGGTAACACCAATAGGGATAAGATTAGAGAAATCTGTTTAAAATAGTTCGGATATGTTGAGCGTAGGCTGGTAATAGCACTGGTAAGAAAAAGTTTCGCTACACAGGTGCATGGCCCATCAAGAGGTAGGGTAGGCCGAAAAAAACATTAATGGAGGTCATTAAATCTGATTTGAAGATGTTTAACTTATATTAAGATTTGGCTCACAATAGAATGGAATGGAGAAACGGAATTCACGTAGCCGACCCCAACATAGTTGGGATAAGGCTTTGATGATGATTTCTTCATATCTTAATTGTCTCCGTTTAGTTGATTTTTGTCTTAGCTCCTCCTTGATTGATAACATGATTCGAAAACCTAATGGTTGTCAGTATTCGGTACAAACAAGCACCTTGAAACTGTTCTGTAGTTTCTTGTCGTTCTTCCATTACATTTATGTTAAATGCACGGAAATTTATAGTTGCTTCTGATTTTACAACACATCCAACATTTTCAGCTCCAAATTGGCAATAAAAAGATTTGATTGGTAATTTTTTATCGTAAAGGTTCGCAGTCACACACCCTTGCCTATTATAGGTGGGTGTTCATGTCCCTAACCAGCTGAGGTACAGTTGAAAGCATTTGATTGACAAGTTAAATCAGACAATTTCTTTTTCTGCTCCTTTTTAATGAGAAGAAAATGCAGACAAAAGCAATCAGAGAAATTGACTATATCAATGGTGGAAAATTTTACTTCAACTCATACATGAGCTCATAAGAACTAGCAACTTTTCGTACTAGACAATGGCAAGTGCCTACTAGTATGAAATTTATCTAATACAGTGCATCTGAACTATGAACACTGAACAGAATCAGTGAATCACAATCATACCTTTGTAGAAAAGTTGTTGAGAATTAAATGTGGATACGCCTCAGACATTGTTCCCATAGACTTCTTATCTTTAATGTCATGTCTTGTCACCTACCGAAAAAACATGGATCAGGACACACTTGTATTGAATCAAATAGTTTTTTTTAAAGGAAAAAGAATAAATATGAAACTAATCAAATCAATGTTAAACCCTGAACAAAACAACAAAGACAGTAAACGAACCACATTCAGCAATCCAAAGTATGCAGTTGGACCAAATGGCAAATGGCATATGGTCAAGCCATCTGGTTCACCACGATGCTCGTGCAATAGGATGACATCTGTAAAATCATGTGCCCGACATGTTTCAATAATTTCAGAAATGACCTGCAAATGAATAAAACCAGCGCATAATTATAAAATTTTCTATTAATACTCGAATCAATATAATTTTGATACTGATTTTTCATTCAATGCAGTTTAAATAAGAAAAATGGTCCCATGGTGATGAATGAAAGTAATATTCCTATAGCACACACCTATTAACCCTCATGGGGTCCACTTTCAATAGATCCAAGCCAATCACGTTTTTATTCATTTCATTTTGCATTTTGGTAAGAAGAAGCAGTGGATAGTACTCTCATCATTACACAATCTTAATGGGCTCCACAGTTTTTGTTTTGTCCTCCCTTCTCCTCATCCAAATGATTCTATCTCCAGAAGTGGACAGCTATAATACCCAGAAGCTTCAAAATAGGCAATGCATCATGTGGTATTTTAACTGGTACTTTCACTTTTTATGTATAAAATCCGTGTCCCAAACATATCTCTAGCATGTCCATGCTGTCTCTGAGCATCCTAGGCGGACAGCAGTCTCATCATGTCACCACCTTAAGCCATTTCAAGCTCAGACTGTGTCAGGATTTATTCAACCTTGTCTTCTCTGCCTTTCTCCCTATCCAAGTAGGTACCTCCATCAAAACTAACAGAATACAATCAAACAACGAACCTGACCACCACGATTCATTCTTTGTGCATTAGGGAAGACAATCTTCAATTCCTGAGAAAGGCAGAACTCAAGTTAAAATTAAACACCAAAGATCAAAGCTGAAGGAAAATTCACTTGTGATCAATTGTTCAAGTCAAAGGCTGAGGAAAGGGCTTCAGATAACCTTTGCAAACTGAGTAAGAGGAGCGCTTGGATTACGAGAAGTAGTTAACAATATTTTTGGGTCCCTTTCTGACGCATTAGCATACTCATCATCAATATGAGTCCTTGGCACTATATTCATGGAATACAACATAGAAACAGCATATCAGCAATTGCCTATATACAAAGTTTTATATCTATAAATATATGGGTATGGCGAATATAGGCAACCATGGCCCCTATAGTTGGACATAACTACTTCAAACCATCTTATTGTGAAGCCCTGCTATTATTGGGCTGAAAGTGAAAACCAAAAGCCACATCATCAGTACATTCCAAATCACTGCATGTGGAAGAAAAGCACTATATGGACAAAATTCTGCGGAGGAGAAAAAATAAAAATTCAATTGATAGGATGTACGAAATCAATTCATAATTTTCATAATTTTACTTGTTCAACTGCACACCATATATATGATGTAGTCATGATGTGGGCAGTTGAATAAATTTATAAATGTTTACCATGTCAAGAGATACATTTAAACTGTCTAATCCACAAAATTTATTAAAATTACTCAAAGCAGGCAAAACATTTTCAAGCTTTGAACATTTACAATAGAAATTTACTTTCTTCACAGAAATGGCGCATATTCCTCAATTTCAGGCTAGCCAAAAAGGCCCTCAGCCGTCACTTACAAAAAAACAGTAATGAATTTTTACCTTTTTGTTCTCTATAGATGTAGCGTCGGGTAAGTAAGCTACTAATGCACCTGTTACATGTATGTAAGACTATGTGTGGGCTTAAAAGGCCTTGGTTGAAAATGAGTTGTGCTGCCGAGGAGATGAAGGCCTTGGTTGAAAATGCAAAGTGCCCATTTCTTTGACCTATATTGAATTTATGGGAGTTCTATGTAATGACTTCCTATCAAGAAGGTTAGCATTGAATAAGTATACATGAAGGAGATTGACATATAGCCATCCAATAATAGCCCTTTGGTTGTAAACAATTACCCGGCCATCACCCTAGTAATCATATCTTAAGAACATAAACATCTCATCTACATCTAGATCTTATATCCTTTGCTCCTCCGCGCTCTATTATTCCATTGTTGGGAGTTAGAACTCACTTCACCCCAAATTTCTAGGAAATCATTACTCCGCGAATGTAAAGTTACCAACGTATCAGCCGGTATGTAAAGGTATCAGCTTTGGCCGACACATAGTCCGAAACGGTGCTCTAAAACTCAAATTCCGAATCGGAAGCTCCGAGTCGTGCAAGAAAAAGAAACTGACCTTCCGTCTGTTCATCTTCGAGATCGATTTCCTTGCGCAATTCCGCCTCTTCATTTCGGAGATCGGTCGGGATCGGCTTTCCCTCTGTCGAATCAGAATCAACAAGTTTGAATGGAATTAAGCGATCGAGAGATTGAAAGAGAGAGAGAGAGAGAGCTAGGGTTTTGGGATGATTGGGGTTACCTCGAAGCGCTTCCCTGATCTTGCGCTTTTTCTCGTAGAGCAGACGCTCCGTTCCTTCTAAGCTCTTCCTGTACAGGTACTCGCGCCTCAATCTTATGTTTCTGCGCAGCATCTTCGCTTGCAAAATCAACTACTCCAACAGAAACCCTAGCAGCTCCTCCGCTTCCTCAAGCAAAACCAGACTCCGCTTCAAGAAAGAGATGACAAAAACCCAAAAACCCTCACAAAACCCTAGCAGCTTCCACTCCCTCTCAGAGCCACGTTCAACCCAGTCCTGGGCCCACCTGGAAGGGATGGCTGCATGTGTCAATGGTTAACTAACCGTTAAGTCCTCGGTTCGTTCGTGGCAATATTTTGGTGAGACCAAATTCTTAATCAGAGTCTCAATTTGTTTTTTCTAAGGGTGTTCCTACCCTTTGGGCAGATAATTCTGTAGGGCACAGGGAGCCAAGAAAATTACCTTTAGCCTTAGTGTGATAGTACACGTCAAATTAAAGCCGCAACTTACGAGAGCAAATTATGTTTTTAAATCAATTAAACTACTACTTGGGTTCTCAATATTTAAACTCTAAATTACAATTAGAATTACAAAGCTCTTGTTTTACAGTTATTACATTTTATAAGATTCTAAAAAAAAATTTCTTATTTTTTAAACACCCCATAGGAAACCTAATGAATGGTCCGATGTGCCCTATATGGATGCAATGGGGACATTGAAGGGGGAATCTGCCTTACATGATCCATCATGTGTTAGAACTCGTAGTTAACTCCTTTAGGCTTGGTAGTATGTTTTGTCCTAATTGAAGTGAAGGTCCGCATCAAACTTGTTATGTTTATATAGTTCGACGTGTGTTTTAGATGTGACCCATCTTATGGTGGACTTAAATATGATTGGAGTGAAGTTTTAGGTGTTTTACATGTGATCCATTTTTATAATTGGCTCAATTCTTACTGGATCAAATTTTAGCTTGAAATTAACTTGTATGAAGGAAATAATTTAGAGCTGTATGATTTTGTGTGGGGGCCCTAACGATTTTTATAGGCTAGACATAGCAGAATCCGGTTATTGCATCAGAATATCTTTACTCTGTGGGTAATTGAATTTATTTAGCTACCTCTACTTGACTTCTGCAGGAGAAAAATAAATAGTAAAATAAGTTTCTTCTTTATTCATCACTTCTTCTCAGGATTTATTAGATAATTGGGTTTTCTCACATGTCTAATTTTAATTTCTTTTATTTTCATAAATTTAAATTTAGACCTTTTTGCTTTGTTATTGCTTAAGGTTTTGTGGCATGATACAATCTTACAGATTTGTTTTAACATAATTAACGTCTAAATTCCTAAATCAAAATTTTGTGGGTTGTGATATAAAAAGATAAAAAACAATAAAATAGAGTTGTTATTACTAATTTAGATGATTTATGTGAACTAACAACAGTGTCATTATATTACCATGAAGAAAAATGTCCACACATTTCAAATTTAGATATGTTTAGGTAAATGTTGAGAAAATTATTTGAAAATTAAATTTAGAGGATTTTACCAAAAAAAAATCCTTTAAATTCCTTGCAAACAAAAAAGGACTTAAAATATATGAAACCATCGCAGTGGTCCCATAGGCCCTTTCTAGTTTTTTTTTTTGCTGAGCAGTCATATCTCCTCTCACTCGCATATATAAGTTTCTTCTTACTCATTCTCCTTCCTCCTTCCTCCTCCTTTTTTTTCTTTCATGATATGATGACTTCATTATCTTGAACTTGAGTGCAAATAGAAGCTTATTACCAAAACACCTCGATATCATATATACTCATTTAAATACATCGTCTTTCACATTCATTTTTCTTTCTTTGCTTTTCTTTTTTCAATCTTAAGTTTCTATCAGTTATTTCATCAAACACTTTACAGGCATATTCTAAGCTGTCACACTTTCCATACATGTCGTCCAAAGTGCTTTATAAACAGGAGTCCCTTTTAGTCATTTCGCCAAACACTTTATGGGCATTGCCCAAGTGTTCGAACCCATCATCATCTCATCTCATTTTCTCTATATCCCCATTTCCTACCATTCCAATTCACAACAGCTAAATCAACCTCAATCTTTAACGTTCTTCTTTCATCACCATCCAAAAACTAAGGTTTTTTTCCTGAATCTGACATGGGTGGCAATATCCTTGCTTAACTGTGAAGAAGAAAAAAATAAGCAGGTAAGCAGGGATATTGCTATTGGCCTAGCACGTAAAATCACCTAAATATTACTATTATCTTTAAGTAGTAAAGTAGTAAAAAAAAGTAAATATCACTATTATCTTTTACATTCTCTCCACCATACAAACACCCATATTTTAGAGTGTATTTTTGGGACAAGAGGATACAAAGATATAGAAGAAATCTATTATGATTCCGCATAGCCCAGCATTCCGTTGTTTAGTGGGACATATTTTTTAAAAAAATAAACAAAAAAGCCAATTATTCTTAATAAAGTGGATTTTGATTTCCTAATGAAGAGGTAGGATTAGGTATACGAGATTCCTCTTATCCTGTGGATATTTATTTGCACACTGCACCTGACGGCCCTCTTAAAAACAATGTCAAATTGTGACTTTTTTAAGTGAATGATAGATCTGTACTCAATCATGTACTCTGGCAACATTTAGATCTCTGCTGCTTGAAGTAAAATACCATTGCCTGTAAGAAGAAGAGAAACCACGTTTATCAACCTTTTAAGCTTCAGTGGCGGCACGTGATACTTGAATCTTCCAATGATTCCACTAACTAGCATAGAATCAATGTTATTAGCATGTGCACGGTGTACTTGCACATGCCCTAAATTTTTTGTTTACCATCAGGATTAGTGTTGAGAACTGTTTTAAGTGGCTGATTTGTCAATTCAGAAAATAACAATACCATTACACTCACATGGACACCGAGAGAGTTGGAATTCTTAATCCTGAAATCCCCTACTTGCTAAGTTGGTTGAAACCATGCATACAACGAATTTGTAGAACTGTGATGGGCTCGTTGAATAATAAGACATCGACAAACACACTCATATAAGAAAGGGAGACAGATTTAAATTAAACATTTTAAATAGACACTTTCTAACAAATGCAAAGCTACAATTCGAAGGGGATTATTTGCAGGGGAATAAAGGTCATGATAGATTTTTTTTTACGCCCCAGTTGTTCACAAGGAATTGAATGCATAACAATTTATAGCCAAATGAACTTGAAAAAAAAGGTGTTGCAGAAATTATAAAAAGTTAAGATGTAGAAGAGATTCCCACTTTAAAAGGATATGAATTAATAGTGTGGTGGCTTGATATTCATTTTCTATCCCACCTTAATTTATTTAAAGCTTATTCCTACATATTTGCCTTTGTTTCTTCTATTTTAATATTAAAAAAATGACTGGAAATGTAGGAATTCAATTATTATATATGAAAGAGTTACATATTTACATGAAACAAAACCACCCCCCCCCCCCCCCTTCCAACAAAGAACTGACTATTACGCTAGTGGTAAGATGACCTCTTATCAGCCGGCAAGGAGTTTGAACTTCGCCAAAAACCTTTCTCCACTCAAGGACTAGTTGCCTCGTCCAAGGTCCTCCTCCCTCACCGGGGAGGTTAGGATACCAAAAAAAAAAAGGGGTCCCCAATTGTACTGTATTTTCTTACATAAGTTAACACCATTAAACAGTAGCAATGCAGTATGATACCAGTTCATGATATAACTAAAAGTGTACCCCAAATTACTATCTGTACAAGGTGGGTCAGAACTCGAGCAAGGTCAGATGTTCTCTCAATTGCGACTGCCCCTTTCTTAGTAATCTTTTACGGCACTCAACAGACATTGAAAGGGGAGACAGCATTTTTGTGATGTGCCATTTAGAACTAGCTGGGGCCATGAAGTGCAATTACAAAGGGTCTACTAACCAACTTCGTTGGACAATCTCAACCATAAGAAGAATGAAGAACATCAACTTGTACAATAAGAGAACTTTTTAAGGGATTAAAGCATCAAAGCTTACATTTAAAAAAGGATGCTAAACCTCTAACCCACGCAAAGAAGATATTTTAACTAGAATGACAGATTAAAAGCTAACCATGGCGGCAGATAAGGTTAGATAGAACAAGAGGGAGAGAGAGAGAGAGGGAGTTGAACTGGCAAGTCACATGGGGACATGGGGGCATCTTCCTCATGTGGTGTTGCTGGTAAAGGCTATGACATCTATTTTGTCCCTTTCTCTCACCTATTTAATTGGGTAGTGATGGTTGTACTAATTTTTAGTAATGCCAACCACAGTCACAAAATTTGTTTTAAGAATTGGTGCTTTCTTATATATATATATATAAATAATATTTATAATTAATATTTAAAGGTTTTCATTTTTCTTTTGCTTTTTATCCCAATTTTCTTATTGTCTTCACTAAATCTCAAGTGTATGATGGTTTGGTGAATGCCTTTAATTTAGGACAGTTTTATTTTTATATATGGTAAAATTAAAAAATTGGCAACATCTACTTGCGTATATCTCTCATGTAAATATTTTTGACTTTCTTATTTTCTAAATGCAGTTGATATCACTGGCTAACAATAGTGTCAATACAATGAAAGAAATTCTACCAATAAAAAAAAACACACTGACACACAAAATGAAAAGAAAATAGGTAAACAAGTTATCATTTTCCCATAATGGTCCTCATCTAACATTGGTCCAATAAATTATTAAACTATCCCCCTACCCATGCCTGAACAGTGATGAGGATCAAATGAGCTGAGACTCACATAGTTCAAGGGTGTGTTTTGTGGCCATGAAAAACCAAACTTTATCTTGACCTGAAATTACGTTATATATAAATAAATGGAACTTTGAAAAATAAAAATGAGAAAAATGATTTCTGAAAAATTTGTATGGATTTAGCGGGCGCACCTTTGAAAATTAATCTTATCGGTTAAAGACTTTACCCATGTCATAAAAGTAAATAAATAAATAAAGGGGGTTGATATATATTAGAAAACCAGATGAAAGGAGTAAAAAAAAAAAAAGAACAGTGGAGGCTTTGGCCGATCTGGTCAATTCGGCTCAATCAGGCCAAACAGCAAACAGCTCACCTGTAATTCTTCTCATCAGTTTGACCAGTTTGTACTGGATATGACCATTGTTTACTTATGTTTGACCACTTCTACATTGTTATTTAATCAGATAAAAATACAGAGAGGGGCGTTTCTGTTATTTTCAGGAAAGTTGATGACAGTTACACACGACCACTCACCACAGCCACTCAACTTAAATACCCGAAAATCACCTCCAACTTCCAAGCATTCCGCAGCGAAAACCGAAATATCACGGGGGCATTTACGTCATTACATTTCCAAATTTTTAAAAAACAGTTCGACCTTCCACACCACAACAAACACCGATCCCCACCGTTCAATCTTCCCATCCAACGGCATCCGATGCTCCACAAATAAAAGGAGGGAAACACCACCAGCCGTACGATTTCTGCTCCTCTTCTATATAAGCCTCCCTAGGGTTCGTCTTCTACCACATCTTCCTCCTTTCCGTCGCGGCAGACGCCGGAAAACCGCCTTTCTTGATTCTGCTGCCTGAAAACCATCCGGAGACCTCCTTGATCTCTCCGTCTCCCGATCTCCTCCCGGAAAACCATCTTTCTTCGCCAGAAAACTTCCAGATTTGAGCTCTCCATAACCTCTCCGGAAAACCAGCATTCTTCGCCGGAAAACTTCCAGATCAGCCATTTCCGATCCGAGCTCTCGATCTTCGGAAATCCTCGATCTCGCTCCCCGATTCGCTGAAAATGAGAGAAATCCTCCACGTCCAAGGCGGGCAGTGCGGAAACCAGATCGGATCCAAGTTCTGGGAGGTCGTCTGCGACGAGCACGGCATAGATCCGACGGGTCGCTACACAGGGACCTCGGATCTGCAGCTGGAGCGCGTCAATGTCTACTACAACGAGGCCTCCTGCGGGCGCTTCGTTCCGAGAGCGGTGCTCATGGATCTGGAGCCCGGAACCATGGACAGCGTCCGGACGGGCCCGTACGGCCAGATCTTCCGGCCCGACAACTTCGTGTTCGGGCAGTCTGGCGCCGGGAACAACTGGGCGAAGGGGCACTACACCGAGGGGGCGGAGCTGATCGATTCGGTGCTCGATGTCGTCAGGAAAGAGGCGGAGAATTGCGATTGCCTTCAGGGTAATGCGTCTTTCTCGCTTGATGTCTGGCTAGGGTTTTAGGCTGATTAGGGTTTAAGATTTTTGCTGTGTTTCTTGGTGATTAGGGTTTCAGGTGTGCCATTCGCTCGGCGGTGGAACTGGATCTGGGATGGGAACCTTGCTGATATCGAAGATCAGGGAAGAGTATCCTGATCGGATGATGCTTACGTTCTCCGTGTTTCCGTCGCCCAAGGTGTCTGACACCGTGGTTGAACCGTATAATGCCACTCTTTCTGTTCATCAGTTGGTGGAGAATGCTGATGAGTGTATGGTGTTGGACAATGAGGCTCTGTATGATATCTGCTTCAGAACTCTGAAGCTTACCACTCCCAGCTGTGAGTGTATCATGCTCTATAACCTCACTTCGATATAACTATGTGTGGATTTCTGTTAAAACTTTGGTGGTTGGTGTGCTTTGGTTTTCATTACTGCCGATTACTTCTATCTGTTGGTAATTCTAATGCTCGCTTTGTTTTTTGTTGTATAAATATATAAATTGCATTTTCAGTAATGAATGGCCTTAAAAAAAGATGCGATTTTGGATTCATTTAGTTAACAGAGAGATCAGTGTTTTTCTTTATTGTTGAAAATTACCGTGTCAATTCGAACAAAAAATTTAGGGGGTTTTTGGATGCTACATTTGATGGACGTGGTAGGCATACCCCCCATCCATCCATTTTATCCTATGATGCATAGATACTTCAAAATGAGCAACGTATTATGTGGTATCGGATTCGATACTTCACTTTTTATGTGTAAAATCCGTGTCCCGTCCGTATCCCTGCAGTGTCCCTTGTATCTATGCTGTATCTGGGCATCATAGATTTTATCCATTGTTTTTACCCATATGTGTCTGTGGGTTAGCTGTTCTGGTAGGCTGGAGTCGGTCAATGCTGAGCTATTATTGTGTAGATCAAGTCGTTCTTATTGTTGCTTTCAGACTCTGGCAGGGGATGGGTTAGATTCAACAAAGTTTAGGGCCTGAAATGATGCATCCCGACATGCAGATGTTGTGTGCACAATTGTTTTAGGACTTACCATGAAGTAAAGAAATGGTGTAACCCATTGATACTCGGATGTTTGACAATATTTCTCATCCAATTCTTCACTTTTTATGTCCCTACCATAGTCATGGCATGTCCTGCCTTATTTGGGCATCATAGGGTGTAACCAACACACCTTTATTTTTAAAATCTTTTTTGGTACCGTACGGTTTTATTATCTTTAAAAAACTGGTGGAAATGAAATGTTTCACAAATCGTACTGTAAAGAGCATGTTCTCATCGGTTAATTTGTCTGAAACCTTGGCAAGAGGAGATCTGTCATTTTACTGGATTATATCTACAGTGGTGTCATCAACCACCTCCTTGAAAATTAGAACAACTCAAAGATTCTTTTTTAGTGTAATCATCAACAAAGCCCTATTATTTGTTTAGGTTCGACCTGAAACCAAACATGACCACAATGTTTCTGAAGCAAACTATTGCTATAATTGATCTTTGCCTAAATCTTTTTTTATATTCTTTGGTTTTATTTCATATATAAGTTTTTTCATCTTTAATAAACTGGTGTAAACAAAATGTTTCTCAAATCCTACTATAAAGAAAATGTTACATCAGATAATTTTCAGATATAGGCACAGGTGAACTGTTGTTCGGCTGGATTATCTTCTCAGTTGAGTCACCAGCCAACTCATTTCTTGAAAAATTGAAGGACTCAGCAGACTGATTTCTAGGGCAGACAGCCAAAAGCCCTATTGTTTTTCTAGGTTTGACATTAAGCCCAACATGCCTGTAATTTTGCTCGTGTGAGCTATTGCAGTAAGTTCTGTGCTTCTTTTGGGTTCAAGTAACCCATGTCAATCATGATATAGATATGCATTCATTCTTATTTCTTATCAATTATCATGATTGCGTTACCTTATTGACTTGATCGATGGTGTAGTAACATCGAATTGCTTGATGATTCATGGTAGTTTCTTCTTTCCAGTATTTTTACTTCTAATGTATATGCTGAGCTATTTATTTAATATCTCTCAGTTGGGGATCTAAATCACTTGATATCTGCAACCATGAGTGGTGTCACCTGTTGCCTGAGGTTCCCTGGACAGCTGAACTCAGACCTTCGAAAGCTTGCTGTCAATTTGATTCCCTTTCCTCGGCTCCACTTTTTTATGGTTGGGTTTGCTCCCCTGACTTCACGTGGCTCTCAGCAGTACCGTGCCCTGACGGTCCCTGAGCTGACCCAGCAGATGTGGGATTCAAAAAACATGATGTGTGCTGCTGACCCTCGCCATGGAAGGTACTTGACTGCTTCGGCCATGTTCCGTGGCAAAATGAGCACCAAGGAGGTTGACGAGCAGATGATCAATGTGCAGAATAAGAACTCATCTTACTTTGTTGAATGGATTCCAAACAATGTGAAGTCAAGCGTTTGTGACATCCCACCAAAGGGGCTTTCCATGGCATCAACCTTCATTGGGAACTCTACCTCGATCCAGGAGATGTTCCGCAGGGTGTCGGAGCAGTTCACAGCCATGTTCAGGAGGAAGGCCTTCTTGCATTGGTACACTGGAGAGGGAATGGATGAGATGGAGTTCACAGAAGCTGAGAGCAACATGAACGATCTGGTGTCTGAATACCAGCAGTACCAGGATGCAACTGCTGATGAGGAGGGTGAGTATGAGGATGAGGAAGAACAGGTCCAGGACATGTGAAGCTACGAAATATAGCGTGATGCTTGCAACTTTAGTGCTGCTGATGTTGTGAGAGGTTGAGCTGTTGTATGCTGTGGTAATGCCTTTTCTCCTACTTAAAAATGGCTTTCTATAGGTTACGTAAGTGGAGAGTGGATTGGTTGGTGTTGAATCTGTTGTTTGAATTTCTGTATTTGCTTTTTTGTTATTTGAAATGCATGTTGATGACTGATAGTAGGTACTACATGCATTATTAGATGTATGCATGCTTTTGCTCTTCCTAGTTCCAAACCTCTTCTGAATGCTTAAGCAGTCTTATTCCGCTTGTGTAGTGTCTGGGATTAGACTCTGATTGCATGATACATGATGCTCCATTGTGAACAGCATTGATATTCACTGTATGCCAATGGTCTTTTCTTCTGTTGGATCCAATGATGTTTGTTAGGGTGGGGCTTGCACTTGCTTGATCTATTTTTAATTTGTGTCAACCCCCAAAAACTGTTACGTAAGCCATTATAATGCAACTGACAATCTGAATCTTGCATTTTGACATTGCTAACTATGCAGTCAATATGAGTTGTGGATGGTGTGAGAGTTCTGGGGTTTTTTGGTTCACGGATTCAGATATCAACCACATCTGTCTTAGTGGGGACCTATTAGGGAAGGAAATGACAAGAACCTATATAAAAAAATGAAAGGAAAATTTCAAATAAGACCGTAATGTTTTGCCTTACTTTAAAAAGGACACAAGTTTCAATACTTTTAAAATTAGTTTTAAATTTTTCAAAAAGTCTTTAATTGAGGACATTTGTCCACTTAAAGTTATTTAAGGGCAATTTTTCCTTTTTTTAATACTTAAATTACCTTTTATTGAAATAAAATTCTCATTCAATTCTTCCATATTATTCTCATTTCCTTCTTCATATTTTTATGATGTTCGAAGACAACTAGCATTCCCACGATGATTGAAAGCATATAGTGGTTGCTAAAATCGCGTCATGACTTTAAATGATTGGTGATTTTGGCATTTTGACAAAATTGAGGAAAAAGTTATTAGAAAGAACTTTTAAATTGTCGGATGTTTTTAATTGAAAATTTTTTGAAAGAATTAGGGATTAATTTGTAAAGATTTTGCACTTGTATCCTTTTTTGAAAGAATGGGAAAAACTTAAGGCCTAATTTGAAATTTTCTCAAAAATGAAATATCTCAGTATTTAAGGTGGTAAGGCATGCATTCAACCAGCAGGCTTATCCTCTTTCAATGAAGGCTCTCTAAAAAATTGCTTTTCAAAGCCCAACAAGATACTGAAGTTCTCTTTTCAAAAGCCCTACAACAAAATACCAAAGCTCATGAAAACACATCTGAGAAAAATGAAAATAAAATACTTTTCTACTTTTCTTTCAAGCATTGCACATGGTGTAGATCAAAGGAACGGCCACACACAACCAAAACCTTTAGAAAATTAGATGTAGGTTAAATGTAGAGAAATCTGTCCACAGTAGTCCAAGGTATGTTGACAGCTTTCTCCTTTTTAATTTTGTCAACCTTTAGCCAACATTCAAAAAGATTTGCAGATTTTTACATTGAAAAGTCACGCATTCATTAGAGAAAGAAGAGACAAGTGCCTTGAAAACTTACCGATACTGCATGATGTATTTACTTTTGTCTCTTCTGTAAGAAGGGTGCTGAAAAAGAATATTTCAGAATATATACATCAAGAAATTTTACATCCTGTATTGACAGAGAGAGCTTCTAAATGTATACTAGTTTGGACTTATTTTATACAGGCAAAAAAAAAATCTCTAAAATACCCTCACCCCCTTTTCTCCCTACACACTTTCTCTCTTCCTCCCTCCTCCCATTCCTTACGTCCCTTTCGGACAGCAACAAGCTTTTGGCGGCGGAGGGATACTCTACTCTCTATCTCTATCTCCCTCTCCCTCTTCCTCTTCCCCTCACTCTCCCTCTCCTCTTCGGCGAATAGGGCGGAGAGGGAGAGAGAGAGGGAGAGGGAGAGGGAGGAAGAGTGAGAGGGAGGGAATGGGAGGGAGAGGGGAGTCCCTTTCCTCCTTTAGAGCTCGTCCTTGGTCAGAGGGGAGGTGGGGAAGGAGAGGAAGGAGGAGGGAGGGAGAAAAAAAGTGTGTATGAAGAAAAGGGGGTGGCGATATTTTAGAGATTCTTAATTTTTTCTTTTATGGTTGTGTAAATTGAGTTCAAATTGGTGTACATTTAGAAGCTCCCATTGACAAAACAAGTTTGATGCGCATGTCTGACTAAAATAGCCCATATTGGTCAGGCAAAAACTCAAGTCCCACACAAATACTTTTTGTTGAAAACGCATGGAAATCCAAAACTTTCGTACCATGTTGGTAACCACTTACTCTAAAAGCTTAAGTTGATAAAGAACAGTGTAATATGTATATCAAGGTTACAACACTTTTATCCTTGCCGTGTCCAACATAGATATTTGGGTTTTGCTAGAATTTATACATGTAGTGTTTTGCAATTGCTTGTGCTTCGCTTTAGTGTTTAGACTCCTATATGTTTATTTAGGGCCCATTTGTTAATTTAACTGGTAGAGTGAAGTGAGATGAATTGTCATTTTAAAAGATAAAAATATTAGAAGGGTTAAATTAATCCAATGATGATATTTTATTTTTTAAAGAAGAGAGAATGTAACTTTTTAACTTTTTGTGTTAAAAGTAGATATTTTTTGTAATTAGTGAGATGAGGAAGTAACTTTTTGACTTTTTTGTGTAAAAAGGTAGAAGAATTTTTTTAAAATGTGGTATGTTGATTTAACTCTTTTAAGTTGTTGAGTCTTGAAATAAAAGATGACTTTAATTTTACAATGAGAGGGAACTAACAATGGGCCCTTAGGGTTTTAGCTGAATTTTCTCCACGTACAGAAAATGCCTGCTCCACACTAGGAAAATGGACTTAATTAAGGTTGTGAGCCATCTTGCCTCTATGAGGCTCTGTTTCTACAGGGGATACAGTGAGATGGTTTCGACAAATTTATTATTGTTTTAAAGATTTTTTTATGAGGGAAAAATTGCACTTAGAAAGTCAACCTTTTGATACATGGGACTTGGGAGTCAATTCCATTGTCATGAAATAGGATGGAACTAGCTGTTTGCGAGATTAGCATCTTATTTGGATTCCATGGGCTTCATTGAGATGAAGCATTTCCTTGACCACTCATCAACATAAAAAAAATATTGCACTTGGAGTGGACTTGGACTGAAGTAGCTTTGATATTTCCGTTGATCTGAGTTCTCAATTTCTTTTTCATACCTTTTTTAGAAGGTGCAGATGGCTAAATGACGGTGGTCCGTTGACTGTGTGTTTACATGCAGCTGTCATGTAGATCGACTCCAAAACCTGTGTCGTGGTGGGAGGATGCCTATACCTAGAGGTGGCAAGTGGGGTAGGTTCTACGCTGGTTAGATCTACGGGTGTCTGTGATTAGAGACCCAACCAATTTCTGACTCCGTTTATTAGAGGTCATTGCCAATTTGTATCAGATGTGAGTTAACATTGATGGGAAAAGCGGCGTAACGGAAATATCCGCAATCGTCGGATCAATCATAATGAACACAAGCAATCACACCATTAAGCAGTTACGCACATGAACACAGTAGTTTTACGTGGTTCAACCTTGCCTGTGTCAATGTAAAACTGCTATATTCATGTGTGTGATTGCTTAATGATATGATTATTTGTGTTCATCGTAATTGATCCGTTGATCACGGGTATTTCCATTGCACTGCTTTTTCCAACAAATGGTATCAGAGCGAGGTTGCGATCGTTTGAAATTTTGCGATTAACAAATAGCGATCATGGAAGAAGGGGATCAGCAGATTGTGGTTGGATCCATCTTTCAGGTAGCCATAGCAGATCGGAAGGAGGGTTGTAGGCGCTGGTCAGTCATCTTCATAGAGAACAGAGTCTCTGTTTGGATTTGCTCGAAGAGAAGGAGTCTCCCTTGACTGCATCAGAGGTCGGACTCGGAGAAGTTGCAGACATATTGAATGGGCCACAGGATCGGTTGAAGAAACTAGAGAAAGGAGATCAGTTATTGTGGGGCATTGGTCGGAGCAGATCTGACTTTGATTCGGGTTTCATCGGAGAAGGTAGTTGCAGTGTTAACACTACGACTATTTGTGTTCTATACCCGACCCATCGGACTTGCCTTGCTGCTGCTGTGGAAGATTGCCAGTTTTCATGGCCGAAATCGGAGAAAAAGCATAGAGGGATCTGGGTTTTCTGGTCTGTAGAAGCAGAATGAAGAAGAGGCCCTGTCACAGTACCTCGATTGTCGGATCTGCTCACGGCAGTTGTTCTCCTGCCTATTGTCGTTCCTAACTCTGGAGAAGGAAGTTGCCACCGGCCGTTGTTGCGGCTACACGATCGCCTTCAGGAAGATCGAAGTGAAGGGTCTTCGTTGTCGCCAGAATTGCTACTCCACGCTAGTTGTGGTTGCCCGCCGCCTTTAGTCATCTCGTAGTCGTAGCAGAGGAAGAGGGCAGAGGCTGGTTCTGTCCTTGTCGCTGTTGCAGAAACACAATGAAGAGGGAAAAAGAAGACCTGAAGTAGTCAGGTCCGGGCTAGGTTGATTTGGACCTGACCCATATAGCAATAGCCCAGGGTAGTTAGGTCCAGGCCAGGTCAGGTAAGACTTGACCAATTACGCAGAGAAGCCCAGCCCAGCAGCAGTTCAGTCTAGGTTTGTTCAGGTCGAGTCAAACCTGACCCGTGATATGGAGCCAGCTTGCCAGCAGCAATTCTGACATTAGCACATGACAGCAGGTAAAATGGTCAAAGGCAGTTTGATTAGATTTGTGGCTGAGATTGTTTCTACGATATCTTGATTGTCTGATGTCTGATCGAAGATCCATTTAGGCCTACAGACTCATTGGGAGGAGATCTACACGTATGTGGAAGAAGATGGGTAGTTCAATTATCAAAAAGAAGGTTTGACCACTCAGAGTGCAGAAAACTATTTTTGTGATATTGATGCCATCCAGAGTTGAATTTCAGATTTGTTTCTTTCAACGTACTTGTGGTGATGAGATTATGAGGCTAATAAAAGATATTGATAGTTTGATGGGCAGAAAATTGAGGGATTGAAAAAACCGACAGATTAGCGATGGTAGCAATGGACTCGAGTATCATGGGACAAATTGAAGTGTTTGATGGAAACGACTTCAGGGATTGGCTAGAAAGAGTATTAGATTCCGTAACACAGCAATGATTGAAAAGTGTTACTTGATGTCATGATTAGGAGATTGCTTCGAGTACTTTGATGGAAAGCTTAGATCTGCGTCGAAAGGATCGGGAAGGAGCGACGTGCCAAAGTATAAGGAAAAGCAAAAGAATCAGAATCAGAAAGAGGTAATGTGCAAAAATGCTCGGATTCGGATGACGGGGAATCACTTTTGGTCACTATAGGTATGGATTGGGTTGATGATTCATTGTATTAGAATTCGGATGACGGGGAATCACTTTTGGTCACTATAGGTATGGATCGGGTTGATGATTCATGGTATTGAGATTCATATTCTTCTTATCATGTATTCGCTTAGAGATTAGTTGACGCAAATAACTCTCATTGTTGATTGATATATTTTTATAGTGGTGAATGCAAATTGATGAGCATTTGAGATAAGAGCGGTAGAGATCCAAGTGTATGATGATGTTATTCAAACCCTAACAGTTGTGATATATGTTCCTAGTTTACGAAAAAATTGGATTCCAAGTTTACGAAGAAATTGGATTTCTTTGGGTGCCTTAGACTTCAAAGGCTGCAAGTGCACTGTAGTGGGTGGAGTTATGAAAGTGGAAAATGGAACATTGGTCATCATGGAGGGTGAGATAGTCAGAAATCTCTACGGTTGATAGGGGATGCCTTTTTAGGTGCAGCAGTGAAGGAGACATTAAATAATAGTGGAGGAAATATGTGGTTCAAGTGGAGTTAGATCTGACGGATCATCAGAAGATGGATTGATAGGTCTTCGATGATATTATCCAGCGGAAATCTAGGAAGACCTGAATGGAGATAAGTTTCAAAAAATGTAACCTTTTAAAGGTTGGAATAAGCCAGTTTCGCTTCGGGTCATACCTAACCCGCATGTATTGTACCCAACCCACCAGAACGGGCTAGAACATGATAGTTGCAGATTTGACGGAAAGAACATCGAGATGGAGACAGAAAGAAGGATTCGCAGATACTAGTGAGATTTAGATTCAGAGACGTCTTTAGTTTTATCTTGACGGATGGAAGTAAGGGGTTCATTGTATTGCAAGGATACGTGCATGTGGCAACAAATGGAGAGCACTTTGGAAGTTCAAGATGAGGGTATTTAGGTCAAATGAGCAACTGTGCGAAGTCTCAATTCGGTTTAGACTTAATTGATATCAGACAAAGATGAGATTGTCTGTGTATCCAGCCTAGGGGGTGCAGGTACCGCGCTTAGTAGTAGCATGTCCGGAGGCATACCTTTCAATAAGGTATGTGAAGTGCTGATTCAACATGTTAGAGTGTTGAAGAGAGAACTGCGCCATTGGTGTAATGACGTATCATTCAATAAAGTGCGTACAGACATTACCGGGTATCTCAAGATAGCTTTGAGGATTTGCGGGATCCAAGCCAAAGTTAAAATTATTGGGTTTTGCTTTGTATTTCGGTTTAGTCGGATAAGTCGTCTGGTTTAGCCAAAACCGAGGTTCAGGGTCAGAAATACTTTTGTCATTATGTATGAGTTTTCTTATTAGCTAAGAAAGAAGAAACTATATATATTGATATACTATAACCTTAGATCCCAATGCATTGAGATGGGATTATGGTAGATGAGTTCTCTCCTCCGTAGATATAGGTAAGGTTGTCGAATCACGTAAAACTGCTGTGTTCATGTGTGTGATTGTTTGATAGTGTGATTGCGTGTATTTATTATGGTTGAGCCATTGATCTTGGAATTTATTCCGGTATGCCACTTTTCCCAACAAACATAACCTGAGCTTGTAACCCATTCAACAATAGTGTTTTTCCCTCCGCGCTATTGCTTGTTGGCCATCTTTATAAATTAAATATTCTAGGACCATTTAAAAACATAGCCCATATGTTCATATTGTTGCCAAAACCCCAACTTATCAAAACATAACCCGTCTTAGGTTGATGAATATGTGCTTGATCCATTAAACTCAAATGTAGTCAATATAATTAACCATTAGTTCATAGTTTGAAATTGGAAATAGCGAGTAGCTCACACTTATTAACCGTGGACTGGAAAGCCTAACCTTCAAACCCAGACCCCTGCCTCAGCCATGGGTAAATATCCGCCAGTTCCAACCCACCGGCACCTTAACAAGGTACAATCCTCTCCGCGGCCCCCATCAACGGAGAAGTTTTTTTTATTTTTTATTTCACAAACCATGGCCATGAGAAGGTGTAAGATTCTCTAAGTTATTCTCATACTGATGTAACCTCAAATTTTCGACCCCTTCGCTTCCTGTTGAAAGGTATTCGTTCTTCATCAAAGATCTTTGCATATTTTGTATTGATCTGAGGCACGTGAATAGCAATATGGACCAAACAAACGGCTTTGATTGAATATTGAACTGTCAATGTGTCCGAACGAAGTGTTTTGTTTATTCTATTAGAGCAGTATCTATTAATGGCTTCATTTTTAGAGTCATTATAATTTCTTGGGGATTCTCTTGGAAAAATCTCCTTGTAGTCCTTGTGGAGCAAAAATGACCTATGAGTTTTTTATAGCACAAAATGATTCCCTGGGCCCCTTCCGGGTTTTTTTTTGTCAATATTATTCGTGAGCAACTACATGTATACTCAAGCATAACCCTTTCTCTATTCTTTCTTCCTCTTCCTCAACTTTTCTTCCCCTCCGTCTTCCCATATTCTATTTGGATTTTGTCTAGGACGAAGAAAGTAAAACCAAGAAGAAGAAAATGAGAAAGAGAAAACAAAAACAAAAGAAAAAAGGAAGACAAGGAATAGGGAGAAGAAAAAATATTGTGAAGAGAAATGATGAGAGTGGTTTAATGAAAGGTGGAAGAGAAGAAAAAATGAAGAAGAGAAAGAAGCAAAATAGATGGGGAAACAGAAAAAAAGAAAATAAGAAGAAAGAACTGAAATAATAAAAAAATGGAGGAAAAGAACTCATTATATTTGCGGTTTACTCCTAATATATTACACTTGAGCATAGATACTTATGCTCAAGCGTAATATGCCCAAGGCAAAATCTGTATATTATGCTTGAGCATATATTTATGCTCAAGTGTAATATACCTAAAGCAGCATTCTAGTTTTTTTTTATACATTATTAATGAGTAATGATATCTATGCTCACCGCAGGCAGAGATGAATTCTTCATCACCTTTTTCTTCTTGTTTTAGTTCCTTCTTCTGTTTCCTTTCTTTTTTTGTTTCTTCATCTTTTCTACTTTATCTTATTGATTTTCTCTTCTTCTTTTACTTTTTATTAAACCACTCCTATCCTATTTCTCCTCTCAGCATTTCTTCTTCTTTTCTTGCCTTCTTCCTTTTCTCCTTTTCTCCTATTCTATGTTTTCTTTTATTTTTATTTTCTCTTTCTCTTTTTTTTTCTTATTGATTTTCCCTTCCCTATCCTAGATAGAACCCAAACGGAACATGGGGAAGAGGAAGGGGAAGGAGGATGAGGAAAAGAAAGAAGAAATGAAGAAATGGTTACATTTGAGTATAGATATCATTGTTCATGGGTCTCTTTTGCTCTACAAAGACTCTAAGGGTTTCTTTTTCTAGAAAAATCCCTTTTTTTGGGGGAAAAATAAAATCACTGAAAATTAAATTCCACAAACATGCCCTAAATCCTAATCGTATTTACATTCGATAAAAGACACTATCCTATTAAGAAAACTTGTAGGACCCCCTACCCTACCGAAGAAGTCTAGTGAGACAGTTAGCCAAGCTCACGTTGCTTTCAGGAACGACCCAAGTGTTATTCCAATTATGTTGGGTTAACTAAATGAATTAAGTTTTTTTTATTTATTTCCATCTATTTTTGAGCCAATTGCACTTCTTCAGATCTATTGTCATTATTTTCATCCATATCATTTTAGATCCGTTCTTTTTCTTTGATGGGCCATCAATTTGCATTGGAAAATTCTTCTTGGTGCCATCTTAGTTGCACTTTTACATTTTGATTTTGCTAAAGTTTTATGCTACGTTTCTTTATTCATGCTTAGGAGTTTGGGTTGACGTTTCTTTATTCATGCTTTCGAGTTTGGGCTGACATTGTAAAATAATGAAAAAGTCGTTGAAGTATAAACTAATGGGAAATAATCTTATGAGAACTTGTTCTCGTCAATTTTTTGGGGGAAGTCTAGGTGGGGCCCATCTATCGCCTAATCTAAATCTTACAATATACAAGGACCCCCCTGATAATCATATGGCCCAAGTTTTGGTCAATTCTAAATTTATTGGACTATTGGATCAATTGTGCACCAATTGGAATAAACTGAACTTGTAGGTTATGGATAAAAGTATTAGGTATATGTGAATTGAGCCAAACTTGATGTTTGAAGTGGTTCCATATAAATCTTTTCATCACTCTTTGTTATTGCAAGTTGGGCATCTTTCTATCTGATCCAAAGCCTGATTGCCAACGAACAGAATGAATATGACCACACATTCTAGTTGATCCTAGGTCCGTGTGGTAAAAGACATGAGTAAAGGTTATCTCATATCTTGCATTTGCTAGTTGTTGGACATATGCCATCCGGATACGACTTAAGAGTGGGCAATTGGAGAGAAAAGTTCAAATGGTAACAACAGGTGTCAGGAAAGAAAGCAGTGGGGGCCGTGGGGCCCACCGTTCAAGTGGACCCCAAGCTGCGTGGAAATCACGCTGGCCAAGAGACCCAGAAAGAATGATGCTTGATGCTTGATGCACCATCATCCCCATCTACACCATGTTGCACTCAAGAGTACAATGGTTCCAACAAATAGTCGCCATTGTTTAGCCGCAGGCCCGGAAACTGGGCCCCACTTGATCTGGTGGAACTTATCTGAACGGTCGTTGAGAAAGACCGCCAACCCAAATGGTCTAGTGTACTAGAAAACTGACCTCAGCTGAATGTGTAAGATTGCATGAGTAGGGGTGTATTTGTGCAACGAAAAGAATTCTTGGTAGAGAAGCATTTCATCCATTTATCGTTTGGTGCAACACATTTCTCTCAAAGAATGGAGAAAAATGAATTGATTTTCTTTATTCGAGAGAATTTTAATTTTCCATATGAGGGATAAGAATGTGATTCATCTCATCTTTCAAATAAAAATCCATGTTGTGGCACAATTTCAACATAAAATCATTTCCAAATAAATATTTTCAGCCAACTTCTCACGTGGACTGAGCCCCAGCCGACATAATCAGTCAATTAGTTTTGAACGTCTAGATCCATCAATATTGGTCATAGATCCATCAATATTACATAAATGGTTCTGTCTTTCCACATAAATGGCTTTCTCTTTTAAAACTGGGACCCAATATTACCTCATTGAGTTGGTCCCATGATGATTTCATGCATATATAGGGCACCAACTGCTGATAACTGGAACCGGTTGTGGTCCCACCGATATACCTGGAAGGGTGTTTGTCCCTACTGGACTCTGCATGTCACTTTTGCATGATAGGGTCTTACTCCTCACTCTGTTCAACAACGGAGATTGAAAATCATGCATCGCAATTCATAGATATACTCCAAAGAAAACAAGCACTATTGCAATGAAAGGCAATTATCAACTGTCCAATTGAGATTTGAATGGCATCACCTATATTATGTATATTATTATATATATATATTAAAGCTACAAAAATAGAGAATTCTGGAGGGTGCCACAGCATCTTTATTTATTTTTTTTCTTTTCTAGAGCGTCACGTCAGCATCCCAAAAAATTATAAATTTTCAAATTCTCTTTCTCATTCCCCTTTAATCTCTCTCTCATAAATGGTCATATATTGATCTTACTATAGATGTTCCTAAAATCTATCTTTTACCATTATTATATCCACCTAATACTTGCCATGTGATTTAAGAAGATATTGATTTAAAACGTTAATTATTATCTCCATCTTAATTAGAGATTACGTATTGAATCTTTGATCTAAGAAAGCAAGTTGACACAACACTACCAATCAATGTGTATTTTTTTTTATAAAAAAGTTTCTAGCATTCAACAGTCCAAAATCTGCATATCAGATGAGGAGATCTGATAAAGATGACTCATCGATTCTCCTACAACAATTTTCTATGATCCTCTGCTGCTATATTACAGTTTTTTTCTTCTCTATCATAAATGTGCACGTACAATTATTTGATACTTTTTTTCTTGTTTCAAAAATTGCATCCCAATTGTTTTTGACTTCTCCATCATCTCTATTTTTGGTGCATTCAGGTAAGTATTGGATGGTTTATGTCTCTTTATTATTTTTTTATTTCTAAGATATGTTTTTAAACAGCCGGATGACATCTTTTATGATGCGTGTGTGGTTTTGGATGGTGTTAACTACATACATCAAAAAAAAAAAAAAAAAAAGAATGGATAAATCCAAGCAACTTAAAGCCCAGTTATTTAGAAGGGATAATTGGGATGTACAGTTTTATGCCATGAAAATTTCTGGTCTCAATTTAAAGGATGATGAACTCCTTTTTAAAGACTAGGCGCCACTATCTATTTTTATCTTATTTTAATACACATATTTAAAAGAAAAAATATACTCTCCAAATAACAACCACGCCCCCTCTCCCCCTCTCTCTTGTGCAATAGGTGGTCTGCCCAAGGGTTTTGTGAAGATATAGAGCATAATACAAGCATAATATTATTAAATCGATATATTTCAATTTATTTTTTATTTATTTGGTGGGTTTTCGGATGTGGACAAATTGAACAAGTTTTTATGGGTATATATATTGAAGTGAAGGATTCTTATGTAACTACTATTATCAATGTCAACTCTATTGATAAATTGTTTATTATTACAGTGGACTACTGTACATTGTATTCTCATTGAATTGAAAATATTCAAAAATAAATTTTAAAAAAATATTTGATTTCAATGCTTTTCTTAAGTGTTTCAACGTGTTACTGGTGGTCAGTGCAGTGAGATTAGAATGTTAATTAATTAATTAATTTGATTATTATTAGGTGTTGATTATTATTGCATGATACTATTAAAATAAAAGAAAAGAAATCAACTATTACTATTCAAGTGTTTCTCAAATCAGGTATCATTTACAATTTTATTTTTTTACGCATACAGTTTTGTGCAAATAAAGATGTACCCATGTCTTTGTCGCTATGAATATTATTATTTATGCTGAACAATATTTAAACATTTGAGATATACTTGATTTTCTTGGCCCTGGCTCAACTCGGGCATTAGTGGGCCTCCTCAGGTAAACATTTAAAGTTATTCATTAAGTTCATAACTGTGTTCAAGGAAGAGATAGAATCAATCTATGGATATAATAATCAAATTTCTATTTTGCAATAAATATATTTTCTCGAAAGAATTGCTATCTAATACTTTAGATGTGATTTTCACAATTCTTTCATATGTAGAACTATTTTGGTGAACTCTTAATTGATTTTTCAAATTTAAGAATAAACAAAAATAGGCTATGGGCTAGAAATGTTACTTTCATTTCAATAGGGTTTTTTAATATGTTTTTTTATAGTAAATTTCAAATTTTACCATAATTTATTTTTTGGCCCGGGCTTAACATGGGCCTTGGTTGCTAGTATATATATATATATATACAAAATTACTATACATTTATTCCTTACCTTGTGGTGAGGGACACTGTCATACATATATATATATATATTGTGGACAATATTCAAGTGCATACATCCCTCACCAAAATGGTAGAGGATACTCCTTTTTGAGTAAGTGTTAATCTACAAAAGGACAAAAAAGTATGCTTTTTTTTACCTTTGATAGGTTAAAAAAGGAAGTATCCATCACTATTTTAGTGAGAGATGTATGCACATGAATATCCCTACTTATATATATCAACGACAGAATCATAATTGAACTTACATAAACTAATATCAATATCAAATGATAGCGCTAGTGATAAAACACAAGGAATCATGATAGATTTCTCTCAGCAATGATAATCATGGTGGGTTAATTTATTGAGTTCTTGTGAAACAAGAGAACTGCATGTCTGAAATGTGACGCGAGAGAGAGAGAGTTGTTTTCAGACTCTGGGCATTTGGCACCCATAAATGCACCCTTTAGTTGATGAATACACATGCATAAGTGGGTGATCTCTGACATATGAACTAGAATATTTAATGGAATTAAAAATTTTGAAATATCAAGTTTTAATTGACGATTCATACAGAAAAGGAAAGAAAAAGCAAAATGAAAAGTTAAAAAAATAGAAGAAGAGAGAAAGAAAGCACTTGCCTAAGCGCCTACCTCTTCTACATGTTAATAAATGTGGGTCCAGATCTTCACTTGGATACAAACTGGCATATTGACTTTAGACATATTGTAATTGATTTAGTTACCCAAATTATGGGAATCAAGAACTGTAACCTTTCCTCTAATGAATAGTAAACATGTATAAAAAGAGGGGTCCTCCAAAGAACATGATTAGCAAATTCATTCTCAAATTTTTATTGCTTTTCACTTTCACTTACTATTTTTATTTTTTTTTTATATCCAGCCTTAGGGGGGTTGAGCCCCCTAACCCTCTAGTGAAGGAGCCCTTGGGTGAGGGAAAACATCTCGAGAGAGGTTAGAGAACCCTCTGGCAAGGGAAGAAGTCCTGAGTGAGGAAAGGTTCCTAACGAGGTATGAACCCTTGTCAAGATGGTAAGAACCAAATCTCCTATCAATAGGGCAAGAGGCAGTTCTTCACTGTCACTTATAGCTGATATGATATCAGAGATCGAAGGCCTTCGGGTTTTTCCTTTGAGAAATACTCGTTGGTGTTTGTTTCTACAAACTTGCGATATTCGGCTTCTTGTGTGTCAATCACGCTTCAGCAACATCGTCATTATCTTCTCCGATCTCTTCCTGGCTTTCTGCTGTTGCTAAGGAGTTTCTTAAGAAATAAGGTTCGTTCCTTGCTTTCGTGGCTAGAGTCAAGCTAGCACATATACTCAGGTCTCTAGGCATCGTTTGGATCATCTACCAAATCCAGATTTCTGCAACATCTGGATCATCTACTTGATCCAGATCTCAATATCATCATCCCTCTAGCAGCGTTCATCGCTTTGCAGCACGAGGCTGCCCTTTGGCTGGCTATTCTCTTACATAAATTACACTTAACCCACTTTCTAGAATCACGATTAGATTCTGGCATCGGCTAAAACTATCATATTTCTTTGGGTATCGTAGATCTTTTCTGGATTATTTAAGTTATCAGAGGTAAGTTCTTTTCCTGAGGCATTTTCTTAGACAAGTAAAATTATTTAGTCAGACTAAATTTGGGGTGGTTTTTCTATTTTGCTGATTGGAGAATATTCCCAACTTGTGATGAATTGATCACTGCTTCTTATAAATCGCATGCCATTTCCAAATCTTTATAATCAATAGCCTTCTTTCCCTCTTCATAATAAACAACCCTCATATAGTCAGTCACCTTCGCCCTTTCGAATGCATCTCCCTTCACATGAGAGGTCACATGAGAGGAATAAATTACTTGCTTAATCGGTAAATTGTGCTTTTCTTGGATATTCAACTAATCAAAATGGTTATCTTTGTTATAATCCTAATATTAATCATGGGGGATATTCATGTGCATATATTCCTCACCAAGGGACCGTACATACTCTCCTGTGGGGCCCATGGTGGACAGAAGGGTGTATGGAAAGATCCATGCGAGACCACCCTACATACCAAGTTTGGCTTTAATCACATGTCTCTAACTCCTTCATCCATAACCCATAAATTCACTCCATTCGAATGGATACATAGTTGATCTAATGGTCAAATAAATTCGAATTTGACCAAAAATTGGTAAATGAGGTTCAATTTAAAGGAGTTGTGTGTGTGGTTCATTTGGATGGATCATACAGTAGGTCCCACCTAAAGTTCTCACGAAAAAAATGATGAGGGACATATGCACATGAATATTCCCCATTAATCATATAAGAGTCTCCCATAATGTGGTATTTTTTGAGAACCAATGTGTTTTCCATCATCAAATTGACTCTGGGTCATTATAACCCACTTGTAAGGTCCAAACTAGAGTTAATCACAATTAATCATAATTAATCTTGTTTTACTCTAATTGATACTCAATTATACTAATTTAATCCAAACTCCTTTGAATTCGGTCATGATAGGTAATTTGGTCGGATTTGAACCTTACTTAGGTAGTCAAGGGCCTTTTTGTAATTTAAATCTTTGAAATTTTGCATCATATTGGCATCATTTTTATTGCATCATGTGTACTTCAACAATCATCTTTATAATTGGCCCAACTCAATTCGGATCCATTTTGGCCCAATTAGAGTCTACTTAACTTAAATTGTAAATCCCATAGACAAATTTGGACTTGCTTATAATTTCCAGAAACTCCAACTTAAAATAGCCCAAGACCCCTTATTCAATCTTCCTTTGCTTGTTCTCAAAATCTGCTAGAGTTCTCCTGTTCCTTCCACTCCTCTTCTTCTCTTAAGCAATCTAGCGAAGGAACCCATGTGCATGTGCCAATGAAGAACACCCACATCATCTTCAACCTCTTCTCCGTGAAAATGCTGTAACACTCCAATCCCCTTTGAGCCGGATTAGTGGCTCATTAGTGTGCTTTTCTGTTAATTAATCCTTTTGGACTTGGTTTCGGGTTTTGGATAGGTAGTTGAGTAACCTTTGACCTGGGATAGGTAGTTCTAAGCCCTTTTTCGTAATTTTGCTTTTGCTTTGAGTGCATCATCTTTGCATCATCTTGGTGTCAGCACATGTATTTTGTTGAGCTCGTCAATTTCTGTAACTGTCTCAGACCTATTCGGAGTCAATTGGAGAAGTTGGACCCTCGTGTGACTTGATTTGTAAATAACCAAACTTCACTGGACTTTGACTTAAACTCCAGAAACTATATAAGAGTTAGGAGCCCAAGTGTCACCCTCCTACTCATTTTCATTCGATGCTTGCATGCAACAGCTCCACGTCTCCACGCTTTCTTCTCTTCTCTTCATTCTCTTCTTCCATTTTGTGGTGTTGGGAGTTTGCATCTTTGGCGATTGGGTTTTGTTTACTCTCCATTGGTTGGGTTCTTTCTCTGCTCTCATCTCTGTCTGTACTTGAGGTAAGTGGGTTCTCTCCAATTCTTCTTCTTCTCCAATTGGATCTTCCATCTCTTTCTCTCTGCATGCTCATGGTTTGTGTTTTGCTTTGCTTTGCTTGGGTTTTAGCTGATTTGGAGCTTGATCTCAGTGGATTTGGCTAAGCTTTGAGGCAAGTATAAGTACAGGATTTATAACACATATGGGTATTTTGTTTGACTGCTTTGATTTCATCTTATACATCATATACATGTTTGTTATGTTTTACAGCCAAATTCTGTGATTTTGGAACCTCTGGAACTTCTTTTGTTAAGTTTCTGTACCAAATTTCAGTTTCTGTACTCAGCCCGAATTCGAATCTGTATTGTACGGTTAAGCCGTAACTTTGTGCGGCTCAAATTCCAGAGACTTGAAATTTCGTATTTTGTTCTACGGCTAGGCTACGGCTGAACCATAAATTGTTCTACGACTGAGCCGTAAGCTAGCCGTGACCCAGCCGTGAATTATCACCCTGATCAGTCGAGACTTTTTGATTTCAGTACTCTTACGGTGAAGCTACGGCTAAGCCGTGGATTGGTCTCCGGCTAAGCCGTGGACTCCACCGTAGCTCAGCCGTGAAATGTATCAGATCAGAGGTGGAAGATGACCAGTTTAGCTGTGTATTGAAGGGAACCACGGTTAAGCCGTAGTGCAAGTTACGGCTAGGCCGTAAAGTGTATACGGCTAAGCCGTAGGTCACCCATGGCTAAACCGTAAGACCTGGAAAATCTAAAATAAAACTTAGGATAATAGTGTGACTTTGTAGGACTAAAATACAGGTTAACCACCCATGTAAACCTGCCCAATGGACTCTTTGGACAGCATGAATAGTCTGTTAGGCTGTGACTTATTCATGTGAGTGTTGATTTACTGTTAAGCACCTCCCCATGGGTGTTGGTTTAAGGGACTTCGGTGCACGTGAGGATGACTTTGCAACACTTGGATGGCAACGGTGCATCGAATAACTTAAAACTACATCATCATGCACGGTTAGTGACAGTGAACAACTAGATTAGGGTTGGCTTGTAATTAACCTTGATTCCGTATTAATCTAAGATGCATTGCATATTGTTTACAGTTTTGCCCTCTGTTCTGCAAATCTATGTCTATGCATTACAAGGTCATTTTGCTTTCGTCCTGTATATCTGTTTTATTCTTCGTTCCGCACTAAGCTTTGATCTATGCTGTGCTTTGACTTAATCTATGCTATGCTCTGTATTTCTGCTATGCTCTGTATATCTCTGGCTTTGTATATCTTTGATTTATTGGGTATTCCCTGGTGGCGCTGCCCAGAGATTAATACGTGAGGATAAGATCCGGTCTTTGCCATCGGTGAGTCCAAAGCGGATAATCTCCCTTCTTTTGGATTTGATTTGATTGGTATTAGTCTGGCTCTACTCAGCCTTAGCCCTAGGATGCCCGACGGAGTTACTTCTGGCTTAGATCTCTGTATCTCTGTATCACTGCAGTGTCGCTTTGTCTTGGGACCTCGGAACCCAGGAAACCGAGACTCACTTGTACCCTTGGCCCGGTCAGTGGTGTTCTCATCTGCTCTGCTCTGCTCTCTATTGGAGAGAATATGGTTAACGTAGTAGCCACCTAGTTCAGTATTTCTATGCTTTGATTCACTTATCATGCTTTACTTCTATGCACGATTTGCGTAGTATACTAATATGAAACTCTGTATTTAATATTCTGTCATTATTCAATTTGATACTATGAGTGTTTCGTCCCTGCTACTTATATTTGCTGGATCGTTGTATTCACTGTGTTGTCTGTGGTGTTGCAGGCACAGATCCCTTGCCCAGTTCCCCGGCGGTCGAGGAGGCTCCAGGGCAGAGCCTAGAGGCACCCTCCGGGTTGGCAGAGTGGGCCTGATCACCTCTGCCGAGTGCATACATGCATATCTCCGTGGCTATCTGTTTTGGGTTTTGTTTTTTTTGGAGATGTTGTATTTTGTACTTCGGACTTTATTACTCTGTATATTTGTACATCTTGATTTTGTCGTGTACTCAGATTTGTATCTGGTTTTTGAGTATTGTATTTATCCTTGTCTTTTCCGTTCTGCATTTGTTTTGGCTTCCGCTATTTCTTTGTTGCTTGCTATGATATTTGCAGCTTCCGCGTTCGTTTGTTTCGCACGTGTTAGATCCCTTGTGTGTGTACATCTGGACTGGGTTTGGATGTACGTGCACGGGAGTACGTGTGTCACAGGTTTGGCTTTTCGCTAACCCCCGATCTCTGGGCTCGGGTTGTGACAAATGCAATGACTAAATCTCACCAAGTCCTAAAGAGGGGGTGGTGACTAGGACTATTTAAAACTCTTTCCAATTATAAGGCTACTTTAAAGTGCAACTTAATGATTCAATCAATATTATAGAGCCACAAGTTTAGTAAAGAAGGATGCTCAGAGTGTGTGTGCTTACAGTATGTAGATATTCTACTAGAACAGGGATGATATAGCACAAAAGAGATGATCAACACATGAGAATAAGATTATAGAGCATCCATCACAAAAATAAGGCAATCCACTAGACAAAGAATTTGTAGTGGTTTGGTCCTAGACCTACATCCACTCTCAAGAGCAAACACTCTTGGTTCCACGACAGATGAGGTAACTACAAAAGTCCATCTTCTCCAACAATTTTTGACCCGATGGTTTGTCTTCCACTAACAAGACTTTTGATCAGGTGGTTGATCTTAAATCTATTCCACTAACCATAATGTTTTTTGATGCGGTGGTTCATCTTCCACCATATACAATCGAGAAATAAAATTAGAAAGAACACCCAAACAAATAACTAAATACCTTAGCTTTGAATGGTGTTCTTGAAGCTTGAAAGAAGACCTCCAAACTTTGACCTCTTGAGCTTGGTCTTGGTGATGATAATCTTCGAATGAGTGCTCAGCCAAGTGAAGAGGTTTTTGGGTTTAGGAAAGCTAGGATTTTCCTAGATTGAATTTAAGGCTTTCCTAATTGCTTACCTACTCTTCTCAGAACATTAATATCACTTTAATTTGGAAGAAAAAATGGTAGTTGGTGCTTGGTACGGATTTCACTAAGGGTGCAAGGGCTCAGATGCTGTAAAAATATTTTCCTCAAGAAGTTCATTTTTCTAGAGGAAAAGAGTGCTTCTCTTAAATTGAGAGAAATTCCAACGGTCAGATCCACCTTTACAAAAAAGTTGGTCGATGGCTTAGCCGTATGCCCAGACAAGATACAATGGCTAGTTTGACCCAGATTCATTGTTTTCCTTCTTACGATTAAGCTTATGGCTTAGCCGTAAATTCTTATATAGCTTAGTCGTGAGGACCTTACGGCTCAGCTGTAGGCTAGTCGTAAGCTAAAATTTGGCAAAAGTTGCTCTTTGGAAAATGGCCTGTAGATTCTACTGCTTAGCCTTGTGCTTTTTATGGCCTAGCCACAAGATTAACCATAGGCAAAAGGCAAAAAATTTTCTCTCTAAAAGATGGCCGCAAATCATGCTACGGCTTAGCCATAAGCACTTTATGGCTTGGCTGTAAATCATGCTACAGCTTAACCGCAAGCACTTTACGGCACAGCCGTAAGCTAGCCGTAGGTTAAATACTCAAAAAATGTTCTCTAGATTATGAGCCGTGAGTTTTTTTGCTTAGTCGTGATCCAAGTCGTAGTTATATATAAAATCAATTTTGAGAAGCATTTTCCATCCTTTTTTCTAGGGTCTTTTTAATATGTTACTAAGGGTCAAATTACCTTAGCACTCATGAGGATCTTCGAAATGGGGAGCTTGATTGAACTTGATCTTCCTTGATCGTGCGAGATCTTCCTTGATGACTTGATTTTTGGATATGGAATTGACAACACACTCTTACTACATGGCACTAACACTCCGTCCTCCCTTGCTTTTGAGTTGCAGGAATTTCCTTCTCCTTCCCTCTATAGATTGCCAATGGTGAGAACCTCATAGCTACAACAATTCTTTGCTTTAAAAGAGTAAAGGAAAATCTATAACATGCATCTCATCCCCATCTTCTTCTTACATTTACATGTGTAGGGTTTGCATAGATTGAGATCTTTTCCTCTTCTTTGAGCTAAAGGGAACTTGATTTTGGTAAATCACTAAACAAGGCAAGTACAAGTGTATATTATTGCTACATGTATGTGTATGTATATTGATTCCTTGAGGAACTCTATGACAAACCCTTTTTATAGCTAAAATTGTTTAAATTATATGTTAATGAATGGATTTGGGTTGCTTCTTAGGAATGAGAATGTAAAAGGAGATTGGAGTGCAGAGAAGCTCAGAGAAGATGTTGGAAAGGTTGGAATTATGATTATGGTATAAGAATGCAAAATAAGTAGAGAGGAGAATCAATTTAAAACTGATTCTACGCGAAGCCAAAGTGCTCCAGGGCCGATTGAATTGGCTCTCTGGATGGTGTCCGATTGATTGGACATGGGCCCGATTGATCGGGTACCTTGTTGTTCAACCCATATTTTTATTCATTTATTTGGAATTGGGGGTCACTTGGGAACTATTCTAGCTTTTTGTTAAGTCCCTATGGAGATGCCTTAAGTCAATTTCACCTTTAGGACATTAGGTGTATTTAAAGACCTTGTAGGACCTTAGAAATGGCATCTTTACTTTGAATACATTGGCCTCAAGGTGAACAAACACTAAGAAGGAAGAGTATAGAGTTGTTACTTCTCTCCTCTTGTTTTTCCAAATTGGTTTTCAATATCAAGTCATAGATGTTGGCATAAGAAGCGGTGTCCACAACCTACACAATGTAGCACCAAGATGTTGGTAGCAACTAACACCGAGCGTTTTTTGAATATATCGTGTTAAATGACTAAGGAAACATGGATGGTCTTAGCCTAGGATTGGCGAGTAAATATTAATTCAATTGTATTTATATTGTTAAATAAAGCCATGACCTCAACATAATTAAATCATGTACTATTCTCCTAAGTGAACCTTGAGACGAAATTCAGGCTAGAGCCTATGCGTTGCGTGAACTTGTTAGTCAAGAGAGGATAATTAAGGATGAGAGGGTTCGAGCATTATTAGCTTATCTTTGGGGGTATTATTCAATTTGTTGGAAATCCCATTCTAACTTCACTTATATGATTACGTCTAATCTCGAAATCGATAATTCTTTTCTGTATGAGTATAAGATGATTGCTATGTTTGGTAATAAGTATGAATGATATGAATCCCGGTCGGTTTTGATATATTGAGTCAGTACTACTTAACTTGTACCCTTAGGAGGTTCGACGAGACCCAAGTTAGGGTATCACATCTGTCACAACTATAGCAGTTATGTGAGGAGTTGGTCGGCGCTTTTAAGGCAGCTAACGGATCTTTGGTTAGACTGTTAATGATTTTTCATCCTTAAATACATGCTTTCATTAAAGAGAAGATAGCCATATGGATGTCAACTAGTATAATTACATTTTCATTTATGACTCTTAACTCATGCCATAATTATATGCACAATATGCTTATTTTCCGTATTTGCTCTCTTTTAATTAATTTGTCTTTAAATTCATTTGATACAACATGTTAGTTTTATATGCACTTATATTTGTTGAATCATTATGTTTAAAGTGTTACCCTTGGTGTTACCAGTGCAAAATCCATTGCCAATTAGGCAATCCATGCACCCTCGGAGGAGACCACAGCGGCACCTCAGGAATTAGATGAGTGAAATGAGGATGATATTTTCTACTAGTCATCCTATATAGTGCGTTACAAGGAATATTGTGGGTTTATCTGGGGTATATCCGTGGATTGGCTTGTGCAAACATCATGCCATCATTATTATGTTATTTTTGGAGTCATTGATTGATAGACATGCATTTTGGATTTTTGTATATGTCTATATGTCTTTTATAAATCATGTACATGCATATGTTATTCAATTCATCTTGTACATGTATTTGCAACCCACACCCACCCCGCGCGCCCCCCCCCCCCCCCCCCCCCCCCCCAGTCATATTGTTGTCTATCCTTTGGCATTATCAGGTATACATATACCCATGTGGATGGGTTTAACGAAGACACTTTTGTCATTATAAATGAGTGGATGTTATTGATGTCTATGATGATTACAGGTGTGATTTACAAGATTCTACTTTTGTTTTAAAGGATGACATGTGTTTATGGATATTCCTCATATGTTTCTTGTGGAATCACCCTTGTGGTAGTTAATACGTGTCTTGACATGGCACGGATTACCATAAGTTATGTGTGCCGCACCTTGGGACTCTTCTTAACCCCCAATTCTTGGGCTCGGGGCGGACACCATCTTAATTCTTTCAAATTTTATGGACTCCCCTACTTAACAATAGTTAAACCTGAAATTTATATGTTTGGCGGAAACATCAAGAGAATGATGCCACTAGGCTTCTTTCCTTGGACACTAACTTGGGAACTAATCTACAACTTCCTGTGCTTCGAAGATCCACTCATATCATTTGCCCACCTGCTCATTAGGGTCTCTTTTCATCCTCTCTTCTTGTTACTTTATCTTTTATCAATATTCCTAACACCTATTCATAGGCTGTAATGCATGTTTTTTTGCAACAGGCCATGAAGGAAGAGCTCGATGCTCTTCAATAGAACAATACTTGGGAAATTGTAATGTGTCCATTGCATATTAAGCCAATTGGATGTAAATGAGTTTACTCTATTAAATTGAACACTGATGGCTCGTTGAATCGATACAAAGCCAGTCTATAAGCAGGAATATAAGATTGATTATGATGAAACCTTCGCTCTTGTTGCCAAAATGACTACAGTTCGCATGATATTGGCTCTTGTAGCTTCTCAATCATGGCCTCTATTTCAAATGGATGCAAATAATGCTCTTCTTCATGGTAATCCCAAAGAAGAGGTGTGCATGAGGACTCCTCCTGGTCTCATTAGTCCTTCTGCAAGTCATGTTTGTCGATTACAGCGGTCCCTATATGGTATAAAGTAAGCCTCAAGAACTTGGTTTGAGAAATTCAAACACATTCTTCAAAATGTTCATTTTGTATAAAGCAAATTTGATCCATCACTGTTTCTTCAACACACATCTCATGGTAAAACCATCATTCTTGTATATATGGATGATATCATCATCACTGGAATAGATCCTGATTATATATGTTAAAGCTATAAGAACAGAGGCTTGTGGAGGGTACAACATCAGCACCTTTTTTTTTTTTTTCTAAAGCTCCATGTTATTATCTTAAAAAATTACGTGGCATTGGCTTCCTAAAATCTCTCCTTTGCCAGCCACCCATATAACCTAATTTCACTCTATTTTAAATTATTCTCTACCATCTCTACTCAGTTTTAATTTTTTTCCTAAAACATCTATCTCATCAATAACTTCACTAAAATCTCTTCTCATAAGATCCAGCATGGTTGACTTTGGATTGATGAGAATCAATTGGATTGCATTCCACTATCGCTTCATAAAATCTCTCCCCCAATAACCATAAATTCTATCTATATAACCTCTCTTATATTCATACAATCATACCAATGTTGATAATGCCTTCTTTTTTTTTTTTTTTTTTTAAGAAGAGTTGCAGAGCTGGTTTGAGAAAAAGCTCGTAGGTTTTAGAGAAGTGAAGATTTATTATACTTCGGTTGAGGATAAAATTTTGGAAAAGAAGGAACAGATCACTAGAAGAGCAAAGCTTGCCAATATCAATAAGCTGAAGCATAGTGCTCCCACAAGATTGCTGCGATGAAAAAGAAAGAGATGGAGCTGCAAAAAAGTATTGTTGTTTTTCATTTTCTTTTCTTTTTTTTTTTTTGGGTATAGTCAGTGAATTTGTTCAATTTAGAGCGGTGTTTGTCTACCCCATTTGCACATTGTGTGAGAATACTGATAACTAGATGCTTTTTTTTTAAATCAATATAAATGATATTCATGTGTTATATGATTAGTATACTATTCCCAAATAAATCTATATGCTCTATTTATACTAACATAAATGAAGAAAGTTTTTGTTTTTGTTTTTTTTTTCTTACATTAAAGAATCAAACTCACACTCTATGGCTCATGCACTCATGTTACTAACCTGCTGCTGAGCAACTACTGGGATACCAATAAAGAAAGTTCCTTCACAATAGGCTACTTTGTGGGACATCACATATGTAAGGTTTTATTGGTTAGATTTTGGTGACGTATGATGAGAGTTGCAAATTCGAGTTATGTTACAATTTAAAAATAATAATAATCATGCAATTGCTTAGGATGGTCATTCCAGCTTCACAAGTTCTCGATAGAGAGAATTAAATTTCTTCACATGTTCTGGAATAGAGAAGAATGGCATAAATGGATAAGTAGCTGTCCAGTCTTTAATGGACTCGTGAGCATGGGCCATGCCCATTGAAGGCTTAAACTCATATCAAGCGCAAGTTCTGCAAGCTTTTTCTAATACACACGTGAGACTAAGTGGGGGCTCTAGGGCCGATCCAATCTCAAGAACAGCCCACCATGGACTCGATCAAGGCTCTATTTTGAGGTTTGGGCCAAGCGTGATTAATTAATGGGTAAGGCACTTGGATGGTCTCTAATGGTAGAGACACTAGGCATGGGTTTTCCATTTTTATTACTTGAATTGATTTAGATTGGCATCAAAAGTCCATTGTGTCAACAACATAAAATTATTTATAATATTGTATATTGCAAGGAAATATAAAGTAAAAATAACTTCTCAAACGCATGGGCTACAAAAATAAGGGCCATCAATAAATGATGGTGCTTCTATGTGTGGCATCAAGTTATTTTTTTGTGAGATTTTCTAGTAGTTTTCAATCGAGTTTGGATCTACATCAATCTCTAATACTATAATTTTCTTTTTAAGAATCGGACTAATTTATCATTATCCACATCAATTATGAACTAGGTGAAATGAATTATTTAATAAAAGTTATGTATGAAAGTGCAACTATCCAAAAAAGTTCACCACTTCTTCTAACCATTACCTCGCTACTAAAGGCAATTTTGTTTCCATGTTTAAAATATTTTACATTTATAGATTTTTCTTTTAGTAATTCCTTTTAAATTAGTCTTATTTCTTATAATATCTATGAAAACCTCAATATATTTTTGTTTTGGGGCCCGAGCTTAGCACGGGCATTGGTGTTAGTAACATCTTGAGACTACAATAGAAACTTATGCATCGTTTCATATGAGGGATCTTGGTCCACTAACCTATTTTTTGGGGTTAGAAATTCATAAATTCAATGGAGGGCTCTTTCTCAATCAGCACAAATATACAGAGGACCTAATTGCTCCGGCTCATTTAGAAAACACTACCTTAGTGGACACTCCACTAGAATTGAATGTCGAATATGGAAAAGATGATGGGACTCCTCTATTGGAAACTGGTTGGTAGTCTTGTCTACCTGACTAGAAGTCGACCTGACATATCTCATGCAATAAATATTGTAAATCAATTCATGACTCAACCCACCAATCTTTCATACTCAACCCACCAATCTTTAATTGGCTGTTGTCAAAAGAATTATACGGTATCTCCTTTGAACAGGTGAGCATGGTATCATCTTTCCGTCAAAATCATATTTGACTCTATCAACTTACTGTGATGCAGATTGGGCAGGATGTCTGGACACTAGTCGTTCCACTACTAGGCTATGTGTATATTTGGGCAATGATTTAATCTCTTGGAAATACAAAATAAATAAATAAATAAATAAAATCAAGATAAAGTCTCTAAGTATTCCACTAAAGCTTAATCAGTGGTGGCTTTAGGAATTTTTATCAAGGTCGTAAAAACGAAACATAAATTCTAAAGCTCTATTAAAAAACATATACAAAAGAAAATCTAACATATTCATATTAATATCTTTATAAAAGCATTCAAATACATAGATAAAAAATTATAATTGTCCTCGATGAGTTTTCATGTTTTGAAATTGTATCATGTTTTGAAATTGTTGCATAATAGCTTCATTATTAATGCTATTAAATACATCTCTTTTAGATGTATGTAAACAAGCAATCATTTATCTATTGATCATCCCCCATTCAATTGCGCAGATTGCTCTTTATATACTTCATTGTCGAAAAGTTTCTTTCAACTGTAGTAGTGGTGAAAGGTTGAGTCAATGCTAATTTCATAAGCAAATAGACTAATTGATAAATCAGATGCGTTTTTGTCTCCACCAACTTTATCGCAAGATCACCAATTCCTTTAAGTTCTAAAAATTCTTCACTAAAGCGCATATCAACAATGTAATTTTTAAGTTGAATATCAAGTGCCATCAAATCTATCCCAACAAAATCAAATGGATAGAACTTCGCAAGAAAAACCAACTTTTGCTTATCAAAAATAAAAAATAATGTAATATGATCCAAGCAAGCCACACGAAGAAGTAACTCGTTACATGTCATGCCCCGGACTCGGGAATTGGGGGTTAAAGTGGATATCAAGGCGTAACACACGTAACCCATAGCAATCCATGTTATGTCAAAACCCATATGAACTGCTACAAGGGAGATCCCACAGGTACATGTGAGGAAGATTGATATACATGTATCATTCATTTTGTATAATTAAGCAGAAACCTGGAGAATTCACCTGTAATTCATCATAGGCATTAATAAAACCACATCCATCCATTCGTTTATATAAACTACAGTCTATTAATTAAATGATCCATATGCACATCTAATATTGAAATACATAACATATGAATAAATACAAAAGGGCATGTCTATCAAATTTATGACTCCAAATAACATGATTAAGATGGCATGATCTATTTTCTGTGCAATCCAAAGAAACCCTGTGATGCTCTACATGGGATGACTTAGAAGAAGTCATCCTCGTTCCACTCATCTATACCTTGAGGTACAATTGAGGTTTTCTCCGGGGCCGCGTCGACTACAGAATAGGCATTGGATTCTATACCTGCAATATCAATGATAGCACTGTTAATACGACGGTTAATCAAATATAAAGTACATAAGACTATCATGATGTATCAATTGAATCAGAACATAATGATTTAAAGAGAGCACTATCATAAGCTAGGCAAGTGGTGCATGTTAATAAGTATGAGTAACAAATCATAAATAGATATACAATAGCATACTAATCGGCATCTATATGACTATCTTCTCTCTAGAACGGGAGCATATCATACTGTAGGAAATCACTAGCGGTAAGGCCAAGACTAACTAGCTACCATAAGAGCATCGACCAACTCTTTATAAAACTACTACAGTAGATAATATATTAAACACCTTCATTCGGTCCCGTTGAACTTTCTATGAGTACAAGCTAAGTAGTGCCAACTCAATGTCTTAAGACCGATTGAGATTCATAACTTTTATACTTATCTTATATAGCGATAAACTCGTTCTTATATAGAAGCATATATTGGTCTTAAGGTCATAATCAATTAATAAAAGTCAGATTTAATCCAAGTAACTGATATTCAAACAATGCATACTAAAATGAGCTATTAGAGCTTGAACCCTCTCAACCCCAGTTACCTTTATCTTGGCTCACGAGCTCACAGTTAATAGAAATTCCATCTCCGATCTTACTTCAAGGTTCACCGGAAAGAATGGGTACATGATTAGATCATGTTGAGGGCCAAGTTTACTTAATCAATATGAATGCATTTAAATTGAGAGGTTAACAAGGATGTTTACTACCCAACCTTATGCTAAGATAATCTGTGCTTTTGTAGTCATTCAATACGGTGTATTAATAAAATGTCTAATCTGTGCTTCTGTAGTCATTCAATACGGTGTATTAATAAAATGTCCAATGTCGATGTGTTACCAAAAATCTTAGTGTTATATTGTATAGGCAGTAGACACCTCTTTTTATGCGATCACCCATAACATGACGTCCGAAATAATCCAAAAAATCAAAAGAGAGTGAGTGATAGCTCAACACTCTTCCTTCTCAGTGTTTGACTAACATTGAGCTAATTTAGTCAAGGCAAAGGTACCAATTCTAATGCTTTACATGGTCTTTGGAAACCCTTAATTTCCCTAAGTTCATTGAGTTTTTACAGCTTAACCGTGTATAAGCCACGGCTTAGCTATGCCTTACTAGATTTTTCCCACAGTTACGGCTCAGCTGTATTTTGTCTCATAACTTAGCCGTAATTAGCCTACAGTTAGGCTACGGCTTGGTTATAGCTTAGTCTTAGTGTATTCCATGGCTCAGCCGTGGGGTTAACCTAAAAGGAATGTCAAATTTTGGCTCTCTAGATTTCAACCCATAAGCTTCAGACTTTCAGTTCTGAAGTAAGGTTCAATACAGAGCTTCTTCATTAGGTTCTAATGTGATTCCAATGTGGTTTTATTTGCTCCAAACTATTATCATACATCATTTAGTAATCACATTTCATCAATTTTTTTCTTAAGCGTTCTCATTATCATTTAAACCATCACTTATTCTCAAATTAAAAGGGGTGAAAGAGCTATAAATTAGCATTCATGGAAAATTCTTCAAGGATCAACATAAATGGACATATATTCAGTAATATACACTCTTACACTTGCCTCTAATTCAGTGCTTTACCCAAATCAACTTCTCCCTTGGTTTGATAGTAGAGAATGCCTCAATAGAAGATGATCATATTACATGCAAAGACATGCAATGGGTAAATTGGGTATAAGATGCATGCATGTTGCCAATTTGAGTCTCCTTGACTCTTTTAAGCTCAAAGAAATGGAATGGCGATAGGATCCTCACCTTAAAGAGCTGTAGAGGAGATGAAATTGAAAGATTCCAATGGAGAAGTAAAAAAGGAGATGAGGTGAATGAAGATGGTGTTGCTCCAACACATATGCAACACCTCCAAGATTAATTTCCAGCTCCAAGCTTCAAGAAAAGATAGGAGGAGAGTGAGAGGAAGAAGATCCAGCAAGTCTCTAAGAGGAGATGAAGAGAGAACGATGGTTTGTCCCTCTTTAAGTTAAATTTTCTGAAATTTTGCATGCAAGTCCACTGTTTTTATGGATTTTATAGTTTAAGTTAATTGGACTTTAATTGGGCTAAAATGGATCCGAATTGAGCTGGGCCAAATATAAAAGATGATCCACAAGATGAAATACACATGATGCAACTAATATGGTACCAAAATGATGCAAACCATGTAACTCTAAATACAAAAAGGCCCTTGACTACCTAAGTAAGGTTCGACCCAATTACTTATTCATGACCCAAACCCAAATGAATTTGAGTTAAATTAGTCTAAACAAGCATTAATTAAGGTAAAACAAGATCAATTATTGTAAATTGAGTTTAGTTCGGGCTTGGACCTTACATTACTCACTTCAAAAAGACAATTGTTAAGCTCTTAAAGTTGTATATCTATGATTGTAAAGAATAGCTCCACACGATAATGATGTAGATTTGTAACTTTTGGAGCTTTGCGTTGTGACTTCCCAACAACTAAGAATGCATCAGTTATGTTCATATAGGAATGCCATGTTTGTTGCAAGATAAAAACACTTCAGTCAAAAGGGATTCCCATTCATTATCCATTTAGGGTTGCCCGAGTGGGGTTCATATTAGGGATTTAGAGTTTTATAATTTGATTGGTTTTGGTTTTGAGAGAGACGTGTATGTTACCTGTAGGGTTTTTTGATCACATAGAGTTATTCGCAGGGGCTAGGCAGTCAGGCATAGATAGACGAGAGGGAGACTGGGAGAGAGGCAACGAAGTCAAGAAAGGGAAGGATGGTTTTTTTATGATTTCCATGTATTAGAAAGGGAAAATAAAAGGAGTTCCTCATTGAAATGAGGAGAAGGAAATGAAGACCATGCAGCCAATAGCCTCCTTCTCCTCCTCCATTTTTTTTCTTTCGTTCTCACTTCTTAGCTTTTTTGCTTTTCTTTTTCCCTGTTTCAATTGGTAAAGCTCTACTACGAGTTGAACATGTATATAAAGGGGGGTCCTCCAAACTGCGGACATTTGAAGTTGGTTGACTCACCACCATTAATTTGAGGAAGGGGGGTCCTCCAAACTGTGAACATTTGAAGTTGGTTGACTCACCACCATTAATTTGAGGAGGGGGGGGGGGGGGGGGGGGGCGCTGGTGTTAATATATGGGTGGGGGGGCGGGTGTGTTAATATATGTGGGCCCAGATCTTCTCTTTGATACAAACAGGCATATTGACTTTAGACATATTGTAAATGATTTAATTATTCAAATTATGGGAATCAAGATCTGTAACCTTTCCTTTAATGAATGGTAAACATGTATATAAAGGGGGGTCCTCCGAAAGAGACGATCACCAAATTCATTCTCAAATTTCTATTCCGTTTCACTTTCACTTACAGTTGATACTACATGCTCTTCTTGTATCCCGATTTGTTTCATCTCTTGCTGCACAACATATCACTCTAGACTTGGGGCACATTTGTGCAATGCAAAGATTTATGAGGAATCTTAATTTGGGTGTGAATGAAATACCACTCCCCATCTCCTTCCTGCCTCCATTCGATTCGATTAATCTCTCTGTCGCAAAAAAACAGTTATTAATTATTTTTTAAAATTTTTGCTAAAATGATTGCACCAAATAGCAAAAAATTGGGGCATTTCCCTCTTTTTAAGTAGAATTTTTGTGCAACACAAATCTACTTTGATCCCTAGAGTACGTCAGCTTCATGCAGTTATTTCCAGTGCCCATTTGCTTAGTCCAATATTGTTCCTAAGATTTTTGGCTCAATATTTCTAGAAAGTGAAATGAAACGTTTTTGTTTCAAAAGAAATGATTTTTTTTGCTAAAGTTTCATAAGAAATGATTTACATACTCATCACTATCATAAATTAAATTATAGAAAAATGATGAATATCTACATCTTCATGCAAACTTCTTCTCATTCACCTTTTTAATACTCCTTTGATAAAATTCCTTTTGAATTTCTAAGAATTCAGTGCCAAGTTTGCGGATGATTTTTTTTCATTGGGTAGTGAATACTTTAAGGATTTTAAGCAATGTCTTTCTATAACAAGTGCTTCATTAGGTGTAAAGATTAAGATCATGACAATGGCCCATCAAATAATCCCCTTTTCTCAAAAATAACTGCCCTTCCATGGTAAGAATAAAGGAATAACCCAGCTGTTAGGCGTCCCACACTCACTCCACTGCTCCGGATTTGATTCATGGGTTCTTTGTCCTACATGTGCATGCAAGTGGCTATGACTCCTCCATATGTAGATGATATTCTCCCTAGCATGTGATGGGGTTCTTACTCTTGCGTCACTTGTGTCTATCAAGGGTTGAGCCAACGTTTCTAGTAACTAAGAAAAAAAACCTTTCCATCACTTTCGTAAACCTGATCGAAAAAAAAAACTTTTCCATCACTTTGGTAAACCTGATCGAAAAAAAAACTTTTCCATCACTTTGGTAAACCTAGTCTTAAAATATGAGGATCTCACCCACATGGCCACATCAACTTTGTATCCGGCCCTCACCTTGTCATTTGTTCATCATATACAAGACCCCCACTTTCCTAGAAATATTAATAAAATGCACCTACACTGCATTACAAAAGTTGCAGTTCCAATAAAAACAAGGCCATATCCCTTATCCAGCTTTTGTTGCTATACCAAACACCATAAAAAGTCAGCATCACTCCTAGTCAGCCCCAATCCTCCGACTTCTAAATCTAAATGAAATAAAAAGTCAGGCAAAAAGTTCGTTCCACCTTCCAACTCCCAATCCTTTTTCTCTCTTTTCTCTCTCTTTGGTTACTGAAAACGACAAAAGGGCACCCAGATGAAGGCCACGATGCCCTGATGAATTGGGGTCTTAGGTGGACCCCACAATGGTGGGTTCAATCTCATCAGCAAGTGCCATGTGTAGGAAAAAAAACAGAGGGTCAAATTCCGTAGCAATGGAAATAGAGTTCCGTGCATACACGACAAGGCCTATGCATGTAACAGATGGGTTTCCAGTTGGAATGTCTGATTAGTTTCCTTTTGGAGGGAAGGTCAACGTCTATCATTGTAATCCTTAATATCAAGAAAGCCACATCATCATCATCCTTCATCCTCAACGCCTGTCAACCCACTGGTAAAATGAGTTAATTTTTAGTCGACCGATCAGGATTCGAACTGGATAGCCACTTTTTCGCACCAAAGACCATTCTACCCTACGCGAGATCTAATCTTACTGGACATCTTCCCTTATTTATGGGTTCTTTTATCTTACTTGAGGTCTACTTTTCTCACAAGAGGATTAAGGTCTAGCGCCTTAGAAAAAACCAGTTAACTGAAATTGTTAATGTAAGGAGAAACCATTCACGTGTCACGAGCTAACTAGGGAGAGTTTGATCGCTCCAATACTCCAATGCATGCATACTACAATGGCATCTGAAAACATGTTTCACATGTACACGTGCCATTCGAAGAAAGCAAAATCTATCAAACAGCCTTCCAGCAAACATATGTGCACCTGACGTCCATTAAAAGTCATTCATCGTCACAGCTCATTTACGTATAGGCATTTGATGAACCCTAATTAGAGTTGTAATTGAGGAAAATGTAGAATTACTTAGACTTCTCTCTCTCTCTCTCTCTCTCTCTCTCTCTGTATTTTTCTTCACAATTTGGTGAGTGTCAATTCATAGAGGACATGTAGATTAAATTGGAAGGCAGTGAACAGGTGAAATGTGGGCCCTACTATACGAAATAGTGAGAATCGACATAGAAATTAAAATGGAAATCCAAGAGTATGACTTGAGCAAATTGTGGTCATACATATGACTCTCCTGTAGCTCTCTATGATCTAATATGGCTTTAGCCGGTGAATTATTACACTTCCATTTATCACATATATGACCACCATTGGTATTTTAGCTTCTTCCTTTCCATATCTTCTAATGCTATTTTTTTATTTCTAGAAAATTTTTAAGGTGCATTCTAAGTTTTGATGAGTTGAAAAAAAAAATGAAAGACAAAGTATATTTCAAACTTTGGTATCTCTGGAGTTACTACTATAAATTTTTGTGTATTTGGATAAGCAATATCATTTTTTATTAACTAAAGTATTTAGTTGACTAAATATAATTTCTACTATCATACTATTAATTCTCTCTATTTTGTTCTAGGATAGAATAAGAAACACAATTAAGATGTTAGAGACAACTGATAAAAATAGGGTGGATTTTCTATAATTTTATTTTTCAAAAAAGAATTTATATAATAATCTTTTTGAATTTTCATAAATATTGTCGTAGGCGTGTAATGATATCTGAGTCATTTATTTACAAAATAAAAAGGGAAAACAGTTAATTACTTATATTTGAAAAAAATAATCTATTTGTTTATCCTAGTATTTATGTTCTAAAACTATTTTTTATTTTTTGAATTATATCGTTAAATTTGAAGCTTTGTTCTTATCTTTGAAATCTGTTAAACTTGGGCTTACTTTCATCCCAAGTTTAATAATCAGACATTTTTTTAACAATTTTTTTTTTTGTTTTATATGTGGGTCTCATTTAGCTTCAGTATTGGATAAAGAGTTACAACAAAAAAAAAAAAAAAAAACGGAACACAAACACAGTTCAAGCAAAAACAAAAGGAACACTAATGCAGTTAAAAAAAAAAAGGGGTACATGAACATCTCAGAACAAATAAGAAAAACAGAAACAATACACCACATAAAATAAAAGCAGTGTCATTTTTCAGTACTGGTAAAAAATATTTTTGCAAAAACATTAAATGAGTGCAGGAAACAGGGAAGATGGGTACGTATTTGCCGAGGGAATAACTTTTCTGCAAACTACAAATTATCAAAACGTATCTTCAGAATCAATGCAGCTGTAGAATGAAAGATAAAATAGTTCCTAGTACGAAAAACAGTAAGGGCCTATTTGTTTGAATAATATTGAATTCTTAGGAATTCAGAGAACCATTTTCCAATCAAAGCTGATAAAATTAAAAAACCGAGGTTGGGATTCACAAATGGCCCTCAAAAATCACCCCATCAATGAAAAACACATAGCCGGCATCACCCTTGTAAATTAAATCCTAGGAAAGTTATGGTCAGATCCACAACTCCACCTCATATCCTTCAATCCATTATTGCTTTAATTTTTCTTTGGAAATTGAAACTCATTTTACCATGAATTTTTAGAAATTCAGTTCCATGCAAACAAACAGGTGCTCAATAAATACCGGGACAACATCTAAGCTCCAAAATTTACTTATCAGGCCCACTAATTTTCAATAAGAAAAAAAGAAGGAAAGGTTGATGTCAAATTGTAGTAAACAGTGCATTGAGTATAGACTGGGAGAAAAGAGCAGCAGCTGTGAAACAAATTGACAAACGTCTTCGAAATATATATTAACAGAGGTAAAAAGAATGTGTTTGCACTAAAATGCAATTTGACAAGTGTTGTTATGTTTTAAGTAAAAATACTACTACAATTTGACATCAACCTAACAAGTAAAACCAAATGGATACCCAAAAGCAAAAACTAGCAAGTAAAAACATATAATAATACTGTGAGAACTAAGGTCTTCAAAGGATTTATTCTCATTAACCAGTCTAAAATTATCAGCTCAGTTGTACTAACATCCAGATATCAGTATTCTACTCCATACAAACATCCTTCTGTAAATGAGTTCCAAACAATCTGGACACTGAAAAAGCATGTCCTCCATTCCTGTTTCTCCTCCGATTTAATAAAAAAACTATCTTTCTTCAGCAAATCATGGTCTGTCTACTCAACTATATCAAAGAATTGTCATTTTCTAATGAGTTGAAGTAATGTCATTTCCTAATGAGTTGAAGTATACCATACTGTAGTTTCTTTCCATTGTTTGCTTTTGGAATGGAAGGAAACTAATGAAATCAGTGATCTCTGACTCTGAGACTAAAAGCTACGACGCACATTTGCCCAATGCCGGTTGTGGATTCCTGGTTTGAAATGGGAGTTTCTCTGACTAGGCCCCTGCTTTGGGAGATCATGCAACTCCATGACCTGAATCGTACGCTGCTTTTTAGCTGCATGGAAATAAATTAAAAGCACACTCAGATCAAATTTTAAGTTTAATAAGAAGGTGTAAATAATATAAAGGTAAAAGGCAGAGATAAACTTACCATTCTCAAGTTGTTGGTAACGCTCTTGAAGATTCCTTCCGGAGGCTTCTAGCTTCAACTGGACTAAATCGTCTGAACATAAAGTTTTCTAGAAACCAGTATGCAGTTGTCAGAAAATTGAAGGTCGAACTTAAAACTTGTAACCACTTATTTTATTTTACATATTATTGTTATAAGTAACAACATTTTAATTGTCTCATAATAATCAATGGCAAGACATCATGTGTGCTTACATCTTGCTGAACAGTTGGAGGCTTATTTGGAACCCCAAGTAGTTCTGATTGCTGTGGTTGTAACTTATTATCACAATTAGCTTTATGATCCAAACTAGATTTTGGAGGTCTCTCGCGCCCAAAATTGTTGTTGAATGGCTTGGTATGCTTGGCAACATCTACTTGTTTGCTTATCTGGCTTGAATTCTCCTTGTGTGCATTTGCCTCATTTAAACTGTTGTCACAGAGCTCGGTTTGTTTTGTAACAACTTCTTGTTCACTTGTCTGGCTTTTATTCTCTTTCGGCGCATTTGCGCCATCCTGCTTCCTTTTATGATCATAATTTTCTGATGTAGGTTTTCTTCCATTTTTGTGATCCATGTTGAATTCCCAACTGTTTTGAGGATCTAAAAAATATGCAAAAGAAATTGGTACTTTATTTCGACAAATTCGAATTAGTGGATCTATAAACAACCGAAAAAAAGATCTAAAAAACAACTCACTTCCATCATCATCGATGCCATCAAAGAACTGCATTCAACAGTTGAAGAAATAGGTATGAAAAGATTGTCAGCAAGGGAGCAAAATAACACAAATCAAATAAAAGATAAATTCCAATGAGGTCCATCCAGATAAAAATCTACTATATTCACCTTTGAGAGCTCCAGTGATAAAGGTTGTGTAGTAAAGAAAGCTCCTTCATCCAATGGTGGAGATGGAAGCCCTTCTTCTTCTTCTTCATCCACAACCGAGGGATGTTTAGACTCTGGTGTTTCTCCTGCAACCACATAGTCATAGATAAATCCGTGTGTATATAATATAAGAATGACATTATAATAATTGAAAGAATGTAAGACACGCCACCAATTACAACAGAATTAGCAAATTCCTACCTGCAATTGCAGCTGCAGTATTAACCCACTCATCAACCATATCCTTCCACCCACTGCAAATCAAACAAAATAACTCAGGTCATTAAAATTTTTCTTTTTTCATTTTCTTCAGAATTTTATCAATAACTGTACACAGAAGGAATGGAAATGGGCTTGTTGGGATATGTGTTAAAAGCACGAAATGCTAAGGTGGACAGTGTACAGGTAAAGGTAACTACTAAAATAAAAGTATGATGAATCTTAACTATTAATTAGTAAAAGATAAGGTAATGAAATGAGTTTAAGTTCAAGCTGCAAGAATTTTAGAAATGCCACTATGTATGCAATGTGCAGGTTATAGGCCATGACAAAAAATAGAAATAAACATCATAACATTAAAAAAAAGGCAAATGGAGTTTACTATGCCATCCAATTCCATCAAGTGCATTAAAACTAAAAACTGGCTAATTAGAATCACAAAAGTCCGGTTTTGCTTGCTAGGAACTAACATGAAAAAATGAAGAAGAATAAACGGTAAATATCTTATGGGTAAGCTGACTAGAACACATTACCATGAAATTGATACAAAATAAATGCAGAGAAGAGTTATAGAAGACTGATTAGGGAGTGCAAACATGGAAAGCAGGTTAGGAAGCTTAACATAGAGGACACTTTGTTCCCAAGACATTCACAAACCAACCCTAAAATCAAGAAAGTCCATTAATATCATCATCAAAGCCTTATCCCAACTATATATGGGTCAGCCAACAAAGCCTATTGATAATACAACAAAAATTGGAAAGAGAGGGTGGAGGTTTTGCAAACATGGAAAGCAGGTCGTAATGCTAATGTGGAGGACACTCCATTCCATAGAGATTCTCAAACCAAGTGGCTGACCAAGGATTTTTGTTCAAGGTGTGCAGACTCTATTAAGTAATTTGGTTTTGGGGGCAAATCAAGATTTTTATGTCATTTTGAGGGTGGACCCATGATTTTATTGGATTTTTAATGGTAAACCCAAAAGTTTCATGTAAGATTTGAAAGCATACCGTAGTGTAATGGGTGCGAGTGCACCCACATATCTCTACTTAGGTCCACCCTTGCTGTCAGGAAGTGTTTGGTTCCACAAACATAGCATGCAGGTTATGAGCTATGATGCCTAGATATGGCAAGGATACAAAAGGGACACTGACTTTATACATAAAAAGTGAAGTATTGATACGATACGATAAGATACGTTGCCCATTTGGAAATATCCATGCATCATATAGATTATGAGGTTTACGTGGTAGGCACTCCATTCCATGGATATTTATAATCTAACCCTAAATTATGCGAGCCTGTCGCTAATACAACCAAAATTGGAAAAGGAGCTTAACTGAATTTACTGCACTACATCATCAACAACATAAATGACACCAATTTCAATAAATGAATCAATTACTAACCGGTAACCCAAAAAAAAAAAAGGAAAAAAAACACCATCAACTTCTGAGGTTCGCAAATAATGCAAGTTATGAGGCTCAAATGGAGGGCACTCTGTTCCACAGAGATTCAAAAACAGCCTCTAAATTAAGCAAAGTCTGTTAACACAGCAACAAATGGAAAAGTAGCTAAACTGAAGAACTCTACTACATGCTCAATAATAACTCGATTAATTTCAATAAATGAATCGATTAACAACTGGTAAAAAAAACTTAATTTTGTAAAATGGCGATTACTTTCCAGCATGGAGTAATAAATCTTACCTGATAAGAACTCGTGCAAGGTCACGAATCTGGTTTGATCCCCGCTTACGCAGGGCATTAACAGCTCTTCCAATCTCAGTGCCCTGAAAGAGGAAATTAGTAATTGAGAAAACAATCAGCTCAGTTCACTGAATCTGTTCAAATAGCATTCCAATGGGAAAACACAATACAAAGCAGAAGACTGAAATTCACACCTTCAATGTTTCCACGGACAGCCCCATCAATTGAAGTCTCCTCAATGAATCGACCAATGCACTTTCAGTCTGTAAACATCATCAATCACAAATTTCAATCAACGCCAATATTCAAAAAACTTCAGCCATCTGATTGTCCACCATAAAAAAACTTAAGGAAATTCATCATCTGATTCAACTACATTACCACCCAACAAAGCTTATAATTGAATGAAACAGTAAACCTCCCAATCAAAATCATCACAAAGGAAACCTCTAACTAAAGACAGCCAGTAATTGAAAGCATTCCTAACTGATCTTAAACCACGACAGGTCCACAACTGCAACTAACAGCAACCTAAGAAATATTCTCAACAAACCCGTCTCAAAAGTCCTCATAATACACCAGTACTTACAAATTCATATACATATCAGAGAAAGTTCAAACATTCATAAAACTTTACTTCTTTCCATTCAGTTACAATTTCATTACTAACTGTTTTGCCTCTCCTGTTCAATGTTAACATATATTAAATAAAATCAATCACCAACAAAGCAGTAAAACAAACATATTCATATACATAACAAATGAAAACACCAACAAGATTGGGAGTTTAAAACAAACCTCATCATTATTGCAAAGAACTTCTTTAATCCTTAGAACCTCCATAACAAGTTGATTCTCCTCTTCGAGCTCTTCTGTCAATGCCTCTGCCTCGTCGTAGCTATAATTGCTTACCCAATTCTTTGAATTCAGCTCGCGGCACTCATCTGTGCTGCGGTACACTTTGCTCTCCTTCCCACCAACTTCGCCCCCAGAACATCCATCGATTCCATCTTCTTCCATTTTGTGGGGGACCTCCAGTTGGAGACCATTACACCCAGAACAGAGGCTCAATCTACAAGTGTAGAGCTTCTCGGCTATTCGATCACGCCGCATCTGGAACTGCTGTGGGCAATCTGATGCCGCGACTGAAATCGCATGCTCAATGACCTCAAAGATGTCTGAATTGGCACTGCGAAAATAGTCTCGCCAGGGATCGAGTTTGCCAGTTTTGTTATCCATGTTGAAAACCGAATAGGAACGAAGAACAAATCCCTCAGTCAACAACCCAGAAGCTGAAAGATCGATTCTTTCATTGGTTTTGATGGTAAACAGATAAAAAACGATCTGATAAAAAACAATCTGATCTTTATCTGGTAGAAGCGAGTGTTTCACTTGTTCGATCAAAAATACAAATGGCTGTGGAGTTGTGCTGCCTGACAGAAGGAAATAGTCATCTGGTGGGTTCAAAGAAAACGCCACTTTCTGATCAGATTACAACAGAGACGTCTATCAGAAGCAATAAAAACGTTTGATTTTTTATGATGAATGATGTGTTTTCCACGTTTGAAACCGATAACCCAAATGGATATTGGAGTTCTTTACCGATTCAACGTAACAGTAACGAATAAAACAGATGAAAACCGATCAAAGTTCAAGAGAAAAAGTTCTCTCAGCTAAAACCAGACACTGACTAAAAAAAAAATTGGAACTTTCAACGATTACTGGGTTTTGCTGGAAATCACAAATGAGAATCTGGGATTTTCACCCATTCGATTTTTTTAATCAACTAGCTAAAACCCAATCATTTTCATGTTTTTTTTTGTTAGAAAATAATAATAATAAAATAAAAACTGATCTTTTTTCACAGCTATGAAAATGGGTTTTCTATGTTGGCCCCCCAATCAAAATGGATTTCTCAAAAATTTAAAAACATGAAGAGCAGACAGAAATCTCCCAGCGAAAAGGGCAGCAAGCCCCGCAAAGGAATGGAAAAGTCCAATGGAGGAAAACTGAAGAAAACCGGTTTATGTGATTTCGGCGGTTTTTCAAAAATCAGATTTGACAACACTGTGCAGAGAGGGTTTGGCTTTGGCTTTGGCTTTGGCTTTACATATTTACATACCATGGCGTCTTCACTGGCCCCACTGGAGCCTTCTCCACAGAAGTGGGTCCCATATATCAATGCCTATCAAGGAAGTAGATTGGATGTCACATGGCATAATTTTGGAATGTCATATCCTGAACATGGCCCACTTGTTCTTGAATGGTTCGGATAGTGACCTGGCAGTAGAATATACTTTTGAGAGGGCGTAATTTCGGGTGGCACTGTGGTTCACCAGGTTTACTGGCTGGTAACAATTGTGGATAAGAAATACCAACAAAAAGATGAGAGTTTCCAAATTCCTGGAAAGTGATTTTCTTGAAAGCCATGGCCACCAACCACCATAAGATGTATGAGACTCAAAACATGGGCAAGTAGGGTTTTTTTTTTTTTTTCATATTGTGTATACAAATTATATAGATAAATGTAAAACAGAAAGAGTGCAATGTGTGAGAGATGCATAGATAATTACTTTAGATGTTTTCAGCCTAATAATTAAATAAAAAAAGTAAAGATTAAAAGTAGAAGGTAAAAAGCCAGGTAGAGTTGATGCAGAGATTAACTTTTTAATAAAATATAGCTCTCAGCTAAATCCAATAATAGGGTCCACCTTCTTAATTCTAAATCGATTTATAGTCATGAACGCTAAATTATTTTATTCTCATATGCTACAATCAATGAACTGATGTCTGTTTATGCATGACATAATTCATTTACTTTTCTTATTTATCACGTGTTAAATGAGATTGAACACATGCTTTACACATGATAAATTCAATTGTTTAATCACCCACACCAATGTTTCTTTTCGCTTGATATTGTATTATGCACCTGATAACATTCAAAACTTAGAATATTTGCTAATTACGGTCTATAACTTTTCAAAGCAATTTTGAAGTCTACAAAAACCTAAGAATAGAGCTCACCTTCTTAAAATTCAAACTCGTTGCAAAGGCAGCTAGTCGTTTATGTACACACTAGCTGCAGTCATTGAACTTAGTATATGTGTTTTGTACGAATGATAAGTATATGTGTTTTACCCTAATTAGTTTTGTTCAAATCTTTGATTTATTACGTGTCGAAAGAGATCCAATACATGTTTAATACCCGATAAATTCAGTTGTCGATCACTCACACTGAAGCTAACTTTAGATTGATTTTCGATTCTACACATAGTAAAATCTAATTATATTTATCTACAATTTATTAACAGAGTTTAAATATAAAACAAACGATCAATCCAATTGAAGATTTTTAATTTTATTGAATCTACAACCAGTTTGAAGTCAATATGATGGTATTGCCTGTCTATGTTTGATTTAGATGCAAGAAGATGGGCCACACATGAAAAAAAATTTGGTAAGAAGATGGGGCACACATGAATTGGTGAGCCGTAAGTCTGTAACTCATGTGGATTTACACCCACAGTGATTTTTTTTTTTTTTAAAGGATATGTAGTGGTTTTGCATTCCTGACTGTCAAAAGTAGTAAATATTTAAGGGGGGAGTCCAGAATAAGAAAGATCCAACTGCGATAGCCGATAGCTACCAATTTAAAGCAGTCGTATCTTCTTACTTTCTTTGCTTTTCGACTGGCTTTTTGAAAGATGAATGATACTATGCATTTGGAGACAACAATATTAAGTCTGCGGTGTATCCTCACAAGATATCGTCTGTGGGGCCCTCCACCAAAATTAGTCTCTGCTATATCTATACACGATATCCACTGCGTGGACAACCTTGTTTAATCTCATTTTTAAATTTCCTTTCCTGTTGTAGACATGTCTACGTATCTTTTCTTCCATTATAATCTACTCTATAATGTTCTAAGACGATTTTCTTCACTTGAGGACCCCCAAAGAAATTTTTTATTTGAGTGGGGTGGGGTTGGGAATCGGGATGAAGGAATTGATGTCCGATGTTGGATTGATGAATGTGTATTATAATGAAATTTGACTTGATGCTTCCTTTTTCTATACTTTTGATCCATAGATGGAATATTTACTTCAAACGAAGCGAATCTGGATGGTTAGCCATCCCAGGAAGGAGTGCTAATGCGAATGGCTAGGATTAGATCAACCATGGACCTTACTTAAGTTAGATGAAAATAGTCCCAAGAAAATCTCCTACTAAACTTTTAAGTATTTGATTTAGTTCTCTATCAAATATATATCACTTGCGTGGCGTACCCATCATATAGTGTATCATTACTAAATCCTTTCGGATTGGATTGATAGTGATGCTAATTTGTAGGCCGGTGGGTGAAGGGTTGAAACATGGTTATAAATGTGAGACCAAATGTATTGGTTTTTGAACAAATCTATAGATAACATTAGTGTGATATTTGATTATGTGTATCTGTAATACAGTGTAAAACAATTAATATAGACTGATATGGATGGTTGCATTTATTGTTTAAGATAAATATACAATCAATCGTCATCAACTGATACTGTGACCTAAATTTTCAACATGGATTATATGTGTTATTTTCCACACATATCCTGATGGTCATACTGCATAGTTAGAAAGTCTATGCATAAAAAGTAGAGTAACGGATAAAATACAAGTAAATACTTAATTTATTTTTGAGGTGTTCAAGCATCATAGATAAAAAAGCAGCTAATATAGCTTTTATAGGATATACTTGAGAATAGCTCTTTATCTTAGTGGTAAGGAGAGCTCCTTATCTTAATAGTAAGGAGGTTATGGGTTCAAACTTAATCTCCTTCATCCTATGCATACATGAGTTTTTATTACCTCACATGTGCAAGTTGTATTTTATATCCTCACATGTGTAGGTCTCCATTATCACACATGTGAGTTGTGTCTCCTCCCCTCACATGTGGGGGTCCCCATTACCTCGTTTGTGTGAGTTGTGGCCTCTCCAATTACATGTGCGGGTACCTATTACTTCACTTGTGTCAGTTGTGTCTTGTCTACTAGAATAAGCACACATACTGATCCATATAAGCCCAAACAATACAAGAGTCCAATTACAATTGTATGATAAACTCAAATCTCTGAAAGATTAACTTTCTATCATATGTAAAATCTACTAAGTTGTAAATCTAATCAATAGATCTCCATATATTATTTAAACACACATCAATGAGAATCAAGATACAGTGAATGCATACAAGTCTTACAACTCCCCAACTACATAGGGTTGTAAACGGGTTAGTTCCGGTTGGGGTCCATAGTAGACCCAGAACTAGAACCGTTAATAAGAGGATGGACCAAGAACTGGAATTGGCTTGGTACTAATTTCCTAGATCAGGAATTGAAATCGTTAAGGGGAGGATGGACCGAAAACCGGAACCGGAACCATGTATGGGGCGGGTCTAGGTCTAGGTCAGGTTCTATATAGTTAATGCTTTAGAGAAAAGCTAACTTTTAGGAAAACTTTTCAAAAATTAGGGTATGTCAGGTCTTAAGTCCACAGGTCAGAACTACGATAAAACCAGACCCTGAACCATTTAAGTTACAGGTCCAAAAATAGGATATAGACCTGGAACCATTTACTTATTGGGATGTAAATAAAGACCCAGACCCGGTTATTAACCGGTCGGAACCTTTGGGTAATCAGAGAATCAAGGATCTATTTACAACCCTACATCTACATCAAAGGTAGGCCCAAAGGCTCAGGCTTACAGAATTTCTTATATAAGCTTGAGCTTAGATGAAGCTTACCCAAATATATATATATATATATCTATAGAGAGAGAGAGAGAGAGAGAGGGCCTCATGAGAGTAACATCCAACCCATTTCTAATCTCCCTTATTATAAGAATTGTTCTAAAAAAATGATGCCTAGGTAGCCCTGAGATTTCAAAAAAAGTAACAATGTGAAAAACTAAAGAACTAAAAAAAATTACCTTAAGGTTAAAAGAGACGATGTCACCGACCGCCTACAAAAAAGAACTTCATGGGCTTAGTTGAAAAAAAAAAAGAAAGCTAAAGTGAAAAGGGAAAAAATCATATGCAAGAGAATAGTGTTTTTAGTAATAAATAAAGATATAAGCAAAACTATTAAAATCAATACAAACCTAATGACTTCTTCTCTTTATTATCAAATTCACTTAATTGAGGATAAAAAATGAATCAAAATGTCAAAGCAGTAGCCTATTTACAAATACTAAAGTAACAAGAGTCTATTTATAAATATTGGAAACATTGGAGGGTATATACAAAAAATCTCTTACAGCACGATATATCACCATTGTCATCATCATTGTCTTAAAGTCTTCTAATCAATTATAAGACTCCACTTACGTTTGAACTAATTACTTTTTTACCTTTATTTTTGTAATATACATCATGATAGTCCTTAACTCCTTAGTATTAAAGTATTTCTACAGAATTGAATTTAATTTTTTATTTTTATTTTTTAACTTTAAAAATAATTCCTTGATAATATCTTGATAAAAACACAAAGTTTGAAACCATCTTGGTAGTATCTTCCCCAAAAATTATCCCAATAACTGCAATATTGGTTTTCGGGAGGCTCAAGTTTAACAAGAGCAATGGTGGAATCAAAGATTTTTTTTGAGGCAACTCCACACAATGCGGACATTCCTTTTGAAAAATAATGTCGAACTTATAGTTATAACATCGTGGAACTCAGTGGGTGGGTGAGTTTACTTGGGTAGACTAAAGAAACCTAGCCCCTATTTGGCATCTCTATTTTTTGCCTCTACTTCTTTAACTAGTCAGGAAGAAGCTAGTTCCTCAGTGATAACAATTGGATTGACCAAGCAATAAGATAATGATGACTCCCAATTGACCAAGCAATAGCATGATTAAGAGTCCCAATTAACTCATCCAAGCTTGTAGGAGAAAATTCTTTGTAAAGCAAATACACAAAGTAAATGACATGAAATTATGTGATTTACATATGATCAATTTGGTAGCAGTGAGCTCTACTTAGAGTTAAAATTGGATTTTAATGAAGTCATACTTCGTTTAATGCCTAAGTATTCTCACAATGTCATAGAAAACACTAAAATTCCAAATGTACAAATCTTCTGCAGTTTGCTACAATACTTTTTTGAAAAAAAAAAAAGCAAAATCTGAAGTAATCTTCTTGAAAAAAAATAAAATCTTATTGTAATGACCCCAATCTCAAAGTTAGCCTTTTAGAACTGTGCGCCAAGATGGGGTTGAAGTTCCATTGAGCTAAAGTAGATAATATCATATGATCACCCATCCTAATACTACTCATGCCCAAGTAGGCTTAACTTTAACTTTAGAGTTCTTATGAAATTCGGACCGCACGACTTTAAAATGCGTCATGTTAAATTAAGACAAACTTTGACTTATAACCCCAAGGTCAAGAGTTGGATATTCTCAATGGGGGAAAGGCACATAATGCTAAACAAAGCACTCCACCCTTACCCCTATAGATTTTCCTTTCTTGGCTCATAAGAACACTTGACCTAATATTGCCTCAAGGAATTACCCAGGCTAATTGGTGTCTCACACTGTCTCCCTTCAGAAGTTGAGATGTCATTGACTCCAATACCTTTTTGTCACGCCTATGGCCCTCTTTAGAAGAGCATTGGGTTTGGCGAGCATCCACCTAGAAATCAGATGGCGAGAAAATCTCTAAAGGACTGTGAATGCAATGGTGCATAAGTCCCACGTCAAAGATAAGTCCCACATCGAAAGCATACGAGTTCTTATCCTAAATATATGCATATGTGACCAAATCTTAACCTCCATATAAGGCCTTTTAAAATAGTTGTGTAAGATTAGGTTGAAATCTCATGAGCCAAAACCTACAATATCACGTGTATAGTGGGTCCAAATCATTACACTTACGAACGAGGAGAATGGAAACTTCTTAACGTGTTTGAAAGTAAACGGAATTCTACAAGATAGCGAGAAAGTTAAATAAACAACCGTAACTGGGCCCTACATAAGTATATTATCGCTATTGTGGTAAGTTTGCCATGTTGCAAATTACATTTTCAAATGGTGATAGGATGTGTTTATTAGTTCCATGGTAATAACTCCAAAGTTTCTTTCCTTTTTTTTTTTTTTTTTTTGTATTTGTAAAGAGAAAGTCCAAGGATTGCTTAGGTCAAAAATGAGTTGTTATGTTATTTGCCAACACCCTTTTAGTTGAGTGGTGTCGACACTCCCTGCTTTTCAATTTGAAGATATCACTACTAAGCAGTTATCTAACAAGAAAGAGAGTTGTTATTCTAGAGCTAAGCATTAGATTCATTTTTTCAATTTTTTTTCCAATTACAAATCATTTCATACTACGAATCATGAAAAATTTTATAGTGCTAGCTTACCTAGCAAAATTTGAAACGCTCAAAGTATTATTGGCTTGCACCAAAACATATGAATAAAGTATTGCAATTTTGCGCGTCTTATATGTATCTATCTTTACAGCAGACTAAAAGTGGAATAATAAAATTTGATGAACAAAGCAAAATATTCATTGCTGATGGCTCAGATTGCTTAGTTGGCCTCCATGCTGCCCCTAGTTCCTCGCCTTGATCCCATTGTATATTGACGTTGATAAAGAAAAAGCAAAAAATAAACCTAATGTATTATTAATTATCATTTCTTTATCAAATGGTTAGCTTTTTGTTGAACCAAGTCTTTTTGGAATGAAATTTAATTATGCCATGCAACACACGTATTGTCTATTGGTGTTGATACCTTTATTCCATACACATGTTCATGGATGGATTTCTGAATTTTAAGAATTACTCTTATCTGATGGTTCAGTATAATAAAAAAAAATTTATGTCATACATCTAAGGTATTTATTTTCAGCAACTCTAATTTTAATTGGTGAATCCCACCATGTGACTCTAACTAGATAGCTTCATTATCAATCCTCTTTCATGTTTTTTGAGTATGGATGGAGAGGAAACGAGTCGGGCAGTCACGCAGCTTCGCAAGCACCAAAAAAGGCGTACGATCTTTAAGAAAAGAAATCGGCGATCCAATTGTAGATTCCCAATATGCACTCGCCACTTGGCGCCTTGCGCCCCCGGTTTCGTGATGCTGAGACTTTTTGTAAGCCCTTAGGACAAGTTAAAGAGACGACGCCGCCAGTCCCGCGTGTCATTTGCCTGCTAATGACACTTTGACAGACTCACTATCTTGTGGGACCTATATCTGACCCAGCTAGGACACTTGAAACGGGCGCAGCAACCATGCTATTCTTATGCGTGAGAATTTTTATGGGATCATTCTTTGATCCCATTTAAAGATGAAATCAAGGAAATGGGAAGTTCCATATTAGATATATCACATATTAAGTTTGGCATCAATTATATATTTTTAATTTTTTATTCATAATTCAAAAAATTAATTCATTTGAATTAGTATATAATCGATTCAACGATATAATGAATTCGGATTTGACTAAATTTTGAGCGAGTCGCTATCAAAGGGCTTTTTGTGTATTGTAAGGTTTGAATTGAAAGTAAATGTGTCCCATCTAGAGGTTTTACAATAAAAATGGTAAAAAGTAATTCTCATAAAATTATTTTCCTTTAAAAATTTATCTAGTGTTAGTGTATATACATACCATCATTAATTATAGTTCTTTTTACCAAATAATCTTGCTTTTAATAGACCCAACTCATATCTGAGTAAAAGTAGTAGGACACTTTGTAAAATGTGGTTTTTTTTTCTCATTTTTTTTAGAAGGGGGAATGTATTTATGTCCATTTTGAAAATTCCATTCATTCAACTCATGATTTCTCTAAGTTAAAACCTAGCAATTTGGACTAATAGATCTACTGCACAGTCATCAGTGTTGACCATTCATGTGGCCCACATGAGAAGTGGACCAATTGTATTTTCAAGTCCTTTTGGATGATGAAAAAAGTTAAAATTCAATTGGATGAGGAGCAAAGGTAGTGGCGTCTTTCAAGGCGATTTTCTTTACATTAAAATTGACCGAGGGAACAAAAAGGGTTTGCAATTGCCCTAGTGTTTATTTTTTTAATAAAGAAATAGGACTTATACAGCCCATCATGCATGAAAGAGTTTGAACATGAGTGTGCTACCACCAGATGATCAAGTCCTTTTATCCTATGCGATAATTTAGTTGTAGAAAAAATTTGTTTAAGATAGTATTTTTTTGTGTGTAGTTTGGCTATCGCTTCTTCCACACACGAAAAAAAAGAGAGGAAGGGCATGTATAGATGAGGAGAAAAGAACATATATAGGTGAAGAAAAAAAATAATATATGTCGAAAGGGGCATAAACTCCCGTTCATTTAAATGGAGAGTTTTTAAGAATTCATGTATATATATTACATTTAGAGGACTTTTACATCTGTCATCCTTCCATTGAAAAACATGCATCCAAATGATCGAAGTCCACGAATTGGACGGCATATGATTGATATATACAGCATAGGTTGGTCTTATGCAGCTAACAATTGGAGTTTTTATTTTCACTAAGAGTGGAGTTTATATAAGTAACATGAAGATACCATGCAGAGACCGAGTGCAGATAGGCAGATAAGTTCCTAGGCAGTGATGTCACGTGTAGAATGATATAGAAGTCTGGGTGGAAAAAAGAACATGCGCAAAGACAAAAGACAATATCAAAAGAAAATTTGTCTCTTATTTGGCCAATCATATAGAAGGGGAAGAAAAAAAAAAAGCTGCTAAATGACCATGGATTCAGTGCTTTTCGTTGTGCTGTGACGGGGCCCAACCTTGCATCCATTGAATCCATTCAACCCAATGGTACTTGGCACCTAATTTTCTTCCATGGTCAATGCCGTCGTAACATCCTAATTTATATTGATGCATGAGGTTATCATTGAAATGAACAGTTTCGATAAATTAAATTGGGTACCAGCATTACACACGGTAAAGGCAATAATTTTATCTAAGCATGGGACCAACCATTTTTGAAGGTACATTGCTCCACGTCACTCTAATTATATTTTCTGTTGCTACCTTCTTTAGAGAAACCATGTGTGCACCTTATTTTAGATGGTTATGTCGTCTTCAATTGGAAGTATCCCACTTAGCGGCGTAGCACAATATTTAATTGAATATGCCAACTTAGTGAAAATAAAAAATAAAAAAATTCTTTCATTTTACCGAAACAAATAAATCTTATAATTGTGACAATTGGCAGTTGGTGTGATCATTTGAACTTTACTTTCAACACTTTCTCTTTCTCTCTTACCCTCCAACTTGATAATTTTTAGTTGAAATAGAACCAAGGTTTTAAAATTCGTCTATCTATCTATCAGTTTTTAATCTAGTTGATGGTTCAGATTTGCAAAGAGAAGGGCCACTATAAAGCAGAGTGGAAGGGAAAGAATGACAAGCGCAGCACAAATTGTGGCTACTAAGCATTCTGACTAAATTATTACCCTTGACCGCATGCCTTGTCGGCACTGAATACCGTGGTGGGGCCCACCAAAATCGTCATGAGATTTTGCGGAGTTTGTCTATGTATATCCATGAATCTGCAGCTCGACACGTCAGGCGACAATCATCCAACGGCCTGCTTCCGTGGCATTCACGGTTATCACTGACGTGACGACTGCAGGTAGGGTGACGACTGCATGTTGGGTTTTACACGAGCCTCCACTTCTTTGAATCCGCAAAAGTTTTGACCCGTTAATAATTGGACTTGAATTTTTATTTAAGAATAGATAAGTAAACGCATACAGGTCTGAATTCTATTTTTGGACCAGTGATCTAAATGGTTTCGATTTTTAAAATTTTTTTCTAAAAGTTAATTTTTCTGTAAAGCATTCTCTACATAGACCCGGACCTAGACCCAGACCTGCCTTATAAACAGTTCCGGTTTCTAATATAAGTCCATCCACTCCTTAACAATTCCGGTTCCGGGTTTATCTTCTCACTAACGGTTCCAGTTCTGGGTATACCTTGGATCTGGACAAGAACCAACTCATTTACAACCCTAACTGCATAGCATATCTGTCTCGTGGGCTCCAAACAAATCCTTTCGGCCCTATTTGTTTGTAAAGTAAAATAAAGTAGAATAAAATCAAAATAAAAAAAGAATAAAATATGATTGAATTATAATGACTTTTTATTTTTAATTGTTTGATAAGGAATTTTTTGACTTTTTATATAAAAAAGCAGATGTTTTTTGTAATTTAGTGGTTGCTTTTTTGAGTTTTTTTAAAAAAAGAATGAAGGAAAATTAAATTTTTATAAAAAAGAAGGGGAGAAAATTAAATTTTAAATATTTAACTTTACTCTAATTTATTCTATCTCATAGACAAACACGCCCTTTCCTATCCATAGGAGAGATGGAAAGATCTCTTTTTTATGAATAAGACTAATGCAAAAAATCAACCATCATCTTTGCCCTTGATTTAATGGTCTTCTAACTATAAATCATTTTTATATTCAGTCCAATGCCAATCAAGGGCTAAATGAGTATAATATTAAGCATCATATGGCTGGACTGTATTTCATGTCCGCTTGTAGGAGAAAATTCTCCATCTTTCTAAATATTGTGACATTATTATGAAATACCAATTTCTCAATAATATTTTAAAAATTCAAAGAAATTGAGAATGCCACTAGATAAACGTGAAAAAATCACTAAAAAAACTGAAATGAAGCACTGTAGAACTTATGCAAAGATCAAACTTAACATTTATTTAAAAGTTAATTTATTTTACTACCATTTTCCAGATGATTTCTTGTAAAAATTCTTAATATAAAAAGCATCCAAACATGTTCTCGTGGCAATAATTCTTAGATATTACAAGGGGGGTGAATAAACTTTTCCTCACCAAGGTTATATATATACAAATGATGGATTTTTATGTCAAAAAAAACCTCCTTTAAAAATGATTAACATGACAAAGGACACAAACTTTTCATATTTATGGTAGAGAGCATCCTGTCAATTTATTATTATTATTATTATTGAATTAACTCTTGATGAGATATGGATTTTTTGCCATATAAATTTGAAATAGATTAGATGACAAGTGCAAAATACCAATGAAGAAGAAAAATAGAAAATCATGCAACGGATAAATTAGCAAATGCTGGCGCAATAATGTTACGTTATTTGTTACTTGCAATTTGCTCTAACCTTTTCCCCATATAATCGCCCCAAGTTTTAGCTCATACCCCATAAATTGGGAAGTTCTCAAACTACCTTATTCACGGTAAAAGCTGTTGGGAAAAGCGGCACAACAGAAATAACCACGATCAACGGATCAATCACGATGAATACAAGCAATCACACACTTAAACACAACAATTTTACGTGGTTTGGCAACCTTGCCTACGTCGACGGAGGAGAGAACTCATATATCATGATTCCATCTCAATCCCGTCAGAATCTAGGGCTACAGTATATCAATATCTATAGTTCCTACTTTCTTGGCCAACAAAAAAATCCATATATAATGGCTAAAATACCCCTAACCCTGAACATCGGTTCTGACTAAATCAGACGACCGATCCAGCTAAATAGGAATACAAGACAAAACTTAACAATTTCTACCTTAGTTTGGATTCTGCAAATCCTCAGAACCACCTTGAGATACCCGATAATGTCTTCACGCACCTTGTTGAAGGGTACGTCTACACCGATGGTGTAGTCTTCTCTCTTCAGCACTCTAACATGTTGAACCAGCACTTCACGCACCTCACTGAAAGGTACACCTCCGCACCCGCTATGATCGAGCTCGGTTCCTGCACCCCTAGCCCAAATGCACAAATAATCTTAGTATTGTCTAGTATCAATCAAGTCCAAACCGACTTGAGACTTCTCACAGTTGCCTTCTTTGACCTCAACACCATCGTCTTGAACCTCCGAAGTGCTCTCCATTTGTTGTCACATACATGCATCCTTGCAACACAATGAACCTAACTTCCATCCGTCAAGACAAAACTGAAGACCTCCCTGAATCTGGATCTCATTGGTACCTTGTGAATCCTTCCTTTTGTCTCCATCCCAGTGTTCTTTCCATCAAGCATGCAATTGTCCTGTTCTAACCTGTTCTGGTGGGTTGGGCAAGGTACATGCGGGTTAGGTATGACCCGATGCTTAAATTGGTTAGGTATGACCCGATGCTTAAACTAGCTTACTTCGACCTCAATTAGACTACCTTTTCAGAGAAAATCATCTCCGTACAGGTCTTCCTGGATTTCCACTAAATGATATCATTGAAGACCCATCAATCCATCTTCTAATGATTCGTCACATCTAACTACACTTGAACCACAGATTTTCTCCCCTGTTATTTGATGTCTCCTTCACTGCTCCACCTGAAAAAAGGATCCCCTATTAAGCTATAGAGATTTTTGACCATCTCACCCTCCATGATGACCAATGTTCCATTTTTCGCCTTCATAACTCCAGCCGCTACAGTGTACTTACAGCATTTGAAGTCTAAGGCACAGAAAGAAATCTAATTTCTTCGTAAACCCAGAACATATATCATAGCCGTTAGGGTTTGAATAACATCATCATATGCCTGAATCTCTAACGCTCTTATCTCAAATGCTCATCAATTTGCATTCTCCCCCCATAAGAACAGATCCATCAACAATGAGAGTTATTTGCATTAACCAATTTCTACACGAACATATGATAAAAAGAATCTGAATCCCAATTCCATAAATCATTAACCCAATCCATACCTGTAATGATCGAAAGTTATTCCCCGTTATCCAAATCTGAGCTTTCTTGCACACTACCTCCTTCCGATTCTGATTCTTTTGCTTTTTCCTTTTACTTTGGCACATCGCTCATTCACGATCCCTTCGATGCAGATCTAAGCTTTCCATCAAAGTATTCGGAAAAATATCCTATTTATGATATCAAGTAACACTTTTCAATCATTGCTGTGTCACGGAGTCTAACACTCTTTCCTACCAATCCCTGGAGTCGTTTCTCCATCAAACACTTCAATTTGGCCCGTGATGCTTAAATCCGTTACTATCATCATGAATCTGTTGATTTCTTCAGTCCCCCATGTCACGACCCGAGCCCAGAAATCGGGGGTTAGCGAAAAGCTAAACCGGTGACACACGTACTCCCGTGCACGTGCACCCAAACCCAGTCCAGATGCACGCCCACAAGGGATCTAACACGTGCGAACTAAGCGTACGCGGAAGCTGTACATATCATAGCAAGCAACAAAGGAAAATAAATAGCGGAAGCTAAAACAAATGCGGAACGGAAAAGACAAAGATAATTACAACTAGAAAACCAAATACGAGTCTGAATACACGACAAAATAAAGATGTACAAATATACAGATGACAAAGTCCAAAGTCCAAAGAGTCCCAAAATACAAAGTCCCCAAAAACCAAAACTCAAAATCCAAAACAAAGCCACTGGAAGTATGCATGAACGCACTCGGCAGAGATGATCAGGCCCACTCTGCCAAACCTGAGGGTGCCTCTACACTCGCCCCTGCAGCCTCCTCGACCGCCGGGGAGCTGGGCAGGGTATCTGTGCCTGCAACACCACAGACAACACAAATGAATACAACGATCCAGCAAATATAAGTAACAGGGGCGTAACACTCATAGTATCAAAGTGAATATAATAATGACAGAAGATTAATACAGAGTTTCATATTAGGATACTACGCAAATCGTGCATAGAAGTAAAACATGATATGTGAATCAAAACATAGAATACTGAACTAGTTGGCTACTACGTTAACCATGTTCTCTCCAATAGAGAGCAGAGCAAAGCAAAGCAGAGGAGAACACCGCTGTCCAGGCCAAAGGTACAAGCGGGTCTCGGTTTCCTGGGTTCGGGGGTCCCAAGACAAAGCAACACTGCAGTTATACAGAGATACAGAGATCTAAGCCAGAGGTAACCCCGTCGGGCATCCTAGGGCTGAGGCTGAGTAGAGCCAGACTAATACCAATCAAATCAAATCCATAGAAAGGGAGATTATCCGCTTTGGACTCACCGATGGCAAGGACCGGATCTTATCCTCACGTATTAATCTCTGGGCAGAGCCACCCGGGAATACCCAAACCAAACAGAGATATACCAAGCCAAAGACAGAGCATAGATTAAGTCAAAGCATAGCATAGATCAGAGCATAGCGTAGGTCGAAGAATAAACAGACATACAGGACGAAAGCAAAATGACTGCGGAATGCATAAACATAGATTAACAGAACAGAGGGCAAAGTTATAAACAATATGAAATGCATCTCAGATCAATACGGAATCAAGGTTCATTACAAGCCAAGTCTAATCTAGTTGCATCACTGTCACTAACCGTGCATGTTGATGTAGTTTTAAGTTATTCGATGCACCGTTGCCATCCTAGTGTCGCAAAATAATCCTCAAGTGCATCGAAGTCCCTTAAACCAACACCCATGGGGAGGTGCTTAACAGTGATCAACACTCACATGAATAAGTCACAGCCTAACAGACTCTTCATGCGATCCAACGAGTCCATTGGTCCGGTTTAAACGGGTGGTTAACCTGTATTTGAGCCCTACGAGTCTCACCATTATCCTAGATTGTAATTCAGAATTGCCATGCCTAACGGTTTAGCCATGAGGGACCTATGGTTAAGCCAAAGACATCTTACGCGCTCGTCGTAATATGCACTACGGCTTCACCTTGGTTCCATTAATAACACAGCTAAACGGGTCTTCTTCCACCTCTGATCTGATAGCTTTTTCGGCTGAGCTACAGTCAGTATACGGCTTAGCCGTAGACCAATCCACGGCTTAGCCGTAGCATTCCACGGCTTAGCCGTAGCCTCACCGTAAGAGTACTGATATCAGAAAAGTTTCGACTGATCAGAGATTTAATTCACGGCTGGGGTACGGTTGGGTCACGGCTAGCTTACGGCTCAGCCGTAGGACAAATTACGGCTTAGCCGTAGCCTAGCCGTAGAACAAAACTCAAATTTCGAGTCTCTGGAAATCAAGCCGTAGAAGTTCACGGCTTAGCCGTACAATACAGAGATGAATTCGGGCTGAGTACAGAAACTGAAATTTGACACAGAAACATCTCCAAACAAGCTACAGAGGTTCCAAATTCACAAGCATTGGCTGTAAACATCAAATACACTAAAGAAGATGGAAATCAAAGCATTCAAACAGAGCACCCATGTGTGTTATCAAAGTCTGTACTTATACTTGCCTCAAATCTGGAAATCCACTGAATCAAGCTCCAAAGCAACTAAAAATCAAAGCAAATCAAAGAGAGACACCATGCATGAGATGAAGACATAGCAATCAGAGAATGAGAGGTGCAATTGGAGAAGAAGAAGAAAGAGTTGGGAAAGAACCCACTTACCCAAAGCCACAAAACATAGACAGAGAGGAGAGGGAGAGAACCCAAATCAAACAAGGGATCCACTCCTCAATCGAGCAAGAGAATGGAAGAAGAGAGAGAGAGAGAGAGAGAACGAGCTGAACATGGAGCTGCTCCTAATCTTGCATGCAATCGATCGAGACAAATGGGCAAGGAGAAAGACACCTGGAGCATGACTTATATTTATAGATTTGAGAGTTTAAAACAAGATCCCATGAGTTTAGACTATTTACAGTTTAAGTTACACGAAGGTTCATCTTCTCCAATTTACTCCAAATGGGTCTGACACAGTTACGGAAATTGTCGAGCTCAACGAAATACACATGCTGACACCAAGATGATGCAATTATGATGCAAGCAAAGCAAAAATAAAATTACGAAAAAGGGCTTAGAACTACCTATCTCAGGTCAAAGGTTGCTCAACTACCTATCCATGACCCAAAACAAGTCCAAAAGAATTAAACAAAACAAAACACACACTAATGAGCCACTAATCCAGCTCAGAGGGTATCGGAGTGTTACACCCCAATTCCCTGCCCATCAAACTGCCAATATATTTTGTTTGCCTCGTAGATTTCATCACCATGAGCACACTAGACAAAACAGATCTGAAATCCTACTCCGGATGGCTTCGATATCGCAGAAATAATTTTCTGCACTCCAATTAGTCAAACATCCATATTGACCGTTGAACAGCCCATCTTCTTCCACATACCCGTACATCTCCTCACAACAAGTCCGTAGGCTCGAACGGATCGTCCGATGTCCGTCTCCGATCGGACATCGGACGATCAAGATATCGCAAAAACAATTTCAACCACAAATCTGGTTAAACTATCTTTGACCGTACTCTGTTGATGTCATGCTGACGTCAGCACTGTGCTGCTGCGGGCTGGGCTTCTGCAAACCTGTTCAAGTCAACCCAACCCAAACCAAAACCAACGTGACTTATATTCTGTTGGGCTATGTTGCTACAGGTTAGGTTACAACTTGACCCAAAATTCGAACTTGGCCTACCACCTATTCTGCTGCCTAGGCTTCACTGTTAACAGGTCAGGTCGACTTTGACCCAACCCGACCTGGACTGCCCAGGCCCCTTTCTCTTTCCTCTCTGCTCTGTGTTCTGCAAGAGAAAAAACGAGGAGTCAAGTCTCGGCTTAAGACTTCTCCTTCGACAAGTGTACAAAGTCGGCAACAGAGGGAACCAACTCAACTTGCAAAGGCGAGGCACCGGCAAACTGACGGCGACTAGAGATGGCTTCCCCCGGCGGCGACAACTACAGCAGCAGCGCCGAGACGCAGATTCTAGTGAGTAGTGATCCGGCGAGCAGCGGCGGCGAGTACAGCAATCTGCAGGCGGTTTTCTTCTCAAGATTCAGCAACCGTGCAGCAGCGTACTCGGGCGTGCAAATTCAGGCGAAGAATTACTATTCTTCTTCTCAAACAGACTTTCCTGTATTTGTCTGCAACACCCCTTTTTTTTTTCTTCAAATCTCTCCCACCGGTTTCTTCTGAACTCGTCTTATGTAAACAAAAACGCAAGAACCAGTCACTTCTCGTCTTCCTCTTCTCCGATTGGAAACTCTAATCCGTGGCCAAACTAGAGATTAACCATGATCTCTGATTTTGCAAAAATCCGGATCCTCTAAGAAGATCCGATCCGTTGATTTTCTTGAGATCAACCTCCAAACCCTAAGAGACTCTAGCCAGGCTCTGATACCAGTTGTTAGGAAAAGCGACGCAACGAAAATACCCGCGATCAACCGATCAATCACGATGAATACAAGCAATCACACCATTAAGCAATCACACACATGAACACAGCAATTTTACATGGTTCGACAACCTTACCTACGTCCACAGAAGAGAGAACTCATCTATCATGATCCCATCTCAGTTCCCTCAGGATCTAGGGTTACAGTACATTAATATATATAATTCCCGCTTTCTTAGCCGACAAGAAAATCCATATAGAATGACTAAAATACCCCTAACCCTGAGCTTCGATTCTGACTAAACTAGACGATCGATCCAGTTAAACCGGAATACAAGACAAAACCTCACAAAAGACAGGGATGTGAGATAAGGACAATTATTTGATTTCAATTCAACATTCCTCCCAAGGTTGAGAGTATCATTAATTCCTAATAGTGAAATGGCAATCTCAGGATTGTTCTTCCATCTACCAAGGAGAACGTCCATTTATTAAATGCATGCACAAACCATCTTAATTCTCAGCCCCTGGAAGCAGGATCATCCAGCTGAACACATCCTTTTCTGTGATACCCAAAAAAGACGATTCAGTATTGATTAAATAAACAGTGTAGAACCCACACTTATATTGTTTGAGTGGTTAGAAAGTCAAGCACTCAGCTGGTGGTCTCGCTTCAAAACCATTTGAAACCTTACCCGATACTTAGTACTGATCGATAGTATTGTGTATCTGGAGTTTCACCAGATCATCAACCATGAAGGGAACTGCGGTTCCTTATCATCCCTTATCATAAAAAATAAAAACAACAGACAGCTTAGAATCTTAACAATGCTGTTAAAAGCCCAACAGTTTAACTAGCCACAAAAACCAAAGTTAAACCAAACCCAACCAATAGACAATCCTCTCCACGGATGGGGTAAAGCTCGAGCCCAAATTGAAGGGCACGGCATTGAGTATCGTAGGCGAGTTTTATCTAGTCTTTACGACTCACTTAGACTCATTTGAGTTTGCATGGGCTGAGTCAACTCAACCCAACTCGATGAATAAATCATGGTAATGCATCAAATTGAATTCTAAGCAGCTGTTTGGGTCTTCGGGATCGTTCTCTAAGGCTGTTTTGGGCCTATTTTTGGGTCAGTTGCTCAATAACATTTAAAAATTGGGCCAGGGTCTCAGATATGTGTAAGTGTAAAGCCCCAAAAAGGTTGGCATACGATGTGATTACTCCACTCAAATCATTCCATTTTTCCCATACAAGGCTGGCAAGCAAGGCAGGTAATGAGAGTGAGTGAATGAAAGAATGAATAAAGAAAGTTTATCAAACCTGTTGAATGTGAAGCTGCAAGAGCAGAGAAGAGAAGAGAAGAGCAGAAGATTTTTGATGGAAAGGCACGTCAGGGTATTCCTGAGGCGGGTGTCTTACGTCTTCCTCAGCATCGGAACCCTAACCCTATTCCTCCTCCTCTCTCAGCCCCCTTCCCACTGCCTCCGCCGCGCCCTCACCCCCTTCCCCACATCCTCCTGCGAATCCAACCTCCGCCGCCTCCCCCTCCCACCCTCCAAGCTCCACTCCTCCCGCTCCTGGCTCGCCCGCCAGCGCTCCTACTCCACCTTCTTCCGCACCGCCCTCCTCGCCCGCCTCCCCAACCTCCTAACCAACACCTCCAGAGTCCTCTGCGTCTCCGCCGGCGCCGGCCACCAGATCCTCGCCCTCTCCTCCCTCGGCGTCGTTGACGTCACCGGCGTGGAGATCGTGGACTCGCCTCCGCTGGTCCAGAGGGCGGATCCCCACAACCTGCCGTTCTTCGACGGCGTCTTCGATGTGGCCTTCAGCGCGCATCTGCGGGAGGCGATGTTTCCCGATCGGTACGCGAGGGAGATGGAGCGGACGGTGAGGGAGGGAGGGGCGTGCGTGGTGGTGGTGGATCGGAAGGACGAGGAGATGAGGAGGAGGATTAGAGAAATGTTTGGGAGGTCGAGGTTTGTAGGGGCGTGGAATGTGACGCTCTTCGGATCTGAGATGACCCAGATTGTTATGAGAGTTAGAAACAACAACAACAGCAACAGCAACAGCAACATCAGCAGGACCTCTAAATCCAACCCAAAGCCTAAAGCATATTTGACTTGATTTGATTCTTCTTTTTTTTTTTTCATTTGAGTTCAAGACAACAAACAAGAGCAGCTGCTGCTGGTGCTACTCAATCCTTACTTTCATTTTTATTTTATAGCATTTGTATAAATGGATTGACATTTGTATGTATCTGGTCTAGTGCTTTGATAATTTGAATGATGTTTGTGTCATTCTGTCATATTTCAATGCTTGCAGGAATTATGGGAATGAGTAAAATCTCACTTTTTTTACCATACTACACAAGAATTTCCATTTTAAAGAGAGTGATCAAGTTTAAGCTAATGATGTCATGAGCTATTAAATATATGCCCCTTGTTTATTAGCACTGTATTTTATCCGTAATCACTGATCCAAACATTTTGGATTAATGCATCAGCAAGTCCACTCCCTTGAATTTCAGGGCACCCACCACCTCCTGCTGGAGAAAATTTTCCATAGCCAGTCCATGCCGGACCTAGCTCACATCACCCCGGGGAATTAATATCAGGTCTAGCATGTGAAAGGTAAAACAAGTAAATGCAAAATTAATGGATATCAAATCTGTTGGTGATTGCGCTGATGCTAACAGAAGGTACTTATCGCATCACAAGTTTCACCTGTTGAAAGATCCAATCAACTGCAAAGATGGGAAAAACAAAATCAGTCCCTTTTATGACCTTGTAAAACATATTTTCTTTACTTCTCAGATAAATACATTTTCTTATCATTGCTTGTAAATCCAAGTAGCCACTCCCATAAAACATGCAGTCATCTAGACTGTCTTTAACTATATTTTATTTCTATTCAACATATCCATTAAAGTCCAGAAAAATTATCACCAAAGATGGTGTATGAATATAGATATAAGCTTCAGAGCATGTGTAGTTTCAGCTGCTTCCTTGCTCCCTTGCTAAAAATATTTTACTTGATACTATAAGGTGCTGACATCGACACGACCCTTATGAAGCTGAAAGGCTGGTGTGATCCAGCTCCCACAACTGCATTGAATGCCTGACCAGTTGAAGTAACCCAGACGTGCATCGCAGTGGGCGCAGGAGAGCTTGCCTTCCAATGCTCCTCCTTCAACTGTATTACATCAGAATCCCTTTAAGACCATATATGCATGAAACGCCAAAAAATTGTATGGACACTTTCTTTAAGACAACACCAAAAAAATACATGCAGACATACAATTTAGTGCATATACATTACAGACAAATATGAACTTCTGCATGGCCATGGTATCTTCGTTTGCATGACCTGACAGGGCCATCCCTCTGTACACATCCCATTATGGATTCACCCGTTTGCAATGCCACATATGCTTGAATAAATCTACATTATGATATAATTACAAGCCAATATGAACTTTACATATAACAGACTAACTTCTGAACACCGTGACTTAACAACGGCATAGGCTTTAGAAACCACTGGCCACTGGGTCAATGGCTCCAACCTCGCATTCATCTCATCTACGCATAGTTATTACATTCGGAAATTTTTGTATCATTCCGATCAACAAATATTGTGATATGGATCATTAGAGAATCATATCTTGTGTAATCTTGTAAGATGTTTTAAACAACGATATATACAATGTGAATAGTATCATAATGTAAGTAGTAAAAGTGTCCTCATCTCCCAGCTCTGGTAAGGTACTATAGGTCCAACAGTCTAGAGACTGGTGAAAGGCCTCTATATAAGCCCAAATACCACATCCATGTCATAATTTTATTGTTTCTATCCAAACTACGCAGCAGCAACGCCACCACACAGTTCAACAAATATGGTTGGTAAAAAACAAAGACAGGGACAACTCACTCAATTTTGTTCAAAAGTTGGAAGAAACTTGATCTGGAACTATCAGACTGGTCTAACAGTTGACACATTCCTACATCTATATGTTCAAACATATCATTTTATGAAAAAATTACTTCACGTTAGTATGGTAACTAGACAAACAAAGATTATATATATTAGGGGGATATTCATGTGCATACATGCCTCACCATTTTGGTGAGGGACACTTCCTTTTTTAGACCTAACAAGGTCAAAAAGGTAAAATGATGTGTGATGGTTTTGTCTTTTTGCATATTAATACCTTCCAAAAAAGGAATGTCCCTCACCATTTTGGTGAGGGATATATGCACTTGAATATTGTCCATATATGCATATATATGGAATGTTAGTATGCATCCTTCCCTCATCATAGGGTGAGGAATGCTTACATGGCTTTCCTTATTTGTACTTGAGCATTCCTCTTTTTCATAAACTTTTTGTCTTTTGTACATTAATATATCCAAATATGAAAGTGTCCCTCACCCTATAGTGAGGGATGGATGCATACTAATATTCTCCAACATATATACACACACACACACACATACACACACACTCCAAATAGAATAATATAAATATATGTATTAATCTAATAAAAAAATAAAACAAGAAAAACTGAGAGATTTCTGCTAATGCAAACAGTTAGCTGGTATGTGAATGTTCTAGTTACGTATGTGAGAAACAATCCTCCAAATGCAGAACTCTTCTTGAATAAATCTCAGAATAGGTACTTCACATATAAACACTGGATAGAAGGTCACCTGTCTTCATCCATTGCAGAGGTTCAACAAATATAGATGAACACTCAAGCTCATCAGACCTATTAAAGGGATTCCCACTCCTCCACTTGTGCCACTCGAAGTATTTTTCACCCTCGCCTGGGATGTGGTTGATGACATTCCCTTGCAAGGCAACGACTCTCCTGCATTTTTTGCAGCGATAAGCAGGAGTTGGCCTATTTGCATTAGGTCCTGCTTCATTAGATACAAGTCCCACAGACAATCCCGGATCAGCCCCAAATTTGGAATTGTCTATTTTCTCTCCCCGGTTGTATGCATCACCTGAGGCCATGGACACAATTTTATACCATAAATGTAACCCAATAATTATATATATATGGGGTTATACACACATATAAGCAATTCCAGTGAAAAAAGGTAATGGGGTGAAATTCTTCGATCTCAACGCTTTAAGCAATTAAGGCATACACAACAGAGGGGGCAAGAGGGAACGGGAAAATGTATTGCATGCTGGATACCCATCCAAAAACAACTTGTATTTGGAATTTACTGAGTTTATAGTTTTTGAGAAAAGGAAAAGTATCCATTAAACAAAAGACAAGAGTCTAGTGCAAAATGCCAACATAAATGTAAGATGTCAAAAATGAAAATCAGACCAGAAAAGGACCACAAAAACCCTTCAACTGTTTCCCAGTCGAACCACAATGGGATTAAGAGGAGTTGTATGGAAGAGATTACAGAATGATAATAAAATGAATGGCCAGGATAGAACCTAAGTCTGTTTTCATACAAATCTTTTCAAGTACGTGTAATAAATAGCTTGGTTGTGTAACAAAATGGGAATATTTTGAATGTGTCAAAAAATTCCTACTGAGTCTTGTATTTGCTTCAGAGCTTTGAAGAGCTGTCCACATATCATGGATTGGTTCCACTCCAAATCAGTCCGAGAGCCAGCCCCTTTCTAGGCTAGGTTTTCAAGGTAATAACCACTACATAAATTTCCTCTGCACAGCAAAATTTTAAGAGGCTTCATTTTAAGCAACAGATCCGCACGCAGAACCTGTCTTCCAAGTTATCTTTGAGTTGAAAAGAAAAGAAAAAAAACAATAAAAAGAAAATCAGGTTGACATCCCTTCTCAACATTCTGCTTTTTTGTTAGAACTATAGCATAGACTCAGACAGATTTTGGCCATTTGTTTGAAGCCCATTGACTGCTGACACTTCCTTTCAGTTGGTGCTACAAGTTTCTTGGATTGCTCAAATTCTCCACAAATCCACTGACTCTTCTCGTTCAAATCGCTGTCCATTAGAACTGGTTCAGTCAATGTTTGTGGGTAGGAAATTTAGGTTACAACCATTGGAAATTCTGGTTGATCTGATTCATCATACTGGTAATCTGAGTTGCCATCTAAAAAGAAGAAAATTTTGAGTTTCGTCTAGACTTGTTTGTGTCACCTTGAAGATGGACTCAAGCTTTTGTACATGAGGAGTAATTTAGTAAATGGAGGAGGTATCATGGTTAATAGAAGTTTAAAGAAGAAGTTTTAGCAGTCAATAAATATACAGTTATAATGGTTAATTGCATTTTTTTCACCCATAATAATTAACCTCACATGCTTAACTATTATAAGTGGCAATCATATCTCAAGTGGGATTAAGCAATATTCTGAATAAGGAGCTTTACTACTTGATGGATGAGTAAATACAAGATATTTCTATTTATAAAAAAAAATACAAGATATGCCCATTTGATAAAGAATTATAACAAGAGAAGACTTTAATAGACATGCAGGAAAGACAATTGTTACAAGAGAACATACATAGATAACATGGTGTTGAGGAAAAAATTGATAGGGGAAGCTATTCTTGATTATACAGTGGCTTCTGGTCCTGTAATAGCAAGAGCAGATTTTGAGAAGATAAAACATTAATATTTAAGAGTGGATCAAATCGGACATATTACCTTTTTTAAGGTATGATACCCAAATATGGCATGGATATGGTAGGGACATGCCATAGACATGGTAGGATTATGGATTTTACACATAAAAAGTGATGTATCAGATATAATACAACACAATACGTTGCCCATTTTGAAGTAAGTATGCATCATAGATTTTATGTCGAGAATGGTCACTCTATAAGGATAGCAGAGTCATTCTAGGGAAGAACCTTATAGTACAATATAGATTAGTGATGCGAGAGCACACAGCACAGTTAAAGGTGATTATTGTTGCAACCATGGGGTTGCAGGTTTGAGTCATGGTACTAATTGAAAAAAGTATCAATATAGATCAGTGATTTTGGATGCTCCTATAAGCTGGATGACGGGTAAGTACGCAAGTGATTGTCCGAGAAGAAAAGATGGAGCTTAAAAGAGGGGAAATAACAAGAGTTAAAGAAAGATTGGTTTACTAAGGTGAGTGAAATTCGGGGACGGATCTAAAAGACTTGTGGGTGCAAATGACAGGTTTTATCAAATAGATTACTGAAGGACTGAGAATTTCAACACAAGAAAAGGTGTGCACATAAAGAAACCTGGTAGTAGAATCAAGAGGTTCCAAAAGGTTTTCTTTCATCAAAAAGTTAAGTTTACAGAAGGAAGAAAGTCAGTATGCAACATTGAAGCAGCATCAGATATTGAAGTCTATAGCACAAAAACTACACCCTTATCCCTCCTTAGCTAGAATACCACCTCTTGATGCTCCTCTTCAGAACTCACAAAAATGGCAACAAAACATAAGAAAACTATGAAAGGTTACTAGTGATGTTTCTTTCTAGTGAGTGCCTGAGAACTAATTATAGAAAAAAAGACATAAGTAGGTGAAAAACAGATGCTGAAAGGACCATAACCAAAGCCAAGCATGAAGCATATCACAATGTGTATGTAATGTTCGGAAATTAATATACATTTCTTGAAGCTTTACCAAGCCACGAGAAAGGAAAACCAAAAACTTTTTTTTTCCATTTTAATAGGAGAAAAATAAGAGAACTGACCACATAAGGTGAGGATGCAAATCGAAGAATCATAGTGAAAGAAGATCCAATAGAGTACAGAAGGGAAAAAGTGTTTTATAGAGGAGAAATATTAAGTGTGCAAGAAAGTAAAATGTGAACTGAAACCAAATTAAGTGGTGTTCAGCTAATAATCAAGAACAGAAATAAATGGGGGGATCTGGAGTTCATTGATGGTCCATGTGAGTGGGACATTGGCCCTTGGGCCAATTGTGGTGGACAGCTGATTCGTAGCGTTTAGACATCCTAAAACTTGTAGTTCACTTCTAATTTATTTTTATGTTTACATTTTGCAGGAGCAGGAGAGATATTTTGGACATTTTATTACTATACCTTGATGAATAGGATTAAAACATCTACTACCACATCCAATAAAACTTAGATGATTTTAGGGCATTCTTTAAGGCTGCTATGCAAACATCATTATAGGGCTGGATTAACCATCCCTGTGATTTTGACTTCTTGAGATTTCAGCATATGACCCTAGATTCTTTGAATATTGGGTGAATCAACTTTTTGAGGCTTTTAACATGTAAGGGTTCTCTTGTGTTGCGTTTTGTTGACTTTTTCTGAAGTTTCAAGTTGTTTGGTCAAACCCATGACTCAGACCTTTTGGATCAAATAGTGTCAATATGTGGTTGAGAGTATACAGAAAAAAGTTTATTGTGCCTCTAATAAAAGGAAATATCATGAATGTTTTTTTTTAGATGATTTAGGCATGAAATGCAATATAAGAAGGTAAACTAACTAGAAACTTCACATGAAAAGTTTGAATAAGGAAAAAAAAACTGAAGTGCTACTAGTATGGTTGACCTAGAAGAATATATAGCATATGCACATGAAGGACAATATTCATGTGCATATGTCCCTCATGAATTTTTTCGTGAGAACTATAGCCTGTAGGTGGGGCCCACTGTATGGTCCATCGCTCCATCCAAATGGACCACACACACAACCCCCCTAAATTGCACCCATCCACCAATTTTTGGTCAAATTCGAATTTACTGGACCATTGGATTGATTGTGCACCAATCCTAATGGAATGAATTTGTGGGCCACGGATGAAGGAATTAGGGACACGTGATTGGGGCCAAACTTGATATCTAGGGTGGTCCCGCATGGATCTTTCCGTCCCCCCGGTCCCATCCCTTCGTAGGGTCCTCCACAGTGGGCCCCATGGAGGAGTATACATGGTCCTTTCATGAGGGACGTATGTACAAGAAGATTCCCCACACATGAATATATAGATATATATATATTGGATGGGGTTGATTTTTTTCACATACCTAGGTCCCATCACGATTTTTCAATCCCTCGTACCCTTCATGGTTGGCACAACTCCATATGGGCCCTAAAAAGTTAGCTCATATACTGCACAATCTCTCTCTCTCTCTCTCTCTCTCTCTCTATATATATATATGCACATGAAGATTCTCCTATATATATTCCATCAGGGGATGGGACTAGTGGGGATGGAAAGATCTATGGAACCACCACAACTATCAAGTTTGATCCCAATCCCATGCCCTTACCCCTTCATCCGTGGCCCACAAGTTTAATGACTTCAAATTCAAAAAGAAAATTCAACCCTCATCCAACGGCCAAATACACTCAAATGGGTGCCAAATCTTGGGATTAGTGACTATCAAAGGGGGTCTTTGTTTGTGCACGGTTTGGATGGGTTGCTAGGTGGGCCCCACTAACCACCAACAGTTCTCGTGGAAGAACGATAAGAACTAGTTCTCACTTGAATATTTCCCTACACACACACACACACACACACACACACACAACTAGAAGAACAAGGAGATCCATATAAAGTCAGAATGAAAAAATGAGAAGTGGCATCATGACGTGTTAAAGAGCAGAGTAACCAAGAATTTAATCCTAAATAAGGAAGAGCCAAGTAGAATTCATAAAGCCACATTAAGGATAATAGGGAACTATAAGTAGTTGACAAAACTCCAAATGGAACCAAAGAACTTCAGACTCTTAATGCTGAGGCAATCATTTCAATTTAGTTAAATATTGGGACAAAGCTGTGAAATTCATAAGCTAGCATGGCTCATTGCACTAGTCCTTGAGGGAGGCAAAACCGGAGAAGCGTTTTGTCCGACAACAATAGCTAACACACTGTCAACAATGCCAAGATATGCTACAAAAAGGACACGGATTGAAAGGAGGGGATACGAGTCACAGTTCAATACATGGATAATATCAACAAATTCTATTCAAATATTACTATATCAACTTTATCAGGAAAATGCTAACACTATGCTAGTGAGTTTTATTTGTTCTAATATAAAGTATTACCTTTGTCCATTAGAACATTCCCAAATGTGAGCACTACTTGTTAACATTTCTGTGATACAATTTTATGTTGAACTGTACAAAAATAAAAGAAACATGTTTTGAATGATAAAAGAAATAGAACTTTTGAAACTAAAATTTGAAACTATGCTAAAAAGTTTGCTTTTATTTTTATGAAGTATAATTTTTTTCATTAGAACGTGCCTAAAGTAAACCATTACTATTTGCAATCCCTTCAAACGTTTTTATGTTAAAACATTCCAAAATAAATAGAACATTAGGAATAATGAACCCAACACTATGAATATAGTGAAAGCTGTGTGATCCTATAAGTAATTGCAAGGTATCTACTACCAGTATCAGTAACATATATTGTCAATACTGGTGTGTCAGGCAATACAATTTATAAAGGTGCCCAAGGAACAAAACGTATGATCATCTTCAACACCTAGAGCATCATTTACCTAATAATTGTTCCATGTGCAAAAAAGCTCAGGAAACGGTTGATCAATTTTCATTCCAATTTGATTAGGTTGGTTAGCATGATTTCTTGGATGGTCAGACCTAGGACCATTTTAGGGTTCCATGATTGTTTCAAGACATTTAACAGGGGAAAAGTCAGGGTGGAAAAATAAATTATAGGGAATTAACATGTTTCTGTGGAATATTCTTTAATGCATTTCTCCAGAATTTCTCGAAGGAAAAAGCATTAAGTTTTTAACAAATTTGACAAATCTCATTTATCAGAACTTGTAAAATGCAGCAGGTAATTGACTAATTGGAGACCCATGATGAAGGATGGGTAATTCAGTGCAAGATCAAACATGAGATGGTAGTACCCTCTGCTAGATTCATGGAACTTAAACATGAATGTTGCATCTATATGCAATCTGGGTCATGCAGAATGCTGTGAATGCTTGTGGATTTCACAGTGGATATAAAAATATCATTTACGACCAACTGACCGGGGAGACCTATAAAATGCAGAAGTGAAAGGAAAACTATTCCAACAGTTGCTGAGAATTCACTCCCCAGAAAATATGGGCAACTTCTTGTTGAAGGAAATTCTAGGATATCATGTCATGGCCTAGATACCCAAAAGCAATCCATATATAGACTCAAATCAGGAATTCTTCAATTTTTATCTAAAATAGGGGACTTTACCTTGGATGTTGATTCCAATTCATGCATCCAACATCTCAAGTAAAACAACCATTTTTAATCAAATACATTGACACATCTGAGATAAGACTGCCAAAAAAAAAAAGTTATAAAAGTTGCTCAAGTAATATTTTCTTAATTGCATAAAAATGTAACATATAGTAAGTAATCTATGTAACAACGTAGAGCTCAGAAGAAATAAAAGCCAAGATAAACAGATATCCCACCCAATTTGCTCAAGTGAAACTTCTTGTATATGGCACTATCATGATCAACTTTAAACCCCATGTCCTCAAACATTTTTAGCTGCAACACAAAACAAATAGTCATATTGTCAGCTTGCCATTTTGTGATCTAATAGCCCAGACCTTATTCAATAGGGTCCTACATCCAAATACCAAATCACCTTTTCTTACCTGCTCCAGAAAACCATCATTTGGACAAACAAACTCACAGCTTTGTCGCAAAGATTCAAGTGCATCTACAAAAATTTGAACCAAGAGAGGAAAAAAAAGGAACAACAGATAATAAGTGTCATGAAACTTAATTGCCCAACCTCTGGAATGTCATCATTAAGAAGAGGAAGGCACTAACGAAAACATATTCATACAAAAGAATGACAACAGCCTAAAGTTAATGATACACAAAATGTGATTAAACTTCAATTGGCCAATCTCATGATTAAGAGGAAGGCATTACCCAATATTGTGATAACATATTTGTACAATCGAATGACAAGATTCTCAGGTTAAACATATGCATTATATCTGTTAAGTATCAAGTTTGTACATACAGATCTCATAGTCTGGTCACCCAGACTGTTGATCCAAAGGGAGATCACATGGAAACACCATGCACCAAAAATACCTAGAATGGAAGATCCAAACTATCTACCTTATTCCTATTATCTACAGATTATGTACCATCTAGCTGAGTTGAATATATGAAAATGGAACTTCAGTGTAACAATAAATAATAGAATTGGGAATGGGTTACTAAGAGGAAATCGGTAGGTTGTATGCATACAATGGTACATGAGTCAGAATCCAATGCCGGTACAAGGTTTCCAATTCAGCAAATTCCAAAATATAGGAATCAGCATATTCAAATAGAACTTAATTCTTTTATTTTTATATAAAAATAATATGAAAAAAATAGCTAGACAATAAAAATTTTCTACAAAATTTTATCTAAATAACGAACTAATAATATTTCAATGTTTTTGTTAGATTTATAAGGAAAACATGCAACAGTATTTTATTAGCTGCAAAACAATGTCATAAGAATCTGTTTAGAATCCAAAACAATTCCATGTCCAAGACGAGTTTGATATAAGTATGGTTTTCATTTCTAAGAATCAATGCATCGCAAAGAAATCCATGTGGTTCCAGTAAAAGAGAAAAGCAAGGATTTGATCTAAAGATGGTTTGGGCATGAAAACAAAAGAGGGGAAACAATTCTATTGATGATATGTTAATTGTAGAGTAACAGAGAACATATGGCTTTAGAAGTTAGAAGGGATAATAAGCACAGGGTGGAACCAGGAGAAGACGTTTTCAAAATCTTAAAGCACTTTTACATATGCACAAAAAAATTAAATTACAGTGGCCTCCCCTAGGAAAATTTCCAGGTCTTCCCTTGTATGATCAGAAGATAAAGCTCACACTGTTGACCCAAATAGATGGGATAAGGCTTTCATGATAAATAATAGACAATTGTTTTATTTCTTTCTTCACTATCTATTAAAACTTAAAAGCAATGGACAGAATGGTTATAAACCTTTCTCATCAGTAGATTTCTGGGGCACAACGCTGTGGGTCCCTTAGGGCCTGTTTGGATAAGCAAAAAATAGAGTGGAGTGAAGTTAAATGGGCCCTAATAGCTTAAAGCTTCAACTCCACCCTGTTTGAATCAGTCTTGCCCAAAGATGAAGTATTGTTGTCAACCCATGTAAACTTCATTTCACTTCAACCCTAAATACTTCAATTTCCTTGAGTAAAAGCCAATTCTACTCCAAAATATTTTTAGATTTCATTTCACATAAAGCATCCATACAAAGTGAAGTGAAGCAATCTACTTTAACTTCAACCCACTTCTCCTCCACTTCACTCCTCATACAAAATCTATTTCATTTTATTCTACTCCTGATTTATCCAAACAGGCCCTTAATATCAGTAGTTTGAACCCAATGTTGAGAAATTTGTTTTGAACTGTGTTTCAATTTGGCCAGCAAACTGAGATATTTCAGTCGATATGGAAATTAAGCGAAATATTTTGGAATTACATTTCAGAAAAATATAAATATGTATATCTATATAAGTAAATAAATATATATAACATTAGAATAAAATTTGGCCAAAGCCCATGTAACTATTAGTAGAACATTTAATTATCTTAATTCAGGGCTCAAATATGGCTAGGGCCATGTAATCATTAGTGCAACATTTAATATAATTTATCTCAATTTCGGGCTCAAATATGGCCATGGCCCATGTAATTATTAGTGGGGCATTTAATGTATTTCAATTTAGGGCTCAAATATGACTAGGGCCCATGTAATTATTAGTAGGACACTAAATCTATCTCAAACTAAACTAGGACTAATATGACTAGGGGCCATTTATTTTATCTTGATTTTAGAATGGCTAGGATTCTCAATGAGATGGCCCCACCATGACTCCACTTTAAACACAATGTAAGAGGGGCAAAGGGGCATTCGATGCTTTTGGATACCCTTTCACCCCAAATTTCAAGGCACTGAGAGCTTTGGAGAAACGAAAATGAGAAAGAAGAAGAATGATGGAGGGGAACTTAGAGCTTCTTCCATGGAAGTCAAGGAGTTGGTCTTCTTCCACGGAGGTCAAGGAATACCAAGGAAGGTGAGGGCTCCATTCTGCACGAGGTACATTAGTTACCTCTCTCTCTCTCTCTCTCTCTCTCTCTCTCTCTCTCAATTTTGCCTTTTCTTTGCAATTCTTTTCCCTCTTTCAGCCAAACCAATCTGATTTCTATTTTTCCCTCTTTCAGCCGAATAAATCTAATCAAACTTAAAAAAAAAAAAAAAAGAAGACGAACTGGAACTGATTGGATGAAATCTTTGATTTTGGACCGAAATCTTTGATTTCGTATCCGAACATGTCCGAATTTCTGAACAAAATATTTTAGGGAGGCTCTTTGGTTCGGATCAGTGACCAAACTGAAATATTCCAGAAAAGTGGGCCAAATCGAAACGAACTTCATAACACCGTTTGAGCCACCACATTAGAAGCCTCAACTAAATATGTTGGAGCACTGAGACTGAAGACACTGTGTACTCAAGTCGAGGGATCACATAATTCATCTAACTAACATTTTTTATTGGTGATTCATCTAATCATATGCAAAGTTGTAAATCCCCAACAGCTCAAAATGACAGAAAATGGATTTGTTCAAACTTCAAACCTTCTTGAGAGAGACGTTCTGTTCTCATCAGATACGCAGTAATAACAGCTGCACTGCATCAACACATATGGAAAATAATGTAAAGCACTAAAGTTGACAGGTCCAAAAAGGGAAAAGCAATTAGGCAAACATCTTGCAGTCATGCAAAGCACCTATTTTTTATTATGATGAGTGACAATTTCTAGAGCAAGAAAATGGCAAGAAATCACGTGGTCCGCGTCAACTTCGAAGGGCCATAGCTTTCTGATCCAGGTATCGTGTCACGCGACAATCAATTATGAGGCCACTCCAAAGGCCAAGATGCAGTTTTTATGCAAAAGTAACAATTCATAGTAGGTTTCTATATGGTGTAGATATTGTGTTTTAGGCTTTCTTGAGACCATTTGGGTCTAAACTTTTGTAGGTCCTAAAGATCATTCTTGCTCAATGAACTTCATATCAGATTAGAATCAAAGCACAGTGTTGAGATTCAAAATGAAGGGTTTACCTCCTCGAAACCCCCGCGAAGCAATGCACCAAAACAGAACCCCCTTCCCTCCTGCTCTCATCGATGAAATCCAAGCACACATCCAAGTAATCCAGCAGGTTCTCGCTCTCCATGTCCCGAAGCGGCACCGCCATCCGCACCAGCTTCAGCTCCGGCCCGGCCCACTCGAGCGAGTAGAGGAGGCGCCCCTGCGAGCCATCGTCGCCGGAGCTCGAGGGGCTCCCGCCGGAGAATCCCTGCCGGATCTCCTTCGTGGGGATGGAGACGCCGGAGCGCCACTCGGAGAAGAAGGAGATGGAGGCGGAGCTCAGGAGCGAGAGCACGTGCGTGACTTCGGTGCTCCCGCGCTGGAGCACCTCGGCAGCGTAGCTGATGTCGCCGATGAAGAGACGGTCGCGGACGCGAAACGGCATGGCCGCGGGCTACCGGAAATCTGTGTGCCCCCACTGGCGCCTGCTCGCTTTTTGCTCTGCTCTGCTTTCTCGAAGGCTGCGAATCTCTTCAGTTTCTGTGTTGACATTTATAGGAGGTTTCCGCACGCGTGAATGACCAGCGCGCGTGTGAGATTGCTGGCCAATGGATGCTTCCCACGTGTCATCTGAAGAAAGGCTTTCTCGCAAGGCGATGTAGGCCCGCTTTCTTCAGTTTGTGGCCCTAATAGTGGCCGATCCTGAGTTTGGTATTTACCTGAATGGGTTGGATGTAAAAATTTAAGAGCTATTGATCAATTGGTTAAGACTTCAAACCACAATTGATGCCTCCGTCGCCGTCCACAAGTAGGTGTGAGTGTCGTAAAATTTACCAATGTAAATCTCATTTTCACACCCATGTAGGAGACAAATTAGCCCTTACATTGCATGTGGTAATCACTTCGTGTGTCTTTTTTTTTTTTAAGAAAAATTAGTTGAAGATGCGTTGCATTTAAGTTTAACTAATGGCATAATGAACCTTTTTTTTTTTTTGTAAATCATGACTACTAGCTAAGGTAAGTGAAAAAAAAGGTAATGTTGAGGGAAAAATGTGCCACAAATAATTATATTGTTTTTTATTTTCTTTTGCTTGGAATATGAATAAACCAAGTGCTCTTAAGTTAGAGATGAGTGATACTGATCTTCTTGAATCCCAAATGCACAAAGGCACGATCTTCCTGTGTGTTGGCACCAAGGTTTTAGAAATTGGTGTTGGATACTGTATGGGCCATGCCAAACTAGACATCAGACGATGAACTGCTTTGAGACTGATATTTCAGTTTCTTTAGGTCATTTTTTCAAGAAGATATAATTTTAAATAAATACTCATTAGATGAAAATTTTGTGAATCTTCATTTTCAATAGCATCTAGAGAGTTTTAAGTGTAAGTAAATATGAAAATACAAGATGCATACTTAACACTTTCCAATGTAAAGGGTATTATTATTATTGTTGTTGTTTTTGTTGTTGCTACGGCTGTTATTATTATTATTATTATTATTTTATGTGACATCAAAAGAGGTTCAAAACGCATTTGAAGAAAGCGTTGTTCCACTCTAACTGTCTTTGGAGAGTTTCTGCCCACTTTATAAAAGAAAGCACAAATAAGAGGTTGTAGAGCTCCTGAGCTTTACAAAACACAAGAAAGTTTGCGGATTAGTTGGATGAGAGCATTGTTGAACTTCAAATAACCTTTTATAAATTCCACTAATAAAAAACCCCACCAACAAACAAATAGGATGCTTGTGGGCCTCATTAGCTTATCGGATGCGAAGTGGGTTTGTTGATTAGCTATCGAAGAGGGTTGCCCACGTTTAGGAATCATGATCATAGATTGCATTAATCTATTGTTCTCTATGGTATGTGGAAGTGCGGCAGTAAAGTCAAAAGGTAATACATGGCTTAGAGGTTGCGACCCCATAATTACAGAGTCTTTCTTTCAGGGAATTTCACTGTAAGCATAAATGGCCCCTTATGAAAAACTTTATCGGATTGGATTTGCATTTTGACGGATTGATTTGCATTATGAAAAACAACCAATATTGGGCATACCTGAATCCATCGCGAAACGAAGAAGAGATCCGCAACTTTAACTCTCTCAGTCTTCTCGTAATGCTTGCTGATCGATGGGAATGCCAAGCAATAATGGTATGTGTGAAGATGAGAGAGTTCCCAATGCCTTTTATAGACTCCGTTAATGCTTTCCTCCCCATCAACGGAAAGCCTTCCATTATCGCACGACTGGAGAGTTTCCAGGGACGTGGCTTTAGTGGAAGACGTATACTTTGAACATATCAAAGTGAGTGGTGGTCATGTCGGCCACCACCCATGATATCCAACAATCTCCCACTTGGTCCATATGACCACCATTAATTCCTGTTTATTTTATAAAACTGTTGCAAATATAAGAAAAAACTTTGAAAGAAATAACTCTAACTGATGCGCATCATTTGAAAATACCGGTTTTCATTTAACGTTAATGTTAAGATCCTTTAATCTGTGATAAGGTTAGTCTATTAATGCGAACTGTAGCGGTTACACATCTTAAGTGATATGCTTCCTTCCACAATCACAACATTAATATTCTCACCTAATCCAGCACTTAATAAGTATCTTTAATATGACTTACTTTAATGGGAACTGTAATGTCATAATGCTTTTATATTCCTACTTTATTTTACAATTACCACATGTGAGCTCATAACAAAGTAAGAATTGCAAAATCGTTTCTTTATTTGATCAATACATTAAGTGTCATACATCATTGACCTTTACAAGGCATTTCATTCAAGCCCATATTTATTACATGGTCTTTAAAATCCTTTGGCGCCAATGCCTTTGTCAATGGATCAGCAATCATGAGCTTCGATGGAGCTCCAACAACTGACACTAAACGATCTCGCACTTTCTCTTTGAGTACAAGATACTTTACTTCCAGATACTTTGATTTACTGGAACACTTGTCATTTTGAGCGAAACGCCTAGCAGCGTCGTTGTCGCAGTAAATCTTTATCGGTTCAGACATACTGCCCATAATTTCAAGTCCCATGATGTAGTTACGCATCCATAATGCGTGACCTGTGGCTTCAAAACATGCCACATACTCTGCATCAAATGTAGATGGAGTGATTAGCGTCTGCTTTGCACTCCTCCACGATACTGCCCCGCCGGCCAACAGAAAAATGTAACCTGATGTTGACCTCCTTGTATCGAGACATCCAGCAAAGTCTGAATCTGAATATCCAATGACCTCCAGTTGATTGGATCTTTGATATGTGAGCATATATCTTCTTGTTCCATTGAGGTAACGCATCACTTTCTTGACAGCTACCCAATGAGGCAAACCGGGATTACTTTGATATCTACTGAGCATTCCGACTGCAAAGCTAATGTCTGGCCTCGTGCAAGTCTGTAGGTACATTAGACATCCTACTGCTTCTGCATAGGGATATTTATTCATTTCTAACTTTTCTAAGTCAGTCATGGGGCATTGATCCTTACTAAACTTGTCTCCCTTAGTAATGGGTGCATTTTGTGGTCTGCTACTTTCCATTCGGAAACGTTTGAGAATAGTTTTGACATAGGCTTCTTGACACAACCCAAGTAATCCTCGAGATCGATCTCTAAATATCTCGATTCCTAATACAAAGGTTGCTTCACCCATATCTTTCATATCAAAATTATTCTCAAGATATATTTTAGTTTCTCAAATCATACTTAGGTCATTACTGGCTAGTAAAATATCATCTACATACAGGACTAAAATAAGAAATTTGCTCCCACTGACCTTGAGATATATACAATGGTCTACTGGATTTTCGGTAAAACCAAAAGATGTAATAACATGATTAAATTTTAAGTACCATTGTCTGGAAGCTTGTTTTAGTCCGTATATCGATTTCTTTAATTTACAAACCAGTTTCCTTTCATAACCTTGTTGAACAAACCCTTCCGGTTGTTCCATATACACTTCTTCATCTAAATTCCCATTTAAGAAAGCAGTTTTTACATCCATCTGATATAGCTCTAGGTCATAATGAGCTACAAGTGCCATAACAATTCTAAATGAATCTTTCTTAGACACCGGAGAATAGGTTTCATGATAATCGATACCTTCTTTCTGAGTGAATCCTTTAGCTACAAGTCGGGCCTTAAATCGTTCAACTTTCCCTTTAGAGTCCCTTTTGGTCTTAAAGACCCATTTACAACCAACTGTTTTGGACCCTTCAGGTAGTTCAACGAGATCCCAAACTTCGTTTATAAACATGGATTCTAACTCTTCATTCATAGCGTCTAACCACTTATCAGAATCTTTACTTTCTACTGCCTCTCTAAAAGTCTTTGGATCTTCTTTAATTCCAATATCTGATTCTTCGAGATACACAACATAATCATCTGAAATAGCTGGTCTTCTCGTACGAGTTGACCTTCTCAATTCCTCTGGATGTTCTTCAATAACAGGTGACTGTATTTCAAAAGTTGGTTGTGTATCTTGAGGAATCGGAATAACAGATCGTTCTGGGAAAACCCTTATATCAAGTGGAATCATTAATCCACCTTGAGAAGAGGATTGAGGCTCATTTCTAATCTCCTTATATTCAATATTTCTAGCCTCAGAACTCCCACTGTTTTCAAGATTCTCCAAAAACTTAGCATTATTGGACTCAACTATTCTTATTGAATGATTAGGACAGTAAAATCGATACCCTTTAGACCTCTCTGGATATCCAATAAAATATCCGCTTACTGTTCTAGGATCTAACTTCTTTTCTTGTGGGTTATAAACCCGCACTTCAGATGGGCATCCCCAAACTCGAAAATGGTTTAAGCTGGGTTTCCTCCCAGTCCATAACTCAAAAGGAGTTTTAGGAACTGCTTTAGTAGGAACTCTGTTTAAAATGTACATGGCCATCTTTAGTGCGTCACCCCACATAAATGCAGGTAACGATGTATTACTAACCATACTCCTAACCATATCTAAAAGAGTCATATTCCTTCTTTCAGCCACTCCATTCTGCTGAGGTGTTCCAGGCATTGTATATTGGGCAACAATACCTTCGGATTCTAGGAATCTAGCAAACGGGCCTGGGTTACGACCTGTTTCAGTGTACTTACCATAATATTCACCACCTCGATCTGATCTCACGATTTTGATCTTTCTTTCTAATTGTTTTTCCACTTCTGCTTTGAATATTTTGAACATAGTCAAAGAATCAGACTTTTCTTTAATAAGATAGACAAAACCAAAACGTGAGTAATCATCTATAAATGTGATGAAATATTGTTCTCCTGTGAAACAAGGTATATCAATTTTTCCACAAACATCCGTATGAATTAACTGCAGGAGTTCAGAACTTCGTGTGGCAGTTTTCTTGACTGTTTGTGTCTGTTTTCCTTTAATACAGTCAACACAGACATCGAAATTAGTGAAATCAAGGGTTGGTAATAACCCGTCTTTCACCAATCTCAATATCCTCTCTTTCGAGATGTGTCCTAACCGTTTATGCCACAACTTAGGGGAGTTCTCTTTTATTAGTCCTCTCTTCATGCCAACATTCATCCCACAAGTAACATGGTGTGCAGTTAGTGATTGTGTGTATAAAGTATCTAACCTTAATTTATACAAGCCATCACATAATAAACCACTACCAATCATTATATTATTGTGGAAAAGTTTCAAAGATCCTTGACTAAAGTTAAACACAAATCCCTTTACATCCAACTTTGAAATAGAAACCAGATTTCGGGAAATATCCGGAACATAAAAGGTGTTCGGCAGATCCAGAACAAATCCTGTATCTAGCACCAGCCTATACGTGCCTACTGCCTCGACTCTTGACTCCTTCCGGTTTCCCATAACGATGGCTCTTTCTCCATCACTTGGCCTCCGGGTTGAAAGGAATCCCTGCATACAACCAGAAATGTGAACGGTTGCACCAGAGTCGACCCACCATGTATTGGATGGGACATCAATAATATTGGTTTCACATACAAGAGATAATTTTCTTTGCTTACCTCTTTTCCTAAACTAATTCTTCCTTTTGAGGCAGTCCTTCTTGAAATGTCCTTTCTTGCCACAAAAGTGACATTTTTCGGATCCCTTCTTTCCCTTACTCTTCACCGGTTTCTTACTTTTCGGATCTACCTTGGGCATGTTGGCATTAGTTTTGAATTTTCTAGGACCTTTCTTGCCCTTAGCATGGGAGACAAAGTTCACCTGAAGTTGCCCTTCGGCTTTAAGCCTCCTCTCTTCTTGATCACATCGTGTGATCAACTCAGTAATGGTCCACCGACTAGAGTTCTGATTGTATGTTACTTTAAATGGGCCAAATGCAGAGGGAAGGGAGTCCAGAATGAATTGGATCAAATATCCATCGGAAATACTCATGTCAACATCCTTTAATTTTGATGCTAGGTTGGACATGAGTAGGATATGTTCCCTAACTCCTTTTATCCCATCATACTGCATGTTAGTCAATTTATTCATTAAGGTGGCACCTAATGCCTTGTCTGTCACTTCGAATTGTGACTTAATTTCATCTAAGAGTTCCTTGGCATGTTTTCCTTGATCAAGCGATCCCCTAATACTCTTAGAGACTGAAGTCATAATAATCTTTTGGCATTTTTTATCACATTTGTGCCACTGATCATATTTGGCCCTTTCATATTCAGAGCTCTGTTCGGTAGGCGTAGGAGGCATGGGTTCATCTAAAGCCATCTCTAAGTCTAGAAAGGTTATGGTTAATGACAGCATGTCTAACCAGTCAGGGTAGTTTGATCCGTCTAATGAAGGAATAGTTCCTAAGCATGAGGGAAGAGACAAGGATCTGGAGGAAGATGCTGTAAAAGAAGAGATAAACTATTATTCTCACAATTCTATAATGTTTTGAATTTAAAAGGGACACTTACAACAGAAATAATAGTTTTACATCATTACAAGTAACCTTTGGGTCAAATGTAACACGTTAAATTTATTATTCTCGTTTATTTGATAAAACCACAATTTATTAAGTGAATAAGTGAGATCCCACCTTTGGGCATAGATCAACACGAATTCACAAAACATCTTTAATGTGTTTTATCCCAATCTCCAAATAATCGAAAGATAAACTCCTTTGGGTCGATTATCTATCTCTTAAGTGAAGTTGCAATTTAGTATCATTTATGGTATTTCTAATTCAATAATTGAAACATGAGTTTCATCATAACTGGGCCACTTTGGTGACTGCCAAGTTAACTCATAATTGAAACCTATGACACTAATTTTTAGTCTTCATATGATTTAAACAATTCTGATGCTCTATTTCTAATTTAATTGAGCATTTAATATTGTTAAATCTAAACATTTAGGGAAAACCTAACTTTAACAATTATTATATCATTGTGAAAATGAGATTCCCTAAAGTCAGTTGTCCAGATGAACATTAATCGGACCATTGATATCATAATAATAATTTTCCTTTGATCAATCTATCATAAGTTTGAATTTTATACTAATTTAGTCATCAAGCATGCATGCATGTAACAAATATAACTCAAAAATAACATGAATCATGTAAACGATAAGCGGAAACATGAATTTGAATGAGTAAAACATGCATGATATCAATATTGAAACATTCAATTAGAAATTAAATTCAATAATATGATAGATCTCATTATAAGGGACACAACGAAAGAAACGGATCGAAAATCCGATATCATATGTGTCCGTAATGATCAAAATAAGATTTTGATCGTTCATTTTTCCTTGATCTGGCCTTGATCTGATCACATTCAAATGATCCAGTCCCATCAGAATGATTACAGCATTTAAATATATCAAATGGACGGTTCTGATCGGAACGGATCAATTTTATAATGACCCAATTATTCAAAACATACAATTATCAAAAAATTAATAATACTTTATTCAAATCAGGCCAGGCCAGTGGGTCGGGTTAGACCCAGGTCAGTAATTCAGTCCAGTCAATTCGGGTACAGGTAAAAGCCCAGTCCATTTATTAACTGAACCGGGTCGGTTCGGGTCGGATCGGGTCAGGTCAAACTGACCTGACGTTATATAAATTAACCGGGTTGATCCGGGTCGGATCGGGTCAGGTCAGACTGACCTGACGTTATATAAATGACCCGGGTCGGTTCGGGTCGGGTCGGGTCAGTTCGGGTCAGGCCGGGTCAAACCCGTTAACCCAGTCTTTATTCTTTAATAAACCTAACCGGGTCGGGTCGGGTCAGGTCCAAACGGCCCGATCCGTTAACCCAGTTTTTATTTCCTTACATAAACCTGACCGGGTCGGGTCGGGTCAGGTCCAAACGACCTGAGACCCGACCCGACACCACTTCATCTTCCTCCCGAAACCAGGGCAATCGGTTAAAACCGATTGCCCTTTCACCGGATCGTTCCTGACCCGACGCCGAGGTTCTCGGCCGCAGCGGACTGCCGGCGCTCCCACGGCGACGGCCGAAAATGTCGCCGGCTGGTTCCCCGGCGGCAACAGAAAAAAAAATTTTTTTTTTTTTTTATTTTAAACTTGGGCGCTGCAGCGCCGCAGCAGGGCGCTGCTGCAGGGCAGCACCCCACTGGGCGCTGCGATCCCACTGAAGGGCAGCGCCCAGGCTGCTGCGATCCTACTGAAGGGCAGCGCCCCACTGGGCGCTGCGATCCCACTGCAGGGCAGCGCCCCACTGGGCGCTGCGATCCCTGCTGGGGCTGCTGTGCTGCGGCTCTGCAGCGCAGCGCCCTGCTGCGCTGCTGCGGGGCAGCGCCCCGCTGGGCGCTGTGTTCCCAAATTTTTTTTTTTTTTAATAAACTGTAAACCCGTTTGATGCAAATCCAACCCCATCAATGGAAATCCATGGCTCTGATACCAATTGTAAGCATAAATGACCCCTTATGAAAAACTTTATCGGATTGGATTTGCATTTTGACGGATTGATTTGCATTATGAAAAACAACCAATATTGGGCATACCTGAATCCATCGCGAAACGAAGAAGAGATCCGCAACTTTAACTCTCTCAGTCTTCTCGTAATGCTTGCTGATCGATGGGAATGCCAAGCAATAATGGTATGTGTGAAGATGAGAGAGTTCCCAATGCCTTTTATAGACTCCGTTAATGCTTTCCTCCCCATCAACGGAAAGCCTTCCATTATCGCACGACTGGAGAGTTTCCAGGGACGTGGCTTTAGTGGAAGACGTATACTTTGAACATATCAAAGTGAGTGGTGGTCATGTGGGCCACCACCCATGATATCCAACAATTTCACCTTTATGTTGATGTCTTGTTGGAAACAAAAGCTTTGATAACTTGGCTGGAAATAAGAGTTCTATTTTAAAATGAGCCTGAATAGAGGCTACATTCTGGATTATGGATTCTTTATTATTTATTTTTATTTTTTTTTTCAATTGAAAATTTGATCTTGTGAAGCATTTTGACTTCATATTACCTGTGTGATATGTGCTTCTAGTTCAAATCTGGATGAATCGATATGGCTTTCCCTCTCTCTCATGTTCTACCATGTGTTGGGCATGGCTAATGGAGCATTTATTTCTCTCCTTTCCTTCATGTTCTATCATGTGTTGGGCATGGCTATTGGAGCATTTGTTTCTCTCCTTTCCTTCATGTTGGATCATGTGTTGGGCATGGCTAATGGAGCATTTGTTTCTCTCTACCCCGTCCTTCAAGTTCTACCATGTGTTGGGCATGGCTGATGGAGCATTTTTATTTTGGGTTTGAACAATACCGCATTTGGTACAGAAAGTGGGTCAGATGACTACATTAGGTGGGCGGAAACAAAAATGGAGTTATATCATCCAAATGAACAAACTTGGGTTTGAGTTCATACAGCCTGAGAAAGTAGATACAAACAGAAAGGCCTAAAGCCTATTGTAGTGGATGTGGACCAACCGAAAGAGATCAGCCATCATAAATTTTGCATAAATAGATTGTTTTCTATTGTTTGTAGGAGTCTTAATTTTGAAATATTAGACAAATAACCACTGATGATAATCTTGTGAGTGTTACTATTCCATAATTAGAAGAAGTCTCAAATAGGTGTCTACTATAGAGTCATGTTGGCAATAAAATAGGAAAGACAGTTGTTATAGTGAATGGTTGTGTGAATATGTAAAAAGGTTGGCAGTTTTATGGGTAGATCTTTTTTCTCTTGCTGAAAAGTCAAAAAGTATTGAGAGTTAGGCAGGCAAATAGGCCTTTTGCTTAATTGGGTGTGTTTCCAGTAAGTGCACAAGGAGATGATACCTTTTATTATGACTTTTCTGATCTCCATTGCCAATATTATGTGGACCCATCATCAGCAACCCAATGCTACCAGGTGTCCCTTTTATGTAAAGCAAGGCCATCTTCCACTGTGATATCTACAGCATCTTTCATTCACAGCAGCCAAGCCAAATCAATGGTCCATATCATCACAACAGCAGTCCATAATGAGTGTTAGAATGTATTATGGCCCAGGATTGAAACCCGTATTCAAGAGGAAGTTGCTTATTGTTCTTTTACCATACACATTGTAATTCAACCTAGAACAAGAGGAACCGAATCCCTCTTCATCACCAATTTCTATTTGCAACTGCAATGATTTTGGATAGAAACAAACAATGCTCTCCTTGTTTACTAGTAGTTCCTCTCGTCATAAAAGTTAATTTAAGTAAATGTGCATAAACATTGAAATGATCCACCCAGTATGTTGCTCATCTGGTTAGGGATACAAATGCCCCTTTGGGGGTGTGAGAATGTGGGAGTTTGAGTACTCCATAGAGAAAAAAATTATGGTTGAATGATCTGACATAATCTTGAGTACTCCATAAAGATAAAAAAAAAATGTGGACGAATGATCTTACATAATTTATGGGGCTTGCATTCTAGAATGGAAATTTACATTTTCGGTGGAGCAGATAGAGCAGGTGAGGGAGTTCCATCCAAATTGTACCTTTTCTTTGTCTCTTCTTTCTATAGGCATTCATGTCTAATGTTTCTAATCGTAACTCTCATTATGTGTTCTTGTATTTTATCAGTAAATGACATATTCTTTGAAAATCATAATATGGCTCAAAACAAATTTAAAGAATAGACATCCCCATAACAGAGCGTCTGTTTGTTTGAATAGAATATATATGAATTCAATGACAAATTAGCTCCACTGAAGGATTATTAATAAGGCCAGGAGTAAAGGATATAAGACTGCGATGTAGATAGGACCTTGACTTTCTTAAGATTTACATACTAAGGTGATGACTAGGTATTCATTTCCAAGCTTTCCTTCACACAATTTTCATTTAAGATAAAGGTTATCTAATGGTCATTTTGAACATTCATCTATAGTTCTACATTTTAAACCACTAAAAACATATAGTACCAGGAATTCAATTACATAAAACAAACAGGCACAGGGAGTCATACTCACCTAATACATGTTTGCCAACACACTCCATACCCAAGATCGATTTCTGGGCCCTAGGCTTAAAGTATCACTCATAACCAGTAGCCCAAGTAAACCAAAAAAGAGAAGAAGAAAGTAATGCATGTTTTTCATCATTTGCTGTGTCCGACTACTCTTCTAGGAATCCTCAGTCAAGTGTCCCAACGAATAACAGCTTTTGAATCATTCTGGTCAGCAGCTTAATCTTGTACCAAACTGCGATTCATCTAAAAATTATTTTTATTAAACTATTATCTTGTGGAAACTAAACAACCCTATCAAGTACAAAAACCAAAACCTTCAGTTATCAGTGTGTGCCATGTCTAATGAATTTCACAAAATGATATTCACCAAAAAGTTTAAAACATGAACCCTCTTACCATCCATTGACATATATGAAATATATTCTAGTATAGATGCTAAGTATATCTGAAAAATATTATTGTACTGATGCCAATTTATCTCTTGAAAACCCCTAGAGACTGATAAACAAGGACATGATTTCGTTGTCATGTTGAAACTCAAAAGCCATTTATAGAAAAGCACAAGGAGATGTTGGAGACAGGATTCAGTAGTAATTATATAACATAGGTGTGGGATTTCTGGCAGGATGACTACTCCTGGAAGTCTTGAGGAGCACAGTTCAGCTTTTGGAACAAGAGATTCATGATTGTCCTGTCGATGGCATTGTTCTCTGATTTCAACTTCATAGTACATTTACTGCACTTGAGACCATGAGAAATCATAAGCATTCAAAAGCAGCAAGGAGATTGGAGTTGGATCCAAAAATATGCATCAGTACTTCAAAAGTTTAACTAATAGACAATAAATGCCATGCAAGGCAGTTGGTTTAAATACATAAGCAAGACTGTTAACCATTTCTATGTGGAATTGAGGTGGAATAGAAATCAAAAACCTCATTTGGTGGGGTAATGTTTCATAAGTTGCAAACCAATACACCCAAAATGCCTAGGCGTTAAAGGTGCGGTAAACTAACTACTTAAACCAACACCCCCCCACCCCCCCACACCAAAACCCCACAAACACCCAAAAAAACAAAAAAACAAATGAATGGTTGAAGTTGTTCTTATTTACTTATTTTTCAATTTTTTTTTTCTTATGAAGAAGATCCATTATGCAACAATCCATGATTCCCAATTCTTTCTAGACCAATAGTAATGAGATGCTCCAAATAACACCACCCACACAACTAATGCAATGGTTTATGTATTCTCCCAGTAAGGAAGACGTCATGGGATCAAATATGTGCGGCACAAACAGTATAGGAAGACATCATGGGATCAATGTATGTGTGGCACAAACAGTATATTGCAAACTACAACATACAAGCATGTATAATTTAACATATCATTTTATAAGAAGACATCCAAAACTAATACCAGACAACCATATAAACTGATCGTCATTTCATTATACCAATTCCTGACAATGCAAAACAGGTAGAACACAGAGTACATCATCCTGATGGAATAATGGAAAATTTCAGTTTGGTTCAGTGAGATTTTATGTCTGGCTGTCTGCCGACGTCAACCCCCTTCCTATCATTACACTGATGAAACTTCCAAAGAGAGACAATCGAATAGGCCAATAAACCAAGGCATATGAAGCACCTACGCAAATGTTTTAGAAAGTATTTTCTCAAAGAACAGACTATCAAAAAAAAAAAGGGGCCATCAAAGAGTAGGCTATCTTTGAGGTAGTTGGGTGAATGGATTAAAGTTGCCCGAGCAATCACTAAGGGTTCAATGTCGATCAATCCATGATTCTCGCTAATTACTTTAGGCCACCTTAGAGATTCATAGTTAAACTACAGCAGTTCAACTACCTAATAGGTTAATAGATCAAAGGATGAACATTGCTTCTGAAATCTGCATGTGAAAACAACAAAAGGTAATCTACGTACGTGGAACTTTTTTCTTGAACTGATGAAACAGAGGGCTCTTCCACAATGAGGTCAGCACTACTATGGTCTGCTGGGTGCCGCTGCCTTGAGCTTTTAGCAAGTCGATATAAGGCATCCCTAAAGCAAATCCGGGTCTTTTGGTTCAACTGCTCAGATTACAAAACAATATGCATTTCATTAGAATTCAAATTCCATTCATGAAGAATCTGACTTTGTAAATCTTGCATGGTTGCTATTACTTTTACCCTTAGTGATGCAAACAATGCGGGCAATGTTTGATTTTACGTGATAAGACATACCAAATGCTTGAAACATAATTAAGAGATGGATTTATGCTTTTACCTGTGACATTGTGTCTCTAAGCTCCCGAAGCACGACTTCCTCCAAGGATTCTTCTTCCGAATATGCAACTACCTTACAAGACAAGCTTAGCTCAGCAAGGATGAATACAGGAAGCACTGGTTCCTAAAACCGAGTATATAGTATAGCATACGTAGTTTTTAGAATAAATGAAAAATCTCACCTCTTCAGTTTGTACACCTTTTCTCTCATAATAAGATGGTGTAAAATGCCATGGTGGGAAATCTTCCTTGTTGTCCCATTCATCTGACAAGTCCCCCTCCCCCACTGCTATTGGAAAGCTGCTTGTTCTAACATGCTTTGAACTGCCCGTACAAGGTGAATTCTTCCCAATACTCTGCAATTCCAGGAGAATAGTGGTGAAGATATTCTCTACTGGAATTGAACTACATTCAGTATTCAGAAAAACGCCTACAGGTTGGTTTCGGTATAGATTTTCCACATGAGGAGAATCTTCTTTGAGTAATGAATTCCTGCAAATTTGAAACATAAAAAAAGATGACAACTGCAACTCAAATGACACGGCTGATCTAAATCAAAAGGTACAGTTTACATACTTCAAATCCCATATTCTGGCAGTATGGAATGTTATCTATTTTGCTTTTCATTTGGGGCAGAGGAAAATTTAAAAATCACTTAGGGTAGTTTTGATTTTCTGACATTTCCAACCTAAACCAGCAATGTGCATTGCACTGAGAGAGACTGGAACTAAAATGATTTCCTACCCCCCAAATGCCTCACGGAATGGATAACCAATTGTTTTGCCACAATATTCAATCAGTTTATGTTAGGAGACACCCAAGCACCCTAAACACTTAAATCGCGCATAACAACTTGAAGCATTTCAGAGAGCTAAATATTTCCTACAGGCATCAAAATCAAGTATCTTAAGAACTCCAGAAGTTATCTTGTACAAGAAAATGTCATCCATCTGCTCAATGTTGCTTGACCGATTCATACTATGACAAAAGTTCAGTACTTCAGGCCGACCATCTAAATAACCACCCCCATACCCTGCAGACTCTGAATTCCCTGCAATGGGATCAACCAGTCAGAAATTTCCTTATTGACTTAGGTACGAGAGCTTCACTGTTCATTATTGTGAATGGAAGTCCTCGCAACTTAAGTAGAAAGTTACCCAAGTTGAATTCGGTCGGTTCAATTGCTGTGTGGTTGGATGATTTGAAGCTTTCAGGTGCTGTAGCTCCCCACTGCAGCCAATCATTTGGAAATAGTGATCTGTCATCCTCACAAAGGATATCTGATGTTTCTAGGCCATTTGGAACGATAAGATCATCACTTTCTCTGCTGAAGTACCAGTCCATGTCAAGCAATCTGAAAATAAATCAGCTCAGACAGTCATTACACACCTACACCACATTTTTTCTTCTTCTCACACCTATCAATAAACTCTATGGAGTAAAACACCAATTGGTTGAAAATCAGATGCATTCAGGAAAGCAAACGAAACCCAATCATAGAAGTAGAACAATATATAAGGCATGCAAATCAGATTACCACCAAGAACAAATTCAACAAATATTGCCAGGTAAATACCCAACACTCTCACATATGTTATCATATGTTATAGCTGGGTCCCAGAGATATTCATTATCAGCCTACTTGTTTGATGAAAAAAAAAAAAAACAAAATAAGATTTCAAGTCATGTGCCCATGTCTTTAAAGTTCTATTACACTTACTGCAGTTATACTGGTCAAAACCCAACCAGCACAAATTTGTATAACCACCACCCCCCAAAGCATCAGAAAAAAAAAACCCCAGAATCATCATCCTAAAAAATCTCAGTAATGAACATCATATTCAAAAGAACAATCACCCACAAAGAACTGGAGGCAAAAAAAAACACATGAACCACAAAGTAAATAGAAAGGACTAATCAAATAAAAAAAAACCAATTTCATGCAAAAAACAAAAATCCAGCAGTAGAATTTCTAACAAATGATACCAAACTCATATCTAGGATTCTACCCAATATCAGATTTTTCATTTGATTAACATTGAATAAGAAATACACACCTCTAACCAGTCGATCGCGACGAACAAGTCCCAGATAACTAATGAGAGAAAACCCAGTTGAATTTTCAAGGAACGATGGAGAGAAGTGATTGGTTGGAATAGACTGATCAGGTGCTTTTCTAGTAGCATAAATGGCAAAATCTAAAGAGGAATGAATGAGAAGGTCTGCTTTGCCACTTAATGGAAACAAAGAGATAGAAGAGTAGGCGTAAGGCGGCATCAAGCTGTGTTTGTGGCTGAGAAGTGCAGAGGTGGAAGTAGTGGCAGAGATAGCTCGTCTAAATCTGTCACCTGATTGGTCCACTTGTCGGAAGCGGATAAGCTGTGTCCCTACTGTTGCGTGGAAGTGAAGAACGTGGTGAACTTGTGGTCTAGGGAGAACCAGAGCCACGTGCTACAACAGCATCCGTACTATGGTTTAGATTTTCACCTGTAGCCACATGAGTTTCCTAACATTTGCAAATAACCGCCTCTGCTTTCATTTATATTTTTTTAACTTTCAACAAAAAGTCACGCCTGACCATCAAATCCTAAATACTAGATTCTTTTCATGTGAATTTGAAAAGGTCCTATTTGGAAATCTCAATTTTTGAGTACTTAAGTTAGTGGCGTTTTCACTTTTCACACTTGACTTCTTTTTTAGGATTTCTAAATCATCAATTTTATAAATTTACATGTTAATATCAAGTTTTCATGGCTTTATATAATAGTACACATTAATTTTTATGTAAAAGCTTCAGTAATCAAGAACCTTTCGAATAAAGTGAGGGATTCTCAAATATTTTAATTTCTTGCTATGTGCTCTTAATGATATAGATAAAATGGTGTTTTAGTTGAAATCTGTAAAGAAGGATGAAACCCTTTAATTAAATGTATTTTTTTCACAATTTACTCTTACTTGGGATTGATCATAGGAAGAAGTTATAATAGTTTAGATTATGATAAAAATATCATGATAGTTAGCGCTAATCAAGTTGGAGGTAAAATGATAATTTGCTATCTTTATTTGAATTATTCAAAATTATAATATACAAATTATCTCTTTGTTTGAATGCTTTAGTTTGAGGTAAAGTAGTTTACTATGATTTATTTCTTAAAATACTTATCACATTTGCTCAGTCAACTCGATGAAAAGTAAGAATGACTCTTGGCCAGGACAGTTGTTGACTAATGTATGAAAAAAGGCTAAATAAAAGAAAGGGTGGTCGTTTGTAAATGATAAAAGAGAGAAGGGGCCACAGGAACTTCTCTGACGAGACGGACCGAAGTTGAATTTGCTTTCTACCAGTAGAGAAGAATTCGAATAAACTTCTGTAGCTTGATGTGTACTGGTTTTATCCCAATTCACGGCTGTGATGAACTTTCCCCGCCACAGCCTCGGATGTGCCATACATTTTCATGCGAAAATGTGGCCCCACCTGTTCCCATATTTGGCCTCCGACCGAAAACCTAATTAATTTTGACGGGCGTTGAGCTCAAGGCTTTTCGCAACTGTCTTTACTAATACTTTAAAATTTTAATAGCAATAATTAATCAAAAAATTTTAATATGGTGTGATGGTATCGAAGTTAATCGATCGTAAATTCGAATATTAAGATGAACGTCTCAACGCTAAAATAAAATAAAAATTTGTGTATCGCCAAAGTGAGCCAATTGAATTTCACCTAAGGAGGAGTATCAAGAAGTGAGCTCCACTATATGAAAAATATTGAAAAGCATTTTCGCTGCCTCTACTAATACTTTGCTTTGAATCCAAACTGTTAAATTTATGCGTTTCCCATTTAATGGCAATGGCCTAAGGACTGGAACATTAAACTTCAAAGCATCCGTTGTCCACTTATAATCCAGGTTATAATCAATCTTGTGACTTGTGACATGAAATTTAGATCATGACCATGGGTGTCGCCTATCGGTTAAGGGTAAGGGAAAGTGCATTTTTATGAGAGCCCAAGACATCCACACGGCAACTTAAAATGTTTCTAGATTTTGGGTCCATTGAGGATCAAGCACAAACCAAAATATCTTGATCAAGCGATTGTTGGGAAACGCGGCGACAACGAAAATAACCCGCGATCAACTGATCTACCACGATGAACACACAGCAATCACACCATCAAGCAATCACACACATGACACACAGTTTTACGTGGTTTGGCAACTTACCTCCACGGGAGGAGAGAACTCATCTACTATGATCCCATCTCAATCCCCCTCAAGATTTAGGGTTACAATACATCAATATATATAGTTTTCGCTTTCTTGGCCACCAAGAAAATCCATACATAATGACTAAAATACCCATAACCCTGAGCCTTGATTCTGGCTAAACCAGCCGACTGATCCGGCTAAACCGGAATACAAGACAAAACCCAACAATCTCCACCTTGGCTTGGATTCCGCAAATCCTCAGAGCCACCTTGAGATACCTGGTAATGTCTTTCACGCATCTTGCTGAAGGGTACACCTCCACACACGCTACGACCTAGCGTGGCCACAGTTGCCTCCTTTGACCTCAATACCACCGTCTTGAACCTCCGAAGTGCTCTCCATTTGTTGCCACATGCATGTATTCTTGCAACACAATGAACCTAACTTCCATCCGTCAAGACAAAACTGTAGACCTCCCTCAATCCAGATCTCACTGGTACCTTGTGAATCCTTCCTTCTGTCTCCATCCCGGTGTTGTTTCCGTCAAACCTGCAACTGTCTTGTTCTAGCCTGTTCTGGTGGGTTGGGCACAGTACATGCAGGTTAGGTATGACCCAATGCTTAAACCGGCTTACTCCGACCTGAACAAGACTACCTTTTCTGAGAAAATCATCTCCATTCAGGGCTTCCTGGATTTCCACTAGATGATATCATCGAAGATCCATCAATCCATCTTTCGATGATCCGTCGCATCTAACTCCACCTGAACCACAGATTTCCTCCCCTGTTATTTGATGTCCCCTTCACTGCTCCACCTGAAAAAGCATCCCCTATCAACCTGTAAAGATTTTTGACAAGCTCACCCTCCATGATGACTAATGTTCCTTTTTCCACCTTCATAACTCCACCCGCTACAGTGCATTTCCAGCCTTTGAAGTCTAAGGCACCCAAAGAAATCCTATTTCTTCGTCAACCGAGAACATATATCACAGTCGTTAGGGTTTGAATAACATCATCATGCACCTGGATCTCTACCGTTCTTATCTCAAATGCTTATTAATTTGCATTCTCCCCCATAAGAATAAATCCATCAACCATGAGAGTTATTTGCATCAAACCAATCTCTACGCTAACATATGATAGAAAGAATCTGAATCCCAATACCATGAATCAACAACCGGATCCATACCTGTAGCGACCAAAACTGATTCCTTGTCAATTGAATCCGAGCTTTGTTGCACACTACCTCCTTCTGATTCTGATTCCTTTTGTTTTTTTCTTCCACTTTGGCATGTCGCTCCTTCCCGATCCCTTCGACGCGGATCTAAACTTTCATCAAAGTTCTGGAGCAATCTAGCATTCTTGACATTAAGTAACACTTTTCAATTATTGCTGTGTCACGGAGTCTAACACTCTTCCCTACCAATCCCTGAAGTCGTTTCTCCATCAAACACTTCAATGTGGCCCATTGCTATCATCGTGAATCTGTTAGTTTCTTCAATCCTCCAATTTTCTGCCCATTAAACTGCCAATATCTTTTATCTGCCTCGTAGATCTCGTCACCGTGAGCACGCTTGGAAGAAATAGATCTGAAATCCGACTTCGGATGGCTTCGATATCGCAGAATTAATTCTCTACACTCCAATTGGTCAAACATCCATGTTGACCGTTGACCAGTCCATCTTCTTCCATATACGCGTAGATCTCCTCACAACGAGTCCGTAGGCGCAAACAGATCTCCGATCGGACATCGGACGATCAAGATATCGCAGAAACAATTTCAGCCGTTGAATCTGGTTAAACTTGCTTGTTGACCGTGCTGACGTCACTGCTAATGTCACGGCTTGCTGGCAAACTGGGCTTCTGAAACGGATCCGAGTCGGGTTCACCTGACCCGGAACTGAACTAAACTGCTTGCTCTGCTGGGCTTCTCTGATGTACTGGGTTTGGGTCCGACCTGACCTGGTACTTGGAACTGCTCTGCTGGGCTTGCTGCATAAATAGGCTTAGGTCCAAACCTGACCTGAACTGAACCTTCGACGCTCTCTGGGCTTTCTAGAAGAACAGGTCGGGTCTGAACCTGACCCATCTGACCCGGCCCAACTCGTGCTGCTTGACTAATCTGCACCGCGGGTCAGGTCAATTTGACCCGACCCGAACCTGGACGGATTGGGGAGTCGTCTTCAACCCGTGGTTCTGCAACAGGAGAAGCCAGACGCCTGCTCTTCGTCCTCGGCTACAGCCCGGCGACCAGAGGCGTGGGACCAGCGACAGCGTATAGAAGCGGCGACGGCGACTGATCCGCGTCTGGTGGCTGCGACCGGCAGCCTTTTTCTTGCAGACGGTCTTTTTCTTCCTCCGATCCGGCAGCGAGCGGAAGAAGCAGAGAGAAACGGCGACCGCTACCGGCGGCCTATGCACCGCGGCAGCAACCGGCAGACTGCGCACGGCGTTTTGGAAACGGCACATTTCTTCTCAGGCACTGGCGAAACCCATACCTGATCCGGATTGCCCCTCTATGCAACGACGACCCTTCTGTCCACAGCGAAGGCAGGTGTGACAGAACAGCACATGCACCAACCAGCGTGGGGCCCACCTCTCGATTTCCACCGATCAAAGCCCTATCTTTTTCTGCAACAAAGAAGCCGTGGATCCTCTTCTACTAAGACAGATCCGATTCATCAATCGCAATGCCTCGAGCGATCTCAACCTCACTCTGATACCACTTGTTGGGAAACGCGGCGCAACGGAACTACCCGCGATCAACGGATCTATCACGATGAATATACAGCAATAACACCATCAAGCAATCACACACATGACACAGCAGTTTTACGTGGTTCGGCAACCATGCCTACGTCCACGGGAGGAGAGAACTCATCTACTATGATTCCATCTCGATCCCCTCAGGATCTAGGGTTACAATACATCAATATATATAGTTTCCGCTTTCTTGGCCACCAAGAAAACCCATACATAATGACTAAAATACCCCTAACCATGAGCCTCGATTCTGGCTAAACCAGACGACCGATCCGGCTAAACCGGAATACAAGACAAAACCCAACAGCAATCTCCCACGTCGAATCTCAGGATCATTTGGTAGACAATTGAATGGAAAATGCATAACTAGCCGTGGTGATCGGCTGCTTGAAGAAGGCGGCATACACATACAACCATAAACAGACTGTTTGGGCCACTCTGTCCCATGGGGCCACGAGGATGAATTAAGCATACAACTAATGATGTACGAGACATGTTAATTTTTTAATATTTTATTTGTCTATATTATGCATGCCCAAGCTTAACCATATTCCACAAAGGGGAGGAGGACATACTTTGAACAATTCAGCCCATATTTGTTTGGCATCTCTATTTCTAATCTCAATTTTCCTAATGTCTAAAATAGGTAGAGATTAGGAGCTTAGTTTATTTTTTTGTAATGGTTTTATGGTTATAAAAATAGAGGTACCAAAGCCTTAAACTTCCAGGCTTAAGCCCACAACAATCTGGGGCACTTGGATATGATATATATACCCTAGCATGAATCAACTCAACCTATGAACACCCCTACAATGCAAGAGTCAGTTAGGCTGTCGTCATCCGTCCTCATATTTAGAGTCCGAACCTTGTGAGGATTTATCCCGATGTGACCATGAGTGAACCTATTAAGATGTGTCATGTCACTTTATGGCAACCTGTGCCTTGGATGGGACAACTGTCCCATGTCCATAGCAAGCTGTGGGTTGATGTAGTTGGCAGACCTGATACGTCCACTTACATTGTCACGGAAATAGTTCCTCAGAGGTTCCCCAGTTCCATATTCAACATAGAGAAAAGCCTAACACAAGAGACAGGCAAACAAGGTTGTGTGTATTGACTTGTTGGGATATCCAAAGGAGAAAATCCCATATGGACAAGCGAAAATTTATTTATATTATGAAATATTAAAAATTAAAAAATTGGAACAATACTATAATTTACTAAAATGTAATAGAACTTAAAAAATAGCTTAATTGTCACACTCTAAGCCTGAGATTAGGTCATTACGAATAAACCCATGACATGATACACGCAATCTCATGGTAATCCATACCGCACTTAGGCAAATACAAATTTCTACAAATGAATTTTCTCAAATTATATGCCTTAATGTGCAACGAAGATCCATGAGCACATAAGCATTTATCAATCCGCGGAAACATTAGTGCTTATGCACCCAATCACACCACTGGTGACAATACAGAATATACATGAATACCTATTTTAGCTATTTCATAATAAAATGCATATATAGATAATAGCTATGATGCCCAGATACAAACACGAGTATGGATAAGGACACGGGTACAGATATGGACACGGAGAACGAAGGTTCGATACGCTAAGTTAAAAATTTTATGATATGGATACGGGTATGGCATTTCAAAAAATATATACATATAAATACTTATCATAGTGCTCAAATATTACGAGGCCCACTGTGTGGATCAAATTTTCAATAAGATAGACCTGACAGTATCTTAACATAGAAGAAAATAAAAGGAAAGAAAAAAAGAAAAGTGGGCTAAGCATCTTGGTTGGCCCAGTAGCTCAACATTAAAATAGAAAAAAAAAGCTCAATGAGCCCATTCTCATTAATAAAATGCGACGGGTTCTTTTGCCCCTTTTACATCTCTGGGGCATCATCGAATGAAAAAGAAGAATGAATGAATGAATAAGAAGAAGATGAGGTGTACATGGCACCTGAGGCTAGAAGCTTGAAGCAACAACAGTAGCAAAAAGTAACGCAGTGATCTACCACCTAGTTGAAGAAGCAACCCGTCAAAACGGAAGCAATAGCCTCTGTCAATTTAGTTATCTTCTTCCTCGCTGCTACCTTCTCCTCTCCCTCTTCTCCTTCTTTTTTGCTTTCCTTTTGATCAAATTGAGAGAGGGCTTATTTAGGAGTAAATTGGTCAAAATAAACAAAATCTGTCATAATTTTTGGTAAAAAATATTGCATAGCCATATTCTAAATTTGGATGCCGTATCTAAGCCGTATATTGCCGTATCCCGTACCCGTGTCGTATCGGTGCCGATACCACAGAGCATTTGGAGTATCTGGGTATCATAGGATAATAGATTCAATACAATCTTAATGAAAGTTTATATGTCCAAATGCATACTAAAGTAAAACAGTGCATAAATAAAAGATGGTCAAAGACCAATAATAATACATGTCCACCAATAAGAAAATAAGCAAATGTCTATTAAATAAAATATGATGGTATGATAAACGGAGTAATATATATCTCCATGACTCTTAATACGACGTAACCGTGATACATTCTATCGTATCTGTCTAATACAAACACCATCAGCTGCCCACTCAACTAATCCTAAAGGAACCTGCTTGGGATCCTTCGGATTTGTAATGATAACCGAGTTTGAATTGGAATTTGCTCCTGCAACACCAAGTGTAGCACCCTGAGCATGGCAGTTCAACGAGAATAGACAAGTAATACTCTAGACACATAGTTTTCAATCAGGAAATAAAGACATAATCAATATACAAGGTCAATAACAGCCCACTAAGCATGTTAGTATTCATAATGAACATATGCATAAGAGAATCAATGTAACAAAAATATACTTGCAAATTTGGCAACGACATTATTTGTATCTTTTCCTAAGAAAAGCATTTCTTGGGATGTGTAAGGAACCAAATAGTTAATTCAGTTACCCTAAAGCAACAGCGACTCACTCCATAGAAAAAACCAATTGCAGTGGTAAATATTTTAACTCATATTTATCCCCATCGGGCCTCATGAGTCAAGCTCAGTGGTGCCGACTTTATGAATCAATAAAAATAACAAAATCGCGCAATCGTTCGTATCTTACTTGCTTGTGTATTAGAATTTGCATAGGTATCTTTTTGCATTAACTTAGTGTATCATGATGTCATATGAGGATAACACTAACAACAGTAATTGCAAAAAAGAGATAGAAAAATATAATCGAGCTAATAACATAAGAGTAAGTGAGAAATAAGAGAAATCATGGCAATATGCATAAAAGTTTCAATATATTAAAAAACAATGATGATTATAAAACCAAACTATTTTAAGATGCCCGTGTCCTTAGTTTTTAGCTTCGGTGTAACCATAGGTCATTTAATATTACGAGTTACTAAATTTCTTGGTGTCGCATTGCGTATGAATATGGACATTGGACTCCTACACCCATATGCGAAGAATATGACATTAAAACTAACCAGAACATCTAACAATGATGGGTAACAGCTAACACTTTCCTTGTATATCCAATTTAATTTCGTCGGAGAAGGTTTGAGGTATAGTAATTCCAAGAGTCAAGGTCCTACAAAGTCATATGGTTCACTAGTATTCTATTATATTACTTGACCTCATAATCAAGCTTAAGGTTTCTTAAGTGTACTTGATTTCATCAAGTCAAGTTACATCAGTATTGAAAAGAAGCACAAGAAAAAGTTTTTAAATACATAAAATAAATAATTAAATAGATAGATTTTTTGGAAAACAAGGTATGCCATATTGATCGGACCCAACGCAAAGGGGTAATTTGATTGATTAGACACTCGTTCGATAAATCGGACCTATGCGGTTTTGCACTTTTTAGGCTATTGGGTCAGCACCTTCTCCGGTTCATTTTCAAACTCTACTAACCCATTTTCTATCATTTATTACTCTAAATCAAGCGTATTAAATGCTATTCCACTTCTATTTAATCTCTTCTTCACTTCATTCATTCCAATATTCATAAACAACATTTTCACCTAAAGAGACATTTTCCATTAATGAAACATGAAGAGGATGAGCTGTACAATGCAATAGAGTAAACAATCATCTAAAATCAACCATAATAACAAATATGCATATTATTATTTGCTTATACTTGCCTTATGGTGCTCCCAAAATCAATACCAAAGCCAAAATAGTGGAATCCCCAAATCTCTTAGCTTACGCAACACCCTATTAATGAGATGATATAAAAAGAAAAAAGAAAATATGAGATGAATGCCATGAAAGGATAAATAAATGGGGTTATTCTTGAAAAAATCCACTACTATACTATTTTATGACTCAAACTTCAATAAATATGGAATTGCTCACTTTGGAAAATATGCCATTGGTAAAATGAAGATTTTCCTCCCAACCAAACACTCATTGAGTAAAAGGGGATGTGAAAAAGAAAGTAGTTGCAAGCTTAATGGGGTTTAGAAATCTCTCACTTACATACTCTTAACATGACAAAGTGTAAAAGATGGAATAAGGGTTCTTGTTTAGGGGGTACAAGGGCTCATAGCTATGGGATGTGTGCCTTTATTTAGGACTAAGGTTGGCCTAATAGTTTGTGTATTTATTAGCAAATCCTTTAGTTAGGAATATTTACAAGGAAGTTCTAAAGAGTCCTACATGGGTGATTTAAGTCTTATGGGTAGGGTCCACTTCATGACTTGATGCATATGATAAACTGCACATAATGTAATGAATGAATATGTAATGTTGCATGATTAACTTAATTAAAATCACAAATTGGTCTATGAACTACCTAATTAAGTTAGGATCCCACCAATTCTACTTACCAAAAAATCAATTAGAATAAAAAATGCCATTAATGAGCAACAAACACAAAAAATTAGCAATTAAACCCTTGATTTAGGGGCGGGATATTACATTAATAAACTATAATTTAAAATTTAACGACGATGATTAATATCATCAATTGATTGGGCAGGTACGGTCTCGACTCGTATATAATCTCCTCGTACCATACGGATTCCCTCCATCTGATGCTTTTTACACCTCCGTTCTCCACTCACAACGTCTTCATGCCCCAACAGGTTCGATCTTCTTCCTCCTTTTGATTTAGGGTTTTGTTCTTCAAACAGTGAATCTGATCTTAGGGTTTTGTTTCTACATCTCCAAGCTTTTGAATTTGTTCTAAAAAATCTCTTTACAAGTTTGTCTCTATCCCATCTCAAGAAACTGGATTAGAAAGGGGACGAATGCAAATTCTCCTTGGAATATGCGTTTTGCCTCCCTTGAGATCAAGAGATTGTGTGTTACAATTGCTAAATTGCAGTTGCTTTACATGTTATGGTGGAGTTGAAAGTTGTGCTATGCGATTAGGTCTATGAGAAAATTAACAATCACATGAAGTTAAATATTGTAATGCTTTGTGCTTAAACTGGAGTCTTTTCAGGTGGGTATGGTTACAGTTTACACAGGGTCCTGATCCAATCCGGCTCATTTGCTTGATAATTTGAGGCAACAACCTTCCTATATTACTGATCGATGCGAAATTGATTCACCCAGCATGACAATTTGATGGATCAACCTCCCTGTATTAGTGATCGATGCGAATTTGATTCGCCCATTTGAGCAATAAGAACTTACATGATTATGTACTCATGATATTCCGACCAAAATTCCTGCTATTTACTAGGATATAAATTGGCAATGACCAGCATTCAATGCATTATTTCATGGTCAGGAATGTATGATTGGCTGATCAGAACTATTTATGCGCCATCCAAGGTGGGTACGAGGTGGATAGGCCTGGTTTACCACTGTAAAAGTGGTTGCTAAGACCCTCTTTTCCCTACTTGGATTAAGAAAAGGCTAGAAAAATGATTCTGTCATCTTATGATGATTTAGTGTTTAGCGCGGTTTTCCTTGCTTTCTTTGGCTGCGTAAAAATTATGTCGATGTTGCTTTTGCTACATGCATTAATGTATGTTGGAATGGATCATCGTTGCATATGTCAATCACATGAGTTAATCTCAATTTGTTTTGTTTGATCTCTTGCTGCAGTTCCAGTTGATTGTCTTGTATGATGTTTAAGAACACATTTCAATCTGGATTTTTATCCATTTTGTACAGCCTCGGGTACATTTCATTTGTACTCTTTGACAACTTAAATATTCCAGTCTCCACGCATGTAGCTGATGTACTTGGATGCTCACTTATTGGTTTGTTTTATGATGTTACAGGAGCAAACCCCTGCAAATATGGAATAAAGAAGGTTTGTAGCTTTTTCTCTGATTTTGCTAGTACAGTTGCCTGAATTTTCTGTAAATTTCATTGCTTGCAACAGGTTGGCATATGAAATGTTTTGAATAGATAGATTTTTCATTCAAGATGGTAAACAAAGATTAGGTTTGTGTAAGATGGTTCCTTTGTTGTGAGTGAATTATTGCAAGTCCATCTCATTCTATGCTTGATGTATCTTTTTTTTTTTTTTCACATTTTCATGTGTTCATGCACTAAGCAGGCATGCTTGCATGTGGGTTTGCTTGAAGGAACAATGGAGTCTTCTTTCATAGCATTTACTGAAATATCAGTTGACATTTTCAGCTATTGTTTGCCAGGTTGGCCTTTTTTTTGGCACCTCCTTGGCTAATTGTCACGGGGACTTTTTCTCTACTTATCCACCATTTCCATGTTCCATCTTCTTGCTTACATTTGCCGATATGTATTGTGCTTGTTGATTATGGATCTGATTGCTGATGTCATCATCATCATTAAAGCCTTGTTCCAACTTTGTTGGGGTCAGCTATATGAATTATGTTTTTCCAACCTGACTTATTCTGAGCCAAAACTTAGATAAGTTAAATTTCTTCAGATCCGATTTTATTTGCTCCATCCATGTATTTTTTGGCCTACCCCTTCTCATCGGTGGCCCATTCACTTGTATGGCTAAAACTTTTTTTCTCACTGGCGCCATTTTTGGCCTACTTTAAACATGCCTAAACCATCTCAAACGGGTTTTTTTAATTTTATCCCCTATTGATGCTATCCCTAAAAGCTCTCAAAGGCGCTTATTTTTTATTTTATCTTTTCTAGTTTTACCATATATCCATTGTAACATTCTCATCTCTGCCACATCTATTTTATGGATATGTTGCTTATTGATTGGCCAATATTTTGCCCCATAGGTCATAGCTGATCTAATCACTGTCCTGAAAAATTTTTTCTTCAATTTTGTTGGCATTCGTCTCTTACAAAGCACTGAAGCAAGTCTCCACTTCAATCATCCTGCTTTTATCCTATGTTCAACATCTTCATCAATCTCCTCGCTCTTAAAAATTATTTAGCCAGTACCAAAAAGAATCTCCATGCGATATCTCCTAAGCTTCAATTCTCACAGTAGTTTCAGCTCTTTGTATATCACTTAAGTAGCAATCAATATATTTTATCTTGATATGACTTATTTTAAAACTTTTGGATTCTAAAGCCTCCCGCCATATGTCATGTTTTGCATTTACATCATCTCTTGATTTATCCACCAACATTATATCATCTATAAATGACATACACCAAGGTACCTCTTCTTGAATATGAGTAGTTAATTTATTCATAATCAGTACAAAGAGATAAGGGTTTAAGGTTGACCCTTGATGCAAACCTATAGTCATTGGGAACACACCTATCTCTTCATAGGTATTTTCAATATAATCTCTTGGAACATTCTTTTTCTTCAACACCCACCAAATTAAATCTCTTGGTACCTTGTCATAAGCATTTTCTAGATTGATGAAGACCATATGCAGATTTTTTCTCTTTGCTCGATATTTTTCCATTAATTGCCTAAGTGAGAAGATAACTTCAATAGTTAACCTTCTTGTCACAAAGCCAAATTGATTTTTGAAAATTTTGGTCTTCTATCTAAGTTTTTGCTTCATTACTCTCTCCCATAGCTTCATAGTATAACTCATAAATTTAATCACCCAATAGTTAGTACAATTTTGTATATTTCCCTTATTCTTACATATACTTCAACACTTCTTCTCTATTCATCCGGCTTTCCTTTTATCATTAATATCTTATTGAAAAGTCCAGTTAACTAATGCCAATTTTTACTGCCGGGCTTAAGCGCTGGTAAAGGTGGAGGGTTGCGTTTGGTAGGTTGACAGTCAATGAAAAACTTTGTTATAACCCAAATATGAATCTGATTGCTGATGTATTGTGGTAAAAACATACATTTATTGAATGAATATAATTGTTGGAAGAATGGATTTTTTTTTGCCCTATAAATGCCGACTTGTTACAAGGTGGTCCGAGTGGTTAGCTTTGTGGACCATTGCAATGCCTTTCACTTGTATTCGATTGATAGAAGATGACTACATGGCCATATTATTATTTGTTGGTACCTAGCCAAGAGGGCTGGGACCCATGAGACCCCCAATCACGTGGAAAGAAGCCTGCTTTTGCAGGAAGAGAAACCTAGCCATAGGGAAAGAAGCATACTCTTGCAGAAAGGGGAACCAAGGGATCAAACACTGGATGGTTAGGTGAAATGCAAAGTACTGAGGAGTGAGGACCCAATCAACTGGACAACCCCTTGTTCTCACATAGTCACATGGCCATATCATTTTAACTTCAATTTCCCCATTGCTCACATGTAAATGATAATTTTCATTGTAATCATTTTGTTTTGTGCTCACTATTCCAACATTTGAGGTTGTAGGTAAGTCAAGTTTCGAATAAAAAAATGCACTCTCTCTCTCTCTCTCACGCACACACACACACACACACACAAAATGTGCATTTGAGATGCCACATCCGTTTTGTTTCATATGCTTTTCTTGCACAATTTCTTTTGAATTAATTGACATTTGAACATGGGTTATTGGCCTTTTGGATTTCATGCAGTTGTGAACGGTCATATCAAACGCCCACAGGATGAAGACATTCAGTCGAATGTCCTTGAAATAGTTGGATCAAATGTGCAGTCAACATATATTACATGTCCATCAGATCCAGCTGCAACTCTTGGTATAAAGCTTCCGTTTTTAGTTATGATCGTAAAGAATTTAAAGAAATACTTCACTTTTGAGATCCAAGTGCTGGATGACAAGAATGTTCGGCGGCGATTTAGAGCTTCAAATTTTCAAGTGTGTAAGTCTTACAGGTTGTTTAACTGTTAAAAATAAATGCTTATCTTATACTTGTTTTGCACGGTGCAAAAAAGTACTGTAGCCGCACAATCTGTTAATTCTATGTGTCAGTTTTATGAAATTATTTCAATGTTTCCACCATGAAGGATTATGTCCAAAACAAGTGGAAAAGAAATCTTTAGGGCTTTCCCCTAGGAAAGAAATCTTTAAGGGCGTGTTTGGTAACGGTTTGCGGTTTGCAGGGATGAGGGGATTCTGCAGTTTGAAAGAATCCTTTGTGAGGCCTGGAATCAACCCATCATCCCTTAAGAAAAACCAGGTTTGGCAAAAGAGAGGATTTCTAGGAAAGAAACCTTTAAAAAATCAACGGCTTAGAACGTTTTGGCCAATATATCATGATCCACAAGGCCCACGTTGTAAAATTTGGTCCCATAGCTGTTCTTGGCCCCTGGATCAGATCTAACGGTTTGGATTTTTGAAAAGGGGCCCACAAATTTCTAGATCTGTGTATCTAATGTTGATCACATTTTCTAAAATATCTCAAGATCTAGGAAGCTTCAATGGTTGGACTTTGACCCCATAGCCGTTTTAAGTGTGGGCAACAATATAAACGGTTGGGATTAGAAATCCACAAATGGGTGGAAAGCGGATGTTCACTTTCTGCTTGCCACGTGTTTGCCAAACGTGGAAAGTCCATGCAATCTCGGATTTCCAGCCGGAAATCCGTGCCGTGGACTAATACCAAATGTGCCCTAAGGCTCTGATTTTGCATTATTTGAGAAAAAACATTTTAAATTCCAAAAACCTCTAGTTTTTGGATGTCTAAGCTGCAAATGTAGCTTCTTTCTAGGTTTTACTTTCCCTTGAGGAAATTTCTGCCTTTCTTTGTTGTAAAAAATAATCCTCAAATGCCTCCCTTTCAAAGGAGAAAATCGCAGTGGGGGAAAAGAGGTTATCTTCTGTTGCAGGATTTCTGCAACATAGGAAATTGTGAAATACCTTTACGGTGCTAATCTATTCACGGGGAATCAAAAAGTTTTTCTATCCCATATGTAACAATTCTGAGCCTAAACAAGGAAATGAGTTGTTGAGCAAAGAATAGACTTGCTAGTTGCATTGAATGTGAAATTTTCTTATATTTGGCTTCTCTTAGAAGTTTTGACCTTATTTTAACATTTTTCTCATGACTCATTAAGTGGTCCAGCATTTCCTTCTCCAAATTCCATAACTTCTTGTAAGCTATTTGTCTAAGAGATTAAAGAATAACAGAATTGAATGCATTATAAGTTTGGAATACCAAGCATAACGGGTGCCTTTCTAGACCGATTGGGAATTGGGCTGAATGAGTCATAAGGGATACGTGGCATGAATTGAGGCGCGCCATATATCATGGAGTTTTTTGGTTAGCCATCGTCTGAATATCTGATCCATTGAAGTTCACTAGCTGTCCAATGTAAGGTAATTGATGTTAGCTGTTCACTGGTTTTCATTTCAATAGACCATTTCATTTGCTTAGATTAGATGGCTAATAATGCACCATTGAGCTGATTTTGATAAGATGGCGTATCCACAAACTCATCTGGTGGGGCCCACTGGCACCAACAACATGTGGCACTAAATTGAATAGATTTTGTTTGATTTGTCTGGTTCACACACTCATCCGGCTAGCAAAACTCTCATAAGTTTTAAAATTTTTTTAAATGTTTTTTTTAATGATTCCTGAAGTCTGTATAACTTGAGTGCATTACTGAGAGTTTGTTGACTGGGAAAAAGTGTCTAAATTTTTTTAGTTCAGATCATACATTGTACTATCAATATGATGAGATATGGTTGCACGCTCTACAAGGTTTTTATGCAATGATGTGGATTTACACATTCATATAGTGAGCTTGAGCCACACACACACGTGTATACACTTGGATATAGGAGCACACACATATGTGGATGCACGTGGATATAGGGAGTGCTTGCACACACGAGTAAGAGAGAGACCCACACGCTGTTTTGCTATTTATATAATATGAACATATTTATTCATCTGGGTCTTCTAGCTGTAAGGACCTAATTTTAATGTGTGGCCATTAAGAGTTATGACCAGAGTTCAAAATAGCGGCGCTATGATCTAAAACCTACTAGAGCTCTAATTAGTTTTACTTTAAAACCTTTTTTTTTTTTTTTGTTTCTTCTCCTTCATGGCCTTTCCTAAAGTTTTCTCTACCCTTAAATGGTTCCAAATCACTAAGCAACACACAAGATTGGTTGCTACATAAGAATTGAATTCTTTTGACCGCTTAAAAAATTAACACTGCTATGCCGCTACATATCTCCCACTATGTAGCGTTTTGGCCACTGGCCGCTATGTCTGCCACAACCATGATTTTCATCCTTGGTATCATTAAAAAAAAAAAAGATTTTCATCCTTGGTTATGGCTGTGGGCATTCCTGCAAGTGATTATGTGCAAACTTCAGGAATACAGGTAAGAGAGCATTTCTTTTTCATGCTCCATCTCTTGCTTTATTTTTCTTTGAATTTGTGCTTGCATCAGTTCTTCAGCTTGTCTAGGTTTTGTTTCCATTAGTCAAAAACTTTCATGTAGATCAGTAGATATCTTGCTTGTTCTTCACATGTTTACTGTTTATCCATCACTGTTTTATCTTTTGCCCATTTTGCCTTTTCATGTTCATAAGTTAAGCTATTTCCATGTAGATGCATTGGAATGGTTTGGTTTATGCCCACAAACTTTTTGCATAGTATTTGTTCGCTTTCATCTTGGAATTCTGGATTCCTTTTCGATGCAATGTAGTCTTCATTAGTGACAACTATCATAGAGAATTGGTGATCATCACCAAACCACTGCATGGTTTTTTGCCAAATCCATGAAATATTTAACAAATAAAGGGCATATTTTCTTCACTAATTAGTTTAAAGTAATGATTTTAAATCGGCTCTGTGATCTAGCTGAAGTTGGCTTTGAAGGTTACTTTTAACCAGTAGCATTTCAAGCCTCTGTGCTCATGGCTTTCTCTTAAGTGGCTCAAGTTTACTCCTTGAGGATTGGTCTCTTATGATTTTTCCATGCAATCAGCATCTTATTATTTAATGACTGTAAAGTTTATGACCCCATTCATGTTTCATATGTCACTATTAGCCATAAATGTTTCTTAGGAGATGTTCCCTTGAACTAGCAATGCTTATATTATCATTACCTCTCACTTGCGCATCCCTGAACCCTAATTCATTGTCACCCATTTCATTCTCAAGAGACCTGTCTAATTGCAATAAAATATATGCTAGAAAGTGTTCCTGAATTATCTCTGGAACTGGTGCTATTGCGTCATCCATGACATTTAAAGATACCTCTATCACTTGGGATTATGGGCTTGAATGCTCATGGTTCTCACTACTGTTACCTTTCTATTCTATTTATTTTTATTTGAAATGAAGAGAGCCGGTTTGGAAGAACAAAATACTTGGCCTGGAAAGACTCACATTCACAATGACACCATCCTCTTGCCGTTGTAAACTGGATCCTCTGCTAAATTCTTATATGATTGGCAACAGACCTTCAACATGAGTTTATAGACGTTGCACTTTCTCAAACCTATAATATTTTGACTGTGTTTGCATGAAAATAATGTCTATTTTTCTTGAATTCATCTCTTTTAAGGCTGTGACACGTGTGAAGCCATTCATCTGCACAATGCCGTTGAGATTGGATGAGGGGTGGAATCAAATTCAACTGAATCTTGCTGATTATACACGAAGAGCATATGGCACAAATTACGTTGAAACTCTGCGTGTCCAGGTTCATGCTAACTGCCGCCTAAGAAGGATATATTTTGCTGATCGCCTTTATTCAGAGGAGGAGCTTCCCCCAGAATTTAAACTCTACCTTCCCATGCAGGTAGCATTTCTCTCCCTTTTTTATAATGCATCATTTGAACGGGTTTCTTTTCATCCTTCATTTATCCTCATGTGCTTTGTATTGGCTGTTGCAGAAGGCATAGGTGATCACTTAAGGCCATGAAGACCCAGGTTTCTATGAGCTAGTCTTGGAGGCTTTAGATTTGCAATGGAACGAATCAGCAGTTGCAATGACCAAAGTATCACCGCTTGGTAGGTCAGGACCCATCTCTGTGTTATGGCCACATATTGATGGCTCCAAGTTAGTCTGTAAGTTGCTGGTTTGCTATAAAGGATTCTAATATTCACACTTATTTTGTACCTGTACTGCAAACTACAAGCCTAAACAAATCACATGGCTTTACAATCTTTTTTTTTTTTTTTTCGTGGCAATAATGAAGCCGGATCACCATGACCACCACCACGACCCTCATATCATTTCTTTCTCCCAATTCTTCATGCCAGGCTGTTTTTTTATTTGTGTGCTCTATCTTTGATAACTTCTCTTAGGTTTATTTTTTCAAGCCACACGTGTAGTTCCTCTTATGTGTTCGTCCAAGTCTTGTCTTATTTTTTTACTCCACTCATCCATCCGAAGGTGAGACAGTTGTCAAGTGGATTGAACATCTATGGCTACACTTAGATGCAGGGTAATACAGTGGTTTTCCTGTGAACATCAAGTTCCACATTCAGTATTATAGTGCTAATGTGAGTGCCATTTATTAGCTGATGGGCATTTCATGAACAGTCCACTAGTAGCTGTTTCTAGCCATTCAATCTATCAATTTTATTTTTCTCTGGGCATATTTGCTCTCAAGTTTGATCAACCTTCCGAAAAATAGATGATGTATCAGACGGGTATGAACTTTAGATATGCTGGAATTTGGGCTGTGGCTCAACAAATCAATGGTATTTGAATGTCTTAAGTCTCCTAGATCCTTAAAAAAAAGGTCCATATGATATGCCCCTTGAATTTATCTCCAGTACCCACAAACTTTATCTTGGGTATCTACTATGCACGGTGAAGATAAATCTTTTCTGAAAGTGGCATAACTCAGTAGAGTTTCATAGTGAAAAACCTTAATCTTTTTCCTGCACACTGTCGAAGAACTTGAAACTCCGCCAGTTTTGCTGCCGGTCCCAAGCCGGGTAAAGGAGGAGGGTTGCGTTAGGTAGGTGACAGCCAGCGTAAAACTTTGTCACAACCCAAACATGAATTCTGAACAAATGATATTTCACGATAAGGCTAGGGCGTTCCCCGCTTTAAGCGACGCATTGCAGCATTGCCCGGTTGCAGTGAAAAGTGTGCAAGGGCTACCGTATGACTTTGGGCTAATGCGGTTAAAGAAGTTAGTCCATGAGAAAAAGAGGAGGAATAGGAAAATTAGACTTGCTACTTGGAATATAGGAACCTTGACAGGCAAGAGCATGGAGTTGGTTGAGGTAATGAAAAGAAGAAGAATTAGTATGGCTTGTATACAGGAGACAAGGTGGAAAGGGAATAAAGCTAAGGAGCTCATGGATGAGTATAAGCTTTTCTATGCAGGAAAGAGTAATACAAGAAATGGAGTGGGTATAATTATAAATAATGATTTAAAAGAGAAAATTGTGGGGGTAAAGAGGTTTGGTGATAGAATTATAGCAATTAAACTAGTACTAGAGGAAGACATAATTCATATCATTAGTGCATATGCTCCCCAAGTAGGACTAGAAGAAAGTGTGAAAAGACAATTTTGGGAGGAGATGGATGATTTAATGCGAGAAATCTCAAATAGTGATAAAATTTTCCTTGGAGGGGATTTAAACGGGCATATAGGAAGAGATAATAGAGGATATGAGAGAGTGCATGGAGGGCATGAATTTGGAGAAAAGAATGAATTCGGAAACACTATATTGGACTTTGCAGTGGCATTTGATCTTATAGTAGCAAATACTTACTTTAAAAAGAGAGATGAGCATTTAATTACATATAAAAGTGGGAGTAATAGGAGTCAGATAGACTTTTTTCTAGTTAGAAAACAGGACCGATTGGCTTGTAAAGATTGTAAGATTATCCCAGGAGAGAGTTTGACTACGCAACATAGGCTTGGAGTTTTAGATATTTGCATTAGAAGTAAAAAGAGAGCAGTAGTAAACAAAATGGACCCTAAAACAAGGTGGAGAGATTTGAAGGGGGAAAGAGCAAATATATTTCAAGACAAAATGATTGAGAAAGGAGAATGGAATATTGAAGGAGAAACTACAGTAATGTGGAATCAAATGGCTAATTGCATTAGGAATGTTGCAAAGGAGGTACTTGGAGAATCAAAAGGGAAGAGACATATTAATAAAGAAACATGGTGGTGGAGTATGGAGGTTTAGGAAGTTATTCGACAAAAAAAACATTGCTACAAAGTTTGGCAGGGGACTAAGAGTATAGAAAATTTTAAGTTGTATAAGAAGGCAAAGAAAGAAGCTAAGAAAGTAGTAAGTAGTGCAAAGTTCAAAGCATATGATGACCTCTATAATAGGTTGGGAACAAGAGAAGGAGAAAAGGATATTTTTAAGCTTGCAAAAATAAGAGAAAAGAAAAGTAGGGACTTAGATCATGTCAAATGTATCAAGGACAATGAGAAAAATATTTTGGTGAAGGACAACGATATTATAGAAAGGTGGAAAGAATATTTTAGTAAACTTTTAAATGAAGAATATTTGGGCGATACAAGAGTGGAGGAGGATACTTCATTACAAGAGTATACTTTTCTCCGTAGAATTAGAGGGGTGGAAGTGAAGGAAGCATTGAAGCGAATGAAGACAGGAAAGGCAACAGGCCTAGATGGTATTCCGATAGAGGTATGGAAATGCTTAGGAGGGGTTGGAGTAAGTTGGTTATGTAGACTATTCAATAAGATACTTGTGACAAAGAAAATGCCGGATGAATGGAGAAGAAGCATTGTAGTACCTATATATGAGAATAAAGGAGATATACAAAATTGTACCAACTATCGAGGGATTAAACTTATGAGTCACACTATGAAGTTATGGGAGAGAATAATAGAGCAAAGACTGAGAAAAAAGACTAAGATTTTGAAAAATCAATTTGGTTTTATGCTAGGGAGATCAATTATGGAAGCTATCTTTTCACTTAGGCAATTAATGGAAAAATACCGAGCAAAGAGGAAAAATCTACATATGGTCTTTATCGATTTGGAAAAAGCCTATGATAGGGTATCGAGGAGTTTAATTTGGTGGGTCTTAAAGAAAAGAAATGTCCCAAGAGGTTACATTGAAATTTTAAAGGATATGTACGAAGGTGCAATAACAAATGTGAAAACCACATGTGGAGAAACGGGTGGATTTCCCGTGACTATAGGCTTACATCAGGGATCATCTTTAAGCCCTTATCTCTTTGCATTAATTATGGATGAGTTAACCGTGCATATTCAAGAAGTAACATGGTGTATGTTGTTCGCAGATGATATAGTATTGGTGGATGAATCAAAAGAGGGTGTAAATGCAAAGCTTGAGAAATGGCGGAGGACATTAGAATCTAGAGGTTTTAAAATAAGTCGTACAAAGACAGAATATATGGATTGCAATTTCAGTGGACATATACAAAGTGTTGAAACCACTGTCAAAATTGAAACCTATGAGATACCACGTAAAGATTCTTTTCGGTACCTAGGCTCGATGATTAGTAAGGATGGGGAGATTGACGAAGATGTGGAGCATAGGATAAGAGCTGGATGGCTGAAGTGGAGACTAGCTTCGGGAGTACTTTGTGATAGACAAATGCCAACAAAATTGAAGGAAAAATTTTACAGGACAGTGGTTAGACCAGCTATGACATATGGAGCAGAATGTTGGCCAATTAAGAAGACACATATTCATAAAATGGATGTAGCGGAAATGAGAATGCTTAGGTGGATGTGTGGTAAAACTAGGAAAGATAAAATTAGAAATGAGCGCTTTCGAGAACATTTAGGGGTAGCACCAATAGGAGATAAGATTAAAGAAACTCGTTTAAGATGGTTTGGGCATGTTGAGCGTAGGCCAGTAATGGCACCGGTGAGAAAAAGTTTGGATATACAGGTGAAGGGTCCATCAAGAGGTAGGGGTAGGCCGAAGAAAACATGGATGGAAGTCATTAATTCAGATTTGAAGAAGTTGCACTTATCGAAAGATTTTGTTCAAAATAGAACGGAATGGAGAAATAGAATTCATGTAGCCGACTCCAACATGGTTGGAATAAGGCTTTAATGATGATGATGATGATGATGATGACTGTCGAAGAACTTGGAAGAGTAAATTTCATATTTCCTTTGTAGAGTGTGATTCCAAAGGATACAGAGCCAACTGGGTAAGAATATGAATTTGATGAGTATATATGTAAATAATAATGTACTGCCTAACCATGAGGTTTGCCAAGCCCACTGGCATGTGGATGAGTGTGGTAGATTAGTCCTATTACTTCCAATGTGGTGTCTATGTGGAGCTTACCCTGTTGTATGGTTATCTTAATACTGATGTTGGCCAGTGAGGGTTATGTGTGGATGACCTGGGTGGAGCGGTGGTGATTGAGGAATTTTCTTAATACTGATATTTTCAATTGCTGCTTCTGTTTATTCATGCTGAGAACAAAAGAAATTGTGTTGGGAAACTAGCAAATATTTCTTTCTATAAATGTGAAGAATACATGCATTCCCACCAATGTTACAAGGTAGAATATGACTCACATAGAGGCCTTAGATTTGGATTTTTGTACCACACAAATATTTAGATAACTAAACAAAGCAAACTGGTAAAAACAATCCTGTTGACAGAGAACAAGAACACCATTCCACATATGGCCAATCAGTTTTCGTTCATACCTTTAGAATTCAATCCTAGACAAACAAATAGACCTGGGCTCTGTGGCGCAGTGTCGTTATTCCTCGTATCTGCAGGTACCTGTTTGCTTTTCTTCTCCCTGTAATCACTATTTTTTGAATCCTTTGTGTTTTTCAGGGCAGCAGTGTGATTCTTCATCTTGTCTTTAGGGTCTTCCTTTCGTTCTGAGGCACTCCTGAGCAGCAAGAAGTCCCTGACCATTCTCCTCTTTGAACCCTTGGGGAAAGACCTCCAGCGTCTGGTGACCTTGGTAGAAGGCAGACCTGAATGTGCTGCATCCTCAAATGTTGTAATAGTTGAGTTTACCAGGCTTTCTGGGCCCCATCTCATAGGACCCGCGTGGCGCTCAGAAGCTGACCTCATTGGCATAATTGACCCTCTAGGGACATGTAATCCTTGCCCTCTGGGGGGTTCTAGGTGACCCACTCCATTGTTTTGGTGTAAGCATTGGACCCCACCTATGGTATCATCAACCCATGGACTCCTCATTTGGGAGAAAGACTGGCTCCTCATGTGAGGAATCATTTGGATCCTCCCTGCCTCTTCCTTCCTAACATTCTCCAAAGCCACCCTAAAGGGATCAAATTCCTTGTTCTTGAAGCTCAATCCAGAAAATGGCCCACATAGTACTGAGCTTGGTGATCTAAGGGTAGAAATTCTTGGGCCTTGGGAGCTAGCAGATTGAAGGCGGGGTGGGGGTTTCAGGGGAAGGACTTGACCATTGGAGAAGAGCTCATCAGCGAAGGACATTGCAGGAAGTTGCTCTCTAATTCTTCTATCTCCTTGTTGTAGCAGTAGTTGCTGATCCTGGTTCATATTGTTTTCAAATCTTCGACTGGTTTCAAATTCAAAATCATCAGAATCAGAAATGGTTTCTGCGCCTTTGATTAACCCAGACCCTGATTCCCAAACAAGTGAAGCTGCTGTTAGTCCATGGGTAGGGCTACCTGGTTCACTACAGAAGCTAGGAATTTCACAGAGGCTACTCCTTCCAGGACTTGAAGGGGCAGTTACATAAGGTGTAGAGGGATTGCTCTCCACCTGAAAATCCATGGCATAGCTTGTGTGATCAAGTGTAACAAACTCCATTTGTAAGATGATACCCAAGCAGGCCTCAAAAGGAAAGAAGTGTTTTGATTGCAAGAAGAGAGAGATTGAGTAACCAACCACCTTCTGTGGTCCAAAACAGAATCACCGAACTTATATATGTTTGGTGTGGGAGTTGAAGGAAAAGGGATTCTAAAATAATCTTCAAAGGCTTATTTAATAATTAATGGACTAACCCATATCCCAAGTAGCTTGAGATTTATGGTTGACAAGTCACCAGTGACATGATCTTAGCAGTCCATGAGGATTTCATTTTCATCAAGCTAACATGGCTAGAGAAGCGACAATATGAATGTCAAATAGATATGGTGTTCGTTACTACTACCGTGGGGATCACGATGGTCGGATGTATGATTGAATAAAAAATAAAAAATAAAAACAAATCTTTTCTAGGCCCAATTAGTTACCTAATCTGGTGCAAAAAGTTCTTTTTAACATTACATGTCCAAGTATTTGTTCTTATGTGTGGAAAGGTTGACTGTAAAGCTAGTTTAGAATGTGCAATATATGGTTCTAATGTTATGGTCCAAGGTAGCTTCATTCTATTTGAAAACTGTTGTGGATGCTGTAATTGGTGCAAGAGACAAGATTGTCAGGGACGTATGTTTTTGTGAGCACGTGCGAATGTGATGGATATCAGAGCATACAGTTGTGATTTCTGTAGGGAGGACCAGGGTTGGTTTTTAAAATGTGCCTCGCTCTGTGTGGGGTCCACCTGGACCCATCTAATTACAGTGATAAATGGATGAAGGGTCACAATGTGGATTAAGGGTTGGCCAATTCTATTATAAATTAGTCACTGTTTTACAGCTTTGACTGAAGTGCACTTTCACTTGGTAATAAAACAAGATGAGACAGTAATTATGAGTGGTTTAGATTTCAATGTTGGACCCCACTAATGGATTTCCGAGGATTGTGTCAGAGATTCTATGATCTTAAGGCCCATTCTTTCATAATAATTCTGAGGATTTTTTGTATGGGGAATTTGAAATTCTCCACACCAAGTGGAATTTAGAATGCTCACGGCCCATCTAACATTCAAAGTCTTGGAATTTTGAGAATTCTATTAGTTGAAATTGACTTTTAAAGTGGGTTGGTATTGAAAATTTCAACAATGAAACATAATTTTTGAAATGCTAATGGGATACTTTCATATCATTGTCAGAAATCCTGACACTAGAAATTATTGGTGAAAAACTTCCATAGAGTCGGGTAAATGTGCATTTGTGCTATGAGAGGAATCCTTTATGCTTGGTCCCTGGATCTCCATTTCCACAAGAGAGAAATTTTGTACTCTTACCCTTCACATAGGAAATTGAAAGAGAAAATTCACTTTATTTTTTTATGTCACATTTAGCAATCAAGTCATTGGGGAAAAGATTTTCACTTTTTCACAAAGTCATAGCAAATCTACGTTTGCCAACTGTAAATCTTGGAGGATTTAGACATTTCTTTTTTTTTTTTTTTTGGAGGATTTTCAAATCTAACCTCCCATCCTCTCCCCCATATGATTTTTTTAAAGCAACAGTAAACTTTATTAAAGAAAGAAGACAACAACTACAAAACAGTGGTGCCCTACCATAGAGAGGGGAAGACAATGGTATAAAAGAGATAAAAAGAAGAAGAAGGAAAAGATAAACAAATTACATAGGTTTAACCTCCTGCCCTTGCCCCATAAAATTTGGAAATCCTTACTTTTTAGGCAGTGGGGGATTCATAGATCTGCGGATTCCTTGCTGATTACCAAACGTGCTCTTATTATTATTATTATTTTACAAGGAGAATGTGATGCATCAAACCTTTGAAAAAGAGGCTACATATAAAGTAAGAATAAATTTTCTCTCTACCACAAATTCCTCCCACTGGACAAATGCACCCTAATACTAATGGGGAGAATAATTCTAAAGATTCCGCTTAAAGTTCATGCAGTCATGCTCGATCTCAGATTTGGTGGGTTTCATTTTGGGATCAGATTACCAAGCAATTTATGATGGGCCTAGGATAGGTCAAGAGCCACCTGACCCACGTGACTTGCACCACTATATATATACACTATACCAGTATAAAAGCTTGAACATCATAACCAGCAGAAATACCATCAGCACCAGATTGTCCATATTTAATGCCTAGAAATAAATTTCAGATCAAACCCACAGATTTCAAATGCTTAAATGTATGGTAAAGAGTTCATTGTACAATACCCTACAATTTTCTTGAAATCTAATTATCCAATATCTGTATGGGTGGATCATGATGAATTCCTCATGATCATTCAAAAAGATTTTAAAAACAAATCATCCTACTTTTCTTCAAATCTGGATGATCTCTCATCCATAAATAGAATGACAAGAAGATTGCTTTAAGATAGTGATGACCATATCAAAAGAGCAAATCCACTCTCCAATACACCTTCTCCCACCCCAAAGCCCCACCTTCCACAAAACCATCACCATCCTCTTAGACACCCAATGCTGCAACTCCCTCCTCCATCTCAAGCAAACCCATGCCCAAACAATCAAATCAGGTCTTTACCAAGACAACTACATTGCTGGCTCTCTAGTAAAATGCTATGCCAACCCCACTTTCAAAACCACTCTTGAGATTGCACTCAAGGTGTTTGACCAAGTGAAAGAACCCCATGTCTTCTTATGGAACTCTATCATAAGAGCCTTCCTAGACCACAATGCCCCAGACAAGGCCATCCTCTTTTATCAGAACATGGTCTTGGCAAATTCCATCCCGAACAAATTCACCTTCCCTTCCCTGCTCAAAGCTTGCACCCTTTCTAGAGCCATTCAAGTAGGGGTCCAAGTGCATGCCCATGTGGTGAAGCATGGACTTACAGGAGATAGGTACATTCAGAGTGCTGGAATTCAGCTCTATGCGACTTGCGGGCGGATATGCGACGCGCGCCGCCTGTTAGATGGGTGCGGTGAAGCGGATGCGGTCTCATGGAATGCGATGATCGACGGGTATTTCAAATATGGGGATGTGGAGTCTGCTCAGAGGCTGTTTGAGAGTATGCCTTACCGGAATTTTGGCTCCTGGAATGCAATGATTACTGGGTATGCACGATGTGGGAGGATTGAGGATTCGCGGAGACTGTTTGATGAAATGCCTCAGAGAGATGAAGTCTCTTGGAGCGCCATGATTGATGGTTATGTGCAACAAGATTGCTTCAGGGAGGCCTTGGTGATCTTCAATGAGATGCAAAGGAGGGGAATTCGGATGAGGAAATTCGTAATGTCGAGTGTGCTCGCAGCCTGTGCCAATGTAGGGGCTTTAGATCAGGGGAGATGGATCCATGCATACTTGGAAAGGAATTCAACTCAATTGGATGCGGTTCTAGGGACATCTTTAGTTGATATGTATGCAAAATGTGGGTGTCTGGACATGGCATTGGAGGTGTTTGATAAGATACTAACTAAAGAGGTCTTCTCTTGGAATGCTATCATTGGTGGGCTTGCCATGCATGGACGTGCCGATGAGGCCTTGAGGCTTTTCTCGCGAATGCAAATGGAGAAATTCAAACCAGACAAAATCACCTTCGTGGCAGTTCTAAATGCATGCGCTCATGTGGGATTGGTCGAGAAAGGTCTGCAATTCTTCAATTCTATGGAAAAAATGTATGGTTTACCACCTGTGGTGGAGCACTATGGTTGCATGGTTGACCTCCTAGGTAGGGCGGGGCTATTGGATGACGCATTGGACATTATAAACACCATGCCAATGAAACCAAATGCGGCTGTCTGGGGTGCCCTATTGGGGGCTTGTAGAATTCATGGTAATGTCGAATTGGGTGAGAGGGTTGGGGAGATCTTACTTGAGCTGGAACCAGAAAACAGCGGTCGATATGCTTTGTTATCGAACATTTATGCCCGTGCTGGTAGATGGGATGATGTCTCTAGAGTGCGTAAGCTGATGAAGGAAAGAGGGGTGAGAACTACTCCTGGAAGCAGCTTAATTGACTTGGATGGTGTAATTCATGAGTTTGTTTTAGGTGGTCGTTCACACCCTGAGATGGAGGAGATTCACACTATGTTAAAGGAGATGATTGAAAAGCTCAAGTCCGCAGGTTATGTCCCAAATACTACCCAGGTTTTGTTTGATATCGATGAGGAAGAGAAGGAAAGTGCCCTCTGCCAACACAGTGAGAAACTTGCAATAGCATTTGGGTTACTTAAAACAGCTCCTGGGACGACAATCCGCATTGTCAAGAACCTTCGAGTATGCGAGGACTGCCATTTAGCAACCAAACTTATTTCACAGGTATACAATCGTGAGATAGTAGTAAGGGATCGCCTGAGATACCATCATTTTAAAGATGGAAACTGTTCTTGTAAGGAATTCTGGTGAGATGTGAGCTTTGAGCTATAGGAAATGTAATCACTTTCAGGGGTGGAAAACAGCAATTTTGTTTTTCAACTTTTAACATGGCCTACTAATTTCTCAACTTGCATAACTTTGAATGATAGTGCTGGATGATATTTTGTAATTGTGGTAATTCAATCCGAAGTGGATAATTATTGGATCATTGTCAGATTAGGATGAGTGCTATTTCACAAAGGGTTCTAATTGATCATTAGTTCAGACCATCATAATGAATAGAAGTGAACTGGGTATTTCTTCTTTTTCTTTGGGGCTTTGTTTACAGCACCCTACAATTGATCGTAAGGGTTGATATTTGCACCCTGTATGCAACGTATGCCAAACAATGTTCTGCCTTGCATTATGGGCTATGAAATGGCACTATCCAAACTAGAAGATCCTGAGGTGGTTGCTCACCTCACCTGTCGAACTTCCTGCCGTTAGATGGCCTGATCTGGGTAAGAAAAGATTAAGCCAGGTCAAGATCACCGGTGCCCAACCTGTTATATTTAGGCCTCACTTGAGACCCCAGGCCTTAGTTCAGGGATGGGCTGCAAAAGGTGATAACCTGTGCCCGAACTCAAATCCATAAACCTTATCCAAGTTCTAAAATTTGCTAAAACATGAATCATCTAATTCTTATTTCATTCCTTTGGAGGTCACCAATTAGGTGGTTAGAATCATCAATGGAACTTAATTTCAATGCTAAAATCCAGCTTAGTAAGAGCTTAGTGGCATAAGGCTAGAAACGTTTGTGGGCTTCCAAATGGAAGCTCATGCAAATTGTCTTTTGAAGCATGAGGTTGGGACATGGCAGGTCAGGAATCACATTGTACCTGCTTGGGGTATACTTTTTAGGCATGTTAGGTTAACCAGGTCTATCTGGCCAAATATCTAAAATCCTAGAAAGGGCCACATGCTTAAAAGGCCCAGCAAAGCCTGGTACACTTTACACAAACGTGCAAATGGATAAAAAGTTCCGTACACAGGTGGCTGGACACAAGCCCAAGTTTAAGATCTGCATGCTGAATCCAGGCCCAAATATAATGCACAACAATCAACAGGAGATCAAAATATTCCGCCCACCCATCAGCCAATGATCCAAATGTAATCTTTATGCCCAAACCAGCGCAAACAATAGAACTGAAATGGTAGCTTGGCCCATCAAAGCCTTGATCTAACGGAAAATATTTCTGTATCCACCCCTTCAACTCACCACCACTTCACTCTATCACTGTTCTTGATCAACCCTGCTTGGTCTTCTTTCTGAAGTTGTGCTTCATGAACATTCATAAGAATGATTACTACTTAATTAATAACATTGTCCATATTACATCAGAACATCTGACACAAGGAGGGACCACCACTATCAAACTTCCTCTGATCCAAGGGGATATCTCTTGAGGTATCTAATTTTTTATTGCACACAGGTATATGAAAAAAAAAGAAAAAGATATCCTTATTTTGAAACAGTAAAATGGGTGGTACACAAGAAAGAGGCACACATGACAAAAGACTCACCTTTCTTCAATCTAAATGCTACATTATATATTCTCCGGTACAACCTCTTACAACTTCAATGCACAACGAAAGATATAGGAACTACCAAGGAAAAATTGAGTACCTTGGATTCCCAATACCAAAGTTGGCTTTGGCTCCATGTGGTGCAACCCCCAAACTTCAATTTTCTTCTACTCACATGCCTAGCCATTGGCCTCACTTGGGAAAGCTTTACTTAGCCCCCCAACTCCAGCAGTTGGGTTTGTTCACTTAAACTATTATCAAGACACCAAAGGAAGGTTTGAATCGTATATACCTTTTCTTCTTCTTTTATGCTCAAGCATTTGCAATTTAGCGCAGAGACTACCTGTGTAGAAGTTTGACAAATCCCAAGAAACTAAGCTTCCCATCTGAGTGTCTTATCCAATCTTGGAGAACAACGTGAACAGGGATGTTTGGGCTAAGGCCGAGTTCCTGTTATATGAAAGAGTCTGAGTTTCCATTTTTCCTTCTTCGCACATGGTTCAAATTAAATTGAAAAGGACATTCCAATTAAGCGCAAATAAAAAATTTGCTAAGTAAAAGCAAAGAAAAGCTCCAAGAAACTAAAAGCTGATTTGAATTAAAAAAAAAAAAGGGAATGCCTTCATAAATAGTCACAGATCAGAGGAATCCAAGAGATGTTAGTAAATAAAAAGATGTGTACTAGCAACTCAGCTATGGAATAGCATGTTTGCATATGTTCATTCTAAGATAGCAATTGAAAGAGTAATCATCTTTCTCTTGCTAGTGTTGGATGCAAAATAAATGCAACTAGTTAAGAAATGTTTTGAAAGGAGTAGAACATTGAAAATCTGGTAGAACTTGATGATCCATGAATCGACATGGCCACTGTACATTTGATTGCCACCTACTTGAAAGTTAGGATCATCTTTTGAATAAGAATTTTGTTTCATGGCCCAGCCTAAATTGGGCCTACATTGTGGAAACTTTGTGCATGTACACCAGATTAAGGTGGCCATCTGTATCGGCAAGATCATTATAATCTATAATTAGAAGTACCAAATTATGCCTCTTGTGGCAGAGTAGGTGGCTTTTACTACTACGCTAAATTGGAGCACCACAGAACAAGAACACACAAGGGTTGAGAGGTGTTCTTCTTCCATATCACTGTGATGCTACCAAATGTGGGCTCTTTAATTATTTATAACAAAAAAAAAAAATACCATAGAGCCTTATACAGCAGAAGTGATAGTGTTCTGCTAAGAAGCACGGACACGGACACGGGATATAGATACGACACGACACGGACACGCCGACACGACATTTGTCAAAAAAGTAGGACACGGACACGTTGGGGACACGTTAATAATATATATTAATTTATATATATGTAATCATCTACTAAAAAAATAATATCATTTTAACTTTTTTAATCAATTTAGCAATCAAAAAATAAAAATTCAAGTACCAACTAACAGACATATCAAATTATTAAATATCAATACAACACTAAAACATAATTCATAATCATTAAACATGAAATATTCATAGTTCCATAAAATCCATATAAAGAAAAGGGCGGATCATCTCTTTCCCCTCCTAAAAAAAAACAAAAATAGAAAAGAAGCCAATCTTGAGGCCTATTCTTGAGTGAAATATTTATTTGTCTTTTGCTTGTGATATAATTGATATTTACAATCATATATTTTTTCATAGTATAAAATTGTCATATATCAAGTTTACAAGTTGTAATAACCACATGTTAACAAAGTGTCCAAGAGATATTAGCTACATGTTTATTTTTTGGTCATAGACATGGGTTAGGAATTGTAAAACACGTTGCAAAAAGAGTGTCAAACAAGTGTCCGAAATTAAAATTTTTAGTTCTCAATTATGGACACGGCTAAATGGTATCGGACACGTGTCCGAGAGTGTCCGAGAAGTGTCGGTGTCCGACACGTGTCCGACACGGACACGTCACTTTCTTAGAAGTGTCCGTGCTTCTTAGGTGTTCTGAGTGAAATCCAATCTAATCTAAATGTCAATAGCCCCCATAAAAAATTTTAGGTTATGAAAGTAAATTGTTAAGCTTGGCAGCTATAAAATGCGTACCGATGCAAGTTCTTTGATTACTATCTGTCTGTTCCCATCTTTCTCAAATAGTTCATATCCACGACGGGCATGTAGCTCCCAACTATCCATTCCTTCCAGCTGATGAACACTTATGGCAGCCGCAGAAAATTCTTGAAAATCTAATTTTCTGTAAGGAAGAGAGCTCACCTGCGATGTTTCCAAACGGAAGAGTAAATAAAGGTGACACAAGGGTACCTACAATTGGTAAAACAGTTCAAGAAGATCCCACCATGTATGGGAGATGGGACAAACACCTCACTGCAAATGATCATAGCCAGTTGAGTGCCAAATTGAATCTTTAACCATCTGCTGATCAAGTGGATATGATTGTTTGGAAGTGATATTTGCCTGTGGCCTATCAATAGTGGGATCCACTGTAACTTTGGGATCACTTATAACGCTATATATGTGGGAATACCACATCAGAAGTGTAGAAAGTGGTTAAGCGGTCCCCTATTTATGACCGTATGCATAGTAAATCTATAGAAGTCCATACAGTAAGTACCATGTTGACATAGTCCAGAACCCGTGAGTCCTTCATGGCATCAGTTGAGGTCTTCATTAAGGCCTGCCAATTCCATCTAAGTTAAGAATGACCAGGTATCAACCGGAAAACAAGCGCTGAAAAGAAAAAGGACGTAGGTGAGTCACATTTTCAAGAGATTTGCAGCTCATGTGATAATTTGATAGTGGCCAATCATCAGGTGGGCCGCATTGTGGATATTCCCTTCCCCAAAAATAGGCTGGTCTGTTCAGTCTGTAAGCAGAACCCACCTTATGAGTGGCTGGGATCTCATATCTGTGCTACATTGGAATGTACGAACAGCAAATGCCCTGAAAGGGACCCATGAATCATGTGCACCAAGCACAAGTAGAAAACCAACCGTCTTAAAATTATGCATAGAGATGTAGCCATTTTTGTTAGGTTCTAATAACATGAATTGTTCTTGAAGATAAAAGAGTTGAGAAAATGTCAATGTCTTTGCGAGGGCCTGTCAAACAAAGCAGAGATCTTTTAGCATTCGGATAGAAATATGAAAAAGGTAGAGGATCTCCTCATAGTTCCATAGCTAACTTGCTAGGAATTGAAGGAAGACAGTCATGCAATTACAAGCATTCATAAGCGATCACAAAGTTGAACCATGAACAAAGATTTATGGGCGAACATGTTTAACCTCTGAAGGCAGCACTTACCATGTTATACAAATAATTATATCATGAGGAAATATAAAAGTGTACATGAGGGAGAGCCTACTGGTTATCCAATTGTTGATATAAAGAGGACATTGTTAACAGGAAACATTCCGAGATCTCCCCCATCAAAAACTTAATGTTTCAGTTGGGCCCGTATAGATGTGGACCATTGGTTTTAAACTTGTTACTGTCCACTCCCATCAATGACTACGCTCATGTTATAGGAGAGACATCTGAGAAATGGGGGCCACCAATCAAAAAGTAATGTTACCAAAAAGTTCGTCATTTTTCCAATACTTGCCAGACATTTGACTAACTAATTGATGTAGTGTTGGGGTTTCCAAATTACATTACTAGGACGATTTTGTTTAGATTCACCCATCTTTGCATATCAGTTTGGAATTGATAACCAGAAAAAAGGGTAATGTGGGCATCCATATGTCAAGTAAATGGAAGAAACTGACATACCCCTAAAGCTGCCTTCCGAAGAGATGATGAACATATATAAGGTTGTACCAGTCTGAAGACCAGAATATCTAAAGGGATCTTAACATCATGACAACCATGCAACCACGGATGACCTAAGAACAGAAATAGGTAAAAAAGTCAGTCATAAACATTCAAAAGAAATATATGTAACCATTCATAGAGATGCCGTCGGAAATAATCCAAATGCCTTGGAGAATCATGATAGAATGGATCCAATGCATTTGCATATAAGTCTCATTGAATATAGGAAACCACATCAGCAAGGTGATCTCTCTCTCTCTCTCTCTCATATTTATTATTGGAGAATGAGTTTATTACTATCCATTTTATCAAAGTACTAAAAGTTGGTTGCAATTTGAGATCCATTCAAATGGACTGTTACTTACAAAGGGCCTGAGAAGCAGTCATTCTTCTGCGATAGTCTTTATTCAACAATCTCTTGACAAAGTCCATTGCACCAGAAGATAGTGAGGGCCAAGGTGCTTCCTCAAAGCTTGGTTCTGTCTTCAGGATAGCTCGAAAAATGCCTGATTCTGTCCGAGCCCAAAAGGGGCGGCTACCACATAGTAGAATATAAGCAATCACACCAGTACTCCACATGTCTGCTTCAGTGCCATAAGATCTATGCAGGACTTCTGGGGCTACATAATAAGCACTACCTACAATGTCATTCATCCTTTCATCTGTACATTGCCCCAGAAAACATATCAATCAGATAATGGTCCAGAAGTAATGACATCAAAGGAAAAAAAATTCTAGAGATAGTAGGCAAAATATATACAGCGCACCATCTATAATCCTACAGAGTACAAAGCATACATGTTGGGGCAAATATTTAGATGATCTCAACCTGTTCAAATAATGGGCCCACTGCCGAAAAAAGACACCCTGATAGTCCCTTTCAACTTATCCATTTTAACAACACCAATCAAATAACAAACAATCATATAAAGGGAGAGACGTCAGGGCATGGTGCATCCAATGGTGGGCCACTGGATAAATGCAACCAATCAAATAGCACAACATCTTTTTTTTTTTTAAAAAAAAAGAGAAAGATCGGGCCAGCGCATCCAATGAGTGTTTGCTACCTGTACCATGGTGATGGTCTAAAAAGAATGAAGGAAAGCATAGAGATGCTGTTTCTCTCAATAGAACTTCATATAATATCTCACAAAATAGAACTCATAAAGACTAACCTGGCTTTACAAAATCTGACAATCCAAAATCGATAACCTTCAATGTTGACTTCTCGTCCTTTGTACTGAAAAGGAAATTCTGCAATAGCAAAGAACTAGCAAGATCAATTACCGTAATGAGGTAACACGAAAAAAATAGGAAATATAGTTCTGTAAATGGATACTTAAAACAATAAATTATACAGTTCATATCAGTTTAATTAAAGGTACATTTGGATTACCCCAAAGTCCAGCTGAAAGCAGAGTGGATATTTTAGAAGTGCTAATGGTTCTATATTCTTTTATTCATGTGGTTTGATTGACTGTTCTGCTAAAGTTATGAAAAAACAGATACAAATTTTTTGTATGAGAAGTTCAAGTTATCTCATCATCATTATCATAAGTGCTGATTCATCCCATCCGATCGGGGTTGGCTTTGTGAGTTCCTCAAGTGATACTTGAAAAAACACAGTAGTAGCACAATAAAGGTAACTGAAGTTCCTAATGACTTCAGAACTGTTCAACAGGTGAGATTAGTGGGTATGGTTGTAGCAGTTGCGACTATTAGGCTATGGTACGTAAAGATTTCCCAGTACATAAAGAATTCAAGGCAAAGCACCTTGCCTGCCTTAAAAAAGCTGAAACATTCAAATACAGTTGATTTTTTTTTTTTTGAAAAGTGAGTAACAATAACTTTCATTAAAAAAGGAAAGAAAAGAAGAAAAACATCCAACCAGCAACCAGTGAGCAGGAAGGTATAAAAGCATGATACCCTCAACTAGAGAAACCCAAAAACAAGAAGAGAAACATAAAAAGGAGAACTTTGATGTTTGAAGGGAAACCCAAAACAACAAGAGAACTTTGATGTTTTCACTCTCAAGTTCAAGAATCAATTACCTCTGGCTTCAGATCTCGGTGAACTACACCTTGGAGATGGAAAAAGGAGATAACACTCAAAATCTGGACCATGACAACCTTGGCATCTTCTTCTGAATATTTCCCACCCCTACAAAAGAAAGCCACAATATCATCTGGTTAAAAGGTAGCAGGTCAGCCAACAGAAAACACCTACCACCTAGGCTGCAAACTATGAAAATATTGTTTGGAATGATATCTCTTCTATGGAGTTCAATGGATTTTAGAGCAGTGCTTAAATTGTTTGACACTTAGATGCTCCAAAATATTCTACACAAATCAACAATGGCAATTGGCATTGGAGGGAAACGGCTGAAAAAACCATCTGACAAGATGTAGTTTATAACTACTGTGCCACCCCAAAAAACATAACAAAATGGATAAAAATTCGTTCTGTCCAATCATTCAGATAATATGTGATTTACATCATGTCTAAACACACTCTAAAGGTCAAACAAGTAACCAAATACTGAGGCTTGAAGTACCTTGAAAGTATCCGATCTAAGAGTTCACCACCCTTGCATAACCTGAATAAAACAGAAAAATTCTAGTCAATAATCAAATGAGGGGGAAAAGAAAAGCCTTCCCAATTCCTTGAAGCAAGTTGAATTTCAAAACATGTAGCCTATTCTCTCCATGCCATCAAACAGGAATCACTTCATACCCTGTGAAAAATATAATCAGTCATACATGTGAACATTTTCATTGTGCATGCATGGTATACATGTAGTATACAATCTCTATCCCAACCCATTCAAACTGTAGGTCTCATGAGTCTCCCTATTGCAGGAGACTAGAGTCAATATGAAGGAAATATAAAACTAAGTATCAAACTGAATAGATAAACCAACCATCTAATTAGTGACACCAATAAATGTACAGTTTTGAAGTAATGTCAATCTCCAAATTCAACAAACCAATTTTCAATAATCAGAGATTACAATCAGGCAATATGCATTGAAAGGTTTAGATTCACATACGTGCATGGCAAGAACAATGTTTAGAATACGGAACATAGTATAAACTAGTAAGTGGATGGTTCAGTCTAATCCAGTTTGGCCAGCTGGTTTAACCTGGCCAAATCATTACATGAAAAATAATAAAAATATTTTAAAACAATGAATGATGAGTCCAGCTGAAGCAACAGCCATTTTTTACTGGCTTTGACAGCAAATAGTGTCAAGCTCTCAACAAGTTCAACTAAATCCAGTTGATTATCAATTATCATCTTTCATTTCAGGTATCCCCATTTAGACAGCTAATTAAGTGGCTACAACCATCAATTGAAGCACTTTCCTGGTTGTACTATGGTGCACCAAATAAAGTTTGAATCGTGGAAACAGAAAATGACTATTGTTACAAGCATATATAAAAATGACCAAATGAGAGTTTAGTGAATGATTTCAAAGCTCAGTGTCAATGACCGACTTGGTCAAGATTGAGTCCGATAAAGCTTGGCCATGAAACACAAAGAGTTGCCTCAGCCATGAGACCAATATGAGTTGGCCAACTCTAGATAGACTATCAAATTTTTTACACCCTGTTTAAGCAAGACCAAATGGTCTAGGCCAGGTTAATGGGCTTGGATTCAGAAGCCCAGGGCAACCCTCTTAACAAGTGCTCACAATCTGGCCTGTGTGTTCAAAGGAGCTATCAAATCCTGGACTACGAAGGGCCTGATGGGCCAGCATCACCTGTTGACAGCTATAGTTCCATATCTCTCTAGCATGAAAAAAAAAACCCATAAATATAAACTAGGAGTTGTCCTCACAAAACAAGAAACAGTAACCATCAATTTTCAAAAGAAATACACACATTCAGACCAACACAGATGAATTCACAAAACAGCTTTTAAATTAACTATCAGAAATTTAAACTTACTCCATTACTATATACACATTGTCCTCATCTTCATAGGCTTCATAAAATTGCGCAAGATTCTTATGCCCTGCTAGAGACCTCAATATTCTCACTTCTCTTCTTACATCCTCAATTGCAATAGCTGTCATCATCTGCCAAAACCCAACCCTTTTCATCAAACTTAAACCGTTTGAATGTCCATCTCAAAACATATTCAAAATGACTATTAAGGGCTCCCCTAAGGAGAGTCAGATGCACCCAAAATTGCAAGTGTTTATAACATTGTCCTGAAACAGTGTGTATTCAAGCACTCGGATAGGCTAACCACAGTACACACGAATTTCATCTTCCCATTCACAAGCAGTCTGACAGAATTATGGAGATGCATGCACCAAAATGCCTCCATCATCTGAAGATCTTAGCAAAGCAATAGGTAGATGTTTTCACATTGAATGATGCCATAAAGACAAAAGTATCCACTAGAAGGCCACAAATCAGAAAGTTAAAGATCATATGGTGAAGAATCTTGAAGCCTGGTCTATGCACAAGGAAGCCACCAGATGAACAGTCTAGATTTTCAAATGGTGGCTTCCACCAATACAATTGCTTGAGCAAACAATAGGAACCATTTTGACTCATGGGCATCGCAATACACTTTAGAAAACCTCCTACCGACAACAACACAAACATGCTCTGCGTAGAAAAAAAACATCATCAATATTTCAGAAGAAAATTGCCCAGCAGAAATATAGCAAAACTATAAGCAATCAAACTGGTGTATCAGCAGAAACACCCCAGAAGTAAAAAAGAGTCATATTTTGCCATTAAAATTGAATCATGATAGTGATAACTACAACAGAAACAAACCTTTGATTTTGGAATAACCTTCACTGCTACTTCTTGCCCTTTCAATTCCCCTTTCTTTGCCTTTGCAGAACAAGTAAAGCCAAAATGCCCATGTCCAACCTCTTCCCCAAGCTCATACTTAGTAAGGAACTGTTTTAAGAACCCAAAACTCTTCTTCAATCCCAACTCATTGTCTTCAGGAATTGCAGCTTCATTTGATTTGACAGAGCCATGCCGACGGGCAAGCAGAGCCCTGATATGCTTGGCAGGAGATGGAGGCGGGAAAGGGCGCTTAAAAATCTGTAAAGGAGTGGAATTCACACTCCAATTTATGGGAGAATTCTTGAAAGTACTTGGAACAGGACTGGGGCAGTAGAAGGGGACCTTGGAAGGTTTTGCAAGGTCAGAATTCTCTGCAGGTTCAATACTGCAGGGAATTGCAGGATTTTCTGTTCGGTTCTGGAGATTTTGAGCCTCCTTTCCATGACAGAGTCCCATTGAAAAGATGAAATCAAAGAAGAAAAAAAAAAAACCAAAAGTTGATACCAGTGAAAAACAAATATAGGAAATGACAATCAGAGAAGGTAGAAAACTGTAAGAAAAAACTCAGAAAGCAAGAATTCAACAGGGTAAAGATAAGAAACTGAACACTTAACAAGGAAAAGCCATAAATGGAGCACCCAACAGTAGAATACAAGAAAGTTTCAAGTTTTTAATAAAAACATCAAGCAAAGAGGAAAACCCAGAGAAGAAAAAACACAGGATAAAAAAAAACAGAGAGAGAGAAAGAAACAGAAGAAGAAAAAGAGCCAATTGAAGAAGGGGAGAAGGCAGAAGACAAGAAACGGAAATAAGAGACAAGAGACAGAAACAAGTAAGAGAAACCTTGGTAACAAAATTAATAGAAAGTTAACATTTTTGTCTGCTAAAACCTCTCTCAAAACAGAAAACCAAAGACCAAGTCCCAACTATAGGGATGAAGATATAACACAAACAGGGGAGACAGTATAACCAAATTCAAATTTGCCTAACAAAGGGTTAACCCTGAAGTAAGAGTTCAAGAGGGTAAATACCCAGTTGCTATAACATCAGAAAAGTCACATTTTAATGATGTAAGAAGGAACAGAGAGGAGGAAGAAGAAAACACATAAAAAATCCAACTTTGCATATTAAACAGAGTAGGAAGGCAAACCAGCTAAAGCAAAGAAATGTGAAAGCAACAACAGAATTGAAAGAGCAGCAAGCAGGACATACGAGGAGTCAAAGTCAATAATTTTTGAATTACACAACAACAAATGAAGGGAAGAGAGAGAGAACCAAAAGGTAAAGGAGATGCCTTGGAAGAGTTTGCAAGAAATCAAGGAGGAACAAAAGCTCCTTCATAGTTCATAGAGGGAATTAAGCTTTTTTAGAGTATGAAATGGAGGCTTTAGATCCCCACAGGCTGTCCCTCTTGATCCCAATAACTATGCATGCATGGTGTTAGGCATGAGCATTAATGGATACTATAGTGCAATTTGGATTGCTTTTTGGATAATTGATTTTGGAATTTGTGAATTGTGGGTCCTCTTCTTGTATTTGGTAGAGGTGGGGAACCAAAATTAGATGATCCAGAGCACTGATGTAATGAGGCTTACCATCGATTGGGTATGGCAGACAAAACTTTTAGAAAGGAATCTTCTAACCCAATCAAATGGCAATTAAGTGAAAAATTAGGAAATAAGCACTGCAAAATAAAGAAATATGCCTAAAATGTATGTTAGGATATCACTGTTGAGATTCTAGTGTCATACCCTATTCAAATAGGGCCCACCAGATTAAGGGTGCCATAGTACACAAAACCCCATACTAAGTTAAGAGTTAAGCAGAAAATTATCTACAATACAGTCCCATATTTTTCATCCAAACTGTTGAAAGTCTTAATTTCCATGCAAATTGCAGTAGTTAGCCAAACCTAATTGTAAGGCTGATTTCTTCATTTATGACTTGGCTGGAAGGCAGGAGACATGCAAGATGGCATGATCTGGAACATCTGTATAGTTCAATGTCATGACCCCTGCTATGCATAATACATTGTATTGGTCTACTTTGGTTTCCCTAATCATTTTTTATGTCTGCAACTTGGATAAATCTAATCTGAACATGTTCCACCGGTTAGGTTATTCAATGGACCCTTCTCTAATTAGATAGATGGTCCTTTTGCGGACAATTCAAACCATTAATTGAATGGGTCTGATGTGGATCAGTTGCCGGGTAAGACAAACATCTTGTCCTTGGACTCATCCAAGGTGGACGGGAGAAGAATGCCTATGAATGAGGTGAAAAAAGATGGGCTCATTGATCAGAAGTGTGATGGGCTCATCCATGCTTCTGACTTTTGCGTAGTGGTCCATCCATAGTGGAACCTACCTGATGATTGGTCAAGCCCGCTGGTCCATCCATAGTGGAACCTACCTGATGATTGGTCAAGCTCGCCGAACCTACCTAATGATTGGTCAAAGCTCACCGCGAGCCTAAGAAGCACGGACATTTCTAAGAAAGTGACGTGTCCGTGTCGGACACGTGTCAGACACCGATACTCCTCGGACACTCTCGGACACGTGTCCGATATTATTTAGCCGTGTCCATAATTAAGAACTAAAAATCTTAATTTCGGACACTTGTTTGACACTCTTTTTGCAACGTGTCCCACAATTCTTGGCCCGTGTCTATAACTAAAAAATAAACATGTGGCTCATATCTCTTGGACATTTTGTTAACATGTGGTTATTAAAACTTATAAACTTGATATATAACAATTTTTTACCATGAAAAAATATATGATTGTAAATATCAATCATATTACAAGCAAAAGACAAATAAATATTTTACTAAAGAATAGGCCTCAAGATTAGCTTCTTTTTTGCTTTTTGTATTATTTTTTTTAAGGGAGGGAAAAGAGATGATCCGCCCTTTTCTTTATATGGATTTTATGGAACTATAGATATTTCATGTTTAATGATTATGAATTATGTTTTAGTGTTATATTGATATTTGATAATCTGAGATGTTTGTTAGTTGGTACTTGAATTTTTATTTTTTGATTGCTAAATTGATTTAAAAAGTTAAAATGATATTATTTTTTTAGTAGATGATTATTTATATAAATTAATATATATTATTAACGTGTCCCCGACGTGTCCGTGTCCTACTTTTTTAAGAAATGCCGTGTCGGCGTGTCCGTGTCGTGTCGTATCTGTGTCTCGTGTTTGTGTCCATGCTTCTTAGCGGGTGCGAGCTTGATCGATCATCAGGTAGGTTCCACTATGGATGGACCACTACGCAAAAGTCATAAGCATGGGCATGATCCACAAGCAAGAATTGGAGTCTCCCTATGCTTAAAAGCCTGATTATCCAAACCATGACAAATAAACTTCACCAATCATATGATACCATTAGAAACCCTTTTATTAGACTTTGATTGGAGCGAGAACACCTCCATTAGAATAGAATCTGGAGCAAAAAGAATTGGGAAGTATTGTTTCATGCTTTTGTTGTCAGGGCCTCAAGTACAACTACGGATATTTACTTGAAACACAAACATGACACGTCAAACTCATGTCTGTAGCCCCCACAAGTCATGACAATGTGATGATAGGGAAGTGCCGGATGACTGAATCTTCCATTCTTGAATGGGTTCAATTGTGGCCCACTGTGGATGGAACCCATCATGGGGAAGCAAACAAAGGGCTGAAATGAACCCATCATGGGGAAGCAAACAGAAGATTGGGAACAGAGTAGGACAGGGCATCCTTTGGTTACCCCACATTCCCTGTTATGCCAATGTCATACATAGAATACATGGAATAAAGCTATGAAGTTATAAAGAAAGGAATATGTTCATCACATAGAAAAGCTTTAACTGAAGTTGTTGGGCCAAAAAAGGAAAAGGCTCTAGGATAGAGTCACATGGGTTACAGGTATTTCCCTGCCATTGCAGGGAAATGTTGACTGAGAAATCAAGTAAATATGAGGTAAGGCCAATGGATACTGGATAGGGATAGGTTGCTGGGCTGTGGAGATTGGAGAAGGGGGTTCACATGAAAGGATAACATCTTGAGTTCACAGGTTTCATGTTCGTCTACTCACTTTGACTGCATGTTTTAACTCCAATCATAAATCAAGACTATTCATCTGATTTCCCACTGATTGCAAGATCTCAGGTACAAATTTGTTCAAAGCATTTTCTTTACCTTTTAGGGCGTCTTTGTTCACATGAAATCCACGAATTGATGGCAAAATAGGCATCAAGAAAGGATAATTATTTAAAAGGTGACAGGCAGTGGTGGAGGACCAAAGAAAATTTCAATTGGGAACACAGTGTAAAGAGAAAAAACATTAAATAGCATAGCTCATATAGAAAGAATAATTGAAAGAAAGAAAGAAAGAAAGAAAGAAACAAAACCTTTTTTCTACCCCAATACATAAAGGTGTTTTCATGGGCCGGGTTGGGCTAGGGTGAGCAGTATCTAAGCTCGGCCCAAGTTCCAAACTCTAGATCCAAGCCCATCCTAGGTCCGAAATGGGACATAACTAGCCTTTCCACTCCCACCCTACATAAAGAAGAATGAGCCCGAGCTCAGCCTGTGTAATGCTATAAGAACAAATAAGTGGCCTTTTACATTGTTTCAAGTAGTAGCACAATTAGTTTTGTGTTGCTAGAGTTGCAAATGGGCCGGTTCTGGTCTTGGTCCATGGTGGACCCGATGTCGGAACCGGTAATGAGAATATGGACCTCGAACCAGAACTGGAATCGGTTCCATTTATGAGGTAGCTACAGGTCCTAATCTGCGTAGAGAATGCTTTGGAAATAAAACCAATTCTTAACATTTTTTAAAAAAAACTGAGATAATATGTCAGGTCACAAGTCAAAACCTTTGAGTAATCGAAGAATTGAGGGCCAATTTATAACCCTATGTGTTGTGTCTCTACGTAAGATGTCTCCTCTCTGTCTCTCTTTTAACCATTATTTTTAAATTTGGGCTAAGCAAGGTCGAGACAAGAAAAGATGAGGGGTCTCATTAAAAAAGTTTAAAAAATAAATAAAAAGTACAAAATTGAAAATTCACTTTCTTAACTTTTTGTTATTTTGTGGCATATGAATAAACTTTTTCGACTTTTTTGGATAAAAAGAAGTGCTTTTTTGTCTTTCAGTGCAACAAGAGATGACCGGTGAGGTCAAAAATTTTAAAAAGTGATTTTTGAAATTTATACTTTTTTTTTTATAAAATTCATATATTTTTCTTGCCTATTAAAAGTGACCATTTAGTTTGAATTTACTTTACAAGTAAATTACTAAACGGACAAGAATAAAGAGAAACATCAGCACCTGAGCCACAAGTGGATTGGCTTCTAAGTCATGACTAGTGTTCATTTCTATTCTCCTTCTAAGGTAAAATTTAGAAATATTCCGAACACGGACGGGCTTTTTTAAATTTATATATGGCTCAAATTTTCAATAGATACACCCGCAAAGTCTGTTGGGATCCATAATCATTTTAGTGCCACCAGTCAAGGATTCATCGGATAGAACTTTGACCTCGGGAGATAGTGGTGAGGTCTCTGAGCTTAGTGGTGGTAGGTGCGTTTAACTCTATATATATCTAAAGTTGCCATCATTTTGGTTGGGGACTAAATATGTGGAGCCATCGCGGATCAGCCATGTGTCAAAAGTTTAGACTGGTTAACTTTATCTAATCATCTAATCTTAGGTAAAGAAATAGATACAAGAGAACGATTAGATCTCATCTTAGATAATGGGATGAGCAAATCCTAATGACTATGATTTTTTATAAGTGATCAACCTAAAAATATCCTTTCTATCAAGAGGGCCCCCTTTAATCACCCATTTTTCAATGACAGATTGATCGCAATTACCTAAGTACATGTTTATCCAACTACAAAAATAAATGAACAAGTAAATCCTCATCTTACGTTTAATCATACTGACAAAATTTATTTTTTATCATTCATATATTACCTTTGCAAAATAAAAAATATTTAAATTTAGAGAGACAAATCTCTAAATTCTAATGAAAAAATGGGGGCATTTAAACTCTGTAACCTAAATCAACAGAATTAAGATTGTCTGAGGAAAAACTCCACAGTGTCCGTGGGGTTTTTAATCAGAGGATCGGGACTCGAATCAACAAAGAGGTTTTCTCCATAAGAGGATTTGGACTCACTGCAGGCATTAACGTGTTTGTACTTGTAGGGGATGACATTTTATCACTTCTAGTTACCAAGTAAATTAATAAAAATGAAGGTTACTTTTTTCTAAGGTCTTTTTTGGGATTTTGGGAGAAATAAAGAGAAAGATTTTTATTCATTTAAGAAGAGAAACGTAGTTCTCTTCTTAACTAGTTTTCTCCTCAATGTGGCATTGAAGAATACAACAAATTTTTATATTACAAGAATAATTTTTATTATATAGTGATATTTTAATCTTAAATTATTTTCTATCCATGTGAAGGTGCCAAAAATATTTTCTCTTATTATGTACCATTCTCTTTTGAAACTCAACTATAATGGAGGCCTAATATTTGCTTGCATTAGCATATTTAGAATTCAAACTATGAGTAGTTAAAAATGAAAATCAAATGGGAATTATAAAAAATAAAAAGAAAGAAGATGGAAAGTGAATTAGTCGGGCTGATGATTGGATATTTATTTCCTATCTTCATTTAATTCATTTTCTTAAAGGAATATTTATTTGATGCTCATTTATTAAAACTTACCTTTGATCTTAATTTTTAATCAGAACGATTTAATATGAACATTCCATAAGAACATTGTTTTCTTACTATGTTATAAACATCTCATTGTAATATCATATTTCTATAAATTCTCAAGAAAATATTAGAAGGCTTTTAAGGGGCCATTTTGGTTAAGTAAAAAGAAGTGGGAATCCAAAGAAAAATCTCTCTTTTACTGTTTTTTTTTTCTAGTAATGATTCTTTTTTTAGCTTAGATTTAAATTAAAAGAATTTGTAGGAGGACACTGTTTGGGAACTTCAGTTTAAATAAATAAATTATCAAATGGTTAAATGAAAATTTTAATAATTAAAAGTTGGTCTCATGTTTTCTCCACCCGTTTAAGACGAGAATTACTTCTTCTACTTTGTGAAAAAATGGTTTCATACAGAGGGATATCTAATGCAATTTGATTAGTCACAGTGCTTCTACTCTTTTCTACAGCCAATTACAAGTAAATAAAATACTATGTAATTTGATTTACATGAGTACAAGGCAACTAAGCAGGAAGGTATTAAACTGGCCAGAGTCACTTGCAAGTCCCAGTAATTTTGATACTTTTGCTTTCTTTGTTTTTTATTCAAACTAAGAATTTTTTTCGCTTCCATTATTATTTGATACCCTTCCAGCAGGTTATTCCTTATTAAGCCCATGAGCATCCCAAATCTTATATCCCTCACCTAAAACATCACCACCATCCTGAAGCCCATAGTTCCCATCTTAAAGTCCTTTGACATTCTACCTGCACCTTTTTCCAATTCCAGTCTCTATCCAAAGGGATAGACCAATGCCAATATCAGAACCTTACCCACCCCTTCCTTATATCTAACCTCAACTCAAAGTCAGAGCCACAGTTCCCACTATAGGACCCATTTTACCCAGGACTGTTTCCACTGCCAAATAGGGCTCTTCATGGGCCTCGTTGGGTCACACTGAGTCTTTTCTTGGACCTTTGGGCCGGAATCTAATCCACACGGGCCTCAAGCACACGACCAGCCCATTTCCAAATCTATATACACCTTGTGTATTTTACGTGGGTGTGGCCCGGAATTTTACCTCTGTAGGTATCAGCTGGACCAAACAATTGGGCCCCAGTTGAGCCCACTCTTCTATAACGTCGACCACATCCTGCTCAGTGAGAGCTGGGTTTAGGTCCACTCTTTGCCTGGTCCAGACCAGGGGCACTGTAAAGTCAAATGCGCCAAACCCACAACCATCCCCTATCAACATCTTCACCGGCGTTATCGTCATCTTTTTAATCATTCTATACCTACTCCACCATCCTTAACCTTAATGCTTAAGCCGAATCCTGTTTATTTAAGTTTCTTGATTTTAGGTTCTACTTAACCCTGCACATGCAGTCCACTATAACAACATCCAATGTTCATGGCCCTGGTTGGGTCGTACTGAATCTTTTTTGGCCCTTTGGGCCAGAATGTAATCCACACAGGCCTCAAGCACATGACCAGCTCATTTCCCAAAGGAATTATTACCATACAGAAGCCCTTAAACCAGGCAAATATCTAAAAATTGTCCACAAAAAATTATTTATCGTGTAGTTGTTAGTACATGAAAGAATGCAAATATATATATATATATCGGTTTTACCTTTAAACTTGCGATATCCTAAAGCAGTAGGATATTGAACTATGCGAAATCCTAAGAAAATAGGATATTGATTGAACTTTACGATAAACTAATGATGTAGGATATCGAATAAATTTAGATTTTATCAATAAAAAATAGAGGAAATATCTTTGCATGAATTGATAATCTGTATTTCTTATAAAATAGATTATACCATCAAATCACATACTATGATATTTATAAAACAATATAATGCCACAAAAATAGTACCTAAAAAGACTAGATGCTTTTTTAAAAATAATTGTTAGCTTCTTAATTTTCAATATAAAACATAAAAATTCAAAGCAAATTGTGCTTTACCAACGTACTATTATAGAGGTTAAAGGTGAAAGATATGGAGATGAGAGAATTAATATAAAAGAAATTAATATAAATGCATAAACATTATCACCTCAGTGGTGAGGAACCTTTACTCCAAAATAACAATAGGGATCATTCCTTGATTATAGTGATGGTGGGCAATTACAACTTAATATTTTCATCAAACATTGGAAACATCATTCACATACCTCTTATGACTTATTACACTAATATCCATCATTAGATTTAAGTATAATAATTCATTTTATCTAATGATCAAAAAGAGCAAAAAACCCTATAGACTGGTGAAAGGGATATAATTTTTTACAATACTTAATAATAGCATGACATTCCCATCATCTTCCCTGATATGAATTTCGTGATTTGTATTAGGTCCCACAGAATTTAAGGGGTAAATCGTAAACATTCTATGATGTAGGCGTGGTCACATAAAGCTCCATAAAGAAACAGAATTATGGGCTGGTTGGCCCTGCCCTGCTTCAAAGCTCATCTTGCTCCACTTTACATTTGTAGAGGATAACTTTTAATGTTTTAAGTTCAATAGTAAGCCTCATCAGTTCATTGGAAAATTTATAAATTTCAAAATCAACACAAAACTAGAGAATCTATAAATTTCAAAATCAACACAAAACTATCTTCCATCATATAGAAGAAGGCATTTGCTTATAGGTTTCACAACATATGTAAGGATTTAAATCTTATTAAGTGATTTTACAAATTTCATTAAAAAAGAAAACTGAAAAGGGGTTTTTACACCATATAAATTGATTTATCTATGCCTTAAAAAGTGAAATAGAGGCCACATACCACTTGTGATGACCAAAATAGATGATCTCTAGATGATAGAAAACGAAGAGCCCCAATTCAGGAATCCAAAAATGTAGAAACAATGAAAATTAAACATAGTTTTATCTTAAAAATGCGCTTTAAGTTTGGGGAAAATGGTGAAAAAAATTTGAATTTATTCAATATCCTACAACGTTAGGATACTGAAGAATTCGATATCCTAACTTAGTTGGATATTGAACCTTGTGATATTCTGCATTTCTAGAAATCGCACAATTCGATATCCTACTGTTTTAAGATATTGTAAGTTTAATTAGGGGTGAATTAACATTTTTCGGGCCTCCTTTCCTGTAGGAACAATTATATGATAAATAACGTTTGCTAGACAATCTTTTAGTATTTATGAAGTTTAAGGGCTTCCATATGGTAATAATCCCTTCCCCATATCTATATACACTTTGTATTATGTTTGTGGGTGTGGCCAAGAATTTAACCTTTCTAAGATTTTTTTATGTAATTGGCTAATTTATGAGTTGGACAAAACTTTAGGTCCATTGAGTTGTTATTTTGTATTTCTTTTAGAATAGATGGAGGTTTGTGTCGAATAATGAGATAAAGAGGAATTGAAGCATGATGGGCAAAAAGGTCAAAAGACCTATCCGATCAATCGGATAGAGGTCGGATCAATCAAACTTGGAGAAGGTGTACAGTTAAACGGGCTTATTGAAAAATTCACCATACAGAAGCACCATCCGATCGAATCGGGTAGGAAACAAAAACACACGTTCTTATTTTGGGTTTGTTTCCTGTTTGTACAAGAACTGACAGTTTTTTTTCTATGAGGAGTATTTTTTTTAAGGCACGAATTGTGGGTTATTTCAAGTGTTTATCTCTCAACCCTAAAGTACAAGTCTCATTATTTTAAGTGGAGATTACTCATTGGAGATTACTATACTTTTCTAGAGTTTCTATTGGAAAGATTGTACTGAAGCTTTGAGTTGGTGAATATTACTTCTACATCTTTTGTAGAAGATTGAGAGCATCTTGCGTTTTCAAGTTGCGGTGCGATCAAGAGGAGAACAATGCAGGAGAATGAAAGTCATGACAAAAACGAGTTATAAAAAGAACTTTGTCCTTAAGTCAAAAGAGTACTAGATAAGTGTTGTGAGTATATCTAGTAACTGTTCACTATTGCTTAATAGTTGATCCTTGTTGGATTCATAGTTTTTTACCTGGTTAAAGTTTTCCACGTTAAAAAATCTACGTATGTTCTTGTTTGTTTGTTTGATTGATTTACTTTTTGCAAGTTCTTTTATTTTCTTTTGCGTGTATGATTTGCAATCTAGAAATCCAAATTTGAAACAATCTTTTAATTGGTATCAAAGCCAGGCCACGGGTTCACGCCACGGGAACACCATCATGAGGGGGGCATTATTGGGTAGAGGTCTGCGAGTGCCATAATACCGTTCCGTGCAATCGCACTAAAAACAGGCTTGTGGGTGCGATGTCTAATGCCGTATAAAACCATTGATTCTACCCTTTTTATAACCTTAAGGTTTTGGTATAAATGGTAACTCAATGGGGTGCATGAGATTTCAACCTCCATAGGCACCCGCCATGGCCCGTTAATATTGGACCAAAAAATTGGGCCCCAGTTGAGCCCACTCTTCTATAACATCGACCATATCCGGTCCAGTTAGGTCAGGCTTTGGCTGGTCCAGACCATGGGCACTTTAAAGTCAAATGCGCCGAATCCACAGTCTCCAACAATCCTCTATCAACATCTTCACCGGCATTATCGTCATGTTCTTAATCAATCTATACCTGCTCCGCCATCCTTAACCTTAATGCTTAAACCAAATCCAGTTTATTTAAATTTGTTGTCCCTTGTATTATTTTTTGGGCCTGAATTAATATATTCAAATCTCTCTTGCACAACTGGTACCAGAGCCAGTGAGATTACTTACTTAAACAAGTGGAAAAACACTTGTCCCGCTTGATTGAAAGGGAGTGCTTCATTGGAGAAAGCAAGAGCTAGAATATTCCAACTTTCCGGTCTCAAATCTCTAAGGGCATGTAGGAAATAAATAACTAGCCAGGTGGAGATGGTCGATGGATGAAAATAACCAAAAATACCCAGGGCCAGTTTCTTTCATGAAATTGAATTTCTGCAAATTCTAAGAGTTGAATCTCTAAAAGCGGCTTAAATCTAGAACAAACACATGGTGAGTATCTAAAGATGACCATCAACTAGTCAATTTTTTTTAATAAAAATTGAATCAAGGCAAGATGAGAAATAAATATCCTTTTATCACCCTAACAATTCAAATTCTAGGAAAGCCGAGGTACCATTTATATCCTTTACCCCCAAACTCTTTAAAGTATCCTTAGTTGGAACTCATTTGATAATGAATGTCATTGCGCCAATGTATTAAATATCATGCAAACAAACAAGCCCTCTAGGAGTCCATTATAAATTCTCTACGGCAATGCAACCAAGGGCAAATCAATCACCAAGAGAGTCTATCGTAGATGACTTAAAGGGAGTGGAGAATCATTTCATAGATCTGATCCAGTGATTGAAGACTATCCATCCAAAGATGTCAAACTTGATCATCGAAAATTATGTCCATACTCAAAATTAAGCACATGAGTCCAGGTGATCTTGGCCAGGGATCAGGACCTGGAGAACCATAGTTCAGAATAAAATCATCCCCAGGATTACAGGCATTTGTGTGGTTTGCCTCCCAACCTGAGAGAATAAAATCATCAGGCGCTTGATTACAGCTTTTCAGAAGATTACTGAAGAATTTCGGCTTCTCTCACTTTATCAAAACATAAAATTATGGTATCTTTTTAGGAACTTGCTGCTCTGGTAAAAGATTCAAAAAGCAAAGATTTCTGATCACATGGACCGCCTGTTCCTGAATGTCCTCGAGCTTTCTAACCAGCACGCTGTGTTTCCTTTGCCTTCTGGCTGTTTAATTTACCCCCTATCCCTCTGGCTAGTCCAGCCTAGTTTCTCTTTTGGTTGGCCATATCTGTGGGGCCATTTTTGGTTAATCCAGCCTATGGGTTTCTTATTTTTTGTTGGCTTAGCTCCTTCTTCGAGGTAAGATGTAATTCGGAGCTTCTCCTGATTTCTGTCATGTACATTGTACTTTACTCTTTGGAAATATACACTCTTTTCTTTCCAAACAAAAAAGTTGCATGGTAGTAAAAAGAAATATCGTCCAGTCACTCAAAATATAGTCTTCCTTGGGGGCTCACCTTAGCTAGGCCCCCTTGACAAATCTAACCCCCGTTATTTAGTGCCCTCCATCCAATGCTATTGAATCTCTCCCTCCCTTTATTATTTCTTTTCATTTGCACTTGTTGTATTTGGTGTTTCTCCTAATAAAGCCCTTGCTACTGTTAAAACAAAAGAAAAAAAACTCCAGCCAATAGCACTAATTTTTTTTTAACCTTTGTTGTTGACACACACCTGAAGTTCACACCCGTAGACTGGTCAAGTGGCTATGCACGACTAATACTTGAGCCACTTGCTTTATCTAATATACCTCAAAATGGTCAGAATTTCAATACCCATTGAAATGATCTGATGGTCCCGGCTTTGCAAATAATTATCAATATGCCGTAGTGTTGAAATCATTTATTAGTTAAAATTTGTGTAAATAAAATAAATTAATATACTAAATGCTAAAAATAAATTAATTTGGATCTTATTTCATTTTAATCACTCAGATAGCCAAGTATTGGAAGGACCTGACTAGACTAGGTCCCTAGGACATGAACCTGATCATAACTTGGGTAAAAAAGAGGTTCATACCCCGATCTCTTTCTGAAATCCCTCTGCAAAAGAGTAACCCAAGACCCATCAGCAAAACTCCTCTTGGATCTATGGTTTTTATTGCTGACAAGGATAATCGGCATGTTTGAAAACTGACAATTTCCAGCCTAAGTCCTGGCCTCCCCAGTGCATTGGTTAAGTCAAACTTCTCCCTGGACAACCGGCCCTCAGGAGAGTGCGTGTTCTAAACCGCAAATATAAAAGTTGGCATAAGACCTGTTCTTTTAGTAGTATTAGTGAAACTTAGGGGGTGTCTCCTTACTAAAATTGCAAGAATTTTATTTAGAGAATTTTTGAATTTACAGACATAGTAAAATTTCTAGATGCTTCTTTATACTTGAGCATTTGAAAATTTCACCAAACATCAAAGTGGCTACAATTTGAAAATTCTCTAAGGCATTTGAGACCATTTAGATGGCTTGGATTTTGAAATTCATGTGAAAAAACAAGATATTGGCAAATGTCAGGGAATAAATCATCATGTCATGTTCAAAATATAAAAATCAGCACCTCAAATCCTTAGTAAAAAATTCGAATAAATGAACTTGCCCATTTAGGATATGTTCACATAGAAATTTGAATACCTAATTTTGTTTGGCACTTTACTGAAGTAAAGATAGAGTGAAGTGGAGTAGACATGAAAAGATGTGTGTATTATATCAAAGGAAAATATTCATGTGCATATGTTCCTCGCGATTTTTTTCGTGAGAACTCTCGGTGCGACTTACTGTACGAACCATCCAAATGGACTACACACACACAACCCCCTTGAATTGAACTTGTTTACTAATTTTTAATCAAATCCGAATTTATTGGACCGTTGGATCGACTATGCACCCATTCGAATGAAATGGATTTGTGGGTCATATATGAAGGGGTTAGGGACATGTGATTGAGGCTAAACTTGGTATCTACAGTGATCTTGCATGGATCTTTCTATCTCCCCGTCAATCTCATCCCTTGGTAGGGTCCACCATGGGCCCCACAGAAGAGTATGCACAGTCCCTTGGTGAGGGACATATGTACATGAATATCCCCCTATATCAAAAATACAAAATTTTAAAATTTCTTATTTTATTTTTCTAAAAAAGTTACGAAAGAAACATCCTCAAACAATATCTACTTCTTGTATAAAAAGCCAACAAGATACATTTTCAAGCTATTAAAAATAAAAAGTCATTATATTATCGTTAAAACTCATTATATTTTATTTTATTTTTATTTAAGGCTTCATGTAACCGTACTTTACTCAGAAGTCAGCTTATTACATTTAAATCAATGCATTTTAAATATAATCTAAGACACAAGATATAGCTCACGTTGATTCGACATTTATGCAGCAATGCAGACAGGCAGACGGGTACCATATCCGGATGGGATTGGCCAATCCACTTGGTCATTCATGTAATGGAGAGTCCACCGGCCAATCCACTTGGTCATTCATGTAATGGAGAGTCCACCGTTTTGCACTTCTTTGGGTTCGACCCAGACCCAATCCCACCGCGCACTGGGTCAGAAGGCAAAAAAACCAAACCCACCATGGGAGTAGAAAGGACAGAGAGATAAGAGGAATGACTGGCTTTGAAAAGCTGATAATTGCATTGGCATGGAAGGCAAGAGAGAGCACAGAGTCCACTGCGCATGATGGAGAATGATGCAAAGCACGCCGAGGAAGCACGTGTCGACAGAACCTGACACGTGAGACTGAGTGTCGGCTTCAAACTCATCAAAAATGTGTATTACTTTTGTGCATGATTGCCGCTCTGTCACTGGGTGCCCAGCACGCGTGACTTTAAATTCTCTCTTTTCCAATTCTCTCTCTCTCTCGTTTTTTCACTTTCCCTCAATCTTTCCTGTTTGTCTATATGCGTATCCATCCGACGTGGCTGCCACGTCAAGCCACCTGCCCAATCTAAAAAGTCCGGACCCCATAAGGCTGATCTTTGGCTTTTTTGAGAAGTGCTCACTTGAAAGAGGGAACTCATGGTGGGGCTCATGATTATCTCACAGAAACTTGAGTATATTAGGTATATTCTTAAATTTTATTTCATTATGAGTTCGTCTCACCTTTGAATAGAATGTTTAATTAGAATAATAATAAACAAAACTTGAAAACATCTAGAATTTCGATTATTTTTTCACCAAACAATGAGATCAATTTCTATTAAGAGTGAGATTTGAGGATACCTCATAGGTGGGATGGGCGTTTTTATTTTAGTACCTTTTAATAGATGAGCCGTACTATTGATTGTATTGTACAAGTTAGGTCAACTTGAGTGGAATTACAATGGTTAAGAGGTGCAAAACATAAAATGTAAGATTCTACAAGTTTGGTTCCAATTGAGTTGGAAGATCAAAGTAAAATTTTATTGAATTTGATAAGTCAACAAGTTAAATAGTAAGAATGAACTCAACTAAAATTCAACTTAAAATCAAAATCAATCCAAAAGAGAAATTATCAATACATTCAAGCTAATGATCAACAAATTTAGAGCTCTAAAATCCATAGAACAAGTTTCTTTGGCACTATTTTCAATTATTCTTTCACAATACTTTGATTTTTTCAAATTTTAAAAAAGTTAACTCTATAGTTCTGTGGATGTTTGAATTTTTATGAAAAAATATATTTTCTAAAACTTGAAACCTTTTCTATTACTAGAATATAAGTTCATAAAAAGAAACAGTATGAATGTAAACAACATTATTTTCTCCATATTACTTCACCAAACTTCTTTGCTTTAGCCTATTTGTTTGCATAAGGGGAGGCACAAAAGATGACTAATAAGTGCCACACTAGAAATAAAAATGATGAGGAGTGTGTTAAAAAATAAATGAGTATATCAGTTACTTTAGATTCCTTTAAATGGTTGGTGTAAAGAAAATAAATGAATAATTTATAGGAAGAGAATAATGTAAAACTCACTTTATTATATATTGTGGGAGTAACTATTGGAGGGAAAAGATAAGTAAAAGAAGAATTCACATAAGAAAACATATCTACTCCTCTTGTCGACTCAGGGTCAATACAAACAGGCCAAAAAAGTAGGAAAATATAAAGTGCAAACCATCCCCTAAAAGAAAACAAATCAAAGATGCAAAAGGAGAAGAGAATAAATTTAAAATGAAATCAGGCTCCATGGGAAAAAAAAGAAAAAAACTCATTGAAAATGGGCACCAGGAATCAAAAACCTTTTTTGGCTTTCTACGGTAAAATGCATTTCCATGAAAATGATAAAAGGCATTTCCCTTAACTCTTTTTTTTTAAGAAACATTGCCCTTTACTTGAACATTTATATTTTATGTTCTCTCTATTCTTTGTTATTTCTTATTGAGCAAGAACATTTTTACCAAATTACAGAGAGCTAACACGGCATTGAGTCATGATTGGAAGTGGGCAGGAGGTAAAAGAGAATCCAGCACCACTTTCGTTGGAGATTTGATGTTCTAACTAGCAATGAAACTACATTGATCAGAATAATGTTGACCAAATAGCCATCTTATTTGTGGTACAGGTCCTTACTATTATCTAGTGGAAGTAAAATTTTGTGTTTTCCATGTATTCTAAGACCTGTATTTCTATAAGTGGATGAAAATGATAAATCAATGATGAATATCAAAATTGAATGAAGATGATAAATGAAAACCCGGACTATCACATCTACGTTTTTGGCTCAGACTTGAGAGACCAAAATCTTTTTACCACTGTGATGAAAGCCTAACACACCCACAACAAACATCTCTCTCACAATCAAGAAATCAAATTTCATCCTCAGAATAAAAAGAAAAAGGAAATGTTAGTCAAATGTGAAATATAATTAATCTAACAGTAGGCTTTCAACATGTATATTCAAGGAAGGTGAGTCCCATTCATAGATTCAAAGCATCACCATTGCCAGGAAGAAAAGAGATTTCTAATCTTATGCAGTAATCTCAATTATCGACCCCAGAACAATCAAATTACAACCTTCTACTCCTAAACAAAATAAAAACCTGCACTCTTTTACGTATGAAAACGTTACATATATACAAAACCAAAACGTTTCCTTCATTGCACACATGAAACCCTAATAGCCCCGTAGTTAAAAAAAAAAAAAAAAAACAACAACAACAACAACAACAACAGAAACAGCACAAAGGAAAGCAGGCAATCCACATCCACACTACTAAGTAAAATCCACCTCCAAAGTGGTCCCCACCAGATCCATTCCTGACCATTCATCTTCTGGGACCCACGTAAAACCAGTACAATGATCATGCTGATAATTCACACTCACCGTACACGCTCCGAAACAAAGTGCATTGATCAGTACAGCGGGCCCCCGCCAAGGTCATGCCACGTGTCCTGAATTCCCAACCCATTTATGATCATGATCAGATGTAACATTGATTCATGTGGTGCGTCCAATCAGATGGACGGTCAGGATAATACAACAATTCATCCATGTCACGAGATGAACGGACGAACAGAAACTTATATACATATATCCCTCTCTCTCAATCCGTCGTCCTTCTTCGATCGAAGATCCGGCGCCGCTTGCCCCTCTCGGAATCCGTCGCCCGGTCCACCAGCGCCTTCAAGGCCTCCCTCAGGAACCCGACCGAATCATCTCCCTGGAGGTCATCATCTTCTCCGGCGACGACGAGGACGTTCCTCACCCTCCCTCCGAGCGTCGCCATCTCCGCCTTGATGGTCCTCAGCCGCAGCGACTTCAGCGTCTCGATCAGATCCGGCAGCAGATCCGACCGGTCCTCGCAGCAGAGGGACGCCCTGAAGACGGACCTCCCACCTTCGTCGATCTCGTCGGAGAAGACTGCGATCTCATCGGTTTCGGTCGGGAGGAGGTCGGATCCGGCGATCTCCGACGTCCGCCGCTTCAGATCCTTCACGTGCTGCACCACTCTCGCCAGCAGCGACGCCTTGTCCGTCTGCACGAAAAACCGACAAGATCAGAAACCCTAGAAATCTCTTCCGGCACGCATCTTTAAACACTAAACCCTAGAAAAACGAGATTTTGATCTGAGATTTGAGATTTGAGAGACCTTGGAATTGCACGGGAGGAGTTTTCGTAGCTCGTTGAGATGAGAATTGATACGTTCTCGTCGACGTTTCTCGGCTTCCTTGTGGTTGATGGAAGCGGAGAGAGAGCGGGGCAGTGGCAAATCCGTAACTGTGGGCATCTCCATGGGGAGGAATGAGGGCGGGTCCCCGGGGGAGATCCGGTTGGAAGTGGAGGCGGGGTCGGCGTACGAATCGACCCTGGCCATCCGATTCTGGGACAGAATCCGGTAAATTTCGGAAGTGCCAGGCGGGTTTGCAGGCTGCATGGTCGGGTTATAGACGGGTAGCGGGGACGGGGTGTCTGGTATGGTATTTTTTCGATTAGGGTTTTGTACTTGTCGTGGAGAATGGAGATGGGTAGCGCGATGGGGGGCTTTGGGTTGGTATTTGTTGGGTTTTTCAATGGGTGGGTGCATGGGAAAAGTTGGGTCTTGTTGCAGGAGGAACAGAGGGTGGAATGATCACAGCCGTTTGTGTAGTGCGGGCCCACTGTAAAGTTGATGTCATATTTTTTTTATCAGCTTTGCGAGGGCTACAGCCTACAATGCAGTATGGCGCATTGCCTCATTTTGATGCAAGGTGGAGCTCACTTTTTTAAAATTCAAGTCATTTATTAGTTTTAAGATCCTTAATACTCATTGTATCTAAATTTTTAAAATGACGTTTAGCGGTCCAGTCATTCGGATTGATCACATACGAGTGCCTCCCTCCATTTCTAGTCCAACAAAAAAATAATGAGGCAAGTTCATGCTTCAAATGAAATTTAATCTAATGGTGACAATGTTATATATTTGAATAAGGGTGATTCTTATAAATAGTCTTAGGGTTGATAATGACTTGAATTTTAAAAAAATTGGCCCCACCATACATTCAAATTGGACATTGCACCATACTACAATGCAACAATGATGCATCGTAGCCTTGCCCTCTAACGAAGCTAAGGGGCTCTAATGAAGTAGGAAAAAAAAATTCTCATGCACCTTATGTAGGCTTGTTTCTTTATTAGCATTTATAGAATTCCTCAATGGAGAGAGTTGAAAGTGTAAAACATAGTAAAATTTTGTAATACTCCTCTGAGAATTCTAATTATTATTTGAAAACTTCCATGTGGCCGAAATTTGAAATATTGTAATTGAAGATGCATTTGCAAATGTTAGGAGACATCATGTGTCAAAAATCTGAACATTGAATTCTTTTCTCAAAAATTGACGGATGTTTTCGATTGACATTTTCTTTTGAGCCAGAGAATTTTAAAGGCTTGGGCAGGGCTAATCAATTTTGCTGAACTTGCACACTCATGTGGGTTGACACGTGCCTAATAACGCTATCTCATATGGGTTGACACGTGCCTAAAAATGTTACCTTGTTTTTGTTAAGAACGTCCCTAGAATGTTGAAGCAGACGGGGGCACCGTCCACTCCTGCCCCATCTACATACCATCATTTGTAGAGATTGCTCTCGAGCCCAAATCTAGCTTTCCATATGAGCCGTCCTACTCCTATTCGTATAGCCCATGAAGCCTCCCCCGAACAAAGTGCAATAAACAATTAAAGTAGATGATTACCTTCAATGACTTTAGCCCGACCACTTGGGCTCGACAAACGTATGTTTTCACAAGTGGACGTGAAAAAGTTGTTTCTAGAGGTCAGGCATGCTGAGAGTCCATCCATACGAGCATAAAGTGGTACTTCTGGCATGACAGATTTTTTTCAAAAAAGCAGCAACATGCGGCCAGGAACCAAGAGCAACGCTAATAATGCGCATCATAGGCAGAAGTCAAAAGCTTCTGAAACGTTTGCTTTATTATACGCGTCCTCATTTTTAAGGATCCTTAGGTCTGACTCTGACCCCTCATAGAATTGAAATCCCAGTGTTATAGATTTACACATTGATACTAACTTTTCTGAGATTAATACATCAACATTCATTAGTATTTGTTAGGTTTGTTTGTTAGCTAATACATGGGTTAGGGATAAAATGGGGCTCCAATTGAGTTTTAATTTTTATATTTTAGATTTTAATTATAGCATAAATCACTGAATGTACTGAAGTGAATAAATTAAAGAAAAAGAAGAATTTTTGTAAAATTGAAAAATCGGGCGTAAAACTTGAGTTCACTCGAGTAAGCAGTGGTGTGCGCTGAACCAATTTTTGTGAATTATTTCATGTTTTAAATGAGACTTGCCTGTTTGTGTTATATTGAAACCAGTGTTTCCAACGAATTAGAGTCAATTTAAACAATAGTTTTCTAAGCCCTAACTATGTCATTTCTAGTTTTAAACCTAAAATATCTACTCTTGCTTTCTAGAGCATCCATTGAAAGATTATGCCGAAGTTGCTAAACCTCTATAAATTTGTTTCTTCTACTCTTGTGGAAAATCTTTCATCATACGGAACCAATGCATGGTATGTCAAGCATGGAAAGTGGTGAATAGCGTGGCTATTGGCAAAAAAAATAACAGTCCTTAGGTTGTGGTCAACTGGGGAAGGATTATGATTATATCTTTTAACTGTTCAATTTTTAGTACTTAGTTTTTCATTAGACTGGTTGATATGTCTTACAATTTTTCCTGCTTTCAAGTTTTTCACGTAAAAAATTTTAGTGTTTTTTTTTTGTGGTGATTGATTTACTTTTGTACTTTTATCTTTCGCTTTAATTAATTAGAGTACAAACTAAAAAACTCTTGGGGACCTTAAACTTCATCTCCGCGGATTATAAAATCCTCAATATTAAAATCAGCAGCTATACAAAGCTTTACCGTGAAATCCTTGTTCCATTCCGATTCCTCGCTTGTCAGTGTCGCCAAACATCTGAATGTTTGGTGAGAATAATTTCTGTACACATGAGCAGAAAATGATAATCCTACTTCAGATTTTCAGAAATCTAGAAGTCAAAGCAAATTGAGTGAATGCACTGTTTTTTTCATGATTATAACCATTCTCTGCTTTTCTTCGTCACCGTGCGTAGAAAATGTAAATTTTAGAATTTACAATTTATAAAGGAGAGGCAACGTGTATTTAATCGTATAAATTATATAAGAGATGTCTCTTTTTATAAATAAAAATCACAATCCTGCTGAGATCAGATAAGCAAAGCAACCTCAATATATGCACAAACTCCAGATCAAGAATAATTAACAACCGTATTCACTTGGTAACAACCACTAGCCTTACCTCCAAGAGTGGACTCAAGTGCCACCGTATTAGGTGCAGTCACACCCATTAACCCGTGGCGTGCATCTAAAACTTCAATAAAAATTTATGGTTCTTCCTTCAAAATCCACATAAAATTTCTTAGTTAGCCCCAATACTAAATTTCCTATTAAGGTCTGCACCCCTCAAACTAGAGGTGTAAAATAAAACAAAAAAACCGTCTAATCAAATTAAATGGACGGTTAATAATCGTGTTTCGCGGTTGGGTTACGATTATGATTATTAAAATCGAAAAACCGTGTTTCACGGTTTGATTTTGGTTTTCAATCTTGATTCACGGTTATTAACAGAAAAAAACCGTAAATTATGATTCGGTTAACCGCACACGATTAACCGAACTGTAACATATGGTTCGGTTAATCATGTGCAATTAACCAAACCATTGCACCCAAAGTCATATTCTTAGATCAATTTCCTCTGTTGATTTCTTCTTATAAAACTTGCACAGTCGTTTGATATTCAAAACTGTTCTTTGTACGGTTAACTATAATTGAACTGTCTAATGCGGTTAACCGAAGTTCAGTTTTTAATGGTTTCTTATGGTATGGTTACGGTTTTTAAAAACGGAAAGTAGTATATTACGTTCAGTTAATGGTTTTCCTAAAACCCACAATTAACTGAACCGTTACACCCTTACCTCAAACAAAACTCTTGGATCCTCCATTGTCAACCTCTCCAATAATTATATCTAGATCAGTAATGACAGTAACATAAACTATCAAGAACCTTGAGACTATTTGAAAGAGAGGCCTAACCAACCCTCATAAACCATTGGCTTGCTGTTGATTTATCTTCGAAAGTCAAGAGCAGGTGACTTAATATACGCGTAAACAATGGTGCATGCCTCTTAATAAACTAAAGTTAGCAATAAGTCGTAGCGAACCTGTATTTTGCTGTAACCGGTTACACTGTTATTTAGTACAAGTAATTAAAGTAATAGGTAAGCTTAAGAGGAAGCCAACATAGTTCCAAAGATCCAGTTGTATTATTAGAGCTTCTTGGGATGTGGATTAGTTATGGCTAACAGCCACTTTGTCGGCGGCTTGATAATGAGTATGTTTGGATGGAGACAAAATCATGCTGTTGCTCAAAAATTGAAGGTAGTAGGAGCCAGCAAAATTTAGCTTGACCAGCCAACCTGGTCTAATCGGCCTACCGACCCATTTAAAATACAGGTCGGGTTAGGGTTTCGGTAAACCCACCTAACCCATTTGACCTGTTTAGATCTTATTAATTAATTTTTTAATATTTATAAAAGCTATAAACTGTATAGTCTTAATCTTTTATGGAAGAGTTATGAAAAGTCTTGATTCTTAAAATATAAAACTTTTTTTTTCTTTGATAATTTGATGTTGTTATAGTTGAAATATTGATACGTGTATTTTATTTTTATGTTGGCAAAGAAAATTACTTCTAAAATATGGATATAAATGAATATAATAATGTTGATAAGTCTTATACTCATGCTCAAATATGAAATTATAAAATTAAAAAAATATTAAATTTTAAAATTTTAAAAAAATTAAAAATGGATTATCTCAAAAACTAGGCTAGAAAATATTTATGAATTTTGATCCCATTTTTTACACCTTAAGAATTTATAAATTATAAATTTATGCCCAATACAAAATTTAAAATGAATTAAGATGTAAGAAGAGCTTTACAAGTAAATTTGGGCCACATAAATGAGTTAAATCTTAAACAAAATGAGAATTAAATATTCCGGTTTGGCAGGTCCGGTTGGGTTGACCTGCCATGGGTGTGGATTGACGGGTTCTAATCTTTTTTAAAAATGAGCCGAGTTAGGATTGAAACCAACAAATTCAGATTCGGATTGACTTGACCTGAATTTGGTCAACCCAACCCATTTGCCAGGTCTAAGCATGACAAAATCATGTATCAGAGTAAAAATTAGAAGGTATGTAAACTAATTTTTTGTATTTGTTTTGAATTATTATTAAGCTATTAAAAGGGAAAAAATAGAACATATTGGATTTGAAAATCTCAGCATTTCTAATTTTGAATGATGTTATGAGTTATTTAATACTCTATTTACATGTAATTCTTCTTGGGGTAACCACAACCCTTCACAACCCAAATGCTAATTTTCTATAGTTTTAAGATAAAAAGACAAACTACATGGCAAAAATGCCGCTGTAAGAGTGTTTTTGAAACCGTAAGAATTCAGGATCCTTTAAAAAAAAAGAAAAAACAAAAGGGTGAGAGTTCATGATCCTTAAAAAATAGAAAGAAAAGGCATTTCTAATTTACATGTAATTCTTCTTAGGGTAACCACGACCCCTCACAACCCCAATGCTAATTTTCTATAGTTTTAAGATAAAAAAACAAATTACATGGCAAAAGTACCGCTGTAAGAGTGTTTTTGAAACCGTGAGAGTTTAGGATCCTTAAAAACTAGAAAGAAAAAGGGGCATTCCGAGAATTGAACTCGGGACCTCTCGCACCCTAAGCGAGAATCATACCACTAGACCAAATGCCCCTTGTTGTATTTTAAGCCTTTAAGGCTTTATTTATTAACTATTCCTAAATTAGACCATATTTACATTACAAATCAAAATACCATAATGTATTTCTGAGACATAGATATGTGCTGTGCAACAAGCAACCGAATTTTTTTTTTTTTGCAATATATGAAAATTTTAGCCACTAAACCCTTTTTTTTTTTTTTTTTGCAAAAAAAATTCTCCAAACTTTCACTGTCCTCCTTTGTATGGCCCATGGGTATATTTTACTATAGGAATGCAGCATAAAAGGCATGCTGGTTTGTTTGCACGAGTTTTTATTATTATTATTATTATTTTATTATTTTTAAGAGCGGGGGGGGGGGGGGGGGGTGGGGTTTTAAAATCCCACACTACCGTTTTGGGGATTTTTATGGGTGAAATACATAATTAAAATATTATTGAACTTCAAGGATACTAGATTAAGGTTAGGATTATCTGATGGAACTGACTGTAGCCTAACTGTTAATCATGATGAGACTTTTCAACGGCACACATTGAAGTGGTTCTACTGGTGCAGTGCAGCCCCACTAGTTGAGCTTCCCAGGCTAATGCCTGGTGCACACACGAAACCAACGCACAAGTGCATCGGTCAAATCTAGGACATGATTCCAGCACAAGAGGTGGGGAGCACTAGTCTAGAACAGGGTTGGAACACAAGAAGGGGAGAGCAAACTGCAAACCCATGTCATGCCAATTACCTGACATCCAAGTGGGTTATAGAAATAGTCATTTGTCACAATCCACGCATTTTGCAGAAATATGAGGTTGGTCGAGTGCTACTCTTTTGAAACACATGCAATCAAACATTCAAAAAATTTCATAACCCATCTTCCACGTAAAAAATATATTATGATACTGTAAAGTTATCATATTTTAATTTTGTTTATGGCTTAAGGTATCCCTCGTTCGTTTAGTCTTCAAACTTTTGGCTTTCAACCCTTGGTTTAGTCGAGTTTGACGAGCAACGGCTATTCACATAGTAATCATATAACGCAAAAGACTATAGTCAAACTTAAGACTCTTGGCACAAATCCTAAGGCTTAAATTTAACTAAGCCACCACCTTAATGGCTTGGAATGATATATTATGATCACACCTCAAGCTCAACATAACCCTTCCTTGGGCCACCACCTAGACAGCTTGGAAAGTTCTCTTTTGAGTGCACCTCAGGCTCAACATAACACTTCCTTGTACAAACTTGGGATTAGCTCATGCTCAGGAAGGAGAACTCCTTTCTTGATTCAACACGAGCCTAAATGTCAATCAAAATGAATCAAAACTCACATGGGAGGTTTAGAGTTGCAGGTAAAGTCCAATGGTTATCACTTTTGATGCAAAGTGGCCTCTCAACATTTACGGAAAAGGTTTTGGTCCAATGGTATACGCTGAATTGGACTAATACTGATTAACAAACATTATTGCAATTAATACTCCATTCAATTTCCTTCCATACAAAATGCAACATCGAAAACATTTTATGAAATGAATGCCGCATAGCCCATAACAACCTTCAACTGGTTCACTCCTAATCGCACATAAAATAGAAACTTCCGGGATAGAGAAGGTTATGTATTATCAAGCTCAGCTCAGATATAATCATCTCCAGTCCGTCTATTATGTACAAGGCCCACATTTGCAGTACAGACTATTGGACGATCTAACCCATCCTCAATACACAACAGGGTAGGAAAGGATGAAAAAAGAATAGCCCTCCATACATGGGTGATTCAATCAAAATAAACATTCTGAATTAGCCAGCTGTGGCGCCCTCCTGATGAATGGTAGAATTGTAAATTCAATTAAAAAAAGTCAGGTAATTAGGGAGAAAGCCCAACCATTAACCAGACAGACAGACAACAAGAGGACAGAAGGGAGAAAAAGCAGCTGTTGGAATCCAAAAAAAAAAAAAAAACAGTGGGATCTCACCAACCAAGACATCATTCAATTTTCTTCGTTAAAAGGAAGTGAGAATACAAAACAATACGAAAATCTTACAACAGCCATAATTCATCTCTCTCCTCTTCCTACTTTGATGTGTACCACCTTGACCCTCTAACTAATTGGCAGAATTTTAAATGCGTTCAGTCTGAATAACCAAAAAAGTGATCCCATTGAAGGGTAAGATTTACAATATCCTTTTTCACCTTGGAGTGGTTTTGTTTGTCATTTTCTTTTTATTTCAGAACTATTTCAGAGTCCCAGGACAATGTAGTATACTAGAGTGATGGGGAGAGCTATTAGCATCCCAAAGATAACCCTGCAATCAGATAAGAAAGATCAAAAGAGCAAAAAAAATAAATAAATAGAACTCAAGATAAAGAACTAAACATGCATAGGAGAACATAAAATGTTTTCCATTTTTCATCTTGAAGGGACCAGCCTTGAGTCCCGAAACCTACTTGTTGAAAATTTCCATGTTTCATAATCTCCCTGATTCATGTGTCCATGAGAGTATATTGTTGACTAAACCATCCACTAGCAGGCCAACAATCAGATGATAATAATTAAAAAAATCAAAAAATTGGGACTGAACTTTGATGTATGGCCTGTTCACTGTATGAATTGAATGGTCGGACTTGCAGCGATGTTGCTGGGCCAAGCTCATCCTTGGAGCTTTAGTTACCTGAATTGCGCGTGCACCTTAGATACCCATGTCTGAAGGATACAAGTACTGGTACTAGTACTAAAATACTGCACTGATGCTTGTAGGAAACATATAATTCCAACATATTTTATAAAATCATACAGTATCTAATTTTCAACATAAAAAAATGTCAGAAAAAAAAATCAGATAGGATGTCTTCTTGTTTCTGAAATATTTATAGGACTTGATGAAATTGCACTAATTTAAAATTTTATTATTAGGTAAAAAGTTAATGCTTAATAATAAAAATTTTAATCTGGATATGAATTTTCATGTTAAGAATAGGATAACCATGCCCTGGATTTTGGAAACTGCAGTCATATTCCAATGCCTCTAGGTACCATAGGTGGTACATAGGACCACAGAAATGCATCACATACTACTTTCATGTGCAAACTAGAATGAACACGAGTATGGTACTTTTAGCAAGAAGAAACCAGAATGAAAGAACTAAATAACAGAGTTCGAACCCGGTGCTCAGTATGTCAGGATGCACATTGTACTCCTTAGCAAAGACAAATGGGACAATTCCTTGGGGAAGAGCTGCCTGTAAAAAATAGAGTCAAGAGATCAAACTCCCTAACAAAATTCAATGCGGATGTCCAAATGAAAAGCACATCAATTTGCTATCTTGAATCTGTAGGGTAAGTCCTGAGAACAACCAAAAACACAAACAAACAAAACGTTTTCACAGAATGTTGGTTCACCAATCTGCTTTGTGTTCAGGGGTATCGAAGTCCGGAAGTCACATTAACTGTAATTTTGCCTTTTCAACGCGAAAAAGTTATCATCAACAAATCTACAAGGGAAGGGGTTAAGAAAAGACTAGGCTGCAGAAGTCGCTAGTATCCAGTCCTATTCCATTTACGTGCCTCCCCATATGTATCTTAGGAGTGTGATTCAAAATTCTTGGCTCCTGACTCCACCCCCTACAGGTCAGATCGTGTCAGGTTGACTTGGCTGATTTTAAAAACAACAAGAATGGTAAAGTACCCTCTGGCAAAATTTTCAAGTGAAAATCTAACTTGTGGTGCATCATTCACATCATCCTAATTGTCTGTTACTACAGGAATGAAAATGGTAATGCCAAACTCTGTAACATTTACACTGCTTATGCTCGGATGTCTTGTAGCATAGACATAGTTCAGCAGCCATTGACTCAGTTACCTTAACAGCACAGTAGACTAAAATTTTAGCAATTAAAGAATGGTCCACATTCAAAAGCAACTCAACTTTTGGGAGGTTATTGTCGCATCATTGCAAGTTTTTGGGCAATGACCACCATCATGAAGATATCAATCTCATCCCTATCAATGGTGGGAAACATACCTACACCCTAAACCCTAACTTCCACAAAGTTCTCACCATATAGCATCTTTGATGTTTCATTCAATTCTATGCACAAATCAGTGGCGTTATTTACAGTCAAATTATTTTGATTTTCAATTTTCCATCTGCATTTGCTCGTTGGAATTTGGTTATTTACCTGCACAATGGCAATGTGCAAGAGAACCCCATGCAAACCAATAGCAATGGAGGCAGCAGCCATGACAGCCGGTCCAGCTATGAACCTAACAGCCATGGCAAAGGCAGCAATTGAATTCCCACATGCAATTATCCTCGGCTGTAATGCCATAAACAAACCTGCAAATTATCCAAAAGATGTCAATTTGTGCAAATTTCTCCGGCAGCCTTCAATATAAATTATATAAAGGCCAATGACTAAAACAGAAACTTTTTGAGCATATTATGGTATGCACCTAAACTGAACATGGCCATTCCAAGACCAGCATCAGAGAGTAAGGATATGGATTTAGCAATTATAGCAGGCATTTCAATTCCCCACCTGCAGAAAATATAATCCAAGATTAACATGTGAGAATTCACCAAGATTATATGCTTTGTTTATACACAAGAGGGAAGCATTGTTAAAAAGGCATGTTGAATGGAAGGATATAGGTATTGAGGAGTGGGCTCCACCCAATAAGGAATATTAAAAATTACTTCCACTGCCTCTACTAACTACTTACTCCTCGAGATTTTAGTAGGAATGGTTAGCAAAGTAAATTTAATATAGTGTTAGAGCTCATGAGTTCAAATACCAAGAAGAACAACTGGGCGCTAAAAAAAAAAAAAATGAAGAGTGTCGCCAAAAGTGCACCGACCAGGTTCCACGTGTTGTTTTTGGGGGGGGGGGGGGGGGGGGGGGGGGGGGGGGGGGGGGCTATATAAGGAGTGCGCCCCGCCCAATGGGAAATATTAAAAAGTATTCCGACTGCCACTATTAAACGCCTTAAGACTTTGGTAGGAATAGCTAGCAAAGTAAATTTAATAATAAGCAAACAGGCCCAAGAATGGGAAGATAAATTCTTGCCGGAGAGACTCTCAGTTTCTCACCTGAAAGAGACCAGAGACCATATGAGGCCAATGAGGCTAGAGTAAGTATTCGGATTCCTGATGAGCTTCCGCCAGACCATGATCAAAATGAGCCTGGTCATCACACTGGCAGGCGGCATAGAAGTAGGCTTAGCTTCATTATGGACCCCAGTCTTTTGGTGAAGCTCTGCTGTGGAGCCTGGCCCCATCTTGGAGAGACTTGGGCTGTCGCGATCTTTATGAAGAGACTCCCCAACAGGGGGCACAGCTCTGTTTCCAAAACTGAAATCATCGCGGCAATACTTCTCATATGCGTGGCGAGCTTCTGAGATCGATCACAGGGAAGATCAGTATTCAGCTACACTGCACTGAACTATTTGCAGTGTAAAATCTAATTCAAGCATGATTGAGGATTAAAGAAAAACCCCTGAAACAACAACTTAGAAATGAATCATAAAATAGCCATTGAAGAACACTGTGACTCACAACCCTCTCCACCCACTTGTGATTCAGACAGTACAGGTGATACGTGCAAGGGATGCAATTATATTGCCTATTTGGGCTCTGCTCATCATTTCATATGGAGCTTGGGTTGTTAACCATCCATTAACTCTCAGCACATCACGCGACTTGGTGGGTGGGTGTTTGTAGTGGTGGTGGTGGTTTGGGGGGAGGGGGGGTGTTGTTTGTGCAACGGCAATTTCGAAGATGAACCGATGTAAAACATGATGACTCAAACAAAAAGCACATCAAACGTTAGCAAAACCAGGGTAAACAACTTCCACTGAAATTACAGGGGAATCAGCAAAAATAGAAGGATAATGACCCAAATCAAAAGAAAAATCAATGCCCAGTAAAACCCGTTTCACACAGTAACAACCAACAACAGTAACAAAAAAACCAAGCATCTGAACATCAGATTCCCACCAGACAAACCAACAACTTAACATCCACATCACCAGTAGAAAAAGGAAAAAAGGGAGCCCACCACACCAACACACCATACCATAGCAAAACAACCTGGAAACCCAAAATCCAATCAGCTCCGAGTATGAAAAGAAAAAAAAAAACAAAAGACATGAGTGGCAACAGATTAAAAAAAAAGACAGCTAAAAAACAAAGCAGAATCCAATCAATCCTCTAACCTTTTGGGTGATGATGATCAGATGAAAGAGCCACCCCACCATATTGGTCACTCCCATAATCCCCTCCTCCTCCCCTAAACACATGAATTCCGCCTTCCGACGCCGGCGATGCACTCGAGCTCCATACAAACATATGTAAATCTTTCCCTCCTTCATTACCATTCACTTTCTTCTTTGGCCCCGGTGCCATTGCCCCCGGCGAAAACACCCCGACGCTGGACGGGGCGGGATGATTCGCCCTCTCCTCGTCGAGCCCCAGATTGCCAAAATTCGATTGCCTCGGGCTGACATTGCTCACATTCCTCCCATTCACCATTGAATAGAGCTCAGTGTGATTGAAACTAGACCCCCTGGGCGTCGGATTCCTTGAAGATGGCAGGGAGTATATCTCTGCATTGGTCAAATTCGAGGGTCTTGGTGTGAGTGAGACTCCTGAATTCAAACCGTGTGATCTGCGAGAGAAGATCTCTGACCTCGAGCTGGTGGACTTCCTAACAGTCACATGGAGCTTCCCATCTTCCCCCACTTCAGCCTCTGTCTGCAGAGGCTCTTTCCCATCGAGAGAGATGACATCTGAATCGACTTTAAAGGAAATAATCGACCCAGCAGTATCTGGGAACTGCTCTGCAACCAGCAACTTCGCTCCCCTGTATTCGAACAAGAACAACATCAATGTATACCATATTATGCACTGCAAGACTACGATTTGAACCATCAAGCTGCCAGATTCGGGCCCGTACATCCCCTTCAAAAGGGGGATGCCCATGACAAGAGTGTTGGGGAGAGAGGAGAGAGAGAACAGTGTGATAGTCCATTCAAGGCAGCCTCTGGAGCTGGTTCTTGTCCAGATTGTCAAGACCACCAAGACCATGATCTTCTGAAGGGTGTCGGCTGCAATGAATCGGAAGTTCATGGCGTAGGGGTTGTTGGTGGAGATGAAGTGGAAGGAAAGAAGAGGGACCGCGAAGAGGGCGACGAAGCGGTTGATTCCTGAGCATTGGTCCGGGGAGAAGATCTTCCACCATTTGACAGAGCCGTAGGCGAGGATCATTGCAACGTAGAGCGGGACAACGGCGGTGAGGACGTGGTAGAGGTCTGAAGCTGTGATCATATTCGGTTGTGGAGTAATGGAGGATGACCCAGCTGAGAAAATGGGTGAAACTGAAGAGGAATGATGGTTTAATGGTGATTCTGAGGAAGACCCGTGTGTGGGAATGAGGAGAAGATCAAAATCCAGAAGGGAAACTTCCTGTAGAGATTAAAAGAGAGACTTTTGGAGAAACCCAGAAGAGAATAATCTCTCCACGGACCCAAGAAAGGAGTAGAAAAACGAAGGAACCTTCTTGTTAAGAAAAGATGAGGGAGAACGAGGTAACGATGACTGGAAGAAAAAGGAGTAATCACATCAGCCCATTTCATGAACAGTAGCTCTACAAAGCAGCAGGAGACAAATGTCGGCTCTTTAAAGAGAAGAAGTTGTTTTCCGGCAAGCTTTTGACATAAAAAGATACATCAGGAGAAGAAGATGGGATGCTCTTCTGCTAAAGAAGGAAAGAAAGGGGAGGACATGGAGGAAAGAAGATATCAGCAGCACACTAAGAAAGCCAGGACACTAAAAAACTCAGTTCATGGCACAAGAGATAAAGAGCGAGAGAAGGAGAAAGGCTTGAACAATGAAGTGCCAAGCCAGAGTTGTATAAATGCATTTTAATGCAGACTAGAAAGAAAAGATGTCTGAAAGCTTCCTGACAGAGCGAGAGTTATAGCCTGCAGGGTAGAAGAGGCTCCATAGAATAGGCAACCAATGGATAGCTTTGCGGATTGATTGAGTGAACTTTTCAGAGGCCAAACCCAAAAATACAGAAGCAACCTCCTTTTAAATACTTTCAACTTTCGATGAATTATATCTGAGTGAAAGTGGGGGCGTTTCTGTTTGCTGTTCATGTATGTCCCTCTGATAGCATGGGTCTTGCAGGAACAGAGAAACAGACCATTCTCACATTGAAATCAACCTCCCGATCAAACAAACAGACAGTGAAAACAGTCCGCACTAGTGCTGCCAACTATTGACAGATGCAATGAACTGTGCTGTTCTGAGTTTATATTTTATGCTTGATTCTTGCAAAAACCCAATTCAGATTCCAAAGTTCCCAGAAATATATTAACTTGGGAGTTGATTAAGTGGCACAATGTCTTGTGTTCCTAACCGCCCATTGCATTTGGAGTTTGGAATGTTAATTCCAACTATTCTTTTAAGATTGTCATTTGACTACTCTAATAGTAGAATTTAGAAAAGAAGTTCAACACTGTTTAATGCATTCAAAATTCTGTAGACAAGATAAAAATTTCACAAATTCTTACCATGGGAAAGACATTATAGTTGGGCTTGGATATTAAAGCTTGTGCCAAAAATTAAGGATTCGTTTCAGCTAAGGCCTACCCAAGTTTGTCCAATTGGGCTCAAATACAAGCATGTGTAAATTAAGGATTGGCCCTGCTAGGGCTTGAAGTACCCAAATTTTGCCAATTGATTCCAAACACAGACACATGCAGATTAAGGACAGGTTCGGCTAGGGACTGAAGTAATCAAGTTTGGCCACATGGGCCAAAATACAAGCATGTGAAAATTGAGAGGTTCGGCTAGGACCTGAAGCAATCAATTTTGGCCAATTGGGCCCAAGCACAAGCAATTGTAAATTAAATATATGTATGGCTAAGGACCGAGGTACCCAAGCTTGACCATTTTGGGCACAGACACAAGCATATACAAGCTTCATTTGAAAATAGTGCAGAAATCTATAGCGTAGAACAAGGTGGCATTTGGCATATCTAGTCTTTACCTTTTATTGACTTAGAACAGTTTGAAAATGACTTTAGACCGTTTGGCAACTGCTTGCACTGTGTCTATTCCTAATGGACTTTAGACAATGGGCAGATTTCAAACAGAGGCTAAACGCTGAAGTGGACATATGCTTTGATGAACACTATTATTGGACGTTAAAGAGAGCAATACGTTTTTCCTTTTTTCCTTTTTAAATTTTGGATGATACATAAAGATCCAAACCGTTCATTAAATTCAGAAGGTCAAAAACTGCTCTATATCCAATTTTCAACAATTGGATGATCTTATAATTTTAGATATTTGCATAAAACCCTAGATGTTTAGATCTACATTTTATATACATGTGGGCCCCAAATGAAAGATTAGAATCGTTGATAATCTTTGGAAACCCAAACATGGCTATGCAGCTAAATTTCAATCCCTGATTCCTTTTGGGTCTTGAAAAAAAATGAAGAAAACCTCCCAGCCATTGATGTAGCCCATCAGTTGACTAGGTTTTGGCCTTGTATTCATGCAGCCCGCTTTTATCATTCTATTTTTCTAGATCTGGGGCCCTCAATTACAATCTGAATCATACAAATGATTAAGATGACTAAGACCGGCTACCATCTCAAATTTCAATTGTTGATCATTCTTCAATCTTAAGATATTTGCAAAAAAAAAAAAAGTAATAATTTGCTACTAATTTAAAGACTTTGTGGGCCTTTATCTCAAGATCAGAACCGGTAATCTTCTTTGGATGTCCAATCATTGCTACGCTGCCAAATTTCGGTCCTTAGTTCCTTGTGAATCTTGAGAAAATGAAGAAAATCTCCCCACCTTTGTTTCACCATTGATTTAGAAAGTCTATTTGAATCAATTTTTAAAGTGTTTACCAAACTAAGTAAACTCCACAACATCTACTTCAAACATAGACAAATTGAAATAGATCTATTTTATGTAGATCTGTTTCACACAATAAGAGTTCCCAAACAAGGCCCAAGGCAATTTGGACAATAGTTGAAAACTCTTCTTGAACTAAAAATAAGACTCAATCTCATGCACTTATCCCTACGAGCACATTTGGCAACCATCCACAACACATAATTTTTTATATTTGTTGCATTTGCGAAAATCTCACATTTGAAAACAAATACCACTGTATGAGAGGATTTCTGATAATACCAAAAAATTTTCTAAAGGAAAGAAATTCGGCGTCAGACCTCCCCCTAGCAAATTCCAAGTTCTTCTCGCACGTAAAAAAGCAGATGAATAGTACCAAGACGTCATTTTTAGGGTTACCCATTTTTTTCATTTGAAAACCTCATTTTTGGGACTCATAATCACAATTAGAACAATTAATCATGTTAGTAAAAAAAAATATACATCCATGTGGTCAAATATCAACTGTTGTTTCTTCATAGATTTTAAGATATTTGCAAGAAAGCCCAAATTGTTGGATCATAAGATTTTGAATTTTATGGGCTCTTTTTGTTAAATCTGAATTGCTAAGTCCCAAAAGGGCTATGGGTTCAGATTTGGCACCCCCATTCATCATAGATCGTGAGGAATTTCTCAAAAAAAAAAATGAAAATACTAATCGTTGATTTTCTACAACTAAATATTATCATTAACTGTGCATGTATAATGAAAGGCTGCTAATATGGTATTACGGCTTTTGGAAACATACCTTATAGGTCCCCAAAACCATGATCCAAACCACCCATCATGTTTAGAACATCCAATATGGCTAGCAACTCAATTTTCAGCCATTGATTTATTATATATTTTGAGATATTTACAAAAATGTCCACAACTTAAAAAATTATCTTTATTTTATGGAACCCACAATGAAAATTTGAACTATCCATCATCTCGAGGATGTAAAAAATGGCTAGGGGTTCAAGTTTCTGGATTTAATTTGTTGCAAATTATAAAAGAATGACAAAAAACTTGTGACCATTGGATATAGTATATGTAAATCCATAATTCTCTCATTTTGGCCAAATATGGATTGTAATGGATCTTGTTGTATGAGAAATCTATTGTAAGAATACCATCGTATAAGAAGAATGAAGAAATCTTCTAAATATAGGATTTTCCTCACTAGCGTGGATATTTGCCAAACGTGTCTTCATAGTTTTTAGTAGGATGACCAAGTTTCACAGTTCACTTATGATGTAATTCAAATTGAAGACTCAAATAAAAAAAAAACTATGAGAGGATGTATAAGATGGCATTTGTCTTTAGTGGCTTAATAAGAAAATTTTTTTTACTTTAAAAAAAATAATTTTTTATCTTTCAGTAGGTTAAAAACATAGGTTTTTTATTTTTAAATGAATAATTTTAAAATTTTACACTTTTGATATGATCATCTCATCGTTTATTTTCTCTTAAATGAATATTTGACTCTACCCTACAAGTTAAATGCCCAAGTAAATGTTTGTAAAAATAGAAGTCGTTCTCTTTTCAAGGAATATATAATGCAACGAGTTGAGTATTGGCTCTACCAAGTCACCAAAAGGCTCATTTGGCATCGTTTTTATTGATGATCCTAATCTTGTGCTAGGAATAGCTTGTGCCGAGTTCAAGAGATGAGCAGTAGAGAACTTGTTTGGCAGCATCACTTAGGGCATCATTCTCAATCTTTTTTTTTTTCTGAAATATTCTCAATGTCTTTTTTTTTAAAGTGTTTATATAAATTGAAGGAGATATCCATTGATTATGGTCCAACAAAATCGGTTTTGGCTCAATGGGGGCACCAAAGGTGGGACCCATTATGTCATCACTGAAGAGAAATTGACAGAAGATCCCTAATGTGGGGAATTCACATGTAATTGTCGTCACCATTATTGACAGAGAGAACGAGGGATGGGGGATATGGAGAGAGAGAGAGAGAGAGAGAGAGAGAGAGAGAGAGAGAGAGATCATGAAGCGGGTTGAGCTTAAAAAAGAAAACGATTAAAATTGTTCCACAAATTCCATGATTTATTCCCGATATTGTTCATCAAAATATTTTCTTGAGACATCGGTAAAATGTCATCCTAATATGATCTTATCGTTCTCATCCTAAGCACACGGGAACGTCCCACTTGAACGATGCCAAGAAGGCCCTTAATTTTGATATAAAAAAAAAGTCAAGTAAAAGTTAAACTGGACTGAGTAAGTGATTATTGATTGAGATTTGGAGTTAATAACTTTAAAATCATTGATTGAAATGTAATAAACTTACAAATTTAAATTTATTATTATTAATATATGTGAGAAAAATATATAATATATTTAAAATTTTATAAATATTTGATCACTTCTTTTAAATATTACAAAAGCAAGATGACTCTGCTGCGCGTCCTACTTCCACTAGCCGTTCTGCGCTTCTGGGACAAATGATGACATAGCCGCATGCACGTGTCAGAGTCATGCCTGATATCTGGGTTGCAGATTTTGTCGATCATGCATTGATACCAGCAATTGAGCAATCGTGTTTTGGGCCAGCGCAGGTGGAAGCTGTACCCTTTGTACTCACATGAGAGTTGAGAGACTATTCATACTCCAACCGCCTTGTTGGCTTTTTTGGATACTTATTTTGAAATGAAATTAAAACCATTAAAATAAATGTATAGACATTGAAAAACAATACTAATTAATTAATTATTATTACTTGCTTTACATGAGATTTGAGCATACTCAATTGCAAATGTTTATGAATGTGATTAGTGTAAATTGTAAAGTCCTTTACAAAATAAGTATTGTGCCTTATCCTTATAGTATTTCAAGTTTCCTTTTTTTTTCTATTGAATGGGACATGCCAAATAATCCGTTTGTAAAAGATTGAATTCAAATGTATCTATGTCTACTAGACTTGATTAAACCAACTCTATTTCAATCAGGTTAGACATTGTTTTTTGTTTTAGACATGCACTCAAATTCATTGGGGTTGGCTTTGGACAAGCTTTGCCAAAAGACTTTAATTAGATAGCTCAAAATAGGCTTTGACTCTTATTAGCAGGATCAACCTTACTAAATTCAAATTTCTCTCCATTACATTTTGACCTTGATGTACGTCATAATATTTTTTTTTAAAAAAAGTGAATATATAAGATTGACCCCTTGCTATGGTCAAATAAAGTCAATTCATATATATATATACACTAGCAACAAAGGCCCGTACTGAGCCAGGCCCCAAACAAATATATATCTAAATTTAGTGTTTTCCTTATAAAATTTTTGATAAAAAACAGAATACATATATATTTATATATAAAAGTGCTAATATAAAAAGCACCAAACAACATGCTTATGTTAAGCCGAAGCCATAAAAATTATATGAGCACCAATAAAAACACATAAATGGATAATATCCAAATGAGAGCACATTTAATTGTTTATGAATATATTTAAAAAAAGATATTTCAAATCCATAAAATCTATCTTCAAAATCATAGCCAATCTTGGAGAGAGGTATATTTTCTTTCTATCTTCAAGGTGGCATGTGTGATTAATCAAATATAGTGCAAAGGCTTTTTGTATTATAAATTTCAAACTCTGTAAACAAAGATCTTGTAACATTTTTTTTTCTTTTTGAGAATAAGAAGACCTTGTAACTGGTACCTAATTTGCTATTCAAAATTCAAAAAAAAGTATTTGAGAAGGGAATAGTGATAGAACAACCTGATTCTTAATAATGATTTGAGATTTTTTGGGAAAAACAAGATCAATTTTAAATGGGTAACAATAGAAAGCATCCACTTTTTAGAAAGAGATTAGTAGGAAATTTTGAAATTCCTTTGATTTAGCGTATAATTATTTAGTTTCTATAGTTAAGGAAAGAGTTTTTATTGCTGACTCTTTGTTTTAATTTATTAGAGGGAGATAGGTTAGATCCCTCCAATCACGTTGGTTAGATCAAGAATTTTGAAGGATAAGGATTCTGCAAAAGTCATAATTAGTATAGAAGATTTTTTATCCTCCCTACTTAAGAGGAGATTTTAAGAAGAAATATGCATGTAGAGTATTTAAATAGGACCCGTGGATGGATGAAATAGATGCATTTCATCTCACTGAGATCCAAAACATATATCTTTGTTTTAATTTATTAGAGGGAGATAGGTTAGGTCCCTCCAATGAAGTTGGTCAGATCAAGAATTTTGAAGGGATAAGGATTATGAAAAAGTCAAAATTAGTATAGAAGATTTTTTTTCTTGTAGGGTCTTTAAATGTGACCTGTGAATGGATTACATAGATGTCTTTCATCTAGCTGATCCAGAACGTATATAAATGGTTGATGTTTCATCAAATGGGTCCAATGTAAACTGTTTAATTAAAGGCCCCCAAGGTAGCAGTATCTTCATCTATTGGGTCCCATTTAGATTTCTATGGTGGATGGATATAATGTTTTTATAATGGTCCCACATATAAAGGTAGATGGATTGGATTTAGTGGCTCATAAATAATTCTATTGAATCGCATTTACATAGTTATATTTATAGGTGGATGGATAAAATAACTTTATAAAGGTAATGGTCCACATATATTGCTGGATGATTTGGGTCCAGCAACAATGGATTGGGTTGCATGGAGAGAATGGGTCTAATTGGTCACATGTAGATAGGCTCAGTGTTCACATGAGAAAATAGTCCAATATGCATAGACAATTCAACTAAAGATGAGGAGTTATTTTAATTTGATCTACCTTGTATAAGAATGACCAAGGCTTGTAACGACGTGCTAAACCAAAGGCATATATTTTTTAGTAGACTCCATTTAGAAACTATCTATTGTGTTAATTAAAAGCAGATTGTATTCGGAAACTTTTGAACTTGCTAAAATTCAAGTTTGAATCTTGATTAAGAGATTTTAGGGGTGATGGAGAAACGATGGATAGAGGGAGAGATTTAAGGGGAGGAGAGATTTTAGGAGAAAAAATTGAATGGATGAAGAAGAGATTTGAATACCATTCAAATATATGATTATAATAAGAGAGATTTTTGAAGAATAAATGGAATAGATGAGAGAGAGTAGGGCAGAGGGAGAGATTTTAGGAGATAATGCAAAAATGGTGGGTAGAGAGGGAGAGTCTTAGAAAAACTATTTTTTGATTTTTTTTAAAGATGACGTAGTGCTCTAAGAAAAAAAATGTATTGCTGATGTGGCACCCTCCACAAACTTAGTTTCTTGTAGCTTTAATATGTATAATTTATACGGGCTCCCCCCAAATGCTCAAGCTTATAGGCCCACCTGAGGACCCATATGAGGATAAGGAAAGGGGGGGGGGGGGGGGGGGGGGGTGGGGGGGACTTGAAAGAATCCCTAGGGTTCTCCTCTCTGCAAAAAATCAGCCGTATCCTAGATTTTTATCATCTCCATCTAGGCACCAAAAGTATTATAGTTAACAGTCCATTTGGATGAGTGTCACTAGATCTAATGGTCAAGTTACATCAGATAAGCCCAAATTTGGTGAGTATGTACAATTCAAGGGTTGCCTGTGTGTGGTCCATCTTGATGGACCAATGGTGGGCCCCACACATGCGAGCAAATGAAAAAGCCTCCTTTCACTTTAGCTTGTGGGAGGAATCACACACACACACACACACACACACACACACACACACACAAACCTCCCCTCATAAGGTGACCACCGGTGTTAGATTGAGGAGCTCCCTCTGTGTGGTAGGGCTTTGATCCGGTAAGAATTATTTTTATGCACTTATTGTGAGAACTTTTTAGTTAGTCTCATTTTGTAATAGGACTAGGGGGATGAAAAGATTTACGTGAGACCACTCCAAATATCAAGTTTGGCCCCAATCACATGTCCCAAATCCCTTTATCTGTGGCCCACAAATCCAATTCATTCAATCCATTCAGATTGATACACAATCGATCAAACGGTTCAGTAAATTCAAAATTGACCGAAACATGTGGTGTGTAACTATCATGGGAGTTCTTATGTATTGTAAGGTTTGGATTGGGTAATAAATGAGGCTTATTTAGAGTTCTTACAAAAAAAAATGATGAAAACTAGTTCTCATAAGATTATTTTCTATACATGTATACATTTATATAGGACTCTTCTTGTACATACATCCATCATGAGCTTTTCGTGGACACTCCTCTATGGAGCCCACTATGGACCTCACCAAGGGATGAGACCAGGAGGGATGGAAAGATCCATGCAAGATGACCTCCATATCAAGTTTGGCTCCCAATATTCAATGTCCCTAACCCCTTCATCCGTGACCCACAAATCCATTCCGTTTAGATTGATATATAATCAATCAAACGATCCAACAAATTTAGATCTGATCAAAACTTGGTGTGTGTACCTATCAAGAGGCCTTATGTGTGCTGTAAGGTTTGAATTGGGTGATAGATGGGCCCCACCTAAAGTTCTCATAAAAAAAGGTAAGGGACGGATGTGTATGAAGATTCTCTTAGATATAAATGGCTTTTGATCTTTTGAGAACTGTTCTCACACACCTGCCATGAGAACCTTTTATGGGCCCACTTATGGGTTTCATTTGGAGGTGAGATTGGGAAGGATGGGTGGATCTATATGGGACTACTTTAAATATCAAGTTTGGTCTCAATCACATGTCCCTAACCCCTTTATTTGTAGCCCACAAATTCAATTTATTCAGATTAATGCACAGTCGATCCAACTATCTAGTAAATTTGGATTTGGCCAAAACTTGGGACGTGTGACTATTGGGGGGCCCTGTGTATTGCAAAGTTTGGATTGGGTGATATGTGAGCCCTATCTCGAGTTGTCACAAAAAGATGGTAAAAACTAGTTCTCACAAGATTATATCCTGATATATATAGTCCTTTTTTTGACATTATGTATTTGTCAAGATCTAAAAAATTGCACCAAAATTTTATTTTATGAAGTAAAGATAAAAATTAGATAACAGGTTAGGAATAAATGCTTTTCATTATGATTGAAGGTGGAAATTTTTGTTTCTACCATCCACCTCCACCCAAAATCAACACGTGATTCCATGTTTGGTTAACGTTGTTAACCCAATTAAATAAAAAATTGCCGTTAGATTGAGGCCATAAATGTTACTTAACCCTCTAATTTAACTCAAAGCCAGCCCAACTCAATCGAGCTGAGTTACAGGGTTGAATAGTATTTCCACTTTGCAATAATTTTCCCCCCAAAAAAAAAAGAAAAGAAAAAAGAATGCAACAAAAAAAACACCAACTCAAAAGGATCTTTAAATTGTTAGGTCGCTGCATCTGATTCACTTGTACTTTCTTTTTTAAACTCGGCATAAAGTCTCAAACTCCCATATCTTCCTACTCCGAAGAGAGGCAATGTCTGTACGTGCCACAGATTTAAAAGCATGAACATTGCACGCTTGCATGCATCCAAACATAATAAAACAACTAATGCTGCTACGAACCCACTAATAAATAAGCCCACAAATGAACAATTTGGAATGTGTCAAGTGTACTGATATACAAGGTTCGATGCTGGGTAGGAGCAAGAACTGGCTTTGATTTTCTATATTGAGATAAAGCAATTTGGTTTAAGCTTTCACAATATTTAAAAGTAAGTCACTCTTTGAATGGTGTGATGTTGAACTTGTTTAAGGTTGATAATCTTTTATAAAGATGACAATTAGTCCAAATGCTCCAATAACCCGACATGAAAAAGAAAAACAGATTTGTGTCTGCCCGGGATTCAGACTCATTTTAAAGTCTGGTCCGAGTTGCATGAACCCGAAAAGAAAATTGAATAATAATTGAGAACTGTATTTTATCACCTAACTTGCACATTTAGTGTCTTAATTATTAGGTATATGAATAAATTTAATCACCTTTGTCTTCACTTTTCCTGATTACAATTTTCTTAACAGACAATGAGGTTGATTCCTCACTATATGATCATGGGTGGGCTTATATACTCACAATCAACAGGACCACGATTGCCCCACTTCTGGATTCAACTATAGGAGTTTGCTGTTGACTCTAAACATTAATCTTATTATATTGCACATGCATTCAGTGTTCTCGTGACTTTTGCATGTACTCTTTCTTGCATGTATTCTTTCTTGCAATGGGAAGCTTCTAAAGTGGAGGAAATTTCGGTAATCATAGTGGAAATCCAAAGTGTTGTGATCAGAGAAGAAGAAGATTATAAAAGCAACATACCGCAAAACATGGAACCATGTTTGGATGTATCATGTTGAATTTCTTTTGGAATATAGAGAGCTTTAGCTGATCAGTGTGCCTTGCATATTATATTACACACAATTAGGTACGTGTACTTCATTTGTCTCTGCGTCTTCTTTGTCCACAAGATACAGGTGCCAACCAAATTGCCAATCTTCTAAAACTTATATGACTGAACCGTAGATTGAATATTTAAGCCTTCTTGACTTTATGATGAAAGATGGGGAATTCTCATGAAATTCTCCACCAAGCAGAATACATGAAGACGACCGAACTCACTTCATTGGGATCCCTATAAAATATACACGGATGACTAAACCAGAAAGGTTTTCAATTGCGGCTATCCAACCATGGTTAAAAAAATCGGTCGATACCGGTTCATATCGGCCGATACGTACCGATATCGGCCGGTACCGAGACGATATTTTGTTGTGTATCGATCTCGGTACCGTTCTGTCAAAATATCCCCAAAATATCGGGATATATCGGCCGATATTTTGAAATATCGGCCGAATTGAAATATCGGCCGATATTTTGAAAATATCGGTCATATGTAATATTTATTTATTTTCAAATTTTTTAAAAATTTAATATTAAAATAGGATATTTTGAGGATTTCACCACACGTTTGTTTTTTTTTTTAAGTAAGTATGATTATTACATACTTCATATATGATAGCTTCTTATTATTTTTTCATGTAATTATTTTTATATTCTCAAATTTATTTTCGGATTTTTTAATAATCTAATATTAAAATTAGATTTTTGAGGATTTCATCACTAATTTATTTTGTAAAATAAGCATAATCATTATATGCTTCATGTTTGATAATTTTTTTCATTGTTCGTTTATGTAATTTGTTTTATATTTTAAAATTTATTTTCGTATTTTCTAATAATTTAATATTAAACTATTATATATTTAGGTTTTCACTATAAATGTCATTTCTTAATTTTATATAATCATTGTATAGTCCATATATGCTAATTTTTTACGGTTATTTTATCATTTATGTGATTATGTCAATATTTTTTGTATTTGTGAATTTATTTTTGGATTATTAAAATATGGTATTAGAAAAAAAAATTAATGCATCATTTAAATGTGCATATTTGAGATTTCAAATGCTAAAATGATTTGTCTAGGTTTCTATTATTTTTTGGAACTTAGCTTATAAGTAAGGCCAACTAGCAAAGTTCATTAAAGATAATTCATAAGTTATAATTATTGTTCTTACAAAAAAAAATCATAATTTCAGACAGGATAGCAATGCGGAATATCATAACTTAGGAGGACCGATATTTTGATTTATACTTGTTACTAATGAAAACAAATATTGTTTTCCAGCCTTTTCTAATATTTTGGATTTTTTGGATATTTTTTCAAAAATTTTTGGATTAAAAAAAAAATTCACACTGCGACGACTGCGACAGACCGCGAACCGCGACCGATACCGATACCGTATCAGTTTTTGGGACCGATCGATACCGCGACCGATACCGCGATTTTCATCCATGTATCCAACCATTGTTTAGGGTTCAGATCCTCTTTTGACTTTTAAGAAATGTTGAATCTAAGTGGAACTCTACGGACTAGCTTAGCTATTGAAATCCAACCTGCTCAAGATAAATACTCATCTTATATTTAAGGTATTTCCAAATTTTAACTTAATAGGAGTTGAACCTGCCATATGATTGATCTTTGATAATTAAATGTGATTATGAATATGCATAAATTGTCTTAATAATAATATTTTAATCAAATGATCAATCTTAAAGTAGGATCAACTTCCATTAAGATAAATTTTAAGAACTTCTGTGTACAAAAATGTATGTTTATCTTTTAGATTTCCAATAGTTGGTCTCTGCTACGAAATTCCACTGGCATTAAGATTCTTCATCAACTTGTTGGGATCCACTTTGATGTCCAATTGAAGTCCAACAAGAAAGCCTCACCCTTTTGAATTTGAAGATCTACGTGGCATGACAAGAAAGTTTTTGGATTTTGATGTGGCACTACTGTGAAATAGCTTAAAATAGAATGGAATGGAGAAATAAAATTCATGTAGCCGACCCCAATATGGTTGGGATAAGGCTTTGACGATGATGATGACCACTGTGACATAGCACTGCTAGAACATCCTAGCTTGTCACATGGTGCCATCCACAGTACCCTCCACCTTCTGGTGAGCACCGTTTCCTTGTAAAGCCCACCAAGGGCCCTATGTGGGAATGAAACTAGGAGGATTGAAAGATCCCTGCTCTACAAACTCATGTATGGCAAAAGAGGCTCAAATTATTATGCTAACTATATAATCAATAGTCGATAAGTTTTTACCGTACAAAATGAGTGCGAGTTGATTCAACGGTCCAATCCATTTAAATGGTGGCAAACTTGAGATTAGTAATTATCACAGAGTTTTTTGGTTCACGGTCTACTTAAGTAGATCATAAGTTGGTCTCACTGGGAGTTTGGCATACGATGCGCACCTTATCGTAAGTATTAGTGTTTGGTGAAGGTTTTATATATAAGCCTTTCATAAGCTTAAACTTATATAAATTCCTTAAGCCTGAGCCCTTGTAGCCTACATTTTGTTGTGGCTCTGATACCAATTGTTGTGATTTTCTGACAATCACCCGTTGTGTGCATCCACGGAATCATAAGATCAACACGAACAAGCCACATACAAGAAGAGACACGAGATTTACGTGGTTCACCCAAATAGGGCTACATCCACGGGCACAGGAGGACGAACATCTTCACTATGACAAGTAAAGCATACAAGAGATTCCCACACTCTCACATCATCTCTCCTACGTGGTGTGGGAACACCACGGGCAACTGCCGCCGCCGCCGCAAGGTCTAGGGTTACAGACTATACATATATATAATATCCGCTTTCTTGACCACCAAGAAAGCCCCGGTACAATTACCAAAATACCCTTGATCTTAAACCAGTCCCTGGCTAACCTAGTGGACTCATCCAGCTAAACCGGAATACAAGACATAAACCTAACAATCTCCACCTTGGCTTGAATTCCGTACAACTCCGTACAACTCGAGCTACTAGGAGATAAAACCGGCAATGTCTTCACGTACCTTGCTGAATGGTACGTCACTGCACCAGGAATGCAGTCTTCTTCAACACTTTGACATGTTGAACCAGCACATGAACTTTGGGCAAAGTTCATCTGGTTAAACTCCACCTCGAACTAAAAGCTCGAAACCATTGACGAATCTGAGTGATATCTGAATCACTCACCATCCTGCCCCATCTTCAACATCACTGTGAAGATCCAATCACCACAAGCATGCAAGCAAAACAGATCGGGAATACAAGTCCAGATGACTTCACAATTGCAGAAACCTCTGCCTCCGAGCGGTCAAAAAACTCCATTTGACCGGGCCTCCGATCAATCAAACAAATGTTTGATAACTGCTAACGCATCAGCTCCTCCTTGCTGCTTTTTCGGCTTGGCTCTGGCAAGATGAATAACATCACATGCGATCATGTGAACCCCAAACGAACAACTTCGTTTGAATCAGAAAACCCTTTGCAACTAGGCCGGCGACTCCTATTATTGGGTTTGCAACAACAACCAGGTCGAGTAGATCCGATTCTAGCCTCAATCCACATCTGTTCAGATCTCCTCTAGATTTCTGCATCAAACTATAGATCTTGTCGACACGAGCACGCTGGAAGAAACGGATCTGAAATCCGACTCAGGATGGCTCCGATAACGTAGAAACAACTTTCTACGCTCCAATCGATCAAACCTCCTCCTTGACTGTCAAACAGCCAATCAACCTCTTCCACTGCGTAGATCTGCTCGAAACGAGTCTGGAGGCGCAAACAGATCTACGATCGGACATCGGACGATCAAGATATCGCAGAAACAATTTCAGCCGCAAATCTGGTCAAATCTGCCTTTGACCGTGCTGACGTCACTGCTGACGTCACTGCACTGTCTGCTGGGCTTCTGGAGTGGACTCGGGTCAGGTGAACTGACCTGGACTGAGCTCTGGGCTGGAACTGACCTGAACTGCGCTCTGGGCTGGACTCTGTGCACACGGGTCAGGTCGGACCCGACCCCAACTGGCTCGGAACTGCTGGATGCACTGCTGCTGGACTGGGCTGTGCGAACATGGGTCAGGTCATACCCGACCCGGCCCGACTTGCAATTGTTCTGCTGGACTGGGCTGTCACCGCGGGTTGGGTCTGACCCAACTTGAAAATAGAACTTGAACCTGTTCTGCCGGGCTTGTCTCCGCGGTGGATCAGGTCAAACCGAACTGACCCGTACCCTGACCCGCCTGGGTCGTCTTCATCTTCTTCCTTGTTTTCTGTTTTCTAGCTCTGTGTCTCTGTATTAGGTCGTCTTCCCAGTTGCAATCGGAAGAATCACGCCGCAGTCTGCTAAGGCGCCGGCTTGGCTAGTCCGACGACAGCGGCAAGGGATCGGCGACGGTGCGGGGATCGGTTAACGGTAGCGACCGGCGACGACAATCGCAATGGCTGCAGCACAAAGAGAAAACCGGCAGCGGCGATTTTTTTTTCTTTCTTTTTCTTCTCTTTTTCCAGTCTTCTTCTTCACAGCAATTCCAGCAACCCTATTTTATTCTCCGACGTCCGATCGGTAGCCAAAACCCAACCAAAGAGAGAACCCTCTGCGATGTCTTCCTTTTCTGGTTTCTATCACTGTAACCAAACGGCTCCCCAGCCGTTTTCCTCGGCTACGGCGAACGGTGGCCTGGCAGCGCCGATGATGGGGAGAACTGCGCGACTGCGACGGCGTCGACTGGAAGTCCGGCGAACGCGACGGAGACGGCGAGATTCCCGGTGAAAATCCCGAACAAGCACCGAACCCCTCGTCCCTGTTTCGAATCTGCAGAAACCAGATCTTCTCTGTCTTCTTCTTCCACCAACACGATCACAGATCTGATTTTTCGCTCTTCTCCTATCGTGTGTCTCCCAGCAGATAGATCACAATCACAGCAATCACTTCGAGATCTGAAAACATGTGAATCTTTTTCCTCCCATCCCAGCGAGACGGGAGAACCCAATCTCATCTTCTTCTTCTCCGATGGTGGCCCAACCAGGATGCGCACAACTTCCAAGCCACCACTGAGCGATCTCCACCTCGCTCAGAAACCTGAGGAACACCAACCTCGGCTTTGATACCAATTGTTGTGGCTCTGATACCAATTGTTGTGGCTCTGATACCAATTGTTGTGATTTTCTGACAATCACCCGTTGTGCGCATCCACGGAATCATAAGATCAACACGAACAAGCCACACACAAGAAGAGACACGAGATTTACGTGGTTCACCCAATAGGGCTACATCCACGGGCATAAGATGACGAACATCTTCACTATGACAAGTAAAGCATACAAGAGATTCCCACACCTCACGTCATCTCTCCTAAGTGGTGTGGGAACACCACGGGCAACTGCCGCTGCCGCCACAAGGTCTAGGGTTACAGACTATACATATATATAATCTCCGCTTTCTTGGCCACCAAGAAAGCCCCGGTACAATTACCAAAATACCCTTGACCTTAAACCAGTCCCTGGCTAACCCAGTGGACTCATCCGGCTAAACCGGAATACAAGACATAAACCTAACACATTTAGTCCCTAACACACGACCCTCCTAAATTGCACATGTCCACTAATTTTTGGTCAAATTCGAATTTACTAGATCGTTTGATCGACTGTGCACCGATCCGAATAGACTATTGACCATTAAATTTTTGGGGCCCAAATGGAATGATAGGAATTACGATTGAGACCAATTTTATGCAAAGAGGAGGGTCCTATGGACTCCTTCAAATCCCCCACCACATCTCCATGTGGGCACTACATTTGAGCTTACCTTATCTTAAGCTTGAGTTTAGGAGATGAGCTCTCATATATATATATATGGAAAATAATCTTTTGGAAACTACTTTTCATCACTTTTTTGTGAGAATCTAAGTAGGGTTCATCTATCACTCAATCTAAACTTACAATACATAGGAAATCCCTTGATAGTTACATGCCCTAAGTTTCGTCAAATCCGAATTTACGGGACCGTTGGATCTAGTGTGCACCAATCCAAATGGACTAGATTTGTGGGTCATAGATGAAGGGGTTATGACATGTGATATGTGCTAAACTTAATATTTGGGGTGGTCACACATAGATCTTTTCATCCCTCTAGTCCTATCCCAATTAACGGGATCCACAAGTAGCTCCATAAAAAGTTCTCATGATAAGTGTGTAAAAACATTTCTCATAAGATTAAAGCTATATATATGGAAAAAATCTTGTGAGAACTAATTCTCACTATTTTTTTGTGAGAACTCTAGGTGATCCCAACTATCACAAAATCCAAACCTTGCAATACATTGGAACCCCCTTGATAATTACACGTCTCAAGTTTTGGTCAAATCCAAATTTACTGGACCGTAGATTGACTGTGTACCAATTTAAATGGACTGAATTTATGGGCTATGGCTGAAGGGGGTTACAAACATATTGGTGCCAAATTTGATATTTGAGTGGTCCCACATAAATCTTTCAATCCCCCTGGTCCCATCCCTAAATGGAACTTGCAAGTGGACTTTGTCACAACCAGAGCCCAGGGTTCGGGGGTTAGCAAAAGCCAAACCGATGACACACGTACTCCCGTGCCTGTACATGTAGACCTGGTCTAAATACATACGCACAAGGGAACATTCACACGTGCAAAACATGTATGCGGAAGCTGTAAATATCAGAAACATCAAACTAACAGTACAAGAAGAGTATACGAAAACCGAACTGACATATATACATAACTGAAGGTTTTACAAAATGAACAAAATAATATGTACAAGTCCTGACATATACAAGTATGACAATCCTCAAAAACAAGGAAGACTCTTATGCCATGCATGACCAAGCCGCTCTCCAAGGGAGTGATCACATCCACTCCTCTAGGCCGGATGGGGCCTCAGGGGTCTCGGCTGGAGTCTGGCCGACCAGCGAGGGGTCGGCAGGGGTATCTGAGCCTGCAATATCAAAAACAACTGTGAATACAACGATTCAGCGAAGTATAACCATAACAAGTTAACGCACGCTGTGTCTAATAGAATAAAGAACATCATGTAAATTAAACAGGGCACATTCGTATACTAGGTTGTCATGCAAGAAGGAAACATGCCATGTGAATCAATGTGTACATGCTGTGTACATAACTAGTTAGCAACTACATTGCCATATGCTCCTAAAAGAGGGATCTTGTATCGTGTAAAGAACACCATTGTCCGGGGCAGGGTACAATAGGTCTCGATTTCCTGGGGTCCGGTTCCCCAAGACGTTTCCTTACTGCAGCAAGGCCATGAAAACTATACCAAATTCACCCCGTCGGGATCCTAAGGCTGAGGCTAAGTAGTGCCTGACCATACAGAATCAATCATGAAAACCCTGAGTAAATCGTGACAATCATATCATACGCGTAAATCTTAGAACATGTCTTATACGTGAATTATCCATGTATACTCAAGGTAAAGAAACAACTATGTGAAAGTATTTGAAACAAGTAATCATGCGATAAAGCGGAGATCAATAATTGACAAACAACATGTCATGCAAACAACTATTGGCATAGTGAATCCAAGTCATTTACTAGCCAAGTCTAATCTAATTATCCAGTGTTCCTAACTGTGCATGATGATGTAGTTTTAAGTTATTCGATGCACCGTTGTCTAGTGTTGCATTGAGTTGGCTGGTGCACCGAAGTCCCTTAAACCAACACCCATGGGGAGGTGCTTAACAGCTGGATAACAAACATGAATGATTCGCAGCCCTCGAGATCATTCACGCATTGTATCATATTCCATTGGGCAAGTCTAGGTGTTCTACATTCTATCATGAAGGCCATATAGGTTTTTTTCTTACGCCTATTCTTGTTATTCATTTTTTAAGGGGTGATACGGCTTAACCGTAGGTGAACGTACGGCTTAGCCGTAGGCATTTTATGGCGTAGCCGTAATATGCACTGCGGCTCCCCCGCGGTTCCTTTCACTATTCATCTGCAAGTACGGTTCACCCGTATTTTGTTCTACGGCTTAGCCGTGTGTGTTTTACGGCTTAGTCGTGGCTGAGCCGTAGGAGGAATTGTCAATTGCTTGCTTTCAGTTAATCCAGAAGAAGGCACCCTGTACTGATCTACGACTGGGTCACGGCTGAGGTACGGCTTAGCCGTAAGGCAAGATACAGCTTAACCGTGTCCTGGCCGTAGAAGAAAACTGGGTTTTCACCCTCTCTGGACTTTAAGCCGTAGGCGATATACGGCTTAGCCGTACAATGCACGGGGTCAAATTCTGAATCCAGTGCAGAAAACCTGTAATGACATCAGAAGTGCAAATATCCAACAAAGAAAGAAGGAATACTAACCAATTGGGCTGTAAACACGTTTTCCATGCAAATTCATGTGAATTAACCAAAATCAAACGAATACCAACATGGGTTCTCACAGATTATGGTTATACTTGCCTTAATGGGGTTCAATTACATAACTTGCTGTCCTTGGGCTCAAACACAACCGAATCTCAGCCACTACAACATGCATGCATGAGAAACAGGAGGAAACCTTAAGACCATGATCAAGAAACCATAGAACGAGAAGAATAAGAATGGGATGAGGGAGATGGAAGAGAACTCAAACTCACCCCAATCCAATCACCAGAGAATGAAAGAGAATGAAGGGACAACAACCCTTCAAATTAGCTTGATCGATGATGGAGGAGAGAACTTAGGAGAGGGAGAGAAAGTTCCACGTGAACAGTGAGAGAGAAGAGAGTGAGAGAGAGACTTGAGTCGATGAAGTGTATAAATAAGGTAAGTGGAGGTCACTTTGCAATGAAAGTCCAAGTTATTGTTCTATTTTCAGTTCGAGTCAAATTTGGGTCCAATGGGATCAAAAGACATCAGTTGCAAATGACGTAGTTACGAGAGTTAATAAGCTCAACGAAAGACACGTGTTGACATCAAGATGATGCAAAAATGACCATGTCTAAGAAAAGCTAAAATTACGAAAAAGGGCTTGGTCTACCTAATCCAGGTCAAACTCAACCCAATTACCTATCTATGACTCACAACGAACCCAAAACACAAGCAAAACACAATTACCAACGAAAACATGATTAACTAGGCGCTAAACGAGGTCAAACTGGGTCGGAATGTTACAGACTTCATGAAAGTTCTCCCAGTAGGTGCATGAGAATAATTCTCACAAGATCAGGCCTATATATCCACACTTCTCGATGGGGCCACTGTGGACCCCACTAAGGGATGAAATTGGGGTGGATAAAAAGATTCATGTGAGACCACACCATATATCAAGTTTAGCGCCAATCACATACTTTTAACCCCTTTATTCATGGTCCACAAATTCATTCCGTTTAGATCGGTATATAGTCGATCCAATAGTTCTGTAAATTTAGATCTGATCGGAACTTGAGGTGTGTGCCTATCAAGGGGTCTCATGTGTGTTACAAGATTTAGATTGGGTGATAGATGAGACCCACCTATAATTCTCAAAAAAGACTGGTGAGGGACGGATGCGTATGAAGATTCTCCTCTCTGTCTATAATTTAGAGCTGGCAAAATCTAACCTGACCCGCCAACCCGGCCCAACCCGATCAATTTCTGACCAGCCAAACCTGACTCATCCAAAATACGGGTCAAGTTAGGGTTAGGATATACAAACCTGTATAAAAATGGGTTGGGTTAGGGTTTACCTACCTAATTCGTTTGACTTGTTTAGATGTTACTAATTTACCATGATTTTTCAATTTTTATGTAACTTTTCTTATTCATGTGAGCCATAAAATCATGTACTTTTAATCTTATGTGGAGAAGTTATGTAAAATTTTGATATTTATATTATATATAACTTATTTTTTTATTTGAGAATATGATGTTTTTGTAGTTGAAATATTGATGTATCTTTTATTTTTATGTTGGCACAGAAATTTACTTTTAAAATATGGATATGAATGAAATACAATAATGTTGATGAGTTTTATACTTATGCTCAAATATGGAATTATAAAATTGAACAAAAATTAAAAAAGGGATTATATGAATACATGGGCTAGAAAATATTTATGGATTTTGACCCCATTTTTTACACCTTGAAATTTAATAAATTATAAACTTATGGTCATTGTAAAATTTTAAATGAAACTAGATGTAAGGATAGCTTTACAATTGAAATTGGGTCACATAAAATGAGTTAGATCATATACAAAATGAGAATCAAATAGGCTAGGTCAGGTCAACCCGACCCAACTTGCATCAAAGTCGGGTTAGGTGGGTCGAGTTAAGTTAACCTGTTACGGGTACGGGTTGAAGGATTCCAACCCATTTTAAAAATGGGCCAGGTTAGGGTTGGAACCACTAAATTAGAGTTTGGGTTGACCCAACCCGTTTAACAGGTCTAATATATATATATATATATATATATTGAGGCACGCTAGAAAACACCTTGGGAGTTTTCTAAAGAAAAACATTCATTTTCTAATTGGCTAGTATGTTCCTCTTGTACCTTTAATTAGGAAGTCAAAGCATTTAAACATTCCTATTTTTTTTCTTTTAATATAAGTTAGCATGTAATGGCGAAGTGGCATAATCTCAATTGACAAATCAAGAGGGGCAAAAACTACTCTTTTGAAATGAAGAGCTTTTGAAAATTTCTCATATATATTTATAGAGGACAATTAGAATGCACGAATCCCTCACCATATGGTGAATGATGCTTATATGACTTTTTTTTTTATACATGAGCATTCCTCCGCTTCATACACATTTTTATCTTTTATTCATGAAAATTTCCAATTGGGCAAATGCTCTTCATCTTATAGTGAGAGACGGATGCATACAAACATTCTCTCTATATATATATGGGGAGTGCTACACAGTGCCCGGGCATTTTTTAAGGAAAAATCACCCGTCCTCGTTGGGGCCCATTGAGAAGCATGATGATCATGGAAGTCCATTGGATGTAAAGATACATATGAGGACAATCCATATGCAAGATCTTGAGTCCCTAAGATAATACTAACATTTTGATCTATGACCCTAAAATTTAAGAATGTATTTGGAAGCAGGATAAGGTGGGATAAGTTGGGGGGATAACTAACTTTTTGCATCCTGTCCCACTTATCCCTTGTTTGTTTGCATTTTTAGTGCCTGGGATTACAATATCGAAGTCCCGATGCAACAGTAAATTAATACCTAGTATGAGGACTTAGATAATCCCACCTGGGATGGGGGACAACTTTGATTGGCTTTGAGACGGGGGGCGAGAGCATATTTTTTAGGTGTTTTTGTCCCTTGTCCTCCATTTATCTGGCTGCAACCAAACATAGGGATGGATTCAACTCTATGATAAATTAAATCACATCCCATGTAATAATACCAATAAATTGGCCTAGATGGTATTAGCTATTTAATCTTACAAAAAATTTATCCCGCTTCCAAACACATCTTATTAGTTTAAAAGTATTATTTTATTATTATTTCAATCCAATGGTGGAAAAAAGTTGGGTGAGTGTCCAATTTGGACTTATTACCATTCATAGGGGGTAGTGTGTATGAAATGATTAGATTGAATTAATATAGGTCTCATGACCAAAAAGAAAAAGGAGCAAAAAAAGGGGCATTTTAAAGTGGCGCGCTCGCGCTTGTTAGAATTCCTCTCTCTCTATATATAGGTATTATGATGTGTTATGGTTTTGTCCTTTTGCACATTAATACCTTCTAAAAAAGGAGCATTCTTCACTTTGTGAAGAGGGATTTGCGCACTTGAATATTGTCCATATGTTACATAGGGACAATATTCAAGTGTACACATCCCTCACCACATGGTGAGGGACAATATTTTTTTAGACGTAACAAAGTCAAAAAGTATCATGATGTATGATGGTTTTATCCTCTTGTACATCAATACTTTTAAAAAAATGGAACTGTCTCCTACCATAATGTGAAGAATATATGTATAGTAGTTTTGTCCTATATATACATATATATATATATCGTACCTTCACTTTAGACCTGACCTAATCAACTCATCTTTCTTTTTTTTTGCTCGCTCCACCTTTAGGTGCTTTCTCCTTTTTAGGGAACATATCACCATTTACAAAAATAAATCAACCAATAAACTTGATAGTCTAAGAAACCCCTCCACATTTTCTGAATAACTTCTTGCCAATACCATCTAGACTAATGCTGGGGCACTGGCCCTTATTCTTTGCAAATTTTACAACTACCTTCATCCAAAAGAATATTTGGACAATTTATATGCATATCAATAGCTCTCATTGATCTAACCACCACATCGTTAATATCTTGATGTAGTAATGATATAACAACAATTCTTTTTGGGAAATGTCTTCAAGACGTCTACGACTCAAAATCATGATTCACATGAGATAGATCACATGGATCGCCGCAACCAAGTTTGGTTGGTGTCTTCTTTAACTCCAGTGCTGGCTTATTGCCCTCTTCATCGGTTCTGGCAGGCTCCACCCTTCTTTAATTAGTTTGTCCTTTTTTTTTATAATTTTTTTCCTTTTTGCACTTTTTTTTTGCTCTTGAGGCCTCCCCTCTTCAGGCCCCTTTCTTCCTCTCTGCCTTTTGTTAATCTTTGTAGCCCTTTGGGCCTTTTTAATCTAATTTTACTTTTTGAGCAAAAAAATGAGAATAAAAACAATCCTATCACATCCAAACTTCTCATCTGTTCTCCAAAATATGTCTAGAACCACCAAGTACCTTTTATTTTCTAACCTTCTTTTCAGTAGCAGTTCAACTTCTTCTCTCCTCATTGATTCTTCCTTAATTTTACTTTTTTTAGCATCTTCTTAGTAAGTCTTCAAAAAATTAAAAAAAAATTACTAAAAAAAAAGTAGATTCAAGACCGAAGCACACAACCCAAGAGGCAAGCAAAGCAAGATATAGACCAACTGGTTGAACGGGACCCAGGGGAGACACATAAAAGAAAACTACATGACCCGACTTAAAATAGAACCTTGTACCAATAGAACTACTGCAACAACTGTAGGTCTTCAAATTATGAAAACTAGAGATATTACAGCCATTCAAACTAGTACGTCTAAAATAATTTGTTAGCTATAGAGGCTACATAACTTGTGGTCCCACATGACTACATTCTTACTCACAAGTGCACGAGTGCACGCACATGGTTTATTTTAGAAATGCTTGAACTATAAGAAATGCTAAATAACAAAGGTTTCCTTCGGAGATTATAGTGGTCGGCAGTTTCATATTGGAGTAGAGACTCATTGATAAGTTAGGACTTAGGAGTATTTGAAACATATAGTCATCCTGACTTACAGTGAACTAATACCTAGTATAGGGGCTTAGATAATCCCACCTGGGAGGGGGGATAACTTTGATTGGCTTTGAGTTAGGGGTGGGATTATATTTTTAGATCCTTTTGTCCCTTGTCCCCCACTTATCCAAATGCAACCAAACATAGGAATCGATTCATTTCTAGGATAAATTGAATTTCATCCCATATACTAATACCATTAAATGGGCTTGGATGGTATTAGCTATCCAATCCTACGAAAAATTTATCCCACTTTCAAACACATTCTAATGGTTTAAAAGTATCATTTTATTATGATTTCAATTCAACGGTGGAAAAAAGTTGGATGAGTGTCCAATTTGGACTTATGACCATTCATAGGGGGTAGTTTGTATGAAAAGACTAGATTGAATCAACATAGGCCCCATGAACGAAAAGAAGAAGGAGCGAAAAAAGGGCATTTTAAAGTGGCGTGCTCCTTAGAATTCCTCTCTATAATAGGTATCATGATGTGTGATAGTTTTATCTTTTTGCACATTAATATCTTTCAAAAAAAGTTTTATCTTTTTACACATTAATACCTTCCAAAAAAGGAGTGTCCCTCACTTTATAGTGAGAGATGTTTGCACTTGAATATTGTCTATATGTGTACATAAAACACCACATGGTGAGGGACAATTCTGTTTTTTAGACCTAATATGGTAAAAAAAGTATCATGATGTATAATGGTTTTATCCTTTTGCATATCAATACTTTCAAAAAATGGAAGTGTCCCTTGCCATAGTATGGAGAGCATATTCATAGCTGCTTTGTCTTATATATATACATATATATATATATTACATACCTTGGCTTTAGACTTGATGTAATCAACTTATCATTCTTCTTTTTTGCTAGCTTCTCTTTTAGGTGCTTTCTCCTATTCAGGGAAAATATCACCATTTTCAAATATAAATCAACCTATAAACTTGATAAACTAAAAAAGCCCACCACATTTTCTGAATAACTTCATGCCAATAGCATCTAGATCTATGCTGGGGCACTGGTTGCTATTCTTTGCAACTTTTACAACTACCTTCATCCGAAAGAATTTTTGGACAATGTATGTGTATATCAATAGCTCTCATTGATCTAACCACCACACCGTTAATTTCTTGATGTAGTAATGGTATAACAACAATTCTTTTTGGGAAAGGTCTTCAGAGACATCTACGACTCAAAATCATGATGCTTATGAGACAGATCATAGGGATTGCTGTAACCAAGTTTGGTTGGTGTCTTCTTCAACTCCAGTGTTGGCTTATTACCCTATTCATTGGTTCTGGCAGGCTCCGCCCATCTTTAATTAGTTTATCCTTTTGTCAGTATTTTTTTTCCTTTTTGCTCTTTGTTTTGCTCTCTAGGCCTCCTCTCTTTAGGCCTCTCTCTTCCCCTCTGCCTTTTGTCAGTCATTATAGCCCTTTGGGCCTTTTTAATCTAATTTTGCCTTTTAAGCAAAAAATAAAAAAAAGTAAGAATAAAAAAAATTTATCATATCCAAAATTTTCATCCGTTCCCCAAAAAACATCTAGAACCACCAAGTGCTTTTTATTTTCTAACGTTCTTTTCTGCGGCAGTTCAACTTCTTCTCTCTTGATTGATTCTTCCTTAATTCTACTTTCTTTTAGCATCTTCTTAGTAAGTTTTCAAAAAATCTTAAAAAAATCGCTAAAAAAAAGTAGATTGAAGACCAGAGCATACAACCAAACAGGCAAACAAAGTAGGATATAGACCAAAAGGCTGAACAGGACCAAGGCGAGACACATAAAAAAAAAAAAACTACATGACCTGACTTAAAATGGAACCTAGTACCAATAGAACTGCTGCACCAACTTTAGGTTTTCAAATTATGAAACTTAGAGAAACTATAGTCATTCAAACTAGTACGACTAAAATAATTTGTTAGATGTGGAGGCTACATAACATGTGGTCCCACATGGTTACATTCATACTCGATCACAAGTGCACATACATGGTTTGAGCTGCAAGAAATTCTAAATATAACAAAGGTTTCCTTCGGTGCTTATGGTGGTTGGCTATTTTATATTGGAATAGAGACTCATTGATAAGTTAGTACTTATGATTATCTGAAACATATAGTCATCCTTTTCTATTCTTTAACTCACTGCAAGAGGTTGTCGTTAAGTTCGCGACACGACAAGGCTTACGATAAAACATCCAAGTTAGTAAGGGCTAAAGTCAAAGAACCGACATCTTTCACAAATGGTTTACCACAAGATCAACATCATCTTTCTTGACTCAGGTATGGTTTACATTGTATTACACATGCAGAAGGGTTACAAGAAGATCATCAACATCTTTCATTTCAGGCTTCTCGTATTTTCGTGAGTCATTTTTTATAATCTAGATTGATTTAATATTAATGTTGACAATTGGTTTTAGTACTTTCACACACAAATAAAGAAAAGACCACAAACAATTATATGGTAAGTTATATATATATAAATGTAACATTCTACAGGCCCCCACATGACCTTCACATGATAGTCATGCTTGGGTTGCATTCACTGTTGGTGTAGCGGATATGGATTAATGCACTACACAATCAAGCCCGGGAAGAGCTCATTGCTTTATCAATATAGCTTTTTTTTTTCTTTTTTGGTAGAAGCTTTATTAATATAGTTAGTAGCCTTTTCTTAATTTATAGTATCCATTCCAAAAGATCAGAGCGTGACATCGTGAGATATCAAATTGAAGCCTCGTGTTCATGCACCTGAATAAATAGTATTATTCTGATATCTGATTAGGCTATAGTATTATTTTGATATCTAATTAGACTAATTCATATTAATAGATAGAATAAGACTAAAATGATTATGATGAGTTGAGTGGGGGAATAAGCCAGAAGCCCATCTAAAATGAATACAGAGAGCGATTGATCTTTTAACTCGCCAATTGTTTTCTACAACAATTTTAACATAGACCCTGAAGGTTTTTGTGGTGGGGGGGGGGGGGGGGGGGGGGTGGAGATCCTCTAGAATGGATTAATGCTAATTAATCTTAATATATGTGTGCAAACAGCCAACCACACAGCGGAAAAAAAAATCAAACCACAAGCACACACCACAAGAAGACACATATTTTACATGGAGAACCCAACCTGGGAAAAAACCACGACCAAGAATCAAGCACTATGAATCATACTACAGTTACAAGAGAATACTCACAACTCTTATCCAGTTGCTCCCAACCTAAGGACCTTGTGATTCCCTTGCACAGCTCCTTGCTGCAACGACCCCCTGTCGTTCTCTGTAACAGATCCAATCACCTAGACGCATTCTAGATGTAGCACTTGACACCCCAAAGCAATCTTCTACACTCAGAGAAGTAGAAGACAAGAAACTCTAGAGTAGAACTTCAGCCATTCAACTCTCAAAAAGACTCTAGAGGAGATGATCTCTAAAATATATTCTCCATTCAGAACAATGAGATCTCTATCTTAGGGTTGAGAGAAAACCCCTTTTTATAGCCTTTAATTCGTGTCTCACAAATATAATACGATCAAGAAAGGAGTTGGCATCAAACAGGTAAGTTTTCCTTTAATTAGAACTGAAAAATCGCAAGTTGGCGCACTTTCTGCACTTCCCCAACCGGTCTGATAAATTGCCCGACTGGTCGGATTAAGGTTCTGCCCGGGTGGAAATTTCAGCATTTTTCTGCAGACTTCCGGAGGCCATAACTTTCTCGTTTCAGCTCCGATTAAGGCGATCTTAGGCTCTACAGAATCCTCTTGAAAAGAGCTTTCCAACGGTAGGTTGCATGCCTATATCCAACGCTCAATTTGTGAGATATGACCTTTTTAATCCATGTTGTTTGTAGAAAACCTCTTCAATTTGTCACTTTTTCTTTTATTTCTTCACTTCAGTGCATCCGGCGACTCAAACCATTGTCCATACTCAAAAATATGTAAAATACAATACTAATGGACTCAAGTTTTGTCCAACCCATGAATTTGCTAATACAAAAATACTTACAATCTCCCCCTTTGGCAATTCATGGACAAAACTTCTTATACATTCAATTTACCCAAAAATACATTTAACATTGAGTAAATTGAAATAACCAAAAAACAAAAATTTTACCATCAGCTCTATATCAAGTACAAAAAAAATCATCTTTAGCTCCATCAACCTTCAAAATGCACAAAAATTCCATTCACCCCCTAAATGCAATATCTCCCCCTTTTTGTCCATAATTGACAAAGCAAAAGATCATCATGCAGCAAAGTGGTCAACTTGGATCCAGTGGTAGCGCCCCCTTGATTACAGCTCCCCCTTAATTGTGTCTTCGTAGTAGCACGGGGGATGGGAGCTTAATCATCTTAATTAGGGTTTTTTGCATATAGTCACCCACACTTGTATAGTTTGATTGTTTAGCACAGTGTGAGCAACTTCTTTGGACATATTAGATTCAGATTTGATCATCTTCTTGCCAGATTTCTTATCCATCAACATCTTATCCATCAACATAACTGGTTTTATCATATATGTGCATTCTTGATTGAACACCATTCTAGATTTCTTATAGGATCAAACACAGCAAATTAGTGCAACCCGCTATGATACCACTTAAAGGTTTTTGTGAGGGGGGGGGGGAGAGATCCTCTAGAATGGATTAATGCTAATTAATCTTAATAGATGTGTGCAAACAATCAACCATGCAGCGGAAAAAAAAATCAAACCACAAGCACACACCACAAGAAGACACATATTTTACGTGGAAAACCCAACCTGGGAAAAAACCACAGCCAAGAATCAAGCACTATGAATTATACTACAGTTATAAGAGAATACTCACAACCCTTATCCAGTTGTTCCCAACCTAAGGACCTTGTGATTCCCTTACACAGCTCCTTGCTGCAACGACCCCCTGTCGTTCTCTGTAACAGATCCAATCACCTAGACGCATTCTAGATGTAGCACTTGACACCCCAAAGCAATCTTCTACACTCAGAGAAGTAGAAGACAAGAAACTCTAGAGTAGAACTTCAGCCATTCAACTCTCAAAAAGACTCTAGAGGAGATGATCTCTAAAATATATTCTCCATTCAGAACAATGAGATCTCTATCTTAGGGTTGAGAGAAAACTCCTTTTTATAGTCTCTAATTCGTGCCTCACAAGTATAATATGATCAGGAAAGGAGTTGGCATCAAACAGGTAAGTTTCCCTTTAATTCGAACTGAAAAATCGCAAGTCGGCGCACTTTCTGCACTTGCCCGACTGGTCTGATAAATTGCCCGACCGGTCGGATTAAGGTTTTGCTCGGGTGGAAATTTTAGCATTTTTCTGCAGACATCCGGAGGCCATAACTTTCTCGTTTCAGCTCCGATTAAGGCGATCTTAGGCTCTATGGAATCCTCTCGAAAAGAGCTTTCCAACGGTAGGTTGCATGCCTATATCTAATGCTCAGTTTGTGAGATATGACCTTTTTAATCCATGTTATTTGTAGAAAACTTCTTTAATTTGTCACTTTTTCTTCTATTTCTTCACTTCAGTGCATCCGGTGACTCAAACCATTGTCCATACTCAAAAATGTGTAAAATACAATACTAATGGACTCAAGTTTTGTCCAACTCATAAATTTGTCAATACAAAAATACTTATAGACCCCATCTAATTAGTGACTAAGCTCTCACCAAACTGTGTGCTATCAGATAAATGTGTGGAACCTTGCATCTTTTACAGCAAGAAAGTTTCTCCAATTTTAAAATTAGAAGTCAGGGGAGCGTATCCCATCTGGCTAATAAAGGTTAGGTGATCTTAAAGTTGGCCCTTCACTCTCCTCAACTTTAGTCTCCAATGCACTCAATTACGATGGAAACCTTGAACCTTTTTTCCATCTGCAATGGACCCAATGATTCCAATTCTATTGCTTGGTCAATTCTGCTGGCCCCACGTCAGTTTCCTAAAGTCTGACAAGCCAACGAATCGATAGCGCTCACTTAGTCGGTAAGCAACGACGAATTTGCATGCTGTAGTCACACTATGAATTGTTTGGAGGTATGCGATGTACGGTCGAACCACAACTCACAATAGCCTAATGGGTTAATTTCATATGTAATTTGAAAATGCTTTACATAGGTAAATAACCCACATGTGACTGTAGAGCTAGCAAAATTCAGTCCGACCAGCCAACTTAACCCGACCTGACCCCTTTCTGACCCACCTACCCGACTCATTTGAAATATGGGTTAGGTTAGGTTAGGTTAGGGTTTACCAATCCGTATAAAAATGAGTCGGGTTAGGGTTGACCCTTCTAACCAACCCTAGCCCGTTTGACCCGTTTACATTTAATTAAATTATCATGACTTTCCAATTTAATTTCATGTGCCTCTTTTTTTCATGTGGGCCATAAACTATGTATTCTTAACCTTTTGTGGAGCAGTTATATAAAATTTTTATACTTAGAATATAAAACTTATTTTTATTTGAAAATATGATGTTTTTATAGTTGAAATATTGATATGTGTTTTTTATTTTTATGTTGGCATATAAATTTATCTCTAAGATATGAATATGAATGAAATACAATATCATTGATAAGTCTTATACTTATACTCAAATATGGAAATATAAAATTGAAAAAAAATTGAAAAGGGATTATCTCAAATTCTCAATAAATGGGTTAGAAAATATTTATAGATTCCCTATTTTTTACACCTTGAAAATTGATAAATTATAAATTTATGCTCAATGCAACATTATGAATCTAAATGTAAGGAGAGCTTTACAAATGAAATTGGGTTACATAAAATGAGTTAAATAATTCACAAAATAGAAATTAAATATATTAGGTCGAGTTAACCCAACCCAACCCACATCAAATTCTGGTTAGGCAGGTCGGGTCAGGTTGACTCGCCACGCGTGCTGGTTAAAGGTTTCTAACTCGTTTTAAAAACAGGTTAGGTTAAGGTTGGAATCAAGAAATTCGGGTTCGAGTTGACCCGACCTGAATTTGGTCAACCCGACCTGTTTTCTAGATCTACATGTGAGTTATTTGCATTTGCAATTGACTCACATGTGAAATGCATTAAATTGTTTGTCATTTTCACACCTCTTTATATGTGAATTAAAAGTAATCCAACTGTTCACCATTTATCATAATATTTTTGCCACTTTTCATGATTTCTCACAAATATCTTCAATTATATATAGAAAAAGACTTCATCTTCAAGAAAAAAAAGGCATTCTAAAGAGATTGGACAGTTCAGATCAACAAGATGGGGCCCATAAAATTAAGAATTTCATATTTTTATTGTTGGATCTTTTTGCAAATATCTCAAATTTTATTATGAACCAACGGTTGAAAATTAGTTTGTGGCCGTTTTTAGCCTTTATAAGAGTTTCAACGGTTCTGATTTATATTAGGGGGCTCATAGGAGTCAAAAAATTAAGAAAGGCAGATTGGGTTCAATCACGTGTTCATTCACATCCAATGGTTTGAATTGTTTTGAAAATATTTCAAGTTGTATGATGATCCAATGGCTGAAAATTGATGTCAGTGTTGTTTTTGGCCTTTAGAAAAGTTTGAATGGTTCAAATTGGTATTTTGGGGCCCACAAAATCGAAAAAAAATGCAAAAAAAGCATATTGCCATATATGAGCACTGTTCAACCACCTAGTAACATTAGCATATGTAATGGATGACCACCTGTGGAGGCGTAAAAATTCTGGACTGAGTTTCAAGCCATTCTCACTTCGTTTTCATATTTACTTTACACACCTCATGCGTAAATGAGTAAAAACAAGTATAATAGTGCATAACCATTACACATGTGGTTCATTTACGTATGTAAATCACCCAAAAACAAACGACCCCTAAACGTTTGAAGAAGATCCCATTTTGTAAGTTATTTCATAACTTCAAAAAAAAAAAAAGAAAAGAAAAGAAAAAAAGAAGTTATTTCATAACTGTTTTTAAATACTCTTGTTTACAATAACATCAATCAATGCGATTTCCATGGGCTGCAATCGAGTTTCAAGCATGGTGTGTCCCAGCTACTCCGGCATTTGCCTCCAATACCATCACAGCACCTGCACATGACTCCAAGCGATTCCAACACTTTCAAGTCTCCTGCAATTTAACCAGAGGCAAACACATCTGATGAGTCATTAAGCCTTCGACAAAGACCAAGCCTTCAACAGATGCTTGATGAACTAGTTAGTCATGAAGTAATTTCATTATTTTTACCTAGTTTCCAGTTCGAGTAATTCACATTCGAAATTGCAATTCATAATTTGAGACTTGGCTTGATTGGAAAATTCGATGCAGTTGGTTCATTTATTTTGCTTCTTAATTTGTCTAATTTGGAGTTCGAGTTCCAACCAGTTTGATGAACTATAGCATTTGTACCCATACTATAAGTTCATGATCACTAGACGAGATTATAGTTCATACAAAGTCCCCAGTCAGATTAATTACATGAATGTAAAATACATGGTTAAAATGAACTGATTCAAGTTTGCCATCCGAGTGTCTGTGCTCTATATTGGTACTAGCACCCACATCCAAATGATTGCAATGCTGGTCGAACAGAAAGGGCAACTGGGTGCAGTACAAGATAAGTAGTTGTTGCAACTTGGAACAGTATGATATGAGAAAAGAAGGGAGAGAGGGAGAAAGAGGATGCATGGTTTCCTTACTCTTTTGGTCTCTATGGGGAAGTGTCCGGGCTTCTACGTTAGCTTGAAGGAAGATGAAAACCAACAACAAAAACAAGAGCATGGAATGCTTGGAAGAAGTACCCATTTTTTGTTTATGGGCATGTAAGGCAAAGGGTCATTTAATTCTGCTTAAATAGACATGCAGTACCCAAAACTATTGGCTTATGGCTGTAATAGGAAGAAATTTTGAGGGTTTCTTCTTCTGGATTAGATAATGAATTTGTGGAGGAAGGATTTCTACACGCTTCTCCGTGACTTGACTGCCCAGTCCTCACGGCTTTGAGGACTCCAGCTGCAATGTCCCACCCATTTTCTTCTACGAAGGGACCCTCCCTTGGACTATAGAGGAGAGAGGGTGAAGACAATTTTTTAGGCTCCAGCAAGTTATCAAACCAGTGTGCCCACCGAAAGTCCCTACAGCTGAGTACACTTTTAGTCCAAAGTCTATCATTCACTCATTGCCATTGGGCCTAGGTGGGGCATGAAACGCGTCATTTGACGAATTCTAAGGTCTGTGTTAGCGTTTGCATTTGGATTGGTGCCGTGACTCTTCCATGATTAAAGTTTTGTGCTCATAAGCTGTGCACATATAGGATCCCAATTCATTTAAGTTTCTTTATATTCTATTATATTATTTTTATTTATTTATTTTTACTTTGTAAGGGACGCGAATTGGTTCATTGACTTGCACTGTACGTGTTCCTGATCAACTAAGCAGCAGTTAGGCTAAAGTTTCATTTCAGCTAAGCAACAGTTAAGATGTGTCCATTGAATTTACTTATATGAAAAACATGAGTAAAGAAAAATGCCCCTACAACGAATTTGAATGGTACATGTTTTGTCCAGCTTCATTTTCTTTGCTTCCCAGCCTCATTTTGGTACTTAGGGACAAATGCCTCTAACATATTTTGGTACTTAGGGAGCATAAACCGTGTCATACTGCTGCGTGCCATGTCAGCTTGGCCCAGCATAGCCCGTCTCGTGCCTTGCTTGGCCGTTGTACCAAATGTGATATGCCTCCATGCCCCGCTTCTGAAGTTACATATTTTCATTTTTTAAGGGTCTTATGCTAATAAATTTAAAAGATACATATACAGAGGGAAATGGTATACAAATTTAAGTGGTTTAGGCAAACTTAATCTATCCCACTAGAATAAAAATTCATTTGAATTTCTTCTATTTGAAGGTCTTTCAACCGAATTACCTTCAAAACTTTTGTAATTTTTATAGATAATGAAAAAAAAACACTATATTTTTTGTATTTATACTAAAAATATATATATATAAATTACATAAAATATGAAATGAACTGTTATGGAATGAAACGAGCTGTGCTACAAGTTTTGTCATGCCTGGCACCCTCAGGTAGCATGGCCCATGTATTCGTGTTGTGCCGCGTTGGCTGCCGTGCCGAACCGGGCCACCGGTGACCTCTATTGGCACTTCTATGAACCAGAAAATTTTTGTAGAATTTTTCTTTTTCTTTGTTAAATATCATTGCCTTTCATCTTCCATAGCAGCAATGAGAAAATGGGAGTTGTATTTTATGTTGAAGGGTCCATAACATAGAGAGCTCATTTCTGCCGCGTGCTGTTTTTCGCCTCCACCTAGTGTGGAAGTAGGCACTCGTTGAAAGGCAGCCCCGAGCCCTCTTTCTCAGAGAATTGAAAAAGGCACTTTCTAGTAACTCATTTCCACATAGAATGAAATGAAATCGTCACAGAAATCAATATTTATAGAAATGGTCTTGGCACAGACAAACTCAAAGCCAAGACTTGGATTGTATGCTGAATTGAACCCAAAATTTATTCTCAAATATCTTTCATTTGATGTGCCTAACTCTTAATAGGAGAAACTCATAAAAAATTTCTGAATTGAAAGATCCTAATCCTTGCATTAAGTGCCATTTCCGTATTTTTTCTGCTAACTCGTTTCCTTTAAAAGCAATTGGTATGCCCTTCATGGAGGGATCAGGGTCTTCAAATATGTATATGCTGGACTCTAGCCCCATCATTGTCGGGGTAGTGACCATGAACCCATTATATGGTGGAATTGGGTCAGAGGTATCATAACTTAAGATAAATCCATAACCGTCTAAATTTTCTTAAAACTCTTTTGATTAGTTAGGCCCTTCTGTTTGCCTTCAAGTGAATACATAAAATCTATTGTACACGTGCGGAAGTGCATAGCCTGCAATCGACAATCAAAGCCACACATAAGAAGAGACAAGCACATAAGAGCTCATACGTCAGATTTACATAGTTCGACGATAAACCTACATTTATGGCTAAAAGAAAACTCTACTCTTTTACTACACTCTTCTACTTAGATCTAGGTTTATAATGTACATCATTTATATAACTTTCTTTTTCTTAACTCCTAAAAAAGCTCAATATAAAGACCAAAATATTTTTGACCTAAAGCCTGGTCCAAGAGTAACTCTATGGACCAATCCGGTGAACCGAAATACAAGGCATAAATTAATAATCTTTACCTTAGCTTAAATTCCATAGAACTTGAGCAACCAAAAGAACAATATGCAATGTCTTCAGCTCCACGTACCTTGCTGAAAGGCATGTCACTGTGCCCATTGTCGCTGGGCACAGTCTTTACTCTTAATTGATGAGTAACACAGATCAAGTCTAAGTTAGATTTGAACTTGTCCTTGACCGGTTTCATCATGAATGCCCTAGATCACTTATACCATTGTCCATAAGCATATTTCGACTCGTACAATGATTTCTCTGAATTGCATACATGATTAGGAATTTGAAACTTCACTCCACCTCCATAAGAAGTTCCTTCGTTATCCTGGTAGACCTGTTGCATCTAATGGCATAATTGTCATTATCAAGAGACTCAATCTTTTCATCTATGATTGCCGCTTGTTGATCACTTTTCTACCTTCCACTAACTCTGGATACATGAATGGCTCAACCATCAATGTATATGCAACCATATCATATGTCACCAACATATTTTCAAAACTGTATCTGATTGGTAGTTTCCTCACTCTCTGGGGTCTAATTGTGTGCTACTTAGTCTGACTATTCTCAATATCTCAGGAAGAGCTGAACGCACTCTCCTTCCAAACTGAGATCTCTGACTCCACCTGAATGGTGCCACTCTACTACCTACTTTTATATTCTCCACATGTTTTTTCACATCGAGTAAAGCATCCTTGAGAAATTTAACATCCCTACTAATGATAAATCTAGGTGAATTCTGATCAGTACAACACAACTTGTATCATTTCACCTCAGAAGTATATCCAACTAAGATGTACTTCACAACTTTGGGTTCTAACTTATCCCTTTTCACATGAGCATACGCTGAACAACTGAAAACCCTTAAGTTAGAATAATCAGCTGGATTACTTGACCACATTTCTTCCGGTGTTTTACAACCAATCCTTGAGTGTGGAGATCTATTAACCAAGTAGCCTACTGTATATATACATCAGCCCAAACATCTTTGGATAAATACTGCAATAAACAACATACAACGAGCGTTTTCTAAGATCATTCCATTCATCTTTTCTGCAAGTCCATTTTGCTGTGGAGTTCATGTGGTGTTGTAATGTAGAACTATGTTTCTATCCTTATAATAGTTTTCAAACTCATTGGATCTGTACTTCTTGCTATTATCTATTATCAACTTCCTCACCTTCCTGCCGGTCTATTTCTCAACCATTGCCTTTCATCGCTTAAATGTTTCAAAGATATGATCCTTCATCTTCAGTGTATAAACTTAAACTTTCCTTAAATAATCATCAATGAAAGTCAACATAAACCGAGACCCACCCTTAGAATAAACCTTAAAAGGACCCTACAAATCTAAATGAGTGTAATCTAGGATACCTTTCATGCGGTGAATATCCATTATGAAACTGACCCTTCGGTGTTTTTTGGATATGCATTTCTCACAGAAATTCAACCTGCATGTCTTTGTGCTACATGATAAATTCCACTTGCTTAGCATTATCAAGCCCTTCTCATACGTGATTCATACACAAGTGCCATAAACGCATTGAAATAAATTCATGATCACCTGATGAAGAAACTATAGCTCTACATAAAACAGTATTTCTAGACGAAACATACAATTTTCTAACTTATTGCCTCTTATAAGAACCAGAGCACCTTTCACAACCTTCGTGAATCCACCTTCAGCTGGGAATTTACAAGTGTAAGAGTCCAAGGCACCCAAAAAAATAAGATTGTTTTTCAAATCAAGGACATGCTGAATCTCAGCAATGTTTTGACGATTCCATCATGCATCTTTATTCTAATTATTCCAATCAAAACTGTCTTACAAGCAACATCGTTGCCCATCATGACACTACCACCGTTGATCTCACGATAAGTGGTAAACCAGTCCCTATTGGGGCATATATGGTAGGAATATCTAGAATAAAAAATCCAGTCATCCTAATGATAAATACCATTTGTAATAACAAAAATTGCATTATCGACATCAAAACCTAATCTGCCCTTTGCAACACTACCTGAATCATCAGATGATGGATCTTCTATTTCTTTCCATTTCCTTTGCCTGTTAAGAGAGTTGTTTCGAATGTGCCCTTTCTTATAAAAATAATAACATTCAATGTTCTTCTTGTTGGATTTAGACTTGGATCTATTTTTGCCCCTGTTATTGGAGTCTTTTTTTCTTTCTCTTACAACTAATTCCTCACCTGTGTTATCATTGTTTTCCAGCACAACATTTTTCTTCAACTCCCTAGAGTTCAAGGTAGCCTCTATATTTTCCTTAGAAAGAGTTTCTCTACCATATATTATGGTATTAACAAAATGCTCATATGAGGATGGTAAAAAGCATAACAACATAATAACTTGGTCTTCATCATCAATTGAAACATCAATATTTTCTAGATCCGTGATAATTTTATCAAATATATTAAGATGTGTATTAGGGGATATATATTCCTGCATCTGGCATCTGGAGAGTGAACAACAGTTTATTCAGATATAAACGGTTTGCTAGAAACTTGGTTAAGTGCAGATTCTCTAATCTCACCCATAACCCAATAGTGATTTTCTCTTAAGTAACCTTTTGCAGCACTCTATCATTCAAGTACAACAAAATCATTCCATATGCCTTCTTAGCATATCCTCCTTCTCGTCTTCTGACATTATCACAGGAAGAGTATTCTTTCACTTTAATGCTTTTTATAGTCCCCTCTGAACCAACAAACCATTCATCTTCATGAGCCACAAGCTGAAATCATCCTCGCTATTGAATTTTTTAAATTTAAATTTTGCTTCCATTTATTCAAAATTTCTACACCACACTATAGATCTCGTCACCATTAGCACATTAGAAAAAAAAAACAGATTTGAAATCCGTGTCCTAATGGCTCCGATATTGTAGAAACAAGTTTCTATATTCCAATCGGTCAAACCTCCTTATTGACTGTCAAATAGTCAATCTCACTCTTTCACTGTGTAGATCTGCTTGAAATGGGTCCGTAGGCGCAAACAGATCTCCGATTGGATGCCAAATGATCAAGATATCGTAAATAATTTTTCGACTGTTGAACTTGGTTAAACTGCTTTTGACCATGCCTACTGACGTGATGCTGACATCAGCTTGCTGATGTCACCTTACTAACGTCAGCATTGCGGTGCTCTGGCTGGGCTTTGTACACAGATCAGGCCAACTCAACTGCACCTTTCTCTTATCTAAATTTCTAGCAAACAGGTCAGGTCAACTTGATCTTGACCTGACCTGGAACCTTGCTGAATGGCTTAGACCTTGCTGTTAATAAGTCAGGTCAACCTAACCTGACCTCTACTTGGATTGGGATATAACCTAGACCTAATCTTCTTCTCCTTACAACTTCTGTAATAAAAAACGCAGAAAAACAAAAAACCTAGGCCCCTCCCTTTTTCTCTTGCTTTGCACTAGCAATGAGTAGGGGGCGGCACTGGTGATAGACAACAACGACTGGCAATGCCTTCTCCTGGAACGGTGACTACAGCAGCGGCAGTTGTGGCCCGGGTGAACCTTTTGGTTATGTTTTTTTTTAAACTTCAAATCTCTCTGCTAAAACCGACAGCAAAAAAAGTAGCAACTACTGCTTCTCTTCTCCGATATGCAAATAAGAGATTTAGGGTCATGAAGGTTCTTCTTTGGCGATTGCAAGTTCCAAAACCAGAAACTATATGTTTCTCCAACCAGAATTGATTTGCTAGTAAAGATCTTCTTGTCCGTTTTCTGCAATGAGAAATCTTAAAAGCCCTTCTCCTTCCTTTACTTCTTACGATCAATGTGGTCCACAAAGATCAAGCCCGATCTTTGTTTTTTTTTTTTTCTCTCAATGAACCTTTTAGAAAACTGGGCCCTCCAAGGAGATCCAACTTTGTCAATCGTGTAACACAATTGAGGCTCTGATAACACTGTTGTACATACACAGAAGCGCATAACCTGCAATCGATGATCAAAGCCACACACAATAAGAGAGACAAGCATACAAGAGTACATACGAGAGATTTATATAGTTGGTGATATGCCTACGTCTATGGAAATAGAACTCTATTCTTTTACTGTACTCTTTTCCTTAGATCTAGGAGTTATAGGTTGCATCATATATATATAACTCTCTCTTTCTTAGCCCCTACAAAAGCCTGGTATAAAGACCAAAATATTCTTGACTCAAAACTTGATCTAAGACTAACCTTATGGACTAATATGGTGAATCCGGATTGCCAGACATAAACCCAACATAATTTATGGTCAAGTAGGCTCCAATTAAGGAGGGTTAAAGGGGTATGATAGATGAAGGATATAAGTAGAGGTTTCAATGGTCAAGTAATCATTTTCCATTCCCCTTCTATTAAAAGATTGGTTATTTGATGACAATTTTTTATATTCGCCTTTTCTTAAAATATTAGTGTCTTAGAATCCCTAGGCATTCATTACCCATCTCCCCTTAATTCATTTTCAAAAGAGGTGATTATTTGATTATCATTTTTCAATGTTCACCTTTGTTTCTTCATTTTAAACTACTTGTATATATATGAGTCTTAGAGTTTTAGAAATTCAATTACATAAACAAAGTAGGCACTTGGTGATGAGTTAACTAATTACCTACATAATTACATCCTCAAGGAAAATTTATTTGTGAGTGTTTCACAAAGCTCTTGTGCATGCCCATCCTGATGCATCTCAATTACAGGGTTGTAGTACTCAAATTGAATAAAAGGTACATACAAAATCAACATGATCCATATCTGTTGGCTGTTATCATTTATTTTAAAATGGTTATATAAGTTTTTTTTAAAAAACCCTTACAGTTTGAAGCCCTTAGATAAGTAGTTGTGAGCATTAAGATTACTCGATAGGTCTAAGTTTTGTCCAGAGGTGATCCTTACCAGCAATCCTACTTAGCCAAGAAATAAAAAACCAATTATTATACAGGAGAGTTTTCTCCTATCATAAACCTCAACCCGTAAGGCTAGACACTCTATTTTTTAGGAGGCACAGGTATTGATCCATTTTTCCTTCATTGTATTTATCTTAGGAGAACATCTTCTTTATTTTATATATACGAGGAATTCTAAAAAATCTTCTATTTTAAAAACTTTCTCTTTTTGCTCCTCTATGCTTTTAAGGTGTAGTGCTGACCTTGAGCCAATCCAATCATTTCACATACACTACCACCCTTGAAATATAAATGTTAAATTTGATGCTCATTAAACTTTTACTCACTATTAGATTGAAATAATGAAATCATAAGAAAGTGATGCCCGTGAAACCATTAATTTTTTTTGTTTTTTGAAAAGGAAAACCATTAAACTTTGAAGCCATAGATCAAGGGGTAGGATAATCAGTTTGAAAATTTTCACAAGATAGATCTCAACTAAATTATTCAACCTAGTGGCATTGCATAGTTGTCATACACCATAGTGAGTCCAATTAGAAGAGGCATTTTTTATTAAAAAAAAACTCTCTGAGAATTTTATAGTGCTCCATATATATATTTATATATTGGGTCTTAATTTGAATGCTGTTGACCAACATAGTAGGGGAATCCAAAAAAATCAGATTTCTTAAAATGATTGCAAAAGATTGGTGGAATGAGAAAATCATATGGAAACACAAGTGTGTATGTGTGTATATATATATATTAATTCACAAAGTCAATACAGATTCAATGCGACAACACCAAATCAGTATTTCCATGGCAAAGCAAACCTTTGATGAATACTAATTTTTTCTTAGACATCATTTATATGTCAAAGTGAACCCATATTTAGCATCACTAATTTTAGGTTCTATTTGTCTAAATGTCTAAATCAGGTAGAGTTTTGAAATATAAGAACGTTTGGTATGTGCTTTTATGTATTGTCTAGTTTAGAAAAGTAAAGGCTTTACCTTCATTTTTCATAGCCCACTTTAAAATGCAAATGAAAAGTAGAGTCTCAAAAAAAGAGGTGGAGCTATATTATTTTATAGTGGATCGCACCTAGATCTTTTTTCTTTTTTTCTTGAAATTCAAAAGGATAAATCAAGATCAAAACCATTGGAAATGCTTAGAAGATCAAGCAAGACTATAAAACAAAATTTCAGCCGTTGGATCATTACCAATATCGAGATATATGTAAAAAGGTGAGCTATTGGATATTATTTTTTAAATTCTTTGGGCCCCAAATAAAAGACCTAAAAAGTCGGAAAAGTTTGGAAGGTTGAACACGGCTATGGGGTTAGTTTTCAAAACTTGATTCCTTGTGGACCTCGAGAAATTTGAGAAAAACTTTTAACTAGTTATGTAATATGCTCAATTTTAGATTAGTCTACAAGCAGTCTCTTTTTTCTTTATTATTATAATTATTTATGGGAAAATAAATGATGACCTAAACCATTAAAAATGTTTATAAGGTCAATGTTCACTATGAAGCCAAATTTTAGCGTTGGATCATCACCAGTCTTAAGATATTTATAAAAAAAAGTGAATTATTGGATACTATTTTTTGAAATTTATGGGCCCCAACACAAGAGCCAAACTGTTGAATGTCTTTCGAAGGATATGCATAGCTATGGGGTTAAATTTTAAGGTTTGATACCTTGTAGATCTCATGAAATTAGTAAAAACTTTCAATGATTGATTTAAAGAGTCTATTTAAAATTGATCATTGCATTACTAAAGACATGTTTTGATTCTAGCTTCTTTTTCTTATGATTTTATTTTAATCGTTCTATTTTGAAAGGCTTAATAGAAAAAGAGTGGACCTACAAATAGTTTTTTTCCAAAGTGGTGGCTCTTTCCAACTTTTCTTGCCAAATGGATCTAGTAATGATAATGACTTGGGTAGAAAACATAGTAAAGTAGTATTTTTGTTGATATTGTAGTAAATAATGACCATCAATTCTATTATTAGCCAAATATGCTAGAAAATAATATTCAAAATTCATATTTCCTCAATAAAGGTTGTTGAAATGTTCATATTTCATCTAGAATTCAAAACGCATGGTCTTTTATTTAGAGACAGCGTGAGAGGAGATTGATGAATGTTTCTTTTGAGTTTGGTTATGAAAGAAAGAGATAAAGAGAAATGGGGCTGAGATTTGACAGATGGAAAGATGATGAAAGAAAGAAATATATGAGAGTAGAATGAAGAACAGGGAGGAGTACGAAGGTTTTTGGGGGAGAGCCTCTAGAATGGATTAATGCCAATCTTAATATTTTGTGTACAAACAATCATCTACGGGGCGGAAATAAATCAAACTACACGCACACACCACAATAAGACACAGATTTTACATGGAAACTCAAACCGGGAAAAAACCATGAGTCCAACCTGGACTAATAATCAAGCACTATGGATTATCACGCAATTACAAGCTACTTACAGACATCCGCATGACTCTTTAACGTCAACCTCTTATAAAGAATTACTCTACAACAACCGCCTATTGTTGCCTGCTACAAATCCAATCAACTAGACGCCTTCTAGTTGTTAGCTTGACTCCTCAGATCTTATACGCTTAGAAGATAATCTTCTACTAGAAATATAGAAGACACGAATCTCTAAAGTAGAACTTCAGCCATTCAACTCTAAAAAAAACTATAGAGGAGATGATCTTTAAAATATATTCCCCATTTAGAGTAATGAGATCTCTGTCTTAGGATTGAAAGAGAACCCTTTTTTACAGCCCTAATTTCATGCCTCATAAGCATATTTCAATCAGGAAAGGATTTGGCATGAAACATGCAAGTTTTCTTTCAAATCGGACTGAAAAATCGCAAGTCGGCGAACTTTCTACACATGTCCGATCAGTCGGATGAATGGCCAGATCGGTCAGATTAAGGTTCTGTTCGGAGTGAAATCTCAGCACTTTTCTGCAAACATCCGGATGCCATAACTTTCTCGTTTCATCTCCGATTGAGACAATCTTGGATATACGGAATATGCTCGAAACGAGTTTTCCAATGGTAGTCGCATGCCCATATCCAATGCTCGGTTTGTGAGATATGACTTTTTTAATCCATGTTATTTATAGAAAATCACTTCAATATGTCGCTTTTTCTTTTATTTCTTCACTTCAGTGCATCCGGCGATTCAAACCATTATCTATACTAAAAAATATGTAAAATACAACACTAATGGACTCAAGTTTTGTTCAAACCATGAATTGCCAACAAAAAAATCCTTATAGAGTAGAAGTTTGGCTGAAAGATAAAGATGAAAAGTCGATGAATACAGACAGAGAAGAACAAGTAGAGAGTGCTGAGAGTGAGAGGAGATCCAATTAAAATGACATTTTGCGGGGTGGGCCTTGAAAACCAACTTAAATCATTGCTATCCAATGGGAATTTTTTTTAATGACTCATGGTAACCTTCGCCAATCCTGTCTTTAGACCTTTGGCCTTTGGCTGGGGAGTTATCCGATTCTGATAAACAAGGATTATTTCCTAGGAATATATGGCCGCACACATAGTATCCAGATAACGAAGAGGGTTGGAGTTGAACTTGGGACCTTGAGAAGCAAACCCAATTCTCAAATCAACTAAACCACCGCCTTGACGGCTGCTATCCAATAGAATTGTGAAGCCCATGTTATACATTTCATCGCACGAGTGAAGGTGTCATCTTGAGAATTTTCTATGGGGTCCAGTTGTGACTCCCATCTAAGTATAGAAAGAAAAAAAGGAGGGGGGTGGGGGGGAGGATTTCTATGTGGGACCACCTCATGTATCAAGTTTGATCTCTATCATATGCCTCTAACCTTTCATTTGTAGCCCATAAGTTTAATGTCTTTATATTAAAAAAAAAGAAAAAAAAAAGCAACCCTCCATTCGATGCTCTAACCCATTCGGATGGGTATCTATATTGGGATCAACGACTATCAAGGTGGTATGTTTGTATACAGTTTGGATAGATTCCTAAATGAGCCCACCTACAATTCTCACATTAGTACATTAAGAATTAGTTCTCACCAAAATATCTCCCCATCTACATAAAAAGTCAAAATTGAAATTTAAACAAACCCATCATCTTGAGATGGGTGATTGAATGCGTCATACAATCAGTCTGATTTTTCACGTATGCCCTCGATTTGGATGGTTTATATCATGAGATGCGTACACTAAATTTATGATTATTTTATGAGAAAACCTGCCAATCTCCCTTATAGTTGATCATTTAGAAAAACTCTAGATACAAACAATCATTCACAAACATGTATATCGGTTAAGTCCATTTAGTGGTTCCAACTGCGGGCCGCTGCCGGCTGGGAGTTTCTGCTTGTCCTTATTTACCAGAGAAGTAAAAATTTCAAACGATCCGCAACTCAGTGAGTCAACTCGGGAAGGGAAAGATGATGGCAAGAACAAAAAGGGGAATTTCTCAACCGAGTTAGTCAAGACTCGTCATGGCCTATATCAAGTATACTCGGTTTTTAGTACCGATCTAACCCAACCCAGCTACGAAAATTGTGAACGGATTGCATGCAAGTTCCTTCTTAGCGTTTCCGACAAACACTGGCTGCAATTCCAAATCCCAGCTTCTTAAATTTCAGATCGTTGATTTCTTTTGTTGGTAAAATTCTGATCTTGGATTTGATTTCCCTTTCCCAAGATTCATGTCATTTACTTCGATGTAAATCTGCTTTCATTGATTGCATTTGGATTTGAATAATCTTTGCATAGCATTTGCGGACTGTTTGGTTTTGAGTTTTGAGTTTTGAGTTTGAATCGTGGGCTTTTTACTCAAACCGAAATCGTGGGCTTCGATTTTACGAGGAGAAGAAGCTCGGCTCGAATCCCAATCTTCTCCTTACCAGCTCTCAAGAACTGGGTCAGTTTTAGGCCCTCTGGTCTTGGTCCCTTTTTTGTTTTACAATTGATTGATTTTCTGATTTGGTATTCATGGCAATTAGGTCTAGTTGAGTTCTGATATAAACCCTAGACTGAGCCCCAAATTAGAAATCTTACCTTAGCTTTGAATTGCATTAAACTGCCTCAACTTAGTTGGGTCCAGATCTTTTGAATTTCTATTACTTTCAAACCCAAACTAAAAGTTTGACAGCTTGGTTTCAAGTGTGAATTTGATTGGGTTTTCAAGTTTCTGAATTTATGAAATTATCAGATTCCTGAATCAAACACATGGAAGATTTTAAAGGTTTGCTAATGGATTGTAATGTTTGGGTTTCTGTTAAATTTCTGTCTGGGAGGTTTAGACTAATAAGATTTCTGAAATTTCTTGTTTGGATACTTGAGAGATACTTGTCTTCTAGTTATTTGTTATAATGCTTTCATGTCGTAATGTGTCATAATGTAGTCTTAACCTATATTCTTTTGTGCTCTGATATATTTCTCATTTGAATGTAGCTACTGCCACTTACCGAAATTCTTGAAGCAAATTTGATTAGCCCTTCTTTCTGAGATGAGACAATTTGCCCATTCACATGTGTTGATATAATGCTGGCATTTAAGGCCTTACGCCATTGTTTGTCATGGAGCACTCATTTCTCACGCATGCTTATTCCAGTATCCCTTTTGACACCAACTTCCTTGATATCAAGTTTGGAGGATCCGCGTGGTCTCGATAACTTTCCCAATTCGAATGTCGATGTTGGGTTTGGACTTCAAAGATTTTCCTCTAGTGCTTGCTATGCTCAATTGTTAAATGAAATAGAAATGGGAACTTGCTCGAATGAAGGCAGCTCTTCTAATAGCTGCATGTAAGTATTTCTCAAGCTGAATGATTCTGTTATTTTCTTCTAAAGAGTTTTCTTTATCCAACTTGCTGTTCTTTAGGCATGATCTTATATTCGTGGATGTGGCACTTGTGCCACCCAGAATATTAACAGGTGGTTCCAACCTGTCCCCAAAGAGGCCCATTTACTAATTAGATTACCTTTGTGCATTTAAAGTGTATTTGTTCAAAACCCTCCATTTAGTTTTAGTTGCGTGGAGGGGAGGGGAGGAATGTTACAAGGAACTTTGTAAGATTTTTTTTTCTTTGTTTTTTTTTTAATGGAACTATGACTGCATTTAACTTGCAGTGAAGAACAAACAAGAGAGACATTGATGTTAAGAAGCCAAACAAAGATAAGATCTCAAGGAGATCACTTAAATCAGAGGACCACATGCCTTCTTACAAATCAGAAGGTGCTTGAAAACATTTCATGGAATTTCCAAAATCGTAACTACAGCACAATCTGCAATGACAAGGACATGAACACAAGGGACATTACAAATAAGGTGATCCTAAATTCCTGTAATTCTGGCATTATATTTTTTCTACTGAAAGAATCTTCACTTGGTTTGGTATTTTGGCTAGGCCTCACAAACAGTGTTTGCGGATAAGTGCAGGGGAACTATGTTTATTTGATACATGTCTCTTCAACTCTTGCTTTCTTTTTAAATGCAGGAAAAATGCTAGGAGTACATTTAATGGAACGTATTATCTTTTGTTGCACTGGAAAGAAAAATTTGCATTGATTTATTGCCGTACTGTATAGCTTCTACACTGTGAATTTAGAGTTCTGTAATAAATAGTTAAATACTGAAAATGTTACAGAAAGCAAATGGTCCTAATATGTTTAAATTTACCCATGTGCTAGGTCCTACCTGTGCCACATGCCGATTTGATACTGAGGGTTGTGCCTTCCTTTTTGTGTACAGCTTGGGCCCCTGTGGTCTATGGCCCTGCTTGGCTTGAAGCCTATTGCATTCTTGTGATGGCTTGGTAGGGATGTGGACCTGGCAATAGTACTGCATCAGGCATTGATGGCTTGGTAGGGATGTGGACCTGGCAATGGCACTGCATCAGGCGTTGATGGCCCACAGAATTTGGCCTAGCTGGGCAGGCCAATACACCTAGTGCGCAACCCATTGGATACGCACAAAACAATATACCTTTTCCAATTATTTGGAATTTTTCCTTTTATTAACTCTTATTAGATGCTAAATACTTCTGACTAATGTTTTCCCTTTCTCTTTTCTGACTTCATGTAATTATCATATTCAACTTCATAACTGTCTTAAAAAGTGGTGTTTGCAGCTTTTAGGAGGTATACCAAGGTTTGTGAAGATTGTAGAAGTTGGACCGAGGGATGGATTGCAGAATGAGAAGAATATTGTACCTTCAGATGTAAAGATTGAATTGATCCAAAGGTTGGTTTCTTCTAGACTGTCGGTCATTGAGGCAACAAGCTTTGTTTCACCAAAATGGGTACCACAGGTAACATGCTTTCAATGCATTTAGTCTGCTAATGTTTTGTGTATGTACAACATTTTGGCAGCAAGATGCTGATAATTTCTATGTGACTTTCTTTTCTTCAACAAGCGAAATTTTTTTCAATATGTTCAACAAAGACAAGGCATGACTTCTAGAGATGCTAAAAACTAGTGGGTGGAATGGAATCATCAGAAAATTTGTTAACTTCAACATTTTTTGAAAAAAATATTTCAAGCACTTCTGAAGTAACACTTTGCTTATGCACCAGTTAGAGTTGAACTGTTGAAGTATGCTTTACTTGTATGAGCCCTGCTTTCAATCAATGCTTATTCACTCATCACACAGAAGCATCCAAGCCATCCATATATTGGACCATCCAAGATGTTAATCTGAGACCATATTATTTTCATCATTGGATTGCCAACAGATGTTACTGATGAATAATGGCCCACATTTGTGCTAGCATGATGAGAATCAAGCATTGATTAAAATCAGGGCCCATAGAAGTCTAGTGCCTGTTTACTTAACATGGCGCTATCATGTGCATTATGTTATTCATGTTAATAGTGTGCATGGCTTTTAGTGCTTGCACCATGGGTGGTCCATGGACAAGGAGCACGACGTGGGCAATTGTTAATGCTTGGAAGGTGGAAAATTACCATAATTGATGCTGATTTCATTATTGTAGTTGACGTTGGAAGTGATTCTATTTATTGCATCTAACTAACAAGTTGTATTACATATTTGCATGTAGTTTTGGGTGGGAATTAATTATCTTGAATGAAGCTTTGATTCCTTCTCTCTTTTGTAACCCTTATGTACTTCTTGGATGAAGGAAGATACTTTTTTGTTGAAATCTGTGTATGCCTTTTTTACTTTATATCTTTAAAATAAGCATACATATGCCTTTTGCAGCTATATGTAGGAGGGGTGTCTTGTAAGGAGTCTTTCACGACTGTGCCACCAAATCATAGCCTCTTCCACTGAGTTGACCAAGTACAAGTCTTGGTATTGAGGAGTCCACCAAGCACCAGAGAGATCTCTGGCTACATACTATTTCAGTTCATTGGGATTGAATAAGTCAAAATCTATCCATCATTCTTCCATCCACTAACTTGACACACAGCTTGGCCAGTTGTTGAAGTTTCCCTCGTTGCATCGACTTAGATTAGTGTGATATTGAAATAATTTTCTTCCATGGTGAGTTTGCGTTTTATCGTAGGGAGAAGCAGACCTCTTAAAGCTAATGATGAATATCACTTTGATCTGGTACTTATTTGTTTGGGGTATTTTTTATACAAAATTTACCTTGATGAGAATTGGTTCCCATACATAAGATATTGTTCGCCTATCGAAGTATAAGATTTTGCTCACCTTTACTACAATTTTGTCACCTCTCTCTCTCTCTCTCTCTCTCTGTCTGCGTGCGCACGCGTGCGTGTGGGGGGTTGTTGTGTGCGCGCGTGTGTGCGTGCGTGTGCATGCATGCGTGTGGGAGGTTTTTGTTGTTGGTCAAGATGTTGTCACCAGATGCTCTATTTGATTGCCTATTTCTGGCACCTCAGCTTCAGATCTTCAAAGCTATTTGCTTATTGTAATAAGAAATACTTGAGGATTAAGACCCTCCCAGTTGATCCATCACAGTACGGATGTGGAAACTTAATGTGGATGTTAGTGTGATGATCAGGCATCCTCAAGTAGTGATCAGGCCTCATCAGGGTTTTATAAAGGACATCAAGGAGTTTATATATTCTTATTTCTGGGCCACCAGGTGTTGGTCATGCAAGCCATTTACAGTTCTTAGTAATAGAAATGGAGCGTAAATTTTTTAAGGATGATTTTCTCCTTTGAAGTGATGAAATAATGCAAATTCATGGCCATGTAAATTATTCATTGCTTGTTTTCCATGATTAACTTGTAATGAATTTTGATTAGTGTTTTATCTACTTTTGTTTTTGTTTTTTTGAATGGTTGTACCTGCTTTTACTTGGCATATGCAATTATTTGTTTGTCACACTGATCTCTCTATGCAGCCAATATCTGAACCCTTTAATTGTCATAATGTATTACAGCTTGCAGATGCCAAGAATGTAATGGAATCAATTCGAAATGTAGAGGGTGTAAGGTTTCCAGTGTTGACGCCCAATCTTAAAGTAAGCAAGCCTGTATGAAACTTTATCTAAGATTATAGACCTTGCCAAGTTGATGTGAAGGACATAATGATTTTATTTCATGTGCTTCAGGGTTTTGATGCAGCAGTTGCAGCAGGTGCAAAGGAAGTTGCTGTGTTTGCCTCTGCTTCTGAATCATTTTCCTTGTCAAACATCAATTGCAGTATTGAAGATAGCCTCACTCGTTATCGTGATGTTGCAGCTGCCGCTGCAAAGCTTTCAATACCTGTTCGTGGGTGTGTCTTTTTCCTCCTTTTCCTGTAGAAGCATTCAGTTACATGCTTGCATGTCCAATGCATCTTTCATTTCCTTTTCATTAGCTGAAAGTTTCTTAGCAAATAGTGTCCAACAATGGGCACTGAGATCATTTGACCTTTTATTGGGATGACTTCTGGCTGAGTTCTATATCGTAGGGTTGGTTCCTAGATTAATCAATGCAAGTGCTGCATGTGAGAAAGCCATCTAAGTTTGCAAATGATAGATCAAAATTGAGGAAATTTGCAGTGTTCAATAAATTATTTGCTCAGTCTTACATGTACTCCTTTAGGTGGTTCAAATCATTAATAAGATAGGCTCTGTTTTTTTTTATGGGAGATCCTCTAGCATGTTTTATTTTATTTTATTCTTTGTTACTCATTCTCTCCTTTGTATGCACTACTGAGGTCTCAGATTTAAGGCTTTTGTGTATGTGGGTATGTTCTTAGTCTCGATGTTCTCTTGTTAACACCCTACTCACTACAATGATTTGTTTCGATTATGACTCCAGTACAACTTTCTTCAGTTTATGTTTTTGCAAAGAGAGAGACCAGATGTATATCTTCTGAGTGGATGGCCCATGCTGATGCACATCACCAGATTTTTGTTTCAATTTGTAGATTTAATTATAGATTTTAATCCCATTATTATATTAAGAGTAGATTAATGCAAATATTCCATATTTACTATTTTCACGTTCAGTTAATGTTTAAAGATGAATTTGACTATACCCAAATTGCATGTGCTCAGAAGTTTGAATTTTTTGTTTCACTGGATACCCATCCCACCGTTCAGTGGGGCGGCATGAAAATTGGACTCCACATGAGGTTTGTACTGTTATTCTGCCTTTTTCCATCCTAGATCATTATTTATGCGTATTGTTGATATTAACATGGGGCAGTGAAGTAAGCTAAAAACAGCATTGTACCTAATGTGATTCTCAATTTTGATACCATCCTTACAATTCGGCATAAGGGATTACCATCCATGCAGCTAAGAAATTTGAAGTGATAATTTTGGTGTATTTTATTACCATTACCGCTTATATTTGTTCAGGAATTCCATTGAAACTTAATTGCTTGTGAGGCATGCTTACTTTTACTGCATGTGCTAATATCTTGTTGATATTCTCACTAATGGTAGGTATGTATCATGTGTCGTGGGCTGTCCTGTTGAAGGGGCAGTCCCACCGTCAAAAGTAGCTTATGTTGCTAAAGAGCTTTATGAAATGGGTTGCTTTGAGGTCTCCTTGGGTGATACCATTGGGGTTGGTACTCCTGGTAAGGTTCTAAACTACCATTCATCTTTCAAATTTGTAGTTTTTGAGTCTTTTGACTGTGGATCACGTGAAGAACTTGCAGCTGTCCATTAAATGCTGCTTGCTTCATTTGTGTTTTTTTTCCCCTTCCAATGATTATTATCATCATCAGTTTTTTAATGGGTTCTATTGAGTTTACCGACATTACCTCTCTTGATAAAAGCATAGTTTTGGGTCTACTGATACTGCAGTCAGTTTTGATGATTCCCTGGTATTTCCTAAATCAGTTTTTCTTCACGTTTGATGAATGCTTCTATTCCCATACCTGCCCCAGATTTTCCTAACTTCTGGTGACTTAATATAGACAGAACTGAACCAAGGAGAAGTTTAAGGAGCCTATTGTTGTGGTTATTGTTGTTATTATTACTTTGTTATTTTTTCATAATATACATTGATGGGATCAGACTAGCAAAACTTGGGCTCTTGTGTGAAAATCAAAGGCATTCTTTTTTATAATAGCTATTTTATAGTTGAATGGCACATATTTGTTTGTTTGTTTGTTTGTTTTTTCTCATCTAACCCTTTAAGAAAATATAAAATAGAACAGATCTGCGCATTAAGGAAGCCATTAAATGTTAACTTAGGAATATAGGATAGTTTGACAATAGCTCCATTGTGAAAAAATAAATTATTGTAAAGTTAAGTTGCTCTTGATTTATTTTGTGAATAAAAGTCACAAATTGCAATTAGTTGAGATCGAAACAGGTGCAATAATGGTGCTGTCAATTGACAATTGCCCAAATTTTGTGATCCTTCACTACTAGCTTCTTGTGAATTACATCAAAAGAGATTACTTTATCATACCTTTGTTTTTACTTTTGTAATTTTCCTTTGCATGTCTGTTACTTTTGTTGATCAATCTTGCTGCTTCTGTTTGCCTTTTATATGCATGTATGAACGCACACAGAAATATTCAGATGAGAATTATCCGCACGGTTCTTATGTGTAACACTATTTTTTGGGCCACATGGCTTGCCTATGAACAAGTTACCCCACTTGCACACTACACTCCCCTGAATTGCTACAATCCCAAATTTGACATATCCAATTGCTACATACTGTTGGATTTAAAATTCATAAAATACAGCCTTCTACAACCATTAAACTTGAGACCCATAGATCAAGGCATTAGGATGATCTAAAATGTTGATATTTTATGCACTCCTAAGACTCGTTTAGATCTTTCCGTTCTACGCTCTCCCATCAACCGCCCCATGCATGAGTTCACACACACACACACACACAAAACCTTATATATATACACACACACACCCACACCCACGCTAGGGGAATCCATGTATGGTGACGGAGGCTTAAATTATCATCCTAACTACTTGATTAATGGCTGACAAGTTCTCACCATACAAAGTGATTGCAATTCGATCCAACAGTCTAATCTAATTGAAGGGTGCCACAAACTTAGGATCGGTGACTATCGTTGGGGGGTGGGAGGGGGGGGGGGGGGGGGGGGGGTGTCTCTGTTTTATGGTCCACTTTGATGGATTATAAGTTGGGCTCCTCTAGGTGTTTTGGCACTCTGTGCTGACCATAGGCGAAGGTGTTCCCCCCCCTCCCCCCCCCCCCCCCCCCCCCCTCCCCCCAAAACACACACACACACATGTATGTATGTATATATATGTATAGAGAGAGAGAGAGAGAGAGAGAGAGAGAGAATTTTTGTGAATAGTTGGAATTGTCCAAGCTTGTGGGGAGCATCTGGACTACCCTACAATTGATTTAAGCCCTTCACATACTGCCTCTCATCCACGCTCCAACACGTCTTTTTGAATTGCCACTAGTTCAAATTTGACACTCATCCAAATTATGTAGGCCTCCCAATTGATCATGCACAATTTGACACTTCTGTCTAATGGCCAAGGACTTGACAACTTTGAGGCTCTGAAAACAGTGCTTCTTGTGACTGGATGGCTCTGAAGTTTTACACACAGGTAGGTCATAGGAAAACTTTCAAACACCTATGCTCACGTGACTGTTGTTCTCTCATAGGTAGGTTCCACAGACTCGACCGTTTGGGAGCTAGGAATTGTCTAGTAAATCCTGAAAATCACTCTGTCTATATGTATATCTAGAGAGAGAGATTCTACCAAACGCCCCCCTTGAAAATGGGGCATTTCAGCCCCTATGTATGACATTTAATGAGAGCCGTTTGTATTTATTACTATTTTTTTTGGCTATCATAGTGAATTGAATGTCCAACTGTATGGGGAGACAAAAAGAGAAAAACATGGAGCCATTAAACCCTGGGTAATGCAAGTAAGGATTCAATTCTTTCTTCATTATGTGTGGGATAATTATAACTTAAAAGAATGAACCATGATGATGGTGGATCCCACCACATGTAAATTGGAACCATCATGATGAAATTTAGATTTGAGGATCTAATATCATGTAATTCAAACCGATATGGTGTTTTGGATTTAAGAAATCTAGGCCCACCGATTTAAAACATGTAATTTTTTTTACATGAAAATTTGTCTAATGCCACATGCGAGAGAGAGAGAGAGAGAGAGAGAGAGAGAGAGAGAGAGAGAGAGAGAGAGAGAGAGAGAGAGAGAGATAAAAGCCTTCCTTTAAAGGAGCAAAAGTAGGAAAGATGACTGATCATTTATTAGTTAGATATGAATAAATATGGAAGTTTTGAAGTAATTAAATGTGGAGAAAATATAGGAAATAACACTTTGATTCTTATTCGTCAACCGTTGGGGTATTTTTACTTTACAAAATGCCTGGGTGTTTTGTAGTGGTGATTTCCTATAGGAAATTGAGGATCATCCCAAAGGTTCGTTCATCTTTCAATCACTTGAAATCGGAGTAAGATGTGTTTAATAAATGTGTCGAGAGTAAGTTTGTTCTATACCCAAAGGTGTAGTCAACTAATTCGAGACGTGTTTTATTAACATGGTCTTATTAAATTATAGAAGAGTGATAATTCACTTATTGTTTTTCAACCTAAAGGTGGAATTACAACATGTACCACTATTCTCAAAGTTATTATTAATTAAATTACACACATTACATTTATGCATTCAAAGTCATTTTTAAAAATATTTTTTAAATCCGAGTTGTTTTTAAATATATATTGAAAAAAATCGTTTTTGAGGAATAAGCATGAGGTCACATGGACAAAGTGGGAGACTGTTGGAACATCATTTAGTGTAGTTCACATGACCACCGGATGGTCTCTCCTTCTCTCCAAGTGAATCGACAAGTGCATGAATGGGCTCTTGGTTTCTTTGCTTGATGTGAGAGATCTTCTTCCTCATTCGCTGCCATTAAGGAAATAATGAAGGCTTATGTCTCTTGATAGAGGAGATGTATATGGGAAAGCTTGTAAAATGGAAACACCATGGGTAACTCTTTGCACCTGAAATCTTTGCAAGAAAGCCATCACTGATACTTGCAGAAGAATGATTAAGAGCTGTAAATCCCAGAGACAAAAGCTATAGATTCTGAATGTACGTAGCGATCTTTAGTGCTTCACCCCACATGAACTCGGCTGATGTGGTATTTGTGATCATACTCCTAAACATATCCATCATCGTCTTACTCCTCTTTTCAACAACATATGTTTGTTGAGGCATTCCATGCCATTGTGTATTGGGCAACAATGCCTTCGTGTTCGAGAAATCTTGCAAACGGACCTTGGTTACGGCCAGACTCAGTTTATCTTCCATAATATTCATTACCCCTATCAGACCTCACAATTGTAATTCTTTTACCTAATTGCTTTTCTGCTTAAGCTTTGAATATTTTGAAAACATTCAAAGCTTCATAGTTGTCTTTAATTAGATAAATGTAACCAAAATGTGAGTAGTCATCTATAAAGGTGATGAAATATTCTTCACATGGAAAACAAGATACATGCATTTTACCACAGATATCTGTATAGATTAATTTGAGAAGTCCAGAATTCCTTGTGGTAGTTTTCTGTGATTGTCCTAGTTTGTTTGATTACACAAACCTCAGTAATCAAAATATAACTTGGATCTAATCTAAAATACATCAGAACATAACTAAATAATCAAAAATAAATTATACCTCTAGAATCTATAGCTTTTATCTCTGGCATTTACTACTCTTGATCACTTCTTCTCTTTTTTCAGTATCAATGATAGCTTCCTTGCAGGGATTTTAGGTGCCAAGAGTTATCCATGATATATTCCTTTTATAAGTCCATGGTGCATTCCTTTTATAGGCTTTCTCATATGCATCTCTTCCATCTAGAGACACAAGCCTTCATTATTTCCTTAATGGCGGTGAACAAGGAAGAACTCTCACATCAAGCAAAGGAAACAAAGAGCCCATTCATGCACTTATAGATTCACTTGGGGAGAGACCATTCAGTGGTCATGTGGACCACACTAAATGGTGTTCCACCGGTCTCACACTCGGTCCATGTAATCACATCCATATGCCTTAAAAAATGGTAATTTTTCTTTAAAAAAAACTCATATTTGAATACTTTGAAAATGACTTGACTGGTGCACCACTTTGAAAAATACTAATGTGAATCATGGTGATTACATATCTTTATTGAAATGCTTCCTTCCACAATTATATATATAGGGAGCCCCCTCCACCAAACACATGGGTGAGCACCACTTTCTAGGCCCCTTGTAGAGATGGGAATGGGTCCCCTCACCTACCCATGTATGGTGATGAAGGCTCAAATATCATCCGAACCACTTGATGAATAGCCAACAAGTTTTCACCATTCACAATGAGTGTGAATCGATCCAATGGTCCAATCCAATTAGATAGGTGCCAAATTTAGGATCGATGACTATCACTGGCAGTCCTTTTTTTATGGTTCACTTTGGTGGATCATAAGTTGGGCCCCACTATGTGTTTTGGTACACGGTGCTCATCTTATCATGAGCACCTGTGCTCGATGGATGTTTTCCCATATGCTTATGCACATGTCCTTCATAGAGGGACAGTGCATACTCCTCCGTGGGGCCCATTGTGGACCTCACAGAGGGATTAGACTATGGGGGATGGAAAAATCCATGTGGAATACTCCTAGTCCCTAGATATCAAGTTTGGTTCCAATCACATGTCCTTAATCCCTTTATCAGCGGCCCACAAGTCCATTCAATTCAGATCCGTGCACAGTTGATCTGATAATCCGGTAAATTTGGATCTAACTGAAACTTGGGGCATGTGGCTATCAGGGGGTCCCCTGTATATTGCAAGGTTTGGATTGGGTGATAGATGGGCCTCACTTAGAGTTTTATGAAAAAAACGGAGAGGGGACATAAGCACATCAATATTATCCTATATATATTTATATGGAAATATTCAAGTGAGAACAGTTCTTATGGATTTTTTTTTTGAGAAGTCTAGGTGGATAAGGCTTTGATCATGGTGATGACGATGATGATGAGAAATCTAGGTGGAGCCCATCTATGACATATGAAGTAGAATGTTGGCCAACTAAGAAGACGCATATTCATAAAATGAATGTAGCGGAAATGAAAATGCTTAGGTGGATGTATGGTAAAGCTAGGAAAGATAAAATAAAAAATGAGCGCTTTCGAGAGCATTTAAGAGTAGCACCAATAGGGGATAAGATTAGAGAAACCCGTTGAAGATGGTTTAGGCATATTGAGCATATACTGGTAAGGGCACCGGTGAGAAGAAGTTTGGTTATACAGGTGGATGGCCCATCAAGAGGTAGGAATAGGCCGAAGAAAATATTGATAGAAGTCATTGAATCAGATTTGAAGAAGTTTAACTTATCGAAAGATTTGGCTCAAAATAGAATGGAATGGGGAAATGGAATTCATATAGTCGACCCCAACATGGTTGGGATAAGGCTTTGATGATGATGATGATGATGATAGGTGGAGCCCATCTATCATTTAGTTCAAATCTTATGATACACATTGACCCCTTTGATAGTCACATGCCCTAAGTTTTGGTTAAATCCAAATATACTAGACCATTGGATCGACCATATACCAATTTGAATGGACTAGATTTGTGGGCTAAGGATGACTGGGTTAGAGACTTGTGATTATGCCAAACTTGATATCTGAGGTGGTCTCGCATGGATCTTTCCATCCCCTTTGATCTCATCCTTAAATGGGACCTACAAGTGGGTCCCATAAAAATTTTTCACAGTAGATAGGTGAGAACAGTTCTCACCTAAATATCACCAATATATGTATATACACATATATATATATAGAATATTGGTATGCATTCTTCCCTTACCATACGCTTAGGAATGCTTATATGGCTTTCCCTTTTTGTAATTAGCATTTCTCTTTTTCGTATGGGTTTTTGTCTTTTGCACATTAATCTATCAAAATATGTAAGTGTCCCTTACCAGGTGAGGTATGGATGCATACTAATGTTCTCTCTCTCTATATATATACATATATATGGGGACAAGATGGTCCTTACGGACCATTTCTCACTGTTTTAGATAGTGCGGCTCGCAAGGCGAGCCATTTAAATGGATCATACACATTATCCCATTTAATTGCACATGTCCACCAATTTTTTATATTAATATAATATATATAGATCATGTGCAGTCGATCCAATGGTCTAATCTTATTCGGATGGGATCCAAAGTTGGTGGACATGTGCAATTCAAAGGGGTAATGTGTGTGATCCATTTAGATGGCTCGCAACGTGGGCTGTATTATCTAAAACGCTAAGAAATGGTCTGTAAGGACCATCTTTATAGTACCATTTCTCACATATATTTATGGAAATATTCAAGCGAGAACTATTCTCATCGTTTTTTTATGATAACTCTAGGTGAGGCCAATCTATTACCCAATCAAAACCTTGCAATACATATAGGACCGCTGATGGTTACACGCTCCAAGTTTCGGTTAGATCTGAATTTACTTTATAGTTGGATCAACTATACACTAATCCGAATTGACTTGATTTGTGGGCCACGGATGATGGGGTTTGGGATATGTGATTGGGGCCAAACTTGATATCTGGGGTCATCCCACATAGATCTTTCCATTCTCTCTAGTTCCATCTCCAAATGAGTTCCATAAAAAGTTCTCACGGTAGGTAGGTGAGAACTTTCTCACCTGAATATCACCAATATATATATATATATATATAGTAGGGGGATATTCACGTGCATTGACTTTGGGGTGGGAATGGAAAGAGTCACCTTAGATGGGCCTATAAATCAAGTTTGGGGTTAATCCCAAGCCTCTAACCCCTTCATATGTGGCCCACAAATTTAACGACTTTATATTAAAGAAAAAGTTTAAACCTCAATGAAACGGTTCAATCCATTTGGATTAGTGAAAACTCAATTGATTCATTGTAATTTAGGGGTCCCATGTGTGTGGATGGTTCATAAAGTCGGCCCTACTATATTGTCCCTCACCATAACATCATGGTGAGGAATAGATGCACATGAATATGATAAAGGGGTGAATGATATTTTTCGTCATTCTCTCTAAAAAGATCAATTTTCTACCAATGCAAATGTGGCCTTTAAATTAGTAGCTGAATATGAAACCCTTAAAACATCCTCCTTTTAGGGCAGCAATTACAGGTACATCTTGCTTTGACAGAGAGTTCTTGCTTTCCGTACTTGCTTTGGGGAACAATGTGTGATCTGAGTACTACTGTTGAACCCTTTATTAGCCTAGTTTGTGTTTTATTTTTGGAAATTCATTTAGTTACTCTTGTGGCAAAGGCACTGTCGTTCCAATGCTCAAGGAAGTGATGTCTGTAGTCCCTGTTGATAAGCTTGCTGTTCATTTCCATGACACATACGGGCAATCTCTTTCAAATATTCTCATCTCCCTCCAAGTAAGTTCCATCTAAATTCTAAAAGCAGACCACTGCCTATGCACTCCCAGAGGAGTATTATTATGCCTAGCCTGGGAATTTGTATTGTATCCCTGGGCACTGAATTTGTACAAGTGGGCCTATGGTTCAGTGATCAAGACTGTTCATTTGATGGGATTCAAGATAGATTGGGATGTCCCAATATTTCTTTGTAGTGTAGCAGATCATAATTATTGCATATCCACTGAATGTAGTGCATTGACATATCCTTTTCTAAACCATACATTTGCTGGCAACTGAAATGGTTAGGATTGTCCCCTTCAGAGGTTTTTCCCATCAGGTCAACTGTGTGGATTGACAAATCGTGGTTCTACTTGTACAGACAGGGCCCCATGTTCATAAATGTCTTTGTTTTTTCTAATCTTTTGGGATCAGTACAAATTCTTCTTATTTGAAACCCAAAGAAAACTAGATGTGAATGATCTCTTAATGCATCATTTCTTCAATCAATAATAGATGGGAATCAGCACAGTGGACTCGTCTGTTTCTGGTCTAGGAGGTTGCCCGTATGCCAAGGGAGCTTCTGGGAATGTTGCTACTGAGGACGTCGTGTATATGCTCCATGGCCTCGGTGTAACAACCAATGTGGATCTTGGCAAGCTCATTTCTGCTGGACAGTTCATCTGCAAGCATTTGGGGCGTGCGTCAGGTTCAAAAGCGGCTATTGCTTTGAGCAGAATTACATCAGCTGCTTCCAAGTTATAACATAATTGGATAATCTCCCATTTGATTATAGGTTTCTGATGAAATAAAGTAGTTTACTTGCTGTCCAGCTTTTGTGGAGTACCCATTTGTGAAGTGCAGTGGTGGAATGAATCTTGACCTTCTAATTAGTGGACCACCTCCTAGAAGAACCATAGCTGTGGATTGGAAGCTCGGTCTCTGAACCATCAACGTTGTTTGGATGGTCCAAAAGGCTAGAACGGTGATATGTGGAGAGGTTTAGAGATCAAATGGTTATAAATATCCACTTGCCACAGATTTTGATCACTTGCCCCAAACAAGAGGTGTCCCCACAGTTGGTCCAGTTGATTTATGCCGGGACGACTTTTGTCAGTATTGGTCCATCTGGACATCCTGAAAGACATTTGATTAACAAGTAGATGAACAATAAATGAAAGATGAATAGTCCTTATTCGTTAGAAGCGGGTAACCCTTGAGCCGGAGGCTAACGGTCCAATGGTTGGGCTGGCAAGAGATATCCTGAGTCATAAAATAATAATAATAATAATAAAAAACAAATAAATGAAAGGTGAATATCTTGATAGTTTTGTTCGTAGTTTACTTAGCTAACTGGCCGTGAAGACTTTTCTTATAGAATATTTTCCCCTGGATACAAATACATGATACCTCATGCCATAGACCCTTAGTAAGTTCAAAGAGAAAGGGCCTGATTTGCAGTCTCGTGGGTTTTAAGCTATGAAATTATTTCTGAAAGGAACACCCTTGACTAATATTTATTTAGTTCTAGGTTTTCTACCACTATTGGCTTTAGCTATGAAATTGTTTGAAAGGTTCAAAAAATCCATGTCAGGAAATGTGGACCAGTCCCAACGGTGGTCCATCTTGGCACCCTCTAAATTCCTGACATGCTTTTAGGCTGATAGAAACCGGCCAAAATCTTCATCGTCTGGGAGTGGTTTAGATTAATCTGGACTAATTAATTGATGGGTGACTCGATGCTTTTTAAAATGCAATTTGTAGAATGTTTGTATGGGCTATGTCAATCCAAACGTCTACCGGCCATCCAAAGTACAAAAATGCATCACAATTATTGTTGTATCATCGAAAGATGGTCCTGCGGTTGGTGCTCCATATCCATTGCCTAGAGCACCAATAATTGTTTTACTACGTTTAGGGGTGTCTTGTCTGGACTTGGGTAGAAACTTAAGAGTAGAGGATACCTTAGCGCTGGATTGGATGAAGAAGTCAGAAGAATCTGAATCCTCCTTTTTTCTCTGATTAGATTCTTTTAAAGGAGAAAAGCAATTATTTTCTTAACTGCTCCATATAATGTAGGAGAGCTTATTTTCTACTCAATAGGGTAGAATTTCTGTACTGAATTAACTTCTACTAATAAAAGGTCACATTCATCCATTTGGCTTTGGTGTAAGTAATAATTTCCAAATAACTGTGTTAGATAGCTTTCTTCATTCAAATCCAAATGGGGTATAGAACAATAGAAAACTGGTAATTCTTTACTAGAGAATTCTTACTCCTAGAATTCTTCACTTTTTTTTTATGACTTAAGGTATTCCTCGTTAGTTCAGCCTTCGGACATTTAGCCTCCAACTCAAGGGTTACTAAATTCTGAAGAGCAAGGACTATTTTCCAAGAGGTACATATATGGCCGCACACTTAATTACCGAATAATGCAAGGGGCGGGAGTCGAACTTGAAACCTAGAATTCTTCGCTTATCATTCTCTCTTTATGTAAACGGACCCTTCCAGATGTTACTCATGCTTTTATAGTCACTCATCATAGAAAGTGAAGAACACTTTACCCAAAGCTCTCTCTCTAAAAGAAACTTTCCTCCTCTTTAAATGGTGAAAGGAAAGAGCTTACCTAAACTACATCCTAAGTCAAGGTTCAGACAGTAACAAATAGGAGTCAAGTGACAAGTGCATTTTCCACTCCAGACCTTTTCTATTACCTATTGCTTGACTTTTCCATCTATTATAGAATCTCCACTTTAAGACCTTGCATTACATCGCTCTCAAACTAGTTCCCTAGCATCGGATCTCAAACCAAATAATGAAATGTGGGGTTTTAGGCAAAGGGTGTATTTGGTCCTTTCACATGTACAGAGGGCTCAAACGCTTTTCGGTTTTCCAGGTATATCTTTAACTAGGTCCTATTTGGATCCTTCAAGTTCAATTTTTTTGCACTCAATTTATGTGCAAATCTAGTTACCAGTTACCACTATATCTCTGAATAATTATAGCAAAGAAAAAAACACTTATTGGAGCAATGCCCTTATCCTAACTACTTTTGTTGTGTGCTATGAGGATGTCATTGTACTAAATGTCATTATACTAAACTACTTTTGATGGTCTACTTTGCACTGTTTGCTTTTATATATAGGACCCTTACAACCGTCTGGCCCCTTGGATCTATGAATAATTTTGGCAAAGAACAAAACACGCAATGCCCTTATCCTAACTACCGTTGCTGTGTGCTGTAAGGATGTCATTGTACTAAATGTCATTATACTAAACTACTTTAGATGGTCTACATTGCACTGTTTGCTTTTATATGTAGGAGTATAGGACCCTTGCAACCGTATGGCTCCTTGGCTCATATTCCTGTTGGAAAGAACACAACTGTCACTTCCAAAAGCTACTGTAGAAGTGAGCCTTCATAAACTGTGAGCCATCTTGTCCTCGAGATATACTGAACCTGCAATAAACAATCTGCTTGAAAAGGTTGCTAATGTGGGAATGAAGTCATCTCCACAATGTTGATACTCATATTTTAACTCGGGGTGAAGGCAGTCACTTCAATCCAACAGTGACGATCAATTCAAATTAAATTGGAGTTGATACTTGTCATAGTCACAAATGTCCACAGAACGAGTAGTGATTTGCAATAACTCACTGTACTGGCACATGTATCCTATAATTACTTAAATGATTTGATTTTTTTTTACTCTCCTTCCTCTTCTTTTCTTGTAGCCTTTCTTACACAGTCCTCAAAACAAGCAATTCAATTTGCTTCGTACAATGCTTCTAATTAGTGTTATTTTAAAAAGGTAGAGATGAATGGCGTGATACATAGAACAATTATCCACTGTATGTATGGAAGTTATTAAATCAAATCCAGGCCATCCAATTAATGTGGAATGCTTTGGATATAATCGGCACAGAAAATTATGCTGATTGGATGATCCTGATTATCAAACGTAGAGAACATCTTTTCTTGTAAAGGGCCCTCATTTGCACACACCTTTTTTCTGATTAAATCAGACATATTTTACAAAAAGACCAATCTGAACGGCGTCCCCCTAGGTCTTGTGCGGTTACATCTCCATTTTATTGTTTATTTTTTGTTATCAGTTACAGCTCCTTAAATTGAAGGTTTCCACATCTCTCTATGCTATTAGAGGGAATTTACCAAATGGTTAGCTCTTTTTTCTTTGCATTCGGATTATATAGGAATTGAATATGAGTTTATGACAAAATGAGATCCACTAAGAATTATTAAAAAGGTGAGTTGTAAATGATACAAGGTGAGGATATATAGTGAAAGTGTAAATGCATGCTTGACTTTTTTAAGATTTTAATTACTAAGGTACCCATCTTTTCTTATACATTTTCATTAAAAGATGATTATTTGATGTTCATTTTGTATTTTCACTTTTGACCTTCATTTTTAACCATACATGGTATGCAGTTCTAAATATTCTATGCATAGTAATTTGCATTATTGGCAAAGTGTGATGAAGGATTGTTTCAAGACATTATAAAAGAAAAAGGGTGAAACAAAAAAGAATCATATTTTAGACAACAATTCTAGTTTTTTACCAAAAAGGTAAAAAATTACTTTTTCATGCCAATAAATGATAAAAAGTTATTATCTTTTTTAACAAAATAAGTCAAAAAAATGGGCACCTAGTGAAGTGGCCAATAAATGATAAAAGCCATCACTTTTTTATTTAACACTTTCTATTTTCCCATCACTCAATTTGACCATTCACCTCAACTTTACTAGTGAAGTTACCAAATGGGCAATTGCTTTGGAATCGAGTTGCTTACCAATAAAAAAAAAACCATATCCATTAGATGTTATAATTTTCTGATGTTAGGCTACGGTATATATTTTCGACCATTCATTTCATGGGACTTTGGACATAAGATTTTGAAGATCGCTAATCTATGGAGCCTCATGTAGTTGGTAGGCCCAGCACGTCTAAAAAAATTGGCACCCATCTCTCTCTGTTTTCGTTCTTTTTAAAAGTTGCACCCCATTGGATACTTGGCAGATGAAATCCTACCAAACTGTAATGGGAGCTGAACCAATGTCACGTGATCAGATCCTTCACATTAGCTAGTGGAATGGTATGGTTTCAAAGATCCACGTTGGGACTCACATGCATTGAGCAGATTTTGATGCCCATGGGAGCCCGCACGGCCATTACAAAATCTAACACCACTAAAGTGAAAAAAGGGCTCGCTTGAGCACGCAATTAGTAACTATGGGTGGGCATCTGATTTCATTTTCAGATAAGTAAGTAAAATAATATCCCATGTGATCAGCTCACATTGGTTATTAGATGATGCTCATCATTGATGCAGAGTTATCATGCTTATATTTTTAGTAGGCCGTTTTCTTGAAATATCGATATAATTAACTAAAATATTTAAAAACTATTTTCAACTATTGCACAAAGCTTCATTTTTTTTTTTACTGTTCTTCTCATCCTACACTGATTATTTTTGGTAATATCTATCAAATGCTTTTAGCTGCTGTCAGAGTTTATTTCATGCTGTGTTAAGCTACATATATATTTTTTAATCAAATTATCCTCCGCACCCTGAATTTGCACTTTCTATGTTCTCTCATCATTCTATTAATTTGCAAATAATTAATTCAAAATCCTTTCTCTAAACTTATCTGTTAAGAAAAAATTAGTATTGAACCGCTTTGTGAAAATGAGCGCGCATGCTAGTTGTTGCCTTGTGGGGGCTGATCTCAATGCAACCCAATCATAGAGGTGGGATTGGCAAGTTTCATTGCAGTAGCTATAACTTTAGGCTCTCAAATCCTAACAGTGATGCATATGTTTGATAAAACATCTAAATCTAGGGCATTTAAATCAATGGTTAATGAGGATTAACACCCCCACGTTATCCTGAATCAAGTTAGATACGAGAAACGTTTTCACACTTTCACAGTGAAATATATCAGATGTAAAACATGTTAAAAAAAGTGGCCTTTGATTCCAGGTCAAGGAGATAGACCAAGATGTTTAAATTTATCAAGGTTGGTGTTTTGTAAAATGAAAAGACAGCAGGTTATTTGTGACTGTCAAAATATTACAGTGGGTAACCTTTTTCTTAATTTTGGTTAAGTGTAACCAAATCCCTGCGTAATCTAGAGCAACTGACAGATTTGGAAATATAAAATGGAAAGCACAGAGGTTTTATGCATTTGCAACCAGCAAAGAACAGAAAGGAAGAAGGCCACAACCATACATGACAGTGATCAGTGATCACAGTATAATAAATATATAAACTTCTCTTCCTTTGTATATGACAAATACTGTAAATTCTCAGAACTACTTTCATATTCATATACATCTGAATGATCGCTTCATTCCATGCTAGAATCAGGAGGACCTCAACAAGCATTAAAAATAATAACCCCAAAAAAAAAAAAAAAACAAGGGAGGAAGATCTCTTACCAATCTTTTCTATCTGTTATGCAGAGGATTAGGACCTGTATAGATCTTCCTCTTTTCGACACCAAAAACTCCATCTCCATCCTCATTTCCTCCGAAGCCACCTTTAGATTCAACAGGACTCAAATCAGAATAAGAGCCATTTTTCAGTCTTCCAAATCTGCCAGACCCACTAGCTAAACATGACGTCTCCGACTGCAACAGCATCAACAGTAGAACCCAACATGCAATCTCCTTTCTGAGACCCATATCTCTCTTTCTGCTCAAAACCCAAAAAGAAAGAGCTTTTTGTGTTTTCTGATCTTGGGTTCTGCAGAGGTCTCATAAAGGAAGAGCTGAAAGCAAGGAAGAGTGTTTTGAAATTGGAATCCCCATAAGATACAAGACATTACTTTTTAAGTCTTTGTTTCTTTGGCTTTTGGTATGCATTGGAGTATGGAGAAGGGATGGGAGTCAAAATGCATGGGGTTTGGTGCTTGAATCAAATTAAAATTTGGTGCAGGCTGTTGTGGGAACCTTCTTTGGATCCAGATTTCAGTGCCTGCTTCTTGACTTGGGAAAGCTTGAAAAACAGAGTCAAGCGAAAAAGGGAAGAAGGAAAATAGGGGCATGGGTGTGGGATTTCCAATCTCTAGGAGTTGCTCATATATATCTAATAGCTGACAGAGAAGAGGTGGGGAGGCCTAGTACTGAATTTCTTCTTGCCTTGGATAGAGTGAACTAATCATTTATTTGATTTTCTGTGAGCTATTCTAGTTTTGTTTTGTTTTTTATTTTTTATTTTTATTGACCTGGTATTTGATTTTATAAAAATCTTCCATGAATTTAATATTTATAAAAATCTTCCAGGGTTGCGTACATTAGGCAGACCTTTGTTATAAAATCAATTAAAAAAAATTGAAGAGTATAAGAGTGATGGGAAAGTCATAAATATATATATATATATATGAAAGTGATCTCAATCTTTTCACTATTGATGATGAAGTAAATTTCATTTTATGTGAAAAATAAGGTTTCACTTTTTTTTTTTTTTTTAGTTGAGTTAGTGGCCAGGACATAAAAAGTAAAAGAGATCCCAAAATTTAAAACCTCATGGATACTGTAGGTTAGGTGTCTTATCTACAGTGTGAGCCCAATATTCCCAAGGTTTTATATTGACTGCACTCTTTTGCTCCACATCTGATTTCTTTCTCCATTCTCAACTTTTCTACTTTTCTAAGTAAATGATAAAAAATGTCAAATGATCTTTGACAGACGAAAATAAGTGAGTACCTAAGGGCTTGTTTGGATGTGGGGTGAAGTAAAATAGAGTAGAGTAAACTCAAAATCAAGAAACAATAATATATGATGGAGTTATGATGATTTTTTATTTTTAATTGTTTAATAAGAAATCTTTTTTACTTTTTGTAAAAAAAGTAGATATATTTTGTAATTTAGTGATTGCTTTTTTGACTTATTTTAAAAAAGAAGGAGGACAATTTAAAATTCAAATATTAAATTTTACTCTAATTTACTTACACTATATCCAAACACATCCTAAATACCTCTGCTTGAAAAAAAAAAAAGGCATGACAATGTTGTGCCCACCTGTATAACTTAGGTCCAGGTGTCAAGTCTGAATTATACTTAGGTTTCAAAATCAAGAACCCAATTCTGTTGGTGTATTATATATTATATAAGGGACAATGTTCTCCAATCGGTAGACCGCATATTGATAACATGCAATCAGTCTTTTGGTGCCCATATGTGTTTGTCAATGTGTCTCCTTATGGATAAGGGATAGTAAATAAATAATTAACTAATTAATCTCACAAATTTATCCTAACACTTAACTAAACAGCCATAAAGTTGAATGGCGTTTTAATTGTCAATTTTTTTAGATTTATTCCAACCGTGAGTGAAAGTTTAGTGGGTACAAAATTAGTCCAAATACCATGTCATAGGATTAGAGGAGGATCCAAGGGTAGAACTAATCAAAGGTAAGATGAAGTGAGCCCTATAGCTCGTACGAGAGTGTTGTCCATTATATAAGTACGGGGTCATGGTTTGGGTTTGGGTTCTGGCTGATTATTCATCAGGTCTTTAGTTTTCGGTAGAGTTAGGGATTTCGTAACTTGGATCCAGGCCACGTCTGGGTATGTGTCCCTCACTAGTAATTCAGATATGACCTGATAAACAACTTAGCTGACCCTTTATCGCCTTCTTACATATTTGGGTAAATGATATTCAAGGTTTGGATATAGGTTGGCTTGGCTTGCGTAAGCAGGTTTAACCTTCTTGGGTCAGGTTAAACGGGTCACAGGTCCATTTTGGGAATGTTCGCCATTTGACTAACCCTAATCCTGCTCAATAGCATTCTATCGATTTAGTAATTTTTCTTCTATGCTTGATTTAAAATGCTGTTTGAAATGTGGTTTCTATTTATAACTTTACAATCTTGTTTCCCAAATGATTTAGAAACTGAGAAATGAATTTACCAGGAGCTGAATCTGGTCTGAACCATGGCCCAATTGTGGATTTTTTTGTAGTTGCTGTGAGTTGGGATGGGTCAGTCTCCGGCACAACAAAAAAATATATATAGGATATTTAGAGGATGGTCCCTGATATAATTTACATTCAAAGTTAAGAATAAGATCTTTTTCCTTAACTCATTAGGCCCAACTGTTTATATTTTGTTTAGCCTTAGGTTCCTGTAACCATTTTTTAGTACTTTTATTCCGAAAATATTCTTTTTTATTATTTCTATTGTTTACTAGACATTCTTTTTTTTATTTTTTCTTTTTAACTTTAAAATATTTTAATTTCCACTACACTTATCCATTTGCATATATTTGGATTCATTTTTTCGAGATCTATAAAATAAGATCCATGTTGGATATTTAATTCCATAAAAAAGAGATTTAATTTGTTTAGCACTTTTCTATTGAACACAATAGATAAAATCTGTTAAACTCAACAGATAAATTTTTTTTTGTGGACAAGAAAGGCCAATATGAAATACCAAACAGATACAATTTGTTAAACTCAGCAGATAAAATCTTCTGTAGACAAAAAAGGAGAACAAGATCTGTTAAATGCAACAAATAAAATTTGTTAAACTCAATAGATAAAATCCGTTTGGTATTTTTTATTGAATTGAATAGATTAATTTATTTATTCATAATGATGAACTCCACAGATCAATTTTATATGTTGCTTATGAATACATCAATTTTATCTGTTCGTTATTATGAACAAATCAATTTTGGTATTTTTTTATTGAATGCAACAGATAAAATCTGTTAAACTCAATAGACAAAATCTTCTGTGGACAAAAAAGGCTAATCTGGAATACCAAATAGATAAAATTTATTAAACTCAACAGATAAAATCTTCCATGAACAAAAAAGGCAAACAAAATCTGTTAAATACAACAAATAAAAATGGTTAAACTCAACAGATAAAATCTGTTTAGTCCCGTCAAAAGACTTTTGGCAAACAATTGGAAGGTGCAACCGGAAGGTGAAGGTTTGAGTCTACTAACTTTCACCAAAACAATATCGTCGTCATCATCAAACAACAACAAAAACCCAATTGCAAAGAAATGGAATCTAGATCAAAAGCAGAAAACATTTACATGAGGAGAAAGGAAAGAAAAACAAGAGAACAAGTAAGGACCCAAGGAAAAAACAAAGGAAGTAGCAACAAAAGTGGAGATCTAACTTCAAGAGATCCATTGAACCCTTCGTTGGTGGAGAGGACCATCCAAAGAAAAACTAGAGAATAGCTTTTTTATGCGACCCAGAGTAGGATTTAATTCGTCTTCAATGCTATGGATAACATCTTGGGAATTTGAGACTCTCCCATGGACTAGAGTATCATTCCTTTTCCATGGGCCAGGCAAGCTTTGGCCTAGCCAAAGCCAAGCTATCTCAAGTCTTGCGTTTCTTCATATATGTGAGGTAGCATAATATTGGGCTACCAACCAGCCTAAAGAATTAAAATTAGAGATATTTAGAGGCTAATCCCTGATATTAGCCATTTGCTGGAGCAACCTCATCGCCTCACCGGTCGCCGCTGCCACCTTGCCCTCTATCACCGTACCGGTGGGTCTTCGGAGAAGAAGAAAGGCAGCAGTGTAGCGATGACCGGGGTTCCGATTGTCTTTTTCATGAAGGTGGGAGGGGAGGGGGAAGAATGAGAGGAAGAGGAAGGTCAATTTTGTCAATGTACAACGATTTTTTTTAAGTTAGGGACTTAATGTAGCAAAAATTTAGTCCTTGGACCTATCCTAGCGTAGAAAAACATAGAGAGACTCATGTTTAAAGTCCCCCATAAAATATTTAGCGACCAGAGTACTTGATTATTCTTAACAGGTCGAGTGCAACCCAAATCCTAGGTGTTTTAAATAATGAGGTCATGCGGATGCTAACATGACCATACCCTAATCACATATTGCCACCCTTTCATAAAATATCGTTAGGGACCAAATATGATATGGATAGAGCATCCAATGTTAAGAAGTTCAGCCATGTGAGGCCCATGCTTTTCTTGGTTGTTGAGCTTATGGGCTCATTTGCAATTGCCATTGATAACACAGATTTTGTATGATGTAATAGCTATTCAACATTTGAACTTTTAGATTTTCATTTCAATCTTTAATCTGAACCATTGCTGTATTTCATTATTAACTAAAGTTTTCAAACCCAAATCAACTAATTAGTCCATCTCTATAATTTATTTTTTTTAAAAATTTTATAATTCTATGTCACTTGGAGGTGTACAATGGTAAAGAACTTGAATTTTGTGTTTATAACAGTCTTTCCTTGATATATACCCCGTGCTTGACCCCCAAAAATACAACTATGAAATTACTTGTGATGTTTGTTTAAGATCAAAAGCCAAAGATATTCTTAAAGCCAGTCAAACCAATGGGTGCTAGATGTGGGGCAGAGGTGGTCTGGCCTAGCTTGATTGGTGGCCCGAACTAGGGATTTTTGGTTGGAAAGGTGATGGTGTCTTTCTTGATAAAAATGATGGTGTCTCTGACCTTTTGCTCCCTCGAAGAAGATGAATAAAGTAATATAGAATTGAGTCTGGTGGCAAAAAATGGTGTGAAGTAGACTTAGACAAAAGTACAGAGGTCATAAAAAAAACACCTTGGTCAAGGTTGCCTTTACCTTGCCTTTTGAAGACGAGGCATGATGAGACTTGTCAAAGCATCAAGCTAGAAGGCAGATACATCAATATATTACACGTTCTTGCTAAAATGTCAAAGGTACCCTTCTTCCTTCAAAGAGTTCATACTTTTGGACATTAGTTATTGGAGAATAATGCATGAGATCCATCCAAGCATTTGTAGGGCATGCACTTATGATAACGTTTACAAGTTGTAGGCAGTTTAAAACTTTGGGCTTGTTAGTGAAAAGGATTTCCTTGAAAGAAATGAGACCCAAACTGCCATAATATTACTTTTAGAGTATTTTATATATACACCGCTATGATTTATAAGATATATAAATAGACCTCTACAGTTTTAATACTTACGTGTAACTCCCTTCATTTTCATTTTAATACCTTTAATGTCCTAAAATCAGTAGCCTCACAATCACCATACGATTTTTTGTGTAAAATGACACTTTTGCCTACCTTTATATATCTATATACATAATTTCAAATACTTAAATTCATTTTTCTCTCAAGCTTATAACATTGACCATTAGTATAGCACATTTAATAGGAGAAAGTAAGCCTACATAAATTTACTATTATTAATATGGGACCCATTTTGTTAAATTCAAATCGTTCATAATATATACTTATACTTTGTTACAATTGATCCAATCAATAAATGGCCCACTGTTCGATTGATGTGTGTTTCATAATATATAATTAAGCTTTATGTGCATTAGACAATTACTAAGAGAGAAACCATTGAGTCTTTGGATAAAACAACAATATGTTTGTGTAAATAATGATATACTCATTTTTTTAATGGATGTAAGAGTAAAGTAGTCATTTTTATAAATTTTCAATAAAAATTTCTTAGTGGTTGCTCAATTTCATCAGAACTACAGATATTGGAGACATGAAAGGTATTGAAATGAAAAGGCTGGCGGTTGTATATAAATACTACAACTACAAGGGCTTATTTACAAATTCCATAAACCTTAGGGGGGATATATGTAAAAAACTCATTCTTTTATTAGGTAGAACTCTCAAATTTCCTTTTTTATTGCCATGAGAAAGAAAAAACTAATATATATAAAACTAATATATATAAGAATCTGATGCAGTATTTTCTAAAGGACTTTAATCCTATGAAAAGTCTTCTCATACACTTACAGTAAGAACTTTTTATCGGGTCCACTTGTTGGTCTTATTTGGAACCGAAAAGATCTATGTAGGACAACTCCAAATATCAATTTTGGCCCCAATCATATATTCCTAACTTCTTCATCCATGGCCTACAAATCTAATCCATTTGGATTGATGCACAATTGATCCAACAGTCCAGTAAATTCTGATTTGACCTAAACTTGGGGCATCTAACTATCAGAAGGGTTCATGTATATTGCAAGATTTGGATTAGTTGATAGATGGCTCCACTTAGACATCTCATAAAAAAGTGATGATAACTAGTTTTCATAAGATTATTTTTCTTTTTTAAATTGGCTTTAATCTTATAAAAAATGTTTCTATACACCTGCCATGAGAACTTTTTATGGGTCCCACTTGTTAGTTCCATTAGGAGATGGGATAAAGGAGATAGAAAAATCTATGTGAGACTACTCTAAATATTAAGTTTGGCCCAACACAAGTCTCTAACCCCTTTATCCATAACTGACAAATCTTGTCTATTTAGATTAGTGCACAGTTGTTCCAACGGTCAAGTAAATTTGGATTTGACCAAAACTTGGTGCATGTCACTATCAGGGAGGTCCCTTTGTATTATAAGATTTAGATTTGGTAATAGATGGACTCCACCTAACTTCTAATAAAAAAGTGGTAAAAACTAGTTTTTATAGGATTATTTTCCTTTTCTAAATACCTACAATATTTGTGTTAGTGTTGGTTACTGCCGATATGTGTTCAGTATAACATTTAAGAGATAGAATGTCCTATCATGGAAACTAATGGACTGTTGTCTGTCCCCACCTCTGATGAATAGTTGGATCTCATGTAGATGTTAAAGTGCATGTAATAATAGACGTATAATTCTACACAAAAAGAAAAAAAAAATTTGGTAAAGAAAGCTGACTAATGTAATAATTGTAAATTTCAATACTATTTATTTATTTTATTATTCTTTTGAAAAATATTCTCCTACTAGTGGACCACATACTATTTATATGTGGTTCAGTTCATGGGGCCGATTTAGATGCTAATCTATCAATGGGAGGAGAGTAGATAAAAAGGTCTACTTAGTTTAAGCTAACGAGAGAGGATCTGTTCGCTTTCACGTGTGGGGCCCACCATCAATTCATCCAAGTTGACCAAAATCCCCAACACTTATTGTTCAAGGGTCCCACTAACTTTGACTTGTCTGAATGATTGTACACCGTTGGATTAACTGCACACCCATTCGGATGAATTGTACACCATTGAATCATCTGTACACCTATCCGAATGAATTATACACCATTAAGAAGAGGATAGGATCATCAGATGGGGCTAACTTTTTGTAGGTAGGATGTGCACAGGCAAATCTTTAGATCCCTTCTAGCGCCATCCCCATGTGGCCCACGGGCATGAGCAGAGGGATTCCTGATTAGCTTGAGTTGAAGATAGGAGGCTCAATCCAACGATGATTGACGGTTCGATGAGGGTGAAATTGAGTCTCGCGCCAGATCATGGCATGAAAAGATTGTGAGAGGTTTGCATTGATCAAAGGTGGCCCCAACTGAGCCACATAGAGCTGCACTGTGCAGGAGAACATTTCCTTTTTCCTTTTGCATCCCATTTGCAGTGCATTCCCCTCTGATTGCAATCTCAAAAAAGGTCTATTCCTTGATAAATGACCTCCATGTAATCTTAAACAAGGACCATCCTTTTTCTATAAAAGGGAGCGTTAAAAGGAGCGTTGGACACCCACCACTCAAAGTTGAGCTGGGGAGCCTGGGAGAGGCAATGTTGTGATGATGATAGAGCATCATTAAGACAAAGAAAGATATGGTAGACAGGGAATTAGGGCTTGTCTTCCTTTTGCATTCTTTCCCCAGTCAAAGTAATAGTGCAAGATAGCATCAATGGAAGTGGGCCATCAACTACTATATGAAACCAGACTCTGTAGCTTTCAGTGGCATGGCTCATTAATGGGTGATCTGTGATCATAGTTTCTTTACACATGTGAGATTGGGTTGATGAACCATATTCTGAACAATATGTTTCGTTTCAGAATATATTTCATCCCCAACAAACACAAACACAATCACACACACCCACCAATCCAAGCAAGACCAGACGGAAAAATATCTCTCTTTTTACAAAGTCTAAGCATTGGGTTGATGCCCAGAAATAAACAAATAGAAAATAGTTCTCCGAATGTAGTGTAAATAGGGTCAGAAATTAGATAGCTACGATAGAAATTAATGTTACGATAGTTAATTTCTATCTATGGTGCAGACCATAGGATAAATGGCCTGGTTCACCAAAGGTGTACAAGCTCATTACTGGTAGTGCTCAGTGAAATAGATTTGTCCATTGTAAGGTGTTTAAGAGTGAGAAGGATGAAATTGTCAATTTAACAGAATGAAGTGAATATGACTAGCTTCACTGCTAATGGGCGAGTTAGTTTGATCAGATGACCCGGCCGTTAGACCTCATTTGATTGGATTCAGAATTGGCTTATGTTCTAATAATATTCGTCAGATCAAAAGGTTTTAACGTGAGATCTAGTTAGTAGTCGCATTTTCTTTTGATCAAGATTAATCTGCCACGCTAGAGTTTAGCAATATATTGATTAGTTATTGCTTGTTAATATATGATTAGATTGAACCGCTAAATTTAGTGTTGGGTTTCAGTGAAGCGTGCCCCTTAGCATATACTCTTAACAAGACCAAGTATTTTTATAGTTGACTTATATATATATATAGAGAGAGAGAGAGAGAAGTATATGAGCTAACTTTTTTGGACCCACCTGAAGTTGTAGCAGCCATGAGGGGCATGAGGGATTGAAAGGTCAAGATGGTAACTAAGTATGTGCAAAAAATTGGTCTCATCTAATCATATTTGATGTGTAAAATGAGATAACTTATTTCAACTGTTGCAAATGTGGACCGCTTAGATGAAGGGGTAAGGATGATTGGATGGGATTGATTTTTTGTATATACCTAATTCCCATAATCACCTTTTAACCCCTCATGTCCTTCATGGTTGGTACAATTTTAGGTAAGTTCTAAAAAGTTAGCTTATATTCCGCACATCTTGCTAAACCATTAATATATATATGGAGAACATTCATGTGCATATATATATGGACAATATTTATGTACATAATGACACTTTTATATTTGGAAAGTATTAATGTGTAAAAAAACAAAACATCACATGAAAAGGCCCATATATATAAGGGTCGCGCTACAAAACTCACTAAGCCTAGGACTATGAGACTATAACACGTGTCATGAACATCTTTTTAAAATTAGCTATCCCCCTTTTTTTTTTAATTTACACTTGTGGGATGACAAATTTTTATTGGACATGTCGAAGGGGCATAAGCTCCCCTTTTTTAAATGGGGAGTTTTTGAGAATTCGTATATATATATATATATATATCTAGCGTTAGGTTTCACCATCTTTAATTTTTATGGTTAGTTCAATTCTCCAATCATCATTATCATCATCATCATCAAAGCTTTATCTCAACCATGTTGGATCGGCTATATGAATTTTGTTTCTCCATTCCATTTTATTTTGAGCTGAATCCTTAGATAAATTAAACTTATTCAAATCTGATTTAATGACCTCCATCAATATTTTCTCCAGCCTACCCTTACTTCTTGATGGGCCATCTGCCTAGATAGCCAGACATTGTCTTATCGGTGCCATAACCAGCTTACGCTCAACATACCAAAACCATCTTAAAAGGGTTTCTCTAATCTTATCCCCTATTAATGCTGCCCTTAGATGCTCTTGAAAACGCTTATTTTTAATTTTAGCTGTTCTAGTTTACTATACATCCACCTAAGCATTCTCATCTCCACCACATCCATCTTTTGTATATGTGTGTTATTAATTGACCAACATTTTGCTCCATATATCATAGCTAGTCGAATCATTATTCTGTAAAATTTACTCTTCAATTACATTGGCATTCATCTACCACAATAATATATCAAATTTAATATGCATTTGGCATCATGCCATTCAGATTTTACCATGTTCTCACGAGATAAGCTTGTAGAAAACATGTTTGATATGTGTAAATTACTATTTTGAATTTTGGTCTCGCAGAAAGGAATTTCAAAATCTTAACCTACTGATATAAGAAACTCGGAACAAAATTTTTTTTATTGTTATTATTTTTAAAACAGTAAAATAACTTGCTGACATAGTTGTTTCCTATTTATCTCAAAGTGACTCTATTACTTAATTTCTAAAGTAGGTCGCATGATAACAATCACAAAGGTGGGCTCACATTATAATTCATAATTTCTTATAATGGTGGGACCACATTATAAATCATTTAAGTGTGATCCCTATTTTCTAATTTTTAAGTTTGTGTTATATGGTTAAAAAAGTATCATCTTTCAAAAAAAGTATTTCAAAAAACATTAATCCTTAAAAAAAATTAATCTTTCAAAAAAATATTTAATCTTTAAAAAACAAAAAGGTGGAGCCATATTGTAAATCTTATAAATATAGCTCCATGTACTAATTTCTAAAATTGGGTACCATGTAATTTTCAAAGTGAATCTCATGTTCACAATCAATGATAGGAGGGCCTCACATTATAATCTAGTATAATTTCCAAATGTGAGCATTACATTGTAATTTCTAAATGTAAGTCCTATGTACAAAATCACAAAAAATGTGGCTCCATTTTGCTATTTCAAATGTGGGTCACATAGTCACAATCACAAAAGGTGAACTTACATTATAAATCTTATGAATGTGGGCCCATATTTTAATTTTTGAATGTGTGTACCATGCTGTAATTTATAAAGATGGGTTCAATATTTACATCAAAAAAGTGGGCCCACATTATAATTTTTATAAAAGTAGACATACCTTATAAATTCTATGAATATGGGGCCCATGTTCTAATTTTTAACGGTGGGTACTACGTTATAACTTCTACAAGTAGGTCTTATGTACATTAATAATAAAGTGTTGCAAACATTAAAAGGTAGGTCCTACATTTTAAATCATATGATTATCTTGCTTTCATTTGTTAGATAAATTTTTTTACATTGTTACCAAACAAGTTATGTATGACATATTCTCAACAAAGTATTTTAATATAATATTACTAAACAAGTTCTTTAGAGTTTAATATCAGCACAATCCGATCTCAACACAACCAGATTCGAGCACAAAATTGGAAACAAGATGGGAACAATGTTAAATGGGCTGTTTTGGACCCTCTACTCTTTTAAAATATGACATTTGACATAATTTGTGGTGTTCATTCTGTCTATAAACTACAAATGGGCTTTAGAATCTAACTAATTAGTTTATATGTATATAAGATGGGACAAGTGGACTCTACCTAATATAGCACGGGAGGGAGATGTTGGTGTTTGGGGGAAGAGAATTCCAATTCAATTTTAAACTTACATATTTTAAATGTTATATAAATTTAAATTTAAAAAAAATGTAACTAATCATTTGTTTGGCTATTGACTCTGCTTTTTCCTGCAGACATCAACTCATTACTTTCTATTCTTCCTTCCTCACTAGAAAAGAGAAAACAACTAGGAATGTTATCTATCAATTAAGACGTTCCCTTCCCACTACTGGCCAGTAGGCCAAGTCAGCAAAAAACCTTTACCTTATTTTATAAAAACTTCACCTCCCTCTTCAATTTATTTTGCCAATGCCAACATGTCTGTACATTTTCTTTTAACTATTAACACCATTTATAACAGCGTTAGTTAGTTTTTTTTTTTTTCAAACACCATAAGGTTGTGCTTGATTACATGCATTACAAAACACATCACCCTCTTAGTCTGATTTTATTGATTTGGTTTAGCATAAAATGTATCATAATGAAGAGATAGACTGAGATACTGAGTTTTCAATCCGATTAGGTGATATTGCGGTAGGACTGGCTATTTGAACTCAAAATATGTCTCAGTTCACTCACCCATTTAAAAAAACAACTGGTGAAATGACCCAAAGCCCTCCCCCTCTCTCCCCCCTTCCCCGCCTCTCCCTCCCGACGATGATAGTAGGCTCCGGCAAAGGGAGCCGGCCAATCTCCCTCTTTCTCTTCCTTTCCCTCCCTCCCTCCCTCCCTCTCCTCCTATCCTCTCTACCATATTGGGCCACCAGACCTCCCAGCCACCGTCAACTGGGAGGTTGGATGACTTAATCTTGTAGAGAGGAGGATGGGGAGGGAGAGAAAGGAAGAGAGAGAGGGAGGGGAGGAAGAGGGAGTTCGGCGGTGTCCCTTCACCAAAGCCGGCCATTGTCTTCGGGAGGGGGAGGTGGGGATGGGGGAGAGATGACAGAAAGGTGAGTGGGGAGTGGAGGGGAGGACATTTAGGTCATTTCACCATTTATCCTTTTTTTTTTAATTTTGAAAATGAAAGAGTGAACTAAGATAGATTTTAAGTTAAAATATCTAGTCCAATTGTGCCAAGGTTACTGTAGAGAGAGAAAAATAAGTAAGAAAACCGTAACAGTCTAAACTGTTAGAAAGAGACCAATTCATTATTGCGGCATGAACGGTACAAGTAAAAGATGGAGAAAGCCTAACAGGGTCTTTGTCAGTACGATTTATCTCACACTACATAGTAAAAAAATATACTATGATCATGCTTTTCAAACAATGCTCCAGAACCCACAGGGGTGTTTGGATGCAGGATAAGAGGGATAAGTGGGGGAATATGTTACTTTTTGCATCCTTTCCCATTTATCCCGTGTTTATTTGTACTTTTAGTGTATAGAAAAATATTATTTTAGTCTCGACTCAATAGTGAATTAATACCTACTATAGGGGCTTAGATAATCCCACCTGGAGGTGGGATAACTTGGGTTCCTTTGAGTGGGGAGGATTATATTTTTTCGGTCTTTTTCTTATTCTACCATAGTTGGCTTTGAGTGGGGGTGAGATTATATTTTTTTAGATCTTTTTGTCCTTTATCCTTCATTTATCCGGACGCAACCAAATATAAGATTAGATTGATCTTTGGGATAAATGGAATCCCATCCCATACAATAATATTATTAGATGGGCTTGGATGGTATTAGCCATCCAATCCCACCAAATATTTATCTCGCTTCCAAACACACCCCTTATGGACAATGGTGAAAAACTACAATATTGTTATTATGATTATTATTATTATAATTATTTTAGACGGTAACAAAATAAAATTTTAATTAAATGAGATCTAAGACACAACTAGGGAGTAAAAGAAGATCAGTAAGAAGGCACAAGAATAATGTACCACAATGACATAATAATTCCATCCCATAGGGTAGTCCTTGCAAACCCCATGGAAGGGGATTTTGATGAAAAACTACGATATAACTATGTTATGCAAGCATATAATTTGAAAATCAAACAGACCAAATAGATTAAAATTAAACATTAAATATAATATAACAGTTCGAAGAGAGAACAAAGTTTTGAGGGAGGGTGATTTTCCATTGTTCGGCTTTTAATATTTTCAGTAGTTTTCATTTTCTAGGTGAAAACATTGTTTGCTATTATTAAGGAAAAGAAACCTGGACCCCAAGAGGTAGGGAACCATTTTTCTTTAGTCATACAGAAAAGATAGGAACATGATATTTCATTGTGTAATATATTTTTTGCCGCACCAAAATTGCAAAAACTGAAACAGTAGAAAATGAAATCTTCATTTTCGGTTTTTTTTTTTGGGAAACTTACAGTAGAATTAAAAATCTCATGAAAAATGTGGCAAACATACATGTGCTTGGTCCTTGGGGTATTCTGGTCTTGAAAACAAGTGAAGAACACAAGTGCATGGGGTCTTTTGAGCTGGAAAACAGGTGAAAAATACAAGCGGAGAAAACTGTAAAAAAAATATAAATATGAACTATACAAACCCCACCCCACCGTCTTTTTCCTCCACCTTTTCTCCTTATCCAAATAATCTCTTAGCTGATATTTATTTGCAGAAAATACATAAAAATTTATGGTGAAATGAGCTCTACTAAAAAATTATTAAAGAGGTAATAGGTGAAGAATATAAGGTGAAGATATAGATGAGACCTCAATTTCCCTAGGTATTGAAAATGAATAATATATTTATTCATCTTCAAAAATTCACATTGGGTTTTGCATTCTCCTTCTAAAGTTGCAATTCAAAGTATTCAATTGCACGACATAAACAAGCCTTTAGTATTTCACAACATTACCACAAACCATAGTAATAGTCACTCACACAGCCGAAACTGATACTTGAAGGCCAAGCTCAAACCAAGATTGCAATTATGTGAAAATAGAGTTGGTCAAAATTGTACGGTTCAAAAAGAAAGACAACAACTTGGATTCACAGAGAAAAGAGAAAACAAAATCATCTGCTTCACAACGAAATCAAAGTGGTTGAGTACAAGAATCCAAATGATTATCAAAGTAGATTCATTGCCAAGTCAAAAAAGATGAGTTAGACAGCAAGTGAGACACATATTTCATCATGCAAATGTGTTACTTGTAACTTCAGTATAAAAAAAAAAAAAAAAAAGGAAAGTTAGAAGGAAGAAATAGAAATGAAAGTTGTAACTCTCAACAGACTGCACCCAGTGGTAGCATGTGCAATAGTAAACAAAATTATAAAATATAATGAATGAAGTTTGTAAAACATTTCAACTGTTGAGGACTTACCTTAACGAATTTTTTAGAAGGCGAGCCTGATTAACGACCGGATTCGGTTCATGGACATGGACCCAAAGTGACTCGAACTTAACTGTTCACCTGAATGTGTCATGGAATATATTACTATTATCAATGAGAAGCACTTTATAGATTAGAATTATATAATACTTATTAGATTTATTTAACTATTTAGCATAGTCTTATGTGCATGGGTTTTTGGGCATGCGCCAGTGTGGATCCTGACCCAATTATCAATTAGGGCCAATAGGTCGACGGCCAAAACTTTTGGATTGGCTCGTTTGGGTTATCAGGGGTCCATTTACAGCGTTGATACTTGAAGCAAGGTTTAGCAGAATATTCTTATGCCTTAAGATCCTATATGTGGGCCCATCCAGCCCATTTCCATGATGGACAACTTCTCTGATAGACAATGTCCTATGAATTGCTCAGGTTGGAAACTCATCCAGACACCTGATGTTTGACCTTGAATGTGGACCAGTTTTGAATTACCACTTATGGGAGAGTTTTGGACACGGGGTTTCCCATCATGTTCCTCGTAAGATCGCTTTTAAAAACGTTTTGGCATGACCGAGTCTGGTGAGTCAATTGAACTCAATATGAAGAACATGCCCCCAAGTAACTCGACTCACCGATCTACCAAGCTGTGTTAATTGACACTTTACACTTATATTCTGTTTTAACAGCAGATTCAAAGCATTGATTTGCAAACTGTGAATATGCTACACTACTATGTTTTAAAGATCGAGGACAGGACTATCCAATAACAGAGTTTCTCGGACTATGGCCCATCCATCATAAGGCTCACTCAATGGACGGTCAATATCCAGATACATTCAGTTAGACATCAACGTTGAAGAAGAGACACCATCAGAGTGCCACAGAAACTAGGCCCAATAGCTACATTTTATGAAGGCAAGCTGGACCGGTGTCACAAATATTGGAGATGCTTTGAAAAACAAACTAAGTGCAAAAATATTGATGAACCGAGGTTGGTTCAATAATGACACGATTATTAAGTCAGGATATTCGCCGTAGGGTCTTCTTAAATTGAGAGATTTTTACCTGGGAGCAGACTGAACCTGGATCCGAACCCGAGAAGAAAAACCTGGATCTGGATCTAAAGGGTGACCGTCCGGTGTGAAATCTATTGACCCAAAACAAGAGATTTTGTCCGGGCCCTAGCAGTTGAGAAGATGGAACCCTTCTTAGTTTTTTTTTCTCCTAATGGCCACTGACAAGATCGAGATAGCCAAGTCAATGCCTTCGACTAGGTTCGCTCCAGATGATGGCAGGTAAATTAAGGGTTTAAATGCTGGGACCAGGGCTGGATCTAAACTTTTGGGCTGTTTAAAATAAGAGCAAGTCTTGGGTTAACTGATGGAAAGCCTGAAGTCTGATCCGAAGAAGTAATGATTATAGTTTAGTGACTGATTTATGCAATCAAATGATTAGAAAGCCCGAATGGGTGATGGAAAGCCCAGTCTAATTGACGAAATGGTTGGCTCAGGCTGGGTACTTAAAGGCCTGCGTCAGGCTTGAGCCGTTCTAAAGCCAAGTGGGTCTTGTAGCCTCAGTCCAGACCAGCCCATGAACACACCCATAAGCATGTGCAAATGGAGAGTTTCAGTCATGGGATTCGCACTCAGGATGTGTCAGATGATGCATGTCTCTTAAGGGAGATCCGGAGGACCAGTCTGTGATGTGTCCAGCAGATGAAAGATGAGGGACACCTGTTCAATGGATCCTACCCAACAACGTCTATTTGCTTGGGCAGGAATGACATGACTCCCAACTTAAATCAACCTACAATGTGGCCAATAACTTGGTGGGGCAGTCAAAAGTCTCTTTCTTTAAGAATATCAGTGTCCAGAAGTTTGGCATTCTTTAAAGAAAAATTTTCAAATAAGGCCTTAAGGTTTCCATTATTTAAAAAAAGGACATAATTTTTAATATTTTTCAAATCAGTTCCTAAGTTTGCTAAAAAGTTTTCAATCAAGTACATTCATCCATTTAAAGGTTCTTTTTGGTGACTTTTTCTCCAAATTTTCTTAAAATATCAAATCACTCATCTTTTAAAGCCATGGTATGGTTTCAATAGTCACAATATACAGCCGATTACTATGAAAACACTAGTTGTCTTTAATCATCGTAAGGATGCTGAAAAGAAAATGGGTAGAATATAGATGAATTGAATGAAAAATCTATTTTAATAAAAGATAATTTAGGTATTTAAAAATGTCGAGGAAAAAAGTTGCCGAAAAATAACTTTATATGGACGGATGTCCTTAATTGAAAACCTTTTAAAAAACTTAAAGAGTAATTTGAAAAATTTTGAAACTTATGTCCTTTTTGCAATAAGGCAAAATGTTAGGGCCTTGTTTGAAAATTTCTTTTCTTCAAATTATGTTCTCATCAGTTTTTTTAATGTTTGCATGGATATGAACTCCTAGGAATTCAGTTCAAAGTATTCTAAAAGTGATTAAAATGTAAGAAACATAAGTGATGATGCATAAATGACCGTAAAAATATCAACCCTTTACTAGCAAATGAATTAAAAAGGAGAAGGCAAATGAATAACCAGCCGTCACCTTAGTAAATCAAATTCAATGAAAGTAGAGTCCCAATCGATCCCAACTACTTCACCTTACATCCACACCTTTTTAATAATCCTTTTTTACAACCCCTTGTACCATGAATTCCAGGCACTTCAATTCCCTGCATACAAAGGGGAGGTTTGCGTGCTGTCACCCAACAAACTTAGCATGTAATTTTAGAGTGCCTTATTCAAAGTCTGCATTGCTCTCTATCTCAACTATTTTATTGGATTTTGTTTAAAAGCATAAAGCATAAAAGTAGGAACTTTGAGATAAAAATTTGCTTGGATAGCAGATGTTATCATGCTCCACCAGTTTTTCCTGAAAATATTGCGAGATTTTTACACCGTAGTCAATGACTCTCAAGGGAGCTTCCGACGAATCATGGCTGTCCAAACCACAATGAGATCAAATCTTGAACCTACCAGATGTACAACATAAAAAATCCCAAACCATCTTACAAAAATTGGCGAGGTGCTTACCTCGAATATTGACATTCCACTCATCACTTCAAAAACAATTGACTCTGATATGGAGACTAGAACACTTTTAAGTAACCAAGTTAATTAGTCTAATTTATGCAGAAAACTATTACAACTTACTTGTCATGAATATAATCTGAAGAATTTTGAATAATCACTCAGGTGATCGAACTTAAACATTTTTACAGGCTCTGATGATCCTATCTAGAGTATTTTAATATTACATAATCTCAGAGTTTGCTCTACGTGACTTCCACAAATACCAAAAACAGTGCATGAAATACATTTGAGACATTAGCAGCAACGGTTACCACTACTTCTGCAAGGGTTCTTGAAACTGGAAAAGCCAGTTGTACTGCATGTTTCTTCTCTCTCCATTTTCTACACGTCCTGCGCAACCAACTTTTAACTTTAACAGCAATTGTGGTGGCTAAATCAATGGGACTGGGTTTCAAGGAGAATGTTCGTAGCCACATTGATGTCGTTTCTTGCCTGCAGGAGTGCCTCTCTTGCAGAGTTCCTGTTGAAGCCCATTGACACCAACAAAGCGATGGAGTCCTCAGGTGGTTCAGCCATTGATGCAGGAGGAGCAAAAGTAGGACGGTTTCTCTGAACCCACAGCATGATAGGCATATTAGAGTTGTGAACCGTAACACGATGCATAAGAAAAATGACAAACAGTATGATCTTCAACCTAAAGATATACACAATATTCTTGGGCATTAAGTATGTGTTGGGTGACGAACATGTTTTGCCGATCCATGTAAGCCCCATTGTATCATGCAACAAAGATCCTAACCCTTCAAATCAATGAACTGAAAATAGATGGCTCAGAAAGAATGCAGCAATCCCATATCCCCAAGTGCTATTGAAAAAGCACATGGACATTAAAAGCATAAGGACATGTGTCTAATCTTCTGTTTTGATATTTTTTATTGGTCACATGATCTGTACCTGCAACCCTGTGGTTGCAACGTGAGCACCTTCCAACGAACTCTCATCAAGACACATGTATACATCGTCTATCATGTTCAAGTAGGGTCCCATCATGTTCAAAGATTCTAATCTAAATATTGAAAGATATAGATTATTTAGGAATCAAACCTTCAGAATAAGGAACAGAATTCTAACCAATGAATCATCGTTATCATCATGGATTAAGAGAAAGAAATGTTCATAGGGTTGATCCACATGTTGGACGATCAACACAAGGATGCATTCATATTTGACAATGGTTCTAGACCAAAGGAAATCAAAGGAACTTAGGAGATTAGTTGTTTTGCTTAAGATGAGGGTCATGTGCCGAAAACAACGGGAACCTGTTAGTTAATTCCCTTTAGATAGTCAGTTTAGTCTAGTTTGCTTTTTAATTAGATCTAGTTATGTAATAAGACAGTTTTATCTGGTTTCACTTGGTTTAGAACAACGGATGAAACTAATAAATTGGAAGGTTTTAGTTATGCTCTGTTTATCATGTTGTCAATGTGATTCCGCTGCAACGATTTGAACCATGCTAGGGGGGCAAAAAATCATGCCATGAAATTTGAGGTATTTGGATTTTGGGTCATGACAAATCACCTTGAGAGCCTGTTTGATTACAAGCATTTCTGACAAGAATTGGGCTTGTTGGGAATTTCTGACATTCCATTCAACTTTTGTCCCTTGAGCACTCCAAAAGCCCTATTTGATATAAGAATTCAGAATTCCAGGCCACATGAAAAAGCCACTTTTAGCCTCATAAATTCCAAGAATACTTGCAACCAAACAGGTCTGGCGGGCATTTCAAGGGCCTGTTTGTTTCATGTAATTAAATTCCTAGGAGTTATTATACTTTGCATTTCAGTAATAATTGTTTAAAAATGAAGATCGGAGGTGAATATTAAAAAATGCCCATCAAATAATCTCACATTTAATGGGAATTGAATTAAGGGAAGATGGAAAATGAAACCCAGACATCTCCCTAATTCATATCCTAGGAAAGTCTAGGCCTCATCTACAAAACTTACCCCCACACAATGGAAAAAAAAAAAAAACACCCATGCTCACCCCCATTCTCCTCCTTCATCCCCCCTTCTTCCTCCTCTCTCCTCTTTTCCCTGCAACCAGCCCTGTCTGTTTCTATTTATTTTTTCCTTTTTTCCCATTAACAGATTCTGAAACTCTGGATTTCAGCCCATTTTGGCCAAAATTTAATGCCCAAAAGAATGCTTTGAAGAGGGTTTTCCAGTTCAGTTCAGTGGCTGAACTGAAATTTCTCGCTGAACTCAGCTGAACCAAACCGAGATTGACAGCCATGGGATCCAGCCGTCATGATTTGGAAATACAAATCATGAAATATGACTGGCATGAAACGTCACCCTCTTTTACCACTCACAAGGGCTCTTTGGTAATACATATAATCAAGTAAAAAGAGAAACCCAATCTATATTTACCTCTGGTTGGCGACCCATGAATGAAGGTACATTGCCCAAAATATTCCTGCTAGATGTTGTTGATGACAAACTACTGGATGAGAACCGTGAAAACCTAGAGAATGCTGATGCTATGAATTGTGGAAGCTGCAAAATCCGAACTTACACCATTAATCATTAGTGAAAAATCATTTACAAAACAATAAATGTTACATCTATGAATATATATGTATATATATATATATATATGAGGAGTGCTAGATAGCGCCTGGGCGTTTTTAAAAGTGAAAATGGCCCATTTTGCAACTAATAGGAGATTAGGAACGTGGAGAAGCAATTAATGTTATTTATAAAAAGGAGAAAAAGTCACCACATGGCTCGTCCCTCATTGGAAGATAGAAAGAGGGCAAAAATGCCCATTTTTAAATGGGGCATTCCTAAGAATTTTTCTCTCTCTCTCTATATATATATATAGGGCTCAACTAGTGCAAGAGGTGTGCATGGAAGCCTCCATGCACACGGTGCTGTAGAGCCCACCTGGGGATGGGATAATGGAGGATTGATTCGTATTCCACACAATGGTGGGGGCTCAAGTGGTCATCCTAACCTCTTGGTCAACGTTCCACGAGTTTCACCCCTAAAAAAATTGACTCATTGATCCAATGGAGCAGTTTATTCAGATGGGTCATCAGGTGGGCCCAATAAATAAATAGCATATGACAAGATCTATTGTCACCATATGCATTTTAGAAGAGATTGCATAATATCAGACTAAAAGAGAAAAAAAGGTGCTTTTTGTTTCATTGACCAACTAAACAGGTAGGTGGCCATCTTTCAGGGCATCCTAGTGAAGCGCATGGATCAGGCACAATAGGCCCATGGCCAAGATCCAATCTATTTGGCAATGGAGGCCCAAAGTGCCAATCTCAAACTAGGCCATGTGAAAGCCTTGGTTGAACATCAGATCATTCATTTAGAACTTCATTTATTTTTTTAATGCTTTCTATTTTATTTTCTTTTCATATTTCTCATGTTAGAATCAGTTTCTGGATTTTTCTTCCTACTTTTTCACATTATCAGATGGAAGGGCAGGATTGATTAAAAAAATGTTTGTTTGGACATTTTGAAGATCATGACTAATATGTGCTCACTCACCCTACTAGAAGCCTGAAAGGAGCTACATTTTCATGAAGGTGAGATTGGGAATATCATGTATGGAGATGTTCCCATGAATATCAGTCAAATCCTCACAGATGACAAAATAAAAGGCAAATGACAGCATCATCCCTTGCTGCAGGTCGAACACAGTGGAACTGGCCAGCCCACAGACCCATAAGCAATATCCCAGCAACCCCACAAATCAATCAGGCCTAACATTTTCTAGAGAAATGTTGCACCAATGGTCTCAAGTCAACAGGAAAAGAATCCAACATTCCAACTATCATGCAGCTAAGATCCTTATAAGGGGGAGATTGGATGGGTATTCTATCCACAATGTGGGCAGTAAAATGAAAAGTCTAGATGACCCAAAAGTGGGGCCTGCCCAAAGATTTTCTGGCCTAACTTCGAAAGGCCTCCTTCACTTAACATTCCAAGAATTTTGAAAAAGACTGATAGACACCAATTATAGTCACCTTCAACCTACGGATGCCAAACACATTGATGCGATATAAAGAGCCAGCAAGAACACCGCAGAAGCCTGGCAGGATGGATCTTTTCCAGGACGACAAAAGAAGCTGCAAAATAACACCCAATTTAAAATATTGCAATACCCTTATGAGGATTTTGAACCATATGAAATGGGCTTATGCAGACCTGGAAATCACTTGAGGGTTTATATGGTCCTTCACCAACAGACATATAGCTCACCAACATTCAAAGTTCTGCACATGCAGAGCCCACATTTTGGTGATCAATGATCGCACAAGTCCAAGGAATTAAAACTTCGTTCAAAAAGGTTGACTTAATTTTACCAGAAAACTAAACAAATTGACCCTGAGCATAATTCAAAGCCGAGAAACCTTAATTTCAACTGAGTCATAGTGGTTTCTGTTGCTCAAGAAAATCTCATAGCCAAGCTGGATTTTAAACCTTAGCCAAATGAAGAAGTCAAAATTTTATCTGGCTGAAAGACCCAGTTATTATCCACTCTTTGACCTTCTAATTGCCATATGCTATTCCAAACTGTATTTGAAGGCTGTCGTTGTCGGTGTTTTTTCTTTTTTTCTTTTTTATTATAAAAATTTGAAGGCCGTTGTGAGAGAGGGATATTTCAATTTCAAAGGTTGTAGGGGCATGGCATGCTCGATCCACAGTGGGGTACCACCATACCAACAGTTCAGATCATCAAGCCTTGGGGATCGCATTTACAGAGTTCGAAGAGTAAGCAAACAAAACATTTCCACACAGGACCATGTAATCCCCTCAAGTCACTAACAATAGATTTGATAAAATGAATTCACAATAATCTTTTACCTGAAGACCCGCCAGGTATATGAATGACTTGTCTGTAAAGTGGAAACCAAATACATGGAACCGTGTTGTCACAGGAATGTCAAAGTAAAAAGGTATGAAGGAGGCAAATATAAGGCCATAGGGCCCTGATGCTAGTACACTTGAGGTGCGATCTGCAAAAGGAATAATAGAGAAAGACAAAAAGAAACTCAACTTAATAAACAAAACAATAAGAACAAACTTGAAACACAATGTGGGTTTTCTTTTTTCCATTAAGACTCATTCTTCTTGGAATTACTTTTGTTAGAGCAAAGAAAAGTGGAAAGCCTTCAAAGCCCATAAAGTCCTAATTAGAGAAACACTGCCTAGTGTGATTTTATAAGATCCTAAGCTTCACCAAGTGCATAGTTCGTGGGCTCCCAATCCAGATGTATCTGTATCACTGACTCGATCTAATGAGGCCACACACCATGAATGGGAAGGGCCCAGATCTACACGACAAATATACTAATCCTACAATAAGTGAGCTGATAACAGATGATTAATAACAACAAACAGCAATATATTATATTGGATATAAAAAGGAAAACTGTAGGTGCATTCCCACATCCACTTTAAGGCACATCAGATCAACAGTCTCTGTTTTCTTCTAACAGTATGCAGCGATGGAAAAGTTTTTGGAAGACTCTCATTCCTCCAAGAGTTCAAGTTTTTTGTTGGCTTGCAACACATCACAGCATCCTCACTATTGACAATCTTAGAAGAAGAAATTTCATTCTAGTAAATGGTTGTCTAATGTGCTTAAGAGCCGAGGAAACGGCGCATCATCATCTTCTACATTGCAATTTTGCTCACAAAGTTTGGTCAGATATTCTTATTATGTTTGACATACAATGGGTAATGCCAAGATTTGTTAATGATCTATTCTTTCATTGGAGGATGGGTGGCAAATCTGTTCGTGGTAAGCTTCTTTGGAAGTTGATGTTGTATGCGACACTTTGCAAGATATGATTGGAAAGGAACAATAGATTGTTTCAAAACATCTGTCATTCAGAAGTGGAGATTGTTGAGTCCATTGTTTGGTCGGTGTCTCAATGGGTATGTAATTGAAAAGAATTTGATGGTGTTGACTTCTTTGATCTCAACAAGTCTTGGGTGGCTATTTTACAGGGGGGTCGAACTATAAAGCATGTGAAGACTGTTTTTGCATGTGTCCTCCTATGGGAATCCCGAACTCAGTTTTGATGGAGGTTTTATCCATTCTGTAAATAGAGGTGAAAGTGGAGGTGCCATTTGAGACTGGGATGGAAATATTGTCAGAAGTTTCTCAGGTCCAGTGGATTATTCAAATGCCAATGAAGCTGAAGTCTTTGCTCTTCTAATTTGTTGTCATGAGTTGGGTTGGCTGAATGGTCTTGATGCTATCATTGAAGGTAATTCTTTCTCTGCTATTCAATGGGGGTCAGGAAAAACTTCTTTTCCTTGGCTTTTGGCAGATTGGATTGAGAAGATTCGGGATATCTCAAATTTGCTGGAGGTCTCTTTTCATCATGTTCTTAGGGAGGCTAATTTTGAAGCAGATTCATTGGCTAAGGAGGGAGTTCTTCTCACTTCTTTATTCTTTGATGTGTAGTCTCTTTCCCTTTTATTTGTACTTGTTTTTGCCCTCTGTTTGTCTCCTTTTCTTTTAATAAAATTTACAGTCATAAAATATTTATAAAAAAAAAAGTCTGTGTTGGCAAACCCATGGAAACTACTGGTTGACATCTATGAGGTGCTCACCAAACTAAAAAATTGCGGAGGTCTACAATAATGCATTGCCTCCTAAATTGTATCTCAAAACAATAGATTAGGACTAACGAAAGAGCAATAAATAAGTAGGGACGTGAAATCCAAAAGCAAATCGTGTGACGAAAGATAATTGGCAGATGATGATTCAAAAGCTTTAAAATCCTTAATATAAAACAAGAATTACCATATCTGTAATCTATTAACATGATTAGAGCATGAGATGTGGTACCCAGGCATACACCACACATGCGGACTCTGAGTTTCTTAACATTACATACCACTTTGAGTGTCCAGATAACATGAGTGTTCCAATCTGACACTGTTATGGAGTGTCCGAATCTGACATTGTTATGAAGTATCTGATGTTGATGATTACACAAATACTAAAACAGAATCGGTTGATTTTGAATGCATGGTGAGAACTATCGATACATTGTTCTGTCATTCATTATCAGCTCAAGCTTTTGGTGATTCTAGTTATTAACATGGTATCAGAGCCAAGGTCATGAGTTTGAATCCCTTGGTACATGTTTCCGTCCACGTTAGTCATTTCGTATGTTTCTGTCCACATGTAGGGCCCCACACATGAGAGGGCTATCAGGACCTTTTGATATACATTATTCTGTCGTTCACTATCAGCTCGAGCTTTTAGTGATTCTGGTTATTAACAAGAACTTCTATGGGAAGAACCCATCAATCATGATAATAGCATCTCTCATGACTCATGAGTAATTATGACACAAATAGGATGCAATAGGATTTAACATCACCAAGTTTTGCTGCATATAGAATAAGAGGTGAGCAACATCTGTTTCCACATGTTTAATGATATTTCATCATTTTGGCCATCAAACAATGCAAATTGTGATAAAATATGTTGGATTTCTAGGGCTATTTTATTAATTTTAAAATAGTCTGTGATTAAAGACAGAGGTTTCCAATTATCAATCAAAAAATAAAACTGTAGTTCAGTAGTTTTATACTTTACTAATCGTCATCATTGAAGTCTTATCCATTCATCATCACTGTCAATGTTGTCATAGCCATCATCATTGCCCTATCTCATTCAGTAGGGATCATTGTCATTATACAATTCACCAATTAATGATCTAAAAAGAAGAGAACAACAAAGGCAACAGGAGCACCACCACCAACATTGGCAGGAGCTGGAGCTGGAGCTGGAGCAGCAGCAGAAGCAGCAGCAAAAACAATAACAACAACATTTCAAAGGCCAGAGAATTAAGGTTTCGAAGAAGATAATGAGTTGCAGCTTGCCTGTTTTTGGGTTTCTGCAGCACCATTATAGGACCTTTTACCAAAATTCTCTCTAAAGATACATCTCACACTTTTATCAACTATTCCTTTGTGTTGCATCACATACCTCTTAGTAGTAGTGCCAAAGCAAGGACTTCAAACAGTGATGTAATTATCAAGGAGAACAAGACAAAGACCTGCATAATCACAGAGGGAAGTTAATAACCTTTGTAACATAGCTAGCACTTGCCAGATTTAAAACTTGATAAGACTTAACTAGCTCAGCCAACCAGATTCGTTAAAACTCGTTGGAAAACTCAAAACCAATGGGACTTGGTCAAAGTTCAGTTGACTTGGTCACTCACCCTAAACTCGGTAGCAATCATTGGAACTCAGATGAAAATTCATGCATCCAGTGTGTCTGTGAGTCACCATATGCAATTCGGCCTGGTTTCAACTGAATGGTAACTGAAACACCCTTTTTATAACAATAAGACCTACCTGCCTAGTGCAAGCAGCAAGGGACATTTAAGTCCCACGGAGAGAGGGAAGGGGAACAGGTATGAGCCTTAGTTGGTACAATTTAAAAATTACAGGGAGATATCAGCCAGGGCACCCCTGAAAAAGTTTTAGTGCAATTTAGGTTTACATTCCATTTACCCCCTAACCCGCCTTGCGCACTAAGGGCAGGGCCACAATGCATTGGGTGCAGGCAAAAAGAAAAAGGACAAACCCATCTAAAAGTCGATTTCAGACTTGCCTGACCCTGTCTCAACCTTTCTTATTCGATTTTAATCCATTTTGAGTAGCCAAATTGAGAAGTAGGGGTGTGGAAACACGTATGTATTTGTGGGTGTTCATAATAGAAGTCCATTGAGGCCATAGGCAAACAAAGAACAAATACTAATTCATCATCATCATCATCAAAGCCTTATCCCAACTATGTTGGAGTCAGCTACTTGAATTCTGTTTCTCCATTCCGTTCTAAAGAATAGATACTAAATGCGAATGATATTATACTGTGAAAAAAGAAAAAAGAATGTTAATTGTCCACTTCTAACTGTGACCTCTCAGCCCCCATTTTCATCAGCCCTCTTTGTCCCGCCATTTTGTGACGTTGTTTCTTCTTTCTTTCAGTACAGATTTTATTATGAACAGACAAAAAAAAAAAAAAAAGGAATGCACGTGAAACCTAAGAAAATCATCATCATCATGCTGGGGTCACATAAAAAGTCCTACTAAAACTGCTCAAGCACCAATTTATCATTTTGTGCCTCTTTACACCAACAATCAGTAACTCACTCACTGAATCATCACACTATAACCAAGAAAGGATTCAATCCAAATGAAAATTTTGAAAAGTAAATTAATGACCATTTAGGGTGCATAACCACTTACTGTGTATTTATTAGAACCAATCTGTCTCTCAAATACTCTGAAGTAATAAAGCAAATAAAGTCCAAACATCAGTTCCGGTGTAGATGAGAAAGCAAATAAAGAAGCAATAAACCTCCATAGCTGAGTCTTTCTGAAAACATCCTGCCAAAACAAAAATAGCGGTACATTTTTCTATTTTTAGTCACAAAGAACTTGAAATATTATCTAGGGACTATATCACAGCAAGGTGAAATTTGTCAAATTGTAGTAGATGTTAAGCCCCAGCCTAGCATGCATTGCATGACATCATTTTGCCAGGGCTGATTAAGAGAGTTTTCTATAAATCAATATTTGGTAATATAAAGACTGAAACCCACAACAATACATCCACCCCATGGCATCCCAAGTACAAGCTTTTATAAATCATAGGTGACTCTTACCACGGCAGCCCAGTTACATTTGACCAAGTGCAAATGTGGCACATATGTGCCACAACAGGCTATGCATCCGCTGAGTTCACCATGTAGATTTAGGAGTAGCAATGAATACACATCTATATGATACCCAAAGGAACCCACCAGTACCATTTGGGCCTCTCAATTTTGGGCCTAAAAAGTTCTTAATCATCATCAAATCCTTGTCCCAACTATATTGAGGTCAGATCCATATTGTGGCTGTAACAAAAGTTTTACTTCAGCTGTCAACCTACCTAACGCAACCCTCTTCCTTTCTCTTGGGCTTGGGACTGACAGTTACAAGTTACAACAAATTGGCTTTAGTTGGATTTAGGTCTAAAGTTGTGGACCAAATATATATATGGATTCGGGTATGGTTCCAAGTTCATAAAATTTACCTACTCGATCAACCATCCCATTCCTGAAATGCATTTCTCATTACTAGTAATCAAAATAATGCAAGTACCAAGTGAGGGATTGATGCACAATAAGGTCAAGGATAACAACCATTTATATCAATCAACGCCTTCAATTAACACATTCAAAACATCCAAAGCACCCCCATCCAAATCGCGCACGCACACACAATGAAAAAACTCTGTTTAGGGAAAACCAATATTCAGCGTAATCCCAAACGACCTCAAATGGGAATAGGAAAACCCGACGATGAAAGGATTTTACTTTTGAGAGAGATAGCTCATCTATTTTATAACCACTTCCTTTAAGCTGGAAATTTCTTTTGCTCTCTTTTATGGACACACACACATACACACACACACACACAAAAAGAAGCAAAACCCACTTGCAATAAAAGGTAAATATGCAATTCAGTCCTTCCACATATGAAGTCCGATTCATGAAAAGGCCAACATTTTTCAATTAAAGTGAACAGAGATTTCAACAAAACTTACAAGTAAAAGCAAACTAAAACCCCACAAGCTAAGAACCAGAACCCCTATCTCAATTGCAAAATATACATGAATTGATCAACCCAACAATGCAAAAAAACAAAAACCCAGATGCAAAAATTCTGTAAGAAGCAGAGACAAAGAAAACAGGTACCTGATATGATAATCCCAACAAGGTCGAACGGCCTTGAAATTGAATACCGATAAAGACGGTAAGGAGAGCAGAGGCAATAACCAATGTTCTCGTGACAGGAGCATTGTCTGCAACAAGGAAAGATCATATCTTTATGGAAAGATACAGGGGAGTGGAAGAAAACAAGGATTGAAAAGGAAATCCTTTGAATTTATCTGGGGCGTTTTCTTGAACAAGAGTAGAAACACTCACGAAAACCAGACGGGCCGCCGTTCATCTTCTGCGCGAAGGTACCAACGACAAGCTTCTGCTCTTTTTCTTTGAAAAGTAGGAAGACAGAGAGAGGGAGAGAGAGAGAGAGAGCATTCATATACTTCTTAAGCTGTACTTGTTGGGAAAGAAAAGTAGGGAGCAAAGAAAAAGGCTTCCACTCCCTTCACTTTTGTTTTTTTGGCAGTTGTTTTACCAAAATGGTGGGAATATGATGGGTGGATATGTTAGATGATCTAATGGGTATCAATGTGGGACTACTCCATATCTTGGACAGTAATCCAAAATTATCCATAAAAAAATAATCACTGCACAGTTGTTTGCATAAGAAAGAATACCAAATGACGGTTTTACCTTTAAAACTTGCACGATATCCTAGTCGAATAAATTTAAGATTTTTTTACCTCCTTCTTTTTACCAAAGAAGGGAAAATTATAGTATGCTTAAAAAATGATATAGAGGCTAGATACCTCCTTGTGATGATTGAAAAATATGATCTCTAAATGATAAAAATTTGTATAAGAATAGTCACAACCCAAGAATCTAAAAAAGGTAGCAAAGATGAAGATAAAACAAAGGTTTTGTGGTCAAAATGCACTACAGGTTTGGGAGGAAGGATTAGAACATACGATATCTTACATTAACATACGATATCCTACATTTGGAGGATATCACATTATTTGTTATCCTACCTTCGTGGCTTATTATATTACACTGCTTGATATCCTAAAGGGGTAAAATCATCATTTATATAGTGTCATTTTATGTACAAACAACTATATGGTAATAATTTTTATGTGGACAATTTTTTGCTAAATATTGGATGTAAAGGCATTCATACGATGATTATCCCTCATATCTTTTAAGATGGCCCACTCTGTGATTCCCAATGACTATATTATTCAAGTGGGGTTCAAGAAGGTCTACTTTTAATGGCCTGTTTGGTTACAAGAATTTAATTACAAGAATTCTCAAATTTTTATTTAGGAGAATTCTGAGAATTCCAAATGCTGCCTCCAAAAGTAGAATTTCAAATGCTCAATCTCCCTCTAGTATTTGCAATGCTAAAATTCTTGAAATTTATAAGGTTGAAAGTGACTTTTCATGTGGGTTAGAATTCTAAATTCTTATATCAAATGGGGCATTTGAAATGCTTAGGGGACAAGATTTAAAAGCATGTCAGAAATTCCAACAAGCCCAATTCCTATCATAAATGCCTCTAACCAAATAGGCCCTAAGGGTGTGTTTAGTACCATCTGCAGAAGAAGAAATGACCCAAGTCCTAGTATTTAGGTTGGATTTATGGATCTCCACTGCTGCAAATTTGTAAGCTAATGTGTATTATTTGTAGGGTTGTAAATGTGTTTCTGATTTTCTGATTACTCTGAGGTTTCAACCTGTAAATAACGGAATTTGAGTCCTTATTTAGCTCTCAACAAATGAATGGGTTTGGATCTAGATCTTGTTTTTGGACCCATGACTTAAACGGTTTTGGGTTTGGTTCCACCTAGGTTTCGACCCACAAACACAAAATCCGACATATTACTTCAATATTTAAAATATTTTTTTAGAAAATTAATTTTCTCCAAAGCATTCTATACACAGACTCAGACGTAAACCAACCCATATATAGAACCAGTTTTGATACTGGTTCTGTATCAGTGGTGTAGTCAGGAATTTTGGTCAGTGGAGTCATTCAACAAATTATCATCAATGTCAAATATATATATATATTTTATCAAAACCAACTTTCACATGATAACCTGTGGTATCATATATTTTCAACAACATTGAGAAAATTAATTCAAACTTATTAACTTACAAGCAAGAAAAAAATATCTCTAGGACATTAATATTATTGCTTACTTCAATACTATTGTTTTTAACAAAAGTTTGATACCACATTTGAAGTCCTTAGAAAGAAGTCAAAAAGTGATTGAAATTTTTAGTTGAAGTCAAGAGTGCTTTAAACTAAGTTTATGTTTCTTCAAAATTAACCCATAGTTTGTTCTTTTTTAATAATTCCAGTAGAGTCAATTTATGTAAAGCCCCCCAAAATTTTTAATGTTACTAACATAGGTATACATTCTTTTAGAAAATTTAGCGGGGTCAATTGACCTACTGAGTTACATGTAGCTCCGCCCATGTTCCATATCCTCATTAACGATTTTGGAACCAAAAATCTAGTGTTGAAATGGTTTCGATTTCAGATCCATCTTCTCATTAACAAATCTGGGTTTACCATGGACCCAGACTAGAACCAACTCACTTGCACCCCTAATTATGTAGGTCTACTGTATAAATTATATCATTAGGGGGGTGTTTGGAAACAAAAGATTACTCAAGATTATAAGATATGTTTTGATGTAGTAGTAGATAAAAATATTCAAATTTTATTTTGCACTGTTTGAAAAATGTAGATTATAAGTTACAATATAAGGTTTTTTCTTAGAAATTGTGAATATTGCCTTCTCTAGGAAAGGGGGCGAATATTGTAGATTCTAACATAGTATAATATCTCTAAAGCAGCCAAACGTTCGGTATTATACTATATAAATATTATAATATATAAAAATATCTATAAATATTTAAATCTACACATATTTTATTTTGCTTGTATCCAGTGTTTATATGAGTTTGAACGTTTTAAGTATATTTAATTAAACATTTACTTTTGGACTATACGGAATCTACTTGTATTATAAACGACAGAGAGAGGTGGGGGGGGGGGGGGGGGGGGTTGTTTTTGGAACTCTAAAAATAAGTTATTAATTTATGATTTAGAGCTTATTTTCATAGTTTTTCATTTGGTTAACTTCTAATTGTATTTTTTAAACTTAGATCTTTTGCCTCTAGAAAAAGCTAAGGGGGCTATTTTTAAAAGCTTTTTTAGCTAAAGCAGGTGCAGGTGGACAATGTACAATTTACAAGTATTTTGGATAGAAATGGCCGCATTAAAATTTCAAAATTATGCAAATGGTAGGTACTATATTACGATTTTTAAGAAGTGGGCCCCAATTACCATAATTCCTAAAAGTGAGTCCCAATTTCCTCATGAAATAAGATCTTTTTTAAATTTTGCCAAATAGACTAATTGTAAATTAGAAATTCAAGGAGTTTGACCCATATTCTTTTTATAGTGCACCCGATCCAGTGGTGACCAAAAGTGGCTCGATCAAGTGGAGCTTTCTGGCTTCCGAAGATTGTTAAATAGTCATTTTGAGCATTTTTGTATGGTAAATTATATATGAAATGGGTGGGAAGAATATTGTGAATGACCGTAGGATCAGGATAAAGTTGTATGGAGGTTTTATTTGTAACCAAGTAAGTTGCAAATGGGATTTGACACAAATAAATGCTGTTTGGATCCCAAATCTAAATCACAGAATATAACATAAATACTATGGTTATGATTTCTCCAAGTTTCCAAATTTGAAACAAAAATGAAATCAATCTCTACCAACACCGCCTGAGACTCTGAAATGTAAACAATTTAAAAAATCAGGCATTTTTGTTCGCTGTACTTATTCAAAATAAAAGTAAGATAAAATACATTAAATTGATATTACCAGTTTGATATGTCCCAAAAATTTGGAAATTTCAGAGGTAAAAGGACTGAGACATCCATCGGTCCTTATACATCCCACTTTTTCCTATTTCAGAATAATTTTACACATCCCAAATTTTAATAAGCAAAATAAAAATAAATAAATAAATTTACCCCTAAATCCACACCCCTAGCCTGTGTCATTTATGAAGCAGACCCGATCTGATCTTGGACTTGACAATCTCATGGAACTTCATAAACTGAGCATAAGTAGATAGATGGCTTTATACTTAAATTGCATTTGGTGATTCAAATTACAAGTACTTAGAATTACATACAAGTTGATTACTGGTAAAAGGAATTCAAGGATCTTCCAGACAGGGACCATGCTTTGGCAATCTAGGAAAAAGAAGGCCATGGAGAAATTTTCCCTCAGCATTTTTCACAAGTTGCATTTTCACCTTTGCAAATGCATCAATGATATCACATGTCTTCCTGTATGTAGAATATGAATATTATGTGCTACCCAGGCTTAGAACAAATGTAAAGAGCTTGGTTTAATGTGTGCATGCCAGCGCGTGTATGTGTTTTTTTTTCCCCTCTTATGGCAAATGGAGTATAACTTGCTAGTTGCTACCCAAAGTGGGGGCTTTAATTTTTGTCATTTGGGATTGAAACTTCAATGATGATTTCGCTATTTAGGAAAGACAGAAGACATGTTATTTATGGGTCTTGAACAAAAGTTTAAAAACTCAATTTAGTGACTGAAACCCAAGTCAGATGGACGATACACGCTAATCCATTAAGTTTTAATGGCATGAAAAACTACCTAAGTACTACTTGGTTTTAAGTTGACTCTGACCATAGATGCACATTGAGTCTGAGTTTTTCATTCCTTTTCATTTTTTACAATTCAGGATGAGGTTAATGAAAATAAACTCTGGGCAATCAAGGCGAAGCTAGGGATAGACAATCAACAATCTTGATTTTACACCAAAGGCAAACAACTGAGAGAGAACTCAAACTCAATGAAAGAAATTTTCTTAATCAATGCAAACTGAATGAGAGGAACTACAACCCTTTATATATGCTAGAAATCCAATCCTACTTTGGAAACAATTCCAATTACAGTAAAAGTCTAAATCAAATAAGATAAAGCTCGCTAATATCTCTATATTTTAACTGCTACTAATATAGTGAAAGCCATACAGGATCTGGAGATCCTCCATTTACTGGGCTTTATTAGGTTGTGTTTGCTGATGTAATCCTTTGGGCTGGGCCTACCGGTCTGGGGTCCACGTCCTGATAGGGCATGATGAAGAAGAATTATTATGGGAAGGTTCCCTTCCAAGTTGTGCAACATTTTGCATTGACTTGGTTTTACCTCAGCTGTGTCTTGGAATAGCTCCGCAACCAAGCTAATTTAGGCAAAGTTTAATTTTGGTCAATGTAAGAGCTTCTGGATTTGCTTTCTACTACTAGTTTGAATCACATTTTCCAAAAAAAAAAAAAAAAAAAAAACGCACAACATTCAGCTCCAAATTGTGTGAATTTCAATTTTTTACATGTGTAAATCAGTCCATCCGGTGGCTCTACCAGTCTACCAGACGTATACAGGTGCAATTTATGTTAACTGCATTCTTGTAGGATCTTTTTGGAGCTCCAGACAATTTGGGATCACTCAATTTCAAAGCTGCTTGGATTAGCAGATGAGATGAGAACAGGTCCGGGGGAGAATTATTTCTATTCGTAAAGTGGTTTTAGAATGCCAAAAAAAATTCAACTTGCTTTTCATAGTTGGCCATTAGAACCTGCTACCACAGTTCTTGAATGCAGTAACAGAGCCCAGCCTATAATCATGGCTGTGAACATACCTTGATCAAATTAGGTGCATGTTACCAATTTATGCTGCAGTGATAAGGGCAAAGACACCCCGAACAAACTTGGAAATTAAAAGAAGTTTAGATCTCAAAAACAAAGAAAGATCTCTCAAGTGAGATCATTTTATCCATTTGTGCAACCAAAAACAGCCATATAAATAGACAATGGAAGAGAATTAGTTGAGTAATAAAACAGATAAAAGAGCATATCATTCAGATTACTAGTTCACGAGGCAGATATAATAAGTAACGAGTTTGTGTAAAATGCAAATTCAGTGATTTGTGAGTAAATTGTATGGTCCAGAAGGATTGGGAGGTTGAATGAACCTGTTGCACATGTTGTTCCATTCAGTACAAGTGAGGTCCAGTGTTTTGGTAATCCAGAGCCTCTGATGGGTTGTATTCCAATTATCAATTACATATAAAGACCGTAGCCCCTCAATCTTTGGCCTTTCTCAAGAGTCAAGACTGTTGCTGTGTTTCAAATCATTTTGAAAGTGAAATATTGATTGCTGGGATCTTACAGTCTAGCAGCACTTCAAGGCTCCCATCCTGGATGGCCAATCAAATCAACAAGCTGAATCATGTGGACTGGACTCTGTATACTGTATACATCATAAATTCTTATATTTCCAGATGCATCATGACTATTTTTCCTCCAACAAGAACTGCGAATAGAAAAATGGATAAACACTAAAATCAAAATATGGAAACTTGTTTCAGTGTAAATATGTTACATCAAATTTTGGTTTATTCTAAACTAGAAGGGGTTTTGCAGGTATCCAAGTTACATGAAGCTCTCATTGACTCCCACTTTCCAGAAAATAAAAATAGGGCATTCATAGGGACCCAGCTAAAATTGAAGGCTGTGTTCAACTACTAAATCATTTTTATTTTTTCAAGATACTGATGCATATCTCACTGGCATGGGACCCAAACTTGAGCTCATATATGGTGTGGTCAGCTATTTGTGACTAGGAAGCTCTGATGTTTGCAGCATCACGGCCCATAAAATAAAACCGGCCTAAAGGACATAAGGAAGTGAATGTGGAGAACCTATTCCAAGACTTCAGCTGGCCACAGTCGCTTCCACATTGTGATATCCTCCTTGCTATCCAGTTTTCGAATTCCTCCATAAAACCCAGTGCCTTCATTTCCCTCCTCCCTGTGATACTTCCTATTAACGACTGTTCGCCTCCACCGCGAACTGAATTTATACTGATTAAACTCCAGCATTACAGTATCTGCCAACATGGTTTCTCAAAAGTGAGGCTGTCTACATGAGATTCAATTTAGTTGGCAATAGAAACAAAACTATGTATGCCTTGTGCAATGATGTACGCAAGATTCATGCTATGAAGTGTTAACGGTACTGCAAAATATTAGTATACAAGTCCTTGGCCATGTAACTTGTACAAGGACATGAACGTAATGAATTTCAACCCAATAGATGCCAAAAGCATCACTACATAAAAGTATGGTTCATAGATGCATAAGATAATTAGAGAAAATCATCTACATAAATAAGACATGCTATCAACTGCATATTTATGATATAAATACTGTTGTTCTGCTACGATGAGAGAAGAGAAAGTAGTTTAAGATTGCAATGAAGGTGTTAAAAAGCCAATTTGGTTCATGGTATCGAATTCATAGGCATTCTAAGAAATATATTCCTACTAGAGGTTAAAATTGAAGAAACGAAGGTGAAAATCCATGAGTGGCCATCAAATAGTCTCGCCATTAATGGAAACTGAATTGAGGGGAAATAGAAAATGAATACCTAGCCATTAACCAAGCAATTCAAGTCCTAGGAAGTCAAGGTGCCACCTACATCTCCATCTTATTTCCTTCAAATCCCTTACCTCTTTGATATTCCTAATTGGACTCATTTTGAAATGAATTGCTGGCTATTCAATTACCATGCAAGTAAATGGGTCCTAAAGGATTTCTTTCTGATAATTCCTCCTTTAAGCCCCTTTAATCAATGATATTTGTCAAATTTGTGACTTGAGTGGCAACAGTTTCACCTAAAAAAATGTGTAGCTTATGAATCCTTCAGCCCAGTGACACCAAAGCTCATGATACTTTGCTAAATAAAATGGCTCCAAAGTACAACCAGAAGCATATAGCTTTGTAACACATTGCAGAAAAGATGGGTTCAAAATAGGGAGTTTGACATTGGATTACTAGTTTTCTCAAAGATCAGCTAAAATGCAAGAAGTGGAAAAGCATTTCAACTGCTCAAAGACCATATAGAAAAAGATGCAGAGTTGCATGAGAGTTCGATGGACTGAAAAATCATCACTGGTCAACAATGAAGGGAATAAATTTTAGGTGAATCTACCCAGGTACACAATAAAAATAAATGTACAAACAGGAAATCATTGAAAGAAATGCCCATTGCACCTCATTGCTGTAATTGGAATGTTAAGATGAACCGGATTCTAGGTGTTTCCCGCTGTTTAAAGCTTGATGCTAAGGTAGCAGTTTTCAGTCAGCAGATTTAGTGGATGTTTCAATGAACTCAAAATCAGGCTAAAGTGGATATCATAAACCAAGTAGGCGTACTGTTTCTGACCATCCCGTCCAAATCATTGTCGACACTGAGTGCAAATATCAATGTATGGAAAAGAAAGTTTGGTTAACAGTATCCCATCTAATGGGACAGTACCATAATGGAGTTTCTAATTTGTGTTGCATGAATGCTCATGGGACCAGATAACAATCCATTCCGTCTGCAAACTCAAAACCAATTGAAATTTGAGGAGCAATCAATTGTGCATTTCTAATTTCTCTATCTTCCAAATTATGCAAAAGAACAGGCGATCATCTGTTTTATCTTTTTTTTTTTTACGGTCTCTGCATAATCAATTAATCAAACCAAATAAGATTTGGGATATATCCAAAACATCTTGATCATAGAATCAGTTGCATGTACTAGAAACTATTATTGTTTGAAAATAAACTTGCATGTCCTTGGAGTTAGTTTATTGGGAGTATCAGTGGGCAACTTATCAACAAATTAATATAACATTTATTTCTTAAGTATATAAAACCAGGTGGAAATGAGGGCAAAGCAATCTAATGTTCCTCGAGAGAGGACATTTGATTGTTGATATCAACTATAGGTTCTTGTCATTAGTAAAGGAAATGAATAGTTTTTCATTTGCTAATGCGTTTCTTTAAGCACGTTACAGAACTTTGCAGTCTGATCCATCGAATTTCCCTTAGAATTGTCCAAATTTTAGAGAAAAAGAAAACTTGCAAGACCAGATAAAAGGTATCATTTGGTTTTCCTTACCACTTCTGTGACAATTGCAGAGATGCTCATTACCAGCACAGGACTCCAAGTGACCCACAACCCCATACCACCAACCTGCCATACAGAAAGTCATGGGCATACTTTATTGAAGCCACACGAAAACCAAAGGACTACAATAATTATAAAAAAAAAAGGCCAAATCCCTCAAACCTTTGTGCAATCTTGCACTATAGCTTTGATGCAGAATAAAATTTTCAAAAGATCAAGCACAAGCACTCACCATAAGGAAATTCTCTATTTTTTCTCCATTGTATCTCAATATGATCTCCAGGGTGTAAATCATTCAAACAGTCCGAGAGATGAAGCTTTTGTGCAGGGGTATCAACAGGTGGTGCTCTTAGTCTTTCCCACTGCACACCTTCCTCTATCACTGCTGTCCGACGACCATGGGGTGGGTACCTATATTAGTGGAAATCTGACAGTGAATTAGGATCCACGGTCTTTCCAATTCAGTTCCAAAGACTAATATTTATACAGGAAAAACGACATAGATCAAAGCTAATATGTTTTTTTTTAATGGTATTAAAACTAATATGTAAAAAGGCAATTCAACTATTTTCCCTCTGCTTTCAGATATATAAACATACAGCTCTAAAGAATCAGAGCCCATGACTTATCTTATTGATGCAGTAGTAATATCAACTACATCAAATGATAGATAAAATGAAGAAAATCTACTGGGTAACTCAATTCTGGAGCAACCTACATGCTGCACATACCTAGCTTGAAAGGTGTCGGTGCGACGATCATAACTAAGTTCAGCATCGTAACATGATAACATAAATCCGACATGTCCACGCTGCAGAAAAGAATAACACTCTTTAGTCTATGTCTTTTCCTAAAAACTAACAGCTATACATGAAACAATACAACATAATTTGATTTGAGGGACATGAACCAATAGAACTAAATAACCCGAATGCATCTAAACACCCGTAACACCACATGAATCTCAACACCTGACACTTGGAAAACCCATAAAAAAATAGAGATAGAAGCATGTGTAAACGATTGGTACCTCGCGGTTATAAACCTGAGCAGGGAACCAGAATTTGCCACTCTCAAGGGACAGATACCAAGACATGATTGAATCAACAGGCAAAGATCTCCTTGGCACACTGCCACCATCAATCTTGGATCTTAGCCACAAAATTGGCCACACATAAGAGAGGGATTGAAGCCAGCTTTTCGACTTGCCACCGTACAGAACACCTAAATTCTTCTTCTTGGAGATGGACCACTGCCATTCTCTGTAAGCAGCCTGGCCTATCACCCTCCCCCATTTCTCCTTCATATGCTTCTCCCACAGATGATCACTGTGACATCTGTCCCTCAACGAGCGACAGACCCCTGCCACGTTACACAGCCCGGCCGGCGGAAGCCTTCCTAAAATGCAGTCCAGTGTCAGTTCTGGCAAGTCCATAAGCGAAAGCTGATCCACCACCTCCACATTCTCTACTTTCGCTAGGCGGTGCTTCTTGCAAGCCATTTTAGAGACTGCACCACCACTAAGCTTACAGTATTTCAACCGCTGAACAAAAGAACAAGCTAGTTCTCCCAAGAACCAGACTGAAAACAATCTCATCTCATTCACCCATAATGGAAGACGCTGCTGAAAGAGAGACTTAGACAGGATAAGGAAGGAGATGCAGGATATCACAAATAAAAGCATCGGATGAGGGAGATCCCCAGAGGGGTCTGATGACTCTGATTCTCAGATGGATAAGGAAGATATCAGTGACCCAATAGTGCAAAAGCAATGGTGATGGCAAGTATATATAAAAAAAAATAGAGGCAAAATCCCAGGTAAAATTTTCTATGAGAACATTATATAAGATTCTCTGGAATATGTAGTGTTGCTTATAGGACGAAGCCCACCAAGAACGTCAGCGGGCCTCGCCGTGAATATAAAAACAGAGGGGCAACTGTATACACTCCAATACTAAGAAGCTCTGATTGGAGAGAGTCTAAAGTTTAAACCTTTTTTTAAATTAACACTCACAACAGTAGAATTCTGTTTTCGATCAGCAGGCATCAAAAGGACAGACAAGACAACTGTCAATCACAAGGAGAACAGAGTGCTGAAAGCAAGGAGGTGGATTCCATATCTTTTCTAGGCCGCTGAGTGCTGACACGTTAAAATCACAAGGAATTGGCAAAATGGCTGTAGACTGAAAAATCCCATACAGTACAAAATTGTTAGTTTTGTGGGAAGGAGGAAGAAAAAGAACAGCAACAACAGGTGTTGGGGAGTCTAGATCTGGGTATTCTAAAATGGGTTTAGATTAGGTGAGAAAAGACAACCAAACATTACATTAGAGAAAAAAAAAACATCTTTTTCACAGATGAGAAAGACCCAGTTGAAAAACTTCAAGCAGAGAAAGGTGGGAGAAGATTGGAGATGATAAAGATGAACCTGAAGTGGGTCCTACCTCAGTTCATCTAAATCTTCACCAATCCTCTGCCCCCATCTCTCTCTCTTTCTCTCTCTTATCTCCTCTCCCTTTCAGACAAGAGAACCCAGATCCCAGAGTGAAGTAATGAGAGGCAGAAAGGTAGAAATAGAGGGAAGAGGAGGATCTTGTATTTTGATTTTGGAGTCTGACAGATTGAAGAGGTTTCTGATTGGGGGGTTAGAAGGTGTGATCTCAGCCATAAAAAACTCAACTATAATTTCCTAACTTCCTCTCAACTACCCCCACATGGCCCCAACAGATTGCAGGAAGATCGCTTAGCCACAAAAACCAAGCAGAAATTGGGACGACCTCAGGTCTTCCAGTCCTGTGGGTCACTTTGGTTTTAATGCCTCCTCTCTTGCAGTAACTCTTCCCGTTGGTTGTGGCACTTCTTTTCTACAAGTTGTAGATAATTTTATCGTTACAGGGAATTGAGAAAGTCATCATAATTGGAGGGTGTGAAATGTGAATGGAAGAAATCCAATGACAATCACAATAATATAATCCAATACATAGGATGGTATGCATTTGTAATATCTTTAGAATTTAGATGCATCAGGATGTAGACCCTTTGTCCTGTGGCAGGAAATGTCTATGATCGTGACCCACCATTAATGAATTTATTTCCTTCAGTACTCAAGAAATTCGAAGCATTCTCCCACTTTGAAGGGACCTTTTGTTGGTGGTTACTTGAAAAGACAGGAATTTATGACTAAATGGAATTCAACAAGTAAGAATTAAAGAGACAAGAGTGAAGGATTAAAAGAATAGAGGTAAATAGCACCCTAAATTGATTTTTGGTATTTATTTTTAATCTTTACTTGATTAAAGAAGAGACTATTTAATGGTCATTTTTTAATATTCTTTCTTCATTTCGGTCACATGGGTCCAACTTGTGATGTCCTCTTAAAAACCCTTGCATGCATAGTACAAATCTTTTGTATTTTGTCCTACCGTAATTGTACGTAGCAGGTTGTGATAAGTCCACTCATAGCCACCATAAGGCAAACCTATGGTTATTAATTTCGGCCGAAATCTTAAAATAGTTCATTTCGGTGAAGTGGCCGAAATGAAATGTTATTTTAAACTTTTTGTATTAGCTTTCGGTCAATATTGATCATGTTGGTTGAGATTAGGATTTCGGCTAATGCCATTTCAATTTTGGCCAAAATTATTTTTTAATTAATTATATATTATTTATTTTACTTTTTTTACATATATATAATTTTTATTTCTTATATTTTCTTAAAATGTAATTCTAAATTTCTTTATTATAATGGGTTTTTTTATTAAAATGGGTTAACTCCATAATTTATTTTATTTTCTACATATAAATGTTATTTTTTATATTTTTCTGAAATATAATCCTAAAAAGTTTTGCCGAAATTTTGAATTGGCAAAAATTTTTCATTTTAGAAGCCAGGGCAAAATGGGTGCGAAACGACAATAACAGCCATGGCATACCCTCATAAAATCTAAATTCCTTTCGTGCATGCTAAGCACAGTGGACGTAAAGGATGTCGGCCCAATTGTGGATCACTGTCTAAAGAAGCCTTGCTTGTAAGCTCAAGTTCGAACACACGTTACACATCTATGCCGAAGTCTGCCAATACTGTGCTGAACTGGCATCAGACAAACACCCATTAAAACCATCATGTAGGAGTTCTAGGGTTGCTAAAATGCGGATTGTTAACAGGTTAGGCCAACGTCTAGGTACAACTTGGGTCAATCCTAGGATCCATATATATGTGAAGTGTTAGGTCTGGTATCAGATGGGTCCGTGTGCTCTACTGCCATACAAAAGCCACCGTCCCCTCCATTTATATTTGAGTCGAAATTGGTCCACCATTATACTCGGCATATAGGTTCACAATGTCATAAATATCATTCATTTTGTAAATATTGCAATGTTTTTTGGGAAATTCTAGTATAGATATAAACTCAATCATATCAAATATACATTTGAAACATTTGTAGGAAGAGAATGGGGATTTTCTCCTAACACAGGTTTGGCATAGATTCCATGGGATTGGGTGGATTCCTTTAACACAAGGGATCTATAATTTGTGGATAGTAGAGATTGAAGATCAAGTGCTCTCTTTATGCAAGATTAGCATTTGCATGAGAAGTATAAGTATATATAAATATAAATATATATATATATATATATATACTATGATCTGGCACAAATTTTGTAGAACCTACCTAAAAGCTCTAACTCTATTTGTTTGAATTATAAAATATAAAGAACTAAATGCATAAAATTATGCCTTAAGTAGTCAAAAATAAATACCATTAAGTCAATTTCAAAAATGAAACAACAAATAATTTTCCTTTTATGAAAATAAAAGCAAAGAAAAAAATTGAAAATGAATAACTAGCCATCAGCTTAGTTATTCATTTTCCATCTTCTCTTGATTCTATTTTTATGAAAGAAAAGATTTTTTTTTACGCTCATTCTTGAAAATTCACCGTTAGCCTTCATTTTTTATCACTTAAAGCGTAAATTCTTTATATTCCAGTCCTATATATTGTAATGCAAAAAAAAAAGCCCTAAAAGATCGTTTTAGATGCTTAAATTTCTAGGACGTCATAACTTCTATTACCTACATCTAAAAAATGTGTTTTTATTTGTGTGAAGTTAAAATCATTGAAATAAGAGAGGTGAGGAAAAAACATAAGATAGGAAATATAAATGCACATTCTTTTGAAAAAAGCATCTAAACACTCTCATCTGTTTTCATTATCTTGAAAAAAAAAAAAGGAACATTGTCCCGGAAATCAATCCAACTAAACATTTGTGAATCTCGTAGCATTTTTTTGGTTTGGAAACAAAAAAAACCTTGGCCCCTTTACCTTTGCTCAACTGCTGTCTAAATTTGGATTTAGATTTATTTTCCTGGAGTGGATTTAGTTGGGTCAATTAAACATTGTTCCACATTACTCTTGGCACTTTCTTGCCTGAAAATAATGAATGATCATTAAAATCTTAGATAGTTGCAAAAATCTCACAAAAAATAAAAGAACTATGAATGAGATTAGAAAACAAAACAAAAGTTTAAAAAATCAGCAAAAAAAAAGGTAAATTGAAGATAATTTAAAAAAATATAGTTAAAAATGGCAACAATGTTAAGCAAGATTAAAAGTATCTAATGCCATCATTTGGAAAATATTCTGACAAACATCGAGATCACTTCATGGTCCAAAAAAAATCTTGCCAAAATGATTCAATATTTTGACATATTTGGCTCCAATATTACGGTTGTATTGCTCTTCATAGAAAAGAAGAAAACTAGACAAGGTTAGGGCTCTGCGATTTGAGTCAATGGGTCATTCCAGAATCAATGCAAATGATGAGGAATGATCCCAGTGAAGAACCTGCACATATATAACAAGAAAAGAAATGATCAACTGAAGAACATGCGAACATGCATGCATACATAAAACTAGAAGAAAAATGCGGCCAGGTGCATTGCATGGACACAAAGTTGTGCGTGGGGTCCATCTTAATATGCCATGCCTTGGCCATTGAAATTTGGGTTGTTCGACTTGATACCAAGTACAATGATAATAACAGGGCACTCTCTTTGGACCCACCATTTTGGGAGGCTTGTCTGGTGAGCATGCATGGCCGCATATTAGTAAGATAATTTATGAAAGCTAGTGACTTGGGAGATTCATGACTATTGTATCCTTGGGATTTTTAGGATTGAAGTCTTGTGCTGAACAAACACTCTGATGAATAGGTCTTGCGTTAGACCACCAAATTTAGGAATTTCAATGGTTTCAATTAAAAAAGGCATATAGGATGTGAGCTGAAGATTCATTATCATCTCTACATTTATTTGAATAGCTTGGACAAGAGGCTTGTCTGCACTCATTTGTTATGCATAACATTTATGCCTGTTTGTTTTTACTTGTATTCATTTGTGCATCACACATGTAGATGAGGCGGGAAAAATGGCATATCTGTGAGGCCATTTTAGTAGGAAAATCTTCATATCTGAAAAGGAGTGGAATGATTAATTAAACACCTCGCTGGGTAAAAAAACTGTGAGTATAGAGGATGCTGGGACAGGTTTTGGTAACGAATCCCTCCATCACCTACTAAACATTCACAGATCTTTAGATATATGAATATTTTACATTTTTTTATTGGCACAAATATTATACATATATAATCCAACCATTCAATATTTACTCACAAACAAACACAATACTGTGTTTTGCATCTGTCAAACTCGACAATTCACATGAAAATCTCATTTTCTCATATTCCAAATAGAAAAAAAAATTAAATAATGATCCCTAAACATTTAAATGTTGTTGTGAACTTGGTTAACGAATGCATAATACACACAATTGAGTGCAAGTTGAAATATATGTGGATATGAATTCTGCAAAACCAACAAATAATAGGATATAGTACTTGCAAAATAAAAAATAAAAAAATAGAGATGAAATATGCAAATATACATGTCTTAGATATAATTAGGACAAAGCTTGAATGATGATGATGATACATGTCTAAGCAATAGCAAACTAATGTCAATATGGAGTTATAAACAAGGGTGATACTTGGGTCTGGGGCTAAAGCCTTATGCATACCAAAAAGAAGTTTTCTTTTTTTAAAAAGTTCCCTGTAAATTTTAAAAATTTATATGTTTTTTTTTAAATTTGCCCCCTTTTCCATTACTTCTTTTACATAAAGCCCGCACAAGTTGAATTTCTTGATCCGCCCTTGGTCATAAGGGGCCATTTGTTTGCATTTATTCATATATGTAAATAATACAAGTGCGTAATAGTTATGCATTGTTATGTTTGTTTATGATATAATTTATGCACATGATGCACAAAAAGAGGTTTGAAAATAGTGTGTGTATAAACACTTTCACATCTCCCACTTTTAAAAAGAGGCTAGTACAAGTGTTTACACAGTGATTGCATTTGATTATTCAATTAGTCACAGGTTCAAATTGCTTTAACCACTTTAATTTTTTAATATTCCATAATTATAATCCAAGACATCTGATTTGTTTATTGAATAAATCCCATGACTCTTAAGTTTATTATCTTAAGTCTTCTAAGATTTGAGTAATATGTAAAAAATGGTTCAAAAAATCCCAACAAATAAATCTAATTTTCTACACATCAATTAGACCTAATTCATGATCCAAACCATTCAATATTCTCATATTAATGATCAACATCATTACATTTAGTTTCATATATTAAACCTTCATGCATTTTAATAAATTTGTGAAAAAATTAAAAGTACAAACTTAGTTAAAATTGTTTGATGTACTTATTTGGTTATGTAAAATGGTAATTTTGACAAATTTGATAATATGTTTCACAGATATAACATTTGTATATATGATATTGATATATATATATATATATATATGATAAAATTTATTTTTTCATTGCATGTGTAAAAGGCAACTGACCTGTAAGAACATTATGGATAAATATATAGGCAGCAAAATGAAGGTGGGGAGTGGTAGGAATAATTAGGGATGAATACTAGAAAGATGCATGAAGTAACAAAATAGGATATATAACACTGGTCATCCAATTCTAGCCATTCTTCTTGTACTTGTGTGGCCCATCTGATTTGCAAACCCACTTAATTAATTATTGGGCAATGCACATTCAGTGTGGGTACATGATTACTGATTTTTCATATGTGCCTAGTGTTCCTCAGTATAACAGACATGTAATCGAACACTACTCTCTTTATTTAAAAGGCTAGACAAGGGTACAAATCAACATAAGGGAGCTGGCACCTATGCATCATAAACAAGATCTTGAAACAAGATTGAGATGTTCGGAGTCCCCCACACATCATAAGCAAATAATATTACTTTCCTCGTGTAGATACTTTGTTTTTCTCTAAACGCACCGAGGCATGACCCATGTATAATAATGCTGGTCTTTTGAATCAGAAAAGAAAGTCACCAGGAACCATACCTCGCTTTCCGCTACATTTGAACATCACAATTTGTCGATCCTGACTACTGATCCAATGGAGCCCAGCCTTGATAGAGGATGGTCAAAGAGTCACCAAGATCTGTCAATCTTAACCCTTCACCCACCTTTCCTCATTTGTTAGACCGTCAATATATAATCTCAGCCATACAGATAGTTAGAAGTCAATGAAAGGTTAGGATCATCAGTTGTCAGATCTTTCTTAACCAGCTAAAATCGATTGTGGGGCCGTCAGATCAATGGTCTGGATGATAGAAAATGGACCCCATGCACCTAAATTATCTGCGCCGCATATGCACAGTAGTTGCACCAGAGGGCCTCATAGTTTCTAGCCTTTTCGTTTGATCCCCCAAATCTTTGTTGCACTTTTATTTTCTTTTTGGGAGTAAAAGCAACAAGCTCAAATAGAGCACCATCTAATTAAACTAACCCACCATTAATGAGTGTAGGGATAGGTCTGATGTCACTATTATTGCATGGAATCCAAAAGGCCAGGGATTAAGGAAGGCCATGTCTGGGATGTTTGAGGCCAAAGCAGTTGGATTAGTGTTTAATTAAGGTCTTACTATATCAGTTAGCAACTGAGATTAGGATTAATTCCTATGATTAGGAGCTTTCTTAGGTGGGTCTTCTTAGGGTTCTACAAGGACCCCATAATTGCTGTTCCTCAAAGTGTTGATGGTGGGACCTGGGATTACTTGATTTATGGGTTGGTAGAGAAAGCCTGCTTGGCTTAGGGATAACATTATCCTGGTTAATGGAAAAAGGCATTAGAGCTGGAAATATAGTTTTCCTGGGTTGGGCGTGCTTTTTATGTTTTTTATGGGTTGGGTGGGTTCGACCCTTGTTGATGAATAAAGTGCTTACAGTGGACTGATACTTGGACTTAGTCTAGCTTAGGGATGCAAACGGGCCAATTCTGAGCTAGAACTATATTGGACTTGGGACCATTTCTAAACGACGTTTCCTATTTTGAATATAATTTTGGTTCAGAACCTATTTTGTTGGTGATAAACCTAATTTCGATAAGAGGACTCTAATCCACTTTGATTAGAGGATTTAGATCCGGTTGTAAAATTGGTTGTGACTACATTGTTATTTGCTTAAAATAGGGATATCATTCATGCTATAATGGTGCATTAAGTCTACTATATTTAAACATGAAAACATCCAACCAAAGTTGATTTTAAGCTACAATTTGCACCATTAAATACTTGCATCTAACTTTTCCATTTTTCTTTTTTAGTTTTATGAAAAGATTTAACCTAAGCACCCAAAAATGCAACACCATCTCCCTAACCGTTTGAGTAGCAACTGAGTCAAATCTATATCAAACATTAGCTTGACAAAGGATCAATAAAACAACTGCAGTTTCTGTATTCTGATTTTATATGATCATCAAATAGAGTGTCTAAGATTTAAGAAAGATACATGCAAACATGCCAAGTCCCAAGGAACATATGGATTTAGAATTGGGCCCATTTATCAGTTGAAATCTAAACTGGTTTTTGAATCCGGATCCACTTATGAACCAGAACCTAAAATAGGTTCTAAGCCCAGTTTTTTACATGTTAAAGCTCTTAGATAATTGGAGAATCGAATATCCATTTGCGTCACTAGTCTAACATACTCATAACTTTCCATTTGGCAAGCATATGTAAATGGATCGATCAAACACAAAACTTGAATAGATCTAGATCATGGATGATATTTTAAAAACTCGAAAACGAGGACTCCATTAGGAAGGTCAATAAGTAACTCTGGTGACTAGCCAACACGCTCATGGTTGAGTGGTATTTTCATATCAATATCACATACATGTCAAGAGATCAATTCCTAAGTTTTCAATTGATTATATCACTCCTAGTCAGTGGGCCAAATAGATAAATTAAATTTTAGGCGGCTTTGCCGAGTTTTTAGGCCCATTTTCTTTACTAGTATTCAAGGATTGCCTGTTTGAAAATTTTTGAATTCCCACATAAGGGAATTCTTGGATGCTCCTTTATACTTGGGCATTTAGAAATTCCACCAAAGAGTAAAGGAGTTAAAATTTTAAAATTTTTTGAGATCATTTAAGTTCTTTCAATTAATTGGAATTCAGAAATTCTTGAAAAGAAACATGGCATTTGAAAATATCAAAAGACAAGCCATCACATCATATTTAAAAAAACCATGATATCTAAAAATCCTGTAATAAATTCTTGAAAAGAAATAGGCCCTAATTGGATTAGGCCAAACTCAATTCATTCAGCTGACTCGTCTTGCTATCCCGTGTCGGAATAGCGGCGCACTCGTAGGCCGACTCCTAACACAACTAGAACGAGGGTTTAGATCTAATTTACTTGTACCCCAATGGTCCCAGTTCTGCAATCCGTGTTGGTGACCAAGTAACATAGAAATGAATTACCGGGTCGAGTAAACTGGGCCAAGTCGGGTCGAGCCAGAACAGAATTTCGAGTTTAGACCATGGTCTAGATCCAAAAGTACAACCTAATGAATGCAGACAAGAAGTGGGTCGTGGGGCCCACTTGAGTTGGTTATCAAAGGATCACATCAAGAAAGCAAATTCTTTCTAGTGAAAAATAGAGCATACGTGGCAGGATCAAAGCCACAATGGGGCAGCCCCCCACCAATGAGCAATGGGGCCATAACAAGACAGATGTGGCACGAATTGTCTTAGTCATGAAAGATATCAACGATCCTTTCATGAAAGATATCAACGATCCTTTCTTTATTTTGGCATTAAAAGGACCATAGTTGTGACATGGGTCAACAATCATATGGGAACTTTAGTGTATGGCACTAGCAGCTACCCATAGGGTGCCACATGGTCGCTTCTGGAAGGGTTCCCTAACGTCACAAATGATACATGTTTGTTCTCCATAACAACGGATTTCTTGCATAATTTGGACTAAGATTCGAATCCAACTGCACTGCTAACACATATGCGTTCAATCACAAGGAGAGCTGGTTGTTTCTGCTCTTTGTTTTTACCCTCAATATTTGACATAAGGCCCATTTAGATCTTTCAATCATCAGTGGAGTCTTATGTGGGCCTACTCATTGATTTACATTGTAAGACTGTAACGACCATCCTCACACAACCGGTTCTCTAATATATTTTGTCAACCGCAATAGAAAGATATAATTTCTTGTTCAACCTTGGGGTTACCGTTAAATTTTATGATTAAATAATTTAAATCTAAGTCTAAATTAATATAAAGTAAGATTAGATCTCATAATCATTTTAAGATAAGATTTCCATTCTAAGGCCAATCCCAACATAGTTGGATCGTTGAAACAAGGCTTTGATGATGACATTAATGATGATTTCTATTCTAAGCAATAACTAAATTCCAATCTAAGTTAATTAGATCAATCAATTAAAAAAAATAAACATAAAAAAAGAAACTTAACAAACCCCAAAATGTGGCTTCGTTGTATTTTGGGTTTCTTAGCAAGATATTGTGAGTTTGCCCATTTTTTATGGTGTAGACTTCTTCTGCAATGTGGTATTCTCTGGTGTAGTCCGAAGTCTCTGGCGGGGATGTTTCAAGCATGGAGGTGCTCTAGTCTTTTTGGGTGTGGGTTGGTTCTTTGGAAACTCATTTCTTTTGCTATCTTATGGTTAGCTTGGAAAGAAAAAAATGATAGAGTGTTTAGAGGGTCTTCATCATCGGTGGAGGAGGTATCGTTTTTTGTGGTAGCACAAGTTGCCAATTGGGCTTCTTTCAAGAGTAAATTTGATAATTTAAAGGTTGATGGTGTGTTACATAATTTGGAGGCTTCTTTATTATGTGGAGTCAAGAAGGCCAAAAAGGTGATTTTTTAAAATCTTCCTCTTAGAGATGTGCTTAAGTTTAATGTTGATGGGGTAGCTAGGGGAAAGCCTGAGCCAGCAGGCATAGGGGGAGTGCTCCGCAATAGTGAAAGTATTGTGCTGGCTTTGTTTTCGAAGCATGTAGGTTGTATGGAGTTTAACGAGGCGGAGGTTTTAGCCATTTTGGAAGCTATACAAATTTTTTCTTCTTTTTCTTCTTCTCATTCAAGTTTAGTGGTAGAAAGTGATTATCTTAATGTTATCTTATAGGTATCATCTACAGTTATGTTTCCATGGAAGTTTCAATTTTACATAAATGAAATTAAAGCTTTGTCGTCATTGTTTCAAATTGTCTGTAAGCATCATGTGGGTAGGTCCGCCAGTGGTTTTGCAGACTCACTAGTCAAGCAAGGAGTGGATAAGATTTTTAATTTGGTTGCTCTCACTTTGTAATTTTGGTTTTGGTGAAATTCTTTTACACGTTCTTGTCCCTCTTTTTACTTTTAAAAAGGGATCCTTGTATTCTCTTTTCTTCCTTTAATAACATCTCTTCGTCACCATTTCAATAAAAAAAAAAAAAAAGAGAACACCTAATGCATATAGACTGCATAAATTCCCAAGAGATGAGGGGAAGACCTTGGATTATTTTGTATGCAATTGTGGTGCAAGTAACCCAACTGTAGTCTAGTTGATGCCAATCCATCACAGTGGTCAAGTACCTCCGTTCCACAGAAATGATTCATAAATCAACCTCCAGTTGTAGGACTTGAGAAGGAAGTGTGGGTGTGCGAGTGAGAGAGAGTCGTCTAGTTGATGGATGATTTTTCTGAAATAAATAAAAAGTGTCTTCTTATCTAGAGATACCTTTGTATCTCAAATGAAATTATTCCAAGGCACGTTCTTGTGAAAGTCGCACACTCTCTCCCTCTATCTATACTTTTTCTTAACTTTTCCTTTCTAAACTCTATGCCTTTCTAAAGTGGAATTATATCACACTTGAAGATGGACATGCTATCATCAGGCCGTTGGTCCGTACACGTGGGTTGATGTTTAGCAATCCATACTGTTGAGTAAGGGGGTGCCACGATGGGACCTATAAATATCTAATTGAAATGCCTTTACATATATCACATCGGAATTTATGGTTAAGTGAACTCAATCTATAAAATTATAACAGTGAGTCATTAAAAAAATAAGGTGAGAGAAAAATGATGAAATGTAATAATATAGATGAGACCTTGACTTTACTAGTACCTAAATTACTAGAGTAATGACAGTGTTTTCAATTCCCATTTTCTTTGAGTCCATTTCCATGTATAGAGAGGTCCATTTGATGCTATTTTTAAAATTCTCATGTTTTATCTTCATTTTAACACCACTTAGGACAATACTGGACCCAACTTCCACAAGCTCAAGGTCTAATGATATATTATGCTTTATGTCTAGCCATTGATCATACTATGCTCCCCTGAGTTTAAAATCTCTCTCTCTCTCTCTCTCTCTCTCTCTCTCTCTCTCTTTATATGTATATATATACCTATAGAACAATATTCATGTGCATATGTCCTTTACCAGCTTTTTCATGAGAAGCATAGGTGGGGCCTGTCTATCACCCAATTCAAACATTTGCAACACAGGGGATTCTTGATAATCACATGCCCCAAGTTTCTGTTAAATTCAAATTTACTGGACCGTTGGATCGACCGTATGCCAATTCAGATGTAACGGATTTGTGGGCCACAGATGAAGGGGTTACGAACATGTGATTGGGGTCAAACTTAATATTTAAGGTGGTCAGCATGGATCTTTCCATCAACTCGAGTCTCATTCCTTGGTGGGGTCCACAGTGGACCCCACAAAGTACACATGGTCCCTCCAGGAGGGGGATATGCATATATAAGGGAATCTTTATACACATGCATCTCTCACCATTTTTTTATGAAAACTCTAGGTGGCCCATCTATCATCCAATTTAAACCTTGCAACACATATGGGACCCCTTGTTAGGAACACGCCCCAAGTTTCGATCAAATCCGAATTTATTGGACCGTTGGATTAACTGTACATCGATCCAAATAGAATGGATTTGTAAGCCACGGATGAAGGGATTATGCACATGCAATTAAGGCCAAACTTGATATATGAGATGGTCTTATATAGATCTTTACATTTCCCTTGGCCTCATCCCTTGGTGGGGTCCACAATGGGCCCCATCGAGAAGTGTGCACTAAAAGTTTGTGAGGAATGTATGCACAAAAAGAGGACATATATATAAATATATATGTATATATGAGAGCTTTTCTGCTGAGCACCACTTTTTAGTTAGGCCCATTAGGGGCCCCACTTGGGGATGGGACTAGGGGGGATCAAAAGTTCTCCCCTCTACCTTTCCATATATGATGATAGAGCCTCAAACCATCATTCTAACTGCTTGATCAATGGCCGACAAGTTTTCACCGTCCAAAACAAGTGTATGTTTATTCAACAGTCCAATCAAATTAGATTGATGCTAAATTTGAGATCATTGACTATCACAGGGTTGCTTGTTTTATAATCTACTTAGATAGATTATAAGTTGAGCTCCAGTAGGTATTTTGACATATGGTTCTCACCATATATCGTGAGCACTATTGTTGAGAGAGAGAGAGAGAGAGAGAGAGAGAAATTCTAAAAACTCCTTATTACAAAATGGTGAGTTTTTTCCCCTATTGATATGTCAAATCAAATTATATCACCTCACCTTTACATTCCAACTCATATTAAAAGAGAAAAATTGAGATGTTGCTTTGACTTCCTAAATAATAGGGCAAGAGGAATACAATAGCCAATAAGAATATGGGCATTTTATAGCGTGTCATATATATACATAGTATATATATATGGACAATATTCAAGTGTTACATCCTTTACCAAAATGGTGAGGGACACTCTTTTTTTGAAAGGTATTAATGTGTAAAAGGACAAAATCATTACACATTATGATACCTTTTTTACTTTGTTAGGTCTAAAAAATAAAGTTTCTTTCACCAAAATGGTGAGGGACATATGCACATGAATATTCTCCTATATATATGGGCAAACCTCTCCTAAGCTCAATCTTATATAAGAAATTCCGTAAGCCCGAGCCCTTAGAGCCCACCTTTAGTCCATCCAAATAGACCAAACACACGAACTTTTTGAATTACAGAAGTCTACCAATTTTTTGTCAAATCCAAATTTACTCGACTGTTGAATTAACTATGCACAGATTTGAACGAACTATTAACCATTAAAATTTTGGGACTCAGATGGAGATAATAGAAACCACGATTAAGGCTAATTTTTTGCAGAGAGGAAGGTCTTAGGGAATCCTTCAAATTCCCCCCATCTCCATGTGAGTCCCCAGGTGGGTCCCACACACCTGAGCCACAAAGTCAAGCTTACCTTATCCTAAGCTTGAGCTTAAGAAAGGGGCAAATATATATAAAGATTCTCCATATATATATATATATATATAATCCCTGCCGAACACTTGATGCTCACAATGAGGTGAGCACCGTGTGCCAAAACACTAGGAAGGCCCAACCTTTGATCCATCCAAATGAACTATAAAACAAGTGCCCCCATGATAGTCATCAGTACCGAGTTTGGCACTGTATTTGTTCTCTTTTTAATGAAAGTTTTGTTACCGATAAAAAATAAATTTCAAAAAGATATTCCAAGCAACTGCTAAACCCATACAATCCTTGACCGCATTACTAAAAAATGGGTGGTCTAACCTTTTTTGAATCATTTAATTATAAAATATAAAGCAATATTAACAAAGATGACCCACAACATCAAGACCACTTTCCCAATTACAATAGCAACTTAGCTACGAGAGATCTTATTAGTCAGCTTTAAAAGGAACATTCAATATTGCCTTGCTCCTACATAACATGGGACTTAAGAGTATTAAAGTGCACATGAGAATATATTGGACCTTTGCTTTATCTATCTTCTTCCAAGCTATTGGAAGCTTTGTAACATACAAATTGTTGACATACATAATTACAAAGCTTGGCCTATGTGAAGTAGTGTAGTGAGTGCTACATTTAAAAGACCTCCACTGTAATGCATTTGATATATTAATCTTCTATTTTAGTAACAATCAGTAGATATCAGCATCTAGATAGATCTTATACATTTATGGTATGTTGTCACAAGTTAGAAACTTTGGTTGCCATGACAGCTTCAAATATTATCTTGCGCAACTTGGATGCCATTATTTAATAATATAATATGAAAGAATGGTCCATTCCTATCGATGCCCCCATGATTTTTTTTATTGGTAATAGAAAATTCATTAAAGAAAAAAGAGAAAACAAGTACAAAAATGAAAAAATAAGAAACAAACACAAAGAGGTACAAGAGCATTGTACTCCCAAACAACTCAACCATGTACTACATAACACCCTCCTAAGGAGAAACTCAGTCAACCCCTTGCTTAACTAAAACATTAGCCATGGAATTAGTTGATTTAAACACATAATGGAAAACAACATTAATAGATGCCGAAAGAACCAAAATTTCATTGAAGATGAATTGGAGTTTCTAAGGAAAACTGTTCCAATTAGAAACTCAAGTAATTGCATTAGAAGAGTCACTCTCTACAATAAAGTTCCCCTTAAAATTCCTCACAAAGTAGCGAAGAGCTTTCAAAATAGCTATACCTCTGTTTCATTGGAATCATGAGTACCCACATTCTTAGAAAACATAAATAGCACGCTACCTTTACGATTACGGAGAACACCGCCAATACTTGCCAGCCCTGGCTTACCTATCGCGACACTATCAATGTTAAACTTCATCATTCAAAGAGGGGGAGAATACCAATGAACATAATTCTTTACCTTAAGAGAGTCACAGCCCATAAAAGCTTCCCAATTAAGGATAATATCATTAAGGATAAACATAGAAAACTCTTTTCTAAGCACCACTTTGCGATCCTCATGGTGGTCGAAGTAATCAAATCCGCCAAAGAAGAAAATGAACCTTTGAAAATTCTTTCATTTATTTTCATCCAAATAGACTATAGGACGGCAAAAATGATAATCCTCCAAAGAGTGCGATCACATCCCACAAAATGCCCTCCCATCCAAGACTCTATGGCTTCACCAATCTCCTCCAGACGGCACCAAGCCGCTCTACATCTATAAATAAAGAAAGAGCAAACATCAACTGCTATCTCACAATGAAATAAAAGATGATTGATGGATTCCTCCTCCTTTCTCCACATAACACAAACATCTGAAATGGTAGACGCTGTCAAACCTCTTCTTCTCAAATTATTTGTCATATAGATCTTAGATAAAATTGCCAACCAACAGAAAGCGTCCACCCGAGGAGGAGCAAGCCCCAACCAAACAAGAGATGAAAAAGTTTTAGAAAGATTGTTCTCCTCTAAGGCCATGTAAAGAGCTTTCACTGAGAAATCCCCATAAGTGGAAGGCTTCTAAATTCTAGAATCTATAGTTTCATTGCACAAAAATATGTTAGAAAGAATACCAAGCAATTCCTCATACTGACTCTTTTCCAACAAACGAAGACCTCTTATAAAGGACACACCCCATAATCATTGACAAAAAACTCGTTGTTGGACACCACTCTAAAGACTCTAGGATACAACTCACATAAAAGAGCTATGCGCACCCAATCATCTAACCAGAATCTCACTTCCCTCCCATTCTCCACTACAAAACCCACTCATTTGGATAAGACACTCCCAAAACTAGATGACTTATCCCCTACTGAGGCAATAGCACCCCATAGACTAAATCTACGATGCTTTGGTTCAAGATTAGGCCACCACCCCCATTTGTCCACAACATACTTAACAGCAATAACCATCCTCCAAAGAGCCTCCCTCTCCTCTCTAAATCTCCACCACCACTTCTCTAACAAAACTCCATTCTTAGACTCCAAACTTCCAAGACCCAAACCCCCACTTCTTTTTAGTTTAACCACATCACTCCACTTCATTAAATGTAATTTTTTCTTATGAAATTGATCTTCTCATAAAGAATTCCTTCTGATACGGTCCACCTTCTCCACCATAGCTTGAGGCATCTTGAAAAGAGATATATAGTACACCAGAAGATTAGAGAAGCAAGCTTTTATGAGAGTTTTCCTTCCACCTAAAGATAAGTAATGTCTTTTCAAGAAGACAATTTCATTTCACTTTTATCTATAACAAGGTTCCACAAAGGTTTAGATCTTGGTTTTGCCCCAATAGGAAGACCAAGATACATGTTGGGAAGCTTCCTTGATTTACAATGAATCATGGACGTCAACGATTGTGTAGTCCCTTCAGAGCACCCAATCCTAACGAACAGACTTTTGGAAATGTTAACTTTTAAACTAAGACTAACTGGAAGCATCTAAAAATTCTTTTAATAGCCATAATTTCCTTCCTCTTAGCTGAACTGAAAAGAATGGTATCATCTACAAAATGCAAGTGATAAATTGCCTCACCACCTTGATTTGCCTGAAAACCATTAAATCCCACCCCCCCCCCCCCCCCCCCCCCCCCCCCTCCTAGCTCTCACAAGGAAAGCACTTAAAGCTTTCACCACAATTGTGAATAAGAAAGGGGATAAGGGATCTCCTTGTCAAATCCCTCTAAAAGCTTAAAACAACTTCGAGAGAGATCTATTGACCAGCATAGAGAAGGATGTGGTAAAAATGCATTCTTATATCCACCTACACTAAGTTTCCCCAAAACCAAACTTGTGTAACATGTAATCAACAAAGTCCCAATTCACATGGTCACATGCTCTCTCTAAATCAATCTTGAGAATAACTCCCTCCAACTTAGACTAAGACCATTGATTGATAGTCTCTGAACCTAGATCACCCATGATTCAGAAAGACATGGCTAGAAAAAGAAGGAAAAACAATTCGTTTACATTCAATATGCAAAGGTTCCATTGGTCCAACTAGGAGAATATCTAATCTGTCCAATTTTTGGGCACTGGGATATCTCCATTTCAGCTTTTTGACCAGGAAAGATCTGTCCTGGCCAAGGAACTACGATTAAGCTGACAGATGCACCGCATTCAAATTAGACATGAGGCTTAATTGCCTTGTCTCACATTCAATGGGTGAGCCCACTGTGAATCAGCCTGTAGAGATTGATCTCATCACTCGTATGAGCTTGCTTATCTTATTAGTGGCCCCAAAATTGGATAGCATTGATAGCAAAGAGTGTAATGCTCTCAAACCCAGGCAATCTGAATAAGGCGGAAATCCGAATTTGGAGCACATAACATGAAGGTTCTTTAATTCACAGTGAAGACCAATTTGAAACTTTTCAGCCATGCCATCCATATCTAAAACATTTAAGTGGAAGCATAAGATAGAACAGAAGAAACAACGTAAACCATGATCCATTTATATATAAGTTGGTACCAATCATATATGTCAAATATAATGATGAAAGCAAAGTCTGTAAACTATTATGTTCAAATAGTCCAAAGTTACTACAATTTATTGCATTTAACTTCTAATAATTAAAGCTCTAAATACCACCTCAAATTTGAACAATGATTCTCAAAAAAGCTCCATACTTCTCATCTATAGTTCAACTGAATTACACTACTCTAGAAATCTCACTACCCTCCTCCTGCACCTATCTCTACGGGCTCACATTCTACAACACTCAAAGTAAAAAAGGTTAAGTCACGAAAGACTTGGCAAACGTGGCATGCAAATAATACCATACATAGGTCAAGATAAAATAAGAGAAATGATATAATCAATAAAGTCAATGCTATCAATATCAAAATAATACTATCATGAATCAATAAGTAAGAATCAACTGAAGTAAGTAAACATCTATACCATCCATCACTTATATTTAAGAAGCACATCCACATTGTCTGTTACATAGAAAGATAGACAAGCTCATATCCGTCCCTTTGGACTTTATAAAGAGGTTTCGGATTTTTGGTATATTGATTTGATATCGTAATATCCACTGAATCGTGCATCCAGCTATAGTAAACAATTCCGTTGGATCTCTCAACCAACCATGAGGCCTATAGAAGTGAACTCCTAACAAGGGTTGGCCTACCCAAGGTTAAGCTTAATCAATCAAATGGATGTAAGTGCCAATAGTACTGAATCAATAACACACGGTCCATGACTAGCTAGGCTCCTTGCATGAGAAAGAGTATCCATATACAAAATCTCATCTATACTATCTAGTATCCATCTATGTCATCATATTTACATTCATATTATTATTTCTAATGTATTCATGTAGGTACTCATTCCTTTTGGGCATCCATCTATTCCATAGTTCAGTTATTTCATTCACAAAGTTATTGAATAGTTGTCTTAGCCATAGATATTGATTTCATTTCCATTTCATATTTCCGGGTCATCTCTAAGTATATCCTAGGTCAAATTACTATTTATGCATTTTAAATAATAAAGAGAAAGAACAATAACATCCGGTAAACATCTATAAGAAAGAGGACAATGATATAATAGCAATATAAGATCGACATCATCTCATTTATCAATAGAACGGATAATAAAAGTAGCTAAATTTAGGTTAAGTTGTGCATTTCAAGGCTTCAACCTATCATATGATGGACATTCCAAACCTGTAGAGGTTATATGCGTTAGGTGTTACGATGGTTAGGCCCCATCCAGACCTAAACATCTATCTATTGATACAAATCTCCTTCTCTATACTCTATTTTGCTACAACCAGTGGATAGAGGTAAACCACACACCCTGAATCCACATGAGCAAGTTTTATGGTCCATAATTGGGGTTAAAGTGATCCATGAGGTATCATAGGTTTGAGGTAAGAAAATTCCATGTTTTTATTTAAAACAAAGTTTTTGGGGCGACATACTCTAGCGCAGATGAGCGTCCACTAGTACCTATCAGCTTTTGTCTAGCAACAAGTTACAACTCTTGTTTGATAACTAGGAGTTTTCAAAGCCTGATCGAGCACGCATGAGCAAAATCGAGCGTGTTCTAGGAATTTCTGTCCGAAATGAGAGTTCTCATTTTCTCATTTCATTCAATTTCCACCCTTCCATCAACCTCCATACATTCATTAAAAGCATGATCAATAATGCCTCTTCCTCCTGTGGGTCCCCATTATTTATATGCTATCAATCACACCCATCTAGCTCCAATATAATATGATCAACAATATCCATTCTCCATCTTATTCAATTCAAACCATCTATTCTACCATTTGTCATCATCAATATAATATATATAGAGAGATTATCATATGCATTCATCAATATAAACATTAGTATGCAATTACTCATCATTTATAACACTTAGGGCCATTAAGAGAGAGCTTCCATCTAGAATACTAGGTATGACAGGAACTTAGTTAACATATGTGTCTAAGGAGCATTTCATCAAACATATAGTAGACAGTCAAGGTATTTCACATGTAATGAGATTATAAGTATGCTCTACTTGCCTCAAATAAAGGTAATCCTCCTCCAAGAGCCAAACACTCACTTCTAATTCATTTTAAAGCAATTCAACTCAAGAAAATATAAAGATTTAACTCTTCAACCACAAAACCAAAGAATGCAAGGGAGAGAAGAACATTAGACTATAACTGAAGTAAACGATCAAAATAGAAAAGGAAAATTGATAGGATTGTAGGAATTCTTACCTTGATGTGATGTAGAGAGAGGTCTATTAATTGTGGGGCTTGATTGGGAGATTAGTGGCTTATTCCTTCAAGATCTAACTTTATAGAGATGAGAAGCCATGAAAAGAGCTTAGGAAAATTGGCTTTAGCTTAAAGGAATAAGGAGAAGAGCTTTGAGAGAGGAGAGCTTGAAATAAGAGTTGCTGGAATTTAGGTTTATATAATGTAGAGTCATGTGAAAGGTCTAGTTTACTCTCAAGTGAACGGTTGTAATGACTAAGTATGAAGTGCTTCTAGTCCTTCAAGTAGGTTAGGTTAGAATGACCAAAACACCCATGAAAAATGAATTGGAGAGGGAAAATATTTTAAGGATAACAATGAAATTTGGTAAAGGTAACTACTATATTTTTCTCCCAATGACCTCTAGTTAATTCAAAACTCACTCAAGTCCTCTTCTACAATCTTCTATCACTAAGCTAATTACTTCTAACCCCGCTAATCCTCTAATCGAAGCCTAAACACTACTAAAAGGCCAAAATAACTTATATTTATAGAAAGTAAATGTGGTGGGCCTTTCAAAGAGTCCATCTATGAGTACTGTCACAGGTCGAATTTAATTTTAAAAAAATGTCCTGTTGATAAAATAGTTAAGGCCGGATCTTACCCTGACTGACTTGGAGCTTCCATTTCGGGCCCAAATGGTGCATTTATGCAGTTCTTGTGGGCTAGACAGGTTTTGGATCAGGCCTAGCAGTTTGAGGCGTGTGAGTAGCCACTGTGGGTTAAGTCTGTTTCCAATTTGCACCCTCCCAGGACCCTCTTCAGTGGGACCTGTGCTGGGCAATGACCTTTTTTTCATTTGCAGGTCTTGGTTCCTATAAAACGAATCAGGTTCAATCTGTTTCTGGCTCAACCAAACTCTGTCACCATCTTTCTCGAAGTATAGCTCCAATAAGATAAGGTGCTTCTTCTTCAGGTTGAATATCATAACATCGGAGACATTCTCAATCCAAAAAGAATCACTTTCCCGAAGGCTTTCAAAATTTCTGAGTCCACCATAATCTTAAACAAAAAGATGAATGTGATGGAGCTTTTGAAGTGTATTTTCAAACATACTGGCCTCCATAAATGAGAATTCAATCTCTGCCACCGATTGTGAAAGATCCTGGAAGATATCACGCATCTGGCATCATGTGTTGTTGCCATCAACATCTTTTTGTACATTTTGTTAAAAAGATCTAGCTTAGAAGTCAACAAAATGATTGCTGTCGATGTCCCCTCTGTTCACTTGCTTTCGACGATCGAATGATGCCTAAAGCCATCCAAAATTGGATTAGTTTTTCCTTGTAAATCTCCAAAGTTGGCAAAAAACATGGACCTAATTTTTATTGTGTATGAATAAACCATTTTTTTTCAGATGGGAAGTGGGGCCGATAAGCTTTGCTAGGAGTCCATTATGAAAAACTAGCATCCGTTGGATCAATGTACTTTTATCAATGAGCCAGGGTGGGCTTGGAGTCTGGACCCCTCACGCCTATGAAAATTCTCCTCTGGGCACTGTCAGCCGTGGTCGAGACAGACCTATGAGTGGCCCTAATTATACTTGGTTGGACCCTGGTCTGGGTCTGCATCCTACTTGCATTTCAGCCCATGGTCCAAACCCCTGCCCTTGGGTGAAGTAAGATAGCTCCAGGTAAGAACTGGGGCACCGCACAACAACACACGTCTAACAGAGAAAAAAAAAAAAACCCTTTTTTAAGGCCTTCACATCTTATTCCTTGATCACCTGCCGTCATCGAAGTGCTAGTCCTTGTGGCTGGGAATTAATGAACCACTGAGTTCTCAAAGGATCATGGACCCAAAATTCAACATAACTAAAATCTAATTGAATATTACTGGAATAAGTAGCCGTGAACCAATCCAGACTCAATCTAAACCCAACTCAGTTACAACCTCTCATTAAAATCTAAAAAAATCAAATGAACAGTGAATCAATTCAGAATGGAATCTCTTCAACCCAGATAGCCAACTCTCAATTGTCTAGAACTGATATTCTATAAAACACCCAAAACAAGTAAAAGAAAATTAAAAAACATACAACTGTCAATGGCCCCCTGATTCACAGGAAAAGAGTAATAGGATATTAAAAAAAAAAAACATTCAGGATCCCATCAGCTAAAGTCCAAGTCAAAACCAAAAGACCTTAATAACTAATTGTTGGTAAACCAAGAGCCATTTCATTATATCTATTCAACCCATAAAACTAATAACCTAAGTCAACCCCAAACGTGCAGACCTCTACTGAATACTGAAGACATACTCCACCCCACTTAAAAACCCAACATCTTCCAATCTTCCATCTTTCTTCAGGTAGCACCATCCAACAACCAGCTACATGACCTGAAACACTCCAGCCCAGATGACACAACAGCAGCGATCAACAACCAGCACCATTGTGCCAGAGACCATTTCCCTCACCTTCCCACCCAGCCATGTCAAATTAACCTAGAGCCTTGTCAGAACAAACAGGCATCAAAATCGACCAAGGTTTTTCGACTCTTCCGTTCGGCCTTCTGGTCATTCCCGATACTCACACCCAGCTTCAAGCTCCCTGCAACCAGCAGGCACTATGCCAGTGTCAATATTCATGGAGGAACCCGGATGACCGGCACACTATTTGGCCGCCGCAACGCCCCACATTTGTCTTGCCATGCAGGAGAGCCCGCGGAGCTTCCCCATACTGTTGCTGGAGCTAACCATCCCAACAGCCAAGCTACTTCACAAGATGGAGCCAGGCCATGTGAGAGTTGCACTTGAGTGTGAGAAGCGCACAAGCGGCAAGGCCACGCTCATTGATGAACCTCTGTGGACCATGTACTGCAATGGCCAAAAGGCCGGCTACGGCACGAAAAGGGACGCGGCGGACGAGGACCTCAATGTCATGCAGCCGCTCCATGCTGTGTCAATGGGGCGGGGGTGCTCCCCAGTGAGATGGAAGACTCACCCAATGGGGAACTCACCTACATGCGTGCTCACTTGGAGCGTGTGGTGGGGTCTAGGGATTGCGAGACTTACTACATGCTGAATCCGGATGGAAACAGTGGCCCAGAACTCAGCATCCTCTTTGTACGAATTTGATTTTTTGGGCACAGAAGAATACACATCACAACACCACAATGGAAGTCACAAAATACATGATCCATGTATGTACTCAAAAGTCTACAAAAGAGAATGTCAACAACTATTGTCAAATGTGTATGAATATTATAACAGGTAAATACTGTTACAGGCCAAGCCCAACTGTGTGACCATTTTTTCAACAGATCGACCCGCGGTGTATTGCTTCTCCAAGTTCTGCTGGAGTTTGTTCCTACTTCTCTGCTTGGAAGAGACTGCTGCCTTCTTTGTCTTCGGGCTTCTGCTCCAGTTTCAAATCTCCTTTCGCACCCTACAATTGGCCATAGGTGCCAAGGCAACCTCAGACTCCCAAACCGTGTTAGTAGGGCTTGAGAAATTTAAATAGGAATTTTGTCATTCAGCAAGTGAAAAAGTAAATTTAAGTGATATTTAGCATCTTCAGGAAACAGTATGTTGAATGCAACATTTGCACGTCCAACCATTTCATTAATCAAATTGTTCAGAATTTGGCAGCTCTTAACATGTAGTTTGCTGTTTTTCTCCATTGTGTTGGTTGTTTTTCCTTTGTGTTTCTCTTTGGTTTATTAGTCTTATAATTTGTGCCCTTTTATTCCTCTAGTAGGGCCTTTTGTATCTTTCTAGTTTCTCTTAATATAATGCGTCGTTACCAACTAAAAAAAATTGCTCCGGGATGGGCCTTGTTTGATGAAATGTTCAAAAAATCTAACCCAAGGATGATCTTCAATCATTTGTCTGGGACTAATTGGGTTATTGGCTGTGGTAATTTACTTGCAATCCACCATTGGAAAGGCTAAAATTAAGGCCGTTGATGGACCAGGCAAGACCTTGCATGAGTCAGAATCTCAACCTTAGAAAACCCAAAATTTGATCAGGTAATGCCTATAAGACAACCCAATCAGTCAATATCTGGGCTCAGCCGGCCCGTTTGACGGGCTTAATTAGCTAGGATCTCAACAAGGAAAAATAAAACTTGGACTTGGGACCTGACTCGCCCAGAGCTGCCGAGTCAAGTCGGATGAGTCGCAGAGGACTTGACCGAGACTCAAGTTAAAAGAAAAGTAATCCGATCTCATAATTTGAGTTCGAGCTCTATATGACATGACTCATTTAAGGCCTAGTCTGAGTTGACTTGAACTTGATTGATTTTTTAATCCATGGATCAGATTAAGTCACGAATTCAATGGTGTTGACCATTAGTTGAACAGCTTAGCTTGTTCGAGACTTGAGAGATGAGTATGAAGGTAGGTTGCTGCTCCATAACATTATATAAAATCTTTTTACCTATGATGCCCAGATACAGAGGGGGAATGCCACAGGGCCATAGAAATGGATTTATATATAAAACCAAGTGTTGGATTTAACATAATGATGCTACCTGCTTTGAAGTATCTGAGTATCATAGCACTTTTCTATCGAACCCAACAAGGTCATTGTAATTTCTGGACACCTCTGTCTTGTTTATAATTTCAGAGACCAATCATTTGATGGGATACCCATCTAGTCCATTGTATGGATTAATGTTGGATTTCTCAGCAATGTTTACTCGTTAGCCGCTGCATTAAAATATACATGTAAGGTCTCAAGTTTGACTCCTGCCCCTTAAGTTATCCGAGTACTATGTATGCGACCATGTATATACTCCTTAGGAAATAGTCCTTGCTCGTCAGAATTGGATAATCTTTGGGCAAAATGCCAAAAGTCTAAAGATTTGGCTAGCAAGGAATTCCCAAGGTTATCAAAATATATATGTAGAAGAATATTACTATGTATCCTTCTTTTATACATGAATCTTTCCAAATATACATGTGTCCCTCGCCACATGGTGAGGGAAGGATGCATAGTAATACTCCCTATATATATATATATCTAAAATATTCAAGTGAGAATTGTTCTCACCATCGTTTTCATGAGAACTTTAGGTGGAGCTCATCTATCACCTAATCCAAACGTTGAAATATAGATGAGACCTTTTAATAGTCCCACACCCCAAATTTCAGCTCAATCCAAATTTATTGGACCTTTAGATCGACTATACACCAATCCTAATGGACTGGGTTTATTGGCCATGTATGATTGGGTTAGAGATATATGATTGGGGCTAGACTTAATATCTGAAGTGGTCCCACATAGATCTTTTCATCTCCCTTGATTCCATCTCCAAATAAGACCCTCAAGTAGGTCCCATAAAACGTTCTCATGGTAGTTAAGTGACAATAGTTCTTACATGAATATCATTGTATATATATATGAAGAATATTAATATGCATCCTTCTCTCACCATAAAGTAAGGGACAATTGCATAATTAGAAAATATTCATGTACAAAAGACAAAAAGGTATATAAAAAATAGGAATGCTCATGTATAAATAAGGAAAGCCATCTAAGCATTTATCATTTTATGGTGAATAAAGGATGCATACTAGCATCCCCACACATATATATGGGAAATAATCTTATGAAAACTAGTTTTTACCTTTTTTGTGAGAATTCTAGGTGGAATCCATCTATCACTCAATCCAAACCTTACAATACACAAAGACCCCCGTAATAGTCACATGCTCCAAGGTTCGGTCAAATCCGAATTTACTAGACCGTTGAATCGACTATGCACCAATCTAAATGGATTAGATTTGTAGGTCACAGATGAAGGGATTGAGGACATTTGATTAGGGCTAAATTTGATATTTTGGGTGATCTTATGTAGATCTTTACATCCCCCCGGTCCTATATTCAAACAGGACCTATAAGTGGACCCGATAAAAAGTCTCACGATAGGTACATAAGAACAGCTCTCACAGGATTAAAGCTCACTTAAGCAAAATGTTAATGGGTAATGCTTAAGAACATAAATAGATTGAAGGTGAACTTGACAAATTACTATTCGTAGAATGCCCACCAACCTGCACCATGTCTAGAGACCAAAACCTTTCTGTTGGGCTTGAGGAATATGTACACACACGAAGAGTGGAATATAGATGTATATATATATATAATATATGAGGAATTCTCAAAAACTCTCCATTTAAAAAAGGGGAGTTTATAACCCTTTCGACATGTCCAATAAAAATCCACTACCTCACAAGTAAAATGCAAAAAATAATGAATAATTAATTTTAAGGAAATATTGATGATACGTATTAAAATCTGATATGCTAAAAAAGGGACAATCTTTTTATGAAAAATGCATGGAAATTTTTGTAGCGTAACCCTATATATAGGGTATAACTTTTTTTTTTTTCTCTCTCTCCTTTTTTTTGCGCGATCACTCGCTGCATCTCTACTCCTCTATCATGTTTTTCATCTACAATGTTGCAAATGTTGTTATCTAAATATCAGTAAGGGATAATACTGGGATATGCTATCCCAAATTTTATACAGGCCCCAGCCTGGCCCATCTGAGTTGCACCGTTGCACCCTCGTTATAGAATTCTACATTGTGTAATGTGAGCATCAGCGGGTTGGATTCATGCAGGTGGGCCTCACGATCATTCTGTTGATGGAAAAAAGAGAGAGAGAAGATCATAAAAATCTGAGGGGACATTGAAGTTTCTTGCCACCAGGGTTGAAAAGTGCTAATAAACCGGATATAGCGGTATAATCAATAATGAAATGACAGCCATCATTCATGGGGTTTGAGGAGTGGCAAACAATTACCACAATTGTAGAACAAAGAGAACAGAAACCAAGGAATGTGACGAAGAAACGCACTAAAGCACAATCCCAAAGCATTCCCTGTCCAGCTCATTCCCTTTCCACAGCCTTTTTTAGCCTTTGTGTATGCTAAAACGTGAACTGTTCCTCCTCTTTTAGAGGGTTCTTTAACTTCCCTTTCTTTATAAATCAACTACAGGACCAAAGTAGAGATTCCATATGAGAAAGATGTAAATCACAAAGGAAGCAATGATTGTCCAATTCACATTCTGTTTACTTTCCTCTGCACATTCATCTTTCATGTGATGAACATGAAAGGGAGCTCAGATCTTTAACATTTTCTACCAGAAGAGCTGCCCTGGGGACCTCCTTTCTAGTGGTACTCCTAATTTGTTATTGGAATTTGGGTCATTGAACAGGATTTCATCTGGTAGGCCACACAATGGGTGAATCATGAATTTCCATACCAAAGCAGCACCAATCGGACAGTCTGAACCATCCAAGTTTGTGAGGCCAATCGCATAGGTTTCATGCTGGGGCTGTAGGATTATGCAATGAGATCTGAATCGGTATTATATTCTGTGTTGGACATTTAATTTATAGACTCAAGGTCTGTGCAGTTTTATAGAGATTCTCTCTCAAGGGAGTAAGCTTAGTTGTGTATATAAGGATAAGATGCAAGATGGATGAGATCTCTACTGATTATGGGAGCTAGAGAAAGAAATATATCACACGTGGGCCTGAGTGGGTCAACAATCCTTATCTTAATGTATCTGATCTGATTGCTTAACACTCTCCTTCAAGTTGATGGGTGGGCGGGGAAAAATCATCAACTTGTCAGGTAAGAATTTGTATAGAAAAGAGCTAATTGACCCTTGGTCAAACAATCTGTAAACCAAAATGTGTCCCAATTCCCAAGAGTAAGGGCAATGAATGGTGCATCAGGTTGACCCCAGTACAAAATGGAAACATGTATGATGACACCATACTGACCAAATAGATTTAATAATGCAACTCCAGTTGAAAGCCGATTGAATTCAAAATCCGACAAGTTCAGATGCTCACATTTGTTCGAAGTGGACTCGACAGATATACATTGATATACTTAGATATGAATGATAGACAGTCAGTACTCAACATACATTCATATACATATTTAGATATGAATCATAGACAGTCAGTAGCCACCAGTGACAGCCATTACAATTATATACAGGACCTTTTCTTGGACAATGCAGTTAGTACTACGTTTCCAACAACTAATTTCAAATTTTGGTTTGATAAGTTTTTTTTCTAATTAATTGTCAATAATGACCCCTCCTGTTTTGAGCTTAGAAGTCAATAATTAGTTGCAAATGATTATCTTAGGAGGTAAATGAAAGTAAATTAACCTTTTTAATGAAAGACAAAGAGACCCATTGCTGAAAACAACAGAAAGTCCCTAGATCTGGAAACATTTCCACATGATCTATCTAACATTTCACTACCTATACAAAGCATCTTTAGTTATAATCTCTGCCACAGTATTCCATAAAGATAATCATGTAAAGTAAGACTATCGATCAGAACTATTCAAGAAAAGCATGTTCCTTCTCTTCACTGTTGATCATCTCCTGGTGCAATCTCTTCTTTCCATGGAGAGGAACCCCAAAGAGCTTGACAGTGCTGTTGGGTTCCTCAGATACTGTCACTGAACAGCTTGCCGACCCGCGACTTTTGAAGGCCTGCAGACCCAAATGAGATTGGGCCCGAAGAGATGGGGCCATTTCAATGGGCCTAGGCCCAAGAATCATGGGCCTTTGGTCCATGTTCACTGGAGTTACATGGTGCTGGAGGAAGTAGACAATGTCATTGTAGAGCCTTTTCATGTGGGTGAGTTCTGATAAGAGCATGGAGTTTCTTCTCCTCAATCTCTGGTTATCCTCTGACAGGGCTGACAGGAAATCAGATTCTAGGGTGGGTGATGGCAAAGGAGATTCAATCCAAACACCCATTTCTTCTGAAGTGAACAATGATGCTGGGTCATGAAAGTGCTGTTGGTGGGTTTGCTGTGAGATGTGGGAGGATTTTCTTCTGTGGATCTCAGACAGTAAATGCTTCTCTCCTTTCCTAAAGAACTCATTTGCAAATTCCCACCTGTCTGCAACAATCTTTCTAAATCCCTGTATAGAAGATAAAAAAAGAAGAAGCAATCCTTATTCCTTCCATCATCTCAACACCATGAAAGATTTTTTTTTCTCTTCAAAATAATAAATAATAAATTAAAAGCAGTGTCATCTTTCTGTCTGATCAAGAGTCTTAGAAAGGAGAGAGCAGATAAACATATCCTCAAACGCAATTTCTTTGAAGGGCCATTTAAAATCCTTAACAAAGAAATATGGGTTGATATCCAAGAACCATATCTCGTACATCTTTTTGGAGAACTTACAGAAATTCCAAGATTTTTTTCATTATCAAACTTAGAAACAACTTAATAGTTATTCTGTCATATAAATAAAGAAATCACAATTTAAATACATGTCTTTCTCATATTCATAAATTCAGATAAAACCCATATTATAACCAATGAAAGTGAAAGAAAAAGGATAGACCATTTTATAATTCAGTATCCTCATGACATGATAGAACACAATGTCAATACTTTACTTCCCAAATAGAGAAATCTAAAGGGAAATCATTTATACAAACCATTCATGCTAATAAGCAACATGAGCATAAAATTGCATCACTGTGAAACTAGATTTGGAGAACCTGCATGGGGCATTCATCTAATTATTTTTACCGAAACAAAAAAAGGATAGATTAGGACAACACCTAGCAAAACTCTCAAAAACTCTCTCAACTGTTTGTAGAGGGGAGAGCGAGAGCGGGAGAGAGAACGAGAGAGAGAGAGAGAGAGAGTCATTACCATCTCCAAACAACTCCACTTGCAAGAAGAAAACAGATGATGATAAACAATATGAACTCTCAAACATTCTAGGAAGTCAGAAAACCCTATCTCTAATACATACTAGGAAGTCAGAAAATCCTATCTAAAATTTTACTCTCATACTGGCACACAAGCATACTGAAAGAAAAATACTACCAGTTTTGAGATTACAATATTATTCAAGAAACCAACTTCATGAAAGAAACCCATGAACAGGAAGACTATCATAATCTCGAGAAAAAGAAGGAATCTGATGATGATGATGGTTATGATTTAAAAAAAAACCTAAACTCACATTTCATATCCATAAGACAAAAAAATCATCCTAAAAGAGGGGGTAAAGGTACACAAGACACAAGGAGAGGGAGGAGTTCAAGATCATTACATAGGTGTTGAGCTGCCTAACAAAGCTTGAGAAGTTGTTGTGCTTGAAGTAGTTGGGCAGAAGGTCCCTTGCAAATTCAGGAGGCCTCCATACCACAAAGGTGTTGTCTTCTTCACCCCAAGACACAATGTGGTCAGTGCAAGGGTCATCTACAAGCTGGTATGTCTTAGTCAAGAAAGGTGCAGGAACTGCCTTGTTTGATTCCTCACACACCACCATTTCTCCACACCTCTCTACCAAGAATGCCATACCACCACCAACACAACAAAAGACAAAAACCTTCTACTCTTTAAAGTTCCTTGCTAACATAAATAAGCATAGCACTCTCTCTCTCTCTCTCTCTCTCTCTCTCTCTCTCTCTCTCTCTCTCTCTCTCTCTCTCTCTCTCTCTCTCATAATAGATACATGGAGATGGTCCTTGGGCCCCATGTACTGCCTAGATCTGATGGTCCTCCATTTGATGGATCACACTTTCAGATTGGAAGACCGTGGCGATTGAGAATTTGTGTTTATTTCCTTTAAACTTTGGGTGTTTCCTCTCTGTATTTTGGGTGTTCCATCCAGGACATTTTTGGGGCATGGCCCATTTATTAAATTGTCAGAATTAAAAATAGTGGCTCCAACTCATATAGCCTCAGGGTCTCAGGGCACTGTTTATGTCCTTGGGCTAAGACCCAGAAAATTATTCTACCTTTTATAAGCTTTCAACTGCCCAGATTCTCTCACCCAAAAAAAAAAAAAAAAAAAAGAAAAAAACTGCCCAGATTCATCCTTAGTGCATGTGCAAGTAATAATTTGTTATTCCACCATTACTCGAAAATCATTAACAGTTTGGTAACTTTAAGAAACATAGAATCATGTCAATAAAGATTGTGCCTTTGTTTCTCCAAACCTAAAACTATCGACGATTCAATCAACCATGATCAGTTCTTGATTATACAAGTTGCAGTAGTGATGGTGTTATTAATGGGTCCTTTTTCATTAAAAGTGGAATTTTAAGTTACAGGCATCATGACTTGCCGAAAAATGAAAAAAATTGGGCATTATTGTGTAACTTGGTACAGATGCTATGTTATTGAAGTATAAAACCTTAATGTTACTATAACACACTTTTGACTTTAGGCTTGCAAAGCATTCAGTAGGGCCTACCTTGATGCACGTCAATTATAGGACCAGGGTGGTATTAAAAGTGTATAACAACTGGGATTGGATTTCCACTGGGGTGGTGGGGGTGATTTTTTTTACCATCATCATTTCTAAGGGCTCAGCATTTAACAATTCTTTAAAAGCCTATTTAACCATTGAACTTTGAGGTAAAGTCTATGATCATGATCACTGAATTGTACCAATATCTTAATCCGCATCAGATCTTCCTATCCCACCTTAAACCCATGTTTAGCTCACATTAAGGTGGTCCATACGAACTGATGAAGCCTTAAAAAAGTGTCTATTTGGAACTAGATTATTTCTTTTTGCATGTAAATATTAGCTCTTATCTCGTCTATTTAAGTGATGCACTTTTTAAATTTATTAATTAGATCGATGATAAGCAAGAGATAATGTGGGAGAGCCCCAAAAAGAAATAATAATAATGATAATAAAAGATCGGAAGATGGAAAACCTGATTTCCCCCCTCCCCTCTAGAGAGTCATTGTGCTGTTTCTTTCCCAGTCAAGATTTGTAGGCCTCCCATCGAAGTACTCTTCTAGATCCATGAGCCACTGCTACATACCCATCTAGTAAATGGCGCCCACCCAACAGATCATAAGATCAGGCTTCTCATTGACGGACCATAGTTGGCCTGCTATTTGGATGGATGGTTCAAAGCCAACCCATGGCCATGAGCACAAATCAGGGGTTTGAACAGTTGGCACCTAAGTGGTTGACCCACTGCCAAACCATGAAACTTGGGTAATTTTTCTTTTCCCCTTTTAACACCTGCAAGAACAAGGACCAGCCCTTCTTTTATTACTTCACTGAATATAGAATATGTAATGGGTATCTTGGGAGCTGCTTGGTTGGGAATTATTTACAATAAATTCAACAAGAGGAATGTTCTTCTAATTTATTCATTTAATGTATTCATTTACAATTTTAATGCATGCTCGTGACTTTAGATGGTATGGGAAAGGTTAAGTGGAAGGAATAATTTGTTTATACTTTGTCAGCAGAACCCTTTTGTGAAAAATCATTTTCTATTGCCATTTTCTGCCATTACCCTGCATGATGGGGTCCAAAGCAGGCATTTCCATGCATGAGTATTCAAAATTTTCTAATTCTCTGCTCACATGAAAACAAGGCAAGTCTGAATGTCTGATAGATTACTATTGATTTGGAAACTGAAGAAAGAGAGGACCGTTTCTCATATTACTTTTTGTTATAAGGTCATCAGACATGTGATACCTTGGCAGTGTTTTGAAACTTCATTGGTACAGTATACTATTAATAATAGGTGGAACCTGGGGCCATGAACGTGCAGACCCTGGTCTTATGAGAAATGCTGCAGAAGCTAGCATACCAAAGATTGGAAGATCCTAGCCACTAAATATTTGGCACTTTATTTTAAAAAGATTGCATAAAATGTAGACTTTTGCAGCATTTCTAGCTGCAGGTATTTCTATAGCGTTTGTCCCATCTGGGATTTTTTTGTGGGAATGATCTATCTATGGTGGGTCCCGCATTTTCAATCTTAAGGCCTGCAAATTGTAGACCATATATATATATATATATATATATGTACGCATGAACTCCCCAATGTATATGTTGAACATATTAATAAAGAATATTTAGAAAATTGAATATCTCATGCTCAAGATGAGTTTACGTTAGCTTAGGAAATTACATTAGATTGGATTTGTGATGTGATTAGGATTAAATTAGAGTTATATGGCAATTAGATTATCTTTATTATACTCCAGTCTCTTTATACCTCTAATAATTCTCAATAAAAACAATGACACAGTGAATTTGATAAGATGTAGTGGGCTCTATCATCTGATGCCCGGAAGTAGGGATGAAATGGGTTGGATCCAAATTACTAAAAGGGAAACAGACCCATTTTCGGTCCAGGTTACAAGACCTTTGACCATGTTAAATTTTAAATAAAAGACACAACCTGGGGTCTTTCTCTTTCTCACACACAAAAATTAGGTCCAATAGTTATATAATTTGATAGTACTGATATACATGTCTAATTTAGGAAATTAGAGTCCTTGGGTTTGAAATTCATGGACCCGGACTCGGACACAAACCCTATTTAGGTCCATGCAGTGACTCAAATTAAAAATGGATCAAATATTGAGCTCATACCCAATTTTTCAACCCAGGTCCCTACAGTATTCCCCTTGCATTCCTACCTGGAATGGCTAGCTTTGTCTTCCTGTCTCTTTTGTGCTTCTTTTACAAACATCAGCCATTACAGTCAAACTAACCAACAAAGGTTACTTGCAGCTTAGGCCAGTCAATTGGAGCAGAGTTGGTTCTTGGGTTATTTTCCAAGTACTCGTACGGAAGTTACCTTGGCACAAATGGGGGAAGAAAGATGGAAAAGGCTTGTATTTACCTGTTTGGAAAAGACATAAAGGCTATTGTTTGTGTTCAATGATAAACAAACAAAAGAAAAATAAAAAAAAGTAAAGTAGCTTTCTCATGGTTTTATACAAAATACATGTGGTTGTGAGCCTGTAGAAAAAGAGAGGATTAACATTTATAGGCTTGGAGTAGAGTTCTCAAGGATGGGTATTTGAATCTTGAGGAAGATTCTATTCCACACATGCCCAGTCATTTTAGTGGTACAGCAGGCAGCATATGTGTACATCACATGACCTTTCTTTATCACATGTGAGCCACTGGCTAAAAAGAGACAGGGTTGTTGGCAATTGGACTGGACCGGACCCAGTTTTTGCAGGTTGGCAAGAGATCAGTGTCCATGAGCTGGCCCCATGTTTTCAAATATAGTTCAATAAATCGGTTAGGCTCGGGCTTAGCAATTAGGCCTTTTTTTACAGATTATACATGTTAAATACATAGCAAACTGCACATACATGCTACTGAAAAAACCTGGCTCATGGTGCCCACTTCGGCCATGTCAATCATGTAGAGGTGGGAGTGGAATTTTCTTATTGAGTTGGGCCCTGTTTTTTACAAGAACTCAAAGAATTCTCATCTAGGGAATTTCAAATTTTCCATATACAGTGAATGCCTGAATGCTCCTTTGTACTTAGTATTCAGAAATTCAAGCAAAATATGAAGACAGTGGGATTTTGAAATTCTCAAAGGTTGTTTATGACTTTTTAGGTAGGTAAAATTTTGAAATGCTTGTGAAGAAATAAAGAATTTAGAAATGTCATGAATAAGATGCCACATCATATCTCAAAAACTTCGACCACCCAAATTTCTGGCAGGAATTCTTGCAAAAGAATAGGCCTATGATGTGCAAAAATACCAATCCTATAAGAACATTTAAACTCTTAATCTGTGACCCCGTAATTTAATGATTTTAAAAGGCAACATTTATCTGGAATTCAATCTAACAATGAAAACAGTTATAGACTAAACCCAGCCCATAGGTGAGAATAGGGCTCTAAATGGGCTAATGGGCTGGCATGGCCTTTTTTAATTTTGCATATTGAGCTAACCCAACCGTAGTTAAAAACTTAAAATACCTTGGAAAAATGAACGAGCTCAGGCCTGGGCTTATAGGCGTCCCACCCAAGCTTAGCTGTTTCAACCCCACACAGACTGAGAGAAAGAGATCCAAAGAAGAGGTACAGCCAAGAAAAAAAGCATAAAACTATAATATCTTACTCAATCTTACAAAGAAACTGTCCCAGCTCTTCTTGTCTCATTTAGGCCCACACACACTTCTTTTAGGTACTACATTGACACGAACCTAGATGCATACATGTGACCATCAGCAACCCCAATTGGAGAAGCAGGAACATGGGTTTGTTAGGATAAGTAAGAGAATTAAAGAAAGAATATAATTCCACCACCTCTTTAGGCCAAATCATGAGAATTCACATGCAAGGATCTAGCCTTTTCTTCCTAGTAACAGGCAGTAAAAGAAAGGATTAAATCTTGGATTCTTGTATCATGAAGAGAATAGATGACTCAGTGATAAGCTTCGAGAAACCCACTTCAGATATAAATTTATAGTTTTTTTTTTGTTTAAGATATAAATTATATAGTTAATTAGTGTACAAACAGTGGGCCATCTCATGGATAGGCCAATATTACTCTAGGTTTTCATTGTGGTGCACTAGTACTGGTGGTCATCAACATCATCATTATCACCTATCTTATCCATCAATCTGGGTCCTATACGAGTTTTTTTTCTATTAAACCCTATTCACATTTATAATATTTGTTAGGAGCTTCAAAATCTATAACATATATTTGCTTATTTTTTTTATTGCATGCTTCCATTTTGCATTTATTAAAGTAGAGAATTTTACCAAAAAAATCTCTTTAGACTCCCTGTAGACAAAAAAGCACATAAAATATATGTATTCACTGCAGTGTTCTCATAGGCCCTTTTTATTTACTTTTTCTTTTTGTTATTTTGCTGAGCGGCGACATCTCTTTTAACTTGCATATACAAGTTTTTTCTTCCTTATCCTTCTACCATCACCTGAGCAACCACCATCCAAAAACATTTTTTTTTTTCTGAATCTAACATGGGTGGCAATCGATATCCCCACTTAACTGTGAAGAAGAAGAAAAAATGAACAGGTGAGCAGAGATATCACTGCTGGCCAATTTTACGTGCTTGGACAACAGCAATATCCTCGCTCACCTGCTCATTTTTTCTTCTTGTTTACAGTTAAGCAGGGATATCGCCGCCCAAGTCAGATTCAAAAGAAAAAAAATTTTGTTTTTTTATCATGGTCGCACAGGTGATGGTGGCTGAATGGTGATAATGGGTGAATTTGAAGATAGTGGTAAAAGAAAAATGTTAAAGATTGAGGTTGGTTTAGATGTTGTGAGCTGGATTGGTAGAAAAAGAGGATATAAAGGGAATGAGATAAGATGATGATTGGTTAGAACACTTGGGTAATGCTTATAAGGTGTTTGGCGAAATGACTGAGAGAAATATATGTTTATAAAGTATTTGGACCACATGTATAGAAAGTGTGACAGCTTGGGACATACTTGTAGAGTGTTCAATGAAATGACTTAGAGGGACACCTGATTGTAAAACACTTTGATTGCAAGCTATAAAAATAAATGTAACTTCAGGTAAGTTGCAAAGATTAAGATTGAAAAGAGAAAAAAGAAAATGAAAGAAAGAAAAAGAAATGTGGAAGATGATGTATTTAAATAGTTATATATGATGCTGCGGTGTTTTGATAATAAACTCCCATTTGCACCCAAGTCTAAGACAATAAAGTTATCATATTATGAAAGAAAAAGGAAGAAGGAGAAAAGAGGATGAGGATGAAGAAACTCATATATACGAGTGAGAGAAAATATCGCCCCTTAGCAAAACAACAAAACAAATAAACAAAAAAGGGGCCCATGAGACCACTGCCGTGGATACATATATTTCAAGTCCTTTTTGGTCTATAGGGAGTCTAAAGAAATTTTTTTGGTAAAATCCTCATTAAGGTATTTTTTCCATTATTACAAATAATATTTAATTAGTTAAACAATGGAGTTATAAATGGAAAGTTTTTAAAATTGTAAGTATTCTGTTAATTTAGTAATAGAACTCCACCCATTTAAACTTGATTAGTTTATATTGCCGGTCTCAATGCTCAAGTCCAATAGAAGGAGGAGCTACATTAAGTAGGTTACAACCAGCTTATTTTGTTTTATTGTCTCGGAACTAATTTAGCTTCTTTTCTAGTTGTTTTTTTTTTCTTTCCTCTTCTGTTTAATGAGTTGTGCATTTACCATAAAAATAAAAAAAAAGTAGGTTACAACCAGCATAAAAGTTGTCACAACTCAAATAAAAACATGAATAAAATAATCAATTTTCTAATAGAAAGATTCGGTAGAAAATTTAAAAATAAATATAAATTTATATTTAAAACACTGAAAATATAGTTTTTTTGTAAAAATAGATTATTGGGAAAAAGTTATAATGATGATAATGATAATAGAGAATCTAAGAAACAAGTCGCATCACATATTATCATATTAATATCAAATTATTCTAACTTGCTTATGATATTTTCTATTTCTTACAAATTACCAGGTTATATTTAAAACACTGAAAATATAGTTTTTTTGTAAAAATAGATTATTGGGAAAAAGTTATAATGATGATAATGATAATAGAGAATCTAAGAAACAAGTCGCATCACATATTATCATATTAATATCAAATTATTCTAACTTGCTTATGATATTTTCTATTTCTTACAAATTACCAGGTTATTAACGTGTCAAGAATAGAAGAGATTTATATGCCATACTATCAAAATGACCAATGTATTTGTAATAATTATTCCATCGATATTCATTATTGTAAAGCACTTATGAATCAGTGATTGACTGTTATCAGAACAGGTTCTTTTGTTTATACTGTGGTTTATTCATGTATTGACTCACTAAATTGATGGTTAAATTTCATCATCAGATGCACCAGAAGCAAATAGGTTGCTACCATTTATTAAACGCTCTCCTGGTATTCAACTTCTGAAGTCTGTAAAATCTAGTATTCCTTGCATGTTACTCTCTCTCTCTCTCTCTCTCTCTCTCCTAGTATATTCAAACATCAAAGTGGTAGATTTCAAAAAGATGGTTAGAATAAGCAATAATGATGTCTTCTTTATCTGGCTTTTAGTATTGGAGAAGGAAATGAAGAAAGATACTCCAAAGATGGGAACTTGTAAGACAAAATATGCTTTACAGAGAAACTTCTTCTTTTTTCTTAGTAAAGACAACAACATGGGTCATGTGCTCCAATGCATTAGAAAATTGATGGAGATGTGGGGTACCTAAAAGCATTGAAAGGAGGCAACTAAAGTCTTTCTCTCTCTCTCCCCCGTCCTGAACCCAAGTTGTCAGTGGGTTGGCGCAAGTTGTGAGTTGGTTGGGCCAACTGATTTTGTCTTAGGCCGGCCTCTCAATGTCAAGTCCAAGTCAACCTGCCAATGGGCTGTCCTGAATTGGTGCATGACTGAAGTTTGAATAGGTTGAGTTGTACCTACTCAAAACTTAATCTCAACTCATTGAGAGTTTAGGTGCAATCCTCCATAGGCCTAGTCTGGCACACAGCAAAGTCGAGTACTACCTTAATTGACTCAAGCTACTTAGGCAATTTTTTACAGTTTGACTGTTTATGTGATGCCAATCTTCTCTTTTCACACATAAAACTACACACAATGAAGATTCCAGCCTAACGCACTCATAGGTCCACATCCTAGTCTGACTGCAATTGGTCCGGCCCACTTTGCAAAGCGGTATAGTGCAAGTCAGTCACAGGCCTGTCAGGTGGGACCTCATGTTATGCTAGGCTAGCCTAACCATAGCATATTCTTATGAAAACCCAAAAGACTAGTCTAGCCTACTCTATCTTACACAAATGCCGTTGGGCCTAGAGGTCAGTTAGTGGACCTGGCTATCCTAGAGCCTACATCCGGATACTCTCTGCATGAATTTGTATCCTTAACCTTGGAATCGTCTATCCTTAGACCATATCACAAATATTTGGTGTTTTGGAATCCCTCGGTAGTGTTCATAGATTTCTATACATACGTACAAAGAGAAAAAGGCAAAAGCATACAATAAGGAGCTAATCCTGTTTTAAACAAAAGACAATGCCACAAAAGTAACCATTTATTTGGATAATAAACACTCAAAAGTTGAAAGGTTAAGAGTTGAAACCAACTGTAAATAAAGCATCCTGTCTTTGCTAAGCTACCATGCATGTAGCAGTAGCATCGTATCACTTTTGGCTATTGCAGCTCTTTCTTCTCCCCATGAGAAGAAGAATCAAAGATGAGGTATGAAATATTAAGTTATAAGGCATCTAAAGTTTGGATTAAGATGCTGTTTGTGGACTACTGCATGATGATTATAAGGAGTGTAAGGATTGATTTGGACCAAAGATCCGACTAAACCAGATCTTCAAAATGCTGGGATTGAGCCCAAGTGCAAAGCTGATGGGTTTTTGCAGTTCACGGGTCCTAGACCCAGAGGACACAACTTAGACATAAATACTAGAATAAAAGTAGTAAGTACAAGAAGGATTGAATTAAGAAGAAGAAGAAGAAGAAAGAATCATGTTTAGCAAGTCTGAACTGATTGATTAGAGATATTTCTATGAACCCACTTGGTATGTCACACATTCAATTATTATTAAAAAAAAAAGCAAACTTGTAAAATTTATAACAGTGAAGTTCTGACATCGTAAAAATAGTACATGCAAACTTTCATAGAGTAAATCTTTTATATTATAAAAATTAGAGAGGTAAACTTGTTAAAAAAAGAGAAGGATAAAGATTTTTTTTTGTCGGAAAAGTAAAGTATTTGGTTGATTTAGATGTTCAAATCTAGTTGGAAAAAACTGATGTTCAAATCTAGTTGGAAAAAACTATCTTTTTATTATTATTTTCTTTTTTCCAACAAAAGCAAAAATATTTTAAAGTTGATTGAATTGGACATTCCCATGAACATTGTCGCTTGTTAGACACTAAAGGCACTTAAGCATAGGGGTATTCATGGGCCGAGCTGGTTGACGCATATTCAGATCTAGCCCAAGCCCGATATGGGCCTTGAGTGTCTTGCCCAAGACCAACCATTTAGTCAATCAGGCCAGATCAGGCCAAGCTTTCTATCAATTTTTTAGACTTTCTAATTACTTATTTAGGTAGACCAACCATCGGGTTTTGGTATCACTTAATTGAGCCCCATCCATATATTAAATGAGCCAAAAAAATTAGATCCAGACGTTGCCAAGACCACCCCTATTTAAGCATTGATTTGAATGGCATTTTAAGTTCAAATAAATCTAGTTTCCTATGGGTGGCTTGACTTCAACTCTGCACCCCTTAAGAGTTGACTTAGTTACGTGCTAGTGAAGCAATCAGAAAAATAAAATTCAAATAAATCAAAAGACTAGCCAAATGTTTATCTAGGGCTTATTTGCATACCGTTGTTTTCAGCAGAGACGACACCAGAAAAAATTACGAGAAATCCAACTTCTTCCCTGTGGCTATTTGGCGCAATGGAGGAGAATAAGGAAAGTCTCACGAAATCACGCCTTTTATATATATTTTTCTCTATTAAGAGGATCCAGAGATCATTGCCGTGGAAGAGGAACTACTTCCGCTTCCTCGACACAAATGCACCCTAAAAGGCCTATAAGGTCATTTGATATGATCTCCCAAGGGGGAGCTTTGAATGATGAGGTTTCGGTTAAGTAATAAAAATTAGATGTGAAATTTGTTTTACTTTTAGTTCTTGACTAATGAACACATCGTGGTTACTAGATCCGAAACCTGACATAGTTTGATGCCCTTGATGGGATGATTACTATGGATTAATGCATCTTATCACATAATCATCTACTAGCAAAAGAGTCCCGCACTTAGCCTGGGCCCAAAAATAAGAATTTATTCAATTTCGGGATACTTTATATGGTATTAATTGAAAGAAGATAATTTAGAATAAAAAATATATTATTTATCATTTACAAATTTATATAAAGGTTTATTTACATTTATATAATTAAGTACAAATAAAAAGTAAATTCATTTACATTTACATTGTAATAAACAATTGTACATTAAAGCCCAAGAATGAGTCATCTATGCTGTATCATGGTCTTTATAATATTTTTTAAAAAAAAAAAAGAAAACTTGTTAACTATGCAGACTCCTAATTTCCCTAAAACCTAAGCTCCTCTAAAAAGTCCATCATCTTAGGGTCCATGATTTTTTTCCAAAAGAAAATAATAATAAAAGAAAAAAAAGTCATCCCCCACGAAAATTTTCTAAGAGTGGGCTATAGTTAGATTGTTTACTTCTAAAAATTATCTAAATAAAAAAAATATTATTTATCATTTTCAAAATTATATATATAATCTTATTTAAAAGGAAGAGCATAATTACATAATCCACAAACCAAATCCAAATTTATGAAATCTCACATATTTAATTTTTTATGAAAAATATTGATGCAAAAAACTTGAAATGTAGAACAAATTCTAAAAAATAACAATATTTTTCAAAGAAAAAAATAGAATCTGTACATGAAATTCAGAAAAAAAAAAATAACAATAGAATATAAAATCATTAGTTAATTATATAGCTCTCAATTTATGGATCTCCCATAGTGGTCCAACATTTAATCATTAATAAAAATTAAAAAAGCATACCGTTAGATAAAGCATATAAAAATATGGGTTGTGAAGTGTATAAATACACGTAAAGCACTGGTTGAAGAAAGTGTTACAAGTGGTGTAGACACATTTGGTAGACTTGACATCACATTAAAGGCCGCAAAGGTAATAAAAAATTGTAGTGCATATTAAATAAAAAATATTAAAATAAGCATAGAATCCGAATACTTTTTCTGTGGTTGGTTTTCTCATTATATACTTCTTTTATTTTTTTTTATAAATTCTTTTGTTACTGGTGGTAATTTCTGATCTTGCAATTACCTATTTTGAATTGCTCTCACAACATTTGCACGCTGCCTTTATGTTTAAAAATAAAAATAAAATCACGATGCTAGTAGGCAGCAAAAAGGGTACAAATATCTCTGCATGTATAAATAAATGTGATATCCATGTAAACTAAAAAGGAAAAGAATAAAAATATAAAATTAATTCTAATAACTTGTAGATCTAGCATAAGTGAAAAAACCTCATAAAAAAAAAACACTCAAAATCTAGAACCACCATGTTGGCCACCAAGATTTTCCACCCCCCCCTAACTCTACCCATTCCCTCCATAACAAGCAATCATGTTGAAATCACAAGTAGTACTAAAAGCAATTAGAAACTTTAGAAAGAAAATTATCATAAATATCAAGAAAGATGTTTCAAATTGTAGGAACTTCAATTTCTCAAGAGACTTAACATCTTCTTCAAAATGAAAACTGTATCTATCAATAAAAAGCCACACACAAAATAAAAAAAAAGTTTTTAGTGAAATAGTCCATCATAAGTTTTGATAAAGGTTGCATTGAATGAAGAATTGCAAATAGTCATTTTTGAATGAAATTGATGAATGCTTATAAACTATTAGAGAAACGGTTTCTTGATTATAGGCATTTTCCAGTAGAGAAAAAAAATTGTGTTGATGTCGTTCACGAGAACTGAAACATTTTGAAGAGGTTCTTTTTTATTAAACATTTTATGAGTTATATCAATAGAGGGGAAACATAAATGTTGGAGACAGGGAATTGGCGGGGTCAGAAGAAATCGAGAAAAGCCAAAAAAGCCATTCTCAATTGAAATTTTTTATTAATTAAATTTGATTGTAAATTGAAATCAACTAGCTTAATATATTATAATTGGTTCATCAATGGATGTTCAGAGGCGTAAGCCTTCATGTGGTGGTCATAGGATCAGTCGCATGATCAATCAGAGTACACGCATGTAGCAAAGAAACAGCCATAATATATTCCTTTGCTTCCAGCCGTCTAAACTTCCCATGACCATCATCACGTGGTGGGCCATTCGTATCAACAGTTAAATCGCGTAGCCGTGGCCCACCTGCACAAATGTCATGACCAGAACAAAGGACACAAGCAATCCTCCCTACTCAGGGGGAGAGAGAGTGAGAGAGTGGGGAGTGCAACCCAAACCCTAGATCGGACGGCATAGAGAGTGTCACAAGCATGGAATCGACGGCTGTCATCGCACACAAGGAACAGTGATCAACAGGGTCCTCTCCGTTGTCAAGAGCTTCTCCAAAGTCGACCTTTCCGAGGTACCAACACACAGCATGCAAAAAAAAAAAAAAAAAAAAAGAACCCTAAATCCTCAACCATATTCCAATTTCCTCTTTATCTCTGCCAAATCAATAGAATTGGTGAATTGTGAATTGATCCGGACCATTCAACTGACAACCCACCTGATAGATGGCCCAGTGCCGAAAAACCGCGGAAATCGGTTGCATTTGGTGGTTCGATCTGGTTGTGAACTTGAACTAGTCACGTGTTTTTTATTTTGACCCATATTTGGTGGTCCACCGATTGGACGGTCCGGATCTGCTGTTGGGTGCGTTGGCAATTGGTTTGAAGGTTTTCTCTTAGCTCGGTTTTATAGAATGTGGTCTTCTGTTGATTACATAGTTTGATTGGGTTAGATTTACATGTATCTGGATGTGTCTATGACAATGTGCTTTACAGATAGAAATATGAATTGCTAATGCTTATTTCTCTTGAATTGCTGCTTGGATAAAACAGATTTTCTTGATCTTATCTGTTTCTTAACTATGCTTGCATTAATTACAAAATTTTCATTACCATTGTGTCTCTCCAATGGTGTTTTAGGTGTTGGCATCGTATGTTCTTCATATTTTGGTAAATGATTTGACTTTTGTATAAAAATGTAGTGAAAATTGAAAGCAATGAAAGATAAGGTTACATGGTAAAGGTATGCTGTTAGGCTCAAATTGCGATTTGATTACAAATGAAGAGGATGACACTGCATATGGTAGTTATTTGTAATTTTTATTGATTGGTAAGGTTTTTTTTTCGTTCTTGCAAGTTTTAAATAATAAATAGAAGAAAAAAGGGAATCTTGGACATTCTAATGCTGGTGTTGTATGACAATTCTACTAGCTTTGTAAAATATGCTACATGCCAAGGTTTGTGCATCCCACTAACCCTACTAAATGCAAGAGAACTTTGGACTTGACCATTAAAAAAAAAAGAAGGAAGCAATTAGATCTTGTAATTGTCCAGTCTAGAGCCATAAAATGGATGCTCAAAATAAAGTTTCCCCTTTTTTCGTTGACCATATTTGTCGAGGACTTGGGTCGGATAGCTAGAGACAAGAGACATCTAATGAGCATATATATATTTTTTTTCGCAAATGCTTGATCCTAACTCTTGTATCTAGTAGGGTTGGTGGTCCCTAAAACTCTACAACATCTTTTTGAAAAGGTAGCAGTGAAAATACTGGAAAAACAGTAGAAGATTTAGATCCTATGAAAAAAAATATCATTAGCATACATGTTAAGGAGAATGGAACGGAGTACATGACGAATAATAGGTGGAGCCCACTAGAACTACTATACAAAAGAAGGTTGGCAGATTAGCTACCTATTAAGTATTAACCATTGTTGACCCTTCAATTAAAGGCAACAATTTCAAATTATTCACCGCATGGTTGCATTTCAATATTCGCCATCCACTTAAAATGCTATGATCAAATGGCTAATAAAGCCCAATAGGCTGGTCTTTTTATGGATAGCTAATCTGTAAAATCCTTTTTTTTATTTTTTTTATGGACCTAATGGCCCCACAGCTCGATGCCTAAGAAGTATGGACACTTTCTAAGAAAGTGACATATCCAAGTCGGACATGTGTAAGACATCGACACTTCTCGGACACGTGTGCGATACTAGTTTAGATGTGTCCATAATTAAGAATTAAAAATCTTAATTTCGAACACTTATCTGACATTCTTTTTGCGACGTGTCCCACAATTCCTAAATAATGTCTATGACTAAAAAATAAACATGTGGCTGATATTTCTTGGACACTTTGTTAACATGTAGCTACTAAAACTTGTAAACTTGATATGTGATAATTTTATACCATAGAAAAATGTGTGATTATTAATATTAATCATATCACAAGAAGGCAAATAAATCTTTTACTAAAGAATTGGCCTCGAGATTGGCTCCTTTTTTGCTTTTTTTTTTCTTAAGGAGGGGAAAGAGATAATCCTCCCTTTTCTTGGTATGGATTTTATGAAACTATGGGTATTTCATATTTAATGATTATGAATTATGTTTTAGTGTTATATTGATATTTGATAATTTGATATGTTTGTTAGTTGATACTTGAATTTTTATTTTTTTATTGCTAAATTGATTAAAAAGTCAAAATGATATTATTTTTTAATATATGATTATATATATAATAATATATATTATTAATGTGTCCCTCGACGTGTCCATGTAATTTCATATCTATATCCTGTGTCCGTGTTTGTGCTTCTTTGCTCCACACCACATCCTCAATTCAAATGTCTTCATGGTAATAATAAACATTCCATCTTTACACTTGGAGGAGTAGGATACATGGCAGGTTTTGGGCCCATACAAGAGGGCTTCATGGGTTAGCAGTTTGCCACCTGCCAAATCTTTGGTCAAATGGACATTTTCAGCTATTAGATGTAATGTCATAAAAACCATTAAGGGAAATGTTTCTACTTGACCATATGTTTCATAACCTTGGATTGAACAATGAGCAACATCCAGTGGGACTGAGATCTTTTGGATGGCTAAACCACAAATTCTTTTCTTATCTTGTAAGGCCAATGGGGCCCCAAAACCACACTACTTATTCTAAAAAAGCCACACAAAAGTTGTGCAGAAAATGATAGGCATAAAATTGTAAGATAGCTATCAAGACCATGGGACCTATCATTCAAATCCAAACAATTTAAAATCACCATCCTATCTTATTTTATCAGTAAGAAAATTCACTCCAATCAGACTTTTGCCCACTATTAGATTAAACATCTCCTAAATACATGAATTGACTCTTTTGCTTTGTTTTGTTTCCATTTTCATCATGTGTCTTGGATGTAATCAATCTAACATTAGAACCACTTGGGAGTTTGTAGAGTGGTATAAGGTATGAATTTGCTACCCAAGTCTTACGTTTGAAACTGCCTAAGATTTGCTCGATGTGCGTTTGAATGGGTTTAGAGAATGCTATATGGGGGATTGGTCTTGTTGGGTTCACATTATATATATACACTATGTATATATAGTGATATGATCTTATGAAAACAGTGCTCACAAAATCTATGAGAACTCAGATCTCAACCATCCATTTCAAATGAAGATCCTACGGTTCTAACATTGCTTTATATATATATAAGTCCAAAAAAGAGAGGGAGTTTGAAATTTTGGTTTCAGATATAGGGCGCCATTTTGAGGAGAGAAAACAAGAGTAAAGCCTGAGAGAGGGGAGAGAAAATGCGAGCAAAGCAGGGATTTGAGGGAAGCCTCCACCTTCCCCGACGTTGGTAGAAGCTTCAGCGCGCGTGCTCCACCTTCCCCGACGCTAATGCAAGGTATGCCCATCCTCTCTCTCGATGTCTCTCTCCCCCTTCCTCTTATTTCCCCTTCCTCCCTCTCTCGCTCCCTCTCTGTATTTCTCTCCCTTTCTCACCCCCCCTTCTTTGTCTCTCTCTCTCCCTCTCTCGCCCCCTCTATATTTCTCTCCCTCTCTCGCCCCGGCCCCCCTTCTCCCTCTCAACCCCCTCTATCTCTCTCTCCCTCTCTTGCCCCCTCTTTGTCTCTCTCTCCCTCTCTCACCCCCCCCCCCCCTATGTCTCTCTCTCTCTCTCCTGTTTCATTGCTCACACTCGTCAGATTTCTCCTGTTTCATCCATTCATTCATATTCAATTCAATACCATGTAACATCCATCCATTCATTCATCCACACCCATTCATTCCTTTTCATGTCTATAACATGTCGAAAATGGAAAGTAGCCATTCAAATCCATTCCAAGTCTTACATTCTCATCAATAATCTGCAACTCCCATTAAAATGGAAAAACAATGGAAAATGGAAACACAAGTATTATTTTTCTCATAAACAGACCAATCCATAAAATATCACATATTCACTTTCAAACCCAAAATGTTACCAAATAAATCATTTCAAATAAAAGATGTGCTTCAACCCATAGTAAGCAGTCATTCTCAAACCGTCGAATCCTATTGATTAATCATGCCCATTTTGCCAAAGTATCCTGCAAATAAAGTTTACTACTTAGGAATTTTCAATCTGAAAATAAAAATAAATGAAAATATTCACTATTAACGAAGAAAAAACTAGTCTATAAAAGTGTTGGAAATGTATATGTACAACGAAGGAGAGGGTTCCGCTCAAATTCAACCTCATCCATAGCAGTGAGAGGTTCTGAAAAAAAAAAATATACATCAGGTAATGTAGTAAAGCATATGATGATATGCAAAAATAGTGTTTGAATAATCCGATTTCACAGAGAGAGAGGAAAAGAGAGACACAGAGAAGGAATAGAGAGGGAGAGTGGGAGAAAAAGATAGAGAGAGGGAGAGAGGGAGAAAGAGACAAAGAATGAGGGAGAGATAGAGATAGGACAGAGAGAAACAGATAGAAAGGGAGAGGGAGTAGAGAGAGAAACATAGACAGAGCCGGACAGGGAAAGAGCGAGTGTGGGGGGGAGTAAAGGGGGACCAAAATAGAGAAAAAGAGGGAGCGCAAGAGAGAGAAAACGAGTGACAGATAGAGGGAGAGAGAGAGGGAGCAACAGAAAGGGAGAGAGATAAAAGAGGGAGAGGACAAGAGAGAGAGAAAGAGGGAGCGAGAAACAGAAAGGGAGAGGGTTACAGAGAGGTAGAGGACGAGAGAGAGCTAGAAAGAGGGAGAGAGACAGAAGGGGAGTGAGAGAAGGAGAGAGGGGGGCCGAGAGAGAGGGGGGGTGAGAGAAGGAGAGGGGGGCCGCGAGAGAGAGAGAGATACAGAGAGGGAGGAGGGGGAAACAAGAGGAAGGGGGAGAGAGGAGGCGAGAGAGGGAGAGAGACAAAAAGAGAGAGAGAGGATGTGCATACCTTACACCGGCGTCGGGGAAGGTGGAGCAACCGATCTTCTGTGATGAAGCTTCTACTGGAGTCGGAGAAGGTGGAGGCTTCCCTCAAATCCCTGTTCTGCTCTTGTTTTCTATCCCCCTTCTCAGGCTCTACTCTCATTTTCTCTCCTTCTCAAAATGCCCTAGCTGAAACCGAAATTTCAAACTCCCTCTCTCTTTTTGCACTCTTATATAAAGCAATGTCAGTGACCGTAGGATCTTCTAATGAAATGGACGGGTGAGATCTGAGTTCTCATAGATCTTGTGAAAACTGTTCTCATAAAATCATATCCCATATATATATGTCCATGGTCCAATAGCTATGCAACAATTTGTGAGGCACAATAGCCTTTCATTTGCAAGAGGGCTTTTAGATCTAGTCATTTGAAAAAAAAAAGGGTAACTAGATGTTTCCAGGTGTCCAATCTAATCATGAAATGAACAATCAACAAATAAAGGAAATAGTCTATTATGCGACTTTCCATTGCATTGCCGTAGATTGAACAAAAACAATGTTGAATGGAAAACCACCCCCCACACCCTTTTTTTACAAATGGCTAGATCTCGAAGTCCCCTTGTATTTAGTAAGATCAGTGATGTCAGAAACTTTGCTCTTTTAAAAATTAGTAGAGTTGTCATCCTATTAATAGTAATTTTCTCCTGATTATGGACATGTAATCAACTTCATGAGACCCAACACGAAGTCCCCTCTATAGGGTTTACGTGGCCTCACCTTTGATTACCCCCTTCACACTCACTACCTCCCTATAAATTGGCTTCAGGCTCAATTTGACGCTCATTGGACATTTACTCACTGTTTGATTAAGTCGTAAAAGAGTCTATAATTATATGCTCTCTAAATTTTAAGCTTGTTAAGGGTGAGGATTATCTGATTTGGCTGATTGTATGCCTGACTCTCATATATGATGAGACTTTTTCCATCTCCCCTACCCAATTGGCATAAATTTAGGTGGTCTCATGAGCTGGACTGCAGATGAATAGTATTTGGTCTGCTTGAAGGTGAAGAACCCCTCACTGTAAAGGCAGTACAGGCTCCCAATCCCTTTTTTCATTATGCCTGCTTCTGGGCATTTATGTTATTATTTATCACTGATAAGTTCTTGGTTGTGTAGAAGTTTTTCCTAGGGCAGTTTAGTCTATGTAGAAGGTGCAGAATGTGTCCCTATTCAGGAGCCATCATCCATTTCCCCATTATCTAATCAGTAATCTTTCTTCACCCGGAACTGAATTTTTCTGAGCTTTTTTGCAAAACTGATAGTTTTTATTAATTCTTTCCCTACTCATTGATTGCAACTGCATCTTATGCCAAGCATTGTTTTTACTCTTCCCATGCATTTTTCTTGAATTGTTTTGTGCCTTGGTTTCTTATGACATATAAAACTGTGCCAAACCCACTTGGAGCCCATACCAAGTGGTTTTTGGGCACACATCGGTCTAAGCTGTGAATTGGAACTGTGTCACATGTGGTACCTTGTTGGTCTTCCTGTCCTCCGTGTTCTGGCTTTTAGTGATACTTTTGAAAGTGGTAGATGACACTTGACGCTATAACATATATACTTTTTTAAAAAGGATCAGTTTACTTGAGAAAAGGCACCTTAGCCTGTGTGCATGCATGACATGGAGACATGCCTTTATTTTTCTTCTTATTTGGACAATGTAGAATCCATGTTACCTTTTATTCATGAATACTGTATGGATACAAGATATGTTGCCTACTTCGATACATCATAAGCATGAGATTTACACTCTGTGGTTAGTTATGGATGCGAAATTTGCAAATCAAGATGGACTTTTTGTGTACACATGATAGAGCAATGTTGTCTACTCCCAAGTATCTGGGCTCCTAAGTATGTGGGTGTTGTAGCTATCACAAGACCTGGAGATTTATCGTCCACTTTCAAGTATCTAGGTATTGTAGCTGTTAAAAGATCTGCACTCATTTATTCCATCCAAAAATATTTGTTCCGCGCATTTGATTTGTATACCCAGGCTTATCAAATCATGACTGCAATTGGGATTAGAGGGTTGGCCTGGTTGATAGGCCACCCAATCCCATAACACCCACCAAGGATCAATCCCAGGTGGGTTCTCTGTTATTCCCACTCCTGACTACTGGGCCAACTCAGCAAAAAAAAATCATGGCTGCAATTCAATTCTCTGAGCATTTCATCATGATATGGGGTTTGCAAGTAACTCAAAATCTCCATTTCCAGAAAGATTTAGGGCTGGATAGCTTGGACAAAGTTGAGATTGTTATGGATCTGGAGGAAGAGTTCAAAATGGAGATTCCGGATAAGGAGGCTGATAAAATAGACTCTTGCAGTCTTTTGATCCAGCATATTTATTTGCATTCAGTGGCTGGTTACTGACTGGGAGAGGATGTGTCCGTTCAAATTTTCATCTTGTTAGTGATTTATCATCTCCCAGTGGAAGATGACCAGGTTCTCTTGTTTGGTAGTTTTTGAAATGGTGCAAAATAATCTGAATCGATTTGGTAAGGGCAGTCCATATGCAAAATGATGGTCAATGCAATTGCACTGCTTGTGAATGAAATTATCCGTCACCTGAACATTGTGAGAGAAGTTACACTTACAATCAATCTGATCTTATGTGTTAGCATCGTATATACTGAATTAGTGTTATTTCTCTCTTCTCCTTTTGTACTAGTAACTCATTTTCATTTCTTTAGGTTTCTTTTATTCAACTTCATCATCAAAACCTTATTCCACCAATTAGGGACTGCTTCGTTTCTTTCATTCTTTATTTTTTATTTCTTTTTATGTACAAACACATCTGAAGAAGTTTCACTAGAAGTTAGAAAAAGAATTCGAGTCATCTCACCATGTCTATGACTTTTCTCTCTCATGGATACACTCCTAGGAAAATCAAACCTAAATCTGTCCTGAAACAACTCTGAAGGTGACTTTGATTCCTGGTATTTGGAAACACTTTTAGGGAAAAAGCATCAAATTCTGTTTGGTTGCATGAAAATATTATCATTATCAATGTTAATAGATGAAGAGAAAATCTGGAAAGATCAATGTTTCTAATTGTGCAAGCCAAGGAGCTCGAATCCATAGTCCATAGATACTCCATGACTCCATCATGGAAGTGACACTCCTTTAAAATTGTTGCCATCAAACTGAATTTGGAAATGGTTTCCAGGTAACCAAGCAGGGCCTAAGTAATTCTAATAATCACAATGAGCTTTCAAGGTAAGCGGCTACGTATAATCAACATTGCATCTTTCATATCGAACCATCCACCAAATGTGCCTCATGTGACTGATTTTATTTATTTATTTATTTATTTTTGCATGTGATCGAGTTGGACTACTGTAATAAAACTGGATGAACATCATTTCTGTATGTCTGCCGTTTAGCTCATTTTAATAAAATCATAGTCACCACTAGAAAAATCTGAATGTGAATTTGGGGCCATTTTAAGGCAAGCTTACTAGCGTTTCAGAAGGCAAGATGAAAGACACTGGAAGGTGAAACCAAATAGTGACTTGTCATTGCTCTTCATGGTACATTACTTTGGGATGCCAGTCAGTGCCGTCAATACTACTGTAGCCATTTCTGTTGGTCAGTGGTGGACAATGCGTTACGTCTGCTGGGACGACACTTAAAACCATGGGAATAAATCCCAAAAAGCGGCATTTTGTGGACACCGAGGAAATGGCCACTCACGAGTCACGTCTTTCACTTTATTTCCTTGTGTCCTGTTTGTTGAAAATTTAGTGGAATGGAATCCAATGGATTCATCCCACATGGTGAGAAATGGGCAACTTCTTGAAGTATCCATTCTACGATAATATCATATTGATCATCAAACTAATTAAGAAATGCTGAGGCCAAACGCTCTTTTATAGAATCTACAAAATTCTATTGTGTCAACCAAACACAACTATGAGACGTAAGAATACACCATCTGCACATAGCCACAATTTATTATTGTCACATAAGACAGTTCCATTCTGGGAATTCATACCACTCATGAACCTAATAGGCCCCGTTTGGGTCCCCACAACTCACGGCGTTGCACTTGGTTTACCTATAAAGCTAACTGCGTCAACTCCTTGTAATTCATTACTTAGGGCAAAGAACAGTGAGGCAACTCAAAACATGATACGGCTTGGGTTTACAAAAACTGTCACTAGCAAGCCAAACTATCATTTCATGCATAAGTAGGTGCAACGCATTTGCCTCACAGATTGATTGGTATATGGTGAGATTTCAAAATTATGGTATGAAGCCTTGGTGAAGTGGAATGCGGATTATGCTTCCTAAGTAGCTAATTGTTCGGGACATTCATTTTCATCCCCACAGAAAGCCTGCAATCTCCTAATGTGGCAATTATTTCAGTGCAAACAGTGAGAAAGGAAATAGCAAACCAAGCGCCAAAATGACCCCCCCAAACTTATTATTACAGAAACATATATACAATCATGAAAGGAAATAGCAAACCAAGCGCCAAAACGAACCCCCCAAACTTATTATTACAGAAACATATATACAATCATGATGAAGCTAAGATACAAACTTTTTTTTTATTTTTTTATTTTTATTTTACATTTGGTTTTGAGCTGGCAATGGCATCCTCTAAGCACCCAAAATCCTCATGGAAGAGAACCAGACCCAGGAAGACAGTACGTGAGGAAGCTCAGACAGAACCACAAATCAATCCCTAAATGGTGTAGGGCTGGCAACACTGGCCCCAACAACATGATGTAGAAACCAGGAAAGCAGAATATGATTAAATGTACCCACTGATCAGGGCACCTATTAACTGATCATCATCAATTTGCATGTATCTGGTGCCTATGCAATCCGTGCATTCCTGCAATAAGTTCAAAATCATTGATTTCAATATCTACAAGTGCTCTCTCTCTCTCTCTCTCTCTCTGCCTGTTAATCCACGACCCAAACAAAAACATACAATAACAAAAAATAGATAGTCATCACTTTCCAAAACTTCAAAATCGAAGCAAAAATTGCAGGTATTAGTTTGACCAGTACAAACATTGTTTGCAATGTGTTATCAAACTACAGGTGGCGTAAATGGAACTGTTGGCATTGCAGATGGTAACAAACAACATGTTGCAAGAATCAATGATAAGGCATTTTAACTAGGATGCAGGCATGGGGAAAAATTAAAATAAATAAATAAAAACTAGGATGCAGGCATGGATTTCAGTATGAGACATGGATATAGTGGAAAGCACAAGTTCCAACAACCCAATACACCATCGCATCCAGATACCTTGAAATGTAATTTTTTTTATAGAATATTGCAATATTCATGGTAAAACGAAAAGTTATGAGAATTTAAGTTGCATTCAATCTAGAAAACTCTTGAATGAAGCAAGTATTTAGACGAAAAAAAAAAGTCTACCCAGAGCAAAAGTGAAGGCTTTGTGTTGTTACCAAACAGGCAAAGGCATTCCTAGTCTTTTGGGATAAGGGAAACTTCTGTCACAATTATTTGTCCACTTGCAGAAAAGAAATCACAGAATAGCAGGGGCAAGTGGCTAGAAGCAATCTCAGAAAAACGAAGTATCCTTCTAAAGGAAGTTTGAACTGAATCTCTAGTTGATGAGGTGGCTGTACAAGACAACCATTTTTTACTTTATCATTTCCCATTAATCAATAAAAGGAGTATAAATATTAAAAAATAATAGAATTAAGGAGAAGAAGATTGATGGGTGATGGGATAATCCTAAGATGATGATGATGATGATTGATTATGGAATTGCATTAGAAACCAAGCAAAGAGTTACGGACATTGAATAAAGAATTAAACAAAAAGATTATTATCCAGTTGCAGATGATATAAAGTATGATTTCCTTTTATAGGCAAAATGAATAAATTACAGAAAATAGAGCTTACCTTCCTAAGAGTACTTGAGAGCTATTTAATGAACCCTTGGAAGGATTTAGGCGCCGAGTCCCCAGTTCATGCTCTTTGTCAATACGTAGAGCAGCCACTTCCTTTTCCATAACAGATATTTCTCTCCGCATCTTCTTGGCCTCAACCTCCATTGCTTTGTTTAAGGTATCAACCTTCTTTGCCAACATCTAATAAAAGTCCAAGATTATAAAAACTGGACAGTATTATAAAAGAGGGGAAAACAAAAACATAAGGTCCCATATAAATGGCCAAAAATTTACCTCAATTGCATCATCCTTGTCCTTGAGGCTCTGATCCTTCTCATGGCAAGCTTTTCTCAAAGAGATAACCTCTTTTTGCAGCATATCATAAAACAACCCTGATACAAAATCCACATGATCTGGTTTCTCATTTTCAGCTGGTTTCCCATCCGGGTTCCCCTTGCATGTACTGTTTGTCTCATTACTTCTGTTACTGTCATTGTTTTTGTTGAGTGAAGCAGTCATTCCTGTTCCACTTGAATAAACCTTCCTTCTTTCAAATGACCTACTACCACCATCAAATGATCTAGATGAACCCTCAGCATGTTTTAATATTGAATTAGCATTGTTAGAGAGCATAGACCCAAACGGTGAACTCGATGTTTTCCTTGATAATAAACCATTTGAAGACGACCTAGACAAGGTTTCTGGTCCACTAAGAGACTGGCGGCGCAAAGGTCCATTGCTTATATTTCTTCTCTCCGGAGTAGTGTAACCATTAGCATTTGAAGCTGCTTTCAGCCCTTCCTCCAGAACTTTGAGTCGTAGTTGATACTTTTCCTAAACACCAAACTCAGCCAATCATGAAATCCTTTAGGGCAGACTAAAAATGAGACAAGCAAAGAAGAAATACAAATGAGAATTATCTCACTTTCAATTGGGCTTCTGATTTTGCAGTTCGTTCTGCTATTGTCAATTTATCTCTCAATTGTTGCATTTCTCCCTATGAATATGAGGAAAATTTTGTGATTACCATATAATGAGGAGCTTTGAAAGGAAATGATGCATTGATGGGGAAAGGGAACCTGTTACATGCCTGCAGAAATCTTCTATCTTCAAGCCATTGTTTTACAGGCATTACTTTGTCATTAGCATCCTTCCACTCATTTGCTACCACAACTGCAACTCGATTTGCAGTTACTTTTGCACGAGCTAGTTCCCGATCAAGGGTTTTCTTCTCCTCCTTTGCAATGAATATTAAAAGTTAGAACCTAAAGCTGTAATGTAGCGCATAAGATACTTAATTGATTGTGTGTGCGCCTGTGTGCACTCATATGAGGAATCTTTACATTCATCTCCAGCACTTTCCGCTGACAATCACGCAGAGCATTTGCAGCAGCACCACCAGCAAGGACAGCCTCCTCGAGTTCACGGACAGTTTGGCTCAACTTTTCAACCTCTGCAACCTTTTGCCTATGCATTTTGTCTAGGATCTTGTTCTCCTCCTGAGAGAGAAAAAGGAAAAATGAACTTTTGATTATGGAATTAATTTGGTGTGTAATCCGTGGTAAAATTAACAAATATGCGAATATAGGTATTCAAAAATATCAATGGCTAGGACATGAGAAGAATGAATGATCAGATATACCTGGCAAATCTCAATTTGCTTCACCAATTCCTGGTTCTTGTTTTGCAAATCATCAACCATGGATGCTTTTGCCAAAGCTATTTGAACAGTTCTTTCAGCTTCAAGTAAAGCAGCCTCTTTTGATTTAGTCAGGCGATCTAGTGCTCTGTTGTCATCCTGTAACTTGGCAGCCTAAAAGAGCAAAGCACAATTCCCCAATGCATGAGAACAGAAAAGGTAGCACATCCAAGCAACTCAAGTACTCTAGTGAACCAAAACATCACCACAGAGAACAAAAACACCATCATAGTTTGTTTTAAATGCTTAGACTCCTTTTTCAAAGGAACTGATGCAATCATCATCAAGTAATCAAGCATCTATAGGATTTAGTAACCATCGTGGATTCGAGAATAAGTTGAATCCATGAATAGGTAGAGCAATACTAACTGAAACCAACCCGGACTGGATTGAGCCATGTTGCAGAACCAGCAACAGTAAACAAAAGCGAAGTGTACCTCCAACCGTGCTAACTTCAGCTCTGCCTCGAGCGGAGTTATGATGGCCTCAATTGGAGGCATCTCATCATCCTTTTGTGCTGCATGAACTCTCCTAAGCGTTGATTCTGCGGCAAACTGTGCAGTCAAAGCTTCCTTCTTCTCGTCATTTATCCTCTTGATCTCAAGGTTCTGCAAAAGACGGTACACAAGACTCTTCAGAACTTAGAACTCACTAACAATTGAACAAGGCAAAAGCAAAAGGGGTTTTTTTTTTGCACTCATACTTTATTCTCTAGGAGAGCTTCAGTTGTCTTCAGCTTGTCCTCCACTTTCTTTAGTTCATCAGTTAACTGTAATCACATCCAAGAAACAGATTCAATAAGCACTGCTGGCAAGAATGAATTCGACGCCTTAACCTAAAATGAGTTCCAAAGTGCGCTCGCTCATACTAGAAGAAGATTACAATCTATTTTAGGGGAATAATATGCAGGGCATGCCATTGACATTACCTCTTCAACTGCCTTTTCTCTGAGCCATTCTGAATACTTCAATGCCCTAATTTCCGACTGCGCGTCCCCTAACTCCCTTTCCTTATCTGTAAGAATAACATAACAGGTTCCAGATGTAGGAATAGAACCGTTCCATAGAAATCAAAGAAAACAAAAATCAGACAAGAGACTAACAACAACAGGAACAATGATCGATGTACAAGCATGCCTATGCCAGGGATTGCACAAAATCGAAGAAACCCAATTCACAGCTGCAGCACCAAACATCCTCACCGCAATCAATCGATATCTCTATTCTCAAACTTGAACTAGAAACCAAAAACGGATGAAACTCACTCCAATCAACGTTTCAGAACCAAATCCTCACAAAGAAGCAGCTCAAATCCACAATTCCAGACACAGAGATCACTCACACTCTAAAAACACAGCTCGGACACTGAAAACCTAAAATTCGGAAACAGAAAGCTGGAAACCGATCGATCGGGAGGAAATCCACACCTCGAACCTCGTTTTCGAGGCGATTGAGCTCGATCTTGACGGGATCGGATCCGTGGAGGAAGGCGATGAGATCTTCAACTTCGGAGCTCCCTGCGCGAGCGATGGAGGAGCTCTTCCTGCGGGACTTGAAGGAAGACGATGGCGTCAGGATCGACGGCCTGGATGAATCGGAGGAGAAGGTAGGAAGAGGATGAGATTCTGCATTGCAGCTGCTTGGATTTGGATCCGCCATTAGAGATTTGATCTTCTTCTTCTTCTTCTTCTTCTTCTTCTTCTTCTTCTACGGACATGAAATGAGAGAGAGATTTGACTTTAAGAGGGAGAGGTATTTATAGAGGAGAGATTAGGAGGAGGTTTTGGGCGGGTTTAAATGTAACAACGAATCGTGGTTATGAGAAACAGTATCGGGCTCCGTATCGGGCATGGTCGAAACTGTTATAATTGACCGACATGTCGGTCAGGTACTGATAGCCCACTTAGTTGATTAAAATAACAAAAGTGGCATTCAAAACTATCTATATCCTTTAATGGGAGATTAATTAAAGACTGCTTGGGCAAAGAGGATTGTAAGTAAGTTAAAATACTGGCCATTAGATGATTCTTATTTTCTAATGATCAATTCAAAGTTGGTCAAAATTGGAATGAGAGGACTGGAGGGCTGTTTCTTATGATTTGTAATTTATTAAAATTATAAGAATTAAAAATTATATTCATTGAAATCGTGTGATGGTAATTGACTCAACAGAACTAATTCCCCAATCGCAAGCACAATCGTACTGATGCAACTAAAGACTTGAGGCATGGAAAGTGTGATTAGTTTCACTAAAATTGATTATGGGTTAACCAATTTGATTTTGCGCCGCATCCTTGTTCCATGCAATGGTGGCCAACTAAGGTCAACTTCACACAGCCTTCATTGACAGGGTACATGTATAATTTTTAAAATCCTTTTAGAAGTTACCATATTATGTCTTATTTTTAATAATATTGAATATTATGATAACATTTATGAATTATTAGTTTATTCTCGGGTGCTCCGTTTTAGGTTTTCTCTTCTTATTCATGTGGTTTTTTATTTTGAATTTTATTTTTTAATTTTCCCCTTTAGGAGAGCTTTAGCATGCTTTTCGAGAAAAAAAAACATATTTTCTTTGTAATAGAAGTAATTAAGAGGCAAAATTGGCAACACGTTATATTTTTTTATATCGAGACTTAACCTCGTACACTCAAATCTTAATATGAGGTTCATAAAATGCCCGACAGGTGCAAGTGACTAGTTTGATGTTGACATTTCAGCCGGAGACATTATATACGAGTAACGTGTTCTTTAGCAGTTTGAAATTCTAATTTGAGAAGCTAATGTCACTTCGAGGGTCAGATCGAGACGAATATAAAACATCGGACGACCAAGGATGCGTTAATAAGAGATCTAGCGGTTAGAAATGTTTCCCAATCAGACATTCATTATTGAGAAATGAGAACATAAGATTGAGTCTGTTACCTGGCATTAATGACTAGAGCCAACTGCCCACATCCGGAAGAGTAATTTGGGACCCTCTGTTGTACCTATTACACATGAACTTGAAATACTTACCTGGAACTCCTTCAGGGCCCCATAGTCAAAATCCAGACCCTTCAAGATGGATAAGATAACATCCCTTCTACTAAGATATCCTCACATTTAGGTTGAAACAAAGTGAGTCCTATAGTAGGATTGACCACCATGATGAAACCTGTTGGTTGCTAGTGTGGTGTTAACACATTTCTCTCATCATATAGTGGGTCCTACTCCTTTTGAGCTGGGATTTGAAAATTCGTGATTTGAGTTCATGGAATTATCTTGAGCGGCTCAAATTATCACTTTGGAGGCCCACAATGAGTTTCGGATGAGTGTTACTTGTGACAGCTCCAGAGTAAAGTGCAAGGACTCAGGTGAAAAACGGACAAGGATTTTGAGAGGAAAGCGAAAGCGAGAGATTTTGGTCCCCTGAGCGTTCCATGATGCCAATCTTTACTACGAGAGAGGGGAGCTGTCACGTGACTCGCATTATTTTCGGGAGTCCGATAAGATTGGAACGATGATAACAAAACCAGTTATGGTAGTCTGCCGGACTGCTGAACGACCACGCACCCCTTCCAGGTTCCATCGGCCGGGTCTGAATATTAGGATGAGGATGTGCGGTTTAAATGGGAGACTGACAAGACCTAATGTTAAAGTAGTTATTATTAGAATTGAAATCATAATACCCAGCTTTGTACCTTTAACCTTCCACTAATCCATCCACTAATCCAATTTTAACTAGCAAAAGGTATGCATCTGTCTGCACACATTAAGTTGTACATACATTCCGGCCCAAAGAAACATTGTATATTTTATTTGCTGATTCCAAAATCATGAGACTCACATTTATTCTAGATTAGACTCTTTTGGTAACTGAGTCGGCTGATTTGACGTGGTTGATCATTCAATTGAAACGTCACCACTTGGAGCTGTGGCTGTGTTGGCACAAGGATGAATATATTACATGTAGACCTATTTTAAGTTTGCATAAGAGATCAGATTTAGGCTGTAATTGTTTGCATGGAATGCACGGGGACTCATTTTTCACTGTAGCTTTACTGAGTGACTATTAAAGAGTTGATGGGTGAAGGATAAAAGGTATAAGGGTAGATAATTTTATTAAGTTGATGGTTGCCTCTTTACTTTTGTCTTCCCTTAACTCAATTTTTATAAAAGAAGAGGTTATTTGATGGCCTTTGATTCTTCATTTTTAACCACTCTAGGAATTCAATTACATAAAATAAACAAGCCCCTCAGCCTTCTTGCCCCTGAGCAATTCACCTATTGTCTTAATGCCAACAAGTTCGAAGATTAACGTTGGGCATAGGGGATGAAAAGGGCCCATCATCAATTAGGGTGGTGCAACAACAAACCCCAGTCGATTGTGGTATTCCTTGACTTAGTGCCTTGCAGTTCAATAGTGATTGACTTTATTCAGATTCAATCCAACAGCTAAATTAGGTCGAATGAGAATTAAATTAGGGATGACCTCTGATTCATTGAGGAAGTGAAAGGTATAGGCTGCAGAGAGTGTGAGGAGGGTAGAAGAGATTGATCAAAGGTTGGTTCATAAGCTAGTCTTCATATTTCTTTATAAGCAGGCAGCTCTCAGGTGACCATCCCTAAAATGGTTTTTGCCTTTTGTCCTTCTAGAGATACACGTACTCACTTGCCAAGGGGAACCTTAAAGTTCTCAAATAGATTTTGATGAAATAGGGCATGACACATTTTTTAACTACATTAAAAGATGGAAAGACTTGATACATCAATTAAAAGACTCCACTAGCACTTTTATTCCTTGAAAACAATCATATATTGCTCCTATTAAGTGTGTGGCAGCTACCTTTTATTGATTCAATCAGCGGCCAACTCTCCCACAGTGCCAACACAGACCCAAAGATCAATTGCATGATTATGCACTGTAGATGGATAGTGTGAATTACTCCAGAAAGTTATATTTGCATTATCTTTGAACCATAATTGAACAATTATAGACTTTATGTAACAAAGTCTTCTATATATTTACATTTGAAGCCTCAACTGTAAGCCTCTTCTACAGTCTCCCTTCTCATCATGTACCAAGTTGTTCTAGAAAATTAACCACTTCCCAAGTCCTCTAACCTAGATAGGTCCTACAAATCAGAATCCGTAGAGAGGAACCATATATACAGAAACTGTTAAAATGGAATCAAATACAAAAAAGTAACAACAGAGCTTGCATGTTTCCACTTCATCCACTTGTGGTCCATCATATGATATAATAGACCAGGTTCTACCTAGATTTTTTTTGGCATTGGCCAGCCTTATCATCATACTCCCAGTGCATCCTCCGCTAAACGGTCATCAGATTGCATCACTGATCAGCCACATCTGGTTGCAACTGTATATATCTAGATGAATCTGTGATGCCAAGTCCATCTTCTTGGGCTTGACAGATTTTGGGTCCTTGTCAAAAAGTCAACCATGTCCATGCCACTACCATGCACAGCCTTCTGTCATGTACAGGGGTACTGTGGCCAGCAAATTAGGCCAGTCATTCATTTAACAAACCTGGCGCCATTAACAATCAAGGTCTAAGATTTGAAAGATGGAGGGAACCAATCGTGACTGCATCTTTTTCCTTTTCAAAGAGTCAATCAGATATAGCATTTAGTTAAAAGCACCATTTCAAGAGTTTCAGAGAACAGTTTGGCTGGTAAAGAAACATTCGCTCCTGCGTAATTCCTTTATGAAAGAGTAAACGCGACTAGGATATCCTTCGTCTCAGAAGGTAACGTTTGGTAAGAAAGAGTGCAGATTTGTCCAATAAAAAATGGAAAAAAAGAAGCAATGTCGGAATTGTTTTGGCTTAGATATTTAGTATATATAGAGATGGTACGATCAAACCCAAAAAATCCTAGGAAGTAGAAAAATTGGTGATGCTCAAGCAGCAGAGGCAGTCCAAGTCATGTTTTCCTGCACATCCACCAACTCAAGGTTGGAACACAGAAAGACTGAATAACAAGAGGAAACAGCGGAGAAGGTGAGGAAACAGTGAGGGGCTTTGTTTGTATCCAAATGAACTCTGCGTCATCCTTCCCCTGAACATGGTTGCTCCAGAAAGAAACTCTAGAAAGCTTCCAGTGCTGCCAGATCTAATCTTAACATGTCAATGGTATGCTCTCTCTACAATTAGAAAGAAGTTAACATCTGATGTGCCTTAAATTATGGAAACAGTAAGACAGTTAATACATTGTAATTTGTAAACCTTAAATGTTAATGCATTATAACCCTTGGAGAAAACCAGTAGTTGTAAGTTTATGGTTTTTCATCAAATATTCTTTGGATAATAAAGTCAAATTGTGTGTCAGCAAAAAGTAAAACAATGGATGCTGTGGTTCTGCAATATCTATGGCAGACGGTTTTTTGAGGGCTCTATGAAGGTTTTATGGGGCAGGGCATTGTGCACAAATCTCCCTAGATATTATGTCGCTTTCAGGGTAAAAATTCCTTTTGTGGTTGTAAACGTAAAAACAATGTCAACCCCAAACAAGTCTTTTTTTGGATGTTTAGATGAACAATCACAGCAAAATGGAGATTTATAATACATCAAAAAGGATATCTAAAATAATGCTCACATCTCATTGTTCATGAGAAACTTTTAAACTGAAATTCAAGCAATGATTAAAAAAAACTTGAAAGGATGAACTCTTCTTCTGGATTTCTATTTTATTCTGATGAGAAGTGAAATGTTTTGTCCTAATTAAATGTAAATTGCAAAGTCTAAGCCAGTCATGTTGTGCACAAGTTGAAACAAGTAGTTTATTGGTTGCAAAGAGTCACCAATATACATGGTCGTACCATTGGTAGCTGGGCTATCCATGTAGTGCAACCTACCATGGATGGTCCACAATACAAATAACCTCATGAAGGGACAATCCTGGCCACCCAATCAATAGAAAACCCTCCAGATGTGCACTGTTTACTTCTTTTTCTGATCTGTTTACTTCAAAATTCAAAATCCCAGCAATTAAAAATAAAATCAAGACGACATCTTATAGAGAGCCATTGGCAAAATTCTCCATCAGAGGTTACTCTTACAAAATTGAATAATATGACCTAGGTGGTGTTACTTAACATTGATATAAGATGATGATTAATGAAACATATTACAATGCTCTATATGATAAATACTATCATAACTTGGTGCATTTTGATCTCAAATACCCATGCAGTTAATTTCTAGATTCAGCTGAAAGAAACATGGAAAAATGGCAGCTACCTCTGTGACCAGTCCTCGGCACTCAACCCTGTAATCTCCACCTCAATTCCTTCAATTTTGGCAGGCAACTTTTCCCCTTTTTTATTTTTCTGCAAAATGCAATAGTCCAAATCTTCGGTTTATAGTTCTAGATACTAAAAAGAATAGCACCTCGAAAAAAAGTCCTGGTGGCCACCTTAAAGATCAGATACCAATAGCTAAATCAGGCTTTGAAGCAGAGACCAACAACTGCCAGGACGTTGAGATACTCTTTCCAAAAATTAAACTACATCAGCAAATAATAAGTTGCAAGAAACAGAACTCTTCTTTGAGGCTTTTAAGCATTTTTCAATGAATAATACAGAAACACAAAAAGAATGGAAATTATTGTTCATAAAATGCCCGATAATATTGGCAGAGCTGCCTAAGCATTACTTCCATATACAAGGAATGGAATTAGTTGCTCAGAAAATGGATGATGATGTCCAGAGAGTTGCAAAGCACTACATTCATATACAAGAACATTATATGGATCAATGGAGCCCAACTACAGGTTATAAATTGGAATACGTTAGTGAAGCAAGCATATGTAAAAGAACCTAGATTGATCTTCCAAGTTCCAAGCCACATAAATATCCCAAAATACCACAACTTCTGCGACAAAAATCAAATATCTAGAAACAAAAAGAAAGAGAAATTTATTTTGGCCACTGTAAAGGTAAAAGCAAACCCTAACATTATTTCAACAAACACCAAGTAGTTTATAACAAGTTATAATGATAATAACGCCTATGTACTCAATAGGCGTTATTGAAAATAAAGTGGTCTCACATGGGATGCTTGTTAGCACTAAAATACAGCAAGTAAAAAACCTTGGCACTTAGAGAAACTGCAGAGTATGCAGCAAAGAACCATGGTTCTACAACAAGGTTCCTTAGTCTAGATACAATAATGACCAGTGTTGAAATAGTAATGCAGACTATTGTATCGTCTATTTCAACACTTTCTTGTCCTGAGAAAAAGTTGAATATCTCTTTCATTGGTAACATGACTTTGAACCCACACTCTTGTGGTTATGACAATAAGCACCAACCAATTGTGATCTTAGGAATAGATTGTGGTTGTGATAATAAGCACCTACCAACTGTGATCTTAGGAAATGAAAGGTTTCAAAATCTCCATTATTCAGGAGTTCTTAAAGCGACATACGTAAGGCAAAAAATGAATGTATTTATGTGCACAATATAGTTTTATATATTTATTTTTCTGACTGTTATATTCACATTGACAGTAGCAATGACTGCAAAAGGCAACAACGTAATGGGAGAAGTTGCTACATAATAACGGTACTTGCTTTAGACCCTAGCAAACACTGAATGAAAAATATGAAAGAGATGCACGCAACAAAGAGAAAACAATATATATATAACCTGATCATTTACCTAACAGTGATCCTATGAATCCTTGCATTTAGATAGAGCATTAGTTCATGGTGAAACCTTGTCAAGAGTCAGGGCTTGCTTGAAGAGTTTCTCTTGCATATTAAAATTTTGACACTAGTACGGCAAAGTTTGTGTATGGATGGATACAATTGATTTGAATATTTTCACAGAATGGATTTTCTTTTCCAAGTTTAACTATGCAATCAGAACGACGAAAAAAAAAATGGAAATCATATAAGGTGGTAAAAGTATCATTTTCTTTTCTGGCAGTTCCATTCCAGTTAAGATGGCTGATTGGCGCTATTAATGATTGGAGACGAAACAGAGGAAAGAAAAATATATCAAAATCTCAAACCAAAATTTCTGAATTCCATGCCACCCAAAGGTAGTTGATATGTAGTCATTTGCTGTACCAAATCACTGTCACAATTTGTAACTCGGTGTCCCAAAAAACAAAAATTATTGCTCACTTATCCCCATTACATTAAGTGTTTGGAATCCCTTTAACATTGTTACAAGATTTCTGACACGGACTAATGGAAAAGTAGGCACAGCATCTCGGTATCAGCACTGATCTGCCAAGTTCATTGACAAGGTGTCAATGTGTTCTTTTTCTTAAATTAATATGAACATGTATGCTCTATACCTCTCGCATTTCTTTTCTCACTTCACCTTTGTACTAAGCTTTGGATTACTTCAGTCAGCGCTCTTCACTTGCACCTGCTGGCAACATGGAACAAAAGTAATGGCTTTTGCGCCGTAGTCCTTCCCCAGGCTTAAACTGAGTTGAATGTTTCTGCAAAACATTGGGACTTGCCTCTTGGCTACTTCAAGGTAGTACAGTTTGGTTTGCAGCTCAGGAGATAGGAGCCCTTGACTAAGTAAGGGTTGCACGGTGCCCCCTGTTTTCAAGACAAACTTAAAGCGGTGAACATCTCCTCTATGTAACATAAAGAACTTGCCAAGTCCTCAACTGCGGACAAAAAAGTATCAGTTGCCAGCAGCATGGAATGCTTATAATTGGCCTGACAGAAATGCCAGAATAGGATAAACAGGTCTTTCTTTATTTATCCTATTGGGCTGGAATTGTCCTTCCCCTGGAATTGCCAGGAACAAGAACATGTGTTCTGAGCTCTTCTAAAGTAGTAGGCTTGGAAGTTGTAGTTGTTAGATGTTGATGACTAGCCCAAGAAAACTACCTGAAGACCACCTGTTTGCGGCAATATGGAATTGTCAAAGTATAATGATTAGCTTGATGGACTGTGATATGTCAAAAGTGTGCATACAAATGCATCCAATGGGTTGAATACCCATCTTTCGAACCTTGTCTGTCCCCATCAACAGTAACTTCAGACTTCATTCTACAATAACCAAGGCATTGAGCAAGTCAAAGATCTTCACCAGTTTCCTTTCCCTGCAGACAGACTCAACCAACCGAACCCATGAACCAAACTCTGGCTTAAACCCCTTGTCCGCCAATCGATATAATGCCTCCGTAGCATCCACAGCCCTCCCAGATTCACACAAGCCGATCAGCAACTCATTTGAAGTGGCAAAATGAGGCACATGGCCCCGGTCAAGCATTAAACCCAATAAGCTCATGGCCCGCTTCATCTCCCCTTCCCTGCACAAGTAATTCATAACAATACGGTAGCTAGCCTTATTCAGATAAACACCATCATAAGGCAATCTCTCCAGCATCTCCAATGCCTCTTCAAACCTCCTCTCTCCGCACAAGCCGCCGATGATCACATTGAAAGTCACCACATCAGCTTTGCACCCTTTGTCCTTCATCTCTTTCAGCACTGTGATTGCTTCATCAACTCTACCAACTCTACAAAGAGAACCAATCAATGTCGTATAGCAAATGGCATCAGCTTCAAGCCCACATCTCCTCATTTCATCAAAAATCTCTCTGGCTTCTTCAAATCTCCCATCCTTGCAAAACCCGTTCATCAGAGCTGAGTAATTAAAAATGTTTGGAATGCAACCATTCTTCCTCATAAATCCCATGATGTGTTTCGCCTTGTCGGCCTTCCCACCTTGGCAAAACCCCCTGATCAAGACATTGTATGTTAATGCATCAGGAAAGATTCCCTTGGAAACCATCTCTTCAAACAATTCAATTGCTTCGCCGAGCCTCCCACCATTGCAGAGACCAGCCATGAGAGTACAATAGGTAATTTGATTGGGCAATGAGTGCTTCAACAATCTCATCTTCTTCATAACTTCAAATGCCAAATCAAGATCTCCTCTCTTGCAATGGTACTTCAACAATATGTTGAAAATGCAGGTATTGGGTTGAAAACCGAGCTTCGTTTTCGAATCATAGAGGAGCTTCTGGGCCAAATCAATGCGACCTGATTCAATAAGGAGGTTGAGACAGGTGCTAAGGGCTTTAGGCGACGGCTTCTCTCGGACAAACGGCTTAATGGCAAAAAACATTTTGAGCGTCTTTTCATGGAGAGAAGATTTAGAGAAATGGGTCATCAGATTGAGGAAGAGTCCTTCATGAAACTTGCAGGCTTCGAAAGTCATCTGATGGAGGATGGCATCAACAGCATTGAACTTCTTATAAAGTGCGAGCTTGTGTAGGATGGTGGAGTAAGTGGAATGATTGTGATTGAAACCTCGCTGCTCTGATACCATGTTAAAAATATCCAACGCCTTTTGTGGGCTTTTTTCCTTCTTGATCATGTGAATTGCAGTCTCATGAGAGATGAATCTGGGTTTTCTTGGGATTTCTTGGAGGGAATCAGTGGTGGGTGGAGGGTCGGGTTGCTTTTGGTATTGCAGAGGAGATATCCATGGAAGGGAAGAAAACTGACGATGGAAATTCATACACTTTCTTCTAGGAATCATGGAAATAATGCAAATGAAGAAAGAGCAATCAAAATTACATCAAAACAGCCTTTAGAATTCTATAAACTAACAAACCCACAACTTCGATTGAGCTCTTAATACAAAAACAGAAATCCAAGCTTCTTCAAAGTTCTGAAATTTCAGCAAAATTTGAAATTTGGGTTTTTCATAAAATTAAGATTTCTACAGAGATCTGCACTTATCCTGTGGAGTTCTGGAGAGAGTAGAAGTTTCCAAGCTCCAATCCGAAATGGTAAAGCCTTCTGTAGTCACTCCTCCGCGCCAAACTTCGTAGAGAACCCAATAGAAACCATAGAAATATGAGTAAACGATTAGAGATCACAACCAAGAAACATTTCGAGAAAACCCATGAAATTAGAGTCGTGATTGAAGCTACATGCTGAGATATGAAAACCCCCCAAAACCCTGCCGGAGGGAAGGAAATAGAGCAGAAGAGAGCCCGAGGAAATCACTAGATCTCTGCCGTCTATTTTACTAACACATTGTAGAATCTCATCCGTCAAAATGGTGTAACCTATCAAAATTTTCTGAACAGCCCCTACATAGCATTTTTTGTTTGTAACCCTTCCGATGATTATAAGAGGCTTTTCCTCTATTGATTCGGAGTGGTCCACTCAGCACTGTCAATATGGAGGAGCTGCCTCGGATGGGACTCTCAGTGCTTTGAATTTAGATTCAGTGTGGAAAAACCTCATTGTGACCTTGATACGACCAATCAAGTCCAAGCTATGGTCCCACGACTATCACCATTTAGTTTTTTGAGAGAGGACCCCAATCAATTTGAGAGGCTTCCCAAGTTGATATGGTGGACTATAATCGATCCACTCACGGCCATCATGTAAAAAAACTTTAGAGGATATGAACTCTATGGTGGAAGCTTATAATCACTCAACTCCTTAAAACCAATGTGTTGTAGATTATATTACCAATTAATTTTGAAATAACTTGTTGGTATAGTGAGGAACCTTGAGAGGTAGCTCAATTGGGTTAGGATCACGATTTGCTCCTGTATGTTATAGGTTTGAGACTTTAAGCTGTACTACTATATTAGGGTCATAGGAAAGTTTAGTCGACTGCCTTAGGCACAAAGGGATTAGTCCGGCTCAAAGGACTTGAACACCCTCCGTTAGAAATAAAAAAGTGAGCATAGTGGGGCGTAAAGTCCTAACAAATGGAGCCCACTATTAAAAAAATTACAATGCACAACCACCATTTGGATCACTTTTAAAATTTATGAGGTTATATTAATAAAAAAATAAATACAAAATGGTGTAATTTAGGTGAAAGTCTGATTTTTCAAACTTAATTAGGCATAAGTCCACCTCTTAAGTTTTTAATTGCAAGAGTTCACTAGTTCTATAATATTTAATGTTTCAAGTTTATTCTATTAAACGTATTTTATAATAATGGTAATTCTACCCAAAAATTTTTTTTGTTCTTTATTTTATTTAGATACAACCTTTGGAATCATTGTTAGCTGGCAGCTAATGATCGGCAGCCGGAGACCGGAGATCGCCAGCTGGCGACTGGAACCAGCAACCGGAGACCGGTGGGAGGGTTTTTCTCCAAGAAGGAGTCCTTGGGTGTCTTCAGCAGCTTGGTTTTTCTGGTGCGGTCTCTGATACTCTGACAATTATAATGGAATTGTGCTTGGCGTTGATTTTTCTTTCTGGTGTTCAAAATGTGTGGCCCACTTTGGATGGGCATATCGTTGTTAATGTTATGATAAAAATGATTGTTCATTTAGTTCAGATTTAATGGTTTTCTGTTGATGATTTGGATCTAAACGATCCAATGTCACAAATATCAGCAATGTTGTTTTTGGTTTTCTTTTTCTTTTTCTTTTTTTTTTTTTGCAATATTGTTGCATGAAACGTAAATTTATAAATATTGCAATGAAATCAAAATAAATACTAAAAAAGTTTATAAATTTTGAATTTTTAATGGTAACTTGTATTTATTTTCGAGTTCTTAATTTTTATTATTTTAAATCTGGCCCGGTGCCGTCGCAGTTGTGCCTAAGGTGAGGATCAGTTAGATTGATCCAATTTCCTCCATGTGAATCATATGCATGGAAACCAACGAGTAAAGTCTACTCTTCTGGATTATGAGATTGTTGTAATATGAGACATGGGATATGTGTTAACGTAAAAACATAAACATATAAAAGAAACACACGTTATTTAAAGAGAAATATATTTCATGTATTAGTGTGATATAGAAATATACATGAAAATAAAACTATGTGTTGGTGTAAAACAAGAACAAGTAATCAGGAATATGAAAATAGAACCATATGTTAGTGTGAAATAAGAACATGTGGTATGTAAACAGAAACATGTTTTATACGTTTGTGTAAAACATAAACATGCATGAAAATATGATTATGTGTTAGCGTGAAACAGAAACATATGGTATATAAACAATATCATGTTCTATGTATTAGTGTAAAACGAGAACATGCATAAAAACAAGACCATGTGTTAGTATGAAAAACGAACATGTAAACATGAGCATATAAATAGGATTATGAAAATATGACCATATGTTAGTGTAAAACACGAATATGTGGTCTGTAAACAGAAATATGTTCTATGTATTAGTATGAAACAGGAACATATAAAGAACGTGAAAATATGATCATGTGTTAGTGTAAAATAAGAATATGCGGAATGTAAATAGGAACATCAAACATAAACATGAAGAACATCAAACAGGAACATGAAGCATATATACAGCGACATGTTAAAATAAGAATGAAATTGCGTGAATGTGAACCAAGAACGCAGAGAACATCAAATAGGAATATGAAAACATAAACATAGAGAACATCAAACAGGAACACAGAGCATATATATATATTGATAAATTAAAAATGAGAATAAAATTGTATGATTGTGAAATAGGAACATAGAAACATTCGAACAAGAATATGAAAACATAAACATGGAAAATATCAAACAGGAATACATAGCATATATACAGTGACAATGTAAAATGAGAATGAGCTTAAGTGAATGTGAAACAGGAACATGGAGATCGTCAAATAGAAACATGCATACATGAATATGGAGCATATACACAGGGACAGTTTAAACTGAAAATGAGATTGTGTAAATGTGAAACAAGAATATCGAAAACATAAAAAAAAAAAAGGACATGCAAATATGAACATAGAGAACATCAAACAGAAACATACAAATCATAGTAATTTATTAATTTAGAAAGTTAAATCCGAAAACCAGGTTCAACATTTATGCAAATCTTAAACTACAGTTATTCTAATGCTAGTTTTAAACTTTTTTGGATGTTATTTTCTTCAAATTTGTTCTTCAAACCCTAGTTTTTTGCTTCGCAAGAAGAAGAGAGTTTGATTCGCAACAAGAAGAGGTGGAATATAAACTATTTCGTGCCTGGTTTTTTTACTTCGCAATAAAAAAAGATAGAAGAGAAACCCATTCATGCCTAATTTCTTACTTCGCAAGAAAGAGATGAAAGGGAAATCTTCATATGTCGCTTTGTTTGCAAGAAAAGGTATTGGAAGTGAAATAAACAAATTCATATCCTTTTTATTCATACAGAGGGTACGATTGTCAAAATTTTTTTTACATGGGCAGCTTTGCGTTTTGATATCAAGCTGGACTTAAACAGTAAAGATGCTGGCACCAGAACTTATACGGTAGCAAGCAACTATATAAAATAGACTTGTGGCTAAAGGCCCCATTTTTTTTATTATCAGTGTCCATTTCATCTGAGCAGTCAGGATGGAGGCACGTTACTAGTCAGGGGACAGCATTAGGCGCTCAGAGTTGTAGCTCTGGCGGTGGTTAGGTTACAAAAGTTATCATTTCTCTTCATGGCCTCCAAATCATCTCGTCTACACAACCGTACGTTATGTTCTCTCTCTCTCTCTCTCTCTCTCTCTTAAACCCTAAAACAAAAACCTAAAAATCTCTTTCCCAGGGCCCCCTCCTTTTTAATTTATTCACAGTTGCGTGGGTTTTTTTTGTTAATTCCTAATTTGAGTGTTATTTGTATGTATATATTTTTACAAGCAGTGGAGGAGGCATCGATTGTAAGCTCTGTAAAGAAGACAAGAAGAATGTTGAATAGTTGTGGAATGAAAGAAGAGTTTGAGAAGTATGCTGATTATCTCAATCGATTGGTATTCTTCTCCATTCTCACACACACACACACACTCTCTCTCCCTCTTTTTGTTTTGTCTAGCTCTTGCGTTCGTTTCATTTCCTATCTTGATTAGTTTCGTGAATGTAAAAATTGTTGATGAACATAAACCATGGTAAGCAAATTGGGGATGCTGGGGGCTCAAAAGAGAATTTCCTGAGTTCAGCTCTGCAAATCTGTCAAGGAAGCTTGCACTCCAATCAAAGTTGTGCTTACCATCAGATTGAAAGCTTATAAAACATGTGATTTGACTCTTGTCTCTAGTTCAATCACATGTTTTGGTTGTGGCTTATCAGATGGTGGGTGTAACTTCGATTGAAATGAAATCTTTCTTTAATGATAAAACAAGGTCCATTTGTGGTTTGGGTTTAAGAGTTGGACCCCCACTAATGGATTTATGGCATTGGTCTTTTGGACGACGAGAACCTTTGAGTTGGGACCCTCCCTCTTTTAAACCCTTGCTTTGTTTGTAAGGTTGTGTTTGGGCATGTTGCACGATGGAATGGGGCGAGTCAGAAGTTTGGCGTGCGTTGTTTTCCTAAGGGTTCACTTGTTTGCACTCATTTACATGCGTAGATGATGTTTATTTGCAATCATTTATATAAATGATTGTAAAATGAGTTATAAACATGGTGTGTAAATGAGGCCATTTTGAAAAAAAAAATCTTCATACATTTTGAAAAAAAAAATTGAAAAATGTCATAAAGTCCCAACCTTACATCTAATTTTCTGAACTTTTGTTTGTAGCTCCGATTCATGATTTGAACTGTTCATTATTCTCTTATTAATGACAAGCATCAAGATGCTTTGCTTAAATCTTTACTGATTTTAAGAAATTTGTGAAAAATGAAAAAGTCCAAACAATCCACACATGTTTAATACCGTTGGATGTACTCATTTACTCGCGTGAAAATGATGATTTTGGACAAACATGCTAACATGTTTCACATCTATAACATTTGCTTATATTAAACCCATTTTCATATCACATGCATCAAGGGCAGGTATGGTATTATTTGTTTACCTGGATAGTAGAAATTGCCAATACTTATGCTCATCGTGCTTTCACAGAAGGGTGTATTGAATGGTGTCAGACTGTTAAACATATCTATGGTTTGTCTCCCTATTTTTTTGTTGCGGAAAGATTGATTTATGCCTTCTTGAGCTGCTATTGCCCAAACAATATCCGGGCTTGCATACTTTGTTGTCTGGTAGATCACTAACCATGTATTATGTTTAGACTCATTTTCTACACAGTCCAAATGAAACTTATATAGTTCTTTTATTGTCATAGCATGACAAACGAGAGAGGCTGGTGAAGGCAAGTCGCGATGTGACTTTTCACAGCAAAAAGGTCATATTTCAGGTCCACAGGTAAGCGATGTCATGTTAATTTAGTTACTATGTCATGACCATCCTTTTAAATGTTGATTTATTTTAGGATTTTCATTTTATGTTGCCTGCTGAAGTCAATTAAGGTTGTTGCCAGAGTTGCCCTTCCCTTTTATTGCTTATTTATGTAGCATGGAGTCTTGAATGACATTGATAATTTTATACGTTAGGTTCAACTCTGGACCGTGGCATTTTATCTAAGTAAAACTATTGGTCTCTCTTTGACGCTGAAACCTAACCTTATCAACAGGATGACTAAGCATAATAAAGAAGAAGTTTTGGAGAAGGCAGAAAAAGCTCTGGTTGCCGTGACAGATCAGTACATGTCAAAACTGGCAGAAGAATTACACGGGACTGATTTTTGGAAGCTCAGACGAGCATATTCTCCTGGGGTAACAACATATTGTCACTCTTTACATTAACTTTGGAAAAAGCTTTCTACTCTTACATCCATTTTCCGTATTGAGCTCACTCAGGTTCAGGAGTATGTTGAAGCCGCAGTCCTTTGCAGATTCTGTAAGAATGAGACACTCTTGAGTCTGGAAGAGATCAATAAGAGTCTGCTGCAGCTTGGTGATCCATCTGTTGAGCCCTTGCGGATAAATATTCTTGACTATCTTCTGGGGGTAACTTTCTATCATTTTTCTGTTAATGATCAATACTGTCCTGATGCAGAATGAAATGTATAAATATTCTAATGCTTCCAACTTGGTAGCTGGCCGAAAGTTTGTGCATCTAGATAAGTAATGCCTAAAAAACCTTCATACTCCCACCATTTGGCCTTTCTTAAAGCTTTTTTTTACCCTGCGGATGTAATTGTCTCAACTTTATTTGTGGCGAGATCTTCAAATCCAAGCAAGTTTGATTTCACCGCTCATGATATGGTGGCCACCACTCCAGGTCAAATATTCTGTATTTTGGATGATTTATCCATGGGATCCGACTTTTCTATGGTGGTGCTTCAGGGCCACTAAAATGTCATTCATTAGATGGACCCAGCAGATGTAATTCCTTTGTAACATGTTTTCTTTTCCAATCATTTCAGAAAGTAATATGCTTCAGTTTTATGGTTCAGCTAGGAGACGTGACAGGAGAGCTGATGAGAATTGCCACAATTCGAACATCGGATGGTGAACTTGAATATGCTGAGACAATTTGCCGATTTGTGCGTGATATCTATCGGGAGCTAACCCTTCTTGTCCCTGATATGGATGACAACTCAGACATGAAGAAGAAAATGGAAACCATGCTTCAAAGCGTTATGAAAATAGAAATTAGTAATATGATGTCTCTTGTCTTTTCAGTCAATCACTATAGAATTTTTATTCTTAACCCTCATGTTCCACAATAATTTTGGGCTGTTGAAGTCTAAAACTACAACACTTGACAATGTTTTAGTTGACAGCCTGGCTAAAACCATGCTTGTCCAATGAGTCAGCCAGTCATTGGCATTCTCTGCTGACTTCAGCAAAGGATGTTGACCTCTTGGAATCTCTAGCATGGATTTTCTTTCTTTCTTTCTTTCTTTATTATTATTATTATTATTATTATTATTTGTAGATAAATGCCCATCTTCATGGGTCCTTCCTACTTCACTTAGCTCCCACAATTTCATTTCTGAGTCCCTCATGTTGTGAGCGGTCCAAAAATATGTGACCTTTAACAAGCCTTTAAATGTGTTTTGATAGATGGTTTTAATTTGGGGCTTTGCTCTTACAATTGGAAGCTACTAAACTGTGGCTCTTCTCTAGTTTATTTGATTGAACCAGTCTTCTTTCATTGCCACTCATCAAGTAAGGCTATATCCAGGCCCTCCCATGTTATGAGCGCCCACGGGGTTGCTATTTATTCTTTGTTTTCCCCTTCAATGCAGACATGCAACTGAATCACACATTTTGAAGGCTACACGGTTTGACCTCTGAGACTTCGCAATGGTCTAATTTTTGTACCATGTGCATCCATGCACTGGGCAGGCTATGATCTACCTTGATCTTCTAAGAGTACACACTGATGTTCCATTTTTTTTTTAATGGTGTTTCATTTTGTGTTTGTTTTTATGTTCCCAGCTTGCTATAAATTACGTGTTAGAGGATCAGAGTTTATTCCATCACTTGGATCAAGCGACCCCAACTTCATCTTCTTGGGCATGCCAGACGAGGACATTGAATTGTGAAGTGAAGGTCCCTGTTGTGTAAGATTTCTCTTTCCTGGCTTCTTTATTGACTCCTATTTAGACAATCGTATTTGCTCCGTATTATAGAACTTAAAGTAATTTTCCTTGAATTTGTAGAATGCATGGAAAAGAGAAGAACTTAACAGTTGGATTGCGACAACAGGGTTGTAGGTTCTAGTCTTGTTATCATTTAAAAGATAGAATAGAAAAGAAAGATAAAGCCCAGAATTGCTCAGTTTTAACCATCAAGCGATAGTTTGTGGGGTCTACCATGGAAAACTGATGGCGTTCGGTATTATGTGGATTTCTTTTATCTGTTTAAGTCTCTCTCTCTCTCATTCTCCCATTCATTCATTTTTATGCATTATCGTGATTAATAGTTTGATTGAAGCTTCTCGTCAGAAAACTCGAGGATTGGGCTGTTAGGCAGCAGTGTAACAAGTTGGCTATTTCCCCAAGCCCATTCTTTCTGGAAGGATAAAAGGCAGAAAAGGCCCTGGATTATTAATGGAGAACTGTGATCTGGATTATTAATGGAGAACTGTGATGGATATTACATCAAATTCATCGCTGTTTTGGTCAATCAAGAACTTAAAAGAGAGTGAAATTTCTTGGTGGAAGAGGTAAATGTAACCAATATTCTCAACTGCTTGTATGTCGCCATGGGATGATCCAGACTGTTCACCAATAATTCCACCATGGGTGATCTGCAGAAAGGGCCCCCTATTGAGTGATTTTCACCATCCAAATATATTAAAATCTCTAATTTGGTGAGGGCATATAAACTGCCTTGGTATAAGGGATATAAACTGTCTGGAAAGTCGCAGCTGGCAAGCACGCGCGCACGCACACACACACACTCTTTCTAGTAATTAAATTAAGCATATTAAATACAATTTTCTATGAAGTTTCTTTTTCTTGAATTTATTTTTCAAAGTTTTTTCTTTATTTTTGTAAGAAGTTCTTTTTTTAACAAAATAATACCAAATTTGCGTTTTATTATATACATGTATAATTGTGTACAGCAATAAATTTAGAGGATTTTATTGGAAAATTCATGATATGTCACCCATAAACAAAAATAATAGTATTAGCAATGGAATATGACCACTCTGGTTTATTTTTTTAATGTTTTTGGAGAGCATCGGATCGCTTTCTTCTTTCAGCATTGGATCCAATGCTCCTTTATTTTCATAGATCATCCATTTTCATAGTCATCAAGATGCTCATGGCAATAGTCTTTGTGAAAATGGGATTGGTGGAACAGAGTATATAGTTCCTTGGTGAAGGAGCAATATCACCCTTAGTAGATATGGCTTCGGGAACTGTCGAATCTAAGAAGTGGGCCTTTGCTGCTTTGGCCAAGTTAGCAAGCTGCCATGAGAGCAAGAAGCTAATGGTGGCCACAAGTGTTGTCCCTTTCATTCTAGAACACATGTTCACTTCCCATATCCCTGGTCTTATTAGAGCTAGTTGCTCCAAGATCCCTGAAAGACTGCCTTCGGATGATGGTATCCCATTTCTTGTTGATGGGAATGGAAACCATCTCGAGTTAGAGTCAATCATTTCCAATTTGTTAGCCCTTCACAAAACCCAAGCTTCTTCGTAAATGGAGAAATAGAAAGCTTGTGGGGACCAAGAAGAAGTAAGAGGAAATGGTCGATGACGAGCAGTAACTTGACTGTCGAAATAGAGCTTCAAGAGGAAGAAGAAAATGAATAATCTAGGACTTTTTTTAGTTTTATGAGAACAGAGGAGCAGAGGAGCATCGGATCTAATGCTGGGAGAAGAAAATAAGCATTGGATTTAATGCTCTCCAAAGCGTTAAAAAAATAAATTGGAGTGGTTGAATATGATCACTTCGGCGCACTTACTGCTAATATTATTATTATTATTGTTTAACAGTGATATACCATGATTTTTTTGATAAATCTCTAAAATTTTATTTAAAAATTGTTACATGAATTTCTATTATTTGAGAGACGTGAACCTAGGGAAATACTGGTGAAAGTATGTGCGTATGAACATTAATTTATATTTTTGAAATACTTGACAAAGGTACCATTGTTTGCACGAGGAAATGAGTGGGATGAAGTATATGGTCAAATCAATTAAAAAAAAAAGGGAGATGGAGTCAATAATAAAAAATACTAAATACATTAGAGGATGAATTGAGATTATATGAGTAATTGCCCCGCCATGTCACCATGGGCTGCTTGCCCAAGCTGTTTGCTTGCAACTCAGGTTACCCATCGGTGACATGGTGGTCTGTGAGTGGTTCATGAATGATTCACCCAAGGTAATCGTGGAGCAAATACTGAGAGGATATGGACTCATTAGAGGATCAGCAAAAGTCCCAACTGATTGGCCCGATTAGATTGTTTTCCTTGTTCTGCCTCAAATAACTGCGACTGAAGTTCTTTTTCTCACCGTCTAATCAATTTTTGATGGACGCTCAGAAAAATCATGAAACTTTTAATCAGTTGGAAAAGAATATGAGTGTATGATGAATAGCGTTTTATACTAATATTCTAATAATACAGCAAAAAATTCTACCAAAAACAATAATAATACGGCAAAGTTTAGATGGGTCCAGTTTAGATGGGTCCAGCCCCTCTCCCCTTATTCATATGCCCGAAGCGTTTGTACCTATGCAAATGGATTGGACCATTGTTGGATCAATGATACATCCCATGTGAATGAAATGGACTTCTGAGCTGAATGATAGGGTTATGATGATCAAATAATACTATATATATTTTCCACATAAGAGGACCTCCCACCCAGTTTTCAAAAAGCCCCGAGGTGGGCTAGCTGTACAATGCTCCATGCATTGGCAATAGGATTAAGTACTTGGATGGACACCTGATCCTGACATGTAAAATATTACACCCGGCGACTTCTCTGAAAGATACATAAAAACCTTCCCTCACTCATCAAAGGGTGAAAGAGATTTACATAATTAAAAATATTCACATGCAAAAGTCTAAAAGATATATAAAAATAAAAAATGCTTATGTATAAATAAGAATAGCCATGTAAGCATTTTGCATTCTATGATAAGGGAATGATGCGTATTAGTATTTTTCAAATTTAAATGTTTCAAAAGAGTATAAATGTTTCTCATATTGCTTTCAATTAAGTATTTACTATGAAAAAAGTTTCAAAATGACAAAAACATCCTTATATCATTTTTCAAAAATCTCCTCTAATATATCATTCAAGAGAAGTCATCAAGCCCAACCAAAATGACCTAATGGGCCCACTTCATCAAATCAAATTGGTTGATTTTGGGGAGTCAAAAGGTTAATAAAAGACAAAAAACTTGTCATAAGGAAGGGCATTTTGTGATCGTTAGAATTGTGGAGAGGACTTGATTGAAAGATTTGCAAAAATCTTTTACATTTTCTTGAAAGAGTCCATTCGCGCTGTGCATTACTGTGCACAACTTGATGTAGGGGCCAACGTGGGGTTCCACTTGAGACTAGGACCGGGGGTATTGAAAGATCTCCTGGGCCCTTCATCTCTACAAAAAAACATTAGCTACATCCTTAATTCTATCATCTACATCTAGGCTCATAAGTTTAACGGTGTAGAGTCCATTCATATGGATATACAGTCTGTCTAATGGTTCCATCTATTTAGATGGGTGCAATTCCAAAGGAGGTGTGAAATTAAAGGGGTGTGTGGTCCATTTTGATGGACTATCAAGTGGACACCACCTCATGTGCAAGATATGCATGGGCGCACTTGATAACTGATGTTCTTGAAGTATTCACATATTTATCTTAATTGTAAAGAATTAACATATTTTTAAAAAAATGGAGAGTGCTTTTGCCAATCAACCTCAATGAGACAGTGACTTCAGCCGCTTTAAGAATCTCAAAAGCTAAAAGCATATCCGGGAGATGCCAAATTCATTTGAAGGACATCCCGTGGGAGGTGTTGTGTAGAAGATAACCAAATTCCAAGTTTACGTGGCAATTTGAGCGTTTAAAATTTGACATTTCCAAAGTATGAGCTCCAACCTATGTGCCAAGAACTTAATATTTTTATTATATTTTTGTCTTTTAACATTTTAACTTCTTTTATTTTTATTATATTTTTTTCAAAAGCTTTTCACATTGTTTGGACCCTACATCATAAAATATTAAAAAATAAAATAAAACAATTTGACATGTTATTTTTTCATGTCATTTGGCATCGCACCCTTGCATGCTAATCAATGGGATTTTAAGCATCCAATTCAAAAACTTTCATTGCTTCTTGAACTCTCAAATCGGACGGTTGATGTATGGTGGGCCATCGACTGCGGGGCCACCATAACAAATAGGACCTAGGGCCACGATCCCTCCGCGCGCACCTCACCTATCTATATATTTCCGCATCTCCCCGCTTCATTTCAAAGCTTGGCTTCCAGCTTTGACTTCCACAGTACTCCTTATCCATGGCTCCAGAGCTTTCTTGGCGACAATCCGCAGCAGAACGAAAACCCAAATCGCCAGCGCTCAAAACCCTAAACCCCTTCGATCTCCTCCCATCTTTGTCGATCTTCCTCCTCATCTCGATCGCGACCTCCGAATCTCACCAGATCCCAGAGGCATGTCGAGGCATCTCCAATTCCATTGCTTCGATTCCAATCTCACTTCCTTATGGCTTTTTTTTTTAGGGTTTCTGATCGGCTAATCTTTTGAATTCTCAGTTCTGCGATGCCGGATACGTAGATTCGAGCTGCGGTTCGTCGCTGCGACCGAATTCGAAGATCTTGATCAAGGGCGGCACCGTGGTGAACGCTCACAGTCGGGAGGTTGCAGATGTCTATGTTGAGGATGGGATTATAGCTTCTGTTCGGCCTAACATAGTGGTAAGATCGACGTTTTGTATGCACCTTTTGATTTGCAGCTTTTCGAGTGTTTCATGTATGATTTTGATATGCAGTTGGTCATGTGTGATCCCCAGTGTTTCAAAGGAATAGTTGTGATGATGAGATGTCACTGATCTCTTAGCTAGTGTTTCAAGGGGAATATACCCAGGAAGATGGTGCTCATTAGCAGACATGTTACCTAGATAAGGATGAGGCTTTACTGTGAAATCCTTCTATGAAAAATTTGACAAGTAGGAGAAGAATAAAAAAGCCCCATGGGGCCTAGTTTCTCGTTGAACGACAACGTTAGACGACATGTTAATGATTAATCATCTATTGGATTGTAAATCAATGCTTGTCAACGACCATATTATGTGCCCAACAGAGGCAGAAGGTATTCGGAATTTGGTTATCCATTGTTCTTTCATGAAACGATTCCAGAAATAGATACTTCACTTTCTTCGGTGTTTAGTGTTGCTGGAATCAATCTTTGAGCTATAATTCAAACAATAAATCATCATCATCTAAGCCTTGGATGTTGGAAGTATGGATTTCCTTGTGAGTGATGAGCCGTGCTATTGAGTTGTTCTTTAGTGGGTAATATGGACACTCTGGCTTGCAAGGAATTGCTGTTGCTTCTGGAACCAAATGATACAGTCAAAGGGGTAACTTAGAGGCCTTAGATGGGAGTAATATTTAGGGTCACAGTTACAAAAGGAATTTTCTGGAACTTCTGTATCATAACTTGTGGAGATGTTGGGTAGAATGGTGTTGATGCAGTTTCTTTATTGTTTTTTTTTTAATTTTTATTTTTCTTCCTCCTTTTCTGTTGAATTGTATTGTAATCTTACTGGTTTTTAATACAGTCTGTTTTCATTTCGGACAGAAAAACGAGAGTGCTTCTCACGTAAAAATCTCTAAATATAATTTACTTATTTAAGGGATTTGGATGATCTTTAATTGCAGCTATTTTTATGGATTTTTTTCTAATTGCTGATATGCTGTCAACAGGTCGGTGATGATGTTACAGTACTTGATGCCACTGGGAAGTATGTCATGCCAGGTGAATTGTTTAAGTTGGTGCATGCATGTACCATAAGCAGTTTTTTGCTATCATTGCTGAATGCTGAATGCATTAATACATAGGCTTCAATTAGTTATCTGTTGAAGCAAGCAACTTCTGACCATGATCAACATTTTGTTTCTTTGTGCTATGGAAAAAAAAGGAGGAATTGATCCTCACACACACCTGGAGATGGAGTTTATGCATACTGTGACTATCGATGACTTCTTCAGTGGTCAAGCTGCGGCATTAGCGGGGGGAACAACGATGCATATTGACTTTGTAATACCAGTCAAAGGAAGCTTAACCAGGGGCTTCGAATCCTATTCACGTAAAGCCAAAAAAGCTTGTATGGACTATGGTTTTCATATGGCCATCACTAAATGGGATGAAGTTGTTTCGAGAGAGATGGAATTAATGGTCAATGAGAAAGGTACATAATTTTTCTTTCATGTTCTGTTAAATCAATTCATGGTAGTACCATATTGCCAGGAGAAGGTCATAGCATATGACACACGGATACTTCAAAATAAGCAACATATTGTATCATATCGTATCATTTCATATCCGATACTTCAATTTTTATGTATAATATCCGTGTCCCTGCCATATCTGGTCATCATAAGTCATAGCTGATGTGTAACAATAATAATTATACTAATAATGATTCAGGCCAACAAGTGGATACTATATTATTGCCATTAGTGGATCACAAAGCTGTGTTCGTCCAAGTATGAGTTCAATAATTGAGGAATTATCCAAGCAGGCCACATCTGGATTGAGATTTAGGGTCTGGATTCCTTATCAGGCCCCACTCTGGCCTTGGGATCTGGGCGCACTGGGCTCTATATGTATAATAGATTTAAATATTATCTAATTTAATTTATATGTATGTACATGCATGCGGTGTGTTTTTATAGAATGTGTATGATATATTTTTTAAGTAATATTGAAACGGTATAAGGAGAGGTCTGACTTAAAATGAACTGCTAATGAACTTGGTGTCTAGGTTCCATGTTGGGTCTCGACTTGGCCTCGGGTCTTCAATCCTTATTGGGTCTGGCCAGAATCTGGCCGTTGGCAGCCCTAGTGGACAGCTTAGTCTGGTTATTTGTTTCCTTTTTTCCTTTTCATGTAGCAACCAACATTCTAACTTCTTTTGATGCTTATTATAGGTATAAACTCTTTCAAATTTTTCATGGCCTACAAGGGATTTTTTATGATCGACGATGAGCTTCTGTTACATGGCTTGGATAAGTGCAAGTCCCTTGGTGCTTTGGCTATGGTTCATGCAGAAAATGGAGATGCTGTTGCAGATGGACAGAGGAGGATGATAAATATTGGAATAACAGGTCCAGAAGGGCATGCACTTTCTAGGCCTCCAGAGGTATGCCTAGTATAATTCTTTATTTACATATATTTCTGCATGGCAAGTTGAATTTCTTTCTACCATGCTTCTCCAACTTCTTTATTTTATCCTGAAAATGTCTTATTCATTATTTTTCTGTGAGTTGATTGAAGAAATATGAAATTTAATGTCACTAGAATATAGAACATCTAATAGCAAAAGCAACAAATATGGATTTTCCTAAGTTCTAGTTATACTACATTCTAAATATTCTGGACATGAACGAGATCTTGAACAAGCAATTGAGCATGTGAACTTTAAATCTCTAAAAATAAATTAAGACTTTCTTTGTAAGGACGGGAACAGTAGACTCCCTTACATAAGGAATGCTCTAGCAAATTTGAATTAGGTAATATACCCTTTAAAACCTTCTCTTTCTGGAAGTTCTGCCCAATCTACAAATAGACTGAACGTCCAACCAGTTCTCCCTCCACAAAAGGTGCATCATCTTTGATGAAACCAAAGACTTCTTTCCACAAACTTCTTTTCGATATCTCCACCCTTTCAAAACTTCTTCCTCATCATTCCCTTGCATGTAGTTTATGCCAGATGTCTTCTTTCACCTTCTGAAACATTCCTTTGAAAAATTCCTTTGTTATGTCAATCATTCATGAGCTCAAGCCTTGGATTCAAAAGCCATAGTTTAAACCCAATTCCATTATTAAAGGTGTAGAATCACACACCATCTACCACTTTTGCAGCCCATGCTCTATTTGCAGGTTGTTGTCTTCCTCTATGAAAAAACATGATTTGATTCCATTTGTGGGGTTTTGCAGAGAAGAACTTCAGTAAAAGAGAGGTTATACTGAGACAAGTAAAGTTGGAAGAGCAAAGTCCTCTTCTTCTCTGTAGAATTAAGATGTGGCTAAGTTGTAAAGAGAAATCATACCAAATGAGCACATAAAATACTAAAAAGCTACCAAACCAAAGTAATGTCCAGCACTTGGTGTGAGGAGGTAGAACTGAGATCAAAATATAATAATATAATGCATGTGATGTGACAAGTTGGTTGTCCTTTTAGACCTACCAAGTTAAAGAGGCAGTTATGGATTACTCATCTACCAAAAATTAACTCTCCATTAGAGAGTGCTACCCATTCAATCCAAGGTTTTGCCATAAATGGTAATATTTTGACCATCCATTTTAAAGCCTTTGATTAGATTGCTAATGTTGTCCAACAAAGCCTATTCTTTGTAAATGGATAACTTGCAAAATCCTTGATTAACATGGGGCAAGTGGTACCAATAGACATGTGATGTGTCCTAAAATTTGTTGATGGTATGTCTTCCTCTAATATGTGTGGACAACCCAAACGTTACCAAAAAACAACGGTCGGTATGATGGTAACATACTCAAGTGTATAGTCGACAACACTTTATTAAATAATTCCTCATGTATATTTTATGGTGATGATTGCCCAAACCCAAGTTGATGGAGTAAAGCTAAGATTAAGACAACAAGGATAATGTTACGTGCACAGTTTTCTTAATAAGAAAGGTACGTACCTCTATCTGGGGCCCACTTGAATACATGAAAATCATGATGGTAGTGGAAATAGGTGATGGTGTATATCCTAGAATATTAAATCAATCAATCTCTATCTCTCTGTGTGTGTTTGCATGCATGTGCATCTTTCTTCATTGTGTGATGAAGTTAATGACTGCTCTGTATGTGGATCAGCTCCATTTTCATTTTCCCCCTCTTGACCCGATTCTTACACCTGGCTAAGTTATGCTTTTCATATGGTATTCTTCTTGACCTGGTTTATGCTTTTGCTGTGGAATGTCACCTATCTTGTGCTCATGCAGTTGGAAGCTGAGGCAACTGCTAGAGCTATTCGTTTAGCAGGTTTCGTGAATACACCTCTGTATATTGTTCATGTGATGAGCATTGATGCCATGGAAGAGGTTGCCAATGCTCGCAAAAGAGGTCATACATATTTCTGTTCTCAATGGGGCATATTTTACCCTTTTTTTTTGTTTGGTGTGTCTGTGTTCATGAATAAATTCTACAAATGTGTATAAGAATCTTTTGCTGGAATACCATCAACAGCAGGGGGACCTGGTTGATGTGGCAAACAGAAGTTGAAATAACTAATAAGTAATTATTCTTGAAAGTGAAAAAAAGGACTATGATGTTCATCAACATTTTCCCTTTTCCTTCACTTTTCTGTGGCTTTACATGTGCACATTGCAATGTGTAGAACAGCTGGACCATCCAACCACTTTGTCCTTCCATTCATGAGTCATAAGCCAAATATATGTGCTACTGGTAACATGCATACCCCAGGAGTGTATTGATTGGACAGATCCTCACAAATATCTAGTGTTTCAGGAAGTCAAAAGAGTTAACGGAACTTGGGTTGACCTTTTGCTTAACCATCTATTTTCCTTGCTCATAATTCCTCCATGCAATTGGTTTGCATTAACCATGATTTGCCTTTTTGAAATGATGGTCCAACCAAGTTAGACCGTACAACCAAGCGAGACCTGCTGGATAAATGGAATGGATCTTGTGCACATGCAATAGAATTATCACCACCACCACCACCACCATCATTATTATTTGGTTTGTGCATGCGGCAGTACCAAAAAGAAACATGCAAAGTGAAAGAAAGTAGTCATTGACAAGTTTTTTCTCGAAAAAAAGTTAATTAACAGGGAAGTCTTTCTGTTAATTGTCAATTAACAGTGAAGTCTGTGTTCTTACGGTTACCATTAAAAAAAATGAAGTCCGTCCATTTAAAAATTTTGCTTATAACAGCATTTATTGTTCTGATCATTTATGATTTAGACCGTAGTTATTCATTTGTTCTGTTTCAAACTGCAGGGCAGAGAGTTATTGGAGAACCTGTGGTTTCTGGACTAATACTTGATGACTCTTGGCTTTGGCACCCTGATTTCACAACTGCAGCCAAGCAAGACCCATATACCCTTCACTTTGTTTTCTATTTGTTATTAAATCTTGAAGTGGATCCAAGCATCATATAATCATTTCATGTAACAGATATGTCATGAGTCCCCCAATAAGGAAATCAGGACATGCTGAAGCCCTTCAAGCTGCCCTTGCAGGAGGAATTTTGCAGGTTTCTTTCTTTTCCTTATAATCCATGGTTTCTTTGTCATATTGCATAACCTAATCAGCGAGTGGATGTAGATGAGACTGAGACCTCTAAAGGTTATCTGATTGTTTGGAGAGGTGCTGTATGACAATTGACAACCCAAGGATATGGATCTGATTTATTCTTGGGCCTTAAGGTTGTAAATGTAGGGTCCGATGTTTGGCCATGCAAACTGTCTATCTGATGGCGTCCATCATGAGTAGAATATGGCCCAAAACATATTGGAGGATGCTAGTATTACAATATTTGGTTGTTTACTTGTGACTTTGCAGTCTGCTAATGAAGGTCAGCAGTCGGCAGTCTCCTCTGGATTAGCAGTCTGTAAGTGTAAGACATACCATGGTCTCCACTGACCCATACTAGGAATAATACTCATAGATGCTATGCACTTAGTGATGATCGGCTATTTCCTCTTACCATGAAAAACTTTTTTGTAGTTATTGATTGACAAGTTCTATATTAGCAGGAATGAAGCATTTTAGGTGCTACTATATTCTAAAAGAAGGATTTAGGTGCTCTATGTAAGAGTCATCTTTAAAAGAGAGGTTACCTAAGAAAACAATAATTAAAAAAAGAGAGGTCACCTTTAAGTGCACATATCCAAATTAAATTGTTAATATTGCTGTAAATGTTCTTTCCAAAATGTATCTTCCGTATTGGAATATATTTATCCTGCATTCTTTTTCACATTGACATTATATTAAGTACTGGTTCTGGCATTCTTCTATCCTTTTAGTCTTTAGCACTTCATGTTTTTATCGGTCAACTTCAGTTGTAGGCACTTGTAGCCTTATAGGCCATTGAATGTGATTTTGAGGCAACACTGTATCCATTTGCAACCACTAATTGGATTGATAAGATCACTGAACTGACAAGGTAACAAGTCATGAACTTTTAATTGATGATTGGATCCCATGTCAATATTTGATGGATGGGATTATGGATAAGTGGGCTCTGTTTTACAAATGCTGATCCTGCAAGGAATACTATTTTCTTCTAATCAAGTATCATATACTTCTTCACTGCATTTGTGTTCATTTGGTGCAATATTCCGGATTTTGGGCACTTTGAATCACTGAAAGTCCTATTAAGTCACATGAGTTCGAGTTGCATGCAGCTTGTTGGAACAGATCATTGTGCCTTCAACTCCACACAAAAAGCTCTAGGTGTTGATGACTTCAGAAGAATTCCAAATGGTGTCAACGGTATGATCAAGATTCAACTGTTGTGGAAAGTTGATTACCCAGGATTGACTTCCATGTTTTCAGTTATTGCAATGTTGATATCTTCCACTTGCATACTTTTGACATCTGAGACTTCCTTTCAGGTATTGAGGAGAGGATGCATTTAATTTGGGATTCTATGGTGGTGAGCATTCTTGGATTTGTAACTGGTTTCAGAAAATTAAATGGCTCACGTTGGATTTGTTTCTTAAGTAACATATCGACTTCTCTAAAACTTTATTTCAATGCAGGAGTCCGGAAAAATATCAGTTAATGATTATGTGCGAATAACAAGCACTGAATGGTATGATTTTGTAGTGATCATGTATATACTTTCATATTTGATCATTGCAGTAAGAAACTTTTTATTTCTACTTAAGAGTATGTGTACTTGTATGGTTGTATCCTAAATCAAAAACAGTTTGAATATTTTGGTAAATTGGATGGTAGTATATTTGCCGGACTATTGTTGCTATTTGGTGGACTATGGTTGCTTGCTCTCTGTTTGAGATGGTTATCACTATCAGCACTGATCATAAATATTCTCAGTAACCTTCATGGTGTGATCTTTTTTATCTGAAGAAATGAAGTCTACGTGGCATAATGGACAAAAAATATAGACTCTGCGCTTTAGGGTGCATCCTTTGTTGTGTTGAAACATAATGTGAGATGTGTCTCACTGTTATGGCGTATAAATTTTAAATTCATGAATGCTTTCAATACTTCTATTTGAACAACTCACAGAAGGTTCATAAATATGTAGTTTTAACATTGCAGCGCTCAGATATTCAACATATACCCAAGGAAAGGAGCAATACTTGAGGGATCTGATGCGGACATAATCATCCTGAATCCCAATTCAAGCTTTGAAATAGCCACACATTCTCACCACTCAAAATTAGACACAAATGTCTTTGAAGGGAGGAGGGGCAAGGTAATGATCCTTTTACTTACAAGATCCATCATAAGTTGCTTGACATGAATAATTGGCTGAGAAACCTGCATAGATGAGCACTTTTTTGTTTATTTTTTTCTTGCATTCCTAGGGAAAGACTAAAACCCACTCAATACCTTAACAAAAGCCTACATAACTTTTGAAGGCTGTGTGGAGCATTATCTAAACCTGTATAGATGAGCACTTCTTTTAGTCATCCAGATTCTTTGTATGACCCAGCCATATCTAACCCTGTATAGATGAGCACTTCTTAGTCATCCAGATTCTTTGTATGAACCAGCATGGATAGGCAACAGGACATAACTCTTACCAAACAAACTAACTCATCTGCTTGATTTAGTGTCTTCATTTCATACATTAGATGGAATTTCAAGGTTGATGGTTGGATGACTGAAGGGGGCCTTTCTTGTGTGGAAAGCTGGCCCAAATGGTTTGTTGATTCTTTTAGGTTCACATTTGAACATTTCCCTTAATAGAAATCTAAGCAATTGATTACTTAGTACAAGGAAAGCTTCACTCTTCTATGCTTGTTTTGTGAGGTGCTACTGGGATACTTCTAGTGGCTCTGGCTACCTGTACAGGTTCTAATTATGAAGCTGTATGGGCATGGCAGTGGTCACGACTCACATGCATCTATTACCCTGATGATACATTGTTCCATTCTGTATTCTAAATGGTCAGAAAATCAATGTTTCATCTACTTGCGGAATAAACGCCTATCCATATTTGTAGGCCCTACATATTGGACAATTTAAAGAAATATCCATGTAACTTAGACTAGGTAGTGTTGACAATTCCTGAGTCTTGACCCAATCCACCAACTCAACCTGAACCTGACACACAAATTCAGGTTCATACTTGCTAACCCAATGAAAACTGTGATCACATTAGAATTGGTTTAACCTGACTTATTCAATGATGACCTGCCAGCCAAACTGAAACCTGACTTGTTAATCTAGTGTCTGGGGTGACCTAAGGTGAGACTACCCATTGTGCTCACTTGAACCCAACCTGACCCATCCCATCGCCATCTTGGATACAGGGTGTTATACATTGGGACATTAGTATTACCCAACATGCTGGCATATTTGTGCTTTTGTTGTTTTGTTTAATATAGAGAGATATATATATATATATAACTCACAAGATAATAATCATACGCCATAAAAGTCAGTAGTTACATAAAATAATAATGTACCGAAAACTCAGAGAGAGTGAAGGAGATAAAATGTTTAAATTCAAATACCCATCTTGATGTGTATCCAGCATTTGCCTAAGCATAAAAAAAAAAAAAAAAGTGAACCTTCGCTTAGTGGTCATTTACAGATTTTTGGGTAGTATCGCTGTCTGGATGACATTCCCATGTGGCCATGGAACAGCATATGCATCGGATTCTATTTCTCACGACATGTTTGTACTCTGAAATTTCCCATTTGGTGTTTTGGCAGGGAAAAGTTGAAGTCACTATTTCAAGAGGACGAGTTGTATGGAAAGATGGTGAGCTCAAGGTTGAACCTGGCTCTGGAAGGTACATAAGCATGCCACCATTTAGCTATCTCTTTGATGGCCTTGACAAGGTAGATGCTGCATACCTTACTTCCCTTCGCGCCCCTGTGCAGCGCTCTGTTGCAACTTAAGGTGCATGTATGTTTCTGTAATGAAGTTCAATGGAAATGGATATACGGTATTTGACTGTATATAGTACTATGTTTATAGAAATCTGAAATCTAGATGTAACCGATGTATTGGCCCTTAGTTATTGGTTCGATGGATCTCACTAAAGAGATTACCTGTTAAACTCTTTTTATATAAACTATTATGCTGAATGAACTATTGTCAATTGTCGAGTGTGTCTATAAACGATGCCATTATATGATATTGCTGTTTTTCATGGATTTAAAGTCCTATGGAAAGGTTGAAGAGAGGCAGAGAATTGACATCATTTCTGTTTCAGTCCTTGAGGACCATGGTCCCATTGACTGCTGAAACAGGGGCCCACTAGGCCCAACATTTGTAAGTGGTTTGAGGGGGCTAACCTATTCCCATTTATCCAGTTAAGTTCCATATTAAATCAATTTTAATCTCTAATATGTTGACTTTTTGTCAGGAATGTCATTCTTGGGAAATTTTGTTTTGGAAAATAGTTTGAGATTTTCAAATTTGGGATATTAATGGAAAATGGGGCAAAAACCAATTAATTTTAAGTGATTAAAAACAACAAATAAATAAGTTTTGAGGTTTAAAATTATTTTGATGGAATTTTTCGATTGTTCATTTTTTATTGTGATATCACCAAGATTTTCTTGCGTTATTCAACTTTTTTTTAGGAATTTAAAAAATAGCATGATGTTATTAAAAAAAAACCTGTTCTACGTCAATTTCATGATTTTCATTAGGTTCCGCATGTTTGAGACACTGGTGCTCACACAAAAGCTGAGGTTTTTTGGTTCTTCAGTGTGGCTATTTACTCGTACATTCTTGTGGTTATGGTTGGGACAAGAAATTAATGATGAAGAAGATGATGATGATGAACGACATGGCTGCACTAGGATCTGTGGGTTCTTAAGAAGATGGGATCACAATTTTTTATATCATGAATTATGTAAATTTGGTGACCACAAGGAGAAATCGAATTGTGATGAATTGTGTTAGACCAAATGGACCTCTCAGCATGATTCCTTTCAATGGTGTTCATGAATAATTTTCCTGTTGCTTGATATCCCTCGATGTAATATGTAGGGTGGCAGTGGCTTGGGTCGGGTTGAGCACTGTGGATAACATGTATAAGCACAACGCAATTCAACCCATTTACAGATTCGGTTGCAATGTCAACACACAACTCAGATATTAAAAGGGTCAAAATGAGCCCTTAAAGGTTCGTTCATCTGTTCAGCGTTCAGGATGACCCAACTGGTCACATTATAAGTATCCAAGGTTGGGTTGGGTTGGCATGGTGCATAGAAAGAATGAACTGAGCGCAGGCCTGACCAACTCAAACTCATCCCATTTATTGATCTGGTCAGCCCAAACTTAATTTGAAAATTAAGAGGGTCAACTGTAACCTGAATACCCAGGCTCGGGTAGCGTTAGGTTGGCTGGTTGGTTGAGAAATTGCCACTTGGGCATTCACCATTCTTCGGCTAGGATGGCATGGTTAGATAAAAGCAGGCTACCACGATGATAATGTATGTAGGGTTTTTTATTTATTGTAGTATATTGGTTTTTTTATTTTTTGGGTACCCCAGCCTTAGGGGAGCTGGGAACCATAGCCCTTGGGTGAGAGAGCCCTAAGGTGAGGGGAGATACCTCGGATGAGGTTGGAGAACCCTTTGGTGAGGGAAGAAGACTTCTAATAATGTTATCTTTAAAATAATCTAGTATAGTAAAAATAATGAGGAAAAACTAATAACAGAAGCAGATATAAGGTAAACTGAATCATTAATTAACGATACAAAGCAGACAACTTTGTAAATCTCCTGACATTGCTTTACTAATCTAGAAACCACAAAATCTCCATCTCAATTCAATATCATAGACTCCAAACTATCAGAAATCAGTAGAGCTGACTGGATTCCAGCAAATTCAAGCCTTGAAACATCTGAAACAGCTAAGAATCTTTCTTCTCCTCTGCAAGAGAAAAGTGATCAGATTAGAGAGAAACCACAAGAATTTCGTCAACACGACCTTATTAAATAAAAATAAAAATTCTTATATCCAATCTTTTGGGCCTTTTTGCCTTGGGCTTAACTAATATTTGATTACTTCAAGATAGGCAATACTTTTGTATGACAATGCATTTGATGATTTATTATTGTAATGTTACTCTTTTCTGTGACCCTTCCCTGCTCTTATTGTGGCAAATTGCCTTCGACCAAAATTAGCCCAAATCTGCTTAGTTAGGGAAATGCATGGGTTGTATTGTCTCCCTTATTGGAGATCTCATGTAACAAACTAACAATGCATTTTACGCTGTTGTAAAACTGGGAAAAAAGAGGAACGGGTAGAGGGGACTGTTTGGTGCTTGGTTTTGCTTTCCATTTCTTGTATTCCAAACGGCCTCATAATTACCTTGTGCGCGTTTGTGTGTGTTTAGCGGGTGGTACCTGGGAGATTAATTTTGTGAAACAATATTTTGACAAAAAATAAAAAATAATATTTTTAAAGAATTAATGTAAAATTAAACAGCAGATGCATTTCATACCGACGTAGAATCTTTAGATTGATTTGTGCCCGCTGGCTGCTCATCATTTTCGAGAGTAGGGCGATTGAATTCAGATTTGTGCTGCTTCCGATTCTCTCGAGCTCGAGAGAACACCACCGAGTAGTCCGGGGAGCCGCCTGTTTTAGGATCCCACCCCCCAAACTGAGGCACACTGTTCCGGCCACCTGTCTGGATTTTCAATTGCATTGCATTGCCGGAACTAGTAAGAAGAAAATTCAATGCTAAAAGCCCTCATTACAATTGCTAACATAACAATAAATCGTCTTTGCAATTTTATTGAAATTTATAAGAATAATTAATTCGTACGCACGATAATTCATTCATACATATGTAAATAGATCATAAACATGAGGACAAAATCGCCCTAAATCCAATTGAGTCAAAATCTATAAATTCATGGTCTCTCCAAAGCCAATGAGGCAATGACAAAACCACTGCCAAATCTGTCTCTTGGGGACATGGCTCCCCCTTTAATAAAACCCATAGCTCTTCTTATACAGAGAATTTTCTCTTATAAGCAAACAGCATGTGCAGTCCACTTCCACCTCTAGGGAGTTTATTGTGCCCACCTTTGATTTGTGCAGCTTTTTCACATTTTTAACTGCATGATTTTTTTCCATGCCCTCTCTTATGCTTATGAAATGTTTATCCATCTTTAGATGGAATTTTAAAATATCTAAGTTAAAAGATCATAGGGTTTTTCTCGGAAAAATCCGCTTAGAGTATTTATTAAACACAAAGGACTCCAAAGATTTTTATGACCCGGCGTGGTCCCTAAGCCCTTTTTGGTTTTTGTTTTCAATATTATTCATGAAAATAGATATCCATTCTCAAGCAGAATATACATTAAATCCTTTCCCCATTTCTTCTTCCTCTTTATCATCTCTTCTTCGTGGTCGTGGGCTCTTTTTAGGTTCTGTCTGGGATAAAGAGGAGAAAATCAAGAAGAAAGAGAGAGAGAGAGAGAGAGAGAGAGAGAGAGAGAGAGAGAGAGAATGAAAACAAAAGAAAAAGAGAAGACAAGGAAGAGGATGAAGGAAGAAGAGAAGAGAAGAAGACAAACAAGAAGAAAAAATGTTGAAAGGAGAAAGAGGATGAGAGTTGTGTAATAAAAGGTGAAGTAAGAAGAGAAATAAGTAGAAGAGATAAGGAAGTGAATCAAAAGAAGGAACTGAAACAAGAAGAAAAGGAAGAAGAAGAACTCATATATGTATATTATGCTCAAGCGTAATATACCCCAAGCAAAATCAAAATTTTTGTTTTAGACATTGTTGATCAGCAACAATATCTATGCTCATCAACAATGTCTAAAAAAAATTATAATTATGCTTTGTGTATTTATGCTCAAATGTGATATATAGATATGGATTCTTCTTCTGCATTCTCTTCTTGTTTAAGTTTCTTCTTCTGCTTCCCTTGACCATTTCTTATGCTTCTTTCTCTTCTTGATTTTCTCCTCTCATTTCACCTTTTATTATACCACTCTCATCCTCTTCTTCTTATTCTCTTTTCTTCTTCCTTCCTCCTCTCCATTCTCTTCTCTTTCTCTTTTGTTTTTATTTTCTCTTTCTTTTTTTCTTCTTCTTGATTTTCCCCTCTTTGCCCCAGACAAGACTTAAACAAAACTCTCGACCAAACCAGGAAGAATGGATGATGAAGAGAAAGAAGGAGTAGGGAAAAACATTCGATGTATGTTACGCTTAAGCATAGATATTTGTGCTTATGAATAATATTGAAAAAAAAAAAGAAAAAAAAGGGCTCAAGAGACCACTCCAAGCTATAAAAATTTTTAAGGTTTTTTTTGTTCTACAAAAACTCTAAGGGGATTTTTTCGAGAAAAACCCCAAAGATCATTATAGTTTGATGCTATTAAATTAAAGGATGGGATAATTTAATGGGACTAATTTTTTGTATGATCCTCATTCATAAAGAGACATTTTCATGGTCCTCTTCCTCCTTTGTGAAAATCCTTCCTTAAATGTTGATCTCAAGTCTCATAGCCAGAAAAATAAAAAAAAATAAATAATAAAAAAGGAAAGAAAGAAAGTCTTGAATCAAGGCTGTTGTGAGTCCCACAATACAATTCAATAAACCAAAATTTGAGTTTACTTTTATACGATAGTAACTCTCAACCTACCATATCAAAAATAAAAAAATAACTTTCAACCTACTTAGCTACTTTGTCAAAAATTAAACTGTGGTAGAAGAAATCGCAAAGTGAGTTTTGAAAGTTCTAAAGAGATAAATTATTTACACAAGAAAAAAAAAAGAGGGAAAGCTTCTCCTCTGGAAGAAGATTTAAAAAAAACACCACCTGTTGGATTGCCATGGCGGGAACTGATGAAGGATTAAGGGAGGGTGGGAATGGCTCTCGTTGGCTCTCCACGTTCATTTTTTATATGAAAGTCGAGTGGCAGAATGGGGGCCAGCAGTTGTTAGACTTGCTGACCGTTAAAACGGATTGAACGCCTCCTTTTCGGTTTATGCATGGCTGGCACTAGGCTAAAACTCTAGTGGCTCATGTTTCATTTCATAAGAGCTGCAAATCACGTCGTCCAAACTCCATATTGTGGGGCTCATTGCAGATGGGATATGAGTCCAGAAAAACAACTTTGGTTGATTGCTTCTCACCATTGAAAACTACTCAGTGAATTTGGATCGACGGCCATCACATTTTCGCATTATCATTCGATTTTAGGATATGAATGGTGGTGATTAACCAATAAAAAAGAATTGACCATTGTGGATTTGGTTTAAGTATGCCACATGTAATGTACTGAATTTCCATTGCTCATTGAAATTGAATCTATAGTATATTGGTTATTGTGATTGGTCCACTCACCGCTATCACGAGAAAAGCCTCAAGGATTCAAACTCATTGAATTTGGTCAAATTCTCACCAATAAGGCTCTCTTTAGGGGGTCACACTTAGACATGATCAATGTACAATTCAATCCCTTTCCATCTTTTTCTTTTTCATTTTTTTTTTCTTGGAGTTGGGCACCGATCATAGTTTGAATGATATTTGTCGAAAACTTTACAACAGGACTCAGGAAGTTAGCCACCGGTAGACTTTTAGTAACAATAAGTCTGCATGATATATCTAGTTATTATACTGGTGAAGTGAGGCCATCTTTCATCTTTGACATCTAATATGGTTAGTTCTTTACAATATTGCAGATAAGATTGAAATTGCCAATCAAAATAGATATATTTGAAAAAGTGATAGACTCCAACTAAAGAAGATATAAGAGTGGATGGATTCTGAAGGATGTGATCAATCCAATATTGGGCTACATATTTCAACCATTGCCAGTGGGAGGAACGGTTAAAAGATGCGGGAGGCAATGAGTGGCTTGAATTTGTAGAAGGTGGGAGTCGCCTTGTGAGAGTGGTTTGGATTCATTCCCACATAAACATGGAGAAATGTTCAGGTTTAGAAAACTGGCTACATAAGAAAGTCTTTCGAACTCTAGTTAGTGAGGCCCTTTCTTTATGTTGGTTAATGAGACCTGTGTAGTTAGCATAGCATTGGACCAATCCAATCTTGACCAATCTTGTTAATGAGGTTGAGAATGTGAACCCAACGTGAAATTGCAAGTTGGTTTGGAGTCCAAGCGACAAAATTATTATTAGTATTATTTATTCCAGCTAAGGGGCTGAACCTTGTGAAACTCGCAAATGAAAGCTAATGGGCAAAATAAATAAATAAATAAATAAATAATTGGATTAGATGGTTTGTGCCAATATCCAGGAATCAACTTGGACCCAGCTATGTGAAAGGGCTGAGCCAAACTCGGCTAATCACGACTAACTCTTAAGATCTTAGCATGAAAACATGATGTGCTGTTGCGAAATAAAAAATTTTAACTTTTAATATCTTTTTTTTTTGTTTTTCATACATAAGCAATGAGAAGATACAGCCACTGCGAGTAAGAAAATAATTACACATGTAAGGAGGGAAAAACTTAGAAATGATTCTCTGGTCATACATGTGAGAGATGGGGTTCTACCTAACTGGGCAATCTTCAACCCCAATGTTTTAGTTATTAAAAGAAGTGTTTAATAAATAAAACCCCATATTAAAAAGTTAAATAAAAAACCTACAACTGAGCTCTTGATGTTTCTTTTCTAAAAAAATCAAATAAGGCCTTAAGTTTTTAACTTATTTTTTAAAAAAAGACACAAGTGTCAAAAATTTTCAAATTAGGGCTTAAGTTTTTAATTTTTTTTTCTACCTCCTTTTTCTTTAAAATATTCAAGTTACACTTCATTAAAAATAAAACACTCATTCTCTTAGTGTACCTTCCCCTCCTTTTCTTCCCCAATGTCCTCATGATAATTGATAGCAGCCAACATCCCCCTGACGATCAGTGACGACCGAAAGTAAGCTATTTTTTTTAAAAAGGATTTGATCAGAAAAAATCTACTTAGACTTTTTGAAGATAAAAAAGACCCTCAAATGCTATATAGATCGAGAAGCCCCTTTCCGCACTTTTTCTTGGCATTTTTTTCGTCGAGCAGTGATATCGCCACTCACCAAAATGGATGAGCTGCAACATCACAACTCACTTGTATCTTCTTCTTCATTAGATTCTTTCAACCCCCCCTATTTGAATCCACTCTAATTAGATCCGAATCTTTTCCCTTTCATTCCTCATCACTATCCTTTTCCAACAACGTAGTTCACATATCCATCATAAAATCAAACTTTACCCAGCACGATAACCCACCTATCCATCATCAAATCAAACTCTACTTTTATCTCTTCTCACCTCTCATGTTTCCCATCTCCTAAACCAAGAACCACTTCCACTTTTTTCTAATACTCCTTATGCTCCACATCCAAATACCGTCACTATCTAATTCTCTAAATCAAATAGCCATTGTATCTCCTCCCAATCCATCTTCTCCACTCAACAAACCTAAAAAAATCTATTTCTTCTCAAAGTCCTCCAAACAAACATTACTCAACTAAGTTACTAGATCAGCCTCTTTATCATCATCACAACTATGAATCATGGCCAGAATCTCATCAAGAAAACTCTTTTTTTCATTTTCTAATCACTTGTAAAATAGAGCAATGGAATCGTCGAAGGAGAAGAAAAGAAGAAAAATGATATTGTGCTGGCAAAAGAGCAACGATATCATCCCTCGGGCCTTTTTGGTTGATATTGAAATTGGGGGGTCGTTTGGCTGATATTGAAATTTGAGGGGGGTTTTTTTTTTTTTTTTGTCTTTACAAAAACTAAGAGGATTTTTTTAAAGCAAAACCCTCTTCTTTAAATGAAGAGTTATTTGCGTACTTTAAAAAAATTGATATTTAAAAAAATTGAAAAAAAAGTTGTTGCTGGATGTCCTTAATTTAAAATTTATAGACAATTTTTAAAACTGATGTTTTTTTTAGTAAGGTAAAAAATTAAAAAATTAACACTTAACTTAAAAATTTTCCGTTCTCCCCTTACACCGTCTGAAACCTTGTTTTAATATAACCTCAAGGTCCTCACTTTCTCAACTTCTAACCTCAACAATTTCATTTCTCTCCCTCAACTCGCTTGAAACCCTAGCCAAAACCCTTACGATCGGTCTGATAAAAACAGAACCCCAAAACCCTAACCCTAACCCTAGCTCTTCTTCTTCTTCTTCTCAAAGCCCTCAAAAACCCTAATCAAACAGAGATCTCGACAGAGATGGCAACAATCAGCCTGAGGAAGGGCAACACTCGGCTCCCACCAGAGGTGAACCGCGTCCTCTACGTTCGAAACCTCCCTTTCAACATCTCGAGCGAGGAGATGTACGACATCTTCGGCAAGTACGGAGCCATCCGCCAGATTCGCATCGGCACCAACAAGGACACCAGGGGCACCGCCTTCGTCGTCTACGAGGACATCTACGACGCCAAGACCGCCGTCGACCACCTCTCCGGCTTCAACGTCGCCAACAGGTACCTCATCGTCCTCTATTACCAGCAGGCCAAGATGAGCAAGAAGGTCGATCAGAAGAAGAAGGAGGATGAGATTGCAAAGATGCAGGAGAAGTACGGAATCCCCACCAAAGATAAGTAACTTTTACTTATCATCTCTTGCCCTTTTTCGATTTGTACAAGCTCTTTGCTTTACAGTGGATGTTATGGGATTAGGCTTATTGGGGTTTATTCTGTGTAACTTTTGAAGAAATGGGTACTAGGTGATTTTGATCATTCCTGTATGAACCAATGAAAGATAGGGTCTTTGGTGTTTGATGTGAATTGTTGTTCCCTACTTCCCCATTTGATTTTTATGGAATTGTTAGTACGTTTTGTTATGAATGTGGAGTTTGTTTGGGTCTGTGATGAGTGCAGGTTAAGTTTCTGTAGGAATATTGTATGAAATTAACTTCTTTGGGGGCAGTTTCTGTGAATCTGTTGTGAAGTGGGGTCCTTTTTTTTTAGGTTTTTTGTTATCAATTGTTGATTATGCGGTTGGGTTTTTGGTATTATGTATGAATGTGTAATTTCTTTTGGTGTTTGAATCTTTAATATTTCTGATTTTTGTGTGTGTGTGTGTGTGTGTGTGTGGAAGTTGGTAGTGGGACTTTGTCCTTGTTGATTTGGTTGATTTGGGGGTGGTGGAACTAAGCTAGACAAGAACCCAAAAATTATATACACCCTTTTCACAAAGGTATCTGAGGAGATAAGTAGCTTCTTTCTCTTTCCTCTGCTTTTAAGGCTTTTAGGTGGATTGTGTGGAATTAAGTTTGTTGGGGTAGTTATTTTGAAAAGCATGTAAAGAGAATGGTACTTGGTATTTGATGAGTTGAGTTTGGGATTATGTTTCTTAGGATAGTTTTGTGAATTATTTGAGAAAATAGTGTATTTGGTGTTTGATGTGAATTTGTTTATTTTTTTCCCTTGGATTTGTGGCCTATGTATGGATGTGGAATTTGCTTGAGTGTAAGAACTTTTATGGATTTTGCGGCCTGGGAGTCTATAGTTAGGGTCGTGATACTTACTTGCCACTAAGAACCATTTGGCATTGACATCTGAAAAAGAGTTCTTGGCTGCACATCAAAAAGATACCTTTGATGAGAGATAGCAAGTTGTGCTGCTAGTATTCAGGGGCGCCATGGGCTTTTTTTTTTTTTTTTAAATTTCCAACAACTCCTACAAAGTGCATTTAATGGGTGAAGAGTGAATGCTCAACCACCATGGGCCATCTTTGGATCCATGATAAGTACAAGGACCCTATTTTTGTAGGACAGAACTTGGGAGATGGATGCTTCCCTTCATCAGGGTATTTTTTCAGATAAGAGATAAGCCTGGAGCCCTGCAGTAAAACCCTAATATCAAAATCTGTAATATGACCTAGAAATCCATCCCTTCAAAGTTCCATGGTTTCTTGATTTTTCAGGCCCCCGCTCTCTCTCTCTCTCTCTCTCTCATGCCTTTTTTTGTTTGTGGGCATAGGAAAAAGCAAGACAGCTTAGGGCCTGTTTGGCATCCTTCCATGGGACCATTCCCATGTTTCCATGGAATAAAAAATAAGAAATGACTTTTGGATACACATACAAGCTTATTCTCTCGAAATTTTCTCGTGGAAATTTACTCCACAAGCACCAGAAAATCGAAACGAAAGATTTTCGTTTCACTTGGACCGATAGACATCAGAAAAATCCGAAACTCCCCTCCCGTGAAAATTCCAACAAGACGCATCTATAAATCTTGCGATCTCTCGCTTTGAGTATCATCCCCATCTCTCACTCTCTCCCCCAGCGTCATACCCAATTTCAATCGCTGCAGATCTCTCCAGGACTGGGCAAACTCCTCTCGTACAAACTTTTTCCTGTAACAAACAACTGATTCTTTTTCATCTCGTACACTGTTCATCGTACTGGCTCATCTCCGTGTGTCAGCACATCTCCTTGTCTCTGTGCCTCATCGCTTTTCCTCGTCTCTCTGTATCACCTTCACAACACAGACGTGCATTGTGCAGTGTTTCTACCGTGACAATTGTAGCCATTTTCCTCTCTGCTTATTGTTATTGCATCTCTAGAGATGGTTATTTTATTAGGAGAAATTACAAAAGAAATCAAATGATCGCCTATTGCCATGGGGATGATGAGGATGAGAAATGGGTTTCCAAGTGTCGAATATGACACTCTAGAAGATGAATTGATTCCATAGTTTTTTTAATTTTCTTTTTTATTTTTAATTTCAAGGCAAAAAATTTATGATTTTATAATTAATGTGTGCCATATATAATATTGAATATTCTGAGTTAGTAATTAATTTATTAGTTTTAATTTTTGTATTTAAAATGGATGTATTGTCAACTTTCTATGAACTATAATTTAAGAACATTAACTAATATGTTATGCTAATTCTCTTCCATTAGAATAAATTCTAAAAGAATGTTACCAAACAAGCTTGTCTGGATCAATGCAGAAGCATTCTGACTCACACTTCACACTTCCGTGAGCTTGCAATGGATAGGTCTCCAGTTTCTTATTTTGAACCTAATAGGATGATATTTCAGGCCCTTTTAAAACTGGAACATGGCCATTTCATTAATGTATGCATGTAAATGGGCCTGAAATATCATCCTATTGGCGTAAAGTTTACCAATTTTTTTTTTTTTCATTTTCATCTCCTTGCCTGATAGAAATATGCTCGGCTTTTGGAGTTTCGACTCTTGATAATTTAGTCATATTCCAAACCTTCTTACGTTCACATCAATCAAGAAATATACTTTGAATTTTTCTTTTTATTCATTTTATTTATCATGTAAGAATACCTACAGCATTCGATGTATGATTTTAGAGGGACTGAATCAAGGTACACCTTTACCACCTGTAGTGACGCTGGATTATGGATAGAATTAGTCTTCAATGCTTTTTCTGCAGCTAGAGGGAATTTTCTGTAACATTATTGGCTATTTCAGCAAAAAAGTGGTTTTTATGGATTGCTAATCTAACAAATCTTGAGTGTTGCGTCACAGGTGATAGGGCACCACCTCCAGTGTCAGCTGGACATTAAAAAAAATATCTTAACTAGTAACATTAAGTAACCACAGATTAAAAAAAATAGCATTTGTAATTCAACTGTTAAAACCATTAGGTCGGCATTAATTTCAATCCTCACTATGAGGTCTTAAATGTCGGGTAAAGTAAAATTTGGAATGAATTTTTTAGGCTTGGGATCAGGTGGACGGGTAATTTGGCCTAAGTTTTGTCAGGTACAGGCTTTGTGGCTTGGGCAGAGAATGGGATTACACTACTGTGTTGAGAAATGGATTCTCATGGAAATTGACTGCAAAATAAGCTCTCATTGACTCTATTAGAATGTGTTGAATTGATATAGTTTTAAGAGCTTAAAGGATTATTAAAGAGGTGAGAGGTAAAAATATAAGGTGGAGTTGCAGAATTAGACTTTTATGATGTTATTAGAACTACTTTGGTGATAGTGGGGTATTTAGTTTAATTTCTTTTTAATTCATTATCCATGAGAGGAAAGATTATTTTGTAGTCTGTTTTTGGATCCTTAACATTTGTTTCTTCAATTTTAGGCATCTGTTTATAGTAATATATTTCTAAGAATTCTCAAGAGTTCATTTCCTTGCAAACAAAGAAGCATGGGGGACCAATCACTGTCTATTTTGGATCGAGAAACTGTACCTCCGAGCCTTTTTTTTTTTTTTTTTTGTATTTTTGCTGAAGAAGGTAGTTTATTTATTCAGTAATAGCTATTACGAAGAGGGGAAACAGTAGTGCCATTACAGTTACATCTATCGTAGCGTCAATCACAGATGGAATGCTTGAGTAACTGGTTGTGAGTGATCCTTCAGCCGCGGGTGAAACATCAATAGAACCATTATTTTATTTTTGTTTTTATTATTATTACCCAAGGTATTCCTCCCCAATCCAATTTTTAGGCCTTTGACCTGCGGCCTAAGGGTTACAGAGCAAGGATTATTCCTTGGGGGCCTATAATGGTACATACATGGCAGCGCACATATTATTCGGATAGCGCAAGGGGTGGGAGTCGAATTCGAGACCTTAGAAGGCAAACCCAAGGCACAAACTGAGCCACTGCCTTGACAGCAGACCCCTGAAATCTGAATAAATGACCATGGCTATAGCTCTGCTAAGGAACACCAGGGTTTACTTTTAACCCACTTGTAGTGCAACTGCCCTGGATGAAATGCGCCACTGCGCTCCACAGCAGATGAAATGAAAATTTCAGCTTGAATCTTCCGAAAATTTTCAATGATCCTACGCTCACAACAGATGAATTGTCCACTGAGTGGATGGGCGCACCTATTCCCCATTGAATAATCCTATTCCGCTCATTAGAAGTTGGTGGGATCGTAATGGCTCCAGTGTTCCCCATATATAAAACCTCCTTTAAAAAAAATTGCAACGAGTATCTGCATGAGTAATCTAGCTATATGGCAGTTGGACCGTGTTTTGCATATTCATCAAACTTCCACTTGCCATTGGATTTAATCTCCAAAAAAAAAAAAAAAAAAAATCTATGTGGTTAACACGGACATTGAACTGAGGCTCTCAAGATCTGAAGTAAATTGTTGGGGCTATATTTTTGGGTGACCCTAATGCCTGCTCTAAATGGGCCCAGAAGTTGGATTGCGTTTGAGCAATATTCCATCTGCCCGCTGGAGAGTTTTCTATAATTGGAGAGACTCGTATTCTGAAATTTGTCATTCGGACTATGTTGCCAGGATTAAATCTTCCAAAAATAAATTGGCAATCCATCCACCTCGAGGCCCATTAGACCAGCAGTCTCACTGTCATTGGATTCAACAGCAGGCAGTCTCAAGTCATTGGCATTGGCCGTCCTACGAAGTTTGATAATTGAACAATCAACTGGTTTCTATATTTTCACAGCTACTTCAATTATCAAAGCTGTAAATATGCGGATAAAAACTATTATTAGAAGAACTTTTTTTAATGGAGGGCTAATATATCGTCCTCTTGTGTTTTGTGACCCGCCAAAATGCCATTTGACACTTGACTTGAGCAAGTGAAGCTCTTAAACCCATAGTTTCAATATCAAAATGTCACCCATTTTGAATCTAAGCCATTCAAATCACCTACGAATTTCCCAACGGCCTTGGTTACAAGCGATACCCGTATCCACTAGCCATGTGGATCACTCCTGGAAGGAAGATATTATATTACTCAAGTAAAAGAACAAAGGAAAATCTGAAGCTGTTTGGATCCTTCAAACCTGTGTTGTCCAGCCATCCAGCATTCAGTTTACTGTAAATCTGATCACTCGTAATCCTGGTGATCTTTATAATTGGTAATGGCAGAAGAATAAGACAACTCTCACTGGTAATGAGAAAACATACAAACCCACATTTACGGATAAATAGGGCCCCTTGCCTTCAGTCTGCCAAGGTTCAAATGAACCCATAGTGTATGTAACTCAATGCAAACCAAGTAAAGCAACAGCAGCTGCTCAAAACTACTTCAAAAATAAATAAATAAATAAAACTACTCACTTGCACTTGGGTTGCACCTGCACTTTTCCCCTTCATCATATTTAGATTGACATGTGGCTGGATTGGCCCTCGCTGTGAATGCACAGCTGTCACCTCATCCTGATGTATCAGGAGATGCAAATCAACAACAGCTGGGACCTCTCCTGATAAATATTACTTCTCAACATTTTAATTGTGTGAACAGTAATAAATAGATGGGATTCTGAAATTCTCTGAGCTGATGAATGAAATAAGCAGCCTCAATTCCATTCCCACCACATTGAATGTGAGATAAAACCAACTAGTTCCTAAAATCATCTCAACTGCATCAGAACCAGACCTCATTTAAATTTCTAGTAATTCAAAATGCAGTACATTGAAATAAATAAAACTAATATTGCCACAAATTTTGCTGCCACCATTTTTCAAGCACTTGCTGCATTGACTAAACATACAAGAATCCTGACAAAGTGACAAACAGTACACTGAGAGATGAGGTTGTCTACAGAAAGATACCAACATGGCATCTTGGGACTCACTATAAAAAACACAAGCTGTAGCTGCAATGCATCACGAAAACAAGGTCTGGGTCTCATTGCGGGGTGCTGAATAAGCCAAATAATTCATCACCCCAGGATGCCTTTAACAGGAACGAAATCCACAATCTTTAGAAGGTGCCTCATTCTCGGGGGCGGGCCAACCACAGGGAGCTGAGAGCACGGAGACGGGAGAAGTAGTCACTTATAGCAAGAAGAGCCCGTGCTGACTGCCGGGTTGTCAATATCCGGTGCATCTGCTGCAATGTTTGCTGCCGCAAGTTGTCCGCCTGACAAATGAATAAAAATACCGAGTGATGAAGTGTTTTTCAAGAGAGAATGGTCTTTTTTTTCAAAACGCATGCAGACCATCTTTGTGAAAAAGATACCCAAAAGGTCTGGCTCACAGGAAAAATAACCAGTAGGTCTAACCTCGTTGTGCAACCAACCAACCAGACACCTAGCACGATAAGGATGCGGCAGTTGTAATTGTATTATTAATAAGATGGATTTAGCCATCAAAAGAGAGATTAATTACGAAGGAGATGCCGGACTACATAAGAGGATGCCTGGGCTAGACACTGATTTGGAGAATAAACTCCCAATATTTGGACCCCAGCTAAACCATTTCTAAATTCAGTAAATAACAATATATCTTTCAGTAAGCATGATGCAAAAGGGAAATAATAATGTCCCCCTTTCATTTCATGTTATGTATGGTCTCTACCCTACATACATGTATATATGAACATGTAAATGCTTGAAAGATTGTAACTACTGATATTAGCAATATAAAGGGACATGAGAAAAGAGGGTACCTGGCGAAGGAAGCCCTCAAGAGTCTCAAGTTTTCCCATGGCCATTGCCATCTGACCCATGTAATTTGCCACATTAGCAGATGATCCTGAAGGGCCAAGAGATCCAGAGGATAATGTCTCTGCGAGTGACTGTTGCAATGCCTCCATCCCTTGAGATAGTGCATCCTCTGCCTGTTGGGATGACTGTTGCAGGCTGCAGATGCCCACCAATTGCTGCTCGGTGAGAGGCTCCAAATGACTAACAAGAAGCTGCAAGATTTAGGTTAAATGCAACAAACCCATCCATTAACGATATGTAAATCGGGAACCTATTTGACTCGATGCAACTCAATTTAACAAATCAACCCATCAGAGGCATACAACAAGATTTATGCAAAATATCAAGGTATAATTTGGTATGGCACCTCAGCAGGCATGTATAATTTTTGGAGGTGGCCATTTAATAAATAGCAAGGCATTCACTTCACAAGTGAGTATGTGACGATAATAGTTCAGTTACAAGAGAATCTTGTATCATCATCATTGCCTTAATCTCATCAATTTTCAGTGTGCTAAATGCTTTCTACTCAAGCAAAGAAACACACTTTGTGTGTAAACACACATGATGGAGATTGTCACCATCACTGTATCCTAATACTCTGTTAGGGTCCTCTTTGTAAGGTCTGCTTCCACACTCGCCTCTACCAGAGAGGCCATGTATTTCCTCAATACTTCATTTTAGATCTTAATTAATCTCCCCTCTCGCTAAATCCTACAACACACTGGACAAGCATTCCGCACACAAGCCTGAACTGTCTCATTCAGTATTCCCTGATTTTTCTTTTTCTTCTACCTAACACGTATGTGCTTCCTCCAGTATCTTTGTCCCCCACCACCTTCATGATTGACGGGCCCCCAAAAGGCCATCCGCACAGACGTCCATAGGAGAGGACAACCCCATTTTAATATATCACCTATCAGTACCTAGGTACACACATACCAGCAACAATACCCACGTTATGAGTAATAAATTTTACCCTACCTTAAGGAGTTCAGATGAACGGAAGCCCCCCAACCAAAGGAAACACCTCTCTGCAGGAGTCTTCCACATGCCCGACAACACATGGAAGACATCAGCCTTAGCAGCGATGCCCTTGAGTCTAAAGATGTCTTCATAGTGAGAGATGACATTGTCAACAATAATGCGGAGTTCATTGTCACCTGCATGAGAGTTTACAGCCCCCCTCAGTTCATTGACTTGCCGATTATGCTCTTCTAGCCATCGTGCATATTCTATGTCAAATGCCAAGGCACCTGCAAATCGTTGAAATCAGTAACAACAATTACTATGGGACATTTTTATCAAAAAAATCTTCTAAGGGTACTGACCAGTAGTCAGATTTGGGTGAGCATGAGCTATAAGCAATTATTTTCTTCGCTCAGTAAAACAGTTTTTCTTTCTCCTTTAATTTTTTATTTGATTTTATTGAAGACAGAAGAGGTACAAGTGGGACTAGCATAGTGGCCTATACCAAAACTGACCACGCAAAGAATAAGGGAGATTTAAAAAAAAAAAAAAAAAGAAAGAAGAAAACAGCATTGTACAACATCAGACCAACATACAGTCAAATCCTGCCATTCCTGCTCAAGAAAACAGTATATGTCTAGTGCTCCATTACCCTGGCTCCAACCCTCCTTCCCAAAAGATGGGGCTCGAAGCTGATTGTCCTAATGAATACTGTTTTTCATCTATTTCTCTTTTCTTAAACTGAACATTACTGTCACCTAAAATGATAATTGATGCCTCTTTAAAAATAAAAGGTAAAATGGACCAATAGAAGGCAATAGCCTAGAAAACTTCAAATCAAACCATCTTACAATCCAAAAACATAAAATCTCAAAATGTTTTGTATATTCTTAGATAATTTTCTTCTGCGGACATTCCCAAATGCAGGCGGGTGACCTTGTCACGGATACCATCAAATTCAGGGGGTCTGAAACACTTACTATAAAAATGACTCTTTTTTTTTATTGTATCTGTTTCCCCCCCCCTTTTTTTTAAAATTAGTGCCAGGAAAATTATCCCTTATCTATTTTACTTTCTTTTCAGGTTAGGAAATTATCAGTTCAACATGGTTTAAGCTATTTCAATGACAAACCAGAAAAGAGAGTTTCTCTGCTTTTCCAAACCAGAGATCCTCTCAACCAGTGAATTTGACAAATTGAAAGCCAAATTCTCCCTGAAAATATGTACCCTAATGCCAAAGCAACAAGGTTGGATGGAAATCTCATTTTAGGTATCCAACAGCCACTAGTTCTGAAAGCATCATAAAAAATGTTAGATTGTCGAGGGAAAGAGGCAAAGGCAATACCATTTCCACTCATTGAATGAGATTGATCCCCTGAGCTTGAAATGAAGATACCCTACAAAAAGAAATCTATAGGGTAAGAGATGCCTACAGCTATGCAGGCTATGCAACAGCCAAAATGACAAAAGCATACTAAGCGTGGGATGATGAAAAGGATAGAACCGACCTGCTGACGAGCTCGCTGTAGCTCCTGCTCAAGTTGTGTTAGCTTCAATCGACTGCTTTCTAGTTGTTGGACATATGCCTTAAAAAAAGATAAGAGACCATCAAACCAAACACTGGATAAATAATACATTTAGTCAAGAGGGCTCTCAAACTAGCTACAACTATTAGATATCAAGTTATAGAACACCAATTTCTTATTTCTTCCCACTTCTAATGTCTCTATGCCCACTGTTGATACACATCCTGTACGCCTTGAACATTTCAGGGTATTTTCTGAATAGAAAAGAGATGTTTCTGTTTGAGGAGGGACTATAAAACTTTGGCAAGGATTGACTAAAGCCCCGTTAGGATGCTTGGATTTCTGTGGAATCTTAGAAGGATTCTGATGCAATCTAGGTGTGACAAAAATTAGATTTAGTTCTTAAGATCACCACCCCATGGGACAAATCTCAAAAAAGAGAACATCCAGCAAGTTGAGAAAGAAAATCCAGCAATAGAACACTTGAAAATCTCCTTCCGAACACGTCTAATCAAGCCCCAAATCACAAGTAAATTTATTTCATGATCAAATAAATGTCCGTGTCAGATAGCTGGACATGTATGTGATCTGTCTATTTGAGGACTGAATGGAGCACATAGAGAATAGTGTCACAGCGCCCCCCCCCCCAAAAAAAAGCCCCCGCCCAGAGAGAGAGAGAGAGAGAGAGAGAGAGAGAGAGAGAGAGAGAGAGATTTTGCACTCGAATGAGGAAAACTGAAAATGAAAACCCTAATCAAGGGTTATTTCCAGTCCAAATTAGCTATAAGAGGCATTTTGGCAAATAGGATGAAGATAAAACTGTCATAATTCTTTTCATTCCCTTGGACTCATTTTTGCATCATTTCAACCAAAACAACCAAACAGAGCCGAAGCACACTAAATTTTCCAAAAGATAATATGTCATCTTTCAGGCCAAAACGGCAGAAAAACACTTTAAGTAGAGGGTAAGGTCCAAGCAAAATTTTGGTTTTAAAAAAGGTAATGCGAATAGGATATGGTTGATAACAGAGAGGAAGCAAGCATAGATGCACCTATGGGGCCAATAAAGAAAAGTTAACCAAGGAGTCCACACCTACAGGTTTACCTTGGAGACAATGACGCATGGATACTTCAAAATAGGCAATATACCATGTCATATCATATCCGATACTTCACTTTTTATGTGTAAAATCCGTGTCCATGGTGTGTCCTTACAATATCCATGTCATATCCGGGCATCATAGCTTGGAGCTAGCATGAAGGAGTCCAACCCTCTTTAATGCATAGTGTGTTCACGAGCAAGAGTAACCAAAAAGCATTGGAAAAGATCATGTATTCATTAATCTATTAATGCCTCAAATGCAAGAAACATAAGGTCCTTGGGTCTTGTAGGAAGCCTAGGAAAGTGTATCATACTTGCAATATGAGTTAGATCACAATTCTATTTTTAAAGTTAAAACAAATACTTTTCCTGATATTTGACTATAGGTCTTAAGGATTTAACTGAATGTGACTTGTAACATGAAGAACGTGACTAGGATCACCTAGAAATTCATCCAAATCATAAAACTCATGTCTACTAACTTCTTCAATACTCCTATAAAAATAGCACGAACATGGATCTGTTTGATAGATAATTAAATAACTGACTAAAAGTGCATTATATCATGTTTCAAACATAGTGTGGTGCACTCAACACTAAAGCAATAAACTTTTCAACATTTTAGTTTATTTCAAAAGAAAAAAATGTTATAACATTTTTGGTGATTGTACGGCAATGCATACATCAATACTAGAAGAATCCGAGAAGAGCCCAAAACGCTCATATTTGATATAAATCAGTCACTGGTTATGATGCTAGAAGCTACAGCATTAATACCACAAAAGCACAACATGAATATGGTAGGGACATGAATTTTACTAAAAAAATGAAATGCTGGATAGGGTATTGATATATTTCAGATCATGGAAGTATTGTGACACTACAGGTCACCAGCATATTGAATATATAAAAATCAATGCAACTAGTAGTAAAGAATACACAAGGGCATGATAGTATGAAAAAAGAAAAAGAACAAAAGTGAACAAAAAAGAACCCACTTTCTTCCTTAATCGGCTTTTCCTTGCAGCTTCACGATTCTGAGCAAGCCTGCGAAGCGTCTGCAGTGGGAAAATATTTTAGTAAGCACAATTGAATAAAAAAAAAATGCAAAGCTTTAACTGAATTCTATATGACACATGACCTTCTGATCTCCTGCCTTATCTTTCGATCTGTCACTGGAATCAGAAGCTGCAACCAGAGCAGATTGGCCGGCTTCGAACTGAGCATAAAGAGAAAGGCATGTCAGTATTTCAGTAACTTTCAGTAGCTTTGCTGAAACTATCTGCTACTGGAGCCCTCCTGAATCCCTGATGCAGGCCAGACAAATGGGCCCCAGCGAAAGTCTATACCCAAACGCCTAAAGCCCAACAGGGCCCAATGAAGAAGAAAATACCCCAGAACGTGTCTCCAGCTACACTTTCCTAATTTTCAAGTTTCTAGAGGAATTTCCTACATTTCCCGGATTTTTACTAATTACACTAAGATTTATTTCCATATTAGAAAGTTTCTGTTTTATTTGTTTCCAAACTAGAGTACCCATTAGTCAATTACTCTATTTAAATGACTCTAACCTCTTAGTTAGTCATTGAATTGAATATTGGAATAAGAAATTGAGTTTTCTCTCTTGAGAGGTTTTCTATTTTTGGTGTGAGACCTAGACTGATGTCGATCTATCCTAACTCCTAAGCCATTGGCTTGAAGAGCAGTCCTTGGTTACTCTTCACCCAAAAACTCTCTTTTTATAAATGGGTTTTGTGATTTGGAAAGGGAAGAAAAAGGGGAAGCGGGATGTCAGTTAAGGAAGAACGAGGTACGAATGGGTTGTTACTTCAGATCCAATTCTGATACTGGAGCATATCTTATACCTATGATGTTTGTTAATGGGATTTGTGATTTGGAAAGGGAGGAAAAGGGGGAAGGGGGACGTAAGTTATGGAAGAAAGAGGCTCTAATGGGTTGTTACTTCACATCCAATTCTGATACTGGCGCAGGTCTCATATCTTATACCTATGATGTTTGCATCTATACTTCAACTGATTTGTGCACATACTTGCCAGTATAGCTCTCTTGTATTGTTTTGATTTTTTCTTAATGAATTTTGTTGATTTAAAAAAAAAAATAGCAATGGTCCACAATGGAACCAGAGCCCAACCTTTTCTCATTCCTATGTTGCTCTGCTCCTAAAGCATTAGTACCATAAATCCTTTAGAAAGTTGCTCAGTGGGACAAATGGAATCTAATAATTGAAATAAAATCCAAACTGACAAAGAATTACGTTCTTAGTGAGGAAGAATACTACATCACCCCCCAAAGTAGTAAAATGATTTTTTTTTTTCATTTTATGTTTCTTTAGTTAAAAATTGAACAGAACTGCAAAATCAGACAACAACATTCAAAAATTTCTACAACAGATACATCAGAAAGCAAAATGGAATATCACCCTATGGTTCTTGTCATCTGTGTCCACATCTGTCGAGGTATCAGTCCTGGGACTGGTTTCTGCCATTGTAGACTCTCCCCAGTTTTCAAAACGACCACCAGATAGTGCTACAAGATTGGACTGTTGTCCTTTTTGCTGAGGCAATCTCTGGGACCCAACACCAGCTACTGATGGAGTTATAACAGGCGAAGTGAGCGTCTGTTTTCAAAGAAAAGTCAAATTAGAATATGCAATTTTTTATTTCTTATTTATTTATTTTTGAAATGAGAAAATAAATAAACTTCTTAAGTGACAAAGTAAGGACTTTCTACTCTTTTTCCTTCTCTATTTGATTTCAAGAATACCAGCAAGAAACCCTCTGTGACTTGCTGATCTTACTAGCATGGCTTCATGACAAGAACAAATCATAGTACCTTATTAAAATTGCTGAATTGGAGAGGATCAGAAGCAACAGCTGTGCCACTTGACTTTGTGCTGAACAGAGAATCTTTAACACATGAAAGAGATGAGAAAGCAAGAAAATTCAGTATCCATGCCAGCAAGGGTATCAAGCTCAGTCTGAGTGAAGGATTTACTAGTATCATTAATATTATAGTAGCATTATATTTTCATTATTATTGGTATTAGTAGTAATATTTGATACGAGTTTCAGGTGGTGGAGGAGTTGGAAAACTAATTTGGTAGATAATGTACACTTTTTTTTTTTGGGTACTTTCCCGCTAAATCACGATTAAGGCCTATTAAAAATGCTATTGCTGATGATAGTGGTGATGAAATATTTAGAAGAAAAACAGAAAAAAAAAATACCCAACCTAGTGAGCTCTCCAATTTCTCCATTCTGCAAAAATAACTACACTAACTGCAGTTTAAGGTACATTGCGAAAAGCTGAAAGAGTTACGCCACAAACAAATGAAGCAAATGTTGTCAAAGCACCACAGTTAGTGTCACTCAACCAGCATCTTCCCAGTCACAAGCAACAAAGTAAGTTTTGATAAGAGGATGGAAAGGAAGAAGAAGATGGGAAAGAGTTGTCCGATATTCAAAAGGCAACTAAAAAAGGAAAGATGGCAACAAAACACTCCAAATAATAGAACAAGAAACAGATGTTATAATTCACTCAGAACCTAGAGCAACTCAAGAACTGATGACTGAGAAATCTCCTTTTCACAAGAGATTGACAAAGAGAATGCTATGCTATTGGTTTAATAAGACAGTCAACCAACCCAGGACATCTCTGAAGATTCCCACTTGTTTCAAGCTAAATGCCACAGAATTGCTGATGGAGCAATCACCAAATCAGTAAGTATTTGGCAAGAGAAATGATCCTGGTTATCTGAAACCACAAAGCATGGTGTATCCCAATGGATCTCCACAGTGGGGCCCTCTTTCCTCAAACCATTGAACCCTTCTCAGTTTCTCCAATGAATTAGTAACCTCCAATATCACACTCATCAGAGTGATATTCACTCTTGGAATCAAGCAATGCAGATGACATGATTAACTACCTCATCTAATCATTTTCATACACACTGTTATCCCCTAGATCAAAGTGATAATGGAGAATATCTCTATTCATAGGGAGGAAGCCATCCAAAGGATTGAATCCAGTAAAATGGGCCTCATAGTGGAGATCTCATGAGGGTACACTAAACTTCATGGCATACCCCAGCTTCTGGATACGCTGGTCAGTTTCTTCTCTTCAAACAAAGAAGAAAGAAACCCACAAACTTTGTTACAAAATGGCAATGGGTGCAATTTGCACATGAGGAGATCAGTGTAAGAGAACTATAAAGTCTCCACAAAACATAAAAAGACCCAGCAAAACTATGAAATGATACTTCGTAACAAGTCTTATCAACCCCTTGCTTCCCAGAAGATCGCAATTGCATTGACCCTGAGAAGTATTATTCTAACTAAACAAAAAGAAGATTTCGATAAAGATCTCTTAGACTCCACATTTCTAATGGAGGACTGGTTCAGTAGTCCACAATTGAGTAATTCACTGACTCCCATTGGTTTTGGATTCACAATTGCATAACCCGCCTTTCGTACAGAAACAATTAGTTCCTTGAACAGGATTCTACTGATTACAAGTCCTTCATATTAGTCTCTTCCATTTCCATATAAATTAGCACAGGGAAATAGAAAAATGACAAGGAGATATGCTAGATCATATTCGACTTCACATCCAACAAACAGAAAGGACCTAAATGCATACTTCGACCAAGATCAACAGCATCCTCTGGGCGAAATCCTACAGACTGCTCAAGAGCTCCAAAAGAAGAAACACGAGACGAATGAATCTGGCTCCCCTCTATGCCTCTGAAAAATGCAGATACAAAAAGTAAGTAAACTACTGGAAACAGCAAATCCAATCCAAAAGCAAACCACAAAGATTGCTCTTAGCAGTATGCTCATTGCATCTGAGAAAAAGAAGAGGTTTCTTTCCCAATTTTTATAATTTTGTGCACCACTCATGGGGTTGAAATCTCATTTGTTAACGGGAATACACATTCCGGTACTCATTGAGTTAAAAGGTTTCATCAGTGAATGAGTCAGAAACACAAACTGTGGTCAATTCTTTGCCCTCCTGTGTATTTGTAATATAAATATATATATATATATATAAAGAACAATCTTAAGGGCCTGTTTGTTGCATTATAATACATAGGAGTTGAATACATATAATTCATACCATTGATAGTAAAAATGAAAATCAAGTGTTAATTTTAAAAATGAGCATCAAATATCCTTCCCTTTTAGGGAAAGAAGATGGTAAACAAACTACTAGGGTGATGGCTAGTGCTTCATTTCCCATCTTCTTTTGATTCTATTTCCCTATGAGGAAACATTATTTGATGCTTATTTTTGAAAATTATCCTTTTATCTTCATTTTAACTAGAAGTCGTCAGAATTCTATATATTCAATCCCTATGTATTTTAATGCAAACAAACAAGCCCTAAAGGAACTTTTAATAGGCTACCTACAACCATTTAAAACTTGAAAACAGATGGGGTAGCAGAAAAGCTGGAAAAATAAATTGCCAGGTAAACCCGCAAATCGCAATGGGAAATAAGATGATTGAACTAGCCACTGATCGAAAAAAAAAAAAAAAAACTGAAATAGCCTGTAAAAACTAGAAACATAAAAACAACAATCAGAACATACCAATCAAATAAGACAACAATAAGCAGCAAATTACAAAACCAATCAAGGGAAGGGTGGAAAGACAGTCAAAGGGAGACTAGCAACAGGCAAAAAAGCATATCAAAACATACCAAATAAAAAAGACAATAAACCAAGCGGCAGCAAATAAAAAAACCAATCAAGGGAAGAAGGGTAGAAAGACAATTACTGAGTCTGAGGTGCAGACAGTGGAGGAACAAAACTCGGCATCACTCCTGCCACTTCCTTATCATCTTTCGCACGGAACCTTTCTTTGTTACTGCCCATCCATCACCATCATTACCGAACCAGTACCACCTCAATATTCAAATAAGAACAAACCCCAAAACAGTTGAACTCCTATGCAACCAAATTCACAATCCAAAGGTAGCAATCTTCCGGCACAGATTCTGAGAAGCTCGAACAAGAAGCCCTAATCACCGCTACACTAGAAAGCCAATAGAAATTCAAGAACTTGCAGAAGGACCAAGAACCCCACAGGCCGGAATCCAAATGCTCGGAAAAATTCCTAGGTAGTTGAACTGAGTTGAATCTATTTCAGTGAACTTCCCAGCGATTTCCTCGAACATCCACCAACCCAGACGCTGAAATCTCGACGTGGACGCACCACCACCCAAAAACCCCCAATTTTCAGAGCTTCTAGAACCCAACTGCAGCCACAGTTCCCGCAACTTGTCTCCGTGTCTCAATTTTCAACCGACCCAGATTGCCAAATCCCGAAAACAAAGTGCCCCAAAGCCCAAATCTCCAGAATTTTCAACTCTCTCCCCACAAATCACCCATTTCGACTAGCTTCCAGCGGAATTTTCTCAAACTGAAATCGACCCAGAGGACGAGAAACCCCAGACCAAAAACACCTTAAACCCCAACATCCAAGGCCTCTGAATAACCCCGAAAATCGCTCCTGGGACTCGTTTCTCGACGATTTTTCCTACTTCTGCGACCGACCCAGATGGCAGGAGCCCGGAAAAGAGGCGCCCAGATTGAAACCCTAGCTTCCAGGAGCCTCTTCAAGATGGGGAAGGAAGCTTGAGCAGACAGATAACCCCAAAATCGCCACTTTTGACTCGTTTTGAGGCGATCTTTCTCCGAAATTCGACTTTCCGAAGTGACCCACCTCGTGTTATCGACTTTTCATTTTTTTATTTCCTGGAATTCGTGACCTTCGATCACTCCAATCTGCGAACGTCAGTTTCTGACATTTCTGGTGAAAGATTGAAATCTTTGCCCTTCCACAGGGCCCGATTCACCTTTGTTTTTTACTACCAACTTGAAATCTACTCATTTTTCACTTCTCTTGTTAAAATAATACCCCTGTCGTTGGATCCTACATTATCGACCACATTAATCTTAAAAAAAAAAACGGTTTTTTCGGCGCCTTCTTATTGCTTTCAAAATTTTTTTAAATTTATCTCACAGTTAAAAACAGAAAAAAAAAGCCCTAAAAATGATACAATGAAAAGGTATCCACATGCATGTGGCTTTCTTAGCCCTAAATCTAACAGCTTAAAGTTTAGTGGTGTCTTAATTTTAGATTTCTTTTGGGTGTCAATTCAATTGCTAGCGAAGGGTTGTATTAATTTAATTGTTGGTAAATTGTCAAATGGGTTGTATTTTGTAGGGCCTCACTCCCATTTCTTGTTTGGCTGCCTTGAAATAATAATGAAATGGAATAGATGTGAATTTACAAATTGTGTCAGCGGTAAAAAAAAAAAAAAAAAACCTTGTTTCAATAGTGGAGATAAGACATAACTTTGGAAAGAAAATTTCTCCCGCGGGTGCACATCTGGATGTCCTATCATGACTGGCACCAAACGGAATGAATTATAGAGCGTAGGAGTGTAGAAGAAAACCGTCCATTTTAGAAGAGAGTTAGGCCAAGAGAATACAAAGAAGTTTTGCCTTGACATTTTTAGACTGCCTATTATGCCACTTGCACACCTGGCATTTAAGGGATGATGAAAATGATAGTTTTGAACTTGCATCTCTATGTACAAATAATAGTTGTTAGAAAATGAGCTTTAATAGGTCTAAATAATTAAATTTTTAATCTGTTTGGATTTTATTTTTCTTTTAATAAATTGCACCCAATTACGATTTTGCAATCAAACCATCCTCGGTCATGTGTCTTGTGCTTCCGTAATTTATTCTTCTTTAAATTAAAAAAAAAATCAAGCATCATCCCATTGTATACATAGTTATCTAAACCTCATGATCATCATCTTTATTAAACGTACGATGAATGCTTCTGAAAAAATTTACGACAAATCTACTCTAGTGGCCTATTAGCACCTACAAACCTAAAAAAGAAATCACTCTAAATCATTGAAAGCTTTGGGCTACAATTCATCTAATGATGTTATAAGGAAGGACATTATTAGGGAAGGAAACCGCTATATGTGCACCATATTTTGCTTTGTCTACATAGCCTTAAAATAAAATTAAAATCTTAAAAATACCTCCACCTCTTCTCTCCCTACATATTTTCTCTCTCCCTCCCTCCTCCCCTTCCCCACCTCTCTTCTCACCAGCAGCAGAGGGGGTCTCCCCTCTCCCCCTTCCTCTCCCTCCCTTTATTCTCTTTCTTTCCCTTTCCCCTCCCTCCCCTTTTCTCTCTCTCCCCGGGGGCCTCTCCTTGCTAGGAGACTAGCATCTCCTTGCATCAAGGAGACGCTTTGGGGAAAGGGCGAAAGGGGGAGGGAGGGAGAGTGAAAGAGAGAGAAAAGAGGGAAAGAGAGGAAGAAAGAGGGAGAAGAGAGTTTTCCTCCGCCGCCGAAGCTCGTTGCCGGCTGGAGGGGAGGTGGGGGAGGAGAGACAGTGTATAGCGAGAGAAGGGGGTTGGGGGATTTTAAAATTTTTTAAGTTTTTTAAAATTTTATTTTTAAGGCATTGTAGAAAGAGTCCAAACTGATATACTTCTAGTATATCTCTTCGGGAATATGAATCTTTTATTTCATTTTTAAGGTGGTAATATGTTTTCCATCTATGAAAGTCTAAAAATAAATAGGTAATATAATGTCGAGAACTTAAATGATGGAACCATCAATCAATTGCACAAAAGAGAAAAATTCATGACCTTAAATATCTGAATTTAGTAAAACCTACTTCCTATTCAAAACAACTTTGCCTTTATTCTCGTTGTAATCTTTGTTGGCTCACAAAACCGAACTACAGACAACACAAATTAGATTCAGTCACTTAACTAAGATGCTTATGTTCTAATACAATTAAATTTACTTAAATTCTCAATTAGAACCCGTGGACGTCTATTATATAGAAGTTGAGGAGAGTGGTAATGTTGCTTCGAAGATAAAAACCTGCCTGATCTATGGAGCAAAAACATTTGGCATATGTCATTGGAGAATTCCAAACGTTTTATCTAAGGAAGTAAAACTACAAAATGATAATGGATTGGTTGCATTCTGAATTTCATAATATAGAGAATTAAGCTGGCCAAAAGGGTCAGTCACTTTGCAATTTCTCTCCTTAAAACCTCAACCAAATAGGAATTTAAATACACCAAGGTCAATCACTGAATATTATCAAATTTAAGATATGGCAAATTCTTATAAAAAATGCTTTCAACTAAACCGGCCCTAAAGACTAAAGCTACACATCCGGAGGCATCCTTGCAAGCACATGCAAGCACAAAGACACATACAAAGACATATTATATATTTTTGTTTTATGCTTTCCTTGTTATTTTACAATATCCTTTCCATTCTTCATGGCATGCAGTGAAAAACATGAATAACTATTTTCTCACTGCTTTGGATAATTTTTGATAATTGCTTTATGAAATAGGACAATATCCTATATTATTATAAAATTAATAGAACATTGATTCGGACTAGATAGATGTAACATCGGGAATTCTCCTTTTGAAGATGATAGCTACCTTTTATTTCTACTAATAATCTTACTTTCATACCATGACAATAAGGTGAGCTGTCCCAACCCCAATCCACCCACCGATAAAAAAGGGAGGGGATAAGATAAACTTACTCAGAAGTGGTCACCATATTTTGTCATTGGTGACTTAAAAGTAAGGCTAAAGTTGCATTTGGAGAAAGAAATTTTCATGAAAATGCTTCTTTTTCTTAACAAGGAAGGAAAAAAGAAATTTGCAACATTTATTAGTTCCGCAGAACTATGGCTTTTGAAAAAGGGATTATGGTAGAGTATATGGGGGGTCCGTTAATCTCTTAAATATAAGAAAACTTTGAGATCTATCCACCTTTAAAAAGAGGTTTAATTAGAAGTTGTCAGCTATTTCTTCATTATATATCAAATTAAGATTGTGACAATGAAGCTTGACAGATAAAGCTCGGGGTTTCTATTTGAACTGATTAATTATACAAACATGCCCAGTAATCTGTGCAACGAGAGAATTCCACAATAAAGAGAAGAATCATTATAATTTTTGGGCAACACATTACCTAAAAGGAACAGTGTCAACTAATTTTTTTTCATTAAATAGGAATTTATTTTTTGCGGGACGAGTAGGAAAGCAAAATCCCTTCTTCCATAAAATAAAAAAATAAAATACCTGAAGCACAAACACAGCCAAAACTTTCTCCGTTTGCTTTAGCACCATCCCATTATGTCAATTTATCATCAAATCAAAGGGAAAGAGAGGAGGGGATTGGCTTGAGGGTGTTTTCGTATTTATGAGAAAGACAGGGCCCTAAAGGGGACACAAGCTGCGCTTGGGCATGTGATGGTTGGGTCAATTTGCTTTCTAAAAAGTTAGCAAATTTTGTCGGCTAGTTTTCATTACCGTGCAATCCAATCTCTGGCCTTTGGTTTCTGGACCCGAGGTAGCGGAAGATCTTGTGAGAATTATTATCTTGATGATTATGTGCAAAATGACGGTTTTAACCTTTTCCTTGCAAGTCAAAGGAGCTACCCCGCTGCGCTTTGCACTTCCTCGCGTCCAGTACCCCCCACCAGGTTGCGAAGGGTCCCACTGAATTCATGAATGGATAATTACTGTACAAATATCTTTAGTTAGACATTTTGCTAAGAAAAAATGTAAAAGAAAAAAAAAATCACTGTATAACTATTCGTAGAAAAAATGATGTCTTACAAATCATGATTTTACTCATGCAGGATATTGAACGGTGTGATATTCCACAAAAATGAAATACCTCAAGTTTCACCCATTCCTCCAAAATCGAAAGCGCATTTTTTTATCATGAAACTGTAATTTATCTTTATCAGTTTTATTTTCTTCGAATCTATGAGTTAGAGCTCTTCTTTTATAAGTTTCTATCATATAGAGATCATTTATTTCAATCGTCATAAGGGGTACTAGCAACCAAGGCTCGGGCAAAAAATAAATTATGGTAAATTTTGAAATTTACTATAAAAAAACATTAAAAAAATCATATAGAAATGCAAGTAATATCTCTGACTTATAGCCTATTTTTGTTTATTCTTAAATTTGAAAAATAAATTAAGAGTTTACAGAAATAGCTCTACATATGAAAGAATCGTGAAAATTACATTCAAAGGATTAGATAGCAATATTTTGGAGAAAATATATTTTTTGCAAAATAGAAATTTGATTATTATATTCATAGATTGATCCCATCTCCTCCTTAAACACAATTATGAACTTAATTAATAACTTTAAATATTTACTTGAGGAGGCCCACCAATGCCCGTGCTGAGCCCAAGTCAAGAAAATTAATTATATTTCAAATGTTTTAATATTGTTCAGCATAAATAATGATATTCATAGTGACAATGGCATGGGTACATCTTTATTTTGCACAAAATTGTATGTGTAAAAATACAAAATTATAAATCATACCTGATTTGAGAAAGACTTAAATAGTAATAGCTTATTCTTTTTCTTTTATTTTAATAGTATCATGCAATAGTTATCAACACCTGATAATAATCAAATTAATTAATTAATTAACGTTCTAATCCTAATGGACTGACTACCAACAACGCATTGAAACACTTAAGAAAAAACATTGAAATCTAATGTTTTTTTTAATTTAACTTTGAATACTTTAAATTTAATAAGAATATAATGTACAGTGGTCTACTTTAATAATAAACAATTTATCAATAAAGCCGACATTGATAATAGGAGCTACATAAGAATAATTAAATTCAATATATATATACCCATAAAAACTTACTCACGTCCGCATCCGAAAAGCCACCAAATAAATAAAAAAAGAAATTGAAATATATCAATTTAACAATATTATGCTTGTATTATGCTCTAGATCTTCACAAAACCTTTGGGCGGACCACCTATTGCACAAGAGAGATGAGGAGAGGAGGTGTAGTTGTTATTTGAAGAGTAGATTTTTCCTTTTAAAGATGTGTATTAAAATAAAATGAAAAATATATGGTGATGCTTAGGCTTTAAAAAGGAATTCATCATCATTTAGACTGAGACCGGAAATTTTCATGGTATAAAACTGTACATCCCAATCATCCCTCCTAAATAATTAGGTTTTGAGTTGGTTGGATTTATCTATTCATCTTTTCTTTTTCTTTTATGTATGTAGTTAAAACCATCCAAAACCACACACACATTATAAAAGATATCATCCGACTATCTAAAAACATAAACGATCTTAGAAAGAAAAGAAAAATAGAGAGATACAAACCATTCAATACCTACCTGGATCCACAAGAAACAGAGATGATAGAGAAGTAAAAAAGAATCGGGATGCAATTTCTTAAACAAGAAAAAAGTATCAAATAATTGTACATACAATATATGATAGAAAAGAAAAAAAACCGTAATATAGTAGCAAAGGAACATAGGAGATTGTTGTAAGAGAATTAATAAGTCTTCTTGATCAGCTCCCCTCATCTGATATGCAAATTTTGGATTGTTGAATGCTATAAGCTTTTTTAAAAAAAAAATACACATTGATTGATAGTGCTGCGTCAATTTGCTTTCTTAAACCAAAGATTCAATACGTAATCTCTAACTAAGATGGAGATAATAATTGACATTTCAAATCAATATCTTCTTAAATCACATGGCAAGTATTAGGTGGATATGATAATGGTAGAAGAGAGATTTTAGGAACAGATATGGTAAGATCAATATATGACCATTTATGAGAGAGAGAGAGATTAAAGGGGAATGAGGAAGAGATTTTGAAAACTTGTAATTTTTTGGGATACTGACATGGCATTATAGAAAAAAAGAAAAGTAAAGATGTTGATGTGGCACCCTTTAAAGGCATCCATTCTTGTAACTTTAATATATATAATGTGGCCTTTATTTCGTTTATCGGAAAAAAAAAGTAGTCCATTTTTTTTCTCTCTTGATAGAAAGGAAGGGGTGAAAAAAAATATGAGTTTTGTTCGATATCCTATCATAATAGGATATCATATTGTTTGATATTTTACACCTGTAAGACATTGCATCTTTCAAAAGGTAAAATTGTCATTTGTAGGGCATGCTTTCTTTCAATGGTAAAGCCAGGATTCTATACTGGGGGGCCGAAGCCAACAATATGTTTATAAACAAATCTAGTATAAAATTGTTATAAACATCTTTTTTATTTTAAATACTCAAAACAACAAATATAGTTTTCTTAATATACAAGAAGCAATCAATCAATTAAAACAGTGCTCAACGAGTCTTCAGGTCATAGAAGTTTTCTATAATTGACTATGTTGTAAAATTTTCAGCAATCTCTCTTTCAATATATACAATCATATATTATATTAATATTTAATGGAACTTGGTTCTTTGTCTTTTAAATTAGACCTGCTGTGTCAAATGATGGTAGGGTTCTAGTGCTCAGCAAGTCTTCAGGTTATGGAAGTCATTTATGATTGACTATGTTGTAAATTTTTCAGCAATCTCTCTTTCAATATATACAATCATATATTACATTATTATTTAATGGAACTTGGTCTCTTGCCTTTTAAATTAGAGCAACCATGTCAAATGATGGTAGGGTTCTAGTAGAATGCCATAAATTTTTTTAAGATATCATCCATAAATCTCAAGTAGACTTTCGAGGGGTGGATGGCTCCTTACTCAACTCCACATTGTATTTTTTTTTTTTTTGTGAGATGTATGTATAGGAGATTTTTCTAAACCTTGTGATTTGAGTCATTTCTAAAATACACCCAACCTTCTGAGTTTTTAAACCTCCTCGATTTATGTAATATTTATTAAAAAAAACATTCAAATAGTGGTTTTCAAATCTCATCATCTTCTATTGCCATTAGACAAAAAGAAAAGATTAAAATGTCTCTAATTTAAGCCCAAATTCAAGAAAATTTTCAAAAATGCCCATAGTACCTCTCTTAGTTTTGAGAAAATACCTAAGAGGGCAATTATTAAAGAGGAATTATTAAAAGTCACTTAAATTTAAAAATAATTTGAAATGCTTCCTTACTATTAGGTTAGACAAGTGAAAAGTTTTTCTTAATTCAAAAGAGGCCAGAATAAAAATCTAAGAAAACAATGAATATTTTTTCAAAAGAAAATGTATTGGTTATTTTGCTCGTATACTACCGTAACTTAATGTATTTAAAGTTAGTTAAAAGAAAATTCACACATTAGATGTTGTAAACTTTTTTATTTAATTCTATAAAATAAAAACTAAAGAAAGAAACTTCTTTAGTCCAACTCATTGTTGACCTATAAAAAAATTGCAAATACTGCAGTGAAGACACCTCATCCAGCTTAATTTAGGCTACAGAGGTTATTTGCAGATCCTGGGGAATTACTGTGAGAACCGGCATTCCATGAAGATCAAGGTAGCTGGAACTCTCAGAGGAAGTTCAAATTTCGGGTTGAACCGACATCATCAAACTCAAAAGCCACAAGCATGTCAGCCTGAAGTCAGTTCCCCCCCAAGCCAGGGGGTCACTGACAAAAGTCCTGCTTCCTGATGTCCAAAATTAATGAAATTTAGATGCGAAGCTTCAGTCATGCTCAGAAGATACTTTGCAAATTTTCAAGATGAAAAGACTCTGTTTGGCCTAAATTTCATTACACGTCAGCTTAGAGGACAGTAATCCCGAACTTGGGGGTCATCGGCTAAGATCTTACTTCCAGAAGGCCAAAGCAGATAAAATTTGGAACAAATGCTCAAAGAATGCCCCAAGTTATTTTTCCAAAGTTTCAAGTCAATGGGAGGCTATTCGGATAGAAAACAGGCTAACTGTCTCAATGTGGAGTGAATAGTGACCTAACACATGCAATGAATAGATTACTATTCGAAATCCTACTTCCTCAAATCTAAACTGTATGAAATTTGGATGAATACTCCAAGATGTTCTTGACGTCAGTCCCTCCAAGTTTCAAATCAAACCGGGGTCATTTGGGCTTCAAACAGCTGAAACAAGGGCCCACTGTCATAAAAAGTCAACTGGAGAGTTGACCAAGTTCAGATGGTCAAAAAAAGCTAAAACTTTTGTGACACACTCAAAATAGTGTCAAGAAGCATCCCTCCAAGTTTCGTGGCGATTGGACACCGTTTGGGCCCCAAACAGGCGGAAACAAGCCACATATGCAAAATTCCAAAAATGGGCCTTGGGAGTGACCGGGGGCCCACAAACAAAAGGAGTTGACCATGTTCAGGTGGTCAAACAGAGCTAAAACTTCTGGGACACACTCAAAATAGTGTCAAGAAGCATCCCTCCAAGTTTCGTGGCGATTGGACACCGTTTGGGCCCTGAACAGGCGGAAACAAGCCACACATGCAAAATTCCAAGAATGGGCCTTGGGAGTGACTGGGACCCACAAACAAAAGGAGTTGACCATGTTCAGGTGGTCAAACAGAACTGAAGCTTCTGTGACATACTCAAAATAGTGTCAAGAAGCATCCCTCCAAGTTTCGTGGCGATTGGACACCGTTTGGGCCCCGAACAGGCGGAAACAAGCCACATATGCAAAATTCCAAGAATGGGCCTTGGGAGTGACCGGGGCCCACAAACAAAAGAAGTTGACCATGTTCAGGTGGTCAAACAGAGCTGAAACTTCTATGAAACACTTAAGATGGTCTCAAGCAACATCTCTCCAAGTTTCGTGATGATTGGACATCATTCGGGCCTCAAACAATGGAAAATAGACCGCATATGCAATGTTCCAAAAGTGGGCCTTGTCTGTGACCGGGGCCCAATTAATGAAAAAGTTGACCAACTTCCTGAAGTCAAAATGGGCTGAAATTTTTATGACATGTAGAAAATAGTGTTAAGAAGCATCCGTCTAAGTTTGGTGGCAATCGGACTTCGTTTGAGCCCAAAACAGATGAAAATGGGCCACATACGCGAAAAACCTGAAATTGGGCCTCGTCCGTGGCCCAGTCTGCGGTCACGGACCTTCAAGGGAGGTTTCCCACGATTTTGGGTGGTTTCCCTCCACTCCTCTTCGAAATCCAACTCCCCACAACTACTATTAACTCCCCAAAACTACACAAAACTGATTGGGAGTCTATAAAAAGAGGAAATTTGGAAGAAACAATGAGACACACACACATAAGGAAGAAAAGTGAAGAAATTGAAGAAAGTCACCACCGAAGGCAACAAGAAGCAAGCTCCAGCAGCACTTCCATGGCCATTCCCACCTTCTTTTCTTAGTTTTAAAGGTGAGCAAGAAAATTCAGAAGGAGAGAAGGAAGGGAAATGGCCAAAGTCCATACCATGTTCGTACGACGCCAATTTTTGAGAGGATGACATTGTCACCTCTGTTTTTCTCATTCATAGGGCTTCTTAGCCATTACAAGAGTTGTGAAAGAAGTCTCTCTAGGCCTCATTTTGTTCCTTGAAAATGATAGGTTCAAATGACACAACTCCGGCTTCAAATTTGCCCGTTTCGGACTTGAAACAAAAAATGCAGTCCGTAAGCACAAATGATGAGTTACAGCGGTTTCAATTGATTCCATGATAAAATGTGATCTTTTTGATGGTTGTCCACCGCTCCAAAGTCATGAGAATGGAGTTCCAACACTTGAAAGAAGTTCCAAGAAAGAACCAGCGCGAACAGCACAAAAAAAAACGGAGGCACAAGGCCATTGTCTGTCAGTGACCGTGATCCCCGGTCACTGGCAAGTTCCAGTGACCGCGGGTGAGTCACGGTCACTGGAAGGCCCCAGTGACCGCGGGTGAGTCACGGTCACTGGAAGGCCCCAGTGACCGCGGGTGAGTCACGGTCACTGGAATGGGGCAGTGACCGCGAGTCACGGTCACCCCCCATTTGTTCCTTTTTTTTCATTTTCTTCCACCTTACATACATTTTCTTGTATTTTCCAAATTGTGATCACATCTAAGACTTGAGGGAGGGGTTGTAAACTTTCAAAATGTATGTAAACAACCTGCATCCCCGCGGTCAGGGCACTTGAACCCATGTAAACAAAAGGGAAATTAATGATGAACTGTAATTATTTCCCATTCTTCTTAACGCTTAAAGTACGTGAATGTCGGACCTTGATTCCGTAATTCATTTCCACGCCTACATTTTTAAGCGCGATCAGAAGATTGGCGCCGTCTGTGGGAAAATTATATGCCCTAATTTGTGATCAAATTTGATGAAAAATGCATGAAAGTGCTGAAAATTGCTGAAAAGTGCTGCTGTTGCCCTGAAAACTGCCGCTGTTGCACTGTAACTGCTGCTGTTGCATTGAAAGTGCCGCTGTTGCACTGTAACTGCTGCTGTTGCACTGAAAGTGCTGCTGTTGCCCTAAAAACTGCCGCTGTTGCACTGTAACAGCTGCTGTTGCACTGAAAGTGCCGCTGTTGCACTGTGACTGCTGCTGTTGCACTGAAAGTGCTGCTGTTGCCCTGAAAATTGCTGCTATTGCACTGAAGTGTTGCTGTTGCACTGAAAGTGCCGCTGTTGCACTGTAACTGTTGCTATTTCTCTAAAAGTGCTGCTGTTGTGTTGAAGAGTGCTGCTGTTTCACTGAAACTGCTGCTGTTGCATTGAGAGTGCTGCTGTTTCACTGAAACTGCTGCTATTGCACTGTAACTGCTGCTATTGCACTAGAAACTGCTGCTGTTGTGCTGGAAACTGCTACTGTTTCATTGAAAACTGCTGCTAAAAGCCTATGACCGGGGCACACGGTCACTTACCTATTTTTATGATGACAAAGGCTTATTTAACCTCCAATTACACCCTTACAAGACCTTTGATGTCTGCAATGGGTTTGAAAATATCATTAAAGGACTTTTGCACATTGAAGTGCATAATGTTCATACAAATGAAAGCATTGGGCACCTTGATGTGCATACATTTGCCATTTAATTGGAAGAATTCGCACCTTGATGTGCGTACATTTGCCATTTGATTGGAAGAATTTGCACCTTGATGTGCATGAACCAAATCATCACTCTTTTCACTTTAGAAGAGTGATGATTCAGTTCAAAGGGCTTCTGACCCATATAAAATGTTTATTAAATCAGTGATAAGACAAACGACATTGTAATTATACATTGTCCGGCGTCAACCACTGATGGATCTTGTGCGGTCATTGTGATGGTGGTGTAGGCTTGATCCTGTGAGCCCTATTCCTTTGATTGATCCAACCCTCTCTTGCTTATAAGTCTGACACAGATAGTCCAGATATGCTGCTAAAATTTTGATAGCCAGGACTAGTCAGCATAGCGTGCTTTTAAGCCTGACTCGATAAACCCGAAATGCTGCAGAAATTCTGACAGTAGGGATAGTCAGCATAGCATAATGAGATGGGATTTATGCCTATATCTAACCATTTCGGTTCAAAACCATGTTGGTCTAGATGGCATCTATAAACCATTCCGGCTAGCCCAAGAGGCAGCCATGTTGGTTATACTACTAATATAGTCTCATCGGCTAACTTTTTGCAGGAAACAGCATGGGTTCTTTGATCATTACTTTTGACGAAGCTAAAGAGAGATTGTTCAAAATCTCCATGGCTCAGACCACAAGGGCACCCAAAAGGGGCCGAATGAACACCAATGCTCCTGCATCAAGGGTCTCGGTCTTTCAAAGGCTTTCTACTCCTTCAAGCTACATGACCTCAACCCACGATGGGTCATCAGAAACCTTGAAGCCCATCAAGAAGGCGAAGATTCCTCAAACTTGGGTCTCCAAATATGCCCAAAACCCCTTTGGAGTCTTTCACAAAGGTCACAATGACTTAAAACACAAAGTGAGGTTAGAAGGCAGTAATTTTCAGATCACCAAGCCTCGACTGGGGGCAAGGCAGGTTCGGTTTACGAACAACAAAACAGAGATACCCGTTAGTTCACAACAGGAGGCTTTGCAGACTACTAAGTCCTCATTTATGCATCCTGAACAAAGGGTACATCTCAAAAAGCAAACCACTCGCAAGCAAGCCTTAGCCCATGAAAAGGGTCAGAAGGATGTTGTTATTCCAAATTGCCGTATGTGGTCACCATAACCACGTATGCAGAAGTCTAGAAAAGCTGAGGAGAAACCCTTGGCCCCACTTGAAAAGAATGTCTTTTACCCTTTGACCCAGAAGGAGGGACGGCGGGTCGGCAGGAGGCGCTTACCTTCTGTTATTGTGGCACCATCACCATCACTTTCAACCCAGCGCCTGTCATATGGCACTAAAAACAAGAAAAATGCTGAACGATTGGTCATCAAAAATTCGACCGATCTCGTTCAATTTAAAAATCTGCTTCAACAAAAGAAGGAGCAGAAGAAGAAAATTGAAAGAAATGCTGTTAACATCCTTTCACTTCCCACTTCCGACCCTATAGATTGGGAGCAAGTTGCTAGCACTTCTAGGCCATTAGTTGCTAAATTCAGAGATCAAACTCTAGCAGCCAGATTGGCCCAGCAAATAAAGAAGAGGGCTTTGGCTCCCTCCAAGAGACATGCTCGGAAGCAGTCACAGCATAGAATCACTCAAAAATGGGTGATTAAAGAAGATGAGCCAAATCTAACATCCTAATGTATGGTCGGACCTGGCTCAACCAGGAGAGTTACTCGGAGTTTGGCTCGAACTCAGTCCCAAGATTCTGATTCGAACTCTCATTCAGATAGGACCTCTGACGATCATGGTTCTGATAAGGACTCAATAACTCTCCTGGATACTGAAGATAGTCAATCCACTCTTCCTACATCCTCTTACCCCCGTCAGTACACCGTATTTATGGCTGAAGGGAGTGGGACCGGTAATGAAGAGGATGCCGGTAGAGGCAAAGATGTTAGCGAAGAAAATGCTGACGAAAATCAAGAGAATGACGTCAGTGATGTTGTAAAGCAACAAGGAGCTAAAATTGACCACCTTACGGCTCAATTGAAAATCTTAGCAGACAAACTGGGTAGTCCAGCTGAAGCTCCTGTTAACTCCTTATTTGCTGATAGAAGAGAACAAGCAATGATCAGGAGGAATGCCACCAAAATTGACCTACTTACAGCACAAATCAAGGCACTAACAGATAAAGTAATCGCCTCAGGTTCAACTCGAGGTGATCACTCCTCAATCCTTAGTTTCCACGCAGATCCTGAAAAACCTGTAACTTTTAAAGAAGTGGAGGAAATTTTAAACAAATCAAAAGTGGAAACCAGGATAAAGAAAAAGGGTATTACATCTAAATACCCTCCGGAGTTTGATTTGGTTCCATTTCCGCCAGATTACAAACTTCCGACTTTCCAGCCTTACCTTGGAAAAGGGTCAGCCTATCAACATATAGTGCATTTTAAGTCGCTCCTTGGCAGTTTACGCGAATTGGATGCACTAAAAATAAGGTTGTTTGTTGGTACATTGAAGGGAGTTGCTTTCGATTGGTACAAACAATTGCCAGAACTCTCCTTCACTACATGGCCAGTTACAGAAGAAAAGTTTCTACTTCACTTTCAGGAAGAAGATCAAACGGTCACCTTCGCTATGCTCAGTAGTACAAAGCAAGGGGATAATGAAACTGCACAAGCCTTTATCAATAGATGGAGAGCATTGTCTTACAGATGCCTAGAACAACCATCTCCGAAGGCAACAATTGAAATGTGCAAAACCAATTTACGGCCAGAAATTAAGGCTATCATACTTAGTCATAAAACCAAGTCTTTGGCCAGATTGGTTGAAGTAGCCACTGATGCGTAGTTAACCCTGAAAGAAATTAGCCAGAAGAAAGCAAGTTCCCGAAAAATGGAATCATCATCATCTTCTGCTCCAAAACCAACTGTGCAGAAACCCCAAAAGAAGCAGGAGGTATTCAATGTACAAACCTCCAAACCAGTTCCTCAAAAACCACAGAATGGTAAGACGGAGCAAAACAAAAAGGAAGAATATGAAAAGAGGAAGCAAACTAAGTACCCTTTTGACGAGGACATTGAAGTCATCTTCCAAACATTGATGGAGAACAACAAGCTCGAGCTTCCACTCATGAAAAAGCCAGAGCAAGCGGGTCGTGTTAATGATCCAAACTATTGTGCATACCATCGGATGGTATCTCATCCTTTGAAAGACTGCTTTATCCTAAAAGAAAAGGTCAATGAGATGTGGAAAAATGGAGTAATAACATTTGACCGAAAATATGATACGGCCCCAGTCAATATGATTTCCTTCGGACAATTTGCACCTGTGGCAATACCCGCTCCATCAAGGCCACCAATGGTCGAATTCCGGGTCATCAATGCACTGCATAATGAACAGGGGTTGATACTTATCAAAGATTCTTTAGGGCAGGAAATGTGGGTTCACCCAGACTTAATAAATGATGAAGGATGGGAAAAAGTGAAAACTAAACCCACACCTGTGGAAAGAAGAAAGATCAAAAGGCAAATTAAAGGTCTCCAGAAAACTGCTCAAAAGAAACAAGAACAACAGTTTAAGCAGAAGAAAGACAAGGCGGTCGAGGCCCCAGTCTTAGAAAATCCTCCCAGATCAGCCAGAGGTTATTTTACTCTAGCCGACTACATCATTCCAATTCCAAAAGATGAGGAAGAACCAACAATATCCAGTTGCAATCGGATATCATGGGATGGTACACCCCCTAACTCCGATGATGAAAATCAATGGTCGGATTACTCTGATCTTGAAGACGATCAATGGATCGATGATTATTTTGCTGATGAATACCCTTCTGATGAGGATGAGGATTTCGAACAAGCCTTTGACCCCGAGACGGGAACGCTTAATATCAAGCACGGTCTAAATACACTATCAGTGACCTTGTATGATATACACAGGCCAAGTTCAAGTGGCTGGTCGAATGACCCTCCTCTTTTTCCATTACCTCCAGAAGTTCATCCGGATCCACTACCATTAGTCGGGCACGATGAAGTTCAGGATCAGCAGACGGTTTTTCCTCCTTCGACGCCAGATGCTTCTTCCACACCTAATTCAGAGTTGATCTTTTCAAATGAAAATTCTGAATTAAGCAATCAGTTTGTTGACTTTAACTCAGTCAGGGAACTTGGGTTATCAAGGAGACATAATAACCCCAGTATTAGTAATATTGTGGAGAATATCTCTGACTTTGAAGAGGAACTGTCAACGGCTCCTTCCCTGGTGGTTTTGAATGCTGCCATCGAATCCCAAACATCGCAGGCTATTCCTAATGATGTAAACCAAGAAGTAGGCCTGGAAGAGGTCAATCAGCTTTTCATCGAACCAGAAGAAGTCAATGCCATAAGAAGAGACGCACGACCAGAAATTGACCGAAGCAACATGCTTAATGATGGCACTCGCTCTGGTCGTAACTACAGGGTCAACTATGATAGATCCTCTGTTCCTTCCTCTTCTTATGTAAACCCTTCGGGAGGCAATACCAATGTAAATGTAACTTCTCCAGAAGTAAATGATAATGCAAGGCCACCAGAGCCATTCACGTATGATGTTGTTGAACACCTTAAGCACATACCTGCACGACTCCACATTTTTGATCTCCTGCAGATGTCCAAGGAGACTCGTGACAACTTCATACGAGCACTACAGGCCTTGAATATTGAGAATCATACTCATATAGCACAAGTGCAACAAATAGAAAAGAATTATTTGAAGGCGAAATCCAAGAAGCCTCAAAAGCAATGCAAGGAGTGCCTCTTAACTCACAATGCTTCTAAAGCTACTATCTCTTTCACCAAAGAGGATCTCCTCTTAGGAAATATGAAGCATACGAGGCCACTTTATTTCACGGCCTACATCAAAGATATGCCTGTCCCAAGAGTTCAAGTTGACCCAGGGTCAGCGCTAAATCTCATCACAATCACGGCCCTTCAAGAGATCGGTATTCCAGTGAGCAAGCTGTCTGCTACAAAGACTTCTATTCAAGGTTATGATGGGGAAGTCCAGGATCCGATTGGTAAAATCCGAATTCGATTCCAGTTGGGAGATTTAGTCTCAGAGGCCACTCTGCATGTAGTAAAAACTCGTGCTTGCTATAACATCCTCTTGGGGAGACGATGGCTTCATGATTATGCCATAGTACCTTCTACTCTTCATCAATGCCTTAAATACATCGACAATGAGGGGAAGGTACATCGAGTCTTTGCAGAGGAAAAGCCATTCAAAGGAAAGGAGGTTTATTTCACAGACGCAGCAATGTATCAAGAAAAGCCTACAAAATCCAACTCAGATACAAAGAATGCTCCTGTGAATGATAATCCTGCAGAACCTTTCACTATTTCAGCAAAGAAAGTTGGTCAAAAATCTGATCTCCCCATAAAGTTGGAATGTGCAGGAAAATCTGCGGCAAAATGGGTAGATATCAAAACTCCTTTGATAATTAAGGTGAAATCTGAAATCAAAAAGCCAGATCTACCTTTAATCATATCCACAAAGCTATCAAAAGTAAAAGATGCTGAACATCAGAAGTTTTCATTTTCGGCCAACATGGTATCCTCGAGCTCTAATCAAGAAAGCGATGATATACCTCCCCCTACTAGGGGAATATCGCCTATAAAGCCTGATTATCCTATCACTTTTAGTCAATTGATATTGACATCACAGCAGAGGGGAGAATTAGCCGACAGGTACATTGATAAATGGCTCCGTTTGGCTGAAAGATGTGAAAATCCTCCACACTGCTCCGCATGGATTCACTTGTGCTGGATAGGTTTTCGGCCAGCTCTCCGCAGCTTAACCATGGCAATGGAATTTCAAACCTTTGATGAGATGTCTCGAATTGTATCATCTCTCGAAGTGGCACTCCACCGGCTGCGCAGGAGGTCTAGAAGAATGCGTCCAATACATGTCATTTCAATGATCAGAGATACAGATTCTGAGTTGGATTCTGAAGACACTGAAGAAATGAGCACCTTCGTGCATTCTATGGTAGACTGCAATCTTCCGCTTATGCCATGGCCTACTCCCTCTCACATTTATGAATTCGAAGGTTCTTGCTTTTTGGTACCTTCATCTAAGCATTATAATCATCCGATTATTTTTCATCGGGCTGAAGATACTTCTCCACCAGATATCATTGACAAAATCAGTAGTGAGGGAAAAATCCGGCTCGATATTTATAATCCTGTGGTCTGTAACATGATGAAAAATATGGGGTACAATCTCAAGAAACCTATGGGTCTTGGATTAACTGCAAATGGCATACGGGCTCCTTTGGATGTCTTTACTCCAGAGATGAAAGAAGATCTCCAGACAGGGGGCAGAATTGAGCAGCTGCGTCATTGCATAGGATATGTTCCTTACAGTAACATTCCTAGATTTAAACAAGGTGTTAAAGCCAGATCGGTAGTCTTCACTGAAGAATATGACTCGGATGACTCTCATGAAATTCCTGTGCTTCAAGATCCCGTTGATTGGGCCACTTTTCAGCATCCTGAGGGGGCAAGTGATGAAGATGATGCTGCATCACAAATCACTGACTATTGGCCACCTGAACTCAATGAGGAAATAAGCCCGTCCCAACATGTCCGCTGGGAATGCTTAGCCCTTGATGTAAAAGCCAAAGAGCCTAAAAAACCAAATCCTTGGAAAGGGATCAGGCCTTGGCTAAAACCCCCAACTGAAACCCCAGAGGGTTTCACAGAGATAGAAACTTCCAATAACAATGTAGAAACACTTCCTCCTAATCCTCCAACTGAGGACCAAGTACAAGAAATAAACTTGGGAACCCCAGAAAATCCCCGACCTACCTTTGTAAGCTCTCAAATTAAAGGAAGTGAACTTGATTTGTATGTGGGATTCTTGCGAGAGTTCATAGATTGCTTTGCATGGACTTATGCAGAAATGCCGGGTTTAGATCCAGAAATCTCCATACACAAATTAAATATAGCAGATGATGCTAAACCTGTAAAACAGGACCAAAGGAGGACTAAGCCTGAAATCATGGAGAAGATAGAAGTAGAAGTTCAGAAACTCAAAGGCGTTAATTTCATCCGTGAAGAACAGCATCCGGACTGGTTGGCTAATATAGTCCCAGTTACTAAAAAGAATGGACAAATCAGAATCTGTATTGACTTCAGAGATTTGAATAAAGCCTGCCCCAAAGATGATTTTCCATTACCTATACTAGAAATAATGATTGACAATACTTTTGGGTTCGAAAGAATGTCATTCATGGATGGCTTCTCGGGGTATAATCAGATCAAAATGTTCAAAGAGGATGAGAAACACACTTCCTTTAGAACTCCATTCGGCATATACTGCTATACTGTCATGCCATTTGGTCTCAAAAATGCTGGAGCCACGTACCAAAGAGCAATGATGAAAATATTCAAGGACTTACAACATAAATCTGTTGAATGTTATGTTGATGATTTGGCAATCAAGAGCAAGCATAAATCAGACCATTTCGCCGATCTTCGCACTGTCTTTGAGAGATTACGGAAATTCAATCTTCGAATGAATCCCCTGAAATGTTTTTTCGGAGTTTCTTCCGGAAAGTTTCTAGGATTTGTGGTGCGAAAAGGGGGCATTGAAATAGATCCCGTCAAAATCAAAGCCATATTGGAAATGCCTTCGCCGAGAAATTTGAGAGAATTGAAAGGATTGCAGGGAAGACTCGCCTACATCCGACGGTTCATTTCCAACTTGTCCGGAAAGTGCAGACCATTCTCCAAATTGATGAAGAAAGGAGTAGACTTTGTATGGGACAAAGCTTGTGAAAATGCTTTTCAGGATATCAAACAATATCTTACAAACCCGCCAGTTCTTTCAGCTCCAATTCCTGGCAAGCCTTTCATTCTTTATACCAGAGCTCTTGATCATTCCTTGGGAGCATTGTTAGCTCAAAAGAATGATGAAGGAAAGGAGGTGGCACTCTATTACCTGTCAAGGATGCTAGTTGAGGCTGAGCACAATTATCACCCAATAGAAAAAGAATGTCTAGTGCTTATGTTTGCAATACAAAAGCTGCGGCATTACATCCTCTCTAATGTGGTGTATCTGGTTTCCAATATTAATCCATTAAAGGTATTAGTGACAAAAGCCGGGGCATTGAGTGAACGTCTGGCCAAATGGTCCATCCTTCTTTCTCAATATGACATCAGATACACTCCTGCGAAAGCAATAAAAGGACAAGCTCTTGCAGATTTTTTAGCAGAACATCCACTGTCAGAAGATTCTGAGTTCACAGACAATCTCCCTGATGAGTCAGTCTTCTTCGCTGAACAAACACGGCAATCCACCATTGATTCAGATCTACATTGGACCATGAATTTTGATGGAGCTTCCAGGACTAATGAACAAGGAATGCCAGTATCAGGGGTTGGAATTATTTTCTGCAATCCAGGAAGATTTTATGTTCCTCACTCCTTTTCATTGATCAAGCCATGCTTGAACAATGTGGCAGAATACACGGCATTAATTATGGGGCTTGAGTTAGCTTTAGATGCTGGCATTAACATGCTAGGGGTCTATGGAGATTCACAACTTGTGATTAAGCAAATGAATCACGAGTATGAAGTAAAGAAACCAAACCTAATTCCCCTTTTCAATAAGGCATATGAACTCAAACAAAGGTTTAAATTGATTACGTTTCATCATGTTCCGAGATGCCAGAATGTCAAAGCAGACGCCTTAGCAAGCTTGGCAGCTTCAATGGCAATCCCTGAAAATGACAAGATGATATTGGAAGTTGTTGAGAGAAGACTTCTACCCCCACTCAATACTTACAAGGCAGTAGAAGATAGCTTCACTGTAATCAAAAATCGAATTTCATATTTCCAAAACTCATTCAGGGATTGGAGAGATCCTTTTATTGATTACATTCTGCATGGAGTATTACCAGAGAATCCTAAAGATAGAACCAGTATTCAAAGGCGAGCTCTCAAATTCCATTTTGATTTGCCCTCAAAAACTCTTTATCGCAAATCATACGATGGAGTTCTACTTCGATGTTTGTCCCCAAAAGAAGCTGAACAAGTTCTCAGAGAAGTTCATGCGGGCCTATGTGGTGCTCACCAAGCTGGACCAAAACTTCATGATCAAATTCGAAGATTAGGCTACTATTGGCCTACCATGGTGTCCGACGCTATTAATTTTGCTAAAAGATGCAATGAGTGCCAAATTCATGGTGATTACATTCACCAGCCTCCTGAACATTTGCACCCTACGACCACTTCTTGGCCGTTTGAATCTTGGGGAATGGATATAGTAGGGAAGATCAGTCCACCTTCAGAACGTGGACATCAATTCATTTTGGCTGCAACCGATTACTTCTCCAAATGGGCAGAAGCAGTGCCTCTCACAGAAGTTAAAACTGATACAGTCCTTAGCTTCCTAAAAACTCATGTCATTTGCCATTTTGGGGTGCCCAAACGTCTGTATCATGACAATGGCCCGCAATTCAATAATAATAAATTTTACAGATTCTGTGACAAATACGGAATCCAGTGTTGTCCATCTACAGCATATAACCCCGCGGCCAACGGACTTGCTGAGGCTTTTAACAAAACCATTTGCAAGATTTTGAAGAAAATGGTTTCTGACAACAAAAAGAGTTGGAGTACCAGGCTTCCTGAAGCATTATGGGCTTACAGAACTACAGTTCGTGGTCCTACCAAATCAACACCGTACTCCTTGGTCTATGGTTGTGAAGCTGTAATACCTTTGGAAATTCAACTTCCCTCTTTTCGGGTGGCTGTGATAAACAAATATACTGAAGAAAAGAATGCCAAACTCAGATTGCAAGAGCTAGAAAACCTTGATGAGAAAAGGCTTGCTGCTCGACAAAGTATTGAGTTGTATCAAGCTTGTATGGCTGCATCTTTCAACAAAAAGGTCAAGTATAGAGCTTACAAGAAGGGAGATTTAGTCCTTGCAGTTAGAAGACCTATGTTTTCCACGCACTTGTCGGGAGGCAAGTTCGAACCTAAATGGGAAGGACCTTTTGTTGTCGACAAGGTTTACTCCAATGGCGCCTATGCGCTCCTCACACTTGAAGGGGAAAGATGCATGATGCCTATCAATGGAAAACTTCTCAAGAAATACTATACCTAAATGTCATTGGTACACCCAAACCATGTACAATGTACCCAAACCATGTACAGTGTACATTCTCACTCCTAACCAAAATCAAAATCCTTTAGTTTCGAGCCTTACAACCTATGACTCGTAACCAAAATCCCTCAGATTTGTGCAAAATGACTGTGAGGATCAAGTCCTTCGACCCCTCTAGTCAAACCTTTGTTACTCAGATGATGTCCTTACAAGAACCCTTGTAACATCCTGCTATATGGATTAAGTCTTTTTGTAGACTCTATATAGCAAAACTCAGCTATGTGGAATAAGTCTTTTTACAGACCCCATATAGCTAATCCTTAGTTGTATGGAACAAGTCTTTTTGCAGACCCTATATGACTACCTTCGGTTATATAGAACAAGTCTTTTTGCAGACCCTGTATAACCAAAATCTAAACAAAAACCAAAACCAAATCTTTGTCCTAAGGAATAAGTCAAGGATCCCGGGGAAAGCCTCACACATGGGCACCGGATAACATCCACTTTGTTTGACCCCTTTCGACACCAAAAGGATCAAGTCATGGACCCTGGAGAAAGCCTCACACATGGGCACCGGATAACGTCCACCTATATGACTCCCTTATTTTCAATTTGTGGACCCAAAAGATCACAAATCACACCCTCATACAAGTCTGAGAAAACCAAACCAAACAAACCATCCACATAAACCATATCAAACCTCCACAAAAAATCAACCCAAACACCCATACCAATGACAAAAATAGAAAGAAAAACATTTTCCATTGATATCCATTTTAAAGTTTGAATACAAGCAGTGAAGTCAATGTACACATGGCCTCCAGGGCTAATCAGAAAAAGCAAAACCATCAAATGGAGAGTGCAGAAGAGAATCTCGTCCAGTTTACACCAATACGAATACCAGTTTCTCGTTGACAAAGCTTTAGCCCTCTGGAGCCACAATTTAACATTAGATGCTTCATTTGGGTCTCTCAGATCAGGCCCTCTTGTGGTCTTACCCTTGGCACGACTTTTAGGTGCCCCAGCAGTTGCAGTTGCAGGTGCTTTACCTCTTCTATCTGCAAAACAGATCAAAAGAAAGAAAAGATGGATATCAGTAACAATGATATGGAACTTCTCAAAAAAAAAAAATCGGCAGCATCTCCCCTTAGTATAAGACCAAAAGCAGAAGGCAATACTCAATTCTGAGACCAAGAATTGGCATCAAAGGCACACTTAAGTCTCAGAACCGAGGCTCCCGGTCCAAACAGATGTTCAAAGCACCTTAAGACCTTTTCAGGGGGCAGCAGGTTCGTGTTCAAGCACGAAAATGGCATTCTATAATTCCCACAGAGGCTCTGATCACAGAAAGTTAGATGCGTGTTCAGTGATATGCATGTTACTACTCAAAAACAGGTGGATGTTCACTGTAACAACGGCAATAAGTGCTAGACAGTCAGGATTGACCGTGATATGAAGAAGTTCTGATAGAGTTTAAGACACAAGGGTTCTTCTCAATCGAATATGGCTGTAAAAAAAAAAAAAGATGCATCCAAAAATCCAGGTTTGGATTCTGTCATGAACAAACACAAGAGAAGATGAAAAGGAAATTCTTACCAGCCATAGTCTGTGCTTGAGATGATTAAAGAAACCCGAGTCCTGCTTGGTAACTAAGAGGAAGATGCACCCAGCACCTCTCTGCTTCCACCCATTCTTTCGGTCTCTATCTCTTTTCTCTCTCTTTCTTCTCTGTCCATCCCGTTCTCTCTCTTCTCTCCCGATTTTCTCTCTTTTTCTCTCTTCTTCTTTTTTCTCTCTCTCCTGGTCTCTCTCTTCTTCTCTCTTTTTTTTTCTCTCTCTCTCGGTCTCTCTCTTTCTCTCTCTTACTCGGTCTCTCTCTCCCACTCTTTCTCTCTTTTCTCTCTCTCCCGGTCTCTCTCTTCTTCTCTCTTTTTTTTCTCTCTCTCGGTCTCTCTCTCTTTCTCTCTCTTACTCGGTCTTTCTCTCCCACTCTTTCTCTCTTTTCTCTCTCCCTCTCTCTCGGTTTTCTCTCTGTCTCACTCGGTTTCTCTCTCTCTTTCTCTCTCTTTCTCGGTTTTTCTCTCTTCTTCTCTTTTCTCTCTCTCCCGGTCTCTCTCTTTTTCTCTCTTCTTCTCTTTTCTCTCTCTCCCGGTCTCTCTCTTCTTCTCTCTTTTTTTCTCTCTCTCTCGGTCTCTCTCTCTTACTCGGTCTCTCTCCCACCCTTTCTCTCTTTTCTCTCTCCCTCTCTCTCAGTTTTCTCTCTCTCTCCCAATCTCTGTTTCTCTCAGTTTTCTCTCTCCCTCTCTCTCAGTTTTTCTCTCTCCCTCACGGTTTCTCTCTCTCGGTCTCTTAATTTCCTCTCTCCCACTCTCCGTCTCACTCGGTCTCTTTCTTTTTCTTTCTCTTACTCGGTCTCTCTCTCTCCCACTCTTTCTCTCTTTTCTCTCTCCCTCTCTCTTAGTTTTCTCTCTCTCTCACGCACTCTCAGTTTTCTCTCTCGGTCTCTTAATTTCCTCTCTCTCCCACTCTCTGTCTCTCCCGTTCTCTCTCTTCTCTCCCGATTTTCTCTCTTCTCTCTCTCTTTTCTCTCTCTCCCGGTCTCTCTCTCTCTCTTTTCTTCTTTCTCTCCCGATTTTCTCTCTTCTCTTCTCTCTCTCTCACGGTCTCTCTTCTCTCTCTCTTTTCTCTCTCTCCCGGTCTCTCTCTCTCTTTTCTTCTTTCTCTCCTGATTTTCTCTCTTCTCTCTCTCTTCTTTCTCTCTCACGGTCTCTTCTCTCTCTCTTAATTTCCTTTCTCTCCCGGTCTCTCTCTCTCTCTTTTCTTCTTTCTCTCCCGATTTTCTCTCTTCTCTCTCTCTCACGGTCTCTCTCTCTCTCCCAGTCTATCTCTCTTTCTCGGTTTCTCTCTCTCCCACTCTCTGTTTCTCTCGGTTTCTCTCCCTCTTTCTCCTCTTCTTCTCTCTCCCCCAATTTCTCTCTCTCGGTCTCTCTCTCTTTTCTCTCTCTTTTCTCTTTCTCTCGGTCTCTTTCCTTTTTCTCGATTTTATTTATTTATTTTTTATTTTTCTTTTTTTCTTTTCTTCCCTTTCTTCTTTGTTAATTTGAGCAAAAAAAAAAAAGAGCTTTTCTTCCCTTTCTTCTTTGTTAATTTGAGCAAAAAAAAAAAAAAAAAAGCTCGGTCTCCCTTTCTTCTTTGTTAATTTGAGCAAAAAAAAAAAAAAAAAACTGTTTGGCCTCCTTACCCACGGTCATTGCAAACTTGAACTGGTGGAGCCCGTTGCTGAATCCCCTCGAGCTCAAGTCCTTCCCACAAATACAATTTGGTTATGATTAAAATCAGTGGAGTCTAAAACCTTGATCAAGTCTCGATGGATTCGTCCTTCTTCATCTACGGTCTCTTAATTTTAAGCAATAGAATCCATAACATGATCATCTTTTGTTTAAAATTCTCATGATGGGTCTGTAACACTCCGACCCAGCTTGACCCCGTTTAGCAGTTAGTTAATCTTGTTTTCGTTGTTAATCGTGTTTTGTTTGTGTTTTGATTTTCGTTACGGGTCATGGATAAGTAGTTGGGTTGAGTTTGACCTGGATTAAGTAGACCAAGCCCTTTTTCGTAATTTTAGCTTTTCTTAGACATGGTCATTTTTGCATCATCTTGATGTCAACACGTGTCTTTCGTTGAGCTCGTTAACTTTCGTAACTACGTCATTTGCAACCGAGGTCGTATGATTCGATTGGACCTGGATTTGACTCAAACTGAAATTTGAATTCTAGCTTGGACTCTCTTGCAATTTGGACTTACCCATTACCTTATATACTTCATCCATCGACACCAACACTCTCGTTCTCTCTCAATTTTCTTCCTCTACTGCACGTGAAACTCTCTCTCTCTCTCTCTTTCTCTTGAATTCTCTCCTCCATCGAGCTAGAGGAGTGGGTCTTTGCATGTGAGGTAAGTGGGATTCTTCCATTCTCTCATCTCTTTCCTCTAGATATTCTCCTTCTTGTTCTTATTGGTGTGTCTGTGTTTTGAATTTCTCTCCATCCCTCATGCATGCATGTGGTTTTGCTTGTGTTAGGTTGTGTTTGGATCCAAGGGCTACCATTGTGTAATTGATTTCCAAATTGAGGCAAGTATAACCATATCTTGTGAGAACCCATGTTGGTATGATTTTGATATTGGTTAGCTCACATTAATGTGTATGAAAAGATGTGTTTACAGCCCATTTGCTTACTACTTTGTCTATCTCCCCTTGATAATTGCAAATTGGATGAGTTTTCAGGCATTCTGTATGTGTTTCAGGAAATTTGAATTCGTGCAGGTACGGCTAAGCCGTATAGCACCTACGGCTCACAATCCAGAGAGGAGAAAAACCCAGTTTTCCTCTACGGCTAGGACACGGCTAAGCCGTGGATTGCCCTACGGCTAAGCCGAAGCTCAGCCGTGGCCCAGCCGTAGAACAATACAGGGTGCAATTTCTGGAATAACTGAGAGTCAGCAATTGACAGACCTTCTACGGCCCAGCCACGGCTAAGCCGTAGACCACACACGGCTAAGCCGTAGCACACACACGGCTAAGCCGTAACCACACTAGAATAAAAATGAGGAAACAAGGATAGGTGTAAAGAAAAGACCGATATGGCCTTCATGATGGAATGTAGAGCACCTAGACTTGTCCAACGGAATGTGATACAACGCGTGAATGATCTCGAGGGCTGCGAATCATTCATGTTCGTTATCCGGATGTTAAGCACCTCCCCATGGGTGTTGGTTTAAGGGACTTCGTGCACTGCCCGATTCATTGCAACACTAGACCACGGTGCATCGAATAACTTAAAACTACATCATCATGCACGGTTAGAAACACCGGATAATTAGATTAGAATTGGTTTGTAACTTAAGATGATTCGATTTCGCATGATTTGTTGCATAACATATTGCATTCGATCATTGATCTCAATGTTTTGACATGATTACTTGTATTCCGTTACTTTCACATTGTGATTTCTTTACCTTGAGTATGCATGTATAAGTTCCAGATACAGATATGCACGTATGATATATTGTCACGATCTACTCAGGGTTTCCATGATTGACTCTGTATGGTCAGGCACTACTTAGCCTCAGCCTTAGGATCCCGACGGGGTGAATTTGGTATAGTTTTATGGACCTGCTGCAGTATGGATATGTCTTGGGGAACCGGACCCCAGGAAACCGAGACCCATTGTACCCTGGCCCGGACAATGGTGTTCTTTGCATGTTATAAGATCCCTCTTTTGGGAGCATATGGTAATGTAGTAGCCACTAGTATGTACACAGCATGTATTCATTGATTTCCTTAGCATATTTCTTTCTTGCATGACAGCCTAGTATACGAAAATGTCTTCTCTAATAACATGATGTTCTTTATTCTGTTAGATACAGCGTGTGTTAACTTGCTATGGGTTATACTTTGCTGAATCTTCGTATTCACAGTTGTTTTTGGTGTTGCAGGCCCAGATCCCCCTGCCGAACCCCCGCAGGTCGGCCAGGCTCCAGATGAGACCCCCGGGGCCCCATCAGGCCTAGAGGAGTGGATGTGATCACTCCACGGGAGAGCGCTCTTGGCATGCATTGCATCGGAGTCCTGTTCTTGTTGTTCTGTTTTGAGGATATCAGACTTGTGTATATGTCAGACTGTATATGTTATTTTGGTTCTTTTTGTAAAACTTTCATATGTAATTATGTCAGTCCTTTCTTTGTATCCTCTTCTTGTACTGTTAGTTTTATGTTTCTGATATGTACAGCTTCCGCGTACTTGCTTGGCACGTGTGAATGTTCCCTTGTGCGTGTGCATTTAGACTCGGTCTACGTGTGCATGCACGGGAGTACGTGTGTCATTAGGTTTGGCTTTTGCTAACCCCCGAACCCTGGGCTCGGGTTGTGACAGGGTCCACTTGGAGTAATTTACCAAAGAAATAATCCTATTTTTAGGGTATTTCGAGGGAAATTATACAAAAAAAAATAAAGGCGGAGTTTCTTTCCAAATCAACTTTGGGTCAAAATTTGATTTTAAACCAATGTCTCAAATTGTTTTTCATCAAAACCCATAAAGGCCAATCTCTTTCAAAATTACATTTCATTTTGTCAAAATTGCATCTCATTTTAAATCATGTCAAGCCAAGTCCAAACCCAAAACTTTGATCTTTGAAAATGAACCAAAAATCCATGAAGATCCAAACCCAAATCCATTTTTACTAAAACTTTTGATTTTCTTAAAACCTTAGGGATTCTTTTTGTGGGTGTTCCCCACATTCCCACAGAAACGCCACTCTGGATATCTGTGAAAAATAGGTCAAAAGAAAATCAAATTCATTTCCAAAATCCAAACAAAATTCATAAACTTCTGAATTTTCTAAATACCTAAGGGATTCCTTTGTGGGTGTTCCCCACAGTCCCCACGGAGATGCTACTTTTGATATCCGTAAAAATAGGGCAAAGAAATTAAGATTTCTTATGTCTTTTCAAAATTCCGTCATCAAACCCTTCATGGTTTTTATCAAAATTTTCAAATCCCAAGTTTAGGCCTACAACCTACCTTGACAAACTGTCTTTTCATCAAGCCATCCATCATTCCCACAGATTGGCTATTTCGAGGCACAACGATTATTATACTATAATCATTGCACCTCGAGGGGGCACTTGTTGACCTATAAAAAAATTGCAAATACTGCAGTGAAGACACCTCATCTCAGCTTAATTTAGGCTACAGAGGTTATTTGCAGATTTTGGGGAATTACTGTGAGAACCGGCATTCCATGAAGATCAAGGTAGCTGGAACTCTTAGAGGAAGTTCAAATTTCGGGTTGAACCGACATCATCAAACTCAAAAGCCACAAGCATGTCAGCCTGAAGTCAGTTCCCCCCCAAGCCAGGGGGTCACTGACCAAAGTCCTGCTTCCTGATGTACAAAATTAATGAAATTTAGACGCGAAGCTTCAGTCATGCTCAGAAGATACTTTGCAAGTTTTCAAGATGAAAAGACTCTGTTTGGCCTAAATTTCATTACACGTCAACTTAGAGGACAGTAATCCCGAACTTGGGGGTCATCAGCTAAGATCTTACTTCCAGAAGGCCAAAGCAGATAAAATTTGGAACAAATGCTCAAAGAATGCCCCAAGTTATTTTCCCAAAGTTTCAAGTCAATGGGAGGTTGTTCGGATAAAAAACAGGCTAATTGTCTCAATGTGGAGTGAATAGTGACCTAACGCATGCAATGAATAGGTTACTGTTTGAAATCCTACTTCCTCAAATCTAAACTGCATGAAATTTGGATGAATACTCCAAGACGTTCTTGACGTCAGTCCCTCCAAGTTTCAAATCAAACCGGGGTCATTTGGGCTTCAAACAGCTGAAACAATGGCCCACTGTCATAAAAAGTCAACTGGAGAGTTGACCAAGTTCAGATGGTCAAACAAAGCTGAAACTTCTGTGACACACTCAAAATAGTGTCAAGAAGCATCCCTCCAAGTTTCGTGGCGACTGGACACCGTTTGGGCCCCAAACAGGCGGAAACAAGCCACATATGCAAAATTCCAAGAATGGGCCTTGGGAGTGACCGGGGCCCACAAACAAAAGAAGTTGACCATGTTCAGGTGGTCAAACAGAGCTGAAACTTCTATGAAACACTTAAGATGGTCTCAAGCAACATCTCTCCAAGTTTCGTGATGATTGAACATCATTCGGGCCTCAAACAATGGAAAATAAACCGCATATGCAATGTTCCAAAAGTGGGCCTTGTCTGTGACCGGGGCCCAATTAATGAAAAAGTTGACCAACTTCCTGAAGTCAAAATGGGCTGAAATTTTTATGACATGTAGAAAATAGTGTTAAGAAGCATCCATCTAAGTTTGGTGGCAATCGGACTTCGTTTGAGCCCAAAACAGATGAAAATGGGCCACATATGCGAAAAACCTAAAATTGGGCCTCGTCCGTGGCCCAGTCTGCGGTCACGGACCTTCAAGGGAGGTTTCCCACGATTTTGGGTGGTTTCCCTCCACTCCTCTTCGAAATCCAACTCCCCACAACTACTATTAACTCCCCAAAACTGCACAAAACTGATTGGGAGTCTATAAAAAGAGGAAATTTGGAAGAAACAATGAGACACACACACATAAGGAAGAAAAGTGAAGAAATTGAAGAAAGTCACCACCGAAGGCAACAAGAAGCAAGCTCCAGCAGCACTTCCATGGCCATTCCCACCTTCTTTTCTTAGTTTTAAAGGTGAGCAAGAAAATTCAGAAGGAGAGAAGGAAGGGAAATGGCCAAAGTCCATACCATGTTCGTACGACGCCAATTTTTGAGAGGATGACATTGTCACCTCTGTTTTTCTCATTCATAGGGCTTCTTAGCCATTACAAGAGTTGTGAAAGAAGTCTCTCTAGGCCTCATTTTGTTCCTTGAAAATGATAGGTTCAAATGACACAACTCCGGCTTCAAATTTGCCCGTTTTGGACTTGAAACAAAAAATGCAGTCCGTAAGCACGAATGATGAGTTACAGCGGTTTCAATTGATTCCATGATAAAATGTGATCTTCTTGATGGTTGTCCACCGCTCCAAAGTCATGAGAATGGAGTTCCAACACTTGAAAGAAGTTCCAAGAAAGAACCAGCGCGAACAGCACAAAAAAAAACGGAGGCACAAGGCCATTGTCTGTCAGTGACCGTGATCCCCGGTCACTGGCAAGTTCCAGTGACCGCGGGTGAGTCACGGTCACTGGAAGGCCCCAGTGACCGCGGGTGAGTCACGGTCACTGGAAGGCCCCAGTGACCGCGGGTGAGTCACGGTCACTGGAATGGGGCAGTGACCGCGAGTCACGGTCACCCCCCATTTGTTCCTTTTTTTTCATTTTCTTCCACCTTACGTACATTTTCTTGTATTTTCCAAATTGTGATCACATCTAAGACTTGAGGGAGGGGTTGTAAACTTTCAAAATGTATGTAAACAACCTGCATCCCCGCGGTCAGGGCACTTGAACCCATGTAAACAAAAGGGAAATTAATGATGAACTGTAATTATTTCCCATTCTTCTTAACGCTTAAAGTACGTGAATGTCGGACCTTGATTCCGTAATTCATTTCCACGCCTACATTTTTAAGCGCGATCACTCATATTGTAAAATTAGAAAATCAGTAACATCCAATAAATTTTTTTTAATTATAAATTTCTACCAAAAGTTTATTTCCTTGGGCAATGAGATATATATATATATATCTATATTGATTATTTATTTAGAGCCATAGGGACCATGCCCCATCCTTGCTCCCCTAGCCTAGCTCCTGCTTTCCTTTTATGAACATTTATGTGGTAATTATCTTTTTGTGTATAATATTTGGGCAAATATGGGATATAAAGGCATCTATACGATAATTATCCCATTCATGAGTATGATGGAGAGAGGTTACATGCTTTGATAGACAGATAGGTTAGTCATGGTGGATTAGGTCTGGCCTACTTCAATCCGATTAAGTCATGTTAATTTATAGTTTTTAGAATTGGGAATTCAATAGATCTATATAATGTATTTTTTTAATGAAAAAAAAGAGATTTTGATAACAATTGTGATGATAAGAGTTTTAGAGAACTGTCATATTTTGTGTCCTTTTACTTGTAGTTTAGGGATATGTATTTTTTTGCTTGCATAATATAACATTCCGACCGAAGCTAAGCATGATTAGCTAGTAACTAATTGTAATTATGAGCTAATTAATGCAGTTTTATCGTAAACAAGTCTATTTTTGTTTTGCGGAGTCCAGTGGGTCAAATTTAGGTCATGGATAAGTAGTTAGGTTGGGTTTGATCTCACCTAGGTAGATGAAAGCCCTTTTTCATAATTTTAGAATTTATGATTTCACGGCATACATGCATAATCTTGATACCTTCACGACTGTCTTGATGAGCTCGTCAATTTTCGCTCTTGACTTGAACGTATCAGGCTTCATTTCACTTAATTGGACCCTCATTTGACTTACATTGGAAATAAAATAAACTAGAAGACTTTCTTATTAAACCTCATAGTATATATATTTGTCCAAATGGGTTTTAGTGCCCATTTTGTACGATCATCTCTTCCTTTTGTTCTGTGGAGCTCTTCTTCTTTTCTTCACCATATCTTCATCAAACCAAGGGATTAGCTTGCATGTGTGATTGGAGGTTCTCTTCTTCCATTTCCATCATCTTCTAGTTCTCCTACCTTCTTTATCTTTTTGAAGTGAAGGATTTAGGTACCTCCCCCTTTACGTCAAGCACTAAGGTTAGATTTCTTCCTTCTGCATACTTCTTGGCTCAATGAGTTAAGGAGACTCTCATTCTAACACATGTACTCATCTCTTTCCTCATTTCTTGCATACATGGCAATTGGGTATAAGTAGTAGGTGATTCTCCTCAAATTGAACCAAATGAAGGATTAATTAGATGAATGTTTCATGAGAGGAATGTTTAATTTAAGGCAAGTATAAGCAAATTTTAGTTTAATACATGTTGGTATATTATGATTCTTGTAAATCTATCAATTTTAATGAGTTTTTGCAACCTTAATTGCACCTCTATTTTATTAATTTGAGCATGTATGAAATGACCTAAAGTTGCTTTGAAGCTTTATGGCTAAACCGTAAGTAGGTTAGGGCTCAGGATCCAAAGAGCCATAAATTGTATTTTCTTTCTACATTTAAATCTAAGCTTAACCATATAATGTGCTACGACTAAGTCGTAGCCTAGTCGCAGGGTATATACGGCTAACCCGTAGAAGAGAATACTGGTAAACCGTAACTGCGAAGGAAAGTTGGGTACCTATGGCTAAGCCGTAGTGCAATCTACAGCTAAACCGTAAGACGCTACGGCTAAGTCGTAAGACACCCACGGCTAAGTCGTAGTGCAATTTACGGCTAAGCCGTAAGATGCATATGGCTAAGTCATTAGTCACCCACGGCTAAGCCCTAAAGGCGGTGAAACTTAAGGGAAAATAGGTATTGTATGAGTCCTTATAGGACCTTAGATATCGGATCCTATTACCTCAGTAACTAGCCCAATGGAATAATGAAAGATCATGAAAAGTCTTAAGGGCTGAAACTTATTCATATTATATTATTCATTTGTTAAGCACCTTCCCATGAGTGTTGGTTTAAGGGACTTCGATAAACCTTCCCGACACACTGTAACACTAAAAGGAGACAATTGTGTATCGGATAATTTAAAGCTACATCATCATGTACGGTAAGAAACAATGGATTACTAGATTAGAGTTGGCTAGTAAAACTACCTTGATTCTATTAAACTGAATTGCATGGCGCATTGGACGACGATTTTTGTCCTCCACTCTTATGAATAGAATTGAATGATTATTGTATGTCTTGACTTCTAATCTTCCAATATTGTGTACATTGGATTTATTTATGTTTTTTGATATTCGATTGACATTGACTATTGACATTGAATTGAGTACGAACATTTGCACGAATGAATAGAATACATTGCATGATTATTCAAGCTCAATGATATGACTGAATCGACATGGTCTGGTTCTACTCAGCCTCAATTTTATGATACCCCGTGGGTTGACTTTGGTGTAGTATGAACGTTGCCACTGCAGTGTGCTTTTATTGGGGCTTCCGTAATCCAGGAACTATAGAAGCATTCGTACCTTGGCCTGGTCGGTGGTATTCTCAACGCATGGATCTCTAAAGAGAGGATATGACAAATATAGTAGCGACATAGTAAAGTATTTTTGTTATTTGAATATTAAAGCATTCTTATTCCAAATGCACAATATGCTTAGTTTACTAACTTGAACTCTATTAATTAAATGTCATTAATTCTTTTAGACATAACGCGTATTACCTTAATCATGCTTATACTTTGTTGAATAGTCTTATTTATGAGTTGTCTAATAGTGTTACAGGTCCAGATCCCGAACACGGTCTGACAAACTCAGGGGTCAGAGAAGGAGACCATAGCAGTTCTTTCAGGTGGTAACAATTGGATAGCATGTAACACTCCGACCCAACTTAAGCCGAATTAGTGGTTACTTAAGTGTAATCTTGTTGCTAAGAGTGTTTTGGTTTTGCTTTTCTTTGGTCTTGAGTTATGGATAGGTAGTTTGATTGAGTTTGACCTGATTTAGGTAGTTCGAGCCCTTTTTCATAATTTCTGCTTTTGTTGGACCTTGTCAGTTTTGCATCATTTTGATGTCAACGCATGTATTTCGTCGAGCTTGTTAATCTTCGTAATTGTTTTGGATCCAAATGACTTCGTTTGCTCTCGTTGGATCGTTAATTGACTCGAACTGTAAATAGAGGCAAATGGTGGACTTGTTTGTAAATTTGATTTCTTTTATCTTATAAATATCCTACCTACCACCGTTGCTTGCTCTTTTCTTCAACGATCTCTCTCTCATTCAGCTCTCTTTCGCTTGCTTTCGTTTCTATCTTGTTCACGAGAGGAAGGGAGCAGTGTGTCGTGATTTTCGTGTGTCTCCAACGGATTGAGCCAAGACAACGACTGTAGTGTGTGTGATTTCGACTTGTGAGGCAAGTATAAGCACGAGTAGCTTGAACGCTTATTGGTGATGCTTTGATTGTGTGTGTATTTTACTCTTCTTGTATGAATCATTGTTAGACAGCCCTATTGAGTAAGCTTTGTGATTATCGTTCTGTATGCAGTCGAGAGTTAGCCATTTCTGTATCTCTGTAACTGTTTCAGGAAACTGACTCAGCGCACTCACGGCTAAACAGTGAATTGTGCTACGGCTGAGCCGTGAAATGGCTTACGGCTACACCGTGACCCAACCATGACCTTAATTGTAGATAAATACAGGGTGATATCTGAAATAACAGAGATTTGGCAAATTTGTTGCTCTTCTACGGCCCAGCCAGATCTAAGCCGTCCGTTGTGCTACGGCTAAGCCGTAGAGCAAGATACGGCTGCGCCGTAAAGCAAATTACGGTTGAGCTGTAAATGTGGATGAATAGTTTGGGGAACCTCGGCTCCGCCGCAGTACATATTATAGCTAAGCCGTAAGATGCCTACGGCTAAGCCGTATGTTCACCTACGGCTACATCGTGTGACCCTGAGAAATAAATAAAAAGATTAGGCTTAAGGAAGAGACCTGATATGACTCTCATGCTAGAATGTAGGCAACCCAAATATGCCCAATGGAATGTAAGAATGACATGAATGATCTTGAGGGTTGTGTCTCGTTCATGTATGTTATCCAGCTGTTTAGCACCTTCCCATGGGTGTTGGTTTAAGGGACTTTGGTACACTTTCATTAGAAGATGCAACACTCCTTGATGGAACAACTGTGTATCGAATACCTTAAAACTATATCAGCATGCACAGTTAGAAATACTGGACAACTAGGTTAGGATTGGCTAGTAAACAACCGTGATTCGTCATAGTAAATCTGATTTGCACTGTATATTGACTTTGGTTTAGCCCTCATGTGTTCTGCATTCTGTGGGAAATGTAACTGCATCCCTAGAGCGAAGCCCGGGCAAGCACAATCCACTACTATGTATTTGTTATTGTTAATGTGGAGTACTTGAGTTCAGTGATTATTTGTTAATTGTACTCATTCGTCAGTGCTTATTCTCATTCGTTATTCGTATTGTGATTCGTATTGCTTATCAGTATGAGTCATATTGCTTATCAGTGTGTGATGCACTACTATTGTTCATTTATTGTGATTGTGATATGAGATCTGTATGTGATTTTGTTTGATGTGCATCATCTGATTTGATTGTGATTGAGATTGTCTATATATGGCACTACTCAGCCTCAGCCTCAGGATACCCAACGGGGTTTACTTTGGCTTAGTGTGTGTGATCGCCTCTGCAGAGTGCTCATGTCCTGGGCTTCCGGACCCGGGAATTAGAGACCCATTCGTACCCTGGCTCGGTCGATGATGTTCTCATATTTGTGTGCTCTCGAAAGGGAGAATATGGCAAATGTAGTAGCCAGCTTGTGTGTGTATTTCTATTGATGATTCTGACAGCATACTTATTCCTATGCACGATTGCCTAGTATACGAATATGCTCACTATGGATCTTTGCATTACTACTTTTGCTCATTGATAGATACAATTCGTGTTATCTTCTTGTGGCTTATATTTTGCTAAATCGTTGTACTTATGAGTTGTTCTTGGTGTTGCAGGCTCAAATCCCTCTTCCGATCCTGCGTCGGTCAACCTGACTCCAGAAGAGGCTCGCGAGGCCCCCTCTGGCCTAGAGGAGTGGACTTGATCCATTCTTCGAAGTGCGGTTTGCATCATTTTGTTCTTCCCCTCATTGTGCCTGCACTTATCTGTGGGATTTTTCTGTAGATTGTATTTTGGATCTGATTTATATCTGTATTTTGATTTTGTGGACTAGTCTCTCTATTTTGTTGTACATTGTTGTAATCAGTCTAATCTTTTGTAATCATTGTGTCTTTTATTATCTTGTGGTATGCCTTGATACTTACAGCTTCCGCGTACACTTGTTTGCACGTGTGATTGATCCCTTGTATGTGTACATTTGGTTGAGGTCTAGGTGTACATGCACGGGAGTACGTGTGTATGCTGAAAGTGACTCACTATTTTTTTAAAAATGTGTAAATTGGGTATTTTGGGACTTTTAGCATTTGCATAAAATTACATTCATGTAGATCGCATTTGTATAATTTGATCTCATTACGTATGTCTTTAACTTCCTGCACGTCGTTCTTCTACTTTCTCTTCATAGAATGTATCTTTGGTGTAGTTGCATACATGTGCATATCATTCTGGGTTGTACAGGTAATTTATAGAATTAATATAATAATCTTATGTTATTAAATATTTAAGACTTGGACTGTTTCATGGTTGTGATAATATTGTTGAACTGATTAATGAAAAGTAAAAAAAACTTTTAGGTTATATTGATAGGCTTCTACGCATTGAATGCTTGGACAGATGTTCCATTTAGTACTTCACACGTGTAAGCACGTGAATATCCATTGTATAATTCCATTCAGGCTCCGGTCCGGTTGTGAATTATACGGGAGTATGTGTATCACTGATTGGGTTTAACGCCAATCCCCAATTTCTTGGGCTCAGGTCGTGACACATGATATTGAATTCTTAGGCATTTACGAAAAATTAAGTTCCAAGGAATATGTAGTGAATGATATAGGGTGGAGATGTCAATTTATTTAGTTTTGGTTTATAAGGGATTAGGATGATGCCTAGCTAATTGTTTTTTTTTTTTTCAATTTGATGAACATTTGTAGAATTTCACATTTACTTCTTGAAAATTTTCTCCTATGATAGGATGAAATTATTTACAATTCCGATAAATTCAACATTAAAAAAAAAGACCATAAAGCTAACACCCTCGGACAACATACATAATATGGGAATAAGGCCCCTATTTTGAAATATCCAGGCATTGTGACTTTTTCTATTTTCTTGAATCACACCTAATGACATGAATTCAATCCAACCATACTCCAATTAGAGTAATATTACTATTCAAGGATGTCACATAAAACCAGATGAATATCCCATTTTTAACCTTGGGGTAAACACGTGCCTCCATACATATATATTGATAGGCAACGAAAAATTTATTAAAGGAAGAAGAAAACAAGTACAAAAAAATAAAGATGCCTTATCAAAAAGATGAAGGAATAGAACGGAATAAAAGAGATATACCAAAGAAACAAGGAACAAAAGAACAAATTACATAGTTGAGATAAATAAATCAGAGGACTTATCCACTTCTAATTTTGCAAAAGAATCAGCAAAACTGTTAGCAGATCGCCCAATACGTTCAAATTTGACCCGAACTTTAGATAAAATGAACTTTTTCTTGTTAACTAGAAATGACACTTCTAAAGTGCTATGATATATGGACTTACCAAAACCATGACGCACCTGAACCTGGCAGATATGCACACGCACCTGATAATCGTGTCAATACTTCATTTCTAAGGTATTTGACATACTTTCTTGAGGTGCACCCACACCCAATATGTATCCGCATCCAATATTAATGCCGAGTCCATGTAACATAGCCTAAGTGCCTTTGAACGATCGGATACCCAATAAATGGCATTTAGAGAATCGTTTTCCACAAGCAAAGTGGCCCGAGACAAACATTCGAAGGGCTTCTAGAATGGCCATCACCTTTGCCTCATTAAAACCAACACCTCCCTTTGATCATTATGAAGCACCACACTAATGCCTCTATCATGCTTGATAGTGACTTTGTGGAGCACCACAACACACTAATATGATCCAACATTTGGCATCACACAAAGTGAGAGAATTCACAGTGCAAAAAAATATCATCTATCGTCTCTCTCTCCTTTTCAGAAGGTACACACGGGGCTGATATAGCCTTCGAAGATATGCCTCTACTCCTAAGATTGTCCACTGTAACTATCTTCCCAGACACTACAAGCTAACAAAAGACCTCCACCCAATGTGGAGCTGAACCCATCCACACCAAGGAACTAGCAAGCCTGACATCCTAAGGAACCTCCAATTTCTTATAAAAAGACTTTGAGGAGAACACACCTGAAGGACAAAATTTTCAAATGCAAACACTTAGCTCATCCTTGCACAAAAAAACTTTAGCATGAAGGGATATAAGAGGCTGATATTCTAACTCTTCTGCCTGTGGAAAACTTCTCCTAAAGGAAATTGCCTAAGTTACTAAACCACCATCACCGCAATAACACTCTTTGATGGAGGACATTTTGTTGATAACAAGTTTAAATAACCTAGGAAAGAATAAAGACAAAAGCACCATACCCAACCATTCATCCTCCTAAAATTGAACACATCTCCCCCTCCTAATTTTAAAGCCCACCCACCTTTGATATAACACCCTCCACACACCCCCCCCCCCCCCCCCCCCCAACCCAACCCTCAAACAGAAGATAGATCTCCAAATTTTAAAATGGTCCCCCAGAAGTTCGACACCATATACCTAGGAACTCTCTTTAGTGTCCAACTCCACTCATCTATTAATGACTCTTCTCCATAAAGCCTCTTTTTCCTTCTCATACCTCCACCACCACTTTGCTAATAAAGCCCAATTTTTAACCTCCAAGTTGCCTATACCTAGGCTTCTAGTAACTTTGGGTTTTACAATTATATCCCACTTCATAAGACGTAACCATCCCACAAGAAAGTCCTCCTTAAACGATCCAATTTCTCTCTCACCCCCACTAGCATTAGTATTAAAGACATGTAGTACACCGAAGGTTAGACATTGATGCCTTGATCAAAGTGATAACTCCCTTTCCACATGGATAATTTTCGTTCAAATTTTCCCACAACGGAATCCTATACAACGATAGACTTTGGATTTGCCCCAGTTGGTAGTCCTAAATACAAAAATGGAAAGTGGTCAACCTTACAATGAAGTTTATTAGCCAAAGACTAAAGAAACTCTTCTTGGCACCCTACACCAATCAAAGAACTTTTGGCCATCGGCAAATCAAAGATGCGTGATCGCCTCCTCACCGGGACTTACTTCAAAACCCTCAATAAGACCACATTCTTTAGCCTTCACAAGAAGAGCACTTATGGCTTCAACAATAATGATGAACAAAAAAAGAGAAAGTGGGTTTCCTTGCCTAAGGCCTTGCGATGCTTGATAGAGATGAGATGGAGAGCCATTAACTAACACCAAAAAAGAAGTCGAAGAAATATATTCCCAAATCCAATCTCGCCACTTTTCACAGAAGCCAAACCTCCTTAACATGTAACCCACAAAATTCCAATTAAGGTGATCATAAGCAATTTTGAAAATGAGCCCCTCCTACTTAACACGTGTAACACTTCGACCTAGCTTGACCTCGTTTAGCGACTAATTAATACTGCTTTAATTGTAAATTGTGTTTTGCTTTTATTTTGCTTTCGTTGCGGGTCATGGACAGGTAGTTGGGTTGAGTTTGACCTGGATTAGGTAGACCAAGCCTTTTTTCATAATTTTAGCTTTCCTCAGACATGGTCATTTTCGCATTATCTTGGTGTCAACACTTGTCTTTTGTTGAGCTCGTTAACTTTCGTAACTCCGTCATTTGCAAAAGATGTCTATGGTTCCGTTGGACTCGGATTTGACTCAAACTGGCAATTGTTTTGTGAATTGGACTTTCTTGCAATTTGGACCTTAACTTATCTTATATAAGAGCTTTCCACCGACTCACACTCTCTCATCTCTTCTCTCACATTTGACTATCTCTCTCTCTCTATCAATTTTCCTCTTTCTCTTCTCCTTGATTCAGTCAAGCTAGAAGGAGATTTGGAGGTCCCCTTGTCTTCTCTCCTTTCTCATGTGATTCAAGGTATGCAGGGGTGTCGGTTTTCTTCTCTCCTTCCATTTCTCATTCTCCATTACTGTACTCACGAGTTCTCCCTCTCTTTCTCATGCATGATAGCTGTGAGTGGTGTTTGGATGTGAATTGAGCCCCAATGACAACAATTGGAATGTTAGAACTCAATTAAGGCAAGTATAAGCATAATATGTATGAACCCATGTTGGTATTTGCTTGATTTTGGTTAATTCACATGAGTCTGTATGGAAAACACGTGCACAGCCCAATTTGAGCTTATTCTCCCTTTCTCTGTTGAGATTTTTCTCTTGTTATGTTGTTGCAGATTTTCTGTAAGTGATTCAAAATTCGACCCAGCGCATGCACGGCTAAGCTGTAAAATGTGCTACGGCTAAGCCGTAAAGTGTCCTACGGATAAGCCGTGACCTAACCGTGAACTCAACCGTAGATCAATACAGGGTAATACCTGAAAATAACTGAGAGTACGCAATTCTGCGACTCCTCTACGACCCAGCCATGGCTAAGCCGTAAGGTTCCTTCAGCTAAGCCGTAGGGTTACCTACGGCTGAGCTGGCTGACCCGAATAGTAAGAAAGCTAGGAAAGGAATGGGACTTGTAGAGCCTTAAAGATAGAAAGTAAGCAACCTCGACTTGCCCAATGGAGTATGTAAACATACGTAAATGATCTCGAGGGCTGCGAATCATTCATGTTCGTATCCAGTTGTTAAGCACCTCCCCATAGGTGTTGGTTTAAGGGACTTCGGTGCACCATATAAGACAATGCAACACTAGACAACGATGCATCGGATAACTTAAAACTACAACATCATGCACGGTTATAAACACTGGATAATTAGATTAGAGTTGGCTAGTAAATGAAAGTGATTCGATATGTTGAGATTTGCTTGCATAACATGTTGTATTTCAATCATTGATCTCCACTCTTTAGCATGATTACTTGTTTGGCTAATTTCGCTTAGATGTTTTCCACACCTTGAGTATGCATGTATGTTACACGTATAAGGCATATTCTTGAATTTGCACGCATGATATGTTTGTCACGAGTTACTCAGGGTTTTCATGATTGAATCCACATGGTCAGGCACTACTTAGCATCAGCCTTAGTATCCCGACGGAGTGAGTTTGGTGTAGTTTTCATGGCCTTGCTGCAGTAAGGAAACGTCTTGGAGAATCTGAACCCCAGGAACCTAAGACCCATTTGTACCCTGGCCCGGACAATGGTGTTCTCTGCACGGATATAAGATCCCTCTTTTGGGAGCATATGGCAATGTAGGCGCCAACTAGTTATGTACACGGTATGTATACATTGATTCACATGGCATATTTCTTTCTTGCACAACAGCTTAGTATACGAATGTGACCTGTTATGATTTATATGATGTTCATTATTTTATTAAACACAGCATGTGTTAACTTGTTATGGCTTATACATTGATGAATCGTTGTATTCACGAGTTGTCTTTGGTGTTGCAGGCTCAGATACCCAGACCGACCCCTCGTTGGTTGGCCAGACTCTAAGTGAGGCCCCCGAGGTCCCATCAGGCCTAGAGGAGTGGATGTAGTCATTCTATCGAAGAGCGCCATGGACATCATTGCATATGAGTCTTCTTTCTTTTGCGATTTGTCAGGACTGGATCCTAGCATGATTTGTACATGTTTATTTTGTTTCATTTTGTAAAAACGTTGTTATATATGTTAGTTCTGTGTTTCGTATTCTCTTCTTGCATTGTTTAGTGTGATGTTTTGATATCTACAACTTCCACGTACATGTTTGGCACGTGTGAACCTTCCATTGTGCATCTACATTTAGACCAGGTTTACGTGTACAGGCACGGGAGTACGTGTGTCATCGGTTTGGCTTTTGCTAACCCCTGAACCCCCGGGCTTGGGTTGTGACAGCACGCCTCATAGAGTGAATGAGTTCATTGGCAATCAAAACATCATTTAAAATTTGTTTGCCTTTTACAAAAGCCCAACCAATGATAAAAGTGGTAGGTGAAGGTGTATCACAATGCTGCTCCCTACGACCACTCTAAAGACAAGCAGTGCAATCTCGAATGCCTTAAAACATTGAGTTGTACCTTTACTATTACCAATTAGTTTTGGTAGGAATGGTAACTCAATGGGTGTATAGAGATCTTACAAATGGTATCAGAGCTTCAGGTCAAAGGTTCAAGTCGCTGGAGTGCCACCGTGAGGGGGTAATTGTTAGGCAGAGGCGTGCTTCAATGCCGCTCCATACGGCCGCTCTAAAGATAGGCGGTGCAATGTCGAATGCCTTAAACATTGAGTTGTGCCTTTACCATCACCAATTAGTTTTGATAGGGATGGTAGCTCAATGAGTGCATAAGATCCCACAAAGAGGAAGAATCATTTTCATCCTGTTAGCCAAGATTTTAATAACAATTTATACACACTACCCACTAAACTAATGGGTCTAAAGTCCTTTAACTCCACAGGGTTCTGGATTTTAGGAATCAATGCCAAGAAAGTAGTATTGATCTCTAAGATTTTAACAACAATTTATACACACTACCTATTAAACTAATCGGTCTAAAGTCCTTTAACTCCACAGGGTTCTGGATTTTAGGGATCAATGCCAAGAAAGTAGTATTGATCTCCTTGCTTAGTTTGCCTTTTTGATGAAACTCTGATAACATGTTATAAGAATTGACCTTCAGAACATCCCTTGCTGCTTGAATGAAAATAAAATTAAACCCATCTGGCCCAGGTGCTTTGTCCTCTACACAATTAGATAAAGCTAAACTAAATTCTTCTTCCTCAAACTCCCTTTGCAACCAAACTTTTAAGTGAGAGGGAATGGAAGGAAAAGACACACCCTCCAAAGTTAGTTTCTGAAAGGAAACATCATCAGAATACAACTTTTCATAGAAAGAAGTAACCTCCTCTTTGACTTCTGAACTTTACCAATATAATTGATTCTCTTTCTAATATTTGCCATACTGTGAAAAATTTAATATTTTTGTCCCCCTCTTTAAGCCAAAGACCTCTGGACTTTTGCCTCCATGAGACCTCCAACATTCTCTTAATATCCCATAATTTTCTAAAAGTTGCTCCTCTAACCTCCCTCTCCTCCTCAGTCAACTCTCTCTCCTCCTCCACCTGATACCAAGCCTCCAACCCCTTGGACACTAAAGCTCTAACATTTTCCATCTTACTGAAAACATTTATATTCCACTCCTTAATCTTTGATTTAAGCAATTGCAATTTCTTGTCTAAGGATATTTGTATTGGCTAAATTCATGTATTAGACAAAACTTAGGTCCATTGAGTTGTATTTTACATTTAAAATGGATTGTGATTGCACTCCAGATGAGCTGAATTGAAGATAACACAAATTGCAGTATTTTTTTGACGACAACATGGATTAAAAATGTCATATCTCAGAAACCAAGCGTCGGATATGGGCAAGCTAATTACCATTGGAAAGCTCGTTTCGAATAGATATTTGTAGAGCCTAAGATTACGTAAATCGGAGTTAACACAATAAACTTATGGCCTCAGAAAATTTGCTAATGCGTGCATAAAAAGCATGCGTGTTTGAGAGCGTATTTGACCCGGCTTGAGTGCCGAATATAGTGACAAGCACGCATGAGTAACCATTTAACCACGCTCAAGTGCATGAAGGGCAGAAGCCCACTGAATTACACTGATTTTTTTCCTATTTTTACCAGAACTTCTTGTTTTATTTGGATTTGGTTTCTAACCCTAAGACATGAATTATGAGCTATAAAAAAAGGATTTCTCTCAACCATAAGTCAAACACAACATATAGAGCTCTCTTTATTCTGCATTGGGATTACTATTAGAGAGATTATCTAGAGCTTCCATGAAAGATTGTGCTAAAGGCTTCAAGTTTTAGAGTTGGTTCTAGAGTTGATGCTTCTACTTCATTGTAGGAAATTTGTGGCTTCTACTTCCTTGTAGAAGATTGTTTTTTTGTTGAAGAAACTTATTTATTGTGGAGATCAAGGCACTAATAGCAGGGCACTAAGGAATTGCGTGCTGTAGAGATTTATCAAGAACAATTGCAATGCCTTGTGTTGAGGGATTGGTTGTATGGTTGTGAGTAAATCTTATACCGACGAAGTTAGTGTTGATTTTGTCCATTTTGAACTCGTAGTTTTTTCGCATTTGGGTTTCCACGTTAAAATTGTGTTGTCCATATTGTAGTTGATTGCTTTTATTTTTCTGCTGCATAGAAGTAGTAATGGAATCACAATTTAGATTCAATCCTGGGCATCGTAAACTTTCTTCTTTAATAATCTAAAGCAGGCAAAACCAAACACATTTGATTGAAGCTTTAACCAATCGATTTCCTTAATTTCTTTAATCGATAGTATTGCTCTTTTCAGGAGGAAAGCACTACTGCTTTCCTTAATTTCTTCAATTTGGCCGAGAGCAAAGGAAAAGAATTGGAGCTCCTCCCAATTGATAACTCTTCGGAAGAAGAAACTTCATGCAACATCCCATTAGAAGAGACACACCCGGACCTTTTGTTCTAATGGGCTAAAAGCTGATTGCAAGGAACAACACCCTCTTTATGTTTCTCCATTTGGTGCCTCCATAATTTTTACCAGAAGCTTAAGCTGTATCACATCCTAGGTGACATTACCACAAGAGGAGCCTTATCTCATCTATGTGGGGTTACTTATTTGGAACATATGGTCATTTCTCAGAAATGATGCATGCAACCACACTAAAATCTAAGACCACAACTCTAATTTATTAGTCATGGGAGCTTCAGAATTTTAAAAATCACAGTGGTTAAACATCCTAATCTCACTTCCAAATTAGCATTTTGAGAACGTTTATAGATTTATCATCCAGATTGTTAATCTGATGCGCCAGACTATGGATGATGCATCAAAATGAAACTGGAGGAAACTCCTTTGGACCTGATAAGCTAATAGAACTGTCTACTCATTCAATAGATCAACCAAAGATACAGGAGTAAGGATGCTTCCACTTGGGAGACGGGAATTTTTGAATTTTTTTTTACATTGCATGACCCCTCATTTCAATGGTCTGTAACCTGTATTAACCATACCTTCAAGTTAGTTTTGAAGTTAAAACAGATGAGACTAACAATTGATTGTATGATGACCATATTAACAATTGGTTATTCTCAATCTCCACTAGTGACCTAGTGACATCTTAGCAAGAAAATAACTTGGGTTCTTTGTCCTGACTCCTAAGAGAGAACTAAATGTATCAAAAGAATGTTTTATACATGACTGGATTTTGTAACAAACACCACAGCCCTCAAACCCTGGGAAGAGCTATTAGATATTCTCCTCTACTAATTCAACTCCGTTCCCAAACTTCACATATACTGTACATGAATTCCATGAATGTCCCTACATTTAAAAGGTCATACCCTTCATCTTCTATATTTGGGTCATTATCAAATCCGTCCTTTTAAGTGCACCTAATTGGGTTTTTGTTTCCCTGCAGTTGAATCCAACTAAACAAACACATCGCGCCGCTTCTTGGGATTTACTTCAGGGTTTCCTTTTCTCATCATTGCGCAAAATTCATCATAATTTATCCTTCCGTCCTGCAAATATGAGAAACGAAAACATGCATTTGTACATTTGAATAATTTGAATGTATAATATATTCTGATATTGTCCTAGAAAAAATAATGGCATGGTGCCTTTGGCATATGTATGATTTTGGCTTGCAAAACACATTGGGGTACATGGGACTTATCAATGTGATGGGCTCACTTGGTTACCCCATGTACCCACAAGACGAGTAAGAAGGATGTTTATGAGCATTTGATTAATCTAATGGTTAGTTTTGTGATTAATTCTTTATCAAAAAGATTTTGTGGCAAATTAATGATCTTACATTATCAGCATCAACTTCAGAGATAATCTCCTTTATGTCCCGTCCATCGTGCATGCCAAACTCTCTGAGAGCTTGCTCTAGCTCCTCTATTGTAATATACCTGGTGAAAAGTAGTGGTAGAATCAATTCAAGTCACAGCATTGTTAAGATGATTTTATTAGGGAATTCATCCAACTTTTTATAATTTGTATCTCTTCAATGATTAGTTCCTTTGAACACTTAAACTATTAGAGAGACTGTGATCTAATCTTGGATGCTAGTGTATTGTATTTATACATACCCGCTGTGATCTTTGTCAAAGTATTGGAATGCAGTGTACAGGTGCTCTTCTCTATCCATTCTATTCATGTGCATTGTTGCTGTGATGAATTCATCATAGTCAATGTTTCCGTTCCCATCCGCATCGGCCTGTTTCAAGGTACAATGTCAGGTTGCCAAAAAAAAAAAGGAAAAAAAAAAAAGGAAGAAGAAGTTTTGAGCAGTTGATCTTGAACGGATGAATTGAGCCGAATTTCTTTTGAGTACAATTTTGTTTTAAGTATAAATGTCAAGAATGCAAGAAATCACACTTTTTTATCATTTTAAAAGTCAAATTTTACTCATTAATTCATTTTTTTTTTGTATGAATTAGATCCTTGATCATTGTCATTTCAAGATGCATCAATTCTTTTCTGTTGTTGAGAACATACGGCTTCCATGAGCTGTTTAACTTCATACTCTGATATCTTTGTTCCCTGCTTTGCGAGTCCTTGCTTCAACTCTTCAAGTGTTATGGTCCCACTGTTATCTGCATCCATGTTCTTGAACATGGCTTTTAAGCCCATAATCTCTTCCTCCGATAAACACCCCGCTATAACCTATCCAATTTGAAAGAGTCAGCAAAACAGATTTAAAAAAACTAAAATTCATAAAAATCCAATTATTGAAAGAGTTTGTAAGAAGAAATGCATAGTGGAGCTCTTATATTTGGATGAACCCTAAAACAAAATCATATTGCAATTTATAGTTGGCAGATTCGTTAACCATCAGCTCTGCCGTACACATGGGATGGGTGGGGGAACCTGAAGCTACATTCGATTGAATTTGTTCATCTTCCCATCATCATCACTGCTACTGATATGGTGGAACGAAAAATGAGAACCAAATGCTTAGCAGAATAAATAACTATCCGTTCTGCCTCAGAAGTTGCAATCTGGAATGCATTATCCAAACCCTCTTTTTCTCATTATGGGAGTGAAATTTGTTAGTAGCAACTTAGCATTGAATTTAATTACTATATTTGTACTTTTGGAAAGCATATAGGTTATGCAAATCAAGAAGCTCACCATGAGGCTTAACCTAGGACAATGAACATTTAATTACCTTAAGAGCGCCATAAACACTAAACTTATGAACTTTGTGATAAAGATGTTGGAAAAATGGGTTTTACGTTTAGTTGTTAGGCAACTTTGGACCATAATAAATGTGGGTCTCACACATTTTTTGAGGCGGATCCAAGTATTAATACGTTCTCCTACATGAGAAGAATAACACCAAAACATTGTTTAGCTAAAAACCATTTAAGAAGTGAATGAGAAAGTAACTCCAAAAGTGGTTAGTTGAAGTTGTTTTGTGTTGGTAATGAAAAGAAGTCCCACATTACTAGTTTACTAAAGGTTTATATGTGTTTATATGTATTTAAATTGTTTATGAGATTTGGCCCTTAAGGGGCACCCATTTTTTATCTCGAAGGGAAACAATCAACACGTGCATGCCGCCGGTGGTTGGATTGGGTTGGGTTTGCTTGGATCATGGACCTTTGCGTAGCTTCCATCTCCTATATTAACAGCATCTATTCTTTAACTGTTGATTATTCAAAACAGTCACTAGTTCATTTATTTAAAGCTAGTTCATTTATTTAAAACCATTTCATTTATACTTCATTTCTACATTTGTGCTAGTTCATTTATTTAAAGCCATTTCATTTCTACTTCATTTCTACATTTGTGCTTCGAATTTCTTCAGCATTCACTATACTGCTTGTGTGTCGCGTCGATCATTGTATCCTAGGAGACAGTTACTAGTTCATCTATTTAAAGCCATTTCATTTCTACTTAATTTCTACATTTGTGCTAGTTCATTTATTTAAAGCCATTTCATTTCTACTTCATTTCTACATCTGTGCTCCGAATTTCTTCAGCATTCACTATATTGCTTGTATGTCGCATCGATCATTGTATCCTAAGAGACAAACATCTGTACACTGTTAGCATCGTAATGGAAACGAATTTTGTTTAAAGGATATATTTTAAACATTAGCCTTGATTGTCATATTAACACTTCTAATTGCACTTTCTGTAAGTTCGAAGTTATTACTTTTTATTTGTATTACTGTAATTATTTTTTGCATTTTGAAACAGTTACTATAATCACAACAGGACTCTAAGTCTCTTACAAAAGAGCACATCAAACTTCACCTTGATTGAATATATTTATATATTGTTTCAGTGAGTAGAGGACTTGAACTCAAACACTCACAGATTCACATTGATGTTCCTAACTAACTGAACTACATCTGAAGAACATCATCATTAAATAATTTGCTTGCAATTAAATAGTTTCAATATATAGGCATCACAATCATAGACCTCTTCTCTTTTTCTTTTAAAGAATCACAGACTTCTTTTGTAATATATAATGGTTCCATGGCTCCGTCCTAGTGGGCATGCTATTCATCTCTCTGTATATTATGCAAGTCCATGCCAAACTAAAATTTCATCCGACTAGGGGCGGACCCAGGTAGTGGCACATGGGTGCGGTCGCACCTGTCAAACTTCGGAGTGCTTCTAAATAAAAAAAAATGTGGCCCAGTGCACAAGACTCCCTCATAACGGGGTCTAGGGTCACACCGGTCAAACTTCAGGGCGCTTCTAAATACTATATGAAAATATATAGCATTATAATATATAATGTTTCCGTGAGTCCAAGCCAAACCAAAATCTTATTTGACTAGGGGCGGACCTAGGTAGTGGCACGTGGGTGCGGTTACACCTATCAAACCTCGGGGCGCTTCTAAATATTATATGAAAATTTTGAATCCACTTCAAAAAATCCAATAAAAATCATGAGTCCACCCTCAAAACCCACATGAAATTTCTTGATTTACCCCCCAAACCAAGCTACTTATTAAAGTCCACGCCCCTCAAATAAAAATCCCGTGCCCGCCACTGTCTGAGTGTGAATGTGTGATATAATCAGTCAGTATGATCTAGATCTGTATGAGGAAGGTTGATGTTGTCTTTGCACTAAAACTTTCTATTGGCTAAAACAAAATCAACATCGAACAGGATGTTTCAAGATTTGTAATTAGCTGTATTATTGATGTGGTATGATTGGGATTATTAGTTAGAGAAAAGGACTGTGAGATGTCAGTCTGCCAGGCACAGTTGGTTAAGTTGCCCAAGTCTTATAGCAGAAGGGATAGCTGGGTTCAAGCCATGGAGGAAAAGCGGAGGTATTGGTCTAGTCTAGCGATCTGAAGAAAAAGAATGTGAGATGCTTACTCTGAGAGCAGCTTTCTTGAACTTGTTCATTGCTCTGAATTGTTTAAGTCTGTTTAGCACAGCATTATCAAGAGGAGTATCGGGCGCATCCCCATCTTCTCTTATCCATGGATGATCTGAAAAATGGCGCATTTATCTCTTACTAAACATTATCTGGAATAGAATACCCTGGTAATTATCATCTTATCCTCACAAATAACATATTATCACGTTGAGAATTTTAACAAACAATTGATGAAAGTTCATACATTAGAAAACGAACAAATAAAGCCATTAAATAAAACAGATGATTCAGAAAACTCTCATTCTATTCCCAAGTATTGCTTGGCTCTTCAGAGTTGGGACCACTTAATGAGCACCACTTAACATATCACTGATAGAAGGTACTCATAATTTATAGATTGATGAGGGAAAATAGAAAGCAGAACATATCTAACCCTGGGATAAGGTGTGCAGATAAATGAAATAGATCATGCATCTTGGTTATGCGGTCATCATCTATGCTAATATTTGATCAAACAGAGATCATTTAAGCATCATAGCATACCTGTGGAACCTTTAAAATGTTATTTCCCCCTTTAAGTGATTGACTTACTGAGAACTTGTAGTGCTGTTAGTCTTTGCTCGGGGTTAGAATTGAGCATCTTTTTGACCAGATCCTTGGCACCTATTGAAATCGATGGCCATGGGTTGCTTTGAAAATCAATATGTCCACGTAAAATTGCATTAAAAATTCCTTGCTCCGACTCTGCCATCAAAATAGAACGGAATGGATAAACAGAATTTATATAGCTGACCCCAACATGGTTGGAATAAGGCTTTGATGATGATAATGATGATGAATTCAAATAATTTTTTCCACATAATTTTGTTATTTGTAGCAAAATCATAGCCGTGGGAGAAGGAAGAAATACCTGCCCAAAATGGGGGAGTTCCACAGAGAAGAATATACAACATCACTCCAATACTCCATATATCGACTTCTGGCCCATATTTTCTCTTCAAGACTTCAGGTGCAATGTAGTATGCACTGCCGACGATGTCCTTGAGCATTTCTCCTGTCCAGGGAATTAAACTGTGATTTCTTAGGCAAGACCACAAAGGCAACAATAAATATTCCAAGCTAAAAACTGGATAATGACTTTTTTTTTTAATGTAGGTAGACAGATTAAAGCAGAACAATAACTAGCACCATCGATTGTTACTATGTAGTGCTACTGTGAAACTTATGGACACATATATTGGATCTTTAAATACAAGAAAAAAGACATTTATGCCAAATAACTTTTGAATTTTTATTTTGCCCTGAAGTGGACTTAATTGAGCAAGAAAAATGATGATAGCTGTCATTTGTATCCTCAATTTTCATCATATGGCAAAAGGAAAATAATAATAAGAGAAATAGATGTTCCACTCAATTTTTCTTAGTGAAGGACATAAAATATTGTGCTTATATAATGTATAGCCGTTTAATTATCAAAATTTTAGGCATCCTTTGCTGTTCATAAATGTTTTACAATTTTCGCACTTACTATCCAAAAGATTTCTATTGTGCCTGATATGCCAATTCTAATCGCTAACGCATATAGACGAAGTATGACACACTATAATTTGCATGGTTTGAACATTTTGGTGCCAAGACCCTGCCCTAAAATTTGAAAAAAGGATACCATAATAGATGGGTTACTGGTTTCTCCATCTATGTACTATATTCTCATCTTGCCATGAACTTATTCGGGGTTGGCAGCAGTCTTTTGAAAGATTCAAAATACATTGCAATGTGGGGTATATCCAACCAATTCCAAGAAATTGCAACAAAGAGGATCATTCTATTCAGAGTTCATGTCAAACCTTGCTTGAAAAACATGGATAATCCGAAATCCGTAGCCTTGAGGGGTGCATTCTCATCCTTGTTCAACAGTAAGAAGTTTTCCGGCTTGAGATCCCTGTGAACAACGCCCATGGAATGGCAAGTATGGACTATTTGCACAATCGTCCTCAACAACGAAGCGGCTGCACGTTCCGTGTAGTGCCCCTTGGCTATAATCCGATCGAAGAGCTCTCCTCCAGCGCACAACTCCATGACCAAATGAACAGCTTGCTTATCTTCGTAAGCTCCTTTCAATTCCACGATATTGGGCTGGCCCGTCAGATGGTGCATGATCTGAACCTCCCTTCGCACGTCTTCGATATCTTCTTTATTGGCGAGTTTTCGCTTTGCAATTGTCTTACATGCAAATTGCTCGCCAGTGCTCTTGAGGGTGCAAAGGTGGGTGACGCCGAATTGCCCACGCCCGAGCTCCTTCCCCATTGTGTAGGTAGATTTTATGTCCTCCATTGGTCTGCCCAAGACAGGCCCTATCTTTGCGGAATGGTGAGATCCCACGGTGGCTAACACAGGGGCTGAGTGCTTGGATGTCTCCTGGGGAGCTTCATTGGAATTCGAGTTGGGTATGTTGTTCTTCTGTGCATCAGAATTTGCATGGGAGAAGCAAGTATTACCCATATCAGAGGTAGATTTAAGGAGGTTAGGGTGGTGTGGGGATTGAAGAAAGGGGTATGTGTAAGAGGAAATGCATGTGTGGAGAGAGAGAGAGAGAGAGAGAGAGAAAGAGAGAGGAAAAAGCTGAGAGAATACCAGGTAAAGAATTTTTGAAGGGAATTTGCAGGAGTGGATTGATGGTGAGGGATTGTAGGGAATGAAAAGTTCGAATTTTGAAAAGAAGTTAAAATGGTCCCTGGGGAGAGGTCGGGAGGAATTGGCGCGACGTAACGATCTCTTTATACCTTCAGTTTATGAGATTAACGACTACAACGGTTAATGTGACTTTTTTTTTTTTTCAGATGAACTGAAATACCCATCACAATGCCGGGAATGGCATTGGGACTTGTAGGGCCTATGGCCTGACCTGACCAAAATTGGTTTTTGGGTTAACCTGATTGGATTTGGGTTGGGATGGGGCTTGGAGTTCAGGATTTGTTTGTGCATTGAGAGAATTTATACTTTCTGAATTTTCTTTTTCACAGGAGAGGAAAATCCTATATTCGTGCCTTTTCTCTTAGAACTCAAAATTCTCTCAATGGAGGAAAGTTAATTTTTTTGTTTCATGAAGAATGTGTCATGCCATAGAAGAACATAAAGGGTTGCATTAAAAAAAAAAAGAAAAAGAAAAAACCTAGAATATTTTTCTTCTCTATTGTGGAATCTCCTTGTCACACAAATGTACCTTAAATTAGGGTTTAGGCTTCCAATGCCCAAATGTGCTGTGAGTATTTGAGTTATCTTTACTATTGAGAATTAATTAAGAAATATATTTAGTATTTTATATTAGAGGATTTTATGGAAAACTTTTCTTAATTGAACACTAAATGAAATTAGTCTTGGGTTAAATTAGTGTAAAAATTGCATCTTTGGGCTTGGTTTCATGTAATTTTTTTTTTAAGGTTGGGAGGAGCAACACTAGCGTCACTCCCCACTTTTAAAAACTTCAAAACCCTTCTTTTGTCTTTCTTCTACTCTTTTTCCTCCTTTGCCCCGCAATGATCTTGCAGAATATACTTCAAATGTACTTACAGAGGCAAAAGTTGCATTGTAGGAGTTTATTAGGAATATTCTCGCAGTCATGTGGAGAGAGAGAGTGCATCTTGAGACAATTGGTATGGATTTTTTAGAACAAATGACAAAGTTGAAGAAATGAGAAAGGAATCAGAATTGGCAACAATGGCTGGCACAGTAATCTGTATAACTACTGCAACATTCATCATGTTGGTACCGTATGCTCTGAAGCGGTCATAATGGGAACGAGGGTCCCCAACAAAAACAAGAGATCGAAAGTTGTACGTTAGTTTCATTTGATCCACAGTTGACGAGATAATTATCCACACGAGTGAAAGCTGATGATGACAGAAATGGAAAGAAGTAGCACATAAGAAGGAGAAGCATAACCTTAAGGTGGCTTTGCAGCGGCTGCTCCATTGATGCCAATACAAGTAGAACCCAGGGGAATGCTTTATGAATTTAAGTTGTGTTAGTCTTGTGTACTCTTGAGTCCAGAATCATCATGCGTCTCTTATCTTGAAGACGAGGAAGGGACCACAAGCTGGGGAGGAGCAAGATCCTCGCTAGGCAAAGGAGGAAGAAGAGAAGAAAGAAAGAACAAAAAAAAAGAATTTCGTAGGTGATAAAAAGATGGGAAGAAGAGACGCTAGTGTTACTCCTCTTCACCTTAAAAAGGTAAAAACATTTGCATGAAATGAGGCATAGGAGACCTAATTTGTTCACTAACTTAATTTATGACAATTTCTTTTAATGATTAACTAAAGAGTTTTTTTTTTCATAAAATCCTCATTATATTATTAAAAAAAATTACCTATATCCATAACACTATATCATTCAGATTTAGAAAAAACTCTAAATTCAAAAATGACTCACCAACAATTTCCCAATACACTAATTCTCGAGGACAATGTTTGTGATAATGTGACCAAGACTAAGTCATGAATTCCAACGATATAACTTAGATGAGATGTGGGGTTCACGCTAAAAAAACACTCCTATTAAACTAAGCCTCGAATTTGTTGAGTCTAGTTTTTTAATAATATAAAGTGTTTTTAATAATGGGCAGAGTAATGGAAAATAGAATTTGATGTATGAAGCTAAGACCTGATGGAAAGAATGAAGAAAACAAGAGTGCTGATTATCAAAACAATGAATATCATTAAGTGGTATGTAAATAATATTACAAAATCTTACAGCCTGGGGGTGTAGCTCATATGGTAGAGCGCTCGCTTCGCATGCGAGAGGCACGGGGTTCGATTCCCCGCACCTCCATTTTTTATCCAATAAGAATGAATTTTTTTTTCTCTTGGCCACCTCATCCTGTTTGGATCATCAGACAGCTATTTACCTGCAATTAATTATGGTTGAAAATAAAACATTTGTGACTTAGAAGTAACATGGTTGTCCAAGATGTGGCAATACACTTACTTGATAGAATAATTTACTTGTAATTAATTATGGTAAAGAATACAATTAGTTGGGACTTGCAGACAATGCAGGTTATTCAAATAGTAGAATTAGGAATTACATAAACTAGGTATGGGTCTAATCTAAAACCATGTTTATGCAGTTTTTTGGTGAACCCTCTAGTCTACTTTGTAGGCAGTTGGACTTGCAAAATCGCGCATTATTCACTTGTGAAATGTGGAATGTATCACTGGCGACGATCTAACTGAATTTGGGATGAACCAACGGCTCTGAATTTTTTTTTACTATCAACATAGGAAAAAAAAAAGAGACCTATGGCATGTTTGGGAGACGGATAAGGTAAAATAATGTAGAGTAAAGCTAAAATCGAGAAAAAATAATATATGATTGGATTATGATCACTTTTTATTTTTAGTTATTTGATATGAATTTTTTTTTACTTTTTGTATAAACAGTCGAGATCCTTTTGTAATTTAGTGATGACTTTATAACTTTTTTTGAAAAAAATGAGGGAAATTTAAATTTTTTAAAATAAGAAGGGAGAAATTTTAAATTTTTAAAATTTAATTTTAGTATACTTTACCGTACCCCTTTGCCAAAACGTGGTCCTAAAGTTAAAATTGTTCACTTTGCCTAATTGGGGTTGCAGATGAAGGTGTCATCTCAAGTATAAACATGTCAGATTGAGCGGGCTCTGTCCAGTTGATAGCCCAAGCCAAATCTGGTGGAATGCGCCTATGGCTCATCATGGGTCACTTCTGCTATTTTGACCTTTTAAGGCAAACTGGTTTGGGTAGCGAGGGGTGTGGTTTTGAGGCCTTTGAATTGGGCTTCGACTTAGTTGATGACTGATAGTTAAATGAGTCGGGCCTAGGCTATGGGCTATTCAGAAAAAATTTATCAATAGGACACACAATTTTCAAATGGGCTCATGGTTAGGCCTAACTTTCCGGACAGTGGGCTGAATCTAGGCCTCATTATTAGGCAAACCTGCCACGAACAAACTCAGCCCGGCCTATCTGCACCAATGAATGCTTCCTAATTATTTGCTCTGTGGAAAATATTATTATGGACGTTTCTGATTTTCCTCATCCGATTCCAATCCACTAATGAGTGGAGCCCACCTGCTTTTTTGGGCCAGGTCATCTTCGATGGAGGGTCCACGCGAGTCTGGATACAGATCTGGTAAAAGTTTTCACGTGTGAAAAGGCCATGTAAGGTGGACTCTTAATACCCTATGCGTTTCTCACACACAATACTCTCTCTGCCGCTCAAAAGTAAAATGAGTCGGGCCCACCTTACAAAATCCAATCCGCTGAAAAATCATAGTGCAAGTTATAATGTCGGAGGGATTCCACTCCAATCCGAGTTGGATGAAATCAGATTTAATTCACTAATAAAAACAAAAGCGATAATTCAAATGCTCAAATCAACGGTGGTCAAGCTCCAATTGGAATGTGACTTTGCCCATCACAAGTACATAGAGGCCCACTATTTTGAACTGTTTGGATTAAATAGGGCGAATCCATCTAATCTTTTTAGTGGGTCCTACTATAGAACCTGTTGTGCAAATTCCATCAGAGTATACAGATTTACAAATGGAGTGGCGTATGGAATCAGCAAAGTTCTGGAATTTAGACAAATATGATCACGAGGGTTGACGACTTGCTATCTGGATTGTTTCTCACCCATGTGGAGGTCTCCTCAAGATACCATGTGTCTTCAATGTTTTCACCATCTTAGAATATCTTTTAGTCTATTTGGAAGAAAAGAAAGCATAGCAGCTTTAGGAGCTCATACTCTTCCACAGTAGATTTAATTTCTAAACTTATATTTATGATTGTGAAATGAGCTTTGAATAGAAAAAAGTTTTTCAAATTTACCTTTGATGATATCCTTTCAAGTTGGGAAGCATTTATGGTTTGTAGTTCTTTAAAGGAGAAGAGATTAATCTATTGGAGCTTTACTCCAAAAGGGGTTTTAAAGCTTAAGATGGACAGTGCTTCTGAAGAAAAGTTGGGTTCGGTAAGGATTGGAGGAATGCTTCCCAATAGTGAGGGTGAGGCACCTCTTATGTTTTCCAAGCATATTGGTATGTATGATTCTAATGAAGTAGAGGTGGTAGCGATCCTTGAAGGCCTTAGTTGTTCTCTTCAAGATATAGTAGTGCGCTGCTTATGGAGAGTGATCCCTTAAATGCAATTGGTTGGTGTCTAATAGAAAAGCTATTTCTTGGAAATTTCAATTTCTTTTTTAAAGAAATTAAAAAGTTTTCGGCTAACATTAATATTACTTTTCTCCATGATATTAGATTGGCCAATTTCATAGTGGATATGTTATCTAAGCAAGTGATTGATAGGTTGGTTTCTTAGGTGGGTGTGTTGTAATTAAAGGTTGAGTTGGTGTATTTTTCTTACTCCTTTTCTTTTCTCTTCCTTTCTCTATGTCCTTTGTATTTATTTTTTTCTTAATGAAATTTTGTTTCCATTTTAAAAAAACCATCTTAGCTTGTTAAAATGAAAATTGAGGCTTTTGTTTTTTCTAGCTGTTTCTCTTTCTCTCTCTAGAATCGGGATGACTCAAATCATCCATCAACTTAAATTTAGTGGCAAAAAAATAAGTTAATCTCGTCCACATCTTTACGGGAGACATTTGTGCTACAAAAGTTCTTGAGGTACGAAAGGAATGAAAGAGAGAGAGAGGGCCAACTTGACCAACTAATGAAGAATGGCTCTGGCAGCCATCCCGGACATCCCACCTTTCATGGGCATTCCCTTCTCACGGGTGGTATATTTTTGTGTTTGCCAATTTCCATTTTTACTTGTGTGGGCTTATATTTCAACATGTGCGGGCTCTCTCATGTGACATAACCCCTTAACTAGAGTACACAAAAAAATTAAACAGCTTATGGCTTAATCATTTTAAAATCCAGATGTTATGTAAGCCCCTTTTATTTAAGATAATTTCAGCCAACATTGACGTTGTGGAGAGGTCTTGGCACTTCAGTCTTACATAATTGCTCAGAGATTGATTTTTGTGTTTTTAATCTTGACTAGTCGTTGAACATATATATATATATAGCGCTTTCATGCAGAGAGCAAAGAGAACCATAAGTATTCAATGTAATTATTGATAATTGTAATTAAAAATTTATCTATTGAAACCGCATGGTTATACTTTCAGTACTTAATTTCGACTGAACCTAAGGATAACCCGAAGCTATGCTACCAAGTGTATATTATCCACAACCAAATGAATGAAGCCCATTTCTAATCCTTTTGTCCGATGAGGTGATGACTAGCTATCTAGAGCATATGACAATCTGCAGCAGAAAGATAAATAAAGGGAAGACAATATATTTAGACCGCTTGAGGTAATGCAAAATACATGGAAAGTTCGTCGTCCTTGTGAAATTTCAACTGCCTAGCTATGCTTCCGGTGGTTGGAGAAGTTTCCTCATATTCAAGGATTTAATTGGCTAAGTCAAATTTTCATCTAATTCAAGAGGGTTTTAACCAATCAGTTTTTCACCTGTCCAACGGTAATGTAATGGGAAAACCATTGATCTTATTGGAGTGATGAGATTTTATGCCTTGAGAACAATATCAACTTTAAAGTCTGACTTCTATTATCCATATTGATAGATGAATTAAAATTAGGATCCCATTCATACTCTTCTCAACTATAGTTATTTGAAAGTATCTTTTAGCATTGAGGGTCTTCTATTTGTGTTTAACATAATAGATAAGCATTGGCTGTACATAAGTTTGACATGTATTTAAAGAGATATATATATATATATGGTAGGGTTTTCCTCGTCAAATAATAGGATATCCTTGTGATTACAAATGATGTGATTTTTCACATTATAGATCGGGATTATCATGACAGACGCTTGAAATCCAATATCAACTGAGATGTAATAGTAGGTCAGTATTATGATTTGTATTGCAACTTTGAGATTGTGAGTTTAAGTCCATTAAAATGAAAAGATATATATATAATTCATAGTTATTAGAAAACTTATGAAGCTCTTTCAGTTAACCCGAAATGGATGAGATAAGACTTTAATAATAATTGTAAGCGTTGCTATGGATATAAAAAGATCAACAGTGTTCATCCTTCAGGAAAAAGAAAATGGATAGTCAATGGAAAACATTCATTAAAATTATGTTGGTAGACAAAATCTTATTGCCTCAGTTGAGAAGTTATGATTGTTTAATAAGCGTAGCTTATGGCCTATTCAGGATAGGGTCTGTGTGGAAAGCGATTTCTGGAGCTCACTCTGATAGGTTCACTGGGCCACTTGATTAGAGATTTTGCTCACTCTATCTATATGGCTAAAAAACTTTGTTGGTGCTTTCATAGGGCATCCCTATATCCTTCGGAAACCAATGATGATGCATGAAGCAATTGTCATCCTATTTTTTTGGGCGTCATCCTATTGTGTTTTGGGCAGAAAAAAAAAATCAAACAAGTTAGAATGTCCATTGATGCATTGCTTATGTTTTCTTTTGCTTTCTATGCCAAGCCAGTGCAATGTATGTTAATTTAAGTACTTAAGAGTTTCTATCGCACTGTCGCCTATGCAACTGTGTCCAAAAGGCTCCAAAAGGGGTCGTTTTAGCTGTCATCTTTAGCTGTGGGCTACTGGAGTGCCCGATGGCTCTGGTAATGATGGTGGCCCCCAAACCAACCCAAGCCAAGTTATATGCTTTTTTGGCTCAGATCATCTACAACCTTGGATATAGTGAGATCTTTTTGCTCAAATCACATGCTTGCATTTCTAAGGATGATCAAATTCATTGGTGCGGAAACATAAATTTTTGTCCTTGGTGCCATTCTTAAGGTGATGGGCCCCACTTGATGAAAGCATTTGGAAAGGTTCCCATCCAAAACAACCAACTCATGCGTTTTGGAAAATACTGTGGGGCATGAAGTGGGGCGCAACTTTGCTTGATCACAAGCATAGTTTACCTTTAATTGGGTACCATTATATGAGTGCGACGAACCTTTACTAATTGACTGAAGTTATTTGATTTAGTGTTTTAAATTTTACTTTAATTAGAGTAATATTTAATTTAACTGTATACATTACTGAGGCCAAAGTAAAACTCAATTTATTTATTTTTATCAAATAGAGCCATAGGATGTGATGAATTCTATCCAACAAATGTGAGCCCTCATGATCATACATATGTATGATACCCATGGCACTTAAGATGGTTTCTTCCTTCATTATTTTATCTATAAGTTCCACTCTGATAAATGGTTGCTAGATTGGTGTTGATAAGTACATTTAAACATGCCTCTTTATCAAAAGAATTAGAATTAAAGGAGTAAACTAGGTGAAGATTTATAATATATTACTAACAAAACATGCCCGCGCTTAGAACAAGCAATAAATAATATTAAAAATAATGAAAGTCTTAAACAATATTTAATCTAAATTATATTAAGATGGTAAAAATCATGATCAAATTAAATTAAAGCCTATAATAATAACAAAAAATAAAATTTAAATTTGACAATGAAAGCAGTAGTTTAATTTGTTTGAAAGTATTTGAGTATCTAACTTCAAGCATTCTTTTAAAATTAGAAGAATAAACCTATAATAAGAAAGATAAAATTTGATAAAAATACCACAAAAATACAACATGAAAACAAAAATCTATAGACAATCTCATAATATAAATAACTTAGAAAAAACAAATAGACCTATGAATACCCAATGCCTAAAATAAAAAATTGAAGCTAAAAAATAAAAGAAGAAAATATAAATTCATGAAAACCTATCACAGCGGAAACTCAAAGAACCTATCAAAATTTGAAAAAAAATTTGTGATAAAAAACAACATTAAAAAACCAAAAAAATACAAAAAATGAAACAAATAAGAAAGGAAAGAGATATAGTATGATCGGATAGAAGAAATCATTTAAAAAAAGTTGTGAGAATCCTTGTGTTCCGCTCACTCTCTTTAATTTGAATTATGTGATTGAAGGGAAATTAAAGAACCTAGATCCAATTAAAACTCATCTAAAATAAAACACCTTAATGAGATTGCATGAAATAAGAGATGAATGGTTCAGATAATGGATTCTTTAATATAACATTAAATAAGATTTGATTTTCCATGACATTAGACAATAGGGGTGTTCATGAACCGAGTTGGGTTGGGCTAAGGAATGTCCATATTCAGCTTAATTTTTGATCTTGTGGACCAATTCGGATTGAGCCATAACTAGCTAGCTTGAGCCTAGCCTGCTATAAGCATATTAAGCACAACCCTAGCCCAAGTTAACATTATAATAGAAAAATGTCTCTTTTATGTATGCTTGCCCTTATCTAAATTGGTTTGGGTTGTGATCCATGAACACCTTTAGATAAAAAAATCTAAAAATGAATTAATTGATTAAAGATCTTGAAAAATTAGACTCTTTAAAAAGAAACTCTATTTAGATTGGCTTTTTTTATTTAAATAGCTAAAATAAAAAATTTCTCTTAAATTCCTAAAACTTTTCTCTAAAATTAAAACCGATTCAAAATTAATATCAAAATTGACCTCTAATTTTTCAATCAATCGCCAAATTGAAGCTCCATTACAAAATCAATTTCTATTCCGTTCATATTCAATAATTGAATAATCTCTCGCTCGCTACAAAATGATCATTCAACTGTCAAGTCAGTAAATCAAATCTCATTTCATTCGGTCACATGACAAACCACTTTATCATAAATTATTATGAGTTCAATCAATAGTTAAAACACATGCCTTGCTTACTACAAAACGTGGCACAGTAGGATCTGGTCCAAGACACTCTCTCATCATAAGCTTTATACCTTCTACAATGGGCAATGATTTGATATCCCGGGTGCACTTTAGAAGACTTGTTTCATCATTATGATATGAGCCCAGTGGGATATAACCAGTTGATAGATGCAGATTGTAGGGGATTGAGGATAAATGGTGTACACTATGATTAGATAATTTTAACATTTGATTCCAGAGGTTCAATATTTAATCCTTTTTAATGGTTGAATAATTGTCAGATTTGAAAGAGTTAAGCCTATGAGAAGGTGAGTGTGAATGACTTTGATTTTTAGAAAGCAGGCCCCTTCTTCAGAATGCAGGATCGAAAGGGGCTCGACGATGAGTGAGTTAATTTAAGAAAAACCCAATTTGAAATAAGCCTGGTCTAACCGACAATTCTGTGACTGATTGAAACGTTTGGGACGAGACACACCAAGGAAAAAAATCAACCTAAGCATCTTGTTGTAGTTTACCTATCATATTATAATTATTTTACTGATTATTGTTGTTTAGCCGCAGTCCTTTTCAAGCAAGAAGAGGCATTTGCAGCATACATAGGATTATGAAATTTATAGTGAGGATCTGAAATATCTTCCCATGATGTAGCTCAGTATGAAATATGATTACCATCCAAGTCATAAGAGGTACAATTTTGGTGGACTCAAAGTTGCAAGATAAAGATGGGTGCCCAAAAATTATCAATATAAGGGTCTAAAAACTTGGATATACTTCAAAACTTCAATGACTGATAACACAAGAATGTGTTGGGAAAAGCGGTGCAACGGAACTACCCACAATCAACGGATCAATCACGATGAATATACAAGCAATCACACCATCGAACAATCACACACATAAACACTGCAATTTTACATGGTTTGACAACCTTGCCTACATCCATGGAGGAGATAACTCATCTATTATGATCTCATCTCAATCCCCTCAGGATCTAGGGTTATAGTACATCAATATATATAATTTTTACTTTTTTGGCCAATAAAAAAACCCATACATAATAACTAAAATACCCTTTACCCTGAGCCTCACTTCTAGCTAAACTAGACGACCAATCCGGCTAAATCGGAATACAAGACAAAATCCAACAATCTTCATTTTGGCTTGGATTCAACAAATTTTCAGAGCCACCTTGATATATCTGGTAATGTCTCCACATACCTTGCTGAATGGTACGTCACTGCACCAATAATGCAAACTTCTTCCTTTAACATTTTGACATGTTGAACCAGCACATGAACTTTGAGCAAAGTTCATCTTCTCATCAAACTCCACATCGAACTTAAAGCTCGAATCCATTGACGAATTTTGAGTGATATCAATATTTAAATCACTCATCGTCTTGCCTCATCTTCAACATCACCATGAAGATCCAATCACCACAAGCATGCAAATAAAATAGATCGAGAATACAAGTTCAGATGACTTCACAATTGCAGAACAACCTCTGCCTCCGAGCGGTCAAAAACTCCATTTGACCTGGCCTCCGATCAATCAAACACATGTTTGACAACTGCTGATGTATCAACTCCTCCTTGCTGCTTCTTCATTGACTTGGCTCTGGTAAGATGAATAATATCACATGCGATCCAGAAAGCATGTGAATCCCAAACGAACAACTTCGTTTAAATCAGCAAGCCCTTTACAACTAGGCCGGCGACTCATACTATTGGGTTTGCAACAACAACTAACTCAACCTGATCATCTGCAACACTCAAACACTTATCATCATCGCCGGTGAGCACCACTACTTCCTGTTCCAAAGTAATTGTAATGTTATCACTGTCATTCTTATTCTCATTAATGGATCCTTTCTGTTCCTTCATGGAAAAGCATTTTTTCCTGATGTGGCCCATCTTGCCACAGAAAAAGCATTTTACTGGCTTTTTCTTGCTCTGTGATTTACTGCTAGACTTGGCCTGTAATTCACTTCTAGACTTGGCCTGTGATTTTCTCCTGTTGTGAAAATGACTTCTGTTAGAGTCATCTTGGGTCTAGCCGCCAGCATGGACCTTGAACTTGAATAGATGGACGTGAAGACCGTGTTTCTTCACGACGACTTGAAAGAAGAGATCTACATGACTCAGTCAAAGGGGTTTGGGGTAGAAGGAAAAGAACATATGGTTTACAAGTTGAAGAAAAGTCTTTACGGGCTGAAACAAGCACCAAGATAGTGGTACAAGAAGTTTGATTCATTTATGTTGAGTCATGGGTACCGAAAGATAGCTGCAGATTATTGTGTCTATGTTCGTTGATTTGTCGATGACAGGTTCATTATCCTTCTTTTATATGTAGATGATATGCTGATAGTTGTACATGATAGCAAGTTGATTGGCAAGTTAAAAGAGGAGATGTCAAAGTCGTTTGACATGAAAGACTTGGGTCCTGCACGAACGATATTGAGCATGCAAATACGTCGTGATAGGAGGTCCAAGCAGCTGTGGTTGTTACAGGAGAAATATGTTGAATGAATACTCGAGCGGTTCAACATGAAGAATGCTAAGCTAGTTAGCATACCTCTAGTCAGTCACTTCAAACTAAGCAAGCGCTTGTGTCCTACTACAGATGATGAAAACGAACGGATGGTACGTGTTCTTTACTCCTCTGCTGTGGGGAGTCTCATGTATGCCATGGTTTGTACACGTTCAGACCAAGTGGGTTCAGTATCTAGGGTGGTTTCCCTAATTATATTAGGAATTTCCTGTTTGATTAAATAGTAGTTTTCTAATAGGTTAGGGCTTTCCTTTTTTCTAAGATAGAGTTCTTGGGGAATTAGGCAGTGATGATTATATATATGTTGTAATCTGTAACCCTAGATAAAGAGGCTGAAAGAGGCTGACATTCCAAGGTTGTGTTTCACAGATTGAAAGAGAACTTAGTGGAAATTGGTTTTTCGTGGATATAGGCATCTTCGCCGAACTACGAAAATTATTTGTCTTTTTGTGTGGTGATTGTTAATCTTGATTGTTTACGCACACACGCGCACAACAGAATGAACATAGATTGGGCAAGGTGGGCCCACCCCGTTTGGGCAAAGGCATCCCATTCTTAAGCTCACTGAAATGGTCCCTTAATTTTGCTATTTATTTTTATGAAAAATTATAAAAAATTTCCTATGGTAAGGAGCAGGTCTTTATTTTCTTTTCGTTTTTGGTACCTCAACCCAAGTCAATTAACATATTTTTTATTGGATAATGAAGTCAATTAAATTATTATTGATCTAGGATTGATTCAAAGCCTGGCTTGTCTCACAAGTTGCACTCTAGCTTGATTTCTTAAGAGGCTCCACTCAAGCTTAGTTTATCAAGGAGTCAATTTGGCTTGGTAGTTATAACAACCCAGTCCCAAAGTATATTTGAATGAAAGAATATAAGTAATAATCTGTTCTAAACTATCGAGGCACCTTTTGGGGACAAAACCGTGAGGACTTCCATAAAAACTATAAAGTTAAGCGTGCTCGAGTCAAAGCAATTTCAGGATGGGTGACCTCCTGAGAAGTCCAAAATGGATAATACCTCGATAGTGCGGAGTGGATTGTTACAGATGGTATCAGAGAAGGGGATGGCTCTCCTTTGAGTGGTGGGAGAGGACTACTCGAATCTTGCCTTCCTCTCGAATCCTGCCCTCCACAAATAGGGGGGGAACGAAGGAGAAGTCCTACATCACTAATGAGGCTATCTTCGGTCCGACATTGTTCTAGATATGTGGATATGTGGATATGGGGACATATCCGGCGGAAGCTGGTGGGCCTGTAACGACCCAGTCCCAAAGTACATTTGAATGAAAGAATATAAGTAATAATTTGTTCTAAACTATCGAGGCATTTTTTGGGAACAAAATCGTGAGGACTTCCATTAAAACTATAAAGTTAAGCGTACTCGAGTCAGAGCAATTTTAGGAAGTGGACAATACCTCGATGGTGCAGAGCGGATTGTTATAGTAGTTTAAGTATGTATTAACTACAAACAATTATTTATTTTTTTTGATATAATATACTATTACAAGATCTGCCCATGGCAGAGTGGTTTTAATTGCTGACTATTGCAAATTTGATGTTATTGTATATGAAATTTTGAATTAGCATTTTCACCCAAATTGACAACCAAAGTCTTATCAGTTCTATAAGAGGCATAACTTAAAACTACTTACATTTTACCACTGATTATCTAACTGACAGGAGACACAAAAAGAGAGAGAGAGAGAGAGAGAGAAAGAGGGAGAGATCAACAAAAGCCCATTTTAAGTGTCACAAGGAAGATGAAGATGAAGCTCAAATGTGAGTCCAATCAAGAGGAAAGCCGTAGATGTTTGTGTAAGGATTTTTTTTATTGGCGAATTCATGGGTTGGACAAAACTTAAAGTCTATTGGTGTTGTATTTTATCTTTTAGCATGGACTGAAGTATGAGTTACCTAATGCATTGAAGTAAAGAAATCAATGAAAGAGAGACAAATTGAAATATCTTTCTAAGGATATCATGGTTTAAAAATGTCATATCTTACATATCCAGCACTAGATATGAGCATGGTACCTACCATTGTAAAGCTCATTTCGAGTAGATATCCCTACAACTAAAGATTGCATCAATCAGAATTAAAACGATAAGGTTATGGTTTCAAAAGATTTGCAGAAATTTATGCTGAATCTCATCTGATCAATCAGGCAGACATTTGATCGATCCGACCTAAGACAATATATTAATCCGATCAATCCGACTTTTGACCAATCGATCGGGCCTTGTGTTGAAATCCACCAACTTACACGAAAACCTTTCCTCTTTGTGTTAGAGTTACCTGTTTTGTTTTTACTTGGACTCTAACCCTAAGGAAAAAATTGTGGGTTATAAAAAGGAATTTTTTCTTAATCCTAAATACAGATCTCATATTCTAAGTTGAGAATACTATTTGGCAATCATCATTTTTCTTTAAAGCTTTCATTAAAGAGTTTACTGAAAACTTTTAATTTTAGAGTTGATGCTTCTACTTCTTAGTAGGAAATTGTTTATCTTGTGAAGACAAAGTATTGTGGATCAAGCATTGAGAGCAAGACACGCAAAGTTAAGATGAGTCCTGAATTCTTACAAGAAGAACTGCATCCTGTGGTTGAGGGACTGATTGTGCAATGTTATGAGTATATCTTGTAACTGCTTGAAATTAGTATTAAGTTGTTAGCCTGTGTGACTTATGATTTTTTTTCATAGGAGGTTCTGGGTAAAATCTGTGCGTCTTCTTCTTGTGTAGTTGATTGCTTTTTGCTTGCAAGTTTACTTTATTTATTCCGTTGCATATTATTTAACTTGCAATTTAGAAATCTGCGACCCTATAAAACTTCCAGTTTGAGGTTTTTAAACAACCAACACAAAGTATATGCTTATAAGATGAGATGAGAGATTTCTCGATTAAATAGGATTTTTCTCATTTTCCATGCAGCCCACTTATTGGTAGTTTGATGCGACACGTTTTCTTAGTAAAGGAGAAGGAAACTGATTTTAATTTTTTGTGGGTGGAAGAACTTACAATTCCTCTCTTCCATGAAAATGAAGATATGTGGAGCTCAGAATCTCTCTCACAAACGAGTCCAATTGAATGGCAGGAGAAGATAAACACGGTTGGAGAAAACCATTAACGAATTGGACCTGATTTCTATATATCTGGACATGCCGCAAAACAGGAAAGATTTACATTATTACTCTTGGAAAAGGTTATAAAAAACAGGGCTGGTCCTTTTCACAGTTTATAAATAGTTAATTGAGACCATATTTTAAGAATTCAAAAAAAGCCCTCATGTTTTCTAGGTTTGACTTAGGCCACGCTTGGCAATAGTATGCGGGGATGAGGAAATTTTATAATTTCAAAGAATCACTCCTGAAGCTTGCAATCAAGCCATCTACTCTTAAAAAAACCAGGTTTAGCAGAAGAGAGGATTTTCGGGGAAGAAACATTTAAGAAAACGACTTGAAACGTTTTGGCTAATATATCATGATCCACAAGGCCTCACATTATGAAATTGGATCCCATAACTGCTATTGGCATTTAGATCAAATCTAACGGTTCAAAAGAGCCCCATGGAAGTCTAGATTTACATCTTTAGCGTTGATTACTTTTTTGAAAACATCTCAGCATATAAGATAATTTAATAGTTGATATTTGGTCCTGTAGTCGTTTTAGAGATGGGGGAACAATGCCAACGGTTCTAATCATATTTATGGACCCATAAATGTCAGATGGCACAGCACGCGGTGAGAGCGTCTGGGCACTATATCAGTGCATTTTTGGGCAGCTATAGATCCTACCCCACTTTCTGCTAATGTGTGGAACCCAGAACGCCCCTGCTAAACATGGGCATTCTGGGACGAGAAATCGCATTTTGCCAAATGTACCCTTCCGGTGTTGTAGCACAGAAATTCCATGTTCCCACTGATCTCTCGCTACAGCAAAACGAATGCCACTGCACATCAAGTTGCACCGAAGCCATCGGGCGCCAACAGGGCTCTTGATGTAATTGCCAGATGTCAAGCTTATCCACCACATGGAGACAAACGTGTGATGGAGAGCTATTACAAGAAAAAAATATACACACACACATTTGAGATTGGACCCCACAAAAAGGTCCCTTTCAATCTTTACATATTTCAGATATTATCAGCACCTTGCAACTTGCAAGTGCTTGTTGGATGCATACAGAATGATACATGGTCCTGAGGCACAGCCAGATTACATGTCCTGAGCCCAAGATCCGCAGTCCATTCAGTGGGGCCGACCAGTGGAAGGAAGATATCCTGAAAGTATCTGCGATCAGGATATGCTCGTCCGTTTATTAGTGGCCTGGATAAGGTGGTTAAGGGGGTATTGACCGTGGGACATCTTCCATCCAAAAGGTAGGGCCCCGCCCTTCAGCAATTTAATCGATGGTTGGGTCCCACCTAGATGGGCAAGAGGGGCGGCTATGGCTTGTCCACGTGGATGAAATGCCCGTGGCTACCGGCAACTCTCTCGTACAACAGCAAAAGGCACTCAGCTGTCAATGTCCCTATAACTTTGTGAGCTGTAGGCTACAATTGCTGAAGAGGCCAACCCTCTCTTTGGGACTCCAAATGGCTCGCTCATGTGTCGGCTTGGCTGTGGCCTGTGGAGCTCTGAGACATGCATTCTTTTAAACTAATATAATTTCAAAGTAGTGAAAGTACACAGTGTTTTGTCTCTGGGATTAACTCACGGTAAATTTGTCCATAACGAGCAGCTGTAACAACATCTTTGGTTGTCCCAGTGAAAGCCAGATATCTTGCCATTGATTGACCATTGAATGCATTGGCAATTCAAAAGTATAATATGTCTTAGTAGAACTCTACTACACACAATAGAGGGAGGTTTGTACAGGATCACCTCTCTTGATAAAAATAAATATACATAAGGTTATTCTCCCCTCCTACATGCGTTATATTAATTGTTAGTGCTATAAACTTAAAAAGAAAAAAAAAAGAAATTAATCTAAGCTTTTAAAATTATACATATGGAGATGAGGTGGATAAAAATATCAATTTACGTTAAAAACTTATGGTGGTTGTAAAGTTACAAATTTGGGGACATAAAAGGCACTAGAATGAAAAGATAGGGGGTTATATATAAATACTAAAACTATAGGGTTTATTTACAAATTATAAAATTCTAGGGGGTGTATACACAAATACTTCATTTTTATGTGTTTCAATTTTCGTAGGTTGGCAGTTGGCACGCAGAAATTGTTTTTGCAACGGATATGCTTTCACAGGTGGGTATCATCTACTTGTCATGTTGGAATTCGCTATTCTTTAAAAATAATGATGAAAATGCCTCTGGGGTTCTGCATAGTAAAAGCAAAGACACGTAACATTAAACAGTACAAGGGAAAAAAATAACATTAAATATTGAGAATTTGAAAAAGAAAAAGCATGGAAGGAGACCCTCAAGCTATAAACCGCATTCAAAGTGTGGGTGCATCGTGATGATCATATATGACCGCTGTCGTATTTTTTATTCGTCTAATTGGGGAGCATCGAACTTGCCATTTAGGGGTGAGTTCGATGCTTCTATTAGCGGGAGAAAAAAAGTAAAAAAAGTAAAAAAAACCTAGCTCCAAATTCACCTTCTTCGTCGATCTCTATTTGGGATCTGCAACAAAAGCCTGAAAAACCTAAGGTCCCCCTTTTGTTCTTCCTCGACGTCATCAAATGGGAACAAGGTAGTGGTGATGGCTCTCTGGTGGCAACTAGATGGTCCAAATCCTCCGATTATCTTCAAGCTTTGAGAAGGCAGTAATCCTACGCAGGGCGTCGGGAACTCTAGTGTTGGATGGACCGCCAATGGCCTACCTCTCGGGCACGGAAGCATTATCGGAGAGCCGGTCGCTCGCACCCAGTGGGATTCCGACCTTTTCTCGTACCTCGGTCGTAATGATGAGTTTTGCAGCAGCGATCTAGAAGTCCAAATGTTTGCGTAGACTATTATTATTATTATTATTATTATTATTATTATTATTATTATTTAATTTGATCCTGGGTTGCCCTCTTTTTGTTTATATTTTTTTCTTCTATCACAAAATATACGTATCTTTCGCTTTGGGGGATTTTCGTTTCGTTTTTCGTGTTGAATTGGGTTGGATCAAGCAAGATTTGGTCAATGTGTTGGAATCGAGAGGAATTGGGGAGCGTTTTGAAAATTCTAGCTTGAATTCTTTGTTCTTTTTTGTTTTTTGAACTGTAGGATTTTTCCCCCTTCACGGGTTTGTGGGGATTTTGGGGTTCTTTTAGAACGAGTAAGGTCTAAGGTGTTTTTTTTTTTCATGTTGATGGTTAAGAGGAATTTAATAAAGTCTGAATCTTGGCTTGTACTCTTTTTTCCCGATCTCTCCAATAATCCGCTACAATCTAGCGTTTATTTTTTACCCCTAAGTGGCAGCGAATTCAATGCTTTTCTAATTAGATGAAAAAAATATACAGTAATAATCATAGATAATCACTGCCATACACTCACATTTTAAGTGAGATTTATAATTTGAGAGTCTCCTTATATGATTTTTTAGTAAAATACTCGTAGATACTACAAGGGAAACTTTGGCAATCTTGGAAACCATTTTTAATTTTCTTAAAAATATTTTGTTCAAGCAAAGACCTTCCACGACTGATGTCTCCACGGCCACAGGTTTCTTGTGAGTGGTGTAGGATCTTATGCACCAATTGAGCTACCATTCATACCAAAACCAATTGATGATAGTAGAGGTACAATTCAATGTTTTAAGGCATTCGACATCGCACCTGCGAGTCTTTTTTTAGAGCGGTTGTAGGGAGCGGTATTGTAGCACGCCTCTGCCTAACAATCTCCCCCTCACGATGGCGCTCCCGCGACTTAAACCCTTGACCTGGAGCCTGATACCACTTGTAGGATCTTATGTACCCATTGATCTACCATTCCTACCAAAACCAATTGGTGATGGTAAAGGTACAACTCAATGTTTTAAGGCATTCGACATCGCACCCGCGGGTCTGTTTTTAAAGCGGTCGTAGGGAGCAGCATTGTGACACGTCTCTGCCTAACAAGTCGACCTTGGTGTGCCAGATTGAGTCGAAATCATTGCTAGAGCAAGAGATAGAGCTATTGGTAGGACTTCGGAGAAGATGAAATCATGAGGCACTCCGGTAGCTTAAGACTTTAAGATAGAGATAGAGGACACATCCACGTACAGAGCCTTCAATGGCCTGTCCTGCAATGTTAGTCAAGTGGCACACTTGAAGAGGATTTGGTGTCTTCAAATATGGCCACTGAGAACAAAAATGTGTTTTTGAATTGGGGATGAGTTTGTGCAATCTATTGAAGGTCCTAGCCCATTTGAATATGTGTACAATTAACTATTTCCATATTCAAACATTAGTGCGTGGATAAAATAACAACGATAAATGTTGTGATGTTATAAAGCCATAGTAGTTTGTCGGTTTCTAAAAAATTTAATAGAGGTTGAATGTAGAGCCATTTTTGGGAAAATTGCCTTTTTATCCGTGATAAGAGGTGTATGCTTTTACCTAAATGCCCATGATTTAAACTCTGGATATGTCATCTATTTCAGTGTGTGAGGGGTTATTTTTCACTTTTGTGGGCTTTTTTTTTTTTCTGTATGTTTGGGCTTCCTTTTCCACTTGGCTTTCTTTCTATATGTACAAGTTCTCCATTTGGGTCTTGGCCCCCTTGCTAAGTTACCAAAAAAATAAGAAAGAAAGAAATCAATAGTTACATTCGTTTTCAAATTAAAGATTTGGTGATGCTTATGCAAATAAACTAGCCCTCTTGTACAAAATAAGGAATTAATAATAAAGTGGTTCCTTTGATTTCCTAGGATTTCAATTCCATGCAAATAAACTTATCCTGATGCTAAAAAAAGGTCGGATCTAGCCATTTTCTAGTTGGTTACTATAACTTATCAATATTTAAAAAATAATTTACATGAATATTCATTTAATTATCCTAGAGGTTGTTTGCCTTTTTGCTTATGTGAATGCCATATATACATATGTCACGAAGTAAGACTTGTGAATAATATTAATATGTTTGTCATAATCATCATTTTTTCATGAGAAAATGAGCACATCTATAAAAATTTAAGACAATCAACTTAAATGTCTCGGGGTTAATTAGTTCAACAAATAAATTTAATGGTTCAGTCACAAATATGGGGCCGCAAGAATGAAAAAGCAATGACCTTTGATGAGACCCACACAGAGATAAAAATATGTAGTAGTTTCTCCAATACTTGTGCCATTTTCAATGAGGGTGTCATTCATTTTCACAGGTTTTAAGTGAAAAAAGTTGGTGTACAAATGAACTTCTTTTATATACTTTATTTATGCACCATATGCATAAATTTGAGTAAACAAATATAAAACATACATAATGATTACATATGTGAATTATTTTCATATGTAAATAAATCCAAACAAGTGACCCCTATAATCTTTCCTATGTAAAGACTTACATGAGCAATGAGATAGGTCGGTTCATCATAAGTAGCTTGAGTGGTCATATGGACTGGTGGAGCTTGAATTTTCTTATTGGGAGGGCAAATCATAGTCCACTAATAAAAAAACGAACATAAGTAGCAAATGAACTTGTCAGATCAATGTGCTATTTTTATTTTATTTTTCTTTGGATATTGGGTAGGTTTAAAAAAAATTGGAATGAAGAATCTTTAATGAAGCTTATATATTGAAATTTTAAATCAATCAAAATGAATGTCCTCCTCTTAGTGGAATGTCCTCAAATTTTACGCGAGAGATTTTTAATGAGTTGGTCCCACCGTGAAATATTATACAAATTTTGGGTAAAGAAAGATATAATTAGTGCACACTAGACCCCACATTCCAACAGACAGTGGACAATATCATTTATGGGTCTATCTAAGGCATGCTTGACATCATTTATAGCCATTTACTTAATTGTACGGCACCCCTACAACCACTGATGGGTGAGATTGGAACAGTATCGTTGAAGCAGTGATTCGTTAGATGGGATCAAAATGGTTGAATCAATTTTTAACCACCCTTGGATAGCTACTGTCTTTATTATTTTTTTTTTTTGGAGCTTACTGTGCTGGGACCCTGTCGCTCAGATGAGGATGTAGACACCGGGTGAGGCGAGGAAATCCGCCAGTGATGGAAGTAAATTACCTTGATTGAGATAGTACAACCTTGGAAAAGTAATTGATTTTTTATTTCTTTTTTATGGGCTAGTGGAGGATGTCTTGCCCTTTGAGCTCAGGGAAGCTAAGTAAATTTTCTTTAGCCGGGGCGAAACATAGGCATATAACTATCTAGGGGCTGAAGGGCCAGACCAATCTCTTTGGGCCCAGTGGAAGTCGAGTAAATTTCGTGTGGCCAAGGATAAACATAAGTACAGCTATCTGGTGGCTTCAGTCCCCACCACTAGTTTCAAAATTCAAAAATCTCCCTTACAAATTTTGAAAAATATTAGGTTTTTTTCTCACATTTCCCCCCTCTCATAAGATTTTTTTCTTTTTTTACATATAGCGCCCCAAGCAAAATTTCTTAACCCCAGTGTGGTAGCACAACTAGAATTCACAACTCTCAGAGGCAGACCGTGGTCCTAAATCAATTGAGCTACCCCCAATGCAGATGCTACTTACCTCTAAGCCAAGACACCATTATAACTAGTGTTTGGGAGTTGTCTGCTACTCATCCCTGACCGACAGAACACATTTACAGCAATGGATGAGGATAAGTTAAAGAATGAAAGTCGCTGAGAAGCACAGGTCAAACACGTGCATGAACAGCAAAATGTAAAGTATAGTGGAACCCTCTTAATGATCATTCTAAACCCCTTCCACGCACATCCACCATCATAATTTACAGCCGTCCCAAATTGACATCGATCCCATTGTCACCCACTTTATTCACAATATAAAAGGATGTAAGTCGTTGTTAAGTCCTAAAACTTTTTAGGCTTGCATTAAAGTTACTTAACACACAATGCATTAGGAATTCCAAACAGAGAAATTCTATTAGAAATGCTTCCTATAGCATGGACTCTACCTAACCTCACATAAGTTGGGGCGTGCTTCTTAAGCATAATTCCATTTTTTTTATCTTTCTTTCTTTTTATCTATCTTTAATCTGCTAAAGAGATGTAAAAAATATAGCCAGTGATAGTGGTGTGCACCTCGCACTTTAAGAAAATTGAAAAGTAAAAGAATATATAAAAAATTAGGTAAGTTCTTCATCCCTTTGAAGGAGAAAATTACTATTACGACTGCTATAGTGTCATATTGGCTTTGAGTCGAAATAAAAAGAAGGAAAATACTAATTTTCCTTTCTTCTAGTGTTATGTGCTTGTGAAGAGGTTACCCGTCGTTTACCTGTGTACTAAGACCAAGCTACTCTTATCCCTCTCTCCCTCTCTCATATGTAGCTTCTTTTTATTTGTCAAAGTGAATGATTGGGTGAAGACAAGGAGCCATGGCACTTTGGGTTGAGAATTCCATTTTATGCAAACAAATAAAATAGGCTCAAACTGTGAAAGACCTAAATAAAAACACGTGGGTATACTTGCACCAGTTACACAGTGGTACGCTTTTAAATTTTATACAAAAATTTCGGGTTCACTGTCAAAAGTCAAATAAAAATTATGAGTCCACTGTTAAAATCCACATAAAAATTTTGAATTTACCTCCAAAATTAAATTAGAGTCCATACCCCTTAAATAAAAATTTCAAAATTTTGCGTCCGCCAAGGGGCCAAAGTGAAAATCTCACATCTAAAGTGTACAAATAGCTCGATAGGAGTGAAAGTAACATTTCCTCGACCTCACCAAAGAGACAACAAAGAAAGACTTAAGGTTGGCTCCAAAGGGATTTGTGAAAAGTATTAGTTAAATCACAGAATGTCTTACCGAGGATATCTTAATTAGCTATTGATTGGACTTTTGACTTCTCGAAGGTTTTGGAACTTGGGGTCAGAGTGAATGCAATAGTTTGCACTCTCAAGCAACCATCAAAAGTAGAAGGCTTCCTTCCAATGGATGATGTAGATTTGATAATAAGATACGCAGAATTAGAATAAACGGTAGCCAACAGATAAAATATCTCATTTATTTAAGATTATTTTGTATATGCCCCCTTAAAGTTTTTAGGATTTGAAAATATGCTCCTATAGTTTTAGTATTTGCATATAGCCTCATGCCTTTTAATTTTAATACTTTTTATGTCCTAAAATCAGTAGCCTCATACTACCATAAGTTTTTATAGTAAAGCGACGCTTTTGCCTACCTTTTTATCTCTATATACATAATTTTAAAAACTTAACTTTGTTTTTTTTCTAAAACTCGTAACACTTGACCATTAGTATGTAATGCATTTAATAGGAGAAAGCAACACTACATAAATCTATTTTTATTAATATGGGACCTATTTTGTTAAATTCAAATCGATTATAACCTATACTTATAATTGGTTATATAATTGACTTAACCCATGCATGACCCACTGTTGGACTAATGTATGTTTCAAAATGCATTAGAAAATTATTAAGAAAGAAACTATTGGATATTGGAATAAATAATAATATCTTTTTTAAATAATGACAAACGCATTTTTTAATGAATGTAAGGGCAAAGCAGTTATTTTTATAAAAATTCAATATAAATCTCTTGGTGATTGCTCATTCTCATTAGGACTAATAATATTAGAGACATAAAACGCATTAAAATTAAAAAGGCAGGGCGTATATATAAATACTGAAATTGCAGAGACTTATTTACAGATTCTTTAAACCTTAAAAGGGTATATGCAAAAAAAACTCCTTACATTTTTATAAAAAGGAGGAAGGTTTCTTCTCTCTAGTGGTGCCACCAAAATACAGTAAATCCTCTTCTCATGAAGGAGACCATCACCTTTATAGTAGTGATATTTGCCACTGCATTGAAACAATGCAAATGAACTGAATAGGCATATATACATGTTATTTTAATCCAACAGTAAATGTTTGTGTGATGAGAATAATTTGGAGCACAACCCATCAAGTATGTATCTCATGAAAGGCAATGCAATTTGTGATTTGCATGATACACTGTGGTTTCTCTCTTTCCATTGGTGGAGACTTTGGAAAAGAAAATGTTACATGCTGTCTATTTTCGGTGATCAAAAAATATTCTAAGCATAGAGTCTATGTTAAGCAGCGAGTGACATTTATCAAATTCCAAAAAATTTTAAAAGATCTCACATATAGTTTGTTACTGTTTGTGTATCTATAGAACTTAATAAATGGAGACCTTTTATATTATTCACTATAATCCCAATTAACCACCCGTTCACCTTATTCTGTTTTAGTTTTTTTTAATAGAATTTTCAAACTAAACAAATCCTAAGTAACACGACTATTAGTAAATTACAAAGGGCTTTGCTGCATACCTTGTAATAATTATTTGGGATTCATATTGAATAAGTTTCAACCAACAAATAGTAAAGTGTGAAGAGCAAAGGATGCAAGGAGATGTGAGACGGATCCTCACTCTCAAAATTTAATTTATTCAAAGAAATATCTGGATAACTTTTTATACTCATTCTTTTTGCTACACTGGAGACTCAAACTCGTGTAGTCTCTCTCACAAGTTCATGTCCCTGTAAGCTACATGCTGAGTAATAACCAAGGAGAAAGGCGGAATTATTGGATGGCCTTTTGTGGATCTTTATTTTCATTTTTTTATGTTCAAAGGCGCATTAATGTAATTTCAATAGAAATTAAAGTTGCCAAAACAATCTCTTATTTCTAATGCTACTCCCAATTGAAAAAACTTTTTCTTGGATTCACGAGAAATTGCAATATTAATAATGTTAAAAAAGAATTGACACAAAAGATCAAAATGGAAAGATTTTTTTCTGCAGAAAAACCTCTTGCTGTTCCTTTCTCTTTTTGAGAATAGTGGTTAGACTTGGGCAGTCTTCACCTTCTAGAGTCGGACACATGGCATCCAGGCAAGACTTCCATTAAAAGACGCTTCCAGCCATGAGACTTTGGATGCCATGATTTCCATTAAAAGAAGCTTTCCAGTCAAGAGACTTTTCATAGGAAGGCAGAGCTTCAAAGTTCCACATTTGGTCGTTGGTGCCACCAAATAGAAACCAATAATTTCAGTGAAACGCAGTACAAGGGGGCATTTTCATCAATACAAGTTTCGTATAAGGACGATATAAAAATTTGAATCCGTACATACGTTAAAAAAAGGAAGATCTTGTATTAAAGGCGCTAACCAAAAAATTATACACCGCAATTAAGGGGAGACACATGTGAGGCATCCTAGCAAAGCAAGGACAGGTCAAGCCAAGCCGAAGCTGAGCCTTTTTCATTGCCGACGGCGTCACATGCTGGCGTCACACACCAAGGCCGCTGGCACGTCAGCGCACGGAGCCCGCCCACCTTTCCACCAAGTCCACGTGACGAACATTATTGAAATATGGTTTACACAATTTGCCCTAGGTTCCAAAACCAGCTGGCCTTGATGGACCCACTGCAAATCACACCTACCCATGTTAAATGGTTGGATAAACACGGATCCCTTTTACTCTCAAAAATCATATTTCATTTGATGGTCACAACGAGCTCATGAGGGCCCTCCGAAATTAACCACCCCAATAATACAATCTGTGGCCGTTGATCTTTGAAACTTCAGATCCAATGATCATGACGATCGAATCAAGCTTGAAAGTTATGTCATATGTAAAAAACCAAAAACTATTTCCACCTAACCATTCACAATTTCAAGTAGGTGGCTTGATGGGCCCACCTGAGGGGTTAGCCCATGGCCATTTTGTCCAACTAGTTGGGCCAATTTTTTCTCTTCCTCTTCACCAGCTCTCCCTTTAGTCTTTCCCCCGGGCACCACTTTTTTCCACCCCGTTTCTTCCTGGAAATCTCACCACTTCCACACAAGCCTCCAAACCTCCGTACTCAGTATTAAAACCTCCCACCACCCTCCATCCACATGTACTACTGAGAAACAATGCATCAACAGCTCCACCCTTTATTGTTTTAGGTCCACTTCTGGCTTTCATAAGCCCTTGTCATAGATTGCTCTACAGCATCCTTTTACCCCTTTAGCTTTTTAGACATCACCTCTTTTCGGCATCCATCGGCCTTCTTGAGCCCTAGTCATGGATAAACCTAGTGTTCACCACAGTAGGAGACCCAAACAGGTCAAAAACAGGAAGAAACCAATCAAGGTTGTGTACATCTCAAGCCCCATGAAGGTGAAGACCAGTGCCTCCCAGTTCAGGGCCCTGGTGCAGGGTCTCACAGGGCGTGACTCCGATCTGGCGGACATCCAGAAGATCTTGGCTATCGACGGAGTCGACGAGCTTCAGAGGGTCGCCGATCCTGAAGCTGAGGCTACAGATTATGTGCCTAGTCCGGTCAGGCCAGTCACCGCCATGGACCATGAGCGCGAATCATCGGCGAGCACCGGCTCTGAGTTTGAGCTCTACGACGAGGTTTTCACCCCTGAGATGCTAGAGAATTTCACTGGGTTGTCACCTTCGCGCCTTCTATTTGAGCCTCCGGCAGATATCTTCAGGGGCCTTGATGTTGTGTAGGATCTACATGGTTCTAGGCCGCATATATGTATGTGTTTGTCAGCCACAAGTCTGTAAATTATCCCTGCTTATTTTAATTAAGTTGGTGAACTTGATATGGTTGCACTCATTTTTGCATGCTAGTATGTGATGGATATAGATTGGATTGTGCTCAAAGATTACATTCCATGCATCTCCTTTAGTCCAGTTGAGCAGTGTTGGAAAAAAAAAAAAAGAAAAGATAAAGAAATGAATAATCAAGTGGTAGACATTGACATGGTTGATATTGAATTCTCAAGTGGTATGGGATGGGTCCATGGCTTTGTCTAACATGACTTCTCAAATATCCAAAATAGGTGAGTGTTTTGATTTCATGAAATTATGATAATTTTACCTTAAATGCTTGGTGGATCCAAAACTCAGATCTTAAATACTTTTAAATCATAGGAATTTGTTACAAGAGATTACTAGGAAGTTGGTTTAGGCTCCTGAAACTTGGAAGGAAAAAAAAACTGCAAATTGGCTATGGAAGTTATAATATGCGTATCATTTTAAGAAATTCTGAGTCTTAAAGATAATTTTTTAAATGGGTCACATTATTAATTTTTATCTCTGAGACCAAATGAAATCCTCTTTATTTGGCTTTATTTACAACAATGGCTCTATTCACTTGGCTCTTTCAGGTCATGTCCTTCTCTGTTTGATGTATTCAAGTGCGCTTTTTTCTTGAATCCATGGAATTTGTACTGTCTTTGCGTGATACTTGATAAAGAATATATAGTATGATATTCTCATTTAGGCAGGTTGAGGCTATTTAACTCAAATTAATACAAATTATATTAAGATAATTTAATTGATTGAGTTTGATATTTTAAGCATGGATTTGTTAGGATTATAGTGTCAGATTTGATTTGATACAATTAACTCTTCTGTTTTATTTTTTTGGACTTTTTGAATGAGCTTCCAATCCTCCATAAAGCATAACAATGCTAAGAGATTATCAACGTTATTTAGTAGCATATAATCTCTGAAGTTTTCGATACTTGCACTATTTTATGTTCACATGCACCACCAATTATGGGTTGTCTTTTACACATGTACTACAAGATTGTTCATGGAGAAAATAGTTAAGAGAAAGCCTGTCTTTTGATTTCTACTCTTCTACTAATTCCAAATCATAGCCATGTTTCTAGTAAGGTGTAGGATGATATTTTATTTTGAATTCATAGCGCCTTGGTAGGCTTCATCAAGCAATTTTCAGTGTGAGTTATGACATTGGCAGTATTGTGACCTTCACCGACATCATGAATGTGTTGTCTCCACTGTATTGGGTCTGCAGCATGAATTTTGTTTCATCATTCTTAACTAGCTTTAGCTAAATCTTCAAATCTGTTGTACTTCTTCATATGTATAATTTTTACTGCCATCAATTTCCTCTGCAACCTATCCTTTTTACATCAACGTATAGTTTACTGACGGCCATAATCCTTTTTTTTTTCTACATCAATGCATCTTCCAAGGATCTCCTACCGCACAAAGTTTGGTCACCTTCCTTAAGTGGGCCCAGAATGTCTCTTCTTTTTTATGCATGTACATGGCATCATGTGGGATCCAAATGTTCAAGGATACATACACCAACGGTGTCTCTCATGAAAATTGTACGTTGTGGGCGTGTTTTGAGATCCTTTTGCCAAAAACAAAATTCCAAAAGTGTTATAGAGTAAAACTGATCAAAATTAGGTTGCTATGGTTTAGTTTTGGAAGTTCACTAGCATGAGTCTATCATGTGATGTGTGTTCTACATTTGCTTTTATGTCTCCTTCGTCAGAAGAGTAGATGGTTGCGACACTCATGTGACAAGGTCTTGCTTTTTTGTTTCATGGCATGAGAACTCGGAATTGTACTCCACAGGATCTTGGAGCATATGGAGATCAGAACTCGTAAAGAGAAGGGCCCCACTAAGTAGAGGATGACTACTTAGACAATCAGACAATCATGCAAATGGGCTATCATGTCCACTCAATTCTCTTCTGTGGGCTTATTATCATTATTTTTTGTCCTAAATTTTAGGCCCTAGAGGGCCCGGAAACGGGTTTGGAGTCATGTTTGAATCTTTGATAACCTGATCTATGTATGATTTCAATCCAAGACATGATAGCGCCCTTGTCTGATAGATCCTGCTCACCCAAAGCTATCTGGATCCGGATACACCAATGATCCAAACTGATGCTGGCCCATTTTCATCTTTACTTCCCGAATGTTAAGCTCAAGTGACCAAGCCGAAAATTTTCAATTCAGTTCTAATATTATTTATTGAGCGTGACGTACTACTACTACTACTACTACTACTACTATGTTTCAGTTGTTATTTTTATTATTTATTTATTTATTTGCTGACGGAGGGGTTCCGGCCCTTTAGACTAGACTAATCCTTTCGAACTCAAGAAAAGCTGAGTAATTCCCCAATGGCCCTAGTGCGGTTGTTCGATTTATATAATTACTACTACTCTACTATTATTATGTGTCAGTTGTCCCTTTTATAAGGCCACCAATCAAGTGGATAGGATGACCAATTAAAGCTATATTTGGCCTCGTTCTACATACTATTTGGTGCATCATGTATTGGAGAAAGTTTGGACCTGGACTTGGGCTTGGACTTCAGGCCTCAGTCGGGCCCTATAGGTCCAGCCGACTCTGACCTGAAAACTCACTAATATTTTAATCAATGGTGTGATGGGTTGTGTTGAGGACATTTACAGGGCCAGGCCAAAGCCCAAGCCCAACTGTTGAACAGTATACAAATGTGTGATACATGAACCCAAACCCAAGTGAACTGAGACGGATAGCCGGAGCCAAAACGAATATTAAACATGAAATATCTCAAGCCCAAATGACCTGTCTTGATCTTTATATAATAATACTAACAAGGTCAATGCTCAAACACAAATAAAAAAAGAATAACAGATAACTTTGACTCGTATAAGCGCGTAGTACAAGACCATGGAGGAGTTGGTTTGGGTAAGGGCCAAACTAGTCACCCACGCTTCTACACCAATTTATAAGATATGAAGCAAATAGAATTCAATTGCTATTTTCAATTGCAAATTGTCAGTTGATTTTGACTTTATAATTTTTTTACTATTTGATAACTTCTTTAATAACTCCTCTCCTAGTTGCCCATTAGTTTTGAACATTAAAGTTTGTAATATCTCCAATAGCTCCTATTACTAACTTGCAACTCCTCCTATCACTCATTGACTTCCGCCAAAAGCAAATAAGGTTCTCTTCTCTCTTTACCTTTTCTTTTCTTTCTTATAGCTCTTATTGCATGCCACTATTTTCAATTTCATCTTTTATGTATACCTTCCAAAGATACCAAATAACAAAACATACGCAAGTTCATAACGTGCGCACTCAGTGAATAATATTGCTACTCAGCACCCAATTTAAGCATTCACTCGAACTCCCAACCTCTCTACTGAAAAGTCACTGATCCTACATCTTCTTTTGTTCATCTCAAAGTTTAGCAAATTCATATCATTTTTTTAATTTTAATATTATAAATTATATATATTAAAATTTATGTATATTATTTATATTAACTGTGCTAAGCCGGGACATGTTTTAGTAGTCAAAATGAATTAGACTGTTGGATTGAAATGAAAAAATATGCATTTCAATTTACATGGTTAAATTTCATAAGAGCTGCAGGTCAAAGGGTAAGTGAGAAGGATGAAGTTTACTCGGAGTTTTATATATGGGGCAGCCCGGTTTGGATCTTTTCATCACCCACCCAGCTGTGATTTGTGGGGCCAACTGAGTTGTCAGATCTCCCACACGGGACATCCGCACGTGAGCACACCCTTAATAAAAGAGAAATGCTCATTTGCGGATGTCTCCCTTGGGCCTACTTGGGCCCCATATGATCAATCTAATCCCCCCTCCCCCTATATTTCACGGATCCAGGGCTTTCACACCCACCCATATGGACCTGACCTCTGGATAGAAAATAAAAAACGGTGACTTTTTAACACGATTAAATTTGAGGGATGCAGGTCAACAGGTCAAGATGAGGGGACTGACTTGAAGTTCTATTATGTACGGGTGGTTTTGATCTGGACCTTTCAATGTCCTACCTCAACCATGATTGGTAGGGCCCCACAGGTTGTCTCTCATGGCTCTCTGTTTGAGACATCCTCTCACAAGCACGCCCTGCTTCTTGGTTTCATCAACATTTCTTGCATGGTTGAAAAAAAAATTGTAGTTCCTGAACAAGGTCTATGGATAGCTTTATAAAAAAAGAGTCCATACATAAATTGGGTCTACAAGTTCTTTAACAATTATTAATCCGCTAGAATGAGATCTCCACTATGTTGAATTGTTCAGATTTGTCTGACACTTTACCTCACCAGTGTCATTTGATTTGTTGGGTTGCAATTGAGGTCAGCAATGGTTCTAATCGCAAATGATCACCAAGGTAAGCCCAAGCCCAACCCAACCCCAAGCTGTAGGCTTACTTGGAAAGCGAGCCTGTGCCTAAGCCCAAGTAAGGCTGTTAGTATTGCATATGTTTATATTACATCCAAGGCGAATTTCAGTCTGCCTTTAAATATATAGGCCGATGATAGAGTCCAAACCCAAGATTCAGGCCCACTAACATTTAAATGAAGGCCAACTGTAATGGGTCAGGCCCTGACTAGCTTGGCCCAAACCGCATTTTGGTACCATTTTATCGCCCGCTTATGGACTTACATGGTATCTTTCACAGTTTCGTCGTGAATCGAGAGCGAGCGATTCCTTCCATTCCACGCCCTCGGACGGCAATTCCGCGTCTCTCCTTTCTCACTCCACCAACGCCCATCCCACCTCAAATCCCTAGATAGTCCCTTAATTAAAGATCCGATGCACCATAGGACTACCAAAACTAAATCATCGCATCTAGTGCTTTGCATAGTGTATAGTATGGACTATGGAGAGTGGATTCCTCAACGAGGACCCATTATCATCATAGTTCAAGAAATTACAAAGATACGGGGTTTAATCATCTATATTGAGCCATGGTTGAGTGATATTAGCACTTTACTTTCACATAAATGCTCAAAAATTAATCACTGATATACTAGTCACAAAAAATAATTAGTTATATTTTTTATGACTTGTATACTAATCATATCTTTTGGGATAATAATATTTTGCGATAAGATTAGGGCGTTTGCCGCTTTAAGCGACTCATTGCAGCGTCTCCCAGCTGTAGTGAAAGTGTGCAAGGGCTACCCATTATTCTGTACTATGCGGTTAAAGAAGTTAGTTCGTGAGAAGAAGATGAGGAATAAGAAAATTAGAGTTGCTATTTAGAATATAGGAACCTTGACAGGCAAGAGCATAGAGTTGGTTGAGGTAATGAAAAGAAGAATAATCAGTGTGACTTCTATTCAAAAGACAAGGTGAAAAGGGAATAAAGCTAAGGAGCTCACGGATGATTATAAACTTTTCTATGTAGGAAAGAGTAATACAAAAAATGGAGTGAGTATAATTGTAGATAAGGCTTTGAAAGAGAAAATTATAAGGGTAAAGAGGTTTGGTAATAGAATTATAACAATTAAACTAGTGCTAGAGGAAGACATAATTCATATCATCAATGCATATACTCCCCAAGTAAGACTAGAGGAAAGTGTGAAAAGACAATTTTGAGAGGAAATGGATGATTTAATGCAAGAAATCTCAAATAGTGATAAGATTTTCCTTGGAGGGGATTTAAACAGACATGAAGGAAGAGATAACAGAGGATATGAGAGAGTGCATGGAGGGCAAGGATTTGGAGAAAAGAATGAATTCGGAAACACTATATTGGATTTTGTAGTGGCATTTGAACTTGTAGTAGCAAATAATTACTTTAAAAAGAGATATGGGCATTTAATTACCTATAAGAGTAAGAGTATTATGAGCCAGATAAACTTTTTTCTAGTTAGAAAAAAGGACCAATTAGCTTGTAAAGATTGTAAGGTTATCCCAGGAGGGAGTTTGACCACGTAACATAGGCTTGAAGTTTTAGATATTTGCAATAGAAGTAGAAAGAGAGCGGTAGTAAACAAAATAGACCCTAAAATAAGGTGAAGAGATTTGAAGGGAGAAAGAGCAAATATATTTAAGGACAAAATGATTAAGAAGGGAGAATGGAATCTTGAAGGAGAAACTACAGTAATGTGGAATCAAATAGCTAATTCCATTATGAATGTTGCAAAGGAGGTACTTAGAGAATTAAAAGGAAAGGGACGTATTAATAAAGAAACATGGTGGTGAAGTGTGGAGATTCAAAAAGTTATTCGAGAAAAAAGATATTGTTACAAAGTTTGGCAGGGGACTAAAAGTATAAAAAATTTAAACTGTATAAGAAGGCAAAGAAAGAAAGTAAGAAAGTAGTAAGTAGTACAAAGTTTAAAACATACATTAACCTCTATAATAGGTTGAGAACAAGAGAAAGAGAGAAAAATATTTTAAGCTCGCAAAAAAAAAAAGAAAAAAAAAAGTAGGGACTTAGATCATGTCAAATGTATCAAGGATAATGAGGAAAATGTTTTGGTGAAAGACAATGATATTAAAGAAATGTAGAAAGAATACTTTAGCAAATTTTTAAATGAAGAACATATGGAGGATACAAGCTAAGGAGGATACTTTATTACTAGAGCATACTTTTCTTTGTAGAATTAGATGGGTGGAAGTGAAGAAAGCATTGAACCGAATGAGGACAGGAAAGGTTGGGAACAAGAGAAAGAGAGAAAAATATTTTTAAGCTCGCAAAAATAAAAGAAAAAAAAGTAAAGACTTAGATCATGTCAAATGTATCAAGGATAATGAGGAAAATGTTCTGGTGAAGGACAATGATATTAAAGAAAGGTGGAAGGAATACTTTAGCAAACTTTTAAATGAAGAACATATGGTGGATACAAGAGTTAAGGAGGATACTTTATTACTAGAGCATACTTTTCTCCGTAGAATTAGATGGGTGGAAGTGAAGAAAGCATTGAAGCGAATGAAAACAGAAAAGGTTACAGGCCGATAAAGGTATGGAAATGCTTAGGAGAGGTTGGGGTGAGTTGGTTATGTAGAGTATTCAATAAGATACTTGTGACAAAGAAAATGTCAGATGATTAGAGAAGAAGCATTGTCGTACCTATATATAAGAACAAGGGAGATATACAAAATTGTGTCAACTATCGAGGAATTAAACTTATGAGTCATATTATAAAGTTATTGGAGAGAATAATGGAGCAAAAATTGAGACGAAAGACCAAGATATCTGAAAATCAATTTAATTTTATGCCAGGGAGATCAACTATGGAAGTTATCTTTTCACTTAGGCAATTAATGAAAAAATATCGAGCAAAGGGAAAAAATCTATACATGGTCTTTATCGATTTAGAAAAAGCATATAATATGGTACCGAAGAACTTAATTTGGTGGGTTTTGAAAAAAAAGAATGTCCCCAGATGTTACATTGAAATTTTTAAGGATATATCTGAAAGAGCGGTAACAAATGTGAGAACTACATGTGGAGAAACATGTGGATTCCCCATGACTATAGGTTTACATCAGGGATCAACATTAAGTCCTTATCTCTTTGTATTAATTATGGATGAGTTAACTGTGCATATTCAAGAAGAAGTACTATAGTATACGTTGTTTGCAGATGATATAGTATTGGTAGATGAATAAAGAGATGGTGTAAATGCAAAACTTGAAAGATGGCGGGGGACATTAGAATCTATAGGCTTTAAAATAAGTCGTATAAAGACAGAATATATTGATTGCAACTTCAATGGACATATACAAAGTGTTGAAATTACTATCAAAATTAAAACTCATGAAATACCACGTAGAGATTCTTTTCGGTACCTAAGCTCGATGATTAGTAATGAGGGAGAGATTGACAAAGATGTGAAGCATAGGATAAAAGCTGAATGGCTGAAGTGGAGACTAGCTTCTGGAGTACTTTATGACAGACGAATGCTAACGAAATTGAAGGGCAAATTTTACATGACAATGGTTAGACCAGCTATGATATATGGAGCAAAATGTTGGTCAATTACGAAGACGAATATTCATAAGATTGATGTAGTAAAAATGAGAATACTTAGGTGGATGTGTGGTAAAACTAGGAAAGATAAAATTAGAAATCAGTGCTTTGAGAGCATTTAGGGGTAGCACCAATAGGGGATAAGATTAGAGAAACCTGTTTAAAATGATTTGGGCATGTTGAGTGTAGGCCAGTAATGACACCGGTGAGAAAAAGTTTGGCTATACAGGTGGATGGCCCATCAAGAGGTAGGGGTAAGCCGAAGAAAACAATGATGAAGGTCATTAAATCACATTTGAAGAAGTTTAACTAATCTAAAGATTTAGCTCAAAATGGAATGGAATGAAAAAATAGAATTCATGTAACCGACCCTACATTATTGAGTTAAGGTTTTGATGATGATGATGACACTAATCATATCTCATAAAGCTAATTATTGCTTGATTACTTATTTACAACACCCTTATGTCTTATATAAAATCCGTGACTGCTTAAAATCGCCATGAAAAAGAAGTAAGAGGAGTTTACCTACTAGAAATAGAGTTATGAAGAGAATGAAGTGTTTTTTGAAAATAAAATGAGAGATTGGGAAAGTTCTTTTGTTAAGTTTTTAGATATCTCATATTAAATTAGATATACAATTTGTACAAGAAAAATGGACTCCACATTTTTATTTGGTTAGTTTGCACACTAACAACATCTCCAAATTAAAAAAAAAAAAAACTCCCATGCTTCTATATGCGAGTTATTTCGAGTATTAATGTTTATATGCTATGAAATGGAAATTAAGGAGGTAAAGAAACATTGGAGTGGAGAATCAAATTATTGTGTACTATCCTCCAACAAAATGCTATCAAAACAACCCATCCTAAAATGTTTTAAAGTGGTTGTGCAGTGTAGTATTGTTTTAGAGGTCCACATTTGGCATCTTTTTTGAATGCTTTAATGATATATGGTGCTTATAGGTGGTACCATATATATAGAGTTTTAACATCGGTCCTACAACCCTATCATATAAAAATAAAATAAAAAATATCAAATACAAGAAAATAAGATTCCTTTTGAGCATTAGTTTATCCACATTCAAATGACTGTTACTATCTTAACTTATTTCTTTTATAATGGTTAAGTGACTAGTAGACACGTTGTGTTTTCTATGACTGCGCATGGGTTGATATGAGGCTCATTGAAGCTTATGCAAGGCAAATCCATTTAGTTATTGGGCTAAATATACTATGAATCAGTTCTTGGTCCAAACTTGCAATACATCAGGTGTGTTTTCATTGTGCCTAACTAATATGCTTTAGAACTACAATTTGAAAACCAATACACCACATATAAGCTTCATCTTTGTAAGGAATAACCTTTTTCCCATTGCCAAGCCACTCAGTTTGGTGGTGAGGCACCTTATATTCATAGAGATGACCACACATTGATCCTTGATTGTAGTATTGGTGGTTAGGCACTTGGCTATGAGTATTTATGGAAACAACAAAATGAAAAAGAGAACCCATTTACCAGTTAAAATGAGAGGGCAACAAAAAAGGGGAAAAAAAACCATTTCTTTGGTAAAAATGAGAAGGTATAGTGTTGTTTTCATGCAGAAGTAAATATAGTTTTATAGTAAACAAGCTTTAGTGATTGAACATGCCAGGCACCAAATATCCTTTTCTTGCACTTGGACCATCCTATACAAAGTAAACACTATAAAAGATGCGGGATTTACCTTATCGAGTCACAATTGACAGAAAAAGACATATATTTTCCTACTATGCATCTTTTGGTGAGTCATAAAGCATTGAACATGCTAAATAATTGTTCTAATATAGTACTCATTTCCTTTGTTTTCGCAAAACTATCATTTGAAAGGGACAAGGTTGGAACCGGTTAATGTTGCCACGAGGTCCACAACCCACTCCTCCCAAATGAAATCAAAAAAATTGTTTACTTGATTGAAAACATATAAACAATCAATTAAATTTACAAAAAATGTATTCCGTATCGTAATTAAAATAGAAAAAATGGTGGTAAATATTCATAAATAGCAATCAAATAATACCCATGAATATCATCTAAGTAGCACAACCATCATCCAATGACTCAAATTTGAAGATATCCAGAGTGTCATCCATGGGACAATTTTCTCCTATTGTTCATGGCGAGAGTGTATGAAAAGACATGCTCCCGAGGAGCTTCGGTCGCCGGCCGTACAAAACGCCCGTCATCGTCACGCCATCTCGAATACCGCTCTTTTGCCAAAAGCGGACAAATCGAAAACGAGCTTCGCACCATCCGCAATTCGCAACCCACCCCCAATTCCATCAAAACTCAAAACTAGGGTTAGGGTTAGGGTTAGGGTTAGGGTTTCTCTCCCCCCCCCCACCCCAAAAATAGCTCTTTTCCCCCCTTGTCAGCTCTGCGAGCTTACCCTAATTCGCCTTTTGCTCTGCGCAGATTCACCTGCTCCTGCCCTTTTCCCCACCCGTTCAGTCACTGTTGTCACAGTTTCATACCATTCTCGGCCGATTCTCCAAACCTGGGCAGATTGGTGGCGTCACGGGCTTCAATTCGAGCTCCTGATCTCGCCTTCTGGTGCTGATTTGGGGAATTCTCCTGCTATAAAAGGAAGTCCGGGGTTCGGAAGATCTGGGGCTGCCGAAAGATGAGGTTTTTAATCGCGCTTCTGGCTTGGAATTGGATTTCGTAGGAAATTGAGGAGTGTATCTAGTGATCCGAGAGGTAGCTCTGATCTTCAATTGATTTGGCGTCGTTTTCTTTGCTTTTGCGGTTTTCATCTGAGTGCCGTTTTTGCGGTGTTGATGAAGGAGACAAATTCGCAGTTGGTCGACTTCTTTTGGGGAGGTTGACTTGTATCTATGCAATCATCACGAGAGAAAACGATCTCTTTTTGCGATCCTGTGAAAAGAATTACTTCTTTAATCCAATTCTGGTGATCATAGCTGTGTTCAGTGTTAGATATTCTGAATTTTGATTGAATCTTTCATTTTGATAAGAGATTCGTGCTTGTTAGATTGAGATTTGGCTATTCTTGCTTTTACCCAAGTTTTTTCTTTTTCACATCATCTTCTCTGTTTGGTTTCTTTGGTATCTTTTTCAATGAAAGATTGATTGATTGATTGATTGATTGATTTTTTTCTTTTCTTAAAGACCTTTCCAATAACTTCCTGCCTCTGGAAATTAAGCTTTGCTTATTGGGTTGATTGAAATAATCCTGCAGCAGGAGTCATTTTTACTCTCTTGCTCTTATGGGTGCTGAGCTGTCCTCAGCAAGAACAGATAAAGTGATGTCTATCCATGTTTTATACAGCACTCCAGTATTGCACAACCAACTGAGCCCTAACCAGTCTTTGAAACTAATGGGATACAGATATGAGTATTTCGGCTATCACTGTCGTAGCCCGCTATATCCCATGCCCATATCCAGAGCGTATCATCTCGATACTGGTTCTATTAGCCTGTACATGTATTCATGTACAGTTGAATTAGAATTACACTCCGTGGTCTGTAAGGGCTAAATGTCATGGTTGCACTATAGAAGCTACCATGTATTTATGCTCTCTGTCACAGAACAATTCACATTATCTTATTGTGACTTAGTCACTCTGAAAAGTGCCCCTTATGTGTGTTCTTTCATAGGCCTGTTTTATGTCCTTTTTTTACATTAAAGATTGTTCAATCACTGTGCCCGTTGTGTCAATGTTTGATGTAGTAATTTAGCGTCCTGTTGACAAGAACTCATAGCACTATTGGCAGGTGCTCATCTTCACAACGATGAGGTTGTGGGTACGTGTCTTGGTGTCTATTGAAAATGAAAAGAAGGAAAACGACATTCTCTTTGGTATTTCACCAGAATACCGACGAGTTTGTTGTTTTCATGTTCCTGGAGGCAGATTTGATGCATCACTTTTGCTCAACAGCAAACATTAATACACAGTGGTGGGTCCTAAATTCCCACCACTGGATCCTAAAGATTGATTTTCTGGTACTCGTGGATTATTTCCATTTTCCCCTATAATACTAGTGCCTCACTGCCTCCTCAATTGATTGCTTAAGAAAATAATCTTGAGAGTCAAATTTACTTCTGTCATTCGAATGACATCTCTGTTGTTTCAATCCATCATTTGCATCATTGCATGTGTTTTTTTCGTTTTGTCAGATTAATTTCTAAAGAAGCACATATTGCTGTTTGCTGATTCACATATGAATCTCCTTGGATTTCTTTGGCTTAGTTTGGATGCATGGAATCTGGTATCTGTAGTCATGACATTTACCTACTTATTATGAGGGTAAGATAAGAGTGTTCCTCAAAAACAGTGGACATGAGGGTTCTACTGAATCTATTATAGAATACCATGGCAAAGCAAGCATAAAGAACATGGATTCCTCACTTAATTCCATACACCCAAGCAAGGCCTTTGGCTTCTTTTGTCCAGTGAATGCTCCCAGTATATGTGGTACTTAATAATGTACATGGTTTACCTTGCAGTCTGAACAACATGTACCATGCAAAGAAATTCTCGACTGTTGGCTTAGTGCCCCATAAGCCCCAAAGTGCTGAGCAGTTGGCAAATGTCGGAGTTTTGGGTGGAGCTACAGTGAACAACTCCACCCCATCTGGAGGAAATGGAAAGCAACGCTTACGGTGGACTTCAGATCTTCATGATCGTTTTGTTGATGCTATTACACAGCTCGGAGGACCAGACAGTGGGTATCTTCTGTTCAGTGTTGACCAATTTTTGGTTCTCCATTAATGCTTTTTATTGCCCTTATGTGCCTTCTAACAAGGTGGCCTTGCACAAATAACTAATTTCTTACAGAATGCCAGAGTTCATTGGATAGAAATCAGAATTCTATGTTTGACTGTAATAACTATTTCTGTAATGCATAAGTTACGGACACTTATGCCTTAGAAAGAACGAGCTTTCAAAGATTGTGACGCTGTGTTGAGCACTGCTCACTTTTCTGGCCATAATTGATCACAACCTGCAAATTGTTTGATTTGAGTTTTCTATAGAATAATCAATGCAATACTGAAATAAATAAATAATTAATTAAAAATACATACGAATCTTCAGTATTCAATGAAGTTTTCATGCTGGCAAGTGCATTGGGTGCCAAGGCATTTGACTTCCTATATTTCTTTCTTTTCAACATCAAGGAATCTGACCAACAAGAAGGATCAAGGTCTGGGAAAGATAAAAAACTCAAGGTTATTTAAAAAAAGGTGGGGCAAATTCTGAAGAGGAACATTCAATGGCGGAAGGCAGAAGTAGGATTAGGTTGTAGAAAGATGTGTCGATTAGTGGAACTTATTGAAAGATAAATATAAAAGGCTTATGATTTAAGTTGTAAGTGGAGACTTATAGAGAGAGATTGTGGAAGGATAACTTGAACATCACTTTTGGAAGCGTTTTATAGGATTATGAAATTATCTCAGCCTTGCTTCTATGCTTTCTGAATGAGGCGGTGTTGTCTGTTGATGGTATAGATGAAAGGCTTTGGACCCCCTCCCCCACTTTTTCTTGGAGCAGTAGCCATTTCAACTTTCTTAGCAAATGTCATTGGATTATTGTTTCCCTTCAAATCAATTTGAAGGTTAGTAGTTCCTTCGAATCAATTTCTTTTGAAACTTTGACAAAAAATGGTAATATTCATTAAGAAATGAAGATGAATAAGTTCAAAGTCTGTATAGGATAGGTTGACAGAGAAAATAAGAAGAGGAAGGAAAACAGAAAGATAGTTAAATTTTAACTTGGGGCCTTTATACTTTAAAGTCCTATCGACCCCCTGTTGAGCTAATGATTTTGATACCTCGTTGTATCCTTCAGGATATGTATTACAACCCTGATTGATTTCCATGCTCTTTTTTTTTTTTTAATCATAAAGTTCAATCTCCACAGACAGTTTTCTTTCTTCAATACCTAAGTAACTGCATTTCCTGAGTCACTCTTTGCAATGTATTTACTCAGAAATGAATTTTTGAATGCTCATTAATGCTTCTGGGATTGCTAGAATCTCATCCTCAGCAGAGTCTAATTCCCATTGGACTTGAGAACACCATGAGGATGGAACCGTGCTCATTAATGCACTCCAAATTCTTGCTGGCCCTGCATTTCCACTTGACATCCCATCATCTTGAACTTTGGACTTCTCAATGGGTGAGGGAAAAATGTTGCTCTTATTCTTTTTCTTTCCATTTCACAACGTGCAAGCTCCGCAAGCTCAAAAGATGTTGTCAAACTAGGAGAGCATTTTCTTTTCCTGTTATAGCCATGAGTCTGCTCGTCTTTTTAAGCTCACAAACTTTAGTCATGAACTCCTTCCGACTGTTAAAAAACTATTCTTCCTTTTCCTCTAGAAAGACCACAAAATTGCCATAAAGTGGGGCTGTTATAGGCGTTTCACCTTATATTAAATAGCACACACGCCCAACACAGTCAAGGCTTCTGGAAACAGATTTTACAGTAAGGCATTTGAGTGTTTGGAAGTCTTAATACAGCCATCTTTATCATCTGGTAAAAGATAACTTGTTGCTAGTAATTGCTAATACTTTGACAGTTGACCCGTAACTACCTAGAGTTAAAGATTGTGCCTAGGCAATTACTTTGAATAGAATTCATATGCCCTTAAGAAAAGAAATATTGTTCCTCCTAAATTATGCTTTATATGTTCGTTAATGGAGAAATCTGTTGTTCATTTGTTTCTTCATTGCATCTTGTTTAGTGTCATCTGGAAGGGAAGGAATAGGAGAATCTCTCTGATTACATTGTTGGGGAGAAAGATTAATTCATTTGTTCAGGCATTGGGTGTTTAAAGGAAATGAATTTCTAGGAATGTGGATACAAAATGTGATGTGTTCTTCTATGGAGGATGGTTAATAAAATGCATATGGCTTGTATTGTTGCTTCCAAAACTAGTCTAATGGAAATTCTGCGACAAGGGAATATGAGCATGCTGAAAACTTGATGACAGAGACATTGAATCTTACTTGGCTGGTAGAGAGAGGTGACTCAAAGGGAGCAAAACATTTTGACCCTTGAAGAAGCGTTAAAGTTGCTAAGGATGAGTTTTGGGGCACACTGATTATTTCAGGAGATTTGATGAATTAACTTTCTTGTGTTGAAGGTAAATTAGATGTGGGATGGAGAGTTCCTTTGGGCGCTAATAAAATCATTGCGATGTTGTTCTCAATAGAGGAATCTTTTTGCCATGTGTCGGGAGAGCTAAATTAGGGACCAGATGCCCTCACCATTGTGGGAGTTGTTTTATACTATTTAAGAATTGAGAACGATGTTGCTACTTTTAAGTGGGTCCATAATCCTTAAAGACCTTTGTGTTTCCTGTTCTTGCTTTTTATATCTTTATTTTCTTTAATTAAGTTTGCAGTTCTTGAGTGGGAGGGGGTGGGATAAAAAAAGCTCATCAGGGAGAAAACGTTGTTGGATGGCTTATGTTGTTAGTGCAATGTTTTCCCTTAAATTCATTGTCAAAATCTTCTTTTGGTTTGATGTTCCAAATGAAGTTCTGTTTATTTTAAGTTGTCTGCTACTTATAAATGTTACCATGTACTCTTTTTAGTTCTTGTTTTATTTATCACTATGGCATTTGGTTTTTGTTTCAGGAGCTACACCAAAAGGTGTTCTAAGGGTAATGGGCGTACCAGGACTTACCATTTATCATGTGAAGAGCCATTTACAGGTATTGCTATTTCTTGGATTTTTGCTTTTGATTTAAAACTTCTTTTTCACTAAAGTTAGAAAGATTGATAACACTTCATTCTTGCATCCTTGCCTGCAGAAATATCGCCTTGCAAAATATCTACCTGAATCTTCTGCAGAAGGTAATATATCAGCTTCTGTGCTGCAGATTCGTTCTAATTATTACTACAAGCTTCATGTCAAAATTGAATGTGCTCCTACTTTTGCAGTTAGATCTTGGTTTCAGTGTGGACTGCGATGCTTTGTATTGTAACTCATTATGCATGCCATAAATCCATACTGTCCAAGTTATGGATGGAAATGTAAAAAACCACAATGAGTGGATGCCTTTTGCTGTCATATTTGTCTGTCAATTTTTGGACCTCCATTCATTTTTGTTAACACTTGTCATAGTCTTCAATTGATGCTTCACCTGATCTGTGGCTTTCACACCTTGCTAAATCCACATTGGTTTGGGCCTATGAATTGAATGATTCTGGTGCTGCATGCATGCTACGTGTGCAGTAGATGAGTTGCCTCAATCTGTGTTTGGCTTGCTGTATCTTTAACTTTCCCCCCGAATATGTATTTAGTTTGAAATCATTTTTCAAGCATTGACACGTTGAAATTCATCCTTTAGGCTCTAAAGATGAAAAGAAAGATTCCAGTGATTCCCTCTCTAGTATGGATTCTGCACCGTAAGTAAATACTGTTTCCATAATTTATGTTCACCTGATCTTTCATATGATAATATTATTAAAATTTGGAGCCAGTTATCTCTCATTTTTAATTAGAAAGGACGATATCTGCAATCTAGCATATGATTCCATGTGCTATTGAACTATAATCATGTAATATTTTTTACACTGTATCTTTATCAGAGGACTACAGATAAATGAAGCACTGAGGATGCAGATGGAGGTGCAGAAGCGACTTCAGGAGCAGCTTGAGGTCTCTTATTCTTTTATTTTACTATTTTAGAATTTAGAGGTGAAAATTAGCTTCTTCCTTTCCCTGAAGTTCGCTATTGACTGTTTTCTTAAACATAGCACACGTGTACAAGGTCCAAGCTGATCATTTTATCAGTGGTTGTGACTACCTTGAACGTGAGCAAAGCCTAAAATTCTACTCGGTTTAACTAGTAGAAAGGAAGAAAGGCAGAGAATATTAATCATCTGAAAATTCATTGACTTCTCTTTTTCTTTTCCGCGGCAAATTACACTAATAAAAATCATTTCTTAAAAAAACCACAAATGAGACCTTGAAGTGTCAGAATTATCTGATCAACATGAACTATAAAGTATGACCTTCATTTTCAAGGTAGTACCCATTGGATGAATGGTTCAGATCTTCTATATCTGCACCACATGGACGGGAGCTACAGTGGCTGCTAATAAAATGCGAGTGAAGGACACAGATCTTAATTATTTTGTTAAAAGTCCAATTGCCAAGCTAGATTGAACAGGAGTTCCTGTGGTATTCATCCTTGGGTGGCTGTTTCAGGTGCAGAGACAGTTGCAGCTGAGGATCGAAGCGCAGGCGAAGTATCTGCAGAAGATCATCGAGGAGCAGCAGAAACTAGGCGGAGCACTCAATGACCCTGAGACTTCAGCCGCTGATGAAAAGGAAAAGTCCCTGCAAGCACCAGAGGATGCTCTGGTGGAGCCTGCGTCGCCGCTGAAGAAGCAGAAAATGGATGATCGTGTGCTGGACGCTACGACAACAAGGGGCCTGCTACCGGCAGATGAGAAGCCTGATTACATCAGCCAGTGGGACCGAGATCTCTATGGGAGGGATGTTGTTGGGTTTGGATTTGATGTGGTGACGGGTTTCAAAGAAGGGGGAGATGGTGGTAGGGAGCAAACGCCACCTGCTGCTGTAGGTTCCACTTACGGTTCCAGAGGCGTTTCACCTTAGGCAAAAGATTCAGCGGCCTGCTGTGCTTCTGGGGTCAAGACATGGTGAGTTGCCATGCGATGTTTGAGGCATGGTGAGTTGCTATGCAATGTATTATACTGTGATCCATTTGTAAGCATAATTGGGAATATGGTTGATAGATATATAGCAGATGATTTGTCTCTTGTCCTGTATCAGTTGAATGATGAACATTGCCGCTGGCAGTCCACTCAGTATAAGTCGTGGGCGCACTCACTCAATGTTTAGCTATATTCATTGGTGTTGGTGGGCCACCTTGCAGTGCATTGCTGCCTACATCTCCCTACATCACAACGGTATTCATATTCAAGCTGCATAGGAAAGCCCTTGTGCGTCGTAGGATGGGTAAAAGAGATTATATTTGATCAATTACTCTTTAACCCATTTGATGGAAGGCCCTCCGATAAATGAACAGAGATGTCCGCGCGCACACACACAGCTTCCAAAATACTCACTGGTGAAAGCTGATCTCAACGTAGCGGAGACAATGTTTTCATGGCACTGATTATATAGCTTTATAAATTAATGTGTATATGTTAACAAATTATCTATAATTAAAATCTAATGGTCTTGAAAATTCAGGCTTCAGTCTTCCCTGATAACAAACTCGACCCTAAATTTGAGTATGGCCTAGCTCATTGAGCTTGCTGAACAGTCCAATCCATAATTAATATGTAGCGAAGACCCTCCACCCTGCCACGGCTGGACTAGAATACAATTACAACCTTAAGTTTTGTCTGAATACCTAGATTTGATTAGGATGTGGCATTTATATAAAAATAATGCATTAGTGTAAACACTCCAAGTACAGAGTATCCATGTACTCTAAATTCTATGAACTATAGTGCACCCCCCATAAACGATGCAATGGCATATAAGATAAACATTGCAACATAAATATGTAGCAAGCAAAACCCAGAAATTTAATACTCTACCCAAGTCACGGCAGCTACTTTATAGAAACGAAGGTTAAACTGGTGTCTAAAGAAAGTGATCCCATTGCATGAGTAACTTGTTTAAAGGGCTTTAGACATGTCGCTAAGCGGAAGAAAGTACCTCCTACATGTGCTGGTTCCATTTTTAATGTAGATGCGCCTCTAAAAGGAAAAAAGTTCACTTGGTGATTTGTGAAATGGCGTTTAGTTTCTTTAACTTTTTGTTCAGAAAAGCCACCAAATCATTAAAAAAAATGAGTATATGCAACAAAAAATTGAGGCACTGTGGAATCGGCCACGTTACACACATGTGCCCTTGATCCGTAAATCCTGGAACAAACATCCTATGGCATATGAGGAATAATCAGAGACCATCAAGGGCATCTCAAAAATGGAGGAATAATTTTTTTTTAAGAAAAAAAAAGGCCTTCTCAGTTCTCACACAAAGTGGCTGTCAAGGACCCATTGAAGGCAGAACTGAAAGCTCTTTCGCATCCAAATGTTGCATCTCTCCTCACCTTTCGCATGTGATCGTTGAATGGGACGCTTCTCTAATTGTTGCAAGCCTCCAGTAAAGATCCAATCTTTAAAATGTTGGTGGGCTATTAGTGTTAGTGTCAACCAAATAGTTTGTTAGAGATAAAGATTAGGGTTTTTTTTTTCTTTTGGTTGGTCGGGGTGGGTTTGTGTGGGATTTTAGGGATGACACTAGGTGTTAGGTATTTAGAGATAAGAATTAAGATTTGAATGTTGAATTATCTCTTTGTGTAATTCTCCCTTAGTTGGATTGAATAAAGTTTAGGGTCTAGTTATAGAAATTATTTGATTGTTTTCATTTTTCAATAATTGGTCCATATCTTCCATGCAGGTCCTTCTCTCTTTAATACACCAAATTTGTTTGTATATATTATATTATTCTGAACAAAAATCTACGTGTGTGTGCAACTCTCCAAGACTTTCCTTTTTACCGTGCGTCCTGTTTTTTTTTGTGATCAATCTTATCCCACTACAGTCCTGGAACACTTTAATTGGCATACAATTTACTTTGACAGTGGTTCCGAGATTAGTCCCAGCTGGATTTTATCAAAATAAAGCTGCATAAATAGTCATTAGAATTTTAGGACCTAAAATTAAGAGTTCGTATCATTTGATATTGATATGACTGATACAACACACTTTTGTCTTTTTGGTAAATTAGGTCAGTGGCATGGTAGTCATGTGATAACCTAACCCTACATGTCACATGGTGCCCGGAGGATCAACCCTTGGTGATGACATTTTTGTCAATTTGTGGGCTTCCTTTTCTCACTTGTGTAGGCTTTTCTTATTATGGTGTGAGCTTCCTTTGTCCCAATAGCAGATCCCTCTGTTTAAAAATTTTTAAGAACCCCTCCAAAAATGTAAAATTAATATGCTTTTTTTAATATTTGTCCCTTCCTCCAATATTTTTTTTCACACACAGCCCCACAAGGAGAATTGCCTTGACTGGGTTTGCCTTTGCTCCCCCCACTTGTGTCAGCTCTCTTGAATTTAAAAAAACCCTACCATAGGATTGATTCCTTGGTATTTATGTAAGATGAGATTCCCTTATCATTAGAGAGTGTCTTGTGTTTCTTATATTGCAGATGCTTTGATCCATGTCCTAACCTATTTGTTCTCCTACCCTCCTTTGTGGTGGTGCAACTGCAAACACCACAAGAGGTCCTCTACACAGCGTTGTTTATTGTTTCCGTATTGCATGGAAGCGTCATAATTTTTTTATCCTTGGTTAAGTGGGTCTACTAGTCCAGCAATGATATTTTAATTTGAGAGTTTAGGAATCAATCCCTGTGCATACACGAGAAATTAAAATACTAATATTATTCAACCATGAGTGTATCAGTCCATCAAGGTAATTTGTTGTTGGCACGTAAAGCTTTTATTTCACACCATCCATATTACATGCCTCTCAATGACTATGTAGTGACCCAAATGTCACTTTAACTAGATTAGTAATCATCGTGTGGTTGATAAATACATGAAAAGTGAGATACTGATTACGCTCCTTTCATAACAATATCCACTTAATGGTGTTTACCACTTTGAAATGAAACTAAAATTTGGAGAAGTGAATGTTCAGGATAGTGGTGTTGTTCTTAATTACCAAAAGCTCTCTTAGGTTTTATAGTGGGGGCCACCTATTTAAAATATAAATTGCTCAAAACAATTTTTGGTGTTGGAATTGTCAAATTTCACTTTGATATATTATGAGCCCACCATAATGTTGATCAGTTACAATATACTTAGAATAGAATAGTACAATAAGTTCAAGTGTCCGGCGTTATAGATAAAGCAACTGATCCTTTAATTAATTTATTGTTGATTAAAATAAAGATTAAAGATGATTTTTAAAAAAGAATATCAAATAACATTAAAAAAAAACAGAATCAGAAAAAAGATGTTTTATGCTTATTTTTGGAACTTTAATCTTGATCTTCATTTTTAACTACGTTACGTATTCAATTCTAATGTATTTTAATACAAACAACAAAGACTAAGTATTGGATTGAAATAATCACCTTCATAAAGGAAACATTTCATCCCTTCTTTTTTTTTTTTTTTTTAGAAACATTTCATCCACAGTTGAGATAATCCAATTAAAAAAAATCTCACAGGGCTAATAAATTCATTGAGCCATGCATTTAGGTGATTGGGTTGGATGGCTGAAAAGTGGGCATCAATGCCTCACTATCAGTGAGACACCCTAGTCTAAAGGAGGGTAGTTCTCAGAGTCACCCTGGAGCCCAGAGACCAATAAGTAGTTGTACTGCTAAAGTGTGGCACCTTCATCCTGCAACACAGCACAAAAAATAACCCCAGTAACTTCTTAGCGTGAGGCTGTGAGTTCACATCCATTATCATAAACAGAGAGAGAAACTAATCTGCAACTGTCATCATAGCGGGAAAAGAAAGCTACCTTAACTGATGATGCAGAGGCTGACGTAGACCTGGAAAGCGAAAAAGGAACTTTCTCGGCACCACACATACTACTAGTGAAAGTGAAGGAGTCGGAGACAACAGAAAAACAGAAAAAGGGGTACCTCTCTGATTTGGATTATCTTATTCTTTCTCCTTAGCTGGAAATATCACAATTGGACCTTGTCGGTGTAATTTGAAAAGTGAGTAAATTTTTTGAAATTAAAATTTTAAAGCAATTATCTCATTGGGGGTGCTCGCTGTGGCTTCCTCACGTTTCTAACCAGCTGAACTTAAAGCTGAAGTGGATGTGTTGTTTCCAATTGAAAACAGTCACTAGGTAATTTTTACCATGAAAGAGTAAATTTTTGCACCCTTGGTAAATTTTTGCACCCTTTTCATATATGTACAATTAGCTGTAAAACTTGTTTTATTTAGAGTTGGGTTCATTATTTTGTAGATTGTGTGAGCTCATTAACCTTGTCATACAAAATCATAGGGTTTTGCTTTTCCTTGTAAGGTTGCAAGATTGATAGTTAGAATTTCCATATAAATAGTGATTTATTCAGAAATATTTTCGTTGACTGTGTGTTGCTCGAGAAAGTAATGGTCTTCAATTAATGTAATAAATCAATGAAGATGGATTTGACATTACAATTCCGAACTAATAAGTGCTGTAGGCCTTCGTCACTTCTTGTAGGGCTCACCTAAATGGAAAAAAAGCAAGGGAAATAGAGGGATGGATAGGATATAAGGGGTGGGGATGAGCAATGTTAATCTTGTAAGACGATCCTAGCTCTTGATTTTAGCTCTATAGTTTAATCAACACTGATCATGTCCATGCATAATACTTGTTATAAAATCTGATGGTAGACAACAGCCATCGCATTGTGGAAAGTGCTCATTATTACGACATTGGCGTTGTGTGTTTAAGTCATTTTACCCTTTTTTCTATTAAAAAAAAGGGAAAAAAATCTTTAAGTCATCCTGTAAAAAGATTCATGGAAGAATTTGCCCACGCATTTGCAATTCATTGTTAAATACAAACTAAGTTAAATAGCAATAAATATATCATTTGGGACCTTGGGTGGTCCTGTGCCCATCTCCATCTTGGTTAATCCAACCGTAGGCTCAGGTCTTATTTAAGTGAATTTTGTTAGGTTCTTGTAATACTCCGACCCGAGCTAATGACAATAGTGACTAATTAAGTATGATTAATGGCTAATTAATTAATATTAATATAAATAATCGTGTTTAGTGTAGTTAAGTTAAGATGAAGGTTGTTTTGTTTCATTTGAGTCTTATGAGTCGAGCTCAAATCGCGAATAGGTAGATCGGGTTGGGTTTGACCCGACTGCAGAGATAAAACCCTTCTTGGTAATTTTAGATTTTATAATTTTGCGTCAAACATTCATTATATTGATACCATTGCATTCATTCGTTGAGCTTGTCAACTTTCATATTAGAACTAAACTCGTTTGACCTCATTTTACTTGGTTGGACCTCAAACCGATTTAAACTGAAAATACTTATAAGAAATGGACCTTATTGTAATTTCAAAAAAACCTAAGAATGTAAGGGAAGCCAAGTGCCCATTTGATCCATTAGTGTTTCTGGATCTTCAGTTCCTTACCTCTTCTCATTCTTTTCCAAATTCACTAAAATGAGATCAAAGGAGAGCTTCCATGTAGGAAATAGAGATTTCCATCTTCTTCTTCATCAATTCTATTCTTTATGCACCTTTAAAGTGAAAATTTTCAACACTTCTTCCTTAAGTTAGTCTCTAAGGTAAGAATTCTTCACCACCTACAGAATTCTGATCTTAATAGAGTCAAGGAGACTCATCTAGCTTGTATGCATCTTACTTTTCTTATTCATTTGTATGAATTTATTGTTAGGATTAGAAATTGGGACTTTTCTTCTCAAATTGAGCCATAGGAAGGGAAATTTTGAGTAAGCTTAAAAAGAGGTAAGTATAAGCTGGTTTTGGCTAATGCATGTTGGTAAATTATTGATTTGAGAATTGAATTTTGTTATGTTATATCATTTAGTCATATTTTTACTTGTTTAATTGGAATTGGGTTTCTTATTATCAGTGCATATGCTTTCTAAGTAGGACTAGAGGAAAGTGTGAAAAGACAATTTTGGAAGAAGATGGATGATTTAATGCAAGAAATCTCAAATAATGATAAGATTTTCCTTGGAGGGGATTTAAACAGGCATGAAAGAAGAGATAACAGAGGATATGAGAGAGTGCATGGAGGGCAAGGATTTAGAGAAAAGAATGAATTCGGAAACATTATATTGGATTTTGTAGTGGCATTTGAACTTGTAGTAGCAAATAATTACTTTAAAAAGAGATATGGGCATTTAATTACCTATAAGAGTGGGAGTAATAGGAGCCAGATAGACTTTTTTCTAGTTAGGAAACAGAATTGATTAGCTTATAAAGAATGTAAGGTTATTCCAGGAGAGAGTTTGACCACGCAACATAGGCTTAGAGTTTTAGATATTTGCATTAGAAGTAGAAAGAGAGCGATAGTAAACAAAATGGACCTTAAAACCAGGTGGAGAGATTTGAAGGGAGAAAGAGCAAATATATTTAAGGACAAAATGATTGAGAAGGAAGAATGAAAACTTGAAGGAGAAACTACAGTAATGTGGAATTAAATAGCTAATTGCATTAGAAAAGTTGCAAAGGAGGTACTTGGAGAATCAAAAGGAAAGAGGTAATAATAATAAAGAAACATAGTGGTAGAGTGTAGAGGTTCAAAAAGTTATTCGAGAGAAAAGACATTGCTACAAAGTTTGGCAGGGAACCAAGAGTATAGAAAATTTTAAGCTATATAAAAAGGCAAAGAAAAAAATTAAGAAAGTAGTAAGTAGTGCAAAGTTTAAAGCATACATTAACCTCTATAATAGGTTGGGAATAAGAGAAGGAGAGAAGAATATTTTTAAGCTCGCAACAATAAGAGAAAAGAAAAGTAGGGACTTAGATCATATCAAATGATCAAGGACAATGAGGAAAATATTCTGGTGAAGAACAACGATATTAAAGAAAGGTGGAATGAATACTTTAGCAAACTTTTAAATGAAGAACATATGTGGGATTTAAGAGCTAAGGAAGATACTTCATTACTAGAGCATACTTTTCTTCATAGAATTAGAGGGGTGGAAGTGAAGAAAACATTGAAGCGAATGAAAACAGAAAAGACTACAGGCCCAAATGATATTCCTATAGATGTATGAAAATGCTTAGGAGAAGTTGGATTAAGTTAGTTATGTAGACTATTCAATAAGATACCGTGACAAAGAAAATGCAGGATGAATAAAGAAGAAGCATTATAGTACCTATATATAAAAATAAGCGAGATATACAAAATTGTGCCAACTATCGAGAGATTAAACTTGTGAGTCACACTATGAAGTTATGAGAGAAAATAATGGAGCAAAGACTGAGACAGAAGACCAAGATTGCTGAAAATCAATTTGGTTTTTTGCCAGGGAGATCAATTATGGAGGCTTTCTTTTCACTTAGGCAATTAAGCGAAAAATATTGAGCAAAGAGAAAAAATCTACATATGACTTTTATCGATTTAAAAAAAACGCCTATGATAGGGTACCGAGGGATTTAATTTGGTGGGTTTTGAACAAAAAGGGAATGTCCCTAGAGGTTATATTGAAATTTATAAGGATATGTATGAAGGAGCAGTAACAAATGTGAGAACTACATGTGGGGAAACATGTGTATTCTCCGTCACTATCGGTTTGCATCAGGGATCAACCATAAGCTCTTATCTCTTTGCATTAATTATGGATGAGTTAACTGTGCATATTTAAAAAGAAGCACCATTGTGTATATTGTTTGCAAATGATATAATATTGGTGAATGAATTAAGAGATGGTGTAGATGCAAAACTCGAGAGGTGACGGAGGACATTAGAATTTAGAAGCTTTAAAATCAGTTGTATAAAGACAAAATATATAAAGTACAACTTCAGTGGACATATATAAAGTGTTGATACCACAATCAAAATTGAAACCGATGAGATACTACGTAGAGATTCTTTTCGGTACTTAGACTTGATGATTAGTAAAAATGGGGAGATTGACGAATATGTGGAGCATATGATAAAAGCTGGATGGCTAAAGTATAGATTAGCTTCTAAAATGCTTTTTGACAAACGAATGCCAATGAAACTGAATGGCAAATTTTACAGGACAGTGGTTAGACCAGCTATGACATATAAAGCAGAATGTTGTCCAATTAAGAAGATGCATATACATAAGATGAATGTAGCCGAGATAAAAACGCTTTGGTGGATGGTGGTAAAACTAGGAAAGATAAAATTAAAAATGAGCGCTTTTAAGAGCATTTAGGGGTATCACCAATATGGGATAAGATTAGAGAAACTCGTTTAAGATGGTTTGGGCATGTTGAGCATATACTGGTAATGACACCGGTGAGAAAAAGTTTGGCTATACAGGTGGATGGCCCATCAAGAGGTAGGGGTAGGCCAAAAAAAAACATTAAGGGAGATCATTGAATTAGATTTGAAGAAGTTTATTTTATCTAAGGATTTAGCCGAAAATAAAACGGCATGAAAAAATAGAATTCATGTACGCGACCCCAATATAGTTAGGATAAAGCTTTGATGATGATGATGAATTGAAATTGGGTTTCTTATGATATGAATAGATGGAATGGTGCTATAAAAGTGTAGAAATGAATGGGGAACAGGAGGTTCCGGTGCAAGTTGGATTGCAAAAAGGGAGAAATTGCTACAGAAATCGTAAGTAGAATTTTGGAGCACGCATTCTAGCCCATGTGAGCACCTGCACGAGCCCGCTAGCAATTTTCTAACCAAATTGCGTTAGTAGTTTTTTTGACAGAAAACAGAGAAGAATGTGCTCAAGCGCGCATGGGGATGCGCATGAGCGCGTGTATAATGGACTGATGAAAATTTATCAGTCAAAATTTAATTTGAAGTAGAAGCAAGGGCGCTTGAGTATGCCTGGAGCCACATTCAAGCGAACCAATTGAGCTCGAGCCTTGTTAACTTTGAAAGGCCTATTTGGGACCACTTCTAATTTAACATAGGGGTTCTACTTGTACCAATTGAGCTCGAACTCGTCATAATTAGCTCTGGGGTTAATTATGATACGAAATTGAGACTATAGGACTTTATAACACTTAAAGACCTTACAGGTCCATAGATGTAGAACCCTTTTAACTTTGATAGATTGTCCAATAGTAATTATATGTTCATAAAGAATTTTGGATGTGATTATTTATGTATTATCACTTGTAAGTCTAGCACTTAAGCATAAGTGTTAGTTTATGGAACTTTGAAACACGTTTATATACTAGAACACCAAGCAAAGATAGCACTGTATCAATTAACCTAAAACTATATTAAAATGGACAGTTAGAGACTACAGGTGGTTAGTTTAGGGTTGGTTAGTGAACTTTCTTAACACCTTAAATTATACTACACTACATACTGTAAATTCGAACATTGATCCCTCTCAAATTGTACTGAATCATTATTACAATGTAATGAATTGATCGACTTCACTATTGTTTATTTGATATTGAATCACAATCTTAATGATACTGAATTGATTAGTTTACCATTATTCATTAATATTGAATTCGTATTTCACTTTAAGTAAGATCGATTGAATTAGACTGGAATGGAACATGATTGAATCGGATTAAAACCTTACTCAACTTATATTGATTGATTCAAATTGTCTGGCTTTACTTAGTTTCGCACTTATGAGACTCAACAAGGTTGAATAAGGAGAGTTTTGAATGGTTATCACTGCAGTTAATAACTAGGACATTGGAACCCAAAAACTAGGGACTCAAGTATAATCGAGCACGGGCACTGGTGTACCTAATGACAGAATCCCTACTGGGATGATATAACAATATGTAGTAGTCGATTTGATTGTGTTTTCGTTGTTGATTCGTATAGCATGATTTAATTTATTGTAAAACCTTGCTTAGACTATAATTGATCTCTTATAATTATTCTGTCTATTATTTTATTAGACACAACTTGTATCGCTTTAATCATGCTTATGCTTTACTGAATAGTCTTATTCACATATATCTGTTTGGTGTCACAGGCTCAGATCCTAATTCCGATTCAGGAGAGACCGAAGGGATCGAGGAGGAGACTTCACCGATTCCTTTGTCTTGATGAGTGAACAGCAAAGGCTTTTTGACTGCCCATTAACAGAAGAGCGTCACAAGCATATCTAGGGATATATAGTTTGGGTCTTAGGGACTTGTTCTTTTGTAACTAGATGCCTATAGATTGTCACATGTATAGTTTCTAGACTTGTATAATGTTCATTTATGTTCATAGTGTTATTATACTTTTACTAGACTTGTATAAATGTTTATCTTTTATATCTAGTTGTATACAGGTTACATATATGTTTATAGTTACATGTTACATATATGTTTATATCACGGATGTACATATTACTATAGTTATAATATACGTCTTTTTTTGTATGTTGACTTTTAGTTGTGAATTGATTCATCTGATGGATGATACTAATAAATGTTTTTGGGAAATTGAAAGTTGTAGTTGATATTGCCAGGCTTTCACTTGTTAAATATTTGGACAAATGTTCATTAGTGTTTCTCACACATGTTAGAATGTGAATATTCCTTGTTCTTTATGGAATTCCGCCTAAACTTTATTACAAGTGGAAATTTCACGGTAGTAGACGTGTCATGCATCGGCAGTTACCCTAATTTTTGAATTCTAGGGCTCAAGTCATGAAAATTTTTGTCACGCCTTACCCTACATGCATGCATGATATTGTCCGCTTTGGCCTACAGGCCTCACGGTTTTACTTCTGGTGAGCCTCAACCCATCAAAAGGTCTAATGCAAGGTAACAGTATAAGCCCTACATATAATCCAAATCACTTTCCTCTTTATAGTCGATGTGGACTCGAGGATGTTACAAGTCACCCTCCTTAGGGTTGCACATCCTTGTACAGTAGCCTACCAATCCATGTAAGGATCTACACTCAAACTAATCGAGAGTCTGTTTTGATACCATTTGTCACGCCTTACCCTACACACATGCATGATATTGTCCGCTTTGGCCTATGGGCTTCACGGTTTTGCTTCTGGTGGGCCTCAACCCATCAAAAAGCCTCATGCAAAGTAAGGGTGTAAGCCCTATATATAATCCCAACCACTTTTCTTTCTATAGTCGATGTGAGACTCGAGAATATTACAATTTTATACAAGAGGAGGGCATTTATTTTTATTGTTTTAGTTTGTTTGTGTAAATGGATTCCATTTTGAGGACATTATTCACTTGCACACGGTGTCTATGCCCACGATGGTCAGACGTGACCGAGAGGTGATAGATACGTTGCCAAAACTGAGGTAAAGTGTTGTACAATCGACAAGATGGTAAAGAGTTTTGGGGGCAATTGATCAGAGATTCAATGGCTACGTCCTATCGTTGTCCGATGTGAGGGTTTCTGGGTCATGGTCCACTCTTTTTGTGGCCCACCAGATTAATGGCAGAGATCACTGGACCTACCTGCACTTTACAGTTGTGAGTTTCCAACCTCAAAATTTAAGGCTAAGATAGCTGGACTCAACTTTGTAAAATTTGAATGGCCATGAATTATTGGATCTCCCAATTTTGGTACCACTTAAACTGTGCTTTATAATATAGCTATAGGATGGAATGCCTACGTAATAGTGAGCACTGCCTCCCACCCTCCTCCCTCCTTATATATAAAGAGATATATCTCATATGACTCAAATCCTTCAAAATTTACTCCCTCCCACCCTCCCACCCTCCCTCCTTATATATAAAGAGATATATCTCATATGACTCAAATCCTTCAAAATTTACAATTATCAAAACTTGAATTTCCATAATTTTATAGAAAGCAAAAATATTTTTTCTTGGAGGATATGGTTGCCAAATTTGACCCATATGAAGTATATATAGAAAAAATATACAAATAACACAAACATAATTTAAGGTAACTTATCCTCATAATATATCCAACATTCTTTAGAATATTTCTATTAATTTTCACATAATCTAATGTTCCTTTTATTTGCCTTTTTTCAAGTTACAAGTCATATTAATAATTACACTAATAATAATTGCAATGGATGACTCAACATACATTGATTGGAGAATCATGATTATCCTAAAACAAAATTTCCTATAATCGCATATCATTATTTAGCTCACCATTTGATAAACCCCACAAATATATTATCCATGCATGTTTTTTTCCCCCATTTTGCAAGTTACAACTAAAGACCCTAATTGAGCCATCCATGAATTGTGTTATTTAAGGCCCAACACATATTAGACCATCTTCGGCCAGCCCTATAAATCAACTTGTGGGATCCAACTGTAAATCTAAACCATTCAAAATCTTGGTCACTCCATGAATTGATTCTGTGGAGTTGGTCCCACTATACATTATTTAACTCTATCATTTATTTGTTTTATAAGTGATTAATCTGAAGGTAGGCCTAATTTCTAACGGGTAAACTTTATTTATGTGGTAATTGCGTTCATTTTTACGGGTCCAATTGTCAATTGCTGAGCTTGACTGTAGAGTTCCACAAACCCACTCATGCGATTAAGGAATTCTCTAAGAAATGATTTTTTTTAGAATGATCATTCTTAAAATAAATAAATAAAATCATTCTAAAACAAGCTCTAAGATACGACAATGTTTTTCATTACATGCGGTCGATGCAATCCTGATGCCACTTATTTCTGATGAGAAAGCTACGGCGAATAAATCAGAAAGACAGTGAGACTTCTTGGATTGGTCTAGTCTGGTGTACAGTCATCGTCTCTTTTATATTCACCCACAAGATTTTAGCCAAGCCTTCTAGTTAAATAAGATTCCAACTGAAGTAAGCTTGTCATAGATGAGGATGGCAATGTGATTTGATGCAGACATGTTTATTTTAATCTAACGGAAGTATGAACCTAGACGCCAGAGTTGCTCAAGAAGCTTTATGTCAAATACTGAGCAGGGTGCCACGTTTGTAGTGTGGCGCATTTGTTTTTTCCAACATGGCTTTTTGCTACGGGCCTGTTGGCTTTTCCGTTGTTTTATTGTTCCAGGTTAGTATTCTCCCTTGATGGATTAGCAATGAGCTTTATTGAATTTGGCAATTGGGTCGAGTTCAAAGTAGAAATCGAAAAACTAACTATTTCTTCATCATTGTCAAAGCCTTTTTGCAATTCTAATATATCTTAGGAAATGCCTACTATCATAACACTTCTCAATTTCATTTTGTAGTTATGATAAAAGTTTTACGTTGATATCAATCTCCCCAATGTATAGGCTTGGGACCAACAATTATAACAAATTGATGGAGTTAAAAATAATCATAATTTATCAAAAGGAAAATGACAATGGACTAATATGGGGGGATTTGACTCTTTATTTTATTTCAATTTATACCTCGTGCAAGAAATATATCAGTCTTAAAAATTGACCGTCTTCTAAAAATTATATGAATGGTGTTGGCCATGTGGGTCCAGACCATGATTGGGTTCTATATCTGGGGTGGTTTCCTACTGTATTAGGAATTTCCTATTTTGTTAAATAGTAGTTTTCTAATGGGTTAGGACTTTCCTTTTTCTTGAGATAGAGTTCTTGGGGGATAAGGATGTACTGGTTATAAATATGAGATGTAATCTGTAACCCTAGGTCAGTCAGTCAGAGAGGCTGAGATTTTAAGGCCGTGGTTTCACAGATTGGAGGAGAACCCAGTGGAAATTGGTTTCCCGTGGACGTAGGCATCTTTGCCAAACCACGTAAATCTTCTTGTCGTCTTGTGTGGTGATTGGTTGATCTTGGTTGCCTTTGCACACACGCACACAACAAGTGGTATCAGAGCCCAGCGCAGACGTCAGCAGCGTGACGTCATCAGGCTGACGTCAGCCCACGTCATCGGACAGAACGGTCAACGGCCAGAGTTGACCAGATTGACGGCAGAAATTTGTTTCTGTGATAAAAAGACCTCTGTGAACAAAACCTTCTTGATCAATAAGCTTGTAAACATGAAATTCAAGGATGGTGGTCAGATCGAAGATCACATTAATGAGTTCCAAAGTGTGGTAAATCAGTTAGCCACTATGAAGATGATCCTTGATGATGAGATGCAAGCTTTGTTGCTTCTGAGTTCTTTGCCAGATTCATGGGAGACATTGGTTGTTTCCTTGAGCAATTCTACTCCAGATGGTGTGTTATCTATGAGTCAGGTTACCAGTAGTCTACAAAATGAAGAAACTAGCCGGAAATCTACAGGGACAGATAATGCACAGGCCTTTGTTACTGAGAACAGGGGGAGGAGTAAGAGTAGAGGACCAAAGGGGGGTCGTGGCAAGTCTAGAGGTGAATCACAGTCTAAGTCTAGCAGTGAATCACAGAGCAAGAAAAAGTCTGTAAAGTGCTTTTTCTGTGGCAAGATGGGCCACATCAGGAAAAATTGTTTTGCCATGAAGGAACAGAAAGGATCCAATAATGAGAAGAAGAATGACAATGATAACTCTACAGCTACTTTGGAACAGGAAGTCGTGGTGCTCGCCGGCGATGATGATAAGTGTTTGAGTGTTGCAGATGGTCAGATTGAGTGGGTTGTTGACACAGCAGCATCCTACCATGCTACTCCCTGTAGGGAGATGTTCACGACGTACAAAGCAGGTGACTTTGGTACTGTGAAGATGGGCAACACGAGTCATTCAGATATTGTTGGTATCGGTGATGTCTGCATTAAAACCGATATTGGTTGCACAATGACGCTGAAAGATGTGCGACATGTTCCTGATCTGCGGTTGAATCTGATTTCCGGGACTGCATTGGACCGTGCTGGTTATGAGAATTACTTCGGAAATGGCAGATGAAAGCTCACTAAAGGGTCTCTTGTTATTGCGAGAGGAACAGCATGTAATACTCTTTATAAAACACAAGTCAAGCTGTGCAAAGATGCGTTGAATGCAGTTCAAGACAATTCCTCTCTGAATCTGTGGCATAAGAGGCTTGGTCATATGAGTGAGAAAGGCTTGCAGATGTTAGCAAAGAAGGATTTAATTCCTTGCTCCAAAGGTATATCCCTTGACCCTTGTGATTATTGTTTATATGGTAAACAGCATAGGGTTGCTTTCTCTTCGACATCAACATTGAAATCCAATGTGTTGGATTTGGTATATTCTGATGTTTGTGGTCCCATAGAGGTAGAATCATTGGGTGGCAATAAGTACTTTGTCACGTTCATCGATGATGCATCCAGGAAAGTCTTGGTTTATCCGTTGAAATCAAAGGATCAAGTGTTCCAGATGTTTCAACAGTTTCATGTCAAGGTTGAAAGAGAAACAGGTAAACTCTTGAAGTGTCTCCATTCAGATAATGGGGGTGAATACACATCCAACCAGTTCAAAAGCTATTGCTTGAAGCATGGCATTCGACATGAAAAGACAGTTCATGGTACTCCACAGCACAATGGTGTGGCAGAAAGAATGAACCGCACTATTCTTGAGAAGATGAGATGCATGATAAAATTAGCACGGTTGCCTAAGTCATTCTGGGGTGAAGCCGTTCTGACTGCCGTTTATCTGATTAACAGATCATTCTCAGTTCCTTTGAATTATGATCTTCCAGAGAGAAGATGGACAGGTAAAAATGTTTCCTATTCACATCTGAAGGTGTTTGGGTGTAAAGCGTTTGTACATGTACCAAAGGAGCAGCGTTCCAAGTTGGACGATAAGGCAGTGAGTTGTATTTTTCTTGGTTATGGTGGGGATGAGTTTGGCTACAGATTATGGGATCCAGAGAAGAGGAAACTTATTAGAAGTAGGGATGTGGTTTTCCATGAAGATCAGTTCTTTGGAGATGTTGAAAAGATTGATAAGTCTTTTGAGAAAGTTGATGGAGTGGTTGATCTCACACCGACTCCTTCTCCAGTGCAGACTACAGGTGGAGAAGGTGGACAAAACGATCCGGATCGTGATGAGGCACAGGGGTTGCCAGATGATGAGGGTGTTGAGCAGGGGGAGCAGCAGTTTCCTCGAATTAAAACCACGGAACCTCAAGTTAGGAGGTCTACACGGGAGTGTCAACCATCAACTAGGTATCCTGCATCCGAATATGTGTTGCTTACTGATGAGGGAGAGCCAGCTAGCTTCCGAGAAGCAATGACTCATGCTGATAAAGATGAGTGGATGAAGGCTATGCAGGATGAGATGAGTTCTTTAAAGAAGAACAAGACTTATGAGCTGGTGCAACTTCCTAAAGATAGGAATGTTCTGAAAAACAAATGGGTGTTCAAGCTGAAAAAGGATGAGAATGGGAAACTGGTGAAGCACAAAGCACGGTTAGTGGTAAAAGGCTTCGCACAAACGAAGGGTATCGACTTCAGTAATGTTTTCTCTCCTGTTGTGAAAATGACTTCTATTAGAATCGTTTTGGGTCTAGTCGCCAGCATGGACCTTGAGCTTGAACAGATGGACGTGAAGACTGTGTTTCTTCACGGTGACTTGAAAGAAGAGATCTACATGACTCAGCCAGAGGGGTTTGAGGTAGAAGGAAAAGAACAGATGGTTTGCAAGTTGAAGAAAAGTCTCTACGGGCTGAAGCAAGCACCGAGACAGTGGTACAAGAAGTTTGATTCGTTCATGTTGAGTCATGGGTACCGGAGGACAGCTGCAGATCATTGTGTCTATGTACGTCGATTTATAGATGGCAGGTTCATCATCCTTCTTTTATATGTAGATGATATGCTGATAGTTGGACAGGATAGCAAGTTGATTGGCAAGTTAAAAGAGGAGATGTCAAAGTCGTTTGACATGAAAGACTTGGGTCCCGCACGAACGATATTGGGCATGCAAATACGTCGTGATAGGAGTTCCAAGCAGCTGTGGTTGTCACAGGAGAAATATGTTGAACGAGTTCTCGAACGGTTCAACATGAAGAATGCTAAGCCAGTTAGCATACCTCTAGCCAGTCACTTCAAACTAAGCAAGCGCTTGTGTCCTACTACAGATGATGAAAAGGAACGGATGGCATGTGTTCCTTACTCCTCTGCTGTGGGGAGTCTCATGTATGCCATGGTTTGTACACGGCCAGACATTGCTCATGCTGTAAGTTTAGTGAGTCGATTTCTCGCAAACCCTGGAAAAGAGCATTGGGAAGCAGTGAAGTGGATCTTTAGGTATTTGAGAGGTACTTCCAAGGTGTGCTTATGTTTCGGAGGCTCAAAACCAGTCATGGAAGGTTATACTGATGCTGATTTTGCAGGCGATCTTGATCGTCGGTTGTCGACTTTTGGTTATCTGTTTACTTTTGTAGGGGGAGCTATTTCCTGGCAATCAAAGTTACAGAAGTGTACAGCACAGTCTACAACTGAAGCGAAATACATAGCTGCTAATGAAGCAGGGAGAAAGATGCTTTGGTTGAAGAGATTCCTTCAAGAACTCGGTTTGAAGTAAGAAGAATATGTAGTTTATTATGATAGTCAGAGTGCTATGGATTTCAGTGAGAATGCTACATATCATGGCCGCATGAAGCACGTTGATATCAAGTACCATTGGATTCGTGAGATGATCGAGAAGAACTTCATGAAGCTGGAAAAGATTCATTCGGACAATAATCCCTCGGACATGATGACCAAGGTTGTGTCTAAGGGAAAGCTGGAGCTGTGTTCAGAGTTGGCCGGATTGAACTCCCATTAAGGGGTTCAGGGCATCTTCCCCATGGTCTGGAGAGGGAGATTGTTGGCCATGTGGGTCCAGACCATGATTGGGTTCTATATCTGGGGTGGTTTCCTAATGTATTAGGAATTTCCTATTTTGTTAAATAGTAGTTTTCTAATGGGTTAGGACTTTCCTTTTTCTTGAGATAGAGTTCTTGGGGGATAAGGATGTACTGGTTATAAATATGAGATGTAATCTGTAACCCTAGGTCAGTCAATCAGAAAGGCTGAGATTCCAAGGCTGTGGTTTCACAGATTGGAGGAGAACCCAGTGGAAATTGGTTTCCCGTGGACGTAGGCATCTTTGCCGAACCACGTAAATCTTCTTGTCTTCTTGTGTGGTGATTGGTTGATCTTGGTTGCCTTTGCACACACGCACACAACAAATGGTTGCATAATTTTGCTTTTCAAAGAAATGAACTACTATTCAGAAAACAAAAATAAAATCACAACTCACAATGAATAATAATAATAATAATAATAATAATAAGAGGAAGCCAAACTCTCCAAAAGGCTATTCATCCAAAAAAAAAAAGCCATCATCACCATTAAAACCAAGCTTAGCTAAATAATGGGCATTGCCAATAAGATTCCTAGGCACAACGCTAAAATCAACTCTGTTGAACTCCACACCTTTAAAAGAAAACCTTTATAATCTATTGAACTCGTAAGACACGTCGGTAATATCCAAAGGAGCTGATCTCTAAAGCCTCTTAGAAAACTTGAATTGTTACATAACATGATATTACTAGTTAGCAAGCACTTGCACTCTGCTCCCTTTTGCAGTAGAGACGTTTGTTCCTTGTAATCAAGTATCACAAGGAATCAATGTGACAAAAACAAATTCCTTCCTTCTCTCTTTGGAGAAAATCATCATTTATGCAAAGAAGGTCTAGTTCCTGGAATGGGAAGGTGTTGCCAAAGTAGAATTACAGAGGGGGAAATTAGCAATCTTCAATGATCCAAAAGATGCTTTGACTATTCAGGATCTATCAAGCTTTTATTTGATAAAATTTAGATAGAACCCAATTTGAAACTTTCTTCTTATAAGATGACAAACAATCAAATATTTAATAATAACCCATGCATTAGACAAACTTGTCATGTAAAATCTTATCTGCAGAGAGACGGTGAGTCTCACTCACCATGAAAACTTTATAGAAGCACAAATAGCCCATCCTATGACGCAGAGGAAGCTCCTCTTGCAGTGCATATCCAGCAGAAGTTTCAGGACTAGCATTAAAGGCACCTGGCGCTTACCACGTGAAGAACAAACATCCAAAGATTTCTTATAGGACACTGATACTGTCCTCAATCATCCCTATCCCCACTGGTGGGACCCAAATTCCAGCCATCCAGACCGATGAATTTGTGGGTCCCATACTGGATGGGGGAAGATGGGCTCTACTTCCCTCATCTTGGAACATCACAACCCTTGAGCCATTCATGCAAAACTAAACATTTAAACCAATTAAAAAAATAGAGGGGGAGAAATGAGACACTTCCAACAAATGGGCCCTTCCAGATCTATGGCAGAGATATCACAATTCACAGCTAATTCACAATTCAATATCAAACAGCACCTTCCTCAGTTATTTAGAGGAGACGTCTCCATTTATTATGACAGAAATCAGTGTTGTCAGACTGCTTGTTCAAATGGGCCACTGGCCTTTCATTTGGATGCATTTGAAATGGGTTTTCTTTATAAGAAAGATGCTCTAAAATTTCAATGCATGTGTATCTGGTTCTTAGCTCTGTAACATTACAAAGTACTAACCATCCCACTGTAAGAAAGCCAGTCCTGTCCAATTCAATTTAACAGGAATAAAGTTACAATGAGATTCTGGGGGTAGAGGTATAGACGTTGAAGTACTTCTTTCTGATCCAAAAAGTGCTTCTGGAGTCTGTGATTGGACTGAGTTGAGTTTAGTGTGGGGGGAGTGGGCCTGTTTGGGAGTGTTAGGGATGGCAGAGAAGGAAGAACCATTGTTGAAGAAGCTGTATTATGAGAACTGCCCTGGTTGTAGAGTAGACAAGATCAATGAGACCCAAGAAGGACTACCTCTCAAGAATTTCTTTTATGCTTGGGCTATGGTGTTGTCTGCTGGTAAGAACTCTTTCTAGTATCAACTCTAGTTGCTCATATACTTGCAATGTTTTCTTTCTCAGTGTTCTAGCAGGTGAGGTTGATTGGAATTCAAGATGGAATGTAGCTTTACTGGAAATATGGTTTTAAGATGTTTTCAGTTTGATGCTTCGATTTTGATAATGCTAACTATCTGCCTTTACGGACTGAAAAATCTAGCCTGAATATGCATATGTAACCACAAATTCTTTTAGTCACTAGGAATTTGGATAATCTGATCATTGTACCTTCTGCAGTGGCCAGACTATAACCAATGGGTTCAAACAGATAGAGACAAATATAGATGTTCATGCAATCTAGTGGTTCTTTCTAGTTAATGAAAATTTTTGATAGAATAGGGTTTTGGGAGTAAGACTAATATTGAATGTTTAGGTTGAGTGTTAAAAACGGTTCTAATGTTTGTTAGAGGGAGGTGCTTTATTTTACACTGAGATGGTCTGTTAACTACAAATAAGATGTTTGTTATCATTAACCGGATCTAGAGTTGCAAGTTTAGTTGGTTTGCACCTTTCATGAAACGAAAATAATTGTTCACAGACGACTAAGAGATATATCTTGAGAGATGGCTAGCATTCTTTCAAAGCTTTTTAAATGTGCTTTGGCTTGTTCTGTCAGTTATGCAGCTATACAAAGTGAATGTGCTAACCTTCGAGGAACTTCAGGGATTTTAAAGAAAATTTTACTTGATAAATACTTAGATTTTTCTAATTTTATACAATGAATTTCTGCAAAGAAAGTTGGTTATAGTAAAGTATTGGTGGTTCTGATTGTGGAGCTCATCCAGACCCCTTACCACAAAGCAAAACTACTGCACCATAAGGACTGCCTGCCACAGAATTTTTTGTTGTGGTATGTTTATTTGGTATTGTTGGATTGGTGGGGTGCCTTTGAATGTACCCAAGATAGCAAGTGGCTGAAACAGTTCTTCTCAGAGCAGATTATTGACAATTCCTCTTTGCATTTGAAATAGCACAAAAATCAAAAACTGCATTTTTCCTTCTTTCACAACCAACTCAATATTGTTGTGATCGCTGATATTGATTTAGTATAGAAAAGGCAACAGTGCCCCATCTAATAGTGTCTCTAATTTCTGTGCTGCCTCAAAGCAGAAGCAGAATGGTTGACTACTTGTTTAGCCATATTATCCACACCAATTTCAACTGGAGGGACATAGAAGCATATGCTTAGTTTGCAGCTTTGTTGAGTTCAAATTTTGTGAATCAATGAACTGCATTTTATTACATTTCTTAGCTACTTACATGGTTGGAAAAACTCAAGAATTTAGGGGTCATTAATTTTAATTATAGAGAGGAAATAGGATCAATTGATGGTAAATTTGTTTCAGCAATAACCAGAAGAAATAGAGAAATATCTAAATGCAAAGGTATATATACTGACTGAAATCAGATGTTTGGCTTTATTGGCTTCAAGAACGAAAGCAATCTGGGCGCCATAACTCTGTTTCACTTGTGATCTAATCTGCAGCAAAAGAACAGTTCACAGCCACTCTTAATTCTGCAGAGTGTGGGACACATGGTTCAGTTGGACCAGTGACCCAGTCCGTCAGATGGCATTAGCCCCTGCTGGATGAGACATGTTCCAAAACCTGCCAGATTAGAATTCACCCATTTTATTGGCAGCAACTGCTGCTTTTCCATTTTTAATTAATTAATGGTAATACTAATCTGATGGAAGAGTTAGGAGCTTCCAACGAAATCATCCACTATGGGGTCCACCACTTCAGTGACTCAATAAGAGCACATACAATTAATACAAGCTTGATCATTTCTTTTCATATCAATGCATATATGTTTAACTGCTTCCTTTCTTGTCAATACTAGTTGCAAGAAGAGTGATGATTTAATCTCTCACCCTTATAGTTTTTCCAGATCAGAGCTTCCTAATATTTCTCCACTATGGTTTGCAATTTTCAGCTTTGCCAATATCATCACTGTTTCCATTCCTCTACTTCATGGTATGTGTTACACATGATTCTCGGTAAGATCAATCAGACAATTTCATTAACAACTGTATGTTTGTTGTGTACGTACTTAAAATTTTCAAAATGAACTCTACAATATGTTTATCATAAAATGATGGCCAAGGAAGTCATTTAATGTAAGTTTAACCTTGCAAGAACAGAGCAACCTCGACTGTTATTGCTATAGAAAGTAATCAATTTGATCAAGTTCTTATAGAACTCCTGCAAAACCTTTTTCCATATTAATTATTACAGACAAGAGACTTTCACATTGCCAAAAGGGAGCAAGATATTGGATTCTATGCAGGTTACATAGGTAAGTGTATGCTAGGCATTACATATTAAGCAACTTAGCTATGCTAAATCATCAGTAAACTTTTCATACTTTTCACATTGTAATGCTAATAAGTCCTTAATTTCATGAAGGATCTTCATTTATGGTTGGAAGAGCTATGACTTCTGTTTTCTGGGGACTCATGGCAGATCGATATGGACGAAAACCTGTTATTATGATAGGCATTACTTCATTGTTAGTATTTTTTACTTCAAATTAATTTTTCTTGATTGTATCTTTTTTCATTGACTTAATACACTATCTGTGGTAGGCTTATATTCAACACTCTCTTCGGTCTTAGCACCAGCTTTTGGATGGCAATTACTACAAGGTTCCTTCTTGGGACTTTCAGTGGTCTATTTGGCACAATAATGGTATGTCTTTTTATGTGTCCTTCAGATGTAACTACAATAATTTAATCTAAAAATGGTAATGTTGGGTGGCAGTAGTACCATAAGTTGCAACACAGGTGACAGTTGTGCACTGGAGCCCATTTTGCATCCGAGAGTAGTCCATAGGATTGATCTTCTTTGCCCCAACAAAAATATAAAAATTCAGTTCCAGCAATCAAAATTGCATCGGGTCAGTTTCAGTTCAGATATAGCTAATTGTAGTGAGACTTAACTATGCACTTCTGTTCATGGATGTGATAAGATCATGGGCAGACCCACATTGTTTCACATGGTGTGGTTGCCCCAGGTAACATTTGTGATCTCCTTAAGGGGGCCCTGAGCCCCACTGTCCACATCCTAGTTGTAACACAATCTGCCCATATATGCATTGGCCCCAGCCCCAGCCCCAGCCCCAATCAGACCCACGTTTCACATGGCATGCATTTCTCATCTCAATAGAAAGAATAAATCTAAAGATAAATCCCTCTCTTTCTCTAAGGTGCTTCAGCTGAGCACCATTGTTTCACATGGCATGCATTTCTCATCTCAATATAAAGAATAAATCTAAAGATAAATCCCTCTCTTTCTCTAAGGAACTTCAGCTGAGCACCATTGTTTCACATGGAATGCATTTCTCATCTAAATAGAAGAATAAATCTAAAGAAAAATACCTCTTTTTCTCTATGGTACTTCAGCTGAGCACCGATGCTTGATGATTTGGAGGTGATCTCCAGACATTTTATTTTTGCAACTTGCTTTATTGGGCCTCATCTACTAATCTCTCTCTCTCTCTCTCTCTCTCTCTCTCTCTCTCTCTCTCTCTCTCTCTCTCTCTCTCTCCGATGTGAGTTTCTGCTGTGAATAACATTTTTTGATACTATGTAAATATCATCGTCAACTAAGATATGTGCTTTTTAGGCCAAGATTGATTTTGATGAAGTTATATTAGTCTTTCATTAAAATATAGAAAAATATTTCAAAACAAAGTCAACACCTAACCTATTATCTCCGAGTCCTTTATAACAATGATCAAGTGATATCATCCTTGAAGGAAATATTTAATAGCGTTGAAAATGAGACAATCATGCAACACCGCTTTCAAAAAATGAGGAACCGTTGATGGTTGAGGACAATTTTAAAGACTTTGACTGAGTTAAAATCACTTTTGAAGAGGAAAATTTACGTGAGTTAATGCAGTTAAACATTTTGTATATATTGAAAGGCAATGCATTTTTCCTTTTGCCATTGTTAATGTGAGGCAGTCCGGCGAAGTTTAGCAAAAGTTTAGCTCCACCCAAACGAAAGTCCTGGATCTGCCACTGGATAAGATACAACTCAATTGAAATTCTTTGCAAGATGGACCTGTTGGTTGTGTGCTGGAATTGAACATAAGTGGTTGAGAATAAGGTATATTGGATTTTCTGAGTTATATGTTTCAAACTATTATGTTCGCAAAAAAAAAGAATAAAGAAATGACTGACCTACCTTCACCCTAGCAAGATTAAAGGACAAAGCGTCGTAAAACATGCAGTGGACAAGTATAGCTTTTAGTTTAATAGTTTCCAACACTTGAAGTTGTTCCCTTTTTTTGTCTAGGCCCTTTAAATATAGTATCTTGCAGGCCTATGTTTCAGAAGTTAGCCGAGAAGAACATCGAGCTCTAGGAATATCAGTTGTAAGATTTTCCCTCATTTGATGCAGTATACTTCTCATTCGTTGTTGCATCATCAAGAACAAAATATTCTTACCTCATTATTTCATTTCAGGTTAGTGCAGCCTGGGGCATGGGTTTGATTGTTGGTCCAGCTCTTGGAGGTTTCTTGGCACAGGTTCTTAGCTATTCCTAAAGATTCATGAACAGTGCACAAGCCACCTATAATTACTCATCTTTCTGTCTAGCATTCAGAGTATATTGATATTTACTGGTTTCAGTTATCATCTGAAACAATATTTGCTTAATATAACTGTCGAAGATATAGCATAGGCTGAATTCAAATTCAAATATGTGACCAAAATACCAGTTCCTGATGAAATATCAGCACATCTTAATTAATATATCCACTTACACGCATATATATATAAGGTGTATATAAACAAAAAGATAAAAGAACAAAGATCGATTGACATATCAGCTGATATTTCCAGCATGCTGGTTTCAGGGCTTGATTGGTGAACACTTTGTTAGTCTTGGCACCTTTCTTGCATTGCTGTTTTTATCAATATTTTGAATACATGAGACTTGCTAATTTGGTGATCTGGGATGAACACTTAGTCTTGGCTCCTTTCATGCATTGCTGTTTTTCTTGATCTTTTGAATACATGAGACTTACTAATTTGGTGATCTGGGATGAATTTATCATTTTATATGCCAGCCTGCAGATAAATTTCCAAGCTTATTTTCCAAAAATTCTATGTTTGGGAGGTATGCAAAGATATACCTGCTTCATGTTCTTGTGTTGATGCTAATTTATTTGGTATGTCATGTTGTTGAATGTGACTATTGGTTTCACAGGTTCCCATACTTCTTACCCTGCCTAAGCATCTCACTCTTTGCAAGTGTTGCATCAGTCACCAGTTATTGGCTTCCGGTATGTTACATAATTGAGTGCTTTTCTTCCTTGTTACTTGAAACATCTCACATCTGTTATGCTATGTGTACTCTCAGTAACCTCTCTTTTTAACTGCACGCCAATTTTCTATAACCTGCTCTGAATTTTCACTACCATGTCACTCAAAGCTAGTGTAAATTGTGAATTTACTTTTGCTAAAAACATTATGTAGGACAATTTAAGAGTGTCGTCATGTGGACTTGGGATGGCTTTGAAATGACTATGAATTATTTCTTGTTGTAGGAAACATTGCACAAGCATAATGAAAATAACATAGAAAAATGCCGCTCAGATGATGCTGTTGATGCTTGTGCATATATTTCTGATTTCATAGAAAGTAGTGAGGAAACTGATGGAAGAAGGTCCACTTCTAATCAAAGCCTCCTCAGGAACTGGCCCTACATGTCAGCCATGATTGTATACTGCATTTTCTCACTTCATGATATAGCCTACACTGAGGTAACTTTTCTTGTTTTGACTGGTGAATTTTGGAACTAGTTAATTGATTCTCAACATCTTCTTGCAAATATTTGGATGTTAACAAGTCTTTCTAGGATGATCCTTTTTCACTGCCTCCCTTTACAAAGAACTTCATCAATCCAGTGACTGCAATCAATAGGGATTGCATAGTAATAGCTGACCTGAGAGATATTAATTCTTTCTCATATTATAAATTTCATTTTGTATAATGGAATTGGTACATCTTCATGGTAATCCTAGGGGTATAAATCGTGGGACCCGTCGGTGATCTAGTACAACACAAAATTCACACTAATTTGATGAGTCCAACTACCCAGTGGTGCTCACTGAATTTCAACCATAAACTATGCTTTTGTTAACTATCTAATTGGCAAACAACAAATTGATCATTGACAACATCATTCACTTTGGATCCAATGGATAGTAAAGACTGTTATGCATGTCTGCCTCATGCGGTGGAGAAGCTGACACAATGTAGAAGACTGACACAGGAGTTTTGAAATAGATGTCAAAAATGAGGACATCACTTTCATAATTTTGTTTAAAAAGGAATAAGCTGAATCAATGTTGTGATGAATAAATAGATTTTAGTTACTAAATATATTTTTGGGAAACCCTTTCTTTTTCTAGATATTTTCACTTTGGGCTGTCAGTGATAGAATGTATGGAGGATTGAGCTTTACATCAAATGACGTCGGTGAAGTTCTTGCAATATCAGGTACATATGTTACATAAGTGTGTATATGGTAGCATATTGAGCATATTTGCATCAAGTTACTCACTAGTTATTGAACTATCAGGTGCTGCTATGTTACTATTCCAACTTTTTCTCTATCCAAAAGTTGAAAGAATTCTTGGGCCCATCATGGTGTCTCGCATTGCAGCAGTATGATTTTTATAACATCTCAACTATCATATTACCAACTTCATTTCCTTGCACTTTTATGTAGTGTTAGTACTTTTTGTCACTTTGGTGCTTCTAATTTGCAGGTATTATCTATACCTTTGCTCACTGTTTACCCTTTTATAAATACGCTAACTGGGTCTAGTCTCTTACTGGCAATAAATTGTGCATCTTTGCTGAAGAATGTTCTTTCTGTAAGTACATACTCAATCTGAATCTCTTTTTATACCAAACAAAGAAGGTGAATAAGAAATTTAGCATCACAATCTGTTTTATAGAATTTTTTAGCATTGAGACCAGAGATATCAAATTGGAACTCATAGTTCTGAAAGCCTTGCCCAGTTTTATTTCTATGAGATCCATGATTCATGGACTCAGAACATTGATCTGGTGGGTCCCATCATAGATGGTATATGTTCAAATATCGTGCCATTTGATTGGTGGCCTGCCTATTGAGAGTAAGACAAACTACAATTATTGGTGAATTTGTATAGAACTCTTTCTTAATTAATCAACTTCACAAATTTATTTTATTTTAAAATTGTCTTATTTTTAAATTTTTTATTAACTTTCATTCTATGGAATTTTTATGAATATAATGCAACTAAACCCCTGAAAGTGATGTCACCATGTTGGGAAGATCACTTCAATCCAGCAGCGCATAGAACTCTGATCTGAGTGGCATTCTTTTCGGTGAAACAAAAAGGGAAATCAACTTGAGCCATGTATACCTAGAAAGGTTTCAAATTTTCTGAAATCATTTATGCGCAAATAATTTTATTATCAGTTATTAGCAATAGCAACCCCAAATTGATGGGATAAGGCTTTCATGATGGTGACGACAACTTGTATTTATCTGGACACTTGAAACCTGATTGGGTCCACCCTTCATAAAAGTGAAAAATACACTTCCGGCATGATCCAATCCAAAGGTAAACATCATTCAAATGAGAGTAATATTCAAGTTAGAGTCCTGATGTCTAAGAGCTTGCATGAATCATATGACTGATTTCATGTTAGATGCAACTATGCAAGGTAGGTTGATAAATAATAAAAAGAGCTGTTGGGTATTTAATTAAATTGACATGTTTCTTTTAAATTCAATCAGGTGACTCTTATCACAGGCATGTTCCTCCTGCAAAATAATGCTGTGGTAAATTTCCATCCAATATACAATTCTATTTGTAATTTCTTTTGTTTTCCTTTTCTTTAGTTTAAGTGGTTAAAAGTAAGATTCATGGTAAATTTCCAAAAAGTGAGCTTCAATTAACCTTCCCTTTTATGAAAATAGAATCTAAAGGAAGATGGGAAATTAGTACCTAGAGTTTGGTATTCATTGTTAACCACTTGACAACATTCCTTATGTATTGAATTCTTATGCATTTTAATGCAAACAAACAGGCCGTAAATTGGTCTGCATTATTTAAAAAACGCCAATACTATCCTGGCCCATGAACAACCTAGTTGTGGGGTTGACCAAAGGCCTACAATACAACCTGCATTTTTCAGACCCGGTTGACAGTGAGGTCCAATCAGTCCAAAACCTGGCCCAACTGCCTATTTGGACAGCCCCATAGTGTATTTATCTAACAAAATCTAATACTACAATGACAGCCTCAGCACCAAAGAGGAGCTGCTAATGGCATTTCTACCACTGGTATGTCTATCTTCAAAGCAATTGGTCCGGCAGCAGGAGGTGCTTTGTAAGTATTCTTTAGATTGCATTTTGCGTTCTCTTCTCTATTCATGCATGCTATTCAATGCTCTACTTCAGAATATAGGTTCTATAAATTTTTTTTGGTAGAAAGGTTCTATAAATTGAAACAGGGTATGGTACTAGTAAAAATGATGTTGTGAATAATGCACGGATTTGCTCACACGAAGGGAGAAAGATCACACCACATAGAGAAGATCACATAAGGTTTATGTGGTTTGGCTTGAGCCTATGTCCGCAGGAGAAGACAGAAAGAGTTTCACTATATGAGGAATGAATTACAAGTGGAAGGATCACTCTCAGCCACATATGCCACATCTTGGTAGTGTCCAATTCCGAATCTGAGGACGACACAGCTGCAGCACTTGTGATTTGCTAACTTGAAGAAAATAGAGACCATTCTGTTTCTATCTCTTCATCACCACAAGAATGCCCTTGGAAAGTCTCATGACTACACCTCCAGCTTTGTAATTACTGTTTTGAACGTGTGTGCATAAGCAACCAAGATCAACAATCAACCAACCACACACAAGAAGAGACAGAGATTTACGTGTTTCACCCAAACAGGGCTACATCCACAAGCACAGAGACGATCATCTTCACTATGACAAGCATACAGAAACTCTCACTCTCTCACATCGTCTCTCCTACGTGGTGCAGAACACCACGGGCAAGAGAGCTCTCACATCTCTTTAATGCAAGATTTAGGGTTACAGACTATACACATATATAATATCCACTTTCTTGGCTACCAAGAAAGCCCCGGTATAATTACCAAAATACCCTTGACCTTAAACCAGTTCATGGTTAACCCAGTGGACTTATCCGGCTAAACCAAAATACAAGACATAAACCTAACAATTACAACCATTGGAGTCAAGAGTACCCAAGGAAATTAGGTTTTTCTTCAATTCTGGAACATGCTTGACATCGAACAAGGTTCTCACAATACCATCATACATATTAATTCGAATTGAGTCTATCCCAATAACTTTATAGGCCACATTATTGCCCATAAGAACTTTACCACCATCTATGGATTGATAAATTGTAAACCAATCCCTGTTAGGACACATAAAATAGGAACAACCCAAATTAAGGATCCACTCATCACCGAAGCTACTAATAGTAACATAGAGAACATCTCCACCATCAGTATTATCTTCTGCAACACCGACTACGTTTTCAAAATCAAAGCTTTTATCCTTACATTTACGTTTTGGACAGTTATTTCTAAAATGCTCTTCCTTGTGATAATGGAATCACCTTACTTTTCTAGATCTTGATTTTGATCTAAAACGGCCTCTTCTGTTAGAACCTTTCTTCTCTGCTCTTCCACGCACCATCAGACCCTTGCCTGAGCTATCATTATTGTTTTTAGACACAACATTTTTGTTCAAGTCCTTGGAGTTTAAAGCTGCCTCTACATCGTCCTTAGACAGAGTCTCCCTACCATACATCATGGTATCGACAAAATGCTCATATGAGGGTGAGAAAGAACATAGCAACATGATTGCTTGATCTTCATCATCGATGTTGACATCTATATTTTCAAGGTCCATTATAACTTTACTAAATGCATCAAGGTGATTGGAGATAGACTCACCTTCATGCATTTACAGAGTGAACAACCGTTTCTTCAGATATAAACGGTTTTTCTGTGACTTAGTCATGTACAAATTTTTTAATCTCTGCTATAGTCATGTACAAATTTTTTAATCTCTGCTATAACCCAGCAACAGTTTTCTCCTAAACAACCTTTCGCAATACTCCGTCGCTCAAACATAGTAAAATCACTCCATATGCTTTCTCCAACATAACTTCTTTGTTTGCATCCGACATTGTCTAGGGAAGGCCATTCCTTCCCTTCAGTGCCTTTTGCAATCCCTTCTAAACCAGCAGTGCATGCATCTTTATGCACCACAAGTTGAAGTCATTCCTACCATTGAATTTTTCAATTTCAAATTTTGTATCCATTCTTGCAAGATTTCTGCACCACACTACAAATCTCGTCACCACGAGCACGCCAGAAGAAACGGATTGAAATCTAACTCCAGATGTCTCCGATATCATAGAAACAATTTTCTATGCTCCTAATTGGTCAAAATTCTCCCTTGATCATAAAATAGTCAATCTCCCTCTTCCACATCGTTCGTAGATATGCTCGAAACGAGTATGTACGTGCAAATAGATATTTGATCATACGTTGGATGATCAAGATGCAGCAAAAAGAATTTCTAGCCGTCGATCCCGGTCAAACCGGTGTTGACCGTACTATTGACGCTGCACTGATGTGAGATTTCGGCACTTCTGTTGGTCGGGCTGACCCGAACCTGAACTAAACCTGGCTTGAAAGAATACCGGCCTGAGGAACCACTAGTTTCTGTGGTACGTTGGTGCACTATGACTTAATGCCTCTTTATCTTCACAAGGCTCTCCTTGCTTTGCAACAAAACAGACGAGAGAAAACTCGTCCGATACGGCGACGATGACAACCCAGCAGCGGTGGCTGGGAACCGTAGGAGGTAGCGGCCGCGGCCTCTCCCTTCAAATTCTCCACCAAACACAGAGACGAAATACCCAGGCCGGATCTTCTCTCTCTGCAGTTAGGCAACACTGCCACAGCAACGAGAGGCCCACCTGAGATACACAGAGAAGATCACACAAGGTTTACGTGGTTTGGCTTGAGCCAACATCCTTGGAAGAATACAGAAAGAGTTTCACTGTATGAGGAATGAATTACAAGTGGAAGGATCACTCTCACTCTCACTCTCACTCTCACCCCCAAACTCAGTTACACCCAACCCTCGCTGTGCTCGTGCCCACACCTCAACCGGAGCAGCAGCGCGTTCCATTTATAGACTCCATCAGTGGCATGGAAGTTCACATTTTCGGCTCACCATTCGGTGCTGAAGTGGGGCTGTCAGGGGCGTGGCTGCAGAGCTCCACTATTTGTCAACAAATCCGGCTCCACTGAGAACAAATGAATAATATATGAACAGGTGCCAGAATGATAAAAAAATGCATTTTGAGGACCACTTCTCATCAAGATAATCGCTGGATGAGAATGGCAGCTAGCATGAATTGTGGTTGGTCTAATATTGGTCAGATCAGAGCGACGTGGTTTGATCCAAGTCGATCTCTTCACATGGACATGTCACATTTTTTGAGCATAATTCAATGGTGCTCTTGAGTTTTGATTATAATCTGAGTGATATTTTGATCAACTGCAATTCGCTGGGATTAATATGGATCCAACTGTGCCTTGACAAGTGGCCCATAATGCAAATTTTGCTCAAAAAGTACAAGAATTTCCAATGCCTACCAGCAACGGTGGCGTCCAGGATGATAACCCATCTAAGGAAATATGTAGGCCAAAGAGTACACGAATGAAAGCAATAAAGTTGAATATGAAGAAGTGAAACCTATATAGAGGGTAAATTAAAAGGTTGGATTTTAAGAAGTGCAACATATTTAAAAATTTAAAAGAGAATAAATTAAAATGGGAAAACATAATCCATATAAAAGACCCCAATATAATTGGGGTAAGGCTTTGATTTTGATGATAATGTTCTGCAATATTTGGACTTCTAGCTCACTATTTGGGCCCATTGGAATGTGAGCAAACTGGGGAGAATAATCTTTTATTCTTGAGAGAAAAAAGAATTTTTCTTACACATAGTACCGGAGAAAAATTCCACTAGGATAATTTTTTTTCCTTTTCATTTATCCAAAATTAGAAACACGGTGCTTACCCGCACCATCGACATTAAACTTCAAAACTCCTTTACTTATATGAGGCCCCGCAATAAAGAGTGGCAACCAAATTGTAGAAAGCATAGTCAAACCTCACACAACCGAACTAGTGGAAAGATCTTATATTCACCCCCAAAAAAAAAAAAAAAAAATCAAATGAAAGGGTTCACTCCAAGCTATTTCTTTCTGTTCTTACTGTTATTAATGCCAAACAACAAAATACCTTCGACTCCCTCTTTCAAGTTTTTTTCCTTCATTTTTAGTGTACTACATGATGCTAAGTTTTTGCATTTTTTTAAAAAGGTTTGCATGGGCGCAAAAGCGTGAGGATGCTTCTTTCCTACCAGGTGCGAACTGTAAACTTGAAATTAATGTATGTTTATTGATGGTAAATGGTCCATTGCAGCCAACAATGTTGGAACTGCAATGTTGCCTGCTGAGTGTTGATGATAACAATAGGGCCCAACAGTCAAGAATCCAACCCATTCATTCAAACCCACCACGTGAATTTTCAGGCACCCAGATGGATTAGTATTCACCATTGTTTTAAACTCGTGAACCCGGAAAACAATCATGTGTTTGTGGCATTCCTAATCCTAGTCAAATGGTAAATTTAACTCTAATCTGAGAGATGTATACAGCACAAAAATGAGCTTATTTGGCCCCAAATATTAACTAAAAGAAAATTTATCTTATTTCTATTGCCATTTACTAAAACGATATCACAAAACATGGGCACACAGCTTGATCAATATGAACCCAACAATTAATGAGCCACCAATGGATAGGTCAATTTCCATTTTTCAATTAATCCAATGTTTCTGATCAAGTAATCATCTTTTACATGAGTGCTCTCATGCCACTGATACAAGCTTCTGTTTCCTCAAAACTGTTGGATGGATGGAACAGTAATGAACTCCACAATTCTCATTGCCACAAGTTTTGGATGGGGTCATCAAGAGGTTGTCCACCAACTAGATGATCTAAATCTTTGGTCCAACATTATTCAAAGACACCATGATTTACTAAAGCAGATGGATAATTATTGGTCATTCTCCCTCTAGGGGGGAGGTCAATATAACCATAATATAATTATGACAGGTCACAGTCCTCCTCATTTTTTTAATTTTTAAATGCAGGTGATCAGTTGGTGTTCTTCATGCTAAACATAATACTGTTTCTTGGAGTGCTGTCGACCTTCAAACCCTTTTTAACTCTTCCCGGGGAGCAGAGTAACCTTGGTTGACACAAGCAATCCAACTAGAAGGCATGGATAAACAACTTGATGTCATCATCTGGGCCCTCCATTTTTCTCTTGTATCAGAAATGATAGGTTCCATCTATTAGTATAAATGACATTTTTTGGGATGTGTTTCATGTAGGACTGTCAATGGGCTGGGCTCAGCAAAGAAAGAATATTCAGGCCTATGATTAGGCTGAGCCTAAAAGACAAGCCCATTTAATAAGAGGGACGGGCTTAGGCTATTTTTTGAAGCTCGTAAGAGAGGGCTCTAAGATCTCTAGTTTCATTAGCGTAATTTCCGGTCCATTTATATGTGTGTGCAGGCTCTCTTAATGATTCTTAACTTTTTCTTATAAAGCACATTGTATAGGGTAAGACTCGAAAATATTTTTAGGTGATGATTCTAATCACCTAATTGGTGGCCAAGGAGACAGTTGAAATAAACTTGTATGCTAATATGCAGTAAACAATAAACAATAAAAGTTAAGGACCATTTCTGTCTGAGTGTATGTCTAACGCTACACTTGCATTCCGATAATCTAAGTACAGGTAGCAGAGTTACATGTAATTAGAGTTGCATGTAAACTGAGTTACAGGGTCAGTGAGTTCCAAGGACCAAAGGGAGTTTTAGTTAAAAACATCAGGCCCAGGATGGCTTATGTTTTGTGTTCTAGGTTAATAATGGGACCTCCCGTCACAAGTACATGAACAGTTTATCAGCCTCTGTAGCAGCTTGATTGATTGTGAGTTGGACAGATAACAAGCACATCTATTGGAGGTCTTTTCTGATCACAATCAGGGTGAAGCAATTTTAGAATGACCTTAATTGCAAGCAGCTGAGACTAAGAAAACTTTGTTGATAATTGAATGGGATGGCAAAATAAAAAAAATGCTTTGGATTTGAGCTCAACACAGACCAAAGTGGCAAGACTTTTCCGTCAACTTGCAGAACAATGAAGGGAAGAAATTTGCCAAAAGAAATGCCATTTTTCTGTGGCCTGTGTTGCCTTGGCCGGAAAATCTTCACCTATAAAGCTTAATTGAACAAACAACACTAAAATATTTTCAAAACATGAATATCAGCGACAACTCTGGTCCAATAGCCATTCCAACTCAAGCCTACCCACTTGTTCTTTTTTTTTTTTTTTGGTAATGTGACTGAAACCTAGCTGGTCTACTTACCCTACCAGCCCTGTATTGTCTGGAATTGGTGTTTGAAGATGGGAACCTTTCAATTATCACAGGCTCTTTGACAAAAATTTGGACCATTTCTTTACATGTTTGTCATCCCACATTGGCATCAACAAACAGGTCAGCATAGTTAACTCATAAGAGGTTAGAGATTTAACTAGATCAGGAAAGCATAGCAATGATTGAATTCGACCAATGTATGGATACCCAGCAAACTCTAGCAGAGTAAGGCAAGGTGTAACACTCCGAACGCGAGCTAGTTAGGAGTAGTAGTTAATTAAGCTTGATTAGTAGCTAATTAATGTAGTATTTATTTAAATAATTATGATTAAGGTTGTTTGAATTAGGATTAGGTTTCTTCTGTCTTTTTTTAGTCCTTTGGGTCTAGTTCAGTTCACAAACAAGTAGTTTGGGTTCGGTTTGACTTCGATTAGGTAGCTAAAGCCCTTTTTCGTAATTTTAGATTTTATAATTTTGCATTACACATGCATCATATTGATATCATCGCATTCATTTCGTCGAGCTTGTCAACTTTCGTGTTGGTATCAAACCCATTTGACCACAATTGAAGCATATGGACCCTCAAATGACTCAAAATGAAAATACAGCTTAGAAAATAGACTTTCTTATAAATCCATAAAAAACTGAATGTATAAATGAGCTCAAACTCAAATCAGCCGATGTCTCTCTCTCCCTCATTCAACAGCAGTTCCTTTCTTCTTAATTCTTCTTCTTCTTCTAGTAATCAAGCCAAGTTGCACTGCATGTGTATTTGAGAGCCTTATTAGTCATCTTCAACCTCTTTCTTAGGCTCCTTTGGGGCTTGAAGTGAAGAAACGCTTTTTTTGCTCTTCTTTCCCTTCTCTACTTCTTGTTAAGATAAGGATTTAGAACCCATTCATTGATTTTAGTTCAAATTGAGTCAAAAGGACTCAATCTATTGCATGCAAATCATAATTGTCTTCATGGTGTTATCTTTTGATGTTGATAGAATTGGGGTTTTCTTCTTCATTGAGCCAAAATTAAGGAATTGATTATTAAGCTTAGAATTGAGGCAAGAATAAGCATGTTATTGATAAATGCATGTTGGTATTATATGATTTCAGTAATCAATTGTTATTCCTTTTAATTTTGATTTTCAGCCACATTTAATTATTTAATTGTAAAATTGATTTAATTATGCATGGAATGAATGAAGTGGATTTCAAGGAGTTGAATGGGATTATTGGAGGTATAGCAGGGATGTGGATTATGATTTTAATGCAAGGAAGGCTCACGAAAAGATGAGAAGCAATTTAGAGCTAATTTGGCTCAGAGCAAAATTTCTCCAGGGCCGACCGATCGAACAAGAGCCTAATCGATCGAATTGGCTCACTGGATGATGTCCGATCGATGAGATAAGGGCCCAATCAACTGGGTACCCCATGTGAGATCCCTTTTTTTTTTATTCCTTTACATTGGAATTGGGGATCAACCGAGGTCAAGTGTTATCCCAAATGGCCCTAAAACTCTTTAGTATTTACTGAAAGTTTAATTATGATACAAACCTCAAACATAAGCACCGTAGGGCAAGAGTAGGCCTAATAGTGCCTTAGTTTGGAACCTTAAAACCTTGATAAATAGCCTAATAGTAATTAAATAGACATGAATAGTCTTAGTTGGAATTTAATTCATGTATTATCACTCGTATGTTGAGCACTTAACTATGGATGTTGGTTTAAGGAACTTTGGTACACATTTTATATACTGTAACACCAAGCAAAGATAGCGGTGTCTCAAATAACCTAAAACTACATTGAAATGGACAGTTAGAGTCTATGGGTGATTAGTTTAGGGTTACCTAATAAATTCCTTAACTCCCTAAATTATATTACATTGCATATTATTAAATACGAATAATGATCTCTCAAATTATACTGAATCATTATTTACAATAATACTAATTTGATCGCTTCTGTTATTAGTTAATTGATATTGACTCATTGTCTCAATGATACTGAACTGATTGGTTTTGTTATTGTTTCATTAATATTGAATTCACATTTCAAATTGAGTAAGAAGGATTGCATTAGATTGGAATGGATCATGATTGAATTAGACTGAAACTTTACTCAATTTATATTGATTGATTGGAATTAATCAAGCTCTACTTAGCTTCACCCTTATCAAACTCGATGGGGTCGAATTTGGTGTAGATTGATTGGTTACCGTTGCAATAGGTATCTAAGATACCGAACCCCAGAAACTAGGGACCTAGATGTAACTAGGCATGGAACTAGTGTATCCACTGATAGGATCCCTGCTAGGAGGATATAGCAATATGTAATAGCCAAATTGATTATATTTTCGTTATTGATTTATATAACATGATTTACTCAATGTACGATATGCCTAGTAGAGTTTAATTGATCTCTTATAATTATCCTATTTAATATTCTACTAGACATAACTTGTATTACCTTAATCATGCTTATGCTTTACTGAATAGTCTTATTCACAGCTATTTATTTAGTGTTCCAAGCTCAGATTTCGATACCGGCCTTACCATGACCAAGGAAATAGAGGAAGAGACCACGGTGTTTCCTTTAGGTCTTAACGAGTGGACAACAGAAGCATTCTGACTGAGCCACAGACTAGAGAGCGACTTTGATCTTTTGTACTAATTGCATATGGACAATACTTGTATAGTTTTTCTAGACTTGTATATCTTTTATTCCTGTCTATAGTGTTTACATCTTTTGTATAGACCTGTATAAATATTCATCCTTATATCTAGATACATACAAGTACACATTATAGCAGGGATGTACAAGTTACTGATAGTTATGATATATACATCTTTTTTGTATATTGAATGTCTAGGTGTGGACTATTTCATGTAGTTAATGATACTACTAAACTGTTTATTGGAAAGTCGAAAATTATTGGTGATGTTAACAAGCTTTCATGTATAGAGTACTTGGACAAATGTCCGGTTCAGTACCTCACATGTCCCGTTAAGTACTTGTATTCTATCTAAATTTGAGTGCAGTTGGGAATTTCAGGAGAGTACATGTGTCATACATCGAGAGTTGCCCTAATCTAAGAATTCTCTGGCCCGAGTCGGGATGCAAGATATCATCTCCTCAAATAAATACTAGAAGCAATATCCTTCTATTTTATAGGCCCTAAAATATTTAACATGACTTGGTTTCATAGCTCTTTCATGATCACCGTGACTGCACAACTGCTTGTGTTAAAATCGGTCAAGTCATTTAAGTGACCAGTTCCAGCCATACATAGTAGCCAGAAAAGTTTCACTTTTTATCTCTTTAAAGAAAGTAACCCCAAATATCATGTGTAAGTCATGAACTACAAGATTGATCCGTTTCAACTTGGATATGAGACATTCGAAATTAAAAGCATATAAAATACACTGATGGAATACCTATTAGGAAGTTTTTGGTTGTTCGATATGTTAAAATATATTTTAGGATTAGAGTATGATGATCTCTTAATATCATAGTCTATTAAGGTCTCGGTAGGATTAGGGTCGATCTTATTTTCTTAATTCTCTGGTACATGAAAATGTAATATATGAAGTTTTATGGTATCGAAGTCATGGTTAGCTTCCATCCTATGATCAGCTCACTATCGTCCTGGCTCCTCCCATTTCCACACACCACTTGGAAGCATTCCCTCTCCCATGTGTGTGTGTGTGTGTGTGTGTGTGAGAGGGAGAGAGAGAGAGAGAGAGAGAGAGAGAGAGAGAGAACACATTTCCTTTTGTCCAGTACTCTTGAATGAGTTTCTCTTCAAACCAAATGATCCTACTTTTGTGGTTCTATGAGTGATCATGATAAATCTCATCAAATGGGTCACCAGCTATGACAAACTAAAAATGAGCGAGATGTGATAATCGTGAGCCTCACAGATACCTGAGACTATAAGCATAGCATGATGGAATTTTTCCAGTAATAAATCATCCATACATTTCAAGCGCTCAAGGGGTTCCATTAATTCAACCAATAACACAATCCTTTCTTGAAAGGACCGTGCTGTTGGAAGGCTGTGACTGTTAGATATATTAATGAAGATTCTACTAAAAATATATATATATACTTTAGAGGCAGACTACAACAAAACAGCCTTCATAGTTTCCCTAGCTAGGAAGTAGTACCCAGGACCTCTTCTTTTTCTTTTAGTGAAATAAGAAGTGTGTTATTATCAACTCTCATAACAAACAGAAACTATATCGAAGCTTAATTATTGTAAAAGATTCTACCATGAACATAAGATACGTGTCGATTGCAACCTCCATTGGTATGCAAAAGCCAGCCAAGAGGGTCGATATTGACCTTTAATTATTATTAGAAAATTCTACTATGGACTTTTAACACACCACGTGTCAAATTCGACCCTCATGGCAAAGAGAAGCTAGCCAACGAACTTAGGTCTTCAATTGTTACCTTTGCAATTTGATGCTTCAAGTGCCAGGTTAGCCGAGTCACTTCACTGATACCTCAAGGTACATTTATAGGTGTAAATGGCTTGTTCGTTTGAAAGAGAACCATTGCACCACGAGTAATTGTTGAACAATTTGGATGACGTATGTAAGATCAGCGCAGATTACACACATGAGATTCTCATATATCTAAAAATCTACTAACATTTTTGTGGTTGTGCATGTGGTGAGGCTGAACGTTTGGTTTAATGGGTTAAACAATTTAAACTCTTAAGATTAAATACTTGGGCCATACGAGTTGAAAAAACACAGATAGGTCCATGATAGTTGGAAGTGCATCATTTACATATGTAAATGGGTGCAAACAATCAACCCCTAGAAAAGGTAAGCCTGGTGGATTAAGGAAAGGTAAGGCCGACATAAGCCAAACAGATGGTTGGTACAGCACTGAACATTCCTCTTATATTTTTATTTGCGCACGACATGCTTCAAATCTGATTTATGAACCAGATAATGAAATCAAAAGTTCAGAAATTATTGTGAACAGAGTTGTTAGTATTTTGTACATGTCAGATTCTTTTATCTAACAGGCTTCTCCAATTGTAAAATCTACAATTGCATTTGTACAAGCACAATCATCTTTTGAGACGCTTCTCTCCTCATTTACTACCATTTACGAAATCTAACTTATGATGTTGCTTCCTCCTTGGGTTTTACCTCACAAGTCAATTTGTCCAGCTACAAACAGATCTACCAACGGCAGCCTCAAACTTCACCTAGTTTGAATTCTGAAAACTGAGTTGCTCCTCGAGCTTCACTTGTCAATGATTCCTTCTTGTCCGAGCCAAAGAAAGAACAGTTGTGAAACGCATCTAGACTGCTAGCTATTAATTTATTCAGGGTAGCACCTGTACTATCTCCAAGAATCATCTCTTGGCCCTGGTACCTAGAGGGCATATCCAAATCTAATGGACCTAAAGAATCCGGCTGCAATGCATGTAATCAGACATCAATTTCAACCATATACTAAAAAGGAAATGGATGAAAAGGGAAGTTGGTTCTTGAACATACCCAATATATGTCTGCAAGGGAAGAATCACCACGGCAATGTGCATCACATTGGGAGTCAGTCTTGGGATCTTCCCCGCAGATAGGATCCTCTGTTGGTTCATTCTTAGTGAACTCCTGCAGGGAAAAACTTGGGGTGATCAAGAGCATTCCACCACAGTAGGAGAGAGCAAAAACACAATGAGTGACAAGCTGCACCTCAACGAACGCATGGAATACCAAAGAGTCTGCACTAATGATCTCCCTGCCAGCCTCTAGAGAAGAGCTCTGTAATGGGCATGGATCTCCTTGAGAAGCCCTTTGAAATGAGAATGCATCACATGTTTCTTCAGCATCCCAGATTGATGCATGGGACACCTGTGTGGTTAGGCATGGGGTATCACTGGGACCAGAAAAATGGACTGCAATAGCAGCATCAAAAGAATCACTGCTGAATGGGAGCGGGAGCTGCTGAACACATGGTGCAGGTGGCTCAACACAATTAGCGTCTGTGCCTCTAGACGCTTCTAACAAAAGGTCTCCTATACTTATGTTTGTTAATAAACTATCAGCCCATTCCCCAGCTGACATGGCGCCATTGCTCATTCTTAAATTACCCTAAACAGAATGCACATTGAACACTTCAGAGTTCTATAGGAATTAGTCGAAAATAAGAGATTGGAATCAAAATATATCAATAAAAAACAGGGAGTGGACAGATGGACAATTTCCAGATCTTCTCATTCTCTTTACCATTCCATCCCCGCTCTCTTCTTGTGGCCAAGAGGATGAAGTTGCTCTTTGCTCTGCTGACATTCGAAGATTAGTATTATCAGGGAAAACAGAAAATGCTGCAGTTTTCTCCACTGGATTCATCTGATTCTTTGACTCCACAGGCAGCTTAGAAAGGTGGTTGATAGGTGAAGCACATGTCAGTAGTACTGCATCCATATTCATCTCCTCTCCATCACGGACATTCATATTCATAGACCCGCCTCTCCCAGTGTCCTTTGATTGCAGGCAATCATTTATACCACTGGCAAATGCACAAGGTGATTGGAAGGTTCCTGGCCTAAACTTGCCATTGGAGAACCACCCGTACCTGGAAAGGAAGACTATTGAGTCACTCCAATTTAAGAAGTAATGCAGACAAACATACATCTACAGAACAGAAGAAATTGGAGTAAAGACCTTAAGCGGAAAACTGCAGGGCTTCCAACAGTTGCATACACATCAGCTGCACTAGCAAGAGTGTCCTTCAGAGTCCATTTCATACAACTGGCCAGGTTTCCCTGCTGGATGTTGTATGGGAAAAGCATGAGCTCCCCTGATGCTATGCTTGAACTGCCCCATTTGCGATTTAGGTGCTCCAGAACTGATGATATTTTTTTCCGGGCACTTAGAGTAAGCTCAAGGTGTGGATTATGCTCATCCTACATCAAAGGTAGACATCAGGGATGTCAGGTTGACATTAGATGGATTAGATATCATCATCTCTAACAAAGAAAAAAAAATCTGTTGCCGACAAACATGCTTGTTAAGATCTCAGACTCCACCTTTTCGAGAGCTTTTCGAGTCGCTTCATCTATTGGGAACAACTGAAGCTTGAGTTTTGTTGAAAGATGTGTACTTGTGTCTGGAACCAGATGTGAAATCACCCTGTGAGATGTCACTGGGGACACACAATGTGCAGCCATTTGCCCTAAAGGAAAAAACAAATGAACAGATTGTTAAAATTCACAATTCCAAAACTTGGATTTCAGGTCCATCGTTCCATTGAACTTACCAACAGCTGGGTCAGGACAATCCCTGGTAGCAATGGCTGTCCTCTCCAACTGCTCAGCAGCATCAGCAACCAATGAAACCCCAGCCATTGCAGCCTTTTCCCATCTTCTGTAGGCAACAGATGAAAGAACACCTGGAACACAATCACCACTTTGATTCTAAATCAATCAAAAATAAAGAGAATCAACTGCAATAGGTATCAATTAATTCAAGGTAAAAGAAGAAAACCAAAGATTGGCTGAAAAAACAATTTGTACACATGAAGGCAGAACAGGCAAGGTTATAGCCTGGCCAGGGCATGTCTGAGCCTGACCCAAGGTAAGTAGCACCCGGCCAAAGACCAGCACCATGATGGGCTTTAGTTAGTAAGCCAAAGCCAGGGAAAATCAATTTCCCCAAATTCAAAAGTTAAATCCACAGTAAAAGAACCCTAAGAAAGAAAATAGAAATTGTATAGACCCTTTGATCATTTCCTGATTTGACCAACCAAACTTGACCCATGCAGAATACAGGGTTTGGGCTGACTCACTTAAGTTTGAGTTGGGTTAGGGTTGATGTTTTCAGCACTGGGATGACCCAGTACTTGCTCTCTAATCCACCAACCTGACCCAGTGAATTAAAAGGTTAGGTTGTGCACATCATATTCTTATGCATAGTAGAAGATGGAAACATTTTCTATTACCAATTCAAATAACATGATAAATTCCATAAAAACCATGCAAGCCATTTACTATGATCACCATACAAATTAACAGGAAAACATACTGAAGAGTATTGCTAGCATGACAAGATGACAACTCTTAAAAGGCATGTTGTGACCCACCAAATACATGGTGGGCTTATGATTAACCATTTCCCAAAACTCAACTTCATTGGTCATTATAAACAATATGAAGAAGTAGACGATCTGAAAAAGACTAGTGAACAGCTAACAAACAAAGGGTCAAAATCAACAAACTTACGTCAAAGTTCTCAATTAATGATCAACAAGTGCTCACCACAATTAGCTTGTTCACCTTTCAAAAATATGATATTCATTTTAATTACCTCTATGCTGTTTGATAGAAAAGACTAGAATTCCCACTGGATAATTATCTTATCACCACTGGATAATTATTTTATTATATGTAACCATGCCATTCATACAAGAAAATTTTAGAAATCACCTGCTCTTCGTCGTTGCCTTGAAGTTTTCATGGTAGTGGAATCAATTTTATTGGAGGTGCCACTCATATTCACATTCCGCTTCACGGAAGAGGCCTTCCTGCCTTTCTGGGTGTTTGGACCATCAACAATGAGCAGTTTCACTGAGCGTGCATCACTTGTTTGTGCTTTGCTAACAAGTGGCACGGATGTTGGTGGAGAAGACAAACAATCTCCTTGATTATGCCGTTTACCTTTAGTCTTTTTGCGATCCTTCAAAAGTTGGTGCTCCTTCATTAAGACAAAAAAAAAAAGTTCAAACGGTGTAGAGCAGCTATGAGCTCATGAAGAAGAGATTAAACTTGTATAATAGAGGAATGAGATGTTCATGAAGAAGAGATTAAACTTATATAATAGAGGAATGAGGAAACATCAAACTGACCAAAGCCTCTACGAAAATCTTAAACCTCCGAGGCTTTAAACGAAGCTTTGAGGCAGGGCAGCTATACTTTTCAAGTAAAGACCACCTGCATAATAACGTAGAAAGCAGGATGTAGTGCCACAAAATATCAAAATATCAAAATTTTTTACCTTAAAAATAACATAGAATTCCTATCCAGAAACTGTGAGCAACTTATTGATGCAGCAACGTCAGTATTTCATGGGAGATATCATTGTGGGCCACATGTGGGACCCAAGTCAGTCTAGAAATTTCTTATTTTCTCATTTTAATTTAAGAATTGTAATTAGGAAGGCTGATCATGCTTCTTTATTTGTTTACGTAGTCCATAGACATGTACAAAACCAAAGTTTAAAAAAAAAATGGTAAATGACAAGTTGACTGATTAGATACAATTTAGTTGTGGGGTTCACCATTCTGGTCACATGGGATATTCAAAGGAATCAAAGAATATGTAGGATTGTGAGTAGACAAATGGATAACATTGAGTTTCTTCTGACCAGTAGATGGAAAATCGCAATGACACATTTGCCATGTCAACTTATCAAGTTGTAACTTACAGTGCATGACATTGTAAGTTCGATTTTAGAAGGCATTATGGAACAGAACAGCAGAAACCTGAAGGAAATATTTATAGAACATGGTATAATTATTTTTTCTCTCTCTTTTTTTTTTTACTTTGACTGAAGCCTTAGAAAGTCACCATGAGAACAAAAATACTCAAAAGGCTAATTTTCTCCTGCAGATGTCTTGCATATGAGTGGGTGATGGTGTCACAGTCAGCTCAGTGAAATTCAGGGGTTTCCTAGTTCATTGATGGGGCCCCTGCCTCCTTTATGTCAAACTTGTTGTCAAAATGTAACTTAGACAAGGTTCAACTCTGAATCTTTGTAATCCACTAGTAATGAATCCACATGATCAACAAAGCCTACAAGTAAATCAAAACTTTTACCATCGAAGCATTGCAGCATTAGTATCCTTCGGATTTTTAGCATCGAGGCAAAACCCAGGACCTAACAACTTGTTCATGCGTCGGACGAGACGATAATAGTAATATCTGACCTGCAAATTATACGAAAAGTTTTAGCAATATGGGAAAGAACAGAAGAAAAGAAACACTATTACCACATACACTAAAGAAGAACCAATATTAACTGAAAAATAAGGGAAAAAAATCAATTTAGCAATATGGACTGAACTGCAAATTTAGACTTGAGGGGGTAAAGAAGGTTCAAGACTAGTTCGTAAGAAGAACTTCCTACATGGATGAAAATGGGTCATGTTCAGGTCGGGTCCACGGTAGAACCAGACCACGGCCAGGGTCCAACTCCAATAGACCCAGAACTACTCAAAAACAATATTATTAAAAACCGCAGTCAACATGCAGCAACCAAGACTAGATTCAAGGACATTGCAACTAAATGCCCCTACAACTGCACTAGACACAATACTTATTGAGTCATATATTGTACAGTATTAATATAATACCAATTGAGATATCATCATCACCATCAAATTGTATAGTATTAACATAAAGATGACTCTTTATCGGCAATTCAGTGGGGATCTGGGAAGGCTTCTCATTGTTGGTGGCCGGTGAATAGGGTGGAGGAGGTGCAAGATATTTCACTAAGGCTAGGTGAGGTGTTTCATCATATATTAAGGGAGGGAGTTTTTGCTCTTCAATTTCTTTTGATGTATAATTTCTTTTAAGTTGTCTTGTTTTTTCAGGGTTTTGCATTTCTTGTATCTCAGTTTTGGTTTTTTTTCCTTCTGCTATATTTATATATAAATACATATAACCACATAATATATGGATTGCAACTTCAGTGGACATATACAAAGTGTTGAAACCACTGTCAAAATTGAAACCGATGAGATACCACGTAGAAATTCTTTTTGGTACCTAGGCTTGATGATTCGTAAGGAACGGGAGATTGACGAAGATATGGAGCATAGGATAAAAGATGGATGGCTGAAGTAGAGACTAACTTTTGGAGTGCTTTGTGATAGACGAATACCAATGAAATTGAAGGGAAAATTTTACAAGACAATGATTAGACCAGCTATAACATATGGAGCAAAATGTTAGCCAATTAAGAAGACGCATATTCATAAGATGGATGCAGCGGAAATGAGAATGCTTATGTGGATGTGTGGTAAAACTAAGAAAGATAAAATTAAAAATGAGTACTTTCAATAGCATTTAGGGGTAGCACGAATAGGGGATAAAATTAGATAAACAAAATTAAGATGATTTGGGCATGTTGGACGTAGGCAGGTAATGGCACCGGTGACAAGAAGTTTGGCTATACAAGTGAATAGCCCATCAAGAGGTAGGGGTAGGCCGAAGAAAACATTGATGAAGGTCATTGAATCAGATTTGAAAATAACTTATCGAAGGATTTGGCTCAAAATAGAACAGAATGAAGAAACAGAATTTATATAGCCGACCCAACATGGTTGGGATAAGGCTTTGATGATGATGATGATGATGATGATGATGATGATATATATATATATACATCTAACCAATTGATATATCTTCATCATCATCAAATGTATAGTGTATAATATTAATATAATTGATTTACATCATCATCATCAAACCTTTGTCCCAACTATAGTATTATACCTTATCATATGAGTGTATTCAAATGAAGCCGGTGTTTCAGTCATGCCATATCAATGGGTGAATGCCTCCTCATAAACACATAAACTAAAGGGTTTGACTAGGGCCCGATGTGATGCAGTTGGACAAGCAAGGTCCCAATAGAATTAAAACCAGAAAATACAGAAAATAGAGATATCACAGAAAATTATAGAAAAATCCAGAAACAACAGAAACCAGTGAGGAACCCAAAACCCACTTCACTAGCATCAGTCAACCATGAGAGGGGAGAAACAAAGCATAAAATGTGTGCTTGATTCAATAAAATAAACAGCTGATAAGAATGACCCAAACAGTCGACCATCTCAATGTTTATATAGTGCATAAAACTCAAAAAAATCCTAGAAAACATACTAATCTAGGCACCTGCCACAATTAATGTATTCCAATATAAGTTCAAAAAAAAAAATCAAATCTTAAAAGATTTTAAAAAAATCTGCTGGATTTCTAGAATCCAGGCGTCATAGCAGTCTTGGGCAAATCCGGCTGTGGGGCCCACATGGGCCATCTCATCACAAAATCAGTTGTATGGTTTGTAAGTAGATGCCGGGGCGACCTCTTTCACATGCATGTTATATGGGTTGGCCTCAAGTTGAACCAGTAACCCTCTTCCTGAAGTTACTGAAAGACCTGAGTTTTCTTAAGAATTAAGAACATGAAACCTTCTGAAATTTTAAAAATCCTGTTCTCGTCTTTTCCCAAAACAGCCCCTAGAATTCAATTATTAAATATTTAACGAGTGTTTAAGGCCCAGTCAATGCTTTGGACCACCTAGCGTGGATCCTGTAGGCTCAATCACAAGCATCCAAAGGTCAATATTATTGATCTTCATCAATTGATGCAAATTGATCCACATTGGGGTTTTATCTAAGACCTTAAAGGTTTTAGAGTACATCTAATGTAACAAGGATTAACTTAAGTCAACTTTAATTAACATGTTTTACATAGATTAACATATTTTATACTCAAATGTAATTATTTATTAATAGGAAAACACTTGTGAGGCTTATGCCTCACACACTGAGGCCTACACCTCACACCTAGACAAATGGAACACCTCACCTAATATCTCAAATGTATTAAAATCTTGGTCCAAATATGTCCTGAGCAAGGCTCTAGAATTTTCTTTTCCTTTTTTTTTTAATGTACTAAACCTGAGAGAACCTTGGACACTTGGACAGATCATGCTTGTACCACTCTTCAATGAATTATGCATACAATATCTATATATATATATAGGACAAAGCTCCTATGCATCCATCCCTCACCTTGTGGCGAGGGACACTTCCATTTTTGGAAAGTATCGATGTGCAAAAGGACAAAACCATCACACATCATAACATCTTTTTTACCTTGTTAGGTCTAAAAAGGAAATTGTCCCTCCCCACAAGGTGAGGGATGGGTGCATTGTAGTCTTTCCCATATATATATGCAAAATAAAAAAAACTTTTCCCCAACAACATCGTTGTTAGCCTTCATTGGACATGTCCAAACCACACCTCAAATGAGTCTTTCTTAATTTGTCACCTATTGATGCCACCTCTAAATTCTCCTGAATGCACTCATTTCTGATTCTATCTTTCCTAGATATACCACACACCCATCTCGACATTGGCATCTCTTCTACACTCATTTGTACATGCATTGCTTTCTAATTGGCTAACATTTTGTTCCATAGATCATAGTTGGTCTAATCACTATCCTATAAAATTTTCCCTTAATATTACTAGTGTGCCTCAATCATAAAGCACTCCATAAGCAAGTCTCCACTTCAACCATCCTACTCTTATCTTATATTCAACATCTTACTCGCTCTCTTCGCCCTTATTAACTATCAATCCAAGGTATCAAAATGAATCTCTCTGTGGTATCTCTTGAGCTTCAATCCATATAGAAGTTTGGGCTCTTTACACATCCTCATTGAAGTTGCAATTCATATATTATCTTTGTACGACTTATTTTAAAGCTCTTGGATTCTAAAGCCTCTTGGCACCTCTTACGTTTTACAATCACGCCATCTCTCGCTTCATCCGCCAATACTAAATCATTTGCAAACAACATACAACAAGGTCTCCTCTTGAACATGAGAAGTTAACTCGTCCAAAATCAATAAAAGAGATAAGGACTTAAAACTCACTCTTGATGCAAACCTATGGTCACAGGAACTGACTTCTCTCTATAGGTAGTTCTCACACTCATTATCACTCCCTCATACATGCCCTTAATAATATCAATATAACCTCCCAGGACTTATCTAAAACCCACCAAATCAAATCTCTAGGTACATTGGTGTAGGCTTTCTCTAGATCGATGAAAACCACATTAAGATTTTTTCCTCCTCTCGATATTTTTCCATTAATTGCCTAAGTAGGAAGATGGCTTTCATAGTTGACCTCCATGGCATGAAACCAAATCCATATTCAGATATCTTCTATCTAAATCTTTACTCCATTACTGTCTCCTATAGCTTCATAGTGTGTTTTATAAGTTTAGCCTCACGATAATCAATGCAACTATGTATATCTCCTTTGTTTTATTATATAAAAACTACAGCACTTTTTCTCCATTCATCTGACTTTTTCTTTATCTTTAATATCTTAACCTAGTGAAACAAACTGATCCATTTTCATCTAAGCATTTCCAAACCTTTATTAGTATGTCATATGGACAATTCCTGTCATCATTCTTACCAATGTTTTCTTCTAGTTTTACTATCCTAATTCTATGATGGACGGTATTTCATGCTAACGAAATATCCACACATTGTCTCATTCCTAAGCCTCCCATAGAAACTTTATTTAAAAGTTTGCTAAATATGTTAAAATATTTTATGCACTTTATTTAAATTCATTGTACTTTATTAAAACCTAGGGAAGGCAATGGGGTGGGTTTGGTATGGGTTGGGGTAAACCTAAACCCGCCCTATCTCAAGTTCATCTCATCCAAACCATGACGGGTCATGGTATGTGATATCAAACCTGCCCCGTTTGGTTTGGGGCTAGATCAAATTTAAAGCCTCAAAACCTTAAGTATATAAAAATGCATACGAATGAGTATGGTAGAGATCGAACACACCACCTTCTCTTTCCACATGCCTTAAATTAAGGCCCAACACCACTTACACTACATAAGTTTTGTTTACATCTTTAGTAATAAATAAATATATATTACATATGCGACATGGGGAAGGGTAGAACAATAAAACCAAACCTACCCTGAATCACAAAAACCACTGAGAGGGAGGAGGCGATCCCCATTTAAACCCGCCCATTCTAATTGCCATCCCTACTAAATTCTTTTGTCTGCGCTCTAGCATGATCTAAGTCCCTACCTTTCTTTCTCCTTATTCTTGCAAACTTGAATATATCACTCTCCTCTTGTCCCAAGAAACATATATAGCTAATTGATAGTTCACTTCAAATTCATTGGGGCCACAAGGGATTTACCCGGCTCCCCTTAGGCCCAGAGGGATTAGTCCGGCACATAGCGTTGGGACAGCCTCCATTATCAAAAATAAAAAATAAAAAAAATGATAGTTCACTTCAAATGCCATAGGCAATGTCATTTTTCTTGGAGTATCTTTTTTGTGTTTTTTCTTTATAGGCGGGCCCACTTTGGGTAGTCCTGCTTCTGGGGTTTTTTTTTCATTTTTTTCAATGAATGTTAACACTCAAAAATATATATATATATATATTTCACTTCAAATGTCATAGGCAATGTGTTGTTGTTTAATGTTACAAGCAAAGTAGTATAGCCAATTTGTTAATTTCTTCTTGGTGTTGAGCTTTGACTACCTAAGGATTCCTTGACAGATTGAGAAAAGGTAATTGTAAACCAAAACAAATATGCGCCTAACTTGTAGCTGAATTGATTTTTACTCTTATTAGTTTTTTGCAAGTTTCATTTGCTTCAAATGTTATTCATGTTGTACTGTACTACTGTTACAAATAAGAAGCAACATTTATTCATTTTTTAACAAATGCAGAGATAAAAAACATTATCCATGAGAAGGCTTCTTTCAGCACCACAGTATTTAGCTTTATGAATTATGATTATCCATGTACCATAGATCGCATGTAACATCCAACCGATGTAATCTTCTAATTGCAAAATGTGTGTTCGGGAAAGAAATCGCAAGAGAAGAAAAATCTCAATTGATGAAAATAGTAAATATTGCTAATGCTTTGGTGAGTAAAGAGAAAATGATGCTGTCAAAACCTGATCCTTGTTTTTGCTTTGGACACGGCATGTGATCTTGTCAAAATTCTGAACACAATAAGTGAGATGCTCATTATTAGGAAACATCATCTAGTAAAAGAGTTCAATAGCCAAAAATACAAGTGTACGGAAAAACACCTTGCCAACTTGTCGTAAAGCATTGAAAAAGTTTTCCTCCTCTTGACGAGTCCAAGCCTCCCATTGTCGCGTTTGTTTTTTAACTGCATCAGAAATTAATCATAAAGGGGGGAACATAGTAACTTATTTTAAGATTGTACCAAACACAAGGAATTAGTAAACTACCAGGCTTTTGCAAAGGATCATCCTGTGGCAACGACAAAGGAACACCTGACTCTAGACCATTATTGAACACATTTTCTGATGGTGGAGTCTCAACTTGCATAGCTACCTCTGATTGTAGGTGAACGTTACCAACATCACAAGAACTCCTGGATTTCATTTTTCTAACTCATACACGTCCCTTCTTAACATTTATACCTGTAAAAAATATCTCAAAAAGTTTAAGGAACTAATAGAGATAAAAACAAGTTGTCTCAAGAAAATTAGAAGATAATGGCTTAGTATAGAACACACCATGGCAATGATGAGAAAGTGGAAATGGAGATAAGAGATATCAAGAGTTCAAGACGACCTCAGATTGATATGACAATGCATAGCCATCCATAACCAATGCAATTTATTTCAAGAAAAATTACATAGTCGTAAGCTGGAAGGAAATGGAATTCATGTCACGCACTCAACATTACAAATAATTCAGCTACCTGGGAAAACCAAATGCACAAAGTGGCATTGAAAGGCTATACGTTAACATTCCCACAATAAGCTGACAATTTATAGCAAAGCCTTGCCAAAAACAACAGAGATCAATGAAATATTACGTCAAATATTTATAAGCAAAAGAAGAAATACTTATGTTTTAAAACCAGGCACCACATACACTAAACAGCATTATTGTAATAAAGCTGGTAGTAAATTTAATTATCCAACCAGAACGATGTGGAATATATTTTAACATGCACTCTAAAAGTAAGCCACTTAACCAAAGTGTTGAACTGGTAGATCATTTCTTTTTTGACCAATCTGCACTAATCTGCACTAACCTTGTTTAAAGCATCCTCCTAGAGGCCTCCGTTACGTTTGATAATTTCAAATCAAATCATGATGCCATGACTATTTCAAGACTGTTTTAAAATAAAAAAGTTACAAAAAAAGATCTATCAAGTTGATGGAAAGAGATCAAAGGAAACAAGTTACAAGGACATAGACAACCAACAACATAATTGTTTAAGGGTATAGACAACCATATACATAGAGGGTAAAAGCACAAAACCCCATTCCACCAATCTATCCTCCCTATCAACACCCCACCATTGCCAATGCACCTAATACATCTACATGTAATCTTCTCCTCCCTACAAAGGTGGAAGCTTGCATGCATTAGTAATTGCTCTAAGCCCCAATTTCACTGAGGAGGAACATGCATCTACCCCAATAGACAATTCACACCAATTTGACTGAATATGGAGAGTTTATAGGGAATCAAGTAATGCAAAAATGATCAAAACATCAATGTCACAAGCATATCTACATGCAAAACAGTCAAAACATCTAGAAACTGCATGACATGTGCATATCTACATGCATTGAGAATGACCTAATCCAATAGCAACAATTTCAGTTCTCAGTTATAAAAAAGCAATCAGGATCGATAACTTTTAAGGATAAAACGTTAAAATTGATGGAATGGATCGATTATCATTTACATCCCAAGGCATTGGCGGTGGAACGGATCGATTATCACAAACTGATCGAATGCTTATCGATGAATCAGAATCTTGCAAAAGAACAATTTAAACCCTAAAACGACAATTAATCGGACACAGATCTTGTTAAGCACGCAGACATACATACCTTAAACGAATCAAGAGAAGCGCCAGAAGCACTTGCATCGATCGATTGAAGGTGAGAAAAATCAAATTCCAGATTGGAATCCGGTCTCTCCTCTTTGATCGAGCACCGAATCGGATCTCGGCGTAACCGCTTCTCCTTCAAATGGGGGGTTTCAGAAGGAAATTTCTCCTGTCGACGTGCGATTGTTATGGTTTGCTGAGAGTTTTGACAGATTCTGCTGACATTTTCTCCTCTCAGAGATCGATCGGGACCTTCTTTGTTTCACAGAAATCGATCCAAAACCTAGGGCTCTTCGTCTTCGTCTTCGTCTTCGTCTTCGGATCTGTCGAGCAAAAGGGACGAACAATAGCAGCGGGACCTAGGGCACGCTTCCTCTGCCCTTGATTTGAGCTAGGGCACCAAATTTCCCTTCTTGTTTTTTGGAAATGTGAGGATTGTGAAAATTAAATTCCACTCTCCAATCCTAATATATTAAAGCCTAAGGTTTTAAATTCAATTTTGACCAAATTTTTTTAATTTTGACTATTTTTATTTACCTCCGTAAAAAAGTTGAAAATATTTTAAGGCTAAAATTTGGACTCACTTGACCTTGTTTTAAGTAACGTAATCATTACGCTACATAAGACTAATTTGTATTTATCTTTATAAGAGTGGACCTTAGCCACATGGTCATGCCCATGCCAATGGTTATTGTGCTATTAAAAGTTATTATGATTTGGTGTTGCCGCTTTTTATTTAAAATAGATAAGTTTCCCTATGATTTTTTAGAAAATAACTTTTTATAGGAAGTGCTTGGATGAAAAGAAAAATTTTCAAGTATACAAAAGTATGCTTTTGTGCTTAAGTCATGCAAGAGAAACTTCACAACACTTATTTCTTTGACCAAGAGTGGTGAGAAAGTTGGATCATTACTATCGAAGAAATAAACTGAAGCAACAATACAACGAAAGATTCAAATTGTAGAATCATCATTGCACCAAACAAAGGTACTAAAAAATATGGTGCCTTTTCTATTCTTTTTCCATGGCAAGTGTGTCTGCACAAACTCACCCTAAAGGAGTAGAGTCAAGAATTCTAATAAAGTCGATTAAGTCGGAGATTTTGGAGGTGTTGAAACAAAATTATGCTCTTATTTATTAATTGTAGAGGGTGACTCTTTCCGATGATGACAAGCCATGGATGTTGCAGTTTTATTTCAATGACATCTCATCTACATATTGTTTTTAATCATGTGGTTAGTTCAACTAATGGATTAGCATATGTTTTAACCAAGTAGAGGGATTAGCATATGTAATTATGTTTTTTATAGAAGTCCATTACACCCTTAGTTCCCTTGAGATGTTTTGTTTGCTTATCTTTGCTTTCAATAAAGTCTACTCATTGCATTTTTAAAAAAGAAAGAAAGTATCAGAAAAACCATCTTAGATGTCCAGTGCACCAAAAATGCTCTTATGTTCTCTATAACAAAAAAGGCTCCCCACCAAATCTCATTTTTATTTGAGCAACCATATTGCTTTTCGTCTCCCCTTATTTATTTATTTTCTCCCTCTTCTCTCTCCCCCACTCCCTTTCTTTCAACATCCCTCATCTTCTCCCTCATCATCTCACCAAACCTCTTTTGATAGTGTCTCTCTTCCCTCTCTTCCTCCTACTCCCTTACTTCCTCATCCGCGCTTGCCCTATCAAGATCCCAATAAGAGGCCACCATGTGTTCATCAGATGTCCTCCTTGACCTACGTCCTCTCGCCAGTGAACTACACACTAATGCTCCCTCAGCTTTCACTATGAGAGGTCTTTAACGGCTGCACCTCACAAACCTTTACACCTAGCTTTTTAATATACTAGTTCGGTCACTAAGGTCTACTCTTCCAAAACTAAATTTTTGATACTATGGTTCAGTCACAAAGGTCTACTCTGCCAACTCTATGTTTTTTTTATAGTGGTTCGATCACAAAAATCTAATCTAATGATGTAAGAACAAAAATAAAACAAGAACACTTGTCTCTTGTAGACGAGTCTAACTTCATGTGCACTCTTTGAAACTTGAACTAAAACAAATTGCTTAGCTCCCTGGTAGTGGACATGCTCCAATGAGTGCTCAGCCAAGTGAGAAATGAGATTTGGGTCTTGGGTGACAAAGGTGTACCCATGAGGTTAATCCAAACCCTAGTAAAGGATCTTTCCACAAAACACTCTTTGATGAGGTTGGAAATGGTCTTCAAAGGTCTAAGGAGGTTTGACTATAGTAAGCAATTAATCTTCAAAACACTAGATCCTAAATCCACTAATCTCTCTCTTTAAATGCTCTTAAATTTAACTATTAAATCCTTAAGAGAGTGTGGAAGAGAGCTTTGAGGCTCTCAAAATCACATTAGTTGCAGCCATTGCAATGAGCCCTACTCGATATAGAAGAGCTTATAACAGCTAGTCTATCGTTAGTTGTGAACCACCAACAGCTAGTTTAACTAAACAGTCAAAACAAGTTGTTGTTCTACGGCTAGCCATAAGGTTGTCGTAGAGCAAATTGGCTCAAAATGGCTTACTGGAAAAAAGCTCACTGATGTACACTGGAAAAGCTCTTACTGCTAGCCGAAGCCTAGTTATGGCCCAGAATAAGGCTTCAGAACTGTGCAACTCAATTCCTCAGCTAAGTCATTTTAACCCTCTTCATTTAACTGTTTGGTTTGAGGGTTTTAGGGGCATTCTCTTGGTTTACCTAAGGTCTAATATACCTGAATAGGTTGGCAAAAAATGATATACACCTTAATGTAGCTCTAGTCTTTTCACACTTGAATTTTTGGAAGGCAAGGTCTTGGACTTGGACACGGAATTGGCAACTCAGGAAAGTACAAATTTAACTATGGTACTTCAACACTCCCATCCCAAGCTATATGGCTCCGCTAGTTGGGACATGGGTGTGTGAGTGGGCATGCATGCGATCGAATCCCTTATGTAGTACTATATATACATGGGTGTTCCATGTAGGATTCTCAATAGGCTGGGCTCAGCACAAAAAGAATATTCAGGCCTATGATTAGGCTCAAGCCAAGCCTAAAAGGCAAGCTCATTTAATGAGAGGGCAGGGCTTAGTCTATTATTTTGAAACCCAAAAGAAAGGGCGCTAAGGTCTCTAGATTCATTAGCCTAATCTCCAATCTGTATGTATGTATGTATGAATATTGTATATATGTATGGTTAAGTATGCATGTATGTAGGTATGTGCTTGATGGCCAAAAGTTCTATTAACTTTTTCCTGTAAAGCACATTGTATAGGTTAGGACTCGAAAATCCTTTTGGATGATGAACCTAATCACCAAATTAGTGGCAAGGAGACGGTTTAATAAATTTGTATGTTAATATGCATTAAACAATAAACAGTACAAGTTGAGGCCCGTTTCTATCTGTGTGAATGTCTGAGGCTACACTTGCATTTGGATAATCTAACTTTACAGTTTCTTAACTAAGTACAGGTAGCATAGTTACAGGTAAACTGAGTCACAGGGTCTCTGAGTTCCAAGGATCTAAAAGGGAGTTCCAGTTAAAAACTTCCAGCCCAGGTCTAGCAAACAATTCAAACCCAAATAAAAATACAGTAGGAGGATGGCATGTGCTTTATGTTCTAGTTAATTTTGTGCCCTCCCATCACAACCTGTGTACAAATAGAAGGATGTACTTGAACAGCTTATCAGCCTCTGTAACAGCTTGACTGATAATCTTGAGTTGGACAGATAACGAACACATTTATGGGAGGTCTTTTATTATCACAATCATTCTGAAGCAATTTTAGAATGACCTCAATTGCAAGCAGCTGAAACCAAGAAAATTTTGTTGATAACTGAATGGCCAGACAGAAATAAGAAAATCCTCAGGGTTTGAGCAGAACAGAGTATAAGGTGACCAGACTTTCTGCCAACATGCAAAACTTCGAAGGAGAAGAAATTTTGCCAAAAAAACAAAAAATGCTGGTTTTTCTGTTGCCTGTCTTGCTTGGGCCAGAAAAACTTTGCCTGTAAAGCATTATTGAAAAAAACCAACACTTAATTACTTTCAAACCATGAATATCTGAGACAACTCTGACTCCCAACAGCTATGCCAACTCAAGCCGTTTTTTTTTTTTTTTTGACAGGTAATGTGACACAAACCTAACTAGTCTACTTACTCTACCAACCCCGTATTGTCAGAAATAGGTGTTAGAAGATGGGAACCTTTCAATTATCACAGGGTCTTGGCAAAAATTTGGACCACATCTTGATTTGTTTGTCAGCCCACATGGCATCAACAACCGGTGAAGTACAGCAAACTCAGAATACGTTAGAAATTTAACTAGCACAGGATCACATAGAAATGATAGAATTCGATTGAGGTATGGATACCCAGCAACTCTAGAAGGATAGAGGCAAGGTGTCATCTTCCTCAAATAAATACTAGAAGTGATATACTTCTATTTTGTTGATCCAACAACATTTAACATGACTTACTTTCATAGCTCTCTCATGGTCACTGTGACAGCGCAATGGAAGCCCCATTGTGTTAAAAAGTCTTAAGTTAGTAAAGTGATAAGATCAAACCGTGCATATTAGCCAGAGAAGTTATGATGCCAACAAGCACGTTTTATCTCCTAAAAGAAAATAACCCCAAATGCCATGTATAAGTGATGAACTGCAAGATTGAAACCCTCTCAACTTAAAGGATGTGTGACATTTGAAAGTAAAAGCATATAAAATATACTGTTAGAATACATGTTAGGAAGTTTTTGGTTGTTAGATATGTTAAAATATGTTTTAGGATTAAAAGATGATCTCTTAAGATCATAGGGTCTATTAAGATCTTGATATTTCCTAATTTATTTCATCCATTGTTAACAATAAATGCAAGGCCTTTTTTTTCCATAAATGATGAGTTTTCTTTTTTTTTTTTTAAAGCATTATCCATTATATCAATTTTATGGAAATGTTATCTTTCAAGTTCTATGGTATCAATGTCATGGTTGCAACATTCCTTCGCCCATCTCCATCTCCCATTAGAGAGAGAAAACATCTTACCATAGAACTCAAAAGATAACATTTCCATAAAATTTCCATAAAACCTCACTCATCCACATAGCATTTAAGCCTCATGAATTCCTACTTTTGTCCAATACTCTTGAATGAGTTTTTCTTCAAACCAAATGATCCTACTTTCATGGTTCTAAGAGAGATCATGATATATCTTATCTAACGGGTGAGATGTGATAATCATGAAGCCCACATGGAGGTTTTTGGGGAGAGATCCTCTAGAATGGATTAATGCCAATCAATCTCAATATGTGTGCAAACAATCAACCACGCAGTGGAAATAAATCGAACCACAAGCACACACCACAAGAAGACACAGATTTTATGTGAAAACCCAACCTGGGAAAAAAACCATGATCAAGAATCAAGCACTATGAATCATACTACAATTACAAGAGAATACTCACAATCCTTATCCAGTTGCTCTTCAACCTAAGAACCTTGTGATTTCCTTACACAGCTCCCTGCTGCAACGACCCCCCTGCCGTTCTCTATGATAGATCCAAGACACCTAGACGCCTTCTAGATGTTGTACTTGACTCCCCAAAGCAATCTTCTACACTCAAAGAAATAGAAGACAATGATCTCTAGAGTAGAACTTCGGCCCTTCAACTCTTCAATGGAAGAACTCTAGAGAAGATGATCTCCAATAAGCAATCTCTTCTTAGAACAATGAGATCTGTGTTCCACACCTTAGAGTTGAGAGAGAACCCTCTTTTATAACTTTTAATACGTGCCTCATAAGTATAATACGATCAGGAAAGGAGTTGACATCAAACAGGCAAGTTTCCCTTTAATTCGGACTGAAAAATTGCAAGTTGGTGCACTTTCTGCACTTGCCCGATCGGTCGGATAAATAGCCCGATTGGTCAGATTAAGATTCTGCTCAGGTGAAAATTTCAGCATTTTCCTGCAAACTTCCGGATGTCATAACTTTCTCGTTTCAGCTCCGATTGAGGCGGTCTTGGGCTCTACGGAATTCTCTCGAAACGAGCTTTCTAACAGTAGGTCGTATGCCCATATCCGATGCTCGGTTTGTGAGATATGATCTTTTTATTTCATATTGTCCATAAAAAACCACTTCAATTTGTTGCTTTTTCTTCTATTTCTTCACTTCAGTGCATTCGGCGACTCAAACCATTGTCTACACTCAAAGATATGTAAAATACAACACTAATGGACTCAAGTTTTGTCCAACCCATGAATTTGCCAACACAAAAATACTTACACCACAAATAGTTGAGATTACAAGCATAGCATGATTGACAGTTTTCCAGTAGCAAATCATTCATTGATTTACAAGAGATCAAGGGGTTCTATTAATTGCAGCCAATAACACAGTCCTTTCTTGATAGAACCATGCTCTTGGAAGGTTATGCTTGTTAGATATAATTGGCATATGTTTATAATTGTGATAAGATCTCTTAAGAACTTAAGGTCTACTAAGATTTTGATAAAAATGTGTTCGATCTTTTTTCCCTTTTTATTATCTCACCCATTGTAATATAAATACAGGATTCCCAAAGAATTAATATTATTTTTTTTTATCAGTAACGAAAAACTTTATTAATTAGACAAACAAAAGAACAAGGGTATAAGAGCAATATGCCCCAAGAACCAAAACAAAGAGAAACGCCAAACCTAAGAACCCAAAGATAGCACAAATTACATAGAAAAACCCACCCACGGAGAAGAACTATCTACACCTTGTTTAGCCAAAGCATTTGCTATACAATTGGCACACCTCAAGATATGCATAAATGAAACAACCGAGGATGAGGAAAGCTTCTTAATTTCATTGATTGTATTCCCAATGCATTAAGACAATCAAATTTACGCAAATGTAATCTTTGAAAGGCACCACTTCACATAGCCCCCAACCATGTCCATGTATACAGTACTATATGCCTTTACAAATGATGGGAAAAGTTGCCTCTTGCACAACCGTTACCCTCTCATAGCCATCTTCCTTAACTCCTCCCGATGACAAGGGTGAGATGGAAAATTGATCAAACCTTCAGTGTACATGCAATTAGGGAGGCCAGAGCTCAATTTTCTACCCAAGGTCAAAAGAGAGTCAAGAAGTTTAGCTGACTTGAATGTCTCTACATTTCATTTTTCAAATTCATGTTTAGTTGAGAAAATATGAAGTAAGAATAAGATACAGATATAGTTAGCAAGATGGATGGCAAGAATTGTTTCTTGTTAACAAGAAACAAGGGCAGAACCCATGAGAGGGTGGGTTTGGAAGCATTGTAGCATATTGTAACATGAAAACAAGTATCTGAGGAACCTTGATAGCAAACTCTTGAAACATTCAATATGATATTGTTCTATCTTTGTTCGGTACACATTCGCACAAGCTTCATTAGGAAAGTTAATTCTACTTTACCATGATGCAAATATTTGGAGCTTTCACTTAAGAAACTCAATATACTCTTGTTTATCCTTTAGAGGACTCTCTATTCTAGTTATGAAGATCCACTGTTTAAGTACACCTCGCAGTTGTAGGTGCATTACTTTTATCAGCAAATGAAATTAATCTCTGAAGATTCAATGATACACACAAGATGCTAATGACAAAAGTGGAAAAAACATATGAAATGAGAAGATGACCCATTCAACTTCTTTCCTACTTTAATTTATGCATTTTATTTAAAACTAATAGTCAGAAACAGTAAAAAATATGAACTGTCCAGATTTGGTGTGATGAATTATAGTGTGATTGCATTTAATAGGCTCAGAAGGTAAGGATGTGGAGAAGATGTGTAGATCAACACTTGGATAAGGATTTCACCAGGTGTAGAACTCGTCTTCATTGATCCTAATTTGTGAGTTGATTGGAGACTAGAGAGGTCATTGAGTCACCCAAGTTGAGCGAGTCTGATCAAGTGTGTCTTTTCTTTTCTTTTTCTTTATGACAAATTCAACTGGGAACTCAGGGAAACTCTCCCAAGTTACTCAATTTGGTGACGTCTGAGTTTTTCGACATTGGTTTCACCTCATTCATTGAGTAAATTTGTGATCATGGTTCATGAAAATCTCAGCCAATCACTAACTCAGGAATTTTTTTGCCCCATATTTTAACAACTCTCATCTGATTGTATGAGAGAGAATCTTCAGCCTTCCCCATGACTGTTGGTTTGCTTCACATAACACTGCCAGCCTTTTTTTCACACTCATCCTTGTGGTGCTCATAGAAGTCATAACTCTGAACATAACCATATGACTGAATAAACTTCACTCTTTTAATTATAGGTGATAAGACTCTTCTGGATCTGAAACCCTCTGATTGTAACCCTTTTCATATAATTAACCATCCACAAAAAAAGGCCACGGGGTGGATGATTCATTAATGGTTTTAAAAAGCAATTTCAGAGGCATCGGGCCCAGTATACCATCCAAACCACTGTATCTGCACTTTCCTTGTTCCTTCTCTTGAAAAATTAGAGAAAAGTTTATAGAAAGGGAAAATCAAAACTGTAACTTTTTGATATTTTTTTGGGTGTGTTAGATGTAGATTGAACCTTAGACAAACTTTTAATAGAGTTAGGGTTCAGAACATGACATTATCCAAACTCTTACCTAACAGCCATGTTTTACAACCATGATCAGCAAAACAAGAAATGAGTGATAAAGCGGTGTTCTAACTAAAGATCATACTAAAAATCATAAGAAAGTAGTTATAGCATACTTCTTTTGACAACAAAAGACATCTTACTACAGGAATTCAACAGACTCAAAAGTAAATGACACCAAGCAGAAATACCAAAGTACTAAAAGACTAACTTATCATTCATCCAAAATCTACCCTCTCTACCATCACTACATTCAAACATTTATGTGTACCAACTAACCTTCTGAATCACACCTTAACATAAAAGGGATTTAACAAATAGACAAACCCCATCTAACTAATCTCAGTCCATGCAAGAGAACATCACATGGTTACTAAGTAGCCAGAACTTCCCATATCAGCTCTGGGTCGAAAGACGGCATCCTAGCCAACAAGCATCCGCCATCAAATTCTGCATGGTCCACTATCATCTGGCCCTCACTCGATATGGATGGCGGAGATTCCCCACCCTTGCACCACCACTCTTCATTAGGAACGAAGAAGGACGGTGGCAAATTTTCATTAAACAACTCACTGTTAGTATTAGCAGATGATGAGGAGGGGGTCTCTCTCTTGCCATTTCCACTGCTGCGGGGCTTATTCGATGCTCCCTTAGCCTTTTCTCTCTTCAAACGCTGAAAAATTGCTTGAATTTTCTCATCAACCGCAGATTGCAATGCAGCAAGCATTGAGTTATCGCCAATGCCAGATTGAATTCTACCCCCCATATTCGGGAAATTCAGGCGGGCGTATTCGCCCCTTAGCTTATATGCTGCCCGGTCATAGGCATATGCCGCTGCCTCAGCAGTATCATATGTGCCCAACCACACTCTCATCCTGTTTTGAGGCAGCCTAATTTCAGCCACCCACTTCCCCCAGTGTCTCTGCCTCACACCTCTGTAAAGCTTCTTGCTCTTGTTCATGCTACCACCCCTGAACATATATGAGTTCACATTTGTATCAGTATACATGTAGTCATGAATCTTCTTTGCGCCCACAAACGGTGCACAAGTCACAAAGCCACTACCCCTATTTTCCATACTGAATCTATGTAGCTGATCTCTCTGATGGAGATAAACAGAAGAGCCCAACGGCCCGGGAATGGATTCGACTGTGGGATTTTCAGGTGGGAATTGAGAGAAGATTGAATCCAATGCATTTGTACCTCCCCTCATCAAGATCTCTGAGAGGGAGGATCGGATGTCAATGTCGCCAGAGAAGGCGCATGGAACAGCATTTTCCATCACTTACACAGCTGAGAAGAAGAGAATTTTGTGGAAGGATTTGCAGATTGCACTGAAAAATATATCAAGTGCAGGAAAAAGAAAATTTAAAAATTGGATCTTTTTCCTACTGCAAATTAGATGAAAGGGAGCAATGAATCAAAAATATGAAAAGAGAAATTCTGGATTTGGGTCAAGAAGATGAATTCAAAAGAGTCTAAAATGATGCAAGATTTTCAGAAAAAGAACAGAGGATTCTCTGAATGTGATCAAAATTGATGGTTGGATGGGGAGATGAAAAGCAGAGCTCTTCTTGCAACAGAGAGAGGGAATTTGGGAGAAATAGGAGGAACTGGTGGGAAAAATTGAGAATCTTCTCACCCAAGAGAAGAGTTTAGGAGAAAAAGAGCATCTGATCTGAGCTCTTGGGTTTTTCTCTGCTCTTCATAGCCACAGCTGCTCTGTGGCCTTCTTCCTCTATATATAGTTGAACAGCTACCATGATTCCCTCCTTGAAGTTCAACTTTAATTTTATTTTGTTCCTAAAATGCCCAGTAGTTTAAGTTTATTGCCACTGTGTATTTTGCTTTTTACTTTGTAGGGGTAACATAAGGGAAATGGTGAGATAGTCCGTGGGAGCACCAGTGTAATTGTGGTCCCTCAATTATATTGATTGTGGTGAATCATGAATCATTCTTCTCTCTTGTATATATAGAAAAGTTTGAATTAATAAATAATATGGTGAATTCCGCTCATTGTAGTTTCTCAAATTTTCACATTGTATGAGAGCCATGGCTCGGTGGTGATTGAAGAGTCAAACACCCTTTCTAATCATCGTATTTATCAAAGCCTTACAATATCATCATCTTCTTCAAGCAGTGCGAATTAGGGGTAAATTACAGAGAAACCAAGGAAACAGTGAGATAGTTTGTGGGAGCATTTGTGTAATTGCAATTTGCAATATGGCAATTGGGGTGAACATGAAAAAATTGATTATATGGCATTTGGGGTGAACATGAAAAAATTGATTATATGTTGTCTTGATCGCGGTACTATCAATTCCCTTTAACCTATGTGAGGCCCATCTCTATATGATCAGATTCATTTGTATCACACTGACTCCTTTGATATTTACCTAAATTTTACTGTATACAAAGTGTCATTCGCTGTTGGATTCGTCATGTGTAGAAAATATATATACATTTTGTACAATGAACTGAATGATGCATTACTGAGTAATGGGAAATTTGAGCAATTGCACATAAAAAGGGAGGCATCATATATCAATTCTAAAATATGAAAGGATGTATCAATGGTATGGTGTAGGGTACTACAGCTCAAAAGCTCAACTCAACCTAACCAAGTTGACTTGAAGGGTCACATCTCTACCAAAAACTTGATCGACTCACATGAGTTATTGGGTCACTCGAATAAGTTTTTAACAATGGATTTGTATTGGGTGAAGTACTTCTCACGGTGAATTGTAACCATTTGTTATGAGCACTTTATCCAATGTGGCTTCTGAGTAAAACAGTTGCAGATAAACCCATTCGTGTACTAGCCTACTAGGCCATAAGATGGTTTCCCATGAATGGTGGAGTTGAAAAGCAGGCTCCAAACTCTTTGAAATTGGAAGGGAAGAAGACAGAGCACATTGAGTAGAGGAGAACTATTATTATCCTATGAAAGAAAAGAACATTTAAGTATGAACATGGCATGCATGTGTTAGTTCCTGACTTGTCCATTGGACAGACTACTAACAGACTACTATTGATGTGACTTTTTTAAAAGCAGGATAACTCAACAATCTTAGCCTTTGAATCTGGGCAAAGAGATTGATTGGCCAGCTTCACTTTTATGTTATCCAGCTAAAGAGTGACTCATTTTTTACTAGGATTTCTAAATACAAACTTACCCATTTGTGATATTGTTGTGAAATAACATTTGGAAAAACAACAGTTACTTCGAATCAACTGGGTTACTCAAAGTAAGCCAAAACTGTAGCATAAGAGCATATATGAACCCGTTGACAGAGACAGAGAGAGAGGTCAATGCGAAGGGAGGGCCCTTTTTGTCACTCAAGTCTCATTCATCTCTCATCGTGTAATTGAATGAGTTAAATCTAAAAGGCAACTTTTCGTCTTTATCACTTCAGTCCCAGCTGTTATTAGACACATTTAATTCCATGGCCACGCGTCTTCTTCTTGCTTGCTACTCTCCTTCCCCTTACCTAACTACACCCGTCTTCTTTCTTTCTTAAATAGGTTCAGATATTATTTGTAAGATTTAGCCGTTTTTGTTATTATCATTCAGCTCACTTCATACCATGTCAATCACTAATCCAACTTCTCCTTTGCATAAAAAAGAACTTCTACCTTGCATTCTCATTAATCGTAGTAAAAAAGAGATTAGAAATTTAAGATGCCTTATTACAAGAACCATCTTATAATGGGAAACATCACTATTTATGGCTGGTTGTTGACTTGTTGGGCCTTAGCATATGCAGTATTTAATAAATAAATTGATCGAACATGTATTCACCGTCAATGTTCCACAAAAATAATCATGAATTGATTTCTATATTGAAAAGTATTTATGATGCCTCTATAGGTTTTGATAGAAATGATTACATAAGGAAACTTAATATAATATCAGAGCCAACTGTTCATGAGTTTGAATCGCAAGAAAAATAACTTAGACACTAAAATTTGTATGTCACCAAAAGTGCACCGACCAAGTTCCACTTGAGAGGGAGTGTTAAGATGTGGGTTCCAACAAAGGGGGAGTATTGAAAAATATTTATGCTACCTCTACTAACATATCAATGTTTTGGGAGGAATGGTTAGCTAATGGAACTTAATACCAAGGTTGTAGCGCTAATGATGGAGAACTTAAATAATGTGTATGTGGTGCGCATGTGAGTTATTACCTAAAAAGAAAAAATGTTAGAACAAATTGTGTTGGGAAAAGCAGCATAGCGGAATACTCGTGATTGATGGATCAACCACGATGGATAAACACAATTACACTATCAAGCAATTACACACATGAACACAGCAAATTTACATAGTTCGGCAACCCTGCCTATATCCATAAATGAGAGAGACTCATTAATACCTTGGGTACTAGGGCTACAATATATCAATATATATATTTCTCACTTTCTTAGCCAACAAAAAAACCCATTCATAATGACTAAATATCTATACCCCTAAACCCCAGTCCTGACTAACCCAAACACACCATCTAGGCTAAAACTAAAGTGCAAGACACAACCCAACAGATTGTTCACTGATTGTATTACCACAAATAATTTGTTCCTACTATCCTACACTATTGCATATTTTCCACATGCAAACTTCCAATTAAAAATGAAGAAACAAAGATGATTATAAAAAATAATAATCATCAAATAATCTCCCCGTTATCACTTTAATAATCCAAATCTTAGGAAAGCCAAGATCTCATCCACATATCTATCTTATATCCTTAACCCCTCACCTCTTTAATAATCAATTTGTTCGAGCACTCCTCATCTCTTTAATGATCTTATTGTTCGAGTACATTTGACCATGAATTCTTCTTTATTCACATATAGCAAACAAATAGACCTTAAAATCTTTTCTTTAAATGACAATTTTAACTAAGCTAAAATCTTAAAACAGATCTCTATTAAACCACAATTATAATCAGTTTTGAATCCTGTCCTTGAATCCAAACACACATGAATACTAAAGGGAGCTTCTAAATGTACTTCAGTTTGGACACTTTATACATAGCCCAAAATTTTTTTAAAAAATTTAAAAATTTCAAAAACACCCCTACCCCCTTCTCTCCCTATACACTCTGTCTCCCTCCCTCCTACCCTTCCCCACCTCCCCTCTGGCCAGCAATAAGCTCCGATAGCGAAGGGAAATTCCCCTCTCCCTCTTCCTCCCTCTCCTCTCCTCCCTCTTCCTCTCCCCCTCTCTTCCCTGTTCGGCCTGGGGAGAGGAAGAGGGAGGAGAGTAGAGGAGTGGAATAAGGAAGGAGAGGAGAGGAGAGGAGAGGAAGAGGAAGAGAAAGGGGAAGGAGAAGAGGAAGAGAGAGGAGAATTAGTAATAATTGGAAGAGGTAGAGGAAGAAGGAAAGAGGAGTTTTCCTCCGTCGCCAAAGCTTGTCGCCGACCAGAGGGGAGGTGGAAAAGGGGTGAAGGGAGGGAGAGAGAGTGTGTAGGGAGAGAAAGGGTTGAGGGTGTTTTGAAAATTTTTATTTTTTATTTTTAAGTTTTGGACTATATATAGTCGGTCCAAACTGAAATACATTTATAACCTCCCATCTTAAATCTAAGTTTTGAAAACTTTATGTTGCTATACACATTCAAAAAGCAGATCTTATTTTTTCAATTGAGAGATAGATTCCGCTAGTCACAACCACCCATTCATGATCGAATACCCTTATATTGGAATAATTAGATACCCATTGACTTCCTTAACCCAGTGTGGTGAGACTGCAACTCCAACTTTGGGTGGCTCCAAATCATTTTTCTTCTTCTTTTTCATTTTGATCTGGTCAGAGCCGCATCCAAACACTACAACAATCAACTGCTAATCCACAATTGACTGAAATTGAATTCTAAATGCTTTTCTTTGTGATCCTCTCCAAATCAAGAAAGATAAGAATCACATCTAAGTGGCCCTAGTTAGAGAAAAGGTACATTAAACCGTAAGAGCTGAAAAAGGCAATCGTTATCACAGTTCCAAGTACTTGAAATGATCACATGCCCCGTGAGGAAGGTTGGCAACACTAGTCCAAAGCATGTGAACAGCCAAAACCGCTTTTCCTTTTTTTCTACCCGTTCCACAGAAAGTCATTTCCAATTTTCAACGACCGTGTTGCTTTGATCCTGACTTTAATATCCCACGTTCAGTCCATGTCTATGTGTTTCGAACCTACAAACAAAAAAAAATAGACATTTTATAAATTCATCCATGCGGATCATCCGTAAAATCCAAACAGCTCAAAATCATAATTAATTCATACACTAGAATCAGACTTGGTTTCAGTTAAATATGATTTGAGCTCACCATCAAATTGGTCGAACATAGAGCACATAATTTAGATACGATTCACTTTGATTTCTTTTTCTTTCTTTCTATGTTTCTAATAAAATGAGATCAAGTCTTATTGGAACGAAATTTAACCCAATGCTAATATAGGAGAATGGACTAAAATTTTTAATAGTTAGAATTTTTATAAGTGGGCCTCATTTATGAAACTGACGCCCATCAGAGCATTCTTTATTAATAATCTTTAGAGCTTCTTTCCCTACTTTATATTGCACTAGAATTAATTTTGAGCTAGATACAGATGAAACATTTTTCTCCCTAGAACTCAATCATTATGAGGCCCCAAGTGGGCCTCACTACTATATCTTCCATTGGCAGTTCAAATCATAACAGTAAAGTCTGTTCTGTTCTCATATTAGATATGGCCCGGATGCATCCTACCTTTTGTTTAATTGATATTGGGTTGTCATCATGATGTCATCTATTTGATTTCCATTAAAAACACTTATTGTGGCAGTAAATGTGTTGACATTGGAGTAAATGAGTCTTTGATGTCAACTTGAGCGATTTGGGATATAGGATCATGGATTGTACCTCATGATGAGGAGTTTACTTCTGCACATGGGAACCATATGATTCCAAGTTTCATTGATGAGTCCAAATAGAACAATTGCTTGGAATGCACAAAAAATTTCCAAGGTGAGAAATTTTTATTGGGAATTCACCTAATATTGAAGGCTCCACTTCTTCAATTGTGTGGTAAATGGATGATGCATAGAAAGGTGATGCCGTTGAGTACCTATAATATTGAGTTTTATTTTTTTATCGGTAACAAAAATTCATTAAAAAAAGATGAAAACAACAGAAGAGAAAAAAGTTATCAGAGCATTATACCCTATCAATAGAAACAATTACGTACAAAAACCCTTCCAAGATAACATTCTCTCAACATCTTGTTTAGCTAATGCATTTGCCATAAAAATTGTCGATCTAAACACATGATGAACTTCAACATTGATAAAAGAAGATAACACTCGAATTTCTTTAAAGTGAAACTGGAACCTCTAAGGAAATGTCTTTTGGTTAGTCACCCATGCAACAGCATTTGAAGAATCACTCTCCACTATTAGAGCACCAACAAAATTTCTCGAAAAACAACGGAGAGCTTCTAACATACCTAACACATCTGCTTTTTGAGAATCACACTCACTAATATGCTTTAAAAATATGAAAAGAACCTCACCTTTGTAGTTATGAACACTCCATCAATACCCATTGACCCCAGCTTTCCTCTAGCAACACCATCAACATTGGATTTAAGCACACCAAAGGGGGAAGGAGACCAAAAAAAAGAACCTCCTCACCTTAATAGGACCACAATTCATACAAGTGTTCCAATTAAAAATGATATTACTAAAACTGAAATTAGAAAACTCTTTCCTAAGCAAAGTCCACTCCACAATCCTCCGACCTATAGTGGTAATCAAATCAGGAAAAGAAGAGAAAGATCCTTTAAAGATTTTGTCATTCCTTTCTCTTCGAATAGACCATAAAACTGCAAAAGGAACCAACCTCCTTAAAATGTGCCCGCAACCAACTAGATGCCCTCCTAACCAAAACTATGTCGTTTCTTCTATAGTCTTTGGGAAACACCAAGTAAGCCCGCATCTTCCAATGAAAAGTAGCCGCTGCCTCACAATAAAAGAATAGATGGTTGACTATCTGCTCTTCCTTTTAACATATTACACAAATGTCTGAGATATTAGTTGAACACAAACTTCTTCTTTTAAGATTGTCAGATGTGGAAACCTTTGACGCAACTGCTAGCCAACAAAAAGACTCTACTTGGGGAGTTGCCAACCCCTTCGAAAGCAAGAAAGAAGAAACCTTATGATGCATGTTCCCCTCTAGGGCTTAACAGAAAGCTTTCACAAAGCCCAGAAATTAAGGGCTTCCACATCCAAGAATCTTTAGAGTTCTTGCATTATAAAAAAAAATTAAAACGTTAGAAAGAATCTTAAGTAACTCTCCAAACATAACCACTTCCGAAGAGCGAAGAGTTCTCCTAAAGAATATAGTCCACACAAAACTACCCTCCCCCTCCTCAATACAATCACTAACAGAAGCCTTTTTATTGAATACCACTTTACAAACAATAGGAAATAACCTATACAAAGGATCCATTTCCACCCAATCATCCAACCAAAAACTGACTTCCCTCCCATCCCCCACCACAAAACCAACCTCGTTGAATAAAATTTTCCCACTCCCACTAGAAGCATCTCCAACTGAAACAATCCCGCCTCATAGATCCGATCTACGATATCTAGGCCCAGGTTTTGGCCACCAACCAAGACTATCCTAACCATACTTTGAAATAATGATTTCCTCCGTAAAGCATCCCTCTCCTCTCCAAACTGCCACCACCATTTAGCTAGTAAATCCTTATTTTTGTTATCTAAGCACCCTAAACCCAAGCCTCCACTCCATTTCGATTTAATCACCTCACTCTACTTCATTAAGTGAAGTTTCATTTTATCACCTTGCCCTTCTCATAAGAATTTCCTACAGATTTGATGTAACCTCTCCATAACTATTTTCGGCATTCTGAAGAGCAACATATAATACACTGGAAGATTGAAAGAGCAAGCTTTTATCAATGTGATCTTTCCTCCCAATAATAAATATTGTTTCTTCCAATTAGATAATTTCCTCTCAAATTTTTCAATAACCACACATTTTCTCCTGCTGTTGAGTTTTAATTTAATTCAATGATTATATCAGTCTTTTACACTAATAGAATGTTGAGATTTTTTGTATGATAAAATAAGAAAAGATAAATTTTGAAATAAGTACATTTTAAAAAAATTAGGAATCACATCGATAGGACATAAATTAAGAGTAACACTCCTTTGAAATGATTTAGACATATTCAACATATGTCAGCAATTGATGGCGCTTGAGAAAAATGATAAATGAAAAGGACATTAATGGAAGAAGTAAGGATATTTCTAAAAAAAGCACAACATATTGAAGACTTAAACAAAACATATTGGAATGGAAAAACATAATTCATAGAGTTTATCCTGATATAATTAGGACAAGCCATTTATGATGATAATGCTAATGATTATTATTAAGAACTAAATAAATAAATAAGACTAACAAATCTTTTTTCTCTCTCAACCTGAGGAAAATTCATTTATGATATTTTGAAAAAGAAGACTCTCTATATGTAAAGAGGGAAAGACACATCATTGTCGGATAGAAAATGATGCATAGTAGTATTTTCCACTGAAAAATTCATGGTAAACTAACAAGTTCTGCTTTGGTTCTATCAAAATTATATAATGAATGAATAAACCAAATTGTTCCTTTATAATAAAAAATAAAACTGCCCAACACCCATCCTATTTTTACTTTCCTTTTTTGAAAGTGATAGAACAAACAAAGAGGATATTTGGACCACAAGCAATTTACTATAAATGAAAGTGATGCAGAGGGTGGGGGGATGTCTGTGATCATTTCTCCTTGAAACCTCAACGTTCAAAAAAGGCTGTTTGAATTAGAGGAAATGGAGAATTCGGGAATGGCACTATGGCCATATAAAAGATATCTTTTGTATGTCGGTGAAGTGAGTTAGGAGAAAGGATTTTACACATTTGGTTGAAAACAGGAGCTGTGGATGTGGGTGTTTGTGTGGCTCAGACTGGGCCTTCTAAAAAAGCTACATTTTGTAAGTATATGGCCACAAAGTCTTGGTAGGGCCGTGACAAGCCACATTTTTGTGTTCTCATGTGGTCCTCCCTCTAATGCTATGGCTTCTTGTGTTGTACGGTCACAGGACTAAATGGAAACTGAAAAAGTCTCAGATTCCCACGGATCATGCATTCATCCCTCTTCTCTTTTTCATCACTGAGGACTGGTGGGCCCCACCCTTGATGCCATCAGATAATTGTTGAAGGTCTATGAGCAGAATGGCGGTGCCATCGTGACAGTGACATTAACGCCTCTTCTCATGTATGGAAGTAAACACAAGGACATGACTTGACACTACAAAGGCAGATAAAAAACACACACCAACAGACTCATTGGGCCTAGATGAAGCCAGGTCGATATAGTTACTTGGCCTGAAGGCAGTTTAGATTCAGACTATGCGCCTGAAAGTTAGCACTCTGGAAATGACTTTATTTTCCAGAAAAAGACTTTTTTTACCTCTTAAGAAATTAATGTTTTTACCTTTTCAAAAAATGTTACATAACTAAACCCGATGGGTGGGAGTTTGTTTAACCCTAGTCGTGAAAATGGAGTTAAAGTAGACATGTGATCTAACTTTCCTAATTTACCATTTTGGGCAAAAAAAATGGTGCGGAGAAATAAATTATCCCGCTTGGAGCCATGCTAAATGCACAATTCCGTTTGCGATTTTGGCTTAAAAATATTTGGGGCCATATTCAATATGTAATGCAAGTTGGTGGTGTTGTATATTTAGAGTTTTATCAATGAGTAAGCAACTGTAACGGGGTTCACGGTTTCTTGTCAAAAAAAAATTTTTTCTCTTTCTTGAAAAAGAAAGTGTGATGAGTGTAAAAAATTTATGATAAAAAAGACTTTTTAACTTACTTTTATATTTATCATTCAAACAAAATTTACCACTGTCAATGTTATATTTGACTGGGGTTGTCCAAAAATGAGACTGTGTCTTCATTCGAACATGGAGCCAAATTCCACCGTCTATGGTGGGCCACAATCACCAGGTGGTCAAAGTCAACAAGAATCCCATGCAGGAAATGTAGGTGACGTGGCAGGGACATGGAAATCAATGATTAGGTCATGGAGAGACAGCACGGCATGTCTCTGGGGGTTCCTCCAATCACAGGCCAACCTTTCAGCACCGTCGGTAGGTGGGCCCCGCCCAGTTGCAGATTGAAGATCTCCCTTGGACTTTCCGTCACTCTGAATTTAATTTTCGGGGCCAACTCATCATCTTCCCCCCCATTGATTTAGTCATCGTGGGGGTCCCACCATGAGAGCTGCTCGGACCGCCACAAGACCAAAATTGGATGGAAGATTGACTCATTGGGATGTTGATGGACCCAGTTGGCCATGTGGGCTTCCAAAAGGAGGTTCTTAGCCTTGTGAATCGGAAGAGTGGGGTTCACAAATAAGCGCCAGTCGTACACATTCTTATCAATATTTGCGTTTTGTTGACTAAGGATTGATGGAATAAGTAATGAAGTTCTGAAATCAGTTAAGAGTTTCAATTAATGATGCGGTAGAGCCTTCGATAAGGAATAAAATTGCTTATCATTGCAGATAAATGACTTCATAGTCTTCATTTTCTGACTTTTTGTGGATAGGTCTGGAAGAAAAGGTGAAGTCCACAAATACCCATCAAATGAGGTCCCATTGCCTATTCGTAGTATTGTAAGTTCTAACAGGTTTTGACAAAATCCTCAGCTTCTCTTTTGAAGGATTACCATTTTTTTTCAAATTAGAAAGACTGATAAAAATTAAGTATTGGTAGACAAAATGTCAACCGGAAACAGAATCCAGATATTCCTCAGGAGAATTTTCATTGTTTACATAGTGACTTTTGTGGTGATGTTTCTTTGCATAGAAAGGGAATTGAATACATGGAAATTTATGGTAAAATGAGCTCAGCCAACCGATTATTGAAGAGGGGAGGGGCGAAAGTTATAGCAATAAAGATGGGACCTTGACCTTTCTAGAATTAGAATTACTAAGGTAATGGATTATGGGTGAGCATTCATTTCTCATCTTTCTTTGATTCAATTTCCTTTAAACTGGGTTTAGTAGCATGTGACCACCAGGTGGGCCCAAACTTCATAATCTACACTGTATTGAGGGGTGATCCATTCATCGTTCATGGCCCACAAAGGAGTCTGGTTGGAAGGTCTCAGTCATCCAATCAATGGCATCCAAAATGCTGGTTAAATATGAAGAGGATTGGATGAACACCCACAAACCACTAGGTGGGAAGGCTGTGCTCCAATCAGAAGTCCCATTTGTCTACTTCTTTTATGCTTTTTTAACGAGTTGTAAATTGTAATAGGTAAAGAACATGGTTCGAGTTGAGCCCCAACCGTGCAGATATACATACATACAACATCCCAAAGGATGAGTTTTAACTGAGTCCCACTCACACAAGGTGAGGGCAGAGACACCTGTGAATCCTGTGGTTGACTTGGTTGGAACACTTGGCCACATCGACCGGTTTTCAACTAAACTAGGCTTGTGACTTAGATTCTTACCTCCTACGTTATTTGGGTATTACGGGCAGTCGTTTATGTACCCTAAGGGAATATTTATCACTAATCAGAACCAGGTAACCCCCTACGGTGTAGACTAAAAGTCCAAAGACTAGGTACAAAGACTATGTTGACGAAAAAAACCTTGCATCATCAAAAAAATGAAATATGATCTTATGCCACTATATATATTTTTTTTATCTTTTTCTTTCTCTATCTTACTGCATTCTGTCTTGTTGATGGGCCCATGTTCAATATGGCCTTCCTATTTCCATTTGTGTCAGCGGCACCATATTTTAAACGGTCCTTTCAAAATACATGTTCTCGGCAGGGTCCACTTTACCCTAAACCTTAAATTCTATAGAAAATCTAGTTCATGGGCAAAAACTATGTTCTTTTGGGTTTGGATGATTGTTAGGCAAATTGTTAGCATATCAAAGCAATTACGAAGGCCCATTTTTCTTGATCGCATCCTCAAGATTCAAGAATCAATGTTAGATGAAGGACCCTAACTAATCCTGCTAGATTTGGTCCCAGGTGTGATCATTGGTCCTAAGGGTATTCAAAACGATCCAAACTATAAGAAATTAACTAATGGTATACACAAAGGAGAAATGAAATGGTCTTTAAATTCACAGTTCCTTAGTCGAGGTTGACTTGTGTCTGAAGCTGATTTTGTAACGGGTTCAATTTACTGTTTAGTAGCCACCAAAACTTCACAAATCTAGTAGAAGCCACCAAAAGCTGCTAAACCAAAAACAGCTATATAAAACTACAAAATAATAATAATAATAATAATAATAATAATAATAATAAATACGAATCCATATTATATTTCAACACCTTTACAGGATACGCTATGAAGAGTGATTATCCTAATTACACCATGTGAACATTTTTATTTGATTTCAGGCATAGAAGCACACATTAAAGGACAGACACTACTAATTTTCTCTACCCACATATATAATCCCTAACTGTGCAGTAGAGTTTCTTAAGTGGCTGTGGATTGGACTAATCTAAAACACCATTGTTTAAATCTATCACTGTTCCATTGATGATCAAAGAAGGACAAAGGTTCGTAATTAGTCCAGATTATCTGATTGGAGAAAAGCAGAGAATCTCTCTTACTAACATCCAAGATCAATGAGTAGACGTACATGGGCCATGAGGCCCACGGAAAATTTATTCATATAATAATAATATGTCCGCAGTTAATTCATATGACAGATCACCCATATGCAGACTCTTACATCAACATGCTACTGATGACAGATTTCCATTTCATCTAGACCCAGTAGTAAATTATATGCTCGATTGCACAGGTTGAGGAAAGAATAAGATTTTGAACAGATTCCAACGAAGAAAGCTATTTATAAGAAGATTAAGGAAAGCAAAACTGAGTCCGTCCCCGTTGTTCCAAGTTTTCGCAATTCAAAAGATCAAGGACAACAAATAAAATATCACAAGCTAAGCGGAACAAAAACAACAGAAAACACAAATACACAACATGCATAACCAGTAATAGGGAACACGAAGTCACTACTACGCCAGCAAACCTTCAATTCAGTGTTCAAATGTCGTTGTAATTGTCTGCCCTTTCTTTTTCTCGAGTTGGAACCTCACTTGTTTATCATTACCTTGACAAACTCCTCATAATTGATCTGGCCATCACCGTCTACATCAGCTTCCCGGATCATCTCATCAACCTCCTCATCTGTAAGCTTCTCGCCCAAGTTGGTCATCACATGGCGCAACTCAGCTGCGGAAATGAAACCGTTCTGGTCCTTGTCAAAGACCCGGAATGCTTCTTTAAGTTCCTCTTCTGAATCAGTATCCTTCATCTTCCGAGCCATCAGGTTGAGGAATTCAGGGAAGTCAATGGTTCCATTGCCATCAGCATCCACCTCGTTAATCATGTCCTGGAGCTCAGCCTCTGTTGGGTTCTGGCCAAGTGAGCGCATGACTGTGCCCAACTCCTTGGTCGTTATGCAGCCTGGCAGGGTAAAAAAAAAGAACAAATCACACTTATCACAAAACCATAAAGACAGTCTAATGGATGCATGAGAATTTACATCCTTCAAAAGTGGTGGCAACAGAAAATCCAGTATCTCAGCAGACCATAGGTATCATTCATCCCATTAAAGTATTAATAACAATTATGATATTGGGCACAATTCATTGCAAATAAAAGAATTATTTAATATGAGAATTTCGAAAGCTTGATGTAGTTTCTCCTTTCTTAAAGCATCCTAATCCTCAACCTCCTCCTCATCATCAACCATGAATTCCTTTCTGAAAGTATGAGAGAAGTATTTTTCTTTCTAACCATTAGATAAAGCAGTATGCATGTATAGCTCCTAAGTGAATCGCCTAACATGTCATGCCATGCCTCTGTGCAAAAACTAAATAAAAAAAATTTTCGTGGGACTAAATTAAAAAAAAATCCTATTGGCCCATCTATGATCAGTCCAAACACTCACCACCCAAAATAACATTACTGCACATGTTCCATCACTGGATTGATTCATGATAAAGACTGCACTCGAAAAATCATTTAATTTTAAAATCCAAAAATCAAGGGTTGAAGTTCATCTTGTTTGAATGATAAACGTCCAACCCCAAATCCACATCAAAACTTTTTCCATCCCTCTCTACCGTATTGATTGGGATATTAACAAGTAGGCTTCATAAAGTAGGTCACTTTTAAAACTAAACCTATGTCTTCAGTGATACACATACACACAGTGTTAATCCAATGCACAACTCGTGCAATGGAACTCCCTGCACAGTAAACAGCTCATAATATGAGCACCAAATTGAGTGGTGAAATCAACCAAGCAAAGTTTGTTTTAATTTGTTGAAGAATAATGGTGGATGAGCCACTCACATATAAACACTTCTACAGAACACTTTTGTGGGGAATACAACCCTGGCCGTATATGATTGTCTATAAAGTATGGGTACCAGTATGAGTACTGATGCGGATATGGTATGGGGATGTGGATATGGTATGGGTATGCGGATATGGTAAAATCTTAAAAAAAAAAAAAAGATATGGATACGGCTGGGGTAGGTCCATTAAAAAATTATATTTTTTAAAATTTAAATACTACAATATGCTAATAATTAAAATAGGTTAAAATCCTTAAATGCAGCAAGCTAACAATTACTTAATGTCATTACAAATTCAACCTAATAAAAAAAAAAAAAAGAAAGAGCAACAGTAATTTTATTTTTTATATGGGATATTTAGAGGCCAGTCCCTCATTTTGATTTTTTTTTCTTTGACGGGAGATCCTTTCTCTTTCTGTTAAGGATATTTCACACCGAAGATGCCCTTGAACTGGTTTGTTACATCACTCCCGCAATTTAGGCACTAAATCACATTTTCATTTCAGTTTCAAATTGAAATCATCCGATCTTGTTGCATTTTTGTGGAACAGCACACATGTTCTTTTTCTTCTCTCTTCTTACTTCTTTCTTCCATGTCTTTTTTGTTTGATTCTTTTTTTTTTTTTTTTGTTCTTGTTTATATCGTTTCTTTTGTTCCTTTGTGATATCTGTTCGTTTTTCATTTGTTTGTTAATTGATGGAGGTTTTTTTTATTGGTTTTCTTTTGTTGTTCTTTGTTTTTTGATTTTTTTTTTTTCATTCATGATGTTGCAGATCTGATTTTGATCATGGAAATATTATATGTCTATAGTTGTAACTCGATTTTGCTTAATAAAATGGCAATTAGATCTAGTTTCACGATTATAACAAACTACATATTTATTTGTTGTTTATAGTGGATGATGATGCAGATCTGGCTTTGATCATTGATTTGATGTGTTTCAATATATATATCCTTAGATATCCTATCTGTTTGTAAAAGCATTTTGATTGTGTTCCTTAATGTTCCAATTTGTTTGTAATGATAATTAGATCTAGAGTATGGATCTGATGTCTGAGATAATATCTAGTCTTTGAATTTATAGCAAACAGATTGAATCGTGAGTCTTGAAACAAATAAAAGTTGTTTCACTACCCATTTTGAATTTCATCTGTTTGTTTTTTATATAATATCATATTTGTTTGCGATTTTGGAAACCAATGAAGCTGTTTCATATTCAAAATTGGATTTCCTCAATTTTAGATGTTTGAAATTGTATCTGTTTGAATGGATGATTTCTATTTTATTTTCAGCATATAATACATTGTTGATGCAGATAGAATTTTATGCAGATAGAATTTTAAACATTATCTGTTTTATGTAATAAAATGTACTCCACTTTCAAACATAGTTGAGATAAACTGAATTAAAATTTTCAAATAGTTTTAGTTGTTTGTAATTCTATTTGTTTAAATGCATGTTATATATGTAGATTGTGTAAATATGTACTTACGTTTGAAATAGATAGAATTTCAACTTATTGTTGTTTGTTGAAACAGATAGAATTTCAATTATGGATTCCATCTATTTGATATTTAGAACTGACTATTACGTGTTACAGATTTCATCTTAAAAAATACAGCAGTAAACAGATAGAATTGAAAAACACTGCGGCAAACAAATATAATTGAAAAAAAAATAGTAAACAGATTGAATTGAAAGAAATGGCAGCAAACAGATAGAACTGAAAAACACAGTAGCAAACAGATAGAATTGAAAGAAACAGCAGTAAACAGATAGAATTGAAAAACATAGCAGCAAACAGATAAAATTGAAAGAAACAGGAGCAAAAAAATGAAAGTGCAATAACTAGATCTCACCAAGTCCTAGAGGGGGGGTGAATAGGACTATTAAAAATTTCTTTTCAAAACTTAGATGTTTTTAAAGAACAATCTGAAAGATTATTAAAATTGAGAGAGATAATCAGAGTTGTGAGTGTCTAGAAATGTAACTAGAGCAATAGAGATGTAACATATAAAAGATCATCAACTCAAGTGACAAGAAAGCAAGGCAACAACCACACACAACAAACAATAAGCACAATGATTTATAGTGGTTCGGTCCTAGACCTACATCCACTCTCAAGAGCAATCTCTCTTGGTTCCACTAAATAAGAGGTACTCACATAACATACACCTCTTGCAACAATTTTTGATGCGGTGGTTTGTCTTCCACCAATTAGAGTTTTTGATCAGGTGGTTGATCCTTGATCTAGTCCACCAATTACAACACTTTTTGATGCGGTGGTTTGTCTTCCACCAAATACAGCAATATGAATTGAAATATTAAGAACACCTAAACAAGGAATTGAATACCTTGGTTTTGAGTGGTGCTCTTGAAGCTTGAAGACTACCTCCAAGCTTTGGCCTCTTGTTCTTGCTCCTTGGAGATGAAGATCTTCAGATGTGAGCTCAACCAAGGGAAGAGGTTCCAAGAGGGTTTGGAAGGCTAAGGTATTCTCTCAGATTTGAAGAAGCCTTTCCTAAGACACCAACTACTCTACTTGCAACAATAATGGCACTCTTTGATGTTGGAGAGTAGGTGGTTGTGGGAGCTTTGAAGATGGTTTTAATGGAGGTGCAAAGGCTCAGCAATACTAGTGTTTTTCTCAGCAATAAATTCGGTAGTTGGAGCAAGGGAGAGGTCCTCTTTAAATACAGATGAGCTCCAACGGACAGTTCTACGGCTTAGAACAGAATGGTCTACGGCTTAGCCGTAAGTTCTGACAACATCCAACGGCTAGTTTGACCAGATTCAGCACAGATTCCTTCTTACGGTTAGGCCTACGGCTTAGCCGTAAATCCTTATACGGCTTAGCCGTGAGCACCTTTCGGCCTAGCCGTGGGTCAGCCGTAAGCTCAAATTTCCCAAAAACATCTCTCTGGAGAGTGGCCCGTAATCTTTACGGCTTAGCCGTGAATAACCTTACGGCTTAGCCGTAAAGGCCTTTCGGCTTGGCCGTAAGGTCAACCGTAAGCATATTTTGGCCAAGTACACTCTCTGGATTGTGGCCCGTAGATTTTACGGCTTAGCCGTGAAACCCACTACGGCTTAGCCGTAACATTTCTCGGTGTAGCCGTAGGGTCAGCCGTAGAACAAAAGGCTCCAAAATACACTCTCTGGAAAGTGAGCCGTAGGATCTACGGCTTAGCCGTGGTCCAAGCCGTAGAACAAAACAGGGTGTTTGAAAACCCTGATTTCCTAGTCTGTTTTCAAGGACACTTAGGGATCACAGACACCTTATCCCTTGGCACTCACAGATGATCTTCTTTGATGTTGAACTTCTTTGCTTAGTCTTCATTGATAGGTTTTCCTTGAATGGTCTTGAACTAGGTTGAACGTCTTTGAACTTGACTTGATCTTCAATGAACTTCCGAGGTGAACTACATCGTTCTTGAATCGAACTACACTTTGGTCACGTAATTGACAACACACTCTTACAAAGACACTAACAAAAAATAGACTTAAAAAATACAGCAGCAAACAGATATATTTAAAAAACACAGCAGCAAACAGAAAGAATTGAAAGAAATAATAGCAAACAGATATAATTGAAAAACATAGCAGCAAATAGATATAACTGAAAGAAACAGCAGCAAACAGATAGAATTGAAAAAAATAGTAACAAACAGATGGAAATAAAAAATACAGCAACTGTTTAAGAAAAAGTGAGGAGAAAGTAGAGGGAGGAATGGAGAGACTCTATTGAATGAAAGATGTGTACATGAAGGAGGGAGGAGGATCTTATTTATAGAGTAAGATTGCTTCCTCCCCAAGCAAACCAATATAGCAGGACTCTTGCTTTCCATATCTAATGTGGGCTCCAGGGTGGGCATCCACTAATAATAATATTTTATAACACTCCCCCTTAGATGACCACCATTCAATAACAGTTGCCTCATTAAAACCTTGCAAAGGAAAAACCCAATGGGATAAAAACCAATGCGAAGGAAAAAGAGTACAACGTTCTACAAAATTATTGAAGTAGTGTTGGACGTTCATAATGCTGTCTTGTTAAAACCTTAATTAGGAAAACCCAGTGGAACAAAACCTAGAGAAGGAAAAAGAGTACAGCGCACATATGTCCTGATTGATAGGCTTCAAGATGCCTATCTTGAATCTGTTACTCCCCCTAACGATAATACCATTTACATTGTTTGATGATAAACTTTCCGCATGCCGATCTCATATACAAGCCTTTGAAATGTTGACTTTGGTAATGATTTGGTGAACAAATCAGCCAAGTTGTTATTTGAACAAATTTGCTTGGTTTCGATTTCATTATTCTTCTGAAGCTCATATGTGAAGAAGAACTTTGGTGCAATATGCTTTGTCTTGTCACCTTTAATGTAACCTTCTTTAATTTGTTGAATACATGCCTCATTGTCTTCGTAGATAATGCTCGGCGTACCTGTACTAAGAGGCAATTGATAAAAACTACGAATATGCTGAATTAAAGATTTTAGCCATACACATTCCCTATTGGCTTCATAGATGGCTAAAATTTCAGCATGGTTAGAAGAAGTAGCTACCAAAGTTTGTTTAGTAGAACGCTAAGAAATAGCAACATTACCATTAAGAAATACATAACCTGTCTGTGATCGACCCTTATGAGGATCAGAGAGATATCCTGAATCTGCATATCCTATAAATTTGGAATCTTTACAATAAAAGAGTCCTAAATCAATTGTACCACGTAAATAGCGTAGGATATGTTTGATACCAGTCCAATGCCTTTGCGTTGGCGCAGAACTGTATCTAGCAAATAAATTCGCTGAAAAGGAAATGTCCGGTTTAATACATTGTATTAAATATATTAAAGCACCAATAGCACTCAGGTATAGTACTTCTGGACCCAATACCTTTTCATTTTCTTTAATTAGACGATATGGATCATTGTTTATATGTAAAGACCGAACAACCATGGGAGTGCTTAGTGGATGTGCTTTATCCATACCAAAGCGTTTCAGTATATTCTTGGTATAATTAGATTGATAGACTAATATTCCACTAGATCTTCTCTCGATCTGCAGGCCGAGACACAATTTTTTTTCCCAAGGTCTTTCATCTCAAACTCCCTTTTCAAATAATTAGCAGTTATTTCGAGCTCTTCTGGAGTCCCAATTAAATTTATGTCATCGACATAAACTGCCACTATAGCAAATCCTTTTGAGGATTTCTTTATAAAGATACATGGGCAAATGGGATTGTTCTCATATCCTTCCTTAGACAAATATTCACTGAGACGATTGTACCACATTCTTCCGGATTGCTTCAATCCATACAATGATCGTCTCAATTGTATTGAGTACGTACTCTTGGGCTTTGTTTCAGGCAAAGTAAATCCTTCTGAGATTTTCATATGAATTTCTGTGTCTAAATCCCCATACAGATAAGCGGCCACAACATCCATGAGTCTTATATCCAAATTTTCAGAAACCACTAAACTTATCAGATATCTGAATGTCATTATATCCATAACATGGGAGTATGTTTCCTCATAATCAATCCCAGGTTTCTATAGGAAACCTTGTGCCACAAGTCTTGCCTCGTATCTAATAATTTCATTCATTTCATTCATTTTCCTTACAAACACCCACTTATAACCTACCGGGTTAACACCTTTTGAGGTTTGTACTATAGGTCCAAATACACCACGTCTATTGAGATACTCTAACTCTGCTATAATGGCAGTTTCCCATTTTGGCCAATCTTTCCTTTGTCGACATTCATTTATAGTACGTGGTTCTGTATCCTAATCATCATCCTCATGTTCCATTAATATTTGTGTAGCTACCACATATGCAACTGCGTCATCGATGACAATTCTTTTTCTATCATATCTCTTTATTGAATAATTATAAAATATAGAGATCTCTTCATTCTCCGGTACCGGTGCCACTTCAGGGGCTTTTATAGTCTTATCAAGGACTTTCGCCATTCTAGAGAGAGTGGATTTTTCCATAGCTTCTTCGGCAGCGTTATGAACCTCTTCAGGAGGAACCTCTTCAAGAGTGTTAAGTGTATCTTTGGGAGGACATGATGATTGTATATTTCTCCTTTTTCGCGGAGCTATATCCTTTGAACTTATAGGTCTGCCACACATCTGGCGTATTACAGACTCTTTTGTTGCCACTTTTTGACTTTGTCCTACAGGGACATTAAGTCTAGCAGGTGCATTCATAGCTGGAACATGTGACTTAGTTACCTTTGTTGTATTGTTAAATGCATCGGGTAATTTATTTGCAATTTCTTGTAAGTGCACAATTCTACGGACTTCATATTCGCATTGTGAAGTATGTGGGTCTAAATGAGACAAAGTAGAAGCATTCCACATTAGTTCATGCCGTTCTTCAGGAACGGGTTGTTTTACAAGAACAATACATTCTTTATCTCTCCCTAACTACGGGAATTTTGTCTCATCGAATTGACAATCAGCAAAACGAGCAGTAAAAGCATCTCCTATCATGGGTTCTAAAAATCGAATAATAGAAGGAGAGTCATAGCCAATATAGATACCCAACCTACGTTGTGGTCCCATCTTAGTACGATGAGGGGGTGGTATAGGTACTAGAACAGCGCAACCAAACTTGCGCAAATGGGAGATATTAAGTTGATGTCCCGATATAAGCTGTGCAGGAGAGAATTGATGGTAGGCTGTGGGTCGAAGTCGAACGAGCATTGATGCATGTAATACAGCATGTCCCCAAGCACTAACTGGTAATTTGGACCGCAGCAACAGGATCCTAGAAATAAGTTGAATACGCTTAATCAGGGATTCAGCTAAGCCATTCTGGGTATGGACATGAGGGGCAGGATGTTCGACAACAATGCCAAGAGATGAACAGTAGTCATCGAAGGCTTGTGATGTAAACTCACCCGCATTATCAAGTCGTATAGACTTAATAGGATTATCAGGGAAATGGGCTCTAAGTTTAATGATTTGTGCTAATAGACAAGCAAAGGCTATATTCCTAGTTGAAAGTAGGCAAACATCAGACCAACGGGTGGAAGTGTCAATCAGAACCATGAAATACCTAAAAGGTCAACTAGTTGGATTGATCAGTCCACAAATGTCGCCTTGTATCCTTTGCAGAAAGGATGGGGATTCTAATGCAATCTTGACGAAAGAAGGTCGAGTGATTAGCTTTCCATGTGAACATGGGACACATAGATACCCATTCGGTATGGTCAATCTATGGTTGTCTAAAGAGCGTCCAACAGAGTTATCAATAATTTTCTTTAACATGGTAACTCCGGGGTGCCCTAATCTATCGTGCCAAAGCAATAAGGATTGGTTTAAGTTTCAGGCTTAACTGTCTCGTTTTACTCAAAACCGAATGTGATTCGATGATGGATATCGTCGTATAATATAACCCAGAAGAAAGTGCACTTAATGTTTCTAGTATTTGATTTCGGCCTCCAATACTAGTAACGATAAGTAACATTTCCTTGTTACCTTCATTAGCAGTCTCAATATGGTATCCATTTATTCTGATGTCTTTAAAACTGAGCAAGTTTCTTCGGGAACTGCTGGATAACAATGCATCTTTAATAAATAAATAAGTACCATTAGGTAATGTTACGTGGGCTCTTCCGGAGCCTTCAATTATTTTCACAAGTCCAGCTATGGTGGATACCTTTCGTGGATTTAATACCAATTCTGAGAAAAACATTTGGTTTTTCAGAATGGTATGTGTTGTAGCACTATCTACAAGACAGTGAGTATCCCCATTGTTGTGATCCATACCTTTAAACAAAAGATAATAAATTAAAAAAATATAACTAAATAATCACATGATTAAGAAAAGAAAAGAAATTTTATAAGAGAAATTTCATCAAATTGATAAGAAGTCATTCATCACAAAAACATCCATAAAAGGTTTATCAAAATTAAGAAACTAAAAACTAAATCATCCAATCATAAAATATTCATGAAAAGGTAAATAACTAAAAAAAATATTCTAAGTGGAGATTCTGAAAAATATTTATTTGATCTTCTAGAACATTCCAGGAAGGGTTCCGATCTTAGCACTAAATGCCTCATTGCTCAGAGGTTGGCCATTTTTGTCTTCAAAAAAATCTTTAGTTTCCAAATTTGTAGTATCCAACTGGTAATTATCATTTTGTAGGACAGTATCCCAATCCTAATCTTCCAGATCATTTGACTCTGCAGAATGAATAGAGGCCTTGTATGCTTTATATCGTTCCACCACGTCTTTTGGTGCACGACAAGAGCGTGACCAATGCCCAGTCCTTCCGCATCTGTAGCAAGGGTCATCAGAACGGTGGGCAGAAGTATTCGGTGGATTCTGAGGTTGATCCGGATTTTATTGCTTCTGAGGATCATACCACTTCTGGTGGTTTTTGAATTTTTTATTGGGAGGACCTCGAAATCCTCCTCGTCGGGAGAAGTTTCATTTTTCACCTCTTCTGGAGGGATTATTTCTTCCACGCCCCCCTTTCTCTGCCTCTGCTGGAATTGAAATTAGCATTTGCTTCAGGCAGTGCCATAGATCCAGTTAGTCTGGAGTTATGATTCTTTAACAAGACTTTGTTGTTTTGCTCAGCAACAAGGAGACGAGATCAGTTTTGAGTATTTACAAAAACGCCGTTCACAGTACTGCTGTTGCAGGATTATATTTGTTGCGTGGAAAGTGGACAGCGTTTTCTCTAACATCTGTTCTTCTGTAATCGTTTCCCCACACAATCTTAACCGGGAAACAATGTTGAAGAGAGCGGAGTTATACTCAGATACTGATTTGTAGTCCTGAAATCGCAGGTTTAGCCATTCATTCTGAGCTGCTGGTAATAAGACCATCTTCTGGTGATCATATCTATCCTTCAGAGATTTCCAAAGACCTACAGGGTCTTCCTCTGTGAGGTATTCATTCTTGAGGTTATCATGTATATGATGACGTAAGAAGATAAGTGCCAATGCACTATTTTCCGGGGACTCTTTATTACCTTCTTTTATCGTCTCTCCAAGTTTCTTGGATTGTAAATGTAATTTTGCATCCAAGTGCCAGGATAAGTAGTTGTCCTCGGTAATGTTAAGGGCTTTAAATTCAAGTTTGGTTAAATTCGACATTATGCAAGAGCTGGTAAGCTGGTAAGAAAAGGAAATATACATGATCATTGATATGCAAAAGATAAAATATAAATAATAAGAATTGTAAGGCATTCAGAATAAATTAAGGGATAAGCCATGTCAGATCAAGTTTGCCAATTTAAAATTGAATAACATTATGTTATCAATTTTAATAATCCAAAAACAACCAGTTTTGACAAGGCTTCTGGCTTGATTTAGAACTGTAGGTTCCTGGTTAGAACTTCAGGTTCTTTAATTTTTGAAATTCAGGTTCTATCAAGGCTTCGAGCTTGATATTATAGCCTATTTTATTCCTGGATCAAACTATCAAACTTCAGGTTTGTTTATGAATGAATCTTCAAGTCCATATTGTGGATCTGAGAACTTTTGGTTTCGGATTTTAATAATCCATGGATCTTCTGGTCCAGATGTAGAAAGAACTTCTGGTTCTTACGAAACTGTAGGTCCGTTTTAATATAAAACTTCAAGTTCTTATTTATGATCCATTCTTGATCTCCCCTTGTTATAATAATAATAATAATAATAATAATAATAATAAATAATCATGCATTTCCAAATAGAAGCAATAAGAATAAAAGCATGTGTAGTTATTGGATTAATAAGAATTATAAATAATAAAAAAATTATTTTACCGTTGGATCTTCTTCTTTTAACTTGTCACTTGTAGATCTGCTTACAAGCTTTCCGCAGCTTCTACCGGATCATTGATTGGATGTTGAACGTTCAAGATACCGTGGTTTGAAGCTAGATTGCTTTTGAATTATATTCTCGCTGACTAATAACTCATTGCTTTATAACGTAACACATGCTACGTTTCCAAAAGCTACCGTTATGAAAAAGGAGGACCCTGTTGCACTGTTGCACGTTGAAGAGAGATAGTAGAAGGAGGAGACCCTGTTGTAACGTGTTGTGCACTTTGACAGAGAGCAAGGAATCAAAAACCAGGATCGTTAACGTGTTGTGCACTTTGACAAAAAGCAAGGAATCAAAAGCCGAGATTGTTAACGTGTTGTGCACTTCGACAGAGAGCAAGGAATCAAAAGCTGGGATCGTTGGGCTGATTTAGTGCACAACACGTTGCACGTTATGCATTAAAAAAAGTAGAAGACAAAAAAAAAAGCTTCTTGTTGCACGTTGCTAATGCAGAGGACAATAGAGAGAGGACGGCTGTCCTATATGCACAACGAAGAAGATGGGAGGGGGGGGGGGGGGTGGTTATGTTCGTGCTAATAACGTGTTTGAGAAAAAGTAAGGAGAGAGTAGAGGGAGGAATGGAGATACTCTATTGAATGAAAGATGTGTACATGAAGAGGGGCAGGAGGATCTTATTTATAGAGTAAGATTGCTTCCTCCCCAAGAAAGTAATATAGCAGGACTTTTGCTTTCCATATCTAATGTGGGCCCCAGGGTGGGCATCCACTAATAATAATATTTTATAACAGCAACAAACAAATAGAAGTAAAAGAAACCTAAAGAAACATCAAACAACTAACAGATACAATTGGAATATAGCATAAGCAAACAGATCAAATTTGAAAGAAACATAAAGAAATATCAAACAACTAACAAATACAATTGTAAAACACCATAAACTACTTAGCTTAAGAAATCCATCTATTTATGTGATAGAATTGTAAAATCCACAATTTTACCTGTAACAACAGACGAATCCATCTATTTGTTATTTCATGATGTACATGAATAAATGTTTAGTTCACGAATTGAATTTAATTGTGTGAGTTACAAACAAAAGAAGACATATTTTTCTAGTCAAATGGACATGGAAAGATCATAAATTCACTTTTGTTTTTTAAGCATATGGTTTGAAAATAGATATCATCTGTTTGGTATAATAAAATTTAAAAACGATTTCATCTGTTTGGTATAATACTATTTAATGCAACATATAAAATACCAATGGTCATAACAGAGATTTTATCTGTTTGCTATCATACTCTTACGTGAAACGGATGAAATATCAATTATACTAACAGATACAATTGTAAAATACCATAAAATACTTGAGTTTGAAGAATCCATCTGTTTATGTGATAGAACTGTAAAATCTACAATTTTATTTGTTACAACAGGCAAATCCATCTATTTGTTATTTCATGGTGTACATAAATAAATGTTAAATTTACGAGTTCAATTTAATTGTGTGAGTTACAAATAAAAGAATACATCTTTTTCTAGCCAAATGGACGTGAAAATATCAAAAACTCACTTTATTTGTTTTTAAGCAAATGGTTTGGAAATAGATTCATCTGTTTGGTACAGTGAATTAAAAAGAGCGCGCCTGAGCGCAAGGCTCTGCGAGGCGCAGCAGTTGCTCCTCACCCCAAGTGAGTCGAGACGACTTCAGTGAGGAGCGACTTAAACGCACAAGGTGCGCTCCTGGGGATCAGGTGAGAGGCGAGGAGGCGTGGGCTTTTTTTTGTTAGCCAAGGTCTTGAAATAGAATTTAAAAAAAAAGGAAGGGTGTAAATGTAAATTTGTAAACGATAAAAGTAACGATGCCCTAATCTGTTGCAACAAAAAGTGGGGGAGCGCCGTTTCTCACGAGGAGAGAAGAAAAAGAAAACACAAGAAGACGAAAGAAGCAGCAGCAACAGCAGCAGGCCACGTCCGTCAAAGGATCACGTCCGGCAGGCCACGTCCAAGTTGCATCCCACGTCAGGCGAGGTATGCTTATTTATTTTTTTTTTTGGTATTTTGTTGCTGCTCTCTGTTTTGTTTCCTTTTTTCGTAGCCCACGTCCGGTAAGGCCTTCTTTTTCTTCTTTTTCTTTTTTGTGTTTTCTTTTTTTCTTTCTGTTTTGTTGCTGCTACCTGTTTTGTTTTTTGTAGTTTTTTTTTTTGCTACTACTGCTTGTTTCTATTTGCTTCTCTTTTTTTTTTCCCATGCCTTTTTGCTGCTGCTTTTTCTTTTGCTTCTTTTTTGTTTCTGCTGCGTTTTTTCTTTTTTCCATGCCTTTTTGATGCTGCTATCTATTATCTGCTATGTGTTTTTATTTGTCCTGCTACTATCTGCTGCTGCTGCTTTTTTTTTTTTTTTTGTTTCTGCCCTTTTTTTTGCTGCCTGCTATCTGCTTTTCTTTTTTCTTTTTTTTTTTTTTTTTTTGTGCTGTCTGCTATCTGCTGCTGCTACTGCTGCTGCCATCTTTTGCTGATATTTGGTTGTTTTTTTCGCTGTTTGCTATCCAGCTGCTGCTGCTTTTCTGTTTCTTTTTTTTTTACTTTTCCACAGCTGTATTTTTTTTTTCCTGCTGCATTATTTTTTTCATGTTTTTTTCTGCTGCTGCTATCTGCATTTTTCTTCCTATTTTGCATGTTTTTTGCTGCTGTCATTTCTATTTCTGCAGGCTTTTTTTTTTTTGCTACTATTTGTTTTTTTTTACTGTTGCTGCTGTTTGTTTTTTTGCTGCTACTGCTGTTTGTTTTCTCATCTCTGGATTTCTGTTTTGCATGAATATTCATTTGATGTTGATAATGCATTTGTCTGTGCATACTGACTGCCATGTTGATTATTGCCTTACAGGTATCAAAATATGTCTGCTGGGCTGGATTAATTGTTTATCCCTTCTGTAATTTATATGCTTGCTGTTTTTAATTTCTTTTTTTTTTAATTATATATTCTCTATAGTTGTCAACCGAAGGTAGTAGTAAAAAGAACCCAGCAAGGCAATATGCACACTTGGAAAATTCACAAAATAATAATAGGTTCAACGCAATTTTTGTGGCAAAATATCAAATGGAGGTGTTTTTCAGGTCAAGCAACATCTTGCTGGGGGTTATAGGAATGTCACTGCTTGTCCAAAATGCCCACCTGAAGTTAGAGAAGAGATTAAAGAATATATGGCAAAGAAAAAGACAAAAAAAGAACAAATGAATATGTTGCCCCATTTTGATGAGTTGGAAGATGATGAAGATGATGTTGTAGAGGTCAATGAACGTGGCAAAAGACCTTTGGCTCATCATAGTCAAGTTTCTAGAAATTCTAGTAATCTTTCCACTGCCTCCAAACCTAAAAAGCCAAACCAAAAAGGGCCCATTGATGTATTCTACACTCCCAATCCGGATGATGTAGTGCAAAATAAAAAGCCCAAGGAAAGCAGACAAGAATTGATCAAAATGACCCATATAGAAAAGAATTAAGAGAGCGGGCATGTCAAAGATTTTGCAAGGTGGATATATGATGCTGGGATTCCTTTGAATGTTGTTAATTATGACAGTTTTGGACCAATGATTGAAGCTATAGGGCAATCTGGTCCTGGTATGAAACTACCAACTTACCATGAAATGCAAGTTTCTCTTCTTAAAAGAGAGTTAGTGCATACAAATAATTTGATGAAGGATCACCGGGAGGAATGGATAAAAAATGGATGTTCTATAATGGTTGATGGGTAGACTGACAAGAAAGGGAGGACATTGCTTAATTTTTTAGTGAATTGTCCAAAAGGAACCATGTTTGTGGAGTCCATTGATGCTTCTAGCTACTCCAAGGAAGCAGAAAAACTATTTTAGCTAATAGATGAGTTTGTGGAGCGCATTAGAGAAACTAATGTAGTCCACATTGTCACCGACAGTACTGCAGCTAATATCTTGGCAGGTAAGAAACTAAGAATCTTCTCTCTTGAAAAAAAAAGTTATTAGTTATCTAAAACTCTTTTTTTTCTCTTTCTTCGTTTGGTTCTAACAGGAAAGTTTTTGGAGTCAAAGTATCAAAACTTGTATTGGACGCCATGTGCTGCCCATTGCTTGGACTTGATGTTGGAAGACATTTTTAAGATACCAACTCTCAAGAGAACATTTGAAAGGGGTATTGCGGTACATGGATTCATTTATAGCTGCCCAACTTTGCTAAATATGATGAGGGAATTTACACAATTGAAAGATTTAATCAAGTCTACAAAAACTCGATTTGCAATTGCCTTTGTCACTTTAGCAAGGATTCATCAACAAAAGAACAACTTGAGGAAGATGTTCACTTCAGAGAAATGGACAACCAGCAAATGGGCAAAGGAGCAGCTGGGTAAAAGGGCTGAACAAATTATGTTAATGCCTTCATTTTGGAATAGTGTTGTCTATGCCCTTAAGGTCTCGAGTCCTCTTCTTTGTGTTCTTAGATTGGTTGATGGCGAGAAAAGGCCTCCCATGGGATACATTTATGAGGCTATGGATAGGGCTAAAGAAGCAATTGCAAATGCTTTTGGTGGAAAGGAAGAAAGATATAATAATATCTTTCAAATTATTGACCGAAGATGGGATGTTCAATTGCATCGTCCTTTGCATGCAGCTGGGTATTTTTTGAACCCAAAGTTATTTTATTCAAATCTAAATGTTGAGCGAGATCATGAAGTCCTGACTAGGTTGTATAATTGCATTGCAAAGCTAGTCCCAAATATTGACATACAAGGTAAGATTGGTCAAGAGTTGTCTATTTATACAAAAGTTGAAAGTTTATGTGGGATACCTATGGCAATTAGGCAAAGGAAGACAAGGTCACCAGGTAAACAATTTTATCACATAAGTTTATTCTATTATATTACAAAATTAGTTTTTTAAAATTATTAGTCTACACTTGGTAAAATTTATACTAATTACTTATAATTAACAGCTGATTAGTGGAGTGCATATGGTTCCAAGATAGTAAATTTGCAAAAATTTGCAATAAAAGTTCTTAGCTTGACATGTAGTTCATCTGATTGTGAGTGGAATTGGAGTGTGTTTGGGCATGTGAGTATCGATTTCACGTGCAGTGAATTCAAAAAAATTTTAATTTATAGATATAAATTTTAATATCTTTTTTAATTATTGCAAATTCATAGCAAAAAAAGAAATAGGTTGGATCAAAAACGTCTCAATGATTTGGTACTTGTTAAGTACAACTGAGAATTGAAACGTTAATATGATCTACGCCACATACTTGATCCCATTTCTTTGAAGGATATTGATGAAAGCAATAAGTGGTTGCTTGCGAGGATGGATAGAGAAGTGGATGAAGATGATGATTTTGTATTTGATGATGATATTTTGACATGGGGTGATGTTGCTACAGCTTCTGGAGTTGGAGAAAGTAGTCAAAGAACCAGAGCAACATCAACTTCAAGAGCAACACCAAGAGCTTCAAAATCTTCAAATGTTCTTCAATTGGTAGATGAGGAAGAGGCAGATTCAGATGAGACTGATGAAGAAGACGTGGATGGATATAAATCCAATGATGAAGAAGAAGATTATGATTTACTTGGTGTAGATGTTGAGGATGACTATTAGGTTCTCCTTAGGACCATATGTATTATTGGTTTGACTTTGGACTTTAGAGTTGTATTGACTTTTGATGCTGTTTTTGCACTGAATGATTGATGTTTTTATGACTTTTAGAATGTTCTCTAATATTTATTGCCTTTTTTGTGAATTAATTTCACTTTGCCAATGTTAATTTTAAATTATTTATCTATGATAAAATATCTATTTTTTTATCTATACTGTGCGCCTCGCTTCAATGAAGCCCGCACCTCGCCTTGCGCCTTGCGCTTTAACCCCAGGATACCCTTGGAGTCTCCATGCACCTCGCGCCTTCAAAAACACTGGTTTGGTAGAATGACATTTAAAAACCATTTCATCTATTTGGTATAATACTATTTAATACAACATATAAAATACTAATGGTCTTAATAGGGATTTCATCTATTTGATAAAATATCAATCACATGGATAATCATCTTATATATTTGGTATAATTTTCGATACAAGCAATAGATACAATTGCAAAAAATCCAAGCTGATCCGAGTTACAAACAGATCAATTTGATCTATTTTGAGACATTAATAGTATGAATCATTCTCGAATTTGAATAGTTTTTTACTTACTTGATAATGCAATCCTCAGACGGGACGATGGAGAAAATTCTCATATTTGTACTCTACATTGCTCGATTTTGTGATTTGATAGAGAAGAGTCTGCCGAATGCAATGAGATTTTCGTCGTCTATAAGTTCAAGTTGCAAACAAATGAAAATATCGTGGTTTTGAAATGTCAAATTTCAAACGTACATACTTAATAATTATAAGGGTTATTTTTGTAAAAATACTCTCGCTTTTTTAACTAAGGAATCTAACATAGCAATAAATATTTCGCTAAACCTATGATATTTTGAGAAAATATCTAGGGACCTTTGGCCGAAACTCCCTATTTATATTTCATAATCCAGCATTCTTTCCTTCTTCTTCTTCCTCCTTTCCATTTTATTTTTTTTCCACCGGAGACGAGGGTTGGAGATGGATTAGGGCTAAAGCCTTTTTCCTTTTAGGTTTGTCAAAAAGGGTTAGGGCTAAAGTTAAAAATTAGGTTATTAGCCCTTTCAAACTCTTCCAAAAGTTTTTACCAAAAAACAAAAAAACTCCTACAAAATTACCGACAACATACCCAGGTATATACCCATCCCATACCCACAAACATATACATCCTATACCCACAAAGTCAAAATGTACTAGATACATTTGACTGTATTCAATACATTATTGCCGTACCCATACCCATACCAGATACATGTTACTATATCCGGTACATTTTTGCCGTAGCCATACCCTTACCAAGTACATACCCAATATGGGTACATGTACTAATGTACATTTTGGAAGTACCCATGCTTCCTAGATCATTGTACTTCCTAGATGATTGTATAGGAGGGGTGTGTATCATCAGTCATCAGATTGAATAATACAAAGCTGCAGTGACTATCTTGGGACCCTTAAATAGACCTTTAATATCATCCAACAAGGATATTCTTTAACCAAACTACATGGGCCTTCCTTCAAAGGTTACACCATGCTTAACAGTACCAAACAAGCCCTGCAGTAACAGCAATAGGCCCATACACAACAGGACTGAAAACATTTACATCCCCAGTTGTCTAAAACCAGAGACAATCCCTGTTGCACAGAACCAATGACAAATTCTCTTTCTATTTATAATCTCAAAATAACACAGTTGTATTGCCAGTTGTTTTGTCTTCTATACAAGTTGACAAACAGAAATCAATGGAAGGGGCACACGTGAATATAAACAACTAAAAATGCACACTCTTGTATTAATGTAATGTTTCAATTGTTTATCATGATCAAAGTCAAATTCTCTCTTCTTAAACAATGTAACCTAAAAATGATGCAGCTGCATTGCCTGTTGTTTTGTCTGGTATACAACTTGACAAAAAAAAATCAATGGAAGGAGAAACCACTTAAAAAGGGCCCACTTGTATTACTATAATTTCTCAATTTTTATCATGATAATTGATATGTGATATTAACTATTGGATCAAACAATGTTTTTTCACCGTTAAAGTTTGGCCCCCGAACAACAATAACTATCATTATCCACCAACAATAATTCTTTAGCTAAACCTCAACCATGATGAAACCCTTCATCCAACCACTAACCATGATTAATGTTAGTTTCACATAGGAACCACAAGAGACAACGTTGTACTCAGCCCATGCTGCATAAGACTAAGAGCAATCAGATGAATTTTTTTCTTATACCCAGAGGATACCTCTGTGACAGATATTAATGATTGTAAAGAGGAAGTAGTGTTTCATACATCTTGTCCAAATGCAGTGGCAGAGCCAGGATTTTCTTTTGGCGGGAGACAGAGACAGTCAGGTCGAGGGGGGGCAATTGCGCCCGCTCAACTTTCTAGTTTTCTTTGTAGCAATAAGAGAAAATCAAAATTTTATTATGCCATTTTAATTTATGGTCTTTATCGCTCCTCTATTTTTTTTTTTTTTTCTAATTTGCCCCTTATCAACTTTTTTTACTTTAGTTAGAGTAGAAGGCAATTTTGTCTTTTGGAGGGCAATTGTGTCTTTTACTTATATCCAAAAGACAACTCATCAAATTCCTTTTCTACTTTTTAATTTTTTTACTCTCTTTCTTTCTTTACACCATGAACCCATCCAAGTAGATTCCATCGCTAAAATCCTGAATTTATAGTTCTTATCAAGTCTTCCGGAACCATTATAAAATGTTGTTAAGTGTGGAAAGCAATGAAAATTCAGCTTTATTATAATTTTGAGGTATACTTTAACAACTAGTTTCAGAGTAAAATTAGATTGAACATATGATTTCAAGATTTTGATATAATGCTACGACATTATTATTTTTAATTCTTTCTAAAAGTCCTCACTAACAGAAGTTCAATACAAAGGTGATTTGATGAGTTGTCTTTTGAATAAAAGTAGAAAGACAAAATTGCCCATATGTGTTGAGAAACTTATATTCTTTACTAAGAAGGGAAAAAAAAGCTATTGAGGGGCAAACAAGAAAAAAATTACAATTGATGAGGGGCAAAGAGCATAATACCAAACTTCCCATGAAAACTTTTAGAATTCTTTCTCCTATTTTAAAGGGAACGAAAAAGTTGAGGAGGGGCAATTTCCCCCCACTCGACACTATGTGCCTCTGCGACTATCCATGTCTACAGCTTGAATACTAAACTAAAGAACAAGAAAAAAATTACAGTTGAGGAGGGGCAAAGAGCATAATACCAAACTTCCCATGAAAACTTTTAGATTTCTTTCTCCTATTTTAAAGGGAACGAAAAAGTTCAGGAGGGGCAATTTCCCCCCACTTGACACTATGTGCCTCTGCGACTATCCATGTCTACAACTTGAATACTAAACTAAAGAACCATTGGGAAAGAACTAAGTTGGATCCGCTGTTGATTGATCACATGTTTTACATTGGGTTGACTTTATGCTCCAAAACACGTGGCTTGATGCATAGCTCAATGGCTTAGGATATCCAAGTAGACCGCATCGCTATCAAAGGGGACCCAAGCAGGCTTGGAAGATCCAACCCAAATCACCAATCCGACGGTGGACCCTACTCTAATTACAGTAATCTTTCACAACGTGAATACAACCACAAGTTCAAACGGCCGCTATTATTTTGAATAACAAAAACCACTAGTGACAAACCCCAACATGCCTATCCCATTATGAAATGGCACTTTCGGTCTCACCTCAATTTGACAATGATCCATCAAAGGTCCACCTATGGATTTAAGGAAGAAATTATTAAATTAAAAAAAAAACAATTATGGCTCATGTAGTCATGTTGCTAGGATGCTTTGAGGCCTAAAAGACGCGCTAGCATAATCATATCAAATTCACAATTAGCTTAGGCTAATCCATTCAAACCCTTCAATCCAGAAGAACTCCAAGGATTAGAGTCACCTATAAAACAAAACATAAATGAAAAGTGAAAAACAAAAAAGCAAATTAGAGTTCAACCATCAGTCCAACTCTGAATGGAGGGAAATGTTGCCCAATGTCAATATGCAAAGTGGCAATGTTTTATTAGAGTCCAATCTCTTTTAAGACCATAAAGAGAAAGAGTTTCTCCTTAAAATCAACAAAATTTGTCACTGATGTTGTAAAACCAATGGCCATCTTAAGTTTTATAAAATAGCTAATGTAACATTTTTCAATTCTACATAAAATAGACTAAGTATGTTGCAGTGCAGCTTAGTGTTTAGCTCATTTAGTACCCCCATCAATCATGATGCGGGTTCAAATAGAAAGGTCTCATCATAGTTAAGATTTGACTATAAACTCATCGTTGTTGGATGATGATAGCTATCAATGTGAAAGCCCTAAATTTTAAAACGGTGTAAGCCTATTGTTGTCCAACCCAATGGTGGTTAATACCACTCCAACAGGGATCAAAGTTTAACAAAACACTACATCATTACACGAGATCTAACAAACATTATATGACGAGCAAGATTTCCCCCTTAAAGGAAGCAAATCTCCCACACAGGATCAAATATGCCTGAAATAGTAAGGCCAAATATCCCATCTTTCCAAATGTTCTCTAATTTTGGCCCTTGCAATCTTTCTGTATACCTTGTTGACACCTTTTTACCAAAGCTGAAGCCAAACCACAAATCTAAACAACAAAGTTTTCATCACACCCACATATTCAAACAAATCAAAGCAACACAGCATCAGATCTGAATAGAACACCCTAAAATCAATTAGACAATGCAGAATAACACAACAACGTTCGATCAAGCAGCAAGAACGCATAAAACTACAAATAATCAGATCCAAGGCTCAAAACCTACAAATAATCAGCAGATCTCAACCGAAAAAAGACAGAGAGAGGTGTAATTTCACATCAGATGGTCAAATCAAGCAGCGAAAAACCCTAGATCGTCAGAACTTGAAAAACAACAGATGTTAGGGTAAAGAGGGCAAGGATCGAAGGAATCTGACCGTCTCCGTCCTTGTCGAACAAGCTGAAGGCCTCCTTGAACTCGGAGATCTGATCATCCGTTAGCTGATCCGCCATTTCTATCGGGAATCAGAGCAGAGAAATCTATCGTTCGTTTGAGATTAGGAACGAGGAAAAGGAAGAACAAGCGAATCTTATCCGGTTTTTCTCCACTTTGCGGAATCTGTTTTCTCTGCTTCTTCGATGCGTGGAGAAGCCGAACTTGATTGCGTTCTTATAGATGAGAAGGATTGAGAATGGTCGTATGCAGGATTACCAAAATGCCCTCCTCTTGTGGGGTCTTTTGGTGTTTTGTGTTTTTTGGTTGGAACATTTGACGCATGCAAAGATGCTTGATATTGATTGTGTGTGTGTGTCTAAGTCCAAAGAACAAAACAAATGAGTGGGGGTTATCATCTTTTTACTCTAACTTTATTCTAGTTTTTTTTTAAGATGGAAAAAAAATCAACTTTTTTACATAATGAAATTTTACGAATAGCTCAAATTTTACCTATCTCAGCAGTTTGGAATATTTATTTGTGTAGTATTGTGAAGTGAAAGGGTCGAATCAATAGAGAATTAAAAAAAGGGGATTATCAAATCAAAATGTGTTAAATGATTAAAAAAATGCAATTTTCTTAAATGATAGTCTTTTATCATTTAGTGTAATAATGAAGCCTCCTTTTTTTTTCTTTGCTTTTTTTATAAAAATAAGAGAGCTTTTTTATCATTAAGTGCAGTGAGAGAGGTTTTTGTTTTTATTTTTTTAGTAAAAAGAATAGGTGCTTTGTGCGATTTAGGATTTTTTTTATTTGACCTTATCTTTTTTTTATTCTCTCATCTTATCTTCACTTCACTATATAATTAAATTACCAAACAAGTGGGAGTTTTTGGTTTTTTTTATTTATTTTTTTACGTGTTGGTTATGGAAATGAGATTTCTGTGGGTAAATTTTTAATATGTTGATTTTATATTTATAAATTCATGTATGTAAAATACAATATTCTGTTTGCCTTTAGGCACCATTTTCGCATGAATAAATGTTGAAAGGATTGGATTTTATATGTGAAATTCTTGTTTATCTTAAGATATATAACGTTTTAAAACATGGAACTAAATGTTTTGAGGTTTTGTGAGTTAATGAATAATTTGAATGATTTAAATTAAAAATTTTAGGCACACGAAAGTTGCAATAATTAAAGGGCAATGTTAGGATTTGAAAATATGACCTATCCTTCCTTAACATAAATGCCGCCATCAGGCGCAGTGAGAAAGTGTATGATATTTTACACTTTTTTGAGTCTATAGATTTTCTTACGAAAATAGCTCTATTAAACCATAATCTTCACACCTCATTTATACATGTAATATATAAATGAGCGCAAACAAATATGCCTCCACAAGAATGTTACACATGTAACATTTTACGTATGGAAGTGAGTGTAAGAAAATGAATCCTTAATGATATAGAGTGTGTTCCAAATAAGTATGGACAGTTCATTTTATGTAATTAAATTCTATGAGACTTGTACTTTTAAAAGTGACTAAAATGATAAAAACAAAGGTAAATATCCAAAAATAACTCTTTAACTATCTCCTCTCTAAACAAAATAAATCAAGGAAAAATGAAAAATTAATATCTAGCCATTACTTTGTTAATTTAAATCCTCAAAAACTCAATGTCCCATCTAAATTCCCACCTTATATTATGTACCCTCATTATTGTGCAGGTGCGAAACCACGTAACTTGTGATTAACAGTCAAGGCCACACACAAAAAGAGACAAGTACACAAGAACACACGCGAGAGAGATTTACGTGGTTCAGCGAGATGCCTACCTCCACAGCCAAAAGAAAACTCTACTATTTTACTGCACTCTTCTGCTTAAAGTATAGGATTACATGTTACATCATATATAGAACCCTCTCTTTCTTAACCCCTAAGAAAGCCCGGTACAAATACCAAAATACCATTAGCCCAAAGCTCAGTCCAAGACTAACTTTATGTACTAATCCGATAAACTCGGAATATAAGACATAAACCCAACAATCTCTATATTATCGTAGATTCTATAGAACTCGAGTCACCAAGAGATAAAACTGGTAATGTCTGCACGTATATTGTTAAATGGTACGTCACTACACCGACGATGTAATCTTCTTCCTTCAATATTTTAACATGTTAAACTAGCACATGAACTTTGAGCAAAGTTCATCTTCTCATCAAATTCCACCTGAACTTAAAGGTCGAATCGATTGATGAATCTGAGTGATATCGATATTTGAATTACTCACTATCCTGCCCCATCTTTAACATCACTATGAAGATCCAATCACCACAAGTATGCAAGTAAAACATATTGGAAATACAAATCCAGATGACTTCACAATTGCAGAACAACCTCTACCTCCGAGTGGTAAAAAAAACTCTATTTGACTTGGCCTTCGATCAATCAACCATATGTTTGATAGCTGCTGATGTGAGTTTACATCAGCTCCTCCTCACTACTTCTTCATTAGCTTGGCTTTGGCAAAATGAATGGCATCACATGTGATATGGAAATATGTGAATTTTAAACGAACAACTTCGTTTGAATCTGTAAATCCTTTGCAATTGGGCAGGTGACTCCTACTATTAGGTTTGCAATAACAACTAGGTCAAGTTGACCTGATTCTGACCTGAACCCACATCTGTTCAGATCTTCTCCATAAGAGAAGTTGGTACTGCCCGAAACTCCTTCTTCCTTCTTCCTTCTGTCATCAATACAAAGCATCTCCTGACAAGGTATGTAGATTCAGATTTGTCTGGTTTAGGCAAGTGGGGAGCAACAATCTTCTTTTTTCAAGATTTCTGCACCAAGCTGTAGATTTTGTCACAACGAGTAAGCTGGAAGAAACATATTTGAAATCCGACTTCGGATGGCTCCGATATTGCAAAAATAGTTTTTTGCGCTCCAATTTGGTTAAACTCCTCATTGACTGTCAAACAGTCAACCTTCTTCAACAAAATGCGTAGATCTGCTCAAAATGAGTTCGTAGGGGCAAATAAATCTCCTATCAGACGTTTTATAATCAAGATATCGCAGAAACAAAATTTTATAATCGATCCCTGTTAAATTCGCCTTTGATCGTAAAATCATGCTGATGTGTGCTGACATCAATGCTTTGCTGGCGGGCTGGACTTGCAGCAAATAGGTTCAGGTCAACCTAACCCAAATGGAAATTGCACTTTGTCTTGATGCTAGGCTATGCCGCTACAGGTTAGGTCAAAACCTGACCTAAAACCGGAACAAAACCTGGAGTTAACCTGGATTAAATCCCAAGCTCCCTTCTACACACTCCTTCCTTGTTCTGTAATAGGGATGGATTGCAACCTCTTCCCTTCCTCGGCTGCGGCGAACAGGGACCGGCGACTAGTGGCAGTGGCGTGGCTGGTCTAGCAATGGAGCTCACCAACAACAGTTGGCGACTGGCAGCGGCAGCGGCAAGGAGTGGCTAGTGAGTTTTTTTTTTTTTGCAACCAGGGAAGCTCCTCTTCTCCGAGCTTCTTCCTCAAGAAATCCGGTAGCCCAAAAAAAAAAAACTGAAAACCCCTTGAACTTTACGACAAATATCGCCAAGAACAAGAACCCAACTCCTCTTTCTTCTTCTCCGATGGTGGCCAACAGAGATCATAGTTGTTGCATCTTCTTCTCTGATGCGTAGCCCACATGAGATCACAGCTAATATTTACGCAAATAGCAGAATCTATTTATCCGATCTTCTCCACGAAATCTGGCAGCCACGCCCCAATGTAGGCGTGATTGATTCTCCTTCATCTTTGATTTCTTCATTAATCATAGAATTGAGAACCCGCAATCCAAGAACCCAGTTCCAGTCCTCTTCTCCGATTTTGGGCAAACCTAAGAGCCCAAATCTCTTCATCCTCTCTGATGATCAGGTTAATAACCTAATCTGTGGCTGCAACAGGTCGTAGACCCTCTTCTCCCTCTCTTCTGCAATAGTACATGCAAAAATACAAATCTCCTTTGGATCTGATTTGTCGATCTCCACGCACAACCCAGGCACTAAATGATGACTGCGACACTGAACAATCTTCACCGAGCGCGCTCCACCTCGCTCAAAAACCCGAGGAACACCACCTCTACTCTGATACTACTTGTTGTGCACGTGTGGAAGCGCAAAATCTGCAATTAACAGTCAAAGCCACACACAAGAAAAGACAAGCACACAAGAGCACACACGAGAGATTTACATGGTTTGATGAAATATCTATGTCCACGGCCAAAAGAGAATTCTACTATTTTACTGCACTCTTCTGCTTAAAGTCTAGGGTTATATGTTACATCATATATATAAGCATATATTTCTTAGCCCCTAAGAAAGTCCAATACAAAGACCAAAATACCCTTTGACCCAAAGCCTGGTCCAAGACTAACCCTATGAACCGAAGACCAATTCGGTAAACTCTGAATACAAGACATAAACCCAACACTCATCTTTTTAATAATCTTTTGTAAAGACCAATGGTTATAGATTTAATTTTCAATTATCCACTCAGGTCACTCGTGTAAAACTTGGTGTCTCTTAATCAGCTGGGAGTCAAGAAAAAATAATAATTAGGTCTTTTTTTTCTGATGGTGTTTTTTTTCCCTAATAGTGTTACGTCTTTAATAGGCAATCTTTTTTAAATTTTCAAACTAGCCACCAAAGATTGGACACTGGTCACTGCCATTCTTGACGACACTATCCAACGATGAGTTGGCAATTACGTCACTTCAAATGTTTATGACATTAGTGAATTTGATCATCAAAGCTTAAGCTTAACGCGTACTAAGTCAGATTTTAGCACCCGTCGGCATCATAATGGCGACAACACATGAACATTTCAGTCAAAAGAAAAAAAAAATCTATTTCCTTCATCAATATGGTAGTGACAGTTTTGGTATTGACAATAGTCAAACGTCTTTAATATCATTTATATACTATATTGACATTAGTTTGCACACATGCACTATATTATATTTGAATTGAAGTAGAGTAGCATACATGACAGAATTGAATGTGCTAATATAATTATGGGGTTTTGATCATAGTTGTCCTAAATGTCGAGAGCATTGAGGGGGTTGCAACAGGTAGGGACAAAATTAAAGAAAGCTATTTGAAATAGTTTGGGCATGTTCATCATACGCCAACATCGAGGTTGATAAAAAAATAATTTAATTATGCAAGTTGATGGTTTGTTAAGAACAAGGGATATATAAGTCAAAAAGGACATGAATAGAGGCATTAAAAATAGGTTTAAGGAAGTGTAACCTATCTCAATATTTAGCTTAAAATAGATTAAAATGGACAAGCATAATTTATATAACCAACCCCAATGTAGTTGGGATAATGCTTGGATGATAATGATGATGGTTATCCTAAGATATGACATTTACCGATCAATGGTTGAAGTAAAGAAATTTTACAAAAATATTAGTTCAATATTCTAGGGCCATGAGATATCCCATATATCTCATTATGTGATATCCTACCTTTGCAGGTGGACAAATTTTAGCCCTCCTTTGTCGTATGAATTGCTTTGCAGATTTATTGAATTCCATTTATGGCCAACCATCCAATTTTATGGCAAGGTATGGTCAAAATCCCAAGAGTGCATCAATCCAACATGCTTGTACAAGAGGTTTAGGGTCTGATCAAACTAATATAAGTCATACACATAAGTTAGTCAATTGTTGCATTTTTTTGTTACAGTGGCTTCTAAATATGTTATGTGGTAGTGTGGCTTCAACCAAAATCTTCAAAAACAAATTGCAGTCTTAAGCTAGTTTAGCTACTACATTTGTTAAACTTACTTTACTAGTAAATTAAAGTAACACATTATTTCAAAACACAAAAAAGTAAAAGGATTTTCATAAAAAATATCACATTTTAAAAAATTCTTCTGTGTTCTACAATAAAAAGTCATAAAATTACCTTTTTAAACCATTAACAAAGACTTCTCTACTTTAAATAACACTATCTCTTCACTAAGAAAACAAAACCTGAGCATTACTATATCACTTTACCTTACTCCAAAAGTAAACTTATCAAACTGGAAGGCAGCTAGTTTTTCATCCGTACTGACGATTGCCATACCTATGACATGACAGCACGGACCTTTCCTTGAAAACATGTGAAGTAACGTGGAATAAAGCAGACACCAATGAGGAAGGAAAATTAAAGTGCCATTCGGCCGGTCCACCTTTGTTGCTTTTACAAAGGTTGAAAAGTGAATTGATTTAATCAGAATCATGTCTGAGCGGGCAGAACAAGGCTCGCTAGTTTCATACTTATATTTAGTTTTATGAGGCGCAAAACATAGATTACTAGCAACCACTAGCAAATCATGTATTTTACAAATGAACAACCATAAGAATGGGACCTATTATGATAGAGTGATTTGGCCAAGTTCTAAACGAAGGGAAGATGCTGAGCCTTTTTGAAGTTTAGGATGAGGGGCCATCAAATGGGTTTTTCCACACATAAAAATCTCTTAGCTTCCCTCGTGATCCTGATTCCAGTTAAATCTATAGAAATAATTACACATTGATACAAAACATATTTACCATCAGTGGCATACCTAAGTACATCAGCACGGGGCTAGATGCACTCATTAGGACTTAATCCCCTTAAAACCATTGGTAAAATGATGTCTCAACTTAAAAAATTTTCATTAAGACCTTGCTTCTACCCGAAAAGTCACATGAAAATTTTAAGTTTGTTTCTAAAACTTTATTGTGGGTTTGAGTTCACACGCTTCAAACAAAATTTCTAAGCCCAACATTAGAGAGAAGAGTTGAAAGTTTCACCGGGGAGGCACCTTCTAGAGATTTATAAGTTCTATAGATTTTCTTTTGTGAGACAAATTTTCACAAGGCCATTACATTGCTGTATTTGAATTCCAAACAAGGTCAAAAAAATTCTTTCGGATTTCTAAAATTCCTTTTGATTGTAAAATGTGAGAAAAACTAGGGCTTATAGTAGCTAATGTAGAGTCAGTTTGGTCACAAGCATTTATTGGGAAATTTCGGATAGGATGTGAGTATGCCCATAGAAATTTCAAATTCCTTATTTAAGAGACTTGAATGGTGAGATGTAATTGAGTCGACCATATGAATTATCATTTGAGGCCAACATAATTCTCACAATTTTGGATTTATGAATGCTACTTTCAAATTTTACTTCATGTTATTCTCAAATGCTTCAAATAAGAAATTTTGAAATGCTTGCAACCATATATGACTATAGAGCAGATTCTTTGGAGAGATAGCTTAGATCAATCATAGATAATTTTCTATATATCTCCTAAAAAATAGTCTTTGTTCATAAAAATCAAATCACTCTTGGGCTGAAGGCCAAAAATTTAAAAGCTAAGTTAGTGAAAGATATGTTGGATAAAATTTTTTTTTTTTTTCCCTACAGCCTTTAGAATTTATTTGTGTGAACATGATTTTTTCTCGTCATGGATTGTTACTGTTTTACTGGAGAGTAGATCTTACATCTCCAACCCTCTCAAAAGCAATCAAAATCTTCATCGTCAAAGAAAAACTCAATTTGTCTCCAACCCTCTCAAACGTGCCAAAAATCATATGAAGTCGAAGCAGGTGCAGGTAAGGCGAATCTACTAAATCAGTTTGATTTTATCCAAAGCTACGCGGTTCTCACACGGTTTCTAGAGTCGTTGACCACGGTGTCCCTCTGAAGGCTGAGATTACCAAACTATCCTCCACTAAAACCCGTGTCACATCAGTACCCTAACTCCACCACTAACTTGTGTCACATCGGTACCCCCACTGCAGTTATCAACTTAGGGGTCGTTTGTTTTTTCCATTTACATATGTAAACACTACACATAAGAAATGGTTTCACACATTTTATATTTGTTTGCAACATTTACACATGTGATGTGTAAATTAGATATGAATTTGATGTGTAAAATGTATGGGAAAAGGGGCTCTCCATTACACACCAAATCAGGTGTGAATCGGTTACACAGCAACACCCAAAAGGCGCTGCTACAGTGCTTCAACGCCCAAGACGCCTTTTATTTTTTTTTTAATTTTCTGGTGGTCACAATCAAGATCTGAACCGTCCAGAGTGTTTAGAAAGGCCAAAACGGCTATGAAAAAAATTTTCAGCCGTTGGATCTTCTTAAATTGTGAGATATTTATGCGTAAATTCTAACCGTTAATCGTCAATTCTGGATTTTCCTGGGGCCCATTTTCACGATCCGGACCGTTCATCTTGTTCAAAAGGCCATTTTCAGCTATGCGGTCAAATTTCAGGAGCTGATTCAAAGTAGATCTTGAGATATCTTCAAAAAACATATCAGCAATTGGATGCAAACACTATTGTTACATAGTGTTGAACAGGCAGTCCACTTTTTTCAAATTTCTGGATCATCATAGAGTCAAATTCAAGATCTGAACCGTTGAGTCTCTTTAAAAGATGAAACACGAGTAGTAGATCAAATTTCAACCGTTGATCTTGCATATATTGTGAGATATTTACAAAAAATGATAGACCTTTTGATCTTCAATTCTAATTTTTGTGGACCTCTTTTTTCTAATCCAAACCGTTAATCTTCTTCAAAAGGCCAACAATGCTTATAATATTAAATATCATCACTTGATTCATTATGGATTTTTCAAAATTTGCAAAAAACTATAAAAAGACGTATAAACCATTGGTACAATAAAGATTCACATTGAAAGAGGTGTGAAAATAACAAACAATGAATTCTTTTTCACATGTGAGTCATTTACATATGTAAATGACTCACATGTGAATCATTTACATATGTAACGCATTTTCACATCACATGTGAAATTAACAAACGACACCTTAGCTTAATAGTTTTCAAATCAAGCGGCTGGTAATCAATGTCTCATAAATTTGATTTTCTTAGTGGGTCACTAATCAATCAATCCTAGGGATGGCATGACAAATGCAACATCACCCACCATTTTAAGGCCAACTAAGTCAACTCAAACCACAAAAATACATAGTTTCGGGCAATGAGCCAAGGTTAAACTTAATCATTTGTTTTGGACAATAAGCCAAGCTTAAACTTAATCCCATATTTAACTAAGATAGGGTTGTTGAAAGCGATGTGCTTATTATGTTTATGAATCATTTAGAAGGATATTCTACCGTGACCTATGATAGGTTAAAATTGAAAAATAACATTTTATGCACTTGATCCAGAATAGTTGGGATAAGATTTAGACAGTGATATGATATTGGTACCAATAGAAAAAAAAAACTTTTTTAAGGGAAAAAGATTTTTATTTTTTATTGTTGACATTATCTCACTGAGAAAGAATTGTTGCAAAGTTTGCTTTCTTTGTTTTTTTTAGAGGGCACAGGTTCAGAGGGAAATTATTGAAATATATTTAGCTAAGGAATGATCTCTGGACAGTCCGGTGTGAATGAGCACCCTATCCATAGAAACAGCCTTGTATTCTCACATTATTCCAACGTTTATGAATATCGGATTCATACTGAGAGGGAAGAAAATCATTGATGTAATATGAGAGATACAAAATATGTCAACAAATAAAATTGTTTTCGTCCAACACTAAAAATTGAAAGTTTACTCCTTAATTATTTTTTGCAATTTTTGCAAAATGCATTGACATTTAGGGTCTTTTTACCACTACCAATGAATTGGCACATAATGAATTAGCTAATTATTAAAGAGGTGAGTAGTGAATGATATAAGGTGTCAATATAAATGGGAACTTAACTTCATTTGGTATTGAGTTACAAGGGTGATGGTTGGCTATTCTTTTTTCATCTTCCCATGATTCAATTTTTATTTTTGGGATAGATTATTGACAGGTCATTTTTGAAAATATACTTTTGGTTCTTCATATTTTAACCATTTATTCAATTAAAAAAATCAAATGAAACAACAAGTTCTTAGTGCAAATTTTATTCCTTCTAAAAGGGAAAATATTTCCAGAGAGAAAATTTGAATACAAAAGGAGGAAACTATTTTGCGCTACTAAAAATATTTTTGCCACACCAAAACATATAGATTGAAACCATATAACATGAAGTCTTCAAATTTTATTTTGGCTGGTAGAAATAAAATGCAATTGAGACCTGACATGCAAAAACATGCCCTTTTAAACATCAATTTGTAATTTACTTAATTTTTAAATCAAGGTAATGTTGCTAGATCCTATGATCCTGAACTTTATGTTTACCCATGCAAAGTTCATCTTTGACTGATCGAAGTCATTCAATCTACATTGAATTCGCACTAGTATAATTACATAGAGGGACACAAATCAGGATCAATTAATACGCAAATGATATTAAATATCTAATTAAACTTTTTTCACACATTAATCAATTTAGCATTGTGTTTCTCCATTTCCCCGAGCAAACTTTTGAGTGCATGTATGCCCAAAGCAAAGTATAAAATATGAATAACTTGGATCAGACTTGGATTAAGTATAAAATATGAATGACTTGGATAAGGCAAATGTGAACACGTGTCCCACAACCCCCACCCCCCGCGCACAATTCGAGTTCCTTGGATAATTGAGGGTGCTGTCCGTGACGACTCCAAATGCTGTATCCCTTAAATTCCTCAATTTAATGGGAAGGATTCCTAATGCTAGCATGATGTAAAAAGACTTCCTCAGCCCTGAAATTTCTCCAAGTTCAGTAAAAAACTGACATTATGGAAGCATTTGGAGACTTTGGGGGAGAGTGCTTGAAGAATTTGGAACTCTCGCAACATGAATTCCCTGAATGGATTCAGGCAAACAAACATGCTCTAATGAGAATTCTCTGAAGTTCAAAATTGAAACTCTTACAAATCATTGGGGAAAACTGTCTGCACCAAGCATGGGAAATAAATTCTACAGGAAAAAAAATGAATACAGACCACGAATAATTAGAATGATTTTCCATTACTCTTCCGCGAAAAATGTGCAACACAAACATGCTCTTTGTGCTTGAGGAATTTCAGGAATAGGAATCGTGGACAACTTCAGTAATTCTCAAAATTATTCCAATCAAACAGGCCCATAATAATAGCACAAGTATTCAGGTCTTTCTGCAAAAGATGATCCGGTTTTGTCCTGCCCGCTGCATTTTGGTAAGCAAAGATAAGAATCGATGATGAGCAATTATGTTATCCTTGATGCATCAAGATGTGTTCAGTGACCCAATGCACCATTTCTGTACAAGTTAGGTCCATGCTTTAGTGGTCATGAACATTGATACGATGAACAACAAACACCTGATCATGAACACTGATATGATAAATGCCTCTCTAGATAAATAATGGCCCCCGAGTTTTCCAATTTGGACGATCCTAGCCAATATGTGGGCACAATTAGATGGTTAAGAACGGTTACAGCAATGGTCATGAAAAAAGACAGACCATATCAACCGTCGGGACAAACAAAACCACAGGCACAATGGTACGGTAGAATTTGGACTAGGCTGGGGTATGAGGCATTTGAGAGACTTGTGAGAAAGCTTCTAGGAATGCCAACTATGAAGAAGCAATGTGGCAGTGAAGCACGTCAGGGCACCACACAAGTTGATGCATTTCAGACCCCATAATTACTCTGCTTGCGCACACTGGAATGACTGCCACGACTGGTTTGTACAATGCAATAAAAGAATTGATATCAATGATAGATGAAGTTCAGATCTCACAGCACTGATAATATTGTAAAATCAAATATCTTTCCAAATACCAAAATCAGTATTTGAGTTGTTAGAGTTCATTACACTGTCCTGACACCCTAAGAAGAAGGTAGTCCGCTTATCATCAATGTTGACTAGTGCATGCCCTGTTCCACTCGGACTAGCAGAGACAGCGACCTCTTCAGCTTCAACTGTTACTTCTGCGTAACCTTTCTCCTCCATGTGGCCGTTCTCCAACTGCAAAAAGCTCATCGAATGAGATCAGGATGTTCTTGTAGGGGAGAGAGAGAGAGAGAGAGAGATTGATCCAAATTTAAGTCCAAGTTCACTTAAGTAATGACACCTAAACCCAAAATATGACTGAAACAGCAATGGCCCTCAACTTCATATAACATCTCTACCTGTCTACCATTATTTAAATGAGCCCATAGAAATAAACCTCTGATCACAAATCAACAGATTAGAGGGGTGCTCATGGGCTAGGCCAGCCTGAGCCCAATCCAGACCCAGCACACCTGTTTAATATTGGGCTGGGCTTAGATTATGGATAGAAAGCCCAAAGCCCAGTCTGACCCCGCTAGTGTAAGGAATGCATGGAATTTAATTTAATTAGTACAAACAATTACTCAAATGACCACAAAATTGATTAAAAGACCAATTTAGCAAATTAAATGGGCAGGCTTGGGCTTGACTTTTATGGCTTGTGTAGGGCCTAGGCCAATGTTTTTAAAGTCAGGCCGGGCCTAAATATGCCTTAACTAGGAGTTTTGTCTTCAAAATTTAATTAATCTACAACTTCAATCCGAATATGGCATTGATAGTGCATCTCATTCAACACAGATTGAGGTCAAATGAAGACACCCATTAAAGATTATTCAAGATTCCAGTACTTGACGAAAGCTATAACTGCACCATAGCTATTCTATAACAGAAATACGGAGCTTAGGAGTTGCCCTTGCCATGTAATAGGCATGTCCACATTATGCAGTGTATGTGTGCAACGATCAGGATACAGAAAACTAGAAAAGACAGAATATTAGAGGGGCAAGCCAGTTACAATCTGAATGAGACCACAGTTCAGATGCAGCAAACTCAACAAGATTTACATCAGGAAGTTCTAGTTTGTTGTGCTTTTTTTTTTTTAATTTCTGGTGCTCCTTCAAACCAATGAGAGGAAGATTATGTGGATGATTCATCATCTTCTCACCCAGATCTGAACTTTCAGATCAACATATTAGCTTGCAAAGCTATCTCTGGAAGGCTCTCAACCAAAGAGAAAATTCTCTAAAAGCAGTCTTATTACAAAGAGCACAATTTCTAATAAAATAGCCCATCTTAAACAACTGTATAACTTAAAAAGAAAACCATCAAAAGGAAAAACAATTGTGTACATGGCGCATAGAACGCACTAGAAAGTTCTCCTTGTGGTCTACTAGTGAGCAAGAAACCTAGCTGTTACTTAGATAAGGTGTTGGGGCTACAATTTTCAGGAAACAGGCACACATGCATGTAGAGAAAGAGAATATCAGTCAGTATATAGAACATGGGCTAATTAGTGCTTGTGGACCAGGCTCATGCGCTGGGCTTATGGGTCAGGCAACCCAACCTAGCAATTTGTTGTATAATTTGGATATATAAACTATAAGGTTGTAATCCTATTATTCGGTAAAAGGACGGCAAGGATATAAGCGGCCGATAAATCGGGCGTAGCGCCCACTTAAAAAAAATCGCTGCTCACAAATGTATCAGCCGATATGTATTGGCTAGGGGGGTTAAAACCCCCTAGCCGATTTTTTTACCCACTTTTTCCCTTTTAACTTTTATCTTCTCCCCTCTTCACTGCTCCAAGCCCCTTTTCTTGCCTCCATTTTTCAAATCCTCTAAAAAAAACAGTAAAATCATCAACAAAAACATCAAAAACATCAAAAGATTAATGTGGCATTCAAGATTCAAGCATTAAGCTCAAAAAAGGTGAGTTTTGAAGCTTTTTTTTCCTACTTTGTGCTTATTTCTCTCTTTTCTTCTATGAATCACTTGAAAATGAGTTGTTGTTAGATCCATGTTCCTCTTTGATCAAGCCCCTCTTTTTTTTTATCACTTTCTTAATTTTTCTTTGAATTTTATTTTTGGATTATTTTATTATTTGAAAAAAGAAATCTATTTTGTTAATGGAAAACCAATAAAATGGATTGAAAGTGGTCCCTAAATGTTAGATCTATGTTTCCCATAGATCAATCCCACATATTTTTGTGTTCTTCTAATTTTTTCATATTTTTTATTTTCGGATTTTTGTATTTTTTTTAAATATTTTTTTATAGAAGCAAACTCAATCAAATGGGTTGAAAGTGGCCCTAAATGTTAGATCTATGTTTTCCATAGATCAATCCCACATATTTTTGCGTTCTTCTAATTTTTTCATATTTTTTATTTTCGGATTAGAGCTAATCAGTAAGGTATTCCTCCATTACAAAGTCTTTGCTCTTTAAGTAGATTAGTATATTGTTTTTCTATAAAGTTTGAACATAGTTTATCTTTCATTCTTGAATGAATCTTGATGAAATTTGTTTATAACATTTTTTTTATAAGCCTCAAGTTACTATTTAAGTTGACATGACTAAACAACATAAATCCATATGAAAAACATTGATTATTCATATTCTTTTCTATTGATACAGCAATACAGGATCTCATGCAATGAGGGGACCGCTACATACTCATATACTAGTTGCTTTTGCAAAACAAACACATATTCCATCATTTTTCAATATTCTGGATTTTCTGGAATTTTTTCAGATTTTTTTGAAGACTTTTTTAAATCACACCGCTACATCGCTACGTATCGCCACTACCGCTACGTATCGCCCGCTACGTATCGTTTTGGCGACGGGCCGCTACGCCCGCCGCAACCGCTATTTTCATCCTTAAAGGACGTCATCCACCCTAACTTGTACAATTTACACTCAATCATTCATTCCCAATATAAATAAGATCATGTGATACAAAACGATCATGAGAATTCCCAAACTCTCCACTCTCCATGTTGTAATGACAGATGCAAGTCACTGTTCCTAACCTTGGAATGGTTCATCCAATGGGGGCCCTTTTGGAAGCATAAAAAAAATTAATGTGGTGATGCGTATTACTAAGTTCTTTCTATAACCCACCTGTGTGTAGAAAAAAAATGGAAACCATTTGATTTGGAGGCACTATTTTAAGGTCCTCAAGGTTGTCCAAATTATAGCCATTAGAAAAAGGTGGGAAGTGTTCCACAATTTGTGTGATTGATTTAAAGGCCCACAAGCTCAAATGAGTATCAAATTTGGGATAGTGCAAATGATGGGCTGGTTATGAGTGCGGAGGGCTTAGATTTATCTGAACAGGTGGTGTATTGGTCAAGTTGGCTCAACAATTGGCATTGATCTAAAAGATAGTACTTACACCTACATTCATATATGGAGCTGCTGAATTTTTTTTATCAGAAATATATGGAGCTGGGTGCTGGCAAGAAACAAGAAAGGAAAAATAAGACATAAATATGAACAATAAGGTGGATGTGTGGAGAATTAGAAACGAATTTTTTGGACCCTAGATTTCTGCTGATCAAATCTTTTTTTTTTCTTTTTCTTTCTTTCTTTTTTGGAATGAAGTAGTTAATGAAATGTTAGATTGTGAGGAAATAGAGATGAATGAAAAAGTAGAACACACAAAGTCAACCCAGGTAGATGAGATAAAACTTCATCAACAACTATCAACCCAGATAGATGAGATAAAACTTTATCAACAACTATGACGATAATGAAATGGAATTTTGAAGCAGATAAAAAAAAAGCTCAACATCAAATTTTCTATACACAAGATTGTTGTTGTCATTGCTGTTAAGATATATCCTGCAGAAAAGATTATGTGTAAGCTATGATGCCCAAAAAATACATGGATTAGGCAGGGACATGTCATCAATATAGTATGGACATAGATTTTACACAAAAAGTATCAGTACGACATGGCATGTTTCCCATTTTGAAGTATCCAGGTATTGCACTGTGTCAGACATAATCATTGTTTTAAAATTATACTTGACTACACAGGCAGCTGACTCAACAGGACAAGCAAAACTGATCGAGTTCAACCATAGACTCTATCAGGCTTGATCAAGTATCAATTCCAAATTTCAGGTTTTAAAACAATGGATGGAGTCATTTTAGATAAAATACCATTTTCCCCAAGTTTTCCAACCTAAATAAGTGTCATTTATCAATGCTAACAATAGTTGAGGATGGGAATTTATATGAGAGATAACCAAAAACCACAAACATGCTTACTGATTTCTGAATGAATAACAATCCGTTCTAGAAAAATTTTCAACTGCAAATGGTTTACTTCTAAAGAGACATGTTTGGACTCCAGAACAAGACATTTTTAAAACTAGCATTGTCTAACCAATGACTTGGGGGTGGGAAACCAGGTGAGTTGGCCCATTCACTCATGTAATGTTACTGGGTTAGACACACTGGCCACTTTGATTCACAAATGTTATTATTTAAGAATGGTCTGATTAAAAAGTGAACAGGTATTTAAACAGGCTCCTAGGCGGTGAACAACGATACAAATTACACAAATGTGAACAGTCATACATACTATACATAAATATATAAATGTACAAGGAAAAGAGGCCATACCCTAAATTTTGTTTTGGCACCCCAAATGATAAATGTCTCATTGCAGAAATGGTGCCTGTGATTTCCTCTCACTCCACCCGGTCGAATCTCACCAAGATGTGCTGAAACACATGATTGTGCTCCGCCTGTAGAGAAACTCAGAAACCATAATGACGATAACAATAATAAATTAATAAAAAGGATTAAAAAAAATACTACAATGAATGGATCTTCATTCGCCTAGGCAATAAGATCCTAACAAACAAAAATATAAAAACAAAAGATTACCACTATGAGCAGGTTGTGGTAAATATATACGTGTTTTCTATTGTAAACAAACAGGAAAAGGGAAAAAGTTGGGGCCAATATGATGAAAATTTAGGTGGTCCAGATAGACTCAAAGGTTCACTAATTCTAATGTTCAAAGAACAGAAATAATATTCAGAAACTTAAATAAAGTTCCAACAGTGGCACCAAATTACAAAAATCCAGCAAAATAAACAGAAACAAAAAAGTTTCTGCATGGGCAATATACCCGGCCTAAGAGTGCCAAAGGAATTCAGAAAATTTGGTCATGAGAATTTTGCACTTGCACACAACAATATATGCACTTTGAACGTCATGGATTATGTGCAACACATGAAAAGTTCCACTTTACCTAAGAAGTCAATAGCAAAGATCCAGTAATCCGGTGGTAATGCAGAGACAAGTGTGTTGTTGTAAACTGATGAAGGCACTTATCAAAAACAATCAACTGCTGGAGTTGAATAAAGTGCTATTACCAATAAATCTCAGTTCTAGATAAGGCAGTCCCCCACAATTAGCAATTTTGAATAGGGTAGCCAGTATTTCATTAAATACTACAATATATAAATATGACAGTTCTACATTTCAAAACATCATTGTTTTTCTCTTCAAGTTGCAAACATCCCACGTCCAGCCTATAATGAGGTTCACGTTCCACGACAGGTCTACGGTTGCTTGCTGCAATACATAAGTTCAACAAATAAAAACAAATTATACTGGAGATCAGCCCTTGTCTTCAAGTGGGTCCAGCTTGAGATATCATCTTGGGCTCCAATGATGCGAGGAGGGCTGGGATTGGACCATGGTCTCACTGTAAGGGGCACATGGGCCACATCAAGGAATCCTCCTAACATACCTTTCATATGTTATTTGGGTATTGTCTCTCAAATAGAGTCATGGTCATTGTCATCATAATTAAAGCCTTGTCCCAACTATATTGGGATTGGCTACCTCAATTATGTTTCTCCATGCCAATCTATTTTGAACCAAATCCTCATATAAGTTGCACTTCTTCAGATCTATTTTTACTATATCTATCCACGTCCTCTTTAGCCTACCTTGTTCTTTGGTGAGCAATCAATCTAAATAATGAAACTTTTCATTATCGGCACCATTGTTAGCCTGCGTTGGACATGCCCTAACCATTTCAAACAGGTTTCTTCCAAATAATGTGTGTGATTAGCAAAAGTTTTGAGGATAGGTTGTTGGGATATAAGATTTAGCGAGAATCTCAAAGAGTAGTCACCCACTAAGTTTCAGAGTCCATTCAGTTTTCTTAAATGTTTCATTCATGTTCAGACAAGCTAACTGATTAAATTGAATTGAATAAGTGGGCAATTGTGTCGGTTCATATCTGGTCCTCTAACTGGGTTTAGCAGTAGAGATTTACCTCACGCTTGGGTGTGGAGTGTTTTGGCACCCTGTAGGGTGAAAGTTATATTGGATCATTGCTGTAACTAATATCCTCACAGTCAAGCATCTTCCTGGGAGGGTATTCTTCATTCCAAAATTATGCTCTTTCTTATGTTAAGGCAAAAAAAAAAAAAAAAAAGGAAAAATCACTTCATCTAGGGATGCAACTTGGGTCAGGCCAAACAAAAACCCACATGGCCCTACCCCACCCAAACAAAAGTGAATCTCAAGCTAAGATAATTAAACTCAAGTTGGAGCTGTTAAATTCAAGTTGTGGTTGTACAGCTTCTGAGAGTGCCTGGTCTTGCGTTTAATACCTTCTCATAGAATTCAGTTCAGATTTGAATTTTGGTACACAAATTTGACCCATGTAACCCACTTATCCATATAAGTATGCGATTGCGTATGCTTACTGTGCAATGCTTGTCCATACACTATAAAATATGGAGCCACAGAGGGTTATGTTCTTCTAAGAGGTACCCCATGGGTAGGTAAAAAGCTTATCCCCTTGTAGGACCCAGTTGGATGGAAGTCAATCATGGGGAAAAAGTTTGATGCAAAGGGCTTACTCTAGATAAAATTTTGGGCAAAAATCTTATCAATCGGACCATCAACACCATTGTTTTAAGGTCCTCAAAGATTAAACGTTTCGTTAAGCCACATTTTACAAGAAAATCAATCCACTGGGGAGTATAGTCCAGATTGGTGTAAGATTAGGGAAAGTAACAATTCATGGGTGTTAGTGATCGTGAGGGCGTTGGATTGATCATGGGTGTGGGCCTAGTGGTGTGGTGATGTTCCACGTGTGTTAAAAAGGTTACCTTTCATGCAATCCATAAGCAAGAAGGAGACTAGTAAAAATCAAAACCACCCACTTCTCCAACCAACCAGAAAGACCAACAACAACCCATCAAAAATAAGCAAAGCCCACATCAACAATTAAATTAATCAACGAGAATTACAACAAATGCATGACAAGAGAAGCTGAGAAAGACAAGGAACTGACCCAAAATCCCTGCTTCCTGGGCAGCAATGACCGGATTCAGCAGCCACCCCCTCTTATCCTTGACAATCAGAGAAGGGAAATCAGAACTGAACCTCACCAGATTAGCATTGGCATCATCCCCTTTCCCAAGTTCCTCAGACTGGTGCTGGGTTTGGGAGTCGAAGTGTTGTGGGGCCTGATGCTTTTGGAATCTGAGGGAGACCCATGTGAGGAAGATGAAGATGGAGAGGAGGAAAGTGACGGCCTGTGGCTTCTTCAAGAAGAAGATGAGAGAAGAGAGGGAGTGGGATTGGAGGTGGCTTTCAAAGGGGTTGTTGGGGTTTGAATTCCTTCTGGGGTTTGCCATCAAAATGCATTCTTTGAGAAGATAAGAATGAGCCTTTCTTTGCAAGGGTTTTGTTACTGTTTTGCTTTTCTGTTTCTGGAATTCACAGAGATAACAGCACAGTAACCCCTTTTATAGTTGAGTAGATTTCATGTGCATTTGGGTGGTGGCACAAGCACAGACACATGTTGTGGCTACCCTTCCCTTTCTTTTTCTGCATGTCAATCAAACCTCCTCACACTCCACCCATCCCCCTAAATTGGCACAAGCCCCTTCTGAGTGTGGATCCTCCAAACTTTGAGAAATCTTGAGTCAAAGAATGAACCAATAGCGGTGCTCACAAATTAAAAAAAATTCAAATAAAGCCTTATATTTTTTCCTTATTACAAAAAAGGATAAAAGTTTCAAAACTTTTCAATTAGTTCCTAAAATTTTTAGTAAATTTTACTTAAGGACATTCAGTAGTTTAAAAGTGCTTCTTGATTACTTTTTCCCAATTTTCTTGAACTACAAAATTACCAATCATTTAAAACCATAGCATGGTTTCAGTAGCCACTACCTACGGTAGTCGTTGTGGTACACTAGTTGTCCTTGATCATCGTGACAGTGGTGGTAGAGGAAGTAAGAAGAATATAGAGGAATATAATGAGAAATTTATTTCAATAAAGAGTGATTTGGGTATTTTTAAAAGATTGAAGGAAAAAGTTGCCAAAGAATAGCTCTAAATGGACGAATGTTTTTAATTTTAATTGAAAACTTATTAAAAACTTAGAAACTAATTTAAAGGGTTTTGAAACATGTGTACTTTTTTACATAAAGTAAAAACTTAAGACCTTCTTTAACATTTTCCCAAAATATTTTAGCTACTCAAAATGGACATCAATTTAAGGGATATTTTCAATTTTTACTCCACTAGGAGTTGGTCATCATAAGATCGACCATTTTTTTACGAGGGGCGTTCATTTTTAAGTTGTTTGGATTATGAATTAATGGCCTATTGTGGGGTTCTTAAAAATTTTGACCATTTTTCAGGTATGGGTGAGGGCTTCAGTCTTCAACCCCAAACCCCTGTACTTGGTCCGCCCTAGGGTTTTCCACCCTTGCCCATGGCCTGTAGACCACACATCTACCTCATTGCTATTTGCACACTGCTGCTATAAACATCTAGTTTTACGCTATATGAATCTTGGATTTTCGGAATGAAATTGTGATTTATCCCACTGGTGATAGAAATTTGTGTATTCAATTCAGTATGAATTTCCATGTATTCAATTCCTATGTATATTAATGCAAAAAAATAACTTCACCATGAATTTCCATGTATTCAATTCCTATGCATATTAATGCAAACAAATAGCTCAAGTGAATCAGTTTCTTTGATCACAAGTCGGATCGAATCCTAGGTTTCCTTTAATCACGCTAGGCCTACCTGTTGGATGAATGTGATTCATGCATATTTTATCATGCTCATTGGCATGCAGACGTAATCAGGTTTATCAGCTGGCCCTGACGATTATACCACCAAAGACTGTAGACAGGTCCATATATTACTTGAGATTAGAGAAGGAAGCAGGGAGACACCTTAGCCAAACCACCCGTTGGCTAGACCATCTGTCTCCATTCAATTCTACTTCATCCTTTAACTGCAGATATTGCACAATGATGCAGTATTGACCTTAATGGCTACATGTGTAGGGCCCTCTTAGTTCTAGGAATTTATTTTATATCGTTAACTTATTTGTTTCTAGTTTATTTAGTTTTTATTATTAGATTAGGTTTTCTTAGGTTTTAAATTTGCTTTTATTATATATACTAGCAACCAAGGCCCGTGTTAAGCCCGGGCCAAAAAATAAATTATCATAAAATTTAAAATTTACTATAAAAAAACATATTCAAAAATTATATAGAAATGCAAATAACATTTCTAACCTATAGCCTATTTTAGTTTATTCTTAAATTTGAAAAATCGATAAAGAGTTTACTGAAATAGTTCTACATATGAAAGAATCGTGAAAATCATATCCAAAACATTAGATAGCAATTCTTTAGAGAAAATATGTTTATTGCAAAAGAGAAAATTGATTATTACATTCATAGATTGATCCTATCTCCTCATTGAACACAGCTATGAACTTAATCAATAACTTTAAATGTTTACCTGAGGAGGCCTACCAATGCCCGTGCTAAGTGGGAGCCAAGAAAATCTAGTATATCTCAAATGTTTTAATATTGTTCAGCATAAATAATGATATTCATAGCGACAATGGCATGGGTATATCTTATTTATAAAGAATTGTATGCGTAAAAATACAAAATTGTAAATCATACCTAATTTGAGAAACACTTAAATAGTAATAACTAATTCATTTTCTTTTAATTTAATAGTATCATGCAATAATCATAAACACCTGATAATAATCAAATAAATAAATTAATTAACATTTTGATCCTAATGGACTGACCACCAGCAACACATTAAAACACTTAATAAAAAAACATTGAAATCTAATGTGTTTTTAAAATTTATTTTTGAATACTTTAAATTTAATAAGATGTACAGTGGTTCACTTTAATAATAAACAATTTATCACTAGAGCCGACATTGAAAAAAGTAGCTACATGAAAATCTTCTTGATTTTAAATTCTATCAATAGAAACATATTTTTGGAATGATGAATGGAATGATTAGATATTAAGAGGGAAAATCAAGTGGAAATTTTAGAGGATAAAAAAAGAGATTTTAGGAAATTCAAGTTTAAAAAATACTAATTCCCTGAAAGATAAGAGAGAGGGAGAGAGATTATAGGAGAAGAGATTGTAGCATTTTAGGATACTGCCGTAGTTCTTAAAAAAAAAAGAAAAATAAGAGGTGCTGATGTGGCACCCTCCACAAGCCTCCATTTTTAGATCTTTAATATATATAAATAATGGCATTGTAGAGAAGAGATTCTCCAACTTTTATTGATTAATAGATTTGTGGATTTTATCCTAGAGGTGCGTCCGTATGTGAAGTCTTTTCAACAATTTTAAGTGTCTTCGGACATGTGCTTCGGCACTCCTATGCAAGCCCTAACCCTAGGGCCTGCATCACACATGAGGATTCTCTTTACAGGATTCCACACTCCATTGATTTCATCTTCAACTGAATGGAACCCATAAGTGAAGTGATGAATACAATTTTGAAATCAGTCAACCATTAACTCTGCAAAGAATACATTATAAACAAAAAAGAAGATGCTGCGGTAATTTCCATTTATGATGTCCTTTTTCCAGTTTTAATCAACAATTACATTAAAAATGAAGCAAAATTGGAAAGGATAATTCATATAAGCAAAAGCAAGCCATGCAAGTGCTTGAGGGCAAATGGTTTAAGAAACAACACAAAATACAATTTAAGTTGAAATGTCGATCGCTTCTGGGAAGATAACCACCGAATAATCATCGCACGTCTTCTGTCCAGGGAGATGGGGATACGTTTTACTTCCTTAGAGGCTTGTAGAGGACCACTGTAACGTATTTCGACTGAAACCTGTGGGTCACTCTGACTGCAACTAGAGACTGAGAAGCCCACCCTTTTTCTATAAATAAGTGGTTGAGAACAACATGCTGAGGCCTTGCAGAAGCATCTGTGGCCGAGTTCTGCATCCCAAGGATTGTGAGATGCAGTTGAGGTGGAACAGCCAGAGGCCCCTTTGTAAAGTCTTCATCATCTGGAAATAGCTGGTCATAACTTGAGTCTGGTGATGTTGGGGGCTGAAACTCAGCAACGCCTTCTATATTTTCTGGCGCGTAATCCTGCATAGGATGTATGGAGGTTACCAATTGCAAAAGAAAAGAAGTAACAGGCCCCCACTTCTTTTTTGTTTTTTTCACTCTTAACTACATCAAATATGAAAAACAGAGAATATGTATTTAAAACCCTAACATCCAAATTGAAAGCCTTAAAATAATAAAATGAATGGAACAATAGTAGTCGTATTAGAGGTCCATGCTTCAAAAGAAGTCCCAGAAATGAAAATACTAACATGAAAAGTGGAAACCAACAAATGAACAGAATAGTAGTAGCCTTAGCAGTAGTTAAAAACTCAAATAGATAGAAATAGCCTGTAGATAAACAGAATAATGGCAGTAGTCCTGCCACTAGTAAAAAATCCAAATTCAAATCCAACAACAGTAAGATGTCACTATTAGCCTAAGCAGTGGTAGAAAGTTCAGAAGATGAACTCCTACCATCCAAATAGAACACAATTAGTGGCCCTGGAAACCCAATCAATAAATAATGCGTGGGGCCCACTTCATCTCATCTTTGACCATCTCCACCTAATTCATCACCATCACATTTACCCACACCACCTAAGTAGGCCTGCCCTCATCTAATTTTCAGCAGCTATACGATCTTCAGTGGGTACCACACCATCTCATCAGTCTCACATTGACATTTCCACATCATGATGAATGTTTCCCACCATTCTCCACCTCATCCCATCGCCATCATCCATACCACCATCGACCCTGATAGGCCACTCTTCATCATTGTCCACTACCAAAACTAGCGAGCCCTGGTATTATTCCATCAGCCATCGCCACATGGGCTTGGTGAACTTGTTTCACCCACACGCATTGCACCCTCATCCCTCCTACGAAGCCCCCATCTCAAGCTCACATCCTCACCATTATGTCCTTTACCAACACCACCTATGGGAACTGACACCATCCCATACATATCCATTTATTAAAGCATGCATGGGTTTTGTTGTGCCTAGACACATGACAGATCCCATTGAGAGTGAGTGCCATCATTGAGCATTCCCATGATCCAAACAAATCAAGGATAGATCAAGGCACCAATAAAACCTGAGTGGCCAGTGCACCCGGTAAGGATGCCTATGAAGCTCAAATTTTGCCTATCCCCATTTTTTGTTGATGAACAATAGCAATGATGGATTATTAAATAGGGCAAGTCATGGAATCAGCAACCTTGACTATCTCAGAAGTACGGAGAACTCAACTTCTTAAAGCTACTAGATGCAACACATGCATATTTTTATGAGATCCGACTTCCAGACCATCAATCAGATGGGCCAAACATGCATTTGCTTGCCCGGCCTTGGCCCTTAAATAATGCTGGTCCACTTGGCTGGTGGGCTAGACCATTGAAGGACCAGTCTAATTTTCTGGGCATAGCTTAGATCACATGGTTAGGAATATGCACAACAGAGCCAAGTCTAGGTGTTATCTGCTTGGACACTAGAGACTTTGTATGTATCAGGAGAGGGGATCATTACATACATGCACATCAAGAATATTAGTGAAGCAGCCCATCTCGTCAGCTACATAGGGAAGATCAGGAATATATCTCCATTCACCATCCACAATGAACTTGTAATAGTAAGTACCAGAAACAAGGACCAGCAGAATGGAACGATCCTTGCCTGATCTCTGCAAAATCTTCCTGGAAATTTCACAATGTTATTGTCAGTCTTCGAAATTCAAGTTTTATACTCAGATTATTGCTGTCCCCATAAAGAGTTGTCATGATGCATTTAAATACACTGGATGCATCTAATTAGAACATCTTGGCAGAATCAATGGCCATCCTTTTGTTTTATGGTTCTCGCCCGGAAAATCAAAACCATTGGATGCAAGATGCAGTTTTCCTGAGTTTTCCAACCCAAATTAATATTGCAACTGAAGAAACTGATGCTTATTTGGAGCAGAGAGAAAAGCAATGCAGCATCTTACCTGGAGTGGTTTTTCATTTCTTTGCCACGCCAGATAGAAAACAAACAACCATCATCATCCTCAAAATGTTTGAATTGCTTGCAATTTTGGCCGTATCTTTTTAGCATACCCAACATTTATATGACGTGATAATGAGAGAGAGAAATGATGTGATGATGAGAGAGAGAGAGAGAGAGAGAGAGAGAGAGAGAGAGAGAGAAAGGCAATTGTACCTTGATGTCCAATTGTCCCATGAGCCTTCTACTGCAACATCCTTCCCGCCATAGTTCCATGTGATCATGGTAGGTATTCCTTTCTCAGGAAGAAGATATGAAAAACTATGAGGTTCATTCATCCACATCTTATTGAAAACGGGAGGAACATCTGAAATCTTCTGCAAGGGGGCAATAGGAACCTGAACACTCCGACAAGAATGAAAAGTAAATTGCATGATCCAATAAAAGAAAATAAAAGGTTTAACTACAGTAATAAAGAAGTAACTGTCCCACGCTGTAGCTACGCTGATTAGGGACACAAACATCCCCTGTGGGGGGTGAGAGTGTATGGGTACTATGTACCATTAGGGACCCAAGCGAAAAAAGAAAAAAACTCCTATAGACTGTCAGCCAATAGCATATAAATGAAACATTCAGCAAGTGTCTGAATGTCGTTGGAACCACTTGAGGTACAGAATTTATCTAATAGATGTTTCCTTTTCCACATCAGTAGTGAGGCAAATAAGGTAAAATGTGCACTCAAAATTAGAGATGAGAACGGGTCCTTAAATGCATAAATGCCCAAAGGACCTGAATGAGAAGATCGTCAACAGGTCCATCATTGGACTTCTTTCTAATCCGGTCTGCGTTCACATCCGTATCATATACCTGAATGAAATTCGGGTCTAGATTTGGTCCATGGGTTTACACCGAAAAATTTACTAAAATCTATTTCAAAGACCAATCCATCTACGGTAAATTAGTATTAAACTTCCAACGATTGCAAATGTCCATTCTATTCGTTCTAAAATTATATCTGATTCATTTAGAATTCTTCTGTCAAACAGGAACCAAATCAAATCATAGAATCACGTTCCACTGGATTTTCAACAAAGTTTTAACCACATTGCATAATACAACATTACCAATATTGCATTCAATAAAGCATCAAGACACATCGCATCCCAGAACAAGCTCCTCAATTCTGAAAAAGAAAATACTTTTACATGATCAAGTAAAGATCCAATCGCTCCCAGATCTCAACAATGCCAACAAGCAATAAACCTGAAGAACCCAATCACAGAAAAGAAAGTAATTCAATGGTTTGTGGGCTCAACCAGTTATATTCAAATAAAGAAACAAGCTAAGATAAAAAAAAATCAGTTCTTTCTTAACATGAGTGTCCAAGATTGAAATTACTTTCACCAATTAAGAGGAGGAGGGAAAAGAACCCAAAACTCAATCCAAAACAACAATAAAAAGAAAACCCAAAACCATACACAAGAAAAACAAGACACCCAATTGATGATCTTTCCAACATTGAAACCCAGAACTGGGAATTCATTATCTTTCTTTAGAAAAAAGGGGCAAGTTTTCAACCAAATTTCTATATAAAAGAGCAATTCAAGTGAGACCCAAGATCCAAAACAAGATAAAGAAGACACCCAATGGGTGAAACCGATTGAGAATACCTGAGGAGCGAAAAGAAGAGGAGATTGTGACCGCCCGGGGCTCTCGGGTGGGGAATTCCCCATCGAATCCAATGACGGTGTGTGTGCCCGGCGGCGACCCGAATTCTCCAGGAAGCCCGGGTCGACGTCGGATCTTGCCGGGTCTTCGATCCCATTCACATTCCCCATCGATGATTCTGAGATATTATCAGATCTGCTGCTGATTGCATGACGGAAACCGAAAAAGGTGAGAAGAGAAATACATAACACACACAGTTGCAGAAGCCGGGAACAGGTAGTTGAAAGCGTTGAGCATATGACACGTGGATATATATACACGTGTAAAGGTGGGTCCCAAAGGCCTTATCCGATTCCGTTGAAATAAGACTCCGGAATGGGTCATTACAAATTTTACTGGAAAAGCAATTGCTGATTGCTAACTTTCATCTTATTATGTATAATTATTCACCAGAAATGTTCTTTCACTAGAATTCTTTATCCCAAAATTTTTTACTTTACCTGATGTATTGCTCTTTTTGCTTTTCAAAAAGTTTAAATTTTAGCCACCTGAAACCTTTGGAATTTTCTGAATTTTATTTTTATCTAAAATTTTTTGAATGTTTTGATATTTTTCAATGCTCTAAATTCTAATGAAGAAATAGAGCCAAATGAACTACTTTAATAGTGAACAAATAGGCAAAATCAGCTACTTCAATGATTCAAATCAGCTACTTTAATCAAATACCCAACAGCATGAATAAGATTCATATTTTGCAACTAAGATAATCTACCAAATCTTTTCTTTTTATATATTGAAACTAGGGAGTTTCATCTACATGTTATATATCTTGCATTCAACTTCACCAACACTAATAACTAAGTGAAATAAATACACAAATTTAGAGGGTTATCCGACCAACAACTTAGTGAGTTCAAAAGACTTTCTGTATTAGCCATTTGCAAAATTCATATGCTTTTTCTGGTAACCACCATTTGCAAAAATCTTGTACAGAGATTTGGCCACTATTTAACATATACAGTCATTTGCAGATTAGTTGGTAGCTTAGTTAGTGAGGTGCCTCTTTTCCATAAAATCAGCTATGGCTCAGTCCCTTCCTATTGCATTGACGGTGAGAGATTTGGATGAGTGCCTGTGTTTGAAAACTATTCAACCGAGAGCCATCAAAAAACATGCAAAGTAAAGAATTTTGCCTCTCTTACTTCCTTGTATAAATAGACGGATCCAACATCTAACAAACATAATGTTTTTGTCAATAGCCTGATCACAAGCCTCTTGGATTAAGGTATGATTCTACATTGCACTTTAAACAGCTGTTATAAATATGATGACTTTGTTAATGGCAGGGTCTCATGCTCTCTCATATCAAAAAGGGCAAGTGACTTCCACGTGCTGTCAGCTGATCCATTTTAGAAAACGTTGGACTATTACAGGAGTTATCATCATTATTAAAGGTTTATTTTAATTATATTAGAGTCCGCTGCATAAATTTTATTTCTCCATTTCAAAAATATGAATACAAAAGTTGCCGGGTTGAAATTCAACGGGTTGGTACATTCTAATCCCTACTAATAAAATATTCCCCATCACATCCGTGCATCAGAACGAATAGATCTCGTTAACTTTCAGCCACATAAGAAAAGATCCATCAAATGGTCCACAAGGGCTCATCTCATCAACGGCTGCGATCCAATCCTCATGCACAACCTCCACAGGTGTGAAACATGGAGATTGCGCGTTGTTGCCTTCACAAAAAAATCGAGATCTATTGCAGTCTTTTCATCTTCGCTCTCTCTTATCGTTTCAAGAAGAAGAATATCTTCTCTTCTTCCCCTCACTTCTCTGCTCTCTCCTGCAACAAGATACATGAAAATCTCCATTAATGGCGTCTGAAACCCCCCCAAACCCCCCAAAATCCACTTCTAAGAACTGGGTGTTCTTCACAATACCCCATTAACCTCTCCTCTCTCACCAATGGAACTCTTCTCTCCTCTCACCCAACTCCCCAAACCACCCTTAGACCTCTCCTTCTCCTCCTCTCTCTCACCCTTTTCTCACCGAACCCACCTCAAACACCCTATTTCCAGACACCCCATCTCCCCATTCCGGCGCATCTCCGCCGTCGCCGTCGGCCCACCCCAAGAAACCCCCAAAAATGCCCCAAACACCCCTCAGAGACTGCTCAAAGAGCTCGAAGAGCGTAAAAAGGTCGCCTTTCCGAAGAAGAAACTCCCCCCAAAACGATTCATCCTCAGACCACCCTTAGACGATGCGAAATTGGCCCGGAGATTCCTCAACAGCCCCCAATTGTCCTTAAAGTCGTTCCCTTTATTGAGTTCTTGCCTCCCATCGGCCCGCCTCAACCACGCCGATCGGACTTGGATGGATGAATATCTGCTTGAGGCCAAACAGGCGCTGGGCTACCCACTTGAGCCATCTGATCAGTTGGGCGATGATAGCCCGGCGAAGCAATTCGATACATTGCTGTATTTGGCGTTTCAGCACCCGTCTTGCGAGAGGACCAACGCCCGCCATGTGCGGTCCGGGCATTCGAGGCTGTGGTTTCTGGGGCAGTATGTGCTGGAGCTGGCATTCGCAGAGTTCTTCTTGCAGAGGTATCCGAGGGAGTCGCCGGCACCAATAAGAGAGAGGGTTTATGAATTGATTGGGAAAAGGTACTTGCCCAAGTGGATTAAGGCAGCAAGTTTGCAGAATTTGGTTTTTCCCTTTGATGAGATGGATAAGATGCAGAGGAAGGAACGAGAGCCACCCGTGAAGTAAGTTTGAGTTTAATCATGAATTTTGTTCTCTTCTATGTTCTGTTTTGATATTGGGAATTTGGTTCCTTGAATATTTATGATTAAAGACTTGGTAGGATCCGTTGGGAAAAGGTTGGTTCTTCTTTATTTAGTTTCTATGAACAAATGAACTTCTTGTTTTCCTGTTATGTTCTTTATACTTTTGAGCGATTGGTGGATTTTGGGTTTACTAGATTTGGATGATTAAGGGAACTCCTTTAAAAGAGTTTGATTGTTAACCTGGTGGCCCTTCTGTGAATTTAGATGGACAATTCTAGCTATTAGATTGTTTGGATTGCAATGTGGTTGGTTAAAAATGATACATTGTCAATGGTCTTTATGCAATGGAAAATGTAATCTTGCCAAAATGACGGGGATTCCAATACCATTCAAAAGAAAACTTGGGATTCTTTGATTGGGGCTATTTTTGCATTTTCGGCCTATTTCTCAGGCGTAGGGAATCCCACTTGATGATCACAGAATCACAATTCAAATGACGGTTGGGTTGGGTTTGATGCAGAAAGGTTCTTGGTATGTTCATAAAAAATTGTAGAAATGTTGGGTTCAAAACTTCCTATTTTTGGTTTGTCCTTGAAAACTGAATATGGTTAGCTAGATAATTTATTAAAGAAGTTGAAACATGGTTGATGATTAAGTTTGTATCATTTTTATTGCATGCTTTAAAGTCATCATAGTTCTCGTACCTCTGAATGCTTTCTGACTTCTTTCTATATTTGTTTTGTGAATTGGCAGGTCTGTCTTCTGGGCTCTCTTTGGAGCAATATATTTGTGTTTTGGTATGCCTGAAGTATATCGAGTTCTTTTTGAGGCATTCGGAATGGACCCAGAGGATGAGAGCTGCCAGCCAAAATTAAGGAGGCAGCTTGAGGATGTGGATTATGTTTCAGTAGAATTTGAAGGCAAACAGCTTAGCTGGCTAGATGTTGCTGCCTATAGGGTAATTATCAATGCTTCCTTTCTCCGTTTCTGCTTTTAGAAATTTTTAACAATTGGCTGTATCTTTTACTACTTTGTCTCATAGAAATTAGAGCTCTGATGCAGCGGGTTCTGTGTAGTGTCTGTTACACTTACAACCACTCTGACCATGTGAGGTCCCATAGTGGTGGGAGACCACAAAAATTCTTACAGGTGGACGATCGTAACCATCCAATGCCTATTCCCTAGCAGCTACTTTATTTCTTTTTTTACTGTTGGCTTTAGAGTAAAACTCTTTAGCCAACGCCATACCAATGGGACAATACTTTATTGATGATGACTGTTAGTTTGCTACTGATCAGAATTTAAGATCTACTCTAGTAAATTTTTGGGGCCTCCTACATTATGGTGGTTCCTAACAGATCAGCAGTTTGTCACATGCCTGTTGGCCCTATATTTTTGGACTGTCTTTCAGGAAAGTATTCATTTTCTGATGCATCTGGACTCTATATGCCTGTCATTCATAGAATGCTTGAATTGGAACTTAGACTAAAAACTCCTTTCTGTGCAGCTTCCTCAAGATGCACTTTTTGCACATCCAAGGCTTTTTAGGGCATGCGTGCCTCCAGGTATGCATCGGTTCCGAGGAAATATCTGGGACTATGAAAGCAGGGTCCATGTCATGCAAGCATTGGGGTATCCGTTGCCAATGACTGACAGAATCCCAGAGATAACCGAGGCCAGGAACATTGAACTGGGACTTGGCCTTCAGGTAGTCCCAGCTTCTTCTAATTTGCTTTCTTCTTTTCCCCCTTCCTTTCCATTCCTGAGCTCTACTTTTATTGGTCCATGATTTATAATTTGATAAGAGATTAGCAGTAATACAATCTCTGGAAACTTATATAGTATGCGATAGCAGCGATACCTTTTGTCACCATCTTCTCAACCTTGTTATCTTCTTACATCCGCCACTGTGTCTCAAGCTCTCACCTAGTTAGGGGACATGGGTGTGTGTAAGAGTACATGAGTTAAAGTCCTATATGTAGCAAAAAAAACTCATCTTCTTTCATGTGGTGGTGGTTTGGTGAATGGAAAACTTGCTTGCCAGGAATATACTATAGACCAAACAAGCTGTAACTTTTAGGCAGCATTTAATATTGGTTGGATGTGAGATATACTTCTTGCTAAGGAAGAACAATATTGCCTACCCTGGCTAGATGGAATGAGGCTTTGATGATTTTATATGAGAGAGCACTAGTTTAGATGCAAGCAGTATTATCTTTTGCAGTTTCCATTATGCAACTGTTGGGTTTTGCTTAGCCCACAAATGTCTCCACATTCAGCCGCATGTAGACTGACATGCCATGCTACATCCAGTCCATGCAACAGTTGGATCCCACTGTGCAAATGCCCTGCAAAAGCACATGAGTGCACTTATCAGGCGGGGAGACATGTGAGAATGTAAGCTGTTGAAGCGACATTGTGGTTTTCCATGTGTTTATACATATATAGACTAACATTGAGCGAATTATCTTGATTTTGATGCCAGATTATTATAGGGTATCACCCACCTGTTGCACATGGATTGTATTGTGCTGCATGATTGCATGCAGGCTAAAACCCTCCTTTAGCATGAATATTGAACTCATGACCCTTCTTACTCTATTCCAGTAACTTTACTTCCATTTCTTGTAAAAATAAAATAAAAAAAACTTTGACCTTCATTTCATTTACTTTTGTGGCCATCGATCAACATATCTTCTGCAATTTCCTTAAGCTGTTAGGACGTCTACATATTCCAGTAACCCTTAATCGCAATGTCATACACTTTTGTGGCCATCAACGTATCTTCTGCAATTTCCTTTAACTGTTAGGGCACCTATTTGGAGCAGGTTTCATTTTAGATATGCTCCAAAACCGTGGCCTCAACCCCATTCTGGCGGATGTGTCAACTAGTCTGAACTAATCACTTGCTTATGGATGGAGTATGCCTCAGCATTCTCCCAGAATGGAAGATTATGGTCATACATCTCTGCCCATTTTTCTGGACAATTGCATAATTCCTCTTTCCATCACTTGTTTGTTGGTTAAACCCATCAACAGACAATTCTTTTCTGGAAGGGCATCCTCTGTCCATGCCAGGCCAATCATATCAGTGACTTAGATGGTCAAATGATTTGCAGGAATGACAGGCCTCTATAGTTCCTTGGGCTTATTTATAAAAGCTTCGATAGCTGGACAGGGAATGGAGCATATTCAGATCCTATAATACCATATCATCTAATTTGTGTTCCTCTCATTCTATAATATTAATGTTTATCATGTTAGACTACATTCAAATTATTTTGTGCTGATATGTATATTTGTTTTTTTGATGAATCACAGCTGTGCTTCTTACACCCATCAAAATACAAGTTTGAACATCCTCGGTTTTGCTTTGAACGGTTGGAGTATGTTGGCCAAAAGATTCAGGTAAATAGTTTGGCTTCTTTGTATTTCCTTCCATTTAGTAGCTTGCCCTTTTTGTCATTGTTAAGAAACATGCCTTTAATATGACTAAAATGACACAAGTCAGATGACATGATCTGGATATAAGAGAAAGATGATGGGCACCTCATAATCGACCCAGGAAAGCCCGTCAATTACTTATCTGTTACAAACATCAGCTGTAAATTTCAGAAGAAAACTTAGTTTTAAATTCTATAATGGAATCATATGTTTTGTTTAATTTGCAAGCTTCACTGATGCACAGTTCCACTTTTTACTGAGGAATTAGGAATTTTGCCACCCTTGACCCGGTCATATATTACATATATGGGTCCTTGTGGCTTGATTCATGAAGACATGGGTGTGCACATGTATGATGCATGTTTTAATTTGCAAGCTTCACTGATGCACAGCTCTGGTTTTCCTGAGGAATTAGGAATTTGCCACCCTTGACCTGGTCATATATTATATATATGAGTCCTTGTGGCCTGACTCATGAAGACATGGGTATGTACATGTGTGATTCATGTTTCAATCAAACTGATGAATTGTGCCACAGTATGCAATGCCCTATATATCTCCCAGGAGCGCTGTAGGCTGCAGCCCTCCATTGTTTGCCATTTATTTCAGGGTGCGCTGAATGATGACATTGCTTTATTTTCATTATTGTCCTTGAATCCTTGAATGTTGGGCCATTAATCAAAGGGTTCGGCTTATCAATCAGGTTGATTGCTATGATGCACGGATACTTCAAAATGGGCAACGTATTGTGTCCTATCGTATCCAATACTTCACCTTTTAGTGTAAAATTTGTGTCCCTACTGTGTCTATGGCGTGTCCTTGTCGTATCCATGCTGTATTTGGGCATTATAGGTTGATAGCATGGTCTTTTGACTATCTGGCCTTTAATCAATGGTGTAGATAATTATACAATGAGCTTGTAAAGATTAGAGGTCGTAGCAATCTATTTTAATGGCATATCCTTGAGGCCAAATATCAATAAATCTTCTTGGCTGAGAATTTTGTCAAGCAATGATTGTAAGCCACTAGTGTATATGTCCTTTAAGCATCTGGTATACGTTGCATCCTTGCAGTTGAATCAGACCCAGCCAGGCATAATCCAAGCGCAACAGGCACAGAGAAACCCTGCACAGGCCTGTTTCAGCCTAAACCACCAACATCCCAACGGGACCAGACAGGTTACATCCCGTGTGGCCTAGTCAAGGTGTGGGGATCTGCAGCAGGCCCCGAGTGGGCACCACAGCTCCAGTCCTCAAATAGGCAGAAACCAGTTCCCTCGTTGTGTTTGGATTTATGTCTTTATTTACTTTGATATTTGGGAGTACTTAGGAGTTGGGTTTGGCTGATTTAGAAGTTCTATTCATAATAAATTAGGGTTTTTTTCATTGGAATAGGGGTTTGATAGATTCTTGTAATTAAGTTTTACTGATAATGTTTGAGGACTATTCCAAGATTTTTTTTCTTCAGAAAGAAAATTTTCCCTTCACCTGGATGTCTTACTAACCATGTGCAAAGATTTCTAGTTTCCAATAGTCGCTGTGGAGTGTGGACTATTTGAGAATTATTTTACTGGTTCAGTAGAGTATCTATCCCAGGACTGTACAATCAACCAGGATCGTGCATCCTCTACTGCTGTCCACATTCCTACTCAGACTCATCTGGGGCTGCGTACTTAACTCTTGACATCTATCAGGACACCTACAGGACTGTCCCACACAGATGACAAGGGACAGTCTACGTCTGGTTGCTTTGCAACTTTCTTTTTAATTTTCAAAACCCAAGTCCCTGCAAACCTGAGGCTACTGTTGCTGTCCAAGTGCAGATTGCATTGGATCTGACTTTTTTTTTTTTTTTGGATAAATACATTGGATCTGACTTTTTTTTTTTTTTGGATAAATACATTGAATCTGACTTGATGTAGTGGTTGAGCAGGGTCTGAGACTGTTGAGTTGTAAATAGTGTTCCATTTAAGCCTGAGATAGAGCCTGGAATGAATTCTATACTTTGCTAATATTTAGGTTTGTGCCTTATTTGAGGCATCTGGACTCTCACGAATTGATCTAGGTTTGCTCGACTACGTCTTTGGAATTTCTTTGACATCGCATCTGCTTCTCTTCTTGACCCCAAACCTCATGCACAATGTATTTATAAATATCATATCTTATTTCATGTGATGCTGATGGTTGGTTCTTATCTTCTTATGCAGGACCTAGTGATGGCTGAGAGGCTGCTCATGAAGCATCTTGATGCCCCTGGGCGGTGGTTACAAGAGAAGCACCGTCGGCTGCTTATGAACAAGTTCTGTGGGCGATATTTAAGAGACAAGTACCTCCACAAATTCATTGTCTATGGTGAGCAGGTCCAAGGCTCATACGAACATAACCGAAGGCTGAGGAATCCAGCCACTACTGCTGTGAACCAAGCCATTCATGGACTTGCATACACTGTCTATGGGAAGCCAGATGTGAGGCGCTTGATGTTTGAGGTATTCGACTTTGAGCAGATCCAGCCAAAAGAAGTGTGAAGTTACAGCAGATTCTGATAGTTTATGTGAAAGCGTGGATGCTCTTTCTTCTTTTCTACTGTTGATTTGGTCTGGGGAGGATTTTTGTGGTTTAGCCATGCTAAATGTGAAATTTTAGTCCAAATTGGGGATATGGGTTGGGTTAAATCAAGGTAACTGAGTTGAAGGCTGGTAGGAATTTTTTAAATCAGAGCTATAGGCAAGTTAAATTATGAGAATGTAGCCCCTTTACTGTTAACAGATTATATAGTGTTTCAAAATTCTATCCACTTCATTTTCCCATATCCCTATGGGGATGCTGGGCCTGCTATTGATACGGGCATTTTGATAAAACATGATACATCCTGTTGCTTTTACAGCTTTAATTTACTCGTCAGTGGCCTCCCTAGTCTTCTCTAATAGTACCAGATGACAACTATAGTGGTTTAGTGTTAGAAAAGATCTATTTGAACTGATGGTTTGGCCTAGAGATTTGTCAAAGAAACAGGCAAAAGTGTCTGGGGGGATTCCAGTAAATGGCCTGCAATTTCGAAAGTAAAAGCTTGTACTGATGTAACTTGGGTGAGTAGAAGCTGATGAGGGATTCATTCCCTTTGAAACACATTCTTATCCACAAGCTGCAAGTGATTGACTCCTTACCTTTGCATGTGTGACAAGTGTTCAGTTGAGTAGATACATATGGTGACACAATCAAATGGATTCTAGATTTGGATTGTTACAGTGAATTCATTGGATTAGAAGGTAGAAAATATCATATTCATCCAAACTCCTTGTTGGCATTGCAGGTCATCATGGATTGGATTTTGGAGCTGTTTTACGGCATGTGTGATCAATGGGAACCACCCCTTGAAGGGGGACCATTGGGCGACCTATGCGGTTGTGGTTTGAGCTCAATTCAAATCCATTAAGGGTATGAAACCCAGCCCAAAGAGAGCTTGTTCTCTATATTTATAGACTAACACAATTCCTGTTGACTGTCTGCACACATTACTCCATTAGGCATGAGTTCAGATCCCAAAGCTCGATCATATGCCTCCATGTAAGCCATTGCTCGTCCTATTATAAAATCACCTTAGACAGAATATTACCTTCCTTAATTGGGCGATGATGTTTCGTTACAGATATTATTATCTATTCACCATGAGTTTGAGCCTTGAGTACCACTGAAATGAAAAATCAAACGCCCACCTCCCACTCCAGGACCCATTTGACAGGAGGATTATCACTCGGGAGAATTTCCCATTTAGCGTACCCCATATGCCACTGCCACTCATACAATATTTGTCTGGTCAGCATTGAATTCCTAAAAATTCAAAGCAAGGTGAACAGATTCACAATAATCAAATACTCTCTCACCTGTTACCTTTTATATAGAAAAATCACCAAATCATCACTCTTAAAGAATTACACTTTATAAAATCGAATAACCCACCTATCTTAACCTTATATCCTTCATTCCTCACCTTTTTAGTATTCTTTTGGAGAGTAATCTCTATCCACATTACATGAGTTTTTAGGATTTTATTGGGTGGCTAATTTCAGCAAGGAACTCTTCTGCCGACATTATCTGACAAGGTTTCGGCATCTCTGACGTGGATTTCCACTCCCCAAAATAAAAAGTTCTAGCAAGCTGTTCCTAACCCAATGAACATTTTCTAGAACTACAATATATGATAGACCTGACATCAATGGCAGGCATACTCTAGCTGTCTCTAGAGTGTCAAAGGGATATCAACAAACCCACCTATGATTAAACAAACCCACCTATGATTAATTCATGCCCCCATTTCACACCATCCTTTCGGTTGGATAGAATCACAAACTGTACTGTGTCCAAGTTGGATAGAATCACAACGCCTAATCCACATCACACCCTTGTCATCCAATTGGACCCTTCAGAGGGAGGACATAGATAGTACTCTGTAATTGTACATCCAAGTGGGCCATGGAGGGTGTAGATAGTAGAAGAGCCAGAAGAATGTGGGCGAGAAAAATGAAAAGTCAGCCAATTGACACAGTTCACCATAAGCCTTTCACCAACCCTGCGCGTGCGCACCAAAAATGAGAAAGAAAAAAGAATAAAAGAAGACAGAAGGTTTTGCCTCTCAAGAATATAAAATAGCTGTGCTCCCAACCAAACTAGCAAACACAGAGGCTTGGGCCATCTCTCATAACGAGGCCAAAATGCCAGGCTGGCAAAAAGAGGTAGAAAAATCACACACGGCCCTCACCCACTATCAAGTCACTGGATCAGATCAAAGAAGGGCTTTTCAGGAGAAAATGTTAACGACCTGTCTCTGTTATTTACCACCCAAATCAGTCCACTCTCCAACTAATGATAACATTAATCCACTCCAACCATCATTTACCACTTTCCACTGATTGAGATTGATCATCATGATGATACAAGATAAGTAAGACTGTAAAAAAAATATCCTATCTTTTATAGTCTCTTCAAGCTTTTCTTTCTAGCGTCCATCTTCTTCTTATCCACCTGGATTTTAGCAGCAGTTGTAGACAACCCTTCTTTCTTTTGAACTGCCGCTGAAGCCCCCACCGCTGACAGAGCCTCAGCTGCTGCATGGGCTGAGGTCATCAATTGATCATTATTAACACCCGTTCCTTTATTGGTTGCTAATGGAGGCAGCAATGGTCCAGTTGTCCCAGAAGTGATTTTAGTCGGGTCCACATTCAGAGCTGTGGTCGACTCAGATATAGCACCTGTCTTTGACTTTGGTTTAGGTTTTAGGGCATGGATTCCAGTATAGAGCCTGCACAAATGCCATAAATCACTAGTTCCGTCAATGTGAACACACCATTACAATTGAATATCTACTGCTTTTGCACGTGCAGTTATCAGGGTGCGAGTGTTTAGGGTTCACTGGAGAGGAATGGCAATCATTGAGGCAATAGCATAAACAAATAATGCAAGCACTGACCTGGCATGCCTTGCATACTCTTCATAATTTTCGAGCAACATCTTTCCTGCCAGTTCATTCAGTGCTGATTCAGGGAATGGCTCTATCATTAAACACCTAACCACCTGTCATCATCAACAGAAACACAGACTGAGATTGACGCCCATATCAAAAATGGTGAACGAATGGTATCACTGACAATTGTAACTCATCCAAACAATAGTAGCAAAATTGATCTCAAAAGCAAAAATGTAGCAATTGATATAATTTCCAGATATTTTTAATGAATTAACCAAATCAAAGTGCCCAGTGAGCATACTACATTTCCAATGTTAACAATGATATAAACATATATACATTGAACCAGTTAAATGTCTACAATTGGCTCATCAGTGTTTTGAGCTGGTCAACAAAAGCTTGTTTGGATTCATTTAACAACCCATAAGAGTTACGGTGTCAATCCTATTGATTAAATATAAAGTTACACTTCAGATTTAGCCTTCCGAAGCATTGAAAAAAGATATCAGCACAACAAAGCACCCGCATAATGCAAAATGGAACTGCCACTGGCGAGGGCCAAGAAAATGTGGTGAACTTACCAGCAGAACATGTCTCAGTCCAAGGGTTGGATTCCAATCCTTTTTCAGTGTGTTGACACAAATCTCACCATTGGTTGCAATATTAGGATGAAAGATCTTTGTAAGAAAATAACCTACAAAGAATAAGAGTAGATAGCAATGACATGAACACTCGATGGATAAAAAATAAAAATAAAAGAAAGAGCAGCCATATGTTCCACATACCTTTGGGAGGTGATTGTGGAAAGTCATGCGATAACAACAACTTCATGCGAAATACACCGTTTTCATATGGAGTACCAGCTGTGAGAGAAAGTTCACTCATTAAACAAAAATCAAGCCAAAAGACACTAGCCATGGTAAATTTTATGAAAAACAATTCAATACCAGGTCCTTCAATATCAGCAAATATGGTTGAGAAGTCATCATCATTTACACACACTTTAATGCCTTCAGGTGGAGTCTCATCAAGATTCTTCAATTCCTTTGCTAGTTGTTTTACCACATTTGGTGGAAGATTTTCATTTGTTGCCTGTCCCAGCAAAACCAGACTTATGGTAAATTGATACCATTAATATAAATATGGTAAAGCATACAAAATACAAATACATAACTTAGAAAGAGTAGAAAGAGCAGCATGTGCTCACGCTGTCAAGCATACACACAAATGCAGATTACATACATGCAGCAAATGGAAGTATGGGTACAAAAGTTTACCATCAGCCACAAAGGAAGCAACTGTACAACTGGTATTCTGCAAATGACTTGGACCCTTGAAAACTTCGAGTACAAGTCTGCTAGAAAGCTGTGCCAAAAGGATATAGTCTGCTAAATTCTGTGCCAAATATTGACAGAACAGCCGCAATGCTGAGCAGATTTCTGCATGAAAAATCAACAAAATCAACAGTAAGTCTTATCAGCAGTTATGGGTTTATGCATTCATATAATCTTCGTATTAGTTTAAGCTTGGAAGTCAAAACGATCAATCATACATCAATAGATCAACATTGTAACAGTTACAAAATGCAACTTTTAGTTTTGTCATTTGAAGAACAACATTGGTCAAATCTCTATAATTGTAAGGATTATATTTGCTTATTATAAATTATTTAGCTCCCACTGGTGGAGACCATCTTACCAGAAAATATAGCAACCATTACATATAATGTTGCAAGAGAATGCAATATCTAGATCCAAAGCACCATATTCACAAAGTCCATAGATATGAGAAAGGCAAGTAACCTGATATAAGTTTTGGATTTCAAAGCAACAGTGACTTCTCATTTGGAAAAGAAAACTTTCTTTAAGAGGAAAATCAATACTGACCACAAGCGAGAGAGAGAGAGAGAGAGAGAGAGAGAGAGAAGTATAGCACAAGGTATCCTGTTTTACTCAGATCCCATAATCTTCCATGCTAGGATACTTGAAAACAAACATTAGCCTTCATTTCCAAGATTAAATTCAAATCAATTGGGAGATGGCAAATGAAGAAACTCCAGTCTGAAGTAATATCATAACAAACTAATTCATGTAACCATTGATACTATGCAACGCAAATTAAACAATACTGAAATCTACATAGAACCAGAAAGGTTGGAAATCAAGGCACATGCAATAATAAAACTAATTCGTTGTGTAACCTTTGATGCTAAGCAATTTCTACAAAGATCCAGAAAGATTGGAAATCCAGTTGGAAGCCAAAAAACAAAAAAAAAAAAAAAACTTAGGTAAACAAATAAAGCTGTTTATGAAATAAAAAGCCAACTTCTGATCAAGAAAGTTAATATACTCACAATGCATCCTATCTGATAAAGAAATTTTAAGGCTTGAAAAGGACATATGAACAATGATTGCTTTATAACATGCCAAATACGAAAACCCTGAAAAGGGCATCTGAACCTCTAGGAATACAGAAAACCAAATTCCACGAAATTGCAAGAAAGAAATCGAACAAGAGATGCAGCAGATTCAAGCAACCACAAAGAAATCGAACACTAGACACAAAGAAAACACCAATGTAGTGAATCAAACGACAAAACGTAAATCTCTACCGACCAATGCATGCTTAGAAAGAACTAAACAACCCAAAAACACGAAAATCCCAGCAAAGAAGCTAGTTTCGCAGAGATCCGAAGAACGAATCGACCTAGAGAACAAAGCAAACCACCAAGATTCCAACTTTCTTCACAATATCCACCAAAAACGACACAAAACCAACAAAAAGCTAAATCAGATCTACGAATAGCAACAAAACACCTGAAGAACACATGATCTCTACCATAAAAAACGGATTACTCTTCCATCGCATCGATCGATAGAACAAAAAGGGGAAATTCTCGTTTTTGCATCAACGAGGCGAGAGATCAAGACAAACAGAATCCTCCGCCATCAAAAAGGAACCCTAAATACCAATTTGGGGACCAAAATGCGTCAAATGAGCGCAAAAACAAACAGATTGCTCTGCAATCGAATTGAAGCTCTAAAAGCGCCATCGATCAGCAGAAATCGAAGCGAAAAAGCACAGAATGCATCAAATGGAGCGAGGAATCGCATGATCAAGGAAGAAAGTTCGAATCTTTACCGGAAAATTGTGATCTTGGTTGATTAGAGAGAGGAAATCGCATACCTCTCGCCGCTCAGATTCGATTCGAGGCAGGAGCTGAATCAGAGTAGAGAGAGATAGAGAGAGAGAGAAAACACGTGTCAGTTCATATGATGGCATTTATACTGGATTTTTGTTTTGCATCTGGACGGAAGTACCCTCGTGCATTGCTCCGAATAACGGCTTTGTCTTCCTGAAATTACGGAAAAGCCCATCTAATCTCCCTGTTAGAAAAAGTCTGAACCTAAATTGTGGGGCCCATTTAAATCACGTGCATGAATGTTGGATGATTGGGATGTTGGTGATGAGTTGGTTGCCTTTGCTCTGCACTTTAATTTTAGTTGTTAATTAAAATTAGGAGAGTGGAAGATTAATGATTGGATAATATCCTTTGGGCGCGTTAACATTAGAACTTATTGTTAGCATGAATTTTCATTTCTCACATTGTTATGGAGAAATGATTTCATATCGGAGAAATTTATTTTATTTTCTTTTTTTTGTTGGATTTTAGAAATAGTTTTACTCTTTTGTGAGAAAAAAATGTTTTGCCAAATTATAGGAAAAATGGAAATATAGAAAATTAAAGGCTTTTCCGCACTATGAAAGAGTTTCATGATATATAAATGTTTGATTATTTGTGGCATCCACGTGGCCTATGATTGATCTAAAACCAAATAATTTTAAGGCTCTCAAAATAATACAGTGATGATTAGATCTTCCAAACATCTTGCCTCTCTCTAGTTTATACTTCCAAATGGCCACTATGGGCTAGGTTTTTTTATGTTTAAGGACGCGATGTAGGTTCATTTATCCGGACCATCGAAGGCATTGGCCCCCTCCCAAGTCCCACCCCAAAAATATACTAATTCAAAGGGTCTCAATTCTAATGGTAAAATCAACGTTGTGTTGAATAAGTGGTGGGGGTAAAAGGGAAAGTAAAATAGTTTGTTTGGTCCCATTGTTTTTTTAAAACTGATGGCACGTTCTCTTGTCGGGTGAGTGTCGGATTAAAATGTAGAACGAAAATATTGCAATTGCCTGCCACTGTTTCCGGGCTCTTTTTTTTCTTACCGTTGTGGGGTTCATTTTGAATTTGAAATGAAGATGCAACGGTTCCTTCACTTCAACGTTCCATTTCTTAATAAAGAGAAAAAATGCTTATGGTGTGTGCGCAATACCTTTGACCTTCTTATATGGGAAATTATCTTTAAAAAAACTTCTCATTAGCTGATCAATATTCCCGCTCATACAAAATTTTGCCTTTGTTAACACCTCAAGATTTTGATTACATTAATTAGCGAAGAAAGTTTAACATTACATGAGAGTTAATCGGTTGTGTATTTGCTTCCTTAGAAAATAGCTTAGCGTTAAAATAAAGTAATTTATGTCACCAAAAGCGCACTAGAGGGCCAATACACTTTTTAATACCTTGTGTGCCTTTGTGACCTTATCAAACGTTAGAAATGTTCTTACACTATCAATAAGATATTTAATCCAGCTCTATGGACCCACTTAGGCTTACCTTATCTTTTTACACTCGATCCCCTCCTTACCTAGCACCAGGCTCATCAAGCCTTTATCTACCATCGGATGGAATTTAAAATTAACCTGTAATTAAAGGCCCAATAAACTTCAAGGCTTCTAAATCAACAGATGGGATGATCTGACATGATTTTTTTTTTACACTTATCCATAAGGAAACCTTATAATTTTTTGTTTTGACAATTATCTATTAGGAAATCTTTCTATGTACGCCGCCACCACCACTGCTAGGAAGTCATCTAAGTGGGCTCTATGAGTCATTGGAGAGTCTAACCCATTGAATGCTATAACTAGTGGCAACAAATGGGTTGGTCAGCGACAAAACAGTTTGTGGTTGAACTGTTTTCTTACTAATTGAAGGTTAATCTGTATATAATTCATTTTTTAAACATAACAGACAAACCCGACTCAGGGCCCATGTAGATTAAGCCAAACCCAGCCACATAACCTGCATCCAACGTTGATCAACCCATTTAACTGGATCAACTCAACCCAACTTGAAGAAGTTTGGCCCAGGCCTATTCCATGTCAAGCATTCCATGTCAAGCATTTAGATTATATTTGAGATTGGTCAGGAAATAAAAACCAAAGACCCTAAACCTAAAGTGCAAAAATATTAAATACCAAATCGTTTAAATTGGTTTAGATATATGGGTCAACCTTTACCTTACAAAATTTAAGTGGGTTATGCAGGTCAACCGTAACCCAATCCATTTTGCCACGAGTTAGATTTATCCAACCCATGACCGACCCATATAAGATGTGAGTCAATTTGTCTGGGCTCAAATATGGGCCAGACACTTGTCAGAGATACTGAATGGGGTTAGACTTTATGACCCTAATATTACTAGATGAATTCAATTCAATGCCATGAAATGGAAAGACTAAGCAGAAACTATACTTATTTTTTCGAGCATCTAATTGCTCGGATTAAATTGAACATAAAAAAAAATCTAATGAATCTTTTTTTTTCTTATATATATAAATAGTTAGATTCATAAGTCCCCTTGTATACGTATTCTTGCAAAAACAGTAAGGAATGACATATAAATCTAAAATTTAAAAGAAAGTGCTATTATCTTAGCACTTTAAAGAGAATCAAATGCATTACATGGCATAAAGTAGGGCCACTGGTCCGACCAAATAAAAGTGGGTAAGTTAGTTAGCATTGTACGAAGAATCAACCTATTGACATTAATCATTGATGACCACTCTAAAGGTTTTTGGGGAGAGATCCATTAGAATGGATTAATGCCAATCTTAATAATATGTGTGCAAACAATCAACCACGCAGCGGAAATAAAAAATCAAACCACAAGCACACACCACAAGGAGACACAGATTTTACATGGAAACTCAAACCGGAAAAAAACCAAGATCAATAATCAAACACTATGAATTATACTACAGTTACAAGAGAATACTCACAACTTTTATCTAATTGCTCCTCAACCTAAGGACCTTGTGATTCCTTTACACAGCTCCCTGCTGCAACGACCCCCTGCCGTTCTCTGTGACAGATACAAGACACCTAGATGCCTTCTAGATGTTGTACTTGACTCTCCAAAGCAATCTTCCACACTCAGAGAAGTAGAAGACAGAGATCTCTAGAGCAGAACTTCAGCCCTTCAACTCTCTAATGGAAGAACTCTAGAGAAGGTGATCTCCAACAAGCAATCTTCTTCTTAGAATATTGAGATCTGTGTTCCACCCTTAGGGTTGAGAGAGAATCCTCTTTTATAACCTCTAATACGTACTTTATAAGTATAATACGATCAGGAAAGGAGTTGGCATCAAACATGTAAGTTTCCTTTCAATTAGGATTGAAAAATCGCAAGTCGGCGCACTTTCTGCACTTGCCCGATCGGTCGGATTAAGGTTCTGCTCAGATGAAAATTTCAACATTTTCCTGCAAATTTTCGAAGTCATAACTTTCTTGTTTTAGCTCCAATTGAGGCGATCTTGGGCTCTACGGAATCCTCTTGAAACGAGCTTTTTAACGGTGGGTCGCATGCCCATATCCGATGCTCAGTTTGTGAGATATGACCTTTTTAATCCATATTGTCCGTAGAAAACCACTTTAATTTGTCGCTTTTTCTTCTGTTTCTTCACTTCAGTGCATCTGACGACTTAAACCATTGTCCATACTCAATAATATGTAAATTACAACACTAATGGACTCAAGTTTTGTCCAACCTATGAATTTGTCAATACAAAAATACTTACACACTCATTTAAAGGCAATGATTTTGTATCATTTATTAATTCAATATTTACCACCCATCCACCTTCATTTTTTCCAATCAAATTTCTAATACACTTTTTTTTGAAAGATTTTAATTTTTTTTGAAAGAATTTTTTATATTATAAATAATTAATCTGACAAAGCTTTTTTCTTTGATGGGGCTCTTAGGCCACACTTTCAAGCCATGAGACTCTCGAACAACAAATCGTCAAACTTAATGTCAACAATAATCTAGTATTAATTGAACGACGTTTGACCTCAACTCATCCTGTAGAAAATTGAAATTATACAAAAAAGAAAAAGATAAAAGGACCCACAAAAATGAAAATGGAAAAATAACAGAAATGCCGAGGGGGCATGCAGAAATCCATCTAAACTGACGACTGGGCACCAGAAATCTTCTATACAACACACAGGGTACCATGCTTGACAAGGCAATACCTAAGAGAGAGTATTCTTCCAGCTCTTAACAGTGCATCATGCTCGATTATGGTCATCCATGTCCTCCTCAGTCTTCCAGACGACGTCCTTAAGACGGGACGAGAGATTTTTATAGAACTGCCAAGGAAAATATAGCAACATGCAAAAAATGAGAAGGATAATAAATAAATAAATAAAGCATTTCATCCCTTGCACCTTCAATGAAGTAAACATGAAACTGTAGTTTCACCATAAATTACTTTCTGAAAGGAAAAAAGAAGTTTCAACAGTGAGAATTTTTTGTGGTCCAGATTAATCAGAAGTGACCATGGGTTTGCCCACAATTCTTCAAAGAAAACTCACGAATACCTTCTTTTTCAAGAAAAATTACACTTTGCCAAGATTAAAATAGCATGGATTATCATCATGTCATTCAATATCCAATGAAGAAGAAACAAGTACCTTATGGAACTCCAAAGTATCCCCTTTTGCTTTCCGCACCTCAACCATATGAAGAGATGGTGCGACTTGAAATACCTGATCAAGTGGAGAAGCCATAAGAAACAAGGAAATGACAAGCTCCTTTCACAATTTATAAATGATAACAATTCAATTGGCTACCTCGGTAGAGACATTAAGGTTCCCTTTTCTCCCTGCTTTCAACTTCTCCAATCTCATCTGCAAGCAAAATAATGTAAGGTCAGTTCATAGGAATTAGGAAAGCAATAGTTAAAAATCATTGTTATGCTTCAATGACAGTGCCACATCATGAATGTGTGATTTTTTTTAATCCAAGCAAGTGGATGGGACTGCATCTGTGATGCAATAAGTAAGCAACCCTCTACACGACCCACAAAAGAGACCAACTCTAAAACACATATGCATGCATTCACACACACTAAAGGGGTGCACATCCAGCCATATTCCTCCTTTTTTTTTTTTTTTGAATCATTCCAGCCGTGGTTCTTCAATGCACAATAGTAGTACACAGATGAGATTTATCCGAAATTTATTGGGAAGGTGACTTACACTGGGTCCCCCAGTAGCACACACTCAAGGTGCATGGATGACATTACTCCAATGGCTATGGATGACTATGTACACTCGAGTTTATATGTAACCACTTGCATGGGTGTAGTAGATAACCACATGAATGGAGCCCATACACAGCATTGAACCAAATGATGGACAACTTAAACAAATGCAACTGTAGTTGCATATACATCACACCTTGTAGTTCTTCTTTTGAATGCCAAAGCCAAGAGGCTTCGCTGCTTCTTCAATCTTACTGATGATTTCATTGGCAGGACATCTGGATGTAAACCTTGTTTCCCTCTTAAATTCCTGTAAAGATGGAACAAATCAATCAAAATTTATCCTATTGTATTACAAAAAACATTGCAACAAATTCAATACATTGAATAGCCAAAATTTTTCATAAGGACGTTACAAATAACAAGTTGATGACCTGGTAATAAAAAATGATGTGTTAACATCAGGAGAAAATGTGTGGTTTTTTATATGATGGAGAACCCCTTCCAACAAATCCAATACATTGAATAGCCAAAATTTTTCGTAAGGATGTTAACAGCAACAAGTTGATGAGCGGGTAATAAAAAATGATGTGTTAATATCAGGAGAAAAATGTGTGGTTTTTTATATGATGGAGAACCCCTTCCAACAAATTCAATACATAGAATAGCCAAAATTTTTCATAAGGATATTATGAGCAACAAGTTGATGACCAGGTTATAAAAAATGATGTGTTAACATCAGGAGAAAATGTGTGGTTTTTTATACGATGGAGACCTCCTTCCACCAACCACCTGTTGATGAATCACAATTCCAGATAGGAGAATCAAACTCCAATTGGTAGCTGGCTAATGGATGGTTAAAGGCGAAATGGTAAACTGGGAAAAGAAAGTATTAGATAACATTATTCCAAGGGTTAGTTTTTGAGCCATGTGGTATGTGGTCCTGACATATCTATCCTATTGCCATTACCAATAGAAACATATCTTTCATATCAAACCTTATGAATGACATCAAATATTACAAGCATCCACTTTTAAACAATTGAAACTAGCCAGAAGCAGAAAACGCTTGAACAAAACGAACCTGTTCTATCTCAAATAGATTTCCAAGGTTCAGTCCCTTTGACAGAGAAATCAAATCAAATGCATTCATAGCCGCTGGCCGCTCTTCTTCCTTCTTCTCCATCACATGATGTTCCTGATACAGTGGGAAACACACAGCGGTCAGTTTCAACCTTATGTTTTTCCCTCCTCCTTTAGTGTGTGCGTGCAGCAGCAGCAACAACAACAACAGCAAAAAAATCCAAAGCTCAGACCTCAAGTTGGCCATGTGGCAACATGATCCATGTGGCCCTGCATTAGATAGACCCATGCCCCATGATATCAGGATAGCTCAAAATAGGCAATACATAGTGTCTAGTACTTCACTTTTTATGTGTAAAACAAGAGTCATTGCCAATTTGACATATCCATGCCGTATCTAGACACCATAATGGCTCCACCTATATAAATCATGTAGAATGGATGATCCTGCCAATCCACTGGCTGCAGAGCAGATCCAAAGTGAAACCCACCAATCCATGATCCATGACATTTGAAATTTGAAGTCTCATTGAGTGAATCACGGACGTAAAGCTTTTCTAGAAAACAAAAAGACATATAGAACAAAGGAATAGAAGTTTTACTGGATTTGCCAGCAAGATCTTATCATGAACTCACTTCGGAGTCTTTGAAGACAGCATCTACATCATCTAAGTTTGCATTGTATTTCTCATCAAATACAGGTGGCTTATAACCTTTCTTGAACCATTCGTCGTCCAAAATTTCAGGGATAGTAATGCGCTGCCATACAAAACAGTACATCAGCTTACATTTACAGAGCAGTAAACTATGATAGATTTTGATGCATATATTATTTCTGATGCATCATGCATTTGCCTAAGAGCTAGTTTGTTTGAATGGAACCCATGAACATGAGGATTTTGAGGTTTCCTATATTGCATGCCATCTTGGAAAAGGTTCTATGTTCTCCTTGTTAATTGGTACTTACAGTCATAGGGTTTGGATCCAAGATTCTAGTAAGAAATTTCCTGGAACCAAAGGAAAGCCAAGATGGGCAAGTGAACTCAGCAGCAGAAATCTGCATGAACAAAAACATGCCTCATAAACAAGACCTCAAGCAGAAAAAGGATAAAGTGGTTCAAAATTCTTAAGTGCTCACTTTTTTATACAGGTTCATAAGATTAGAATCATCAAAGGGCAAGTAACCTGCGAGCAATACAAATAGGATGACACCACATGACCACAGGTCAGCAGTTGCTCCATCATAACCTCTATCATTAAGCACCTGTTCACAGGAAGAGTGTAAAATATAAATTGCAAGGACTATGCATCAAAGGCTGATTCATGAAATGGGAAAATTGGTTAGAGGAGTTATAGGATCTTGGTACAATAGGGCGTTCATGGTCTTATGATAACCACAGAATCCATACAAATGGACCATGGTTGAACCCTGATTCCAATGAGCCCCACAAAAGAAAATAGCTTTCTTAAACGCTTCCACATTGAAGGACCCAAGCCATCCAGTCTGTCTTACTTGAATGCTGTTTCCGTATTTCTTTCTTTTATAGTCCATTGCATGCCAGATGTACCAAAGACTGAGTTTAACTTCCAGTCCTCGTGTCCAACTTGGATACCATTGGTACTAGTGCAACTCAAATAAGTTGGATGTGACTTAACAGAGATGCTTGTGACTCAAACTGCAGCTCCATTCCTTGCACTGGATGACTGGGATCTTCCAATCAAGAAGAGTTATACACCCAATCCAAAGTGTATGATCTTCCAATCAAGAAGAGTTATACACCCAATCCAAAGTGTATTTAAAAGTATTTTCACTGTCTCTACTAACGCCTCAAGGTTTTGGTGGGACTCTGAGATCAAATATAGTATCAAAGCCAACCAATTGCATGTTCGAATCCCTAGAGAAACAACTCTGCACTAAATATGTGTGAAGCAAAAAAAGCATTGGCTAGGTTCCACCTAAGTGGGAGTGTTGAATAGTATTTCTACTGCATTTACTAACTCCTCAAGGTTTTGATAGGAATGGTTAGCTATGAAAATTTAAAATAGTATTAAAACCAACCAGTCGCGAGTTTGAGTTCCAAGAGGAATGACTTGGCACTGAAATGTAAGTTGACCAGTTGAGAGTGTTGAAAAGTATTTCCACTGCCTCTACTAACTCCTTAAGGTTTTGATAGGAATGGTTAACTAAGGAAATTTAAATTAGTATAAAAACCAACCGGTCATGAGTTTGAGTCCCAAGAGGAACGACTTGGCACTAAAATGTAAGCTAACCAAGTGGGCCTAAGGGGGAGTGTTGAAAAAGAAAATGGTTCCCACTGTCTCTACTAATGCCTCAAGGTTTTGGTAGGACTGGTTAGCTAAGGAAGTTTAATAAAGTGAGAAGCTATCAGATCAATGGTCTGCCTTTATGAAAAAAGGGCCCAACTCAGATGGAATGGTGGATCAATATATCATTGATGTCCTAATGCAGCAATTGCACAAATATTTTATTGTGAAAACATCACCAAGAAATTTACAATTTCTTGGGATTTTAAAATCCCAGTACAAAGAAAATATTAATAATAAAATGAAGTAGTTAAACTATAAACTCAGTTACCTAAAATGACAAATTAAAGTCAAAGAGATTTTAGGCAAATATCAAGTAAGGTCAACGATTTGTGCTAATCTATAATATTACATTTTTGCTGATATTTTCCATTTAGAGCAGTATTTGAGTGAGAATTTTTATTTTCAGATGAAACCACAGAAATATCAGAAGCCGATATACCAAGATGTCCATGACAATGGACATCACATTAGCCTTATCCCATCATTCTAGGTTGCCTTTATTAATTTATTATTTAACTGGAAGGTCCACATGCCTAAAAGTCTCCGATGCCATGTGTGACAACAACTTGCGAACAACCGCTTTGTGCAAAATTGACAAAGGTTAGGTTTGTCTCCAGTCTGGACCCTCCTAGGACCCTACTTCAGTGGGACCCACTATGGATAATGACTTTTTTTTTTTTTGGGTAGGTCCACATGATTCTTTAATTAATAAGATCTATAGGTCTTGAGCAACAACAAAAATAGTTTGCAGAGGCTTAGAAGTTAGGACCAGAGGTGATCTGGGCATTGATTTGACAGTACCCAGTATGGATAGGGAATGGCTCAAAAGAACTGAGATTAGAAGATTTCAACCCTTTGGTCAGCGCCTGACAGAACAAAAACGAAAGAATGCAATAACTATTCTAGGAAAAGGGCTGAAGAACAAAGGGTTAGAATCTCACAATCCGTGGGATTATTTCACTATCCCCTATCCATAATGAGGTCCATGAAATAGCAACTTGGCTACCAAATCATAGACCTAACTAATACAGAATCTTCCAATTCAGCGAATTTTCATATTTATTAAAGCTCAGGAAGTTCAAAGCTATGTGCACCTCTGGAGCAACGTAGTTTGGTGTGCCACAAGTGGTGTGAAGTAGACCATCATCCTGCAAAGAATCACAACAAATGTTATTACTTCGCAGTTCAACACTGTTACAAATACGTAAAAGAAAATGAAGAAAAAAAGGCACATTCAATATAAAAGACTAAATTTTATAAGGTGCACTTGGATCATACACACCAAATCACTGGTGATCAATAGTTTGACAGAAAAGATGGTTAACAGTTATGATCATGATTGGGAGGTAGAGAAAATGTAAACTGAATTTGACGGAATACTGTTGCACTTAGGTTAAAATAAAATTGAATGCACAAAACTGTTACAATATTTACCTTCATTTGCTGGGATAGTGCACTTAATCCAAAGTCTGAAATTTTGAGATTTCCGCATGCATCAAGTAGTAAATTCTCTGGCTGTTAACATTAACAAAAGTAAAGAAACTCATCATGGTCAACAAAGCTGTAGAATCTCAAGAACATCCGAACAAAAATCAGATAGATGATATTTGGCATGAAGGCGAAAAATAGCTTACCTTTAAGTCTCTGTGGTATACGCCACGGCTATGGCAATAATCGACAGCATTAATAAGTTGATGGAAATATCTCCGTGCTTCATCCTCCCTCATTCGTCCATGATTGACCTTGTAATGAAAAAAGATCCAAATGCTGGTCAACACATGGAGCATACTGAAAGAGGCACAAATATGATGCCTGATTGCACCCAACGGCCATTATTCTTAAAACCAGGCATAGTGCTGGTAGGACCAACAAAAGCCATTGGTATAGTGGGCCCATTATGGAATGTACCCCGCTGCAATCTTTCCCCTCAGATGATTCTTTCTGTCCTATGAAATACATAAGAAATTCCACCCAATTGTCCACATCAAATAGTGGTTTGATTGAATAGTTAAGAACATCTGACGACGGAAGATTTTTGGGCATCTCCAATCCACCATGGTCCCACCATTTATATAATTAGATACCCAAAAAGCAGCTTTACATTTACAGCTTATTGGACCAGACAGAGAATTGATCAGACATTTTACATTTGCATTAGTATAATAGGACTGTATATCAGAAAATAACTATTCCAAGTCATCAAATAATATAATACAATGTAAAGTTGGGCTTAAATAAGGAGATGGAGGATTCCACAACTCACAATTTTGTCAAAGAGCTCTCCCCCAGTAATAAACTCAAGAACAATAAATATCTTTGTTTTGCTGCCCATTACCTGAAGACAGATTTATGTCAGAAAGATCGAAACAAAAGTATAGTAGAAAAATTATAAAGGCACAGTCCTTCATTAACACCCCTTCCCCTTCCTTTTTTTTTTTGGGTGCCACTACCTGGTTCTTCATTTTAAGAAGATCAATGAAAAACTTTGATACCATCTAAGAAACAAAGCCTTCAAAAGTTAAAACAGTCATGACTCAATACAAGACAACATCTAACCAAACTAAGTGCATCAGAAGCCAGACCCAACCAAATATCAAATAGTTTGAAAATCAACGTTAAAGGAAGAGAAATAAGCTTTCTTTGTCAAAATAAGCATACGCTTCCAACAAAAGAAATTTTTGGAAAGGCAGATATATGCAAAGAATGGGAAGTTAATTCTTCTTTATAAGAAGTAAGAAACTAATTTAGTTAAATATAACTCAATAGTTCCCCTCCTATTTATCCTTCAAAGTGAACAACAGAAGGTAGATTTGCCTCGGATAGTAGACAAAAAGAGCAACAGATAATTACACACAAACATGCAGAGGCGTCATTTCTTTAATATATGAGAAACTTTAGTGGGGCCCATTTGATTTCCATGCCAAATCAGGAGAGTAGGGGAATGTTAAGGAGGAAGTCAAATGATGGTATCCATGCATTAAAGGGCTCGAATAAAATGGAAATTACAGAGGAAAAGAACTGCATGTCACTATTCAGATTTGAAAGCAACTGATTTTGTAAGTGCATCTGCTTGTGTCATCCACTTTCCAGGAGCCCAGTTAACCAACCCTAATTGAATTGGTCCAACAATTCAATCATGTTGAAATTTCACCCACTCCAATCCATGATGCCCCCAATACATCCCGCCCCTCCCAAATTTTTTGCACTTACCCAGGCTGGACACTCTCATTTTTCTCATTTATTCAATAAATGTGGACTTTCTCATTAGATCACTTCTACACATATATATGCATGGAACAAAAGCTTAAGAAAATAAATACCTCATATAGCTGGACAACGTTGGGATGTTTTATTAACTTCATTGTGGCAATTTCCCGCTTTATCTGCACAAATATTTATAGAAACATGAAACTGAATTCATTAAAAAAAGGAGTTAAGCCTAAAATTAGAATAAACAAACCAATTATATGATCCTCAATCCAAGAATATGGACAAATGATAATATCACCATGTGATAATGTCATGACTTCATTAATGTGGTGTCCACTGCCCATTATTGGGTGACCCAGACCTTTAAACTGATGAGAAGCTGTGCCCAATGCATAACACTAGACATGTAATCTAGCTTGTAGTTTTACATCAAATACAAGCCATTTATATCCACATGTTCTACCATCTCTTTGATGACCTCTGATTAAAGGGTCAAGCTTATCCCATTAGGGAGATATTTTCAAGCATCATATCTACAATGAACCCAACAGATAAGCCATCCGGATCTTAGAATAGTTTGCCCCATATGCTAGTAGTCATGGCTGAAGGATACCAGGAATATTCTTGGGCCTTTTTTAGAACTCAATTACCCTGCACTCAATTTACCTATAAATCTAATTCCTTGTAACTTTGTTTCCCATAATTGGTATGGCAAATAGCAAAACAACTCGCTTACAGGTAACTCAGGTTATCCAAATGCATGAACAATCATTTATGTTACATGTAAACCGAGTTACCTGAACTTGGTTTACGAAGATCCAAACAGGCCCTTGGGGAGAGGATCATATAAATCTTCATCAAAACATGGGCACTGACCCTAAATCACATACAAAAGCGGATCATTTTCAAAAGTAAACTAGCTGAAACAATAGCCGATTTCATGTTAGAAATAATGATACCCAGAGATCTTTTATTGACATAAATGTAAACCACCTCATGCAGCTAACTGGTATCTAAGAAACAGACCAAGACTGCAGCAATAACAGCTACTGATTTATACATTTGTAACCCGCCAAACATTAAAATCATGATCATGAAATTAGCCTTAACCCATCTATTCACCAAACATAAATTCCACTTTGAATTTCAAAGATAATGCGAAAGGAAAAATTGGCAGTAGAAAAGCAAGGGGAAGGCAAGATTATAAGCAGAGTGTGAACTAGAAAACAGACCTGTTCCACCATTTTGTGCTTTAGAACTTTTTCCCTGTCAAGGATTTTGAGAGCCACAGGGTCCCCAGTCTCAGAATTCCTTGCAAACTTCACCTTTGCAAATGTTCCCTCACCAATCGTCCTTCCCACCTCATATTTTCCCACTCGACGCTTGACCTTAGGTGGATTCATTTTCTCTATACTCGAATTAGTACTCACCTTGAGATTATTTTATCAAAGGCAAATAACTCCCGTAAAAGCCTTTCTCAAACACCCACAAGTTCCCTGGTGCAAAGACCAAAATTACAGCCAGACATGAGAACACTAACATGTAAGCTTCAAATCCAGATCAATACCAACACATTATAACAATTCAAAGAAATGAAGAATTACAACGAAGAGAAAGGCTTCAATGGAGTATCTGGATGTAGCCCAAACGAGAGTATGTTTAAAAATCCCATAGCAGAAATGCCAAAAACAAAAATCACCTACTGGGGTATTGTTGCTCCAAATTATGTGTGAGACCCTATTTCTGCTTTTGCTGTCCCACATATTTTGGTTTATGTTCCCTATGCTACCAAATAAAAAGCGGAACCTTTATTTTCCCTGAAATAGTGCAAACTAGGAATATAACTTGTTTACAATTGTTTGGGAACTTTATTAGTCCAGTAGATGCATGCTTTGGAATTTATGTGGTGTACATGGACAGAGTGCTTTTATATGCAATTTAGACAAAACTGATGGCACTGGATCCTTTTCTTTACAATAAATCACAGAAAACTAAAACAAAAAAATATGAAACAGTTCAAGGCTATAATGCCTTGATACTGCACGGATACGGCGGGGACACATCATAGACACAGACATAGATTTTACAAATAAAAAGTAAATATCGGGTACGATACGACACGATATGTTGCTCATTTTGAAGTATCCATGCATCATAGGTTCAAGGAATAGACCAAACTTCCAACATCATAGAATCTTAAACAACATTAACTCAAATTCCTGATCCTGAAAGAGACGAGAAGCTCACCATCACCACAAAAATCAATGCTTCTAAATTCCCAACAGAAATCAAAATTCCCAACAATGACATGTTGAAGACCACCAATTGAGAGAGAGAGAGAGGCTTACACCTTAGATTAAAGGAGAAACAGACCCATAACCGTATTTATTGGCTACGAAAATCATATTAACATCAGAAACCATGAATGAATATATCCACTACTGTAGATCACAGAAGATAGCATCAAGTTCCATATTTTCATTCCATCCTTGTTTACACGGTTTCACATGTAAATCTGCTTTCCTTCTGGCCTCTCCAAACCCAATTCCCGAATCTAAGTTCATAGTTGCCAAAATCTCTCCAACTGAATTGAGAAAAGGAGGGAGAGAGAAGGATCCAAACAAAGCAATAAACAAATAAAATATAAATTACCAAAAACCCAAATTAAAAGAAAGGAAAACTACAATTTAGAATCAACAACCAAGAAAGAAGCACAATTTTTTTAAATCCAACACTCTAAACCCCAGAATTCAACATCCAAAACCAAGAAATTAAAAGGAAAAGGGAGAGAGAGAGAGAGAGAGAGAGAGAGAGAGAAACAGGAGAAAACAGCTTCTCCCCTGTTGTTTAGATTCTGCAACAACCAAAACAAGTGTCCCAGATCTCCAAAAGCAAAACCCACTTCCAAAATCCATATTCCCATAAACCCACAAAAAGGATCTACCCTTTCAAGCCCCGGAAAGAACAAACAAAAGTTAAAAATCTACAGAGAAATCAAGATCCCTCCGACATTCGAGGAAAAGAACCCACCTGGCTCCAGAGCCTGTCTACTCTCTACTGAGGAAACCGAGAATAAACATGAAAGGTCCACCTCTCAAGTCTCAGAAGCAACACACTACTTATACAAGAATACTCATAAGAAAAGAATACCATCTCTTTATTGTAATTCATAATCTGGAAAGGTTAACCCCACCGACATTCCAAATCAAGACACAAAAACTCTCTGCACACAAAACAAAATGCCGTCTTCAAAGCACAGTACAAGCAAAAATGCTAACAAAAGAAGAGAAATGCTTACTACCCAGATCTTAAAACCCAAACCTACTACAGATCTCTCTCACAATATCAGATAATACTCACAACCTCTCAAAACCCGGAAATTACAAAACCCAATACAAGAATATCAGAAATAGACAGTTGAGCCAGCATTTTCAAACCAAAGCCCACCTCCAAAATCCGGAATAAAGATCCCAACTTTCAAACTCCCACAATCTAGAATTAAGAAAGAAGAAGAAGAAGAAGAAGAAGACAATTGCCCTACTCCAAGGACTTCAAAACACAAACCGACTATAGATCTCCCTCACAAAAATAGCTAACAGTCACAACCTCTCAACTCCCCCAGGAAAACTACAAAATCCCAGAAACCCAAGACACAACAGCTTCATAAGAATGATAATCTGCAACAAACAAGTACACCAACCTTTCACAAGCAAATCCCTCCTTCAAAATCACTACTAGCAGAAAACCCAGAACAAAGATCCCACCTTTCAGCCCCAGAATCCACAACCCAATCAAAAGAAGTGCAAGGGAATGCACAGAACAGCTATAAACTAATCCCTTACTGATTCATACATATACACACATGGGTGATGGGAGAGAAAGATGGAGAAAGAGATATGCATGAAGCTGTAAATTAATAGGGAAAGGTGTGAACTTTATTGGAACCTTACGATGATAATGAGAAGATGGAAATGCCAACTCACGGCTCCTGAGAAGCGCAGATGGCCAAAAATTAGTGATGATGTGATTGGTAGCACGATGGTTGGGATAAATAATTTTTTCATCCTTTATTACTTTTTTTATTTACTTGTATTTTTAGTGTGTAAAATAATATTATTTAATTTTAATACTCTAGTGAATTAATACTTAATAAGAAAATTTAGAGAATTTCACGTGAGAAGTAGGATAACTTGAGTTGATTTGAGCGAGAGTAAAATTATATTTTTTAGATCTTTTTATTTTTATCCCATTTGAGTTCACTTTGAGTAAGAATAAGATAATATTATTTTGATCTTTTGTTCTTTTGCCTCTATTTATTCGGACACAATTAAATATAAGATGAAATTTACTTTTACCATTAGATGAGCTTGATGATATTAGGTATCTAATGGTTGCAAAAATTTATCCCCTTTTCAAACAAACACATCATGAGAGAATGAGAATGAGATGAAAGAATTGGACATGAAAACGAAACGGCCAGTGGGGTTGAAAGTTGGAACACTGCACCCACAGAAACGGGACAAAAGAGTGAAACATACGGAGCTATACACCAAACCGTGGGGGAAAGGGGCCTCGGCTTTCTCCACGTGGCTTTTACTGCGGTGTACCTTTGTACGGATTGCATGTGCTTTTGATGAAGGGAGATTTTTGTTGGGTAAAAATCAACTGCTTGGAGACGACTGGGGGTGATTGATTCAGTCCAACAGTTAGCTCAAGTGGGGTACATTTCTATACTCAATGGAAGATGGTGCGGACCTGTTTGCGATTTGCAGTGGATAAAACAACTGATTATTGGAAAAATAAGTTTGTGGGACGAGAGGATTTTCATCTTATTTCTCAAAGTTTGATGGGACGTTATTTTCTCAGATCATGTAAAAGTTATCCAAGGTGGATTTCAACTTCCTCTCTGTCGTGTAAATAAGAACTTATGATGAGGGAATTCTCTCATTACACAAATAAATCCAAAGCATTTTGAAAGTTTCACAAGTGATATCCGAAAGGGCAACCTTAAATTGTTTGTGTACCTGCACTCTATTTTGCACTCTATTTAGAAGAATAAAAAAGTAAATACACAGCTGCTTGTGGTTGTTTTTTTACACTTACTCGTCTATTTGCACTCATTTTCGTGGCACGGGTAAAATTATAGTGCCTAAATGAAGCTGTTTTTTATTTAAATTTTTATGGAAAAAATGGTGTAAAGTGGTTCTACACCTTTATGGTTAAGTAGTTGCGAGTCGAAAATCCTTTTGTAACCTTTTTTTTTTCTTTTTTTTTCTTTTTTTTTCTTTTTTTTAGTGCTATAGGTGTTAAAATATGTCTAAGTTGACAATATAAGCACCGACAAGTAGGAGAATAAGAGTGCCGGCCCGCTTCCGTCACACTGTCTTGTAAGATCAAAGCCATTTATTTGGGTCACTATCCTCTAATAAATACTTCAACACATGCCACACAAAGTTTCAACTGAATATCTTTTGGTCGTCCTTATGAGAAGGGAAATGCATGTTGACCTATTAGAGGGTTGGTAATTTCATATCTATAATATTTTGATTGCTTCATTTTTCAAACCTTTTACTGACTTATGAATTTACGTTTTAGTCATCGCCAAAGGCTTGCATTAGAATGCAAATTAAATGGAAAGAAAAATTGATAGTCAATTGAGCTCCACCTAAGAATGATTAAAGAAGTGTGTTGGGAATGATATGAGATAAGTGGGTGAAGGATACGAGGTAGTGATGTAGATAGGATATTGACTTCTTTAGAATTTAAATTATTAATATGATAGCTAGGTACTCATTTTTCATCTTCAATTAATTCATTTTTCTTAGAAGGGTCCTTATATGATAGCCACTTTTATATAGTTTTACACTTAGGACTTTCATTTCTAACTGCCAATTATGGCTTGAATTCCAACTTATTTTATGAAAATAAAAGAAATTTTGGAAACGTCCCCTATAATCTAAATGTTCGCATAGATTGACGCTTCCGAGCATGGCTCCTTACCTTGGTGGCAAGGGGTGCATGTTCTTATTACGAGATCATGGATTCATTCCTAACGTTTTCCCTCCTTTATGTATGTGAGTTTTAATTGCCTCACATATGTAAGTTGTATTTTGATCATCTCACATGGGCGGGTCTCAATTACTTCGCATGTTCGAGTTGTGTCTTGTCACTTCACATGTGCGGCTCTCTATTACCTTGCATATGTGAGTTTTGTCTTGTTCCCTCACATGTGTGAGCCCCATTTCCTCATATGTGTGAGTTGAGTTGTGTCAGTATTCGAGTCTCAACCCCTTGGTTGGACTACCAAAAAGAACTAATGCCTCCCTCATATAAGATCCAAACCAATCAATGGGTTGGTTCATCTTAGAATTGGGCCATCATCCAAAATTGTAACCATTGAGCAATTAAAACAGTTTTATTGGAAAACTATTCTTGATGAGAGTGTGGAATCCTCTCTTTGCACGAATGCGCCCTCAGCAACAGGTGATCAACACTCTTGATAACCAACCAACAAGGCATATATGTATGAATTGGAATTATATGAGGAATTCCTCACGATGACAGTGGCCTGTGGGATTTTTAATCAGAGGATGGGGACTCTATATGTATATCTACAGTGGGCCCCACAGCATGGGTCCGACAGGCTGGACTCTGTTGGTTATCTTTCCATTCTTGTTTTCAATCCCCTGATTCTCAGTTCACGTGGACTGTGATTCTTTCCCTTTCTGTGAAAGGGAGAATCCTGCTTTATCTTGATGATAGACATTGCTTCTTTCCTTGGAAGCGCTTTTCCTAACTTTTCATATGAGGGGTAACTGTCTCTCTTAAGGAGACCCCATTGTTCTTTAAAAAAAAAAAAAAAAAAACACAGCGTTCTCCTGAATCTCCTGTACCTGGGGAAATAGCTAGTTTGCATAGGCATGTCGGTGGACCCCATCATTTCCCAATCTGGATCAAGTCGAATCTTATTTCTATGGTGGGACACACCTTCAGATTTGCACTTTGATATGGAGTGATGGTCAGGGCTAAATTTATCATGTATGGTGGGATGAGAAATGGTGTAAAGAAAAAGAAAAAATTCTGTGGTCATTGTGAGTTTTTTTTTTCCTGTTTTTTTTTTACCCCATCTAAGGGGCAGGGATCCCATCATCCTTATGCCATGCTAGAGGAGAAGCCTGAGCCCTTGAATAATGGCAAATCCAGAGTTTTCCTTTGAGGGGTGCAAAGACTTGTGTTTTGAAAACAAATACAAAATTTTTATATTCGTTTTGAAGGTGGACATAGAATTTTTATATAAAATTTTAAAATAAAATCAAATTTTAGAAGTGAACCGAGATTCAACGGATATATCTACCCCGATGTGGATCAGGGAGGGAGACCTTATGTAAAGGAAGATAACATACAGAGGAATTGATCTTTGGGTGGTGGTCTGGTGAGAACTAGCACATGTTATTAAGGAGGTAAGACATCGTTGTCATAATCATTGCCAATTAGTTGTAAAAGAGGTCCCACACCTTTCTACAATTTTGTGCGTTTCATAAATTGAAAATCACAAGAAATTGGTCAGCACCTCACATCTGATGAGTGATCCAAGCCCCATCTCCCTAAATAACATTAAGGAGGAGACTTATTGCACTCTACCACTCCATGTGCCCAACTAGATTCTTTAGCCACTTTCTCATTCAAACTTTCCTAAGATTAGGGTGAAGGCTTAGATGGGAAACTAACTTATTTATGTTAATGCTTAATTCTATCCGACTTTGTGGCATGATGGGCTACACGATTTGCAACTATTAAATTGGCATATAAACTGACAATCTCATAATCAATTATTGTTTAGATAACCATTTGCTGTTTTATATTTGTTTTTCTTTGTCATCGGATGACTAGCAACATCCAATAAAATAACATTTTATAGGTAGCTAATTTCACCAATCAATCATATATACCGTTGAGTCTCAATACACTGATGGTTTTTCTATGGTAACCATGGGTTGATTTATTATGATTTGCCATATCACCATTAGGTAACTTATCATTCATGTGGATTGCTGCCCCATCCATGACAAGAGCTTTATATAGTGGACCGTGATCAGTCCATCTATGGTTCATGTAGGTTAAAACTTCTTAGAGGATCCCGCACATGCCGTGAGGCCTTCGAAAGCCACCTACATAGCTAGATATCATCTGTCCGACTCTATCAATGAAAATGTCTTATCTTCTTACCATATGGTTGAATTCACTTTTACCTATTTCCACGTCCTCGTGAAAGGACTCCTAGCTGATCTTTAAATATATATCTAATCAACAAAGTTTTCATGTATCTCACACTATATTAGCCATTTAGAAAGGTTCTTCCACTTATCTTGAGTGATTTGGCAGGTTCTAAAGTGGTTGGGTCTCTCTCTCTCTCTCCCTCCTTGGTAGCTACTCACAAACCTGAGCACACCCTTACCAACAAAGTCTGAAATTGATCTAAGAGGGAGATGCATTATCACCGAGTTATCAGTGGTTGGGTCATTGAGGAAAACTTATAGTTGTTGCGATAATCTTTAAACTTTACAATTTGAGAACTTTTTTTTACTATTTATTTAGTTTTTTGATAGGTAAGTAATGGTTTATTGAACAATATATCAAGATTATAGAAAAAATCATGTTTTATGTTTCTGGCTAAAGAATTTTAACTAAATGCATTTATTCAGATTAAAAACCATTGTAGCTTTCATATGAAGAAATGACCTCAATTTATACAAGATGACAACCAAAATATTTAAATTCAAATTCAAAACCTAAAATCTCTAAATAATTATATTGACCAATTTAGCCAAATCTTAATTCTCTAACATTCCCCCTCAATTAGAAAGGATCTCTAATTGTTAACATAAATAAAAATAAATCATGTGATTTGTAAAAGATAAATCATGATTAAAAAAAACAAAATAAAAACAATCCTCAAGTTTTCTTGGTAATCAACGTCTATTTGTAGAGCCATCATTATTGCAACCCGCTCATTTTTTAGTCTGTCAGTGTCGATGGCCCACTGAATCATATCTATTGCGATTTCTTCCAAAAGCTTTGATCCTGATATCATGCAATTTGATGAAGATAGCGAGAACTGGAAGTTTAAATATTTTGATATACAAATGAGGGGAGATGGACGGTGGTCATCAGAGAATGATAAGACCATGCCTGGCTTGATCATAAGATCATCACCGGGCCTGTCTATGATACAATAAAGAATTCTAACTAAATGAATTCATTGAGATTAAAAACCACGGTAGCTTTCATATAAGGAAATGACCTCAATTTTTACAAGATGATAACAAACAAACAAGATATTTAAATTCAAATTCAAAACCTAAAAAATCTAACTAATTATATTGACTAATTCAACCTAATTAATTTTTATTATAATATCAACATATTTAAATATTGGAACATTTCATTATCATAGAATAAAATAGTGACGTATTATCATATTGGGTTAATTATAGTGTTTGGCAATTTTCACAAATTTCAATATATCTCTGAAGTATTTGGAACTTATTAAAAAACTTACAAGATCCAATGCAAGATCCATTAATAAGTAATTACACATATTAATAATCACAATAGGACCTATCTATTGTTAAAAACTCACAAGATTAAATGTTAAAATCATGAGATCCGATCTAATTAAGGTGGGTTCAGGAAATATTGATAATCATAGTGTAATAGCACAGATCAATGTAATGGTGATTATCATTGATGAATCCATCTATTAGACATCATTATGAAACCCATCTAATGTTACTAGTCATGTTAACTGTATGGGAGCTATCAAATAGTGGGACGCATAAAATGATGATAATTTGATAATTGCAATAATAAAATTCAATCTTAGTAATCAATGTGGGATCTAATTAGTTTTGGCAATATGCAACCCACCTAATGTTGTTAATTACTATGAAAGCCCACCCTAGTGTTATATTTGTAGGACCCACCTAATATTGATAATTAACAAGCTAAACATGCTAAGGGCTACATAATCTTGATATGGCTATAGGATCATACATTAAATTTGTAGGCATTGTGGGACCGATTTAATATTGGGTCATAGTTTCACTCCTATAAAAATTATTGATGTTAAAACTTATAATGGCAACTAGAATTAATGGTTGCTCATGATTTCTCAAATGTGTCTTATTAAAATTCTAGATTTTTTTAAGATAAGATTATTTAATACAAAATTTCCTTGAATATTGTAATAGGAAGGTTTTTGGAAGAAAGTGAGATATTATAAAATACTTTCTGAGTTATCCAAACACCTTCTGAATAAATTATATTCTAAACTAAATAGATAATATTGCAAAATCTCTTCAGATATCTTGTTTCCAAACCCACCCCCCCCCCCCCCCCCATCTTAATTTTCTAACACCAGCCACTGTCAGTGCCGACACAAGCTGACCACATCATCAAGAATCAGGAAGCCAAAGCAAAGAAGAATCAAATTGAAAAATCCACCCACAACGAGGGCCACGTAAACCAGAAAGAGCCCATTCCCATCACCAGGCTCAGTTGCGCACGTTCTCAAACATGTTAGACCATACAATCGCTTGAGAGTCTAGCTTGTGGCAGATTTAGAAGCTAATTCCCTGTAGTTGATGGACAAGCTTCCTAGCCAGGAATCCGTGCTTCCAAGGGGAGAGGGTAAGACCAAAATGAATGGTAAAAAGTTAAAAAGATAGCTGTATCCAACTTCATAATCTCTCTTCATGAAAGTTCTTTCAGTGGAAGGTCATGATTGTTGCATCAAAATGATTTGTGGACAATGATACATGGGTGGCTCGGAAGAGTAATCGTATAGACAATTTTTAAAGCAAAAGTCACAATCAAAATCATAAAGAGATCCCATTAAGAATCTCTCTTTAAAAACTCAAATCTAAGACAATTTCTTCTTCAAATCCAAGCCATGGATCTCAACTTCTATTTCTCTCCCCGTTGAGCTGAGCATCAACTTTTTTTTTATTTTATGAAAATGTATCTTATTGTCAAGAAATAAAAAACGTACATTTCTATGAAAACCGAATCATTTAGGCATGACGGATGGCCCCAACTGAGTTGGATGAATAAAAAAGATTCAAAAAATAAAGGAGGATGAAAATGTGCATAGTATAATTTTGCACTGTAGATAATTGTTTTCACTTTTTATATAAGGGGATATTCATGTACATATGTTCCTTACCAAATGATCATGCATACTCCTCTATAGGGCCCATGATGGACCCCACAAAGAGATGAGATGGGAGTAGAAATATCCATGCGGGACCACCATAGATATCAAGTTTAGCCCCAATCACATGTCCCTAACCCATTCATTCATGATCTACAAATTCATTCCATTCAAATGGATGCATAGTTGATCCAACGGTCCAATAAATTCGGATTTGATCAAAAATTGGTAAACGGGTTTAATTCAAGGGGATTATGTGTGCGGTCCATTTGGATGAACCATATAGTGGGTCTCACTTAAAATTTTCACAAAAAAAATGTAAAAAATTTATGCACATAAATATTTCCCTTTTATATTCACCTAGAGTTTTCAGCTAGTGCTGGCACCTATTGACAGGCTTCTCCATGGTGCCAGTTCCCTGGGGGCAACGGATCTCAAATGCCATACCTGAGATGGCATATATCATGAAACATGCTCAATTGTGGAATTGCCTGTCATAATGTTAATGGCACATAAACCATATCTGCAGGTAACACTGCATAAGTGGACATAGAAAGTGACCCTAGATAAGAACAGGTGGTTATATACTATATGAAAATGTAATATATCTCTCTGGACATGATCATGCCGGTGGAAATATGTAATCGATAGAGAGAGAGAGAGAGAGAGAGAGAGAGAGATCATGAAACATTTGATGGTAGGATTCGTAGCTGATTTGCAAACTAAGACGTATTGAAAACCATTTTCATTATAGTATTGGATGTAGCTAGCTATCAAATTCAACAGACGAAATCAATGACTAAAATGAAACATAAATTCCTCTTACCAGCCACATGATTGCCTTGGATGTGTAATGAATGGCTGTTTTTTTGCCTAACATAATTTAGACCTCATTTGTGCATATAAGACAAGTGGGCTCATCATCATGCCACGTGTCTCACAGCCATTCCTTCTTCATGCAAATTATAAGCCTTCGTCAGACTACCATGACTCATGGCCCACATACTTTATCCCTGGACGTTATTCATATGGTGAGCCCATATATAAAAAGATACTCAAATTTTATAATTTATCCCCTTTAAATTATACTTATCTTCTGATCTGGTAGATCTGAAACAGTGAATGACACATTGACATGATCCATTTTAAAATGGGCCCCACAATCTCCAACGACTCAGATAATTGATAGGTGGGCCCTTTTCCGGTGGGCCACCACACTGGTGGCAAATGCTTTCCATTGGATCCGACCCCATCATCCATTCTCCCTATTGGAGGTTATGCCCCTGCCACGCGGCGCAAAGATTGGTGGCCCCATCTTTTACTGGTGGTAGCGAAAGAAGAGTATCTACGTTCTGTTACAGCAACCGAGTACAAAGATGTTGTAGAATAGTAGAGAATGCCAATACCTCACAACCTGTGGGGGCCAGTTTGAAAATTAGGATCAACCAATGAGCATTGTAGAGAAAGGACCCATCTACAATTGGATCCAGTGCACTTTTTGGAACAAAATTCAATTCTTTCTGCTTTTACTGTAGATGATGGTGATTAGCGGATTGATTAGATTAAATTTAACATCATGACTACCATAAGTCAGTAGTGCGGTTTCTGTGGACTTGATTTGTAATTGTGTCCGCTCTTCAGGATCAGGTTGGGTCCATTTGCCATTAATGTCCTTTGGCTCTCTGCTTATAGTAGATTAGGATAAGGTTGGCACACTCCCATTACATTTGGCTAATATTTTAAGGTCACTATAAGATCATGTTGAAGGGAAAAATAAGCCAAGAATCTGCGATTAACCACGGCACACACAAATTACACAATCTCAAGCAAACAATCAAGCAACCACGAAGAAGATGACACATAAGAAATTTCATGATTTGGCACAGCAACCTTGTCTACGTCTACGGAGAAAAGCACACTCTATTCCTTTCTCTCTTTGCTGTATTCAATACAACTTCACCTTCTTAGGGTTTAGGGTTACACATCACATTAATATATAGATCCCATTTTCTTGGCCACAAAAAATACCCATACATAATGTCTAAAATACCTCTAACCCTGAACTCCGGTTCTGGCTAACCTAAGCAACCGATCCGACTAGACCGGAATACAAGACAAAACCCAACACATGTCCTCACTTTAGTCTTAAAGCAACAGCTGAACTAGTAGTGATAAATGACATGTGATTGATCGTGAATTCCAAATGCAAAACCGTGATGTAGTAATAAACTGGTGAGACCAGGCCGAATACACAGGGAGCAGTGTTTTAAGATTCCTTTTCAACTCGACTTACCTTAAAATAAAAATCTAAAACTAGCCTAGTTTAAAATCTAACAAATATAAGCATCCTACTTGCCAAAATTAAATTAATTACAAACAAATGAAAAGAAAAGAAACTTTCCTAAATCTAGAAAACCTAAATCTAAAATTTCATAAACAAAATTAAAGTTACTGTAAAATTAAAATACAACTTAGAACTTCCAAAAATAACAACTAAAATTAGAAACTAACTAAACTAAACAATGTAAACAAAAGTTAAAAACTTTCTTAAGTTAAAATTTCGAAAACTAAAAAACTTTCCAATTTAAAATCTTCAATTAAAACAAATTTAGAACGATCTTCAATTCTGGAAATTATCTAAAACAATAAAAAACATAAAACTAGAAATAAATTTAAAATTAGAAAGTTAGTAAAATTAGTAATGCAATGCATGCCATGAGATGCTAAAAAATTCTAAGTCTGGAAAACTAGTATACCAATGCAAATTTTATGCATGATTTGAATTATTCTAATACATCCTAAATCTAAGTTTAATGGCTTGAAATCATGTTCTATTGATGAAAGAAACGAATTAAGAAAAAAAGAAGTGAAAAATGATCTAAAATGAAAAAGTTATGAATACATGAATATGACAACTTTACAAAATTCTGTGCAAAAATTCTGATATAAGTTGACTGATTGGCAAAGTTTAAGCCTCTAGTTTACAAACCTTCCGAAATTATTTTGACCTGAAATTCTGGGGAATGAAAAACCACATCCTAAACTTTAATTTTCCCAAGTTTCAAAGAAAAATATTATGATTTGATTGGTCTACCCACTTCAAAATTTTTATCAAAAACTATTTCTGCAGTTTGCTGAAACTGTTAAGTTATACTGTTTGTGTATTGAGTTCGAATTTAATCATTAGATTCAGATCTGAAAGTTTAATTTTCAATAACTTAAATATGCACAAAATTCTATAATATGAAAATACATGCAATGAATTCTAATTCAACTATCAAACTATGTAAAAACAAAACTTAAAATCAACATGAACATAACATGCAAAATAACAAAAGTGCAGAAAATAAAATAAAAGTGCAGGAAGTCAAAGGCGGTAGAACTAAAGTTAAAGGCAGTAAAATAACTGAAGTCAAAGGCGGTAATAACAAAAAGTCAAAGGTAATAGATTGCTCCTTTCAATTTCTTATCTTAACTTGGGCTCAAAAAGATTAGAAGTGTTGTCTCTACGCCTTTTTCTTCATCTTAGGTCGTCAATCTAAGTAAGAATAACAAATTTCCATTCAATGTAGAAATAAATTTCAAAATTTACCTCTAATATTTTTTCACTCAAACCTCTTTAATTCCATCTTGCATTGCCTCCAAACATATAATGTATCCGTAGAAACAAAGTATATTAAAAAAGATACTAAAATGGGTTACTAATTGTGATTCCAATTCTATCCCAATATTTAAACAAGAATAAAAATTAACTCAATCACAAACATGACTAAAATTATGAATACCAAAAAATCAAAGATAAGAACAATTGAAAAGAAATAAACTTTACTAGCATGAAATTGTTTTACAAAAGCTTAAAAATAAAAAGAAAACAATTACAAACTAAGATGGATGAGAATTCATCCTTCTAATTGACACTTCAAGGTTGATGGTGTGACTTTGGGGCCAAGCCTCCTTGATGACTTAAGATGGAGAGACAAGAGAGGGAAAGGTAGAGTGTAGAAATCTAGAGGTGGGAAGTGGGTAATTCTTCCATGAAGAGTATGGGAGAGGGGTTTCTTATTTATACTTTTTTTCTTCTACTCCTTTTTAAAGAAGGTCTCATATGTGGCTTTCCTTCTTTAGGTAAGTTCTTTTCTTGGCCAACAAGTTTTTTAAGTTTGAGATGAGATAATATTTCTTTTCTTACTGGAATTCTAAGTGTTTCAATCTTTCTTAGTTAACAGTTGTCAAAGGATAGGGCCCATCTTTGATGAGACAAACTCAATCCTGAGTAAAAAAATTACAGCCATTTTGTTTTTTCATATTTTTATTATTTTAACTTCAATTGGTGTAATCTTGGATCTTTAAGATATCTACTCCAAAAGACCTTTTCAACGGTAGGTAGATTATCTAAATCCGATACTCGATTTGAGAGTTATGACAATCTTAATATATGTTGTCCAAAGAAAAACGGGATTGAATTTCTATTTTTTGAATTCTCCTTCTTTCACTTTTCTTTCCTTAAATTCTCTCCACCTTGGCTTTCTTTTTTTACATTAATTTTGAATTCTTGCAATAATTGGAGAGTGGGACCCCTTTCTTAAATATTCCACAAGTGTGTCCCCACACATGTGAATATGTGTGTGAGACCATGAAGTCAACTTTACAAATTTTTCTTCTTTCTTCTTTGTCTCTTTAATTTTTCTCCCTTTTCTTTTGAAAATGATTTGTTTGCCTCAATTCTTTATAAATGGGACCCATATCATCAATTTCTTACAAAACAAATGTGAATTTATGTGAAAAGATAATTTTAACCATAAAATCACAAATGCATTACTGTGGGCCTATCTCTCATGAAATGATAATGAAAATGCACACCATTCTATATGATTTTATGTAAATGAACTAATGATGATGAAAATTCAATTTATTTCATAAGAATATAAATTTTCACAAAACTTTCCAAAAATAGAACTCCAAAAATGGCAAGTTTTATAAATTTATGTAAAAAGTGTGATTTTTAAGTAAATTATGCAGGAATGTACTACAATAAATTTAAAATGCTTGAAACCATAATATCACACTAAGTGATGCTCTTTTGACTTAATAAGTTCTTAAAATATGTCAAAATGTGTATGAAAATATGCATTTTTAAAGACTCATCAGTGATCAGGTATTAATTATCCGCCTAATCCTTGGTTTCTACAAACTGATTAATCTCATGTCGTGGAAGATCGGTCACGTGATTTCTAACATTGTCAACAATATTCTCCTAACTTTTCTTGCGAGTGAATTCTTTAATATGAAAAGTGCCATCTTTCCTTGCCTAATCCACTTGTATGATATTGCATTTATTTTTTATAAACTATTTCTTGTCTCATTGGAGTCGGATGTATATAGTTGGATTTGCATTTGTGAAATATTTAATTATGTGTTTATATTGATAATTTAATCTTACAAAACTCGTTTAAACTGAGTTTGTATATAAGTTTCGCTCATAATCAATACCGATTTGCCCTGCATTTAACCCAAAACTTAGAAAGATTTGAGATTCCATTTATATCTCTTAAACATTCTATATAGTATTTGTTTTGTTTTACATAAAAAACACTGTAAAAGTAATTAAAAAAGAAGGTTGTAACTTTTTACCCTTTAATGTTTTAGGAGTAGCTAATCTTCATTGTGTTTTTCTTTATTTTCTTTTTGTTTTAAAATTTACCAATCTGAGGATGACTCAACTTAGATTGGAGTGAAATTTAGCTCCAAACAGTAGAGTGGACTCATTGCATCTGCATGACAATTTAGGATAATGACCATTCATTGTGTGGGAAGAAAGTAGAACCAAATACCTACATGACAATTAATAAATGTGCCCAAGAAATAAATTTCAAGACGATGAAGTTCACCTCTACATTGGTAACATGGTTCCCTTGTGCTTTTTAAATTGTCATAGATAAATCGACTTAATTGGAAACTTTGTGATTGTGACATATCAAACTGTTATCTTTTGGGGGCCATGTGACATATCTAACTTACGAGTTTTCACAAAAAAACTGTAGCTGGTCAGGACAAAATAATTAGTATCCTCAAACCCTTCGATTGAATTTCGTCTATAGTTAGGGGTTGGTTAGTTTGCATCAAATTCAGTTCTTATGAATTCTAAAAAATGTATCTCTATCGAAGTCACTAAAATCAGAGAAAAAATAGTGAAAACCCACTGATGCCATCAAATAATGTTGCCGTCAGTGGAAATAAAAACTCATACCTAGCAAATCAAATTCTAGAAAAGTAAGAATCTAATCAGCTCAGATCATCTCTTAGACTCTAACCACAAATCATTTTGACTCGTTTTTCCATTATCTCATGTCAAATAGTTAATCAGGACTTTTGGCAAATGTTTTATTCACAAATTACATGCCTATTAATAAAACCCACAATTATGAGACCCCTCTTTAATTGGCAACGGCTACTTTCTACCATCATTACTTCTAGGGTTTGAGGACTCTCTTCTGATTAAAAAAAAAAAAATTATGTGATCAGATGGTTGACACTAACTGTACATGAGAACATAAGAATTCTATGGTGAAGGGTTATCCACCTTCTCTAAAGTTCATAAATTTCTTAATTTCCATTCATCCATTATTGACTTCAGTTTCTAACTTTCTTACCAAAATGCTCACAGTTTCTAACTTCTTGTCACGTTTCTTTAGTTGAACTTGTGTTCCTGCGAGTGTCTACTTATGTATGGCATCTCTGAAATCTTGCACCATCCTTTGAAAAAGACTTGCCAGAGCAGTTTCAGAATTTTCCATGTGCACTGTTATATCCCAACCCATACGTTGCTCTGGACAAGTAGTCAGATATCATCTGAGGCGTAATGGGGCGCACGTGAAGGAAGGGGAAAAAACAAAGAGATGACAGTAACTCTTTTAAAACAATAAATCTCAGAACATGACTAGGGAGAGTAGATAAAATCTTTTGAACTTGATAATAAAATTGACAAATTCTACTGTTATTTTTTCATAACGACATTGATTATAAAATGATGACAAAAGATCACATTCTCCTTGAAAACAATAAATCTCAGTACATAACTAGGGAGAGTAGATAAGATTTTGGTATATAAAATTGACAAATGATATTGATATTTGTTAATAACGACATTGAATTTGTTCATTGATGAAGACTTCCAAACTGACTCTCCATTGACATGCTCACAGAGGAAAGTTAACAAAAAAAAAAAAAAATTGTAGCAAATGATATATGTCTTGACTCCAAGCCATATTAAAGGATACAAATAATATTTCATTGTGACCCAATTAAGACTTGAATTCAGTTGACCAAAAAACTCCATTATTCAAAAGTTGAGGTTCCAAACAAATTGTTCATTTGTGAAGTCAAAATACTTGTAAAGATCTTTCCAACAGTATGATATAACGAACTAATTTGACTATGGGTCTTAAGTTTCTTTTTGGTACCCAACCAAGGGGCGCGAGAGTGAGACACCTGAGAGCACCTGTATATATGGAGAAAGCATTCACACAGTGAGGAGAAAATACCACACATGCAAGGAGGAAAGACTCGCACATAAGAGGAGAGGAGACTCGCATATATAAGGAGGGAGAGACCTAAAGATCAATCTCTAGTCATCTGGGTGAAAAGCAAGATTTCCAACCAATTGGACAACCCTAGATCTCTACAGATAAGAAGCTTGGGTATGTGTTGGAGCAACATTTCAACTTCTTTCAATCTTTGAATGTCATACTTAATAAATTTCCTTAGCTAATCATATCTATCAAAACTTTGAAATAATAGTAGACGCAGCAGAAATGCTTTTCGTTACTCTTTAACGTGTTATGTCATGCCTGTGGCCCCCTTGTAGACGGGCATTGGGTTTGACAAACATCTGCCTCAAAAGAGGGGGCCTGAGAAATTGTTCAGGACTACGCTTGCAGTAATGAATAAGTCACATCAAAAACATCCAAGTCCTAGCCCTGGGCATAAATGTAGGACCTATCCTTAATCCTACATAACATGTTTTAAGGCCATGAGACTTGGGTCAAAGTGAACAATATCCTATGGATAGTGGACCTGGGTCGTTATGGAAAGAGGACATTTGTTGACACGTATATTTTATTTAGCCTTAGGTTGTTCTTCATGGAATTTGAACTCACAATCAGTTGGATCTAATGCCATATAAGTTTTCTTATTTAACTATTTATACCAAAATCTCGAGACATTAGTAGAGATAGCCAACATACCCTTCAATAATAATTATTTGGTGGCCATCAAGGTGGTGGTTCAGTTAGTTTGAGACTTGGGCTTGCTCCCCAAGGTCTCAACTTCAACTTTCGCCCTTTGCATTATTCAGGTATTATGTGTGCGGCCATGTATGTACCCCTTTGGAAATAATAAGCGAGTAGCCCCCGAGCTGGAGGTTAGAGGTCCGAAAGTTAGACTGGCCAAAGATACCCTGGATCATCAAAAAAGCAAAAATAATTATAATAATAATGATAATCATTATTCTTATTATTATTTGATGTTACACTTATGATTACTAAAACAAAAGTCAAAGGTGAGCATGATATATGGTGCTTCCACTTACATCGAAAGCAATGATATTAGAAAGAGAAGTAAAAGTAGTAAAGTGGCAATTGCCGCAATTCTCTATGTTCTAGATAAATTATCACGGCCGGTGCTGTCACTTAAGTCTGACTCATCTCCTACTTTTTCTATTTGCATTATTCAAATTATAATTTTGAGGATTTTACTAAAAAAATCATCTTACAGTCATTCTATACCAAAAAGGATCCTAAAGATATGATTCCACAATATTACGTCTACAAGTCTTTTTTGCTTTAATTTTTTAGAATCTGACATGAGCAGGATATCTCTGCTTACCAACGTACATGCGCAAGGATATCCATGCTCTTTTTTTTCTTCTTCTTTTCTTTTCTTTCTTTTTCCTTTTTTTTCCCCTCCAACTTCAAGTCAAGCTAAAATACAAACCCAACGACCTAATTTCAATTTACTACACTCACTTATTAAAACCCCTTTAATACAAACCCAAGCTCAAGTCCTCTCCTCCCTCACCAACCAACATGATTATTTATTTATCTCATTTTCCTCTTCTCCTTCCCCTTAAACTCACTAGAACCTATAATGATCATTGATCTCTGCTTTCTTCTCTTCTCTCTCATTTCTTTAACCTTCAAAGCTTTAGATCTCTCCATCCCCTTTAAAGAGATCGCTTCCACACCCTTCTCTCCTCTCCGCCTAGGGCTTTTAATAATGATGTTTCTAATATTAATCCTCTAGGGTTTTTTTCTTTTTTTTTTCTGGGGTCTATGCCAGCATTAGAGGAAGGAGAAAGAAAAAGAAAGCACGAGCAGAGCAAATAACCTAAACTCAAGGAAAAAACGAGTGAAAAAGGAAGAAAGAGGAAGAAAAAAAGTGAAAATGAGGATATCCCTGGTCATGTACGTGGGTGAGCGGAGCTATCCTCATTCGTGTTAGATAACCCAAGCCCACTAGCACTTTTCAGAGGAAACAAGAGTGGAAAAGGAAGGAAGAGGAAGAAGAAAAAAAAACCAAGAGCAGGGATATCCCCGCCCAACTTAGATCCCAAAATTTATATAAAAAAAAAAGGACCCTTAAGACTACTATGGTGGAATCATGTCTTTGAAATCCTTTTTAGTATGGAGTTACTCCAAGAAGATTTTTCAATAAAATCCTCTATGATCTTTTGGTGAAGGGTATGCTATGATTTTGTACTTCAATGATCCTTTGGTACCTCTACTTTGACGCTTCACTCTTAAATTAGATCTCACGCACCCTACTCACACACCCAATACCCCTAACCAAGGTAGAGTTAAGGGACACTCTTAGGGTGTATTTGTTTGCATTGACATTGAAATTCAGGCGACCAGTGATTAAAACTAGACTAAAAAGTGAATATATATAAAGGGTTTTAATCATATGAGAAGTGTTCTCACACACTTACCGTGAAGACTTTTTATAGGGCCCACTTATAGGTCCCATTTGGGGATAGGATCAGAGGGGATGGAAAGATCTATGGGTGACCACTTTAAATATCAAGTTTGGCCCCAATCACATGTTCTTAATCCCTTCATCCGTGGCCCACAAATTTAGTCCATTAAGTTTGGTGCACAGTCAATTCATGGCCCCAATCACATGTTCTTAATCCCTTCATCCGTGGCCCACAAATTTAGTCCATTAAGTTTGGTGCACAGTCAATTCAACGGTCCAGTAAATCAGATTTCACAAAAACTTGGAGTATGTCACTATTAGGGAGTTTCTGTGTATTGTTAGATTTGGATTGGGTGATAGATGTGCCCCACCTAAACTGCCCACAAAACAGTGGTGAGAATTAGTATTCATTGGATTATTTCTCATATATAAATGGTTTTGTTCTAGTAAAAACTATTCTCATGGAGTCACCGTAAAAACTTTTTATGCGGCCTACTTATGAGTCCCATCTAGAAATGGGATCAAGGGGGATGGAAATATCTATATGGGATCACCATAAGTCAAGTTTGAGCCCAAGCCCATGCCCCTAATCCTTACATCAACGGTCCACAAGTTTAATTGGTTCATATTAAAAAAATAAAATTCAACCCTCCATCAAACGGTAAATCCATTTGGATGGGTACCACACCTTGAGATTAGTGACTACCAAGGGGTCCTTATTTGTACATGGTTTGGATGGGTTGATAGGTTGGCCACACCAATAGTTTTAACAGAAGAATGGTGAGAACTAGTTTTTACTAGGATATTTCCCTAAATAAAATGCCCATCAAAGAACCCTTACTTCAATAGATAGATAAAAAGAAGATGAGAAATTAATACCCAAACATTACTCTAGTTATTCAAATCATAGTAACATCACGGTCTCATTTACAATGTTGTCTTATATCCTTGCCCTTCAAATTGTATCATTCACACCAAACCTCTTTAATAATCCTTTGTGGAGCTCATGTGATCATGACTTTCCACGTTATATAATGCAAACATCACCCAACATTCCCAACATGAAGAACCCAAGTGTGGGCCATTTTATGTAGTTCAACTAGTTTTAGTCTATTACATATCATGTTTGAAAGCCCATTCACCCGATTATAAAACATAAATAAACATAAAATCATAATGGTGCACTAGTATATACAAATCTTTTATAAATTATCAAATAAATTATTAGGTCTAACTCCATGTCTAATTTATGCGTTAATTGATATGAGTTCAGCGAACCATTTACAATCTCACTCTCGGTATGAATGAAATCATGGGAATTCATGAACAAGTAGACGGAAGGTACCTAAAGTCTCTTCTTTACTTTGAAAAATTGGATTCACTCAACTTAAAATAATCACTTCTTCATACAAAAACAGAATCACTCAAGATAATGAGAAGTTGGTCTATGATTGTTTTCTAGTCTACCATTAATAAACAAATGCAATACATTGATTATTGTTCTACTCGCTTGATTTCGTCTGTTCTAAAAATCAAAACCGACGCACATAGATCATGCATGTTGAGACAATTTCAGGATTCAACAATGCGACTTATAGCTTATATAAAGTTAATTGGCATTAAAATATTAAGCATCCTTTCGCACATGCAGGTTTAATCCATTTATAAATATAATCTCTTCTTAAAAAATCTAATCACATGGGGGATGGTGGTCAAGCATGAGTAATCAAACCCTGCATCAGCCAGGCAAAAGTTTGATAAAGCTGGTGTATGGATCAATATCCCATTCAAAGTAGTATATATTATTTTTGAGCCGAAGAAACTGAAATAAGGCAGGGGTGTTGGTTCTTTGGAATAAGGCATGGGTTTACTCTCCACATTCTGCATTGGACATTCATCAGATTTACCTAATCCAGGTGTCAAAAACCACGAATGTATTATTCAGGAAAAAAAACCCTAAAGAAACTGAAATAATGCTGTGCCTGTTTGTGTATCAGCAATCAGTTGGTATCAGTGATATACAGCACATATTGCCTGCTGTCCCTTTTTTTTACTCCAGCCAAGGGGGCTGGGAAATGAGAGAGGGCCTTACACATGCAAAAAGATAGTCCACACAAGCAGTGGCAGACCCAACTACTAGCATGCGGGTACAGACGCACCCATCAAACTCCAATGCCTCGTTAAAACCATTATAAATATTTTGAGCCCACTTTCAAAATTTCAATAAAAATAATTGTCTACCCCTTAAAATCCACATAAAAATTCTTGGTTTGCCCCCAGAAACAAATTACCATTTAGATTCTGCATCTCTCAAATAAAAATTATGGATCCACCATTGCACACAAGTGGGAAGAAAGCCTGCACATGCAAAAAAAGGGGCCATACTCAAAGTTCAAACCTTGATAGCCAACTGAGAAGTGTCACTTCTTTAACACTTGGATAAAGAGTTGTTCACAATGACCATCAAATAATCTTGAGAAAATTAGCCAAAGATCCTTAATATGATAGAAATTAAAGGTGCAATCCACCACCAACTTTTCCTCTAAGGCTTATACTCCGTGCCGGCCAGACTTATTTCAATCGGAGGTCCCTAATGAGGCTAGCTCATTTTTTTCTAATTACATATTTGCCTTTTAACAACTATTTATGTCTTTTATGTTTTAAAACTTTGAAATTCTATAACGTTTGTTTACAATATCTATTTTTGAGAAAAAAAATGGTATATTTGAAATGTACTCATCGAGACCTTTCAGTCAAAACCCATGTTGCATATGAAATTCCATAAAAAAAATTGTAAAAATTTATTTGATAAACTCAAATAATATTACCTGAGTTTGTGGATATTCTTAACACAAACTAAGATAATATAATCTAAGTTTGCAGAGAAACTCAGTCAAATTCTCAACACAAAGCTTAGATAATATTATCTGAGTTTGCAGAGAAACTCAAATAATATCAAAACTCAGATAAATTGTTATTTGAGTTTGTGGAGAAATTCAGATAATATTATTTGAATTTCAAATTCTCAACACAAAATTTAGATAATATTATCTGATTTTATGGAAAATTTTAGATAATATTATTTATCTGAATTTCAGATTCTCAACACAAAACTCAGATGATATTATCTGAGTTTATGAAAAAACTCAAATAATATCAAAACTTAGATAAATTATTATCTGAGTTAGTGGAAAAAGTCAAATAATATTAAAATTCAGATAATATTATCTGAGTTTGTAGAGAAACTCAAATAATATCAAAACTCAGATAAATTGTTATCTAAGTTTGTGGAGAAATTAAGATACAATCTCAAATAATATTATCTTAGTTTTGGATTTTCAACACAAAACTCAAATAATATTATCTAAGTTTATGAAGAAACTTAGATAATATTATTTGAGTTTCAGAATCTCAACACATTGAGTTTGTGGAGAAACTCAGATAATGTTATCAGAGTTTCATATTCTCATCATAAAAACTTAGGAAGATAATATTATCTAAGTTTGTGGAGAAACTCAAATATTTTTATAGCCCACATAATCAAATTCCTGATAGACATTCCCTCAAACACCCTCTCAACATATGCTAAACAATTCAATTCCAAATACATGTGAACCAGACTATTCCCTACAAATACTCTTAGCTTTGTCTCCACCATTTCTTGTTTTAAGAACCCCCATCTAACAACATACCCATGTACAACACGACGACTTCTAAAGCAGTAGCTCCCAAACAAGCATGGGCGTCAAGGACCATGCAGACCGTATACAAGTCAGGCACCAAATCTAGTAGCACCATCTTTGAGAAGTAATGAAGGGACAAGGAGCTGAGGCTGTTACGTAGGCAACTAGAGATGATGGAGCTCCAGGTGACATATTTCTTTAGGGCGTTTCGTTGAACAAGTGGGAGGCGTCTTGGATGCTACTGCAGTTGCAGTATATAGCTATGAGAGAGTTGGCTGCGTGGAGGAGGTTGTTAAGATGAAAGAAGAAGAAGCCAAATGTAAGGAGAAGAACGTTAATCTGATGGCTATGTTGGAGAGAAGAGAGAACAATGCAGGCTTTGATAGCCATTGGATCCGTCACCTACAAAGGATTTCTCTGCTTCGGCTAATCGGAATCCAATGTCACCGTTGCCATACATCTTACGACTGCTGCCAAGTCCTACCAGTCGTCACCACTACCATAGGGCATTTGGCTTTTTTAAATGCTTAAATTTGAAAAAAAAAAAAAAAGGACCTCGCCTCTATGACAAAAGATAATGGACCTCTCGTTATAATATGAAATATTGAGGGACCTGTTGCCAAAACCCCCAATAAGCTTTCCTTCAAATGGGAAATAAATTTCTACAGAGATGGCTTCTTACATTTTGCCCATTGTCACAATGGGAAAAGTGGTATTTCAAAGATCATTGAGTATATTTTACATATAGGTAGCCTAAGACTCGAGAAAGATTTTCTCTCTTGCCTTTGAGCTTTTGGATGGTCAGGAGTAAAAACATAGGTTCCTAAGACTTGAGAAAAACTTTCTGTCTTGCCCTTGAGGTTTTGGACGGTTAGGAGTAAAAAACAATCACATTTATGGGCCTCATGTATAAACAGAAACATAATGATTTTTTTTTTTTTTTTTTGCTAACGGAGGGCACCTTATTCCTTTGGGCTAAACTAATCGCTTCGGGCAAAGGGAGAGCTGGTTAAATCCCCTATAACCCCAGTGTGGTAGCGCAGCCCAAGCCCGCAACCTCCAAGAGCAAATTGTAATCCTAAGCCTGCTGCGCTACCCTTTAAGGTTAAATGTAATGATTTCAAAAATGACAAATACAATGTCAAATCATGCTGTAAAACCATGGTGAAGCTCACTACAAAAAATGTAACTTTCAGCTGCAAATAAATAAAAACAAAACTTTATTGACTTTTAATGGCGTAAAAAAATTGTTTTTTCAAGGCGGATTTTTCCACCTCTAAAATCCACGTTTTTTGTAGTAACCGCTAACATAATAGCTAATACTATTACACACTGATGATATCTAGAACATGTCACCATTGGCCATTAGTTTTATGTAATTGAATTCTTAAAAGTTCTAAGAATGGTAATTAAAGAAACAAAGGTAAGTATCCAAATGATCAAATAATCTTTCAATCAGTGAAAAATGAATCAAAGGGACATGAAAAATAAATGGCTAGCCATCACCCTAACAATTCAAGTCTTACAAAAGTGAAGAGGTCCTATCTATATTGACACCTTATATCATTCACCTCCACATCTTTAAAAATTTTTTTATTGGAGATTATTTGACTATGAATTTCTATGTATCCAATTCCATGCAAAGAAAGGCTAGAAGGCCCCTCTATGGATGATTCTAGGGTTGTTAAACCACTTAGAAACTAGCAGTAGACTAACTTTCCAACAATGGATACACATGATTTGCTTTTGAGGTTTTTGTAAATACCCCCTAAGGTTTATAGGATTTGTAAATACGCCCTTGTAGTTTTAATATTTGTAAATATGCCCATGCTTTTCCATTTTAATATATGCCATGCCCCTCAAATAAATATTCCTAATAAAAATAGGCAACCATCATGAGGTTTGTGTATAATTTTTACAAAAATGACAACTTTACCCTTACACCATTAAACAAAAAATGACTATATTATTATTTGCAAAAATATTATTATTTTATCCCAAGTCACAATGCCCTCTCTCTCAATAACTCTTTCATACATATAAAGTCTTATCATATATTTTAAAACTTTCATCAATCAAATGGTGGGCCATGTATGGATAGGATAAATTACAATTCGTTATAAGTAAATGTGTTGATGGTCATTATGATGAATTTCTACTTAATGGAATGAGTCATAGATTGAGAGAATTGGATTTATATAGGGTAAGCTTTCCGACTAAATATAATTCTTAATCTCACAAAAAAAAATTATGCTTTTAAAATTATGTATACATAAATAAAATAGATAGGCAAAAGTGTCATTTTATTCTAGAAAATTATGGTGCTTGAAAGTTTACTGATTTTAGGAACATAAAAGGTATTAAAATAAAAAAGCAATGGCCTATTTACAAATACTAAAATCAAAGGAGTTTATTTACAAATCTTATAAACCTTAGGGAATCATCATCATCAAATCATTATTCCAACCATGTTGGGGTCAGCTCATATAAACCTTAGGGAATATTTATAAAAAAAAAAAAAAGCTCTTTGCTTTTTGGAGGAGTAACACTCTATACTCGAATTTCTTTGCTCAAACTAAAACAGAAAAAGCTAATTGCAGTTATGACAAGTCCTTACAATCAAAAAAAGGAGAATCACGTACATTTAACTTCTCATTTACTTCTCCATTTGATGATGACAGCAAAGATACAGTTGAGTGTCACATGGGAAAATTTGGGAAGAAATAGACAAACAATTACCGCAGGCTGGAATATAAAGAGAATTGAAATTCTATGACAATTAGAGTAAAAAGGATAAGCTTTCTACCATTTACCTAAAGAAAGAGAAAACAATGACATTGAAACCATTAGAAAAGACACTTTGGTAAACCTTGTAAAACTATTGAAAAAAAAAACATTATGTTAATAATAATAATATACAAAAGACATAAAAATACCTTTTTATAAAAATAAAGGATGAACCCATGGAGCATGGGATTTTCGAGCATGCAATTTACCGTTGCCCCATGGAGACCTTATTTTCCCTTGATCTTGCTATTGCCAAACCATCCAATGTATAGGTAGCACCTCACATTTTGCTCTTTAAAGTTCAATAATACAATTGTTAATGTAAATGCAAGTACTTTGTGTCAACATTTCATATTACCCTAAAATCATGTTTCAAAGTTATATGAAACACAAGATTAAATATTGTTCAAATATCTTCATATTTGAGAGAGGTACTTAGCATGAATTGCAAGCTGAGTCAAGCTGAGTCGTTCACATGGGAACTCCCATGCGAATCTCGGAAAATGATAATTTATAGAAATGTGAAAAATATCGTCTAAGTTTGAGAGTAAGGCAATATTTTCATGATATTTACACTTAATAGTTTTCTCATTAGTGTCAAGAAAAATTCAAAATATCTCAAAATTTTCATTTTACCAGAGGGAAAAGGGCAAATGTTGGTAGAAATTCTACAAACAAAACGAAATTTAACTTGAATTTACATTCATAAATATCGGTAAATGTTTGCATTTTTCTGATAGCTTCCCAAGAAAAACCCTCGAATTTGAAAATATCGCGGCATTTTACTGAGAAGATAATTTTCATGTAATGATTATATGGAGAGTGGAGAACCTACACTGTAAATGCCCAAGAAAATGATGGGAACCAACTCGGGCTTGTCATTTAGTGAAGTGGGCCATCGGAAGCACATGAAATGGTACTACCAATGTCATCATCAATTACCGCTTTATTGCAGTAATTTTTGTCCACTGGATCTATGAGCTCAGATTTATTCTCATTATTTGGCAATAGTCCCACTCATAAGATGAAAATTTAAAATTTCCTAATCTAACTCAAGAAAAAGTAAATAAATAAATGGACAGCATTTCTTTTGCTTTCACATCATCCATAACCTAGTCATAGTGGGTCGACCATGGGTTTGATCCATTGAGATCATGGTTTTAATACCCAACAAAGCCAATCCTATGAATCCAATTCATACATATTTTAATGCAAACAAACACGCTTAGTGTATAATTCTCATATTTACAAAAAAAAAAAATCTCAAATTTGCAGATTCCTCATATATTAAAAAGCATGCTCCAATAATTAATTATGACATCTTATAGCTAGAATAATTTGTTTGTCAAAACACCGCACAGTAGGTCTAGGAGTTGATGTGTTCAGATTTTAGCCTTGTCTCAGTAATTTGGGTTGATTTTTTTTTTCTGCTTATAATCCCACTGAGGCGTTAAGACTCAACTACATACACAACTCATACATGTGAAGATATAGACATACAGACACATATGAAATAATAAAAACTCACATTTATATATTAAAAAAAGAAAAAAAAAGTCATGTTCAAACTTGGGACGGCAGTCCTTACCATTAGGTTAAGGAGCAATTCCCATCAATGGGGACTGACTTATAGACATCTTACCGTATACTAATATAATAAGTTACGATGTGGCAGTCCCAACTACTAGCTAAAAGCATTAGTTAAAAATTAATTGAAATTAAAGTATACACATGGCAAAAGGATGTGAGTAGTTTGCATTAATGGTCGGTGGGCAACACCATATATGAAGTTTATTACAGGGTTTTTAACTCCATTTCAACACGTTAGTCAAAACCCTGTCTGTTGTTGTTGTAATTGTTTACGTTATTATTATTATTTTAAAAACACGTTCTTCACACTATTATTCATTCATCTTTCTTGTGCCATTTTATATTTTTTATGTTTATCATTTTCTGTCGCAGAGTGATGACTGAGTCAAAATGTAAAAACTGGGTCTCAATCATCAATATACAGAAAATATTTATTTCTAATATTTTTCTTTAGCTTTTTGCCTAATCTTGACCAAGTCATTGAAGCCATTACCAAGTTTTGCGGGATCAAGTAACTCTCGGTTGAGTTAACTCAATCTGATCTGATTTTTTTTTTCTTACCTAAGAGAGTCCACACACATGAAAATAAGTTCACACCATGGGAAGAAGTGCCTACACACATGTAAAGAAAGGGCCACATATGGAAAGGGTGGCGTACGAAGGGTTCAATACCTAAAACGCCACACATAGAAAGACTGACATATATCTGGACACTTAGATGGGATACAGGTTGCCAACCAAAGGAGCAGACCATTCTCCTAGGTGGGATGCAGGTCGGCAGCCAACCAAGCAGACCATTCTCCTCGCCGAACTTGTTCTCAAAGTCCCTTTTTCTTTATTTTTTTTTTGGGTACTGACGTCAGTAACTCGCCGAGTATTAAAAAGTCCTACTTAGTTTTAGAATACTAAGATTTCTGTCTTATAAGCTTGGAAGAGGCCTAATAATCAAGCACAAAAGTACACATTCGGACCTGGGTTAAACAATCAAAGCTTCCAAGACCAGCCGGTGTGTTAATTAATTAGCTACATAATTTAATCAGAATAGTGCATGTTTGTGCAGTTATTGAATGCTTGGTGATCTACACACACTCTGGGAGTGGGGCTATAAGTACATGGATTGGACCAAAGTCCTTACTAACCACACCCGAAAATTAGTACGCCTAATCTACCATTGTACGGAATAGGTCAGCCCTTGGGCTCAGACGTGATGGACCCAAAATCCAAATGCTTTGACGATGATGGCAGAACAAACTCAAACAGAAATAGTTAAAGACTATACTAGTATTGTTTAGAACCAATTAAATATGAACACCATAGTTGACCACAAACCAGACCAGAAACGAACAATGTTTACCGCCTTATATTGAACACCAAAGTCAACAGGTAGGGCCAAATATCAGTTCAATTGATGATTCAAGCCCCCTTCTCATTTATTGGCAATAGCAATAGAATAAAGAGTCGAACTGACATGTGGTGGAAGAAAAATTCTTAAAATTGCTAGGCCCTCGGTTAACAAGTTTGAAATGAAGGCATTAGCATACATGGGCACGGTTTTCCCTTATCTTTTCTATCCTGAGCCCACTCTGTTAAAACTAGGTTAATAGCATCCATATATCCTTCGAGATAAAGTAAGGGCTTGTTTGGTAGGTCTAGTCTTATTTTTATAGACCATCTAAAATAGAGCTATTAAAAAAAGAGCTATAAAAAAAAGAGGCTAGATTTAAAATATGTGTTTGGCAATGAAAGCATCTATTTTAAATAGACCATTTTAAATCAATAGTTGAAAATTTTTCACAAATATATTGAGATCTAGTAGGTATTAAGCCTTGAAATTTTACTTCATAACCACGTTTGGCCTCCCAAAGAGATCTAACGGTTTCGATTTTGTGATTGAGGCCCCCAATTTTTTTAAAAAAATATTTAATAATTCACGTTTTTACATAAATATCTCAAGTTTGGTGATGATCCAACGGCTGAAATTTGGTCTCATAATGGTCATTGACCTTCTACACATTTTCAATGGTTTGGATTGTTATTTACTGTCCCAGAAATAATAATAAAAAATAAAAAAAGGGGCTGCCTGTGGACTAGTATAAATTCAGCATATTAAATTCAATGGTTGAAAGTTTTTTACAAATATCTTGAGATCCACAAGGAATCAATCCTTGAAAATTGACCCCATAGCCGTTTTTAGTCTTCCCAACATTTCCAATGGTTTGGATCTTGTGTTTGGGCCCCACAAAATTCAAAAAATAGTATCCAATGGCTCACGCTTTTTTGCACATATCTCGAGATTCAGGATGAATTAACGGCTGAAATTTGGATGGGTGGCCGTAATTGATCATGTGAACATTTTCAACGGTTTGGATGTAGATTTAGGGGCTCGGATTTCGAGAAAAATCGCAAAAACCGTACTGGGCGTGATCCCTCATTTTCACTGTAGCTGGGCGCCTCTTTTTTTTTCCCTCTGATTTGGAGATGCATCACAACCCCTCCTCTTCAAAATAGAGCTTTTACCTCTTATTGTCTAAATTAAATAGAGCTAAAAATGCATGCCAAACGCCTCTATTTTTCTAACTCTATAAATTTTAGACATTTAGACATTTAGAGCCTAAATTTTAGACTTGCCAAACGCCTCCTAAGTCGACTCCATAGGATTGCAACTCTGGCAGATCTGATCAGGTTTGACCCAATCCAAGTCTGACCCAAATTGTATATGAGTAGATCCGGACTTGAACTTGACTCAAATAGGACTTGGACGCGCTATTTTGGGTCGAACCATATTGTCTTGGAAGTTGGGTCAGGTCGCAGACCCAACTCTATGACATGTGCACTGTTATATCCCAACCCATACGTTGCTCTGGACAAGTAGTCAGACATCATCTGAGGCGTGATGGGGCGCACGTGAAGGAAGGGGAAAAAACAAAGAGATGACAGTAACTCTTTTAAAACAAAAAATCTCAGAACATGACCAGGGAGAGTAGATAAAATCTTTTGAACTTGATAATAAAATTGACAAATTCTACTGTTATTTTTTCATAAAGACATTGATTATAAAATGATGATAAAAGATCACATTCTCTTTGAAAACAATAAATCTCAGTACATAACTAGGGAGAGTAGATAAGATTTTGGTATATAAAATTGACAAATGATATTGATATTTGTTAATAACGACATTGAATTTGTTCATTGATGAAGACTTCCAAACTGACTCTCCATTGACATGCTCACAGAGGAAAGTTAACAAAAAAAAAAAATGTAGCAAATGATATATGTCTTGACTCCAAGCCATATTAAAGGATACAAATAATATTTCATTGTGACCCAATTAAGGCTTGAATTCAGTTGACCAAAAAACACCATTATTCAAAAGTTGAGGTTCCAAACAAATTGTTCATTTGTGAAGTCAAAATACTTGTAAAGATCTTTCCAACAGTATGATATAACGAACTAATTTGACTATGGGTCTTAAGTTTCTTTTTGGTACCCAACCAAGGGGCGCAGAGTGAGACTCCTGAGAGCACCTGTATATATGGAGAAAGCATTCACACAGTGAGGAGAAAATACCACACATGCAAGGAGGAAAGACTCGCACATAAGATGAGAGGAGACTCGCATATATAAGGAGGGAGAGACCTAAAGATCAATCTCTAGTCATCTGGGTGAAAAGCAAGATTTCCAACCAATTGGACAACCCTAGATCTCTACAGATAAGAAGCTTGGGTATGTGTTGGAGCAACATTTCAACTTCTTTCAATCTTTGAATGTTATACTTAATAAATTTCTTTAGCTAATCATATCTATCAAAACTTTGAAATAATAGTAGACGCAGCAGAAATGCTTTTCGTTACTCTTTAACGTGTTATGTCATGCCTGTGGCCCCCTTGTAGACGGGCATTGGGTTTGACAAGCATCTGCCTCAAAAGAGGGGGCATGAGAAATTGTTCAGGACTGCGCTTGCAGTAATGAATAAGTCACATAAAAAACATCCAAGTCCTAGCCCTGGGCATAAATGTAGGACATATCCTTAATCCTACATAACATGTTTTAAGGCCATGAGACTTGGGTCAAAGTGAACAATATCCTATGGATAGTGGACCTGGGTCGTTATGGAAAGAGGACATTTGTTGACACGTATATTTTATTTAGCCTTAGGTTGTTCTTCATGGAATTTGAACTCACAATCAGTTGGATCTAATGCCATATAAGTTTTCTTATTTAACTATTTATACCAAAATCTCGAGACATTAGTAGAGATAGCCAACATACCCTTCAATAATAATTATTTGGTGGCCATCAAGGTGGTGGTTCAGTTAGTTTGAGACTTGGGCTTGCTCCCCAAGGTCTTAACTTCAACTTTCGCCCTTTGCATTATTCAGGTATTATGTGTGCAGCCATGTATGTACCCCTTTGGAAATAATAAGCGAGTAGCCCCCGAGCTGGAGGTTAGAGGTCCAAAAGTTAGGCTGGCCAAAGATACCCTGGATCATCAAAAAAGCAAAAATAATTATAATAATAATGATAATCATTATTCTTATTATTATTTGATGTTACACTTATGATTACTAAAACGAAAGTCAAAGGTGAGCATGATATATGGTGCTTCCACTTACACCGAAAGCTATGATATTAGAAAGAGAAGTAAAAGTAGTAAAGTGGCAATTGCCACAATTCTCTATGTTCTAGATAAATTATCACAGCCGGTGCTATCACTTAAGTCTGACTCATCTCTCCTACTTTTTCTATTTGCATTATTCAAATTATAATTTTGAGGATTTTACTAAAAAAATCATCTTACAGTCATTCTATACCAAAAAGGATCCTAAAGATATGATTCCACAATATTACGTCTACAAGTCTTTTTTGCTTTAATTTTTTAGAATCTGACATGGGCAGGATATCTCTGCTTACCAACGTACATGCGCAAGGATATCCATGCTCTTTTTTTTCTTCTTCTTTTCTTTTCTTTCTTTTTCCTTTTTTTTCCCCTCCAACTTCAAGTCAAGCTAAAAAACAAACCCAACGACCTAATTTCAATTTACTACACTCACTTATTAAAATCCCTTTAATACAAACCCAAGCTCAAGTCCTCTCCTCCCTCACCAACCAACATGATTATTTATTTATCTCATTTTCCTCTTCTCCTTCCCCTTAAACTCACTAGAACCTATAATGATCATTGATCTCTGCTTTCTTCTCTTCTCTCTCATTTCTTTAACCTTCAAAGCTCTGGATCTCTCCATCCCCTTTAAAGAGATCGCTTCCACACCATTCTCTCCTCTCCGCCTAGGGCTTTTAATAATGATGTTTCTAATATTAATCCTCTAGGTTTTTTTTCTTTTTTTTTTTTTTTTCTAGGGTCTATGCCAGCATTAGAGGAAGGAGAAAGAAAAAGAAAGCACGAGCAGAGCAAATAACCTAAACTCAAGGAAAAAACGAGTGAAAAAGGAAGAAAGAGGAAGAAAAAAAATGAAAATGAGGATATCCCTGGTCATGTACGTGGGTGAGCGGAGCTATCCTCATTCGTGTTAGATAACCCAAGCCCACTAGCACTTTTCAGAGGAAACAAGAGTGGAAAAGGAAGGAAGAGGAAGAAGAAAAAAAAACCAAGAGCACGGATATCCCCGCCCAACTTAAATTCCAAAAATTATAAAAAAAAAAGGACCCCTAAGACTACTATGGTGGAATCATGTCTTTGAAGTCCTTTTTAGTATGGAGTTACTCCAAGAGGATTTTTCAATAAAATCCTCTATGATCTTTTGGTGAAGGGTATGCTATGATTTTGTACTTCAATGATCCTTTGGTACCTCTACTTTGACGCTTCACTCTTAAATTAGATCTCACGCACCCTACTCACACACCCAATACCCCTAACCAAGGTAGAGTTAAGGGACACTCTTAGGGTGTATTTGTTTGCATTGACATTGAAATTCAGGCGACCAGTGATTAAAACTAGACTAAAAAGTGAATATATATAAAGGGTTTTAATCATATGAGAAGTGTTCTCACACACTTACCGTGAAGACTTTTTATAGGGCCCACTTGTAGGTCCCATTTGGGGATAGGATCAGAGGGGATGGAAAGATCTATGGGTGACCACCTTAAATGTCAAGTTTGGCCCCAATCACATGTTCTTAATCCCTTCATCCGTGGCCCACAAATTTAGTCCATTAAGTTTGGTGCACAGTCAATTCAACAGTCCAGTAAATCAGATTTCACAAAAACTTGGAGTATGTCACTATTAGGGAGTTTCTGTGTATTGTTAGATTTGGATTGGGTGATAGATGTGCCCCACCTAAACTGCCCACAAAACAGTGGTGAGAATTAGTACTCATTGGATTATTTCTCATATATAAATGGTTTTGTTCTAGTAAAAACTATTCTCATGGAGTCACCGTAAAAACTTTTTATGCGGCCTACTTATGAGTCCCATCTAGAAATGGGATCAAGGGGGATGGAAATATCTATATGGGATCACCATAAGTCAAGTTTGAGCCCAAGCCCATGCCCCTAATCCTTACATCAACGGTCCACAAGTTTAATTGGTTCATATTAAAAAAATAAAATTCAACCCTCCATCAAACGGTAAATCCATTTGGATGGGTACCACACCTTGAGATTAGTGACTACCAAGGGGTCCTTATTTGTACATGGTTTGGATGGGTTGATAGGTTGGCCACACCAATAGTTTTAACAGAAGAATGGTGAGAACTAGTTTTTACTAGGATATTTCCCTAAATAAAATGCCCATCAAAGAACCCTTACTTCAATAGATAGATAAAAAGAAGATGAGAAATTAATACCCAAACATTACTCTAGTTATTCAAATCATAGTAACATCACGGTCTCATTTACAATGTTGTCTTATATCCTTGCCCTTCAAATTGTATCATTCACACCAAACCTCTTTAATAATCCTTTGTGGAGCTCATGTGATCATGACTTTCCACGTTATATAATGCAAACATCACCCAACATTCCCAACATGAAGAACCCAAGTGTGGGCCATTTTATGTAGTTCAACTAGTTTTAGTCTATTACATATCATGTTTGAAAGCCCATTCACCCGATTATAAAACATAAATAAACATAAAATCATAATGGTGCACTAGTATATACAAATCTTTTATAAATTATCAAATAAATTATTAGGTCTAACTCCATGTCTAATTTATGCGTTAATTGATATGAGTTCAGCGAACCATTTACAATCTCACTCTCGGTATGAATGAAATCATGGGAATTCATGAATAAGTAGACGGAAGGTACCTAAAGTCTCTTCTTTACTTTGAAAAATTGGATTCACTCAACTTAAAATAATCACTTCTTCATACAAAAACAGAATCACTCAAGATAATGAGAAGTTGGTCTATGATTGTTTTCTAGTCTACCATTAATAAACAAATGCAATACATTGATTATTGTTCTACTCGCTTGATTTCGTCTGTTCTAAAAATCAAAACCGACGCACATAGATCATGCATGTTGAGACAATTTCAGGATTCAACAATGCGACTTATAGCTTATATAAAGTTAATTGGCATTAAAATATTAAGCATCCTTTCGCACATGCAGGTTTAATCCATTTATAAATATAATCTCTTCTTAAAAAATCTAATCACATGGGGGATGGTGGTCAAGCATGAGTAATCAAACCCTGCATCAGCCAGGCAAAAGTTTGATAAAGCTGGTGTATGGATCAATATCCCATTCAAAGTAGTATATATTATTTTTGAGCCGAAGAAACTGAAATAAGGCAGGGGTGTTGGTTCTTTGGAATAAGGCATGGGTTTACTCTCCACATTCTGCATTGGACATTCGTCAGATTTACTTAGTCCAGGTGTCAAAAACCCCGAATGTATTATTCAGGAAAAAAAACCCTAAAGAAACTGAAATAATGCTGTGCCTGTTTGTGTATCAGCAATCAGTTGGTATCAGTGATATACAGCACATATTGCCTGCTGTCCCTTTTTTTTACTCCAGCCAAGGGGGCTGGGAAATGAGAGAGGGCCTTACACATGCAAAAAGATAGTCCACACAAGCAGTGGCAGACCCAACTACTAGCATGCGGGTACAGACGCACCCATCAAACTCCAATGCCTCGTTAAAACCATTATAAATATTTTGAGCCCACTTTCAAAATTTCAATAAAAATAATTGTCTACCCCTTAAAATCCACATAAAAATTCTTGGTTTGCCCCCAGAAACAAATTACCATTTAGATTCTGCATCTCTCAAATAAAAATTATGGATCCACCATTGCACACAAGTGGGAAGAAAGCCTGCACATGCAAAAAAAGGGGCCATACTCAAAGTTCAAACCTTGATAGCCAACTGAGAAGTGTCACTTCTTTAACACTTGGATAAAGAGTTGTTCACAATGACCATCAAATAATCTTGAGAAAATTAGCCAAAGATCCTTAATATGATAGAAATTAAAGGTGCAATCCACCACCAACTTTTCCTCTAAGGCTTATACTTCGTGCCGGCTGGACTTATTTCAATCGGAGGTCCCTAATGAGGCTAGCTCATTTTTTTTTAATTACATATTTGCCTTTTGACAACTATTTATGTCTTTTATGTTTTAAAACTTTGAAATTCTATAACGTTTGTTTACAATATCTATTTTTGAGAAAAAAAATGGTATATTTGAAATGTACTCATCGAGACCTTTCAGTCAAAACCCATGTTGCATATGAAATTCCATAAAAAAAAATTGTAAAAATTTATTTGATAAACTCAAATAATATTACCTGAGTTTGTGGAGATTCTTAACACAAACTAAGATAATATAATCTAAGTTTGCAGAGAAACTCAGTCAAATTCTCAACACAAAGCTTAGATAATATTATCTGAGTTTGCAGAGAAGCTCAAATAATATCAAAACTCAGATAAATTGTTATTTGAGTTTGTGGAGAAATTCAGATAATATTATTTGAATTTCAAATTCTCAACACAAAATTTAGATAATATTATCTGATTTTATGGAAAATTTCAGATAATATTATTTATCTGAATTTCAGATTCTCAACACAAAACTCAGATGATATTATCTGAGTTTATGAAAAAACTCAAATAATATCAAAACTTAGATAAATTATTATCTGAGTTAGTGGAAAAACTCAAATGATATTAAAATTTAGATAATATTATCTGAGTTTGTGGAGAAACTCAAATAATATCAAAACTCAGATAAATTGTTATCTAAGTTTGTGGAGAAATTAAGATACAATCTCAAATAATATTATCTTAGTTTTGGATTTTCAACACAAAACTCAGATAATATTATCTAAGTTTATGAAGAAACTTAGATAATATTATTTGAGTTTCAGAATCTCTACACATTGAGTTTGTGGAGAAACTCAGATAATGTTATCAGAGTTTCATATTCTCATCATAAAAACTTAGGAAGATAATATTATCTAAGTTTGTGGAGAAACTCAAATATTTTTATAGCCCACATAATCAAATTCCTGATAGACATTCCCTCAAACACCCTCTCAACATATGCTAAACAATTCAATTCCAAATACATGTGAACCAGACTATTCCCTACAAATACTCTTAGCTTTGTCTCCACCATTTCTTGTTTTAAGAACCCCCATCTAACAACATACCCATGTACAACACGACGACTTCTAAAGCAGTAGCTCCCAAACAAGCATGGGCGTCAAGGACCATGCAGACCGTATACAAGTCAGGCACCAAATCTAGTAGCACCATCTTTGAGAAGTAATGAAGGGACAAGGAGCTGAGGCTGTTACGTAGGCAACTAGAGATGATGGAGCTCCAGGTGACATATTTCTTTAGGGCGTTTCGTTGAACAAGTGGGAGGCGTCTTGGATGCTACTGCAGTTGCAGTATATAGCTATGAGAGAGTTGGCTGCGTGGAGGAGGTTGTTAAGATGAAAGAAGAAGAAGCCAAATGTAAGGAGAAGAACGTTAATCTGATGGCTATGTTGGAGAGAAGAGAGAACAATGCAGGCTTTGATAGCCATTGGATCCGTCACCTACAAAGGATTTCTCTGCTTCGGCTAATCGGAATCCAATGTCACCGTTGCCATACATCTTACGACTGCTGCCAAGTCCTACCAGTCGTCACCACTACCATAGGGCATTTGGCTTTTTTAAATGCTTAAATTTGAAAAAAAAAAAAAAGGACCTCGCCTCTATGACAAAAGATAATGGACCTCTCGTTATAATATGAAATATTGAGGGACCTGTTGCCAAAACCCCCAATAAGCTTTCCTTCAAATGGGAAATAAATTTCTACAGAGATGGCTTCTTACATTTTGCCCATTGTCACAATGGGAAAAGTGGTATTTCAAAGATCATTGAGTATATTTTACATTTAGGTAGCCTAAGACTCGAGAAAGATTTTCTCTCTTGCCTTTGAGCTTTTGGATGGTCAGGAGTAAAAACATAGGTTCCTAAGACTTGAGAAAAACTTTCCGTCTTGCCCTTGAGGTTTTGGACGGTTAGGAGTAAAAAACAATCACATTTATGGGCCTCATGTATAAACAGAAACATAATGATTTTTTTTTTTTTTTTGCTAACGGAGGGCACCCTATTCCTTTGGGCTAGACTAATCGCTTCGGGCAAAGGGAGAGCTCGTTAAATCCCCTATAACCCCAGTGTGGTAGCGCAGCCCAAGCCCGCAACCTCCAAGAGCAAATTGTAATCCTAAGCCTGCTGCGCTACCCCTTAAGGTTAAATGTAATGATTTCAAAAATGACAAATACAATGTCAAATCATGCTGTAAAACCATGGTGAAGCTCACTACAAAAAATGTAACTTTCAGCTGCAAATAAATAAAATCAAAACTTTATTGACTTTTAATGGCGTAAAAAAATTGTTTTTTCAAGGCGGGTTTTTCCACCTCTAAAATCCACGTTTTTTGTAGTAACCGCTAACATAATAGCTAATACTATTACACACTGATGATATCTAGAACATGCCACCATTGGCCATTAGTTTTATGTAATTGAATTCTTAAAAGTTCTAAGAATGGTAATTAAAGAAACAAAGGCAAGTATCCAAATGATCAAATAATCTTTCATTCAGTGAAAAATGAATCAAAGGGACATGAAAAATAAATGGCTAGCCATCACCCTAACAATTCAAGTCTTACAAAAGTGAAGAGGTCCTATCTATATTGACATCTTTAAAAATTTTTTTATTGGAGATTGTTTGACTATGAATTTCTATGCATCCAATTCCATGCAAAGAAAGGCTAGAAGGCCCCTCTATGGATGATTCTAGGGTTGTTAAACCACTTAGAAACTAGCAGTAGACTAACTTTCCAACAATGGATACACATGATTTGCTTTTGAGGTTTTTGTAAATACCCCCTAAGGTTTATAGGATTTGTAAATATGCCCTTGTGGTTTTAATATTTGTAAATATGCCCATGCTTTTCCATTTTAATATATGCCATGCCCCTCAAATAAATATTCCTAATAAAAATAAGCAACCATCATGAGGCTTGTGTATAATTTTTACAAAAATGACAACTTTACCCTTACACCATTAAACAAAAAATGACTATATTATTATTTGCAAAAATATTATTATTTTATCCCAAGTCACAATGCCCTCTCTCTCAATAACTCTTTCATACATATAAAGTCTTATCATATATTTTAAAACTTTCATCAATCAAATGGTGGGCCATGTATGGATAGGATAAATTACAATTCATTATAAGTAAATGTGTTGATGGTCATTATGATGAATTTATACTTAATGGAATGAGTCATAGATTGAGAGAATTGGATTTATATAGGGTAAGCTTTCCGACTAAATATAATTCTTAATCTCACAGAAAAAAATTATGCTTTTAAAATTATGTATACATAAATAAAATAGATAGGCAAAAGTGTTATTTTATTCTAGAAAATTATGGTGCTTGAAAGTCTACTGATTTTAGGAACATAAAAGGTATTAAAATAAAAAAGCAATGGCCTATTTACAAATACTAAAATCAAAGGAGTTTATTTACAAATCTTATAAACCTTAGGGAATCATCATCATCAAATCATTATTCCAACCATGTTGGGGTCAGCTCATATAAACCTTAGGGAATATTTATAAAAAAAAAAAAAAAGCTCTTTGCTTTTTGGAGGAGTAACACTCTATACTCGAATTTCTTTGCTCAAACTAAAACAGAAAAAGCTAATTGCAGTTATGACAAGTCCTTACAATCAAAAAAAGGAGAATCACGTACATTTAACTTCTCATTTACTTCTCCATTTGATGATGACAGCAAAGATACAGTTGAGTGTCACATGGGAAAATTTGGGAAGAAATAGACAAACAATTACCGCAGGCTGGAATATAAAGAGAATTGAAATTCTATGACAATTAGAGTAAAAAGGATAAGCTTTCTACCATTTACCTAAAGAAAGAGAAAACAATGACATTGAAACCATTAGAAAAGACACTTTGGTAAACCTTGTAAAACTATTGAAAAAAAAAACATTATGTTAATAATAATAATATACAAAAGACATAAAAATACCTTTTTATAAAAATAAAGGATGAACCCATGGAGCATGGGATTTTCGAGCATGCAATTTACCGTTGCCCCATGGAGACCTTATTTTCCCTTGATCTTGCTATTGCCAAACCATCCAATGTATAGGTAGCACCTCACATTTTGCACTGTAAAGTTCAAGAATACAATTGTTAATGTAAATGCAAGTACTTTGTGTCAACATTTCATATTACCCTAAAATTAGGATTTCAAAGTTATATGAAACACAAGATTAAATATTGTTCAAATATCTTCATATTTGAGAGAGGTACTTAGCATGAATTGCAAGCTGAGTCAAGCTAAGTCGTTCACATGGGAACTCCCATGCGAATCTCGAAAAATGATAATTTATAGAAATGTGAAAAATATCGTCTAAGTTTGAGAATAAGGCAATATTTCCATGATATTTACACTTAATAGTTTTCTCATTAGTGTCAAGAAAAATTCAAAATATCTCAAAATTTTCATTTTACCAGAGGGAAAAGGGCAAATGTTGGTAGAAATTCTACAAACAAAACGAAATTTAACTTGAATTTACATTCATAAATATCGGTAAATGTTTGCATTTTTCTGATAGCTTCCCAAGAAAAACCCTCGAATTTGAAAATATCGCGGCATTTTACTGAGAAGATAATTTTCATGTAATGATTATATGGAGAGTGGAGAACCTACACTGTAAATGCCCAAGAAAATGATGGGAACCAACTCGGGCTTGTCATTTAGTGAAGTGGGCCATCGGAAGCACATGAAATGGTACTACCAATGTCATCATCAATTACCGCTTTATCGCAGTAATTTTTGTCCACTGGATCTATGAGCTCAGATTTATTCTCATTATTTGGCAATAGTCCCACTCATAAGATGAAATTTTAAAATTTCTTAATCTAACTCAAGAATAAATAAATAAATAAATGGACAGCATTTCTAACGCTTTCACATCATCCATAACCTAGTCATAGGGGGTCGACCATGGGTTTGATCCATTGAGCTTATGGTTTTAATACCCAACAAAGCCAATCCTATGAATCCAATTCATACATATTTTAATGCAAACAAACACCCTTAGTGAATAATTCTCATATTTACAAAAAAAAAATCTCAAATTTGCAGATTCCTCATATATTAAAAGGCATACTCTAATAATTAATTATGACATTCTATAGATAGAATCATTTTTTTGAAAGAACACCTCACAGTAGGTCTAGGAGTTGACATGTTGAGATTTTAGCCTTGTCTCAGTAATTTGGGTTGATTTTTTTTTCTGCTTATAATCCAACTGAGGCGTTAAGACTCAACTACAGACACAACTCATACATGTGAAGACATAGACATAAAGATACATATGAAATAATAAAAACTCACATTTATATTTTAAAAAAGAAAAGAAAAGTCATGTTCAAACTTAGGACGGCAGTCCTTACCATTAGGTTAAGGAGCAATTCCCATCAATGAGGACTGACTTATAGACATCTTACCGTATACTAATATAATAAGTTACGATGTCGCAGTCCCAGCTACTAGCTAATATACACATGGCAAAAGGACGTGAGTAGTTTGCATTAATGATCGGTGGGCAACACCATATCTGAAGTTTATTACAGGGTTTTGTACTCCATTTCAACACGTTAGTCAAAACCCTGTCTGTTGTTGTTGTAATTGTTTATGTTATTATTATTTTAAAAACACGTTCTTCACACTATTATTCATTCATCTTACTTGTGCCATTTTATATTTTTTATGTTTATCATTTTCTGCCGCAGAGTGATGACTGAGTCAACATGTAAAAACTGGGTCTCAATCATCAATATACAGAAAATATTTATTTCTAATATTTTTCGTTAGCTTTTTGCCTAATCTTGACCAAGTCATTGAAGCCATTACCAAGTTTTTGCGGAATCAAGTAACTCTTAACTCATTCTGATCTGATTTTTTTTTTTCTTGCCTAAGAAAGTCCACACAGATGAAAATAAGTTCACACCATGGGAAGAAGTGCCTACACACATGTAAAGAGACGGCCACATATGGAAAGAGTGGCGTACGAAGGGTTCAATACCTAAAACGCCACACATAGAAAGAGTGACATATGCCTGGATACTTAGATGGGATACAGGTTGCCAACCAACGGAGCAGACCATTTCTCTTAGGTGGGATGCAAGTTGCCAGCCAACCGAGCAAACCATTCTCCTGGCCGAACTTGTTCTCAAAGTCCCTTATTTTTTTTTTTTTGGGTGCTGACGTCAGTAACTCGCTGAGTCTTAAAAAGTCCTACTTAGTTTTAGAATACTAAGATTTTTGTCTTATAAGCTTGGAAGAGGCCTAATAATCAAGCACAAAAGTACACGTTCGGACCTGGGTTAAACAATCAAAGCTTCCAAGACCAGCCCGGCATGTTAATTAATTAGCTACATAATTTAATCAGAATAGTGCATGTTTGTGCAGTTATTGAATGCTTGGTGATCTACACACACTCTGGGAGTGGGGCTATAAGTACATGGATTGGACCAAAGTCCTTACTAACCACACCCGAAAATTAGTACGCCTAATCCACCATTGTACGGAATAGGTCAGCCCTTGGGCTCAGACGTGATGGACCCAAAATCCAAATGCTTTGACGATGATGGCAGAACAAACTCAAACAGAAATAGTTAAAGACTATACTAGTATTGTTTAGAACCAATTAAATATGAACACCATAGTTGACCATAAACCAGACCAGAAACGAACCTATTCTGTTTACGGCCTTATATTGAACACCAAAGTCAACAGGTACGGCCAAATATCAGTTCAATTGATGATTCAAGCCCCCTTCTCATTTATTGGCAATAGCAATAGAATAAAGAGTCGAACTGACATGTGGTGGAAGAAAATTTCTTAAAATTGCTAGGACCTCGGTTAACAAGTTTGAAATGAAGGCATTAGCATACATGGGCACGGTTTTCCCTTAGGGTTCGTTTGTTAATTTCATATGTGATGTGAAAATGCTTTACATATTTACATATGCAAATGACTTACATGTGAAATATATTTTTTGTTTGTTATTTTCGCACCCATTTACATGTGAATCTAATTCCACTTAATGGTTGATATGTATTTTTGAAATATCTTAAGATCCATATTGAATCATCACCTCAAATTTGACCTCCTAGCTGAAAGTGACCTTTTGAACAAGATTAACGGTTCGGATTATGAAAATGGGGCCACAAAATCCCAGAAATTAAGATCAATGGTAGGAATTGTTTCATATATATCTCACAACGTAGGATGATCCAACGGTTGAAATTTTGTACCATGGCCGTTTTCATCATTTCAAATATTTTGGACGGTTCAGATCATGCATTTGGATCATATAAGATGCAAAAATTTAAAAAAAGAGGACTGGGTATGCACCATAGCCATTGAAATGTTCTTTTTAAGATATCTCAAGATCTATAATGAATAAAAATCTAAAATTTGACATGTTAGCTAAAAATGGCATTTTGAATGAGATGAACGGTTTGGATTGTCATAACCAGGCCCACAAAATCCCAGAAATGAAGATCAACGGTCGGATTTGTGTCATCAATATCTCACAATGTAAGATGATCCAACGGCTGATTTTTTGCACCATAGCCGTTTTTGGCATTCCAAATATAATGGACGGTTCTGATCATGATTGGGAGGCCCAAAAAGTTAAAAAAAAATAAAAAATGTGTTGGGCGTGATGTACTGTTCATGCTGTACTGGCGCCTTTTGTAAAACCTGGTGTGAAACAGTTTCACACCTGTTGAGGTGTGAAAACTGGAAGCCCCTTTCACAGCTAATTTACACACCAAAATCACAGCCAATTTACACACCACATGTGTAAATTGTAAAAACAAACATGAATGTGTGAAAACATTTCACATGTGTAATGTTTACCTATGTAAATGGCAAAAAACAAACGACCCCTTATCTTTTCTAGCCTGAGCCCACTCTGTTAAAACTAGGTTAATAGCATCCATATATCCTTCGAGATAAAGTAAGTCGACTCCATAGGATTGCAACTCTGGCAGATCTGATCAGGTTTGACCCAATCCAAGTCCGACCCAAATTGTATATGAGTAGATCCAGACTTGAACTTGACTCAAATAGGACTTGGACGTGCTATTTTGGGTCGAACCATATTGTCTTGGAAGTTGGGTCAGGTCGCAGACCCAACTCTATGACATGGGCAAATGCCTGTAGTTTGATTTGTTAAAATGACAAGTTATTGATTTGTGGATTGTCATCATCAGAAATCAACACCACTAGACAATCTTTGCGGCCAATTTCAAAGGACATTGGCTTTATAGTCAAAAAAGAAGGGCCTTTTGATAATGAGGAACTAGAGGCCTCTCTAATATTATAATCCATTTTTTTAATATTTAATCCTAGAGAAATCAATGATAGTTGGGTCAAAGTCTTTCTTCTTCTTTGTTTTTCTACAAACGTAAGTGGTGACATAAAACATGCTGCACGTTTGATACATTTTGCTTTTCTTGGATAGAAATAAGGTTGGGAAGGTGCATGTGCCATGGATGCCGGGGTAGTTACGTAATGGCAAAACTGCAAGAGAGAGAAAGGACGGCTGATGAATCTATGAAGGCAAAGCATGACACTGTGGATTTAGGAGTCCAATTCCATAATGCAAACCACCAGCCCAACCCGAACCTGCCTCGGTAATCCAGGTGGGTTGGGGCTGGCACTTTTCATTTCCAGGTTGAGTTCCAATTGACATCTGACCCAATTAATAAATGGGTCGGGTTTGGGCTCTGCCTGTTTTCATTTCTTTTACGAAGCCTAATCACACACTAGACCTGCGAACCAATCCAAACCTGAACTATCAGTGGCTTTGGGTTGACATTTTCAACACAACTAACAAAAATGGAACCTGATATGACCCGGCCCATTGCCTCCCTAGTTTATGTAATACAATCTGTTTGGATGTGTAATAAATTACTATGCTTAGGAGTTAGGATATGATACGATACTACACTACCTAAAAACCATATCATCAATTGATTCCAACAGATGGACCAATTAATCTTCAGAGGTGCGTTTGCTGGCAGAAGGATAATCATGATTCACACATTCATTAAATGAAAATTGCTTAAAATCGCGGGTATGGTCAAAAACACTCAATGAAATATAAGAGAGGTTATGTGAACTTTATAATGATTTCTTCAGCAATCTGTTTCACTAAAACATAATCAAAATGGGATCGCCTCAGCCCCCTGTGGCTTCTATCTCTCGTTGATGTATCAATACTTTTAACAGTAATTCAGACATGATTTTGAGTCGAATTGTTTTTTATATAAACAACTATGTGTGTATAATTCTGGGTGGGTCGGGCCTAAATGGTCCAGATTGGTAAGGAGGCCAACCGAGATCTAACCCATCCATTTAAACCGGCGGATTAATCCCAACCCACCTTTGGCAATGCCGACTCGGCTGGACCGAAATTCCTGAATACAGGAACGAAACAAATTGAAAATAATCAGTCATGAGCGGGTCCATGACCGGTCCATGGGATTCATGTCTGAGATTTAAATACCCAACACAACGACTGTGTATTATATCAAGTCCGTTACACTAGTGTTTGGAGTATATGGATCTCAGTTCAAGCTCAGTTCCAGAACCTTTTTCAGGTAGGGTTGGGCGTTAAAATTCAAATTCGGGTGTATGGTCCTCGAACCTGGACACAAGGTGGACACACAGCACACCCGACCCAAAACAGATCATTATCATCCCACCATCCTGCTTAATCTGTTTAACAGAATCTCTTTAACAAAATTATAATTAAAGGAACAAATGAAAACATCAAAGGACCTTTGTTTGATCAGTACTGAATTCCTAGGACTTCTAAGTATCTTTTTATGGTAAATTGAGATCTTTTCTACTGGCAATGAAAAAAGGTAGAGATTTGTTAAACAATTTTGACATGTAGCCCTTTGACCCAATTATAAAAACTAAGATAAATTTCACACCTAGTAAGTGTAACTTTTAAAGATTTTCTCATCATGATAAATATTTCATAATTAGGATAGCTACTCAATTCAATAACATAAGAATAGTCAGACGAGTCAACCCTAGTATGGGCAGTCAAATGCAAGCTGAGTTAGTGTCAGATAGTGGGTCAGATATGGATTTAATCAGGCATCCATCCAGGAGTCTTTGTGACCTCTCCAAACCCGTAGAAACTTATGCCAACCAGGGAGGCAAACAACAGTGGCTGGAGCTGCAAAAGTACAGAAAAAGACAGACGTCATGCAAGAATCAAATAGACAGTGTGCAGATTGTAAACAAAACATATCATCGAATCACGCCGACACGGCCATATGTCTACAACCTTGTCTCTCATTTACATTCTGCAAGTCCGCATTATATTCACGGCCTAAGCAATATGCTCAGCTGCAACCGACTTTAACAAGTTCTATTCCACAGAAAATTCCTTACTATTCACAACTCATCTCTCTTCAAATGAAATACAAATGGGATCTTGCCATGAATAAAGAGCACCAACACTATTCACCACCGACAGCAAGAAATAAAAAAAATGCAGACCTCGAAAAAAAAATGCTCCCTCTTGAGAGTCTTAACCAATCCTATTGCCAATGGTTTGGTAGAGAGACCTAAGCTGGGTATTCCATTTCTCTATGGCAGTGTACTTTTTCATCTCCTTCGACCTGAAAGAGGGTTTTTAGAGACAGTCTTTACAATTGGGTAACCAAGCTGAAAGAGTTCAAAGGAAAAGAAAAGTAATTGTGTTCACCTGTCACCACACTCCAACAGCCGGTTCACCTGATCAATATGACCATGGATGCGATTATCCAGAATTAGGGAGACAAGAAGTGTCTCGACATCTCTCTCGGGCACATTGAGCTCCTGAATACCAAATCAGTTAAGCAACTTGTCAATAGTCAACTGGAGATATATAATGGGCCTGTGAATGTCACAAATAGCAATTGATGTGGATAGCTAGATGACGGGTGGCTATCCATTCACACTGCATAAGCACTTAAGCAGAACATAAATTGGAAACACATTAGGTGTGTAGTGCTAATACTTTTGGAATGTGTTGATGAAAACAATATAAACAAAATGTAAATTTCATTATGTGAAACCTCAACCCTGAGTCCTTGACATCCACACTCTGCTAGGATACAAAATGAAGGCTACTAGATATGTACTGGAGCAAAACATACATTTAACTTCACACTACGCAGCCTTTGGAGATAAGTAAAGCAAAAAATTAGAAAGAGCATGTAAATTCCCGCCAAGTAAAACTACACTAAAAAGTCATAACCATCACCTTGGATATAAAAGGAATTCGAATTCTCGTGTATGGCTTGATAAGCTTAAGCAACACTTGGGTTCGGATACTCTTCAACAAATCCTCTATATAATTCCGGATGAAAGGATCATCCATGATAGTTCTTCTGTTACTCTGGCAACAATAATGAGAGATTAGCCACTAGAAAGAGAAGGGGAATTTATAACAAAGGGATAGTTGTTCTTTGACCACATAGGGGTGTATCAGAATCCAGACCTTCAAGATCTTCTCAAACTCCAGTATCTCATTTCGTTGATATGCCGCGATCAAATTGGTCATTGCTAATATTTCAGGGTCACTTTTGTATCTGCGCAACAGCCAAAAGCAGCAAATATCCAACAAAATCATATCTTGAAGGGAAACGATGAGCACCACAGAGAAATCCAGCACATACATATTTCAAAGGGAAAAGATGAGTTTCAGAAGAATGTAAAGTTCACTGCAGCATCCATTTTGGTCCAGTTGAGAGCCACTGCTAAGTGATGTATCCTGTTAATTAGATAAACACCATGGAGAATGTCCCAAAAATCTGCGAGACACGAAGGTCTTATATCTGTGGCCTTTCTTCCAAGCTACCGTGTGTTCTCTTATTACCACAAGGCAAGGAACTTCCAATTGATAATTATTTTTTAAGTGAACAATACATAGAGATACTCATCAGATCAAAGGTCTGGACCATCAAACTCCAGTCTCAAATGCATAGTAATAAAAAATTAAGCAAACTATTGCAGGATCTTATATGTCCTTTTCATAGAAAACTTACAGTTTTGCCTCCTGTCCATCAAAAGGATTCACTTCAGACTCCATTAGCATGTTAGCCAGAACCAAATATCTGTGATCAGCACAAAGACGACGAGACTCTGAGTGAAAGATTCCTGTAGCAATTTAAAAGCAGGAAGAAAGTGGTAACAATCCTCAGAAGAAGCTTCAGAAACATACTTGAGGCATTGGATGCGTCGTTGATTCCCAGCTTCATCATAGTTCTTGAAAGCTTCAAAGAAATCAGTGGCTGCTTCTTCCCACTGACGCTCTGCCATGTGCATTTTCCCTCCACACTCATGAATGATTCCCATGATCCTTGGATGGGGTATTGCTGATTTTATTGTAAGTGCCTTTTGGTACAATTGCTGCAATCAATTCAATTGTAGAAGATTTATAACAAGTTCAACCCATGATTGAATCTCGTAGTATGGAGAATAATGGTGTCAAATATTATTTCAGATGCCTGTCGCCTATGTGGGAGAGAGATAGAGTCAATTGATCATTTGTTCATTCATTGCGGTGTAGATTCATCTATTTGGGGATACTTTCTCAAGGAATGTGGAATGAGTTGGTGTTTTCCAAGTTCTTTATCGCTGTTCTTTGAAGCTTGGAGGGGGACTCCAATGATTGGAAACGGGATGATCTTAGGAAGGATTATTCCTCTTTCCATTCTGTGGTCAATATGGAAAGAAAGGAATGACAGAATATTCAATAAGAAAGAATCGTCATGGGAGAATCTACTTTCAGCTGTTCTCTTGAGTATTGCTAAATGGGCATGTGCTAGAAAAGAATTCTCAGATCTTAAGATAGATAACATTATGCATAGTTGGGAAGCTTGTTTGAAGACAGGTGTCACAAAAAAAGAAAGAATTAGTTCCTTGGTGTTCTCTACAGTTTGGAGCATTAAAATTCAATATAGATGGAGCGGCAAGAGGAAAACTGGGGATAGCTGGCATAGGAGGCGTTCTAAGAAATCATAAGGGGGAAGTTACGTATTTGTTTTCTAAGCATGTAGGGATCAAAGATTCTAATGAAGTGCAAGTTTTTTCAATTTTTGGAAGCTTTTCATATTTATCGTACCTTATTTCATCATTTTCTTATTGTAGAGAGTGATTCAGCTAAAGCTATGTCTTTGGTGAAATCTTTGAGGGGACTATGGAAAAAGCAATTCCTCTTCAATGAAATCAGGCATCTAATATCAGACATGCAGGCAACATTTCAGCACATTAGTAGATCGGCAAACAAGATGGTAGATTGTTTAGCCAAGCAAGGGATTGTTAAAATATGTAATTTATGTGCTTATATTTTGGAGTTGGTGGTTGGTACATTTCTCCTATATGCTACAACTATGAGGGGATTTTTTGTTTGCTCAGAGCTAAATTGTATTTGCTATCTCTTCATTAAAATTTTATTGTTACCGACTAAAAAAAAAAAGAAAACACTGCTACAAGCTTATACCCAGAAAAACTCACTTAGAATGAACTAGCCCCAGCCCTTAATTTCATTCTAATAAAATATGTTCATATAGAAAATATAAAATTATTTTGAACTTACACTCCCAGATATGGGGCTGCTTACATGTTGGAGCACTTGAAAGGTAAGAAGTTCTGGTTGTTGATTGTAAGCAAAATGACTTACAAGAGAGGAAAATTTTAAGTATGTCCTAGTGCACCAACTTGAAAAGCAAGTAAAAGGCGTCAATCCTCTTCACTGAAGTAACAGAAAGGTCTCAGGGGCCCTTCCATGCTGTTATGAGTGTCACCCATGGCAGCTGCAAGGGCTACCCCTGCTGCTTAGAGTGGATGCATAACTTAAAGCACCTCATTTTTGGGCCCGCCTGAATGCATAAGAAGCCGGCTCTTTGCACGGTGCAACTTGTTCTTTCCGTCCCCACAACCCAATGATTTTCATGTATTCAGGTGGGCCCAAAATTGAGGTCCTTGCTTATGTTACACTAAGCACGATGCTCAAAGGATCATACTCATTCTACTGTTACATACATACATACACATACATAATACAAAATTGTGAGATCCGGCAGGCCTAACCCAAGGTGGCAGATTCCGGTTAAAATTCGGTGTGCTCATCACCTTCCAAAGAACACCTAGGATATAATGGACTCCACAAGTCTCACATCAGAAATATCCAAGTTCTGACCATGGGCTTATAAGTCACCGTGTTGACTTAACATAACACGTTGTACCTGGGAGCACTCTGTTGAGACAAGATCAGGTTAAAATCCTATGAGCTAATAGGCACGATCTGCCTAGTGACCAGCAAAACTCCCACTGCGCCACTCTCATGATGGGTAGTTAGGTGGGATAATATCAACCCAAGATGATGCATTTTAAAGCCACGTGGTCATGGATCCCATAAGAACTCCAAAGTTAAGCGTGCTTGAGCGGGAGCAATACTAGGATAGGTGACCTCCTGGAAAGTCCTCGCACGAGCATGTGAGCCAAAGTGAACAATATCATGCTAAGTTGGGCGGAGCTGTGACATTAATAAAGACTATGATATGCCTATCTATAGCAATGGACTTCGAAATCCTCCTAGAGGGTGGGAGTTGCAAGTTCGAGCCCTAGTTTGGAATAGGGAGATGTTGGCCATTGGAGGCCTAAAGGGTAGTTTTAGGTAGTTAATTTCCTATTACTCACCATGGCCACTAGGGGCAAGGCCTAAGGGTTTGTTAGCAAGTCACTGTACCATACTCAAGGCCCTATGTATCATTGGCCCAAAGGCCCATACTTATATGTAATTAGATCTGGTCAACTAGGATAGCTTTATTTCCTTGTATAGATTATTCTAATTGATTGTAATTGTAATTTATCTAAGGCAACTTAGCATTATAAAGAGAGGATGATCGACCCTTATGGGGACATCCAATTCCATTCAACTTCTGTTTATGTTCAATGTCATGGTATCAGAGCCAGCCCCTTCATTGATCTTCAGCCCTCTTTTTCATTGATCTTCATCTCCTTAAGTTGAAGATTTCTCTGTGAAGACATCTCTGTGAATTCGTCTCGTGAAGTAAGGGGACTGTGATCAACAGTGGCCCACATAGGATCATCATTGCATCATCAAAAACTAACACAGATCTGGTTGTCTGGATTTCCCAAGGCTTTGGAGATTTTTTTTCAGATTTTTTTGAATATCAGAGGTAGGACTTTTTATCACAACTTGGGTTTTTCAATTTCTATAGTTTCTTGTCATCACAATCGTTGATCTTCTTGCATAAGTTTCCGATTGCTGCAAAATTTGAACTGTTGGTTAGATAATTTTGTCAAGCATCTCTCTCTACTCCCCAATCTGGTGGATTGGATCATCAGTGGGCCCCATTGACTTGCCAGAACTCAAGATCTGGGTTGCCTAGCTTCTTTTTGTGCCATTTCCAGTGCAGATTTCATTTCTGCACTCTATTTTGTGTATTGGGCTGCTTATATTGCTGTCCATTGAGGGTTGAATGGCCCATTAAGGGTTGAGCAATTAAAAGAAAAAGGACAATAGCTGGAAACAAGTTGAGTGGTTTAGCAAGTAAGGAGGAGGCTATGTTCAAATTTTAAAATTACTTAGGGCATGTTTGGATAATATCCTCAAGAAGGAATCCTCCTTGGTTTGGGTGATGAAAGGAAAAGTGAGAAAGGATTGTCCAAATCCTCCCAACCCACCCTCTTCCATTGATTCACCAACCAAATCGAATTTTTCAAATCCACAGAGGCAAAAAAGCAGTTGAGAGTGAATACCAGGTGTTCCCCAAACCTAGGATGCAGTGATTCCTCCCATAAAAAATCCTCAAAGAGGATAGCATGATTCCAAGGGAATGAAGGAATCCTCTATCTTTCTTCTCAGTTTAACAAATGTGCCCTTAGTGCTATAGACTAATAAGTTCCAGTTGCAGAGATAATGTATAGGAACCGGGGGAGAAAATAGCTTGAATAGAATTGTTCAAATGCAAGTAACGTATGCTTGAAAAAGAGACATGCCGGTGTAGTGTAATGTATCACCAAGTGCCACTTTGATTAATCGGAGTGGAGTTAAATGGTGGTACATTTTCATGAAATGGCATCTAGGCTTATATTATCATATGGGGCTGAAAAAAGGTTCAATTTTGGTGTCCTACACCAACGGGCCTTTTTGTTTTGTAAAGTCCTCAAACACCCACCCCCACACCACCTAAGCCCCTCACTATAAGGGCTACAATCGAGGATTGATCCCCGATTGTTTCTATGAAAGGGAGATACCTCACCAACTGAGCTACTAGGGGATTGCTGCCCTACGCCCATGGGCTTTGTGAAGTTCAAATTTTGATGAGAGTGTCGTGTGTGTGTGCCTTTCTTTTTTTTGTTAGGGTGGGGGGGGGGGGGGGGGGGGGGGTGCGAAATTTTGAAGCTTTGTGGATTGGTATCAGTAAAGCTTGCTGATCTAATCTTTAGAGCATTATGTTGGAAGGAAATTCAGTTTGTGTGATTAGATTCGGGAGTGTGAGTTCTCCTTGGACATTGGTGGATGTTGTATAGGAAGGGCTTATTTAGAGTTTTAGATGCATCCTTTACGCACGCCAAAAGAAGTGCAAATTCAGAAGTGGACATTTAGGCAAAAGATGTGTAAGTCATACTAGCTTGTCAATGGCTAACTCTGTTTCTTCTCATTTGGAGCGGGTGGTTTTCTTTACTTTCAGTGGCTTTGGTAGCCATCTAGTGAGAAGGGCGGCTTGGCTCAATGGTAAAGACTTACTGTTAGCGTCCTAGAGGATGTAGGTTTAAGTCACGGAAACAACATCTTCAAAATGAAGGTAAGGCTGGGTACATCTTGCCCTCCCCGGACCCCGCTATGCGGGAGCCTCATGCATTGGGTTGCCCTTTGGTAGCCATCTAGTATATTAACTCGTACTAGCTGCTTTGAATACAATTCCGCAACCATTCCAAAAAAAAAAGGACCTAAAAAACTGGGAAACAAAGAAAAATACATGTGGCCAAGATGCATATGCAAAGATGGATGTGTGGAGTAGCAAGAAAAGAATGAAGCAAGAATGAATACGTCAGAAAAAATGAGTCACTCCAATATAAAGAAAGAAGTAAAGGAATGTTTCTGAGATTGTTTGGATGACATCAGATACTAGGATAAAGCTTCAATGACTACTTTAAGTATATTGGTTATGATTAGTGATGAATGGCCCCCAAAGACCATCTACCCTCACCTCAGTAAAATGTGACTTGTGAAGTATCACAGTTCAAACAAAGGTTAGTGGATGTGATGGAGTCATGGTTGGCTAAGCAAGGGTGGATAGATCCTCCCCATTTGTTGTTTTTGCCATGTAGCTTTGGTTGTTCTTTCTTGCCTGTAGCTTTCTAGTTTGGTGTGGGTATAAAGCTTTATACCTCTTTTTTTCCCTTCCATTTTGGATGGGCTCATGTTTTCTTCTATTCTTCTCTCTTTTTTAATGAAAGCTGTTGTTACTGATTAGCAAAATTAAAATTAAAACATTTGGTGAGCTCTAATGAAAGCAAAAATAGATTCATCTATTGTGGGATTGGGAGGAAAATCGTAAGACTCAATTCAATTGCATGCACTATAGGATTTACCCTTGACTAAATCACACAAATTCAATTTCTAATAGTACTAAGTTCATGAGTTAAATACTATAAATAAGAAGTGAAAATTAATTAACCAATAAAAGTTCTATTTCACATTGGAGTAAAAAATAAAAAGGATAACATGCACAAGCGAAAAGAAGATAAAAATGCTTTCAATTATTTCTTTTTGTTGAATCATTTCAGTGTGAAATGTTCGGAGGAAAAAGAGAATCTAATTTTCTAGTAATGAAAAAGCACTGAAGTTGGCTAACCTTGAGTTTTTTGTTATTTTTTGTTTCAGTGTACAATTGGATTTCAATAGCATAGACCTCCAAAAGTTGTGTGCCTTTCTTTTGATCATCTGAACCATCTTCTCTTCGACATGATTTGTGAATTTCCTTCAATATCTGGGTGTAGCCAAAGGAACAGTAAACATTCCACCACCTCAAAGTAAACATCAGTGCAGGAATTAACTGAAATACAAGATCTGACCCCGAAGGATACCTTATTCATTCGCCCATATTCACCCATGTCAAACCAGATCTTGCAAAGCTTAAGATTCGTCTTAAACCATAGTCTCTGTACAGAATAAGAGCAATCACCGGAAATATATCAACACTAAATATTACACAGACAGAGACAGGAAAACAAAATAACATTTCTAACCTCATTTTTTGCCTCTTCAAGGGCTTTCAGTGTAGTCTGATAAAACTCTTGTAGAAGACCAAAGTTCTGGCTTGCTGACCCAGAAACAAAATCCATTATGTTATTTATACATTTTTCGCTGTAGTTCCGTGTTACAGCTGATTTAATGTATGTCAACATCACCCTATAAGCATCCATCATCTCCTTATACTTCCCAAGCCGATAATAAAGTTTAACAGTTTGCTTAAGTGCTTTGAATCCCCTGATTATATGAAAGCAAATTGTGATCCTTTCAGAAAATAATTAGCAATAAGTCTTCCTAAACTGTTGCTTGTGGTGCATGCACCTCAAGAAGTAAACATATCATGCATGAACAGAAGGAATCCTTAGTATAATTTTTTTAATGGTATCATTAGTATAATTGAAAATGCACAGAATCAAAATGTTCGCAATATTCAGGTCCAGATGAGATGGAACTGAAACAAGTAAATGATGCTTCCCTAGTCCCTCCCTTCCTCAACAAAACTCAAATCCACAACATTGTGTTTGCGACAACGAACACCTTCCAACTGTGCTGCGGGTTTCTGTTGCTTTCACCTTTTTTTTTCTCTTCCACTTGTGCCTTTTCTTATTGGTCTCTCTTGTCTAGTATTTTTCTCAAATAAGCAAGATTAGCCTTTGGAAGGTGAATTAACAAGACCATTGGGAAAAGCAAAATAGAAACTCAAAAGGAATATGCATGATATCATTCCTCGCAATATATCACTGGTTGCAACCATTCAGAAAAAAAAAAAGGCGCCAGTCACTTATATCAAATTCTGTATGTATTGTGAGTAACCATACCCTGCATATGTATGTAATATATGAATCCTATGTGCATATTCACATATAAAAATTTCTTTCAAATCCTTTCTAACTTTACATAAGGTCATCAGTGATAAAGTAACTATATTAGCCTGTGTTTCAAGATTTGGAGGGAAGATGTTGTTTTGACTTTTGAATAGTCTCCAAAGGATCTTGTCCACATGCAAATTAGTTGAGTATACCAGTTTTTAAAGTCTCTTCTTAATAATGTTTTTAGCAAGGACAAAGTTAATTGGAGCCTTTGAACTGCCACCAGAGGATTCTCAAACAAACTTATTTAGAGCATTACTTTCACTGTTTTCAATGGTTCCAGTGTCTTGAGTCTCTTGCGTGAAAAGGATTTCACACCCAAGGGTGGAGGCCTTTCACTGGTTGAGGTTGCAGGAAAGATTATGACAAAGTAAAATTTATTGAAGGAGGTGCTATACTTTCACATTCATCCATTCTTTGTCCTCTTTGAAACTGCTAGTTCTTTGTTCTGGCTCTTATTCTTGTCAGATCTTCGCAACCAAAAACACGAGAGGATGTCAAATTGGGAGCTCAGGAACTTTCCACATAATAGTAAAAGTTGATGTGGAGGCCCCCACCTGTGGCAGTATCATGGTCTATTTAGAAATAAAGAGAACAAAGGCAGAAGTGAAACATAGAGTTTTTTAGATCCGCAAGGGACTTCTAATTAGCAATAAGAAAAAGAATTCAAAGGTTTCAAGTCTAGGACATCATCACTCATCAGCAATCAGGAAGAATCCATGTGATGGAAGTTAGTCATGAATGATTAAAAACTCTGCTTTGCTTGGTGTCAAGAAATTAAATAATGATGAAAAGAGCCCATATCTAAGTTGGAAGATGCTCATCATTGTCAAAAGAGCTCACTGAGCCAAACCTGATGGGCCCTGCCAGCAGTTGGGCCCTGTTTGCAGGCCCACCGGGCCTAGCAGCCCATTTAGCCGGCCCATTACTTTGAGCCAAATCAGGAGGGATCTCTGGTACAGCAATAACACCCATTGTATATCTGTAACTTTCTATTTTTAGTCTAATTAGAATATTGTACAGCTACAATGATTGTATTATATTTAGCAAGTGTATTAATATTAGAATATTGTACAGCTACAATGATTGTATTATATTCAGCAAGTGTATTAATATAAATAGACATGCTGTGGGCATCCCAGGCATGTAATTCTCTCTTCAATTCTTCTTTTGCCCTGTTCTGGTCTGTGTTTGAATTATTTTCATGGTATCAAAGCCTATTTCACAGCAGTAGATTGGCAAAGGGGCTGCATCGTGAGTACGGTCCACAAGTGATCGACAGCAACGACTCCCCAACACAGTTAGGTCGCCCATCTCTGAGGAGTCTCTGGTATTTTTTTTCGATTTTTTTTTTTTTTTTGAGACTTGTCTTCCTTTGGTTTTGGCATCTTCTTTGTTTCGGGATTATTGGACCCTAGTTTTCATCGCAACAGTTGATCTTGGGATTTGATTGTCTGATTGACCTGAAATCACCTACACTGGGTGCACGACTGTGTATTCTTTTGATTGTGTTTGGCTGATTTGATTTGTCCTGAGTATTGTATCAAACCGTGAGATTCTAGCACTCGTCTGGTTGCTCGTCCAGGCTTGATTTTCTCTAATTTTCTCTGTATTTTTTTTGCTTTGCTGAATATCTATGGCTGAAAAGATCTCCGGCATCAATGTTATTATGGATGGGACCAATTATCCCTGTTGGTCTCACTTGATGATGAATTTTTTAAAAGGCCAAAAGCTATGGAAATATATTTTAGACAAGAAGCCCAGGCCAGATGAAAAAATATTAACTTTGAAGACTAGGAAGCCTCTAAAGGGAAAATAAATTCATGGATTGCAAATTCTGTGGTTCCAGCCATTGGGAATCAATTGTCAAAATTCTCCCATCCCAAAGATGCCTGGGACTATCTAGCCCAACTCTATGTTCCGTCTAATTCTACTCGTCGGTATCAATTAGAATCTGAAATTAAAAATGCTGCACAAGGGTCAGATTTTATACATGAGTTTTATGTTAAGATGAAGTCTCTTTGGGATCAACTGGCCTTGATGGAACCACAGTTTAAGGATCCTAATGACTCTGCCACTTTTGAGACATACCGACAAGAAACAAGATTAGTCCAGCTTCTTATGGCTCTACGGCCAGAATTCAAACATGTTAAGAGGACTGTTACTACATCGGTCCCCATTGCCACATGTTGATGTTGCCTTGGCAGAACTCCTAGCGGAAGAACAAACCCAGAAAACCTTGGCTAGTCGTAAAACTGTCGATACAAATCAGGTTCTTGCTGCCACCAATACTTCCATAGCAGCTAAAACAACAGTATCTACTTGCAACTATTGTAAGGAACCTAGACATTGGAAAAGAGATTGTCCTGCATTGAAGAAGAAAAATAATCCGAAAGAGGCCAATCGTCGAGTTAACAAAAAACAAGGAAACAATCCAACCTATCAGATGGCTGCAGCTACTCATGTAGATCTCTCTACACAACTTCAGAACATGATTGATGCACGACTGCAACAGTTGCTTCTTACCTCTCCTGGTCCTTCCAATACTGCCTCTAGAGAGCCAACAGTCTCTGCCATGTCCTCTTTCTCAGGTAAACCACAGTCATGGATATTTGATTCAGGTACGCCCTCACATATGGTCTCTGATTCTTCAATTTTGTGTTCCATTTAATCCTTACCTGTACCTATGAATATTCATACTGCTAGTGGTTTTGTCATTCCTACTTCATCTGTTGGTTCTGTTAACACTAAGTTACCATTTAATAATAGTGTTTCAGTTTCCCTTGCACCTTTTGATCTTGTTCATTCTGATTAATGGGGACCAGCCGTGCAACCCTCTAAAGGAGGATCACTTTACTATGTATTATTTGTGGACGATTACACTAAATACACCTGGATATACTTAAAGCATAAATTTGATTTCTTTGACACCTATATTCGTTTCACCAATATGATTGCAACACAGTTTTCAGCCAAAATTAAGACTCTTCGTTCTGACTCAGGAGGGGAATATAGGTCACATAAGTTCCTAAATGTCCTGTCCAGGCACTCCTTAACAAAATGGGGTGGCTGAGAGAAAACATCGTCATACCATTGAAACGACTAGATCAATGCTGTATTCTTCATCAGTGCCAATTTCTTTTTGGGGTGAATGTGCTCTTACTTCCACTTACCTCATAAATAGAATGCCATCATCAGTCTTATCTGGTGTCACACCCTTTGAAAAACTTTTTGGGGTCAAACCCAAATATTCACATCTCAGAGCATTTGGCTGTACTTGTTTCGTCTTACTTCCGTCAAATGAACGCCACAAGTTGTCTCCAAAATCAACTATTTGCGTTCTTTTGGGTTATGGACTAGAACAAAAGGGATATCGGTATTTCAATCCTCAGTCAAACAAGCTTCGTGTTTCTAGAAATGTGACCTTTCTTGAACATGTCCCATATTATTCTTTACCTTGTGCCAAACAACTGCCTCCTCCTCCAACTATCCGTCCTCTTGATCCTTTTCCAGACCTCTTTCCCCAGGAAATGCTGCCGTCCGAACCCACACCTGAACATATGGGTTCGACTGGTGTTAACTATGAAAAAAGAAGGTTACACAATGATATAAGAGAGAGAGAGAGAGAGAGAGAGAGAGAGAGAGAGAGAGAGAGAGAGGGTTTCCTCCCCATGTCATGTGTCAAACAACCCCCAAATTTACCCGGTGCAGGTGTTGCATGATCGTACATGCGCCCCGGGGGATTAGTCCTGTTGTCTGTTGTGTCAAATAGCATGGGGATACCCTCTTCAGGAAAAAATAATAATAGTAATGATGATGACGACGATGATGATGATGAGAGAGAGAGAGAGAACTCAGAGAGGGCCCCACCAAGACTGAAGTTGTATTTCATGATGACAAAGGAGTAGTACTAATGGATTTCTTGAGTCTAGAAGACACAAGCAAAGGAGAGTTTCTTGTGATAAAAGAGGTTTCACGGATTCTCAAGAAGCTTTGCTTTTCACCTAGGGATTTTGATAATTAGAGGAGACTCTTTGAAGGAGGACAAGAAAAATAGAGGAGCATGCTGTGGCAATTATCCTTCGTAGCAGTGGATATTTTGGACCTACATCCTTCAATGTTGGTATATTTCAGTTATATTAAGAGAACTGTGAATGGAGTCACTATCCATTAGTAAATTCAGGGTTAATAGAAATGCTCATAGGTCCCCACTTATATCGCTATCCAAGCAGGTTGGACAGGAATGTTTATAAAATCTTGAAAGCAGCTCCCACACTTGCACATTGTCTTTGAACTTCCCAGTTCCCACTCTGTTGGAGAAATCATGTTACATACCTAAAAAAATGCTAGCAAACAAAGCATGCATTACAGGAGTAAAAGCACACTGCATGTGATTAAAAAAGATTTTAAAAAAAAATTGTCTTCATGTCATTATGGCTTAACACAAAAGTGACTATAGCAAAATAGAACAGCATTTAAAGACACACACCACTCTGCCTTCTCAGGTTCCATGCAAACTACTTCAGCAAAACCTGCAAGTGCTCCCTCAGGATTACTTTCCACTAAACCTGGAAGAATGTGCTGCCAGTATTACTACACCACAAGTAATGGAACATGAAGAACAGCTACAAATATGGAATCTTTGAAAAATGGTGTTTGCAAGTAAAACAATTGCCTGAAGGTCAGAAAATGGGTAATATTTGCCAAAACAACTCTTCCCTTATATCTTATCAAACATAAATATGAATAAAACATTGTCAAAGAGAAATTATAAATAAATGCAAAAAAGAATAATGTTTGAAATTAAAACTTATAAGGTGATGGCCGTATCAAGAATCCAAAATAGCATTACAAAAGATTGATAAAAGCATAATGGAAAACCTCACTAGTTCCAACTTCCAAATCTCACAAACAAGTCTTTTTCCTTGATGATCATAGGTATCACAAGGTGCACCAATAGAGGTTCCTGACCATACTTCGGTTTCTACAGAATTTTTTATCCTAAACCCCATTAGAAACACAGATTTGCGGAAAATTGTGCTGCCTTTGATGCCTTGTCTTGCGGAAAAGCATCTGCACCACGAAACAATGGAAAAGGTTTTCCATAGAAAAACAACCCACTTATCCTTCTATTTCCACAGAAAAAGTGGTTACATAAATGTGCCCTCGGACACCCAAGAAGAGAATCATCGCTTGCAGCGACTTGGCTGCACTGCTAAAACCTTCACGGAAAGTGATGTAAGCTTCAAAAATAAAATGATTTCCAACACTCCATGGAAGGATGAAGGAGCCCATCTAGATAGCCAATGAGGCTATTCATTCAAGAAAAAGGTAAAGAAACCATGGGTTTTGGTCAAGGTCGACATGGAACAGGTTTATGATGATGAAGAGTGGAGTTTTATTTATTACGTGTTGCTTCATATGGGGTTGGGCTAAAATGGAGTCAATGGATGTCAGCTTGAGTATCCATGACTGCTTTTTCAGTGATGGTCAATGGTTTGTCACTTCCCCCTCATCTGTTCAAGGCTTCTACGAGTTTGAGACAAAGTAACCCATTGTCCTTTTTCTCATTCATGATAGTGGATGTGAGCCTATGGAGATTATAGAGTGCTTCTGAAGGGGAGAGCTCAGGTTACACACTTGCAGTTTGCTGATGTCACATGTATCAAAAGAGAGATTAAAAAAAGCACAAAGAGACATGAATTTAGCTGTTCAAACAAAGTTTTTATTTATTTTGCTTTCTTATTCACTTGGCAGATCTTTCATATTTCACTGACTTAGTGAGGCCAAAACAAGTCAACTTGGAGGAGCCAACAATAGTCCTGGTGAAATCTTAAATAGTGGTATTATAAATCTCCTGCTTAATTTTAAAAATCACCTTTTCTTTTTTGAAAGACGAAACAAAAAGGCATCATTAAGGGTGCATGATTGATTTTGTCTACTGCAGTAGCTCAAAATTACCTTTCGAGTTGTAGTACTGATTCTCAATATCAACATCCTGCTCCTCAGGTTCCTCTTCAGAGTACTCAAACCCATAATCCTCCATGTCTGCATCTAAAGACAGCAATAACAATTTTTCACATCAATAAAAAATACCTAAATGTGTTTTTTGTTGGTGCAAAAATATGAAGAGCCTTCAGATTATTTGATGCAAAAAAAGGCTAACTATGAAGAATATGAGGAACAGTTGTTGCACTATAACCAAGAAAATTCCAGGCCAAAATCCCACAATAGATATTATTTTGTGAGAATTAACTACGACGAAGTCTAGAATACAAGGAAATATTCAGATACTTTTCCTTCCATATTTCCTATGAGCGCTTTTCTTTGCATGGAATTGAATACATAGGACTTCATGCTCAAGTAGACTCCAAGGAAGGATTATCAAAGAGGTAAAGAGTGAAGGATATAAAGTTGAGTCATAGATGGGGCCATTACATTCCTAGAATTTAATTTCCAAATGTGATTCCATCTCTTTCTTTTGATGTTTAGTTTCCTATTTGTTTATTAGGTTTTTGTTTTATTGGTGGTTTGTTTTTGGGCTCCGCTCCTTGTGGCTTTAGTTTTCTTTGGCTTTGGCTTAATAGATTTTACCATTATTAAAAAAAATTATTTCTATCTCCCATTGCTTCATTTTCCATTAAAGGGGAGAGATTATTTGATGGTCAATGATGAATCTTCACCATTGTTTCTTCAATCTCAACCGCCTTTAGAAATACAAGCCTCAAAATTCTTAGAGATTCAATTACATGAACAGATTGGCCCTAAAAGAAAAGGCCACAGAATTACATAGTAAATAAAAATAGGACTACTACAAAATTGAAGAAACATAAAACATTTGGGCAAAACAAAAATGCTTCTCCAAAATCATGGTTTAGCAGTTTCCATAAATGATAAGTTAACACGATGGATGAACTATTTAGCTCCTTCAATCAGTCATTAGTTTTTCTTTTGTTTTCTTCTTCATTTTTGAGGGGGCAAAAAAAAGGTGTTCACATACATTGGTAACTAACAAACACGAAATGATTAGCTAAAATAATCACTGCTTTAGTTCGGTTAGCAGCCGTACATGTGGGGCCACCTCTCTAGTCAACCATTGGGACCCACTCTAACTGAACCATACCCCAATAATCAACATCAGCAGAAATCCTATCAATGCAAGCTTTTATCCTCTTACCATGCACCATAGAGTACAGATTAAGCCCTCCCTTCACTATGGAGCACATTAATGGGGCATGGGCATGACACATCTACACTAATTCCAACCTGACAACCAGATGAACGGCCCAGAACGCTTTTCGAACGCTCCACTGGTAAAGTTGGTAGCTGAACCTAAAACCACTTACTTACTTAGAACATGCATCACTTCATGGTGCACAGTGCACCCCAGACAAAATGTCAGGGTAAAAGAGCTGCAGGGCCTAGCTGTACAGTTGTTGGGTTCCACCAAGTATCATGCAATACCCCCATTAAGTAAAACCAATGACTATAAAGCACATTTCAAGTTTCACAAGTTGCCATCCACCCAAAATCCCATTGCCACTCAAATCAACATCCATGATGTTTTTGGTACGGAGCTTGAAGACCACAACAGGTGAAACAATTGCAGAAAGTGGGACCCCACAATTCAGTTCAGAAATCAATGCTGACCAGCCATAACAGAACAGGAGATTGGGTACACTCCGAAAGACCACCCTACTCTCACCAGACCCCAATCACGCTATCAATCAATCAATGCAATGCAATAAAAATTCAATGTCATTACAGACCCTATGGGTTTTTTTTTTTTTTCTTAACCCCAACCCAACATCATCAATCGGAAAATTCAATTTCCCGTTATAGAAACTGAGAATTGGGAATTAGAACCATAACACCATGAATCTTCTAATTGAAGAGGAAAAACAACACTATCAATCGGCCTATCCATCCGTTTTCTTCGCTGATTTGGTGAGAGACAGAGGCAGGGATGTCAAGTTCTAAAAACCCTAGGTTTGATTACAGAGTGGGGGGCGGGGAATCCGTACCGGAACCCATGGTATTGGGCCTCTGCTTCTTCTGATGCAGAGAAGGAGGCGATTTTGAAGGCTTCCGAAAGGGGGATACGAAGAAGTCCGAAGGGGTTTGATTTGAAGTGAAGATGGCGGGAAGAGAGAGAGAGAGAGAGAGAGAGAGAGAGAGAGTTTTCGAATCTCGTTGCTTCGGGTTTTCTAGTTTCGGAAGAAACCCTCACTCGAATTTTGCGAGAGAGCGAGAGAAACAGAGAGCGCTGTGTTTGTGCTCGGGTCACTGCATCTTCCGCAGCAGGAGCTCCATGTTTTCCCCTTTTTTAACTTTAGAATAGGACAGGTGGCACAAATTGTGGGGCCCACTGGGCTAGTGAACCTCAAAACCTTGTGATATCGGGCCAGCTCCATAAGTCCTGAAATTGGGCCCTTTTCTTAAATCTAAATTGTAAGTCACTATCCCACCCATAAGTCTTATTTCAACATTAGTTCTTAGCTGATTGTCCAGGGTTTGTACTTGGACATAGAGATATAAAATGGGTTGAGCTGGCATGGCCCAACAGAGAGTCAACAGGACCCAGCATTGCCGGACATGGTCAACAGCACAACACAACTAGTACGGGCACAGAGACCTGGGCGATGCTAAGCGAAGGGTGCTAGGCTCACCGTGCCTTGTCTCACGACCTAGGCATGGCCCGATCTTACGGCTTTTTTTAAAAACCCCTCCAATTGCCCAAAAACGATTAGTTGGTGTGGTTTTAACTATTTTGCCCTCCCCAACAGCAATAAAACAACTAGTTTTTGGGCATTGAAGGTTATTTTGACCTTTCAAATTTTTATAAATACCATCTCTCTCTCATTCTCAAAATCACAACTTACTTGCTGCTTTCATTCTCTAATACTGCATGCTCCCTAACTCTCTTAAATTTTACTCAGAATTCAAGTATCAAGCTTTTGGAGGACCAAAGATCAAGTCACCAAGAGACAAGATTAAGAGGCTTTAAAAAATTCTGAGGTATTTATTTTATTTCAATTTGAGATTTTATATTCATATAATCTATATATATTATTATATTTTTCATCTCCTCCCCTTTCTTATACTAATTATCATAAAAATCTCTATTACTATAAATTATTAATTAAGTATATTATTTAATTTTTTTTAATGACTGAACACTATCCTAAAGATTATCCCTTTAATCTAAGGAAAGAAGGGAGTTTGCATGATATACCGGAAGAAGTTGAAATACAGTAAACACCAACCCCAACTCAGGGTTCCCAGCATAAAAGGAGCCAAGAGAGCCTGCAGGTCTAAAGGTTAGGATGCATATAACATATTAAATATTACAAAAGTGGTATAGAAAAAAAGAGGTTCAATTCAAGGATTGCCTCAAATTTTATAGTGCAAATTTTGGTGGTCCAAGGCACTTGAAAAGGTATAGAGACAAATGTGAACCGAAACCTATTGGGTTCGAGTCACAAACTAGGGGTGGGGGGACACAGACCCAACTTTCAATTAGTGGCAGTAATTTATGATTATTTACTTATAATGTTATTACTGCCGGACAAAAGTTATTAAAATATACTGTATTTGCTGAAATGCCTTTTGTATTTGCAAAAAATGAGTTTTTTAAAGAAATCATTCAACGTGCATTTGCTCCACAATTAAAAAAAATTTCTAGAAACACTACTAGGAAAAATGCCATTGGGTTATGGAAAAAGAAAAAAAATATAAAATATTACTTTCAAAAGAGTACTAGTTGAATAGTTATAGCCACGATTAAATCTAAAGGTGGTTATAGCTTCCTCTCTATCACTGCCCATAACATTAATGAAAATTCGGTAATGAACAAATGGATAATTCCTTTTTCTAAACTTAAATGGCTATACAATGGACAAATAATAGTAACGCTTATTTTAGAAAAACTTTCAGAATATGAGATTTTAATAAAATTATATCTATTACTTTAGATAATGCATCTAATAATAATGTAGCCATTGACGTAATGAAAACTATAAAGCCATTTTCTAACTTAATTAATGGTTCTATTTTTCACAACATATATGTATGTCACATTTTAAGTTTTATTGTCAAAGTTAGTTTAAAATATATTGAGATTATAATAGAAAAAAATTAAAGAATATTGTGTTAGATATATATTTTCATCCTCTCTTAGAGAACAACTATATGTTACGATATGTGTTAGGCATAATTTGACACCTACAAGAATAAAGATTGATGTTGAATATATATGGAATTCTATATATGATTATTTAAATAGAGTTATTTTTAGAAAAGTAGTATTTAATGAGTTTTGTGCTTTTCAGTAGATTACTGGGTGCCTGATGGATATTAGGATTGTGAAGAATTAAAGAATCTTTTAAAAGTTTTTTATAATGCAACATGAATTTTTTTTTGGTATATTATCCCATTGCTAATTAAACACTTAATTATCTTTATGCAATTAGTGCACAAATTAAAATGTATAAAACTAATGAAAGAAAATTTTAACAAGTATTGGCGTGAACTCCTAATGACATTTTGTTTAGCTGTTGTATCATATTATAGGATTAAATTGAAAGGTGTTAATATTTTTATTCAATAAATAAATAATAACTTACAAACTATAAATATAAATAGTATTAATAATATAACTTCATGTTTACAATCATTATTTCAATCGGATTGCTTAAGAATGAGCACATTGGAGGCTAGTATGGATCCTCTAGTACAAGAATGGGGAAATCAAAGATTAGTAGGTTTTGATCATCTTTATTCCAAAATGGGTATGTCCTCCACCTTAAGTCATGTTATGATGGAGTTGTCGTCATATATTGGCATAGGTGTAATAATGAAAATACAGCCAAATGTTGTATCTACTTTTGACATTTTAGCATGATGGAAAGCATATGAAAGTAGATATATTGTGCTTGCTGCCATAGCTTGTGATTTATTAATAATTCCAATATATTCTGTAATATTAAAACAGGCTTTTAGTGCAAGTGGATATGTGCTTGATGATAGGAGGATGAATTTATCGCATGAAATGGTAGAGTATTGTGTCTGTCTATGAGAATGTTATTTGGTAGATAAGAGAAAAACAATAATTGACTAAACCAGAGGATTACTATCCAACTTATGACATCGCTAGACTACAAATATAGGCTTATCTTTTACTTGATGTAAACATAACATGAAAATTTTTTTACTTTTTTATATTCTTTATTATCTAAAAAAAATTGTAGAAGTTTGAAGGTAACCTTATTTAAAAACCTTCAAGTGGAAAGATCCAAATGGATTTTTCCTCCGGTGAATGTAGGTTGAGTTTGACTGAATCATTTAAATCTTTTTGTCATCTCGTCCAATTTTTTATGTTTATGATATGTGCATAATATTTAAAAAACACGAAAAAAGAAAGTAAAATAATAATATTAATAATAACCCTGTCGTGCCAAAGTAGGTATGGCATGACTGGTATGACACATGGCACGGCACAGCCCAGGCACGACCCAAGCTGTGCTATGCTCGCCCGGACCCGACCCAAGCTGTGCTATGCTCGGCCGGACCCCTAGTCAGCAGGGCACGAGGCACGGCTAGGCTGAGAACATGTTGTGCCATGCCGTGCCCATTTTACATGCCTTCGACCCTCCTAAGTTGGATGAAAACAAATAAAGTTTAAAAATAAAAAATTTTACTAATTTGGATGCAAAATAATTTTAAAAGTAAAAAAACTATATAGGGTTGATTTTATGATTTCTGCCTATTGGTCCTGGCTAAATATCAGTCATATTGGAGCTGGGTCCACTGCAAAATTAGTTGCCTTGCTACTGTTTTTTTCCTAGATTGGCAACCCGTTTATACTTGATCAATATAAAATTAAAAAAGGAGTTAGCTAATGCGTTTTACATGTTATGTATCTATTTATGGGCCCACATTTGTTGTGAGTGGAGTTTGGGCTGCAGCGGATACATGGAGAGCCACAGTGTTTAGTTGTTTGCATTTCACAAAATGTGTCAGAGTTCTAATATGAGTTTCACATTCTATATAGTGTAGAGGATGTAAGCTTTCAAAATTTGATCCCGAGTACATCGATCCTAAATCTTTCGTTTATGACCTCTAATGGATTTGGAAGATATTATTATTTTTTCAGATTTCAATCTAATGTAGCGTCACCCTTGTTGTGACTTAGGGATCCTAAATCTTTTGTTTATGACCTCTAATGGATTTGGAGGATATTATTATTTTTTCAGATTTCAATCTAATGTAGCGTCACCCTTGCTGTGACTTAGGGGAGCAGTTTAAGGGAAAACAGTTACTCATAGGGATTGACGAGGCCTCCACATGGCCAGGCCCAGGGATAAAGATGAGCTTCAGCCTTCAATCAGACATGTGTACATGGGGTCTGGATTGATGGGGCCCTTCAAAGAAAGCCTCACCTGAAATCAAGCGAAAATGAATGACATCATTGTATATGAGATATTCCCAAAATTTGATTCAATAAGAGTTGGACCATCGTTAAATTGATAATATGATAAAGGGATTTTTACAAAAAAATTTAGCATTAAACTCAGATTAAACTGATTTATTAATAAATAAGTAAAAACATCTTATTGGGATCATCATACATTTTTTTTGGGACTAATTTACCCCTTAACAATATATTTGCCCTAACAATATGGTTAAGCTAATGTTAAAACCCCTGATTTTCTCTCTCTCTCTCTCTCTCTTCCCTTTGTCTCCAATCTCTGTGTATGTTACCAACCTTCTGGTTGTCACTGTTCCATTTACCTGAGTCTTTGTTACTAAATGGAACAAATAAGTTTAGAGAGAGGATCAAATATATTGTAACACATTTTTAGGAAAGTGACAAATTACAAGTTACAAAAATCCAACAATGGTCTCAGGCTCTGTGCACTAAAAAAATTAAAAAAATAGAGAGAGAGAGAGAGAGAGAGAGAGAGAGAGAGTACATAATTTTAAGAATATTATAATCCATTTATATTACAATTTATAATCTCACCATCAACGGGATTTTTGAAAGATGAAAGAACATGAGCCTTGCTAGGAACATGTAATGACCTAGCCTACTACCCACATGATATTATCCATTTTAGCTCATGGGATTTTAACTTAATCTTGTAGCATAGTTTTAGAAAAGTCACTTGTGGACTTAAGGCAAAGGCCACACTTGTATACCTATAATCATAACCTTATTGGTCTCTTGATAGGAGTTTAACCTGGCAAAGAGTATAATCAAGATATGAACAACGACAATCAAAAGCTTGATAACAGCCGTAAAGAGCGAAGACAAAAGAAAAAGAGACAAAGAAGAATCAATAGGATTTTCACATTAGCCTAATTATATCATTAGGGCAATGATAATAATATCATTAGAGGCCACCCCAATTGGAGCTTTTTTTAATGTATTTATTAATTAATTCGTTTAATTTGAGTTTCATGCTATTTTTTTCGTAAACGACCCTATGATAAATAACCTGATTAATAAATAAGATTTCTAATACATAATAAAGCATGCTAATCATATTAGCAATCAAACGCCAAATCTTGGTGGGATCAATTCTTATAACAACAAAATTGAGGATATTATAAAAAAGTAGATGGTGTTCATTTTGAGCGGCTCATATATTTAATGAGCGTGCTATATTTTGAAGTTGCACTCCTTTCATGGTAGGCATTTTCTGCTAGAACTTAGGACTTGTAATAAGGTCAAAATGAGGGATGATGATGTGCCATCCTATTAGTTTTCTTGTGGGGAGTGGATATTATGCTTTTCCAAACCATGGCAGGGTCCAACGGAACATTACAAGATGAGACTTGTTGCAACATCGGCGGACCAAACTAGGGCGTATTAGCAAATAGTGGCTCCTACAGAGGGAATTCGATGATTGTTTGAGACTTTTGAGTCCACCGTTTGCACAGTTCTTATATGCGTCGCTTTTCTATTTTCTAATGCACTGGGGTCTGGGCCAACATATAATTTATTCCCCTCGGACGTCCTACCTGCTTTTTACTTTCTAGAATTCAATTTTGACATTTGATCTGTAACTCATTATTGAATTGAAACGAAAGAAAATGATATATTCTGAAATCATTAAGCTTAAGAGACATAGACATGATTTAATGTGATTATTATTTTGCATGCCCCTGGGCCTCATTTAAATTTTTCCAAAAGCGAGTTGATGAGGTAAAATGCGTAAGAGGATTCTCCTACAACAGAATATTACAAAATGTTTACATTTAACATACATATCCTTATATATAGATAATATTTATGTGCATATATCCTTCATTGATTTCTTTGTAAGAATATATTGAGTAATTTTTGACATAAGTTGCCTCGCACCAATTTTCTTTGGATTGGAGTTGTATTGGGGTAGTTGGCAGCCAAAGCAAAGGCTTGTTACAACCTAAGCATAAATTATGATATAACAATATTCTGTGATTCGCCCGTGAATTTGGCTCAGTACAATCTAATATAGTTAAGAAAAGATTTTGATAACAATGATGATATATTTTCATACAAAAATTATTTTTCAAAATTGAACCCAAAAGGCTTTGACTGGCTCCAATTTCTGGTCCCAACCCAACTCAACCCTGAACAATCCCAACCCAAATTTCACATTTTGCTTGACTGTGCCGGTTCAACATTCAGGTTTGGCCTATCCAAGTTGCACCCAATCTTGTAAGCCATCCGCTAGGGTAGATGGTTCGATTCAACCTCCTAGCTGAGCTTATAGCCTTATACACTAATACATAATAAATATGGATGGTGGGGCCCTTTTGGTGCTCGGTCCAACGACAAATAAACAAGTTAATCTCGAGTCTCGTCAATAGCAAAAGTTTAATTCGAATGTGATGTAGGCATGTAGCATTGACCAACAGTTGAAACTACCTTTGAACTGTACACCAATAAGAATAGCCCACAAACCATATATTAGCAGTCTCCATCGGACAAATGTGAGTAATTAAGCCAGGCTTCATCTACTATGATATAATTAATCTGACTATTTATTGTCATCTATAATGATCTTCACACCTGAATTCGACAAACTCAGTCCAAACTATATTGAAGTTTGCCATTTAATTACATCATCTTCATTTACAAGCCATGGAGACAGCTGCTTACATTATTAAAATAGATGCCCACGGCCATTTAATAGGTTGCCATATTCAAACATAGAGATGATGATAATTCCTTGCATTCATCTCACCCTCTTGTATGATAAGACGCACTTATCATGAATCCTCTCGTTTGGGCCATAATCAGGGGCGAACCCAAAAAGTTTTCCTTAGGGGGTTCAATGTAAAAAATATATATATAAAAGCCATCGAAAATCTAAAATTATAGGGAGTTTTTTTTTTTTGAAAATTTTCATGTTTGAGTGGGGGCTTCAGCCCGTACACAACTCTACTTTGGTCCGCTCTTGGGGCCCATAACTGACTTTCAATCCCAAACGAGCTGAGGCCACTGTCAAATTTGTCCCATATAAAATATATCCATTCAATGTGCTTAGAGTTGATGGGTCGTCTTAGAGGATCTGGACCCCCTAAGGCCTGGACTCACAAGATAAACATGAGATTCCTGGTTAAAATTAATGACCCCTTGTCAAATTTTACTCCAGATAAAATCGGTCTCACCATAAAAATTATATAAAATGCTTGAAATTTTTTGTAATATTTTATTTATATGTGTAATAACTGATCCATATGACTATATGATGAAATCCTATTCCAGTGAAATTCTGGGTGGCATACAAAATTGATTTATTTATTTTAAGTCATTTAAATTTTATAAGAAAAATTTCCCTAAAATTTTCTCTCAAGTCTTTGACTGTATTGTTATATACTTGACTCTTTTTGCTTATGATATCCTCTAGTGTAGTGTGCTTTATATTATATCTATCTACATTAGTTTTTAAGTGCTCTTTGTTCCCTAACTCAGAGAACAAAACCTAATTAATTAGGCAGATTCTTGCCACCCATAGTAAAACGACACTGCAACCATCTTACTTCAACCGGCAAGTTAGCCACGTGGCATGAGAAATGGACTGCGATTATAAAGAAGGCAAAGGGAAATACAAAGATTGTGGCAGGTATTGAGTGGATTGTATGTTTGGCAACATACTGATTGTTCACGAGGTGTGTCTTGTATTTTATTTTATTTAGTGGCCCACTTTTTTGGAAAAGCTGATGGAGTGGATGGTGTGGACCATGTATAAATAAAGCCTCTTTTCCTCAACATGCGTAGGAACAGAATAATGCACATGGCAAGGAGAAAGTAGAGAAACCCTTCCAAGGAATACAATGGGTAGTGGGTGTCACTGTGCTGAAGTTGTGACAGGCCGGAGTCAAGACTCAACAAACATCTGTTTTTTTTTTTTCTTGCTGGGAAGGAAATTAAAACACCCACGAAGAATAAAATCCTGGTGGGGGTGGTATGAAAAATAAGATGTATACCACCAAGCCATTCCTTGAGTCCATAACAACATCTGTTTTTGAGAATGCTAATTTTTTTTACATCTTGAGGAATTGGCAATAGATCAAAAAAAAAAAAAAAAAGAAAACATGCTTTTATGGTCTTGTTTCACTTCTCTCCTTAACAGGGATGGAAAGAAGAAAAAAAAATCGCTGTATTTATGTTAGGGACTGTTTGCTTGGGTTAAACTACATAGGAATTTAATACATCAAATTTATCTAATATAAGCACTTAAAAATAATGAGCAAAGGTGAATTAAAAAAATAGCATCAAATAATCTTTGTTTTATGGAAATAAAATCAAAGGAATATGACTTTGTTGAACTCGGGAGAAGATTCGAGCTAATTCCTTCGCATTTAATTTTAGAGCATGTTTGTGTAACACTTTTTTGCTCAAAAAAGGTGATTTTCTTTGGAGAAATCATTTTTAATGTGTTTGGTGTAGTATATTTCCTTGAAATTACTTTTCCGCCATGTCACCACCACACTAGACTTTTCCTTGAAAAAGTTAGAAATGGGATTCCTATGGGGGACTATTAGTTTCCATTTTCATAGAAATGTTCATCCTTTTCTCTTTTCATCATTGGTTGTAACGACAAATCCAAAGTCCTTCCACTTTATCTACTACAATGTCCCTCACCTCTCTCCCTATCCCTCTTTGTAACTCCACCCACCCTCATACTTAATATTATCTTCAATTCATCAAGGAAAATATTTTTGCACAAAACACCAACTTTTGTACTTCTATAAAACTCTTTTTCAAATTCAGTTTCATGGACTTTGATGATGTGTCAATTTCATCTTTCTGTGAAAAAAGTGTATGCGCAAACCTGTCCTTAGTTGTACCTTAAAAGTGCCAAATATTGTTGATTTTCCTATTCATATTCATCCATACGACTGATGCACCCAGGGAAGATTCAAGCTAATCTTTTATTTCTAATTTTCGTTGACGATTTAAAATTATTGACTAGAAATCGAGGTTCATGCAACTACTATATGATTTTAGCTAATTTTGTTTATAAATATTTCCAACTGGGACCTTGCATTTTGAGCGGTGGCCCTTATTATTCTTTATTTAAAAGAAAACTTTAAAAAGTTGTATGAAGATCTTATAAAAAAAAGTATGAAAATCTTAGCTCATTTTTAACAAAAAGTACATGAAGATTTGGATATTTTAATGAGTATAAAAGCTTTTCATATATTTTTTAATAAAATACTCCTTAGGAGTATGAAGAAAAATAAAAACTGTCTGACCAAATTGAACCAACGGTAAATAACCATGTTATTAAAATAAAAAAACAGTGTTTTACAGTTCGATTTTCAATCTCAACTCACAATTATTAAATGAACTGAATCATAATATATGGTTAAGTGAACCGTACACAATTAGCCCAACGGTAACATGCAATTCGATTAACCATCCATTACAACCCAAATTATATTTTTTTAATCAATTTTAACTGTTGATTTCTTATCATGGAATCTCCATAGCTATCTAATCTAAAACACTTTCTTAGTATGATTAATTGTAACCGAATTGTTTAATACGATGAATCGTGATTTGATTTTTTAATAATATTTTATGTTACAATTACAGCTACAGCTTTTAAAGACTAAAAACTGAATAATATGATTCGATTAATGATTTTCCAAAAACCTATGAATAACTGAACCATTACACTCCTAGTACAATCTAAATAATAATAATGCACTAATGCCATTTTTAAATTTTATTTTCAATAAATTTTTTTACATAATGTAATAGCTTGTATTAAAACCAAAGGAGAGGGCCAAATACCAACAAATACAATAGAAAAAAAAAAAGAAAGCATAGAAAAACAATTCCTGCATGGATATGGAAAATGGATCCGAATTGCACACCCATTTTGGAAAATCAGATGGATTGTGATCCCATGCTCATTTTTCTGAAATGCAAGGGGGCTTCATGCAAAACACCAAAAAAAAAAGGGAGATGGCACACGCGGGAGAATCCACATCATCGCCCAGCTCATTCTCGATATATCGCACGAGAAGTTCGTCTCCGTCCACAGTACAAAAAGCGGTCGTTTTCGTCTTCGCCTCCGTCCTCGTCTTTCATGGGGAAGTGAGACGAAGAAGAAGAAGAAGAAGAATAAAAAGAGGAAAGTTCGTATCTTTATTCTTCCAAGGCAGCGAAGAAGATCTCCCCACCGCGACGAATGTTCGATCTCTAGCGACGATCTCAAATCCCCTAAAACCCTAACCCTAGATGGAAGGTATCCCATCCTCTCCTCTTCCCTCGCGAATTCCCCAAACCCTAATCTCTCTTCCTTTAGCTTTGATCCCGGATTCAATCGCTTAATCTCCGGATGACCTCGATTCTTTCGCAAAATCTAGAATTTTGAGGGTTTGTTTCCTTTTTCATGAGTTTGATCCCGCGCGATCTGATTTGATGTGAATTGGGATATTTTTCCTGTTCAGGAATATGAGATTTGGAAGGAAAGTTTTCGGATTTTTCATTCCTAGATGCTGGGATTCGGTTAATCAATAGGATGTGATTGGGGGTTGTGGATTTTTTAGCGGGTGATCTGCCCTTCTTTCCTAATCTGTGTTTGATTTCCTTTGTAATGCGGTTCTTTTGATTTTGTTTATGACACTTGATTTTGCAGAATTGTTAGGAATTTTATTGGAATGACTTTGGTTTTTTTTTTTATTTTTATTTTTTACCTTAATAAGATCATTGTTTTGGGATTTTGGTATGTTTAGGAACCTGTTGGATTTATTTGAATTTGGGGTTTCAATTTCATCAATGATGAGTGATACTATTATTCAAAAGGTCAAAATTCAATTGGTTTTGATGGGGCAATTGTGTTAGGGTGAAGAGCTTAATAACTGTAATTTCAGTTGATGTCTTTGTATTTCCTGCTTTCTTCTTGTGTCTTTTATTATTATTATTATTATTATTATTATTATTATAATCATGATCTATATTGTTAGATTGTTTTTTCTCCTGCCTGGAAATGGATTTCCCCTGATCATAATCCAGATTGTTTCTATGCAAGCCTATGGGATTGGAAGTTTTGGGCCCATTTGTTTAATTGGAATTGGATTCATAGGATTTCTAAGCGATGCCTTCCTATCAATGGGGGTGAGAAATGAAGGGTTAGATCTGAAGATACACAAGAGATTATCACATAGAGTTTCCTTTGATGGGAAATGATTATCCACCCATCACCCTAGTAAATAAAATCCTAGGAAAGTGGATGGTCCATTTAATGTTTCACCGATAACCTTTTTTATAGTCCTTTGATGGAATTTAACTCCTGGGAATTCAATACATCAAATGGGCCTTGAGCGTTGTTATGGATTCAGTTACTTAATTTCAGTAGATAAATATATGTTTTTTATTCTCGGGGATCTTTGAGTTTCTTTTCCATTCCCTTTCTTTTAACGTACTTGATTCTATTTTTTTCTTTATTTCTTTTCTTATTCTTTCTAGCTGCGAGTTTATCAAAATATATGTGATGTTTTAGGGTTGAAAGCAGGTTGCTACATTATTCAATTAATCAATCAAACAAATTTTACCTTTGAAGTTTGAGATGGTGCTGCTAAAAACAAGGCTTTTCAGAATCAATGGGATCAATAACTGGAGATAGGATTTTCTTTTTGATATCTGTATCACTATATGCCCTATGCCCTTGCGGGCTTTTTTGCATTTGTTATGAATCAGAACTTCCGGAAAAATCTTTTCCTCTTTTGAATTTAGTAGAACCATTCTGCTTGGATGTGTTGTCAGTTTGCAGGCTCAATTGTGGTTTTCATTAATAAACAAATTGATAAAATGAAATTTAATAGCATAAACTCTACATGCATACGTATTTTTATTATTTCTAGAAGAATTGGGCTAGTGACTCATAATCAACAATAGAACCTAATATTCAGAATTTTGTGTTTTTATTTCTTTTTGAAGGACTGATATTCTATCTGAAAAATAGGGGGAATTGTTGCATCTGTTTTGGAGACAGAATTCAGGAGTTCTAATAAATATATCTCTTGCAACATAAAGGGTTGAACACAAGGAAATCTAATAATGGTATTGTCAGGGACTCAGAACTAGTGTATGAAAGAAACATTGGTTTATTGCTCAAGGAAATTTCTACGAGTATGGTTTGAAGGGGAGGTTTTCAAGAAATTAGTCTAAATAAGACAGTAAAGGCAAAAAAAAAAAAAAAAAAGTCCTAGTAAAAAGGAACTTGAAAGGATTCATCTTTCTTTTTTCTCTCGGCTTTAATTATGGAATTTCCGAATGGTTTTGACTTCCCTAGTTTGATTGATTTCTTCATACATGCCCAGAAGCTTTTCCAAATTTGCTACCTGGAAATGAGAAACACTGTGATTTTCCAATGTTCTGCTCAAATTATTGTTCACTTTTTTTTCCTACATGACCAGAAAGTCTTCCAAATTTGGTACCTCTCATTGAAAAACCTCTATGATTTTTTTTAAAGGTTCTGTTCATATTTTTGCTCACTTTCCTGAAAAGAAGTTGGTTTTTATGCTTTCTATCTATCTCTGTATGTGTGTGTAGGGAGCCCTTCCACCGAGCACTGGTGCCCTTACGGTGAGCATCACTTTCTTGTGGGGCCTACCAAGGGCCCCATTTGGGGATGGGACCTGGATCCCACCCCCACCTCACCTCATGGCAAAAAAAAAAAAAAAAAAAAAAAAAAACCCTCACCTACCCGCCTATGGTGACGGAGGCTCAAATACGAGAACAACCGGATCCAATGGTCCAATCCATTTGAATGGGTGCCAAACTTGGGATTGGTGACTATCACAGGAGGTCATTGTTTAATGGTCCACTTGGATGGATCATAAGTTGGGCTTGCTAGGTGTTTTGGGGCACAATGCTCTCCTTATCATGAGCACCGGTAGAGGGATATCCATTTATATGGGCTTGATTCTATAAGAACTGTTCTCAACCTACCAAGAGGACTTTTATGAGACCCACTTGTAGGTCCCATTTGGGGATTGGACCAGTGGGGATAGAAAGATCTATGTGGGACCACCCATAATATCAAGTTTAGCCCCAATCACATGTGCCTAACCTTATCGTCCGTGGCCACAAATCCCATGTATTTGAATTCGTGTACAGTCGATCAAATGGTCTACTAAATTCGAATTTGACCGAAACTTGGGGCGTGTGCCTATCAAGGAGGCCCCTAGGTATTGCAAGGTTTGATTGGGTTATAGATGGACCCACCTAGAGTTCTCACAAAAAAAATGGTGAGAACCAGTTCTCACAATATTATATCCCATATATATATAAAGAGAGAGAGAGTGAGAGAGAGGAAAATATTGCTATGCATTTATTCCTCACCATAAGGTGAGGGAAACTTCCTTTTTTGGAAAGTATTAATGTGCAAGAAGACAAAACCGTCACACTTCATCACACCTTTTTGACCTTGTTAGGTCAAAAAAGAAGTGTCCCTCACCCTATGGTGAGAGATGGATGCATAATAGTTTTGCCCATATATATATAGAGTAATGATCCTATACAAGCTTCCTTTATGGTCCTATAGTACAAGCTTCCACATGGGGCCCTCTATTAGTCCATCCAAGTGGACCATTCAACCCCGCCCCTCCTATTTTCATAGGTCCCAACGGGGTTTGATTAATCGAAATAGAATGGACCGTTGGATCGAGGGTCATTTTTTTATTTTATATAAAAGGTCTAAACTTGTGGACCATGGATAATAGGTTAAAGGTATTAGACTAACTTCAAATTTGATATCTAAGTTGGCCCTACTTGGATCTTTAGATTCTCCCCACTATTTCATGATTTAGTGGGTCCCAAGTGGGCCCCACGTGGTAGCTTGTACCGTAAACCGTAAGGAAAGCTTGTATAGGATCATTACTCATGTATGCATATATATATATTTATTTATGTATATGCATTTGTATATATATTGCCTTTTCATTTGACCACTTACCAGCTTCTTCACTATGCATTTTGAAATTGCAATGTATTTATAAACTCATAAACTATAGCTCTATGTTGGGACAAGGCTTTGATAATGATGATGAAACTGTTGCACTGTATTGGAAAGAACTACATTTCTCGTGTTAAATAATCTTTTTTGTTTTCCATTTCCATTACTTTGAAGTGAGTTGGTATATTCTATTTTTCTTTCAAACAACGTATGCAGCATGATCAATACTTTATTTTTGATAGGGGAATCTCCCGATCGGGTATCAGCAGGTTCTGGAGCAAAAAAGTCCAGTGTGTCATCAGGTGGTCGTCCCCATGTTTCATCATCACCCAGTCGTAAAGAGTTCTTCAAGAAATTTGAGGACAGTGAAATTTTGACAACCAAGCTCGAAGATTGGTTTTCTGAAATATCGGAAAATCCAACATTCGAGAAGCCAGCATTTGATGTCCCCTTTGATTTAACTGAACTGCAAAAATTTGATTATGCACTGGAAGGGGTCTCCTTTCAGCAGCTGGTTCGGATGCCCAGTGCTGTGTATGCATCAACCTCAAATGCTGTCGAAGCAACTGCATTTTTAGCCATTGAGGATTTCTTACATGCGGGTGTGAAGGGCTTGTGGGAAACATTTTGGAACCATGATGATCCCATGCCTTTTTCAGTTGCATGCCTGCATAATCAGAATGGAGTTTCAAAATTCTATCCGGCTGAAAAAGCAATTGCAGGTGGGAAGCTTGGAGGGCTTTGTGCTGCTGCTATAATGTTGAAAAAGAACCGTCACTCACATGGAAAATGGGATCAGATTCTTGAACTAGCACTGTTAAGGCCTGATGTGGGGAGCCTCTCTATGGAGGGTGATCGACATCCTTCTCTTTCTGTTCTTGGGGAAGCCCTGTTTTTTGCCGTCCGTATACTGTTGTCGAGAAGCCTTAGCAGATCTAATGTCCTTCACAATTCTAACTGTGTTTTTGTCCTTGTTGTTGATTCACAATTTGGCGGTGTTGTAAAGGTTGAAGGAGATGTGAGTAAAATGGACCTTGATGTGAATAACATTTATGAATGTGCTGCCATATGGATTAAGAATCATTCACAAATTACAGTCTCGCCTGTCGATCGGGTCTGGAACAAGCTCGGAAATGCCAACTGGGGAGACATTGGAGCTCTTCAGGTACTTCTAGCAACTTTTCATTGCATCATCCAATATTCAGGAATGCCAAAACTTTCAGTTGAAGATTTAGCTTCAGACCATAGTATCCGTCTCAAAAGTAGAAGAACTGAGAGGCAGTTGGTGGACATGCAAGTGAATGGAAATGGTTTGTTCCGGTATCAGCAGCGTAGTCATTCGCCTGAAATTGTGGAAGTTCAGGATGAACCCCTCAGAGTGCAGCCAGAGAGGATGAAGCTAGAGGTAGGGTCTGTTTTGTGGCTTGAGGAATCAAATCAACAAAAGGGCTTTCAGATTAATGAAGTTTTGAGTGATGGTGAGCTCTTGGTTTACAATGCGATGTCTGTGGAAGAACCAGGAAAGTCTCTGATGTTGCATGTTGGCTCTCATCCTTCACAGCTGGAGCCAGCATGGGAGGATATGAGCTTATGGTATCAAGTTCAGAGGCAGACTAAGATCTTGAATGTGATGAAACAGAGAGGTGTGTCAAGCAAGTATCTCCCACAGTTAGTGGCCTCAGGCAAAATAATTCACCCTGGTCAGTGTCGCAAACCAAGATCTGGCAGCACCTGTGACCACCCATGGTGTGGGACCCCTGTCCTTGTAACTTTTCCGGTTGGCGAAACAGTTGCTGAAATGGTAAGAAATGGCTGTTTTGGATTAGATGAGGCAGTCAGGTGCTGCCATGATTGCTTATCTGCCATATCAATTGCAGCCTCGGCTGGAATCCGGCACAGCGATATCCGTCCAGAGAACGTTATACGTGTGGGCTTAGGAGTGAGGCATCCTTACTATGTGCTTGTTGGATGGGGACATGCTGTTTTGGAAGAGAGGGATCGCCCAGCCATGAATCTCCTCTTCTCATCAACCTATGCCCTTCAAGAAGGGAAGCTTTGCTCTGCTTCTGATGCAGAGAGCCTCATCTATTTACTGTACTATTCATCAGGTGGAGATTTGCCAGTTTTGGATTCAGTTGAAGGGGCCTTGCAGTGGAGGGAAATGGCTTGGTCAAAGAGGTTGATTCAGCAGAAGCTCGGGGACATCTCAGCTGTAATGAAAGCCTTTGCTGATTATGTTGACAGCCTTTGTGGGACACCATATCTGGTGGACTATGAGATTTGGTTGAGGAGGCTGAGGAAGACTATTCATGGTGATAATCATGGGAAGGAAATCGACACTTCGGGTTAGATTAGAGGCCTTCAAGAGCATGGAACACCATTGTTGCTTTAGATTGTTGGGCTTGATTGCTCAATTTTTCTTGAGTTATCTCATAATTAGTGATTGAAAATTGGGCTATCTGTATAGATTGTGGTGGGCTGGCCAAGTTCTCCATGGTGGTTGTTTAAACTGATTTCGGAGGACATTCGTGTTTTTAAGCTGTCCTCTTGAGCTCGACGCATTAATCTTTGGCTGTTTACATCCTGGGCTCTTCTGATTTTGCAGAGCTTTCTGAAACACCTGTGATGAAAACTCCAAACGTTTGCCTCTCAAAGGGAATGCGACAATCCCAACCGTGGCATCTGAAGAGCATCTGGGAAATATGATTGCTAAAACACTCATGGGAGGTTCTTCAGAGTATCCTTTCCTGCCGTTGAAATGGGTGGCTCTCGCATTCAAGTGGTTAGGATTAGCACTGAAGCAGATCCTTAAGTTCTGGGTCCTCTTCAGCATGTGGAAAATCTGTCGTCTCCCAGTCTGAAATAGTTACTGAAGATATAGCTGGGATTGTTGATAAGAATTTTTTGAAGTGTCTGGAGTTTATGGTTGTCTTCAGGATCTGAAATACTATCCTTTCCAAAGAATTAAGTTAATTGTCGCCATTATTATTGTCATTTTCATTTTTTTGTAAAGCTTTGAGCTGTTCTGAATGTCCTGTCTTTATTACTGTTTAGAGTTGAGTTTTTGGATTCACGAGTCTGGCGTATCTGGCACCATTTCTCTCTGTAAATGGGGTTTCATTTTTCATTAAGTTACTAGCATTTCTGATTTGTTTCTTCGCTGGCCTCCCTGTTGTAACTCACAAGAAAGTTTATTCTTGTTGTATAAGATCTTGATTCTCCAACTAGTCTTGAGTCTCTGTCTTTTAGAAGATGCAGTGATCTGTCCTTGCAACTTTAAAACCAGCTTTTTTTTTATTGTACTAGGTCTCAATATTTGCTTTGAAGTCCAAGGAAGAAGAGAATAGAGTGCTTGCAATCTTGTTTGTAGTTTATCTTGCTTGAAGAGTTCTTGAGGTTGATCACTCTGGTAGCTCCCAAGAAAGTTTGGTTTTATGTTCATCAGAATCTACATCTCCTATGAGAAGGGAATTCCATGATTTTTCCTGCGCGCGCAGTTTTGAGGAAGGATCATTGTTGAGGATCATCTTTACACAATTTGGGTTCATTTTATCACCACCACGCAAGTGATTTTAGGCAATGTTGGTAATTTCATACTGCTAGAAATGAGTTCTGCTGTAAGGTAAATTGCAAAAGCAAAAGCTAATTGCATATGTGATTTTCTTGTCAAATTTCCTTTGAATGCATGGCTATGGTTAGTAGTTAGTACAAGTGTCTAGATGGGGATCTGAAAACTGTTTTTGCAGGGACCATGTGTTGTGTCCTAATTTTTCCTGCATTTAAAAAGGGAATTCATTTTATATTCCCTCCCTTTTAGTCTAATTATAAGAGTCCCAGTAGTATGGACAATGTTTGTTAGTCCTTAATCGTTATGATTTTTTATAGTGTACTTTTAGGTCAAAATCCAATCAAAAGATAAAAATGCTGTTGTAGTGGAATTTTTAGTGCTTTTGATTCTTTGACCTTAAAAAAACACGATTTCTTCTGGATGTTACACATTATGATTTAGCGTGTCAGTTAGGTAATGCAATTTCAGACTTTGATTCTGCCAACCAGACATGGTAGTTCAGGGTTTGAGTTTAACCTTTTCTTTTAGTTAGGAAGTTGAATTCGATTTGAGTCCATTAGTGTTATTCGACCCACGGGCATTAACCTGACTTGAAAGTCACCACAGTCCATCTAATTGCACTAAGCCCAGCCAAGTGCGGCCGGGCCAACCCAAACCCAATCTTTTGATAAAGGGTTCTACGTGACATGTATGACTCTTTTTTAGTTTTATGGAGTTTGGTCTGGGTTGACATTTTCAACCCGATCAATAAATGACAGATATGGGTTGAGCCTATACCACCCACATTGCTTAAACACTGAGAACCACCCACCAAGCGCAAGATTAAAAAGCCAGCTTCAAGTTAGCCAAGTTGAGTCCAGTCTGAACAAGTTGGAAGGTTGAACAACGACAATAGACTCGATTTATGAGAGTTAACAAGACTCGATTTCCTAGACTTGAGATTAGCTGCCATTGAAGAGTCCTCTATGAGTGATTGTTTTGAAGTGAGGAGTGGTTGTTTTGTTTGGGATGTGGCCTTTAAAATGGGTCTTTGGTCCATTGAAGGGGAACAATGTAAGGAGTTGTTGAGTATTTTTACTGACATATATTTTTGCAAGGATTCTAAAGGCTCTCGGATTTGGAAGCCTTCTATTTCAGGGTTCTTCACTAAAGATTTTTATATTGCCTTAGAAGGCAACCCCACTCATATGGCTCCTTCGTACCATATGTGGATATGGCTGGCTCCACCTCAGGTTGAAGTGTTTTGTTGGTTAACAATTACAAATAAAGTCTCCACTGTTCATAATCTAAGGAGGAGAGGAGTCACTTCTTTTACTATTTCAGACCTTTGTGCAATGTGTGGCAAAGAGAATGAGACGATGAACCATCTCTTTCTTCATTGTGTGGTGGCAGTCTTTGTCTGGAATAATTTCATCAAGAGGAGTGGGGTTGCTTAGTGTCGCCCGAAGAATGTTGCTTGGTGAATCACTTCTTTCACTCTTTTTGTCTTGGTGGATGCTTTGCTTGGTATGGGCGTGTTTTATGGAGGATGATCTCATTTGCTATCATTTGGTCTATTTGAAAGGAAAGAAATGATAGGATCTTTAAAGGTTATTCATCTTCGATGGTTGATTTATTTTTAAAATTGTCTTAAGGATTGCGACATGGGCTTTGATTCAAAAGGAGTTTGTTAACTTTCACTTTAACAATATCATTTTCTATTGGGAAGCTTGTATGGGGTGTCACCCTTTTAAGGAGAAGATATCCATTCTTTGGTCTGCCCCCTCTTTTTTGTGCTTTAAAATTCAATGTTGATGGAGCTTCGAGGGGCAAACTGGTGCTCGCGAGGGTTGAAGGTGTGCTTTGTAATCGTAAAGATGATGTGTTACTTATGTTTTCTAAGCATTTAGGCATCTGTGACTCGAATGAAGCAGATGTGTTAGCCATTTGGAAGGTCTCAAGTTGTTTTCAAGAAGATATTTTGGTTCTTTAATTGTGGAAAGCGATTTTTTGAATGCGATCACTTGGGCATCTAATTAGAAAGGATTCCCTTAGAGATTTCAATTCAATTTCAATGAACTTAGAAAGTTATTGGCTAATTTAAATGTGTATTTTGTCATGAGGTTAGATCTATCAACTATATGACAGATGCGTTAACCAAGCAAGGGGTTGAAAAGCTATCTCCGTGGGTGTGTTTGTTGATGTATTTGGAGTAGGGGTAGTATAATACTTTTGTTTCTTTTCCCTCTTCTCTTTTCTTTGTTCCTCTTTCTTGTCTCTGTCGCCTTTCTTTTCCCTTACCCATCTTGTTTTCTCTTAATATAATTTTGTTACCGTTCAAATAAACAAAAGAGAAAGTCTCAAGACCTATGAGAGCTCCTGCGTAAGGATCTTACAAAACTTTCAATCCCAACCATCCACGAATGCAGGTCACCCCAATGAGTGGCACTTGATGAAATGATACGTCTCAGCCATTCCATTTTAATGCCTTTCATGTCCCCAAGATTAATAGCTTTGCAATCACCATAAGTTTTTATGATGAAATGATATTATTGTTAACCTCTTTATCCCTAATACATAATTTCAAAAGCATATACCTATTTTTCTCTAAAGCTTGTCCCTGAGAGTTAGTACATGTAGTGGGAGTGAACAACCTACATAAATCCATTGTTAACGCCATGGGCTCATGTCATTAACGGAAATCAATCATAACGACAATTAACACAAGCACTTTTAATTGGTTAAAATTGAAAAGCCATTGTTACCCACGGTAAGTGCTAATCTGCTGTTCGATTAAGAAATTCTCTGTAGAAAGTTTTTGCCAAAAATCTACGTTCTTCAGGATTTTGAAGTCCTGAGCGAAAGGGTTACACTCCAAACTCTTTCCGCGTAAAATGCGTGTTCTTTCCCCTTCCCAGATATGATATTCACACCAAAAGACGTCAAAGATGTCTTTAGAAGTACCCCAAAAAATTTGCAAGTCTGTAATCCAAAGCTATTTTCAGACTGAATGCCCAGAGAACAGGTGGTCCAAACTGTCTGCCTCTTCCATATTTAGTGTCAGCCTTTTCTTTACGTTCAATAGTCTCTGTAAGAGGGACTACAGATGGAAATACAATAGCCGTCTTGTCTTGCATTAAAGAAACAAGATGCTTGGAGTGTATTTGCATTACCTTCTTGTTGATAACTGATCAAATTGCCAGAATTGTTTCATTAGGTTGATTTTGTGGAATGGAGAGTCGGCCGCAGGATAATAATATAGTTCTGATTTGATTGTCTGTTATAATTGAATGGCTATCTGCTTCGGTGGTCTGACCAGTAGGATGAGGGGAGAACAACTAGAGAAAGCATCAAGCGTCAACAATCATATACAGGGTTGCTGGGAAGAGAAGGGAGTCAATTTATAATTTGCAATCGTAAATATAATTTACAGGTTGTTGAGAGAACCAAGGTGGAGGAAAACCAATTCACAAGACTTTATGATGGCATTCTTTCAATCTGCTTTCACCCCCTTTTCTACCTTTCCCTGTTTCTGCTTCTGGTGCTTTTGGGGCTGAAAAAGCAAGTTGAATGTCCACACACACAAAACAGTCGCCTCGAGTGGTGCCAGCCAGTAAACAAACAAATGCTCCTTAGTTATGTGGTCCCCTTGAGCATACGCCCATCCCATGGCCTGCAAAAGATGTAAAAGAATGAGAATGTGTTCTTTTTCTATTTAACAATTTGATGCTGATTGTATCAAAGGCCAATTGTGAAACTTCTTTGCATAATCCATACTCCTTAGCAAGGAGGAATCATAACATCAGTTGGGCAGCTTATTGGTCAAAGGGGCACCACTGGATGGACCATGTCAGAAAAATATATTTAAAAAGTACCAGATTGAGTGAGATTTGTTGGATGAGGAAGGCCTTGGCTTTCATGATACTCTCAACAGATTTGTGATTTAGGAAAGTTCAAATTGTCTCTTCAAAAAAAAAAAATGGATGCATGGTGAATTTGGATAAAACCAAAAACCACACGCCTGACTTCTAGCCACTTCTCAAAGACGATGATTTTTCAGGTCAGTTTTCATCTCATGAATGAATTGAGAAGCTGCGAAAGGGAGCATTTGCAGTCTCTAGCTTAGCTGGTTACTGACACCAAATGCCCCTTTAGGGGCTGAGAATATTAAGTTCTTGAGTCCTCCCTAGCAAAAATCAAGGAGGCATTTGCAAATCACCAAATAAGCACTAATCTTCACGCATCCAAACTAATAACATTCAGTGGCCTGTACTTGAAAAAGCAAAAAGAAATAGACAAAAGTACTTACAGAGGCAGGGTTCATGCAACCTCCAGTTAAATCAGAGCCCAAAATATGGAGAGACAGTTTGGAGACGCTTTGAATCCATGTTTTAATGAAGAAATTGTTTGGATCTTTTTTCGCAAGGCCAAGTGAAACAAAAACGATAGCGAATGTCAGAAGCCCTTCAGTTAGCGCTCCTTTATGAATATCAACATTCAGACGAGGACCACGCCCTACTTCAGGAATGGTTTCGGTGATGAGCTTAACCCCAATTATAGATCCCATCACCTAAAAAATCAATATTGGAAGTCTTTCTTGTCAAAGTCTGACATATTTTAACTACACAAACTCTAAACATATTCAGTAAACTCATTTGAAATTAAGAAGTGCTCTACCCAAATTAAAAATTGTTAAATGTTCTTATCGGAGATCGAATAGCAATTCATTGTGTGATAAACAAGAGGAGCCCAGAAATTAAATGACAGTTTAACTGGATGCTGTTTTTCTGTCTTCTCCACCCAAGTAAATTGTTATAACTGTTAAATTTAGTTTTAGGCAGAAAAGTAGGAACAACAGTATCTCATATAGTATTACTCCTGGCTTCTGCATTGCCTCAAATAGACAGCATCCAAAATAACCAGTTGCATTTTCTAACATCCAGATCGATCTTAAATCGATATCAGTTCTACACATGCTTTGACTGTAGACTTTACTAAAATGATAAAACATGAAAGCTAGCCGCTATAAGATCTTAACCATGATTTGTATTTATTTTATTATATTTTTTCCTTTTTTTTTTTTTTGAGGAATGAGGATATGATGTATTAAATATGTGTAAAGGAAAGATAGAGTAGTTTGAGATGGTTTGGAAATGTCCAACACAAGCTAGTAATGGCGCCGTTGAGGAAAAGTTTTAAATGCAAGTTGATGGCCCACCAAGTAAAAGGGGCGGGCTGGGGAGGACATGGATGGAATTAGTAATGTTAGATCAACAGAAACGCAACCTATTTGAGGACTTGACTTAGGATGGGGTGGAATGGAGAAACATAACTCAGGTAGCTAACCACAACATAGTTAGGACAGGCCATGATGATGACGATGACGATGACGACGACAACCACAACGACTATGATGATGATGAATGAAAGAACTATACCCAAAGAATAGGGATAAAGACCCCTCCAAAAATAACATTTGATAGCCCATAAATGTGATTAACTTGATATCAGAAATCCATGGCCGAAATTCACCACACCCCCGAACTTAGCAATGTGATAAGCAAGTACCCCACTGGTGCTGGTCATATTAGGGGAAACCTTTATCATGGATATAATGATTTGAGCCTTTGGCATCATGAGGCTCCTTATCCATGCAGTTGGATTCATTTGTAGATATATTATTACTTAAATGTAAAACACAAATGAGCAGTCTAACGATGAAGAAACTGAAAATCATAATTAAAGGTATAAAAGGCTAACTATAAAATTGGAATAATGGAAAGCATTGAGTTGCAACCAGTGATGGCCCATTGTTTATTCTTCCTTTTTTTTTACGACTTTTTTCTTTTTCTAATGTATCATGAGAAGCAGTGATGAAGATACCTTATCAAAATAAAGAAAAAAAAAAGAGAGTACAACAATAGAAACTCCTGATCAAGGAAATTGACTGCCACCGAAGGAAAACTATGACAAAATTAAAAATACAACAGTAAGGAATTCCCAATCGCAAGCTCTGTCTAAGTCATGTGGATTAAAACAGGTTGGGTTTGAGTCATGTCCACGCAATACCCAGACCCGAACCCAAAGTTATTAAGGATCCACACTGAATAGGGAACTGTCAAGTCAGCCTTTATCATTTTCAATGGTACCCCAAATACCAGATAAATTGAGGCAACCAAGAGAGCTTTCATCAGTGTTGAATTCCATTGCCCCATAATTAGTTGAATGCCTCCGAATGGGGTGCCACCATTCAATTGTCATCATTTGTGCAATAAATCCCTACGATATCTTCTAAATAATAAATTTGAATCCATTAATCCTCCATTATCTGGAATGCTCCTCAACTAAAGCACAATTATAATTTGTTTGCATATGAAGTCAGAGGACTTTTAGGACTCATGTGGAATGTAAAACATCTGGCCCTGTTTCTTTCTGATTTTTCTATGTTTCTCTCCACATTGAAACAAATCTCAATCTCCATTTAGAGATCATGCCCTATTCTTTTTCCATCATATTGCCCATGCCTATACCTCTATACCTCATGTTCCTTTGGTTTTGTCACCTCCAAATTGATCAATGGAGTTTTTTTTTTAATGATTGTTCCTTCCCACAAGAAGTTCCTTTGGATTTTTCAAGTTTATTTGATACAGATTTTGGGATTCAGAAAAGGGACAAAAGGTAGATCAGCAGATATATTGAGTGCATCTTTTCACACATTTTTACGGAAGCATTAGTATAATCAAGGATTTCTTTTGATATCTAGACCTAAAGAACACTTCATTCACTATATTTAGAAGAAAGACGTAAAATGTAATCAAGAAGTTTAGTGAAGAAAGATGTAAAATATAATCGTAAAGTCCAAGGAACTTCCCTTTTCTTAATCAATGAAGAATCATTCCTAACTTCATTAATAACCAAATCCTAGTTTCTCAAACAGATATTAACAGAGATGAGGCAAACTGATGCAAATGTCAGAAAACAGAACCCATTTCAAATATCACTATAAAACCCAATTTAACAATTCTTGGATAGATCTCATTTTGGAAATTGAAATTTTATCACAAATAATTCCAGGATCAGAAAATTAACCAACACCCAAACAAGAAAGAATCCAAAGGTAAAAGAAAGTTAATAAAAAATAATCACAGCTGACAAACCCACCAAAAAAAAAAAAAAAAAAACCTATGCGTTACGATAATTAATCCAAGAAAAGATAGAATACATGCTAATTACTACAAGACAAGGTTGAACACAACAGACCAAGAGAATACAAACCAATGTAATGAATACAATGCTAAGATAGACCAATAAAACCTCTTAATAAAATACACTGTCAAGATAGACCAATAAAACCCCTTTGGTATCAAAAAGAAAATTCCAACCCAACTCATGTCTACAAACAAACAAAACAAACTATTGAAATTAAAAAAACAAACAGAGACTTAAATAATCTCAACAAATATAAACCAATCCAAATAGGAAATACACATCCAAATCAAACATCATTTTCAAGTAAGCATAAGAAGGGAAGAAAACATTCACTTTATTTTTTCATGAAGGACCAAAGCAAACCCAATTCACATTTCAGTCAACAAAACAAACCCCTTCCCCATAGGTTATGTAACACCCAAGAAGAAGAAGATAGGCCAAGTCCCTCTCTTTGTTATGTAATTCCTAATTCATACATGAGAAACACAAAACAAACACATTTCAAAGCAATTAAAATCTCAATAACCAAACACATGCCCAATTGATATTCAATCAAAAACACAAACCCATTTCATTTATATGAAAAAAAAACCCACACCCACATCCAAATATCAATCATCCAAACTCAGTCAACATCTCAAAACATCTAAAAATAAATAAATAAAAGAACCCAATTCAATTCCACTAAAAGCTCACCTGGGCAGGAATCCTTGCACCAAAAGTAAACAAAAAGTTACTGAATTTCCCAGAAAAGGCACTATAGAATATGGATAGAGGGTTGTAAGATCCTCCTCTGCTTATCTTCCCCAACCATGCAAAGAAGAACATACTCAAAATGGAGAGACAACCTTTGATGATTTCACCTTTGGGCTGAGACCCAAGCCCAAGAATCTTATGGACAAAGATCTTGATCAGAGCACTCGACCATACCCACATGAAAGAGAAGATGAAATCACATAACATCAGTTGAGCTCTTGCCATTGATGATTCACCCTGTCTCCAACCACTGCTTCCTAACTTCTTCCTTCTCAGTCATATGGAGTTGCTTTTATGTGTTACCGTACGTCGCGGGAGCAGTGGATTTATATTCTCCCTTTCATGTGTGGCCCACTGTTTTCAAAAAGAGGTGGGGTCCACCAACATAATCAATTATCATTAAACCAAAGGCAAAAGACCTCCTTACCAACAATAGCATCCAATGGAGTAAGGACGTCTGTGGGCCTAGTCCCTTTACAATTGGGCCACGGATTTAGGCCCAAGTTGGGCCCTTGTGTAAAAGGTGAAGCTTAAGATTAGGCCTGGGTCCAATAACCTTAGGTTAGGTTATCTAGATGGCTGTATCATCTCACTATCTTCAGTCTGGGTGTGGGCCCCACATATGCCACGTGCTGGACTGCATATGAGTAGTTTAGATGGTTAGATTTTATAAATTAAGTTTTTTAGTAGTGAAAATTTTTTAAAAAATGTCATTATGCTTAATTTGTATATGAATGGAAAGATATACTAAATATGGTTATATTATATTAAGAGAATCTTCAAGTGAGAAATGTTGTCTTCTTTTTTTTTTTTTTTTTTTTTTGTAAAAACTCTAGATGAAGTCCATTTATCACCCAATTCAAAACCTTGTAATATACAAGGGACTGCCTAATAGTAACACGTCCCAAGTTTCTATCAAATGCAAATTTATTGGACTGTTGGGTAGATTGTACACTAATTTGAATGGACTTGATTTGTAGGCACAGATGAAAGGATTAGAAACATGTTATTGGAGCCAAACTTGATGTCAGGGGTGATTCCGTATAGATATTTGGATTCCACTTGGTCTCATCCTCAAATTAGACCCACAAGTAAGCCTCATAAAAAGTTCTTAGAATATGTAGATGAGAACAATTCTAATGAACAAATGTACATTGGATTATGTTATAAATGGGCCTAAATGGTCATACATTTAGGTCTCACAAGCCGCACTGTACATGCCAAGATCAAAGGATCAACTGCTACCTTTGCCCACTGGTAGGCATACCAGCACGAGTTTATGTTTGCCGATTTGTATGATGTTGATGGCAGCTAACACCTCATTTGACTTTGACTTTTTATGAAGAATTGATTAATTTCACACATTACACTGTTATAAAAAATAATATGCACTATTGGATTAAATACATGTATTCATTTGATGTGATCAATTCAAAGATGTATCACGCTTGCAGGAGTAAGCATTGGGCCAGTGGCTCAGTCCAATCAGATGGGAATACACTGTGAAATTAAGATTAGATGAATAGCTGATGCTGAGCATGAAATTGTTTCTCACCTCTTGAATGGCTATGATGGATCACCCTTCACCTAGTCAGGGTATCACAAAGTCATTTGGTGTTTCAGAAAGCTTTCATGATCTTGTCAGGTGGTGGCGTTATTTTTAATATTATTTTCGTCCTACTGTTTGCCCCTTTTGATTAAAAGAAAGAGGTGGGCCCTTGGGGGAATCTCGTGGTCTTCATTTCACATTATTATACGTTATATACTGGGGTTCCCTTGTCGTTACATAGGCCGGTTCGTTTTTTTTTTGAACTAGTCTCAGCCAGTCCGGATCGCCACATTACCATATTACACATTACCATATTACAGCTTGCCCGTGGCTAAATTGGTCCCGCCACATCACCGTTGGGTTTTTCTAACTGAGTCTCAATTTAGGCTGAAGTGATAGCTGAGCTCACATGTATTGATATGGTTGACCCAAAAAAATATAAAATTGAAAATCAATCTAGTAGTATACCATATGTGGGGGTTGAAACCGCTTGGTTGGCAATCGAGTTATACACAAAGGGCATGTGCTTGTGAAAGGAATACATTTGAGTCTCAAAAAAGTGTTGACCTCTTCGGGACTTGTTGGTTGTTCGTTTGCGGTATTTGGTTATGAATGGAAAGATGATACAAAATATGATTATATTATATTACGAAAACCTTCAAGTGAGAATTGTTATAATCATTTTTTTTTTGAGAATTCTAGGTGGAGTCTATCTATCACTCAATTTAAAACCTTGCAATACATAGATGGACTTTAATAGTCACATGTCTCAGGTATCATTCAAATTCGAATTTATGTAACTGTTAGGTAAACTGTACATTAATTTGAATGGACTTGATTTGTAGGCACAATTGAAGGGGTTAAAAACATGTGATTAGAGCTAAACTTGATGTCTGTGGTGGTTTCGCATGGATCTTTCAATTCCCCTGGTCTCATCCTCAAATGAGACTCATAAGTGGGCCTCATAAAAAGTTCTCAGAATATGTAGGTGAGAACAATTCTCACTTAAATACTACGATTATATTATATTATATTTTAACTTATATAAATATGGACAAATGTACATTGGATTATGCTATAAATGGGCCTAAATGGCCATACATTTAGGTCTCACAAAGCCCCACGAACCTTAAAAACCTGTCCATGCCAGGATCAAAGGATCAACGGCTACCTTCGCCCATTGGTAGGCGTGCTAGCATGAGTCTATGTTGCCGATTTGCATGATGTTGATGGCAGCTAACACCTCATTTGATTTTGACTTCTATTAAGAAGTGATTAATTTCACACATTACATTGTCATAAAAAATAATATACACTCTTGGATTGAATATATGTATTCTTTTGATGTGATCAATTCAAAGATGTATCACTATCGCAGGAGTAAGCATTGGGTCATTGGCTCAGTCCAATTAGATGGGGCTATGATGGATCACCCATCATCTAGTAAGGGGAGCACAAAGTCATTTGGTGTTTCAGAAAGCTTCTATGATCTTGTCGGGCGGTGTTGTTATTTTTAATATTATTTTCGCCCTTTTGTTTTCCCGTTATGATTAAAAGAAAGAGGTGGGCCCTTGGGGTGGGGTTGGAGTGGGGGTGGGTGGGGGTGGGTGGGGAAGGGAATCTAGCGGTCTTCATTTCACATTACTATACTTGGGTTCCCTTGTCGTTCCATAAGGCCGGTTTGGTTATTTGCACTAGTCTCTGCGAGTGGGGATCCTCTCATTAGAAACCCACGATACTGTAAGGAAATCAATCATGTCTAGCACATTACCATATGACGGCTTACCCGTGGCGAAATTGGTCCCGCCACAGCCATCGTGGGATTTTTTAACTCAATCTCGATTTAGTCTGAACTGATAGCGGGGCTCACATGTATTAATATGGTTGACCAAAAAAATATCAAATTGAAAATCCATCTAGTAGTATATACCATATGTGGCTTGAAGCCACTTGGTTGGCAATCTAGTTATAGGCTAGGGGCATGTGCTCGTGAAAGGAATAAGTTTGAGTCTCAAAAAAGTGTTGACCTCCTCAGGAATTGTTGGCTGTTCTTTTGCCTTATTTAGTTACTATGTGTGCGGTTATATATGTTATAAAAAAATAGTCTTTATTCATTAAAATTTAATACCTCTAGAAAATAACTTTTGCTAGTCAGAATCGAATCACCGTGAGGCTGAGGCTAAATGTTTGAATATTGAGCGAGAGATATCTTGTGTCATAAAATAAAAAAGAAAAAGAAAAAGACAAAAAAAAAAGAGAAAGGTTTCTCCTTTTCATGGGCTTCTATTTCATGAGGAAATAATCTTTTTCTGTTTTCTTTTCCCTTATACGGAAGAAAATGGTAAACTATTGTCTACTAAACTAGCCTAATCTATCAACCAAGAAGTCATTCCTTGGTTCTTCCATGAGTTAACTTCTTCCACTTATCATTTGGACCAGTTGAGGACACACCTCCAACCCTCTTACTTGTCCTTCACCCTCGCAAATGGCTTGGGATACTCTAATACTCCAAGGGTCAATTCCTGGCATGACGGGTGAGAACTAATATATATCACCAACGAAAAATGTTGCAATCTTACCTTTTCGATGCGAAATCAAAAGCTCTCTATTAAGGAAAATTAATTAATTTTTATCCACTTTTTTTTGAAACGAAATTATGTCGCACCAAATGACATTGGTGCAGGGTGAAAATAAAATCACAATAATTTTTTTCTCTATGGTAGAATCAGTTTATATCACAAATTTCACCATACAGAAAAAAGAATTAGTTCAAATTTCTCTGCTGACTGAAATTGCCACATCAAATCTTTAAAAAAATTGACGAAAAAAATGATAATTTTAAACAGTTTGAATTCATTACGGTGAGTTCTAATATATATATATATAAGTTTTAATAATTGCTTGCCCTACGAGCACTAGTTCTTACTTTAATATTTGCCACTATATAATGGACCGTGTTGCAATCCACTGAGCTAGATTAATCCCTTCAAGGAAGGCTCAAGCTCAAAATCTCAAGAGCAAACCGTGGTAATAGGCGAGTCGAACTACCCTCCGATTATTTTTACCGCACTAAAATGTTACAAGAAAATTATGTCTTGACAAATGTTTTATAAACCTCACTCCATCTTCCTATCTGTGTCTCTCGATACCTTATATACCTGTATTGAACAGTTATAGTTGGGCCTTGTAATCCCACTCGCCCAACTCGGCCCAGATCTTCCTATCTGTGTCTCTCGATACCTTATATACCCGTATTGAACAGTTATAGTTGCCTAGGCCTTGTAATCCCACTCGCCCAACTCGGCCCAGACAACTAAACAGGCTGGTACTCTCTCTCTCTCTCTCTCTCTCTCTCTCTCTCTCTCTCTCTCTGTGCATCTTTTTCTTGACATCTTTTCTTCTTCTTCTTCTTCTTCTTCGTAAGCTACTGCAAGGTCTGATTAGAAACAAATGCCCCATTAACATTAATCTCTGTTCTATAGTTTTGATTGATCGCTATTTGTTTGTAACTTGAACTTTAAATATGCAGACCACATGTATGTTGAAATGCTTCAAAGAATCATTGATTCCTAGTATGTTTTGTTATATGAATTAGCTGAATAATTGGGGTAAGGAATGCAATTTGGTTGTTTTAGCAATGTACGGATTCATTATACACCATCAAATGCATTTTGTAATCACACTTATCTGTTTGTCTTTTTGTTTCAAAATGTAACAGTTTTTGTGAATATCATAAAATGGTTAAATGACCAGCTTACAAATAGGTGAACGAATTGATCATGCAAAATTGGCATCCATCTGATTTTATCTAACGCCTAGGTCCAAAAAACTTTTTAAGGACCTTGAAACAGTACTTCCTTCGGTCATAATTCATAATGTGTTCTTGTTTTCTTAAAAACAGGGTCATTGGAATACCTTTCAAACCTTGCAGGTGGACTCCACATGAGAAGTGGCCTTCCATTCACACAAATCAATCATCCAGGGGCGGACCCAGATAGTGGCATGTGGGTGCGGTCACACCCATTAAACCGTAGGGCGCTTCCAAATACAATATAAAAATTCTGGGTCCACTTTAGAAAAATCCAATAAAAATCATGGATACACCCTCAAAAGCCACATGAAGATCCTCGGTTTGCCGCCAAAAGTAAACTACCTATTCGGGTCCGCAACCCTCAAAGAAAAATTCCGAGTCCGCCAAATCATCCTTTAATGCCTAAAATTTCTAACCTTAAGGGCTCGTTTGGATCTTGGTTGATCGATCTATGTGTAAATGAGGGTTCATTCATTTGGATAACCTGAGTCACTTGGAAGTGACAGTTGCTTTTGTTCTTCTTCATGCTAATTACAGGTAAACAGAGTTATAGGTAATTGGATTTACATATAAATTGACCAAGGAAAACCAAGTTCTGAGGGACCAAACAAGGACTAAGTGTAGCTGAGGTTATCCAGAAGGGGTCCTTGTGTTCATTTTTTTTTCAATTGAATCATTATACTTTTGTTTATTTCTTATTTACTGAGTGAGATATTTGTTGTGGCAGAGGCTTTTGCATTTTGATCAGGAAAAAAGGAAAGACAGACTCATATTAGATTCTGTTTATTGTTGTTTAGATCATTTTATGTATTCATGTTCCTTTTACGTTTTAATTTCATGGAATATATTTGATGGTCTCTTTTCCTGAGCAAATATTGTGTTAGCATTTCTTGGTCCTGTGTATTCCTTGTTTGGTACCCCATTCAAATGTTCATAATTCCTTTGCTATATGTTGTGTCTTGACATGTGCTTTTCTCATCCCGGAAGACAGAGGGTTAGGTTCACACAAGCAGTTGGTGAAGAAAAAACTTGCCAGCAAATTTTGATCTATTTTTCTTTGGAAGTGGCACTTGATTTTGTTGGGAAAGAGGTTACATAGCTGATGATGAAATTCATATATTGTAGCCTAAGAAAAAAAGATACAAGTCTTTCATGGAACCAAGGATGGATGATTGTTGGGTAAAGCCACTCAAAATGAGAAAGAAATACAAAGCTTCAGTCAAGTGACATAATCTTTTCTAAGAGCCTTCCATTTCCTTGTATTATTGCTCAGCTGAATTCTAATGCACTGTCAGCTTATCTGGATGAGTAGATTCTCTTTATTGAATTGAGAAACTTTGTCCATAGGTTTTGGCACATTAAGTTGATCCGAACATAGTTGGGACAAGGCTTTGGTGATGATGAGGCTTTGACACATTAGCGAAGATCCTTCTGTTATTATTTGATTCATGGATTGCTTTCAGATACATTGGAGATGAGCTCTGAAGCCGTGAAAGCTGTGAAGGTATATCGCCACCTTCTCAAAGCCATCAATAATCACATAGGCAAAGATGGCAGCAAGAGACATTTCAGAGATTTTGTAATGGAAGAGTTTCGGAAAAACATCAAATTGTCAGATCCTGAGGCTGCCTACCAAAAAATAAAGCTTGCTCGGGACTATACATTTATGCTTAACAGTGTACATCATCACAAGGTGTGGTTCTGTCCCATTAAAGTTACTCATCTGCATTTTCTTGGCCTAATTCAGATATATTATTATTTGATGATGATAATAATATCAAATTTGATTTGAGCATTTTGCTTAACCTCCAAATTGTACATGCAGAGTAGCCTTTTAACGGTCCCGACCATTCATATGAAACATCACCATTATGCTAACCATCCAATGCTTCGTTAGTTTGCAAGTCGCAAAATGGATGTTTAGAATCATTTCTTTACCAATCCCCATAAAAGGATATATTGGGTCATTCGATAGTTGAGATATTGCAGTGTGCCCCACTGGGCTCACTGGTTCCACATAGGTTGCAAAAAATTGGGCCACTCTGCCTTTGCCAATGATTTGCTTCTGAGGATCATACAAATTCTTGGTTGACAAGCACATTCCATTTTCTGATTGGCATGTTGCACATATGTTGGAGGAATGGGCACATGCCGACAAATTGACCCCAAAAAAAAAAAAGAGAGAACAGAAAAAACCTGAATCATCATCATCACCAACATAAAAAATCCTTTAGAACTTTCCATCTTTTATATTGTTCTGTATTTCTGATCTTAATAGTCTTTTTATATCACTTGCATTTATGAACTAAAATGCAAATAACTAACTGTGTTTAATCCCATTTATGAACTTATCTTGTTTCTCTATATGTGAGACCATTTCGAGCTTTTAGATGGCTTTGAGCACCACACCAGTTGTCAGTGTCCAAGTCAAATAGCTCGAGAGCCATCTTGCTCAAACTGATGAAAAGAATAAGGACCATCTTGCTCCAGAGAAAATGGTGTTTAGTCTGTGTACACTGCGATAGTAGATATTGGCTGATCTGCCATGGCTGCGACAGTAGGCTATGCTGCTCAAATTGCATTCTGAACCATACTTTTGTGATCAGTATTTCAATTGTTATAATTATGCAGGACCTGCTGTTCTCTTACAACATTGCAGTGGACAGATCAGATGAAATGAAGAGGACGTTAAAGAAATCAGCAGCTAGTGTGGGTCTTCAGCTTCCTGATGTCTATCAACCTTGAGAGTGGGAATACTTAGTATTAAGTATATGTCCTTTTAGCATAAAATTCTGATGTACTATTTTGGAAGTTGAATTGTGAATTTAATGCTTTGTGCCTTGATGTGGGCATTCCATCCCTGGTTTAACAGATTTTTGTTTCAACCTTCTTAAAATTTTGACAGAAGAGTTCATACTTTTGGTTTTTGTATTGTTCTGTATTGATGGGTTTTGGTTATACAAAACCTTCTGCAATCCAAGTCTAGGGTCTTTATTCTTCAATGAACTAATGCCTCCCTCTGCCATTGTTGCTTTCATTCATCTAAACAGACGACTCTGACCATGTCTACCAGTGAAAATTTTGCTTTATATATAAGCTATCCACGAAAGCTATATGCATATTTTAGTCATGTGTTGTAGGTGCAACTAAAAGCCGAAAACCAGTGCCTAGTCCTCATGAACTCAAATCACAGGATCTGCTGTCCTAGTGGCTGGTGGCCGGCCAATCTTTCAAGGTTGGAAAAGCTAATGGCGGACTTAGATCTACCCCATCTCGCTAGTGGTCTTAAATTCTTGAAGAGAACGCATTTATGGGGTACATTGCAAACCACATCTGTTGGATTTGGATGGCTTTCTTTCTACCTTTTGCATCCTAACTGATTATTATTGGCCACCCTGACGTTAATTTGAGAGAACAAAAGATGATATAAAAATGTCCGTCACTTAAATGTGATTTCCTATCCATTCTGTTGCAGAACAGATTAACCATCCATCAAAATCTATTTTTTATAGTCAAGAACTCCCTTCAACAGTTGCAATCAGAACTTGTATAGAAACAAATAATTCTGATTGCTTCTTGACGAAATCCAGGGATATTTGATCATTTTGTAAAAAATAGCAGACATGTTTTAGGTGACTTTAAATTTACTAGGCCACCTTTCTTTTTTAGATTGGAAACCACGAGCTAAAGCATATACCAAAAAAGAAAAAAAAAGTGTATTTAACATTTAAGAAAAATAAAAAAAAGTGACGAAAATAAATGACGCGATAATCAGACTCAAGTTAAATGAAGAAAATGATTTTCTTACAACAATAAGAAAGCACACTCATTCAATGTGTCAGTTCATTACAAAGATTTTATCATATTACAATGATCAAAGCTTCAACAGTGGAAAGGGATAATTCTGTTCTCCTACAAAAATCAATACACAAGTTGTGGCTCAAACTCCGCCAAATCAACAGATCCTGACTCGACCGGGGGCATCAGATAGGCAGCAAAGAGCTCAGAGACCAAGGCAGCAATGAGGGGGGCCCTCTTCAAGTTCTTCACCAAAGGAATGTCTTCACCATCCCCAACAGCCATCAATTTCTGGTTGATCTCCACCATCCTGTCTAATTTTGCCTTGAACTCTGGGTTTTCTACATCCAAAACTGCTGGGAAAATCCTTGCCGTTGTTCGGTTTGTCTGCAATCAGAATAAAAGAGAGGTATAGATATGATGCCTGACCAAAGTGTAAGTTTAAATTTCTCATCTTTTGACCTTGTGATGGTAGAGCTGAGTTCCACTGAAGTAATGTAGACCATTGATCCTAAAGACATGAAAATTTATTGATGCACCATTTTCTTACAATTGGAGTCAACAGAGTCCATGGCGGGGATGCTTGAAGAAAGAAGGGAAAAGGGAAAAAAAAAACGTTCCCTATTTAAGGATTTTAAATTTCAATCTCCCGTAATCCAAAAGAGATGGTGCCGTTTACCAATATCGACTTAAAATAGAGCAATTAGAAAAGAAAATGTGCATGCGTGTATCAAACACAATTTCAAGTTTCTTGGAAAAAAATGAATAACTAACAATAAATAATCCATAACTACAAGTTGAACAGGATCTGATCAGAAAGTAAATGATGCATCCAATGTTGAGGAAATCAGATCTGCATTGCAGATCTGATGGTCTAATTGAATTCAAAGTAGACTAGTCTTCTCAGTTAATAATTATAACATATGTAAAAAACAAATCCGAACTGCGCATATCTATTCTCTGTTTTAAGCTGCTGGTATGCCGCTGCTCATAATCAAAATCATACTCAAAGAATGATTAAAGAACATGGACATCGTGCTTACCTCAATGATGACGTGCATGTCAAACTCCTTGGTGTTGAGGCCAATACCTTCATAAAAAGCTGTACGCTGACAATCATTAAGGTACATTGTCACGTAAACCTGCAAAAGAATTGAGTTATTAGCAATGTAAAGGAAGAAGAAAGAAACGGAGAAAAAGCCAAAAAAAAAAAAAAAAAAAAACAGAAGGTGATTTGGGACAATGAGACAGCAGGTTAAATCACTCTTACAAGCAATGAAGAGAAAAAAGGTCAAATTAGATTCTACCCCATGATGCAAGTACTCTGCTAGAAAAGATGGTACTTGTTCCATTCAGGAGATGGAATTTGTTCCAATCAGGATTCGGTGGAAAAGACGCAAGTATTTTGGTAAAGGAGACTGAATTACTAGCCACTATGACAAACATTTCGGACCAACTGCAATTTGTGGTCCATTTAAGACCAATATATCTGATTTGTCCTAATAAACTCAAGAAAATCCAACTTTGCATGTGGTACTTTAGAAAATAATCCATCAAAAAGAAATTACCGATAAGCAGAAAAACCGTGCCCACAACTTTGCTTTCCAGTCGTTGAGAAACTGAGGCTGTGCCTTCATCAGTGCTGAGAAGAAATCACCGTGCCTGTTCTCATCTTGGCACCAGTTCTCAAAGTACTTGAAGATTGGATAAACTTGGAATTCAGGGTTGGCCTTTAGATGCCTGTAAATGGTAATATACCTCCAATACCCAATCTTCTCAGATAAATATGTAGCATAGAAAATGAACTTGGGTTTGAAAAATGTGTATTTTCTAGCTTTTGTCAAGAATCCCAAGTCCAATGCTAGATTGAAATCAGACAGACCCTTGTTCAAAAACCTGCAAATTAAAAGAGGAAACTTAGAAAAAGAGGTACATATAAATGGACCCACTTATTTTTCCATAACTTTTTATATTGAAAAAGGAAGGAAAAAAAAGAGGAAATGCCCAGGACATCATCATTTCTCTATGAGTTTTTTTTTTTAGACAGAAAAGGTCCAGATTTTGAAGGCATACCCTGCATGCCTGGCTTCATCCCTTGACATCAGTGAGAAAATCTCAGCCACCACCGGATTAGTTTTCTGTTTCAGAAAAATAAGATAAGATAAAGAGAGGAAATTAATGATCTCAAACTTGGGAAAGCACCCATATTTTTTCTCAGCTCACATATAATATGGATAATAGATGTATCATGTACTTAAGGAATTTTTCTAAATGCCAGTTCACTGAATGTTACAAAATATATGGATTAATATATGATCCTTAAAAAAAAATCTCCATAGCAAACTTCATGTGACATGCTCAATTTGACAAACTTGTATATATATGGTGAGTTACAATTGCTTTTTTAACACCTAATAAGGTAAAAAAGGTGTCATAAGGTGTGATGATTTTGCCTTCTTGTACATTACCACTTTCCAAAAAAAGAAGTATCCCGTAAGGGCGAGATGGATAGTAGTTTTGTACATATATATATATCTATATATACATATATATATATATATATAAAGTAAAGTAGACATAAAGAAACCCTCACATATAAATTTGTATTTAATCCACCAAATATGTAAAAAAAAAAATTGCATTTAGAAAGTAATACAAAACCAGAAATACAAACACATGCACATATGCTATATTTTTTCTTCTCAAACTTCGCAAGTAAAACCATATCATTGCAGACCTTTTATCCTCATCTAACCTTTCAGCGTTCTCATTTTATCACCAAAACTTTTCACTATGTTTCTGAATTTTAGATCCAAATTATATAAATACAGTTCTATCTCAGCAACATATTTTTGCAGCATGTGGAATAAATAAGATTCCATTAACTGTCCTAGAATCCTTCTTATATGTTCTGAATTCCATGGTTCTAAACTACTTTATGTTCCTGTTTTACTACTTTTTTGAATTAAAAAAACCAAAATTACTGGAAATTTCCAAAAATGCATGCATGTAATCATTTTCAAATGTACCATACAAGTGATTGATGAGCCCTGAAAACCACCCTCAACTTTTAAGATGAAAATGCCAAAAACCCAATTCACAAAACCTTTCAAATCAATCATTCAAAGTGTCAAAAGCGCACCCATACCTTGAGCCTCCTCCCCAGCTCCTTGTAGAGAAGAAACCCAGAAAACTCAGCAGTGCAGGACCTCTCCAAGAACTCCACAAAGATCTGCCTGAGAGGCCCCTGTATCTTGTCAGCAGCCTCCTTGAATTCCTTGTTCCTGACGAAATGGGTCTGGTTGTAGTCGGTCTTGAATTCCTGGAGAAGGGCCTCAAACTCAGACTGGCTCAAGTTCTTGTTGATCTCAGCGTTGAAAAGGGCCTCCATTTCATCAAAGTCTGTTGTGTAGAATCTTGGGGTGAGAAGGGTCTCTTTGATGTTAGCTTTTGCAGCTTTCTTGGGCCTGGAGGGAGCAGCAGCTGTTGACATTTTGATGACACTGCAGGTTTTGAACCTGTTATTGGATTGGAATGTTGGGGTTCTGTTAAATTTAGAGATGGGTTTTAGGAGGGCTATCTCTGCTGCCATCTTTGGAGGGAGCTGCTGCTGCTGCTGCTGCTAAGGAGCCTTGGAGAGATTGAGGGAGGAGTTTGGTGGATGGGTGTTTTGAGGATAGAGGGGTGGGGTTTTTATCAGTTTGATGATAGTGATGGAATCTCATCCAATGGAAATCTGTGGCTTTGAATGAGGGGTTGACACCTGTCAGGTGATCTTTTGGCATGTGTCTTGATCCATTGGAGTGCATGTATTGGCTGAGATTTTGACACCTGTACACTAAAATGGGAGTGTGAATGCATGGCCTGCATTTCTTGGATTAGATTTTCCATTTTTTTAAAAACTTTTCTTCTCCTCGAGATTTACTAGAATCTGCTCCCTAATTTTGTGTTATGGGGTCCTCCAGCGGTGAGTATTGTCATATAAGAAATAGAACATGGCTTGTGTACAATTTTAATAGGTCAACTAATCGGATGGCAAAGAATTTTCTAGCGGATACCATTTTATGTACGTTCATATCTCAATGGACCCACAGATTGATGGATACGGATGAAATTTGGGCCCCACATTTCAAAGTGTTGGACTAAAACCAAAGGGTGAAAAAAAAAGAGGAAAAACCACTTTGATAACCATTTATTGGTCTGCATCTTTGTTTCTTCAAATTGACCCACTTCTATAGGAATGCATTTCTTAGATTCCTAGGAAGTCAATTCCATGCTCATAAACGGGTCCAAAGCATAAAACGCTTGATTACTTCTTTTTGATGGCACTTCTCATTTTCACTAATAGTTCTAATTATCTGATCATTGATGCTTAGTCTTTGGTCCTGCATTTGATAATTAAGTTTCACGGGCATGTGCCAATTACACTGCAGAAATGGTTCATCCATGGATCTCGGGTATGTAGCTCTCTCTTTAAGTGAAGGGGAAAACAAACATTTCTCAACAAATTTTAGTATAAAGCTAATGCCAACTCGAAACTGATTCTGCTTTATACCAGCATTTCACCAAGGTAGATTTTTCTACTGACAAGCCATTTGCATATTTATCTCCACTTACTAGCAATGAATGCAATGACTGAGTCAGATCAATAATACAATTTAGCCATTCACCATATCAGGATTTTTACCAGTTTAACTTCTAACCATAAACAATATCATAAAAACAGAAGAAAAAGAAAGCTCTTGACCAGGCATTTGTTCAACATGGAGTTCAACTTGTGTATGGCTAAAATGAATAACTATTCACATATTTGCTTGGCTAAAACGATCATTTTACTCTACCTGGATTTCCAGGAAGCTAACAAAACGTGATAGTTTCCCAATAAATAGAGGTAAAAAAACATATTGACAGTATTATGCAGTGGTGTCATTCTCATGCATTGCAGGATGCTGGAAATTTTTTTCACACTTCATTGCACATGCTCTTCACTAGTATTGAAATTGACAAATAAAGTCCAACTCAATGAAAGAGTTGTGGATATTCTTTTCTTTTTTCTTTTTTTTTTTTGTCCTTTCAAACATTTTCCTTTGTAACTATAAATAAAACCATCATGCTAATCAATTTGAACTAGCTGTTCGAGTTAGCGAAGACTCCTTATGCCACCTCCAATGGATGAAAAAGATTTAAGTACATCTGCATTACAAAATCCTGCTAGAAGGAATCTTGAAGTCCGAGCTCAAAGATTTAGTCCAAAGCCAGACCTGTAGAAAAATTAAAAAGACAATGCCACAAGCACCACTCAAGCATTAGAGGTATAGCTAGCAAGCAGTAATCTTGATTCAATACATGGCTTAGGTAATTGTGCAGCAACAAACATGCACTAGAATGAAATATGCTGCAAGTGAATGAAGTCCAGAAAAGCACACAAAATCAATTCAAGAAATCATTCCTCAGGGTTAGTGTAATTGAAATCATGCTATGTTCACCCTTATCTTCATTTGAGCTCTCTTATCCCTCAATAGATCTAAGTTAATGTCACAACATAGAGCCTCCTTGGGTGTTTCAGTGTTTTAGGGCTGATCAGAAATGCTGTGATTTAGTATCCTTTATTTTAACTTAACGAAATCATCTTAGCAAAAATAAAAATAAAAATTTTGTTGACTCCATTTATAACTTTGACACACACAAATTGACCCAATATCCTTACAGGCTTGAGTGGGAAAGGACTAGTCACAAGGGCAACATAACATAGATGCAGTAAGGCTTTGATGATGGTGGTGATGACTACAAAGATGATTAATTTATTTTATGTTTTAAAAGTGATCAACTACTTCTGGATGCATCATGCATATCCCTGCAAAACAGGTACCGGGATGTGATTAATGGTGAATTTGGATCTTCGTGGAAACTCTCTCTCTCTCTCTCTCTCCTCCAGTTTTTTTCTTTTTTTTTTTGGTAAAACTGGAGTTTTCTCTCAATGTGAATTTGGATCTTCATGGTCCTCAAGAGATAGGTTCATTCTTATATTCCATGTATTAGTTCCACTGATTTTCTTAACAAACATTTATCATTACAACTTCCATGTACACAATTGCTTATGAAATATTTATATTTGGGCATCTCAAGAAATGCATGTGGGTGTAATCTTTCCTGTCCAGTTGAATAAACATCATGGTTCAGGCAAGAACTGAAACCCAGCTGATATCAGTGGAGGATGGAAGAGGTAAAAAAAGTTAATCCATTTAAATGGGTACAATCTTTTAGCCAATTCTCAAATGCATGGTAGAATAGAAGGTTACTATGCCGCATGTTCCACTCCACCAGCGGTTTTGGTGTATATGCATAGGTGAACACAAAAATTGAGTCTGAGAGTGCAAGATCAAAAAAGTTAAACCCATTTGATTTGGTTCAGTTTAGAGCCCATTCTCAAATGCATGATAGAATAGAAAGTTACGATGCCACATTTTCCACCCCACCTGCAATTTGGGTGCAGCATAGTTGCACACAAAATTTCAGTCTAAGCATGCAAATCTGGAAACTTAATGTGGTGTTATATTTTCAAAGTTTTATGAAATTGAAGCGCGATGAGTTTAAATTACTTGTACACTATTATTCAATCATAAATTCTCTAACAACCATTTGATGGTTTTGACACAGCATCATTCCAAACAATTTAATATATGAGTTCAAGCAAATACAATGAAAGAAATCTGGGAGATGAAATACCTCCTATCATTGAAGAATACGATGATCATGATTGACAGGAGATGTTCCATTGGAAGTGCTTCCCTCATCAACACCATTGGCCACTTTGACTCCATTTTCTTTTATGCAGTACTGATTGGAGTCTCTTGGCTCATGATCATCAGAAGGTGTTGTGCAAACCTCATCAAAGTTTCTCAATTCATGATTGGCAATAGTTTTTTCACAGCCCCAATTAGAGTCTGTCGGTTCTTGATCAATGGGAAAGAAAAATGGGACAAATGCACTCTCATCATTCTCATCTTCGCTCTTCAAATTATAATCAATACCATCGTAATCCAGATTCTCCAATATCTCTGGTATTGGCAAGCTTGCATCAGTTCCAAACTTACTGCTGCCCATTTCTATATCAATTTTATCCTTCGAACTAATGGAATCACCTCCTGTATTTGGAGTAACAGCTTCAACATCTGTAAGATCTTCCACTACCCATGAACGGAAATCATTCATCGAGGGTGGAATCTTTGAGAAAAGCACCTCCCTGAAATTTCTCAGTATCCCCTTATTGTGTGGATTCTCCTTTTTGTCATACCGATATCTGAAGTTTTCATAAGTTGTCTGTAGCATCATGGAAAAACAATTGGCATATACATGAAAAACAAATAAGCAAACTTCAAATTCATTGCCTATGCAATAATGTGCTCAATTGTCTAAAAGAATTGTTTTTGTTTGTCAAAAATCATATTCACCCTCCCACCCAAATGCCTGTACACTTGGGGAAAAGTTAAATTTGAATATTTTAGTCATAAATTGCAGCATCTGAAATTCTGTGTACTATTGTACACTTCACATTCTGTTATGATAGAAAATTACATTATGGTCTATGTATTGAAAAAAATTTAATATGTAAAGCACTTCTCATATTTGTTATATATTTTATGTATGTTCAAGTGTGTTGGGTTTTCAAGGATTTACAAAGTGACATTTTATCATGTGGCTGGCATTGACATGTCTGTGTCCAGGTCGCACCTGCTTCTGTACATATGACAGTTACGTTCAGGAATGGTCTCTAACCATTCCTGGTCAAGGAGCAGTCAAGACTTTGGGGCCCACCTAGCAGCACAACAACTATGGGAGAGTTCCTAATACTCTACATGTGTGCCAAAAAAAGGGAACCATCTGATCAAGGGAGGTACCATTTTGAGGCTCTAAAAAATTGCTAAATCCTAGCCAGGAATTGTTAGACCATCCATCATAGAACAAAACATGAAGAAACATAAGTGAATGTTCTTCGTAAGCCCTCAAACTATGATGCACGGATTAAAAAAAATGGCAACTTATCGTGTCATATTGTATCCTATACTCTAGTTTTTATGTGTAAAATCCATGTCTCTGGCATATCCATGCCATATCAGGGCATCATAGCCCTCAAACATAACATAATTGTTTTTACCCACATAATTTTGAGGACAAGGCATACTGTCTGGTTGAGCTAGGGCGCAATCAAGCACTAAAAATTTGTAAAATTATATGAGATCACTGTCAGAAAAGTATGTAAAAGTTATAGGTTGTGCTTGGATGTATCCAGAATTACAAAGAATATATAATCTCCCCATTGAAGAATACCAACTCGTCAGAACTTATAATATTTAGGTAGAATGAAAGGTTATTGATTCTGCTCTTATTTTGGAGATGACTCAACTGGAGGTCACATTGATGTTTTTTTGCTGTTTATTTCTTGTCCTAATGGTATTGAAATTTGGACTGATGATGATTTAATGTGGTTAAGGCTGAAAAACAGTATCCCACCTAATTTGGTATATGTTATTCAAGCCAGCCCAAATAAATAACCATATTTTCTGCAAAATATTAAAAATGAACATGGATTTCGGGGTACATCAAAAACCATCTTTTATAAGAAGACGGTAGAAATTCAACCAGTTTGTGCAATATAACAACCGGTCCATAGAAAAACAGACTACAGCGAAGTTCACCTGATTTGTGCTGATCAGATAGAGATGGAATATAGTGAGACCACCAACAAACCAGACTGCTATGAAACAGTATATGATAAGAATAACTGACAAGACCTCTCTGGACATGGTCTTCTTCCAGGACTCACCATCTTTGTTGTGCATAAGAATGTTCAGCAAGGAAAAGGTGAATACATAGATGCACAGAAAAGTAGATGATGATATGAACAAGAAGAAGAACCGATAGTTACGCTGCAATCATTCAAAAATAATCCTGTTAGATCCTAGAAATTCTGTAGAAAAATAATTATCAATCTTTAGAAGCATTTGAATGTGATCCAAATTTCAATTGGTTGGTCATCCACTCCATTGCACAACTGGGGCAGAAGGGTATTGGAAATTAAATTGAGTGGACATCTCTATTCCAATTTTTGCTCCCAAATTACCAATGATTGGATCCAATAACAAATTTAGATAGAAAAGGGCAAAAAAAAATCATAAATTCATTTACACCCCTGAACACGTGGGAAAATATAACCGTTATTTTGTCAAACTATTCAAACCCATTCAAATGCACCCTTTGCAAAGATTTTACCCATGATGATGTGTGTGTGTGCATGTGCACACGTGTGTTTAGGGTAAGGGATACTTACGTGGCTTTCCCTCTTTGCAGTTGAATATTTCTCTTCTGCATATGGACATACATAGCTTTCCCTCTTCTTCACATGAATATTTCCAATTATGCAAATGTCCATCACCTTATGGTAAGGGATAGATGCATATGAACATTCCTCATTTATATATATACGAGAGAGAGAGAGAGAGAGAGAGAGAGAGAGAGAGAGAGAGAGAGAGAGAGAGAGAGAGAGAGATTCATCCTATTTTATTCAATTTTCCATCCCACATTCATAATCAATGATAAACTATGATAATGAATTGAAATTGAAAAAAAAAGAAGAAGAAAAGGCTAGAAAATCGATCATAATTTCTGCACCTCCCTAAACACACTAGAGAAGAGAACCATCGATTTTGTCAAAATATTTAAATAAATAGCAATTATGGGTGCAAACACATTAACCCAAAATTTGTGCAGAGATTCCATCCATGATGAAGATTTGTGGAAAATATATAAACATGAAAGGCAATTGAGGAACAAAGGAACTTTCATTATTGGTATTCAAAAAAAGGCATAGATTACAGTTTGTTGTTATTCTTATTGCTTTCAGCAACAAAACCTTGGTTCATAATTGCAAAATGTTGAACAAACTCAACAGCGTAGCTGCAGTTCAATTTGTCCAACTTGGGGGGTCCAATTCACTATGGCACAAACAATTATGATAACAGTAGCATGGACAAAAATTACTAGCATTTGCATGGATGTTATCCATCCCAACTAGTGCTACTGCTGCCACTAAAACACACACACACACACATGCATGCGCGTGCGCGCACACACACACACACACTCAAAATAGTGCTATCACTAAAAATAAATAACACCTTCCTTGAATTGAAATGCAGATAAAAATAAAGATAGACTAAAATAGTTCTGGGATAAAGGAGTCAAATAGTCAATGCAAGTGTACACTGACTTACAAACCTCATTTCTATATTTTGGTAGAATGGATGGTTAATTGGTTATCCATGCCACTGTGAGTAGTAGCAAAGATAGAAATCCATATTAGATGTCTTATGTATCTTGTCTTTCCCACAAATCAAAATAATTTTTTTTTACAAAATTCTCTCTGGGGTGGTTAGGACACTGTATCAACTTTGATATATTAATATATTTTACTGATAGTCAAAAAAAAAAAATTGATATCTTGATTTCTCTGGAAAATTTGGAAAAAAAAAGAATTTTTTCAACTTTAGTATCCTGAGTTGGTTGGAGAAGTTGAAAAAAAAAAAAAAAACAGTCAGATCTCCCTGCTGGTCGGAATGCACAATGGAACCATATATTTCACAAGAAAAGTAAATTTGATCATGAGTACACCTCATTATATTTAGAAAAACTTGGAAAGGCCAAATCTCAATAAAGAACTTACTATTCCAATGCATTGCCCCACCCATGGGCAGTGGTGATCAAATCTCTGAACACAATTGTCACAGATAGAGCAATGGGAAGCACGGGGTGGTCGATAAAGCAAACATGTATCACAATATTTCACTTTTACTACAATGCCATTTATGATTACATCCTTTGTTCGGGGCAGTCTTAAATGAGGAGTTCTCCCTTGGACCCATTCCATAGATGGGGTAGCAAAATCAAATGCTTCATCTGCTTCAGCTGGTCGTGTGTTCCGGGGTACTATACCTGGATCTCTACCAGATGTTAGGAATAGAAAAATCAAATCCTGCATTGTTCATCGAAACATGTAAGAATTTATTGATCTCAAACTTAATTAGTATCATAATGTTAGCATTATAGAGGAATTCTTATCACAGACAACTAATTGCACATAACATGCATAAAAAAAATCCATATACTACTTATATGAAACTGAATTGCCAACAAGAAAGAAATTTGCAGGCATAATACACGAATCAAACTAGTTTAAATGAATGGACCCGATTTAAGATTTACAATTGCGTATACATGATAAATTGTTTTCAAATCTTCTCTCCAATTTCACTGGTAAGACTCAGATAATCTCAGCTACTTCATGGTTTGACTGCCTCAACAGTCTGCTTGTTCTTCTGGACCGTGACAATTAAGTAACACAGATACTTGTAATATGTAGAATACCAGATCATATTGTCATCATAATTGTTGCCACCATCCTCGTTGTTCTCCTTGTCATCATCGTCATAACCTCATCCCATCAATTTGGGGTCAAGAAATGTTTTCCATGGATAAAATCATAGACAAACAATTTCTACAATGTCTTTATCTATATAATACAAGTTCATATTGCATCAAACACAGTATTGAGACTATATACAAAGATGACACTAGTATTGAGATTTCTCAGTATTGAGACTAGATACAAAGATGACACTAGTATTGAGATTTCTCACAATTTGTCAATGTCTTGATCATTGACGTAGAGGATGGTTTTACAAGGTACATAACCATGTATCCCATTTCCAGTATCTTTGTCATAGAATGTCCTACTCATGAAAAGTGGAGTCATGGCACCAGTCCCATGTCTTTTTGTTTGCACATGTAATTGTATGTATGTAGCATTCATGAGGATTCATGGTACCAGTCCAAACCCACTTGGTCTATTAGTCCTTTCTTTGTTGTCTTTTTCTTCTTCGGTCTTGAGTTGTAGCTCAGTTGGTTAGGAACACCAATGTCCCAGGGGCGAGAGTGAATAAAAAGTAGTGGCCTATTACTTTCTATTAGTTTACTAGACTAAGTTCTTCAATCACTCAACTGTGGCATTATGTTTTTAACCTAAATAACTGCAGAACCAAATTGACTCATTGGTCCTAAAAGAGTATTTTAAAAACCTCCAATGCAGTGTTACCTAGGCATAAGTTCCAAGCTTCAAAGAGTTCGGACCTGTCTGGCACAGCCAACTCCAAATAGTCTTGATGTGGGGGCAGTTTCATGTACAAATTAAAAATTAGTAAAATAATCAGAAATAAATTAATAGAGTAAATAAAAAAAATTGTAACAAATCTCAATAAAAATCAAATAAAGAAAGTTCATATTTTCATATATGCTTTTAACGTAATCTTGAAAGTCATGAAATGGATTTATCGAAAAGAAAAAAAGGAAAAAGAAAAGAAAAAACTGAAAACTAAGGGATCATTTTCTCGCATGGAAAGGAAGGTGAAGTGAATGAAAATAAAGTACCTTTTATGAAAACCAATCATATTCTGGTGTGGAAGTCACCATAGAAAATTTGTTTCTCAGAAAACCAAAGGAGCAGTGTAGGCCGAGGAGGATCATGGTACAAGGTTCCTATATTTTTATCTGTATTATTGTATTTCCATTTTTTGCTGGCTCCAATACAAGTCTCCCATTACCTATCAAGAAGGAAAAAGAAGAACAAGTACGTGTGGTGTGAATTGATCAATTCGAGCTTTCAAACCAGGTTTACTAGATCGAGTGTTTTCAGGCTCATGCCAAGCCCACAGGAAGCTTTAGTGGGAAGAGGAAGGCTCTAACAACACAAACCCATTTCCCAATATGCAAATTACAGTATATTCAGATAACAGGATCTAAGTTTCAAGAAATGAAAGAAGAGGCTTCTAGCTTCCCCAGAAAATAAATTCCTTTTCTTTAGCTGCAAAAATAAAATATTACCTGTTATCACATCCTTATAGGAAGTTTTAGTAATTTAAGAGTAAAATTGCAACCATCAATTGTTCTCTCTATTGTAGAAGCCAAATATTGTACTATGACTATAGCTCATGAGGTCTGTATAACCTAGAAAATGTAAACATTCTGTAGAGTTGGTGGTTTGAACTTAAACCTCACCTGAAGCTTCATCACAACAACTATGGTTGCCATTAATATTTTATCCAATCTGGTTTACCAAACATGTTAAGGTTGGTAATTACTTCATCAGTGAGGTTGCCTCAAAGGAGATACAAATGGTGTTCATGGTTCCAATCACACCGTTGATATTCTTATCAGTAAATTAGAATCAGTTGTATTGATTCTACCAAAGGTGGGCATGCTTTATATTCATGATTCAACTTTATGCGGAATGCCGTGGGATGTGTACATTTATTTAATCCTGCAGGACACCATTTTTAGGTGATCAATTAAACATGTGTCCATCTCACACTAAAAGCTCTTCGACCTTTTTTTCTTGCACGCAGACTGTACCTTCTTTCTTTCCTCTTTGCTCCCTGAACATATTCAATTACACCTTCAATACATAAACACCACTCCACTAAAAGCAAAGAGAAGTGGGATGGTTACAAGTGACTCGGCTAAACAAATAACCTATATATATATATGTATGCATATATATATGTATGTGCGCGTGTGTTTATGTATAAGCCTCAAATGCAAAACCTTACAGAAGGACATGTTTGGACTTTTTCAAAGCGCCCAAAAAAGAGCACATAACATCACCAGGACACTTCGTGCACAATTTTTGGTGTTACTTTGTCAATAAGTGTCCCAATGTCCCTAACACTGCAGGACAAAATCTGAAAAAGAAGAAATGTCCAAATACTTTTAAAGAATAATGCAATTAAACTAAGCAAACAAAAAACCTGGGGGAATGGAGGATATTACTGACCAATATAGTGACAATCACTGCCACAACAAGTACCAGAATCCAAAGAAAATGATCGTGGATCCTTGGAATCACTCGTGAGCAAAACGCTAGTGCTGGAGCTATGATTAGGAATGCTGACAAAAATATCGTTCCCACTTCTGGACCAAATATTAACCTTCCACCACAGAAAAACCTCTGGAACACAAAAGATCCTTTGCCATTAGTAATATAGTGAAATTCTCTCTGTGAAATCATATACCCATAAAGGTAGCAATGTACATGCACAGTTTGTGGAAAATGAAGGCAACCCCGAGATTATAGCTTTCACTTGGCTGGCCTTGTATGGTGGAATTCTGACCATAGATAACCTTTGCTATAGAAAGACGATTCTAGATAACGCTTGCCTTATGTGTTTGGCTGATGAGGAATCTGTGGATCTTCTTTTAAATTGCAGAGTTGCTCATGGGCTATGGTCAGCAGTCTGCAGCTAGTTTGGTTGTTGTTCGGTTTTTCCCCACACCATCCTTGAGCATTTTGAGTCTTGGCATCTAGCACCTTGCTCGGTCAGGTGAAGGGCAATGTGAAGGACTGCTTTTCTGGCAGTTTTATGGACTATATAGAAAGAAACTCGCATTGTTTTGAAAGCGTGGCTTCTCACTGGGATGTTTTAGCCAAGCGGATAAAGATAATCATTATTTTGTGGGTGTCTATTCTACCTCAATTCTGAGGCATCTCTATGGATTTGATAGTGCATAGATGGAGGGAGGTGGCTTTTCCACTCTTGGGAGATTGATCGTTGTGGTCTTCTTTTTCCAAGGCCTTTTGGGGTTGAGTCATGGGGGTGTTTGGGTTTCCTATGCTTTTCCATTTTCTTTGGTTGTTTGTTGTTTTAACTTTTGTTGGTTTTGGTTTGGTTGCCTGGCTTGCCAGTATAATGCTTTTCTACTGCATTGCTTCTTAATGGATGTTAACATTTTAAAGAAAAAGAGCATGTACTCGAAAGCGAGTAATCAGTTAAAAGAGCCGTTAGTACTTGTCCTATGTTTCACTGGACTTTAGTCCCTGAGCTTTTAAGTTGTTTAGAACACCTTCATCATCGGGAGAGTTTGGGATAATGCTTCAACCATAAGTTATTCAGAATTCCATAGACTGAAAAACTGATGCTCTAGTTCCGACTTAAAAATTTGTACCTTCGAACTCAGGCAGGTTGCTTTATTGAATGTGCGAGCAGCAGCTTTTTTTGATACTTTACATTATGAAGTTTATCTTTATCACTCACCCATTGTTGAATGACAATGGCAGGAGAAAGAACATGGGGTTGGCTCAACTGTCCTTTTATCCATGTAATTTTTTTAATGTATCGATCTAGTGGTCCCCAAGTTTAGTACCTTATTGGATGACATCAATCATAATATGTAAAGATTTAATTACTCTAATAAGAGTAGAGGTTGTTAATTTAGAAGGGAAAAAAAAAACATTTACAAGAAGGAGATGGTTTTGGGTTTTTTGGTTCATAAAACACGTATTGGAATGGACAGCTTCCACGGCTTCTATTTTAATTCTCATTTCATTGTTGCACTGTAGAAAGAAAATTAATTGCATATTCTAATTAACTAAAAAATTGCAAAAAGTTGCCTCCCAAATTTAATATTATTTAGAAAAGAAAAGAAACCCTTCTCACTTACCGACCAGACATGGCAGTACTACATTAGAAAGAATAAAATCCAGATTCCCGTTTCGTATTTGTAACACCTTGGGCCTTACCCACTGCAAAAGCTAGCCATTGAAGTGGAGATAACCATGGGTACTTAAGCCCAGGCTCTGGACTTGGATGTTTTCGATGTGGTACTTGTGGAGTCCCTTGTATCTTGGGTGTTCTTTGGTAGGGGATGGGCATACTGGATTTTAACCAGATCTACGACATTGGCCTAGGCCTGCTGGATCTCAGCATATTGATTGAAAGATCAGCATTGAAGAGAAATATGAAGAACTGCTTAACTCAGATTCCTAAATTCTTATATAGTTATAGGATAAATGAAAAAAAAAAAAAAATAGATCCTCAATCATCACCTGTATACAGATTGAGTCATTCCTTATTTTCAAAAGAAAAAAAAAATAAAAATCCTTGATCAAATCATCAAAGCAGACTAAACAAATAGAAAACACAAGAAAATTTCACATTGATCTATCAGTAGATTCAATTTCCTACAAGCAAAACAGTTCATTTTGCAAAATATTGACGACATCCTAATTAAAAAAAAGGTTCAATCTGATTAAATTCGTGAAAGTTAATCTAAAATAGGCCTTCTTTTTTTTTTTTTTTTGTAAAAGAAAAGGACATCCCAACTAAAAATCAGTCCAATCAGCTTGAAGAAATACTCAAAGTACCTCATTATTATTAGGCTTTTCATATTATTGTAATCTTATTGAGCATTTGGCAAACTGGGGCCAACAAGCATTGGAGGTGTGCTTTGCAATAGTAGGATTGAGGTTCAACTCATACTCTGAAAGCATGTTTCCATTTGTGATTCTAACGAAGCAGAGGTGTTGGCTATTTTGGAAACTCTTCGTTTGTTTTCTACATCTTTTTTCAAGGCGCTAATTGTGGACAGCGACTCTTCTAATGCAATTACATGAGTGTCCAACAAGAAGGAAATTCCCTGGAAGTTTTTGTTTCTTTTTAATGAATTAAGGGAGCTATCTTCAAGTATTAATGCGAATTTTCAGCATGAATTAAGTAGTGCCAACTAACTCCGCCAGTTTTTGTTGCCGGTCCCAAGACCGGATAAAGGAGGAGGGTTGCATTAGGTAGGTGACAGCCAGTGTAAAACTTTGTCACAACCCAAACATGAATTCTAAAAGAGAAACAGAATTCATGTAGTCGACCCCAATATAGTTGCGATAAGGCTTTGATGATGAGGACGATGATGATGATGATGATGAATTAAGTAGTGCTAACTCTATGGCCGATGCATTAGCAAAGTAGTGCTAACTCTATGGCTGATGCATTAGCAAAGCAAAGCGGGGTTGAGAGTATGTATCCTTAGGTGGGATTTGTTTAGTGTTTGGGTTGGGACGGGTATAATGCTCTTGTACCCTTCTCCGCTTTTCTTCTTTTTCTCTCCTTGTAAGTTGTTCTCCTTTTAATTGAAACTTTGTAACCAATCAAAGGAAAAGCAAAAAAAAAAAAAAAAAAAAAAAAGAATTTTTGAGCATTGCCCTTCTAATTGTGTACCCATTTTCCTTGATGGTAGGCTCCTTTTTCATAAAACCAAAAATAAAGGTTTTTAATCCCAAATTCAATTTGCTCTCAGTAGTAAGAATCAATTACCATAATAATTAACCTCATGCATGATAACAAAAAACCAATATAACAAACAACAGATTCATGAACAAAAACCCTGCCAAAGTGAATGAAAGACACAAAAAGCAAGGAAAACCTGCATATAAACCTTTCCAAATTCAAATTTCTTTTGAGAGTTAACAAATACTCACAAATATAAAGTAAGACCACATTGATTCCTTCGAAAATCATATTCTCTTCCAATTAAAAAAAAATAGAGCCATGAAAATTTTTATTCAGACAATCACATACCAACAGAAGCTTTCTTTCTTTTTTCTGAAAGAAATTAAATTCTTCAGTGAAAGAAATGAAATAGTCACTTCCTTTTGCAAATTCAGTCTCATTCAAGCAAAAACCAATGACCCAATTATTCTCATCATCAAACAATCACTCAGATTCCAAGGGAAAAAACAAGCTGATCCAAAATGCTACCATAATCACAACCAGAACATCACATTGAGGAAACCCCACATCCCTCACTTCCTAACTCAGGTTCCCCTCACCAAAAATTAAAAAAGAAAAGAACCCAATTCATTGTATGGTAAAACAAGCACACCCCAGTCCCAAAAACAAATAAATAAAGGCATTACAATTTGATAAATGAAAAACCCAAAAGAAGATTGAGCAAAAAAACAAAAAAAAGGGAAAGGTGGGGGATGAAGAAAGAGAGAAAGCTTACATTGCTTCCCTTCCAAACTTGATAGAGTCTCTTGGGCTGAGGAGGGGTGGCCATATCAACAGAATAAAATCAGAATACACACCAAAAGATCCCAATGTTGGATTCTAATAATAATAAGATCTGATCAAGTGCCTGAAGCTGGGCTGGATTTCCTTGAAGATGAAGAAGAAATGATTATAGATTTAGAGATCCATGAAATGAAAGAAAAAGTGGGTGAGGAGGATGTGATGAAGAAAAAGGCAGGGGTAGAGGCTCTGTTCCGATCAGAGGCCGCTGCCCCTGCTCACCCTTCATTGGATCAAGTCATCAAACCAAGATATCCCTCTTTCTCTCTCCTCTCTCCTCTCTCCTTTCCTTTGCATTCTTCATCATGAAATGTAACGACTACTAGGCGATTCTTTCAACATGTCGTAGCTTTTTCGCGGGTATCGTTGCCCTGGCCCACCATTACATTCCATGCAAAACGAGTGATTCGAAAAGAAAACCCAAAAGGTAATTTAATCACATCACCATGATTTAAAAAATAATAAATTTTAATCATGTGTTCATCTGACAGTGTGAGATGTGAAATTAATTCTTATTGAAGTAAAATTCAACATCCTCACTCACCGACAAACAATCATAATTGAATCAGCATAGATCTTCTATGTGGGTCCTACTTATGGGTCATGGGATGCATTGGTCCATTCAGAGGATATCATATAATTAAAATTGATTGTAGATGAACGCATGATCATGGTCATGTTTGTGGTTGGGAACATTGGATTTGTGTATCAGAAGAAGGGGCAGAACCAACCCGATAAACGGTTGAGATCACAATAGAAAAAGTCTAGCAGTTTGTGGAATGGGTCTGGGGAGGGCCACCAAACATATCCACCAGAGGAATGCAATCAACTTCTCGCGCCTCGCTACCGTCAGATTTCTCGTTTTCTTCTTCTCGCGCGATTATAATGCGAGATAAAAAAAAAAGAGCCCAATTCCTGACCAGGCATCACGATGTATACACCAATCGATGTATGCCACGTGTACAGAATGTCTGTATGAGATCATCCATTTCATTGGTTCGTCCACTGGACAAATAACAAAATCTCTGTGCAAGAGCTGGATGCAGCTCCAATGCTCTGGCTTGCAAAAATCTTCACATCACAGCTGGTCTGGTCCCGTGAAGGTACAAATCCCACAAAATAAGTGCCTTTGCAGCTACTGTATTTGTCCAATTTTTACCCAAACGAGAATTGGCTCCATTTATGATTGACTATTTGATGGAAAATAGGATTAATAACCTTGCATGTGTGTGAATGTGGAGCCCCGATGTGGTAATCTTGGTAATTGGGTGGATATTGAAAGATTCTCACCTATTTGAAAAATATTTGAATCCAACAGTTAAAAAAATTTTGAGAGACAACATGTTGGAGTCTGATGATGAGCTCATATCTTAGTGCACGAGCATGGCCCAATTATAATATATCAGAGCCAAAGGTTTTGCCTTTAATTTCGACCATCAATTATAATATTCACAGAAAACTACCATTTTTATTAAAGTATTTCAGATTATATTTCTATTATCACGTCACTACCTATATATGACTTTACCTCATCAAACCACTCTCTCCTGCTCTCCAACTTTTCATTTTTTTGACAACCATTGTTTCACCCCATCTTTTTTTTAACAACTGTTGTTTCAAATATATATGAATTTATTTACCAAAAAATATATATGAATTTATTTGCCAAGAAATGTCAAAACTAATTATAATGAGCTTGGATCCTACCCCATGGGTTATGCCTGTGCTTAACACAGGTTATTGTGCTAGCCTGTATATAACTTTGCCCCCTTCTCTAGCTTTCCCTAAATGATTAGGATTGTGAATGACATCACAATCTAAATCAAAATAGTCCGTTTATTGAGGGGATTAAAAAGCATATATCCAGCTCAATTTGTGAGACACCTCCTTTCCATAAAAGCAATCAAAGATCAGTAAGTGACTTTTGTGCGTGTGTGGGTTTGAGGGTACTTTAGCTTACCACATAATCCAAATAGAGTAGGGTTATAACGATTCCAGTCCAGGTCTATGGTGGGCTCTAAATCAGAATCATTAGTGAGACAATGGACCCGAAACTGGAACCACATATTGTAGAAAACAAATGCTTTGATACCAATTTGATGAATGCGTAGCTATTACTTTGATGAAATTGAACTTTGTATTCTACAAATACTAAGGTTTATAACAATAAATGCTCATGTTTCAGTTCTGTTTAGGAAGGTTGGTAAAACAGAATACTAAAGCTCCAGTAGAGACAGAGGAGACGTGACGTGTGTGCTTGTATATATAGGGGTTGTACGGCTAAAGGGCCGTACAGAGCTCCTTCTCAAAATCAAATAATCAAAACACTTATATATTAATCCAAACCTTAAAATAACAAGAGACTTCTTTACACCAAATACTTAGACTTTTGATTGATAAACCTTCTTTACACACTATACTTGTCCCTAAACAAACAACCACAATACAACCTTATATAGTAGTCTAAGGATACATGAGGAAACCTAACATACATTACAAGTTACAATTCAGTAATGAACCATATTAAATTTTTATTATTGCATAGAGCATTGAACTATCCATGATGCTTCAGCTTTCTCTATGATTGTTAGACTTTCCAAAGTGGCTTTTGGATTCCCAAGGAGAGTTTCTTTATTTTCATGCTGGAATATTAAGAGTAATAATTCCAACACATATTGGGTGGGTTCAGGTCCAGATCTGAGCCTGTGTAGAGAATGGTTTAGAGAAAAATTAATTTTTAGGAGAAAATTTCAAAAATTGGGGTAAGATGTCAGGTCCATGGGCTGGAACTAAAATGGAATAAGACCAAAAACCGTTTAGGTCACGGGTCCAAAAATATGGTCCTAACTTAGACCCATTTACTTAGCGGAATCAAGATTAGAATCCAAACCCAGTTATTAACGGGTCGGAACCTTTAGGTAATTAGAGAATTGGAGATCTATTTATAACCCTAAAAAAGAACCAAGTTTTTTTTTAATGAGCATTAGGTTTGCTCTCTAATGTCTCAAATTCGACTCTTACCCCTTGTTTTATCTAAATACTATGTGTGTGACCATATATGTACTCACTAAGGAATAACACTTGCTCGTCAGAATCCGTAACCCTCGGGCTGGAGGTCAAAGGTCTAAAAGTTGGGCTGGTAAGGAATATCCTATGTCATAAAAAAAAAATCAAATTAGTGTTCATGGAGAGAAATGGGTAGAAAATTGCTGGGTTGCGATATTCACTTTACGATTTCCTGGCAACAGGTTGAATGGTCTATATTTTAACAACCATGAACTCCACATGTACAAATTAGAGACCATATTAAAACCATAAAAAATTATCAACGTTTGTGTAATTTCTCATGAAATGGTAGGATACAGAGCTAACCACCAGCAAGGCCTTAATTCGGATAGAATTAAAAAGTAGAACTTGCAAAGCCAAACTATATATTATATACTGCCAAGTGAATTGGCCCCAGACTGGGATTTGCCGTTTGATAGCTAATATTTGCATTTTTAATATTGTGTAGGGCGTGCAATTTAAGGCCATAGAACATCGAATAAAGTGGCACCCTCCGGCTGGTGGTACAACAGGCAGGTGGCTTACCAATCTTGACAGTCCAACAGCTCAGAAAGTGGCACCCTCCGGTTGCTAGCATTGTGTACATCTTCATTGTACATTGTGGGCTTCTTTTTTTTTTTAATTGTTTGAGAGGGTCCTTTCCAGTACATGAAAAACATAAAATGTGCTTGAATTCAAACATGATTGGTTAGGTTTTGATCTACTTCAATTTATTTAGATTTTTGCAGATTCTGCATGATCAAAAGCAGATATTTGGGTTGTATCAAATATTTTAGGCATGATTGGTTAGGTTTTGATCTACTTCAATTTATTTAGATTTTTGCAGATTCTGCAAGATCAAAAGCAGATATTTGGGTTGTATCAAATATTTCAGGCGGGTTCATTTGGAAATTGGAACCTCCCCCTTATACGCCCATTTTTGCCATCCATTTCTAAATCATAAATTCAGAATCTCGAGAACATGGTCTGGCTCAATGTCAGCTTTATCATAAAGCCAACAAAGCCCTTATTTTAGGCTCCCTTTTTTCAATCCTCAAAAATGGTCTCATAATAACAATTGACAACTTTTTTAAAATTTAAAACGAGTAACTTTTCAAAAAAATAAGGTTTCATCTTTTCACATTTGAGAAAAACAATTGTTATCTTTTTTCATTAAAAAAAAGCGACTTATCTTTTTTATTATTATTTTATAAATAATGTGATTTTTTTATCATTTTTTTTGTTAGAAACATAGCATTTTTGTTGAATATAGAGAATTACATTATGTATGATCCATGATAGATAAACCATCACAATTTAAGCTTACACCCATTTTTTCTAACATTATCAATTCTACAAATTGCTTTGAATTTCACCGCTATCAATGATTTCACCTTTTCTCTCATCTTCTGCATTGGAGTATAAACCTCTCAAGGTAGATCATTTGCATTGGAGTTGAGAGCATTTATAGACATCAATGAACCACTTAGTCACAACTACTTATAAGTAAATGATTCTTGCCCTCCACAGAATATTCATTGATAGTTCCACCATTGTTTTCATGCTTGCATAAAATCATCATGGGCTACAAAATCCCAATGGTAATAGATAATATTCACAAAGTGCTCCCGGTGAGTTTATATCTACTCATCTTAAATACTAACTATAATTTTTTTACTTAAAATTATTATTAAAAACCGAATTGACGTTGACAAGGAAACTAAGTTTTTTGGTCCACCAATCTTAGCTAGGTATTTTTTAAGGGTGTCAAGTTTTTCAAATACGATTTTCCTTAAGTAATATCTCCTTTTGTTTCGAAATATGATTTAAATAAAATATTTATAATAATATTAAAAAACAAAAAAATACCTTATTTAAGATTGTCGCTTTAGGCCTCAAATTGTCTCGAGATGACCTTGGTCTCACTTGGAAAGCTATCAGGCACCATCAATGTAAAGAGTTGGCCAATACATAACCGGTTATTGGTCAAGGGGTTCTGGTAAAATTGTGGAGGTTGACCGAAAGAGAGCTTCCAACATTTTTCAATAGGAATATCTTAATAGCAAAACAATCCTTGGATTTGAGCTAATCTTACAGAAATCTATTAAAAGAAAGGTCCAGCTAGCAGGAATTGGAAAATGTAGACTTCAGTCTAACTCTGCCAATTCCCCATCCAAACTCCATTTTCCTCTTCTTCTCAACAAATCATTTTGTCCATATTGCCGGCCGCAACAATAATTGATAGCTTGGCATGACCAGGTTGATATTTACAAGGATGTTAATGTATTGGAGGATGCTTTTGGACTGTATGTAAAGATGGAATGGTGATACATATAAGGTATGACATTGCAACAGAGACGGCCAAAACAGTTGAATGCTCACCTGTCTATATCATGATCTCAGTATATTAAACAGAACATATGACAAGGGCAAAGGGAATATAAATATATATTTATATGAAATTACTGACAACAAATGGAAAAAATGTAATATATATAGAGGGCGAGAGAGAGAAATATTAGTATGCATTATTTTCTCACCAGAGAAATATATATATATATAGATATATATTTTTTATTGTAAGCTAAACAAACTGCGTGTAAGGAGACCCTGCACGTTTATGTAGGAAGGATGCTTTAATAGTCCTCTTATAGTCTAGCATTTAGGAGACTGAATAACCTCCCATGCAAGAGAAAAAACACTGTACCATTTGATCTTCATATTGCAATTTGTGTAGCTATATGATTCATCTAATTGCTATAAGTCAGTAATAACTGGGTCCTTTTCAGGTGCAATTAACTTCTCTCTGCATCCAAATCTTTCTCCATCTCTATGTTGTCAAATTCATTGAGTCAAAGATGAGAGTGATGTTGTGCATGAAAATAACAGAGAATCACAAAGGAGAATAGTGAATCTTGTATATTTCCTTTACAAGTATTCTGGTATTATAATACATAACCTACTATGATTACAATGGACCATATCTATTCTGGTATTATAATACATAACCTACTATGATTACAATGGACCATATCTAATTAATATGCTAAATTGATGGGCTACAAATGGAATGTACTCTTGGTCAGAGATACACAAGAATCACAGGAAATCTGTAGTTAGATTTCTTGGACTAGCTTGGCTCTATGGATTAACCTGACCCATTGGGTTGGGCTTGACCTTTGTCTTCTTGACAGTGCCGTCTTTGAAATCTCTTCTATTTGGTTATTTTCATTCAAGGAAAAACGCCATGTTTGTAAATCTCGCTACTGGGAAGATTGGTCAAATTGGGTGCTCTATTATCACTTGCCGGGGTGACAAGAAAGACGTTGTGGTGAAAACAAGAAAAATTCAGTCAATTTACCATTAAAAAAAAAAAAGGATTCAGACAGTTTGTCAGCTTCAACGGGGATTAAAAGGGCAGGGGTTGTTGCCGGAGATGTCTGGGGAGTCTTGGTATGTAAAATGAAATGTGAAAACGGGAAAGATACAGATCTTAATCACAATGGTAGTGATGGTAGGTGTAGTTAAGAGGATTTAAGAAGGAATCCCCACACAAAAGTCTTGCATAGTTCCAATTTTACGGGGGAGTGAATTTGAAATGACAATAAGAAGGTCTACTGTCAGTAATAAAAACCGGCATGTTGAACGCAAGCAGACAACAATGCTGCTAGTAAGAAAAAATTTGGTTATGCAGGTTGATGGTTCACCAATGGGAAAGAGTAGTCCAAAAAAGATATTAATGGAGATAGTAAAATCGGATACAAAGAAGTTTAACTTATATAAAAATTTCTCCGGATGAATAGAAATGGAGAAATAAAATTCATGTAGTCCGCAAAACATAGTTGGGATAAGGTGATGATAATGATGATGATGATGAAAGTTCTTTTGCCATTAACACAAGTACTATTCTGCATACTGTGATTGCAGCAGTCCCAGATCCAGGATCCTGAAGCCTAGATGATTATGCTTATCTCAAGAAAAACAATGAAATTACGAAGGAATTGCATAATATACAGTAGCTTGTAAAACTACAGAATCTTTGTTGTTCTTTACAAACTATTCCAACAATACATAGCACCACAGAAACAAGGAAGTTGGGTATTTAGTACACTGCAAGCACAATAAATTGAAGACGATTAAGTGGACGCCAAAACAAAAAGGAAATACAATGAAAGAAGAAAACTCAGGTTGATTTCTCCGACCTGGGAACAATGATGCAGCGAAGGTGCCGTAGTCAACTACTCAAAATTTGAAAATTTCATAACCGGGCTTCACCGCTAAAATAACCAAATGAGTCTTTTCTATCAAATCAAAATATAAGGTATGCAAAATAAACCATATCCTTCAGGCCCAAAGCAAAACAACTTTTGCAAGGGGAAAATGAATAAATGTGACACAGTCTCTTCGAAGCAATCAAACTGTCTAGGGCTCAAATAAACCAATCCAGAAAATGTTCTGGGCATGCAATTAATTACAGAAAATCCAGAATTTAGAGTGTCTTCTCAATCACCTTCCCTGCACACAGAACACAAGGGTGAAGTAAAAATCAAAGTAACACATTCCCTTCTCGAGATGCTTTGAAAGCTCCATCTCATTAGCTGAAGTTCTCATTTACAGATTAAAAATCACCATTGCTTTATTGGTTTCTGTCCTCCCTCAATTTCATGGGATTGCATTTGATATTTTCTGAAAGAATTAGAAGGAGGTGGTCCATCTCTTTAGGGGTTAATTGTAGCTTAGTCTTGTGCCTTTTTTGATGGGATCTTTCTATTTTCCTCCTTTTATTTTGGCTTTTCGGTATATCGTACTGCCAAGTCTTTTTATCTATTTGAAAGTTAACTTAAAAAAAAAAAATGAAACTGTACCATAGCATGCAGTCAGCCATTACATCCTTATATATTACCTGGTAGAAACTACTAGAAGTGCTAGATTGCTGTCAATCCTTAGAGAAGATTTACCACTATAATTAGAACAGATAGACAAAAGAAACATTAAAAAGGTTGTTTTTGCTGGACCTAGCGTTCACAACAGTAGCAAATGTTCTGGCTGTGGGGCACATGTGGTCCACCATCTTAGGATAGGGACACCACTTTTCCCAAGAGCACCATTAGGCGACCACATTAATATGGTCTCTCTCTGGATTTGACCACACTTGGGCCCATTTAACAACAGCCTAAAAAAAAACCTTGCTTGCAGAACTGTTACTGCAGAAAATTCTCCGAGTTGCAAAAAACTCCAATATTTTCTGTTTTATTTCTGACGAGTGACAAGTGAATTTAATTAATTTTGGGGACTGTTGGGCGTCTGAAACTTCATCAATTCATGTTGAAATCCTTGCAGGCGTTCTTGTGGTGCTCAATTCGAACTATGTAGGCTTTAGCCAACTCAATTTCGTGAATAAAAACCCAATCTGCATCGCAATGCCAACCTATCTTCATTAAAAGCATTACAAGCATTAAGATACTTACCCATTGGTATCAAGAAGGTTCCAAGCTTCAGTGATATTGCAACCCATGTGAAAAGCATCAATGACAACTACTCTTTATTAAGAGCATTGCAACTTGCAAGCAGTAAAAGACTCACCATTGGAATCAATCAAATTCCAAGCTTCAATGACATCACAACCTCTGAACATTTTATTCAAGGAGAAATTGAATTTTACCATATGCTTCAGCTTTTGGCAATAAAGAGGTCCCATGAATATATATGCTTGGAGAGGACACCCTGTGATACCTGAAAAGCCCAAATGACAATTACACTAATGCACTACAAACTACCCGCATAACTGCAAATACAAATGACTAATAATAGATAGCTCGGAATAATGTGAGAACTGCACCCCTAGAAAATGCAAAAATGAATGCGATAAATGTAGATATTGTAGGACTTTAGTTGCTTCGAAATGTAGCAACTAAAGTCTAGAAGGCAATTTGTCCAATAATAATATATCCACATTATCATTTTTGTGAATAAAAACAGTGTTCAAGAATGCATCTGAATTTTAGAAGCTATAAATGTTAATTGACTGTTAAGCTTCATCCACATACTACTGTAGTATTTAACTGATCGAAGATGGATTTCATCCAATCCACTAGTTGTGAAGTGGTGAGGCGCCCCCCCTTCCACAGAAACAGCCATGAATCAATCCCTAGCTGTAGTGTTTATGGTGAGGGACTTGGTGAGTGTGTGTGGCACTGTGGGGGTGCGTTAGTAATTACTAGAGGAAAAGAAGAAGAAGAATAATAAAAAGACTAACATCGGCATTTTTCTTACTATATCATTTATCTATTATGAAATTCTAGATCAATCCCTAGCTGTAGAGCTTATGATGAGGGACTTAGATGAGTGTGTGTGTGGGTGTGTTAGTATTTACTAGAGGAAAAGAAGAAGAAGAAACAAAAGAAGTCTAACATTGGCCTTTTTTTTTTTCCTTAATATTAAGGAATTCCCAATTTGTAACCAACTTCCTATTTGGCAAAGGAGAAAAAATCATGAAGGATGTGTCTCTCCCATTATCCTGTTGATTGGCAACAAGAAAAATTTACTGATGAAGAAAGAAATCAAATACTAAGCAAAGCTCGCCAAAAAGAGATAACTTACAAGAGCATTATACTCGAACCCACCCCTGAACAATTATATAATATACACCACCCACAAAGGCAATCTATTACACCTTATTTCACTGCAATGTCTGCCATATTGTTAGCTGATCTAATCTCATTCCAAAAAACCACCAGCAAGCGAGAGGACATGTAATATCCCTGACCCATTAAGTAATGGTTGAAACTTATTTTGGGCCTAGTAAACAAATTATTTGTGTTAATCTTACTCATTTCTTGGATTGTGGGTGGTAGATTTTAACTAATAGATTATCTGTGGTGGGTATTTTGAGTTATTAGTAAATTATTAAAGAGAGTTGAGTAATTGGTGGGACCATGGGATTTATCCATTAAGAAGTTGGTTCGATATTTTTTGGAGGTGTCATTCAAGACTGGGATGAAAATATTGTAATTAGAAGCTTATCAAGTCTAGTGGATTGTTCAAATGCCAATGAAGCTGATGTCTTTGCTCTTTTAGTTGGATTTTGTGAGTTGGGCCATGTGAACGGTCGTTGGCCTAGTCATCTTAGGCCCATGTACTATTAACAATTTAGTACTCAGTCCATAACAAACTCCATCTAATTTCGATATTGTTTCCATTATCATCTCTTCAGTTGCAATTGAATGTAACATAAATACAGTCAATACAATTATCCAAACCATCAAAGAGATTGGATTGGATTTCATCAAGCTCTCCCAATTTCATGGTATCAAAGCGGGACCATTCTTGCAGACCTCAAACCCCTATCCATTTAATACCGTCATAGAGACGACTACCCCATAAACCATTTTCTATTCCATACAGTTGCTACCATCATCACTCTGTTCCATGCAGTTGCTATCATCATCACCTACTCCCATCATTTTTTTGCAACATCGTTTCACAAACACCACCATTTTCTTGGCCTCCTCAACTTCACCCAACCTAGTTTTCTCCAATATTGCCAATCTAAATCCCATTCAACTGGATAGCACTCATTGCTTACTATGCAAGTCGCTGTTCAAACCCATCTTGCGCAGTCATCATCTTGATCACTACATTGACGGCTCCAAGCCTATTCCACCTCAAGAAGTCATCGATTCTGATAACAAATCATCTCCAAATCCAGCCTTCACTGAGTGGTTTGACCGAGATCAAACCCTCCTCTCATGGATCAATGCTACTCTCTCCGACTCTTTTCTTCCTTACATTGTTGGTAAGGACACAGCAAAAGATGCTTGGGACACGTTGGAACTTTGTTACGGTTCCCTTTCTCGCTCCCACATCATTAAGCTTAAGAAACGTCTTCAGCATGTGAAGAAAGGTACTTCTTCAATGCAAGAGTACCTTCGTCAACTAAAAGTTATAGCCGATCATCTTGCGACATGTGGCGCTCTGATCAGCGCGGAAGATCTTATTCTCTACACTCTCTCCGAACCTCCTTCTATGTATCGGCCATTTCAAACATCAATCCGTACTAGGTCACGCTATGACCCAGTTTCGTTGGAAGAGCTCCATACTCTTCTCGTTTGTGAGGAACTTAGCCTTGCTGATGATGTTCCCGTTGACTCCTCTACTGTTTTTGCTGCCAGCAAACCTTTGTCCAAAGCCGCGTTGCTGCCCCTAATCATAAATGTCGACCCACTGGCTCGTCTACTCATTCCTTTCCGAACACCGATCATCGTCAACTTGCCTCTTCTGATGCTCCCAGCCAACGCTACTTAAATAGGCCAAAATTTTTCTTCGTTGAAACCATGACAAAAGTATACTCATTGGGAAGCTTATTTTATTTCATGAACGATGGTGCTTACGGTGACTCAATCCGACCTTTGGTTCACAAGTTATGGCCAAAACAATTTTTAGCCTAACTATTAAATTAATGGCAAAATGGTAAATAACTCAAAATTTCCTTTCCCCCAATTCCCTCGCTCGTTCCTCTCTCCGGCGTGAGTTTCTCTCTCTCCCAGCGATACTCTCTCACTCGTTTCTCTCTCTCAGGCGTGATGTTCTCGTTTCTCTCCCTCCCAGCGATACTCTCTCACTTGTCTCTCTCTCCCAGGCGGGAATCCCTCTCTCTCTTTATTTCCTTTCCTTTTCTTTTCTCTTTCTCCTCCCTTAAGTTCATTCCAGCGACGACCCAGCCCCTCCCATCTTCGTTATTTTTTTTTCTCTCTCATTTCTCTTCATCTTTCTGTCTCTGTTCTGCACAGTATTTTCTCCTCCTACCTGTTGGCAGCCATCAGAGGATCCAGGCTTCTCCAAGATCACTGCAGATTACCACCCCTTCATCTTTTCTATTTCTCTCTATTTTTCTATCTGTTTCCCTCATATTATTCCTCCCTGTTGCTGCCACCGGAATCCGTGCAGACCACCATCGTCGGAGATTTCTCTCCTACGTCCATCTTCCTCCTAGAGCCTTCATCTTATCGGGGAACCCATTCTCTAAAGATTTCCCCAAACCAAACAAGCCTTGGGTAAGGTTTTCCTCCCTCATTAGCTATGCCATTATAGTTGTGATTTAATATAGATTTAACATGTTCATTAGTTTTCTTCACTACATTGTAGGTTGGATTTGATTGGGTTTAGATTTATGCGATTTGGAGCTTGATTGGATTATTGGTGGGCTTTTCATTTTTTTTCATCAAAGGCAAGTAGCATGTTTATAACTTCATATATGTAATTACCTTGATTGTGCTTTACATATTGATGGATTATTTAGAAAAAAACCCATCTCTAACTAAGCTCAGTTCATACTTAGATGTATAAGTGGAAACCCCTTTTAATGGCCCTAAATGTATTAATGATGAGCAACTGCATACCAGTGTCTATATTGATGAATCGTTTATGATGAATGGAATGGAGGGTGAATAATGATGATTGTGTTAAACTAGAAATGAATGGGTACGATTGATGGGGACCCACAGGAAGTGAAGGCATGATTGATCATGCTTAGATACTTGTATGCAAGTTGGTAAAAGGATAGGAATTGAAGAAAGCATGAAAATATATAATTCTTCATTCGGATAAGAATTCCCAGATCGCTGTTGAGTGCACTTTACAATAAAACTTAGTAATTAGGAATAAAATGAATATTCTATACCCAGACCTTGGACACCACTTGAATTATATCTAACCTCGACAATAGACCATAAAACATGCCCATGTGGATTCAGGGTGTGAGCTTTGCCTTTATCCACTTGTTGTGGCATAGTAAAGTATAGAGAATGAGATGCATACTAATAGATTGATGTTTGGATCTGGATGGGGCCTAACTATTATAACACCCAACGCGTACAACCCCTACAGGTTTGGAATGTCCATCATATGGTAACTCAAGTCCTCTATAACTCGAAATGTACAACTTAACCTAGGTTTGGCTACCTTTATCATACGTTCTATTGATGGATAAAATGATATCGATCTTACATTGCTATTGTATTCTTGCCTTCCTTTTCATAGATGTTTATAAGATGTTATTGTTCTTTCTCTCAATTATTTAAATGCATAAATGGTAATTTGACCTAGGGTATACTTAGAGATGACCCGGGAATATGAAATGGAAATAAAAGTAATGTCTATGGTTGGGACAGCTATTCAATAGCTGTGTATACATGAGAAATGATAACATAGATGGAGATATGAATGCATAAATGAATACTATAATTAATGCAGATGAGATCTTATACAGGAATGATCTTGCTCACGCAAGGAGCCCAGCCAGACACAGACCTTGCATTATTGATCCAGTTCTATTGGCACTCATATCCATTCAGTTGATAGCTTAGCCTTGGGTAGGCCAACCCTTGGTAAAAGCATATTTTATAGGCCCCATGGTTGGCTGAGATCCGACGGGATTGTTTTTATATAGCTGGATGCGCGGTCCAGTGGATACAACGGTATCAAACCTATACCGAGGATTCAGAACTCTTTTCTAAAAGTCTTACGGGATGGATAATGCTGGTTTATCATACCGAGCAATAGACGTTGGATGTGCCTCTTGTTTAGGTGTTGGATGATATAGATGTTACTTAACTCAGTTGATTCTTATTTATCAATTCATGATCTTGTTGCCTTTGATATTGTTAACATTGAGTTCGTTAATTATATCGTTTCTGTTATTCTATCTTGAAATATATATGATATTATTTACATGCCGCGTTTGCCAAGTCCTACGTGACTTGACCATATTTACTTTGGGTGTGTAGACTGTGAGCCCGCTACCTTTACTTCGGAGGGAGAGGCGTCGGAGAAGGCCCTTGAGGTACCTCGACTAGACCAATTTACTTGGACAGCAGTTAGTGAAGAAATTTAGTTGAGCACTCGGAGATCATCGTCATCAATTGAGAGGTTGTTCTTCTGGATGGTTTTCTTCTAGTTTTATTAGATGAGCAGTTTTGAGAAGTTTATAATAAATTGTAGTACTTTTGGGATTACTTGAACTTCGTAGATAAGACTTATACTTCCAGTACTTGTTGATTTGACAAATGTGATAGATACCATTTACTATAAGGGTCATAAATAATCAATTGCTTTTGCAGTTGTGCAAATGTTTCACTTATCCTTTTATAAAGACTGAATGTATAGAAAAGTTTGAATTGGTCCTCACTACATATTAAAGATCCTGTTTGTATCACGCCCCAAGTTCGAATTTCAGCCTTATTCGGATAGCCCGGATTTGGGGGCGTCACAGTCTACACACCCAAAGCAAATATGGGCAAGTCACGTAGGACTTGGCAAACGCGGCATGTAAATAATATCATATATATTTCAAGATAGAATAACGGAAACGATATAATTAACGAACTCAATGTTAACAATATCAAAGGCAATAAGATCATGAATTGATAAATAAGAATCAACTGAGTTAAGTAACATCTATATCATTCAACACCTAAACAAGAGGCACATCCAACGTCTATTGCATGGTATGATAAACCAGCATTATCCATCCCGTAGGACTTTTAAAAAAGAGTTCCGAATCCTCGGTATAGGTTTGATACCGTTGTATCCACTGGACCGTGCATCCAGCTATATAAAAACAATCCCGTCGGATCTCAGCCAACCATAGGGCCTATAAAATATGCTTTTACCAAGGGTTGGCCTACCCAAGGCTAAGCTATCAACTGAATGGATATGAGTGCCAATAGAACTGGATCAATAATGCAAGGTCTGTGTCTGGCTGGGCTCCTTGCGTGAGCAAGATCATTCTTGTATAAGATCTCATTTGCAATAATTATAGTATTCATTTATGCCTTCATATCTCCATCTATGTTATCATTTCTCATGTATACACAGCTATTGAATAGCTGTCCCAACTATAGACATTACTTTTATTTCCATTTCATATTCTCGGGTCATCTCTAAGTATACCCTAGGTCAAATTACCATTTATGCATTTAAATAATTGAGAGAAAGAACAATAACATCTTATAAACATCTATGAAAAGGAAGGCAAGAATACAATAGCAATGTAAGATCGATATCATTTTATCCATCAATAGAACGTATGATAAAGGTAGCCAAACCTAGGTTAAGTTGTACGTTTCGAGTTATAGAGGACTTGAGTTATAGCCAAACCTGTAGGGGTTGTACGCGTTGGGTGTTATAATGTTAGGCCCCATCCAGATCCAAACATCCATCTATTGGTATGCATCTCATTCTCTATACTTTACTATGCCACAACAAGTGGATAAAGGCAAAGCTCACACCCTGAATCCACATGGGCATGTTTTATGGTCTATTGTCGGGGTTAGATATAATTCAAGTGGTGTCCAAGGTCTGGGTATAGAATGCTCATTTTATTCCTAATTACTAAGTTTTATTGTAAAGTGCACTCAGCAGCGATCTGGGAACTCTTATCCAAATGGAGAATTATATTCTCATGCTTTCTTCAATTCCTATCCTTTTACCAACTTGCATACAAGTATCTAAGCATGTCAATCATGCCTTCACTTCCTGTGGGTCCCCATCAATCGTACCCATTCATTTCTAGTTTAACACAATCATCATTATTCACCCTCCATTCCATTCATCATAAACGATTTATCAATATAGACACTGGTATGCAGTTGCTCATCATTAATACATTTAGGGCCATTAAAAGGGGTTTCCACTTATACATCTAAGTATGAACTGAGCTTAGTTAGAGATGGGTTTCTTTCTAAATAATCCATCAATATGTAAAGCACAATCAAGGTAATTACATATATGAAGTTATAAACATGCTACTTGCCTTTGATGAAAAAAAATGAAAAGCCCACCAATAATCCAATCAAGCTCCAAATCGCATAAATCTAAACCCAATCAAATCCAACCTACAATGTAGTGAAGAAAACTAATGAACATGTTAAATCTATATTAAATCACAACTATAATGGCATAGCTAATGAGGGAGGAAAACCTTACCCAAGGCTTGTTTGGTTTGGGGAAATCTTTAGAGAATGGGTTCCCCGATAAGATGAAGGCTCTAGGAGGAAGATGGACGTAGGAGAGAAATCTCCGACGATGGTGGTCTGCACGGATTCCGGTGGCAGCAACAGGGAGGAATAATATGAGGGAAACAGATAGAAAAATAGAGAGAAATAGAAAAGATGAAGGGGTGGTAACCTGCAGTGATCTTGGAGAAGCCTGGATCCTCTGATGGCTGCCAGCAGGTAGGAGGAGAAAATATTGTGCAGAACAGAGACAGAAAGATGAAGAGAAATGAGAGAGAAAAAAAAATAACGAAGATGGGAGGGGCTGGGTCGTCGCTGGAATGAACTTAAGGGAGGAGAAAGAGAAAAGAAAAGGAAAGGAAATAAAGAGAGAGAGGGATTCCCGCCTGGGAGAGAGAGACGAGTGAGAGAGTATCGCTGGGAGAGAGAGAAACGAGAACGTCACGCCTGGGAGAGAGAAACGAGTGAGAGAGTATCGCTGGGAGAGAGAGAAACTCACGCTGGAGAGAGGAACGAGCGAGGGAATTAGGGGAAAGGAAATTTTGAGTTATTTACCATTTTGCCATTGATTTAATAGTTGGGCTAAAAATTGTTTTGGCCATAACTTGTGAACCAAAGGTCGGATTGAGTCACCGTAAGCACCATCGTTCATGAAATAAAATAAGCTTCCTAATGAGTATACTTTTGGCATGGTTTCGACGAAGAAAAATTTTGGCCTATTTAAGTGGGTCTTTTAAGTATTTTAAGTGGGTTGGGTTTGGAATGATCAAAATAATCCCAAGGACCTCTAATCCTCTAATCCAAGTCTAAACACCACTAAGAAAACAAAATAATATATATAATAAATAAGCGGGGCCTCACATCTATGTTTCACTTATCCTTTTATAAAGATTGAATGTATAGAAAAGTTTGAATTGGTCCTCACTACATATTAAAGATCCTGTTTGTATCGCGCCCCAAGTTCGAATTTCCGCCTTATCGGATAGCCCGGATTTGGGGGCGTTATGTCACAACCCGAGCCCAGGGTTCGGGGGTTAGCAAAAGCCAAACCTAATGACACACGTACTCCCGTGCATGCACACGTAGACCGAGTCTAAATGCACACGCACAAGGGAACAAGCACACGTGCCAAGCAAGTATGCGGAAGCTGCAAATATCAGAAACATAAAACTAATAGTACAAGGAGAGGATACACGAAAGGACTGACATAATTACATATAAACATATGAGAGTTTTACAAAAAGAACAAAAGAATATATACAATCTGACATGTCATGCCGAATACAAGTTTGAAATCCCCAAACAAAATAACAAGAACAAGACTCCAAAGATATGCATGCCATGAGCGCTCTCCTGTGGAGTGATCACATCCACTCCTCTAGACCTGATGGGGCCCCGGGGGTCTCATCTGAAGCCTGGCCGACCGGCGAGGGTTCGGCAGGGGGATCTGGGCCTGCAACACCAAAAACAACTGTGAATGCGACGATTCAGCAAAGTATAAACCATAGCAAGTTAACACACGCTGTGTCTAATGGAATAAAGAACATCATGTGATTAAAGAAAGCATTTTCGTATACTAGGCTGTCATGCCAGAAGGAATTATGCCATGTGAATCAATGAATACATACTGTGTACATGACTAGTGGCTACTACATTACCATATGCTCCCAAAAGAGGGATCTTATAACATGCAAAGAACACCATTGTCCGGGCCAGGGTACAATGGGTCTCGGTTTCCTGGGGTCCGGTTCCCCAAGACAAAATCCATACTGCAGCAGGCCATATAAACTATACCAAATTCACCCCGTCGGGATCCTAAGGCTGAGGCTAAGTAGAGCCTGACCATACAAAGTCAATCATGAAAATCCTGAGTAGATCGTGACAACTTATCATACGTGCAGATCCGTGAATGAACACATTTACATGCATACTCAGGGTAAATAAACCACAATGTGAAAGTAACGAAACATACGTAATCATGTTAGAGAGTTGAGATCAATGATCGAATGCAATATGTTATGCAACAAATCATGTGAATCGAATCATCTTAAGTTACAAACCAATTCTAATCTAATTATCCGGTGTTTCTAACCGTGCATGATGATGTAGCTTTAAGTTATTCGATACACCGTTGTCTAGTGTTGCCTTGAATCGGGCGGTGCACGAAGTCCCTTAAACCAACACCCATGGGGAGGTGCTTAACATCCGGATAACGAACATGAATGATTCGCAGCCCTCGAGATCATTCACGCGTTGTATCACATTCCGTTGGGCAAGTCTAGGTGTTCTACATTTCCTCATGAAGGCCATATTGGTCTTTTCTTTACACCTATCCTTATTTTCTTTCATTAATCTAGAGTGAATACGGCTTAGCCGTGTGTGTGCTACGGCTTAGCCGTGTGTGGTCTACGGCTTAGCCGTGGCTGGGCCGTGGAAGGTTGGTCAGTTGCTGACTCTCAGTTATTCCAGAAATTGCACCCTGTATTGTTCTACGGCTTGGCCACGGCTGAGCTTCGGCTTAGCCGTAGGGCATTCCACGGCTTAGCCGTGCCCTAGCCGTAGAGGAAAACTGGGTTTTTTCCTCTCTGGACTGTGAGCCGTAGGTGCTATACGGCTTAGCCGTACCTGCACGAATACAAATTCCTGCAACCTGTACAGAATGTCTGGGAAAGCATCCAAATTGCAATTTATCAAGGAAGATAGACAAAGTAGTAGTCAAATGAGTATCAAATGGGCTGTAAGCTCATGTTTCCATATCAACTCATGTAAGATCAACCAAATTCAATGCATACCAACATGGGTTCTCAATGTTATGGTTATACTTGCCTCAATTGGAAATTCAAATGCACAATGGTAGCCCTTGGATCCAAACACAACCTAATGCAAATCAAACCACATGCATGCATGAGAAATGGGAAGAAATCCACAACACAGATACAACATGCAACAATGGAACAAGAAGGAGAAGAACTAGAGAAGAGAGATAAGAAGGATGAAGGGATTTCCACCAACTCACCTCACATGCAAGCACCACAAGCTTGATCGATGGAGAGAAATCAAGTGAAGAGGATTCAAGTGAAGGAGGGAGAACTCCACGTGCAGTGAAGAGAAAGAGAGAAAACGAGTGAAGGAAATGTGTTGGTGTCGCTGGATGAAGTTTATATAAGAAATGGGTTGTCCAAATTGCGATGAAGGCCAAGTGAAAAGTGTATTTTCAGTTTGAGTCAAACTCGGGTCCAATCGAATCACACAACCTCGGTTGCAAATGACGTAGTTACGAAAGTTAACGAGCTCAACAAAAGACACGTGTTGACACCAAGATGATGCAAAAATGACCATGTCTTAGAAAAGCTAAAATTACGAAAAAGGGCTTGGTCTACTTAGTCCAGGTCAAACTCAACCCAACTACCTATCCATGACCCGTAACGAAAAGAAAACACAAACAAAACACAATTAGCAACGAAAACAAGATTAACTAACCGCTAAACGAGGTCAAGCTGGGTCGGAGTGTTACACGTTACAATTTTGGTATTAGAGTTGACTCTCGATTAGATCGAGTGTGGGTCCCTGTCGTGGTCTAGTGCAAGTAGGCGGGTTCATATGTGGGCGGGCCAAGAGGGCTGTCAGGCTACAGAAACTGGCAGGCTACTGCACAGGGACGTGCAGCCCTAAGGGGGGTGGATTGTAACATCCTGGAGTCCTACATCGACTATAGAGAGGAAAGTGAATGGGTTTATATATAGAGCTTGCACCCTTACTTTGCATGAGGCCTTTTAGTGGGTTGAGGCCCACCAAAAACAAAACTGTGAGGCCCATAGGCCAAAGCGGACAATATCATGCATGCGTGAAGGGTGGGGTGTTACACTCTCCATTTAAAAAGGCTGATTTTACATCAAATTGAAAGAGTTTCCATCCTTTTTGGGCAGCCACAGCTAGAATAGTCCTTATAGTGTCGATTTTACCAACAGGAGAAAAGGTTTCAAAGAAATCAATACCTGAAACTTGTGCATACCATTTGGCCACCAAACGGGCCTTCTATTTTTGCAAAGAGCCATCTGCATTAAATTTGGATTTGTAAATCCATTTGAGCCCAATAGCCTCTTTACCTGGTGGTAAATCTACCAACTGCCATATTTTATTTTTTTCAATGGCATTCATTTCATTTTTTATTGCATCATGCCAATGTTTTTCCCTTACTGCATATTCAAAACAAGTGGGTTCAGTGGCAAAGCATATAAAATCACATGATTGATAAATATCAACAAGACTTCTGACCTTTCTAGGAGGTGATGTGGATTTAGTCGGACTAGATGAAGTATCAGGTGATGGATCAAAAGATGTTGTCTCTTCTTCTTCAACAATTAGAGGGTAGTGATCAACCTCACTATCCCACCTCCATCCATCATTCTCATTAAAAATTACATCCCGACTAACGAATAAAATTTCATTTTCAGGATTATAAAGTCTATATCCTTTTGTTTCTTCACTATATCCGACAAAAATGCACTTAAGACTCTTATCATCTAACTTGTGCCTTATTTCACTTGGGACATGTGCATAAGCTATAGAACCAAAGATCTTTAAGTGACTTACATTTGGCTTTCTTCCATACCATGCTTCATATGGTGTTTTTCCATTGACTGCTTTTGTAGGAGAGCGATTAAGCAAATAAACCGCTGTAGATACTGCCTCAGCCTAGAAGCTTTTTGGAAGCCCTTTTTCTTTCAACATACATCTTGCAGTTTCAACAATGCTACGATTTTTTTGCTCTGCAACTCCATTTTGCTGTGGAGTGAAACTTGCAGTAAGTTCTCTTCATATTCTTGCATCTTTACGGATCATAAGGAAATCCTTGGATGTAGATTCACCCCCTTGGTTAGTTCTTACTGTCTTAAGTAAAAATCCACTTTGTTTTTCAACATAAGCTCGAAATTGTAGAAAGCATGAAAGAGCTTCAGATTTTTTCTTAAGAAAATATACCCAAATCATCCTTGTGCAGTCATCAACAAATATTAAAAAATACTTGCTATCACCAAGTGAATTTGTGCGCATAGGGCCATAGATGTTAGCATGTACCAACATTAACAGTTGATTAGCCCTCCAAGATTTACCCATTGGAAAAGGGGTTCGGTGATGTTTTCCAAAAATGCAAGCTTCACATATTGTGTTACCATGATGCACAACAGGTAAGCCAACAACCATGTTCTTTTTATACAGTGAATCCAAACCATGAAAATTTAGATGCCCATATCGCTTATGCCAAAGTCATGAATTATCATACTCCACAGACTTGAATGCATTGAGGGTAAGATCAGAAATTTTGAGAGGAAACATTTTATTTTGAGTCATTTTCACTGTTGTGACCAATTCCATATTCTTCTTTTTAAATAACATGCATTTATCCTCATCAAAAATAGCATAGTATCCCTTTTTCATTAATTGTCCCAAGCTAATTAGGTTTTGAGCCAAACTTGGTACAAACATAACATCATGTATAAGCTTTGTACCTGACTTGGTGTTCACAGAGACAATTCCTTTGCCTTGCACCTGGACTTGACTATCATTTCCCATTAGGACTTGTGATCTTACTGATTCATCCATCTCAACAAATAATGTTTTATCACCTGTCATATGGTTACTGCACCCACTATCCAAAAACCAAATATATCCAACAAATTCAGCATTTGCAGATAAACATGAGAGAAATAAATTTGCCTCAATTTCATCATTTGTCTTTTCTTCATGGAAATTTGCTTTATTTTTGTTTTTATACCAACAATCTTTTTCTTCATGTCCAAATTTGTTACAAATCGAACATTGAGGCACAGTTGAGGACTTGTTTCTATACCAACAATCTTTTTCAATATGACCTCTTTTCTTGCAATTATAGCAGTGAGGAGGTTCGAGATTACCTTTGTTGTTGTTTCTCTTGTTTCCATTATACATGGCTCTTCCTTGGCCTCTTCCACGAAAATTTTGCCTCCCACGACCAAGACCGCGACCGCGACCTTGGCTATTTTGCCTTTGGTTGGAGGTAGCCCCTGCATTATTGCTTGATCCCTTCTTCAAATCAAGTGTTGTTTAGAAAACCTGCTCAACTGGCTTATCTGCAGTTCCGTTTAATCTTTTTTCATGTGTTTGCAAAGAACCCATTAGTTGAGTCAAAGATAATTTAGTTAAGTCCTTGGATTCTTCAATGGCAGCAACAACATGGTCAAATTTAGGAGTGAGACTTCTTAACACTTTTTTAACAATTTTTTGATCAGTTAGGTGTCACAACCCGAGCCCAGGGACCGGGGGTCAGAGGAAGTCTAACCAATGACACACGTACTCCCGTGCATGTACACCTAGACCCCGTCCAAGTATACACACACAAGGGATCAATCACACGTGCAAACAACTGTACGCGGAAGCAGTACGTATCAAGGCATATAACAACACACCAAGAAACATAGTGGATTTCAAAACAACATGAACTGATGACAAGAACAATTACAAGAACGTATGACAATATAGCGGGCTTACAATAATCAAAAATCAAAATACAGATATCACTCAAAGCCCACGTTACAAGTACAGAAAAATCCCCTCAATGGACTCAGACTCAAATGAATGGAGAGAACAAAATGATGCACACCGTACTCTGGAGGATGGATCAAGTCCACTCCTCTAGGCCGGAGGGGGCCTCGCGAGCCTCTCCTGGAGTCGGGTCGACCGACGCAGGATCGGGAGAGGGATCTGAGCCTGCAACACACAAAGACAACTAATAAGTACAACGACTTAGCAAAATATAAGCCACAAGACGATAACACGAATTGCATCTAAAGTGAGCAATAGTCATAATGCAAGATCGATAGAAAGCATGTTCGTATACTAAGCAATTATGCAAATGAATAAGCATGCTGTAAGAATCATAAACAGATAACAGTCAAAGTGGCTACTACATTGGCCATTTTCTCCCTTACGAGAGCAGTCGGAATGAGAACACCAGCGACCGGGCCAGGGTACGCATGGGTTTCTAGTTCCCGGGGTCCGGAGTCCCAGGACAGAACACTCTGCAGAGGCAAACACATAAACTAAACCAAAGTCAACCCCGTCGGGTATCCTAAGGCTGAGGCTCAGTAGTGCCATATAACAATCACAATCAAATCGGATGATGCACCTCAATCAATCAATCATATCACATACATATCTCACATATCACATATCACACTGAACGAACAGTAGGAAGTGCATCACATATACGGATACTGAATGCAAATCATGCGGATACTGATACTGAATGCAAATCATACGGATACTGATACTGAATGCAATTAAACAATAACGGAAGGTACTGAATACGAATAACAATACCAAATGCGGATAAGCAGTTACCAAGAACAATCTCAAGTACTAATAACAATTAAGCACTGATGCAAGTACTCCAGTGGAGCAATGGTAAAACACAAGAATAGAATGGTCCCGCCCGGGCTTCGCTCTGGGGTTGCTGCATTTCCCACATAATCGAGAGGTCCAGCGCAGAACACATAAGAGGGCATAACCGAAATCAATATGCTGTACAAATCAGGGTACCTTTACGAATCAAGGTCAATTACAAGCCAATCCTAATCTATTTATCCAGTGTTTCTAACCGTGCATGCTGATGTAGTTTTAAGTTATTCGATGCACCATTGTCTAGTGTTGCAGTGTCGGGAATGTGCACCGAAGTCCCTTAAACCAACACCCATGGGGAGGTGCTAAACAACTGGATATCAAGCATGAATGATTCACAGCCCTCGAGATCATTCATGTCATGCAAACATTCCATTGGGCATGTTCAGGTTAGCTACATTCTAACATGAAGTCATATACGGTCTCTTGCTTAAGTCTAGTCCTTTTTGTTCCTTTTTTCCAGGTTCACACGGTGTAGCCGTAGGTAACCTTACGGCTTAGCCGAGGCATCTTACGGCTTAGCCGTAATATACACTGCGGCTGAGCTGAGGTTCCCCAAATGTCCATCCGGATTTACGGCTCACCTGTATTTTGCTCTACGGTTCAGTCGTATCCTGGTCCACGGCTTAGCCGTAAGACAATGTACGGCTTAGATCAGGCTGGGCCGTAGAAGAATGGCAATTTGCCAACTCTCAGTTATTTTCAAATGTCAGTCTGTATTGTTCTACGGACAGGGTTACGGCTGGGTCTCGGCTTAGCCGTAAGCCATTTTACGGCTTAGCCGTAAGCCATTTTACGGCTTAGCCGTAGCACATTTCACGGTGTAGCCGTGAGTGCACGGAGTCATTTTTCCTGTAACAGTTACAGTCACACAGAAAGTGTACAAAACGACTGAAAACAAGAAGAAAACAGCAAAATGGGTTCAATAGGGCTGTCTAACACTGAGAAACACAATGAAGACTAAAACACAACAATCAAAGCAATATCAATCGGTGTTCATACTACTTGGGCTTATACTTGCCTCACAAATGGAATCACGTCGTGGTTTTGGCTCAGTCCACCGGGAAACACGCACACACAACTTGCTCCTTTCTTCCTCCCTCAAGCAACAGGAACAGAAAAGGAGAAGGAGAGAAAGAGAGCTGAACAGAGAGAGAGAGACGACTAAGAGAGAGACAGAGACGATCGAGAGAGAGAGAAGGGAGTTAGTGGGATATTTAAAGTAAAAATGAGTCCAAATTACATATAAGTCCAAACAACTTACACAAATGTCAGTTTGAGTCAAATGACAGTCCAACGAGAGCAAACGAAATCATTTGGATCCAAGACAGTTACAAAGATTGATAAGCTCAACGAAATACACGCGCTGACGTCAGAATGACGCAAAACTGACAAGGTCAATCAAAAGCCAAAATTACGAAAAAGGGTTCGAACTATCTAGACCAAGTCAACTCAACCCAAACAAGCTCTCCAAGACTCAAACCAAAGAAAAACAAAATCAAAACACTCTTAACACTCAATCACACGTAATTACTCACTAATCCGGATCAACTCGGGTCGGAGTGTTACATCCTCCCCCACTTAGACATCATTCCGTCCTCGGAATGAACGCGTACTTGAGCAAAAAGGTAAGGGTACTGACGCGCCATCTGATCTTCTAATTCCCACGTAGCTTCATCAGGTCCATGATGTTCCCAGAGTACCTTGACCCATCGAATGGTCCTCATACGCAAGAGCTGTTCTCTAGTCCCAACAATACGAAGTGGACGCTCAACGTATGACGCATTCGGTTGCATCTGAATATCATCGTATCGAATCACATGCGTCGGGTCTTGAACATACTTGCGAAGCATTGACACATGGAAAACGTCATGTACTCCAGAAAACTCCACGGGTAGAATCAATCTGTACGCTAGATCGCCAATCCGGCTCTTGATCTCAAATGGACCCACATATCTTGGCGCTAACTTGCCTTTTTGACCGAATCGTATTGTACCTTTCATCGGTGAGACCTTCAAAAATACCCAATCACCAACCTGAAATGCTAATGTTCTTCTTCGCGTATCTGCATAGCTCTTCTGTCTTGATCGGGCAATCTTCAAATTGTCAATGACCTTCTGAACTTTCTCTGTAGTCTCAGCAATGATCGTCGGTCCGTGAAAACTCCTTGTTCCAACTTCTTCCCAGCAAACAGGACTTCTACATTTCCGTCCATACAGAGCTTCATAGGGTGCCATACCAATACTCTCGTGGAAGCTATTATTATACGCAAACTCGCACAACGAGAGATGCAGATCCCATTCTTTCTCAAAATTCAGTACACTGGTCCGTAACATGTCCTCGAGCGTCTGAATAGTTCGTTCTGACTGTCCATCAGTCTGCGGGTGATACGCCGTACTGAAGTTCAACTTCGTTCCCATGGCTTCCTGAAATGCTCTCCAAAACGAAGAAACAAAGCGGCTATCTCGATCGGACACAATCGACACGGGCGTACCATGTAGTCTCACGATCTCATCAACGAACTTCTTCGCCATCTCGGAAAATGTCATGCCTTTCTTGAATGGAAGAAAATGGGCTGTCTTCGTCAGTCTATCCACGATCACCCAAATGGCACTGTTCTTCTTGCTCGTCAGGGGTAAACCTGAAACGAAGTCCATCGTAATGTGCTCCCATTTCCACTGGGGAATATGCAATGGATGTAAGGAACCTGGAGGTCTCTGATGGTCAGCTTTCACCTTTTGGCAAGTCAAACATCTGGCAACAAACCCAGCAATTTTTCTCTTCATATTATTCCACCAGAATCTGTCCTTAAGCGCTCGGTACATCTTCGTACTTCCAGGGTGCATAGAATAACGAGCATGGTGTGCTTCTGTCATCAAACTCTCCTTTAAAGCCTCTACTGCTGGCACACATAGCCTGCTCCTGAAATATAAAACATCGCCCTCCAAGCGAAAGTCTGGTTGATCTGCAATGTTATCCCGAATGCGCTTCAACATTGCATCCTCAAACTGCTGGTCCTTAATACGCTGAATGATGTCAGGCTGAAAGCTCACTGTACTGGCAAGTGTCAAACAGTTCTCCACCAATTGCAGTTCCACTGGCTGAGCATGCCTCACAAAATAAAGGCTATCCAATGCCTGAAGAATCTCTGATTTCCTACTCAAGGCATCTGCAACAACGTTGCCTTTCCCTGGATGATATTTAATGGGGAAGTCAAAATCCTTGATCAACTCAAGCCACCTTCGTTGCCTCATATTTAACTCAGACTGCGTGAAGAGATACTGTAGACTGTGATGATCTGAATGCACTTTAAAGTTCACGCCATACAAATAGTGTCTCCACATCTTCAACGCAAAAACGATGGCTGCCAACTCTAAATCATGCGTGGCATAGTTCTTCTCATGCTCCCGGAGTTGCCTCGAGCCATAGGCAATCACTTTGCCATGTTGCATCAAAACGCATCCCAAACCGACTCGAGAAGCATCAGAGTAGATCATAAATCCTTCATGCCCATCCGGTAACGTCAAGACTGGAGCTGAAGTAAGCTTCTCCTTCAACATCTGGAAATGGCGCTCACAGTCGTTCGTCCAAAGAAAAGGAACATTCTTCCTGGTTAAGCGAGTCAACGGTGCCGAAATCTTGGCAAAATCTTGAATAAATCGACGATAATAACCAGCCAATCCAAGAAAACTCCGTATCTCCGTCACTGTCTTTGGGCTGGGCCAATTCATTACTGCCTCAACTTTCATCTGATCCACTGCCAAACCATCTCGTGAAATGGTATGACCAAGAAAAGCTACCTACTCGAGCCAGAAATCACACTTCGACAATTTGGCATATAAGCGATGCTCTTTCAACAACTGCAAGGCTCGACGTAGATGTTCCTCATGCTCCTTTGGGGTCTTCGAATACACCAAAATATCATCAATAAAGACCACCACAAATCAATCCAGGAAAGGAGCAAAGATCCTGTTCATCAAAGCCATAAAGGCAGCAGGTGCATTGGTTAATCCAAATGGCATCACGAGAAACTCAAAATGTCCATACCGTGTCCTGAAAGCAGTCTTCGCACTATCTTCTTCCTTCACCCGGAGTTGATGATACCCCGATCTTAGATCAATCTTGGAAAAATAGGCAGCACCTTGTAGTTGGTCAAACAACTCGTCAATACGCGGCAATGGGTATTTATTCTTGATAGTGACTTTGTTCAATCGCCGGTAATCTATACACATCCGTAAGGTACCGTCCTTCTTCTTCACAAACAGCACTGGAGCTCCCCACGGTGACACACTCGGCCGTATGAAACCCTTCTCCAAAAGATCTTGCAATTGCGTCTTCAATTCGAGCAACTCGGCAGGGGCCATACGATAAGGAGCTAAACTAATGGGTGTTGTACCGGGCACTAGATCGATCGCGAATTCTACATCTCGGACAGGGGGTAACTCGGGTACTTCCTCTGGAAATACATCCGGGAACTCACGTACGACCGGAATCTCACCCAACTGCTTCACCTCCTTCTTCTCCGAGACGAAAGCAAGAAAACCTGCACAACCTCTGCGTATCAAACGATCCGCCTTGCATGCGGAGATGACACGCCTCGGGCATCTCTCCTGATTGCCCTCGAAACGAAACCCCTTCTCAAAATCGAAGTAAATCGTCCTGTTGTAACAGTTAACACAGGCACGATACCGCGCTAGCCAGTCCATTCCAAGGATCACATCGAAATCCAACATGGACAACAAGATCAAATCAACTGGCAGCTGGCGACCTTCAATCACCACGTCGCACTGAGGGTAGTATACACTACACTCTACTCTCTTGCCCACCGGAGTGGACACCACCAGCAAATAGGGTAGCGGCTGAGGGGGTTGCGGTAGATGTTCCGCAAAACGAGGTGCAACATATGAACGCGTAGATCCCGAATCAAATAGTGTATGTGCTTCAGCTCGGGCAATGAGAACTTTACCTTCCACCACTTTCGCATCTTCTGCATGATCATGGGAGGCTGCATACACACGAGCAGTCTGACGCTGTGGCTTCTGGCTCTGGCGAGACGGCTGGGGGCTATTCGAAGCTGTAGAACTCAGAGACTTGGATGACCCCATAGATTTAGAGGACTGGAAGGTCCTGGCTTTCGGGCACTGGGCTATCTTATGCTCCATGGATCCACAACTCAAACAAGCTCGAGACTTCTTCCAACACCTCTTCGTTGGATGTCCCAATCCACAAAACTCGCATCTGCTCCCAGAGAAACTCGAAGTTCCTTGCTTCCCTTTCCATTTCTTCTGAATCTGTCCCTTGGACCCCACTGGTGCACTCCTCTTGAAGTCCATAGCTCTCTCTGCTAGGTGGTTGGCTTCCGCAGCATGTGCTCTGTCAACCGCATCGTCAAAAGTAGCTGGTCTCTGAAAGGCGGTCACATAATTCGCATATCTAGGGTACAGACCAGTAATAAAACGATTCACCTTCTTCTCCTCAGTATTGATCATGTCCTCGGCAAAATGAGACAACTGGATGAATCGGTGAATATACTCCGAGACGGTCAGCTGCTGCTGCTGTAAGGCCAGAAACTCAACCTCCTTCACACGCCGAACATGAGCAGGGATGAACTTTCTTCGGAACTGTTTCTGGAATGTCTCCCATACCGTTTCACTAGGCATGGTCAGATAGGCTGCACTGACACTCTTCCACCACGTCTTTGCTACCTCTCGGAACATTGAGGCTGTAAGCATAACTTTCTGCCGGTCATCACAAACAATGGTAGAGAAGAGATCCCCGGTATGCTCTAGCCACTGATCAGCCTTCAACGCATCTTCATTTCCATAGAATTCTGTGGCTCCACGTTTCCTGAATTTATCGTACAACGCATTTGGATCGCTCTCTTTAGGCTGGAAAACCACTTGCTGCTCTACAGGCCGCTGAACTGGCACTTGGCTCTGCCGGTCCACCAGAGAAACGACCTGTGCTTGCAAAGAATGGATCGCCTATAGCATAGTCAAGAAACGCTCGTCAAAATTCACAAGTGGCTGTGGAGCGGCTGATCCACTCTCATTATCTCCCTGATTGTTGTTGTCGTGTGTTCCAGATCCCGATGCCATAGCCTGCAAAACACAAAAGTCAACCTGCTATCACACTAGGTACTCACACAGACTTACAAGACAAGGGGACCAAGCACAACAGTCCAAGACTGGACTACGGAATCTCACCACGTCCTATATGCCTACATGCTTACAAACTAAGATAGAGACAATGCTCTGAGAGACAATGCTCTGATACCATACAATACGCATGTCACAACCCGAGCCCAGGGACCGGGGGTCAGAGGAAGTCTAACTAATGACACACGTACTCCCGTGCATGTACACCTAGACCCCGTCCAAGTATACACACACAAGGGATCAATCACACGTGCAAACAACTGTACGCGGAAGCTGTACGTATCAAGGCATATAACAACACACCAAGAAACATAGTGGATTTCAAAACAACATGAACTGATGACAAGAACAATTACAAGAACGTATGACAATATAGCGGGCTTACAATAATCAAAAATCAAAATACAGATATCACTCAAAGCCCACGTTACAAGTACAGAAAAATCCCCTCAATGGACTCAGACTCAAATGAATGGGGAGAACAAAATGATGCACACCGTACTCTAGAGGATGGATCAAGTCCACTCCTCTAGGCCGGAGGGGGCCTCGCGAGCCTCTCCTGGAGTCGGGTCGACCGACGCAGGATCGGGAGAGGGATCTGAGCCTGCAACACACAAAGACAACTAATAAGTACAACGACTTAGCAAAATATAAGCCACAAGACGATAACACGAATTGCATCTAAAGTGAGCAATAGTCATAATGCAAGATCGATAGAAAGCATGTTCGTATACTAAGCAATTATGCAAATGAATAAGCATGCTGTAAGAATCATAAACAGATAACAGTCAAAGTGGCTACTACATTGGCCATTTTCTCCCTTACGAGAGCAGTCGGAATGAGAACACCAGCGACCGGGCCAGGGTACGCATGGGTTTCTAGTTCCCGGGGTCCGGAGTCCCAGGACAGAACACTCTGCAGAGGCAAACACATAAACTAAACCAAAGTTAACCCCGTCGGGTATCCTAAGGCTGAGGCTCAGTAGTGCCATATAACAATCACAATCAAATCGGATGATGCACCTCAATCAATCAATCATATCACATACATATCTCACATATCACATATCACACTGAACGAACAGTAGGAAGTGCATCACATATACGGATACTGAATGCAAATCATGCGGATACTGATACTGAATGCAAATCATACGGATACTGATACTGAATGCAATTAAACAATAACGGAAGGTACTGAATACGAATAACAATACCAAATGCGGATAAGCAGTTACCAAGAACAATCTCAAGTACTAATAACAATTAAGCACTGATGCAAGTACTACAGTGGAGCAACGGTAAAACACAAGAATAGAATGGTCCCACCCGGGCTTCGCTCTGGGGTTGCTGCATTTCCCACATAATCGAGAGGTCCAGCGCAGAACACATAAGAGGGCATAACCGAAATCAATATGCTGTACAAATCAGGGTACCTTTACGAATCAAGGTCAATTACAAGCCAATCCTAATCTATTTATCCAGTGTTTCTAACCGTGCATGCTGATGTAGTTTTAAGTTATTCGATGCACCATTGTCTAGTGTTGCAGTGTCGGGAATGTGCACCGAAGTCCCTTAAACCAACACCCATGGGGAGGTGCTAAACAACTGGATATCAAGCATGAATGATTCACAGCCCTCGAGATCATTCATGTCATGCAAACATTCCATTGGGCATGTTCAGGTTAGCTACATTCTAACATGAAGTCATATACGGTCTCTTGCTTAAGCTTAGTCCTTTTTATTCCTTTTTTCCAGGTTCACACGGTATAGCCGTAGGTAACCTTACGGCTTAGCCGAGGCATCTTACGGCTTAGCCGTAATATACACTGCGGCTGAGCTGAGGTTCCCCAAATGTCCATCCGGATTTACGGCTCACCCGTATTTTGCTCTACGGCTCAGCCGTATCCTGGTCCACGGCTTAGCCGTAAGACAATGTACGGCTTAGATCAGGCTGGGCCGTAGAAGAATGGCAATTTGCCAACTCTCAGTTATTTTCAAATGTCAGTCTGTATTGTTCTACGGACAGGGTTACGGCTGGGTCTCGGCTTAGCCGTAAGCCATTTTACGGCTTAGCCGTAGCACATTTCACGGTGTAGCCGTGAGTGCACGGAGTCATTTTTACTGTAACAGTTACAGTCACACAGAAAGTGTACAAAACGACTGAAAACAAGAAGATAACAGCAAAATGGGTTCAATAGGGCTGTCTAACACTGAGAAACACAATGAAGACTAAAACACAACAATCAAAGCAATATCAATCGGTGTTCATACTACTTGGGCTTATACTTGCCTCACAAATGGAATCACGTCGTGGTTTTGGCTCAGTCCACCGGGAAACACGCACACACAACTTGCTCCTTTCTTCCTCCCTCAAGCAACAGGAACAGAAAAGGAGAAGGAGAGAAAGAGAGCTGAACAGAGAGAGAGACGACTGAGAGAGAGACAGAGACGATCGAGAGAGAGAGAAGGGAGTTGGTGGGATATTTAAAGTAAAAATGAGTCCAAATTACATATAAGTCCAAACAACTTAGACAAATGTCAGTTCGAGTCAAATGACAGTCCAACGAGAGCAAACGAAATCATTTGGATCCAAGACAGTTACAAAGATTGATAAGCTCAACGAAATACACGCGCTGACGTCAGAATGACGCAAAACTGACAAGGTCAATCAAAAGCCAAAATTACGAAAAAGGGCTCGAACTATCTAGACCAAGTCAACTCAACCCAAACAAGCTCTCCAAGACTCAAACCAAAGAAAAACAAAATCAAAACACTCTTAACACTCAATCACACGTAATTACTCACTAATCCGGATCAACTCGGGTCGGAGTGTTACATTGGGTCCTCACCAAGAGACCTAATTTGATTCATATTGGTTGTAATTCTTGTAAAGAATCCCTGAATGGACTCAGAATTTTTCATCAATAAATTTTCAAACTCACGGCAAAGAGTTTGTAATTTCAAGGTAATAACTTGATTGGATCCTTTGTATTCATCTTGAAGCAATTCCCATGCTTCATTTGATGTGGTGGCTCCCATTATCCTAGGAAAGATGGTCTCATCCAAAGCTTGTTGGATGTAAAATAAGGCCTTTGCATCCTTTTTCCTATTTTCTTTCATCTCATTTTTTTGGGCTGCAGTAAGTCTACCCTCTTGTGAGTCATATTCAGGTAACCCATTCTCAACTAAATCCCATAAATCATATGAAATAAATAAGGTTTTCATTTTGATACTCCAAAACTGATAATTATCACCTTTAAAAATAGGAACCAATGGTTGAGAAATACTTACAACACTATTGTTAGCCATTCCTTCCTTCCCTTTTTTTTTGTTTTCTTTCCTTTTCCTTCACTTCCAGTCGACTGCCGTTTCCCTTCTTTCTTCTCTTCTTCTTCTCTTTTTTTTTCTTCCTTCTTTCTTTTTCTCTCCTTGTCCTTCCTAGCCGACTGCACTACACTGTTCTTTTTTTTTTTTTCTTTTCTTCTCCCAGCCGACTGTATTACACTATTCTTCCTTTTTTTCTTTTCTTTTCTTGTCCCAGTCGACTGTCTTCTCCTCTCTTCTCCTTCTTCTTTTCTTCTCAGCCGACTGCTCTTTTTCTCTTTTCTCTTCTGTTCTTTTCTTTCTACTCTTCCAACTGACTGCTCCCTTCTCTCTCTTTTTCTCTCCTTCTTCTTCTGCTTTTTTTTTCTTTCCCAGCCGGCTGCTTCCTTTCTCTATTCTCTTCTTTTTCTTTCTTCTTCTCCAAGCTCTGATACCACAAAATGTTGGCTGTTAGCAAGAAAAATGGAAACAAACTGAATGGGAGAGAGAGTTACACAGAGATTGTAATAAAAATTTCATTCGTTGGATGCTCATTTCACTGATACACAACTCATAAATACACATAGGTGACTTAACAATAAAAGGACAAGTGTCCCATGACCCCTAAACTCTAGAACTAACAAATACAAGTTCACATGAACGTTTGTGGACTTGTTCAGCAACGATGACTTATTCAAAGGAGGTATTTGAATTAATATTTTAACAAGCGACTGGCCCGTGTCACCCAGCCTAATCGGCCAAACCCGTCTCCAATTGTGTCAGAGACCTGTCCCAGGCCATGCTCACCTAGCCGCCCTGCCCAATCCCAGTCCATGTCCAACAGGCCAATCCCATGCCGTGCCTAGCTTCTGACCGTGCCTAACCCAGCTCAGATCTGTCCCAATCGAGTGTTAGAAACAAGGTGGGCACAATACACACAAAAAAGAAGAAGATTGGAAGAGGAATTCACAACTCTATTGAACTTACAATCATAGCTTGAATACATGGCTATATATATTATTTTAAAGGAAAGTCTAGAGTCTAAATTAAAGATATCTAATGCTGATTAAGTCCTCTGGACGTTTTATACAACCAAATGCTCATAAAAGACATACTCTTTTCATCTTCCATGGCTTTTCGGTTACCACTGAACAGTCAGTAGTAAATTGGCCATAACTTTCTCAATATAAATCCAATTGATGAGAGGTTTGAAGCATTGGAAACTAGATAGACAGAGCTTTCATTTGCTATATTATAAGCTCAATTTGGATAACTGTAGCCCCTTTAACTTCTGGTTGAAAGTTACCCTTTAGTTTCAGCAATAAGTAAAGTTTAATTTTCAGTTTCAAGTTTAATTTTCAACACTCCCCCTTAAACTTGACATCTTTTCAACACCAATCATCATTCTCAACTTCTGAAAAGTATCATATTTGAGAGGCTTTGTGAGAATGTCAGCAACTTGATCAAATTACTTCACATATTCTGCCTCTACGTACTTGTTCTCAATGCATTGTCGAATGAAATGATACTTTGTCTTAATATGCTTACTTCGATCATGAAACATCGGGTTCTTTGCTAGAGCAATGGCTGACTTGTTGTCTATCATGATCTTGGTAGCTTCATTTTGCTCAAATGGAGTTCCTTCAATAATGTCTTTAACCAAATTGCATGACAAGCACAAGCAGTGGCAGCAACATACTCTGCTTCACAGGTTGAAAGAGTTACTATGGGTTGTTTTTTAGAACACCAAAAAATTGCATTATTTCCCAAAAAGAAAATAAACCTAGTAGTACTCTTCCTATTATCAATGTTTCCAGCGTAGTCGCTATCGCAATAGCTCATCAAATTGAACTTGTTCGAAGCTGAATAAAAAATTCCATAATCAAGAGTACCTTTAAGATAACGAAGAATTCTCTTGGCTGCCTTCATATGTGTCTTAGATGGGCTTTCCATAAATCGACTCACGAGTCCAACTGAAAATAAAATGTCAGGTTTGGTACAAGTCAAATACCTTAAGCTTCCCACAAGACTTCTAAACAATGTTGGATCAACCTCTTGTAGCCCTTCCTCTTGTTTTGAAAGTTTAACTCCACACTCCATGGGCGTGTTGACGGGATTGCAATCCAACATGTTGAACTTCTTTAGCACTTCCTTTGCATATGCTTCTTGAGAGATAAAAATCCCATCCTCCATTTGCTTAACTTCAATTCCCAGATAATGGGTCATGAGTCCCATATCACTCATCTCAAACTCTTGAGCCATAGCCTTCTTAAAACCTTCAAACATCATTTGATTATTTCCTGTGAATAGAAGATCATCCACATAGACACAAACAAATAATAGATTTTCATGTTCCTTTTTCACATAGAGTGCATATTCATGAATGCATTTAGTGAAACCATTCTCTTGAAAATACTTATCAAGACGGCTATTCCAAGCTCTTGGAGCTTGCTTTAATCCATATAAGGCCTTCTTTAACCTCAGCACATTGTCTTCATAACCTTCAATAACAAAACCTGAAGGTTGTTCAATATAAACCTCTTCCTCAAAATGACCATTCAAGAAAGCGGACTTGACATCCATTTGATGGATCTTCCATTGGTTCTGTGCTGCAAGCGATAGTAGTAGTCGGATTGTCTCCAAACGGGCAACAGGGGCAAAAACCTCTTCATAGTCAATGCCCTGTTTTTGCTTGTAGCCCTTTGCAACGAGTCTCGCCTTGTATCTTTCTACTTCACCCTTGGAGTTTTTCTTGACTTTTTACACCCATTTGACTCCAATTGCTTGATGGCCACTTGGAAGTGATGCAAGCTCCCAAGTGTTGTTCTTCTCTATGGCTTGAATTTCCTCCTTCATGGCTTGTATCCATTTCTTATTTTTTATAGCTTCTTCAAAACTCAAAGGCACATCATTAGAGAATAAGCAAAATAAATTCTCATCCTCTAACCTTTCAGTTTCTTCATAGAGATCCATGAGGCTTAAATATCTACGAGGGCCTTCACTTGAGCTAGATGAAGGAGATGATGATGATGATGCTCTAGAGGACGATGTTGGTGTTGTTGGAGGTACAGTTTCACCTTGGGCTCCTTGTAATGGAGTTTCTTCTTCATCAAAGTAAGGGAGAAAATCATAAACAGCATCATCTTGTGTACTCCAATCCCATGTTGCATCTTCTTCAAATTCAACATCTCTGCTAATAATGACTTTTTTGTTGCTTGGATTGAGGAACTTGTAGCCTTTTGAGTTCTCATCGTAGCCAATAAACACAAACTTCTTGCTCCTATCATCAAGTTTTGATTTCTCTTGCTCCGGAACTTGAACATAGGCAATAGATCCAAAGACTCGCAAGTGTGACACATTTGGCTTCCATCCACTCCATGCTTCTTGGGGCATCACATCCTTCAAACTTTTGGTAGGTGAACGGTTGGAGAGATAAACTGCACATGAAACTGCTTCAGCCCAAAACTCTTTCAGCATCGACTTGCTTTTTAACATAGTTCTTGCCATATTGAGGATTGTTCGGTTCTTCCTTTCAGCAACTCCATTTTGTTGTGGCGATCTAGGAACGGTCAGAGGACAGCGAATTCCATGTGTCTCACAAAAGGCCTTGAATTCATTAGAGGTGAACTCACCACCTCTATCAGTTCTTAGAGATTTGATCTCATAGCCACTTTCTTTTTCAACACAAGCTTTGAACTTTTTGAAAGCCTCAAAAGCCTCACTTTTCTGCTTCAAGAAATAAACCCATGTTTTTCGTGAATAATCATCAATAAAAAGCAAAAAGTAAGAGCTGTTACCCAGAGATGAAGGCTTGATTGGACCACAAACATCTGCATGAATAAGTTGAAGTGGCTCGGTGGCTCTTGAATTGGATTGCTTGGGAAAACTCTTTCTTGAATGCTTGCCTAGTAAGCAAGCTTCACATAATTGATCGGGGTGATCAATTGTTGGAATACCTTTCACCATCTTTTTTGCTCCCAAGTCTCTAAGCCCTTCAAAATTTAGATGCCCATATCTCATGTGCCAAATCCATGATGGATCTTTAACACAAGTCTTCAAACACATAGCTCCAATGATCTTCATATCCAACAAGAACATGCGATTTCTTGTCATAGAAACCTTAGCAATAAGATTCCCTTCTTTATCTCTAAGCCAAAGAAAGCGATCTTCCATGTTTATTTTGCAACCATTTTCCATAAGTTGCCCAATACTCAAAATATTATTTTTCATTTTAGGAATGTAATAAACATTAGGAAGAATCTTATGGTTCCCGTTCTTTACCTCAAACAAAATTGTGCCTTTGCCTTTAATCTCCACCATCGATTCATCACCAAAGCGCACATGGCCCTTCACTTTGGTGTCAAGTTCCATGAATTTGCTTCTATCGCCTGTCATGTGGTTACTAGCTCCATTGTCTAGGTACCACGTACTCTTCTCACTGTTGGGTTCTTCTTTAAGTGTGAGGAATAATGCTGGCTCCTCCACATCTTCCTTGTGCAAAGTGAATTTTGTCTCCTCTTCTACTTTCTTGGTTTGACACTCCTAAGAATAGTGCCCATATTTTCCACAAGAATAATACTCAATTTGACTTTTGTCATTCTTTACCTCATTGTATCTTTCATGGTTGCCTCTTCCTCTTCCTCTTCCATGACCTCTGAAAGAGTTTTGATTTCTTCCCTCTTGAGAAGAATTTTGCCCATCTCTTCCTCTTCCACGACCACGTCCTCGTCCACGGCCTTGACCTCTTCCACGTCCTCTGCCTCTTCTACCACTTTCATGAGCTTCTCCTTTGGCTTTCAATGAAAGCTTCGCTTGCAAGGCTTGCTCTATTTGCTCTTGCTTGCCTCGGTTCATTCTTTCTTCATGGGCCCATAAGGATCCATTTAATTGGTCGATAGATATGACCTCCAAATCTTTGGATTCTTCAATAGCTACTGCCACATGATTGAATTTTACTTTGAGAGAGCGCAAAATCTTCTCAACAACACGAACATCTTCAATTTTTTCTCCAAGCCTCTTTATTTGGTTTACCACCGCCAAGACTTTTGTGAAGCAGTCCGATATAGACTCGCTCTCCTTCATCAAAAGTGATTCAAACTCAGCCCTTAGAGTTAGAAGACATACTTTCTTCACTTTTTCAACTCCCATGACGGAATTGCGGAGAATATTCCATGCTTGCTTGGAGTTGATTTCGTTGGCAACCTTCTCGAACATGTCATCATCTAAGCCTTGATGAATAACTGTAAGTGCACATTGATCTTTCTTCCTTTCTTTCTCCAAGGCTTCCTTTTGGGCTTGATTCAAAGCCTCCTCATTTGGAGGTTCAACAAAACCTTTCTCAATAATCTCCCATAATCCTTGGGAGCCAAGGATAGCCTTCATTCGAATTGCCCAATTCTGATAATTGAGCTTAGTCAGTCGTGGGTATTGGAAAGTAAGGGTGGCTCCTTTAGAAGATATGCTCTGATACCAATTTGTTAGAAACAAGGTGGGCACAATACACACAAAAAAGAAGAAGATTGGAAGAGGAATTCACAACTCTATTGAACTTACAATCATAGCTTGAATACATGGCTATATATATTATGTAAAAGGAAGGTCTAGGGTCTAAATTAAAGATAGCTAATGCTGATTAAGTCCTCTAGACGTTTTACACAACCAAATGCTCATAAAAGACACACTCTTTTCATCTTCCATGGCTTTTCGGTTACCACTAAACAGTCAGTAGTAAATTGGCCATAACTTTCTCAATACAAATCCAATTGATGAGAGGTTTGAAGCATTGGAAACTAGACAGACACAGCTTTCATTTGGTATATTATAAGCTCAATTTGGATAACTGTAGCCCCTTCAACTTCTGGTTGAAAGTTACCCTTCAGTTTCAGCAATAAGTAAAGTTTAATTTTCAGTTTCAAGTTTAATTTTCAACACCGAGCCCATGCCAGTCCCAACCCAGGCCAGTTACAGGCCATTCCAAATTGACCCAGACCGAACCAACTGCTCAAGCTTCCCCACTTCAATCCACCACACCTGTGCCCAGCCCGTTTCCTAACACCCAAACCACTCTCCATGTACAAAACATTCCAGCTCCACCGCCCCCTCCACCAATCCCTGCACGTAATCATCCCATGCAAACAAGGTCTCAATCTGGCATCTTCAAGAAAAAAATATGGTTGAGTACCAAACATCCTTTCCCATTTGCGTTATTGGCTGCATCTCAAACTGCTGAACCTACTTGTTATACGCAAGCTAAAAAATCTCAAGAATGGCTGGCTGCAATGGATCTTGAATTCACCTCTTTGCAGCACACTGGCACCTGGATCTTGGTCCCGCATGAGCCTCACATGAATGTGGTCGGTTGTAAATGGGTGTACCTTACTAATTAAACGGAATCCTAATGGTACCATAAATCGCTATAGTGCCCGCTTAGTTGCCAAGGGTTTCAATCAACAACCTGGTATTGATTTTATTGATACGTTTACCCGGGTGGTTAAATACACTACTATTCGCATGGTGCTTGCCTTGGCCACAGCATATAACTGGCCACTTCATCAATTGGATGTGGAATGCAATTTCTTGCATGGTGATCTTCATGAGGCCGTGTTTATAGCTCAACCACGGGGTTACAATGACCCCACCAAACCTACTCATGTGTGACACATGATAAAATCCATTTAAGGACTACGCCAGGCACCTCGGGCCTGGTATGGGAAGTTCTCATCAAAGTTGTTGGACTTGGGCTTTCATTTAACTACAGCTAACCCATCTTTATTTGTTCGCAAAGACAATGGATGTATCACATATTTGTTACTTTATGTGGATGATATTATCATTACTGGCAGCAGTTCCACCTTCATTGCTCATCTTATTTCTCAACTGGGCTTGCACTTCAAAATGAAAGACTTGGGCCAGCTTACATTTTTCCTTGGTGTTCAAGTTCAATGTAATAAAAATGGTTTATTTCTCTCACAAGTGAAGTACATAACTGATCTTCTTCTCAAGTCAGACATGGTCGGATGTAAACCCGTTGGCCCTCTGGCTTCGAAGTCCAAACTTAGTCCGTATGATGGATCCTCTTTAGAAGAACCATCTATATATTGCAACATTGTTGGTGCACTTCAACATGTCACTTTGACTCGTCCAGATATTTGTTTTGCTGTCAATCAGGTGTGTCAGTTGATGCATGCCCCTACTGATGCTCACATGATTGCTGTCAAGCTTATTGTCCGCTTCCTCAAAGGCACTATACATTATGGGCTCCTGTTTCATTCCGGTCCATTTTCCTCTAGGCCTACTGTGATTCCGATTGGGCTGGCTCTCCGCATGATCGTCGCTCTACTAGTGGATTTGCATTTTCTTAGGTCCTAACCCAATTTCTTGGAGTGCTAAAAAGCGACCCATGGTGGCCCGTTCATCCACTGAGGCTGAATATCAATGTTTGGCCCATATTGTTGCTGAAGTCACTTGGTTATGTTCTCTCCTCCAGGATCTTCACATACCATTGTCCACCATTTCTTTCAACCATGTCTTTCATGCACGGACCAAACACATTGAAATCAACTACCATTTGTTCGTTAAGAGGTGACCCAAAAGCAACTCGACGTTCGCTTTATTTCAACATTGGATCAAGTAGTAGATATTTTCACCAAAGGCTTACATTCAGCTCGTATTCGTGATCTCCAAGCCAAGCTTTGCTTTCAACCTAGCCCGCTTCAGCTTGAAGGGGGTTGATGGAATACCTGGCCCAGTCATTTAGGCCCATGCACTATAACAATTTAGTACTCAGCCTATAACAAACTCTACCTGATTCAAATATTGTTTCCATGATCATCTCTTCAGTTGTAACTGAATGTAACATAAATACAGTCATTACAATTATCCAGACCATCAAAGAGATTGGATTGGATTTCATCAAGCTCTCCTAGTTTCACTTAATGCTCTCATTGAAGGTGATTCTTTTTTTACTATACAATGAGTGTCAGGAAAAACTTATTTTCCCTGGCTTTTGGCTGATTAGGTTGAGGAAATTCAGGATATCTCAAATTTGTTGAACGTCTCTTTCATCATATTTTTAGGGAGGCTAATTATGAAGTAGATTCATTGGCTATAAAGAGGGAGTTCTTCTCACTTCTGTATTGTTTGGTGTTTAGCTAGTCTCTTTTCATTTTCTTAGGAGTTGTTTTTGTCCTCTATTTGTCTAGTTTTCTTTGAATAAAACTTATAGTTACCAAAAACAAAAAATAAAAAAATTGGTTCTATCTTTTATAGATAGGGCCCCAACTTGTGTTAAAAAATAGTTTTTGGTTAGGAAGATTAGGGTTGATGGTTGGTATTATAGATGTGTAGTCTTATTTAGAAGGGCCCAAGATTTTGTTTTTCCAACTAGAGGGGAGTGGAGGACCATGCGCACAACCCTACACCGCCTCTCCTCTTTGTCAACAGTTGGGGCATTCCATTCTGCTCTTTAGTGAGGAGGTCTGGCTTGGCTTGGCCTGCAAAAGCCCTCAAAATAAGGGTTTTTGTTTTTTTTGTTTTTTTTTTCTAAAGTCTAAGAGTAGCGTAGGCCTCTATTTTGAAAAGTCTTGAGGACCGAGGGAGGACTTGACAAAATAGGACCGAGAAGCCCTGCCCGACCCATTGTTTATATAATATTAATATAAAATATATAATAAATTTATGAAAGCAAGTCATATCCCCCAGTCAAAGCTTTTCTATTTGTGAGAAATGGTCGTAATCGTCGGTCAACCGCATCATAAACAGCTACATTTTAGGGGTATTTTAGACTTTCAACAAAAAGTCTAAAATAGAGCTCCTTGTATGTATTTTATGTTCTCAATTTATTTTGATTAGAGGAGGGAATTTATAGAAATTGAAGTCGAGTTCTCTCCAAGTATGTAAGATGTAAGTGTTTTAGCCCATTAGGCGCAACCTATTGCACAAAAGTTTAAATGTGCAGACTTGTTTCCATTTCCTACCAATCTCAAAATTTTATAGATAAACATGAGAATATTTAGAAAGTTGGTTTGGAGAAACCCTGCGATAGAGTGGATTTGGACTGGGATTTCCTTCAATATTTGATGAGGGAAATGAGGTTTGACTCAAGGTGGACAGAAATCTCATAACTTCATATGTCCTATTGTTTATGTTGAAACACTTAGAGCACTAACATGAAAACATGATTGTCACAAATATGGTAGTATTGCCTGTGTGTTGTTAATCATGTTTTTGTCATGGTGCTCGATAGCATGGTGAAGCCCAGTCTTTTTTTTAAATAAAATATGTTAGATTTATAAATGGAGGAGATGAGATTCATCTTAGAGGGTCCAAATTATCTTTGTATGGCCCCAAGAGAGATCCTTTTATGTATTATATGTTTTCAATTTATCTTTGATGCAGGAGGACATTTATTGAATTTGAGGTCAAATTTTCTTCGGGCAAGACATGAATGTGTATTAGCCCATTAGGCGTAACCCCAGCTAAGACGTGAATGTGTGTGTTAGCCCATTAGGCGCAACCACAAGCACAAAAGTCTCAATGTGCAGACTTTTTTCTATTTCCTACCAATTGCAAAATTTTAGAAATATACATGAGAATAGTTACAAAGTTTTAAGGCAGAGAATCTTATTTACTTTTAACTTTTTCTACTGGTTAGAATCGTTTTTAAGTTAGAATTAGGGCCTGAGTCAATTTCTCCTCAAATCACAGCCACATAAAAAGGGGAGGTCTTAAGCAGTACGTTCAAGACTCAAATCCCCAAGACCCAAGCTGGCTGGAGCATCATTGTAACACTCTAAACCGAGCTAATTGAGATTAGTAGTTAATTAAGGTTGATTAGTGGCTAATTAATTTAATATTAATTCAAATAATTATGATTAATGATGTTTGAGTTAGGACTAAACTTCTTTTGTCTTGTTTGCATCCACTGAGTCGAGTTCAGAACGCGAATAGGTAGTTTGGGCCTCGTTTGATCTTGATTAGGTAAATGAAGCATTTTTTTGTAATTTTAGATTTTGTGAATTCACGTCATACATGCATCATATTAACATCATCGCATTCGTTTCATCGAGTTCGTCAACTTTCCTATTGAACCCAAATTCGTTTGACCTTATTTGAATCAAATGGATTTAAACTGAAAATATATTAAGAGAGTTAGACTTTCTTATAAAATCCAGAAAATCTGATGTATAAAAGAACCCAAACACAGCATTCGACCCTTTTCTTCTCGAATTCGGCTGAAGTTCTCCTTTTCTCTCCCTTCAACTCTTATTGCTCGAATGGTTTCATGGGTCGTTGCATGTGAGATCCAAGGGATTTATCTTCATCACCAACCGTTCTTCGACCTTGTTCATCTACAACAATTGGAAAAATCATCTACCCTCCTTACCTATCAGCAGTAGGGTAATGGACCCTTGGATATTCTTTAGATTTTGGTTTTAGATGAGTCATGGAGTCTCATTAATCACCGCATGCAACTCATTTCATCCTTGTATTGGTCATATGGCATGTTAGGGTATAAAGAATTGGGGCTTTCTTCCCAAACTGAGCCAAAGTCAAGGAAAGATGTGTATCAAGTTGTGAATTGAAGTAAGTATAAATTGGTTAATGATTGAATGCATATTGGTATATGTTTTGATTGTGAATCTGATTCTACATTGTTGCATTTCAGCCTTAATTCCTTTTAATTATATGAATGGAAATGGCTATGTTGTGTATCTAATGATTGTAAATGGATTGGACATGGAGATGGGGAGTGGAAAGAGATTATTGAAATGTAAATGAATGTAAATTAAGGGGGGAAGTGGTGGTTTCATGCAGGTTGAAGTGAAGAACAAAGTGGGCATACAGAAAATCCGAATTGGAATTCTAAAGCACGTGCATGAGTGCGAGTGCAAAAAAGACTGGCCAAAATTTGTCCGTCGAAATTTGTCAAAATGGAGTCGAAAGCGCTTGAACACGCCTGAGGTCATGCTCGAGTGGACCCAGTCAACTTTGCAGGATCTTTTCTGGATCACATTTAAATTAACATAGGAGTTCTATTGTTACCCCAATTGATTCCAAATACTTCACAATTAACACAGGTTAATTGTGATATAAAAACGGAACTTTAGGACTTTAGAACACTCAAAAAACCTATTATGTCCTTAGTTTTGGGAATCTCAGCCCTAATAATATGTCTACTGGTAACTAAAATATGCATGAATAATCATGGCTGGTATTATTTACATATCATCACTTGTATGTCGAGCACTTAACTATGATTATTGGTTTAGGGGACTTTGATATACATTATATACAACATAACACCAAGTAAAGATAACAGTATATCAAATAATCTAAAACTACATTGAAATGGATGATTAGAGGTTATGGGTGAGTGAAATAGAATTGGCTAGTAAATTCCTTGATTTCACAAATTGAATTGCATTGCATGCTGTAAAATTGATTATTGCACTTCTATATTGCTATAGAATCATTATTTTTAATGAAGTTCAATTGCTTAAATATTCGATTTGTTAACTGATACAAATTCTGAACTCAATTGACTAAGAATGATTGAATTAAAATGAAAATGAAATTGATTGATAAAGACTAGAAACTTACTCAATTTATTATTTAATTCGAATTGTCGGGCTTACTTAGCTTTACCCCTATAAGCCTCAACGGGATCGAATTTGGGTAGTATGTTTATTTACGACTGCAGATGGTATCTAGAATTCCGAACCCCATAAACTAAGGTTCCAGATGTAACCAGGCATAGGGCACTGGGTATCCAATGATTAAATATCTCTACCGGGAGGATTTAGTATATGTAGTAGCCAAATTAAATGTATTTTCCTTATTGATTGGTATAGCATACTTTATTCAAATGTACAATATTGTCTAGTAGACTTAAATTGATCTCTCATAATCATTTGTCAATTAATTTTACTAGACACAGCTCCTGTTACTTTCATCATGTTTATGGTTTGCTGAATAGTCTTATTCACACCTATCTAATTGGTGTTTTTAGGCTAACGATCTCGCCGAGGCTGAGGAGACTGAGGAGGAGACCTAGGAGGTTCCTTCCGGTATTGATGAGTGAACAGTAAAGGCTTTCTGATTGATCTATAGACCGGAGAGCGACACACAAATATCTTAGAGATTTTGTATTGGGTTTTTGGGACTTGATCTTTTGTATCTAGTTACATATAGACTGTTCCTTGCATGGTTTGACAAAGTCATGTGCATCTTTTATTTCTGTCCATAGTGTTTATATCTTTTGTATAGAGTTGTATAGATGTTCATCTTTGTATCTATGCCTTTATGGCTGTATTGTGTATACCTTTAATATATGCAGGGCTGGGCCCAGGCTGGCCAAAACCCTTAAAGGGCCTTCTCCACCTAGGCCCTTATCGTACCTTCAAGGGCTACGGCAAGGCTCAGGGGCCTGAAAACAAAAATTGTATTTTTAAATTATTTTAGCATTATTATCAATCATCAAGTGTCAATCTAACTTTTAACCTCCTTTATTCGGGCTTGGGACTGACAATGATTGCAATAAATCAAGCGTGACGGAATTATTATTATCATTTTTTGATTGACTGATGGAAAATAAAAGTTAGTTTATATCAAATAAGGTTTTTATAAAAAAAATCATATTAGAGGATCCCCAACAAAAAGACCTCACCTTAGATGTGGGTGCACCGGAGTGGTCACGTGCCCCTCCCGTTGTTTTTTTCCCATCTGATTGAGAAGCATCGAATTCGCCTCCTTTTTACCACTGACTGAGGGGATCAAATCCGATCTCCAGTCTTCTTTGAAACCAAGCAGCGAGATTAATTCAATCCAAAACCCACGACCGATCGGCATGGAGCAAACCCAAATTCCTCTCTTCCCACTTGTCAAAAGGAGATCAAAATCAAACCCCCTCTTGCCTTTATCTATAACAAGTAGCACATTATCTCTTTTCTCTCAAGTTTCTGTAGATGGAAACAAAGCACGGTGACGGAGAGCCGACCCTCATGATCCGTGCCAATACAAGAACGAAAGATGGAATCAATACGATCTCGACTCTCCAAGACCGAGACTCTTCATAGATCTCCCCTGTCGACTACAGAGAACAACCCACGCTCAGTTAGAGAGATTTTAGGAGTTTTTTTTTATCTTTAAGGGAGAGATGTAACAGTGATTTTAGGAGTTTCTTCTGCAATTTCAAATGATTAGAGTAGGTAATTAGGATTAAAACCCACTTCAACATCCCTTCCAAATGCGAAATGCCAAAACCCACATTTAAATCATAATCTATTATTGACTCTCAATAAATTTTACATACATCAATTAATTTCACACATCCAATAAACTTGAAAGGAAGAATATAAAACTATATGAGATTTTTTGAATTTTATTAATGGTAACAGGAGAGGAGTTCGATGCTTCCAAATTAGATGCTAACAATCTTAAATTTGGAATGCAGCTTCATTAAAAACTGATCGTGATGACTGTCTTGTTGTGATTTGAGTAGCTCAGGAAGCATTTGCATATTAAATTTCATCATACTTTGACCATAAAGAAGGAAAACCAGAATAGTAATCTTGAATAGATAATGTGCCTTGGGTGTATTGGGCAATTTCAAATGGAAGTATGGAATTGGCCAGCAACATTGACCTGATGATAGATCCTTTTTTAAGTATTCCCACATGTCTTTTAACTGTTTTACAAGGTTTGAAAGTCAAAATAAATTGGGTTCAACAGCTCCAAATATCTAGGTTTTAATTTTTGAATATTTTGTTTTCCAAGTTAAGATTTTCTTTTCAGCTTTTGCAGGTTTTTTTTTTCTCAAATCCATCAATATATGCCCAAAGCTCTTTCCCTTCCAGGTATAACTGAAAGTGGAATGCCCATGAGGCATATTTTTTTTCCATTAAAGCGCACAAGAAAATCTACAGATTTTTCCATTTCAACAGATCAAAATCCAAGACAATTCCAACCGGTAGATCACACAATTACAGCAAGTGCAACAAGAATCAACATTTGGAATAGTCACAGAAAGAAACCAAAACACAGATATGTGAGCAAGTGCAACAAGAATCAACATTTGGAATAGTGACAGAAAGCAACCAAAACACAGATATGTGATTTGATCATAGAAACTCCAAAGAGGCTGGGCAGCCTATTTCTCTGCTCTAGGTCTGGTCGTGGGTCCCACTGTTTGATTAGTGGAATGCTCAGTTCGCTCTAGATGAGATTTTTTTTTCTCTGGCTTTAGAAGTTCGCTCTAGATGTTGGGCAGTGTTTTTCCGCTTCCAAGTAATCAAGGCTCAAATAATTTGGATGAGGATCCAAGATTTTGGATGGTTAAGATGAAAATCAGTGCTTAAGAAAGGAGATCCACATAAGCAATAAAAAATCCTACCTCGAAGCAGCAGAAGAATCTGGAAAAATCACTAGAATTCCTGGAATAATGAGACGACCAACATACAGATGATTCCCAAGGATTTCTTGATCATCGCAGGTGGGCCGCAGTCAATTTGGGCTGATCAGCTGGTCGTTCTGTGCCCCACATGATGCATAACTTTCAGAGATGCATGGTCCATTCAAATGGGTCATCAAGTGGGCCCCACTATGAGGTGTACACCAAAACACCACGAATGATTTCTATTATAATATATATTTCTACAGTGTGTATTTTACAATACATGCATATATGAGGACCACTGGAGAATGACATTCAAAAAGGGATGTTTTGATATGTGCCATATGCATGAATTGATTAAAATAAAAACTCTAGGAGGAATTGGTAAGGCTCTTGTTGGGTGCCACCCTTGGAAATTTAAACCACTGAAAATATATCTTCCTTGTCAAGAGTTTATTCCAACAAGAGGAGAGTTAATAAAATGTTAGGCAGGTCACTATAAAATTAAAGTGATGAATGCAATTTGAGCGTAGGACTAGAATCTCACCCAACTTATACAAAATTAGGACATTTATATTGAGCAATTTAGATTTTTACAAGTGAATCCCTCATAAGAGCCTTACCAATACCTTGTGATTAGGTTTTTTAATCATTTCATTCTAATGCTATATGACATTTTTAGCATCTGTTCTAGAATTTTCATGCTTGGGCCCAACTTTAAGAAATTTACATAGCTCACATTCATCATGCCCCCCTTCATTTGTCTCCAATTGAAATTTCCTAACAGCAAAATTACTTATGCCGTGCTTTTATGGGCCTCCGGCTTATGATCTAAACTGTTTAATATTCTCTTATCAATGGTAACTCCCAGGGTGTGATATTTCATACCTATGATCCTCACCAATTTTGAGAAACATGCGACAAAAATACAAAGGAAATAAAAAGGATCCAGAGCTGATAATATAGCAGACCAAGACTTCCCTTCATGGGAGAAAAAAGAGCTAGTGAGGACTAAATCAGTTTCATTCTTTTTTATACTTAAATTGAAATGACAAGATTACCAAAAACCAGAGGAAGCACAACCGAGATAAGATGCCAAACAAAACCACAATAAACTGCAAGAATCTTCAATTCACTGAGGGCAAATCGTGTACAAATTAAAACAAACTAAATAACATTAAATGTAACTTAAAGAAAAAGAAAAATACACTACGATGTCTGATCATGTTAAATTAGCTGAAAATGTCAAGGGGTATTTCTTAAAAAAGAATAAAAGAGAGGCCCTCAAGCCATTTTTCAGTTTTGTTTGAGCCACAATATTGCACCTCGTTTCAATTGAAGAAGAAGAGGCAGGCAATGATATCGTCGTTCAGTGAAATATGGCAACTTAACTAAGGATCATCTAAGGTGATTTTTCAACTAATTTCCTCAAAAAGAAAATATATAGGAAAGCAAAGGCCCCATCACTAGTGGCACTCGGACGGATCTATGTTAGGGTGAGGCGGGGCTGCTGCCCCTCCTCAGCTTTCTGAAAATTTTTAAATGGGATGGGTCTTCTAAAATTTTTTCATGGATCATTTTGTCTTTTTCCTACTTTTGTCCCTAGTCATTTTTTACTATAGTCAAGTTATAAAATTACAAGAAAATCTACAGCAAAATTGTCTTTTTATTTATTCAAAAGAACTGCATCTTTAGACAAGATTTCCTTACATGGCAACTTTATCTCCTCTTTCTTCTCCATTTGAACTCATCTGTATTCGTTCTCAAATACAATAGAATTCTTCAACCCATTTGCCTTTTATTTCTTTTATTATTATTATTATTATTATTATTATTATTATTATCATCATCATCATCATCATCTTTTTAGCTTGAGTTCAATGAATGACTCTGGATAAGTATATTTAGATGCATGTATTTTTTTAACTTCATGTCTTGTGTATTTTTTTTTCAAATGTAATTACTTCTCGTTGTTATTCATTATTTTATTTTATTTTATTTTATGAGATTTTTCTTGATGACATGTTTAAATCCACCAAGATTATTGATTTGTATTTGATTTGATTGAAAAGTAAATGAATAGATTATGACACACTAGATCCAATGAGGGTAATATTTATGATACTCCCAGTTTTCATATTATTACTTATTGGTTCAATTACTTATCACTTATGACCTGTTGTCTTGTTATAGGTTAGAATTATTGCCAAAGAAAGATTGCATTGACTGGGTTAAAAAAAAAACAATTGCATATAAAAAAATCACTCTTATATGTTAACTTACATGACTCCAGAGATCCATTATAAGGTCTGCGTAATTATAATCTAATCCATCCAAAATGAATAACATCCTCTTTAATGATATAATGTAAGATTTCATATCAATTGAAGTGGGGCCCACTATCTGATTGAAAACATGATTGATTGTGTCATGCAAAATATTGCAGTTTTACAAAAATTAAAAATTAAAAAGAAAAAAAGGTAAAAAAATTAAAAAGGTCACTAATTCTCATTTCTATTTGACAAACGTTGATGTAATCAAATGGCTAATTGATGTATAAGTGTTTATATTAATACACTTCATAAGTTTTTATATATCTTTTGTCTATTGAAAATTTTAATTCTTTTTTGCCCCCTCTCCAGGAAAATTCATGGCTCCTTCACTGGTGACACTATCACTGGAATATCCAATAGCACTATCACTTGCAGAACCTTGAGTCGCCTTCCCATAGAAGTAACTTGAGAAAGGAGGGAAACAGCTTTGAGGAGCTCTCAAAATACCGTCTTCCTATGCAATATGTAATTTTCTTGATACATCATCACATTTCATTGGGATGTCACACTCTTTGCAAGATTCGGGGGCAGGTCGAGGTCATATCCACATAAAACAGTTGGATGATATGCCAACAACTGCAAAGAGAGAGAGAGCAGGGGGGTGGGCGCGGCGGAAATGTGAGTTGTGTTTGAACAACAAAAGCCACATATTCACAGTAACATGAGAACATACGTACAAGGGTAGGTAACAAGAGATCATGCCTACAAGTTACATATTAGATTTGTGTTTGAACAATAGCTTCAAGTCATTCACATAAATGAAGAGTCCATCTAAATCATACATTGTACGAGCCACAGGTGGAAGTACAACAGCTCTAGTTCAAGAATGCAGAATTTGAATACTAAAATGCAATGACACAATGCCAAGTTAATTTTATAAATGCAACGCTAATCTGTTCTATTACAATGCTTAGAATGCAATGTGGCATGATACTTAGCTTTGAATGCAAAATAGCCAAGCCAATAGCATAAATGGAAAAAAAAATGAATATAATACAATGCCCTTTACATAATCGATAGCAACTAAAAATTTTGAATAGGAAAAAAAAATCGAATTTGGGTGTCACTGTTTAGGGATGAAATCCGGCATCAAAATTCTTTTTTTTTTTTAAATAACATTGCACTAAATCTGGGACTGGGGAAAAATTGAGGTGGTTACAGATTAGGGATTTGGGGACATAGGATTAGGGGAGATTTGGGGTCTGTTAAAGATTAGGATTTGGAGACATGGGATAACCAGATGTTGGAAATAGGATATTAGGGCTTGGGATGGTGGCTGATAGAGAGACGGGAGAGACCACGGAGAGGAGGAAGGGCGCCAAGACTGTTTGGGCAGGATTTAGATCCATGGAGCTCGCTGCAGATGTTCGAGACCGAGAGAAGTGGGTAGCCTGAGGAGCAAGATCGAGAGAGGGATGGTGAGATGCAGATCATGAGGAGAGAGCTTCTACGCAGGGGATTGTTTTAAGGGAGAGAGCAGAGTGGGAGAGGGGAAATGAGAGGCGGGCACATTTTTGTTTTTTTTTTTTTTCTCTTTTATATATACAACCTGCCCAGACCATTTGATCAAGACAATCGATCCAACGGCCCAGGTCCCAGCCGCTCCCAGCCTCGCAGGAAATGGCTATGATGCCCTTGTACCAGAAATTTTCCCATATATAACATCTATAACATGCATTGAAGAAGTCCATCGCTGTGAATAACAAGGAAATGATACTTTGATGCAGTCACCATGCAATATTATCTTCAAAGGAGAAAGGGATTGACCAATTTGAGATCTTAATAAATAGTTTAATAGCTTTGTCCTGCCAATGTTATGAGATTTGAAGATAAGACTAATATGATCGACTGACACCACCAATTCTATGCATCATGAGGTGAATCTTTGTATAAAAACACTAACATGAACAATTTTGCACTCAAATGATCGTGTATAGATAAGTCGTATTTGCTGGAAGTTGACTGAATTCCCTTCCTTAAAGGGAAAAATTGTTATTATGCTACTATACTATGATCAACAACTTGCAGGTGCCCGGCCTTCATACCCTACAAGAAACAGGGAAATTTGTGATTTTATTCAGGAAATATTCTTTAGGGGTAAAAGGGATAGGACAAAAGAAATATTTATGTCTAGACGCACCCAAACAACTACGAAATAAACTCTCTAAGTTCTGTAGAAAAATATTATGTGAGAGAAAGAGGGAGAAGATTACTATCGGATCCTGAAATTGTGGCCTAGGAAACTATCATTGAAGAGATGGGCATTCCGTAATTTGATAGAGTGCAATACAGTATGATATAGAGAGTCGTCTTGGAAGGGAAAGTAAAATTTATTTCTTCCAATGGAAAGGTAAACAAGCAGTATGGTAATGAAAAAAGTTACATTTGTCAAAAGTGGAAAGGCTCAAGGTAAAGTTTCCTGCTTCAAGATGGAAAGGGAAAGAAGTGGTATTGCAAATGGAAACTAGTATCCTTCTATAGAATAAAAAAGGCTGAGGCAAAGAATGAGAATACTTTTGGCATCATCTTGTCGAATGCTTCTTGATTCACAGGGAAGAAGAATTACGAGAATGTGTTTGCATCCACTTTCTCAATCATTCTCAAAGAATATTTCTAGGGAACATCATTCCTTCGAAATATAAATTCAAAACAATTCTCTCATAAGAGAATAAAGCAGCCATCCAAGAAAATATTTTGCTTTTTCAATCATTGCTCCTCCTAAATTGAACCGCTCAGCTTACAATTGTGTGGTGTCGTTATTGTCATGTCAGCAGCCATGTCAGAGCCACATATGAATGCCACATCAGCAAGTGACGCATCATCCACGCCACATTACCACATCACGACTCATCAGAATGCCTCTCCAGCACAATGTTGTGTTATTAAATTGAGATGAACCCAATAAAGTGCCCACACACTATTTTGAGCTTTCTTGAATCACCTTGACTCCAATAACATTCTGTTCTCACCTATGACGCCAAGATATGAACATGGGTATGGACACGGATACGGGGATTGGGGATACGACTCTGCAGTTTGAAAAATTTAAGACACGTATACGGATATGGGTGTCCTTAAATTTTCTTTAAATTATGATTTAATTAATGAGATTATCATTGTTTATGTTCAATTCTAACATTTACTATGTTGAAAAGTAAGAAAACTTAAAGAAATAAATGAAATAATGGATTTGCTAAATAGGATATACTAAACTTATACCCCAGAAGTATTGGTGCAGTATCAAGTACCAATACAAGTATTGTATCGGTCCGATACGGATACGTTAGGCTTGTACAAGTATCCGGGTATCATAGGTTCTCGCTCATATTCTCATGACAACGAAATCTACCCATGGGAGGACCTACGTAAATCAGATTTTGAAAAATCTACACTAATCTAATAAGATGTAGTTAAGTTAGGTAACAAATAGCTCTAATTTTAGGCTCTGATTTATAATTAGTTTGTTCGGTAAATTTATTAAAGGAAAAAGAATCTTATTTCAAAGTAGAATGTCTGGTAAACATACAAATTTAAAGCTTATTAGGGGCATTTTTATTTCGTTTCCAAAAGTTGATTTTTAAGTTGAAAAAAGGCTTCCCCATTTCCAACTTATGTTCTATTTGTTTGAATGAGTTTCCGAAGGATGAGAATCTCAGCCTTCTGCCCAAGTGCAGTTATACATTATACCTCACCTGCATTGACATGTGGTTGAAATCTGATGCAAATTGCTCTTCGTGCTGTGCAATTGCCATTTCTAATTCAGTGAGCTCTTGGTTGACATATCCAAGTTCAACCTCTTTTGATTCAGTGAAGGAATCCAGGACGGAAAGTTCTTAGATTAAGATTAAATTGGAAAGGAATTAGGGGAATGTGGCTGCTGGCAACCAGAGCTTAGCACATGAGCATGTATCTGAACTGGGCTTGACTTCTCTTTGCAGATTGAGGGTTTTAGGCACTTAGCCATTTGATCGACAATTGTGGATCTAGTGGCTGTGCAATTGAGATGATGGATGTTGAGATACAACGCCACCACAAAACAAACTAACAATCCAATTCAAAATCCCTTTATACCACTTCATCTTAAAACAAAAAAGAGGCGAAGATAAAACTTTCCAATCCAATTCAAAATCCTTTTTTCTCCTAGTAGTTCTTCCTATATTTCTAGTTTCATCAATTTTCAACCTCCACACACCACTGAATTGAATCATCCCTTATTCCCTCTCTTCTCCTCTTCCAAAACCCCAAATCAATGCCATCCTGGATTGATTGGAGAGGAAAAAAAAAATGAAGAAACCCCAAAGCAGTTCTTCCCCTTCTCTCTCTAAAACACCACAATAAAATAAAACAACACACAGATAGAAAAGCATCATATATAAAAGCGAGAGACAAAGATAGACAGAGGTAGAGAAGAAGAAAATTCAAAACCCTAGCACTTAGCAGAGAGAAGGTCATGGTGGTCCTTGACAGCAGCAAAAGCTAGAGCTCCAAGTGCCATTGATCACTAGAGGGATAGGGAGAGGCGATGGGAAAGGTTTTGAGGGAGAAAAAAGCGCTTGATTTAGAGAGAAATTATACAAGGGTATGTATGTCATTTGAGAAAACTTCAAAGGGTATTTAGATTCGAAACAATATATTTTGAAGTTTCCGCCTCTTTATGTTTTATTCTAAATGCTCCTTTTTTTTATGATGCGGGCATCACTAAGGTCTTTGACCCAATAAGACTAATCCTTGGGGTGGCATCCGCTAAACTCACACAAACACACATTAGACAAATTTGGGGTAGTTTTGAACACGACCTGGGGAACAAACTCACGCCTTATACCACTCCACTAACTCTCAGGCGGATTTCTAAATGCTCTTGCTGAAAAAACTATCTATAATAAAATGAGAAATACAATACTAAGTTTATCAAAAACTCTAGCATGCAAATAAATTTTAAAACATAAAATAACAGCACATTTTTAGAGTTTTTAAGGGTCCTAAATATTTCTACAAAAAAGGGGTCCTAAATATGCGGCTAATATTTGAATCTAGACATGGGCATTAGCAATTTTATTTATTTATTTTAAAGCTTTTGGATGCAACTTTTTTAAATGGTTTTAGTTGAAAACTCGTATAGGACAGACTGGCACCATACATCAGGCTCTTCAAGCTTATATATGTCCAACAGGCAACCGAATGTCCATTATACTTATCATTACTTAGGGCAATTTGTTGGCACAAATCTTCTTGGGTGTGGTGCATGTGTTAGACAAAGGCTACAAAATTCTCATAAGGGTGTGAACCTATAATAGGCGACACTTGTAGATACCTCATTTTGGCACACCCCTACTAGGTGATAGAAAGAGTTCCTAAATCACCAGAATGGTCAAAATTTCTGAAATTACCAAAATTTTGTGGGAATGTCTAAACTTCAATCTTAAAGGATATTAACTTTTCTTGTTATGAAAATTGTGTTTAGACTTTATAGTGGCAGGGAATGTGCTTATGCTTTATAGTTGTATCTTATAATATTTTTACATCATAATGAATTAATATAGATTATATTTCAAATTTTATTTTTTTATTTTTCTAGCATATATGTAGGTTTTGATTTTATCTATTTCTTCGAAATATGACTCTGAAATGTTTCACTGAAATTCTGAATTAGCCATAACATTTCATTTTGGAGGCCTGGTCGAAATACGGATCAAAACGAAATTAAGAATTATGGTTGACTCACCCACTCCTAATGTCTTGGATATGAAATGATATGGGAATAGTGCCAAAGCCTATCAAACTCTCTCCTCAGTGGTATTTCAGTCAGGTAAAAGGGGGTAGCTATTTAAAGATATACAATGTAAATGGAACATTTTTTGTAATAATGTAAATGTATTTATTAATTATTACAGATGTAATAGTGGACATATACAAAGAGTTGAAATTACTATGAGAATTGAAGTCCAGGAGATACTGCACAGAGATTCTTCCAGTACGTTGGCTCGCTAATTAGTAAGAATAGGGAGATTGATGAAGATGTTGAACATAGGATGAAAGCGAAATGGTGAAGGGGAGACTCACTTCTAGTCTAGAGTGCATTATTCTAGATGAATGCCAACAAAATTGGAGGAAAATTTTACAAGACAATGATTAGACAAGCAATGACCTATGGCATAGAATGTCAGCCAATCAAGAAGCAGCACATGTATAAAATGGATGTGGCAAAGATGAAAATATTGAAGTAGATGTGTGACAAAACTAGGAAATACAAATTAGAAATAAGCGCTTTTGAAAGCATTTAGGGGTAGCATCGATAGGGGATAAGATTAGAGAAACGCGTTTAACGTGGTTTGGGCATGTTGAATGCAGGCCGTTAATGGCGCCGGTGAGAAAAAGTTTGTTTTTACAATTGGATGGTCCACCAAGGGGAAGGAATAGGCTGAAGAAGTTTAACTTACCTTTAACTTACCTAAGGACTTGACCCAGAATAGGTTGGAATAGAGAAACATAATTGATGTAGCTGACCCCAACATAATTGGGACAAGGCATTGATGATGATGAGAATGGTGCCCTTGTGAAGATGCACAAAGTGTAAGCAAAACATTTGGGTGACATCCATGAAAATGAGGACCCCTTCATTACTGCTAGTTGCAAAAGGAAACCTCGAAAAAGGAAACTGATTGAGATGAGTTTCAAATGGCTAAGGCTACTTTAATAGAGATCACATAAGAGATTGAGGATTTTTATTACTGTTACTGGCAAAAGGAAACTTTGAAAAAGGAGAACTGATTGAGATGAGTTTCAAATGGCAAAGGCAACTTTAATAGAGATAACATAAGAGAGAGGATAAATGAACTCCTAGCCCAATTCGATTACATAAGAGTCTGGGTTCGGTCCATGGGTTATATGCATTACATTCAAATATCAGTAATAGTGGCAATTAGGGATCATTTGAAGACACTCCTAGTTACCATAAATAAATAAATAAAAATACATGCCCTAATTTGAGGGCAGCAGAATGACATAAAATCTTCATGACTGGTTAGTTGAGGACTACATTCTTAGGCCCTGGAACCTTTTTTTTTTTTTTTTTTGTATCAAAAGGAAAACCACCAAATGAATGGGAAATTTATTTAAATGAACAAAAACTTTTCTTCCGCACCTGTCTGCACATCAACTTTGAATACAATCAGTAGATCAATGCTCAGTTAATTGTAGACGAGGCACAATGTTCATTGCTTGAAGCTCCTGTGAAAAGAATAAAAATATATATGAACACTTGATAGGTCAGTTGGATATTGGGAGCTTGGTTATGAACCCAGTTCCTATGTCGGTTTTATCTGACCAACCAAAGGTCACAATCATTACCATCTTAGACACTAAATATTGAAGTCAGCCCGAGGACAGAACCAAAGGGTAAAAATGAAAGACCAGAAGAGAGGATTAACTGCAAAAGGCAAATGATATGAGTACACTGAATGACAATCATATTAGGACCTGGATCTGACTTAGGATAAGGTGTGGATTCAGAGCTAGATGTGTAATTGAGAATGAGGTCGAACGGATCAAGGTACTACCTGGGATCCATGTAGCATGATCCGTCCAGTGTATAGCTCTACACACATTCGTGTACATGAAAAATACCAACAGCCACGTGCCCAAGTCTCTCACATGAAAACCAATGCAACCAATGTTGATGATGTGGCCTAAAATTCAGGTGGGTCTTTTGTAAGTCAGAAATTGGCCAATTTAAATATATTTCCGATCTACATGATATATGAGCATCCTAACCGATTTCTGGCCCGGTTATTGAAATGGGGGTGCTATGCCTTCTGCTCTATTAGTGGTCAATATTGAATGTAAATGCGGGAGAGACATGAAGAAAAAAAAAATTTGCTTGACTTTTGGGCCAGGCCATTGACATAGGGTGGAGCCCCGCATTGCACGTTTGCAAGTGCCGTATGTATGACTTGTAACCCAGATATATGCCTTGAAGCAAAATATTTTGATAGATTCACCTGAAATAGAAGTTTGCAAGCATATGGCAGCTTCATCGTGGAGACATTTTCCCCACTCTTGCATGTAGAACAAAAGCCTGTTTTCAGCTGGTGATGGTAATAGCCTAACAAACCACACTTCCTGCAGACCTGTGAGAAGATAGCAATGGTTATGAGATAATCACAAGACCTCTTTCTTTTTTTTTTTTTTTTCCATTTTCTAACTTTGCAGAGAAACTTATGAGGGGATAACAATTAGTATGGGAGATGAGCAACAAGAATGTATGCAGAAACTAGTGGCACTTCTCTAAAATCATGAGACCAAGGTGTAACAGCTTGGTGCTTTCTTATTTTGAAACCTTATTTTCTTCTTTCTTTGGGTGTTCACTCCTGGGATCTGTTTTTGGTTGCTGCTTTCTGATATCTAGCATTTTCTCTTGCACTATTTAGCTTTTAATGAAAGTTCTCGTTATCATAAAAAAAAAAAAAAAGACGGAGCATGCATAACTCAGCCTTGAAAACCTCATTCCCATTTATGTTATCATTACTTCACCAAAAATAACAACAACAACAATCATCATCATCAAAGCATTGTCCCAATTATGTTGGACCCCGGCTACATGAATTTTATTTGTCCATTTTGATCTATCATTAGCCAAATCTTCAAATAAGTGACACTTCTTCAAATCTAATTTTACTACCACCATCCACGTCCTCTTCGGCCTATCCATTTCCTTTGGTGGTCCATCAACTTGCAAACCCAAACTTTTTCTTATTGTGTTGTTGTCGGCCTGAGTTTGACATGCCCAAACCATCTCAAACAGGTTTCTCTAATTTTATCACCTATTGATGCCACTCCTAAATGCACTCGAAATCACTTATTTCAAATTTTATCTTTCTTAGTTTTATCACATATACACCTCAACATCCTCATATTCGCTACCTCCATTTTGTGCATATGTTGCTTTTTTGTTGGCCAACATTTTGCTCCATAAGTCATAGATGATCTAATCACTGTCATGTAAGATTTTTCCTATAATCTTGTTGGCATTCATTGCTTACAAAGTACTTCAAAAGAAAGTTTCCACTTCAACCATCCCACCTTTATCCAATGTTCAACATCTTCATCAATCTCCCCATCCTTGCTAATTATTAAACTAAGAAAACAAAAAGAATAGTATCTCACGAGTTTTAATTCTCACAGTAGTTTCGGCACTTTGTAAATGCTCATTGAAGTGCAGCCATATATTTTGTCTTTGTATGACTTATTTTAAAGTTGTTGGATTCGAAAGCCTCTCGTCATCTCTCGAATTTTGCATTCACACCATCTCTAGATTCATTCACCAACATTATATTATTTGAAAACAACATACACCAAAGCACCTCCTTTTGAATATAAGCAGTTAACTCATCCATAGTCAATGCAAAGAGATAAGGGCTGGGGGTTAAACCTTGATGCAAACCTGTGGTCACTGGGAGCTCACTTGTCTCTCCGCAAGTAGTTCTCACACTCGTTACTTGATAGGTCCATATAATTGCATATTTTCAACATCATTTCATGTAGAAATATGGACTTCCTTAGGATAAATTGCATCATATTCACTGAATTTCATAATTTCATGCATTTGAGTATTTACTATTGAATTTAAGTCAAAAACATTAAAAAATCCATAGAATACCTGAGCTTGGAATGGATCACTAGAAATCATCAACCGCTCAAAGATCAACATGCTTGCACCATAAGCAATCAAACAATCACGTTCCATTTCTCCTAAACGTAGTCCTGAATAAGTGTAAAAAGATTGAGTAGCTAATAAATTTGCAGTGACAAGAAATTGGGAAACGCGTATGCTAAAACTAATTTAAAATACAAAACAAGGGATAAGTTAATACAACCGCCATCTCGACTTCTTCCTTCAGTAGGTTGTCTAGTTAGCATCATACGAGGTCCTCTGGCTCGGGCATGCATCTTATCTAAAACCTGATAGAGCACAACAAATTCCATAGTCAGATGTCAGAGAAATAGAGTTAAGGCTGAATGCTCAAGTTACAATGTTTTAATTGGTAAAAGTACCATAATCAAGCCTATGAAAAGTTGAAAACTCATTCAAGCTGAAAACTCACTCAATAAAAACAATTTAAGTCATAATAATAAGATGAAGTGTTGGAGATTGGCAATCATAAATGTGCACGTATGTTATAAAATGCCAAGTCCAAATTCTTGCCGGCCAAAATCACAATTGTCAATATGATGCAGCTAGGGGTGGTCCAAATTTGAACAAATTGGTGGCCATTAGAAGTTAATTTTCAGCCTTCAAATATTATGTCATCTTCTGTGTCACACATTGTCCAGATGACATGAATTGGATCAGCAAGATGGAGATATTACAAATGAAAGCAATGACAAGAAATGGGTCCAAGGAAATTTCATTTCTATATCAATTAAATTAAATCAATATCTTCTTTGATTCAAGTGGTCTTCAAGCATGTGGAACGGTCAGCCGCTGGGGTGAATAACTCCTTGCCTAAAACGGGGTGGATAAGAAAATTTCTTTGATTGCTTCTATTATCCCAATTCTATTTTCTGTTTAGAACATGATACAACTGTATCATGTTCTTATATCAATGCTTCTCTATATTGTGGGTCTATTTGCTCCAAGTTGCATTCTTCATATCCCTCCCCCTAATACCGAGCACATGCGCATCTTATGGTGACCGCATTTCCATATGTCCGGTGATGGGATAATGGGTGACCAAAAGATCTCTCACCTACGCACCTACATGTGCACCATGATGGAGGCTCGAATCATCATCCTAACCACATGATCAACGATCCACAAGTTTTCACAATCCTAAACAAGTGCATAGTTGATCCATCAATCCAATCCATTCAGATGGTGGCAAACCTAGGATCAGTGACTAGAGAGAGGAAGAAGGGATTTTATTTATTTATTTTGGGTTTGTGTGTGTGAGTGGGTGGTGGGGTGTTATTCCCTATTTTATGGTCCACTCGGATGGATCATAAGGTGTGGCCCACTAGGTGTTTGCACACAAACTCACCCAACTCAACAAGATATTGTCCGCTTTGGCTCACGTGCATGCATGAGGACTACTCAAGCGGTCACCCATCCTAGTACTGCTCCCGACTGAGCATGCTTAACTTTAGAGTTCTTTATGGGATCCAGGGTTGCACGGCTTTAAAACATGTCATATTAGGAGGGCCCCCAAGTTCGATATTGGCCTGGCCAACTGTCAAAAAAGTGCATAGCATAGATTTTATTTGTGTCATTGGGCAAGCAAGCAAGATCAGATCAAGACCAAGACAAGTCCCCTGGCACATCACGTCATGTAAAGTTAAGATGGAGTTTGTCTTACAAGTGTAAGGTTCAAGACTTGGATATTTTCGATATGGGTCTTGGACAAAGCCTCGCGGAGCTAACCGAAGAACTCCACCCTTCCCTTGCGGATTCCCCTTTCTTAGCTCGCAGGATCACTTGACCTGGTCTTGCCTCAAGGGATAACCCACGCGGATTGGGGTCTTACACTTTTCCTCACTGAAAATAGAGCTGTCCTTGGCTCTGATGCCAATTGTCATTGAGCAAACAAGCAAGACCAAATCAAGACAAGTCCTCAACTACAACGCGTAATGTTGAGTTAAGATGGGGTTTGACCAATAAGTCCAGGGTCATCACTTATGACTTGGATATTTTAGATGTGGGACTTGAACAAAGCCTCACGGTGATAATTGATGCACTCCACCGTTACCCCTGCGGATTTCCCTTTCTTGGGGAATCACAAGATAAACCCCAGGGTTAGGACTTGGATATTACTACTGTAGGACCTGGACAAAGCCTTACGGTGCTAACAAAACCACTCCGCCCATACCACTATGGATCCCCTTTCGTAGCTCACACGATCACTTGACTTGGTTTGCCTCAAGCAATTACCAATGCAGATTGGGGTCTCACTATATTGTGATTCGCAGAAATCCTAGATTCAGTATCTTGAAGTTGTGACTGCATCATCTATCTAGATGATTATGATGATCTGAAGGAAAACAATGAAATTACAAAGGAACTATATAATATACAGTAGCCAGTGAAAATACAAAAATCTTTCTTGTTCTTCTTTAAAAATTATTTCAACAATACATGGCACCACAAAAACAAGGATATTGGGCATTTAGCACACTGCAAAGTCCAATAAAGTGAAGACGATTAAGCGGAAGCCAAAACAAAAGAAAAATGTCAATCGTTAGATGAAAGAAGCAATCTCAAGGTTGATTTCTCCAACCTAGGGAGAATGATGCAGCCACGGTTGGTCCACATTCAAATGAGTTGTGGCACCAATTCAACATAGTCAGTTACTCAATTTTTGAAACGTCATGAATGGGCTTCACCACTAGAATAACCTAGATAGTTTACCATATCAAATCAAAATGTAAAGCATGCAAATAAACCATATCTCTCTGGTCCAAAAAAAGAAAAAAAACCCATATCTTTTGTGAGGGAAAAAGGAATCAATGTGACAGACTCTCAATTCGAGGCAATAGGACTGTCTATGGCCCAAATAATCCAATGCAGAAAATAATCTGGCATGCAATTAATTACAGCAGATGATATAGTATTGGTGGATGAATCAAGAGATGGTGTAAATGCAAAACTTGAGAAATGGCGGGGGGGCATTAGAATCTAGAGGCTCTAAAATAAGTCGTACAAAGACAGTATATATGGATTGCAACTTCAGTGACATATACAAAGTGTTGAAACCGCTGTCAAAATTGAAACCCATGAGATACCACGTAGAAATTCTTTTCGATACCTAGGCTCGATGATTAGTAAGGATGGAGAGATTGACGAAAATGTAGAGCATAGGATAAAAGCTGAATGGCTGAGGTGGAGAATAGCTTTTGGAGTGCTTTGTGACATACGAATGCCAATGAAATTGAAGGGCAAATTTTACAGGACAGTGGTTAGACCAGCTATGAAATATGGAGCAGAATGTTGGCCAATTAAGAAGGCGCATATTCATAAGATGGATGTAGCAGAAATGAGAATGCTTAGGCGGATGTGTGATAAAACTAGGAAAGATAAAATTAAAAATGAGCGATTTCGAGAGCATTTAGAGATAACACCAATAGGAGATAAGATTAGAGAAACCCGTTTAAGATAGTTTGAACATGTTGAGCGTAAGCCGGTGAAGGCACCGGTAAGAAAAGTTTGGCTATACAGGTGGATGGCCCATCAAGAGATAGAGGTAAACCCAAGAGAACATGGATGGAGGTCATTGATTCAGAGCTGAAGAAGTGTAACTTATCGAAGAATTTGGCTCAAAATAGAACGGAATCGAGAAACAGAATTCATGTAGCCGACCCCTACATAGTTGAGAATTGAGATAAGGCTCTGATGATGATGATGATGATGAATTAGTTACAACAAATCCAGAATTTAGAGTGTCTTCTTAATTTCCTTGCCTTCACACACGACACAAGAGGGAGGGAAAAACCAAAGCAACACAACGCTTTATTCAAAACCGAAACTGTACTGTAGCATCTCTATGACATTTGACCAGTATATCCTCATATATTTCTAATTGTAGAAACCACTAGAAATGCTAGAATGCTGTCAATCCTTAAAGATGATTTACCACTAAAATTAGATGAGCTAGAGAAAAGAAACTTGAAAAAAGAAAGCAAGTTCTTGCTGGAATGTTCACAACAGTTGTAAATGTTCTGGCTATGGGCCGCAAGTGGTCCACGATCTTCAGATATGGAGCCCACCTTTTCCAAGAGCACCCTTGGGCAATCACTTTAATGGGGTCTCTCTTTGGACTTGAGAACACTTAGGCCAGTTTAATGACAGCCTTAAAAAGAAAACCCTGTTTGCAGGACTGTTACAGCAGAAAATTCTGCAAGTTGCATAAAACTCCCATGTTTCTGTTTTATTTCTGAAAAGTCAATTTAATTAATTTTGGGGACTTTTTGGGGTCTGGAACTTCATCAATTCATGTTGAAACCCTTGCGGGCCATCTTGTAATGCTCAATTTGATCCATGTAGGCTTTGGCCAATTAATTTTGGGGACTTTTTGGAGCGAAACTTCATCAATTCATGTTGAAACCCTTGCGGGCCATCTTGTGGTGCTCAATTCGATTCATTCAGGCTTTGGCCAACTCAATCTCATGACAAAAAATCCAATCCGCATCTGAATGACAACCTATCTTCATTAAAAGCATTACAAGCATTAAGATATTTACTCTTTGGAATCAAGAGGGTTCCAAGCTTCAATGATATTACAACCTATGCGAAAAATCATTAATGAAAACTACTCTTCATTAAGAGCACTACAAGCATGAAAAGATTCACTTTTGGAAGCCATCAAATCCCAAGCTTCAATGACATCACAACCTCTGAAAATTTTATTTAAGTAGAAATTGAATTATTACCATATGCTTTAGCTTTTGGTAATAAATAGGTCCCATGAATATATACGCTTGGAGAGGACACCCTGTGATACCTGAAAAGCCCAAATGACAATTATACTAAATGCACTACAAAATACCAGCATAACTGCAGCTACAAATAACAATTACTAAGCAGCTCAGAATAATGTGAGAACTGCACCCCTTGCAAATGCCCAAACACAAGCTAGAAACAAATACAAAGTAATTTCAAAATGTTTTTAGAACACTTGGAGATATATTCAATGAAATTTAGAAAATGTATTTAGCAACTAAACTCTAGAAGGCAATCTGTCCAACAATAATATATCCACGTTACCGTTTCTATGGATAAAAACAGTGTTCAACAATGCTATGAACTCATTGAGTCTAAGCTTTGTCCATATAATACTGCAGTATTTAACAAATCATAGATGGATTTCATTCTCTTCATAGTACATAAGACTAACATCAGCCACCCACTGGTAGCTCAGTAGTGAGGCACCTCCCTTCCATAGAAAAAATTGAAGATCTATCCCTGACTATTGAGCTGATGGCAAGGGACAAGTGGAGATCAATCCCTAATGTGTGGATGTATGAGTATTTACTAGAGGAAAATTAAAAAAAAAAAAAGGGGGGGGCGGGCGCTAACATTGGCATTTTTCTTACTTTCTCCTTTAGCTTCTATTATGGGTTTTTCAATTTGTAACCAAGTTCCTATTCAGCAGAGGGGTATAAAAATCATGAAGCATGTGTCTCTTGTTAACACTGGCCCATATAGAATAATAGCCCATGTTCCCCAGAAGCCCATGTACACTAAATGGGCATTGACCCATTATACTGATAGCATTATCATAGTCAAAGTTGTAGTCTTGTACACCATTATTTCCCCTTTTGTATGATCTCATAACTGCATACAAATTGTAAATGGATTGACTGTAGCCTTGATTAAGGCAATTTAAAATTATAAAGAGGGAGGATCTATCGACTCCCAGACACATGGTCTTTCTCAAAAACTATTTTCTATATTATTGCATATGGAATGTTATCTCCTCACCGTTTTTTGATTGGCAACAAGAAAATTTTGCTGATAAAGAAAAGGAAACAAACACCGAGCACAACTCACCAAAAAAAAATAAAAAAGGGTACAAGAGCATTATACCCTCACCCAGCCCGAACAATTGTATAATATAACCCACCCACAGAGGCAATCTATTTACCCGTCATTCGCTTGAACATTTGCTATATTGTTAGCTAATCTAAACTCATTCCAGAAAACCACCAGTAAGGAAGAGGACAATTCCTTAATCTCATTGGACAAAAAGAGGAACTTCCAAGGTCTTGATTTGCTGTGAGATACCCAAGCAACTGCATTGGATGAGTCACTCTCCACAATCAACAAATCTTCTTCTAGAGTAGCCAACACCTCCTCACTACCTAGACTGTAAGCCACTAAATGAGCCCATCACTTGACAAGGAAGAAGCAAGGAGTATCATATTGACGCAGTCCCAATTTGATGCAATCGGACTGTCTAGGGCCTCAATAACAAAGACCAAAAATATCCCAACATTTACACCAAGATGTAGTAGAGAAAACAAAAATCTAGAGATTTAATCGTGAAGGAACAATGCTAAAAAAATCACTGTGCTCACCTTAAACCTTCTTAGTTTTCTAGTATCCACATGACACGGGCAAAAGAGGAAGAAAAACCATGAAACCACTGATTTTATTAAAAAAACATACACTGTTACTGTAGCATGCTACAGTAATGACGACCCTGTAGTGCTTAAATAGCATTCAAAACACCCCAACAACCCTAGAACTCTTACATAACAGATTCCAAACACAAATAGAAGCCTTAATCTTAGTTTCTAATCCAAAAACAATCACAAACAACTAACAATAATGGAAAAAATTGGATCTAATCTCAAATTTGGACATCTCAGCAGCACTTTTCAAATCAAGCTGTGGGGCCTGCAAGGTCCACCTTTTCATGAAACAAACCACACAATCTGAAGGTGGACTGTCGGTCGAACCTGCCTGCGCTTGCTTTGTTTGATTTGTTTCAGATCTGGCCCACCAAGCTGTAGTTCAAAAACAGTTGCATGTGAGATGTTTATTTCAGCTACAAGTTTTCAGGATTTTGCAAGTAAGTTGTAATACCCAAGAATGGAAGTTTTGAGCCTAAATTAGATATAATAAGTTTTATGACTTTAATATTGCACATAAGTGTGATGGGACCCATGCCTTAATTATAATTATAGCGGCTAAAGAAGAATGGGGGAGTCTGATGCACAATACCTTCATCCTTTAAGGAAATAAATCTTGAATAGGATAAGGAATCCTGTACACAGCCAATAGGAGGAAAGTAGAGATTGGATATATACATCACCTTCATCCTTTAAGGAAATAAATCTTGAATAGGATAAGGAATCCTGTGCACAGCCTTTATTAGGAAAGTAAGGATTGGATATGTATATATATATGCATGGAGTTGCTTATAGTCTCACGTTTATTCATTCAAAAGAATCAGAGAAAGAGAGAGAGACTTAAAGAGGAGTGAGATACCAAGAGGAAGGCAGCAGTTGATGTTCCACTCTCGACCAAATACTACCAGAGCCCACAGGAGGTGAGTGATTCCTATATCTATTCAGTTTGACGATGGGATATTGTGAATTGGAGATTCAAGTAGAGGTAATCTAGTCTGAGTTTTAATCTTGTATGGGTTTTATTAATAGTTGAGAAGAAAATATATTCTGAATCCATTGTGAATAGAGCCCTATCCTGATGTGTGAAATCGTGTCTCTGATGCTGTGTGTGTTGTTTTGGATTCAGTCTATGTGCACAGATCAGTTAGTTAACTTCTTCAGAATCTATAATGATGATTAAGTGATATTACAAACCTGGTTAAATAAGTTATTCAACTCTAATTGGCAGTCGCTGAACGTGAGCAATTGAATTTCTTCTTCATGCTTGAGTGCTATAGTGATTGACGACACCAAAAGGGGACAAATCTGTGTTGTAATCTATGCTTCCAGGGTATAATCTTGTCAAATCTAAAGAGGCAACAATGATGGGATGATGAGGGAACTTCCTAACCCAAATCCCCTTCATCAAGATGAGAAATCTACACTTTGGATCAGATTTCTCAAAATCTGGCCGACTGGAAGCCTTTTTTGCGGTGGAGTTGTGGGTCCAAGTGGGCCATTTGATAGGGGATCAGCACCATGGAACTTGGAGAAGACCCATGGGTGACCCCAGTCACGATGGACCTTAGGGGGTGGGACCCTGGATGGCCCACCATCCGATGACCTAAACATAGCATGGCATGAGGAGGAATTTTTTTTACAGAACTAGGTTCTGTTGAAGAATCCAATTCCTATCGAGTGTGTATATTTCATTAGATGTATATAAGAAGGCCCCCGCTGTCAAGGATGAAAATATCGGCCGATACGAAGCGTATCGGCCGATAAATCGTGCGTAGCGCTCATGAGCGCTACGCTTTTTAAAAAATATCGGTCCTCTCAAAAGTATCGGCCCGTATCGGCCTGGGGGGTTTAAAACCCCCCAGCCGATTTTTTGGGCACCTTTCCCTTTCAAGTTCTCCTCTTTTCTCCCCTCTTCACAGCTCCAACTCCTCCAAGCCCCATTTTTTGCCTCCATTTTTCAAATCATCTCAAAAAAACATCAAAATCATCAACAAAAACATCAAAAGATCCAAAGATTAAGGTGACAACATTTAAGATTCAACTCATTCAAGCATCAAGTTCAAAAAAGGTGAGTTTTGAAGATTTTTTTTTTCTACTTTGTGCTTATTTCTCTCTTTTCTTCTATGAATCACTTGAAAATGAGTTGTTGTTGTTAGATCCATGTTCCTCTTTGATCAAGCCCCTCTTTTTTATCACTTTCTTAATTTTTTTTTGAATTTTATTTTCGGAATATTTTATTATTTGAAAAAAAAATTTTATTTTGTTAATGGAAAACCAATCAAATGGGTTGAAAGTGGTCCCTAAATGTTAGATCTATGCTTCCCATAGATCAATCCCACATATTTTTGTGTTCTTCTAATTTTTTCATATTTTTTATTTTCGGATTTTTGTATTTTTAAGAAAAAATTTTTTTTTTATAGAAGCAAACTTAATCAAATGGGTTGAAAGTGGTCCCTAAATGTTAGATCTATGCTTCCCATAGATCAATCCCACATATTTTTGTGTTCTTCTAATTTTTTCATATTTTTTATTTTCGGATTTTTGTATTTTTAAGAAAAAATTTTTTTTTTATAGAAGCAAACTCAATCAAATGGGTTGAAAGTGGTCCCTAAATGTTAGATCTATGCTTCCCATAGATCAATCCCACATATTTTTGTGTTCTTCTAATTTTTTCATATTTTTTATTTTCGGATTTTTGTATTTTTTTTTAAAGAAAAAATTTTTATAGAAGCAAACTCAATCAAATGGGTTGAAAGTGGTCCCTAAATGTTAGATCTATGCTTCCCATAGATCAATCCCACATATTTTTGTGTTCTTCTAATTTTTTCATATTTTTTATTTTCGGATTTTTGTATTTTTTTTAAAAAAATATTTTTTTATAAAAGTAAATTGAATCAAATGGGTTGAAAATGGTCACTAAATATTAGATCTATGTTTCCCATAGATCAATCCTACATATTTTTGTGTTCTTTTAATTTTTTTCATATTTTTTATTTTCGGATTTTTGTATTTTAAAAAAAAAATATTTTTGTACAAAAGTAAACTGAATCAAATGGGTTGAAAATAGTCCCCAAATGTTATCTCTATGTTTCCCATATATCAATCCCAATTCCCACCCACGTAGATGCGTGTTATTCTAATTTTTTCATGTTTTTGAAATTTATTTAAATTTTAACCTATTACTTTTAAATCTTGTTTAGGTATTGTGACGTGAAAAAATGCCGCGTGATATAGATCTTGCATGGAGCTATGGTGAGGCAATTGAAAACAATCGGTTGAAGATTAAGTGCAAGTTTTGTCACAAAGTGACCCATGGGGGCATTACAAGATTTAAACAACATTTGGCCCATGTGCAAGGCAATGTTGCAGGGTGTCCTGAAGTGTCGAAAGAAGTTAGGGAGCAAATGAAAAATTTATTGAATCAAACAAAACAGAGAAAAGTACAAATTAAAGAGAAGAAGCAGCAGGATGTTGATGCAGCACGCCATGATGTATTTGGGGATGAAGGTCTTGGTACTGCTTCTGATGATGAGTTTGATGACCCAGAAATGATGGCTGCACGCCGAGAGTCCCTTATGTCGTGCCAAGAAGAAGCAGAGCGTCGAGCCTATAGTCAGCGTAGAAACTATGATAAAGGTGGCTCATCTGGTGCAACAAGCAAGGGCAAAGGCATTGCGGGTAAAATGCGTAGAGCATTTAGCACCCGACAGCGGGATGATGATATAGAGATTATTTCTACTCGGATGGCTACACCTACACCTACACAAACTAGAAGAGGGGTTAGTTTTGTTGATCCTTTCGCACATAGATCGGAGGCAGCTAAGCAACCAAAAATCTCTAATGTTGTCAAGGGTGTCATGAAGGCTGCAAGAGATAGATTAGCCAAAGCTACAGCAAAATGGCTAATTCATAAGAATATACCCCCTACCGCAATTGATTCTCCTTATTTTCAGACAGTTCTTGATGTTGCGGCTCAAGCTGGGCGGGGTATTACGTCGCCATCCGTGTATGATGTGGGCACCAAGTACCTTGAAGAAGAGTATAAAGAAATAAAGGCTTGGGTAGAGACGTTTAGGCCCATGTGGGGGCAAAATGGAGTCACTATTATGTGTGACGGGTGGACAAGTGGCACCCAAACACAATTAATTAACTTTTTGGTGTATAATGTCACTGGGACCGTCTTTGTGAAGTCCGTTGATGCATCTGAAGAGAAACGGACAGCAGATTATATTTATAGGCTTATGGATAAAGTTGTAGAAAGTGTTAGAGAGGAGAACATTGTCCAAATTGTGACAGACAATGGAGCTAATTTTAAGAAGGCTGGTCTTCTTTTAATGGAAAAGAGGACACATTTATTTTGGACCCCATGTGCAGCACACTGCATTAACCTTATAATGGAGGATATTGGAAAGAAGAAGAATGTGGCCGCTGCAATCAAGGCATGCAGAGGCATTACAAGGTTCATATACGACCATTCATGGCTCTTAAGCTTGATGAAGAGATTCACAAACAATCATGCCTTAGTGCGTCCGGCATCCACTAGATTTGCTACCCATTTTATTGCTATGGAAAGCCTTGTACGTTGGAGAACGGAGCTAATTCAGATGTTTTCATCAGAAGAATGGCTTCGTTCGAAATGGGGCAAAGCAACACATGGTCCGGAGTTTGACATCCCAATTCTAATGAGGGATAATAAATTTTGGGCCAAAGTAGAGAACATATTAAAGGCATATGAACCTTTAGTGAAAGTGTTGCGGCTTGTAGATGCTGATGAAAAGCCAACAATGGGGTACATTTATGAAGCAATTGATCGGGCAAAGCAAGCCATTATAGAAAATTGCCGATATCATGATGATTATATAAAAATTATTGATGCCCGGTGGAACGATCAGCTGCACCATCCATTGCATGCTGCAGGTTATTTTTTAAATCCTGAATTCTACTATTGCAATGCCTCACACCACACTGAAGCAATAGATACGGAATTGCGAGTAGGATTAAGGACAGTGTTGAAAAGAATTTTGAGTGAAGATGATCATATCGAAGCTATACAAGAGGTAAGCTAATTAAGAAATTTATTTAGTCTTTTAAATATATTTTAGATAATTGCATTGATATGGTGTACTTATTTATTTCTAATTTTTTGCATTTCAGATTTCCACTTATACACATAAAAGAGGAACTTTCGCTGACCCTTTTGTACAGCGAGCGATTGGAAAATGTTCACCTGGTAGTTATACTTATATGCAATTGACAATACATAGAAAAGGAACTTTCTACGATTTAAAGATGTCTAATTTTTTTTATTTTTTTTGTATTCTAGCTGATTGGTGGGAGAATTTTGGAGAGAGTACTCCACATCTAAGGAGAGCAGCCATTCGCATCCTTAGTCAAACAACAACATCATCAAATTGTGAAAGGAATTGGAGCACTTTCTCCATGATCCATACGAAGCCCAGGAATCGGCTAACCATGAGAAAACTCAACAAATTGGTATACTGCCATTACAATCTCAAGTTGAGGAACAGAAATAGAGAGAGAAAGGCAAGGGATGATCCTACTTATTGTCCAATTAATTTGGATCACATATTCAGAGACGATGATCCCTTACTTCCATGGATAGCCGAGACTGAAGATCCATTGTTAGATTCAGATCCGGGCTTTCAGCAAGAAGTACAACGTTTAATTGCTGAAGATGTACAAATGTCAGGGGGACAGCCACCTCAGGGAGAAAGAAGTAGTGGAAGTGCAAGTGTATCTAGAGGGAAGGAGCCAGCTCATATTATGTCATCATCTGAAGATAGTAGTTCTACTGTTGCTTCTTCCAGTAGCCATGGTGGAGGTCCTGGAGGAGATGGAGGAGACGGAGGAGATAGCGGGACAGGTGGCACTGTTGAGTCTTATCAATATGATGAAGAAGAAAATGTCATTCCTGTTGAGACCGTAGATGAGTTTCCTGAACAATCAAGAATGGCTCCACAACGTGCTTATCAAAGGCGACGGAAAGTGTCATTGCCCGCAGACATAGATGAGCAAGGGAATGTGGGTGGAAGTGGAAATGTAGGAGGGGAACAAACAGCATCTTCGAACCCTATTTATAATGTTCCACTTCCACATTCAGACTACAGGCCGTATCCTCATGAACCATCACAATATTATCAGTATGGTCATGTGCAACAAGAAGAAGAACAATCTTCGGCTTCAGGGTCTTACTCATATGGTGACTATGATGATAGTCAACCTCAATATAGATATCCACCTCCTCCAAGCTCCTTTGATTTCTTCTTTGCAATGCAAGATCCCAATGCTCACCAATATCAAATTCAATTTGGGGAGAATGTGCAATATAATAGGGGCACAAACACCACAAATGATGATGAAGATGATGACACTGATAGCAATGTGATTCCTGGTAGACATTCCCTTTGGTATTAGATTAGAGCTAATCAGCAAGGTATTCCTCCATTACAAAGTCTTTGCTCTTTAAGTAGATTAGTATATTGTTTTTTTTTTAAAGTTTGAACGTAGTTTATCTTTCATTCTTGAATGAATCTTGATGAAATTTGTTTATAACATTTTTTATTTAAGCCTTAAGTTACTGTTTAAGTTGACATAACTAAACAACATGATTCCATATGAAAAACATTGATTATTCATATTCTTTTCTATTAATACAGCGATACAGGATCTAATGCAATGAGGGGACCGCTACATACTCATATACTAGTTGCTTTTGCAAAACAAACACATATTCCATCATTTTCCAATATTCTGGATTTTCTGGATTTTTTTGAAGACTTTTTTAATTCACACCGCTACACCGCTACGTATCGCCCGCTACGTATCGTTTTGGCGACGGGCCGCTACGCCCGCCGCAACCGATATTTGCATCCTTGCCCGCTGTTATCTTATATACATAAGAACCCCTTTTACATCTTAATAATTAATGTTTAAAGGAAAGGGTGTACTGTTGATAATACTTATAATATATATATACTGTATTTGCATAAATTCATGATATAGATATCAGAAATTGTGGAATGAATTTGTGGTATGCATAAATTAATAAACAAGTAAATATTCAGAGTTATACATTCTGTTGAGTATGATTTCAATGGAATGAACCATGATCTGAACTACATGCACGGTACGATTTGTTATGATTGTATGATTCTGGACCTTTGGGTTCGAGTTGAAGTTGTTTATGGTGCATATAGACATGGATGATAAGACACTGAAACAATGGGTCCTATGAGACGCTGGATGAGGTAATGCATGTATGGCAACCCAATAGTTGTGATATATTAAGATGGCACAATAATATAGATTGGGTGCGAAGATGTAGTTCAGAGAAATGCCATGGCAAAGATTTTATTCACTCATTGAATTATTTATTGTTTATTATTTAATTGTTCTAATGATGCTATTACATTAATTGTGGATGTGTGATAAAATATGAATTCATTCACCAGTTTATACTGATGTTGGTTACCCCCTTCAGGTAATCGAGTTGCTGTTGAATCGGAGAATGGCGAAGATCAGCCCGTAGTGTTTGGCATGCGTAGCTAAGGAGAGCGATTACATTCAAAATTTAGTAGTCTAGGGAGATATTTAGTATTGGATATTAAATTATTATTTGATGGATTTTATTTTGGAATTTTAGACATTAAAAACTCTATTAGTTGATTTATATGAAAGGATTTATTTTAATAAATGATGCTTATGCCTTATGTGCTTATTTGATTTATGTTTATGAATTGTATGCCAATGTGTTATACCTCAGATTCCGACAAGACCCCGGAATTTAGGTCGTGACAAAGTGGTATCAGAGCATGAGGTTTTGGGTAAGTAAAAGAACTAGCAACCGTAGGGCACGTGGTGAGGCCATGGGTATGGATACATAGAAAAGAATTTGATCAATTATTATTAGAGGATGGCTTATTCACTGTTTATTTTGCAGAGGAATTAGGGCAATGAATAACGTTATTGGAAACCCTAATCAGGGTGAAAGAATTGCAGAAATGCCGGAGTATGCTCGGCAAATGTTACGAAAATTTTATGAAAGCTTACAGTCAGGTTCAGGAATAGATCACTGCCATTAACAATCGTCATGGAGAAAATGGCGAAGAACTTAGTGTTGCCAGGAATGGTTCTGGGAGTGGTAATAATAACGGGGTCAGGGATCGCGAGAAGGATAACCTCTACAAAAGATTCAACAAGTTCTGACCTCGTAGCTTTGATAAAACTACAAACCCTTGGGATGCAAATAAATGGGTGGAGCATATGGAGGGAATTTTCGAAGTTATGGGATCGACGGATCGTCAGAAGGCAGTACTGGGGGCATTCAAACTTGAAGGTAATGCTAAAGAATGGTAGAAGGTTACTAAGAAGTCCTTCGACGGGCAAGAGACAGAAATTACTTGGGAATTCTTAAAGAAAGAGTTCATAAAGAAATTTATACCAGACCATATTAAAGCCCAAAAGAAAAGAGAGTTTGAGACCCTAGTGCAAGGGAGCTTAACCATAGCCAAATATGCCCTCAAGTTCACGGAGCTGTCCCACTTTGCAGAAACCCTAGTTGCCACAGAAGAATCCAAACTGGAGCGCTTCGTGACGGGTCTAAGTGTAGGAATCAAGAAAGACGTCAAATTGCATGAGCCGACTACCTATGTAGAAGCGCTGAGAAAGGCTTTTGTGTCCGAGGAAGCAGTAGAAGACATTAATCGGAGTACTCAGCAGGTGCCGACAGTAGGGAAGTGAGATAATTTCAAGAATCAACCACCATATAAAAAGCAAAGGATAGACACTGGACCAGTTTGCAATCACTGTGGGGGCAAGAGACCCGGGGTATGTTACGGATGTGGTAAAGAAGGCCACAGGGTTAGAGATTGCCTAGTAGGCCAAGAGAGGAATCAGGCTAGACGGAAGGGTGTTTGTTATGGTTGTGGGCAGGAGGGACGCCAATCTCGAGAATGTCCCACAAATACTGGTGGAAACCAGTTTCAACCACAAACACAACTGCAGGGGCAGAATCAGCAGGACTACCAGCAAGGACATCAGTAGAATCAGTGATCATATCAGCAAAGCCAATAAGGAAAAAATAATCAATACCATTAGTATCAACCGAGAGGCAACCAGCAAGACCCGCCCCAGGGTCAAAATTTCAATCGTGGCAGGAATAATCAAAGCGGGAATCAAGGAGGACAACAGCCGAACACCACAACGAACTGATCCAAGTAAGGCTAGAAGATTTGGTTCATAAGAGCCATAAAAGCTGCTGGGGCGTTGGTTAACCCAAATGGCATAACTAGAAACTCATAATGGCCATATCGAGTTCTAAAGGCTGTCTTGGGAATATCCTCCTCCCTTATCCTGAGTTGGTGATAGCCAGATCACAGATCAATTTTGGAGAAAAATTTAGCACCTTGTAGCTGATCAAATAGTTCATCGATACGGGGCAACGGGTATTTAATTTTAATAGTAACCTGGTTGAACTGCCGGTTGTCAATACACATTCGCATGGATCCAACCTTTTTCTTAACAAATAGAACAGGGGCTTCCCACGGGGATACATTTGGCCTGATGAATCCTTTGTCTAACAGTTCTTGTAACTGATCTTTAAGTTTTCTCAATTCGGTGGGTGCCATCCTATAGGGCACCTTAGATATCAAAGAAAATCCCGGTACCAACTCAATAGTAAAGTCAACTTATCGGATTGGGGGTAATCCTGGCAGATCATCTAAAAACACTCGGGAAAATCTTTAACAACCGGAATATCTTCTATGTTAGGCTTTTGTTTAGCTTCAGCAATGTAGGCTATGTATCCCATACACCCATTCCTTAATGACTCACAAGCTTTTATGGCCGAAATTATCTCAGTCCAAATAGATTTTCTTTTTCCCACCATGATAACATAGGTATAATCCGTTAAGATAAAAACGTACTACTTTGTTAAAACAATCCAACACAGCCCAGTATTTGGAGAGCCAATCCATTCCCAATATGACATCAAAATCATTCATGTGTAATAATACTAGGTTGGCTGGCATCCTAGTTCGTTCAATCTCCAACTCATAAATCATAATAAATAGTTCTAGTACAAACGTGTTTTCCTGTGGGTGTTGACACTACTAGTGCATGAGTAAATGTAGAATGAGAGTTTCCTAACTTAGCAGCAAAATGATGAGACACAAAAGAGTGGGTTGAACCAGAATCAAACAGTGCATTTACTTCATAATTAGAAATTAAAATCATACCCTCAACAACATTATTTGCCGCATCCTGATGAGTAATGGCGAAAGCCCTAGCATTCGGCTGTTGTCCTCCTTGATTCCCACTTTGATTATTCCTGCCACGATTGAAATTTTGACCTCGGGGCGGGTCTTGCTGGTTGCCTCTCGGTTGATACTAATGGTATTGATTATTTTTTCCTTGTTGGTTCTGCTGATATGATCGCTGATTCTACTAATGCCCTTGCTGGCGGTCTTGCTGATTCTACCCCTGCAGTTGTGTTTGTGGTCGAAACTGGTTTCCACCAGTATTTGTGGGACATTCTCGAGATCGGCATCCCTCCTGCCCACAACCATAACAAACACCCTTCCGTCTAGCCTGATTCCTCTCTTGGCCTACTAGGCAATCTCTAACCCTGTGGCCTTCTTTACCACATCCGTAACATACCCCAGGCCTCTTGGGACATTGATTTGTGTCATGTGATCCCCTACAGTGATTGCAAACTGGTCCAGTGTCTGTCCTTTGCTTTTTATATGGTGATTGATTCTTGAAATTATCTCGCTTCCCTACTGTCAGCACTTGCTGAGTACTTCGATTAATGTCTTCTACTGCTTCCTCAGACACAAAACCCTTTCTCAGCGCTTCTGCATAGGTTGTCGGCTCATGCAATTTGACGTCTTTCTTGATTCCTACCCTTAGACCCGTCACGAAGCGCTCCAGTTTGGATTCTTTTGTGGCAACTAGGGTTTTTGCAAAGTGGGACAGCTCCGTGAACTTGAGGGCATATTTGGCTATGGTTAAGCTCCCTTGCACTAGGGTCTCACACTCTCTTTTCTTTTGGGCTTTAAATGGTCTGGTATAAATTTCTTTATGAACTCTTTCTTTAAGAATTCCCAAGTAATTTCTGTCTCTTGCCCGTCGAAGGACTTCTTAGTAACCTTCTACCATTCTTTAGCATTACCTTCAAGTTTGAATGCCCCCAGTACTGCCTTCTGACGATCCGTCGATCCCATAACTTCGAAAATTCCCTCCATATGCTCCACCCATTTATTTGCATCCCAAGGGTTTGTAGTTTTATCAAAGCTACGAGGTCAGAACTTGTTGAATCTTTTGTAGAGGTTATCCTTCTCGCGATCCCTGACCCCGTTATTATTACCACTCCCAGAACCATTCCTGACAACACTAAGTTCTTCGCCATTTTCTCCATGACGATTGTTAATGGCAGTGATCTGTTCCTGAACCTGACTGTAAGCTTTCATAAAATTTTCGAACATTTGCCGAGCATACTCCGGCATTTCTGTAATTCTTTCACCCTGATTAGGGTTTCCAATAGGGTTATTCATTGTCCTAGTTTCTCTGCAAAATAAACAGTGAATAAGCCATCTTCTAATAATAATTGATCAAATTCTTTTCTACGCATCCATACCCACGGCCTCACCACGTGCCCTATGGTTGCTAGTTCTTTTACTTGCCCAAAACCTTATAATCTGATACCACTTTGTTACGACCCAAACTCCGGGCCCTGTCGGAATCTGAGTTATAACACATTGGCATACGATTAATAAACATAAATCAAATAAGCACATACGTTATAAGCATCATTTATTAAAATAAATCATTTCATATAAATCAACCAATAGAGTTTTCAATGTCTAAAATTCCAAAATAAAATCCATCAAATAATAATTTAATGTCCAATACTAAATATCTCCCTAAACTACTAAATTTTGGATGTAATTGCTCTCCTCAGCCACACATGCCAAATACTACGGGCTGATCTTCGCCATTCTCCGATTCAACAGCAACTCGATTACCTGAAGGGGGTAACCAACATCAGTATAAACTGATGAATGAATTCCTACTTTATCACACATCCACAATTAATACAATAGCATCATTAGAACAATTAAATAATAAACAATAAATAATTCAATGAGTGAATAAAATCTTTGCCATGGCATTTCTCTGAACCACATCTTCGCACACAATCTATATTATTGTGACTTCTTAATATATCACAACTATCGGGATGCCATACATGCATCACCTCATCCGGCGTCCCATAGGACCCACTGTTTCAGGACCTCAGTGTCCCATCATCCATGTCCATATACAACATAAACAACTTCAACTCGAACCCAGAGGTCCAGAATCAAACAATCATAACGGATCATACTGTGCATGTAGTTCAGATCATGGTTCATTCCAATCAAATCATACTCAACAAAATGTATAACTCAGAATATTTACTTGTTTATTAATTGATGCATGTCAATCGAAGCAGGCCATTTAGCATTTAGGCCCAGTCCAGGCCCGATCTTGGCAAGCAGGCCCTTTAGGCTCAGTCCAGTTATCAGTCCAGTGTTGTATTGTAGAATAAGTCAAAGGATAATGCATAGTTGTTAGCTATAATTTAGGATCTGTGCTATAATATAGGATCTATGGATTGTAATGAGGGAAATCAACCCCTATATATGTAAAACTATAGTCGTCCCTTAGGTGGACTGGATTCTCACCATTTTAATGCATCCAATTCCTCCTTCATAACCTGGTTCCAGCAATCTTGTTGGACAGCCTGCAAATAAGAACTTGGGATAGAGATAGAAGAGAGAGTGGTCATCAAAGAAGTATGGGTAAATCCATACCTATCAGGCGGTCTAGAAGTTCTAGAGGAGCGACGTAAAGGAGGAGTAGTTGTGGAACCATGTGTCAGTGGAGGATCAGGGGGAGGGCCATCCGCAGTGGGAGGTTTCTCCCAACGGTGGTATACAAAAGCAGGATTAAACCGAGTAACAGAGGTTTGATCCGAAAAACCTGGTAAGAGAGCTGGTGAAGAGGGATGAGGACTGTCCATGATTCTTCACCTGTAGATACGCCTATAGAGGTCAATCTCAAGTTGAGTCAAGATGATGGCGATCTTCTTCCTGATCCTCATACCTATCGGCGTCTGGTGGGAAGTCTTGTCTATTTCACCATCACTAGACCTGACATCTCCTATGCCGTTCATCTTGTGAGCCAGTTCATGACAGCTCCTAGACATCTTCATTTGACAGCTGTGAAGCACATTATTCGCTATTTGTTAAAAACAGTCCCTCGTGGTTTATATTTTCCAAAGGATAATCCTTTTCATCTGACCGCTTATGCAGATGCTAACTGGGCAGGCTGTCCAGACACACGCCGTTCTACTACTGGTTGGTGCATGTACCTTGGAACTTCTCTCGTTTCTTGGAAATGCAAGAAACAAGAATGTGTGTCCAGATCTTCCACGGAAGCTGAATATAAGGCAATGTCTTCTGCTTGTTCTGAGATTTTATGGTTACGGGGACTTCTATCGGAACTCGGGTTCGCTCAAACCTCTCCTACTCCTTTGCATGCTGATAATACTAGGGCCATCCGAATCACTGAAAATCTTGTCTTCCATGAACGCACCAAATATATCGAAGTTGACTGCCACTTTATTCGAAATGAATATAAGCGTGATGTCATTCGTCTTCCTCATGTCTCTACAGAATTTCAGTTTGCTGATATCTTCACAAAGGGACTTCCTCGGCCTCAGCATCAATTTCTTGTCTCCAAATTGCTGCTTTATGACTCCCCATCATCAATTTGAGAGGGGGTGTCAATCGAAGCAGGCCATTTAGCATTTAGGCCCAGTCCAGGCCCGATCTTGGCAAGCAGGCCCTTTAGGCTCAGTTCACTTATCAGTCCATTGTTGTATTGTAGAATAAGTCAAAGGATAATGCATAGTTGTTAGCTATAATTTAGGATCTGTGCTATAATATAGGATCTATGGATTGTAATGAGGGAAATCAACCCCTATATATGTAAAACTACAGTCGTCCCTTAGGTGGACTGGATTCTCACCATTTTAATGGAATTCTGAAATCTCTTGCAAATGATAATGCATACCACAAATTCATTCCACAATTTCAGATATCTATATCATGAATTTATGCAAATACAGTATATATATATTATAAGTATCATCAACAGTACACCCTTTTCCTTTAAAAATTAATTATTAAGATGTAAAAGGGGTTCTTATGTATATAAGATAACAGCAGGGGCCTTCTTATATACATCTAATGAAATATACACACCCGATAGGAATTCGATTCTTTAACAGAACCCAGTTCTGTAAAAAAAAATTCCTCCTCACGCCATGCTCTGTTTAGGTCATCCGATGGTGGGCCATCCAGGGTACCACCCCCTAAGGTCCATTGTGAATGGGGTTGCCCATGGGTCTTCTCCAAGATCTATGGTGCTGACCCCCCATCAGGTGGCCCACCTAGACCCACAACTCATCATCATCATCATCAAAGCCTTATCCCAACCATGTTGGGGTCAGCTACATGAATTTTGTTTCTCCATTTCATTCTATTTTGAGCTAAATTTTTCGATAAGTGAAACTTCTTCAAATCTAAACACCTGGACCCACAACTCCTCACCAAAAAAGGCTTCCAGTCGGCCAGATTTTAAGAAATCTGATCCAAAGTGCAGATTTCTCATATTGATGAAGGGGATTTGGGTTAGGATCCCATCATTGTTGCCCCTTTAGATTTGACAAGATTATACCCCGGAAACATGGATTATAACACAGATTTGTCCCCTTTTAGTGTCGTCAATCACTATAGCATTCAAGCATGAAGAAGAAATTCAACTGCTCACGTTCAGAGACTTCCAATTAGAGTTGAATAACTTATTTAATCAGGTTTGTAATATCACTTAATCATCATTATAGATTCTGAAGAAGTTAACTACCTAATCTGTGCACATAGACTGAATCCAGAACAACACACACAGCATTGGAGACATGATTTCAAACATTAGGATAGGGCTCTATTCACAATGGATTCAGAATATATTTTCTTCTCAAGTCAACTATTAATAAAACCTAGACAAGATTAAAACTCAGACTAGATTACCTCTACTTGAGTCTCCAATTCACAATATCCCATCGTCAAACTGAATAGATATAGGAATCACTCACCTCTTGTAGACTCTGGTAGTATTTGGTCGAGAGTGGGACATCAACTGCTGCTTGGTTGCTTGTCTCCTCCTTCTTCCTCTTGGTATCTCACTTCTCTTTAAGTCTCTCTCTCTTTCTCTGACTCTTTTGAACGAATAAATGTGAGACTATAAGCAACTCCATGCATATATATACATATTCAATCCCTACTTTCCTAATAAAGGTTGTGCACAGGATTCCTTATCCTATTCAAGATTTATTTCCTTGAAGGATGAAGGTGATATATATATCCAATCTCCACTTTCCTAATATTGGCTGTGTACAGGATTCCTTATCCTATTCAAGATTTATTTCCTTAAAGGATGAAGGTATCGTGTATCAGACTCCCCCTTTCTCCTTTAGTCACTATAATTATAATTAAGGCAGGGGTCCCATCACACTTATGTGCAATATTAAAGTCATAAAATTTATTGTATCTAATTTTGGCTCAAAACTTCCATTCTTAGGTATTACATAAGTCCCCGTGCTTCTGTTAATTCCCAAAACAGCCCCTGAAATTCATATTTAAGCAAAATCCCAAGCTGTTTGGGCCTAAATTTTCAATTAAAACTTGTCAGAACCTTTGCGGGCCATCTTGGGATGCTCCAATTGTAACAAATAAGCTTCAACAATGACAAAGATTAGATCTTCATCAGTTTCTACATCACATACGGTGCATGAGAAATCAGCTTCCACCATGATGCCCCAAATATTTCATGGAAAAGCTTCCTGAAGATCAAAACTCACCACCAACATTTCTACTTCATTGATTAAACAACACCATTCTGGACCGAAAAGGACAAAATGTGCATGGAAGCACTATCATGTATCCACCCACCAATACTGGCTCATCCCAAATTCCTTACAACACTTCCATCAAAATGAAGCTTAAGAAATCCATTTGGAATGGGGGTCGGCCACCTTATTGATGAAATATGAGCCGGGCCCTGATCTATTGGGCCAAGCCATTGACAGATGGGTCAACCCTATCCAATGGTTTAATCCGTAGGCCCAGCAAGACGAACAACTGTGAATTTCTTTTACTATTTTTATAATGATTTGATTGTGTTTGTTATCAGTAATTTAGGGTTTGACAAAATATTTTAGTTTCCCCTTTTTTTAAGTTTTTTTTTTTTTCTTTCTGAATTGTAGGAAAGTCTTGGTTAAATAAGGGAAAGGAACAATTGATCCTATTTCCTCGATATATAAATGGACATGCCTCATTGTAATGCATGTTAATTATTATTCAAACTTCTCTCATGGGTCTTCAAGAATGGTGTTTGCCATTGTTGTGAGTGCGCATGCCCTAGTGCTTGAATCCTTCATTGGATTCAACCAAACCCATCTGACATGTTGGTCTATTCAAATGTTCTACTAGGTATGCATCCTCCACACACAAAGGACAAGCAGTGATGATGATATGCTTGTGCTGTTGCAGGTTGTCGACAATGAGAATAACTCCAAGAGTGATGCAAAAGCATATGGCCTAGACCCAACAGATCATAAGAGTGATCAAGCCCAACTATATGGATCAATTTGATTGATCACAAGGATTTTTGGTCCATCCTAATTGGGGATCAATCAAGAAAAAAAGCCTCCAATCTAGTCTAAATGGTAACAGTGGGTCCAAGTCAAGTTACTAAATCACATGAGGGGCCAAAAACCACCTTAATGACCCAAATAGATCAGTTCATTAGGCCCAAATAGCACAAACAATCCACAAGAAATGGATTGCATGTTCCTTTGCATTTGACCAACCTTACCCAAGCCCAAAACGGTCGCACCCCACAAAGGACAGCAACTAAACAAGTCCCCGGCGCTTTCAGTTCAATCTTTAGCAACCAATTGGATCCACCTATTAACAAGTGGTCCAAAAAGATATAGATGTGCAAGAACAGGCAACTAATTATTTCCTATGTTTACAAAGCAAGTTGTTTGGATCATTTCTTTACAGATGGACTATTATATTTAAGATGTTAGAATTTGGATTGAGATTGTGTGGCATTCTCCACAAAAATAGCTAAGGGTACTAATATTTAGGGGTTTTTTTTATATGTTATGAGATTATAAGCAATTCCTTAGGTTCTTGAAGAAGTTTTAATGAAAAATTATACATACTCTCTGCAAGGGTCAACCACCCCATTCTAGGATATTTCTATGAAAGTTGAATCAACTTGCATATTTCGAATTGCTTATTTTTTCTTCTTGGACTGACGGCATCAACGGTGTATCTAGCAACCATTGGTAAGTAGATTACTATTTTTCTTCTTAATTTATGCTTGATTTACCATTTGATTGAAGATCAGGGCATCTCAAGCTCACAATCAATCAGATCGGCTCCCCTTGATTGCATCAAAAAGCCATTCAACCAAAGTGAGGAACCTTAGCGAGGCTTTAATATTCTGAACACAATGCATCATGCTAGAAACTCAAGATTAGCATTAGAACATTTAAAAGGGAAGCCAAAGAGAAACAACCGTGAAAAGAACCCATCCTCACCAGCTGCTTTATTCCTTCTGTTGGAATGTAAACTGAGCTACACATGGCTAACAAAAAGAAAAGTTGGCCCTTGTCTTTCATATTGATTTCACTAAAAATAGGTCCCAAAGTCTCTTTTGCTATCCAATCACTAGGATATTGAGAGAGAAGTATATTAACAGGCTAGGGGTCTACCTCCAACCCAGCTATCAAGTCAAAAGAAGATCAATGCAACAACTGCTCGTTAACAAGATGCAGGCCCTAAGGTTAAGGCTTTAATGAGGTGACACGGTGGGGAAGGGTTTAGAGCTAGGGGTTTGGAGTCCTCAACGAAGGGCAGAGGGTTGGACGGGAGAAGCATGGGTGGGCTCTGATGGGATTGTGGTGAGGGTGTGTCGGGGATGGATTCCAATGGAGATGGATGGCTGATAGGCTCCAATCAATGACCGGAGAGTGATCAAAGCAATGTGGATCTTTGCTCCTGTACCAAGTTGATGCAGTCCCAAGGTTAGGGCTTGTATAAAGTGCCAAAGCACATGTCGGGGGACACATCAAATGATGAAGGCTCTAGACTTTGATTATTGGAATAATATTACCATGGTCCTTAAAGGTGTGTCCTCGTGTTGAAGTCTCTACAGAGACGTGTTGAAGTGTCCCTAGACAAATGCTTTGGCACTCCACGCAAGCCTTAACCCTAGAGCCTACATAACAAGAAAGTTACCTCAACTGACAACATACCCTTTAAAATATCATATTGACAAGGACTAGGGTCATGGATATTTTAGCCGTTTCTATCCACAACAAATTTCACCATAAGAATCTGCCTCCATGGACCATCCTTGCTCATCTCCAATCCTCGAAAACCATTTTCCCAAAAGATTCTCATTCATTTGTTTAAGAGGCCTAAACCCAAACCAGTTACTTTTTAGATTTACAAATCGTGAAACACAGTCTCTACCAACACTTGCCAAAGAAAATCCCCATTCCAATCCTTACAATACAAGACACACAACACATGTTCCTCGACATTGATACTCTGATACTAACCAAAAGCACCAAAAGCTCGAGCTGTTAGTGAACAACAGAACAAATGTATATCCAAGGGTCATGATACATATAATGACTTTCCATCTGCACTAATCTAGTAAAGCACGAAAAATAACATACCTGAATAGAGGAAATCCTTTCCGCTGTAGCTAAAACCGTGCCTCACAAGGGTTTCACTGTCACACCCCAAAGGCATGGTAAATACAAAGTATACAAGGAAAGTCAAGGAGGTAAATTCAACAGAATTGAGTCCGGCATACCTTATAACTTCAACTCTATCAGCATGACCGCTAGGTTCCCCAAATGCACTTCCGTAATGGAATCTACCACATGAAACCCCTGCTTTACTACCAAGAAGCTCTATCATTTTTCCTATTGTCATACGACTGATGAATAGAACAAAATATGTTAATTTAGAGAAAACTTTTCACAATCAAAGCACATAACAAGTGAACCTCAAAAGTGCCTTCATGTGCATGCTGTGCATGTAAAAATGAATCCTGTAATGTAAAAGAGGCTTTTAAATTTATAACGTTGCATGAAATTAAGATTACCTCGAGTGTAACATTTAGGTAACCTCATTAAAACTAATGTCCCAACGCACAACAACCAATAGTCTGATTACAAATCCCAAGGGCTAATATATGATATTAGCTCAATGTACTAATAAGTCCAGTATCACAAAGTAATTCCCAAATATAGGATTTAAAGGGTAGAAAAAGAGTTTTAACTTACTAGAATCCAATCTAGTTCTCTACACTTAAAATTCATCACCAATACATGTTTTTAGAACATCATCTTTAAGGTATATATAAACCTATGATCAACCTATTTCTACTATATGGAAAAATTAAAAATTAAAACCACGTATAAATATGGACCTCTCTTTCTTTGTACGTCTACAAAATCAATAAAAAGATGTTTTTCAAATATCTCTTATTCAAATAACTCATGCTTTCTCAATCTGGGTTAGGCTGTCACAAGACGAACTTTCTTTGTACGCCACCTCAACTCCGTGAGATATAAGCTATCCACCACTAATGCCCATTTATTTCACTTGTTCAATGTGAGAAAAAAAGATACCCTCAACAGCTTTTCAACTTCATCAGTTTTGTATTTCCAATTGATACCTTATGCACTACAAGATGCCAAGGAAATCTAATGTGGTATTTATTGTCAAAATTTTCTAGATAATAGTTTGCAATGGTGGGCCAACTTGGCGTACAAAATTTCTTTGCAAGAAGTCACGATAGAAGACTGAATAGTGTCAGACTGCAGGAAAAGGATTAGAGGATTTACAGTATACAACATTAGCTGTGAATAAGCTCATTAAGCAATTTACAATCAAAATACTCTGTTCCACAAGATGCAGATTTAGTGTAGAGACAGCAATAAAAAGAAAAATAATATTACTACCAATAAAATTAGGCAAAACAATTTTACCTTGGAAATCCATGAGGATTCATAATTAAATCGGGGCATATACCACGTTCAGAAAATGGTAAATCTTCTTGCTGAACAATGGTGCCACAAACTCCTTTTTGCCCATGTCTGCTGCTAAATTTGTCACCTACCTGCACACATCAATAGAAACACCAATAGAAAAATAAAAACTAAAAAATAAATGATGCTTGTTCTTTCTCATTTTTCTAGAGGCAGCATTTTTCATTTTTTTTTCAATGCGGGTTGTAGGCCCATTCCTTTTCAGGCATCAAAACTAAGCCCTGGCCTCTGACCATTTTTATTAAAAGGCAATTTAAGTCTAGACCTGACTGTAGCATTCTTAAAAAGTCCAGACATCAGTTCAGGCCAAACGCAGTAGAAAATGTTGTTAAACCTTTGATAGCCCTATCGTTGATTGACTCAGGTCAGAATTGAAGCTCAAGTCTCTTAGATGGACAAAAGAAAATTCAGGATCAAACCTGGCCTGTAGCAGGTCAGCCACAGACCCCAAGTAAAATTTTTGGCACAATGTCTTAGAAGGAAAACTATGCAAGCAGCCTATAGAAATAAACAGAAGACCAAAAGACTAATCGATGCAGAGTTGGGTTTTAATCATAAGTTTGAATTGGTTGAATCCTTCATTGATCAATTCAATCATCCCAAGATGGCCTGCAAGGGTCTTGACAAGGTTTAATTGAAAAACTTGGGCCCAAACAGCTTGGTATTATGCTTTAATATTAATTTCAGGGGGCTGATTGGAGAAACAAAATCAGTTTATATGGGGCTGTTTTAGTAAAACAGTGAATAACAGGGCTGTTATAGCAATTTTCAGAAGTTCCAGACATGGGGAAAACATCTCACGTGCAGTACTATTGGATCAGTTATTTGGTGGGCCAAACAGAGCAGAGCCCATTGAAGTTCTACTCCACTACAGTTGGCTGGAGGTGGTCTTTCCAATAGCGCAAGTCTTGTGGCCAAAGAGTGGGCCATGTGGGCCCCACATCAGATCTTCTCTAAACTGCCAGAAAGGTCCAGATTTGGGGTCAGATCCAATTTACCATTTTTTTTTTGTAGTTTGTGATTGTATTTAGATTAAAAACTAAGGTTAAGACTGCCATATGCGTTAGGAATTTATTATGGTAAGATTACTAGGGTTTTGACGTGACTTATAAGCAACTATTTAAGAAATTGTCCTCGTCATTACTGTAGCAGCTACACTACAGTTTCAGAGAACTTTTAATAAAGCACTGTCTTGCTTTATTTTTCCCTCTCTCTTGTATCATGTTAATGCTGGACGATTGAGAAGGCTCTTACCAGGTGTTTTTCGTGTTCTTTTGCATTATTTCTCACTGGGTGAGCTCTGAATCTTTATTTCCTTTACTGCATCTTAGTGTGGTTGTTGGGATATTTTCTGGTTTTGGTTAGTTGGGCCCTAGACAGTCCGGTTTTGTTAAATCGGGACTGCGTCACTAATTTTAAAAAAAGGAAAAAAAAAACAAAATTACCTCCGGCCTACGAGTATGACGAATGATAAATTTGATGGCCATATTCCGGTCCTTATCTGTGAAAAGTGCCACTCTGTCCACAACTGCCGTTTCCCCTTCGGTACCTTTGTGCTTTACAGGGGTGAACTTGTACGCACTAGACATTGAAAAGAGTCGAGAGACATAAAATTATAAACTCTACAGAAAAATACCTCTACATCTCAAAAAAAGAAAAAGAACTAACCTGTCTGGTAAAACCTTGTGAGAAATAAGTGGGTCCCTTGAAACAGTTGCACTCTGTTTATTAATAAGAATATCATGTCGTCTAACTATTTCTCCAGGAGAAGCAATTCCATCAGAATCTAATATCTGTAAAAATGATAAGTTAATTGAAATAAACAAATAAAAGCACAGAAATTCAAGCAAGTATGTTCTTGAAACATTCCCAAAAGGACGAACAAAAGATAGATAAAAACCCATCGTAAAATATAATTATTTGTGTGCAATTTTGTATTAATTATATGCTTTCTAACAGTTTTAGTAATCAGCAACACCTCAAAACCTAGGCCTGGAGTATATTAATGGATACTTGGAAGAAGAAAATTAAAGAAAAGATTCAATGAGCTCAGGACATAACTGATATGATCAGAGAGTCCATAAGGTTGTAAAGAAGATATGGAAAAGAAGTGAAAATATTAATCACTTCTAGTAACAGTATAAAAAAAAAAGATTACTATATCTATATTCTGACAAAAAATAATAGATGCTTTTGAATGTAAATGTAAACCTTGTGGGCCATATCAATACATGTTTTCCAATTTCCAGATTAATAAATTAGGTTAAGGACACACGGTAGTAATTTGAGCACTCATCAATTTAAATATATGAAAACTATTTCTAATCCGCGTTACCTGCATGTGTGGATCTAGGTTGCCTTTTCCAGTTGACATTTGAGGCTTGATTATTCTGTCATACGCTTGTTTGACAGCAGATACTCTGTTTCAACAAAATTAATTGATATGGGTGACATGAGATATTACCAAGTTGAAGCTGCTCCAATAAATGCAGAAAATAAATAGGATGCTCTCCAGTTACACAATTGAGTACTTTTTCATAACAATACAACGGCCAAAACCACGATCTAGAGATGATTTGTTCATGACTATTGCATCCTCAATGTCATAGCCACTGTAGCTCATAACAGCAACAGTAGCATTCTGCCCTGCTCCAAGCTTATCGTATCCAACCTGAGAATAAAATAAATATAGGTCAGGTGCAACATCTACATAAGACCCATGAAAAAGTGTGCATGCTTACCAGCTCTATTGACTTTGTTGTCAACAGGGGCCTTTGCGGATACACTAACAAGTATAGCAAAGTATCCATCCGACATAGCTGTGAAAATTTGTAGACAGAGGAATTAGGAGCTACGTGTCAAAGTAAAATTTCACTCAAATAAATATAAAGACAGCATTAACAAGTTCTGACCACATAGGAAAAGGAGAGAGAAAGTAATTACGAAGAATCATGCAAAACCAGATTGCACTAATACAAATGTATAGATTGATGGGACATAAAAGTACAGTAGGAAAACTGAGTTCATATGCAACATGCATTAGAGAACAAATTTGCACAGCAGAGTGAATAATGCTCAACAGTAAGCACAGTTTAGGAGAAAATATATAAGTTGCACGATTAAATGCACTGGAATCAGACCAAGTATAGAACAGCAACTTTGAACAAATAATTGGAAGTGAACCTAGCACTTCATATGACACAAGCACAGAGAGGGAGGTGATAAGGGAGGAAGAGAGAATTACGGAGCTACGATATCCAAACAATTCTAAACCAGACGAAGTAACTATAATTCATAAAATATCCAGTTCAAAATTGTTGAGAAACAGTTAGGGACTTACTGATGTAGTCACAGATTCACACAAGAACCCCACGAAAATATGCAACTGTCAAAAGACCACTAAATAACAATGTAACAGGGACTGTTACACATGGAATAAGTGTCAAACATGTGTCTCCACAGCATTTGACTACTTCCTCTTATATAATACTATCAAATATAATACTTCTCAATTTATTGTTCTTGAAAGATGGATGGAGGTGACTGGTTCCCCACCTTGCCCTAAGTTGGATTAAATTTCGTGGAGTTCCTCTCCAAGCTTGGAAAGAAGGTTTTTTTTTTTTTTTATACTTCTAGGAGAGTTTTTGGGCCGCACATTGGATGTGGACCTCTGTACTATCTCAAAGGAAGTTCTCACTCATGGTAGGGTTAAGGTTCTATTGGGGAAGGTGGGTAAGCAGCCTAAGGAGATCCCACTCTAGGTTAGTGATCTCCAGATATCAGTGGTAGTGGAATTAGATCCCCAGGATCCAATTGTTTTAAATCCCTCAAGTTCGGTTGCCAAGCTCACTCCGGGTTTGGATGCCAGATTGCAAGGAAGGTGCTACAGATGTCAAGAGGTTGAAGATGAGGGGGAAAGCTGTCACAAATTTTCAAATTTTGAATATCCCTCCAATGACTAATGGGCCAGAATGCAAAATTGTAAGTGTAAACCAATGAACAAATGGAAATCTAAACTAGACAACAAGCCACATCAGAGTCCAGCTACTTCCCAAACCAACTGGTGATAAGACCAGCAGGTGGTGTCAGGTCCAAAGATTGCCAGCTTTCTTCTCTGCTCAGATAAAGTAAACGGGTTTCTATCCAGGAGGCATTTTATAAAACTCAGCCCCAAAGATTGCCAGCTTTCTTTATTTCCCAAATAAATTTAGTCAATGGAGTCTTACCAAGGAGTCATATTATAAAGAATTACCAAATTTTTTGTGGGAGACCGTGATGATAAGTCTTTCTCAATAGTTTTGAAAACCCTTTTCGTTTCCATTGCAGTTATCAACATTTACACGAGGTTGTGCTGGGATGGGAAAGAAACAACCACTGCCCAAGTCCATGGCATCCCAAAGTAAGTGAAAACCTTTGAAGTTTTTAATTATTTTCCTTTGCAGGAAATTCACTTAACTACATAACACCCCTGCTACCTCTCAAAAGGAGGAGTGCTGCTGCTTTGCACCAAGTGAAAAGGATAGCCACACAGCAAACTACCAAGAAGAATGAGTAGCAAGGTTCCAACCAATACACAAATAAAGTCAAGGATATGGCATCAAGCACACAACAAAACTAAAAGTACTTACCCAGGCAACGAAGAGTCATAATAAAGTTCTTGTATTTGCGCAAATAAATGTATTTGTTATATAATTCATCTGATATGAAGAAATTAAAGCATCCACATGTGCTCACAGAATTGTCCACTCGAGGTTAGGCAATTGAATGAGGCCAAAGGGCAAAGCATAGCAAATAAGAATTAACGGGGGAGTGACTCAAACCCGCAACCTCATGGGTGCGGCAATGATTCCAACTATGCTACAGGCATAAAATTTAAAAGTTGTCATGCATTATAGCCATCCTATTCAATCAAAATAAGTTACAAGGTATTGATGATTTTTGCAGAAAATCTATTAAAATTATTAAATAGCATAAAATTTAAGTGGCATTGGAAATAATCTGGTCTCGAAGAATAAGACACATTTACTAAACTTTTTCTGAATTACAAAACTTGCCTCGTTATAAGCGATATTGCCCATGGCCTGCTTTCCCATAGCACACTAAAAATTCAAAAAAGAAAAGAAGATTAACATTGACAGATTGCCAATTTTTCTATAAACTGAAAGCACAAAATCAAGATAATAAAAAGTAGGTAAAAAACCTGATATGTATTTCGTGGTGACTGATTATGGTGTGGAAATGGAATTAACCCAGCACAAACCCCCAAAATAGTGAAAGGTTCTATTTCTATATGCGTTGTTTTAGCATCAGCCTCTCCCTCATATAAAGCAATCTATTACATAAAATTTATAAACAATCATTTCCTCAGACAAAAGTTAGCTACAATATCAACAAATTCTTAACATAAAATGAAATGCTGACAAACCAAAGCATTATTCTCCTCATTAACGTCAAGATATTCAATCAATCCCTCCCGTAGAAAATCATCAAACACACGAAATCCATCCTTTAATAGAAAAGAGAAATAAAAAATTAGAACGTCAGTAAGGCATAAAATCATTCCCACAAAAATGACACACATACATTAAATCATTCCCACAAAGATGACCCACATACCTGCAGTTCCTTCATATGATGTTCTTTAATCCTGGATACACCATTGTCAGCAATAACAAGTGGGCGACAAACACGACCACCATCTGAAGCAATGTAAACACAATGCTGCCAACAATGTTACGGCATGTGTTACTGACACAAGTTCTTAAATAACCTAACAGATGTTTTAAAAATAAAAGTACAGATCACATGAAGAATTGGCAATAAATTCTGTCAAGCATGAATTAAACAAAAGGAAAAAGTGTGCTTGAAGATAAGTGTTACCATTTGAGCTTGATGGTCAACATCAGAGAACATAAACCTCAAAAAATAATCAAATGTCTTTGAAGTGTCATTCCCAATCACTGTTCAACCTTTCTTTCATTTTCCATTTTGTATTTTTTATTTCCATTTTAATCAAACTCTCCCAAATTATCAGTTCATTTTTTTGGGACACCTTGATCACAGTATATATTCCAATGCTCAGCTTTTTTAACATTTTAATCTAGCATCCATTTTAAAATATTTTATTATTTTTTTAATCTAGCGCCCATTTTAAAATATTTTATTATTTTTTTAATCTAGCCTCCATTTAAAAATATTTTATTATTTTTTTTCAAAGACAAGTGCTACGTAAAAATAATTTTTGATTCTAACTTTTGAAATAGAGTTAATGAATCATTAATAACTCCGTCTCCCCGCTTCTCAATTCCACACTAATCTACTTCATATCTTCCACTATTGTTAATCTGTAATTAAATATTTCTGTACTTTAGAGCTTTTATTCCTTAGATCATCATAAAATGAAATAACAATGACTTTCACATGATGTAACGCTCTCATTCGTAGAACTTTGAATCAGTGAAGCATGAAGTAACAATTAATTACGGGTGATATAACTTCCATATGTAAAACTTAAAATCAACAAAGTGATTGGAATGAGTAGACCTCAAAAAATCCAACAATTTTTACAGGGGTTGTATTATATTCATATACTGACTGTAAAAGACATCAAAATCAAGAACTTACCAACATTTTGGAACTTAAGAAAATAAATATCTCATATGGACTGATATGGCCTAAAACCTATGACACTAATATATGACAGATATGACACGAACACACCATGAATATATCACAGACATTTTTTTTTTATAACAAGCACAGACATAAATATTACTCGTAAAAACAAATTGGCAAATATGATAACATAAGATGTGTTCCCGATTTTGAAGAATAATGTTGTCACAAAGGTAAAAATTCATACTTAAGTCCATTTCCTCTGTTTCCTCAGTGATTTCATATTTGCACCATAGAATGAAAGAATTGGATTTTTTTTTTAATTCTACAAACATTGAGAAATATTGGCCACTAGGACAAACATTGAGAACAAGCAGAAAACTATACCTGCTTTTCGTTTACAAAGACAGACACAAACTCCCCGATTTTACCAGCTCTTCGTAATTTTCTCATAGCACTAGCAAAGCTCTACAACAAAGGAACAAGAAATAGAAAACGAGAAGATCTTGTTATTAAGAACAATGAAAATTTTATACAGTTAAAAAATTATACAACTTTATGCTAGGGCATCCTATACCCGTGGCTGTCTATGTTTGCCAAGAATAAGACCATTAAACATAACCAAATATGAGTTTACTGAATGAAGCTCTTCCCCAGATAACAGAGCCATGTCCTCCACACCCAAAGTGTAACACTACCAAGGAATGAAAGGAAAGCTATCAGTATATGAAAAAGTAAATGGCAGCATACCAATATCAACAGCCAGTACCAATGGAAAAAAGAAAGAAAATGTTAAATGGGAAAAATAAATAAATAAATATATAATCTAATCTAAGATGGCAAGAATGCTCAAAACCACAGAAAAATAAGTAACGCTTGTCAATCTTCACAAATATGAGGAATACACAAAGATTGGGCGGAAATTGGATGAACTGATCCTGCAATGGCTGATCCTTCTCTATTTGTCTAACTTGGCTGCCTTAGTTAAGGCTCAATCAAAGCTAATTATAATGAATTACATACTATTATAACCCTGTATACAAGGAAAGAGAGTCATTCCTAGTAGTGACTAAATCTATTTACATATAAAGAATGGACTTTTGGGCCTATGATACATTGGGCCTGGGTTTATACTACAGTTGCCCATTAACAACACACAATTTCAAGTGGGATGGAAGTTACACGGACGAATAGATAGAGAAGTAAAGAAAATATTGTTGTTAAAACCAATAAGCCATCAATCACTCCATTCAAGAAAATTAGAGTAGAAGCTCCAGCTAGGGCAATTGAAGAAGCCCCACACTTGAAAATAAAAGCATCTTGTTGGACATTTGGCAAGTCTATATTTTGGGTCTATTGACTTAAATTTGATTCAAACAAGATGTTTGAGTCCATCAGGCTGTTTGGGGAAGTTTACACGAGTCTTTGATTGAAATATCTTGAAGATCTTTTGCTTCTTTTGTCTATACTACTTTAACTATGTAACAACTTTATTTGTACTAATTTTACAAAATGACAAGTCTTCACATATAACTTTTACAATATGACAAGTTTGCTTCTTTTTTTAACTTTGACATGCCAGATGATTGTAAAGCAGTCAACTTAAAACAACTCTATTTAAAACAAGTTTAATTGAATGAGTTCTATTTCAAACAGATCAGAATTTTGAAATAGGCCCTAATTTTTTGTTTGGGCCTGCTGAAAATAGCTTTTATTTGACAAAAGCCTATGGCATAGTATGAAGGTCCACATTGTCACACCCACAAGGTTACAGATTCAATTCATGTCACCATTAAAAAAAAATGATGTTATTTTCAGGGATTTAAAAGACAAAACTTGATTCTACGTATGCCTCCCAAAGCTTTGATTATGCAAGAGGGGTTGCCTTCCGATGTGGCTCAGTTTGAAATGGTAACATAATGTAAGTAACCAACAAGAAACAAATAATGATTCAGCACAAAGGGAGGGAGGGAGAAACCATTCAACCCAAAATCTCCACAGACCAGAGGTAGAAATCCCAATAAATTCTAGTGATTGTAACACAAGACATTTACTCCTTTCTTTTTATTATTTTGGTAATATGGCTTGAACAAGCAACCTTTTGGTTGCAACAATGAATAAAAGATGTTATTCTCATTGTCACAGCCCCACTCAACTCAAGATGATATTATCCACTTTAGCCCACATGTATGCACAAGGACTTCCCAAACAATCACCCATCCTAGTATTGCTCCCGCTTGAGCACACTTAACTTCGAAGTTCTAATGCGATCCGGGCCTATGACTATAAAACGAGTCATCTTAGGACTTAGGAGGGCCCCCAAAGCATGATATTGTCATACCTAACTCTATTCAGAGTGCATGACAAAGGTTATGTTTGTGTCACTGCCCACTGGGCAAGCAAGCAAGATCAGATCAAGACAAATCCCCATACACAATGCATCTTGTTTAGTTAAGATAGGGTTTGACAACTAAGCCTAGGGTTAGAACTCTGATATTTCTAGTGTGGGACGTGGGACCTCGAAAAAGCCTTGCGGTGCTAACCGAAGCACTCCCCTTTCTTGGCTCACAAAATCACTTGACCTGGTCTTGCTTCAAGGAATTACCAAGGAGGATTGGGGTCTCACTCATCTGGACTTCAAGCACTACCACTTCAATTGTATCAATTGTTTCAAAAGGTCCATATTTCTTTCAAGCCCATTCTATCCACATGATAATTCATCACTATTCAATCATGGGAGTTTGCTTGAATCTATTTGGTTTTATTCATTAATTTAATGTTGTTTGGGTTGCTACACTCATAAATAGAAAAAAGGTGTTACAAAATAAATGTAAAAAAGAATGCAAAAAGGGCAAGGTGGGGCAGTGGCCAATGACTAAAAAAGAGGTCGCATTTCATGAAAATATCTCTCTCTGATCCTATCGCATCCTCGGAATGAAAAAAATAAAAGTTTTTTGCAATCGCAATAAATCACCACCATTCTTTATAGAAATTATTCGGGAACAATTGGTGAATTAGGCCCCCCATCTAAGGTTTCTCTGTTGACAACCACTTATACTTTAAAAGCTTAAGTTGATAGAGAATGGTATAACAATGTATATAAGGGTTAACTCCCCCCCTTCCCCAACCCCTCGCGCCCCGCCCCGCCCCGCCCCGCCCTATCCCGCCTCTCTCTCAAAACCCACTAAGGGCACTTGCAGGCTCCTTCATGGGAATTATACCCTCCACGGGGGAACATAGGGGCTCCGCACGGGAATCACACCCTCTGCGGATAATACAAGGCACAACAGCCCGGAGATTCGAACAATTGACCTCCCACTCTAATACCATATTGACAACCACTTACTCTAAAAGCTTAAGCCAATTAAGAATGGTGTAATAATGTATATGGTTACAACACTACAACATTCTCAACATGATATTTGGACGATATGAAGCATCAATGAACATAAAACTGAATCAACTATGAAACTACAACGGTATCTTACAACTGGAGGCATTTGAAAATTTGTTTTGGATGCCTCATCAAAAAATAAACCTACCCCAAGGGCATAAGTGGGGCTTTAATGGATATAAGCAGAGACACAGGTGATCGAATGGAATCTCTTTCCCAGCTAAAAGGCTAGGACCCTGTGAGACTCGCACATGCGAGATGATGGGAATTTGCATATGCAAGGAGACACAACTCATACATGAAAGGTAGCGGGAACTCACACATGCAAGGAGACACAACTCACATATGTGAGGTCAATGGGACTCACACATGTAAGGAGACAAAACTCACACGTGAGGTGATGAGAACTCACACATGCAAGGAAACACAACTAACACATGTGAAGTAAAAACAACTCACATATGCATTGTTATGTGGGGGTGGGGTTCGAAGCCTAAACCTCCTAATGAGAACTGCCACTCCTTACCACTTGGGTAATTGGTGTTAAGATGGAGTCTAATGAGACAGATGGACAGCATTCAGCAAGTATTGAGATTGGTTCATATGCATTGTAGGGTAATTTGATAGCTGTAAAAAAAAAGTATCAATCAATAATATAGTTTGACACTAAAACAAAGCTAAGGTGTCAAAGTGTGGCCCACTATGTGCTCGTGGCAGCCAACAAACTATGTGATGGCCACTATTTTGAACCATGATAAATGATATGCATCAATCCATCAAGCAACCTTTGTAAACATGCTCAAGTGAGAACAGCGACCGTTGCTCACATGTATCGCAATTCCTAACAACAATAGCATTAATATTTCTGATCTATATGGTCCATAATGGATTATCAAAAAGAATACAAGAACTTAGCTGCCTCCCAAAATCAACATATTGAAACTTTTCGGGCAGAAAACAAACTGATGCTTCATTTTTTATTAATATAATACAAACCAGAGATATTAATGGACCCTCCTCTTCATCAGTTGTTACATGAGTCATCAAAGCTAGGTTTTTCACCAATCCACACGCTTCACCTTCAGGAGTATCACAAGGGCAAAGCATACCCCACTGTTTCAAAAGGGAAGAAAAATTAATGACTGCATCAAGGAATTAAAAAAGGTGAAAGAAGGATATAAAACAGAAATTTCACAAAAAGAAGCAAACTCAAAAGCTGTAGATGTTAATTACCTGACTTGGTTGCAACGCCCTTGGTCCACTAACTTTTCTACTTTTTTCAAATTGCGGCTGGATTCTTGTCATGTGTCCTAAAGCAGCAATGAATGAGAGTCTAGAAAGCACCTGCAAAAGAGCATGAATGTAATAATTGTCTGTACAAAAACAGCAGAATGAAGAGAACAAAAATTATGAGAAAATAAACCAACCTGCGTCACACCTTTCCTGTTCATTTTGAACCGTTTGACATCCCAGTTACCAGTAGATATGGCCCTTTCAAGCCCATGAGTAATCCAATCCTTCTTTAGATGCTACCAAAAAAATAATAATAAATGTACCACAATAGAAAGAAGGATTTAATAAACAGGGAACTATATCACTAACTAAAGTGTTTTCTATATGTGACACGCTGTGCGAGGATAAAGCTAGGTTTGTGGCTAGAAGAAATCTAGGGACTAGGTTTAAAAAGCCATAGATGTAGGTGAGTGTGGTGTTAACAACTTAATGCATTCTTCCTCACCGTATATGAGACCGTTGCCAATGCTTCTTGACGAAGTGGATGGAATAAACAATGGAGCCTCAGCCCCCACCTTTCTGATTTCAGCAAATGTGTTGCAAGAAAAAAGGTTAAGGCACTATGGTTGGAAAAGAAGAGAGTAGATCCCTTATAATGGCAACCACAAGATTGAGAAAATCCCTTCACATAATTGATTTTATCTTCTTTCTCAATTTAGTTAGAAGGAATGAGGTGAATTTCTCTGATTTGTTTTTTCCTAAATCAAGATAAATTGGATTCTTTGAACAACTAATGATAGGATTCTAAGATAGGAACAACTCCAAAGAAATCAAATATCTACTGATTTTTTTAATAATTAAATATCTACTATTTTCTCCTTTAGTGTATATCCAACCAAATCAGCCTTGAGCTGGCCCACGATCCAAAATCCCCAGTTTGGGGTGCCCTTGTCAGGCAAAATTTCTATTGCTGAAAGATAATAAGAGCTACATCATAGTCTTTGGAATCCAAATGGGCAAAAAAAAAAAAAAAAAAAAAAAGTGCCTCTCTCATTAAGCAATCTTTTATATCTTCAATGTTGTTTGCTATATATGATATTTTTTGGAATAAAGTATACTTTATTTATCATTTGAAAGGAAAAAAAGCTCCATTCCATTGTAAACTCTATGTAATCAATGGGAACTGTTGCACCATTATAATATATTAAAGCGGAGAGCTTTGTATTCAATTTTGACCAAATTCCTTGTAATTGACTCTTTTTTTTAACATTTGTAAAATCTAAAAATGTATAGGCCAAGAGATTTGAACTCATAACCTGTTGCCCTTTCAAACAACTAACCTAACCACTCGACCACTTAGTACTTATGCCTTATGATGCACTGATAGCTCAAAATGGGCAACGTATCAAGTTATATCGTATTCGATACTTTACTTTTTATGTGTAAAATCCATGTCCCTTTTATATTCATGCCGTGTCCCTAACATATGTCCGGGCATCATAGATTATGTGAATTTGTTTATAAAAAAAATGTGAAAATTATTTAGATGAAGCATGGACCTAGCCACATGGCTCATGCCCGTGCTTAGCATGAGTTATTGTGCTAGTTATAATATATTAAAGCCAGACACTCTTGATTCAATTTTGAACGAATCTTTCAATTTTTACTTTTTTATGGAGCATTGGTAAAAAGGATAAAATATATAGCTTCTGAGATTTGAACTAGTGACCTCTTACCTTAAAGAGTACCTTACCTAACCATTAGACCACGAAACACCTTTACATAAAATTTTATTTAAAAAATGCCAAAAGTAGTTAGATAGAGCGGGGACACTAGCCACATGGGGTCTAATACGTACATTTGAACATTGACGCCAATCAGACCTTATTTACAATATATTCATAAAACTAATTAGATTTTTAGAATATTGGTCCCTAATAATGTAAGGTCTCAACCATTAATAGTGTAAACCAATGTTAGTTAATTGTATTTTAGTTAAATAAGCTTGATTAGATTTTGAGTGAGCCTGGATTACTGATAAGATCGTGTATGCAAAGTTTCATTGAGTTTCGAGTTTGTTTGGGGTACAATAGGGGTAGTTTGCAATTTTAGAAAAAAAAATGAGAGGTTTTGAATAATTCCCGATTTTAATTTTAGGTCTGTTGGGTAGATGACCTAATTTCCTGTACTTTACCCTTCTATTGCATTTCAATCCAACACTTTGAACCCCTTCAAAATCAATGCTAAAGATCACCAATGACTAAATTCTAAATACTAAAAACTGATTCCATCTGTAACACCCAAGGTGGAAATTTCTGGCTTTGTTATATATATATATCTATTTAATTATTGATTCCAAGGTGACGTTCCATTGTTAAGCAGTGGCCATGGGACAGGGTGTTGAATTTATTATCATGTATTAAGAAAATGGGACCCATTCTATTACTACATAAATTAGTCTTACTAAAGGAGGAAGATCTCACGACATCTCAACCTTTAAGGAAACAAATTGTTGGATAGGAAACAAATCTTGATTTAGATAAGAGATTCTGTACACAGTCCCCATTAGGAAAGCAAAGATTGGTTAGATATCATAAATAATCCCTAAGGAAGTAAATTTGGAATATGGTAAGAAATCTTGTTCACAGCTCTTATTAGGAAGGGGGATCGGATGTGTACATCTATATATATATATATACTCTTGTAGTCTCTAAATTTCGTCACGTTATCTCTTTCTAAACTCTAGGAGAGAAGCATTGAGAGAGAAAGAGAGAGAGAGAGGGAGAGCATCCCGTAGATTTTAGTCTGTGAATGGAGATATCAGAAGGAAGAAGAAGGCAATCAACCAAGCTGTAGTGGATGTCCAACTCTCAGCCCAATACTACCAGAGTCTACAAGTGGTGAGTGATTTCCTACATCTATTTCAGTTTGATGATGAAATTTTGAGAATCAAACATCGGGTGTTGCTTGAATTCGGTTTTTGAACTTGGATCTGTTGGTTAATGTCGTGATAAATTACAAAGGGGTGATTAAAGGGCTCTACAAAATCGTTAAAAATAAGTTACTAAATTTTGTTAGGATGTGGCTAACCTTGGGCCGTTAGATTACGCTTTTCTGTTGAGTGCTACAGTGTTTGACGACATTGGATCCCATTAAAACTGAATAAATCACATGAGCAGTGGCCAAAGAATTCACGGTTTTGCATAAAAATCAGTAGAGAGAGATCACTGGAGCCTAACCAGCGTGGATCTCTTGTAAGAGAAGTGAAAATCAGAGTCGAAATCCGGATTCTTGCACCTTGAAGCCGACTGGGATGAGATTTGGGGCGAGAGGTTGTGGGCCCGAGTGGATCATCGGAATGGAGATCTGAACCCCACATCATGAAAGGGGCTATCGGGCGACCATGGCTGCGTGGGTCCCATCTGGATTGGGTCTTGCATGTCCCTCCATCAGAACACCCCCAAACCAGAGGCGGCGTGAGAAACCCATGCTGAAACGAAACTGGGTTCTGGGAATATATATATTGACATGCATTTATAAAGAGGGCCCTCCTGTTATCTTAATTACAATGCAGCCCTTTAGGTTAACCAAGGTTTATAATGTGGATGAAATCGATGATATTAATATCTATAAGCTGGATTTGTTTCTTATTGGATTACACAATTAAACTGATATTTAATCAGGCAAAGGGCAGAGAATAAGGTGGGGATTAGTGGATGGACTGGGCCCACGCCCACCAGTGGATATAACATTAATAAATTATTTAATGCATAATTAGTATGGTGCTTGCATGATTTTATTTTGTGAAATCATTGTTGATTTAAACTCTGAATTACTAACACGCTATAATTTATTGTGGTCTTGAAGTGCTAAACCATTGGGGTTGATTGCGATTATTTATGCTATACGGGCATGTGTATGATAGGATATTGAGATCCTGAGACATTGGTCCTATGGGACGTTGAATGAGGAGGTGCAACGGCGGCATCTCGAAAACTTTGTGATCCATGAACATGGTACAATGATGTTGTTTTGGGTGCAAGGATGTGGTTCAGAGAAGTGTCTTGGCATTAATTTTACTCATTAAATTAAAATATTTATTCCTGTTTTTTTAAATTGTTGTAATGATATTGGAATGCTAATGGTGGGTGTATATTAAGATAGGAGATCATTCACCAGTTTATACTGATGCTGTTTACCCCCTTCAGGTAATCGAGTTGCGGTTGGACCAGAGAATGGAGAAGATCAGCCCGTAGTGTTTGGCATGCGTGGCTGAGGAGAGCGATTCTTTCATATTCAGTAGTTTAGGGAAATTTTAGTTTTGGCATTTAATTATTATTTGATTGACTTACTTTGGAATTTTTAGATATTGAAAACCTTATTGGTTAAATTTTATACGGAAGGATTTATTTTAATAAATGATGATTTTGCCTTATGTGTTTATTTGATTTATGTGCATGAATTGTATGCCATCATGTTATAACTCAGATTCCGACAGGGCCCCGGAATCTGAGTTGTGACACCATCCCTTTTTAGAACGATAGCCCTTCACTTCTCTTCACTCTTCACTACAAGTTCTCCCCTCTTATTTTCTTGTCTCTTATCTCTTACTTGCCCCTTGTTCAAGCAAAGATCTAGAGACCCCCAAAGCACTCTTCACCGTCTTCCCCATCCTCATCAACCTATACTCATCACAACCATCCATTTGAGATACCTAATTGTTCACTTTAGTGAAATTGGTACACTCTTTTTTATAATGGTTTTAATTGAATGGAATGAATGTAGATGGATTGGAGGTGATCTAAATATAGTTAGAGAGGGCTAGGCACTAATTATATTGTTGTTATCAGGTGTATGAAGAAAGGCATATGAATGCCTCAAATTCTAAATTAAAACGAACTCCAAGTTTTAGATTCTGAAGCCTCACGAGGAACCGTGAAAGTTCACACGATCGATCGTGAGATCCCAGCTTTGTTTTTAGGAGCAAGTACCTAAGCCCTCCACATGATACTCTCATTCCATGGTGAGCTCACGGTTAACTGTGGAATTTCATATTAGCTTTAGTCCGGAAGGAGGGTTGAACAAACAACTAACCTTTGGCATTTGGGCTTTAGTTTTGGGACCCTTGGCACCACCTTTCACCACCATCACCACCATCAAAGTAAATTGAGAAAGTCACATCATCAAGGTAAATTGATAGGATATTGAGGACCTCATTTCCTCCATGGACTGAGTAGTGATGCCTTTTATGGAGAAGGCAATCATTGGCCTAGGATTGGATCGTTATTCTTCATTGAACATTGTACAATTGAATTGTATCCTTCAGTATTGATATCCACATGCCTTGAACATGTTCTGTAACTTTGTAATTGTATTGTATTGTTGGGATCACATTGAGAACTTAGATTGATTGGACCTAGGATCTCCTCTTTAGTATTGTTATTGGAATTGCCATATACAGTATTATTATTGGTATCGATCAAGGTGTTGAGGCTAGGTGGCTTTGATGAAAAAGGCTTTGGGAGAATTACTTGTATTAGAAAATAAATTGAAATTAGGAATTGATGATTTATTGATTCATGGATTGAAAGGTATTTCCTCTTTCATTTGATGAATCTTGTTCATACAAGATAAGCCTAGCCCCTCACTGATTTTCTCTTAAGATTATTGAGTCAAGCACCACTCAGCTGTTAACGTCCAACACAATTGGAACGCCTCCGTGGGAGGACCATTGATTGATTGATTGATTAATTGTGACAACAGATTGATATTGGATGGATGTATACCATTGGGCACCCACAGAAGCAGATGTTCTAATTGTTTGCCACCTCGGGTGCCACATTAATTGATTGATTGGCCGAGTTATTCTCCCATTGCACATTCTCTACCACGCTCGGTTCGAGATGGGACAGCAACAAAAATATCCCATGGTGATTTAGCCTACATAGACCGCCTAATTGTCATTGTGATTAGGATATCGTCTGATCTAATTCACTGTATATTGTTATTCATTGAAGCATTTATGATTAGATTTCTATCATTGAACTTCATATGACCACATTATCTTTACCTCGCTTTGATATTGCATATCTGTTGTTAGTATGTATGTCCACCTACCAGCTACTCAAGTTTGATGATGCTATTCTTGGTGTATAGGTACCAAGCCCACCTACCTTGAGGAGGAGGAGACGTTTCAAGCAGATCAACTTGAAGACCACAAGTTATGTGTCGACGATAATGTCTAAGTCATCGTGACTTGCACACGAGTGCATCCACTATCATTTTGAATAAGTTTCCTTTTGTATATCATTTTATTGGCCTAGGTTTTTTTATAGAGGTCACGTACTTAAACTACTTTTGTTATCTTTTGTAAAACTTTAACTTTAGAAATTAAATGATGTGCTTCGCTCTTAGATGTCTTTTATTGTTACCATCCGTTTATTATGAAGCTTAAGCTATATTTATCAATGAACTGAAGAAATTTCTTACCTCACCATGGGCTTCGATCATGTGGGAGTGTGATTGGGTGTTGTTTATTAAGAAAAGTTTTAATTGACCCCTATCTCACACATAATCCCCATGCTCATCAACGGAGGTGTGACAAATAATACTGCTGTTACTATTTTTCCTTTTATATTTTTAAGGCTTATGCATCGTGTTTTATGCATGGGTGATCCAGCATTTGACACAATCATTATATACACTCTATTGTAAATAATGTGAAGCTAAATTATACAGAAATAAACTAAAACAGCTTTCTTCATACTGATTTTAATGAAAGTAACTACTCAAAAAAAAAAAAAAAAAAGAATGAAAGATATGTCAGGGATAAAAAAACCAATAACTATACACTTTTGGTTCGGTCAAGGCCAATAACCGGTGTCGGCCGATATTATAAACTATGGTGTCAAGTTTGGGTGGGCCTCCACGAAATTTTCAATTCTACTAATTATGACATCAAACCCATCCATTCAAGTAGTTTTTCAGATGTGATGCTATCAGCTAACAACACAGCCAACAGGTTTTCTAACAAGGGCGGTTGGATAAAGAAATTTAGTTGCCCCTCTTCTGTTGCTGTAGCACATGGTATAACACTCCTATGCCATGCTTGGTTTCTCATGCTTTTTTATGACATTTGCATTGTGATTGTACTCATGCTTTAAGTTCAATTTCATTCACCTGTTACCAATAATATTTTATATATATATATATATATATATATATAAAAACTTTCAGATGTATTGAAATATGGAAATAGTCGTACTTACTAGGGAAATGTCCATTGAACTAGAACGACTTGCCTTCATGAGTGCTTCATCAATTGACCTTTTTGCTGCAGAACTCATTGTTTTGAACAAATCCTTCAAAAAAAAAAATCCAATCAAGCAATTAAGAACCAAATTATTGGACTTGGTTTCATCTCTAAGTAAACACAAATAGGTCGATGTAATAGATTACCTCAAAAAGCAGAGATATCAATTGCCCAGATAGCTCCAGCCGCTTGTTCCCTACATAATCCTGCCATTATTGAATAAAAATTTTGATTTATCTCAGAAATTCATACACAGGTAGATCAGTGTATAATGTTAAGTAAAAGAGCCTATTTCACTCAAAAGGCTCCAAAGAAAATAATGATTTTCTACTAGATATTCCTAAAACACAAATAATGAAAACACGCAAGAAACAACACATACAAAGCACTGAGATGCAAAAGAAATGAAATCAAGCAAGCCAAACCCAAACGAACAATCATTAAAAAAAGGATTGTTTACCAAATGCTTGGTAAAGGGTCACTGTACCTAAGGCCGGGCCCAATGTATCATAGGCCCAAAAGTCACATTCTTTGTGTGTAAATAGATTTAGGGTATGCTTGGTTCAACTTCTTAAAATTTAACATGCTTTCCCAAACGTAGCTTTGAAAACATTACTTTTTCAAATTCGCTTTTTAATAGAAAATATAGTTTGTTTAGCTCAGCTTTGGTACTTGCTTTTTCATAGGATAAGTACCAAAGATTGTTTGGTTAAACCTAGAAAATGCAACTTATAACATTTAACAATCGAAATTATTTAAATCTTTATGAAAAAAATAAATTACACAATATACGAGAGCTTTGTAGATAAAAAATGGCTCCACATCAAATCAATGATGTGCCATTTAATCAGGGCTAAACTAAAAACCAATTGGATTTAGCCATCTCTACAAAAATAACGTAAATATAAATTTTTACATAGAAGGTTTACCAAAAAATAAAAAACAATGAAATAATCCACTGATTTTTTATGGCTGTTTTTTTATCCTATGTTTTTGGTCAAAATTCTTATCTTCTTTTTCACTACAAAGTCTTCGCATCAATTGTAATAAGATTTTGCTACGCTTTTGTAATGTCTCTTTAATGTAGATGGAATTTTTTTAGGACCTAATGAGTCGGCATCTTACATGATTTGTAGTTAATTATTTTTGTGCATTTGTAGCTCAAGTTTTATGCAATTCATGAAACTTCAGTTAATTGCTTGGATGCCGAGGAATAGCATAGAGAAGATGAGCCATTTACTTCCCAACCATTCTTATAATGATAACAAAAAAGATCACATGCTCTTTTTTTTTTCCTTTTTCATTTTTTTTTTTCACATGCTTGTTGATTAGCCATGGGATATGTCGTTGACCTTGGGTCCCCTTATGATAATTTGGTATAGTTAAAATGATCAATGTGTGTTGCAAAGGATTCTATGTGCCACATTGGTCAGCTTGCATTTGTGACAAGACCAACACTGGCAGCACATCCATAGATTTAATAAGTACAGTTTTTTTATGGATTTAATGTGTGGATATTTATTGTTTTCTAGTGGGTTAGATGTTTTGATCAAGTATGCAACATTTGCATCCTTGGTTGTTTTGAAGATAAATCATGAAAGTAATTGACACTTGGGGTTTGATAATTTGCACTTCCATTTTACCCATTGTTCTAATTTCTATGTTGATGAAACTTTGAGTGCAAGGGTTTCCATGCACCACATGTTGAGACGGAGACGTTACGTCAAATAAACGACGTATTCCCATCAGTTCCGCTATTTTACCGTCTACTGTCCACAAAAGTCAAAAAGCACACTTTAAACGTGAAGCGGGATGCTTGATGCTTATTGGGAAAGTGGATTTTTACTGTTGCTTTGTTGAAAGTCCTTTTGGAAATACAATAACCAAACAGACTTTTGTGTGCTTTTGGGCTTTTTAAAAACTAAAAGCCCAATAAGCTCTTTTAACATGTTTAACCAAACATAGCCTTAGTCAACTAGGAATGACTCTATTTCCTTGTATACAAGATTATAACAATAGGTAATTCATTGTAATTAGCTTTGATTGAGCCTTAACTAAGGCAACCAAGTTATACAAATAGAGAGGGATTGTCCATTACAGGATCATCCAATTTTCACCCAATCTTTGTGTATTTCTCATATTGGTGGATATTGCCATGGTATGAGAGCTTATTCTTGTGGTACAGGGAGATACGAATCCTTCTTATCTCTCTCTGTGTTCTAGTGGAGTTTTTGTTCATTTTGAAATCTGGGAAGCAGCAGCTACAGAGCATGATTTGCAATGCACGATCAACAGTGGGCCACCATCAGTTATCACATATCAACAGAAGACCCGTACTCTCTTGGTCACCTGAATTATGAGGTTATTTTGCCATATTTTCCAGAATTTTTGAAGGTCTTTGGTAGGCCATATGCTCAATCTTTTGGTTTTCCATTTTTTGCACTGTGTTTTCATCACCACCGTCCAAATTTGTGCAAAGATCATATTTGACTGTGAACTTTGGTTCTCTTGTTTGAGGATTAGATCTATCATCTTACTTAGATCTCTGATCTGTAAGATTGCATCGATTGTGGGGCCCATGTGCCATTCTACTTGAAAAATCAAGGATGCCAGCCCTATTTTTTCTCAATTTCTGTTTCACGCTTCATACAACAGTCAATTTCCAGTCACTATTTGTTTGTTTCATGCACTCTGCTTCATTTCTAGTTCCTTTTCATTGCTGTGTTTCATATCTGGGGCTTTTTTTTTTTTTTCTTTATCTTACTTTAAGATGGAAAAAATAGAATTGCAATTAATCAAATTTAATGGCAAAAACTACTTTGCATGGCATATCCATTTGAGCTTATCTCAGAGGAAAAATATTGTGGGGACACATCTTTGGTTCTGTTAAAAAACCGAATGAGAAAGATAAACTTAAAGAATGGGAGACCAATGAAGCACAAATTATGAGCTAGATGTTAGGAACTGTATATTCCCAATTTGTTCTTCATCTTAAACCTTATAAAACTGCTCAAGATATGTGGACATACCTTAAACGTATCTGCCATCAAGAGAATTCAACCAAAAGGTTTCAATTAGAACATGTCATTGCACAGTATTCTCAAGGGGCATGACCGTTCAAGATTATTACTCAGGGTTCCTTGCTCTATGGACTGATTTTGATGATATAGCTTATGCTTCCATTACTAAAGATACATTATCCGGTATTCATGAGATTCACAAAATTTCCCAGCGTGATCAGTTCCTCATGAAACTTAGCCCTGAGTTTGAGAATATTCTAAACTTACGAGAATATTCTAAACTTATGAGCCGTCATCCATCACCTTACTTGGAGAGATGTCTTAATGAGGTTCTTCATGAAAAACAGCACCTATTGACTCAACAACAGCTTTCGCATCCCTCTAGTGGCATTGTTGATGTTGCCTATGCAGCAAAGGAGAAGCAACCGAGACGTGATACTTCATCTCGCGATTTTAGCAACATTCAGTGTTACAGTTTTAAGGAATTTGGTCACTATTCCTCACAATGCAAGTGCAGATTTTGTAACAACTGCAAGGCTACATGTCAAATAATCTCATAATGTAGAAAAAGACCAGAGAACCACAACTCCTGTGATTATGCCGCCATAGCTTCCTTGTTTGATTCTCAAAGTGCGACATCTGCTCCACCATCATCTTCGTCTTCAAGGCTGACCATGTCTACCAATTCTGTCACTCCTGAAAAGCTACAGCAAATGATCCTTCAAGCCTTTTCTACTCTTAGCATCTCAGTTCATCATCTTCTCCTATGTACTATTTTGATTTTGGTGCTCCAAATCATATGACATCTTCTTCTAGCTTCTGCTTTAATGTAAAACCATATGAGGGTAACCAACATGTATAGACTGCCAATGGTGGCCATTTATCTATCACAGCTATAGGTGACATCCCACACTCATTCCCTTTGACCAATGTTTTTATCACTCCTGGCCTCTCCACCAATTTACTATCTATTGGTCAACTTGTTGACAAAAAATGTAGTGTATCATTCTTTTCCTCTACTTGTGTTGTGCAAGATCAGGGGACGGGGAAGGTGATTGTGAAGGGGCCTAAGAGTGGACAGTTTTCACTTTGTTTGCCTACACAGCATTTGGATGAATCAATGTTTGCATTATTATGTTTATCTCAAAATAATGTGCATTTGTCGCACAAGAGATTAGGACATCCTCATTCGAATATTTTGTTATCATTACAAAAATCTGGTTTGATTAATAAAATGCATTTCTTCAAGTTCTAATGTCAATTTTGATTGCTTTGTATGCAAAATAGGAAAAAGTAAAATACTATCATTTCCTTAGCATTACTCCATCGCCACACATTGCTTTCATTTAGTTCATAGTGATGTTTGGAGAATAACACCTATAATCTCTCATTCCCAATACAAATATTTTATCACATTCATAGATGATCATAGTCGTTTTACTTAGGTGTATCTCTTACCAGCTAAATCAAAAGTGGTTGATGCTTTTCAAAAATTTATTGCTTACGTTGAGACCTATGAAGCACGGAGACGGACACGGGACACGGATACGATACGACACGGACACGGCGATACGGCAAATCCTAAAAAAATAGGATACGGATACGGCTAGGACACGGCAAATAATAAATATATATTTTTTTATATATAATCATAAAATTAAAGAATAGTTATATTTTTAGCCAAATTAAAATGCATAATGTCACAATTAATAAGGAAACAACATAACTAACACTAGAAAAATCAAAAATAAAATCCATAATGCATAATATAATGTAATAGTAGGCCATAGGCCCTTAGTACATCAATCATCACCAACATTACATGTCACAATCACATCATAATCAAAATAACAAAAAAACGTCCCTCCACCCACTCCATAAAAGAAAAAAACAATAATAATCCTCGCTTCATTCATGATTCATCATTGGAGACATCTTCAATGGCATCATCATCCCCACCAACACTCCCATCATCAGTAAATAGCACAGCCTCTAATTCCGGCTCATCAAGTGAGAGATTTGCAACCTCAAGTACTCCAACGTCCTCTAGGGATTCAAATGCATCTCCTGCAATATCCCACATCTTAGTTTGTCCTTGTATGTACTGTGGGGTTCTCCTTGATAGAAGACGAAGATTACTATGAATGAATACCAAATCTTCAGCACGGTTTGGTAATATTTTGTTCCTTTTCAGCGAGTGAATAAAGGAGTAAGTACTCCAATTCCTCTCAGAACAAGATGAGGAAGAAGGTTGCACAAGCAGCTTCAAAGCTAAGGTCTGAAGCGAGGGAGAAAATGCACCATAAATAACCCACCAACTTTTTGGATCCATGGTTGATCTATCATGAATAGAGTCAACCTCTGAAAATCCTCCGGAATTAGTTGAGAAAGCTGCATACTCCAATTGAACTTTTTGTCTCTCTTCTGGATCAACATAATATCTTTTCAAGCACTTTGTTCTTTCTCTTGAAACCTCCAAATCTTTATGTGGAGGAACTCGATTTGGATCCTCATGAAGCCATGCATCGCTATAGTACCTTAAATACAAGAATGAAAATTATATGATTAGTTTATATTTTTTTAATTAATAGTTTTTCTAAAAAAAACTATGCTAAAGCTTAGAGGTCACCTTGGGTTTAATGAATGTGCTAAGCAATGAAGCGGAGTGTTGTTCTTATTCCAACGGTCAACTAGAATCTGATGCACCACATCATAGAAGGTTGATGTCTCATCTTGCCGCTTCCCTTCATGCCTATATATTGCCAACTTCACTTTCTCTATCATTGTATCCCACATATCATAAACTAAGTGAAGACAAGGCTTATCTGTATCACAAGCACGAAGCATGTCATAAATAGGCAAGGTAAAAGCAAGAATGTAATCAATCTTATCCCACCAAATGTCATCTAACACATTTTCCTTCACAAACTTGGCTTTTTCAACGTCATCATCCCTATAAGTAGACCAGTTGTTACAAATTACCATAGCTTGAAGACCACCCTTTATCAATTTGAATCTTTTAAGCATCACAATCATCGAAGCAAAGCGTGTCTCCGCAACTGAAAGCAATTTCAAACTAACAAAGTCATTGAACATAGACAATCTCATTGAATGATTCATGATAAAATGCTTTATCACCATGACGTCCCCAACAACATCGGTAATCCAACTGCACTCTGCATAAGTTATTTCATTTGCTTCCACATTTTTTGCTGCACAAATGTTTTTTAGGGCAAGATTCAATGTGTGTACTACACATGGTGTCCAAAAAATATGAGAAAATATCCCTTCAATAAGTTGCCCCGCTCCTTGGCAGTTTTTGGCATTATCCGTAATCACTTGAACAACATTTTGGGGCCCAACTTGAAAGATGACTTCCTTCATCAAGTTAGCAATGAAAAATTTATCCTTGACTTCACCTGAACAATCAACTGCTTTTAAAAACATAGGCCCCCCTTCTGTCACTGCCATAAAATTAATTAATGGCCTTCTTTGTGAATCACTCCAACCATCACTAACAATGCTAACCCCCTTTTCCTTCCATGTGCCTCTAATTGGTTGCAATAATCTGTCAATGTTTGCTCTTTCTCTTTTAAGCAAAGTGGTTCTCAACAAATTATAACCAGGAGGCAAATAACCCGAAATCTGATTATTGGCAGCAAAGTTATAGGAACTAACATAATAAGGGTTCCTAGCCAAGTGAAAGGGCAAGCCCGCAGAATAAAACATCCTAGCTATTTCAGAATGCAATTGGTCCCGTGCCCCAATGTTAAATGCCTTCTCAATGGCACTTCCACTTCCACTTCCACTTCCACTTCCACTACCACTCCTCAACCGCTTGTTTGATTCAAAGAGGGTCAGCCCTTGACTAGCAATCATGCCACCCAAAGATGCTCTAGGAGGGGGCAAAGGAACTTTTTTTGGTTTAAGGCTTTGCAATCTAGCTTCAGCTTCCTCGACAGCTTTTTGCATTTCAGCCATATCTTTAGGAGTGACTTTAGAACATATTTGAATCCCTTGACCACTACTTTTTAGCAAATGTGCCTTTACCCTAGTATATGAGCCCTTAAAAGCTTTGTGGCAAAATTTACATTGGAAATGAAAATTCCCTCCTCCCCCTCCAATTTTCTCCAACTTCGTTACATAGTTCCAGAGGGGCTTATTTTCATCTTGTTCTGAGCCCTCCGCCGGTACAGGGCTGCTAGCTCCCGTAGAAGAGAATGACATATTCTCAAATCAATTTCCTATCACATTGAAAAATAAACTATCACATTGAAAAATAAACTAGGAAAAAAACGCAGCACAGCAGTCTCATTTAAAAAAAAACAACAGCGGCACAACAGTCCCATTTAAAAAAAACAACAACAGCACAGCAGTCCCATAACAGCAGCAACACAGCAGTCCAATTTAAAAAATAAACAGCAACGGAACATCAGTCCCATGACAGCAGCAGCAATTAAAAAAAAAGAAAGAAAGAAAACAGCAACAGTAGCAGCATAACAGCAGCAGCAAAGTCCCGTGGGAAAAATAGCACAGCAGTCCCATTAAAAAGAAAAAAAAAGAAAAACAGCAACAGCACAGCAGTCGCATTACAGCAGCAGCAATTCGAAAAAAAAAAAAAGAAAGAAAACAGCAACAGTAACAGCATAACAGCAGCAGCAATTCGGAAAAAAAAAAAAAAGAGAAAGAAAACGGCACCGGTAGCAGCACAAGAGCAGCAGCAAATCTGTCGCATGGGAAAAAAAAATAGCAGCAAATCTGTACCATGGGAAAAAAAATAGCAGCACTGAAAGAAAAAAAATAAAGAAAGAAAACAGCAACAGCACAGGCATCCCATGGAAAAACAAAAAAAAAAAAAAAAGAAACAGCAGTATATAAAAAAAAAACAGCAGAGCAGTACTTAAAAAAAAAATTAGATCAGAAAATAGCAGTTCGAAAAAAAAATAATAGATCAGAAAATAGCAGTACCTCAAGCAGTTTGAAAACAGTAAAAAACAAAACAGATGGAAGAAAACAGTAAAAAAGAAAATAGCAGTTCGACAAAAAAAAAAAAAGAAGAAAGCAGCAGCAGCACAGCAGTTCTTCTGAAAAGAAAAAAAGAAAGAAGAAAGCAGCACAGCAGTTTCTGAAAACACCTTCTTTCTGAAAACACCTTCTTTCTGAAAACAAAAAAAAAAAAAAAAATTGCAGCACAGCAGCACAACACCTTCTTTCTGAAAACAAAAAAAAAAAAAAAAAAGAAGAAAGAAAGCAGCACAGCAGCAGCAGCACAGCACAGCAGCAGCAGCATAACAGTGGAGGAAAAAAAAAAAAAGACAGCAGCAACCGGAAAAAAAAAAAAAAAACAGTACCTGTTCTTTCTCCTCCTCCTTCTTGTTCTTCTTCCACGCGCAGACACCGATCCTCCTCACGCTTCTTCCACGCTCAGATCTTCATCAAGCTTCGATCTTCCATGCGTCTTCCTCAACGAACAAGCGGTCTTTGGTGGAAGACGGTCTTTCACGCGCAGGCGTCCGCACGCGGCAGGCGACTTCTTCTTCTTCTTCTTCTTTGTTTCACTGTCGGCAGCGAATCCACGCGCAGCGGCGCAGGCGTCTTCTCCTCTCGCTCCGTCTCCAGCGATTTCCCCTTCGTTTCCCCTTTTTCTTTTCCCTCTTCTTTTCCCTCTTCGTTTCGATTCCAGAAGTGAAGACTGAAGAGAATGAGCGATTAGGGTTATAAGTTATCGCAAATTGCATTTACCCCCTTCAACGTTTTTTCTTTTCTAATTTTAACCCAACTTAAGCATATTTTAATTACATTTTAGGCCCGCAGTGTCCATGCCGTGTCCATGCCGTGTCCATTCCGTGTCCCTCCCGTGTCCCATCCGTGTCCGCAATTTAAAAAATTAAAAAAAAAACCAGGACACGTTTTGGGCGTGTCGGACACGTGTCCCGGCGTGTCCGAGCCGTGTCCGTGTCCGACACGTGTCCGACACTGATACGGGGGCCATTTTGGAGTGTCCGTGCTTCATAGGTTGAGACACAATTCTCCACTAGTATTAAATTCTCCGAACTGATTCCGGTGGAGAATATCTCTCCAACAATTTTCAAGAGTTTCTTCAGCATAGGGGGATCCTCTCCCAAAGGACTTGTCCTTAATACTCCTCAGCAAAATGGTTAATGAAAGGAAAAACCATCATCTTCTCGGCATGTTTTGTTGTCTTTTACTTGAATCATCCGTTCCACCTCATTACCAGTGTGACTCTTTAACAACTGTTGTTCATCTTATTAACAGGCTTCCTTTTTCAAACCTTCAAAATCAGTCTCCATATTTTTGTCTGTTTCATTCTCACCCCACATAAACACATCTCCACACATTTGGATGTGTTTGTTTTGGTCATCTCCCTCAGACGGAGCAAACAAAATTATCTGCTCAATCTACCCAATGTGCATTTCTTGATTATGCTTCCCACCAGAAAGGTTTTCTATGTTATGACCCGTTAGCCAAATAGATTCGGATTTCTCGTAATGTTGTGTTTTTTGAAAACCAATATTTCTTTCCACATCATGTTGATTATTCAGTCTCTGTTCCTATGACTGGTTTACCTGATTTCACAACAGAGACTTCATTATCTTCTTTTAAAAGAATTAATCATGCAATTGTGTATTGCCGACAAAGGACAACAACCACTGCTACGATACAGCTTTCTCAAGGTCCACTGATCCGGCACCTGATCCAGTTCCCAATGACTCTCATTCACCTGATCCACCACCGCCTCCACATTGCTCGACTCATAACTCTCGGCCTCATAATAGATATGAGTTTTCTCACACATCTTTACTTACTACCTTATCTTCTGTTACTATCCCTACCACCTATTCTTAGACTGTGAAACATAAATGTTTGCAGCAAGCGATGTCAAAAGAATTAGATGCTCTTCATGCTAATCAAATCTGGGCTGTATGCTATCTGGCTATGGTCCATCCAATTGGATGTAAATGGGTGTTCTTGGTGAAATTAAAGTTGGATGATTCTTTAGACCAATATAAGGTAAGATTGATTGCCCTTGGCAATCGTTAGGAATATGGTATTGTCTATGATGAGACATTTGCCCCAATAGCAAAGAACACCATTGTGTGAACGATTATTGCAATTGCGGACTCTCAAGCTTGGCCCCCTTTTTCAATTAGATGTAAGGAACACATTTCTACATGATGATCTTAAAGAGGAAGTATGCATGCGCCTTCCCTAGGGATATCCCACTTCATGTAACTCTAATGTAGCTTAACTCAGGCGCTCTCTCTATGGCCTTAAACAAGCTCCTCGAGCTTGGTTTGAAAATTTTCAAGAAGCATTGTTGGCCTTGGTATTCAAGCAAAGTCCTTATGATCCTCCATTGTTTCTTCATCATACCACAAGTGGTATCGCTATCTCGCTGGTTTATGTAGATGACATCATCATCATTAGTACTAATCATGCAATGATTTCAAAGCTTCAAAGTTCGTTGCATCAATCATTTCACATGAAGGATTTGGGTCATTTGACATATTTCTTACGTCTCGAAATTCCTTAAACAGAGAAAGGAATCATTTTGGACCAGCACAAGTATACACTTGACATAATTGAACTAGCTAGACTCTAGCAGTCAACTCCTGTCGATACTCCTCTTGAAGTGAATTTGAAACTTACAAAGGAATGTGGAGACCTTCCTAATCCCTAGTTATATCGACAATTAGTTGCCAGCCTTATTTATTTGACCAATACTCGACTGGATATTTCTTATGTTGTTAATCTTGTCAGCCAGTTTATGAAACAACCACGACATCTTCATTTGGCAACTGTCCGACGCATTATTCGTTACCTACTCGATACGATTAATCGTGGTCTTATTTTTCCTGGCGGGTTTCCATTAAAACGGATTGCTTACTCTGATGTTGATTGGGTAGGTTGCCCAGAGACCCGTCGCTCCACAACAGGATGATGTATGTTTCTTGGAGATGCCCTGATTTCTTGGAAATGTAAGAAACATGATAAAGTTTCCAAATCCTCAACCGAAGACGAATATCATGCCATGTCTGCTGTTTGCTCTGAAATACTCTGGCTTCGTCGACTACTTTTTTATCTCAGTTTTGCTCAAACCATACCTACCCCACTACATGCTGACAACACAAGTACTATTCGAATTACGAAAAATCTTGTCTTCCAAGAACACGTCAAGCTTATTGAAGTTAATTGCCATTTCAGTCATGATTAATATCTGTGTGATGTGATTTCACTTCCTTTCATATCTTTTGGGCTACAAATTGCAGATATCTTCACCAAGGGACTTCCTCGCCCATGGCATCAGTTCTTATCTTCCAAATTGATGCTAATTGACTTACCAACATCAATTGAAGGGGGGTGTTAACAAGTCACTATATTATAAGCCCAGGCCCAACGTATCATAGGCTCAAAAGTCCATTTTTTAAGTGTAAATAGATTTAGAGTCAACTAGAAATGACTCTATTTCCTTGTGTGCAAGATTATAACAGCAGGTAATTCATTGTAATTAGCTTTGATTGAGCCTTAACTAAGGCAACCAAGTTATACAAATAGAGAAGCATCATCTAATTTTCACCCAATCTTTGTGTATTTCTCATATTGGTGAAGATTGACAATGCTCAAATTACAACTACTCAACAACAGAAATTAAATTGGCAAGAAAAAAATTATCATAAATAAGTATTATCAAATAATAGGCAATATAACAAAAGGTAAAAGAAATAAATAAATAAATACACCATAGAATCCAAAAAAAAATTTTAACAAAGACTCCAAAATATGCCGGGAGGTCAACTATGGAAGCTATTTCTCACTTAGGCAATTAATACAAAAAAAGAAAGAAGCTTACAGCAAGGTATCTAGAGATTTAATTTGGTAGGTTTAAAAAGAGTATTCCAAGAGGTTATATTGATATCATTAAAGACATACATGAGGGAGTGATATGTGAGAACTACCTATGGAGGGATAGGTGAATTTTCAGTGAGCATAGGTTTTGCATCAAGATCAATCTTAAGCCCTTATTTCTTTACACTAGTTATGGATGAATTAACTACTGATATTCAAAATAGGGTAACTTCGTGTATGTTGCCTGTAGATGATATGGTGTTGGTGGATGACTTGAGAGATGGTTTGAATGCAAAACGTAAGTGATAGCTGGAGGTTTTAAAATCCAGGTGCTTTAAATAAGTTGCATAAAAATAGAATTTATGGATTGCGGCATAAGTAGGCATTATATAGAGATGAAATTGTTGTGAGAATTGAAGCTCAAGAGATAGTACAAAGAGATTCATTTAAATACCTTGGCTCAATAATTAGTAAGAATTGAGAGATTGAGGAAAATGTCAAACATAAGATAAAAGAGGGGTGGTTTTAGTGGAGATTTCCTTCTATAGTGCTTTGTGATTGGCACTTGCCAAGAAGATTAAAAGGAAAATTTTACAGGACAGCGATTAGACCAGCCATAACCTATGAAACAAAATGTTGGCTAATCAAGAACCAACACATGCACAAAAAGAGTGTGGCGGAGATGAGAACGTTGAGGTGGATGCGTTGTAAACTAGGACGGGTATAACAAAAAATAAGTGCTTTCGAAAGCATTTAGGAATAGCATCAATAGGCAATAAAATAAGAGAAATTCGTTTGAGATGGTTTGGAGTCCAAAGCAAGCTGGCAATAGTCATGGTGAGGAAAAGATTTTCTATTCAAGTTGATGGCCGACCTAAGGGAAATGTTAGGCTGAAGAGGATGTGGATGGAAGTAATAGTAGTATATCTGAAGAAGTACAACCTATCTAAGGATTTGGCTTAGGATAGATTGGAATGGAGGAACAAAATCATGTAACCAACACCAACATAGCTGGAATAAGGTTTTGACAATGATGACCACCACCACCACCAAAGACTCCAAAATTTGAAACTAAAACCTACCCAATTCTATTAACATCCTGAAAAGATCATATAAGACATTTGCCATGCCTCATAAAAAATTGAGAAATCAAAGGGAAATTAAAGTTGAGAAATAGCCAATTCAAGAGCCTTACTTTTTCAAAGGCTTTGTAGAAAAACCATTTTCAGTTTGCTTCCCTGCATAATCAACTTTAGGATCTAGGGTTGTAATGGAGAGGGGGAACAACGAGCTTTGTATATGTAGCAATGAGACTAGTGTGTAGGAGAGGAAACTAAAAGAAGAGTGGGGATTGGAAAAGGAGATGAAGAGAGGCAACAGAGTAGGAAATCAAAGGGAGAGAGAAAAATGAGTAGACGAGACAAAGGAGGAGATGAAAAGGACTAGACAATTGAAAACAAGAGAGACTTTAGAGAATATTGATTGAGATATTTTATGGAACTACTAATTAGTTATAACCGTAGGTCCATCATCATGTGTTTCTATGCAGATGTATGAGCAACCATGGCCGTAGTTTAAAGCAACTACGAGTTGGTAGAAGCCATAATCCTTATGGGTAACGGTGCAGGTATATGGTTAGACTAACCCAGCGTTTTTACTAAAAAAATGCCCACTTACGATGGTGCCTATCTGAATGCATGACTATCAAGGCAGATAAACCTAAGGGAAAGTTTACATGTGAATTAGAGGCACATGAAATATCAGGCTAATAAAAAAATCATATTCTTAGTATTAGCCTTTCAACTCTAAAAATATAATGGATATAAATCATTCAAACTTATTGTGATAAAATCCAATGATGATTAATATTTGTAATAATGTAAAATTAGGATTAGTACCACGCTAAGGGCCAATTTGGCAATTCACTTGTAAAGTGAATTCAAAGTGAAGCCGTAAATAAACAGAGAATAAAATATAAGGGGTCCTAATTGTAATGTGATGGTTTTTTGTCTTTAGTGGCTTGATAAGGAATCTTTTTTCACTTTTTTGTCATTTAGTGGCTAGAAAATGTTTTTTTTACTCTCTTTTTTTTTTTTTAAAGGGGGGAGAATTTTGTATTTTTGTACTTCTAATTTGACACCCCACCACCACCCAAAAAAAAATCTTTTCATCTACACCACCACCCAAAAAAAAAATCTTTTCATGTCTCTTAAATGGAGGCTTCACTTCACATTACTTGATAAGTAAATTACTGATATGGTTGAAAGGATTGGATAGATCTATGAAACTCAATGTGATAGAATCAAACTGTAATTAATGGATAACAGTATCAAATTATGATTAATGCCAATTCAAGGTGGACATGTCAATGTGAAGGGATTGGGTTGATCACAGGTGACCCTAACATGAAAACCAAAACAGAAGGGTGGAGTGGTTACAGAGAATCATTCTATAGATATAAAAATCATTAGAATCTAATAGATATAGAATATTGATATCATAAATTAGGATATAAAGGGCATATTCATTAGAAACAAAAAAAAAGGACATATTCATTACACAGGTACCCAAGTTGCACTAAGATGCGCTACACCCAAGCCTGACCATGGAATTTGCTAGGCAGGCTTCACAATCAAGCCTGAGGCGGAGCCAACCAAACCAACTTGGCTTGCAAGAGGGCCAGGACATGCGTGCTTTGGCCTCGGCTGTCCAAGTTGGACCCCAAACAAATATAGCACCATTCTCAGTGAAGGTTTGAAAGCATAGTTGTCAATTCCATTTCGGTCACTATTCTAGTTTGACCCTCAATGGAACATTTCAGCATTCCGGTTAATTCTGATATTCCGTTCTAGAAAAGACGCACTTGAAAAATGAAAAAATATAAAAGAATAACTAAGTTTGAACAAATAATTGAATGCTAAAATAATACTAAAAATGCATATGTACATCACTTAAATTAAACTACACTTTACAATTGACTATTTTCTAGTTCTTACCACATACAAATGGAAGTATGAAACCTTGGCTGAAATGGGGTGGAATTGGTCCAAAATTGGAACCGGAATTGGGACCGGAATGACTAAAACGGGGAGGAATTGGGACCAAAAACTTTTAGAGTGGCATTCTATTCTACCCAAGGCCAATTCCGGCCAGAACAGAACGGAATTGGCAATTATGTTTCGAAGTTCATAGTTTCCCTTTTCCTTTCAACTTCTCATACATTTTTACTTTCCAAGGACCCATTATGTGTTCATGAAACCTTTAAAAGCAAATCCATCTTCAAAGACTGTGTTATGGAAATTTTCCACTCATGATCACATTTACCAAAACAAACCACCAACGTGTTCCTAATCTTCATCATCTGATACACCAGTGTTTTGTTGGATGGCATCAACAAAATCTGTTGGAAGATGATCAGAATTTCACATCACAAAATAATTACAAACCCAATTGTCAGCATCCCCATATTAACCTAATCCACTAATCTGATATTGGCATCTGATAGGCCCACATATAAATACTCAGCCAATTGCACAAGATTGCACCCAATAAAAAACTTCGCAGATACGACATTGGTAGCCCAAAAGTGATTGTTAACAAAACAAAACAAAGAAGACACGCCAAAACTTTACCTAACAAGAAATATTGTATTTTACCTTATCGTCAATCGCATCCGCATTCAAAATTGCTTCCAACATCCGCCTCAACATCACCCCAACATATATACATTTGGGATAAAAATTGCCTCGATGAACCTGTGAATATGAAAGCACCACAAGAAAGCAAAAAGGTGAATCAGGAAAAGAACAAGATTCCAAAAGAACATAAGATTTTGCACAAGACTCACCGGGACATTGGCAAGAAAAACATCATCAAGAATAGTCATCGGTGAAACCTAGAAAGGGGAGAAAGTTGGCAGGGAGGTAAGTGGTAAATAGTAGTCATACAAAAGATTCAGCAAGCATTACCAAGAAAGAGAGAAAACCTTTTGATTTGTGAACCTTGACTTCACCACCTACAAGGTTTAACAAAATAAAACATATTATTGTGATGTCAACACAAAGCAAACTCGTACATTTGCATATCACAAAAACTTCCTATAGTCATGCACATAACCATGAAAAAAAAATTCGTCTGACATGATCATATATTCCAATGAAAATACTAACATTTTTCAACAGTAATGTAAATTTTACTTGAGAAAAAGTGAAGTACATACAAGTCTTCGTACAATAAGAGATTCTTTTCTTTTTTTTTTTGAATGGTAATGCAATAAGGAATTCATCTAAAATGATATGTATTCTAATGAAAATACAAAACACTTTTTCATTGGTAACGCTACATACTACTTGAGAAAAAGTTATGTACAAGATAATAAGAAATGTGGAAAATTTTCAATGCCATATAATAATGGTTAGCACTCATTCAAAAGTAACAACAAAGGCTAGGAACTTGCCATTTTCCTACCAGTTACATGGCTAGTGGAGGGGGTTGAAAAGGGGAAAATAGAGGTACAGTGGAGAACCATTTACCACTAAGGTGGGAAAAGTTATGGTTAACAATTTACATTTCAAAGGTTCTAAAATGAAATTAATAACAGTTTAAAGATTGAGATGTAATTCGACATACCGTTTTCACAAGCACACATATACTAAAGGATTAAGTCGCAAATACCTTTTTTTCAAGAAACTCCAGGGCCTGATGTTGTGTATATATCCTCTCCGAGGCACATTCCTAAAAGTGCAACAAAATATCACAATGAAAACCAAATTGTGTCTATGAAGGATGAAAATTAATTTAGAATTAATTCAACTATAGGAAGGATCAATAAATAATTCAAGTTATTAAGATAGAATAAAGAAAGGAAAACTAAAAAAAATTGAGCTTTATATCAACATCAACAAATAAACCAATGAAGTAAATATTGCCAGTTGAATTTGCATAGAGAAGTAATTTAATATGGCCAACAATATCACAGCCATCATACCATCGAGCACATCTTCAAACTAAACACCAACATTTTTAGTTTCATATCTTAAATCTTAAACTCCGCTAGTTTTACTGCCACCAAGCCTGGGTAAAGGAGGTTGTGTTAAGTAAGTTGACAGCCAACGAAAAACTTTATCACAACGCAAACTTGATTTCTGAGATAAAAATATTCCGTGACCATGCTAGGGTGTTGCCCGCTTTCAACGATGCATTGTAGCGTCGCCCGGTTGCAATGGAAAGTGAGCAAGGGCTACTGCACCACTTTGGACGAGTGCATCTAAAGAAGTTGGTCAAAAGAAAAGAAAGATTCAACTTGCTACTTGGAATATAGGAACCTTAACAAGCAAAAGCATGGCGTTTGACGAGGTAATGAAAAGAAAAGGAATTAGTGTAGTTGATCTACAGAAGATAAGGTGGAAAGGGAATAAAGCTAAAGAGCTCACTGATGATTATAAGCGTTTTCATGTATGAAAGAGTAATACAAGAAATGGAGTGGGTATAATTCTAGATAAAGGTTTGAAATTGAAAATTGTGGGGGTAAAGAGGTTGGGTGGTAAATTTATAGCAATTAAACTGGTGCTAAAGGAAGACAATTAATACCATTAGTGCATATGCTGCCCAAGCAAAATTAGAGGAAAGTGTAAAAAGACAATTTTGGAAGGAGATAGATAGTTTACAGTGAGAAATTCCAAATAGTGATAAGATTTTCGTAGGAGGGAATTTAAACAGACATGTAGGACAAGATAATAGAGGATATGAGAAAGTGCATAGAGGGCAAGGATTTGGAGAAAAGGAGTTACGAAGCACTATCTTGGATTTTTGCATTAGCATTTATTCTTGTATTAACAACTACTTCAAAAAGAGAGATGAGCATTTAGTTACCTATAAAAGTAGAACTAACAGAAGTCAAATAACTTTTTTCTAGTTAGAAAACATGACCAATTAGCTTGTAAAGACTGTAAGGTTATTACAAGAAAGAGTTTGGTCACACAACATAGGCTAGTAGTTCTAAATATTTGTATTAGAAGTAGAAGAGAAGGATAGTGAACAAAATGTGCCCTAAAACAAGGAAGACGGATTTGAAAGGAGGGGGAGTATTCTCATGCATCTATTCCTCACCATTATGGCGAAGGACACTGACGTGGGTGAATATTAATCATCAGATTGGGCCCTTTATCTAATGGATGTGGAAGGTTGTTTAAAAAGAGTTCAAAAAGTAGAGTGCACAAATGAAAACAAAGACAATTTCTCTCTCAACCTTTTCGTTTCCCTCCTAGACCAGGAGATAGAAAAGTGAAGAAACGCTTCTGCTCATTCGAAAGTGGAGATGGGAAAAATGCAAGAAATGCCATGGCATATGAAAAATCCAACCTCTTCCTCTTTTTTCCTCAACCAACCGAAGACCATGGAGATCATCAACATCATTTTGTTCTACTTTACGACTCGACCTCTCCTACCTTTCGTTCGACTAACGCTTGTGGATGTGATGGTCGACCTCAACCTACACCTACAGTTCTTGCTCCAAGTCCCATGCCTGCGTCCTCTTCACCGCATACTCAAAACAGCCCCATCCATGACACAGAGGTCTCTCTCTTGTGCAACCCCTTTACCAGCCAAACCCTAAAACCACTAATTTCTTTTTCCCTAAACCATAAACTATGAATCCTAAAATCTCGATAAAATCCCCAATTTCTTTTTCTCTAAATCATAATTTATTGCTTTTCATCCAAGTTTGATTCTTTCTTTTCCTGCAATATCATCTTTCTAATAAAACTGTAATCTCCTAAATTCCAACAAGTGATTTTCCTTACATGTATTTTGTAGGGATTGCATCTTTGAATGCCACAGCACCTGGATCACATACCGTCTAATTGTGTGGCTTTGTTGCCATTGATTTCAATCGGAAGTTGGGTGGTGGTGGGCTGTCATATGAATGGAAGTTGGACTTCTGGTAGTTGATGTTAACCATTGTATTTTGCTGGGTGTTAAATTTTGAAGTTGGTTGTCGGATGAAGTAATTTTTAGCATTACAATGGTGGAATTGAAAAAGTCGGTGCTGTGTGACAAATTCAGAAAAGGGGGGTGTTGGATGGTGTGTGCTGTGTATGACTACTTCAAAAATTGTTGGATTCTGTGTATGACTATGACATCCAGAAATTGAATGAAATTCCAATAAAATATTTCAGCATTATAATATTGAATATGAATTGTTTTCTGAATTTATATGGGTTCTAAAATGATGGATGTGGCTCCTGAAATAATGCAGTTGAATGTTGAATGGTGGAATGATTTTTTTTTTCCTCATTGAAACCTTAAGTATAAATCTGAAAATGTTCTTAATGGGTGTAACTCTGAATGGTCCTGAATGGTGTGAATTTGTACATGTAATATAACAGGTGTAAATTTGAATGTGCAATCTGATAGATGTAAACTTGAATATTCCTGAATGTCGTAAATCTGAGTTTCCCATTCAAGCGCTATAGCCTTTTGAGATTTAAGGCGTTTTGAGGCTTCCAAGATCCACATCTCAGTAGGGATATAGCATTCAGTGCATTCCTCTTACTACATTTTGTCTTCACCATTTCTACAATGACTAGTTGCATCATACTTAACAATAACTTTAGTTTACTCCTACAAGGGAGAGTGAGTGTAGCAGACAGTGAGCATTTTGTCTTCACCTTCTCAAGTGCATGCTTGCAATGTGGCGTTGGACTCTTTATAAGGTATATGATAAAAACAAGGAGTACACAAGAAAAAAAGATGAAAAATGCATTGGGTTTCCGATCCATTGAAAAAGTAAATAAAACTTTGCTTGGTAAATGGTTTTGGAGAGTGGAGGGTGGGGGATCTAGGTTAGGGGTTGTGGCGAAGAATTTTAATTTGTTAATAAAATTTAGCTAATGAGGGGTGGAATGCACCCCTCCACCACTACAAAGCTTCTGGGTTTTGGAAGTTTGTTCTATCGGCGAAGGGTGATTTTCAGCCATGGATTCGCTTTTGGGTTAATGATGGGCGGCAGGTGTGGTTTTGGCATGATGAATGGTGTGGGTAGATAAGATTACTTGATCCATTCCCAAATTTGTATTTGTTGGATCAGAGGCAAGACACGTTTGTTGAGAAGAATTTCAGTTTCGTGAGTGGAAATGTTGTTTGAGACTTCTTTTTCCGAAGAGACTGATGGGATAGTGACGTGTTAGACTTTACCAGGATGTTTAGAATGCTTGAGAAGGCATATCTGTCCATTAACAAGTCAAATGTTAGAATCTGGAAGTTACAAGCTAAAGGACAATTTTCTGTGCAGTATTTTTTAATGCTTTAGTGGATACAAATCCTCCAGTGGAAGTATGGAAGGGCTTCTGGTTTCCTGTGGTGCCTCCTAGAGTTCTGGCTTTTTCTTGGGTCGCGAAACATCATAAAATTCTTACTACTGATAACCTTCGAAGAAGAAATCATGTTCTTGTTAGATGAGGAATCAGTGCCTCATTTGTTACTTCATTGTCGATTTGCTTATAAAGTATGGATGGCTATTATTAATTTGTTTCGAATGGAGGGGGTCATGCCAAGAACAGTTGTAGATCTCTTTCTTCAATGGCATCTAAGATGTAAGTATGCCCAGGCAAGAATTTTATGTGAGTCTTTTTTGTATGCTAGTTTGTGGAAGATTTGGTTGGAAAGGAACAATCAAGTTTTTAGAAATCAAAGTACAGATGTGGGGGAGGTTATTCAGTCCATTATTTGAACAGTTCGGAGTGGGTGTGTAGGAGAAAGGAGCTTAAAGGCGTGTCGTTAGATGATCTTAATAGGTCTTGGATAGCTTTTATGAGGGGGGGCCGTTGCGTTAAAGTTAGGCATACTATTTCCTGGAAAAGTCCGCCTCATGGTCTCCTAAAGCTAAATTTTGATGGTAGTTATTTATGTGCTAATCACAGGGGTTTTGTTGGAGTGGCCATTAGAAATTGGAATGGCCTTGTTGTCAAAAGTTTCTTTGATCCTTTTGACGGCATGGATTCAAATGAAGCTGAAGTTTTTGCTCTTCTTATTGGTTATAGAGAGTTGTTGAGATTGGAGGCTAATAAGGCCATTATTGGAGGTGATTCTTTTTCAGGAATTCAGTCGTGTTCTGGTCAATCTTCTCATCCTTGGAGGATTGCGGATTGGGTGGAGGAGGTGCATGATATTACTCAGAAGTTGGGTGCTTATTTTCTTCATGTTCATAGAGAAGCAAATTTCATGGCAGATAGGATTGCGAAGGAGGGAGTATCTCGCTCTTCTCATTCTTTTGATGTTTACCTCTTCGTACTTTTTTAGTTTTGTTTGTTTTTTCATTTCCTGGGGCTGTTTTAGCCTTGTTTTTTTGCTTTTGTTTATGGCAATCAAATTTTCACCATTTTCAAAAAAAAATTGACTGAAAGAAATGAAAAGGATAGATGATAAAAAAAGAAAATATACACTGCACTGCTTCATCCCTAACACCAGACACACCCGAGGTTGACATCAAAGACTATCTATGACTAAACCCTGTGGCCTTACCCAGATCCTGACTTGTTTCTGAAGTCAGTTGTAAGTAGTAAATATGATTAACTATGACTGCTCGTGTGTAGTTGGTTATGGCAAACAACATAGTCATGGATTACTCAGATTATCCAAGTGCATAGTTCTCATTTATATGTATACTGAGTCAGCCACATGCTTGTCTACAAGGATCAAAAGGCTCTGGTGCTTAAATTTTGTATTGGCTGAAACCATTATATTTTCCCACACCGACATTTGAGAACTATTTCAGAACTTGAGGAATTGGTTAATGACATTTTGTCAAATTTGATCATTAAACAAAACCATCATTAGAGAGATTCATCAGCTTAATACATAAGAGCTTAGATAGCTACACAACTGAGATGAATTTTGAGATGAATAAAAGACAACAGATTAAAAAAATATCTGTAGGTTGACTCTCTTTGAACCCAAGCACCCATTAAAATTTTTGTAGGATTACAACAGGTTGGCTTCTCTAATTCTTGCCCAATTCAATTTTTTGTATGGCTTATTATTTTGAACCCATGAAACAGGGAAAAAAAGCAACAAATCTAAAAAAAATAACTGAAGGTAGTCATTTTCTGAATCTTAATTTCTGTAGGGCTTCTTCCTTTGAACCCATGAGGCAGAAAAAAAAAACCGCGTATCAAACAAAAATATATTTGCAAGTCCTTCTTCAAATCTTGCTCATTATCAAACAAAAAGGAATAGCAGGTCCTTCTATGAATCTTGCTCATTAAAGGATGCAAATCTTTGAATCTTGCCCATTACAATTTCTATAGAGCTTCTTTCTTTGAACCCATGAAGCAGAAAAAATAAAGCAAACTGAGCATACTTTCTATAGGGTTACAATGAGAAGGAAGGAAGGAAGAAGGCATGCTGGAGATTGGCACAAGAAGGAAAAAAAAAAACTTACAAGAGACAATAAAAAGAAGGAAGGAATAAGGCATGCAAGAAGGACATGAAGTTAATAGAATCAACAGGTGTATGAAACTTGGTTCCTTGTTTTGAGGGGAAAAAAACGGGATACAGGGTACATTTTCATTTTGAAATGATTAAAAATTTGAGAAGTGAGTGGGTTCCAAACTTTCCCACTCCTTTTCCTTAACTTGCTGATGGCATCCCTCACTTTTTCAAGCCTAACGTCAGTGTCCCCAACCATGCCCTTGAAAGGAGAAAGAGCAATTATATTTAAGGATAAAGTGATTGAGAAGGGAGAATGAAATCTTGATGGAGAAACTATATTATGTGAAATCAAATGACTAACTATATCAGGAAGGTTGCAAAAGAGGTGGTTGGTGAGTTAAATGGGAAAAGACACTATAATAAAGAAACATGGTGGTAGAGTGTAGAGGTTCAAGAAGCTATTTGAGAGAAAAGACATCGCTACAAAGTTTGGCATGGGACTAGGAATATGGAAAATTATGAGATGTATAGGAAGGCAAAGAAAGAAGTTAAGAAAGTAGTAAGTGATGCAAAGTTCAAAGCATATGATAAGCACTATAATAGGTTGGGAGCAAAAGAGGGAGAAAATAATATTTTTAAGCTTGCAAAAGTAATGGAAAAGAAAAGTAGGGACTTAGATCATGTCAAATGTATTAAGGACAATAACCAAAAGGTTTTAGTGAAGGAGAATGATATCAAAGAAAAGTGGAAGGATTATGTTAGCAAGCTTTTAAGTGAAAAACATATAGGAGAAACAAAAACAAAAGATGATCCTTTGTTAGCAGAATACATTTTCCACAGAATTAAAGTGGTCGAAGTGAAGGAAGCATTAAGGCGAATAAAGACAGGAAAGGCTATGGGTCAAGATGACATTCCAATAGAGGCTTAGAAATGCTTAGGAGAGGTTAAGGTGATTTAGTTAACTAAATTCTTCAATAAGATATTAATGACAAAGAAAATGCAAGATAAATGGAGAAGAAGTGTTGTTGTATCTATACATAAGAATAAAGGAGATATACAAAATTGTGCCTACCATTGGGAGATTAGACTTATGAGTCATACTATGAAGCTATGGCAGAGAGTAATGGAGCAAAGGCTTCAACAGAAGACCAAGATTTCTGAAAATCGACTTAGGTTTATGCCAAGGAGGTCAACTATGAAAGCTATATTCTAACTTACGCAATTAATGGAAAAATACCGAGCAAAAAGAAAAAATTTGCATATAGCCTTCATCGATCTGAAAAAGGCCTATGACAAGATACCGAAAGATTTAATTTGGTGGGTGTTGAAGAAAATGAATGTTTCAAGAGGTTATATTGAAATTTTTAAAAACATGTATGAATGAGCAATAACAAGTGTGAGAACTATCTATGGAGAGACAGGTGCATTCTCAGTGACAACAGGTTTACATCAGAGGTCGGTGTTAAGCCCTTATCTATTTGCATTAATTATGGATGAATTAATTGCTCATATTCAAGAGGAGGTACCTTTGTCAAAACATGTCACTGGGCCCGCCTGATTGATGGGCCTAGCCCATTGGGTCGGACTCAGCCCCTTGGGTCGGTCCAATGGACCCAAGGCAGATCTGGCTCTAGATCTCACAATTAAATCAGATCTGGTCAAGATCCTCTGTATATTCTTCCTATCTTTGTACAGCTCTATTTACCTGTAGTTTCTATTTCTACCTTTAGACAGCCCCTTAATCTTGTACCTTATTTAGATACTGATTTATTATTTAAAGGCATGCTGAGATAGTATCAGATATGCAATTTTCCATCCGTTCAGCTCTTGCTTCTTCTTGTTATAAGTCAGTCTTCATTTCATGGTATCAGAGCCATCGCTAGTAGCCAGCGATCGCTATTTGAGAAGGACTACTGGTATGTTTCTCTGTTTGTCAAATTGAGCAATCCTCTGTGTAGAAGCATAGCATCGACAATAGTCTGGATCTGAAGTGGAGTCCATAACAGATAATCTACTACTTCCAGGCAGTCCATCAGAACCTTTGGCATCTGCTCTAGCTTGACACAGAGCCTGATCGTGAGTTCTGCCAAAACTGGCGTTATCAGTCGGTGGGACCCACACTTGATCTGGACAAGGGCGCTACATCCCACCTTGGTCGACCATCTAAGAGCAGTTTATTGGTGATTTTTTCAGAATTTTTGGACTGCTGTCAGGTACTGTTTTGTGGTGATTTTTGTTTTGAATTTTTCACCTGTTAATTTTCATCAAGATCGTTGATCTTTGTGGTCTGTTGTTGGATTTGATTGAAACCAACTTTGTTGGGTGCGAATTTTTGGTATCTTCTGCTTCTTGAAACTTGATTTGAGGATCGGTTAACTTCTCATAGTCAAAAAGGGATTCTACTCCCAGATTGTTGGACGCCCAGCTAGTTTTTTCCTCTGTTCCCCCTGTTTTCCATCACTGTTTCACTTCAGATGGCAGAAAAGATCACTGGAATTACTGTTGTGCTAGATGGGACCAATTATTCCTATTGGTCTCACTTGATGATGAATTTTCTAAAGGGACAGAAACTGTGGAAATATGTATCTGACAAGAAAACCAGTCCTAATGAAACAGATGCCACTTTTGAAGATTGGGATGCTTCTGTGGGAAAAATAAATTCATGGATTGCAAATTCTGTAGTTCAGTCCATTGGGAGTCAACTGTCCAAGTTTTCTCATCCCAAAGATGCCTGGGATTATCTAGCACGACTCTATACGCAGTCTAATTCTGCTCGTCGCTATCAATTAGAATCTGAAATTAAAAATGCTGAACAAGGTTCAGATTCTGTACATGATTTTTATGTCAAGATGACATCTCTTTGGGATCAACTGGCCTTGATGGAACCACAGTTCAAGAATCCCGATGATTCTGCCACATTTGAAAAATACAGACAGGAAACAAGATTAGTACAGTTTCTTATGGCTTTAAGGCCAGAGTATGAACATGTAAGAGGACTGTTGCTACATCGGTCCCCCTTGCCACATGTTGATGCTGCTTTAACAGAACTTCTGGCAGAAGAACAAACTCAAAGGACCTTAGCCAAAAGAAAGACTGTAGACACCGATCAAGTCCTTGTTGCCTCCAATCCTACAGTTGCAGCAAAAGCTACAATTTCTACTTGCAACTATTGTAAGGAACCAGGACACTGGAAGAGAGATTGTCCTATATTGAAAAAGAAGAATAATACTAAAGAAGCGAATCGTCGGAGCAATCGAAAACCAGGACACTATCAAAACCCTCAGATGGCTGCAGCTACCCCTGTAGATCTCTCCACTCAGCTTCAAAGCATGATTGACGAACGTCTACAACAATTGCTGCTTTCCACTTCTGTCTCTTCCAGTACAACTTCTGGCGAACCAACAGCCTCTGCCATGACATCCTTCTCAGGTAAACCACAGCTATGGATATTTGACTCAGGTGCGTCTTCACATATGGCCTCTGATTCCTCAATTCTGTGCTCCAATCAACCTTTATCTGTACCTATGACTATCCAAACTGCTAGTGGTTCTGTTATTCCTGCCTCCTCTGTTGGTCCTGTACATACAAAAACTACATTCGGGTCATTGTCCCTGCCTCGTGTTCTTTGTGTTCCTGGTCTGTCTGTAAACTTGATTTCAGTTGGTCAACTTGCAGATTTGGGATACCTAATTCTTTTTAATTCCCATGGTTGTGTTGTGCAGGATCCGTGCTCAGGGAAGCAGATTGGGACAGGCCGTAAAGTTGGAGGACTGTATCACTTAGAGACACTGCATGTACCTGCCTCGTCGCATCTTGCTTCTTCTGCTCTTTCATCTATTTCTTCTAATTTGTGGCATCTTAGACTAGGCCATTTATCTAAGAATAAATTTGATTCTTTGGTTTCTTCCAATTGTCTTGGTAAAACTCATCCTGGTGATTTTTCTGGTTGCATTGGATGTAGAGTCTCCAAACAAGTTACTTTGCCTTTCAATAAAAGTACTTCAGTTTCTCTTGCACCTTTTGATCTTGTACATTCTGACTTGTGGGGACCAGCAATCCAACCTTCTAAAGGAGGATCTTTATACTATGTCTTGTTTGTGGATGATTTCACACGGTACACTTGGCTGTATTTGCTAAAACATAAATCTGATTTGTACGAAACATATGTTGACTTCACAAATATGATTGCCACACAATTTTCAGCCAAGATTAAGACATTCCGATCAGACTCCGGCGGGGAGTATCGGTCCCATAAATTTTTAAATTTACTGGCTTCTCATGGCACATTGGCACAGCTCTCTTGTCCAGGCACTCCCCAACAAAATGGGGTGGCTGAAAGAAAACACCGTCACCTTATTGAAACTACTAGATCCATGCTGCACTCTTCCTCTGTGCCTCTTTCGTTGTGGGGTGAATGTGCTCTTACAGCCACTTACCTCATAAACAGAATGCCTTCATCAGTTTTATCTGGTACAACACCATTTGAAAAACTTTTTGGAACAAAACCTAATTATTTCCATCTTCGTGTCTTTGGCTGTACTTGTTTTGTTTTGCTGCCATCTAATGAACGTCACAAATTGTCTCCAAAATCTGCTGTGTGTGTCTTTTTGGGTTATGGATTGGAACAAAAAGGGTATAGGTGCTACGACCCTCAATTGAACAAGCTTCGTGTCTCACGAAATGTGACCTTCCTTGAGCATGTTCCCTACTACTCCTTACCCTCTGCTAAACAACTCAATCCTACACCAACTATTCGTTCTCTTGACCCATTTCCAAATCTTTTTCCACAGGATTTACCTTTGTCTGACCCCACTCTTGCCCCTAAACCAATTTTGGTTTATCAAAGACGTCTCCCCCCACCGCCTCCAACCTCTGACAAGGTTGATGTCCCTTCTGTTGCTGACGCTTTGGATCCTGCACCCGTTCGACGGTATCCCTTACGTACACGTACACCAGTGCAAAGGTATGGGTTTGTTTCCACCAGTTGTTTCTCACCCCAATATTCTACCTTTCTTTCTAAGGTTCACTCTCATTTTGAGCCACACTCTTTTCGCATAGCGTCTCAATACCCTGAGTGGAGAACAGCCATGGCCGAAGAACTTGCGGCTCTTCAGAGGAATCACACCTGGGATCTTGTTTCCTTACCTCCTGGAAAGAAAGCAATTGGGTGCAAATGGATCTATAAGGTGAAAACTAGAGCTGATGGTTCAATAGAAAGGTACAAAGCTCGTCTTGTTACTAAAGGATACACACAGGACTATGGTATTGACTATGAAGAAACTTTTGCCCCTGTTGCCAAGATGACTACGGTTCGCACCTTGATCTCTGTTGCAGCTGTGCGACAATGGGCACTTCATCAGTTAGATGTTAAAAATGCCTTTCTTAATGGATATCTTCATGAAGAAATTTATATGGTTCCTCCCCCGGGTTTTTCACACCCCTCCACGCAGGTTTGCCTTTTGAAACGAGCATTATATGGCCTTAAACAGGCCCCTCGCGCATGGTTTGAGCGGTTTACTAATGTCATCACCACTTTTGGGTATAAGCAAAGTATGCATGATAGTGCCTTGTTCACCTGTCACACTGGCAATGGATTGGTTATACTTCTCTTATATGTCGATGATATGATCATCACCGGGGACGATTCTCTGGGGATTTCCAAGCTCAAACAGTTCCTTCATCAACAATTTGAAATGAAAGATCTGGGTCCTCTTCGTTATTTTCTTGGCATCGAAGTTGGATATTCCAACGATGGATATCTTTTGTCTCAACTCAAGTACTGCTCTGACATTATCCAGCGTGCCGGACTCTCCGATCTCACTTCCGTTTCTACTCCGTTGGACATAAATGCTCGGTTACGCAGATCTGACGGTGTGCTTCTTGCCAATCCTACAAGATACCGTGAAGTAGTTGGCAGTCTTGTCTACCTTACTATCACTCGTCCTGATATTGCCTTTGCTGTTCATATTGTTAGCCAATTCATGGCTCAACCAACCTCCGTACACTGGGGTGCTGTTTTGCGCATCCTTCGATATCTTCAGGGCACTCAACACTATGCCTTACTTCTCTCTTCCAGCAGTTCACTGTCTCTTCGTGCCTTCTCCGATTCTGATTGGGCAGGTGATGTTAATGATCGGCGCTCTACTACTGGATTTTGTATCTTTCTTGGCCATTCCTTAATCTCGTGGAGAAGTAAGAAACAAATACAAGTATCCAAGTCTTCAGCAGAAGCTGAATATCGTGCCCTCGCTGACACTACTTCTGAGCTCATATGGATTCGATGGCTTTTGCAAGATTTGGGGATTCTTCTTCAAAGTCCTACACCTTTGTATTGTGACAATCAGAGTGCTCGTCAAATCACTCAGAATGAAGTCTTTCATGAACGCACCAAGCATATTGAAATTGATTGTCATCTTGTTCGTCAACACTATAAACAGGGCACTCTTTCCCTCCATTCCGTGCCATCTGCAGATAATGCGGCTGATCTTTTTACTAAAGCTCATCCATTTCCGCACTTCTCTTCATTGTTGCACAAGCTCTCACTGCTTCCGCCTGCCGAGCTTGAGGGGGGGTGTCAAAACATGTCACTGGGCCCGCCTGATTGATGGGCCTAGCCCATTGGGTCGGACTCAGCCCCTTGGGTCGGTCCAATGGACCCAAGGCAGATCTGGCTCTAGATCTCACAATTAAATCAGATCTGGTCAAGATCCTCTATATATTCTTCCTATCTTTGTACAGCTCTATTTACCTGTAGTTTCTATTTCTACCTTTAGACAGCCCCTTAATCTTGTACCTTATTTAGATACTGATTTATTATTTAAAGACATGCTGAGATAGTATCAGATATGCAATTTTCCATCCGTTCAGCTCTTGCTTCTTCTTGTTATAAGTCAGTCTTCATTTCAACCTTGGCATATGCTGTTTGCGAATGATATATTGTTAGTGGATGAATCGAAAGATGGTGTAAATGCAAAAGTCAAGAGATGGCATGAGGCTTTAGAATCTAAAGGCTTCAAAATAAGTTATACGATGACAAAATATATGAATTGTAACTTCAGTGGGCATATACAATGTGTTGCAACTGCTGTGAGAATTGAAGCCCAAGCAATACTGCACAGAGATTCTTTTCAGTACCTTGGCTCGATAATTAGTAAGAATGGAAAGATTGATGAAAATGTTAAACATGGGATAAAAGCGGGATCATTGAAGTGGAGACTTGCTTTTGAAGTTCGTTGTGACAGACAAATGCCAATAAAATTGAAAAAAAAATTCTACAAGAAAAGTAATTAAACTAGCTATAACTTATGGGGCAAAATGTTTGCCAATCAAGAAGCAGCATGTGCATAAAATGGATGTGGTAGAAATAAGAATGTTAAGGGGAATGTATGGTAAAACTAGGAAAGATAAAATTAGAAATGAGTGCTTTCAAAAGCATTTAAGGGTAGCATCAATAAGGGATAAGATTGAAGAAAAACCCGTTTAAGGTGGTTTAGGCATGTTGAACATAGGCAGGTAATGGCGTCGATGATAAAATGTTTGGCTATACAAGTGGATGGACCACCAAGAAGAAGGAGTAGGCCGAAGAAGATGTGGATGGATATAATAAAATCAAATCTAAAAAAATTTAACTTATCTGAAGATTTAGCTCAGAATAGGTCGGAATGGAGGAACAGAATTCATTGAGCTGACTCCAACATAGTTGGGACAAGGCTTTGATGACAATGATAATCTTAAATTTTTCATAGATTTTGAGAAATATGTGAAAACCCAAATTATTTTAAAAAAAAAACAACTCAAACAAAAATTAAAAAAAAACCGCAACCTATAGGTCTATACTTTGGTGGGCCACCAATTTATGATCCCAACTATTAACTATTCTCATAAAAATTCATAAACCTCAAGAGTTGAAGTTTTGTATCTTAGACCCTCATGGATTTTGAGAAAAAAGTGAGAAAACTATAAACAACTAAATCCCATATTATTTACTCATGTGAAAATGGTGCTTCCAACCACACATAAAAGACAAACAACCCTAAATGAATTACTATTGCAAGACTCTAGATATTTTCACTTATCCTGATAATATTCTCATCATTCTAGGTACCTTAAGAAAAAAGGTCGAAGGAAAGGTAAAGAAAAATATATGTAAGATTTCCTGGGATCCAACTATTTAAGTAAGTGGCCCATGGGTGTAGAGCTGGACTAATTAGGCCTAGGAATCCTCAATAAGCTGCTGGTCCAATGGGCCTTGGTCTGGCCAATGAGTTTGGTCCAATGTGCTGATTCATGGCACAAATCATCTTCACCAGAGGACAGTGAGAAAGATAAGCAAAAACCTCAACATGAATTTAGATTAATCTAAAAGTCAAAGATGTTACTCAATAAATACATATATAGCCCCTTTGCTTCTTGCCCAACCTAGGATTTGGAATTATAAAGATACGCAACTTTCAGCCACTTTTTTTCAAATTTCCCACTCTCTTAGTTAATCATACACCTCTTTTGCTGTTTACATAACATGAGCAACATATGTCCAACGTCTAAACTTCTTAGTATACAATTTCACAACCACGTCAATTTTTCTATCATTAAGGTCTACGACCTTACCTGAATGGATGGCAGCAGGAGGCCACTGTATCTAGGATCTCTACCGACCATTTGCACCACCTCCTGGTCACTCTCCATACCCAAAGCCTTCATGATCACCATAATAGGAATCTGCAAGACCCACCACAATATAGTAAACAAACTTTGTCATAGGGAACTCCCAAAAAAATGACAATTTCAACAATGTACCAATTTAGTAAATTGATTGAGCTGCAAATATATCCTCTCTTTCTCCATGACGATAACAGTCTTGCTTTTCCGCTCATGTGTGCTGCTGGTGACAGATGCTGAGACACTATTCGAAAGATACAAACAATCTATTAAAATGCTGAAATTGTGCCAATCTTATTCCTTTTTTTTTCCAGAATGATTATTGAGCCAAAATGTTGAAAGCATCCAACACCACCCATGCACAGCAACCATATCAGTCAAAGGATTTAAGCTGGAAAAGTAAAAGTGCATACAAAGGTTCCATTATATAGTAAGTTACCAACAGCAAAACATTCCAAACCGAGAAAAATAAAACTTGAAACATACTAATCACATCAAGCAAGACTTCTTCATGATAAAACTAATAAATCACGAAAAAAGTTGTGAATTAATTTAAATTGAGAGCTGATCGTGTGGATTATCACGCCCAACAAAGGATAATAGCTCAGCAAAGGCTACAGGTCACTCTCAAGTCTCAAGCATAAAAAATAATAATAATAAATAAAAACCATCTTCTTCATCTGCACCAATAAAAAAGGCCTTTATATGCATGCACGATATTCTCAGATTGATAACCAATACACCCAAAATGCCTACATGTTAGAGGTGAGGCAAATGAACTACTTAACAGATGTGTCCACCATCAGTTCATGACAAATTCACTTACTGACAACAAATACTGTTTGAGGCCAATCCCTAGAAAAAATAATTCGAATGAACGTATGGCTTAAAATACTTGAGACACTGTGTCAGATGACTAACGAGCAAAACAAATGCTTCCACGAGATACTATACAGGAACTAACATGGGACTATTTAGACTTCTAATCAAAATAGAAGGGTTATTGATATCAGTACAACCTATGGTCTGCTAAGTAGATATAGAATATAAATGGGAAATGGCTCCCCCTTTTACACTTGCATGGAAACAACTTACCGCCCCTTCTTGTCTGTATCAATAATAATCCGGTTTTTGGAAAGCTGTTCTTGAATCATAAGCACCTACAGAAAGCATAACATCAAATTTATACTACAAAACAGTAATCACCAAGTTATCAGAAAAAAAAAAACAGTAATCACCAAGTTGAAGGAAAAGTTTTAAGACAAAAACAATATTAATACAACTAACAAAGGCTACAATAGAACTGATAATCAACATATCTTGTTTGAGATGGAATCAACGTGAGGATTAAACACTAGAAACAACAATGTATAAGCAACTCAAGTGCTACAAGTTCCTAAAGCTAGAAGGAGCCAATAACAAAGACTTTATATTAGAACTGAAATGTAGATTGTAAATGACCAAAAATCAAATGCAATTAGGGATGAGAAAGGCAGAACTCAGAAAGCAAACCAAATAACTATAATAAGGCTTCGGTGATGAACTGATGGTGGCATGGTGTGGTGGTGCTGACAATAATGTTGGTCATGGTGCTAATGGTGACAGTGATGAGTGTAAATGCATTGTATGTACCATAATGGGTCCCATTCTTCTACCCTTTCCTGGGAGTCAATGACTATTTATAGCTATTACTTTAACGCCAAAGAAGAGTTCAACCAATGCTTTATTTCTGTCCTAGTTGATCCTAATTCGACATTAGAAGTATAGTGATTTATTCCAACAATACGTAGTATTTTGCATATAATGATCATAGTAGTGATTGACACTGCTAGACACCACTATTCAGATAACCAGAATTACCAGGCCATTCGTTGAAGATTTTTACATCGAAACCATATGAAGTCTTACTATGACCGGATTATATCCAAAGGGCAAATATGGGTTCAATCAAGATTTGTTTCTCCGCAATACCAAGCAGGACGTCATTACAAAAATAGAGTCCTAAGGTATGGAACCCTTATTCTCCAATAAAAAATGAAGACCAAGACTGGAAAAGACCATTTATCGGATTTGAACCGATGACTTATGCCTTACCCTGGCATTACTTACCACTGAGTTAAAAGGGGCCTTACGAGATAGACCTCAACAAAAAACAGAACAGTAACAACAACAAATGATTGAGTTTAGTAGTTCCTCATATAAAATCATTGACACTAAAGATATGGTAATATGGAGGTCTCAAATTCAGGATCTTCCGCTGCATGGATCCACTGGGAAATGAAGTCATAGGCACATAGGTTCATGTCTAGACTGACTACTCCAATAGCACTCTTCCATAAATCGGTAACTGGTATAGATAAGATCAAGAAAAATGAACAAAAAATATATATACAAATGAGTAGTAGGCATGGGCGAAACTAGGGGGCCCAGCAGGAGCCATGCCCACCCCCCCCCCCCCCCCCCACTTCATTTTGGACTTTTTTCATATTACATATTATATATATATTGGTGTTTATATATAATATCCTTTAGCCCCTCATTTTAATGGCAATCCCTTAATAGATGGCCCCTCTAACATCAACATCATCATCATCATCATCATCATCATCATCATCATCAAAGCTTTATCCCAACCATGTTGGAGTCGGCTAAATAAATGCTGTTTCTCCTCTGAGAATTCATGTTTGGATTGTGACAAAGTTTTACGCTGGCTGTCAACCTACCTAACGCAACCTTCCTCCTTTACCCGGGCTTGGGACCGGCAGCAAAAATTGGCGGAGTTAACCTACCTAACGCAACCCTCCAACATAATAAAAAATCAAATAATAAGAATATAATGTGGGTTTCCAAAGGTACTAAATGGATGATTTTAGGTGAAAAATAAGATGAAAGAAGAAATGGAATGAAAAAAGAAAGAAGAAAGAAAATAAAATAAAATAAAGAATTAGAGACAGATTAGAAACTATTCGCCCAAATCTAGAGTCATCATCACCGCCCACATACCTTACTTTGAGATCGTGATAGCTTGATCGGAGAGAAGTGGAGAGCTTGGATTGTTCAGGTTTGGAGGTTGTGAAAGGGTTTGGAGTTATTGCTTCATCATAGATTCAAAAAGAAGAGTTGAAAAAAGCAACCCTTCTTTCACTTTATGCGTTTACAATTATAAATGCACTAATTCTCTATGCATCATGTTTTTCTTCTTTGTCTTGAAGCTCACCCTTGAGATCTAACCCATTCAAAATTATTTTCTATACAAAAAAACTTTAAATTGATTAGGATTATATCCACCATAGATAGATGTTTTTTTTTTTTGAATGTTTAATTTTGATTTTTAATATCAAATTAAATGGTTTGGATCTCAAATATGGGTCATATGCCTTTTGGTTCTTATATAAAAGCATATATAAAATAAAGGAGAAAGCCAAGAACCTACTTTAAGAATGGTTTCTTTTGCCTTATGACATTTGCAATTGTTAATGTACTAATCCTCCATGCTTCCCTATGTCTTTTCAATCAATGGAACTCATTATTGAAATCCAACTTGCTATAAATCACTTCCTAATTATGTTGTACTATCATGCGAAATTTTAATCCAATTGGAGTTATGTCCACCGTAGATAAAGAAACTTTGGCCGTCCCACCCCCCCCCACCCCAAACAATAGAAAATTCCTGGTTCTGCCCTAGTAGTGGGGGTATAATTGGGAAAGGGTACAAAATCCATTGAGAGAGAGAGGTGGGTAGAAAAACTTATTAGATACCATTGTTCCAGTAAAGAGGAAGTTCAAAATGAAATGCAACAATGGAACAATCGACAAGTTAAGCAAAATTCAAAAGCTCATCATCATCTTTTAAGTGCTCTAGGATAAAAATGAGAAGATGATGTTAAACATCAAAACACGAATGAGAAAAAAATGCAAAAATTCCGACGAGCTAGAAGTTAATTTATGTAATTTCTCAATAAAGCAAAAAAGGAAGCATTAAAAGTTAGCTAGAAGAGGAGGAAAAACATAAACAACCTTTGATGGAATAATTGAACATAGAGGAAAAAAAGAACTAACATAAAATCCATGTCTTTATCCTTTTTTAGATATTAACAAGAACAAGTTTCAACCATTCTTTGCTCAAATTCAATGTTAGAGGAGGAGCAAGAGGCAAGCAAAGGCCACAACAATTGGAGGGTCTTTTACTGGCAGAGTGAGCTATACTGTAGGTGATTTCATCAAGTTCAGTGGAAATTAGAAACTCCACTGAGGCAGAGTTCCTAGAAAGAAATTCCTAGTGCATGTGCTTGGCGGACAAGGAAATGGTAGATCATCTCTTATTGAATTGTAAAATTGTACAAGGGCTTTGGTAAGAAGCTCTGAGTTGGTTTGATTGCAGTTGGGCTCACCCTAGATCTATCCTTGGGTTGTTTGAGGTATGTGCTTGGAAGTTGGATCTAATGAAGGACAGGTAATGTAGATGATTGCCTTTCTGGCAATTTTATGGATCATATGAAAGAAGAGGAATTTGCAATGTTTTGAGGACTCCATCCCTTCAAATGAGGATCTTACTTACACAGCGAAATTCACCATTGCTTCATGGCTGTCTGTCCTTGTTCCATTCCAAGGGATTTCTATTGACCTTTTGTGGAGGACTATACGGAATCCTCGTACACTGAGCTGCCCTTTTTTAACTCCGCCAGTTTTTGCTGCCGGTCCTAACCCTGGGAAAAGGATAAAGGTTGCATTAGGTAAGTTGACAGCCAGCGTAAAACTTTGTCATAACCCAAATATGAATTCTGAGTTTACACACTTATTTAAAAAAAAAATAAAAACTTCCTCAAAATACCCTCTCTCTCTCTCTCTCTCTCTCTCTCTGATAGTTGTGGCGAATACTCCCTTAGGGTAGGGTTTTTTTTTTCTCATTATGACAATTTATATTCAAACAAATGGCAATAAGAAGATGTTATGGACTGTTATAGTATCAGATTAGAACTTGTATCTACTTCTAAAAATTTACAAAAACACGGATTTGTAATAACAAAAATAAAAACACAACCTCGATCATCAAATAAGAGCATGTATTAGAAAAGGCCCATGTGAGTAATCAAGCAAATTAGTGATCATAAAGATGAAGAGTAGAGCAAGTAAGTAAGATGCAATTATCAAAAGAGAGAAAGCGAGAGAGAGAGAGAGAGACGTGGACATGTGGTTGCTAATAGTGATGCGGGAAGACGAAGGGGTCTGTGTCGGATGAGATGGATGAGGGTTTCGGAGTTATGGACGGAGGTGGAGGTGAGGAACGAGCTGAAGACCTTAGCAAATGCACCCACAGCCATGATCACCATCTTTTGAAGATTTTAAGTTCTTATTTGGTTAATTATACAGGGAGAGAGAGAGATAGAGAGAGAGAGGAAAAGGAAGAGGGAGGAAAAAGAAGAGGGAGCGGAGGATGGGGGTGGGGGTATTTTGGGGAAGTTTTTATTTTTTTTTAAATTAGTGTGTAAACCGAGAAATTGTGTGTTTAAATATAAGCTACCATCAAAATAAACAGATTTCGTCACTTTTGCACTTCAGTTTTAAGTCCAGGGTGGTTTAGAACAAAAGTTTAAAGTTGATTGGGGCACTTTGCAATCAGGACAAGGCACAGGGGGGTAAATTGCTATTTTCCTTTTTTTATTATTATAATTTTTTATTTTTTTTAAATGGATACACCTATCATTTTTGTTCCTAAATATATCTCCATCTAACCAAAAAACCATATTTATCTCTCTTCAAGGTTGGACCTTCAAATAATTACGAAGATTGAGAGACTAACATTTTTATGTTTAAATTGTTCCTTCGTAATATTATTTTTAAAAAAATGTTCCCTGGTAATACATGTGGAGAATTCAAAAAGATTTATGTATTCAGATATAATGCAATCCAAGTGCATTATGGCCCTTAAAGTCTTAAGAGGGCCGTAAATACGCTGTATCCAAATGTGATGCAATCCAAGTGCATCATAGCACTAAAAGTCTTAAGAAACCTTGAAATAGGCCTACATTGGGCCAACGTAATGAGCCTAGCCCATTGGACTTAGCCCGTGGACAGCCAGCCTATTGAGCACAACTACATCCACCTTCTTAGTATAGAAAAATTCCAATAAGATTGTTTATATTTGCATTCTTAGTTTACTAAAATTCATGAAGAGATTTTTTGGATCTATATTCTTAGTGATGTAGGATAAAGCCATGGTCCCTATGGGCTAACCTACCAATGGGCCCAGCCCATCCATCTTGACTTCTTTTGGCCCCAGCCGACCTATCATTCTCTAGAGCCAAAAGGAGGCATTACATTATTCTATAGAAAAATAAAAACCTAAAACTAATCTGGACCATCAAAACACATTAATGGCCAGGATTAAAGCACCCAACTAAAATAACTGAAATACAATAAAAAAAACCTAAATAAAATATAAAATCTAATTGATAGGCGTACTAGGCCCAAAAGAACTGATCGAGATGGATGGGTTGGGCCCATTGGTAAGTTTACCCATGAGGACCATGGGTCTAACCTACATCAACTAATTGATACAAAGTGGGGTACTAAGCGCAGGGCGGGTAGAGATGAAGAGACTAAACTCCAAGATACCAAAAGCATTCGGAAAATTTTCATTTATCATTCTCTACAGTTGAAAGGAGGCATTAAATTTTTTTTTTTAAAAAAAAGGTAGCATAGTGCACGAGGTTCCCGCAACCACAAGGTCTAAGGAGGGTACCAGCCTTACTCTTGTAAACGAAAAGGCTATTTACTCGTTTCAAACTCGTGATACCCTGGTCACAATGGAGCAACCTTACCGTTCCGCCAAGGCCTACCCTCATTATTATTATATAGGAAAATAAAAACCTAAAACTAATCTGGACCATCAAAACAAATTGATGGTCAGGATTAAAGCAACTAAAATAATTTAAAACACAATAAATAAAAAGCCTAAATAAAATATAAAAACTAACTAATAGGTGGATTGAGCTCAAAAGACCCAGTCAAGATCGATGGGTTGGGCCCATAAGCAAGTTGCCCATGGGGACCATGGTTTCATCCCACATCAACTTGTGGAGCAAGGTACCAAGTGTAGGGCAGGCAGAGATGGAGAGACTGGAGATGGATGGTGGAAGTGGCAGGTCAAGAAACCCTGAAAATCTTAGCATCACGCCAAACTCCCATTGCGAGTGAGGAAGAAAAGAGAACTCTGGGATACCCAAAAGCACTCAGGAAATTTTTATTCATCATTTTCTAAAGCCAAAAGAAGGCATTACATTGTTATATAGGAAAATAAAAACCTAAAACTAATATGGACCATTGAAACACATTGATGGCCAAAATTTAAATATCATCATCATCATCAAAGCCTTATCCTAACCATGTTGGTGTCGGCTACATGAATTATGTTTCTCTATTCCATTCTATTTTGAGCCAAATCATTAGATAAATTAAACTTTTTCAAATATGATTGAATAACCTCTATCAATGTTTTTTCGGCCTACCCCTACCTCTTGATGGACCATCCACCTGGATAGCCAAATTTTTTCTCATTGGTGCCATTACCGACCTACGCTCAATATGCTCAAACCATCTTAAACAGGTTTCTCTAATCTTATCCTCTATTGGTGCTACCTCTAAATGCTCTCGAAAGCTCTCATTTCTAATTTTATCTTTTTTAGTTTTAACACACTACCTAAACATTCTCATTTCCGCCACATCCATCTTATGTATATGAATCTTCTTAATTGGCTAATATTTTGCTCCATATGTCATAGCTGGTCTAACCACTTTCATGTAAAATTTGCTCTTCAATTTCGTTAGCATTCATCCGTCACAAAGCACTCCATAAGCTAGTATCCACTTTATCTTATGCTCAACATCTTCATCAATCTCCCCATCCTTACTAATCATCGAGCCAAGATGCCGAAAAGCATCTCTACGTGATATCTCATAGGTTTCAATTTTAACAATAGTTTCAGCACTTTGTATATGTCCACTGAAGTTGCAATCCACATATTTTGTCTTTATACGACTTATTTTAAAGCCTATAGATCCTAATGCCCCCCACCATAACTCGAGTTTTGCATTTGCACCATCTCTTGATTTATACACCAATACTATATCTGCAAACAATACACACAATGGTACTTCTTCTTGAATATGCGCAGTTAACTCATTCATAATCAATGCAAAGAGATAAGAGCTTAAGGCTGATCCCTAATGCAAATCCATAATCATGGCAAATCCATATGTTTTTCCACATGTGATTCTCACATTTGTTACTGCTCCTTCATACATATCCTTAAAATTTTCAATATAACCTCTAGGACATTCCTTTTCTTCAAAAGCCACCAAACTAAATCCCTTAGTACCCTATCATAGACTTTTTCTTAATCAATAAAGACCATGTGTACATTTTTCTTCTTTGCTCGATATTTTTCCATTAATTGCCTAAGTGAAAAGATTGTTTTCATAGTTGACCTTCCTGGCATGTTTTCATAGTTGACCTTCCTGGCATAAAACCATATTGATTTTCAGCAATCTAGGTCTTCTATCTAAGTCTTTACTCTATTATTATCTCCCATAACATCATAATATAACTCAAAAATTTAATCCCTCGATAGTTGGTACAATTTTTATATCTCCACTATTCTTATATATAAGTACTACAATGTTTTTTTTCCATTCATCCGATATTTTCTTTGTCACAAGTATCTTATTAAAGAGTCTATATAACCAACTCACCCCGACCTCTCCTAAGCATTTCCATACCTCTATCGAAATATCATCTGGGCCTATAACCTTTTCTGTCTCCATTCGCTCGAATGCCTCCTTCACTTCCATGTTCCACCACTCTAATTTTATAGAGAAAAGTATGCCCTACTAATGAAGTATCCTCCTTAATTCTTATATCCCCCATATGTTCTTCATTTAAAAGTTTGCTAAAATATTCCTTCCACTTTTCTTCAATATCGTTGTCCTTCACCAAAATATTTTCCTCATTGTCCCTGATATATTTGACAAAATTTAAATTCCTACTTTTCTTTTCTCTTAGTTTTGCGAGCTTAAAATTATCCTTCTCTCCTTCTCTTGTTCTCAACCTATTATAAAAGTCATCATATGCTTTGAACTTTGCATTAGTTACTACTTTCTTAACTTCTTTCTTTGCCTTCTTATACAACTCAAAATTTTCCATACTCTTAGTACCCTGCCAAACTTTGTATCAATGTCTTTTCTCAAATAACTTCATGAATCTCCACACTCTACCACCATATTTCTTTATTAACATGTCTCTTTCGTTTTGATTCTCCAAGTACCTCCTTTGCAATCTTCCTAATGCAATTAGCCATTTAATTCCACATTACTGTAGTTTCTCTTTCAAGATTTCATTCTTCCTTCTCAATTATTTTGTCCTTAAATATATATGCTCTTTTCCCCTTTAAGTCTCTCCACTTTGTTTTAGGGCACATTTTGGTTACTACCGCTCTCTTTTTACTTCTAATACAAATATCTAAAACTACTAGCCTATGTTACATGGTCAAACTCTCTCCTGGGATAACTTTGCAACCTTTACAAGCCAATCGGTCTTATTTTCTAACTAGAAAAAAGTCTATCTGACTCCTATTACAACCAGAATTTAAATATACAACTAAAATATTATGAATGAAAATTTCCTGAGTGCTTTTGGGTATCCCAAAGTTCTCTCTTCTTCCTTGCCAAAATAGGTAGGTTGTCATCTCATCCTCTATAAATTCCCTTGTTTCTCTCATATATGCATTCAAGGAAAATTTGCTCCTCCCTCTCATCTTTGTGACTGCATTGAGCAAGTGTCCCCACATATGTGAAGATTCCTTGAGTGATGATAATTCCAAAAGATAGAAATTCATGTTGAAAGTGTGAAGACTCCGTCAATCATTCCCACCAAGTTATATCAAAGCATTATTAAAAACCATTCGAGTAAGCATGGAGATTAAAAAAATAACCATATATAATTCTCCTAATTTGGATCTTTCAAATGTATAAATAGATATATATATATATTCTAATTTACAATTCAAAAAGAATTATTTCCTCTAATTTGGTCCTCAATAGCATCCTAAAGAAATTAAGTACATAGCCACTTCACAAGGCGAACAATAGGCTGGTCATTAAGGCTCCATTCATAAGAAACAACAAGAAGCAGATATCTTCAAAATTTTCATTATTTTAAAAGTATCTTCATTAGATTATCACAGAGAATGGCGATTGAAAATTACATCATGTGCATCAGACATTGAAATCATTCATTCCAGATCACAGTTTTAGAATCCTATACATGCAAGATCCTTACTGAGGTAGTAAGATCCCATGGGGTAATTCTTTATTGTATTGCTCTAGATTTACATCTACAGTGGAGGGGAAAAACTGGGAGAACAAAGCATATCTAATCCTCAAAAGTTCCACAAGCAGATCAGCCTAGTGATGCAGTCTGCAGAGGGAGTGGTCCAAGTCAATTTCAGTCTCAAATTAAAAATGTAGTGACACAATAATGAAAACCTATGTCTCCAAGCATGTTCCATAGCTGTCGGCCGATGGGATAACCTTTGCCGATTATCTTGGTGAAGGACTAGGCAACTTTTTCCCTTAATAGTTAGATTTTTTTTTTTTTTTTTTGGTGAGCAGATAATAGTCAAAGCACAACCTTCTTAATTGTTTTTATAAAAAGTATTTTTTTGTCTCTCTCTTTTTGTTAGTAAGCAGATAACAGTCAGAATATTACCTTCTCAGTGCCTTTAACAATAAAATATCCACCAGGATCAAGAGGGCACTCACCTAAAAAGAAAAATGACAAACAAAATAACATTCACCAAGGAGAATAGCATTCCAACGAAAAAACTAAAGCTAGTAAAGCCTTTGAAGAACAAACCCATTCTAGCAAGTTCAGCATCACCCATCCCATATAAAACACAACGGCAACTACGCAGCATGATCGGCATATACCCAATCACATGCCCTTTCTGTAACATCCAGATCCACAAAAAGTAATCAAATTCGGCATTCACAGACAAAGACAATTACAAGTGAAAAAATTTCTTTACTACCTTAATTTCGGTCTGAATAGGATTCCCTTTGGTGTACTCCACATCAACTTTTACAGGAGCAGAATACCTACAATCAACAGCATTTTGTTACGGTGTGAGCCTTTTCAACCAATCCATACCATAAAATTAAATAAAATATTAACGGCTCATTCATTTAAATTTCTAGGATTTCTAGCACACACAAAAACAAATTCTAATTCCAGACAATGGAAAATTATCCTCCCTTAGAAACCATTTTCACCTTCATGTTCATTCTCTACAATCTACACAAATATACACCAAGGACGAAGACCCACAAAGCAACCATCAAACAATCTCCTGTATGAACAAAATGATGACCCCCCACTCATCACCCTATGAATTAAACCCTACAAAAGTCTTGTTCCCATCTACATCTCCACCTCTTTTCACTCTCCTCAAGACAAACCACCACACCATGAATTCCTAAAATCACAATACACTGTACTCAAACAAGCCCCATTCAAACGTAACATTAAATAGCAACATCACAATTGACAGAGACAGAGAGTAATATGGGGTTACGTCGTGTCGGAGAGACGGCAGCGTTGAGGAATGATCGGCTCTGTAATGTAGTCCTCTTCCACCGACGGGTAGTCGACGTAGATATCGAGAAACCTATACATGTAAACACAGCAGAGAAGTCAGATATGCATCAACAAGCACATAAGTTAGTTAGTAGAATTGAACAGATTTTTGGGTAATCCATACTTGAGGTATATATTGGGATTTACATCAGACACGATCCGTTCATTGTCTTTGGCGTGGATTATCTTCTTGATCTCGCAGTTGATGAAGTAGTTGAAGGAGTCAATGTGTTGCTTCACCAGCCCGCGAACCTATCGTTTTTGCTCTATCAGTAACAGTAGGGAGGGAGAGAAGTAGAAGATGTGAAGCAAACGCGCAACAGAAGAAAGAGAGATGGGAAAGGGACCTTGAGGAATTCAGGAAGGAGCTGGTACTTGTCAACGGCAGATTTGACAGGAGCTGCGAGGGATTGCATGGATGTGGGAGCTGATGGAATGCGTTTGCTACCGCTTTTGAAGATGAATACACAATGAGAGAACGATTAGAAACGAGGGTTGCAATCAGATGGTAAATGAGAAAACCAGAGAAAGAAAGGAAGGAAGGAAGGAGTTACGTACGTATTGTCGTCTTCGTGAACGGCCATGATTTTACCAACAGAGATTTTGCTCTGCTCTACCATGCTTCCTATTCTATTCTTCTCCTGAACCCTACTTAAACCTCGCCGCTTCACGCCGGGGCATTTAGATGCGTCAGGTCGGGTCGGGTGGCGTCGGGTCGGGTCGGGTCCCAGTTACACTTTCCCTCCTATTTATTTTTTCTTTCTTCTTGTGTATATTTTAATATACACAGACAATCAAAATAGAGTTTTGGTCTTGACGGAAAACCGGAGCCTCCTTCCAAGCACATTTGGGGTTTGTTGGCGCATCAACCCGGCCTATACATGTATCCTTACTTTATATATTATTATATAGTACTAAGTACATTTTTTATTATATGGGAGCTCAGTGGTACAAGTGGAACCTTGAATAGACATTTTTTTGTAAGTCATTGTTTTAAATTCCCTGCACCTGACCGGTGGCTATTATAAAGCGGGTTGGATATGACAACCATCAAACCCATCAGAGTAGGGGTGTACAAAAAATCCATTGATCTGTAAAACTAATTTATTCCACAGTTCTTTAGCCGATTCGATGGTTAATGAATTGGTGACAGATTGAAAAAAAATCATAATCCATTAATAACGGTTTGGTGAAAAATTTTACCCTTAATCAGCAGATTTAAATCGATCCGAACCGTTGAAATAATATATATTTATTTTTATATAAAAATATTAAAAGACAATAATCTCCATTATAATTTTCTTATTATAATAGATAAAGTGTGTGAAATAATGAAAAAAACTACTAACGGATTGAATAGTTTAAACCGATTCGAACCGTTGATCCATGTATAACCGTACATCACAAGTTGAGGAGAGTATGGTATAAGAGAAAGACCAATCACATCAGGTTGAGCCACCCCATTGCCATCCCTAGATTGTGTGAGTAAGAGTACGTGACTTTAAGAACAACTCTCTAAGGAGCTGCAATTCTTACCTAGCTATCTAGAGTTCAAACCTGAGTATGCCACTTTTTCTTCCTACGTGTGTGGGTTACATTTCCACTTTTGTGGACTTCTTTCCCACAGTATGGGCTCTTGTTATGTTTTCCATCATTTTAGTAAGAGATACTTCTTTTTTTAGACTTATTAAGGTAAAAAAGGTGTGATAAAGTGTGAAGTTTTATTCTCTTGCACATTAGTACTTTCCCAAAAAGGTGTGCCCCTCATTAAAATGGTGAGGGACGTATGCATATAAAAATTGTCCATATATATATATAAAAAAAAAAACTGAAAAGAGCAATGGATGCGAGTTGGGGTGCGTATGTTTGAGCCCACATACCTCATAATGCCCTTCAAGTACAATCGAATATCTCTTATAATGCAATCCATAATAAGTGGTTCTCATTAGGTATTTGAGAACCCGGATCATAGTTGTCTAGTACACATCATTGAGGTTACTTACATACCTACTCAGTTTGTTTACTGCATATACAATGTCAGGCCTAATACAGTTCATGATATTCATGAGGCATTCAATAGCCTTAGAATTAGTCGAACTGATGTATACTTTCTCCTTTGTTCTTAACATTAGGGCCATAAGGAAAAGAAACACTATTCCCTTCAACTATATTAAATCTCTCAAGGGCTTTCTTAATATAGTGAAACCGAGACAACACAATGCTTTTAGAATGTTTAAGAATTTGAATTTCTAATATCATATTCACCTCACCCATATCTTTCATATCAAACTTGGAAAAAATGAGCTTTTTAGTGTTCTCTGTTGATGTAATATTAGTCACAAATATAACCATATCATCTACACCACCCATAATTCGCGATGCACCAGATTGTAGGCCCAGTAGGTTAGGTGTGAATTTTTATGGCTTATTCGTTTTCAAGTGCAAGGAAGTAACATGAAAAAAGTAAAAATAATGTATGTTACAATAGAAAACACTTGTTTTGTGAGAGTTTACCACACGACAGTTTATGATAGTTAGGTATAGCAAAAATAAATAAATATATAATATATATAAATAAATCCAAAATAGAAGTAAAATGGGCAAGTTAGTGTCACATCCCGGCTTCTCCACTTCACTCATTCCGTCTAAACAGGCCAATAAGCAGGAAAAAATATTACACTATAACTCTACTTCCCCGATACATAGATACACTAAAATACACACACAATGCACTTATCCCATGAGGTGGTAACAAGTGTACTTATCACATGAGGTGAGGAATAAAAAGTGAAACACACTTGTTGTTGTGTGATGCCACATAAGCTAATTATGGATTTTATGTGTATTTTAGTGTGTGTACGTATTATAAGTGCCACTTCTCACGTCACCCTTTTTTTACAAAAAAAAAAAAAAAAGTGAAAAGCATCAAATCATGTGATTGTTTTTATTCCATCTTTATTACTGGTGCTAAAAAAAAAAAACAGGGGATAAGGTTAGGGTACTGTTTGGTTTAGCTATACACTAGGTACGGTCTTACATGTGCATAATTTGGTCATCACATGTTCTTAACCATTAGTTTGAAGGCCCCATGCCCAAAGCAAATGCTTTTTAAAGACATCTAAGTGGTTTTTACAAAAAAAAAAAAAAAAAAAAAAGAGAGAGAGAGAGAGGCATAGAAGTGGTTAAAATTTGGGGCCATTAATCAATGGTTATGATCATCTGGCTGCGCCCCATGCCGGACCCACCAATAAATTGATAATGAGACATTTGAATATCCCCACCAGGTATTGTCATCGATGAAGATGGCTCCATGACCAAGAACAGAGCACATGAGTCATTGAACCATTCACCATTGGGACCCACGCAATGAAGATGTTTGCTACCACAAACCCATGTGTTTGCTAATCGGACTGATCAAATATGATGGGAGACCTAAGCATATAAGTTTTTCTTATAATTACTATTATATTTTTTTAATACTAACTTAGGGTGTTCCTCGCCAGTCCAGCCTTTGAATATTTGGCCCCCGCCTAGAGATTATCCAATTATAATGAGCAAAGGCTATTATGTAAGGGATACATACATGACCCACATATAGTACCCAGATAATACAATGGGCGGTAGTCAAACTTAAGGCCTTGGAGATCAAATCTAAGGCTCAAACCAACTAAGGAAATCTTAATGACAGGTTAAGCACATACCTTACTTTCTAGACCTGCACATCGGTGTGTCTCTCTCTCTCTTTCTCTCTTTCTCCGTTTTCACTTCCCATTAGAATGATAAAAGTAGCAACAAAGGACGCCGTCAATTATAAGAGATGGTGTTCTGGAATCATATCCATATAATGGTTAAGGAGCCGTTACAAACATAAAATTACCATTAAATGGTTTTTTCGGCTTTACAAGGGCTCAAGCACCCACATTCACTAAACAAATCCCTGGCCTGCTAAGCAACAACTTAGACTTCTTTAATTCAAATAAATAAAGACTCAGAGTGACAACTACAACTTAGGGATCATAAAAAAAATTAAAAAAAAAGAAAGAAAAAAGAATGACTAAACTTAGAGATCACAAAGACAACTACAGATTTTTAGCACATTCGTCCGTTGATACTTAATGTCTTCAGTTAGAGAGACCTCTTTCTCTTACACCTTTCCTGTCATTGTCTTAAAAGAAATTAAGCTACCCATATGCACAACGATACTGTACCTATGCCTCCATTTAAAACTTAGGAGGGGCAGATGTTGATATGTCCATGATGTGTCAATTTTGTTAAGGGTGGGTTTTTTTTTTCTCTTACATATCTAAACAGTTCACAAATATCATATATTAAATTTCCAAATATACTGCTACTAATCAAATTTCAAGTTTTAAATTACATTCCAAACGAGTTACATTCCACAACTAATCAAGTTACATCCCTCAACCAATCGCCATCATTTCACACGTTGCTACATTCGAACTAACGAACTCTTTCAAACATTTAATGTGACCTGCATATGTAGTTGCCCGGTCATTTGCACATGGAAGATAAAAATTCTCATCACTTGTTCACAATTGGGATTGAATGACCTAGATCCAAGAAGAGCTAAAAAAAGATAAAAGTTAGAATATTAAAGAGTAATTTTGAATTTAATTTAATCAATCTATAAAAGAGCGATTATTATATGAACGAGTGACCGCCATTTAAAAAACTAGTCACTACCTCCTTACGAAAAACTATACAATATGACACTAACCAAAGACGCGAAAAGGTAAAACATTGTTATATGCTAAAGTGGTCATACAAAAGATTTGGCAAGCAGAGAGAAAACTTTTTGATTCGTGTACCTTTGACTTCACCACCGACAAGGTTTAACAAAATAAAAGATAAAATACATTATTGTGATTTAAACACAAAGCAAACTTGCATGCATTTGCAGATCACAAAAGCTTCCTATTGTCATGCACATAACCATGAAAAAAAAGAATTCATCTAACATGAATAGATATTCCAATGAAAATACTGACATTTTTCAACAGTAATATAAATTTTACTTGAGAAAAAGTGATATACATACAAGTCTTCATACAATAAGTGTTTCTTTTTTTAACAGTAATAAAATAAGTTATTCATCTGACATGATATGCATTCTAATGAAAATGCAAAACACTTTTTAATTGGTAAACAATACAACAAGATAATAAGAAATGTGAAAAAAATTCAATGCCACATAATAATGGTTAGCACTTATAATTCAGAAAAAACAACAAAATCTAGCTAGGTTCTTACCGTTTCCTTACCATTTACATGGCTAGTGGAGGAGGTTGAAGAGGACAAAATAGAGGTTTAGTAAAAAAAAATCATATACCACTAAGGTGCGAAAATTTACGGTTAACAAGTTACATTTCAAAGGCTCTAAAATGAAATTAATAACAATTTAAAGATTGAAACGTAAATTCCACGTAACCTTTTTTTCTTAAGCACAAGCACATGTGTACACAAACTCACAGCAAATAACTTTTTCTCAAGAAACTCTAGGGCCCGATTTTCTGTATATATCCTCTCCGAGGCACATTCCTGAAAGTAAGACAAATTATATCACAATCTATGAAAATTTTAAGATATGAAACTTAAAATGTTGGGGTTTAGTTCGAAGATGTGATCGATGGTATGATGTTTGTGATATTGTTAACCATATTAAATTACTTCTCTATGCACACACAACTGGCAATATATACTTCATGGCATTGTTTGTTGATGATGATATAGAACTCAATTTTTTTCAGTTTTGCTAACTTCATTCTATGCAGAACTCAATTTGTTGATGATGACATATGCTTCATGGAATTATTCTAACATGAAAGAGGAGAACTTAGGTGTTGTAGCTGGGTTTGTTGGAGTCGACAGAGAAAAAGAAATAAGGGAAAATGAGGTAGGCCGACATTTTTTTCTGCAAGAATTATATAAAGGTGAAGAGGTGGATGTACTTAACCGGAGACATAAAAGCATCTTGAGGCATTTGAAAATTCGTTTTTGATAGCTCATCAAAAAAATAAACCGTGCACAAAGGCATAAGTGGGTCTTTGGACCATGATGAATGAAATGCATCAATCTGTCAAGCAACCCTTGTAAACATCCTCAAGTGAGAACACTGGCCGCTGCTCACATGTATCGCTATTCCTAACAACAATAGCATTAATATTTCTGATCCAGATGGTTCATAATGGATTATCAAAATGTATATAAGGTCTTTAACTGCCTCCAAAATCAACATATTGAAACTTTTTGAGCAGAAAATAGACTGATACTTCAATTTCTATGAATATAAAACAAATGCTGCAGGCCAGATCCAGCATTGATGGGCCACATTGATGGGCCCCACTTGATTCATGATCTCTTCAAGATCAGGGATCCGTATCCTTAGTTAGATAATTTTAATTAATTAATTATTTTTTATTTTATGTTGAGCTGAAATTAGTACTTGCTTAATTAATTTATTTTAGTAAGCCATGATTTTAGTAAGCCATGATTGTTTTCTGCTCAAAAAGTTTCAATATGTTGATTTTGGAAGGCAGCTAAGATGTGAGCAAAAATATCTCTAGTATGCCTTTTGATAATCCATTATGAACTATCTGGATCAGAAATATTGATGCTATTGTTGTTAGGAATAGCGATATATGTGAGCAGCTGTGGGTGTTCTCACTTGAGCATGTCTACAAAGGTTGCTTGATGGATTGATGCATTTCATTCATCACGGTCCAAAGTCTCACCTATGCTTTTAGGCTAGGTTTTTTTTTATGAAGTATCAAAAACAAATTTTCAAATGCCTCCAGTTGCAAGATGCCGTTATATTCTCTTTAGGGCCGTTTGTTTATTTAACCGGTGGGGTGAAGTGAGGTGAATGGTAAATTTAAAAGATAAAAAAATAAGAAGGGTTAAATCAATTCAATGATTGGTTTTTATTTTTTAGTGAAAAGTGAATGTGACTTTTTGACTTTTTGTCTAAAAAGTGAGAATTTTTTGTTTGTTAATGGAATAAAAAAGTAATTTTTTGACTTTTTTTTTGTAAAAAGGTAAAAGAATTTTTTGGAGATGTGGTATTTTGATTTGACTCTTTTGGATAGTTGTGTAGTGAAATAAAAGATGAATTTAACTTTACATTAAAGGGAAATAAACAAACGGGCCCTTAAAGTCGATGTAGGGTACACCTGAGGGGATCCTATTGAGGTAGTCAAGAAATTTTGTCACCTGTAATTGTCTGTGTGTGAATGCTGAATTTGAGTGCTTTTTGTGGAACTCGATATTGCAAAAAGCTTATGTGATTGCGAATACGCCAATCATGCTACGTCGTTGCTGTTGTGTTTTATCTGGGATGGATGATGATGAACTTAGTAAGATGGGTTTGTTCTCCAAAGCCTTTACTCCTTTAATTTCTTCGTTGGAATGCTATTCTCCTTGGTGAATGTTATTTTGCTTGTCATTTTTCGTTGTAGGTGAGTGCCCTCTCGATCTTGGTGGGTATTTTATTGTTAGAGGCACTGAGAAGGTGAAGCAAACGCACAACAGGAGAGAAGAAGGAGAGAAGTGGAAAGAGGACCTCGAGGAATTCGGGAAGGAGCTGGTACTTGTCCACGGCAGATTTCACAGGAGCTGCGAGGGCTTGCAAATCCAGATCATATTTTATCTGGATGTGAGTTCTAATTTTCAACCCAACCCATGATGGACCCAAGAAATCTTCCTGCAGGGGGGACACTGTTAAGAGAGAAATTATACCGGTCCCACATGCAAGAAAACAAGGGTTTGTTAAAAAAAATGTTAAAAAAAATTTGGGCCCCAGATTTTGAATTATGTTTTCTAACCACTTCAACCAGATAAAATTTTAAAACGAATATAAAAGAGGGATGAGACCAATACAATGGGTTAAAGGATTACATCTCATTTCGTTGCATCAAACTCTTACTTTAATGGCATGGAGTCTGAAACCGTGTTTCAGAGAAGAAGCATTGTCCACTGTGGCCATGGTGGTGGTACTTTCTCCAAAAAAAAAAAAAAAAAAAATCCTAATCTAGTAATCTTATGCCTTCAGTCACAGGAAAATTTAATAAAACTATAAATTACCGACTGATTTTTCAATGAGTGAGACACTCGTTGAATCTGAGAGTTCAATTATCAAAACAGATGTTGAATCCAGAGATCAAAACCTCCTCAAATCCAAATGACCTAAAAATAAACAGGATCAAATCACTAAACGGTCATCAAACCGTATAACCAACCAAAACCACAAGATCTACGTCCAATATCACGATCAACCATTCCAAAAAGCACCAAATTGCCAAATGCAACTTCCAATAGATCAAATATCAAAGCAAACAAACACACACACACACACACACACACAAATCCAAAGGCAGTCTTAATTGGATTCATGTCCAATATCAATGTAACTAGATCTAAGTCTGGTATCAACTTCCATCCATTCAGGGAAAAAAAAAAGAAGAAAAAGAAGATCTAAGGGCACATTTTGCAACGGTCCATGGGATGAGGGGATTTTACGGTTGCAAAGAATCTCTCCTGAGCTTATAATCAACCCATCATCCATTAAAAAACCAGGTTTGACAAAAGAGAGGATTTTCAAGGAAGAAACCTTTAAGAAATCAACGGTTTCGAACGTTTTAGCCAATATATCATGATCCACATAACCCCACATTTTAACATTTGTTCCCAGAGCCGTTCTTGGCCTCTAGACCAGATCTAACGGTCTGGATTTTTCAAATGGGGCCCACAGAGTCTAGATTTGCATCAGTAGTGTTGATTACTTTTTTTTATCAAATCTCAGTATATAAAATTATTCAACGGCTGAAATTTGGTACCTTGGCCAGTTTTGGAATGAGAAATAATATTAATGGTGTTGATCTACCATATGGGACTCACAAACCCCTGACAAAACCCAATACCCTGTCTCGAGCACCATAATAATGCGGAAAAAGAATCCTCGGGTTGGGGGGTGAGGGGGTGTCCATCCCCACCTTTTTGAGCATTCGTGGAATGCGGACAGTGGGTTTCCACATTCCACGCTATTCCCAAATGTGGGAATTCTACGACTCCATAGAAATCCGTCAGATCTCAGCATATAAAATTATTCAACGGCTGAAATTTGGTACCTTGGCCAGTTTTGGAATGAGAAATAATATTAACGGTGTTAATCTACTATATGGGACTCACAAACCCCCGACAAAACTCAATACCCTGTCTCGAGCACCATAATAATGCGGAAAAAGAATCCTTGGGTTGGAGGGTATCCATCCCCACCTTTTTGAGCATTCATGGAATGCGGACAGTGGGTTTCCATGTTCCATGCTATTCCCAAACGTGGGAATTCTACGACTCCACATAAATCTGTCGGGTTTTCCACAAATTCTTAGTTTGCAAAATGTGCACTAAAAAAAGAAACTAATACATCTCACCAAAACCACAAGATCTACTGCCAATATTGACATCTAAAAATTCAGAAAACAAAATCTAACGATTAAACCGACAAAACCACAAGATCTACGGCCAATATCAACATCTAACAGTGCCAAAAACAAATAAAAACAGAAAACGAAACCCATAGAATTCAATGATCCAAGCCAATCGAAGCAAAAAGAACTCACCGAAAATAGTATTGGTTGGATTCATCGCAACCTGGTTCTTGGCAGCGTTGAGAACGATTAGATACAAAGATTGCAATCAGATGGTAAATAAGAAAACCAGAGAAAGGAAGGAACGAATTACGTACGTATTGTCGTCCTCGTGAACCGCCGTTTGTTAGCAGCTACTGAGATTTGTCTCTGTTCTTTTTTATTCTAAAAACCTCACCGCTTCGGCCCTTGGGTTTTTAGATGGTCGCGTCCCACTTACATACTCAAACCATTTTATTTTATTTTTAGTAGGTATGTTATATATATATATATATATATTAATGATGAGGAAACCGCTGGCCCCTTATGGTTGAACATTAGTAAAACCGAATACAAAACACTACCCACTAACATTGTGTATTAGGTAAGGCCCCCTCGGTTTCGAAGCAAGGACACAAACACGAACACAATGTATCAGGGATGGCAATGAGTTGGGCTTAAATAGGCAGCAGACCTGCTCCTATGAGGCATGGATTTGGTAGTATATTGGTAGGGTTTGATTTGAGTAGAGTATGATTTTTCTACCATCAGCCCAAGTCGATTTCGGAAAACATTTTGGGTTTTTTGGTGCGGCAACCTAACCCACAGAGAGCATTGTGGAGAGGCATTTTTCAACAAGTCATTGCATCAAATCCCCTCCACCCAACTGTGACCAACGCAGGGCGGTTGCATATGACAACCAACAAAACATCATAGGTCTAGGCAAGTATGGCACAAGATAAAGACCAATCAGATGGGGTTGACCCGCCCCATTGCCATCAATTGTGTAAGAGTATGTGATTTCAAGAATGGTCCCTTATAGTTCTTACTTAGCTATCCGGAGTTTGAACCTTGGATAAGCCATCTTTTTTCAGGGTGGCACAATTTCACTATAAGATATTCTTAACTTTCACTAATTTCAATAAGAATAATATATTTACATTGAAAAATATTCATACGCATCCGTCCCTCACCATTCTTTTCATGAGATAGGTAGGGCCCATCTATCACCTAATCCAAACTTTGCAATAAACAAGACATAAAGACTATCTTTAACCACACTCTTCATCTAATATATCTATAAAAAAAAGTGGCCGCACGCAGGCATGGCCCATGCACAAACAAGAATGCAATTGTTTGCCTACAGAGAATGCAATCAGGTGAGGACAGAGAATGCAATCAGGTGAGGAGGGTGTGCGCACAGCAACTTTCTTCCACATTCCGCAATGCACTATGATCTCATTTTTCAGTGAAAAATGAAAACGACATTCACTTTCTGCAGTTATAATTTTCATTCTTTGGCGTGGAATGCAATTTGGCAATAGATGCATTGTTTCTAGCAGTAAGCCAGTGACAACTACTTCTATACAATCTACCCAAAATCTGCTTCCTGCAAAATCAATGAAAAAACAACTTCACACCACAAATAAAAGCTGCAGGAAATGCTAACATGGAACAAGGGGAAAAAAAATCTCTCCACCCCAAAATGTAATGTGACACATAAGCATTCCCCCACCACAATGTAGAAGAAAACAGTTTAAATGCTGCAATAATTATCCCTTTCAGAATTTCTAACAAACCTATTCAAATGTTGCATTATTTTTCCCTTTCTGCATTTCTATTAAAAGTTGATTAACTGGCTATAACTTGGAGCAGGTTAAGTCAGCTTGTGAGGACTAGATTGGTTTTGATCTTTTCCATACCTATATAAGTTCAAATGACAAGATAATGTAAAAAGTCTGCCCTTGTTAAATTACCAGTCTTGAATGAGGCTAAAGCTTGTAAAAATTACAGAAACTAAATATATTAAATGCAACTAAACTAAAAAGAAGAGTACACAAGGATATCTTCTCATGTCCACTTAGCTGAAAATGTTAGGGGGATATCTTAAAAGAATTAAAGAAAAGGCCTATCAAAAACAAAATAAATAAGAAAGAGAAGGCCCCATCACAAGTGACACTCTTCTCACTGTCCATTTTCACAAGCAACCAACATTTTTAGTCAGGAAGAAAGTGATGAAATCCACCAGAATATCAAATATCACTATCACTTGCACAGAGAACTTGAGTCATCTTCCCCATATAACTCACTTGAGAAAAAGAGGAAAGCAGCTATCAAGACCTCTCAAGCTGTTTTCCCATGCATTATGGAATTTTCTTGATGCCTCGTCATATTCATTGGGTCGTCACACTCTTCGCAAGATTCCGAGGCTGGTCGACGTTGTATCCACGTAGAACAGTTAGATGATATGCCAACAACTGTCAAGACAGGGAAAAACAACACGAAGAGGTGAATGTGAGTTGTATCTTGCATGCATTTAAGATATCAATCAAAGAAAAAAAATATCACACATCCACACTGCGCAAGAACAAAAAAAAATGATATTTTGAGGCAGTCACAGTCAATCTTCACGAGACACAATTTTGAAAATTGGAATCGTAGTGCAAATCATTTACACCCATGAATCGAATTGTATCGCAAATAGTAGGATTTTTTATTTTTCTAATAAAAATGAAAATAATAAAAAAATAAAAGAAAAACTAAAAAATTAATTATTCATAACCATCCCTTTTTCCATTTATAGCAGTATGAAAACAATGACAAATAAGTCTATTATACAATTATACCAAGAACATCATAGCATATATTAATATTTAATAGATGATGTGTAAATAGTTAAATAAGTTTAAAGTATCAATATTTATATTTATCTTTTGTTATCTGTAAATTAAAATATAAAAGTAAAAATAAACCCAAACCATCAATCTCACAAAGTAGGATATCTCTTGAAGTTAAGAAAGTGTTCATAAAAACCCAAAAGATAAAACATAAAAGATAAAAAAGAAGATATAGAAAAGCACCATACGTACCAACGAATGCTTTAATTAAGAGAGTTGCTATTTGAACAATAAAATCCTGCTTCTTCACACATGTTTTTAATAAAAATTTTTATTACAAAATTATCCTTGTACGAAATGACCAAAATGGCCTTTTCACTCTCCTTCTTCCTTCCCCTCCTCCCCTTCCCCACGTCCCCCTCGTCCTTCGGTGACGATCACCATCGCCAGAGGAGGGGGCTACACTCTTCCTTCCCTCTCCCTCATCTATTCTCTCCCTCCCTCCCTCCCTCCCCACCACCATCGCTACAGCCGCCCTTTTCTCTGTCTCCAGCTACGATGAACGGCAGCGGGGGGGGGGGGGGGGGGGGTTGGGCCATCTCCCTGCCGTGGGGAGGGTGGGAGAAGAGAGGGGGAGGGAGGGAGAGGGAGGGAAGGGAAGGGTAGCAGCGGGAATTTTTTGTTGGGGGGGGGGGGGGGGGGGGGGGGTGGGGGCGGGATTGGATCTCCCTCCTATAGGGAGACTTGCTGCAGGGATGGTGGGAGAAGAGAGGGAGGGAGGAAGAGATAAAGGAAGAGGGAGAGAAGGGAGAGGGAAAGGAAGGAAGAGAGAGAGGGAGCGAAGGAAGGAAGAGGAAGATGGAGCCCATCCGCCAGAGATGGTCGGAGGGGGAGGTCAGGAAAGGGAGGAGGGAGAAGGAATGGGCAATGGAGGAAATTGGGTGTGTTAAGAAAGAAAAGAAGTAAAATTTTGAAATTTAATTTGTGTGTAGAGAGAAGCTGTGTGAAGAGAGATAGTTTTGTTGTTTATCCAGCATTTCTCTTAATTAAATGCATGTTCTTTATTCATCTTTAGAACCTCTCCAAAGCTGAAAAATTCTTAAGAGATTTCGTTAACTATTAAATAACCTTCTAAAAGTAAAAATGCTAAAAGAAAGAAAGAATAAAGAAGAAAAAAGATAAAAGATTGTTAATATTAACTTATCGGTTATAGTTATTCTCGCTCAACTAAATAGCTTGAATCATAGAATTTGATGAAACGAGTATCGAATCATAAGATTCATCTGTAAATGGGATTCATTGCTCAGATACGAATCGTTTTCCTTTGGATTCAAGATACAAAATAATAAGATCTTGAAAACTATGCATGAGAGACCTATTGATCGATTTAAAATCTAAATGAATATTTTAATAGCTTTTGTCAGCTAATGTTGAGATATTTGAAATAGACTAATATGATCAACTAACACCAACAACCAGTGCTTCATGAGTTGAATCTATCTATAAGGACACTAAATAAACAATTTTTCACTCAGATGACCTTGTATAGATAGTCATACTTATCTTGTGTAATCTTTTAGTTTTCGGTATAAGCCTTTTATACCCTGGTTAAATTGCTGTGCACTGTGAACCCATTTTTTATGGTGAAAATTCATGGGCCATGAATGAAAGGGTTAGGATGATCAGGTGGGGATGGGGTTGATTTTTTGTACATAGGCGGGCCCCAAATAGATCTTTCAATCCTCCCCTGGACCCAAACCCATGTTGGCCCACCTAGATCTTTCAATCCCCCAACCTATCCCCATGTTGGCCATCAGGTGGGCCCCACAGCAAGGCATGGAAGCTTTGGAACCACTGGCAATTTTTGCCCTCTTGTGAGGGCATTTCCTCACACAAAAGGATGGGTGACTTCCAGTAGTGTATACAACCCAATTTTGTTGGGGATAATCTGCCAAAAGCAGCTCTCTCCAGTCTGTCAAAATTTATGCAAATAAAGGTCATAAAAATGTGAATATGACTTAGAAGGCCAGTAATATTTAGTATACATGAAGTCCCATGGAAGCAAGGAGTCAGAATACATCATCCTCCTACACCGTAAACATGGAGCATTTTTGTAATGAACCAGATCAATGATCCAATAGTCGATCACTGGATTGCCACCGATAATTAGCTGCCTCAATATATTGAAGAACAGATTTATCTGCAATTGTGTGAAACCAGATGATCAAAGCCATCCTGCCAATGGACTTTGCCATTGAATGTGAATAATTGCACAACTGGTCTTTCAATCCATTTTTCACCATGCGGATAGGTGGTTTGTCTCATCCAATCAGCACAACTTTTTCGACCAAGATGTATTTAAAATTTAAATCACCAGATGGACAGACTGGATCTCATCCTTGTTCACCACATGCACATCTAAATAAAAGCTAGATAGAACAAAACTACATCCATGAACAAAACTGTATCCATTTTAAGTGTTTATGGAAATGATACCTGCAATGGCACTATATTAACCACAGGTTGAAGACAATCCTCAACGCGAGGAACTTCTATTACTCTGCAGGACCCATTAGGGCACACCAATGGTGCCTCTCCTTTTGAGCACATCACTATCAGGCGACCCTTACGAGCATGAAGCTGCTGGATTACCGACTGTTGCTTACTGTGACAAAATAACAAAGCACTTTAGAGTCCAAACTGAGCATGGATATCAACTGATGCATTTTTCCATCATATCAACTGCAAGAATATAGTCACCTGAAGCAAGCATCATGTGTAGCAATAACAATTATAGGGAGAGTTTCATCGACTAATGCTAATGGGCCATGTTTCATTTCGCCCGCAAGTATTCCTTCACTGTGCATGAGAGCCACTTCTTTCACTTTCAAAGCACCCTCTAATGCTGTGGCATAGTTGTAACCTCTGCCAAACATGAGAAGAGACTGCTCATCCATCAACAATTTAGCTAGATCCTTCATTTCACCATCAAGTTTCAAGACCTCTCTAACTTTGTCTGCCAAAAGAAGCAGAACCAAGAATGCTTCAACAATTTAGATTCAGTTTCAATACGAGGAAAACTAACTCTTCTATCACATCATATCTTTAGCTATCACCCGCAAAATGAGAGAAGGTTAAAACTGAAACATACTTGGCAAGTCAAACAGTCCATCAATAACAGCCACTCTTCTTGCTTGACTGGATATTGTGTCATCTCCAATAGCCAAAGCCATCATAGCCATTACTACTATCTGACTTGTGTATGCCTATCAATTACGGTGAGAACAATGTTAGGTAACCAGCATACTACAAAATGCACATCAGACAATATATAGAGCAAAAATTACCTTGGTACTGGCAACACCAATCTCACACCCAGCATTTATGTGAACACCACAATGAGTATTCCTGGCTATTGCACTCCCAACAGTATTTGTTATGCCAACACATAGTGCCCCATTCTCTGAGGCATACTGTAATGCAAGCAAAGTGTCTGCAGTTTCTCCAGACTGACTGACAAATACTGCTGTATCTTCTCTGTATATTGGACCCTGCCTGTCCAACAGATCACTTGCAATCTCCATGGTAACAGGCACACCTAAATTCCAAGTTGAACAATTAGTAAAGCTAAAAGCAAAAGTTGCACCATTCATCAACATGTTTAGTTGATGTCTTGCATGATCCTAGGCCTAAGGATACATAAGGTATCCTGTGGCCTGCACTTGCGTAACTGATAAGATGGGTCCCCACTGTATATCAGTACATGCCCAATTGTTCAAGAATCTCCTTGATTGCAAAATCCTAGCCATCAAACATCAAGATTTGAGTTTGTTGAATGTTAAAATCACTTTTGTATTCTTGCCAATAGCCATATATTTGCAACCCAACAAATGAAGGATTAAAAATAATCCTATCAGCTAGTACACTCAAAACTGAAGGAAATCTGGGAGCTTTAGAAATGGGAAGACTCAAAAGAAATTACGAAGGAGAATCCTCCCAGCTTTCTGAAGTTCAACAAGATTTATAGATTCTTATAAAGCAGAAATCCTTGCATTAAATGGATGTTTGAAGATTTATAAAGCATAGTATCTGCGTCCCACAGTGGAAGAATGTGATACCATGGGTGTAATTGCATAAGCCAAACAAAATCAAAAGCACCTAGAGGTTTCACTTTGGTTTCATGAAAATTAAATCGGTGGCAAGGGAGATTTTACATTCATAACTTCACATTCCTAGGAAAATCGAAATGGAAGAAGATTTTCTAGCCAAATTTGGAGTGTCCAGGGAGAACTTGTACATCAGCACATCACTCACTCCTTACCATTATGGGTGAAAGTGGATGGATTTGAGTCCGATCAATAATGTAACTGTACTTAAGTCAAATTTACCATGTCAAACAATCAAACCTGTACTCAAATAAAGGGTTTGGATTCAGCCCAAATAAAGGCCCAGTTAATTACATACTCATATAACCTTATATTATATATGTACGTAATATATGGCTATGGCATGAGGTATTGAAGGATTTGAGCCCACACATACATAAATCATGGGCCTGAATTTAACCTGGGCCTATGCAATCGACCCAGACCCCAACCCAAATTAAACCGGGTCCAAATATTGGACCCATACCCCCTTTTCAGTGTGAGTCCTTTGAGTACAGGTAGATCAATTTTCATCTCTACTTGCCGTATACCTTGGTGTAAATTTGCTGATCGTCTTGTTAGACTCCACTTATATGAAAGCACACTTCATTATTTTAGGGATGAAAACAAAGAGAAGGAAAGAAGATACCAAGAAAACGTAAAAGGTGTCAAAAACAAATGGTGTAAACAAAATTCCAGGGAAAAAAAATTGTGCTAACCAGAAAGTTCTTCCAGAAATGGTCTTGCAGCTAGAGCCGCATTATAGCTTGTACCACAACCAATAAAGACAATGCGCCTGCTTCGCCTAATTGTTTTCAGGTGATCCTTGAGCCCACCTAAAAGAACGCTCTTAGCTTTAGAAGAATCTCCGCATATAAGTCTCCCCCTCATTGTTGTTGTTAGAGACTCTGGCTGTTCATGAATTTCTTTTTGCATAAAATGCTCATAATTCCCTTTCTTTATTTGCTCAACCTCCATCTCAAGAACAGACAATGCACGTTGCACTGATGCAGGTCTAGGAAGACCCCCATGATTTTTGGCCTTGTTGTAGTCAAACTTGAGGATTGATACGCTGCCATCCTGAAAGACACGATCAAAATTAAGCACGTTCCAATTTTCATAGGTTGACGTAAGTAACAGAGGCAGTATATTAAAGATGGAATGCAAAATTTGAACATGCTCAGAATATTTATCTTCAACAACATGTTGGGTGGATTAAAATAATTGGTATAACAGACAAACTACTGCAGCTCTCCAAATCATTGTAATGGAGCAAGGATATGGGACTTCTACACCTACAAGGTGGACTTTGAGTTTGATCATCATCATCATCATCATCAAAGCTTTATCCCAACCATGTTGAGGTCGGTTACATGAATTCTGTTTATCCATTCCATTCTATTTTGAGCCAAATCATTCGATAAGTTAAACTTCTTCAAATCTAAATTAATGACCTCCATAAATGTTTTCTTCGGCTTGCCCCTACCTCTTGATGGGCTATCCACCTGTATAGCCAAACTTTTCTCACTGATGCCATTACCGACCTACGCTTAATATGCCAAAACCATCTTAAATGGGTTTCTCTAATCTTATCCCCTATTGGTGCTACTCTTAAATGCTCTCGAAAGTACTCATTTCTAATTTTATCTTTCCTAATTTTACCACACATCCACCTAAGCATTCCCATTTCCACTACATCCATTTTATGAATATGCGTCTTCTTAATTGGCCAACATTCTGCTCCATATGTTATAGCTGGTCTAACCACTATCATGTAAAATTTGTCCTTCAATTTCATTGGCATTCGTCTGTCACAAAGCACTCCAGAAGCTAATCTCCATTTTAGCCATCCAATTTTTATCCTATGCTCCACATCTTTGTCAATCTCCGCATCCTTACTAATCATCGAGCCTAGGTACCGAAAAGAATCTCGACGTGGTATCTCATGGGTTTCAATTTTGACAGTGGTTTCAACACTTTGTATATGTCCGCTGAAGTTGCAATCCATATATTCTGTCTTTGTACTACTTATTTTAAAGCCTCTAGATTCTAATGCCCCCCGCCATTTCTCAAACATTGCATTTACACCATCTCTTGATTCATCCACCAATACTATATCATCTGCAAACAACATACACCATGGTACTTCTTCTTGAATATGCATAGTTAACTCATCCATAATTAATGCAAAGAGATAAGGGCTTAAGGTTGATCCCTGATGTAAACCTATAGTCACGGGAAATCCACATGTTTCTCCACATGTGGTTCTCACATTTGTTACTGCTCCTTTATACATATCCTTAAGAATTTCAATGTAACCTCTAGAGATATTTCTTTTCTTTAAAACCTACCAAATTAAATTCCTCATTACCCTATCATAGGCTTTTTCTAAATCGATAAAGACAATGTGTAGATTTTTCCTCTTTGCTCGATATTTTTTCATTAATTGCGTAAGTGAAAAGATAGCTTCTATAGTTGATCTCCCTGGCATAAAACCAAATTAATTTTCAGAGATCTTGGTCTTCCGTCTCGATCTTTGCTCCATTATTCTCTCCCATAACTTCATAGTATGACTCATAAGTTTAATCTCTCGATAGTTGGTACAATTTTGTACATCTCCCTTGTTCTTATATATAGGTACTACAATGCTTCTTCTCCATTCATCCGGCATTTCTTTGTCACAAGAATCTTATTGAATAGTCTACATAACCAACTCACCCCAACATCTCCTAAGCATTTCCATACCTCTATCGGAATACCATCTGGGCCTGTTGCTTTTCCTATGTTCATGCGCTTTAATGCTTCCTTCACTTCCACCCCTCTAATTCTACGGAGAAAAGTATACTCTAGTGATGAAGTATCCTCCTTAACTCTTGTATCGCCCAAATGTTCTTTATTTAGAAGTTTGCTAAAATATTCCTTCCACCTTTCTTTAATATCGTTATCCTTCACCATAATATTTTCCTCATTGTCCTTGATACATTTGACATGATCTAAGTCCCTACTTTTCTTTTCTCTTATTTTTACAAGCTTATAAATATCCTTTTCTCCTTCTCTTGTTCCCAACTGGTGCAGCCCTGGATCTTGGATGGGTAGTAGAACAATCTCCCGTGGGATTGTTAGAATCCGAGGATTCAAGGCAGTCACGATGATAATCTGGAACGAAAAATCTTGCACAACAAAAAATTTTATTGATCAAAAGCATACCGAATACAGTGAATATTACTCTTTATATAGGAGTGATTGGTTCTAAATATAGAAGGACTAATTCTACACAAATAAGACCTACTAAAATAAGACATAACAAAATAGAAAGTGTATCAATTGGATGTCTTCCGAGCATGTGATCTGGGCCGGACTTGGGTTCGGCCTGCATCAGCTCTCCCCGGCTTGGAAAAACTCGACTCCGGCGAGTTGAGCGCTTGATATCTCTCATAAAGATCAGGATTGATGCGCTGGAAGTCAGTAGCTGTAATCCACGTAGCATCAGAGATAGGACGATTCCGCCAGCGTACATAAAACTTCTGATAACCTCCTTGACGTGTAGAAACAATTTGATCATCAAGGACATTAATAATTTCATCAGGAGGTGGAGAATTAACTGGTAAAGAAAAAAACTGCTCTTCATTTTCTCCTTCAGTATCATGGCCACGATAGAGAGTAAGATCCTCGACATTGAATGAAGAACTGACGCCTGAAGCAGTAGGGATATCAAGAATATAGGCGTTGGAATTAATCTTCTGGAGAATCTTGAAATGACCTGAACTTCGAGGGTGTAATTTCTTGTTAGCTCCAGGTGGCAATTTCTCAGGTCGAATACGCACCATAACCATATCGCCTTCATTAAATTCAACAAAACGACGATGTTTATCAACTTACTGCTTATAAACATCATTGTTGGCAGAGATATGGCGACGTACTTCATTATGGACTTGCTGCATGTGTTGGAAAAAAGTTTCAGCATCTGCACTCACTCTGGCATCAACTGGTAACGGAACAAGATCAACAGGGAGTCGAGGATGAACTCCTGTAACAGCTTCAAATGGTGAAAGTCCAGTTGATCGGTTGACAGAATTATTGTAAGCAAATTCTGCCATAGGGAGCACTTGATCCCAATTTGTAATTTGGTCACGTACAAGACAACGTAACAATTGGCCAAGACTTCTGTTTACCACCTCTGTTTGTCCATCAGTTTGAGGGTGATAAGCAGTAGAGAAATTAAGTTTGGTGTTGGACAGCATCCATAATGTCTTCCAGAAGTAGCTCATAAACTTCGTATCGCGGTCAGAAACAATAGTTTTGGGAAGCCCATGGAGTCGAACAACTTCCTTGAAGAATAATTTGGCCACCTTATAAGCATCAGCAGGCGCAGTGCAAGGAATGAAGTGTGCCATCTTTGAAAAGCGATCAACAACAACGAAGATGGAATCAACCTTTCTAGCAGTCGTGGGTAAACCGAGCACAAAATCCATGCTGATGTCTTCCCAAGGAGTATGTGGAACAGGCAAAGGCTGATATAACCCAGTATTCTTCTTGTTTCCTTTTGCAATCTGGCATGTTCGGCATCTTTCATAAATATGAATCACATTGGTCTTCATGCAAGGCCAATAATATCTGTCACTGACAAGAGCAAGTGTTTTGTCGCGACCCAAATGTCCACTACATCCACCTGCATGCAACTCTCGCACAACATATTCACGAATAGAAGTGGCTGGAAGATAGTTGCGTACCTTTGAATAGAAAACCATCATGAAGACTATAATGAGGATGTTGAATATGACTGCCATTAAGGAGATCCGCATAAATAGAACCAAAATCTTTGTCGGCTGCATAATCTTGTTTGATTTGCTCAAAACCAGGCACATTAATAGACATAGCAGTCAAAAGATGCTTTCTCCGGCTTAATGCATCCGCAATCAGGTTATCCTTTCCAGCTTTATGACGATCCGCAGTAATCTTTTGCTTGATCTTCTCAAAAGCCCTGGTGGCTGCATTGGTCCACTTGAAGTCACCTTTCCGCATGTAATCAGTAATAGGAGCCATAACAGTACTGAAGTTTCTGATAAACCTTTTGTAAAAATTGGCAAGACCATGAAAACTGCGAACTTCAGTAAGGGTAGTAGGAATTGGCCAATCAAGAATAGCGCTTACTTTTGAAGGATCCATCTTAATTCCTTCAGCAGATACTACATATCCCAAGAAAATAACAGAGTCACTCATAAAAGTGCATTTCTTGAGATTGATATAGAAACGCTCCCGGCGGAAAAGTTGGCAGACCTTATCTAAATGCTGAAGGTGATCTTCTTTTGACTTGCTGTAAATAAGAATATCGTCGAAGTAGACGACAACAAATTTTCCAATATAAGGCTGCAATAATTGTGTCATAACCCGCATAAAAGTACTAGGAGCATTGGTTAAACCGAAAGGCATAACCATCCATTCAAAGAGACCATCCTTTGTTTTAAAGGCAGTTTTTCATTCATCTCCTGGTCTTATGCGAATTTGATGATATCCGCTCCGCAAGTCAATTTTGGAAAATATACATGCACCAGTCATCATATCTAACATATCGTCCAAACGAGGAATAGGGAAACGATATTTTACCGTGATTTTGTTGATTGCACGGCTATCGACACACATTCGCCAACTTCCATCCTTTTTCGGAGTGAGAAGTGCCGGAACACCACATGGACTGAGACTTTCCTTTATATAGCCCTTCTGAAGCAAATCATCAACTTGCCTTTTCAACTCTGCATGTTCTGCTGGACTTATCCGATAAGCAGGTAAGTTAGGCAAAGAAGCTCCAGGAACCAAATCAATAGCATGCTGAATGTCCCTTAGTGGGGGTAGTTCCTTGGGTAACTCTTCAGGAACTAGGTCGGCAAACTTGTCCAATAATGGCTTCACTTCCTGAGGAATAGCATGAGAATCATCAGCAACTTGTTTAGTAACTAAGGCATACATGACACCTTGCTCTTTGCTTTCAACTTCGAATTTCCGCATGGTTAAAATATGAGATGTAGGAGCAGCTGCGGCGGCAGCGGGAGAAGAGGTAGGAGAGGATGGCGGAGTTGGCAATGGACGCAACACAATACGTCTACCTTTCCAATTGAAAGCATAGGTATTGTGTTCATGATCTGTGATCACTTTAAGCTTTTGTAACCATGGCCGCCCGAAAAAAATATGCGTGACGTTCATTGGTATGACATCACAGAGAAGAATATCCTCATAGTTGCCAATCTTAAAAGGCACACAGCATTGCTGACGAACAGGAATAGAATAGCTATCAACCCATGCAACTTTATATGGCCTTGGATGCTTTACCGTGGGAAGTTTAAGCTTATCAACTGCTTCTTGGGAGATAACATTCATAGCACTTCCACCATCAATAATCATATTACATGCTCTGTCCATACATCTGACACGAGATCGAAAAATAGAAGCATGATTCCAATCTTCTTCCTCTTTAGCATCTGCTACTAGCAAACGACGATCTAGAAAGAAAAGCGGAATACCATCATCAGCGTCTGCATAATCTACCTGATCAGCTTGATCTTCATAAGGAGGATCTATATCAGCGTGCCCTGATTCGACATGCTCATCATGCTGTGTATCAATATCAGGCTCATTGGAAGTATATAAATTACGATGAGGGCATTCATTGGCATAATGTCCTCGTTGCTTGCAGGCATGACAAACAATATCCCTCTTGTCTGTTCTTGCATAAGCACGAGTATCAGGCTGGTTCTGTGGACCCCTCTGATTTTGTTGGGGATTCATCTATCTTTGTTGCATCCCTGGCCGAGGATTCTGAGGAGGCTGCTGAACTTGACGCTGAGGAGGAGGCCTATAAACTGTTGCTTGGTTGCGATTATAAGTAGGATCAGGACCTCTTTTTATGGAAGACTCCTCGGCTTGAAAAAGACTACGCTTCCGCAATTGAATTTCATGTTGGGCTTTGCGGGCTTTATTAAATATTTCATCCACTGTGGCATAATCAAACATGGCCACCTCTCGTCTGATATCGGCACGCAGATTATCCCTGTACCTAGTGATAGTCAGACGATCATCAGTCCTCAAGTTACAGCGAACAATGTATTCGCGAAACTTGTTGGTATACTCTTCCACAGTCATATTGCCTTGCTAGAGACTCAGATATTCTTGGTGAAGTATATCTATATAATCAGAAGGAAGGAAATTGCCCTTGAGCTTCTCTTTCATAATATTCCACCGGAGAATCGGTTGGCCTACTGCAAGCTCATTGTTTTCAACACCATACCACCAAATACGAGCAGGACCCTTCGGTTTAACTTTGGTAAAGGCTATCCGCTGTGCATCATTCATACCATACCAAGCAAAATAGTCTTCCAAAGAATTAAGCCAATCAACAAAAACTTTCGGACTCGCATCACCACTAAAGTCAGCAATGTCAATTTTGACTTTCCTAGTGATGTCATCAGGTGGGGGTGCAACATGGTGAACTTGATGATCTCGTTCAGCCAGAAGGCGCTCCATAAAATCACGAATGGATTCATGATTTTCGGGTCTTTCTGGTTGGACAGGCGTGTAAACCATAGATATATTGGAGGATCCTTCTTGACTAACAAATTGCTTTGTTTGTAGCTCAGCAATGGCAGTTTCTGCAATTTTGAGACGTCCCGTGACATCTTCTAATTCTTGACTCAGTTTAAGGATGGTTTCATCCCTCTGCCGGTCAGTCATCCAATGCTGAAGATCATCACCACGCCTAGGCATGCTTGCTGTTTTTTTTTGGAATGTAGGCGGGTCGCGGGCGGGCCGGACCAACTTAGGTCCAACTGGGAGCCCGACACCTCACGTGAAGACCAGCAAGGTTCGGGAGGGTTCTGTCTCGGTCGGTGTGCAGAGAGGGAAATAAAAGAAAGGAGGGGACTTATCTGCTGAGGTCAGTTGCGATGGAGGCTGAAGCTGACGCGCTGGAGATCGCTGGAGGTCGTGGACGCGCTGGAGGTCGCCAATCTGTGCCGCTGTTTCTGTCGGTGACGGCGAGGTCGACGGTGGAAAACGGTGCACTTGGAGGCTGCGAAGGCTTGGCCGCTGCGATGGCGGTGATGAGGAACCGGCTTCCAGCCGCCGCTGCTTCTGTTGGTGACGGCGAGGTCGACGGTGGAAGTCACCGGTGCCAGGTATGTTGACGACCTCTTTCTTCTCTTCGCTTGGCTCTCTCTCGCTCCGATTGCTCTTTCTTTTTTTTTTTTTTTTTTCACTCAGGGTTGGGGAGAGGGAAGGTATGGCCGAAAAAGTGGGATTTTGCAGTGCTGGGGTTTCGCGGTGGCGGATCGGGGTTACGAACAGGGGTTACGTGCAGGGGGTTTGAAGAAAAGCCGGCCAGTGGGTTCTGGGGTTTTGGTAGTGGAACAGGATGAGAGTGGAACAGGGTGAGGGTTACTGATGGGATGGGGAGTTAGGGTATCGGCTCGGTGCAGGGGTTCCGGCGAATGGGTTTCGGCAGTATGGGATTGGGGTTGTCCAAAGAGGATTTGGGCGACTGTAGGGCTTCGGTGGCGGCGATGGTAGATCGGAATGGAACCTGCCGTGGTCTGGGCTGATCGGGAATGGGTGTAAGGTGTGAACAGAGGCCTCGGTTAGTCAGGGAGGTGAGGATTTGTGGGCGCCTGGTGGTGGTGGAGAGGATGACCGGTGAGCAGAGTGGATTGAGCGCGGAGACAGAGGTTGCGGGCGACCGGATCTGGGCTCTGATACCAATCTGGCGCAGCCCTGGATCTTGGATGGGTAGTAGAACAATCTCCCGAGGGATTGTTCGAATCCGAGGATTCAAGGCAGTCACGATGATAATCTGGAACGAAAAATCTTGCACAACTAAAAATTTTATTGATCAAAAGCATACCGAATACAGTGAATATTACTCCTTATATAGGAGTGATCGGTTCTAAATATAGAATGACTAATTCTACACAAATAAGACCTACTAAAATAAGACATAACAAAATAGAAAGTGTATCAATTGGATGTCTTCCGAGCATGTGATCTGGGCCAGCCTTGGGTTCGGCCTACATCACCAACCTATTATAGAGGTCATCGTATGCTTTGAACTTTGCACTACTTACTACTTTCTTAACTTCTTTCTTTGCCTTCTTATACAGTTCAAAATTTTTCATACTCTTAGTCTCCTGCCAAACTTTGTAGCAATGTCTTTTCTGTCGAATAACTTCTTGAACCTCCACGCTCCACCACCATGTTTCTTTATTAATATGTATCTTTCCTTTTGATTCTCCAAGTACATCCTTTGCAACATTCCTAATGCAATTAGCCATTTGATTCCACATTACTGTAGTTTCTCCTTCAATATTCCATTATCCCTTCTCAATCATTTTGTCATTAAATATATTTGCTCTTTCCCCCTTCAAATCTCTTCATCTTGTTTTAGTGTCCATTTTGTTTACTACTACTTTCTTTCTACTTCTAATGCAAATACCTAAAACTCTGAGCCTATGTTGCGTAGTTAAACTATCTCCTGGGATAACCTTACAATCTTTACAAGCCAATCGATCCTGTTTTCTAACTAGAAAAAAGTCTATCTGACTCCTATTACTCCCACTTTTATAGGTAATTAAATGCTCATCTCTCTTTTTAAAGTAAGTATTTGCTACTACAAGATCAAATGCCACTGCAAAGTCCAATATAGTGTTTCCAAATTCATTTTTTTCTCCAAATCTTTGCCCCATATACACTCTCTCATATCCTCTATTATCTCTTCCTATATGCCCGTTTAAATCCCCTCCAAGGAAAATCCTATCACTATTTGGGATTTCTCGCATTAAATCATTCATCTCCTCCCAAAATTATCTTTTCACACTTTTCTTTAGTCCTACTTGGGAAGCATATGCACTGATGATATGAATTATGTCTTCCTCTAGCACTAGTTTAATTGCTATAATTCTATCACAAAACTTCTTTACCCCCACAATTTTCTCTTTCAAATCCTTATCTACAACTATACCCACTCCATTTCTCGTATTACTCTTTCCTGTATAGAAAAGCTTATATCAATCCGTGAGCTCATTAGTTTGTCAACTTACCTAATGCAACCCTCCTCCTTTACCCGGGCTTGGGACCGGCAGCTAAAACTGGCGGAGTTGGACTTTGAGTTTGATGAATATGCAAAAAGAAAAGTGAAAAAGAAAAGGAAAATATGTGCTGGAAATATAAAGATCAAATACTGAACCTTATGCAAAAGGCCACAAATCAAAGCAGTAAAATTAACAATCAACATTCCCACCACATATATAGCGCACTCAGTATTATAAAAAGATAGATCCCCCAAAAGGAACATCACACAATTCTACAAATTTAAATTTCTTCTAGTTTTGTCAGAAAGTACCTTAAGATGTACCACTTCATCATCTTCGATGACCAACACTTTTTTTGTGTGTTCTATAAGAGCATTGGCATCGCTAGAGAAGAAGAGCTCTTTGGGCTGTCCATCCATTGTGGGGAATTTAGAATCATGAAATGAAGTTCCACTGTTTGCATCTTCAGTTAATTCCTGAAATAGGTATTTTTTAATGTTTTAAACCAATGAGAGCTTGAAAGAAATTTTCAAAGGAAACCAATGACTTGTATGATTCCGATTCCGATGCAATTCATGGAGTACATAACCCCAGGATTGGTTAGAAACAGATAGTATTATATTTTCCAGTGCGCAACACCATAAAAGAATCAGTGGCTCATGTATGATTTCAACATAACTTACACAGTGCAAAACCTCAGGATCGATTAGAAACAGATAGTATCATATTTTGAGTATGCAAGGCCATAAAAGAATCGGTGAACATGGCACAGAGCCATTTTCTCCAACAAAATCTAGTAGCATCAGAAAAGCAAGGGTTAACATGGTTCCAGTACACAAGAGCTTCAAAAAAAAAAAAGGAGAAAGGTGTTAAACATCTGATGTTCATTTTTATTTATCTATCTACTTATTTATACTTATTGAATGGTATTTGACATGACTTTAAATGAATCTGACTTATTTACACAGGTGAAGGGTTGCTAGCCATTTGATCTAACTGATGCACAACATGAATGACAGATATTTTGTCATCATTAGAAAAAGGACAAGTACAACACTTTGCTATGATTATTTTCTAGTTTTACATAGAATAACCAAATTGTTTTTTCAGATGATGGGAAGGACAAAAGAGAGCCATCTCTCTTCATATAGAATGGTACAAAATTATCAAAGTGTACAAGTCACAATTCACAAGTGATGAAAAGGAAAAAAAATGGAACACTCCCAAGTAGGAAATGAATGCTGGAAGTGATGCGAGAAACAAAGCTTTGAAATTCCTCAGTTTGAAACATTATATAAGTACTTCTGCAAAACATGAAACAAATGCAAGAAAAGGAAGAAAAAACATAGGTGTCTGTAACAGTTTTTTGATATGAATTTTCAGGTCTGATGGGGAAACCAGGATAACAATACCAAAATGAAATGAGATTTCAAGAATATATTTCCAATACGAAGCAAATTAACACAACCGCCCCCCCCCCCCCTTCTTAAAATCCAACTATTAGAAAGGAGGAAAATTAACCATCACATTTATTACAACTTACTTTGACACCAAGAAGCAATGGACTGCCACGTTTGCATGCAATCAACTCATTTGGGTAATGTGGGCTTTTGAATATGAGCGCATATGCTCCTTCTAGATGCCTCAAAACTTCTATGACAACTTGACTGAAGGTTACAGTCTGCTCACCTGAAACAGTCATCAAACAACAAACAGGCAATAAAAAGGTCTGGGAAACTACAAATAAAGAGACTTCTTAGCTCCATAAGCAGCAAATGTTACACCATAATGTAATATACAACATTATAACAAATTTCGCATTGATATTTTAGATCTAAACTAATATGATTACCCTTTTCTGGCTTGGCCTCATCAAAAACAAATTTTGCAAGCTTTGGAATCACTTCTGTGTCAGTATCTGATTCAAAGTTGAATCCATGTCGGATTAATGTCTCCTTCAGGACCTAATGGGAAATAAAATACCAAAAATATCAGACCAATCCCAACTCAGTGCTCAAAACATGAGGCAGACTCCTAAGTCATTAGACAAGCTAAGAAGTCAAAAAAACTCAGGTCTCAGTTGAAATTAAGACAAAGAAATGTGAGGGCTGGATATCCAGGCAGCACATACATGTGTTATGCAGGCAAAACAAAAAAATTCCAGTTTACAACAATTTGGATCTATTTAAATGCCTCTAAATATCTCCTAATGCTAACAATGTGACGCAATTTACATGCATACCAGCATCTTCATCAGTTTATAAATTCCAAAACAATTTCATCTTTTGAAAAGAATAGAAAGCATCTATTAAGTATCAACCTGTTCCTAGACCAAAAATATATAAGTAAAAACTCGGCCCATTTTACCTTCCTGAATAAGATGCTCTGTTTATAAAGAAACAGTCCATGCACATCACACACAATGACTTCACTACCAAATGCTTATAAAAGAAAACACGCACAAAACCACAAACAAATAAAAAAGCAGCAACAAGAATTTTATAGAACAATATGTAAAAGGAAAAAGTCACAAATCATGTGCAACAACACAAACAAAAATCATGTGCACACACATACACACATAAAGAAACAAAAAGCATATCAACACCAACATGTTTTCATTCATCGGTATAAAAAAATAAAGTAAAAAGTGGAAACCAGAAAATCTCAGAGAAAAAAAAAACCAATTAATCAAATAAGCTCTACAATTGGGGAAAAAATCATTAACAAATAAGATCAACTATTGGCGAAAAGTTCAAATAACAGGAAACATGTGTATTACCTCATAGTTAGTAATAATGCCATTATGAACAACCAAGAACTCGTTTCCAACACCAGATGATTGTGGATGGCTATTCCTTGGAGAAGGCACACCATGAGTTGCCCAACGAGTGTGCGCAATACCAGCATGGACAGAAAATGAGGCCTCTAAATTCAAATTTGTTGAGTCTGCCTCTGTACACACCAACAGGATACATTCAATTCAAAAATAATTAAATAAATCCAAACAAGATGATTGTTATGGTGAAAAGAGGGAATGAGGAGAAGATTAGATTGCATTAGAAAATAACCTTTCTAGGATTTTTTTTTAATAAATCTATAGATGCAATAAAAGAAGTGAATTATATAGTGAGGGATGGATGCACATAAAGATTTCCCATATATATAGAGAGAGAGAGAGAGAGAGAGAAAGAAATGATCCTATATAAGCTTTCCTCACAGTCTCACCATACAAGCCACCTACTAGGCCCACTTGGGACCCTAAAAATCATGGAATACTGGGGGATTGAAAGATCTAAGTGGGACCAACTTAGATATCAAATCTGAAATCAATCTAATACCTTTAACCCATTCATCTATAATTGGTAAGTTTAACGGCTTTATATAAAACAACAAAATTGACCCTTGATCCAATTGTCCACTCCAATTGGATTTATCAAAACCCGATGGGACCTATGTAAATAGGGTGGGTAGGTTTGGATGGTCCGATCGGATGGATTAGTAGGCAGCTCCACGTGGTAGCTTGTACCATAAGGGAAGATTGTACGGGATCATTATTCATATATATATGCACAAACAAAACTACTATGCATCCATCCCTCACCTTGTGGTGAGGGACAATTCCATTTTTAGAAAGTATTAATATGCAAAAGGACAAAACCATCACACATCATAACACCTTTTTGACTATATTAAGTCTAAAAAAGAAATTGTCCCCCACCACAAGGTGGGGAATGAATGCATAGTAGTCTTTCCTTGCACATTAATATATCCAAATATGGAAGTGTCCATCACCGGGTGAGGGATGGATGCATACTAATATTCTCCTATCTATCTATATATATGGGGAATCTTCATGCGCATCAGTATCCTTGAGGTGGTCCCACAAAGATCTTTTCATCCCCTTGGTCCAATCCCGAAATGGAACCCACAATTGAGGCCCATAGAAAGTTCTCACAATGACTCCATGAGTACAGTTCTCACTAGAGCAGAGCCCATATGTGTATGTGTGTCTATGAGGAATTCTCAAAAACTCCCCATTTCAAAAGGGGAGAGTTTGCCCCTCTTGATTTGACCAATGAGATCATGCCAACCCATATTAAGAGCGAAAAAATAAGCATGTTTAAATGGTTTGACCTCCCAAATAATAATGCAAAAGGAACATATTAGCCCATTAGAAAATGGGTCTTTTTCGTAACAAAACACCCAGTGCGTTTTCTAGCATGCCTCATATATAAGAATTCTAAAAAACTCCCCATTTTAAAAGGGGTATCTATGCACCTTTTGACTTCTCCAATTAAATGATGCCACCTCACATTATAGTTTGAAAAATGTTTAGGAGATTGGAGAGAAAATAGGAAAAGTACAGAAGATAAGAGATTGGAGAGCAAAACCGAGAGAATAGGGAACCCACGTTTTGGAAATTGGAGAAAAACTTTGTTTGAGTATACCTATTATTTAGGAGATTGGACAGAAAATAGGTAAAAGTACTAGAAAGAGGAACCAAGAGGATTGGGAAACAATTTCACTCCAAATTGGGTATCAAGTTTCATGTATTCATCAATCTTAGGTTGGGTTGTTTGTGTGGACCCCACTAAGAACCATCATGAATTTCTCACCACCGTGAATTATAAATTTTAAGCCCTTTTAGTGATCATTTAAGAGTGGAGCTAGTTATGAAAAATGAAAACTAATCTGACATGGCAGGCCTGCCTCCTACTAAATTTCAATGTGATTTACATTCTCCATGAAGTGGGCCTCATGGAGAAGCCTCTCTAATTTCTCCCTATGTGCCGACTAGTATGGTAGTGCATCAAGTGTTTAACTATCCAAATTTTTAAATAAGAATGGCCCACTGTTAGATTATAAAATTTCAAGTTTTCTATAGTAATCACTTTGATGGTAGGCTAATCCTATTTGAATGAAATTTTGTGAATGAAATTTTGTGGGCCCATCAAAGATGATGGCATTTATTTTGATTGAATTATAATTTTTTATAAGTGGGCCTGTAACAACTTGTGCAAATCACCATTTGTTTTAATTGTGAATTTTTTTATAAGTGGGTCCATAACAACTTGTGAAAATCACCATTTGTTGTAATCATTCTTCATTTTTGTAAGTGGCCCCCACTGAAGAAATGACTTACACAAGATGAATGGGTGTTACTCCTACCGGTTTTAGTAAAACAAATTGTGTAACTTCTTGAAGCAAATTTTTAGGCATGATATATGTGCAAACATTTAAATCTAGAGAGCCCCCTAAGACATAGGATTCATCATTATCTCTAACTTACCAAATTTTTTCACATACCTGATACCACATAATGCAAACATTTGATGTTGTAAAGTCATTAAAAAAGGAGGTAAAAGTAGAAAATAACTCCTTCCCATTTGATAAACATGGGGCGCTTTGGATTCACAAAACGCCCAGGGCATTGTCTAGCGTCCATCATATATATATAGGGGCAAACTATAGAACTCTCCGGGCATTTTCTTAAGAAAAACTCTCCTTTTCTAATTGGCTAATGTGATCCTCTTGTCCTATTATTTAGGAACTCAAAGTATTTACCCATCCCTAATTTTTCTCTTTCAATATGAGTTGGCATGTAAAGGTGAGGTGGCATGATCTCATTCGACAAATCAAAAAGGGCAAAAACTCCCTTTTTGAAATGGGGAGTTTTTGAGAATTCCTCATATAATACATATATATATCTATATATATAGTTTGAGGATTAAATGAAGCCCGCAACATGAGAACTTGCCAGATGAAATGACGTCTGCATGTTGGACACACCTTTCCTGAATCCAAACCTATAAATCAAACCCAACACAACTATGGTTTCAATCACATTTCAATCGTATTGATAGTTTGATACTCCAGATTACATGGTGATAAAATGTGTTTAATTATAGGGGCTTCTTAGTTCTTACATACCACCACTAACGATGAAAGTGGAAGAAATCATAATAAGCAAAAACAGAAATCTCCAAGTCATTTTTCTAATTATAGAGTTGCAGGGATCTCAGTCCAGTTCAACATATGAAAATATTTAAATAATAGCAGACACTGGTGTGCATTTGCCACTGTTCATTTCTTCCTTTCAGTGGAAACTCACTACAACAGTGATCAAAATGCCTGTCAATCCAGACTGTCCAGTTTCTAGACTCCACTGAGGATGGAGAATAGCACAACTCTCACAATTAACAAGTTGACTTTGCAAACCCCACCCCAACCCCCATAATTCATCAACAGCTTAGACAGCCATCCAATGCTTCAAAATCTTATCAGTCAAGCCCTTGCACCCGCTGATAGTCGGAAAAGGATTGGGGAAGAAAAGAATGAAACAACAAAAATCAAAATCCTATAAATTTTAATTCTTCATTATCGACTCCTAGGCCCCATTTAGATCTACAGAATTCATTACATAAATAAAGGATTGTGCCTCTTCCTCTGCATCCGTCCCTCACGAACTTTTCGTGCACACTCCTCGATAGGGCCCACAGTGGACTCCATCAAGGGATGAGACCGAGGGGATGGAAAGATCAATGTAAGACCACCTCACATATCAAGTTTGGCCCCAATCACATGTCCCTAATCCCTTCATCCATAGCCTACATTTCCATTCCATTCGGATCGGTGCACAGTCAATCCAATAGTCCAGTAAATTTGGATTGACCAAAACGTGGGGCATGCACATATTAGGCAGTCCCTTGCATGTTACAAGGTTTAGATTGGGTGATAGATGGACCCCACCTAGAGTTCTCATGAAAAAAATAGTGAGAAACATATGCGTATCAAGATTTTTGTGATTTGGGCTTTAAAAAACCCTTTGATTGGAAGGAAGGTGAGAACAGAGTATGGTGTCACTGGAATTTTAAGACAGCAATTTCGGGCTAAAATTAGTGCTACTTCCAATTGAAGTCCACATTAGCTACCTGACAGCAAAAGGTAATTGTTTTGCGCATCTTTACAGTGAGAACCAGGTTTCCATGGCAACCCATGGAAAGAAAAAGCAAGAGTTTAATACCCATTACTGACTTGGAGTACTGCAGAAGTCAGAAGCTGACCCATCATGAAAAAAATAATAATAATAATTAACAGGCAGGGACTGATTTTAAATTTACACCTATGGAGAAATTAGAACTGATTCAGAACATGGGTTCTAACAGTATTAATCTAAAGGCCTGCAACTCATGACTGTTTGTGAAACCCACTTTACCATAATCCTCTCTGATCTTTCAAAGTAGAAATATTCTGTCAACGGCTAAATCACATGCCCCAAAACAAGAAAACCTTGAAAAAGCTCACACCTTTAGAAATCAACTGACATGCAATGCGAGAAAACGGGAAACGAAAGCAATAAAAACAAAACCCTAGAAACCAAAACCCCTTCAAATCTAACGCTGCAAAAAATCAAAACCCATAACATTCCAACACAGAAACAAAGATCAACTTTCCATCAACTTTCGATCAACTTCCTACTGTAAAAATAACAATCAACAAAAACCAAGAGAACCCCAGAACAAAAGATTCGATTTTTCAGCAGTTTTTACACGATCATGCGTGGATACCTTCATAGACAGATCGAACGAGCGAAAGGATCTTCCCTTCCTGGCGGAAAACGAGTGGCTTGCAATCGCAACATCCGTGAGCCGATCCGTTCTCGGCCGAATCAAGTGCGATGGGCGGCTGTGACCGATCGGAATCAATGCAGATTCCGGAGGAATCGTAGCCCCTGTACTCCAAACGCCTCAGACCATTGAAGAGAACTTCGAGAATGTATCGTCTCTCTCTCTCAACATTGTAATTCAAATACGCGAAAATCCCACACATCTTTCTTGCTTTCTTCTATGTAATCTCTCTCTGTTTCTCTAAAAAACGGCTTCTTCTTCTTCTTCTTCTTAGATGAGGAGAAAAGAAGAAGTCCAATGGAGAAATTGCAGACCGGAGAGAAAGGGACAAAGAAAAGAAAGCGAGGGAGCGAGGAGAATTCCTTTCACTTTCCTTTCCACGCTGTGTTTGGATTCTCTTGGTTTGAAAAGAAAGTCAATTGCAGACCAAGTCATGAACCCGCTCCAACAGCTACAATGCCACGTAACTTGGCTTGTTGTATTAGCCAAAAGGCAGGCAAATTATAGTTGTGACTGTTGAATCTGTTTTTACCCAAAAGACAATAAAATTGTGCACATGGGACTGGACAAGAACCTTCCAGGGTTTTGTTGCGGTTTACGAATTGGAGTGATGGAAGGGGTGCAACTTGCGTCTGGTCAACTTGGGATTTAGATTTGTGGGGTGTGGAACCTAATAGGCAAATTTAGTTTTGGGGCAAAATTGAAAATCTTCTTGTCAATTTTAAAAGTGGTCTGATATTTTTTTTTGAATTTTTAAATGTACATTCAAAAGTTTCATATAAATTTTGTTAATGTACCTAGATACATGTACTTGGGTCTCTTCTTGCTTTTAGCCAACTCATACGGCTTGATCAGTTTCTATGGAGAATATATTAGTCAGTTGGAAAATAGGTCTTTTTGGTTTTCTAGCATGCCTCATTTATAGGAATTCTAAAAAACTCCTCATTTTAAAAGTGGTGTCTATACCCCTTTTTACTTGTCCAATTAAATGATGTCACCTCACATTATAGTTTTAAAAATGTTTAGGAGATTAGATAGAAAATAGGAAAAGTAGAGAAAATAAGAGATTGGAAACTGAGAGAATGGGGAACCCACATTTTGGAGATTGGAAAAAAACTTAGTTTGAGTACACCTATTATTTAGGAGATTGGATAGAAACTAGGTAAAAGTATGAGAAATAGGAGCCAAGAGGATTGGGAACCAATTTCACTCCAAATTGGCTGTCAAGTTTTTTGTATTCATCAATCTTAGGTTCGGTTGTTTGTGTGGACCCCACTACGAACCATCATGAATTTCTCACCACCGTGAATTATAAATTGTAAGCCATTTTAGTGATCATTTAAGAGTGGAGCTAGTTATGAAAAATGAAAACTAATCTGATATGGTGAGCCTGCCTCCTACTAAATTTCAATGTGATTTACATTCTGCATGAAGAGGGCCTCTGTAGAAGCCTCTCTAATTTCTCCCTTTGTGCCGACTAGTATGGTAGTACATGAAGAGTTAACTATCCTCGTGTAGAGCCTCTCTAATTTCTCCCTATGTGCCGACGTGTATGGTAGTGCATCAAGAGTTAACTATCCAAATTTTTATGAGCACTCATTTGCACAAATAAGAGTAGCCCACCGTTAGATTATAAAATTTCAAGTTTTCTATAGTTATCACTTTGATGGTAGGATAATCCTATTTGAATGAAATTTTGTGGGCCCATTAAGAGATGATGGCATTTATTTTGATTGAATTATATTCTTTTATAAGTGGATCCATAACAACTTGTGAAAATCACCATTTGTTTTAATCATTTTTCATTTTTATAAGTGGCCCCCACTGAAGAAATGACTTACACAAGATGAATGGGTGTTACTTCTACCGGTTTTACTAAAACAAATTGTGTAACTTCTTGAAGCAAATTTTAGGCATGACATATGTGTAAACTTTTAAATCTAGAGTGTCCCCTGAGGCATAGGATTTATCATTATCTCTAACTTACCAAATATTTTCGCATACCAGATACCACAAATGCAAACATCTGATGGTGTAAAGTCATTAAAAGAGGGAGTGAAAGTAGCAAATAACCCCATCCCATTCGATAAACATGGGGTGCTTTGGATTCACAAAACGCCTAGGGCGTTATCTAGCGTCCATCACATATAAGGGGGCCTAGTGCACGAAACTTGGGATCTAAAGAGGGCAAAATATAGGTAGCCTTATCGTCATTTTAAAGAGGTTGTTTCAATGACTTGAATCCACATGCTTCAGGAAGCTACCGATAAGCTTTTACCGTTAGCCAAGCTGCTCTTCTATTCATCATTTATATATATATATATAGTTTGAGGATTAAATGAAGCCCGCAACATGAGAACTTGCCAGATGAAATGACATCATGGTGGACACACCTTTCCCCCAACCTTTAAATCAAACCCACCACAACTACAGTTTCGATAGCGTTTCAATCAGACTGATACTCCAGATTACATGGTGATAAAATGTGTTTAATTATAGGGGCTTCTTACGTACCACCACTAAAGATGAAAGTGGAAGAAATCATAATACGCAAAAACAGAAATCGCCAAGTCATTTTTCTAATTATAGAGTTGCAGGGATCTCGGCTTAGTTCATCATATAAAAATATTTAAATAATAGCAGACACTGGTGTGCATTTGCCACTGCTCATTTCTTTCTTTCAGTGGAAACTCACTACAACAGTGATCAAAATGCCTCTCAATCCAGACCGTCCAGTTTCTAGACTCCACTGAGGATGGGGAATAGCACAAATCTCACAATTAACAAGTTGACTTTGCACACACCACCCCAACCCCCATAATTCATCAACAGCTTAGACAGCCATCCAATGCTTCAAAAGTTTATCAATCAAGCCCTTGCACCCGCAGATGGTCGGAAAAGGATTGGGGAAGTACTATGGTTTGCTCTCAAATATTACAAAGCCAGGCAAACATAGGGGATTTACCTGCTCCTCCGATCCTAAAAGGATTAATTTGGCTCAAAGAGTAGAACATGCTCTCTAAGTAAGAAAGAAAAAAAAATTCACATGACTTGACCAATAGCCTAATTTGATTTGAGCCTCTTTTTTTTCTCAATTTTAGTGGTGTTTTTTTTTTCTACGAATTTAATTGTATGCAAACAAAAAGTCTTGAATTTGACCTAATAAAATCAGCATGCCAACACTATTCAATCATGTGCTTATGCACTTAACCTTTTCTATTCTAGTAGATGATAGAACTCTCTTCTCACCAGTGGGGCATGCTCTCGTAAAATCTCCATTCCAGATATGCAATGTATTTCAATTAAAAAAAAAGAAAAGGTCAAACTGACCCGATCAAAGTGATAACTTGAAAAGATCTCCATTTTAAGCAAGAGGATACCATTACCACACCACCACAGCACCATACCCATTTGTTGATGGTCCGCGGACTATTGTATTCATCTCAGATGAAAGCGAAACTTGTATAATCCTCCTCTTGATGGCTACTTTCCACGCGTCCATAAAGACTGCTGGTTCTGGTGGCCCAATCTATGGGCTTTGTATTTTTTATTTTATTTTTTCGTTTAAAACATGGACCTGTGCGTTGATCGCATTTGAGGTCAGGTCACAACTTGATTCTTCCACCTGCTACAGCTGACCGCTTATTGCACAGCTACAGGATGGCTGGAACCCACCTGCGGAGGCCCCATGGCCAGCTTTAGGGCCCGTGCATTCATGGGTCATTTATTTGTGATGCAAGTAATTCACGTGTAAACGACTCATATATTAGTTACTTACATATACAAATGACTCATATTTAGGTTAAAATCTACTGTTTGTTGCTATCACAATATTTTACATGTGAATTGATGAATAATTTAATGGTTCAATGATTTTTACAAATTTTCTAAAAATCTATAATATGTTAAGAATTGAAATTTTAACTCGTAAGTAATATTGGACTTCTAAAAAGAATCAACGGTTTTGATCATAAAAACGGGGCCTACAAAAACCTAGAATAGTGCATTTCACATTTGATTATTTTTTAAACCTAAGCAACAGCAACGGATGGAATTTGGCCTCATAGGCATTTGACCTTATAAAGAGGATGTGTAGATCAGATTGAAATTTTGGGGCACACACAATTTAAAACATTGAAAATAAAACAAAGTGACAATGTCATGTACAATAGACTAATCAAACGATTTTGCATTTTATTCAATGACCAAGAACAACAGATGTTGTTTCTTACCGTGTATATAGCTTTTCAATCACAAAAGATGTTGCACATTTTTTTAATGCCCAAACGAAGCAAAATGATAAACTAATTTCCAGTGATTCTTCTAAAACGGATGTAGGAATTTTTTTCCCCGTGACTAAGAATTGCTTTTCCCTGCCGGAGAAAACAAATAGAATGCAGAATTCCTACTTAACACAAACAACTCTTGACAAATAGTGCAATTTTTTTTCACGTTTCTCAAAAAGCAACTGATTCTCTCACCAGTTGTGACACTTATGGGTAGCATTGTTTATTATTATATATTCTTTGAATCTGGTATTCTTCATTGGGATATCATCAATAAAATGCTGTAGAAAGCTCCTCAATCTTTAACAAATTGTTTCATTAAACTCATACATCATCATCATCATCATCATCAACGCCTTATCCCAACCATATTGGGGTCGGCTACATGAATTCTATTTCTCCATTCCGTTCTATTTTGAGCTAAATCTTTCGATAAGTGCAACTTCTTCAAATCTGAATTAATGACTTCCATCAATGTTTTCTTCGGCCTACCCCTATCTCTTGATGGACCCTCCACCTGTATATCCAAACTTTTTCTCACCGGTGCCATTACTGGCCTACGCTCAACATGCCCAAACCATCTTAAACGAGTTTCTCTAATCTTATCTCCTATTGGTGCTACCCCTAAATGTTCTCTAAAGCGCACATTTCTAATTTTATCTTTCCTAGTTTTACCACACATCCACCTAAGCATTCTTATTTCCGCTACATCCATCTTATGAATATGTGTTTTCTTAATTGGCCAACATTCTGCTCCATATGTCATAGCTGGTCTAACCACTGTCCTGTAAAATTTTTCCTTCAATTTTGTTGGCATTTGTCTATCACAAAGTACTCCCGAAGCTAGTCTCCACTTCAGCCATCCAGCTCTTATCCTATGCTCCACATCTCCGTCAATCTCCTCAACCTTACTAATCATCGAGCCTAGGTACCGAAAAGAATCTTTACGTGGTATCTCATGGGTTTCAATTTTGACAGTGATTTTAACACTTTGTATATGTCCACTGAAATTGCAATCCATATATTCTGTCTTTGTACGACTTATTTTAAAGCCTCTAGATTCTAATGCCCTCCGCTATCTCTCAAGCTTTGCATTTACACCCTATCTTGATTCATCCACCAATACTATATCATCTGCGAACAACATACACCATGGTACTTCTTCTTGAATATGCACAGTTAACTCATCCATAATTAATGCAAAGAGATAAGGACTTAAGGATGATCCCTGATGTAGGCCTATAGTCACGGGAAATCCGCCCGTTTCTCCACATGTGGTTTTCACATTTGTTATTGCACATTCGTACATATCCTTTAAAATTTCAATGTAACCTTTTGGGACATTCATTTTCTTTAAGACCCACCAAATTAAATTCCTCAGTACCCTATCATAGGCTTTTTCCAAATCGATAAAGACCATATATAGATTTTTCCTATTTGCTCGGTATTTTTCCATTAATTGCCTAAGTGAAAAAATAGCTTCTATAGTTGATCTCCCTGGCATAAAACCAAATTGATTTTCAGAGATCTTGGTCTTCCGTCTCAGTCTTTGCTCCATTATTCTCTCCCATAACTTCATAATATGACTCATAAGTTTAATCTCTCGATAGTTGGTACAATTTTGTATATCTCCCTTGTTCTTATATATAGGTACTACAATGCTTCTTCTCCATTCATCCGACATTTTCTTTGTCACAAGTATCTTATTGAATAATCTACATAACCAACTTACTCCAACATCTCCTAAGCATTTCCATACTTCTATCGGAATACCATCTGGGCTCGTTGCCTTTCCTGTCTTCATTCGCTTCAATGCTTCCTTTACTTCCACCCCCCTAATTCTACGGAGAAAAGTATACTCTTGTAATGAAGTATCCTCCTCCACTCTTGTATCGCCCAAATATTTTTCATTTAAAAGTTTACTAAAATATTTTTTCCACTTTTCTATAATATCGTTGTCCTTCACCAAAATATTTTCCTCATTGTCCTTGATACATTTGACATGATCTAAGTCCCTACTTTTATTTTCTCTTATTTTTGCAAGCTTAAAAATATCCTTTTCTCCTTCTCTTATTCCCAACCTATTATAGAGGTCATCGTATGCTTTGAACTTTGCACTACTTGCTACTTTCTTAGCTTCTTTCTTTGCCTTCTTATACAACTCAAAATTTTCTATACTCTTAGTCTCCTGCCAAACTTTGTAGCAATGTTTTTTTGTCGAATAACTTCCTGAACCTCCATACTCCACCACCATGTTTCTTTATTAATATGTCTCTTCTCTTTTGATTCTCCAAGTACCTCCTTTGCAACATTCCTAATGTAATTAGCTATTTGATTCCACATTACTGTAGTTTGTCCTTCAATATTCCATTCTCATTTCTCAATCATTTTGTCCTTAAATATATTTGCTCTTTCCCCCTTCAAATCTCTCCACCTTGCTTTAGGGTCCATTTTGTTTACTACTGCTCTCTTTTTACTTCTAATGCAAATATCTAAAACTCCAAGCCTATGTTGCGTAGTCAAATTCTCTCCTAAAATAATCTTACAATCTTTACAAGCCAATCGGTGTTAAACTCATACATGATAAATATAAAATCTTATTTAAACTATTTTTTGATTTCTTATTTTTCTATTTAATTCCAATATATCGTAAATCCCCATGGTATAATTTATTTTAGTGATAGTCGGAAGAGAAAGCAATATTGTTGGGAAAATGATCCTACAGAAATGAGCGAATACTTTTTTATCACATTGTGTTTGGTTTTAGGTGGATTTGACTAGTCTGAGCAACATGCATACAGCATTCCAGTTCAACATCTTTATTAGTCAGATGGTGAGCATAAAACAAAACCAACATTCACGTTACAGGTTTCTCAGAACCGTGAATCAGAAGTTGGGCTTCGGTCTAGTTTCCAGGTTCACCATTAAATTGTAATGAGGTTGGTGGATTACATAGCACCAATAGACTGAAAAGTGGCTTATTAGGTCCGAAATGTTGATCCGAACCTAGAACAGAATTTTAAAGGGTCCGATCGTATGTGGTCCATGGGAGCCGGGTCCCATTCCCATACAGTAGATACATTCTAGGCCTGGGTCCGGATGTATAATGGAGGCCACATACTCACATATCTCTTGACATCGTTCAGACATTGACTGAGAACTGAGAAAAAGATCGACCCGATAGGGAAATGAAACACCGTTTTGACCAGAAACGACCTGGCCAAAGTAGCCGATATGTCCATCCAAAACGTTGTATTAGTCAATTGGATACTCCCTCTCTCTCTCTCTCTCTCTCTCTCTGGGGGTATAATCATTTTTTGAACAACAAAGATTTTGGACCCGTACCATAGAACCATAGAAAATAGCTCGTGCCCACAAAAAAGGGTGCAGTGCAAATATATTCATCAACTGCTTGAGCCCATAGGGCTGTTGTCCAAGTGCCACACCAGTGAGAGTGACGGAAGTTTGAATGGCCTTCATTTAAGAGAGCGACAGTTTGAATGGCCTACATACTTTTCCGAATCTCAACTATTAGATAATGCAGGATGAGTGCCTAAATTCACATGATCAGTTTCGAGGGCTACAAAAATCAGGTAAACATCAAAATTGGGATACTGCTGATGTGTATGATGACTTCGAATTATCCTGGGAAGCACAGTTGGACCACGCATGCCAGACTACAACAAGCTTTGAAACCGTTAAGCCAATCCTTAAAGTTTGTCTCCACATGGTTGTTGGATTATACGACACTGATGAGGACCCCACAAAAAATTGGCAACCATTATAGAAGGAGCTCATTTTCACAATAACGATGATGGAGACCAAGTCATGTTTTCTCGTGAAACCTTTTGTGAACCATTATGCCTAAAGTTGGGAAAGTATAACTGGACTAGTAGCAGTGAGAGGTGCATTTCATATGGGCTTTTTCCATTTCAGCATCTCAGAATCACGTGATAATGACCATCTTAGAATCAGAGATGAAGGGATTGAACGCATTTCAGAGGAAAATTTGCAATGAACTGGGGCCACCACCCAGTGAGTTTTCTGTTGATTACATGGGGTCCACCTTGAATTGACCATATCCCTAGAGGTCTGACATCGGATAATTGTTTCCAATTCCTATTGTACAGAGCATCGACCAAATTCCAGCTGAACTCAACCTAGGCATTGGCATCTCAATTCACTAACCAGAGCACCGAACAAAAAAAGATCAGCTGAACTACGCGTTGTATTCTCCATTGTTCTGGTAGCCACACATAAATCCAGTTGAATAGGTTTTAAGAAAGAAAGTTTCTACCTTTTTAACTGAATGTCCTGCAAATGAAAAAAGATTACCTGCAATGCAAATGCCATTCAAGGCGTCTAATGTAATGTTCATGTCAGATAATTTTGCATGGGACAATTTTATCTAAAAGAAAAAGGTAAAAACAAATGACCCCTTCCTGACAATGAGACAAATAAGTTTCAAGTTGGCAAATTCTTTTGGTGGATATTCAATTAAATATGTGGAAAAAATTATTATTCCTGATAACTGACACCATAAGCAAGTCACCTTTCCCTAAAAATAGCCAGCGGCAAAGGATTTCCATATAATGTACATGATTTTTCAATAACACCATGCTCATCAATAAAATTGGCAGTGCTTACTAGATTGCAGAAACTGACTCCCCTTTTCCCAAGAAACCTCAATATAAAATTCTCACTGCACAAACCACATAAATAAAAGGGCAATTGGGATTATTGTTCAAGGAGCCACCAAATTTAACAGTACCATATGAACCAACCCATTTGCTAAGTAAATTTTAAGCAACAGTACACAATGGATATTGGCAAATCTCTTAACGGTGGATGTGGTTCCTAACAAATCGGTGGCCATGCCCAGACGCCAGTCAAGTAACAGATCAACACCTGTGTTTGCCACGTCACAGCAGTGTTTTTTGCAACAGCACTATCCGTCAGCAAATATACTAGGAAGCCCTCACCATATGAACAACCATGCCAAAAATATATTATATGGTGATAATGAATCACCCTAAGGAAATCGCAACCCTCTTTGGTTTAAATGAAGATAATCAAAACCAGACGACAGCAAAAATAAAAGCTAAATTGGATAACCACGAGAATCTTTGGATCTGAAGCAATTACATTTGAAGTGCTAATCACAAGCTGATCATGAAGAAAACCCTGATTATCTCTATACAGTCATAGATAAGTTATACTTTAAGGTCCAAAAGGGGTATAATAAACTTTTCCATACCTACATAGTTGGCAATTTGAACAAGCTGAAGACGGTTCCAATGAAATCTCTTTCTCACCGTCTCTGGGATTTACAAAATGGGAAAAGGCTGCAAAAAAGGGGGAAAAAAGGACACAACATCAATTAAGAGCATCTTGTAAAAGCAGAATATTTCTTCCTCAATTCACTTCCATATAATATATGTAGATATACACAAATATCTGGGAAACATTTTATATTTTCAACTGGTGAAGCACCTTACACTGTGGATCATAGGTGCACCTTGGAAGCATAATACTGGTTAACAATAGCAGGAAAGGTGCTCACAGAGAAAAATCTAAAAAACAATGGAATTCTTCCACCTACTACATGCAACATATCTGAAACCAACAGGTGGACCTTTCGGAAAACAGTGGATCTGGAGTAATCACTCTTTAACCTTGAATGCATGTACTTAGTTGGCAGGTTGGTTTTTGTTCTCTGGATTTAATGGATGAAGTATAGTCCTCTAGGGCTGCGCATTGCATGTATATTTCCTCTTATTCACCTTTATTAATAATTTAATATACTTAAGTTTCAGCTTAAAAACATTAACTTAAGCGGGTGGAAAGGCCCAATACATGCATCAGACAGCTGATTGCCAAGAAGGATCTAGTGAGGTTCCAAAAACAGCACATGAAGGATTAAAAAAAAACTCTTAGCACCCAATTATGACATAAGCTGCCAGATTTGGATGTCCTGATGTTCGCAGTTCACCATCCAAACAGCATCCCCTGAAGTTCCATCTCCATTACATATTTGAAACAACCAAATATGTGGCAGCTTTCACATTTTAAGAACTGCAGAGAGGAATGCAACGTTGGTATGTTATTGCATGCAAACATTTCTGCATGAGTAAATTTTGCTTCAAGTAAATATGTTTTGCTTGTATTGTTTTTTGTTTATATATCACTCCATAGTTCCATTCTCCTTCATTTAGCTTACTCTGTGATTGAAGTTTCAAACATTTCTTGGTTTTGAGTACTATTGATCAGATGCTTGTGTATATGATATTTCGGAAAATCAACTGTGAAAGATGCATTTCATGAAATTGCATTGAATTTTCATCTCTTCTAGAGGATCTAATATTGGGCTTAATATTCTCTTGAACAATCAGTTAGGCTGCCGGGCAGTTTGAAAAGTATAGCTGCAAAAGCTGTTTTTTCTTCCTTCCTTTCTACTTTTGAAATCACAATCATGCAAGTCTGCACATTGGACTTAAGTGAATTATGCTCATGCATGCTTTCTTCATCATACTAGAAATATCACAATAACAGAAATAGTTCATATCCCTAGAATATGCAATGATTGAGAAGGGTAACGTCATGTACATAATAAGATAGATACATTAAATGCTCTCACTTCTTGGATTTGCAAAACTCAAGCCATGGTACAACCAACTGAAATAGGTCTTAACCCTCTCCTTTACATGCACCGACTGTTTCCCTTATTATCGATCTGCATAAGAAAATCCAATGATGATGCTTGATTAAGTCTTGTGAAACAACTCATCAATGCATTCTGATCAGTGTATATGCACATACATTTTAGTTGCCAGTAGGTACCCAAACCGTTATTGTTGAGAGTGACTCACTCAAAGTGATTATTGTTCAGTTACAAAAGGACTTCTCACCATATCATCGACGAAGCCAAAGCTATTACAAAGATGTTTAGTTCGTGCAGTTTTACACATGTACTCAGAGATAGGAACAGAGTAGCTCATTCTCTAGCAAAACATGCAAAAATTTACAATTTTGAGCGTGTTTGGTTAGAGGAGTTGCCACCATATGTAGAAGATCTCATTCTATCTTATGTAATGCATGTTTCTCTTTAATAAAAGTTCCTTATTTTTCAATAAAAAAAAGGATGCCACATGTTAATGTAATATTCCTCTCTATATGGCTCTGAAAAATCAAAGCAATTGCTATGGTCAATGCTGGCTTCTCAAACAGGTATTGGAGACGATGCCTACAAGGCATGAGTTTGACTGCATGGGCCCACACAGAATATAATATAGTGAAGTAGCTCCTGAGTTGCAAACACTAAGGGCACGTTTTGCACACTTTCATGCTAGGGCGAAAACCCTCTATCAAGGGGATTTCTTGTTTTTCCTATTTGATCATATTCTCAATGAGGAATTTTCTCAGATAATTCCAGGTTTGGCAAACACAAAGAATCAGATGATTTACTTATATTATATCCAACGGTCATAAGATTTTTATCATTTTTCTCTCAATTCATAATGAATCAAGCTCTAAAGCTTGAGTCCCCGTCTGTGTTAAGGCTGCTAGAACTGATGGACGGGTCAGATCTTGCAAATGGGACCCACAAAAATTAAAAAATTATTTTTCAGGATGTATACATTTTAACAAACATCTCAGAATCTATGAAGAATCAACGGTTGGAAATTAGTAGCTTGATAGTTTTTCGACCTCCTTAAAATGATTGACGGTTTAGATCTTGAAAATGGAAAACATTAGATAGGTTTCTACAACAAAAACTGGCACCAAAAGAGTACCATGTTTGTACTGTATTAGTTCCTGTTCATCTGCTGTTTCAGCATTCATAGGCAAGAAGATATACAATGGTTCTGGGAGTTTTTTTAAAACTTTATCATGATTCATGATGAATCAGGCTACCAATTTTTTCTAAGGAGTTTGAATGGTTTGGATTTCGCAAAAGAGGCCCATAGCAGTCAGAAATGATGATCCAAGGGTCTGAAAGTTTTTTGTTAATATCTAAATGCATATGAGGAATCAACGGCTAATATTTTGTCAATAAGCCATTATAGACCTTCTTAACAAGATTGACGGTTTAATAATTGATTGTGGGACCTATGAGGTAGGTTTACACAATAAAAACCAATAAGCCCTATAGTACTGTCAAAACACTGTAGCACCACTGTAGCACCGCCTTTCTTTGGTTGTGTGGAGAAGAAAATCAGATGGAGGGAGGTCTAATTCAGCCTTTCTCTGGAATCAAAGATTTTTTTGGTCTTTCATGAATCCTTCTATACGGTTTGATGCTTTACCAAACATAGGTTTTCCTTGGAAGCGAGGAAAGCCGGAGAGGATTCCACTCCACAGGCCTTTACCAAACGTGCCCTAAAGCTACAAGTTTTCTCTCTTGCGGAACTTTTGGACTAAACGCTTAATAAGAAGGGCGACTTGGCCCAACGGTAAGACTTACCGGTAGCATCCTAAAGGACGCGGGTTCAAGTTACGGAAATAGCCTATTCAGAAATGGAGGTAAGGCTGCATATATCTTGCCCTCTCCAGACCCCGCCAGGCTAGAGCCTCGTACACTGGGCTGGACTTTCTTTTTTTTTTTTTTTTTTGCGTGGCTGTTGTTTTATAATTGGTTTTGGAGATTGTTGTGGAACTTTTGGACTAAATGTTTAATGATATTCACGTTTAAGCTTCAGCAAGCTTAATTATTGGGGGTCAAGATTGGAAATATCTTCTTCCACTAAATTTGACAAGAATAAGAAAGAACATTTAATTAATATTATAATAAAATTCAATTGAATATTTTTATAATTATTCATTTTGATTATCTCTTGGATTTTCATACTTCTTCAGTTTCTTTCTACACAATTTTTAACATCCTTTTCACTTTTTTGCCATTTTTCATAACTTCTAAAAGTACAAACAAATAAATAAAAAGTCACAGAAATGAGAGCGTTTAGAGATAGCACTAATACGTGATAACTTACAAGAGACTCATTTGAGATGGTTTGGAGATATCCAGTGCAATGAGAATAAGTTTTATCTACTGGTGGATGGCTCCTCAAGGAAAAGGAGTAGACCAAAGAGGACATGGATGGATCATGAAAGTGGTCACGATAGTTCTAAAGAAATGCAACCTATGCGAGGATATTGCTTAGGATAGACAAGAATGGAAAGGCAAATATGATGTAGATGACACCAATATAGTTGGGACAACAATCATCATCATCATGTTGACTGCATGGGCTTTATTGCTAGATGTATAATGCTCCGACGTGGAAACATTACGCCATGGACATGGCAAAGATACAAATATTACATCAAAAATAAATAAATAAATAAATGAAGTGGCCAGATGCGAAAATTAACAGCATGTTTGGTAACAAGATCATTGAGGAAAGGAAATGTAATTTTCAAGGTATTTATCAATATCCATGTTTGGTGTTAGCAAATCTCCGATAATTTTTCCATAATTAAATCCCCACTTCTTGTGATTCCCAAATTCTATCTCCCCCCATCGGATTTCCAAATCATCTCATCCAAAATAAGGGATATAAGAAGCTAAATCCTCACCCAAAAGATAAGGGTACTCATGGGTTGGGCTAGCTTGAGCTTAATCTAGGCCCAGCCCACCTTAGATCTAGCTTGGATTGGTAAGTAGGGCCATGTAATAATTGGGCTAGGCTTTGATTAAGTGATAAAAATCCCTGTAAGGAATGCATGTAATTTAATTTAATTAGTACAAAACAATTACTAAAATGGTCGCAAATTTGATTAAAAAAAAACCCGACTCGGTCCAACCCAATTGATTAAATGGGTGAGCTTGGGGCTCATTTTTTTGGCCTGTGTCAGGCTTGGGACGGGCCTATGCCAGTGTTTCTAAAGTTAGGCCAAGCCTAAATATGCCTTAGCCCAGCCCGTTCAGGCTCATGAACACCTCTACTGGAAGAGTACACATGGCTTGTGAAAATCCCCAGTTAATTTCATAATTCTAACCAAACGTATAACATGAGAAATCCTCAGCTATAAAATTCTTAATAAGGGCTTCCATTTTCTAGGGGTAGTGAAGAATTCGTGAAACTGCAGATTCCTCACCTGTTACCAAACATACCCTAAGTGAACTTTGAAGAAGTTCAGTAACTTAGAAGCATCTGGTTCTCATAGCACTAACTGCACTAGAAGTGAACTATTGGCCTTTGCTTTTGTCAATGAAATGGAAATTCTGTTTCTAAGCCCTAGGAGCTGGCCTTCAAGAAGATCACTATCTCAACCTTCAGCAGATTACACAGGAAGGAGATTCTGTGAGTGTCATTTCTTGGGCTTAAGGTGTTTCTTCAGTTCTAGGAAAAGGGTTGAAATGGTGGAAGAAGTGATGGACCTAGATCGCATCTCAATGCATCTTTTCATCATGAACTTTTGAATGAGAATTCGAAGATCATTTTTTAGCTAGGACGTTGCACATTAGAGTTTGCTCCTTGCCCACAAGGACATTTCTTAGCTTTTCTTTTCATTTTTTGTTTCATCCTTTCTTATTCTTTTACTGTTTTGGTTGTTTGGCTTGCAGCGTTTTAGTATGTTTCTTATGTTGTTTGGCTTTCCTTAATAAAATCACAGCTACTAGTCAGGAGAGAGAGAGAGAGAGAGAGAGAGAGAGAGAGAGAGAGGGCTTTGTGGCTTATACATTTCTTTAGAATACAATAATAAGCTATTCTTAAATTCACTCCTTGTTCTTGATACTTTATGTAATTACAATTTAGTTCACCACATGGAGATTTATTCTAAAAATAATCCAGATTAAATCAGAAAATTTATAACCTGATGCACATGATTTTAAAAAAATAAACGGTCAAGAAGTGATCTAACTTAACAGCCAAAAAAAAAAGAGAGAAATAGATATTGAACTAACTGAAGAAGCAAGCAATCAACTTTAATTGTTGATAATTTCTAACCTTGTTCAAGGGGCATGCTGAGATACTCAGTTCTTGACTTCTTGTCCTTTGTAAGTGGCACCAAAGGACTAACTGAAAAAACCTCTGCATTTTTCCGATCCACATAAGCACTTCTTCCTCCTATGATGCCCATTATAACTAGACATCTCCTCTTTATAAGATTCATTCCCACGAAGCCCATAATCATATGTCAACTCTGTCATTGGGGGAATGTGTTTCATTGCATAAAACATTATGTGAGGGTAGCATTCATCATCATGATCATAGATAACTGGTTGCCAAAAGACATTGGGAGAGCAACTATGATTCATGAAGCGGGACAAGTTCCCCGTGTTCTTTGCACTCAAAATGAAGGACAGTGGTTTAGGAGTTTCATTCCAGTCAGCAGGCTGCTCTTCTCCCACCAAATCACATATATTGTAAGGTTCAAGTGCAGTCAAATCGGTTTGGGCAGCCTGAAACATGTACTCATCTTCGTCATCCTCATCACCTGTCTTGATTTTATCGATAACTTCTCCTGTATACTCGCAAATAAAAGAACCCGCTCGGATAGGATCCCATGAGCGCAATCCCCAGCCTCGGTCTTTTGTCTTAAAAACCTCGAAGCGGAATCTTATACCCTTCTGGGATACTCGATTTCGGCAATTAAGTGAGCACGGACATGACGTACCACACTCAACTATCAGAGATCTGCGACGCACAAGAAGCCCGTTTGAACTATACGGCAGATATCCCCCATTTCTCTGGGAACAAGAGCAATTCCCATCACCTGGCATACAAACGCTGTGACATGTGCATCCCACGCTAGGTTTCATTGAGTTGAGCGGTTTCAAATACTTGACAGTTGTGACATATGAGAAGTGAGTTGGCCCCTTCTCCTTGTCAACGTCATTAACAAGACAAACAGATATATTTTCAATACCGGAGGATATGTCTGGCAATATCATGTGGCTCCTTGATGTCGAATTCTCCTTCCACTGCTGGGTCAACTTCCAAACAACACTTCCATCAGGCTGCCCTGGAACTCTCAGCATTTTATACTTAAAAAGACTGAATCCAGCCTTTCCCTTCTCTATCCATGACTCTTGTATTCTATAGAGGCCATCATAAACATAAATCTTGTTCGGTGGATTCATCATATCCTTCATACCACGAATGACCCTAATCTCATTCTTACGATGTGAGCTCTTCTCTAAAGCAAGATTACCCCTTTCCAGCTTTTGGTCATCAATTTGCTTCCCAACTCTGCTGCTACCACCCTGGCCACTGTAAATCAAAACATCAGCATCATTATCATCATCCTCATACATCCCAGAAGAAACAATGCTCAGAGCTACAGGGTCCTCCTCGTGACCAAACTTCACATTCATGTAATCAATCCCAGCCATGCTCGGGGCATGCAAGCCAACCAGACACATTTCAAATCTAAAGAAGAAAAGATCCCCAACCTCTACCCCAGGAACTGCGCCAATCCTTCTTTGCATATTCACTCTGAGCCCTTTAGTCATCATAACTGCACCTGCTTTTAAATCTGGGCGCCTGCTCATACCAGGAGATGGTTCTCTCGCATCATCAAGCTGCAGGAGCCTGCGCCTGACAGTATCAAAAGTCATCAGAATGTTTTCGACAGACTCCCTGTTCGGTGGGGATATTGCGGTATCTAAGCTGTTTTTCATTTTCTTATGCGACTTCCGCTTCTCAGTCTTTCCATAACTACTATCTTCTGTCTCACTGCTGCATACTGTGCACGAACTCAAATGAGCCGTCCGTTGCCGACTGGTCATATGGACGGAAGCCTTCTCACACTTACCACTCGTATCATTAGTTGATGCTGATGTACTGAACTTACCTTTCTTAGAGCTCTTCCAATGCACTGTCCCATCAGCCTCGTGAATCTCAATCTTCTTCCCTGGTTCCACAACCCCATTAGCAGGCAGCGAAAATGGTTGGGGCGTATGGAACGAAGGGGATGGGAAGTGCGAACCATCTCCAGCTTGGGTATTTCTGTTTGAAGCTTGCGGGGTCTGTTCAGACGCTCTCTGTGACTCAGGCGGAGGAACAAACGGAGTGAAACCAGGAGGGTAAGGGCCAAATGGGGTAACACAAACAAAGGAAGGAGGAGCGTCTGAAGGCGAAAAGGTAGTGAACCCAAAAGGCGCAGGAAACATCGGAGCCAAGCTTCGGAGAGGCTTGACATCCAAGGGTTCATCGCCAAATGATGAATTAGAGCTTGGGTCACTTTCCATTCCAGTGGATTCAATATCAACAACAGAAGAACAGACAAAGCTAGGCTAGAAATTCACTTCTACCATTTGTTCCTCTCTTCAAACCACACATGGAGAAGTTAAACAAGATCCATGCAATTACAGAGTACACAAACTGCATAGAATCTAAAAGAAAAGCCTTTCGACGACATCGAATTTCACGGATTAAGCTCAGCTGGACACAGAACCCTATGAAACAGATTCCCAGTTGAAGATCTAAACATCCACAACAAAGAATTTACCAACCTTGAAAGGCACAACAAGAAACAAATAGCTAAAGATCCTTCAATTCGGCTCCGGCCCCAAACATGAAATCCAGCACGAAGGAACTACCGCATGCTCATCGAAAGATTCAATTTTCCTTGACAACAACCGACCCCATGCAGTTGAGAAGAGGCAGAAGAACCTCGGTTCCGAAACCCTAGCTCAAGCGTCAAAGGCCTAGGGAATCTCAGCTCAGCTCAGCTCAGCTCGAAATCGAATCGACAATAAGATCTAGGATCTAGGGTTTCGAAACATCGTAAATCAGAACGAGGACGCAAAACCCAAGAACGATGCTATCGGATATAAACCCTAGATCACGAAACAGAGCTCAAAATCCAGCAGAGAGCTCACGAATCGCTTATTTGAACAGAAGCAAGCGATCAAACAGTTCGAAGAAGAGTTCAAAGCAATTGGGGGACGACAGTAGCTCAGATCGGATCGCCAAATGAAACCCTAGAAGAGAGATTCGCGACCCATCGGCCGACCGGCTAGGGTTTTGGAGTGGAAATCATCGAGAGATCGAAGAGATTCGGTTTTGAAGAGAGATGAGAGAGAGAGTGAGAAGACGAGAGCGAATTCGATTTCTCTTTCGTCTGGTTTCTAATGTCATCGAGAAAAAGCAGGGTTCGGTCCAAAGTTGCTAGTCTTCCACAAAGTAGATTTTCGAGTGATTTCTACTGTTGCTGACTTGCTGTCCGCAGGTGTTCGACGAAAGTAGTTATAGTGGTCAAACAGAAGGTTAAGGGGCCCCACTCCCATGAACAGTTGACTCGGACGTGACCCCTAGATCCTAATGATCATGTCTGCTCATACTAATCTATTAAATTTTGGGATTAATGGCACTTAAAAAAAATAAAGATATACTTTTTTAGTAGAATTTGTGATAATAATTTTGCCGTGTCAAGTGTTTTTTTGACATGATGTAATACGTGGTCCGCTGGCATTTGCAAAATGTAATATATGTGGAATACTTGAATCTTTATTGTATTTAGCATATAGAAACTGGAAATAAAAAAATAAAAAAATAATCTAATAAAGAGTTACAATAATTTGAGGGCTTGCTTCTTTACTGAGTTTTATATAGAAATTGTTTTGGGAGAATTTTAAAATTTTCATACATGGTGAAAATCTTGAATTATCCCTTCAGCTTGAGCATTCAAAGATTTTACAAAAAGCAAAATGAATGGAAGTTATGGAGTTTCGAATGTGATTTTAAATTTTTTAGACAACTAAATTTTTTAAATGCTTGTGAAAAACATAATATTTACAAATGCCAGAGAATATTATATCACATAATGTAATATATATATATATTCATGTGGTGAATTATTGTACCCTAAATCTCATTTTGAGAGTATTGGGTGTATTTATTTACTGTTATTTAAATTCTCAATTCCCCTTTAAATTTGAGCATTTAAAAATTCTACCAAACAGTTAATAGATTGGGATTTCAAAAATTCAAAATACTATTTGGGACTTTTTAAGTTACTGAAATCTTAAAAATTTAGTATAAAAATATAATATTTACAAATGTCAGGACAAATAATTATATGATGTCGATGAACTCCCAATGCACTAGATTCTTGTAATAAATTATTATAGTAAACAGCCTTATATGATACTTTGAAAGACTATGTGGAAAATACACACACTCATACATATTTCAGCATGATAAAAAATTGCTGGCATACGTTGTGCAAACCAGTCCGATACACCTTTTTAGCCAATTTAGGTCCGTGGGCACTGAGCCTAGACTAAACTCATTTACAAAAAAGTCAGGCCTTGGCTTCTACTTAAAAGTCTGAAATGTGGTTGAATCCTCTCTCATTTCATAGCCACGTGACTATCCGGTGTTATTGTACATCTAATGGATAAATATAGCATATAGTGGGTATAAAACAGGACAGCTCAAGGAAAATAAAAATGCATGCTACAATAGTGGGAACAATGATTAATCCAATTCCTCTTATACATCTATAGTATCTTTGATTTGGCATTTATTTTATCCAACCATTTTCTACCATTGCATTGAATCATAATAAACAATCCATTTATTAACCCATTAAACCCTAACCCTAAATCAAGATTTTACCCAACCATGTTTCCCCTCTCTCTATTCTTGCCCCCAAGACTTCCAGACGTCTCAAGTAGATGTATTAGGTGCTATTGTATATTTAGTATATAGATTTTACTGATTATGGAGAACTTAAGGCCTGATTGTGAGCATCTTTGTGAGTTATTTGTTTACAGGGTTATGTCTATTTTGAGAGCTTTCTTTCACGTGCCCTTTTTTATAGTTTGTGTATTCGCTGAACGAAGGATTTATTTGTCCTTGGAAAAAACGATAGGTAGATTTGAGAAAGTGGTATTTGGCTAAATACTAATTCGCATCATCGTCCCATTGGGGGCAGAGAGTAAATTTGATTATGTTGACATTGCATCCTAAGAAAATTTTAGATTGTGGACTTGTTAGCATTGGGGTCATATTCAATGATCTAATTTTCTATTGGGATAAGTGAACCTGTCTTTGACGGTAATTGATGGATCTGTTTCAAGATTATTGTAAATGATGATGTGTGAAGAGATGGGAATTGGGATATGTCAAAGGTGGGCCATTAGATGTCTCCCATTGCGTGAACACATGGGAAAAAGGCTGCAGTGGAGGAGATGATCAAGACCGTTTAATAATTTGGATAATATCAGTTTGGACAGAAGTTCACGGATGGAAGTTCCATACTAGTCAGGGTGCTTGATGGCTGAGTCAAATCACAGCCGAGTCTAGTTGGCGTGGCGAATGTGCACGAACAAGTGGCACGATCTATGGCCAACTGGGACTCGATCGGAATTGTGATGGGGGCCGTGATTTGACTCAGCCATCATGCAGCGTGACTAGTGGCCCACCAACCAAATAAATTTGAGTTTGAAATCTGAAATGCAAATCTATCGATTAAAACAAATCAAATACATATTGTTATGGGATTTTTACGTTAAAAAAAAAGCCTCAAATATCTTAATACTCTTAAAATCATTCTCAAATACATATAATATCAATAAGCATCTTGTATAGTAGACTTTGAAATTTCTCAGATAAAATTATCTTTTTCTTTCATTCTCGTGATATTGAGAATTAATAACATTCATACATTGAGTCTTTTCTCAATATCGCAATTTACTTATATCTGACTAAAATTTACTCTTTCATTTCCTTATTCCATATTGAGAATTGACAACATTTACATATTAAATTTTTTCTCGACATTACAACTTTCCTGTATTTAACTAAAATTTTGTCATTTCCTTTTTGTTCTCACAATATCAAGAATAGATAACATTCACACATTTGAATTTTTTTTCGATATCACGATTTACATATATCAGACTAAAATTTTGCCATTTTTTTCGCGATATTGAGAATCCATAACATTTATGCATTAAATATTTTTTCAACACCGCGACTTACCTATACTTAACTAAAATATTGTCATTTCCTTTTCTTCTCTCAATATCAAAAATCGACGACATTCATACATTGAGCATTTTCTAGATATCTTGATTTACCTATATTTGACTAAAATTTTATTACTGTCATTGTTGAACATTTCGTCATTGATGATGAACATTCTCCAGCCATTTAAGTAATAAAGACTCGGTTTATATTTGAGATTAGACCGAAAAGATTACTACTAACATGGTCCTTACTTTGTGGTACCTTCACAAATGGAATATATTCTCTAAGTGGAAGTAGTAGTTATGAGTATTTATGTAAAAACCTTTTTGGGTGAAGATTTAAACTCTCGAGATCACAATTTTCGTCTCGTGCACGCAATTGTATGTATCAACCTCGTGAGTAGCATATTAAATATATGATCCATAGTCTATGGTGGCAAAAATTAGAGTAGATTATGAGTCAAAAATTAAATGTTTGAACCGATGGCATTTTTTTCCATTTAATATCAAATGTAAACTGAGTCTTTATAACCTAAATGGCTGGAGAGTGTTTATTATTGTAACACTCCGACCCGATTTGATCCGGATTAGTGGGTAATTGCGTGCGATTTTGTCGTTAAGTGTGTTTTGATTTTGTTTTTCTTTGGCTTCGAGTCTTGGAGAGATCGTTTGGGTTGAGTTGACCTGATTTAGGTAGTTCGAGTCCTTTTTCGTAATTTTGGCTTTTGATTGACCTTGTCAGTTTTGCGTCATTCTGACGTCATCGCGTGTATTTCGTTGAGCTTGTCGATCTTCGTAACTGTCTTGGACTCGAATGATTTCATTTGCTCTCGTTGGATCGTCAATTGACTCAAACTGACATTTGTGTAATCTGTTTGGACTTGTTTGTAATTTGGACTCATTTTAGTTTATAAATATCCTACCTACTCTCCTTCTCTCTCGATCGACAGCAGCTTGTCTCTCTCTCTTTCGTTCTCTCTCAGTTGTCTCTCTCATTCAGCTCTCTTTCTCTCTTTCCTTCTCCGTTTCTGTTTCGTGAGGGAGGAAGAAAGGAGCCAAGTTGGTGTGTGTTTCCAGTGGACTGAGCCAAAGCAACGACGTGATTTCCGTCTGTAAGGCAAGTATAAGCACAAGTAGTATGAACACCGATTGATATTGTTTTGATTGTTTGTATCTTACTCTTTGTTGTATGCATCAGTGTTAGACAGCCCTATTGAGTCAGTTTTGCTATTATTTTCCTGTTTTCGGTCGAAAGGTTCGTTTTCTGTATTTCTGTAACTGTTCCAGAAAATGACTCCGTGCACTCACGGCTAAACCGTGAAATGTGTTACGGCTGAGCCGTGAAATGGCTTACGGCTAAGCCAAGACCTAGCCGTAACCCTAACCGTAGAACAATACAGGGTGACATCTGAAATAACTGAGAGTTGGCAAAATGCTACTCTTCTACGGCCCAGCCTGATCTAAGCCGTACATTGTACTACGGCTAAGCCGTGGACCAGGATACGGCTGCGCCGTAGAGTAAAATACGGTTGAGCCGTAAATACGGATGAACAATTTGGGGAACCTCGGCTCCGCCGCAGTGCAGATTACGGCTAAGCCGTAAGATGCCTACGGCTAAGCCGTAAGGTCACCTACGGCTACACCGTGATCCTGAGAAAGGAATAAAAAGGACTAGGCTTAAGAAAGAAACCGTATATGACTTTCATGTTAGAATGTAGCTAACCTGAACATGCCCAATGGAATGTCGGTATGTCTGAATGACATGAATGATCTCCAGGGCTGTGAATCGTTCATGCCCGTTATCCAGCTGTTTAGCACCTCCCTATAGGTGTTGGTTTAAGGGACTTCGGTGCACATTCCAGACACTGCAACACTAGACAATGGTGCATCGGACAATTTAAAACTACATCAACATGCACGGTTAGAAACGCTGGATAATTAGGTTAGGACTGGCTTGTAATTGACCTTGATTCGTCAAAGTACTCTGATTTGTATAGCATATTGATTTCGATCATGCCCTCTTATGCGTTCTGCGCTGGACCTCTCGATTCTATGGGAAATGCAGCAACCCCAGAGCGAAGCCCGGGCGGGACCATTCTATTACTGTGTCTTATCGTCGCTCCGGTGGAGTACTTGAGTCAGTGATTATTGTTATTGGTACTCAATTGTCAGTGCTTCTTTTATTGCTTATTCACATTCAGTATTAGTATCAGTATATGTGATGCACTTCCTATTGTTTGTTTAGTGTGATATGTGAGATCTGTATGTGATATGATTGATTGATTGAGGTGCATCATCTGATTTGATTGTGATTGGTATATGGCACTACTGAGCCTCAGCCTTAGGATGCACGACGGGGTTGACTTTGGTTTAGTTTATGTGTTTGCCTCTGCAGAGTGTTCTGTCATCGGACTCCGGACCCCGGGAACTAGAGACCCATGCGTACCCTGGCCCGGTCGCTGGTGTTCTCATTCTGACTGCTTTCGAAAGGGAGAATATGGCTAATGTAGTAGCCACTTTGACTGTTATCTGTTTATGATTCTGATAGCATGCTTATTCATTTGCACAATTGCTTAGTATACGAACATGCTTACTATGGATCTTGCATTGTGACTATTGCTCATTATTAGACACAATTCGTGTTATCTTCTTGTGGCTTATATTTTGCTAAGTCGTTGTACTTATGAGTTGTTATTGGTGTTGCAGGCTCAGATCCCTCTCCCGATCCTGCGTCGGTCGACCCGACTCCAAGAGAGGCGCGCGAGGCCCCGTCCGGCCTAGAGGAGTGGACTTGATCCATCATCCAGAGTACAGTTTGCATCATTTTGTTTTTCCCCATTCATTTGAGTCTGGATCTATTTGGGGGATTTTTCCGTAACTTGTACCGTGGGCTTGATTGATATCTGTATTTTGATTTTTGAGAGCCCTCTTTATTGTCATACGTTCTTGTAATTGTTCTTGTCATCAGTTCATGCTTTTGTAATCCATTATGTCTTTTGGTATGTTGTGGTATGCCTTGATACGTACAGCTTCCGCGTACATTTGTTTGCACGTGCGAATGATCCCTTGTGTGTGTATGCTTGGACGGGGTCTAAGTGTACATGCACGGGAGTACGTGTGTCATTGGTTAGACTTTCTCTGACCCCCGGTCCCTGGGCTCGGGTTGTGACAATTATTAACAGAAATGTTCATCAGTGATAATAATAAATTTTTGTGAAATACATGCAAGTCGCAATGTTGAGCAAAGACTCAATACGTAATGTTGTCGATTCTCAAGAGAAGGAAAAGAAATGACAAAGTTTTAGTAAGATACAGGCAAGTCGCGATGTCAAGAAAAGATTCAATATATGAATGTCGTTGATTATTGATATCGTAAGAAGGAAAGAAAAAGGTAATTTTGCCTAAAAAATTTCAAAGTTTACTGTATAAGACGCTTTTAGACATTATATGTATTTGAGGATGTTTTTTAAAGTATTGGGATATTTGAGTCTTCTTATAGTAAAAATTCCTTTTTTATCACAGTCCATGAAATTTTCATTTTTTTATAAAAAAATATTTTAATATTAATGATGAGAAATCATCTTCTTCTACAAGTGCCACACTGAATAGTGAACACACTAGTGCCTGGGCGGTGTTAACAAATTATTATGCATAATCCTTCATCAAAGGAGAGAAAACATGCTCCGAATGCACAATTTAGGGAGGACCCATACAACATGGATTCAGCTAAAGATGTAAATAGGTCGGATCCAAGGAGAAACCATAGTGGATCCAGATTCAATTACCATTTGGACAAAAACCTATTAATTTATCTATTTATTTTACATCTTATTCAAACTTCAACTTAAAAAATGAATGATTTACAAAAAATAAAAATTAAAAAATGAATATTATTTTAGACTCGGACCAGAAATTATTTTGAATAAATATTACTTTAAGGTCACCTCAATACAATTTTTAGGTAAAGGAAGGTTACTTGTTTAACATCATTCCTGTGTTGAAAAATCATATCTATCTTAAAATGAATCGTGTAGAGAATTTTCTCTTCAAAAAATGAAAATTGCTAAACTTGTTCGGTAATATTATGCCAAAATTACTCCCAATCAAAAAAATTGCCAAAACGATGTTTGGCAAAATTTTAAATTTGGCTAGTGTTAAAGATATTCATACATCCATTTTATTAATTGGAAAATAAAAAATATTCATGTCGTTTATAAACTTGAAAAATTAAAAATTAATCGACCACAAAAATATTTAAGACTTAGGGTTAGAGTTTTTACTTTTTTGGTAAACTGTGAAACCCTATAAGAATTGCAAAGATGTTAGAGTTTTTGTTTTTTCGGTAAACAAGATATAAAAAGTTGAATGATATAAGGAAGGTAAATGGTGTTAGAATTTTTGCTTTTTTGGTAAACAAGACATAAAAATTTTATTACGACAGGAGTAGTTGTTGGGTTTCAAACCCAACACATTTGTTTAATAAGATAGATGACCCTATTCCATCCGCTTCCCAATGCTCTCGATAAAAAACAATTTAAATTCATTTTTTTTTATTTCTCATTCCCTCAAGAGAGTTTCAAGAACTATTTTTGAATATTTTCTTTTATGGAACACATAATATATACAAAGTATTCTCTAATATTTTTTGTTTTTAAAGATGACAATTCCTCTTCAAAAGTAATACCAAACAAGGCCAATTCTTAACATTCACTTTATTTCTTTAATTTTAACCACTTAAAAAAAAAACCTTTACATTCATAAGAATTCAACTATACTAGACAATTGGACCTTTTTGAATGAAACACATGATTAGAGAAACCACAAAGGATTGGAATAACATGTTTTACTAAGAGAAATGGGGCAGGTTGACCCAACTCTTGAAGGGGCTAGAGTGGAGTAAAGTAGAGACTCCATTTACCAAATACTACAAAATGTGTAGGTCACATCAAAAGTATAAAAAATTTAAAATTTTTATATTTTTCAAAACAAGGTTCAAAAACAACTAGAGACCAAAAAAAATTTATTACATTATCATTAAACCCTCTCACACTTCTACTAATGAAGTACTAAACATGCCCGAATGACTTAAATCTGAAAAGTCCTTCATTTTAATAGGCTTGTAAACTTAAGACTGCCCTTTGAGCACGGGCGGGCGGAACCGTGTTCCCACACCATTGGGTGGGTGCCCCAGGTGAAATCCAACCCCACAATACTAGTAGTGGGCGCTGCCTAATGCCCACCCATCTCAAAAGGACCGCCCCAGTGTAAATGTGTAATACAGTTGTTTCCACCTCTGGACAAAAACCTGCACGACCTACGTGTACGCAGTCGGCAGTGATAGGACATGATGTGTCTCGACTTTGAAGACTCATGTGGCTTTCGAACCTATGCTCAACCCTCTTTTAACTTCCTTTGAGTCGCTCTAATATGCTGGCTCTACTTAACTCTCACTCAAACATTCACACAACAATCAACATACGTAGTGGTAGATCCTACCAATTCCTAAGATGATCCGTCGTGTATCTGTACATGTGGAACACTTTAACCAATATGATCAATTTTTGAGTTTTTATTTTTCTAAATCTTTTTTTTTCAATGGGACATCATTATTATTTTATGAAAGAAATTATTGGAACAAACCGATTGATTCCTACTTTCTATTGTGGAGTACGTCATCACCACCACCGCTACCGAGGGCCACATGTATGAGGTAGGGTTCCGGCATCGAGGGCCCCATGCATGCAGTAGGGTTCCCATTTGACCACATCTAATTATATTTCTCAACCTTGAGGTGATTTAATGCCTCCATAGAATAGGTATTTCAATTCAAATGCATTAACCTTTGTTTGACTTTTATTGTACAAATACAATAGTTTTTTGTCCTTTTTTTTTTCATAAGTAGAGTACAAGAGTTTTATTCTGTCCCACCCAAATAAAAATCTTGGATCCACCGCTGCAGCTCTAAGTAACCAAATTCATAATTTTGACTCACAATGGGCTAGCGTTAGAGGAGTGTCCCATCAGGAGAATTTAACTAAAGATCAATTAGCGCAAAGGCCTCAAAGCCCTTGTTACAATCCCAGGAACTCCGTCAATCCCAACCTACCTTATTGAAAATATCTCCATATCCGTCACTACCTGAGCTAGCAGCACACAGCAAAAGATAAAAGCTCTGCCTAGATCCTTAGAACTCGGTTGGTCTAAAAGGACTCAGAATCTCAGATGCGAGGTGAAACCAGATTCAGCCCCACTAATATCCAGGCAATGTTGAGTTTATGTTTTCATAAAATTAAAATGTTAGGTTTCAAGCTGCAATGAAACTTGTGAGCTTTGTAAAAGCTAAAGGTCGATAGAAATTCGGCTCTTCGTGGTCCAAAGAACGTGCGTCATTAGTTATGAGTTGCTAATTTCTGCATCATGAGCTCCACGACATTTTTGAGTAGGCCTAGAGCAAAAACAGATTGTAAGGGAAAATGATTTCCCATTGTTCTGCATTAAGTATTCTGCAATTCTCATTCTCTTCAACAGTAGCAGTTCCTGACGATTTTGGTTTTTCATATTAGTATTCCCAAAAAATTTGGTGAAGGCAGATTTAGACCCAACACACTGGAATGGAGAATTGCATTTCACTGAATGTGGAGAAAATGAAGTCTGCAACTCTCATTAAAAATGAGATCACCATGCAAGTATCAGACATCCCTATTTATGTTGCTTAAGTGCACCATACAAGTAATTGCCAGTTGATATGAAACCGTTAATTCTGAGACAACACCATGGATTGGAGTCACAAAATATCAAAACATAAAGAATCCTAGCCATTCAACAAGAAGAGTTTCAGTGGCAAAAGGAGAAATCAGGTGCAACAACAGGTGAAACTTGATGGGTAAAGGCCATCCATTGTTGTATCAGGATTGTTCCATCACACTGAATTTGGTACTGTCTCATCTATCCAGCATGCTGGATAAGCATTCCCATTTCTGTAAGCCATGGTTACAACTGGCAGTGCATGGTATGATAGCAGGAAAGGTTCAAATGAGGCATATGGTAAAAGCTTTTTGCACAAACGTTTTGGGAAACCATATAAACCTTTTGCACATCACTCCATTTAATGAACAGAAATTGGAACGCCCATCATAAATAGCATTAAAAATGTGATCTGTGGAAAATATTTTTAGGCATGCTCATACACTTCAGAGTAGGTTTCTGCAGAAAGGGAACGGACTAGACATTACAGGTAAAGCAGGAGGGTCAGTTTTGTTTAGCAAAACAGATCTCCACTCTTCATTATCATCATCAAAGCCTTATCCCAACCAAGTTGGGGTCGGCTAAAACAGATCTCCACTCAATTGGCGAAAAATAACAGATGAACTAGATCACCACTAATAGCCCTCCACTTTCTTTTAACAAAGCATTCAGCTCTTGACTAATCTGTGGAAACCAGGTCAAACAATGCACAAGCCTGCACAACGGTGATCACCTAGAACTCCATCCATTCTCAAGTCACTAGCAATCAACTCATTTTTCTTTTTCTGTTTTGACAAAAAGGCTACACAGTATCATTCAAAGAATCCAGTTCACATGGATAAATGCTTAACATTGGGAAGTTATGTGGATCTCATCAACACATAGAACCCCACAATAAAAAGATCAAGACCAGCCCCTACAAGATATAACAAGTTCAATGAACCAAGAGAAGTGAGAGACCCATAACGACCTCAAATAAAGTACAGAGAAGACAATGATGGTATGGGGTTAATACAAACATGGTTTTAAAATTTAACTGGAATTGGAAGGGTAAAAAATTTTAAAAACTGAAGATCAGTAGGATAGACTCTGATGATGTTGACAGTGACAATGAGATTGAAAACAACCCACTGTGAAGGTGCTGACTATTGCTACATTGAGGTTGTAAGTCTTTGTAATGTTACAAGTTAAAATTAAAATAAAAATAAAAAATAAAAAAAGGTGATGATGATCAAAGTGCCAATGCATCAACATATGTTGATAATAGGCATGGATTTTTGTGATGGCTGAGAAAGGGTGGCCATCATCATCATCAAAGCCATATCCAAATATAAAATCAATTAGACAAAGAAACTCTTTTAATTTTCTAGACCCTTATTGAGTACAGTTATGAACCATCTACCCCTGATTGAAGGGATTGGTCTTGCTGAGTTTTTTTACACCAACTGAACATGTAAATAAAAAAGATGTGCAAAGGGCTGTGCATTTTCCACCATTTGGGTGCTCAGACTAATTTCAATGCATGAATCATGTCTTTCGAGTAAATTCTCACTTTTTAAGAGCTCAGGACTGTTATATTTCAACATTCCGATTATATTGATTGGTGAGATGTCCTTTTGTTCTATATAACATTCTGAAAATTCCGGAATTTGAATAGACCAAATAAAAAATATGACAAGTTAATATCCAAATACAGACCAATTGGCCTGCTACATTGCATCTTTTGCTTTCTCAGAAAGCAAAAATTCCACCATTCACCAATATAAAGAGGTACTAAAGATAACTTTGGAATATGCTTTCCTCACAAAGGTGCCACCAAATGTTCCTCTAATTCAGAATAGAAAGAGACACTAAAAAAATTTTTTTTTTTTATTTATAGATACTAAACAAATCTTCTTCTTCTTTTTTTATACTTTTTAGCTAAGTAATTTTTTTTATTTCACTTTCCATTCCACGAGGTCAAGTGAACCCAAAGGCCCAAATGTTCCTCAATTGAGTTTTGGAAGGATGAACCAACAGACCAATTTATAGATGGACTTGATGGGTTATCCAGTTACCTATCTATGAGCCTAAGATTGGAATTTTCATATGATTTAGAGCCAGAGGTGATCCATATACGGACAGGGTCCCATCTAACTCTGTCTTTAAATCTATGTTAAAAGTCTCAGTTGGGGTAAAAGCAGTGGTTGAGTTGTAGAAAATTCTTTAACATGACTGCATCAATGGGTATTCCCTATTATTCTAATAGAATTAGCACATTGATTTCTTTCAAAACTTGTGTTGATTCCATAGGTAATAACTCCATGTATTGTTGATTACCCTAAGCTTCCACTTGGGGACTGAAAACAGATCCTTCCCACATCTCCCCCTCCATCAATTGGCATCCATTCAGAAAACACATAAAGCCTACAAATTCTTGAATTCCAAGAAGCAATTTATTTCATCCCTATTTCCTCATAGCCAGCAAGATTGAATCCACAATTATAGATTACTACCATAGCCTAACACCAACTGCAACCACAAATTACAATTCCAAAAAAGAATTCAAAATCCAAAGCCAAGTCTCAAATTGAACTACAGTATCAAATTACCATCAAAACAACATGTTCTCAAACACCAAAACCAAGACCCAGATCACAAAATCTTGTATAGAATACATACAACTCCTATGAATTGAAAAAAAAAAAAAAACTGAATACCTGATTGTTTTTTCTAATTCAGGCTACGGTGGTTACTGTCTGTGGAAGCTTCGATGAATTCAGGGACTTGGAATTGCGATTGGATTTATCATCGATGAAGTCTTCCTGATTGTAGATGACAGTGATGTAGAGGGAGCAGCTAGGGCACCGAGCGATCTCTTCCCCTAATTTCAAGTCCTCCTTCGTGATCTGAAAGAGATCGCCACAAGGGCATGGATACGTGAAGGCTCCCAGTTCCTCGTTCCACTCCATGTCTTCGATCTCTACGTCGTCGTACGACATTGGGATTGAAAAAGAGAAGGGAAAAAGCTAGGGTTTTGGAGGAGATTGAATATAGATAGAGAAAGGGTTAACAGCTAGGGTTAGGGTTTTGAAGGGCTTGGAAGCACGATATCAGAAGTCTTCTTCCCTTTTGTTTTTCTTTTTCTCTCTTCTACTCTTGCTTTCGGTTGCTCGTTCTCTTATGTTTGGATCATGCTTGGGTTACATTTTATAAGAAAGGGCCTGATGACTACAGATATGCCCTCCATTTTTCAGCCGTTGATTACTGCCAATCAGATTTGTGCCTTGTGAGGCCCACTTAATTTAATGTGGATGAATTCTTCTGCTACCAGAATTCAATCGGTGAACCGATCATTGTTACCATAGCTCTAGGCCCACATTAATACAATCTGTACAGCCATTTTGATTTTATTACAAGTTACCAATCAGAAAGTGGGCCACTTAATTTGGAAAAATCGTTTTGGTTAAATGAGCACTAAGCTATGCAAAATTAAATGGTTTTAATTTTTATTAATTAGTCCCTCTAAACTATGTGATGGTCAGTTAGCGCTGTTACTAAAATTCGTAGGCCCACCCTCAGATAATCTAAATGGTAGTATTTCATTTAATTAGAATTTTTATGAAAACTGTCTGAGATGGACCATTTTAATTTGAGTAAATTAGTAAAATTAGTAGATGTCTCAGATAATCACCTCTGGCTCTAAATCATATGGAAATTCCAATCTTAGGCTCATAGATAGGTAACTGGATTACCCATCAAGTCCATCTATAAATTGGTCTGTTGATTCATCCTTACAAAACTCAATTGAGGAACATTAGGGCCCTAGGGTTCACTTGACCTTGTTGAATGGGAAGTGAAATAAAAAAAATTACTTCGCTAAAAAGTATAAAAAAGAAGAAGAAGATTTGTTCAGTGTCTGTAAATAAAAAAAAATTTGTTTAGTGTCTCTCTCTATTCTGAATTAGAGGAGCATTGGGTGGCACCTTAGTGAGGAAAGCATATTCCAAGGTTATCGTTAGTACCTCTTTCTATTGGTGAATGGTGTCATTTTTCAAAAGCTCAGGACTGTTTTATTTCAACATTCCGATTCTATTGATTGGTGAGATGTCCTTTTGTTCTATATAACATTCTAAAATTCCGGAATTCGAATAGACCAAATAAAAAACCTGACAAGTTAATATCCAAATACAGACCAATTGGCCTGCTACATTGCATCTTTTGAGAAAGCAAAAATTCCACCATTCACCAATAGAAAGAGGAGATTGAATATAGATAGAGAACGGGTTAAAGGCTAGGGTTAAGGTCTTGAAGGATTTGGGGAGATGAAAGGGGATGAAATAGAACACAGAAACCCTAATTTGCTTTGCCGCCTTCTTGTTCTCACGTTTGTATTAATTGGATGTCAACAGGTCGGGTCATAAGAACAGGCTCAGGTGTGGGTCCAATCCGACCCATTCCAAAAAGGACCAACCTGTATTGGCCCATAGGGATGGCAATGGATCGGGTTAAAGGGAGACCTGCCCCAATCTGCTCCTAGTAGGGGCAGATCTGGCAGTGATAGTGTGTTGAACGTTGATAGGATTTGAGCTGGATATGGTTTTACTTACACTATTCGAAGTTAGGTTAGAGTTTGCAGCGTGTCAAACCCGCCCCGCCCTATATGTGCCTTTAGTTTCTTTATAATACTAAGTAAGGTTTCAAAATAAAATTTGTTAATGTAAATAGTTATAAGAACAAATGTTTTTTAGATATCATGAGTTCAAATCAAAATCTTTCCTAACATATTTATTATTTTATATTTTAAAAAAATTATAATTTAACTGCTAACAAAATCAACTAGGCCAATAATTTTCATAGGAGGGTTTGGTATGACAACAATAAAACTTACCATAGGTCTAAGTGGATATATTCCGGTGCAAATAACAATCTTACCTGATTCTAATCTCCATAAACCCAAAACCTGCCTACCCCATTGCCATCGTTATTGGCTTTTGTATCAAAGGGGAAGGGAGGATAGAAGGAAGACAAAGATGTAGAAGGAGAGGAGAAAAAGATAATAAGAATAAGAAAAGTGGATAACAAATGAAGATCCAAGTCATTCAAAATGAATGTCAATAGGAGTTGATGCCACTGTAAATTCATGAGTGTTAATTATCAATCATATGCTCAATTCTATGCTGGGACTAACCCTTGTTATAACAAAATTTAGTTAGATCTCATGAAAGATAAAATGGTTCATATTGAGCTATTAAGATTTTCAATAAGTGGGTCCCACCTTAGAATTCTACTTGTCTTGTATTTTATGAGGAAGAGCTTGATCCGAGCCCAAGAAAAACGAGTTAGGTTTTTGCAAAGGCGATATCCATGGGCCTCATTTGTTTTCAGCAAATAAGAAGTGCATGTAATTTAGTATTAATTTGAGCAAGAAATTGCTAAGAAGCCCCAATGAATGATAAAAAGCCCAACTTGGCCTAGTCTGGCTTGGGAAATTTCACTAAATGGGTGGGCTTGAGCTGGAACATGTTTAAGTTTCTAACGTACAGCCAGGCTTGGCCTGTATGGCCCGGCCTGGTGCGGCCCATGAACACCCTTGGCCACGTCGAACTTGAAGAAGATTGAAGGAGGAGGAAATCTCTCGGAAGGTTTCCAAAAGAGCTTAATTGGATTGAAAACCAAGGTCATTATTAGGAAAGAAACTATTTCAAAATCTCCTCTTTATTTTTTGAGAGAAGAAGAAAAAGAAGCAAGGCTAGCTTATTGGAATCCATTTCTCTCTCCTCTCGTCAAAAAGTTGTTGGAATTTTATTTATTTTTCTTACGTCAAAGAAAGGAGGAAAAAAAAAAGATTTACACACCAGGTTTGTCAGGTTATGTGAATCAACCCTAATCAGACATGTTTTATTATAGGTTGGGCTAGGTTACACCAGTCAAAGTGGGTCATTTATGGGCAAATTTCTCTCTCTTTGCGTGTAAAGAGATCTAAAAAGGCTTAGGGCATGTTTGTATACGAGTTCCACAAATTTCTTTCTCTTTTATAGGAAATCTTTAATTTGTACCCCCAAACTTTTAATGAACTCCTCAAGAATAAGAGTTTAATTGCCCATCTATTGAGCGTAGTTCAATGATAAAAATTAATGAATTTCGATTTGAAGAGAGAGTAGAGTGGAGATTTAGAGATGAAATGAAAATTCTACCAGAACATGAGAAACTTTAGCATGAGTGAAACTCTCAATGAAATGAAGAATTTTAGACTTCATATTAGCTAAGAGGTGAGGAATGTGCAAATTGAAGTTTGTTGAAAATAATTTGTAGATTTGAAGATGTGAAACGTGTGGATAAGATGGATACTTCACATGATGATTTTCATGCACGGTTGATGGGCAATAGATGGGTAAGATTCTAAGGAAAAAAATGGCAATGATGGATTAATATATCCTCTAGCAGGCCCCACACAAATGGATGGATGGATGGGCTATATCTAGGTGATCCTTGGTAGGTGCCTATGATGGTTAATTGGTTCACTGGTGCATTAAGTGAGTTCGATGTGCATCGGTTTTTTTTTTTTTTTTTGACTAACGTAGGCTGTCCCGGCCCTTTGGCCGGACTAATTGATGGGTGCATCAATTCATGGGTAATAGATGGGTGATGTGCATCAGTTAGAATGATTTCCCCTATAACGGGGAATGATTAAATAGGAGACTCTAAAGCCAACATGCTTGTTATTAAATAGTACTGGCACCTTAGTACACGGTTAGAGATCAATCATTGGGCTTTCCTGTTGATAGTGCTGGCCAATAGAGCAACCTAGCCAAAAAATAAAAAATAAAAATATGGGGAAGATGGTAATACCCACCATCATATTAGTAAATCAAACCTTAACCAAGGCAAGTCTCATCTACATCTTTCACCCCTTACATTTTTAAGAATCCTTCTTCTCAACCAGTTTTACCAGGTTCCTACATAGACAAATGAGTGCTAACGACAATTTAGTAAGAAGATGTTAGCAAGATAATATATTGTCAAAACACATGGCCATTATTGGCCTCCAGAAAGATTGAACAATACTACACTTATACCTCCATTTACTCTTCTAGTTATTCTCTAGTGGCGAGTAAGTAAGGGTGTAAGTCTAACATTTTTCAGAAAGTTTAGATACGCTTTGCCAGTTGGTAACAAGTATGAAAGTCGTCATAAATACAATCATAGATTGAATAACAAGCTGTTCATCTATTATAGCAAGATAGGGCATCAATTCACATGAGTTGTTGTAGATCGCATGGACTCTGTTTCCCATCATTTTGTCCATGAAAGTAGTCCTTCACGACTCACTAGCCTGAGATTTTGTGGGGTACTCCACATGAGATGGGGCCTACTATGACCAGGGTCTTAGGCAACCTGTATTCTGTTGAAAAGTTTGCTCATTTGTTTAACCGTCGAAGATTGCCATAAAGTAGATAATTGGCAGTCTTACACGCATGGAAGTGTTGAGTGCGGGAGAAACACTGGGTTGCGAATCTCATTTGATGCTTGTGTCCCTTGCTTTGCTTGTAAGAGGAATTCTCTCATCCAGCTTTCCAAACCAACCTTATCCTAGAAAATGACTGAAAGAACACCATATAACTACGTTAAAATGTTAGGACAAGAGAAATGATCATCTGCCGCATATTATATGGATTTTCTTACAACAAATTCGATCAAGGGTGTTTGAAAACTCTAAAAATAAGTTATTGTTTTATGCCTTAGAGCTTTAATTCTATGTTTAGAGCTTTTTATAAATTAGAGCTTTGCCTAAGGTAAAAGCGACAAGTGGACTGCTCTGTTTTTAAGGGCATTTCTAACTAAAATAGAGGAGATTGCCAAAAAAGACACATAAAATTCTCAAAAAAATAGTAGGTTCTACATCGCAATTTTTTAAAGGTTGGCCCCATTTACCTCTTTAAAATGAGAGCATTTTTTTAAATTATCAAACATACTAATTATAAATTAGAACTAAAAAATTAAATCTTTTATTTTACACTTGGATCTAATTATCTCTTATCAACCAAATTAGAGTTTCCAAACAACCTCTAAGTGGACTATGCATTTGACGAGGTGCAAAATCATAGGATGACTTTTCTTTTGAACATACACTGAACCAAATATCAATACAATTGAAGTGATGGTGTATATACTTTCTTTTTTATATATCAAAGACCGTGTATATACTTGATTGATCTATATGTAGTTAATCTCTTTTTTCACATATTGATCTCTAAGTGATATTACTTTGAATAAAATAAAATTTAAGTCACCGTCAATATTAAGGAGATTTGTGATATGAAATTTAAGCCACTACCAACATTAATGGTTTTTTTTGGCTAATGGAGGGTGTCCCGGCCCTTTGGGGCGGACTAATCCCTTCGGGTTTAAAGGAAGCCAGGTAAATTTATTATAGCTCCAGTGTGGTAGCACAATTCAAACCCATAACATTCGAGAGCAAAGCATAGTACTAAACCAATCGAGATACCCTTGGGGTAAATTTTCCATTATTCACCAACACTAATGATTAGATGAATAAGATGTGGGGGTAAATCTTCCATTATTCACCCAAACAGTGTCTTCCGTGTGAGAAACTCCTTTAGAACATTGGCGTAGAAGTAGTTACCATCTAAAATGTAGTTGCCATCTGAAAGTGCCTTTTCTAACAACTTCCTTGTCTAAAAAGTCTTCCACATTTCCTTTCTCTCTTTTTCGGTCTTCTGTGGGTTGGGTGCTTAGTACATTTCATTTTTCTTGTATTATAGTACTAATGAAATCCTTAATGAGTACAACTAATAAGCCCCAACACATTAAAGACGTGGATTGATAATCATATTTTCGAGTGAAATCACACCATGCGTATACGCAAAATATACAACATATAGGAATAATGAATGTACAGATTTCTGGTTCGACTTGAGTTAAATTTATCATCAGATTGGACATACACAACTCACCCACATTATCCCAGTGGTTAATCTTAAACAAACTTGAAATTTGGAACTTGACCAATGCATGTGGATGGAGCTCTCTGGTTTTTTTTTTAAAGCATGCTAATGGAGTTGATTTTTTAGGCAGTTTAGTCTTTACAAAGTGGACCTTGCGTACATGATTTTGATACAATAAGTTAGATCTTGAATAACCAATTGCTGTTATAAAGATTTGGTATCATTCCCCTTCCATAATAACTTCGTGGGACCCACCATTTCTCCTGGACTGTGTTCCACCATGTGACCATGAATTACAAAGAGACGGATTATTATCTTGCTTGGGCAAAGCCCCTGGTTTTGGAAAGACAGTATCGATCGTACCTTCTATATTTGGCATTCCAAAAGTTCTCACATCTCACAGAAAATGGGGTCCCATTCTCTACTCATTTTGAGAGTACCTTAAAATGAGAACTGTCCCACTATTGCAATGTTGTGACAACTGTTCTCTCCACGAGCTCAGTGTTTATGGAATTATAGAGATTAGAAATGAGTGTTTGATAGAAATTAACTTGATAGAAATTAACTGTAGTTTTTTATTTCTCATGTTCCGCTGCTTCCGCATATCACTTTGTTAATTTTCCTCTTCATTTTTTGAGAAAAAAAATTCTACTAGGAAGTTTTAGGTGAAGTATAGAGGGGTGGACTTAACATACATTAATTTGGGGACACCACACCGCGCCCCCCCCCCCCCCCCCCCCCCCCCCAAGAACTTACGTCTGCTTCCAAAACTGATGTGGAATTTCTGATGGGCCTCTTCCCAAAACCTATTTGAAAATTTTGGGTTAGGCTACAAAAACCAACTACTTGTTTGGGTTCTGCCCCTTTAAATAAAGGTCATGGACCCGCCATTGAATGTATAGGACCTTGACTTGGCTTGGATGAACCTAAATCAAACTCTTAAGTCTATAACAAAAATCAAATGCTGTTAATTATGCATATGCACAAGCATTGTATTTCATTGCCTGAAATATTATTCATCTAATGTTATGCATTACGTACATATGAACTTCGATATGAAACTCGTTTGACTAGATGAAGACCTGCTTAAATCAGCCTAAAATAGCTCTAGACCTTTTTTTCCCTTTGGGTTGGGTCCGCGCGGAGCTTGGGTATATATTGACATAGTAATGTTCCATATTCCTTCTGTCCACATTTTCCATTTTTGTGACCACCTTTTGTTTTTGTAAACGTAAGGGCCTGTTTGGGCGTCGTAGTTTTTTTATTTTTTTGGCTAATCAAGGGTGTCTTGGTTTTTTAGGCTGGATTAATTTCTTCGAGCCTAGGAGGAGCCAGGTAAATCTCCTATGGCCTCAATATGGTAGCGTAGTTTGAACCCACAACCTCCTGAAGCAAACTTTGGTTCTAGGAGCTACCCCTTGGATTTAGTTATCATTTTTTATTTAGAATTGGGAGCGATGAAAATTTCTATTGACCTAGTACTGTTCCATATTCCATTTTTCTACATTTCCATTGTTGAGACAACTTTTGATTTTTGAAAGTGTAAGGGCCTGTTTGGTTAGTGGTAGCTATTGTCATATAGTAATGTTCCATATTCCATCCTCTCACAGTTTCCATTTTTATGACCACTTTTTTGTTTATGTAAATGCAACGGCTGGTTTCGTTTGTGGGATTTCAAATTGAAAATCGGGTGTGTTGTGCATTTTTTATAGCAATTCAGACCAGGTCTCTTGAGCATTCCAAATGCTCCATGTGATTCATAAAATGCTCCTAATTTAAAATACTAGCCCACGTGAAAAGTCATTTCTAATCTTCTCAAATCCCCACACTGGAGTGGAATTGAGCATTTCAAAATTCACTCGGGACAGCATTAGGAGAATATGGAATTCTCAAGATTCTTTCAACTAATTACAGCCAAATTGCAGTAGGCCCTATACCATATGCTCCCCGAGCACTGAAACTTACCCTGTCATAGGCAATGCTTTCTTGTGGGCACCAAGGGGGGCAGAATCTAGGGATGGAATCTGGGGGATAAAAAGATCTCCCTCACCTACCTGAGTATGGTCACGGAGGTTGAAATCGTCGTCTTAACCATTTGATCAATGACGTGTAAGTTTTTACCATCTAAAATAAGTACACACTTAACAATCCAATCAATTTGTATGATTGATTGTCAAACTTGGAATCAATGACTAAGGATAGGGGTTCTTATCAATCACTTGGACAGTTCATAAATTAGTCTCCACTAGGTGTTCTGGCATGCGCACTCACCTTATCCTGCACGATGTACAATGGAGATTTTCCACTTTTTATATGTTGGCAAAATGGAAAAAAAAATCACAAGAGAAACATAATAACACATCAATACCTTAATAAAAATAAAAATCTGAAGTATACACAGCGGCTTCTACTTTTTAGCAGTACTTTGTACTTATAATCCATTGATTTATTATTCTAATTAATTAAAATATTTAATTTTCTAGACATTTTCCAATTTTGAATAGGGATATTTCATGGGCCCAACTGAAAGTGGCCTCGACGGTGCTGGCACTGCCAATGGCGTCCGTTGGAAAACTTTGTCGCTACGAGTCCGCGTTCCGTTTAGCACTCGGCGCAAGTTAGCGTTCTTCATTTCAAAAGAGGTTATAAAATCAGTTGGGCTTCCCTCCACACTATGATATCACTCAAAACACTCAAACAAGACTCATTCATTCAAAGATTACTCACATTCTCTCTCCAAACCCTAACAAATATCCAAACTTTGAGGTATATTTGATCTTTGTGCCTCCATTTAGAGCCCTGTGATCATATATCCTCATGAATTCCATCTTGGTAGTCACTTCATTTGATCATTTCATTCATTTTCAATTTCAACAATCTTTCCTGCAATTCTCTCCATGCATAGTGGGTTTTTCTTGAATCATTTCTGTTTTTTATCTTCCACAAGCAAAGCCCATAGGAATGTTAATGGTAGCTTTGGATGTGAATGACTTGTGATTTTATGCGACACGTATTGTTTTTTTTCGATTTTGTGAACTAGAAAGTTTGAATCTTTATTTATTTATATTGGTTGCTGTTGTGGAAAATTATCTTTTGGCATGGTTATTGGATTATGGGACAATTGCTCCTCTTTTGAGTAGTCTCTGCTTTGGGTTGAATGGTTTGGTTTTCCTTTTTTGGAACATTTGCTTTTGACCATCCATTTGCTGGTTAACAATTATATGGTTTGTAATTTGTAATGTGCAATGTCGGTGTCTTCTTCCAGCTGCTAGCATTAATGCTTTTGTTTAATTGGAAATGACCCAAGTCTTCAATTTGTAATACAAGTGACTCCTGTTTTATTGCCAAGCCTGTAGAATATCTGTACAAGCTGTAAATAAAGACACTTTCGTAGAGTCTGCTGCGTCTTCTTTTTGTTGATTGATGGTATATACCTTGATTTGGTTTTAACCTTCATGCTGCATCAGTATCCTAGGTTGGATGCAGTGAGGAAATGATGGGTTTGCTTCAAGTTTCCATCACTGTGCTGCTTGCATTATTTTCCTTGCATTGGATTTCTGCTTTTGGAATTGGGCAAAACCAGACTGCTAGACTAATAGTTGATGCTTCGGGTAAATCAAGCCAGCGTATTCCTGAAACACTTTTTGGAATATTTTTTGAGGTGAGTCATTTACACTTTTCTAGTTAGATTCCCTTTTTTGTTGTTTGGCTATGTTTAGTAGTTCTTTTTTCTGTTTGGACTAGCTCCATAGCTCTTATTGGACATGTGGTCCTAACAGTCCATTTTTACTGCATCACTATTCTAAGTTCGTTTTGATCTCTTAGTGATTGGTGTGATTTTGCTTGGTGGTGCATGATGAGTGTGTTGCATGGATGGGCAGTACAGATAAATTGGTTGGAGTTTGGACCCCATACCTGTCCAAATGTATCCCAATTCCTATGTAATTTTGATTTCTCACTTCTCATTCATCAGAGCTTTGGAGCATCTATCATTTTATTTATTGCTCATCCTTAAAAGCCTATTTGGATAAGCAAAAAATAGAGTGGAGTGAAGTTAAATGGGCCCTAACTGCTTAAAATTGCAACTCTACCATGTTTGGATGAGTCTTGCTCAAAGATGAAGTATTGTTATCAGCCCATGTATACTTCATTTCGCTTCAACCCTAAATACTTCAATTTCCTTGAATAAAAGTCAATTCTACTCCATAATATTTTTAAATTTCACTTCACATCAAGCATCGAAACAGAGTGAAGTGAACTAATCTAGCTTAACTCACTTCTCCTCCACTTCACTCCTCACGTAAAATCTACTTTACTCTAGTCTACTCCTCATTTATCCAAACAGGCTCTAAGTTATCAATTCTGATCTCTTTCTTGTTCATGGTAATGAATGTGATTGCTTTTATTGGAGGCCATGCATGCAACAAACATTGCCCTTTTGTCAGTGGAATTTCCAAAGCACAAGCTTTAGGAGGTTCCCTAGCATACTATTAATGTGTATTATTATTATTATTATTATTTTCTTTACAAGGCACTCAAATTCACGCACCCACACATGCCACACATCCCTTACCAACTGAGCAACAGCCGGAGACAAATGTTGATTATTTACTGCTGTGAGTTCAACTATTATTTCTAGGCATAGTATGACAGAGTTATTAAGAAACATATGTTATCATACTTATTCTGCTTGTTGTTTTTATCTTCCTACTGTAATGATCATTCATGTGTATGTTGATGTCTAGACCAGATTAAGCTCATTGACAGCCCTCTCTCTCTCTCTCTCTCTCTCCCTCCAGATCTACACCATACATAGTCAGCTTGCAAATGATATTTGATTTAGCATAGGAAATATTTATTTACTTCTACAAGCATTGTAATTGTCAATATATCCACTTTATCACCTGTTGTCTTGGTTTTCTATTGTTTCTGAAATGGATGGGGAGAATATTGATACCAAGTTTGACGTTACTAAAGTTAATATGATGCTTTCTTCAGGAGATCAACCATGCAGGGGCAGGTGGTTTATGGTCCGAGCTTGTAAGCAACAGGGGTAATTTCTATGCTTGAAACTCGATATGGATATGTAGGACATTATTAAAGGTTTCAGAATAATTTGATAAATTACATGCTTACACACAATTTTTAAATTCCTTCTTTTTTCCCATCTACCTTCTTGCTGCAAGCGTCAAAACTTTTTGCGTTTTTCCTTTTAATGGGTGAGGAGTTAGGTGTTGATGTTGAAGTAACTTAGCTTTAAGGGCGGTATTGTACTTATAGTTTCAATTAGTGCTACCCTAAAACATAGTTGCACACGCAGTTGTCATATGCTGAGTTGCTAAGTCCAGTCCTTAGTGCATATTGGTCTTCTGGATGCTTATGCTATTTCATTTCCAGGTTTTGAAGCTGGGGGACCCAATACTCCATCCAACATTGATCCTTGGTCTGTAATTGGAAATGAATCAACAATTGTTGTATCAACTGATCGTTCATCTTGTTTCAGTCGGAATATCATTGCACTTCGAATGGAAGTTCTCTGTGACAGTGGTGGCTCTAACATTTGTCCAGCTGGTGGAGTTGGGATCTTTAATCCTGGGTACTGGGGCATGGTATGACATTTGATACTCTTTTTGGTGTCAATGTCCTCAATTTTCACCATTAAAAACATTCTCAATTTTCCTCCTTTATTCTGGGTACTCGCAGCCAATTGAATTATATGGGATCTGCTTTCATGTCCACTAGTTGATGTCATATATTTCAAATGCATGTTGGAAATTCTCAATGAGTTCCAATATTCATTAGAATAGTGCTAGCAACCACTGAATCTTCAGACACAACAGATGCTTTTCTATATGCTATTTAACATCCAGATTGCTTTGTTTTTTTCTACAGCAAATCGTGCACACTTTTCTCAGTTTGTTCTTATGGAAATATTTTTTCTGTTATTTTCCAGAATATTGAACAAGGGAAGAGCTATAATGTTGTTTTGTATGTCAAGTCAGAACAATCTGTCAATTTGTCTGTTTCGCTGACAAGTTCAGATGGATTGCAAAGCCTGGCTACAACTAATGTCATGTGAGTAATTTTTTTATATATATTTGCATGATTGAAAATTTTTTTTTCAGGAACTAAAATTTGATGTGTGCAGTGTGTGTGAATTTGATACATTTTCTTTGGTACAGGTCCAACATTTTTGTTGTTCACAAACCTGATTTATAACCAACAGGTCCTTTTCAAATCTAAAGAGTTAGGTTTAAAAAATTAGCTGACTGACAGTTTTAAATCCGTTTATTTTTTGAAACATTCTGGGGATTTACTAGAGAGAGAGAGAGAGAGAGAGAGAGAGAGAGAGAGAGAGAGAGAGAGAGCTTTTCCGACATTAGGATTTGGACAAATTTGAAAGCCCAAAACAGTACCTCCCATCATCAGATGCTTCCTGATTCTTGTACAGAGGTAGGTCATGGGGAGACCTTTCTACCCCTACCACCTCCCTATTATTCATATGCTTTTCAGGACAGGCTGGGATGATCTGGCGCCTGAAGAACGCCGCTAAATGGATATCTGTTATATATATATTTCCCTTTCTGTTGATACTTGCTTCTGGCTTCCTGCAGAGCTGCTGCCGCAGAGTATTCAAACTGGACAAAGGTGCAACTCCTGTTGGAAGCCAAGGGGACAGACCATGCGTCAAGACTTCAGATAACAACTACCAACAAAGGAGTGATTTGGTTAGACCAAGTGTCAGCGATGCCAATGGACACTTTCAAGGTATATTTTTAAGTATATTATTAATTCAATTTATTTTTTACATAACATGACTCAAACCTGTTTCATGAGGCATATTTATTTTAGGTAAACTTTTTTTCTTTGTGTAGGGACATGGCTTCAGAAATGAGCTGGTTTCAATGATTGCAAATTTAAAACCAACATTTATGAGATTTCCAGGTATTCTTTGAGGTTATTCCATTTTACAAGTTGTGAACTTGTATCGATCGAATATAAAAAAAAAAAAATTCTCTGTATTGTTTCAATTGAATTACTTAGGTCACTGGTCTTCAATGCAATATTTTAACCTAGAGATTCAGATGTTGTTAGCTTGTGAAATAAGGATTATTCCACAGATGTATAGATGTGGTTCTACCTAGGGGCATTCATGATATCGCATATATGGTGGCAAGTGGTAACTACTACTGGCTGTCAATTGTTGTCATAATTAGAAGTCGCTACAATTACCCATCTTATTCGATAAATCATCTATGATGTCTGCCAAATGCTTCTCATTGTGTATGATGTTCTAATTTGCATTTCTAGGCATATTCCCTTCAAATCAACAAATTAATGCCGTGACTTTCTGCTAACAAAGTTAACCATTTTGCTATCAAGTCAAATGGAGCACATTAGATAGAGAAAGTTTGCAACCAGTACTTGCTGAAATAATTGCAAACTATTATTTATTCATTAGATTCCTGTGAAGTTCAGGTGGGGAATGAGTTGAATGATATTTATATAATTTCTAGGCACATCTACATTTGTGTTGATTAATTTCGTCTTCCACTATAGAATAACTCCAGACAATATGCTTTGCATGGGCATTGATGATTGAACCACTAATGTTGCAATTCTTATCCACGTTTCATATTATATCAGGTGGCTGCTTTGTTGAAGGTGAATGGTTAAGAAATGCATTTCGTTGGAAAGAAACAATTGGTCCATGGGAAGAGAGGCCTGGACACTTTGGCGATGTCTGGATGTACTGGACTGATGACGGACTTGGATACTTTGAGTTTCTTCAGGTAAGTGTCTTAAGGTATTTTTTTAGTGTAGGCTCTTCTAAAGAGTTTTTTCCAATTTATAGAAGGGGTAATGATTTTATTCTATTGAAAAAAAAATTTTGCTACAGCTTGCGGAAGACCTAGGTATATTGCCAGTATGGGTAATCAATAATGGTATGCCACTTGTACTGAGTCAACAGATTTGCTTCATCATAAATCCACAGCCCTTTATACACTGCATTTTATTCTTTTTGTCTCTATCTTTGTAACTTTTGTCAACAGGTATTGGCCATAGCGACCAAGTTCGTACTTCTGCTGTCTTACCTTTTGTGCAGGCAAGCCTTTAGCATGCTCCCTCCATATATAATTGATTGAATTGGGCAAGTGCCTGTCACCTGCAAATACTGTAGATTCTACTGAATCAAAGCCACAGATCATCTAATAAAAAATTATTAATTTAATAAAAAAAAGTTGGCCTTGTAGCCTTGTGGTCTTTGTGCATTATGCCTGGAAAACTCACCAGTTTGACCAGTGACTCAATCAAGTCAACCATAAATGCTTGTGGATTGGTCAAGGTAATGTACAAACTCAGGGCATACATAACTAGGGCCAACTTGGCCCGACTTGGCTGAGTCATGGGCAACTGTTTTATTTTCTGTTGCTTTGATATTTTATCTTGATTTAATCATCTTTGATTCTTACAATTGACCTAAAAATAATTTCTACACAATTATGTCAATCTTTACTTTATTTATATTGCTATACGAGTAAGGCTCAATTCATTTATAGCTGTTGTAGCTTTTTAGTTCTTGTCTGGATATCATAATTATTTGGTGATTATTGGATTGTTAGCTACCTTGTTACCCAAGTCTGTCAATCTTGAGAGGTTGATATTCAACCAAACCCTCTAATTTCTTTGCTTCAATTCAGGAAATTCTTGATAGTATTGAGTTTGCCAGAGGAAATGCTGATTCAAAGTGGGGTTCTATTCGAGCAGCAATGGGACACCCAGAACCATTCAATTTGACCCATATTGCCATTGGGAATGAAGACTGTCAGAAACCATATTACGTAGGTATGTTATCTATTAACATCTTTTTTCATTTGATGTTCATCTTTCTTTTGAATTCACAAAAATCCCCATATACAGGGAGGTAATTGAGTAAATAATGATTTCTTCAGGACATGATTGTTAGCGAATCAATTTAAATGGATATTTATCAAGAAAAATATGGAAACTTCAATCAACTTTATGCTATTGGCTAAGGAATATTTTGCCATGTATCTCAACATATTTATCAATACACCATCAGGTATTATATTTTGACTGATAATGAAGGAAGAAACACCAGTATTCGGCAGTTTTAGAATATGCAATCCTGTAATGGCCTCAGTAGAGTTTGGGAATAAAAATAGCAGCTACAACTCAGTTTGAATAACCAAAGAAATCGATATTTAAGTGTTGCAACATGGTCCTGTAGTGTTTAATATGAAAATGCTGTAGTTGAGGAAGATAAACCACATAATGCAACTCTATCCATGTTTATCAATGAATTAAAACCATATATAAAGGAAATTGGTACATTTTTGGGCATTGCATGAATCATCAATGTCGATGCAAGGGAGATAATCAAATAGATGAAGACAAATGTCATTTAGAGTTCAAGATAGAGTTAAAAGATTGAATATGGAGAGCTTTTGGATTGTGCCTTAAGAACCAGCAGGATTCCAAGCTATCTCTGAGGAAGCCGTACTTTCTCTGATGGCTCTTTGAGGCAAACTGACCAGTAAATAAAGGTCATTGGTCCAATGATGAAGCCTTTGTAAGCCCACATATTTGGCATGTAATCGCATGTGTGGTTAGAAAGGGCTATTAACCCCATTAATTTGGGGTGAGTGTAAGAGTTTTACTATGAAATTCTAGAAAGGATTGTTACAAAAATTCCTATCCATGAAACCTTGCACCTGAAAACAAGCTCTCTCTCGCTTCCCTTCCCCCCGACCCCACAGTGGTAGGAGCCCCATGCACTGGGCTGCCCTTTTATATATTTTTATTCATATATAATTATATATATATATAAAGATCTGTATGCTCACTTTCTTCGATGTGTCAATTGAACAGGGAATTACCTCAAGTTTTACTATGCTATAAAAGATGCTTATCCAGACATCAAAATAATCTCAAATTGTGATGGGTCTTCTAAGACGTTGGATCATCCGGCTGATATGTACGATTACCATGTAAGAACACACAAACTATACTTTTATTAACTTCGTAAACATCTGGCTTTTCTTTGTACTATGTCTCATAAGGACATGCTTATTTATGCTATCCTGTAAGAGACGGTCCCTGATACTAACATTGTCTTGTATAGATTTACACCTCTGCCAACACCATGTTTTCTATGGCTCATCAATTCGATCGTACAACGCGTAGTAAAACTGGTCCAAAGGTGGGGTATTGTTGAACTTTTGAAACTAGTACACACACAAACACACATGGATAAATGCATAATGTCTGTGATTCCAATTTCCAGGCTTTTGTGAGTGAGTATGCTGTGCATGGAAATGAAGCTGGCAAAGGAAATCTTTTAGCAGGATTAGCTGAGGCTGGATTTCTGATTGGGTTAGAACATAATAGGTTTGTTTATGCCTTCCTTCTTTACAAACTTCTATTTTACAAGATCTTTATGTGGCCTTGCAGATGTGTGAATTTAGACACATGTAAAGTACATGCCCCTGATTTTGACAGTTAGTACTTGTATGAAGCAAAATGTGAAGTATGCATGCAAAAATGCAGACAGGCATAGATCATCATCATCATCATCATCATTGTCCTGTCCCAACAATGTTGGGATCAGATACATGTATTTTGTTTCTCCACTCCAGTCTATTTTGGGCCTTTCTCAGAATTCATCCAATCTTATCGTGGGACTGATTTCTATTGGACTAAAATTTAGGGACACACCATAGAAGGGAAAGTCGTTGATTTTGAGCTGTTTGGATGATCGGAAAGTGTACTTTGTGATCCGAACTAAAAAAAAAAAAGATCAGAAAAGTTGATGATGAGGGTCTTATGGGGTGGGCAAAGTAGAAACAAGATAATGAAGAGTTGCATGATTGTTAAGTTCCATTTCAATTGGTGGGGCATTTTTAGTTGGACATGTATTGTGCCATGGAGCTTAATGCTGGGTGATCAAGAAATGGCAAAAATTCAAAGCACACTTGGGTGAGATGCGTAGGTGAGGTGACTGTGAGAGTGGCAAAGAAAGGATAGGATTAGGATTGAGCATATAAGAGGATGCTTAGGGTTTACTTCCATAAACGAGAAAATGAAACAATGATTATCCATGATGTTTAGAGCTGTCAGAATCACTAGTTGCAGATGATGAGAGAGACTGAGGGGCAATGAACATGGAATTCAGATGCTGGTAGTGTTTTGGATGGACCTTGGAGCTGTGATTGATGTAACACAAGATGGATAGGTCTCTCAGATAGCACTGCATAGTGATGTTTCAAGCTTGTGGATGGTGAATATTGGAATGGTGGATTGCAGCAATATGTGGTGATGAAAGGGATGAGGTAGAGATGGGATAAAAATCATCAAATTAGGAACATGTTCTAGATAGCACTGCATAGTGATGTTTCAAGCTTGTGGATGGTGAATATTGGAATGGCGGATTGCAGCAATATGTGGTGATGAAAGGGATGAGGTAGAGATAGGATAAAAATCGTCAAATTAGGAACATGTTCTAGATAAGCCCGCAAACTAGAGAATGCAAGTTCTTAGGCTGTAACAGCACATCTCGCTTGTTGGGTTTCAGAATAGAGTGATGGCTACTGTTATCCCTTGGATCACTTAAGGGATAATGTGATCGAGGGACTGAGATAGATGGACCAAATATTGGATTCTTAATTTGATTGGTTGGGTGAGATCTTGTAACTCTGATACCATCCAAATTAGCAAGAGATTGATATAAAAGATCCTATATTCCCCTAATGTGAAACTAGGTATAAATGGATATATCAAGAGAATCCATGTTCAATCCAAATCCTATATATCCTTCTCACAATAATATCCCCCCAAAAAGAAACCTAATCAACCAAATTACCTAATTAGTCAAACTAAGATCAACAATGTGTTTTGCTTCTCCTAGATCCAAAAGATACTCATTGCATGCTTCCTTGGGTGGGTAAGGATCATATAGTTCTTCAGCTTTCAAACGCATTATGAGGAGTTAAGACCAGATCACACATATATACCGAGGGTCAGGACTTGGATGTTTCCAATGTGGGACTTATGCACCATTGCGACACAATCCTTGAGACTTTCCCCTGCCCTCTTTCTCTAGGCAAATGCTTGCTGGGCCCAACACCCTTCGATAGGGGAGCTATAGGTGTGATATACTCCCCCACTAGGAAATAGAACTGTCATTGGCCTTGATACCATTCCGTAATGACGTGGGCCCACTATCCATATTATATTGTCCTCTTTGACCGAAGTCTCACGGCTTTAAAACACGTCATGTGGGGGTTAAGGCCAGGTTGCACATATATACCCAAGGTCAGGACTTGGATGTTTCTGATGAGGGACTTATGCACCACTAGAAATCCAATCCTTAAGAGTTTCCCCCACCCTCTCTTTCTAGGCGGATGCTGACCGGACCCAATGCCCTTCAACAAGGGGGCCACAAGCATGCCATTTGCACATAGTCTATTTTTTATAATAACCTTCAAATGATTCATATAATTGTGAAATGTGTATAGGGTCGAAAAGTTCATCTCTGATAATGGATCCCTTCTCCATTAGTAGTCCAGCCTCTGCCAGGACAGTTTCGTCAATTTCTTCCCCATAGTGCATTTCTCTTGTTCTTGCAGCGTTTCAAGTTTTATGAATTTGATTATACTATAAGTATTGAGACCATGTTCAGTTAAAAACATTTGAGTCTCCTATAATTGTGACTGATTTTGTTATCAAAGATAAGTTGCAAACTATATGGGTTGGCATGTTTTCTTCAAAAAGTTAACTAACAGGGTTGGTTTGCATATTTTCTTCTGATACAGTGATGTAGTCGACATGGCTAGCTATGCGCCACTTTTTGTCAATGACAATGACCGAAGGTACTTTCTTTAATCTCTCTCTCCATTTCCGGGTTACTGCTTCTTCAAGTTCTCTTCAGCCTTTTCTATTCTTTTCTATTGACAATAGTTGTCAATGTTAAAAGTTGGATTACTTTCAATAATAAAGGTGGAACCCGGACGCAATCGTCTTGAATTCTTGGCAGCAGTATGGAACACCTAGCTATTGGGTGCAATATTTTTTCAAAGAATCAAGTGGGGCAACCCTTCTTCCTGCCACATTCCAAGCAAATTCCTCCAATTCTTTGGTTGCGTCTGCAATTACTTGGCAAAACTCAGAGAATAACAACCATTACATAAGAATAAAGGTCTTCTCACTTCCCACTCTCAGTAGCATTTGTATTTTACGTACAGTTTTATTTATTTAGAACATGGCTTACCTGGTTGAGCTTTTTTTTTTTTTTTTTGTTCCTGATAAAAAATTATCATTTCTATCTATGGTGTGGTCATTTTGTTTCATGGTCTTCTAAGACAAAAGACATTTATCTTGTTGTTAGAGTACATGATTGTAGCTTGCAAACAAGACTTGGCCTCCTAATACAGCGCACCTTAATTGCATAAAAATTCACACAAATGTTTTATCTAATAGACATCAACTTTTTCTTTGGTGGAAATGAAGTTCTAGATATTTCAACTCTTGCATGAAGATTTCTCTATAATTTTTGAGGAAGCAAACTTAAGGCTATAATAGTGTGATTCTGCATGTGTGCATATTCTTTTAATGCTAATCTAAGTTTAGTAATTAAAATGCATGCACATATTTCCTTCTTTAATGAGGAAAAAGAGGAGCAACATTTTGTACAGTCTTCTGAAACCTGAGTTGCTCTTGCTTCCGTTTCTACAAAATGGTCGTTATGATTGATTAATTAGACTCATCCTTTCTAACATAGTGAAATGGCAAAATATGTCTACATGATGTTAAGAATAATAGAAAACCTTGATGATCAGCAAAACATCGGCACCATTTCTTCGAAATGGCATGTCAGGACTCAAGACACTCCAAGGTGTATACAACTTGTTTTTCAGGATCCAATGTTAATTTGCATGCGCTAATTTTCCTGTGGGGTAAATTTTCTGTTTGTCTTTTTACCTGGTATTTGGATAGTCATCATTTAAAAATGAAGAATCAAAGGTGAATATCCCAAAATGACCATCAAATGACCTCCCTCCATTAGAAATTGAATTGAGATAGGAAATCAATACCTACTCATGACCCAAGTAGATTCAAATCCTAGGAAACTCAAGGTCCCATCTACATCACTACCTTGTGTATCCTTCACCCATACCTCTTGAGTAATCCTTTGGTGGAGCTCATTTGACTATGAATTTCTTTATATTCAATTCCAATGTATTCTATGAAAATAAAAATTCCTTTAATTTATTTTCATTTGTTCATTTGATTGTTTTAGTGAATTAAGTTGGTTTTTAGGTTCTTACTGTTGCTTACTGATGATAATGAAATGTTTGCTCAGATTGTGAACTTTGGAAATGCCAGCATGAATCTCAAGATTTCTGTGGCTGGTTTGGAATCAAGACATGTGAGATCGGTTGGATCAACAAAGACCATTTTAACATCTAGTAATTTGGTGGATGAGAATTCCTTCAAGGAACCAAATAAGGTACACCATCTTAATTGATTTTATTTGTTAATGTTCTGCATTTTGATTGTGGTGGAATGATCAATGTGTCTATTGTATGTGTGGACACCCCAAGAGGGAACATACTCTTGGATCTAGGTATGATTCCTAAAATCAATAGTTGTAGTGACAAATCGACAGTATGGACATAAATCTATCGCATGTAGTCCAGACTGTCCAGACATAGGTTCCGAAGATACAGAATACCAAAAAAAGTTGCATTTGATTGGATGACTCCTATCTCCCAAGTAATAGAATTTGCTTCTTGGCTGTTGTCCATGCTGTCACTTTGCAGGTAGCCAAATTAGATAATTAGGGCCTATTCATGCATTATGTTCCATCTGGTTTGGGGCCTAGGGATATGGTTGAAACAAAATGGAATGAACTACTTGGCTCCTACACAAGCAAGGATATCAAATGATTTTTGTAACTTTAAACATTGGCCTTGCTTGGACGTGGTCCAAATTTAGTGTTTGTACCGAGCCTGCTCAGTGGACCAGCCCATCATTTGTGCTGGTGATCTAAATATGTGCTCTTGGATGCATGATTCCAAAACTCGGCCTGACTCACTCTGACATGGTCAAGTTGACTTGACCCATAGGAAGCGAGTCCATGTTAACCTCCATATTAAAACAGTCGTGCCCAGTTAACCGTATTTAATTTGTTTAATTGAATTATGCAGGTGGCCCCCATCCAAAGTACTCTAGAAAATGCAGGGCCAGATATGGATGTCGTACTTACTCCACACTCATTCACTGCATTTGATTTATTACTCGACCCAACCCTCCTTCCGGTTCCATTGTATAAATCATCTATTTGAAAGTAACATGAGAAGTTTGTAAATAATGGAACTCTACAGGAATGTATGCTTGCCATCTGATGATTTGGTATGGAAAAAGTGATAAATAAAGGGCATGTTACAGTACTTGTATTTATTTATTTCAGTCATACTCATGCTTGCAGTCAGAACTTGAATGAAACTGCCATCCGTAAAGGTGTGGAATACGGACCTCATATTTATAGAGTTTATAATAGGGAGTAAAGACTTGTTTGATCCCTGGAATCCTGCTGAGGAATCCATGAAAGAGAATAATCAGCTTTCCTATGTTTACTTGACCTTTCCGAGGAAGCCTCATTTGTCACCTTCTCTGGTATCCTCTTGCTCTTGTGAAAAAAACAAAAGTGGTAATCCGTCTACTAAGGTAGTTCATAAGAAAAGGCTTTTGCAAATGGCGAAGATGTAGAGGAAGCCATGGAATTCTTAATATTTAGTTTCATAGGGTGATGTGTCAATGAAATTCTTTAATATCTAAGTGCTTAAGGTGAAGGGTGTAACTATTTTCCATCAAAGAGGGGTTATTTTGATGGTTCTTTCATCATGTTACTAAAACATGGAGATCTTAAATTCAGTTAATCGTTTTTGCTTTTTTCTTTCAATTTTTCGGTAACAAAAACTTTCATTAAAAAGAAGGAAATAATACGTAAGAGAGAAAAGAAACAAAAAAACAAAAGGAGAATTCTAAAGAGAAAAAGTTTTAGAGCAATGTACATGAGAGGAAAACTATCATAATCCTAAACTAGCATAAGCCATCAGCTCAGGGATCATTCCCAGGTGCTCCTTCCCAAGTGTGCTCCTTCTATTCCTGTGCTTGCCCCACATACTAGGCAAATTCTCTAATGCTAATCTCTTTTGTTGCCTCTCTCTCTCTCTAGTCATAGAGCTCTCTTATAATGGGTTCAATTCAAGAAGGCCTCCTTACCTACGGTGCGGCTTTCTTTCCCACATGTGCGGGCTTATATTATTGCGTATGCAAACTTCTGCTCCAACGCGTGTAACTTGTGTAGGCCTATATTCTCGCGTGGTCGCTCTCACATAGGGACCAGCCCACTTGGCTGGGGTACCTAAAAAAACAGTTTCAATCCCTTCACGAACTACGCCTCTCCCTTTAATTGTCCATAATTAGGCTGGATTTTATAAAACTAATCTATATGACTTGACTTTTGAGGAGCAAAATTAAGGGCTATGATTACTCAACTGAATTTATGCTCCCCTAGGCCCCAGCCCTTCTAATCTACACCACATATACTTCCCTTCATTGCAATGTATCTAGATGTGGACGGCATATCCCAACATGTGAGATCCGTTTTTTTTTTTTTTTTTTTGACAACATTAAAGACTATTGGCTTTTACAATTTGATGAATTGTCTCTGAAAAATTAGATTAATTTAACAAATCCTGATATTTCAATTTACAACCTCAAGAGACACAGTTATAAACACACTCTACTGAAAATGCTGAATTTACAAATTAATGCACCTAAATATAAATAATACAAAATTCAAAGCTTATTATACCGTGAAAAAAGTCAAATGTTGATCTTAAATATTGAGTATTAGAAGCTCTATAGGTCTTGCAAACGGCATCTACGATTAGTGTATACACACAAAATTGGCAGATAATGTAACAAGTGAATAGATTTCATATTTCTCAATTTTTCTAGGTTTTTCAGATTTTGACCCATTTTTAAAAATCAGCCAATAGAAGATTGATAACCTGCATCACCCCAGACGACCAATGACTATTAGTTTTTCGATGGACTAAAATGTAAAGGTTTTTAGGGGAGACCCTCTAGAATGGATTAATGCAATCAATCTCAGTATTATGTATGTAAACAGTCAACTACGCAGCGGAAATAAATTAAGCAAAAGCACACGCTACAAGAAGACACAGTTTTTACATATAAACCCAAACCGGAAAAAAACCACAATAAAAAATCAAGTACTATGAACCATACCATAGTTACAAGAGAATACTTACAACCCTTATTTAGTTATCGTACAACCTAAGGACTTTATGATTCCTTTGTATAGCACCCCGCGTCAACGACTGCCTGCTGTTCTCTATTACGGATCCAACCACCTAGACGCCTTCTAAATGTAGCTCTTGACTCCCCATAACAATCTTCTACACTAAGAGAAGTAGAAGATAAGGATCTCTAGAATAGAATTTCAGCCATTCAGCTCACCAATGAAAAACTCTAGAGGAGATGATCTCCAAAATATATTTGCCACTTAGAACAATAAGATCTCTATCTTAAGATTGAGAGAGAATTCCTTTTTATAACCCCAACTTCGTGCCTCATTAGTATATTTTAATCAAGAAAGGAGTTGGCATGAAACAAGTAAGTTCTTCTTCAAATCGGACTAAAAAACTGCAAATCAGTGAATTTTTCTACACTTGTCCAATTGGTCCGATTAATGGTCTAATCGGTTGGATTAAGCCTCTGCCTGAGTAAAATTTCAGCACTTTTTTCTGTAAATTTCTAGAGGCAATAACTTTCTCATTTTAACTCCGATTGAGGCAACCTTAGACGCCATAGATATCTACTCGAAACGAGATTTCCAACTGTAGGTCGCTTATCCATATCTGATGCTTGGTTTGTAAGATATAATCTTTGTAAATCATGTTATCCATAAAAAATTACTTTAGTTTATCACTCTTTCTCCAACTTCTTCACTTCAATGCATCCGGCGATTCAAACCATTGTCCATACTTAAAGATATATATACAATACTAATGGACTCAAGTTTTATCCAACCTATAAATTAGCCAACACAAAAATCCTCACAACATTAGACCATACCAAGATCTTGAATCCATTTATACACCGGCTAACTTTCACTTTAATCCGACCAATGTATGAAAAAGAGGTCGAGAAATATCCCCACTCTCATTTTAACCCATTTGAGTGGCCCTTTAGTCTCATCTTTTAACAAAAACTACTTAACTGAAACCTTGCAATTTCATAGGCACCAGGAGTTTTTAGGCATCAATTTTCTATCAATTTGGATTGCTTGAGGTTGCACCGCATCAGCTAGCATGCGATAGCTAGGCGAGAAGAAAGATATTGCCCTTAGACGTAATATTTGCCCCCAGTTGAAGTTTAGGTATTTTCCACGTACATGTGCAAAACTTAAATTGATAGGAAATGGTGTACAATGTATAACCATAAAGTGTTAATAGAGGCAAAAGAAATGTATTTTAATATTTCTTTCGGTTGGAGCCTACCCCTCAATACTTTCCCTTAGGTCGAAACCGGTCGGTGCAATTTTGACAACACATTTATTTAGTACTGAATTATTTTTTTTTTGAATTCAAACTTGACTTTGATACGATATTAAAGTTTTTCAGCTAGTCATGCACACCAAAATTTAGAGATATAGTAAATGTAGTAGAAATACATTTTAATAATCTCCTCAAGTGGAGCCCATTGCTCAACATAAAATTGACATGTATGTGAAGGACAAAAATTTTGTTTTTGAAATTTTTTGAAAACAATATGAGTTGATAGACGTGGCACCTCCTTATTGGAAGCCTCAGCAATTCGGTGAGTCCGAGCCTCGGTACTTCACACCAATGTCCATATGCAGCCGAGGAAATAAAAATGATGATGTAGGTGTGATTTTCCTCCCATGTTATTACACAGTAGCCTCTTTGGGTGTCACAGCTGATAAGACAGTCGTGAGATGTCAATTCAAGCTTGAATGACACTAATGCCAACGGAATAATGGTGATTGACAACGTTCCATAGAAGTTAGGTTCCTTGATGTGATTAGGCCTGGCACTAGATCCCCACCTTCGTTACCATTTACAGGTGGACATTGCTATGATTTTTTTTTTAAGAATTAATTTTATCAAGAATCAATCACTATTTAATAAAATATATAATCACAAAAGAAAAGAGAATAACAATTTATCCAAATTTACTCTAAATGATGTAAACAATACCTTATTTGCTGCTATGTGTACAATTTTATTGTTATTCTACTCGGTATGTCCAACATGTCAAGATTGCATGCTTTCTGTAATTATTTTTGCATCTTCAACAAATTGTCTATACTAACTATAATATGTATCATGTATATATAATCATCAGAGAATCTGCTCTTTAAAATCTTTGGTTGGAATAAGATAGCCTGGTTATTCTTCTATAACTATATAGGATCGCCAAAGGCGTGCACCTCTTGACTATTTTGTATTTTAGGATGTTTTCATCTTTGGATGCTAGTATTTTAATCTTAAAATGCTATTGCTGTTGTTGTTGATCATCTACTTCAACTTTTTTAGGCAGTTACTAGTTTTATTGAAAAATAATTTTTCTTCCCTTTTTTTCTTTTTCTTTGGCAAATACACACACATTAAATCAGTTCTTAACAAATAAAGAAACACAACCTAATTATTCCATTGAAAGGGAGATGCCCTGCTGCTGAGCCCTCAATGGACTAGATTGAAAAATAAAATTTGATTTTGATTTGACAAGGTTGTAAAAAATTATGTTTTTGACACCACCTCTTTTTTTCTTTTTTTCCTTAAGCTTGAAACTAATAGAGTTTGAAGCTAGAGAGCATTAGAATCTAATTCATTTTTTTCTTTAACACATAAGAAGAAAATCCAGTCACATGAGAAATGATCCCACACACATGGGAGGAGGTGGCATACACACAATTCAAAACCTAAGGAGCCAAGTAAGAATAAACATATCTATCTTACCACTGGGTTAAGAGCTTATCCTCAATTCAATTCAGTGGAACCTCAATTCAATTCAGTGGATGTGAAGTTGGAATTGCATTCGGATTGACTCAATCCGTTCTTCTCTTTAAATCAAGTTTCCATATTTGAATAAAAATGGTTCCATCCCTAACTCAAACCATTTGGAAACTAACCTCTGATGGCTCACTGGTCAATCAATCCAATCCACATGGGACCTCCTTATATATATATGCAAAAATTCCAAATAACTCACTTTTTTCCCTTAGCTTTTTTCATTTGTTGGCCCCACTCTAATCAATCCAATCCCTTCAAACACACACTCACACTTTTTAATTAGCCTTAGTACTAATTTCACACTATTTTGGACATTACTTATTATTAAACTTTTTAACAATAAGTGCACGCTATATAACAACTAAATTTTGAGGACAAAACATTCAAGGGCTAGGACTAGTAATCTTCCAATTGTGATCCATACCTCTTTCTCGTACAAGGGAATTTGTCGTGCAGTAGGTGAGGATTTTTTAAGAATAGACGCTTAGATACATAATTATATTCCCTATCTAATGATAAGCACAAGTCCTCAGTTTTTGTTTTTTATTTTTCATAGCGATGAGGACAACTATATCTTTGTTCCTCATGACTGTGATGCATCCAAATTGGCAAGTTATCATATATGCTATGCTTAGTTGATCATAACCATATACATTATTACATAAAATATCATCTTACAATAATTGGATCAGTGATTCGGAACTGGCTCTATCAGGTCCTTGTGTTTAGCCTGCCTGTTAATATGGTCCCATGGAAAGCATATCATAGCTGGTTATGATCATCACATGAAACGACATTACATGTGGGTCAATTGAGTCTCAGGAGGACCCAATGTTGATTGTTTATGGCCTAAATCAGAGTCGCATTAGACTACTGTAGGCTTAGAGCCACTGAATTAGTGGCATGTTAAAATATCCCATTTGAGTTTGACCTGTGAATTTTGGCCGCGTAGACTTTAGAAGCAAAGCTACTATTTATCTACTTCCTATGATGGTGTGGTTATGGTCACCAAATTAAGGACCTCCACATGTGTCAAGCGGGCCCCACAACGTATGACCTTTGTTTGTTGTATTGCAATTGGATTACAGTTGATCATTAATCGACATTATTGTTGTCATTTTGGTGGGTAGTACCCGGATAGTTGCCTGCTCTAAGGACTCTTTTGATTGGGAGAAACAAGAAGCGAAAAACAATGGGATTGATACTTGTTGCCATGCCTCACTGTCTCCACCCTAGCAACAGCTAGCTGGCCCTGGCTATTAATACAATACAGATTCATGTCACGCACAACCACTCCATTGAAATGGGTTCCACTTAGAGAAAAAAAAAAAGTTCCTCATCTAGCACGTATAGAACAGTGATAGTGTGGGTCCCATTATTGATTGGTGAAGCCATAAAAGTTTCTTTCTTCGTAGAGAAGAGGAATTGCTAGCCTGTACCTTTGTCTGAAAAATCATGTAAGATTAGGCTAGTAGACATGGCTTGACTGATTTTGGCTCAGAATTCGGTTGAGCTCGGCAGGATTTCAAGTCAAGCCCAACTTTTAGATATCTAATGTACTCTATCCGTATTTACAAAAGAAAATGCAATTTTCTTTATAATGTAAATCTACCCTTAACCTAATGATTAGGCATCTTTTTATCCACAGAAACAACTAGGGTTTTCTGTGCCTATGTTGGGGCTTGGATTTTGGCCTGGGCAAGGGCAGAACTAGGGCCCCTATACGTTGCCCTGTCCAAGGAATTTTACCTTTTTTATATGGTGCCCTTCATTGTGAATTACTCAATTACTAAATTTGGCACCGATCTACCTTATCTAATTACTAGGATTTGATTAACTTTAATATCCTTAAAATAAGATTTCCTTTTATGGATGGGTCTCCAAAAAAAATTTTTTTTGCAACAAATAAGTCACTGGAAACCTTTCAAACTGCTGTAAAATGGGCTCCACAGGTTGCATGAGTACAAAAGTGGCTATACTATTCTTGGAAAAAAGGTTTCTCCTAACCCATGATACATTCAAAACTAATAAGTGAATTTTGGAATCTACAAGTTCATGAATGTAAATTTTGAATGCCATCTCGCAAGGGGCTGGATTCCTTTTTTTTTTTGACGGATCCTTGTTTTGACTAGAGAAAGAATTACTGCTTTGAGTGAAACTTATCAGCATAATTTTATGAAAATTTCAAATTGCTCAAAATAAATACCTTTTAATGTGCTACGATTTTTTAAAATTTTAAGAACTATTAAATCCTCATCACTTACTCATTTAGGAAAAAAAAAAGATAGGTCATGTCTAAAATACTTTATTTTTTATTGTGCAACCACCGTCAGTCATGGATTACTCCCCACTACGGTGAAAATTGAGAAAATTTTCAAGATGTTCGACATATTTATACTTTTATGCAATATCTGTAAAATTGTCTTGAAAGACATAGTAAAAGGTGTCTATCAATATTTTTAACAAGAGGATTTTACTGAAAAATTCATCATTAGTAACTAACAAAAAAAATTAATATTAGGAGTAGGTGCACCGGAGTGGTCACATATGACCGCTCCGGTTTATTTTTTTTAGTGTCGTGGACGAGCATCGAATCCGATGCTTATTTTTTTTCTTCCAGCAGCGGATCTAGTGCTCAATTTTGTACATGAAACCTCTTCCTCCCCAAAACTAATGGTCTCCTCCCTCTCCTATCCGGCAATGGCAACTGAAGGTAGAAGCCCAACAATGGATACCATCAATAGGAGATTATTTCCTTTTTGGCGATAGTAAAGAATCCGAACAATCCAAATCTCATGCCACTACCAAAACCAAAGCTAAAAAAAAAAAAAAAAAAATCTTCTCTCCTCCTTCCTCACAAACCCACATTACAGCTCCACCACTAATTGCCCCTTCTAAACATTATCAAGCAATAAACTCTTCCAAACTTATACCGACCTCCCCCACTTTTACTCCTCTCTCCACTGGACCTACAATTCCTCTAATTCATCCCTCCCCTTTGCCTTCCAAGCCTCACCTCCCAATCCAATGGCTGGATCGCCTAGTCCATCAACCCCACATCACAAGGGATGATTAGGGCCCAATCCTTGATCAAATTTTGCCAATCGAACAGCTCCGATGACCATCCAGGCATTCAACATAGAGGGAGAAAACCATCGTTTGAAGCTTTTTGTTGCTTAATTAAGCATCAAATCTGATGCTGGAAGAAGCAAATGAACATGAAATCCGATCATCCAATATGCTAAAAAAATAAATCAAAGTGGTCATATTTGACCACTCCGGTGCACCCACTCTTAATATTAATTTTTCTATTAAGAGTTCATTTATGATGACTTTTTCGATAAAATCCTCTTTTAACAAAGTAGTTTTATACTATTTGCATAATCCAAATAAAATTTTACAATAACACAAAAAATTTGGAGCACATTTGAAAAAGTTTTTCAACTTCTGTCACAACACCGTTATCATGATTAATGATGGTCGTACCAAAAAAAATTCTATTTATGAAAAAAACAAAGAAATTACACGCTAAATAATATTTACGGATTAGATATCTTAATAATATCGGTCACGCGGATTGTGGTGTTGGAGGTCAAAAAATAAAATTCAATGAAACGGCTCACCACCTTTAGATGGGCGGTTGGATCTAACTTGGGTTAGATAGCTAACCCATCCACAAGGTTGGGTTGGTGGTCGGTGGCCCCTACCTTGATGCCCCATCCATTCGAACTCTGGACCCATTCTTCCGTTCGCCTCGGAAAAGGCTTCCTCCCACTGGCCTTTTTTTTAAAAAATATTTTAATTGGATAGTCCAAAAGGTTAACTTCCACAGTCTTCTTTCCTAGGTGGCCCAATTCTCAAAACACTTACCGGCGAGGGATGTGTGGAAACGTGGCCCCACTTATGATCTTTTGCCATTAAAATTAGATAGCATATCCTCATATTTTACTTTGATGCACTTTGGTCCCACCAAAAGATATATACATTGATAAGTAGTTTCTTTTTTTTTTTACATTGATAAGTAGTTAATGCATAGAGTTAATAGCACATACGAGTGCGTTAAGAATTTTATCAATCATGTCTACAATGGGACAAAATTGTGTTAAATTAAAATTAAAAAATAGGCTACGAGAAGCATAGTAGTCAATTTCATTTCCTTCCAATTTTTTTTGTTCAGGTCCTTCACATTAATAGAATGGGACTCAAAACATTTTGATTTTAAATTTCATTTCATTCCAACTCATTTTGGTTCATTGTAGTCTATTTCGGTCCATTTCGATTTGTAGTAAAATTTTTATTAATTGTTTTACAATATTTATATAAAAAATTCGCAGTATTTATATTTTATTTATATATATTTAACATATATTTATTTTTTATTTTTATTATTCTCTAAAAAGTTACTTTGAATAGTTCTACCAAATTTTTGAAATGTCAAAATATTTCATGTAGGAGGCAAGACTAAGGTGATGACACAAACTAATTTCACAACTTTGAGTCCTGACTTTGGAAGGAAAGTATGATTAAAAATAGAGAATTTTACCAAAAAAATTACCTTAGGTAAAAAAAAAAAAAACTTACCTTTACAAGCACATAAGTGGTCCCAGGTGACTAATTGGTTTTTTTTTTTCAATAGTGGGAACAAGCGTCGAATTCGATGCTCGTTTTAATAGAGGAGTGTCACATTTTATCTTGTGGAAATTTCAATTCTTTTTCTTTCTAATTATGAATCAACTTTGAATCTTCCTCTAAACAAACTAATAGAGAAGCACCTTAGATGCCTTCATCTCTATATTTTTTTCTTTTAGATTTGTTTTTTTTTTGTTGTTATTGTGGGTTTGATGATTTAGATAATTTTGGCGGCCCTTGATGCGAATGGAACATTGTGCTTAAATCATAGTGAAAATGGGTATTCGAATGTTTGTGATTCGAAACTCTGCACATGATACCCCATAATAAATTTTTTGGCTGAGTCAGCCTAGTGGTTAGGAGTGGGAAGAACAAAGTACTCACTAGATATTGGTTTATGTTGGTTTATGGTGTTGGGGGAAGGGGGTGGGTGGGTGTTACTATGAAAATGACCAGTCACAATACCCCATAATAATTAGACACCAGAGATAATTACATGGAAAATGCGCCACTTGATTTGGGTGTGGTTGGAAAAAATGTATCGATAAGGAGATTTGCATCATTCCTTGACTTTCCTAACATGTCTATGATTGGTGAGGACGATTTTGCTGAAATCCATCTACATGATGTATTTCTAATAATTTCTTTCTTCATTTCTTCTTCTTCCTAATCATCAATCAACTCTCCAATCTTCCTCCAAACAAATCATATAGGGAAGAAGAAATGGTGCTGATAAGGTAAAATTTTCAATAAAATTTTCTTAAAATAAAAATATATATATAAACTTCAATAAAAACCGTAAAAATTTTTATGTGAAGGTAGGATCCGAAATAAGTTCCACGCATGACACGTCCCAATTCCCACCAGAGTAGAAAGCGTAAGTCAGACGAGACCACGCAAGTGATCCGAACTCTCAAAACACATCATCAATTCGGATCAATAGCCAATCCCAACCTTTCATTTAGATGGGCCCATCACTCTAATTTTTGCAAATAAATCTCAACCCTCAATCAAAGTACACCTATATGGATGGACTACATTGTCCGATCAACGTCCCCGTGAGGCCTATTAAAAAATCACCTTCTCCATCACGCAAACACACCTATTTCTAAACTGCCCTTCTCTCCTCACCACCGAATCCATTCCATACTCTCTCTCTCTCTCTCTCTCTCTCTCTAAAAAAGAAAAAGCTTGCTCTCTCTCTCTCTCTGTAGAAAAAAGACAGAATGGATGAAGAAGAAGATCCATGTGGCCATCGATTGGTGGACCCCACTCCGCTCCTCCAGAGCCCCACCAGAAGCTTCGGCATCCACATCTCCTCCCTCATCAGCCGGGCCACCACCCGCCGGGTCCTCCGCCAGCCGTCGATGCTCGTCCGGGAGACGGCCGCTCTCCAGCTGGAGGAGCGGCAGGCCGACTGGACCTACTCCCGCCCCGTCGTCGTCCTCGATGTCATCTGGAACCTCGCATTCGTCCTCCTCACCGGCGCCGTCCTCGGATCCACGGCCAGGGAGCGGCCCTCGACGCCGCTCAGGGTCTGGAACGCCGTCTACGCCCTGCAGTGCCTCCTGCATGTCGGTTTGGTGTATCTCGAGTATCGGAGGCGGAGCCGCCGGCGGGCCGAGGAGGAGGAGGACGAGGAGGAGGAGGAGGGGCTCGTTGAGAGCCGGAGCAGGTGATCTCTGATCTGAATCCACTTGGGTTGTTTTAGGGTTTCTCTTCAGATGGAATTTCATTTGGTTGTTTTGAGTCTTTTGCCCATTTTGCTCTCTGGGTATGAAAATTTTTACTTGTTTTGTTTTGGGGTCCTTTTCTTTTCTCGTATTTGGTTGAATTTGATGTTGGTTTGTGTGATTTTGGGCACTTTCCAATCATGGGTACGAAAGCTTTTGCTGTTGTTATTTTAGCATCTTTTTTCTTCAAATGGAATTTCACATTGAATCAATCTCATGTTGTTGTTTTTGTGTTTTGGGCATTTCTAAGTACCTCTTTTTTTTTTTCAAAAAAAAAAAAAAAGAAGTTAATGGGTCCTATTTGAATTGATTTTACTCAATACCATAGTTGTTATTTTTGTTTGTGATTTTCATCAAAAAAAATTTCATAGTAGAACATTTTTATTTCTTTCACCCCATTTTTTTTCTTTTTTTTTAAATTCCATTTTATCTATTTTTTGCTTACATTTCAATTTATCTAATTTTTATCATGTGGAATTTTATGTTCCATGAATTTATGTATTATTTATGGGTATTTAAAATTCAGTTATTTTTTAATTTTTTTAATGGTTGTATTTTGTAATTTCTTCTTCTATGGATGGAAGAGAATTGTGGGTCATGCTTGAATTTCTTGCTCAGCACTTTTATATTGTCACTATGGCTTTGATTGGCTCTGTTGGGCCAGGGGTATGAGGCTGCCAGGCCGACTTGGTCCATTGACAGCTATAGTAATTGTCCTGATGTGAAATATGGTCAATTAGCTTGACGTTCAGCTGGAGTTGTTTAGATTACAATTAATAGTTTTGCTTTCTTCCGAAATTGTTGTCATGTGCCTGTCCTAAATCAGGATGGCTCTATTAGGGATACTGTTGTTCATGTGATTGTGTTTGGACTTTATGGCCCATTTATTCACTTTTGAATAGTATTGAGTACAGTCCCATGTTTTAATGGTTTGTTTTTTTTATAAGGGTTCATTTCTGCAGAAAAGGAATCCATGATTGTACTTGTCTTCCAAGGAAGATGCAATCCTAAGATTGAATTGAACTCCACGGAAATATTGTTTCGATGTTTGGTGCAATGCATAGGTTTTGGACAGGAAAAGTGAGGGAGAAGAGAGAGAAATAGGGAGGAAAAATGGATCATATCCTATCCACTTTCAGCCCCACCCCATAAAATAAAATAAAAAGAAAGTAAAAAAAATTCTTCATCTACAATGAGTAATGTCTTCCACTGTGGCCTTTCCACGAAATTATGTTAACCAAAAATCAGTTTTTCCAAATTTTGATGGAAAATTGTCGTTTTCCCAAAAAAAAAAAAAACACTGCATGAACACGACCTATGATAGTTTCGGAGTCCTTGTAGAGAACTTATTTGATTTTCAAGCCATGGATGTGCACTGTTTTGCAAAGATCTGACATTGTGCATTTGGTGCCCATCATTGAGTGTTCTGTATGATTTTATCTAATGGACTGGAGCCACTGCGGATGCAACATGCATCCAGAATGTAGGACATACCATATCCTTAACTGTTTATTTGCAGGCTGTTTATAAGTGTTTCTCAGAAACGCTTATGGATTATTGAGATTTATAAGCATAGCGCATGCCGATTATCAGATCAACAACTTGTATTGAGTGAAGTAACCGAAGTAAAAGTCCCAGTATTATATAATTCCCCATTAGACACAGTATGCTTTTTGTGAAGTCATTATGTTGCCTCTGATAGACAATATCTCTGAGTATCATGGCTAGATATTCTGCATGTTAGGAAGGTTGAGGTTGTTTACATTATATTAGAAATGTTAGGATAAATTAGATTTTATGACAAGATATTTCAAGGTTTGTACTCTACCATGGATCCCTCTTAATTAAAAATACAATCAAGCTTATGAAAATGTAGTTTCTAAACTTTAAATGGTATCAGAACCATGGCTGGCTTCAATCTTGATATTGGCGCAGTCATTGTCTTGGCTTTTTGAGCTTCTACTGTAAGCATCTCATAACTTCCTCTCTTCTCTTATCCTTATCTCTCGTCTTCTATCTCTTCTATCCTACACTAACAAAATTTCTTCTTCAAGTAAAATCCCTACCTTTCTATATCCACTATATTCATCTAGTCAAAATCGTTTAAGCCACTCGAGCTTCAATTATATAAGCCTTTCCAATAAGGGGTTTTTTCCCCCCATTTTTAAGCCAAATGACTCTAATCAAGTTTATGAAAATGTAGTCCCTAAGCTCTAAAGTTTACAGTATCGAAATGCTCCTAATCTTTATATAAGCTGTATAAATCAAGTCGGTTTTATAATTTATCCAGCTAGTAAGTTTAACTTACAAAAAGTTGTAACTACAACAGTTGTTTATATGTTTCTTTGGAAACCTTTAGCATTAAGCTTCTCATGTTTCCTAGCAATAGACAAACATATGATTTTTTTTTTTAAGAATAAACTGGTAACCATCCATTCAACCAAGCATTTCGGAATTGGCATATGGGAAGCCCAGCCATTTGGCTGGGATATTGTTTTCTGGCTTTTCACCTTAAATCATTATCTGCTGTGTTATTTGTTTGACTCTATGATGAGTTAAATTTTGACTGGAACTCTGGAAGGCATCCCTTCTGCAATAAAGAAAGAGTTTGTCGTCAAAGTAAACTGTGCTCTTTGAGTATGCTGGTAGTTTTGATGAGATTTGTCGTACTTTTTCTGGTTGTTAACCAATGATCTCTCTTTCTCAGCATTCCGAAAAGGTTGGAATCCCTGAATACAATGGTATCATTCCTGTGGTGGATAATTGGGTTCTACTGGATCATTGTTGGTGGGCAAGCACTTCTTCAAGATGCTCCTCGTCTCTACTGGTGAGAATGAAACATCTTTCATTGGATGTTCAATTTCGACCTGCTGATTCAAAACTAGACTTAGTGCGATGGGCTCACTGTGCATCCTTTTAAATGCGTTGCAGGTTAACTGCGATGTTTCTCGCATTTGATGTGTTTTTTGCAGTATTTTGCATTGCCTTGGCTTGTGTCATGGGCATCGCTCTTTGTTGTTGCTTGCCTTGCATCATAGCATTTCTATATGCAGTTGCTGGTCAGGAAGGTGCGTCTGAGGCCGATATCAGCATTCTCCCCAGGTTCAGGTTTCGTCAGGTTAACCAAGAGGAGAAGTTTGATATAGAAAATCAGCAAGCAGTTGCGCCAACAGTGACAGAACTGAGTAGAGATTCCGTAGACGAAATTGCACTTTCACCTGAAGATTCGGTCAGTATATTTTCCCAGTTCTTTTTCTCATTTTTGTTTTCAGATACAAACAGAAATATTTTGGTGAGAAACATCTGCATGGAAGAAGCGCAGACTGCTCTATTTATCAAGCAGCATGGCCCTCATACGATCAAGTTAATTCCCACCCCCTATTTCCAGAACCCCAGATTGGACACAATCATCCAACCATTACCGTTGGACTGAAATCCAAAAAGAAAGGATGCTGCCATAGATCAAGTGGTTAGGACGATCTAATGGGGTTGCTGTTTTGTATGCTCCTAGGCCTCAATTAGATCTTTTGATCCCCCCCTCTCCCTCATCATTGGGACGGTCCCAGGTGGGCTCCCACCACAGGCTGGACTTCATCTTACGTGTGGAACATTGTAACCTGAATAAACCCCATACTCGTGGGCACTTTTATACCTCCTACAACATTAGCTTATGCAAAGTAGTTGAGTATATTGCTAATCCAACCCATTGAGCTGGTGGGACACACTATGGCTGCCCATTGCTCAGGACCTCAGGTAGTCTGATTGTATCCCCAATGTAACAATAATGAGCGTTTAATTGATGACCCATTCTATGGAAATGTGACTTGCATTCAACAAACATGAGTGCACAAATAATGGGTGGCTATTCTATTTTGATCTGGGTCAATTTTGGATGGTCTATCCTAAATGTTGGATGGAGTTGATAACTTGGACAATTACCCTGTAGTGCTCTCAGTATGGCAGCTAATCATTTAATTGACCTATGTGGGCATATGTTTGCTTAATCCTACTTGCTTATATCACAAATCCTCTTCTGGTATGGAAACACGCACGCCCAAATTTTCATCCAGAGCATTATACGCTGTTGGGTTGATTATGTGTAGAGACCAAACTATATTTCATTTATGTAAAGCCACTGGTGTATATCACTCCACTTGGCGTGAAATTTTGGTTAGTGCCTATGCCTAGAGGGAGGCATATGATGTGAATAAGTGGGACTGAGCAAAGCTGGGCCTCGCAGGTTATATCAGGTCGATAGTTGCTACCTGCTGTTTTCTGGCCAGTTATCTGTCCTATTATGCACTTGGGACAGCCAGGAAATAATAATAATCATCATCATCATCTACAACATATACTTAATGATTTTGGTTGCTGGAGGAGTGCATACCCTAATTAATTTGGGTTCTGCTTGTGCATACCCTAACTAATATGGGTTCTGGCATCAATTGTCTGGAACTGGCAGAATGGACTACCAGCTATTCTGCAAAGAATACTCCGATCCAAAGCCCAAGCACTGCCTTTTAGTCATGTCAAAACTCAATTTCATATATGGTGGACGGGTTACAGTAATATTTTTATTAGTCTGAGAAGGGCAGATTGGTGAGACCATTTACACAAATCTGATTGTTGCTGTAGGAATGCTGCATTTGTCTTACCCAATACGAAGATGGCGCTGAGCTGCATTCGCTTCCCTGTAACCACCATTTTCATTCAGGTTGCATCGTCAAATGGCTCCGGATAAATGCAACATGTCCGCTTTGCAAGTACAACATCATCCAGGCCCATGAGCAGGTCTGAATTCAGATTCCAGAGTGCTGTGTTTTGAGTTTGAGTTAACTCGAGAGATGTAGTTTCTTTTATTAGATTCAAGGTGTTAGTGTTTCTGATTGTTGAGCTTCTTCTTTGTATATTCTTTGCCCCAAGAATCAAGTGTGGTTATATTATTTTTCTTAATGCTGTTGTTGTTCAAGCCCACCGGGTGAGAAACCGAAGAAGAAAGCTAATGCGCAATCAACTGCACACAAAAGCTTCAGCAGTTGGGCTGATGGCTTGATTCTCCTGGACTTTTACTAATCAATTATTATGACCATATCTTCCTACTTTTTTTAAAATGGACTTTTTCTATTTGAAAATTTTTTTTAATCTTTAGTTGTTGTACGTGGGGGAGCACAAGAAAGCTTGATACTCTGATAGAGTGGGTATGGCATCGCTCAAAGTGCCATTTCGCCGAATCTCCCTTTATGGGGTGGAGGTTTTTTTTTTTATTGCGCTAGAGTTTGAAACTCTGAATTCTTTGTATTGGGAGTTTATAACATCATGATTTCTATGAAATTCTTAGAATTGCTTTTGAAATGTCTCTTTTGACCTTCTAGTTTGCCAAATTCCAGCATCTTTGGTTCTGCATTGGCACAGGAGAAATTGGGAAGCTTGCTACGGGCAGAATTCTGAATTCAAGCAAAGAAATGCCACGAGCTGCTGTGCGTTTCTCTATTCAAAGCATATCTTCCTTTCCAAATGGTCCCTCAGCATAAGCATAACTAGTGGGGCTCATGGGCCGGGCTGAGCAAAGCCTGGTCTCTGCCTGGATTAAAATCCTTAGGCCTAGGCCCAAAAAAAGCCCAAGCCCAACTCAATCCAAAAGTGGTTGGCCCGGGCGAGCTTGTATAAAGTCTATTAAGCCCTATTTAGGCTCAATTATTAAGCACCCTTAAGTTGATATCTTGTGAGGACAACATACAACATATGAGAAGCTGCTGCAACTTAATCTACCTGTTTGGGCCAGGCTGGGCTTTGGGCTTGCTACACTTAGCCCAAGATCAGCCCATATAACAAATGGGCTCAAATTTTAATTTAAGTCCAACCCAATGATTTGTACATAAGGCCCACGCCCATCCAAAATGGCCTAGCCCCGCCCAGCCCAACCCATGAGCATCCCTAAGCATAACCACCAAATTAGGGAAGTCTGTCCCTCCTCTCTCTCTCTCTCTCTCTCTCTCTCTCTCTCTCACAGTCTGTCCCTCGTTTATCTGCAATGCTCAGTCTGTCCCTTGTATATCTGCACTGCCAGCCCAGCCCCTTTCTATATATGGAGCAGCAACTGGGAAATAGAGATAATTTTGCATCCTATTCCTATGTTTGCATGTATGCTGTTCTGTGTATTCCAACTTTCAACAAGTAGAGGAATACATCTTTAAGTCCCCAATTTTAAACGAGAGAGAAAATAAAGATGAAGACGAAGCAGGCATCTCTATTGACAAAATTTAATCAGACCAGCTTACAGAAAGTGTTTCAGTGTTTTCCCCCTTTTATGGGTGGATTGACAGTGAATGAGGTAGAGTAAGTGGAAGGAACATTTTCTTTTAGAGAAAGAGAATATAAAAGAAGATGCTGCTCATTTTTTTAAATTCACTTAAAATGTTTTTAACCACCCGATGTCCCAATCCGGAACCGACCGGAATCAAGAACAAACCATGCATTTCTATGGAACTAGAGATCACAAACACTATGTGAATTTACGAGAGAAACTCATTTGTCTGAATCTGTTAAAAGAAGTGGCAAGACAAAGATGGTCAAAAAAATTCGAGACTCGATTGAACCAAAAAAATTCACAGCTGATTCCAGATAAATTAAACTTTTTTCAATTTTCAAAAACATAGCTCATATGAATGCAGTTCCACTTTTCCTTTACATTCTCTATCTCCGTTTGGATTTGAAAATACTTTTGAGGTCCTCCACTTCATAGAGGAAAAATCGACTAAAAACCACAGCCAAAAAGGCTGTACAAATCCTTTACGAGAGGCCCACCTAGATGCATGCTAATTACTAGAAAAAGAACGCCCCGATTTTCATTTAAATGTTGCAAATAAGATCATCCCAGATGCGTAAGTTAGATAATGATTGTATATAGGTTTGTGCAGTCATCCAGTCACTTTGATTGCATCTGGATTTTCATTAAGAACAAGCATTACAGGTGTATTTTCATCAAGAATAAGTAGGAAAGAAATAGCACCTAAAACCAAAGAGGGAGATCTGGAGATAACAACATCACGATTCAAAACAACAATGAATATCTAACAAATTTAGAGCAAAATTCTACAAACCAGGGCCCATTTAGATCTTCATAAACCAAATGTGGATAGCCCAGTTTATGCATACATAAATTACAGTTCAGGCATTCAGGTAATCTGAGTTGAACTCGAGCTGATTTGTCCCTTGCTTTCACAAGTTACCCTACTCAATGATACAGGTAACCTCACAACCAAGTTCAAAGGATCCCAAATGGGGCCTTAGTGTCCCACTTCAAGTACATAAACCTAAATCCTCAGATCCTGCTAGAGAAATGTATATATATGGATATAAACACATACTGTCCTAAGAAGCAACATTAGGGACACCAGCTGGAGAGTCCTCATAACCTGTTATTCCTGTAATCCTTAGCCGAGTGTTGGGCTGCAAAAAAATAAAAAATAAATTCAAAATTTGCACAAAACAATCCGTAGGAATGCAGTAATTGCTATTGTTTAGTTGGAATTCCAAAAATTCGCAATGTATCAAAAGGATGACGTTACAAGATATCTGCCATCTTTCCTCGAGTTTGACATTCAGATCTTAAATGAGTGCAGAGCCTTGCAATATTTTTTTATATACTGTGGTTGCCAGCCTAGAACCACAACATTTGTACAGACACTGAAAATGTAGAGATATATTGGTGAACAATACCTGATTTCCTCAACAGCCCTGTTAGGTTTCAGAAAGCAATTGCTTTTATTCATCCTTTATAAATGACCTGTGTACAGTCTACTGTGTATTTGGCTTCGGTGCAAAAGTTTTCCACCAAAAATCAAAATTGGTTGTAGATGCGAACAATGGTTTGAGGTGGAAAAGAAAGAAGCACAGTACAATAGTGCCAATGCAAGTTCTGATTTCTGTCAACACCACCTATGATGCAAGCTAGCATGGAAAAGGCTGGGACACGCCATGGTTATGGCAGGGACATGGATTTTAAACCTAAAAAGTGAAATGTGGATATGATACAAATAATACGTTGGGTATCATTGACTACCACAAGTGCATGAAGCCGTGAACCATCCATGCTTCTAAAATATTCAAACTACTTAAAATTTGAGATGTCCACCACTAAAATTCAGAACATTACTACTTAGCTGGCTCTTTGCAGGGAACATGGAGAGATATGGGGAGGGGGCGCATGATGAACAGTTTGCAAACTCCTTATGTTATTGGTTAGAGCATTTTTAAGAATAAATGGTACTATAAAAAAGGCCATCTTAAGGATATATCATTTAATAAGGTTGAAATTTGGTGAAATGTAGGATATTTTAATGATTTATGGTATAAAATGGGCTTTAAATTCTTACATACCCATGACACCTCATTCTTAATATGTACAAGCATGTCAGATCCATGCCATATACGGGCAGCATAGACTAACCTTGCAAATCTAATGAGAGGAATATAACTTTGAAAATTTGGTACAAATACTCAAGGAAATGATAACAAACTTGTAATCCAATGGATATGAACAGGTCCCCCCCTATGAAGCACAGGTACTTCCAACATGTACACGTACCAGGTATATGTATGGCAAAAAAACGTATCAGGTACAGTCAAACGTACTCCGTATGTTTTGACTTCGTGGGTACGAAATGGGTACGTTTGTGAATACGGGATAGGTGCGTTTCTGGTACTTTTGTAAGAGTTTTTTTTTTAAACTTTTGTAAGAGTTTGAAAAAGCTAAAAATATAAATTTTAACTTTAGCCTTAAACCTTCTCGACAAACTTAAAAGGAAAAAGGCTTTAACCCTAACTCATCTCCAATCCCCTTGTTTCCAATGGGAAAAAAGGGAAAATGAAAAGGAGGAAGAAGAGGAAGAAGAAAGGAATGCTAAATTATGAAATATAAAAAATAATATTGCTGTTGCTCTTTTTTTTCATTAAGTTAAATTTATAATAGTATTAAGTAATTGTTGGCTTGTTGCATCTAAGAATTCTAACCTATTTTAATTATTAGCATATTGCATTATTAAAATTTTAAAAAATATAATTCTTTAATGGACATACCCCAGCCGTACCTGTATCCTTTTTTTTTTAGGATTTTGCCGTATCGGCGTACCTGTACCGTACCAGTATTGGTATTCGTACTGGTACCCGTGGTTCTTAGGTCCCCACTAAATTGCACACTAATGCTACAGTATGGCAATCATGGGAGGAACTAGGGGGGGCCGGCATGGGCCATGGTCCAGTCCCCCCACACAACCAATCCCTATATCCCGGTTCCACCTTGATGCCAATAAATAAACTATATGTACACAAATGTATATAAACATATGTAATTATTAGCATGGAGATGGGACCAATAACATTTTAAGAAATTTTGTCAAATACCATATTTTACTTGGTATCAACCCAACAAACCCTTGACGATGACTCGATGAGTAATAACCACAGACAATGTTCAAAGGCCATACTTGTCCAAACTCCAGTCAACAGCCTTTTTTTTTTTTTGGATGAACACATAGTTAAAGCCAATCGCTGAATAATATATACATACATACATATATATATATCATCATCATCATTATCAAAGCCTTGTCCTACATTACCAATGATTCGTCCATGAGGGAATCTGTTGGGCATGGACTGATCAACACAGTTAACTAATTGTACAAGGTATAGGGTTGATATATGATAATCGAGAGTAAAAGATACAAGCTCTACAGGATTGCTTCTTGAGTTATAACTCGTAATATTATTATTAAGAAAATATAGATATATAATTTCTATGAATACTTCAGACAAATAATGCATAGATGTAAGACCACTACTCTAGTCGGTACCTGTCTGTGACCAATGTTCCTGCGGTAGTTCTTCCGTTTCTTGTACTTGAAAACAATCACTTTCTTATTCAATCCCTGCAAAGGAAAAAAAAGAAAAGAGACATGAGAAAAGTGTATGTAGCAACCTTGGAGCCAATCTAGGATGATACCTGTTCTTCAACTACTGCATGCACAGCTGCATTTTCTACAACTGGTCTCCCAATGTAGGTATGTGTTTTGGTTCCTACCAATAAGACCTTGTTTAGGATAACCTGCATTAGAAGAGTTACAAAAATGAGAACTGAACATAATCATCTTAACAAAATTCTTGAATAATGACAGTGTAGATTAGAAATATCAAACTTCATTGCCTTGATCATATTTTGTTCATTGTAGTAAGTTATTCATTGAGATTGAGCCTCAAGCTTTTGGTTATATTTATATTGCCTCTCAATAAAGTCCACTGCTGATCAAATAACAACAGTAAAAAAAGGTTTCAAGCAGTCCTGGCAGTTTCTCCAGTGAACATGTGGAGTGTGAATGGGTGTGAAGAGTGCAAGTCCTTTGTAAAACAAATAATAATGATGATGATGATGATGATAGTAAATCCTCGCATAGGTTGCACTTGCTTAGATCTATCCTGACAACTTCTGTTATGTCCTCTTTGGTCTACCGCTTTTACTTGAGGGTGCTATCAACCTTTATAAAATCCCAACCTTTTACAAATTTTTTGGCTCCATAAGAGGAAAATTACCACTGCCTCAATCACACAAGAATGCATGTGATATTAAATTACTAGATGGATCTGGACTCACAAATCTTTCAAGCTGAAAAGGTCTATTTGGGTCAGAAGGAGTGACAACATCAATACTAGATGCTGCATGGATTGATCTAAATGGCAAAATACCCATTTTAAACATTTCCATGTACTGATAGAACATTAGATCACTTAGATGAGTCCTCCAAACTTCAGATAATGACAGTTCAATACCATAAATTTTGGACACCACCCTCTTAGACAGGAATGTTACCTGAAGAAAATATGAATTAACATTTAAGGTAAAAAAGTGGAAAGAATCCAAAATGATCATGACCTTCAATGAGACAACTTCCTTGATAAGGGAACCAACATCATCCTCACGTACTAGATATCATGAAACAAAAGGTTCCTCATATTCAAACAGCATCATGAATATCATCTATATTACCAGAAAGCCTCTCCAGGAAAGGCCCTCTCTATGCAACCAACAAAGAACTGCTCACGAAAACAGGATTCACAAAAGACCTTGCAACTGCCACAGATGCTGCTGCTAACAAGTCCGATGCCAATAGAAACTATCCTATCACAGAGATCATCCCACTTGATGTCTTGTTTCTATCTTAAAGACCCTGATATGATGCAACTCCTCCCTGAAGCCCATTGTTGATGAATACCTCAGAATCTTTCAGTGAGTTGAATCCACAATCATGCAAGTGTATTCCAACTTTCAACAAGCAGAGGAATACAACTGCAAGTCCCTAGCACATGAAATAGCATGCCATTTCGTCAACTTTCCTATATAGCAGAACTTGTATATCAGCAAAAGGATCCCTAGTGACACACTCAGGCATAGATATTGGGCAACCCATTTCTCCAAATAATCCATACACTATTGCAAATCATTACACGTCTGAGGAAATGTATGAAGCCTAGAGCCGAGTGATAAAAATGAAAGCCGTAGTCACTAGTCATTGCTTTCCCATTTCCAAATCCTACAAAGCCAAACCCTGGAAACAATGGTGTCCCTTAATGTACCCAGCAAAGCTGAAAACGCTTCCTTTTCAAAGCCCCATGGCATGACGTTTGTTAAAAAATATCATCACCACCACCTTAGCTTTATTCCATCAATTTGGGGTCTATTTTTATCAATATATGCAAAACTACCCCACCAACCCCTCATATCCCACAGAATAATTGCTAACATAAAGCCAACCACCTAGGCCTAATAAAGGCACGGAAGGAAGACCAACATTCAGGGTTTTTTTTTTTTTTTCTCAATAAAGGTGTCTGCCTCTGCTAAAAACCTAAAACAGCAGGCCCAAACTACACAAGTGCACGCGGATGTAAAATTAGATAGCAATCAGCTGATGAACGTGAATTGCGATTTTTTGTCCATCAGAAATGTTGGGCGTTTACAATGTCTTTTCTCACAATTAATTTGTCTAGAGTCCAACTGAAAATTTATCACAATTTTTTAAGTAGATATCCGCACTTAAGTGGACCTGACCCAACTATTATCATCAGCGTAGTTGCTATCTCATTGAATTATCCTCTCAACCTAGGGTTTGCTACAAGAGTTCTACTAATAACCTCTTAAAATTTTATAACCAAAGTTTATATCCATCTAACCATGTACTAGAGAAATTACAGAAATGCCAATTGATCTCAACATAGTTGTTGTTGTTATGTAAAGTAATTGTTCAAAGCAATCTCACTCACTACCAACCAAAATTATTTCTTTTAAATGAGATGACAACCAGCTCAATTTCTTGCACTGCCACTGCAGAAGTACCTTGTCATTCACATTGGCGCCTTTGAGCCTTTGGGTGTAAATGTATCTTCCAGGGATGACAATGTATTGGCGAGATCCAACCTTCAATTCACAAAATTAAAACAAAGAAACAAACCCTAAGAAGTCAGAGTGTAAAAATCAAGAGTTGCAATGTAAAAAAAATCAAAAGAGAAGAACCCCATTTCTCCACCGACCATGACGACCGCAAAAGCATTTGCCCCTTTCGGAATTTCGGGCTTCTCGGCCGGTTCGGTACCAGGTTCTTGCTCGTCGTCCGTTTCCACGAACTGGGTCGGCTCAGAACCGGGTTCGAAATCGAGGGCAGACTCAGGGTCGGGTTCAAGGGCCTCGGCAGTGGCAAAGGGAGGTCTCCATCTGCTAGTAGAGAGTGCACAGGAAGGAGAAGAAGAATGGGTGAATGATGCAGTGATCTTGTTGGATGGGAAGATGGAGGAAGAAAGATGGAATTTGGCGAAGATGGTTGTTGGAGAAAGCTTGTGATGATGGGATGATGAAGATGCGGAGATTGATGGTTTTGGTGGTGAGAATGCAATGGTGATTGAAGCCATTTGACACTGCTTCTCTATCTCTTCTGGCTCTCAGTGTTTGCTGAGGACGCTGGTTTTCTGTTCTTTGTTGGGCTGGTTATCCATTCCGTACAGAGGATTGGTTCCCGAATTTACCCTTTTACTGTCGATGGGCTGGGAGCGTAGGGCAGGGCTAGTACTGTCCAGACTTCGCCCCACGGCCCATAAAAAATTGTCCACACCCAGCCCTTGGACCTCCCCTTAGAAATAGAAGCCCCCAGGTTTTTAGCTTTTTAACGGCCCGGCCCTTGGCTCAGGCACATGGTCAAGTCTATGCCGTTGTTCTAGGGTCCCATCGATGTCATGATCAACGGGTTCTAGTTAAATTTATGTGATCGATGTTTATTTTTCCATGAGAAAGAATCATGATTTTGCATATAGTTTTTTGAGAATTTTACAAAAAAATTAAAGAGAGAGAAAGAGAGGATAATTTAAAAAAAAAAATCATCTAAGGAGACCACAAAATCATAAACTCACGCTATGTGTGGTTGCACCGTGTGACCACTCCAATTTTTTTTTTTTTTCATCTAATTGGATTTTTACACTAGCGATAAATTCACTGCTCTCCTGCTTTTATTTAAACACAAGAAACTCCTACCACCCAGTCAAGCATCAAAACACCTTCCTGTCCAACACCCTTGTCAGAGCCTAAACCACTGCTAGGGTCTACAACGAGGCTTTCATGGTCTATAATTAGATTTTCGTAGAATGGGTTGTTAGACTTGATGATCACACATTTCCATTTATTCTCAAGGCCTGCGCCAATTCTGAGGCTTTTAAAAAGGACAGGGAGACTCATGGGTTGATTCTTTTGATAGGGATGTGTTCGTGGGCAACACCCTCTTGGCTTTCTATGGGTCTTTAGTGGGTTTGTGTGTCCTGCCCTCAGGGTGTTTGATGATATGCTTGAACGAGATGTTATATCGTGGAATTCGATGATTATGGTGTTTTCGAGTAATGGGTGTTTGTCCGAGGCAATTGATAAGTTCATTGCATCTCCAAACTCAATTATTTTTACAAATTCATAGTGAAGGAGATGCAAATTCATAGTGAATCCCAAAACTCAGTTACTTTTACAAATGTACGTCTGGCCTGCGCACGGGTAGCTTCTCTTCGGTAAGGGAAAGAAATTCATGCTTGGGTGATTCCCATGGGAACCACATTTGACTCATTGATTGCAAATGCATTGAGTGACATGTATGCAAAATGTGGTTGAACTTTGCAAGGAATGTATTTAACAACTCAAATGAGAGATGGCGTCTCTTACAACATTTTAATAGTTGGTTAATCACAGAGTTGGCATTGTGCAGAAGTTGTTTTGTGAAACGGAGCTCATGGGTCTAAAGTTTGTTTGGTTTAAATGAAAACGACGAGCATCAATTTCGTCCTTGGTGTAAAGAATCTATGGTGATATCACAGCTTCCCAATTAGATGAAAAAAATGAACTAGAGGGTCTACACAAGGGTGACTTTTATGGTTTGGTGGCCCCCTTATATAATTTCTTTGATAAAATTCTAAAATAATAATAATAATAGATGTCTTGTACACAAAACAAGGCTCCAAAAGATACTCACTCAAATTAATGCTTTATTGCTTCTTTTCTTTTTTTTTGCTAATAGAGGTTGTCCCGACTCTTTGAGCCAGACTAATTCCTTCGGGCCTGGGGAGAGCTGGGTAAATTTCTTGTGGTCCTAATGTGCTAGCACAGCTCAAACCGACAATCATAATTCTAAGCCAGCAGAGCTACCCCTTGGAATTATTGCCTTTCAACTTGAGCGTCATCATAATATTATTATCAGTGCCGTTAAAGGGGTAGCAGTGCTGTCAAGACAGTGACTCAATTGGTTTGAGTCTTGAGTTTGCTTCCCGAGGTCCTGAGCTCAACTTTTGCCCTAATATGTGTATGGCTATGTATGTACCTCCAAGGAATAATCTTTGCTCATCAAAATCAATTCACCCTCGGCCACAGGCCAGAGGTCTGAAATAGGCCAGTGAGAGATAACTTGGGTTATAAAATATATATTTAATAGAATTATTATTAGTTGAGCATCGATATTGATGTTCATTGCATTATTCTTCTTAGTTGAGAGTTGATATCGATGTTTATTGTAGTATATTATTCTTATTTAATTAAGTGTCAATATCAATGTTTAAAATATTGAGTGAAATAACTGGAAGATAAACATTTAAAAATAAAATAAATAAATAGTGGGTAAAAAGTCAGGTGTATGCTTGTTTAAATATTTTTAGAGTAGTTTTTTTATTTTTCGTTGGCTGAAAAGTTAAAAAAGCCCCTAAAAAACTAGTTTACATAATTTCTTCGAAATGTTTAGGTTCACACCGATATAGATAGCAACATGCAACATAAAATGCGTGAGCCGTCCCAATCACTTCTAATAGAAATGGTTTTGCCGTCTGGGGCCTGGAGAATTCAATGTTCTAGTGGTCTAATTTAATGGTGTAATTCAAGTAAGCAACTCAAAATCCTAAAGGGGAAATATTCATGCGCATTTATCCCGACGAGGGAACTACACAGTGAGGCTGGCTTTAAAATCCACTTGAACCATCTACACACATCAAAACCATGAATTACAATAGATCTATTGAGTTTTCACTAATTTGAATGAACTGGACTATTTAATCAAAGTCATTTTTTTTAATATAAAATCATTGAAATTATGGGACACGGACGAAAGGTTTAGAGGCTTTTGATTGACCCTAAACTTGATACATGAACCCATTCACGATTTTGAATGGTGAGGGATGGATGCTCAAGAATGCTACACATCTTCAAGTGGGTTTCGTATTCTTTGCCTTTGAAATACCACAACTTCTTCGGAAAAGCCACAGCTTTATGCCTTTCATAATCAAAACCTCAAATCTTAGCACCAGGGGTCCCAATTTACAGACGGTGGAATTGTAATAACTATTAATTTTCTCCTCCCGTCATGGAACTAACCAATAGCTCAAAAGCCCCATACTAATGAAATACATCAAATTAAGCCTTATAACTATTTACGCCTGTAAGAGACTACCACACTTTCGCCACTCTAATGAACGATGAAATATGTCTAATTAAGCTTTATACCTTTATTTAGGATAGCAGCATATCCTCTTCTCATTTTATATTCCTTCTTCCTTATTTATTTTCCTTTTTTTTCTTAATAAACTATTTTTTAATAAAAATCTATGACAAGGAGTCAACAATTACATGTTGTCGTATCAACTCTGGAGTAGAATACCACCAAACACTGATATTATCTACTAATTTGGCATGTCTAGCCAGCATATGAGCTGGAACATTGTCTTTCCTACCCACATGAATCACTGCATAACGAGGAAAATACTTTAACTAGTCTTTAATTTCATCAAACGCAGGACCTTGTCTATAGAGATTTGGCGAGGAAGAATTCAACGCATTTACTATCATCAGTGAATCACTCTTTAGGATAATTTCTCTATTACCAATGTGACAAGCTATCTAGATTCCTTTCAAAGCTACTATGCCGTCAATACCCTCGTCCTCTTCAACCCCATTTTCAATTTTACTCATAGCCATCACAACATTGCCGACTTCGTCTTCGAGAATAGCCCCAACTCTTACCTTCTGGATATTCTCAAACATGGCACCATCAATATTCAATTTGAAAACACCTATAGGATGGGGCTGCCATTTTAGAAGCCTCTCTTTGTCCAAACAAAACCTATATAACTTGATTTTTTTGTAATCTTGAAGTAAAATTTGCTTTGGAGATACTTCTCCATGCAAAAGAGGGGTTCATGCCAACAAATGAATTGAGAAAAGAGACATATGAAAAGTAACGTGCCTTAAAAACTTTAAAAAACAATGAATTTTGGTTTAGTATAAGGTGCCAACCTTGCTTTGCCAATAATGCTATGTTAAAATCTTCTGATTTTCTAAACTCCGTACCACCCATATGCTCGGACAAACTCAACTTTTCCACTTAACCAAGTGAGTTTTTTTTATTGTTGTCATGTTGTCCCCACCAAAATTTGGCCATCAAACCTTCCAATTCTTTACAAAGACCAGTGGGCAATTTAAAACATCTCATTGCATATGTAGGGATTGCTTGTGCAACTGTTTTCACTGAAACCTCTTTGGCAACTTGGGGAAGGAGCTTTTCCTTCCATCATTGGAGTTTTCTTCACACTCTCTCCTTTATTTACATAAAAGTACATTTTTTTGGAACGCCCAATAAGTGATGGTAGGCCGAGAGGTATTTCTTATAGTGCTTCACTGCCGCCACCTCCAAATAGACTTGATTTCCTCTTGATCTCTTAAGTTGGTATTCTTACTAAAAAACAAGGAAGTCTTCTCTCTATTTATTTTTTGCCTTGACACTTTCTCATAAATTCAAAGAAGACACTAGATATACAATTTTTCCTTTTTATTCTCACGATAGAAAAGAACGCTGTCATTTACAAAAAATAAATGGCTAATCTTCAGTGACCCTCTGCATATCCTAAGTCCTATAATTTTCTAATCTCTTTCCACTTGTCTCAATAAGGAAGTAAGAGACAAAAGAGACACATTCCATAATTCACGAAATCCACCTCTAGTAGAAAATTCAAATGCGTCATCACCTTCTTAATAAAGCTCCATTTCATCCTGGCATGCGCCTTACTCATATCTAGCTTGATCGACATAAAACCTTTGTCCCCCGCCTTTTTTATTTTAAATAATTGACTACCTCGAAAGCTACCAAAAAGGCACTTTAACTCTCTGAGATAAGACAAGGTAACATGGTCTTGAAGCGATTTGCCAACACTTTTGATATCAGATTGTATATAACATTGTAAAGACTTATGGGACGGTACTCCATAAAATTTTTTGGATTTTTTGTTTCTGGGATCAGAACAATATATGTATGATTAATAGCATGAGTTATATGACCCGAGTTTAATACTGATAAGACAATATCAAAAGCTAGATTCCCTACCCTGTGCCAATATTTTTGAAAAAAAGAGAAGGGATATACTGTCCAGTCCCAGGGATTTTATGGGGTGCATTTGAGCTAGAGCTTCGATAATCTCCTCTGCTTTAAACTCCCCCATCAGATGCGTTGATTCATGCCATCCGTTACAATTCTCACCAGCATTCCAAGAAGGCCCTCACAGGTTAGATGAAGCAAATAGTTACAAGTAGGGTGTAAAAAAGAGAAAAGGTGGCAGGACAGCCTATATGATTTATATTAGAATTTGAGACTTTAAATATTAAAAAATTGATAGGATAATAGTTTGAGTTTGCTCCTCCTTAAAATATGATATTTTTTCCCTTTTCCTTTCTTAAAAAAAAAAAGTACTAAGTTCTACCATTCACTTGCCGGATTTGGCATTACAAGTTTTTATATTAAAAAAAAAGTTTGATTAGATATGATTAAAATATTGTTTTTTGTTTTTAAATTTTGTTAAACCCTACCCGCCAAAACCAAAACCCTAAAAAGGCAGGCATCATTTCCTCTCCCCGTCAGGGCATTTCAAGCACTCAATAGCTTCTGCGTGGCGAAGAAAAAGAAGATGCCCTCCTTCCCTCCTTCTGGATCCCTCACTATCTGCGAAATCAATCGCGATTTCAGTATCTCTCTCTCTCTCTCTCTCTCTCTCTCTCCCTCGATCGATCGATTGGGTTTTTCCCATCCTAGGGTTTTTTCTTATTAGGGTTCGTTTGGATGACAAGGAATCATGGAGGAAATGATCACATCTTAGGGGTTTTTCCCCAACTACATGCTGTTTTCTCCACACCCAAACGATCCCTCAGGGTTTCTTCAAGAAACTGATTGTTGTCTTCCTCTATATCTAACGAATTGCCTCTTTTGCAGTTACATCAGATGCTCTCTCGGACGCTCAAGCAAAAGGAACCTATGGAAAAGTTCTTGTAAGTCATTCCCAATCCCCCCATCACTTAAATCATCAACGATATCGGGATTTTTATTTTTATTGCAATTTTTTTGGTTTCGATGTTCTTGCGCTTTAATTACAGTCAGCATTTTTGAGATCTTGTAGCATTCTCTTGTTCAAATTAGATTGTAACAATCACTTAATGTGGATGACTGCACTCAACACAAATTAGCTTCCAGTCAGTGGGCTTTTACTAAGATAAGAAAAAAGGTCAATGAATCAAATTGCTTCATGGGAAAATCGCGTTGATCAGCGCGTTTATTGTTGCGCTGGCCAGCTGCAGGATTACCCACCTGATGGAATCGTGCATCGAATTGGAACTCATTTTGGGTCGGAGACATGCTTGTTAGGGTGTGTTCCTCTTTGATATGTGGCTTTTTCTTAAATCTGTTATGCAGGGAATGGTTTTCAGCCCAGTTGCTTTTCAGTCAGATATGCTCTTGGCCCATTCCGAGCAAGAGTCGGAGGAAGGATACGGGGAAAACGTTCCAAGAAAGGGTTTAAGTGGTATGCTGCGTCTAATGTTGAATGACTCATTCAAGAGGATTTTTCTTCCGAAGGATGTGAGTTGGTTATCAGCTGAATCTTGTGTACTTAGCTAGTTTATTTGTGACATTTCATTTTGAAAGTGCATCACGTGATCATGCATTTTTATTTTTTGTTTTTTGATTTGTTGCATCAACTTTATGCAACGGCTGTGTGGTCTCTGAGTACAGAAAACTGTTTTTACATGTTTTCAATCAAATGGTGGGCCAATTCCAGTTGGAGTGAAATTTCGGGCAGTGATTATATATTAGGAGGCTTGGTTGATGAATGATGGCTGGCCCATTGCATGGTTCTCCAAAGTTGGGGCCAGCCATAGTGGGTTGTATGCAGTATACACACACCCACACACATATTGGATATTCCATTTACCTATTTGTTTATGTATTTTTGGTATATTCTCGAATAGTGTTCTTTTTCAGTGTCTTAATTCCCCGTAAGTTGAGGCTGAGGGTGATGTAGTGTTGTTTTGGCAAAACAGTGGACGGCATGTTGTGGAGATTGTGGTGCTTTTCTGACGTTATTTTTTTTTTATAGGTGACTTTGCTGAAAGAAGTTGATCTCCAAGGAGTAAGCTGGCACCAGCACAAGCATATCTTAGCATTTATCTCTGGGCCTAATCTAGTTACCATACGTGATTATGAAGATTCAGGTCATTACAATGTTTTCTGTACCATGTCCTGTCATTACTTCTCTCAAAGGGAAAGAAATGAGAATTCCCATTTTACATCCCGTTCCTCCTTGTTAAATATCTTTAATATATATTTGCTCATTCCATAATAGAGGAGACTTAGTTTCTGTTGAAATTAATGTGATTTTTTGTCACAGATAGCAAAGATCCATACATTTTGACCAGTGAGACTCAAAGAAACGTTAAAATGCTTGACTGGAGGCCAAATGGTGGGAAAACACTCTCTGTGGCATGCAAGTAAGTATCACAACCTTTTCATTGAACTTAGTTTCATATAGCATCAACTGTCTTAGGACTGCTAATTGTTAAAACAACGTTAACATTGTTTCCCCTGTAATATGATTAGAGTTTTCTTATCCAGGGATGGGATTTGCATTTGGTCTGCTTCTTACCCAGGCAATGCAGCATCTGTAAGATCTGGAGTTTCTCCTTTCTTGGGCACCCTGTCAAGAGGTTCTGGCATTCGATGGACTTTGGTGGATTTTCTTCGAAGTCATGATGGTGAACAAGTCACTGCGCTGTCATGGAGTCCTAATGGGAGATATCCGAATTAATTTCCCTGTTCTTACCAAATATCATAAATGCTGTTTTATCATTCTTGCTGTTTCATCCCAGATTCTCTTAACACAATTCCTAAAATTACATGTTAGTTGACATTTGCTGCAAGTATTGCTTCAAAAGCATATATGTTTGTGATGCAACTATTAGCAGCCCATGTCAGCATTTATATTTGTGATTTTGCTGGAGTTATCTATTTAAGAATATTAGGACATCTAGCAAATCTGTGATTTTAAACTCGGAAGCATTCCATTCAATGTTTGTCCTTAACATTTCTCACATATTTGGCATCTGCCTCATTTGATAATTCATCATTCACCATATGGGATGTTGCTCAAGGTATTGCTCTATTTCCTATTTGTATTAGATTTGATTGTGCACTAGTTTCTTTACTCTTTTTTTTTATATCTACTTTATCTTGATGATGTTTTACCCACTAATTTATTAGTTTTGTGTGCACTCACTTTTCCTGGGTGAAATTGGCTGACATGATTCTTTTCCTCTCTCTTTCTTTCTCTCTCAATCTTGATTTGATACACTTCCAAGTACAGCTAGTAAAATAAGGAACTCCTAGTGGGCAATGTCTTTGTTAAGTTGCAATGTCAAGCCTTCCATATGACTTTGGCAAGCTTGGTTTGATACACTTCTGAGTTGGGCTGATAAAATTCGAACATCTTGTGGGTAATTGATGCAGGATGGACCCATTAAAGTGGGCCTAATGTCTATAGACCAAACCCAGACCCATGACTAGCCCAATAGGTCTAGTCATCTACTGCCGGAGGCCCAGACCTCCCAACCGAGTAGAGCAGCCCAAACAGCCAGGTGTGCAGTCCTGGTGGTCCCCACCAAATCCGTACTAGATAGTCAAATTTTTTTCCATCGATAGTGCTTTCTCTATTAGTCCTTTTTTAATTTTTATTTTTTAATGAATAATTCTGTTTGCTTTCTTATTTTCTGTTTTCAGTTTACTTGGTTGACAAGTAGTTGCCATAAAAAAGGAGAAATCTTAGAGATTGAGTGATTGATGTCTCATATTTCTACTATTAGTCACTTAATAATGTAAGCTTGTTGTTCTAGTGAAGAAGCCTATATAATATATCCTGAATCAGTCATCTAGCCAATGAACAAATGAATGAAATTGAGTTTTGTTCCCTTCTGCTTTGTGTGGTTTGATCCTTTGGTGAATGAAATTATGGAATTAGATACATGAGGGATTTCCATTGGGACTATCTTGTTTCTCTTTCAGTTGCATCAATGATGTTTTGTTACATTGCAATGTCAAGATTGGACTGTCTTTGTAGATGTGAGAGATACAGTTCTTCTTCTTCTTCAAAGTATGAATGGGCTTAAGAGATAGAGGCCTTCTTCTTATTCAAAACAGGAGTGGGCCTGAGAAGCATAGGCCTTCTTCATCATCATCATCGTCAAACTATGAGGGAGCCTTAGAAGTAGAGGCCAGTGTTCCAATACTTTCTTCAACTAAATGCATAATTGTCAAAAGATTAAAACTAACTTGATGAAAATTAAATAAAGAATTTTATGTATACCCTTAATCAGGACTAAATGAATACAAAATAGCTCTTTCTTTTTTGATAGTGCTATGTCAAGGTTTCACTATCTTTTTATCAAACAGAATTTTTACTAAAAGAAGAAAGGACTTTAATTTTGTCAATATGTAGACAAGTAAATTTTTTGAGATGCTGTTAGATCAATTATGTAATGCATTTCTCTTCTAGTGTTTTTTTTTGCCTTTTTAATAACAAAATTTTTTCATATTGTCATAGTGTCAATTAGTGGATCCGGATAAATGGGAAGGCTTTAATGTTGATACTGAATGTCATTTCAAAAGTTCAAAAAAAGAATGATGATGGTGAATGTTCTAATGCCAATACTTTTGTCATGTAGGGCTTGGAACACCTATTCGTCGGGGCTTAGGGGGTATATCAATGCTAAAATGGTCACCTTCAGGGGACTATTTTTTCACTGCAAAGTTGTATGGTCGTCTAACATTTATTAAAGTTGTTTTTTCAAGTTCCATACAGAAGTGGCACGATCAGTCTATTTGAACATATTTATGACTTGATAACATGTTACTGTGTAGTGATGGGACCTTTTATCTTTGGGAAACGAACACATGGACATCAGAGCGTTGGTCTTCATCTGGTGGCCGTGTCACGGTAAGTGAAAATTATGAACTGGATGTGGCATATCACTTGTTTGAAATAATATATGATGATTTATCATGATTCTTCCTTTATTCAACTGTTGAAAACCATCAGTGCTTATAGAAATCTATGAATAAAATGGCTCTCTATAGTCTATACTCAATGCAGAAGCAAATGCTAACTTTGTCACAGGAGATTTGACTTTCTTGCCTACTCCTTCCTGGTCTTGATTCTTAAGTATATGGACTCCTAATCACTAATCTGCCGAGCAAATGGTTTCCAAATATCATTGGAGTCTGATTCTTATAAAAGCAACTGTCAGTCTTCTGAATCCATTTGCTGAAATCTTTCCAGTCAAACCACTGAAACTTCTACACATTTTAGTCAGGATGTCTGCAATTTTTTTGCTATGCAAAACTTATGTCTGTCAAGTGTCAGTTTAATGAAATATTCTTTTTAGTTTTCTCTTCAACATCTGTGACATCTTCATTCCATTATGTCCATCTACTCTGTTTATTATATAGTATTTTACTAATTATTTTTCAGAAAAAGAAAAGAGAAAGATATCTTAACATATTCTTGTCTCAATATAGTCATCTTTTCCTTCTAGTGCTTGGCACAACGGTAAGATGTACCCTCCATTATGGAGCGCAGGTCTATGGGTTTTAACCTTTTGTAGGTTGTCCTTGTAAAGTTGCACTCCCTGTAGGCAGTTCCCATTACCACTAGTGCAACACAAAGAAAATTTTTAATGTTTATAATCGTGCAAAAGGAAAGTCCCTACAACATAGGGTTTTCAGTCATGTTCTGTTTTTATCAACAGGGAGCTGTGTGGGATCCAGATGGACGTATGATACTGATTGCATTCTCTGAATTGATAACACTGGCTTCAATTCACTTTGCTTCTAAGCCTCCATCTTTAGGTATATTATTATCTTGTTCCATGGGATGCTTGCTTTCATTTCTTCTAAGAGTTTGAACTGCCAATGTTTCTTAGTTACTTTTTAAATTAAAATATTTATAGTTGTTAGGAAGAATAAATATGTTCCTTCCATGTTTATGGCATTCTGTTCGTATCTTTTTTGAAGAAGATATGTCCCTTGTGTGTTTTTTCTTTAAATAACAAAATATGTTGCTTGTTGGGAAGAACTTGACAATGGTTATGACTTGGTTCATTCTTATTTCATTTTTTGGTGTTTTCTTTTACTAAATCCAGAAAGTCAGCCCTGTTCCCACCCCCACAGCCCCTCAGTGGAAAGAAAAAAGAAAAAAGAAAAAAGAAAAAAAAGAAACCCAAGCATATGGGTGGACACACAACAACTATCCTATTTCTTAGTTCAGAACTGCACTGGGGTTTATCTTATCTATAAACAAATAAAATCTTTACCGCTAGCCACACAACCAGTGTGATGGTTAGGGAATTCTCCCCAAGGGCAGAGGTCCTGGGGTTGACACTTGATATATGTGAGGGTATACCTACCACGTAATAAACAAAACTCTATTACCATAAGAAGGGAGCATTAAATTCATTGTCCTCTGCAGTGTGCTCTGTGAGACTATAAAGAAACTGCGAAATGGTCCAAAAAAAAGCAAAAATGTTGGATGGCTAGGATATGTTAAATTGGTTTCTGGGCATGGTCTATCTGCAGTGGTCATGAGATCAATGGTCTAGATCATTGAACATGAGAAGGACTGTTACAAAGCCAAGGCTGTAGGAAACCATGTTCGTATTGGGTTTATGATCATGTAATTCTATGGTAGTACGGTATAATTATATGAGATATGCTAGATTAAATAACTGTGGACATTTTGATTTCGGCCACCTCCTGTGCTATATTATTATGTAGACCAATATGTTATACGACCAAATAATCACAAAGTTTTCTTGAAGGCCTTTTTGTTTGATGCATTTTATCATTCATCTGAAGTTAAATGGCATGAGATTACTAGTTGATTTACAAGTAGGAAAAAATTTGTGGTTGTGAGCTTTTATTCCTTGGATGATTTCAGATGCACATCTACTGCCAGTGGACTTGCCAGAAATAGTTACCACGACAGGCAGGTAAATACCATCTTGTTTCCTTGTTTAGTACTCTACTTCTACTTTGATAGCTGAATTTAGGGAAATTTGGATTTGTATCATTCTCTTTCTATTTTTTTGTGTGTGTTGTTATGGGTGGGAGTGGGCTCTGTTGAGCTGGTCCAAGATAGGCTTGTCTATTAATCCAGTCTGAGATTCTGACCTGAACCCAAACTCCAATTCAGTCCCTTGCCTGACCTGTTATGCTTGGACCTATGATTGTCTCCTGCTATGTCATCAAACCTATCTCTGGACTGAGCTTGTCTATGATATGTACTTGGGCTTAATTGAGACCATAGTTTGAAAGTATGAATAGATCTCACATGTGAAAAATCAGAGGCCATAGTTTGAAATTATGAATAGATCTCCCATGTGAAATCAATGTGCGTGTGTGCGTGGACCCTCTTTCCATGTCAACTAATGCCCCAAAATGAGGATGGTTGGTGCGTAATCTCCCGATGGTGATGGTCTGCTTCATCTTCCACAATTCCAGTTGTGACATGCTGACATTTATCTCTATTCGTCACAATTTGAATGGATGGATCCTGTAACTGCTCCTTGTTTGCATACAAGGGTAAATTAGACTAACCCTAATCCTAGGCTAATCAGAACTGGTATCAAGCTCAGAGAAAGGAGGGTTCTGTTAGGTAGGTTGACATCTGTCATAAAATTTTGTCACAACCCAAGCATGAATCAATAGATTTGAAGAAGTGCAGTTATCCGATTTGTCTCAGGATAGCTTACGATGGAGAAATACAGGCCAACCCTAACAGAATTGGGACAAGGCTTTGATGATGATGATGATGGAGTCTTATATTTTAGTTGAACTTCTAAAAAATCGCAAGCACTTCTTTTAATTATCACAAATGACCTCTCGCTGTTTAACTTAAAACTAAAACCACCCATTGTTTTACCAAAAAAAAAAAAAAAAAAGCTACCCATTGAGCAGCCCAATAAATTACACAGAGATCTTTTCTTACTAGCATATCCCTCAATCTGGATTCTGAAGCATAGCCATTTCTTCCTATGGCAATGCTTTAGTGAATACATCTGCTGGCTGATTCCTCGACCTTGTCAAAGTGGTACTTATTAATCTTTTGGTCACCTTTCCTCAAATGAAGTAATAGTTCACCTCAATTTGTTAGTCCTTTCGTCAAACACTGGGTTTGAAGCTATATAATTAACTCCTTGATTATCACAGTGCATTGGCATAAGAGTACTTACATTGAAGTCTAATTCATCCATGAAGGTCTTCTATCATACTAGTTTGCATGCTGCCTTTTGCTATTGCATGCCACTTTGCTTCTACGCTTGGCCTTGCTGCCACTGGTTTTTTCTTGGTTTTTCATGTAAACAAGATTCCACCAACAAAGATCCAATATCCCATTGTAGATTTCCTATCATCTGGACCTAGCCCATGTATCGGAGTAGCCAAACTATATTTAAATCCCTGTGAGATAGATAGAGATCCTTTTTTCCGTGAATTTTTAATGTAGCGTGGTATATATCGTTCTACCTCTAGATGTGAAGTCCACGGAGCATGCACATGCTGAATAACTACACTAACTGCATGTGATGAGACGTGCCAAGGTTTTACTAACTACCAAAACAGCCATTTAGCCAAATACATTACAAAGCATATTTCTTTCAACACTCATGCAAGCCTAAAACACATTTTTTTGTTTTTTTGTTTTTATGACAAGCTGTCCATTACTCGACGTGCATTTAGTAGTATATCCGAAGTCTAAAATGATCCAAAGCTCTTGAGAACCTGGAGTGGTATCTAATTTTGCATTCCAGTAGGTATTTGCACTGTTCTGACGGTAATGCAACAAGTCTTTGTTAATTATACAAATGCAGTGTTGGCATTGAGAGGATAGCATGGGATGCTTCAGGGGAGCGACTGGCTGTGTGCTACAAAGGAAGTAATGAGATGTACAGTGGTCTTATTGCAGTTTATGACACTCGGAGGACACCGATTGTATCGGCGTCATTAATGTTAGTTTCTTATTCAATTTTCCCCCTTCCTTTGAAATTTACCCCCTTTTTTTTATTTGTTTGGTATTTAGATTGATCGATTCATCCCTCTTGTTTATATGTTCTTACTCTGCAATTGCACTCTTGGTGAGTTGTTTAACTAGTTCTCATTCTTGAATGGATCTAGCGGCTTCATTAGAGGGCCCGGCGAAAACCCAAAGCCACTTGGGCTTTCCTTTCATGACAAATTCAAACAGGGTCCTTTGCTATCTGTGGTAAGATCTAGTTGCTTTTTCCCCTTGTTCGCAGACTCTTCATTTTGTCCTTAAACAAATCCTGCACTTAATATTTTTGCTTGAAAATTTCCTAAATGGATTTTTTAGGCTTATGCTGGTGGCTGCATCACCAGTTCACCATTCTCTATGGTGTAAACTAGTTTGGTGATGAAGACAAAGCTAATCCACACCCAATGTAGAGGGGATACTCCATAAGCCTTTCCCGAAAGTAAATCTTTTATGACCTTCAAAGTAGGCCATTTAAATATTATAGGACCAAATATCCTGAATGATTATGATATTCCAGTCTGTTATATATTTGGGGTATCTTATCTACGGGCCATGGTATCAATTGTCACCTCAAACAAGGGTCCCACATCTATGGACTCTGGAATCTATACATTTGCCACCCCACAACAAGCATCTTGCTGCGCCCCTCCACCCCTCCACCCTCCCTTCCCTTTCCCATTCTTTAATTTTACATGTGCTTATGCAGTGCTGGAGCAGTGGCTGGTGTTGTACATACCCCCTCATTTTTCGATCACATCTCATTCCATGATCTAGGTAAATATCTCATTTTCCATGGTCATTTGAAAGCCTCTACATCTGCATTCTATATCCTGGTGAGGTTCACTGTTGTGTCCTAGGTAACACATATATGTTAGTGAATGTATATTACATATATATACATACCAGATCTAAAACAGGTCTAACACTAGTGGGACCATTGGTTTTTTTTTTTTTTAGTGGAGGGTCAATAAGTCATGGCACATATGCAGATACCAACCATTGAGCACAGAACTTGTTACTGTTTCTGTTTCTAGTGGAATTCCTGATTACTTTTCTTGTTACTGTTTTTAGTGATATTCCTTGTTACTGATTTTAGTATGCTTATTTTTAGCTGAAAATGCTTTCTATTTGCAGCTCGGTCCCCTGCTTCATGAGAACTTGGACAGTTAACTGGCATTAATAGGGCTGAGCCCAAAACTAAAATTGTTTGTTAAGGAAGCCGGCCATGGTTCTATTTTCTAGCCCACCATCTTGGTCCTGTAGACTTACTAAACTCTTTTAAAGTCATTCCTGTGTATTCATCCTTTGCTGGAACCAGTTCTCATCCAACTGGGATGGCTGTGTTCTATCTTTAAGGTTATGTTTGGTTTTGAAATTATATGAATTCCCTGAATGCAGCCGTCCCATTTGGCAATAAATTGGTCTTGTGCAGTGATGTGGGGTTTTCATATCATAGAATGGAGTTATGGGAATTTTTTTATTTGTTGTTTTTTTGTAAATAATAATTCTATTTTTTTGGTTGTTGTTGTAGGTTAAAGAAAAATCTCATTGTTCGAAAATCAAAGACCACACAAATGCACCAAACACTTAATCCACAAAAACTCATCAGAACATCTGTTTCTATATTTGGCAAGATAATATGCTAACCTGTATAGATTCTTTGGCACTAAGCCAGTTCAATCAAAGACCTAGAATATCCAACAAAGACTTTAAGGTAATCCTTTTCTTCCAGCCGTCCTTGGCACAAATGAACGCTTGGCTCCAGCTTCTTTTAAAGGGAGGACTCTTTTTCCTCTTCCTAGAGTGCTTGCACTAGTAAAATTACTTTGTGTGCCGTAGCATTTCAAACTAGTCTCTTTTATAAGTTTTATCGGCTAAATCCCAACTCAGAAAAGACTGGGTTAGACCTGAACGTACTTCTAGCCTGGTAACTAAATGGGGCCAGGCCAGGCCTTGACCTTTGTTTTAAAGATGGGCACCATCCAATATACTTATAGTAGAAAAATATTAATGCGCATCTATCCTTCACCATATCAGGTAAAGGGCAACATAGTGGGGTCCAAACTTATAATCCACTAGAACCATCTGTATGCATTGGACTTTTTATATTATACAAGGTCCATCAAGTTTTTATTGATTTGAATGGACCAGGCCTTTAGCTTGAGGGTCAATATTTTCTTTATTATAAAGTTAGTAATTTTGTAAGCTATCGATGAAGGGGTTAGAGGCCTGGGATTGACTCCAAGCTTGATAATGGGCCCATTCAAGATGACTCTTTCCATTTTTCTCACCATATGGTGAAAAATGTGAGCATGCCTCATTTTATAATAAGTCTTATAACTTTGCAAATGTAATTCTCAGTGTCATTAAATGGCGTTACTATTGAATACTAGGCTTCAAACTAAATGGGCCAGACTTGGATAAGCTATTGCCTTATGCAACCCAGGAAATACTGGTAAGTGCAAGGAATATAAAGTTGTTGGGTGGGTGGGTGGGTGAACGACATGAGGTCATGGAATAGGCACATTGACCTTCCTAGAATTTGCTTTGCTGGGTGATGACCTTCCTAGGATTTGCTTTGCTAGGGGTGATGACTGGGCATTCATTTTGTGCTTTTGAATATAATTTAATGCCCATTTGTAGGACCATTGCTCGATTTTATAAATTTCGATGGTAATACTTTTCTTAGCCGTGATTTGGTCAGGATTGTGAAGGCAAGCGATAGTTGACCTGTAATATTTTTATATTTATTGGTTTTATTTTCTTATTGCTATTTCTTTTATAGATTATTTTATTAATATCCAAAAACTTGGAAAACATAAACATTTCCAAAGGCATAATTTTTCAAAATTTTATGAGAATAGTTAAAGAATGAAAATAATATGCTTGCTCATCATAAAAAGACTTGAAACCATTCAAAATATTTGTTTTCTTCATTTTTTAGTAGTGAGTTGTATCTCACTCTAATCAAGGTATAATGCATGTCGGATTGGTCACATGCAAACTAGTTGATCTACAATTAATTAATGAAAATCTTTTAATCGATTACTTGTGATCATTTGATGGGCGATGATGCTTGCTTTAGGGATTGATAGAAGGGGCTGAGGCATATACCTTAGGGAAACCCCGTGGGGTATTATAAATAAGAGGATTTTTTTGGAAAAAACCTCTTCGATGTGCACTAAACACAATTAATCTCAAAATTTCAATGTGCATGGATCAGGTCCATGGGGCCTAATTGTGTGCAATTATTATTATTATTATTATTATTTTGCATGTATGGCCACTTAGCCTTATAAAAAAAAAACCATGAAGGAGAAAGGAAGAAGAGAGAAGAAAGAAGAAAGGAAGAAGAAGAGGGGAACAAAGAAAGAAGAAGAGAGGAGAAAGGAAGAAGAGAGTGAGAGAGGAAGAAAGGAAGGAAAGGAAGAAGAAGAGGGGAACGGAGAAAAAAGAAGAGAGGATAAGGGAAGAAAAGAGTGAGAGAGGAAGAAAGGAAGGAAAGGAAGAATAAGAGAGGAGAAAAGAAGAAACGAGTGAGAGAGGAAGAAATGAAGGAAAGGAAGCAAAAGAGGAGGAGAGCAAGAAAGGAAGGGATTTAGGGTTTTTTTTCCCTTTCTTCTCTTTTCTTTCTTTTTTCCTCTCCTCTGTTGGCCAAGTGGGTCTAGACCAAGTGGGTTTATATCTTGGGTAGTTTCTCTAGTTATATTAGAAATTTTCTATTTGTTAACTATAGTCTCTTAATAGAATTAGGACTTTTTTTTTTTAAGAATAAAGTTCTTGGGGGATAAGGAAGTAGTGATTATATATACTAATGTAATATGTAACCCTAAACATATGTTGAGATTCCAAAGCTGTAGATTTACAGATTGGAGGAAAATTTAATGGAAATTGGTTTTCCATAGACGTAGGCATCTTTGCTGAATCACATAAATCTCTTGTTTTTTTGTGTGGTTGATTGTTGATCTTGACTGGTTATGCACATGCACGTATAACAGTGATGTCATATCAATAACAAGTGGTATTAGAGCTCGATTGATTGGATCTCTAAGGGCTTGAAGGTTATGCACACGAACAAGATCGATTGATCGGTTTTTCTCCGAGGATCTGGATTTCTGCAATCCTCGTTGTAGAAAAATCAGAGATCATGGGTGATCTCTAGTTGGGCCACACAATTTTGAAGATCGGAGAGATTGATTAGGTTCTTGGGTTTGACTGGGCTCGGAGGAAGAGGGGTTTACAACTGCCAGAGGAGAAGTAGAGTTTCCTTATCGTAGTCAATTGTTGCTGTGTGTACTATCGTCGAAGTACCCCCGCCACTGCCGCCCACTGTTAGTGGAGATGAACACTTAAAGGGGGCTGCCCGTTACATTGTAGCCGTTCGCACCGCTGGAAACAACCAGGTCGGCTTCAAGAGAAACTTGGTTTTCACGATGAATTCGCGAGGCAAGAAAACCAATTGGCTCATGCAAGAATATAGGATTGATGATAAGAAGGTACGCAAAATCACAAGATCCTTCTCAGAGAGAGAGATGATGATATAGGAATGAGTAGTTTTGAGTAGAGGTGGCAAAACAGGGACCACCTAACCTAACTCTAACCCGACCTGCATTTGACCCACCTAACTCAATCTACAAAAAATATGGGTTAGTCACGGATAAAGTTTATTTGATGTGTATAAAAATGGATTGGGTTAGAGTTAACCAATTTAACTCGTAAAACCCATAGTTGGCCCATAAGAAAGTAATTCATTTTTTCCCATCACATCCTCCAAAACTTTCAATGAAAATAAATGATTCCATGATTTTGGAAAATTTAGATTCTTTTTACATAGTTTTAAGAGATTTTTTATTTGATTCTCTCAAATCTCATTCTCCATGATTTCAATAAAATATCTCCAATTTGGTAGGCTTTGCCCTCCACCGAATACTTATTGCAAACAACTGAATTCTTAAAACTAAAATTCTGCAAATTATTTGTCTTCACTGTGCTTTTACAACAAATTATCTTATTTTACAAGAGAAAAAAACAGCATGCTAAATTGGTTTCACTTTGCAAGCTATCTCTACTATGTTCTTGCAAGTCTTTTTCTTTCGGTCCATATATGTTTTTTTTATTAATGGAAGATGATTGTGTTAAAATGAACAAAATGTCAAAATATACATCAAGAAAAGGAAAAACACAAGACAAAATAATACCCATCACACATAGTTAAATGAAAAGAATCATCTGCGGTTTCCTCAGTATTTTCCATCTCAAAAGAATTATGTTGCGGCCCTATTCTTCAATCAATTACTAGTAAGATCTAGGTTAACCACAACCATAGATAGGAAGTGTGATTGCTGTAAGAGGTAGCTTTATTGTAGCCATCTACTTCAGTCTATTTTTGATATTTTAACTTGATGAAAGGAGGAAGGGTTAGCCATCTCAACATGATAAGAGTTTGTAGGCTATATGAGTCAGTTTGTTAATTTCATGTGAGTTATGGCTGGTTGATGTGCAGTGGGTGTGAGTTGTAGATATCTAACCCCCATTATTGAAAATGGATTGGGTGTGGGTTGAGCTTCAGTATTTAGACTCCAACCCAACACATTTGCCATCCCCAATTTTGAGAAGGTTAAATTATCGGAGGGAAGTTGGGAAAGTGAAAATTAAGGCCTACCTATACGAAAATCTAAACTATTCAAAATCAACTCGGTTCTCTTTTATGGGATGTCTTCTATTCTAACGTTAATAATAGTTGGTCTCATAAAAAGACTAAGAAAATGAATAATAATTCACATTGTTAATTATAAGCTCAATCTTAAGTGGGATGAACTCTTATTTGACTAAAATTTGGTTACATACCATTTAGGAGAATGTGCTTGTCATGAGTGATTTAGATTTCCAATAGCTTAGCCCCATTGTCAGGTGGATTTAGTTAAGTGTGTCATTTTTTTTTTTTGAGATTTTTTGTAAGTACCCCCTAAGGTTTATAGGATTTGAAAATAGGCCCTTGCTTTTTCCTTTTAATACCTGCCAAGTCCGCAGAATAAATATTCTCGACAAACATAGGCAAGTATCATGAGTTTTGTGTTTAATTTTTATAAAAATGATAGCTTTACCCTTACACCCATAAAATAAAAAATGAGTATTTATTATTTACAAAAATATTATTATTTTATTTTAAGTCCTAATGCCCTCTCTCTCAATAACTCTCTCATGCTTATAAAGTCTAATAATGTATTTTGAAACTTTTATCAATTAAATAATGGGCCATATATGGATACGATAAATTAGAACTGATTATAAGTACATGTTTTGATTGTCATTACAATGGATTTAGGCTTAATAAATTGGGTCTTAGATTAAGAGGATTATATTTATGTAAGGTATGCTCTCTCACTAAATATAACTATTATTCTCACAAGACAAAAAAAATACTATACTTTTAAAATTATGTATATAGGAATAAAAGAGATAGGCCAAAATATCATTTCACTCTAAAAAATTATAGTGGTTGAAAGTTTACTGATTTTAGAGACATAAAGGGTATTAAAATGAAAATGCAGGGGCCTATTTACAAATATTAGAACATAGGGGTTTATTTACAAATCCTATAAACTTTAAAGGGTATTTAGAAAAGCTGCCTTTTTTTTCATTATATTGACTAATCTATCTAATGATTTTCTTTCAGGTGGACGATTGGGCTCTTTGTTGTGTTTATGAAAATTTAAGTGCTGATGAGAAAAAGAAAATGAAAGAGTTGGCATCAACCAGAATCAAAACCAATGTTCGCAACAACAATAAACTTGCAAATGATGATGATGATGATGTTTATGTTCATAATCAATCTCCAAATAGGATAAAAAGGGGCAACCAAAGGATTGGAGAGGAAGAGCAAGACAGTTTATACAAGGCATTGCCCCATTCACTGGAGCATGACCAGCCTCTATCATACTCTATTATGCAACATGATCATCAATCAAATTCAGTTATTTGATTCTTGGAATGTGCACAACATAGTGGAAAGCGCAAATGACAATTATCATAATCACAATCAATCTGCTCCAACTAAGAGGCAGAATGGCAACGAATGGAACGGAATGGAAGGCCAAGTCAGTGTCCACAAGAGACTCTCATATCCAGTCAACCTCGCCCCTCTACCATACTCCAATATGCAACATTATCATCAATTGCTGAATGAAACTCAGATATGCGATGGTTGGAACTTAGACAACATAGTGGAGTATGCAAATGATAATGATCATAATCTCAATCAGCCTTCTTCAAACAATAGACAAAAGGGAAGCGGATGGATTAAAACACAGGAGGACCAAGTTGTCAAGTCCCAAATTTTTATATTGGGTCATACCGGTTTGTCGGGTTTGAGTTGGGTTAAGAGGGTGAAATGGATTGAATTAACACAATTGGGCCTGAGTTATTGGACTCTTTTAGGCCAAATGACTCTTTTTGGAATTTCTTAAAATCTACTAGAAAGCAGGGAGCCCTCCCTTGTAATTTGGAAAAACCCTCTCTCTATATAAACTCTACTCTTAGGGTTTTCCCCACTCTTCCATCTTCTTCCTCTCTTCTACAATAAAGCCCTAGAAGTTCTCCAGGGGAAAACCAATGCTGGATCTTCTACTCTTCAGATTTGCTTTTGGCTTCGAGATCCAAGCAAGTGGATAACTGCAAACAATATTTTCTTGGTTGCTTTGTTTAATCATATGTTCTAATCATGATCTCTTTGTTTGGTTAATGTTTTGGGTTAAGAGATTAATAGTGAAAACTGATTTTTATTAAAACCAAGTAAGCACATATGATTTAAGGCTTAGTGTTTTTGAATCAAGATTTGTTTTTCTTTATATATATAAATTAGTTTATATAAAAAAAAAGAAAAAAATTTGCCAGGCGGCAGCAGGCTTGCTGCCTGGGCCGGCTGGGCAGCGGCCCGGCCCGGCTGCCTGGCGGGCTCGGGTGCGGGTCTGGGTCCGTTAGTCCAGTTTTTTTAAAATATATATATATAAATACATGTATATTTATTTAAATAGAGATGATTAGAATTTTTGAATATTAATTATAATGTTTAGGGGGTTATAGTTTGGTTAATGGTTCTATTATGCTAATAGAGATTTGATTTCATTAAATTAATTTTTATTTCGATGTTATTTGAAATTTAGCTTGGAGTATTTATAAATTTAATTGATAATTATGTAATTTTGATTAATGTTTATTTAGATTGATTTGAAATTAACTAAGATGTATTTGGTAATTAATAAACCTTACAAAGATTGCATTTATGATTCTAATTTGGATTTTTAATTTGAGTTTGATTTCAAACTGGGGCCCGAGTTTTGTACCTTTAGTTTTATATAAATTAATAAGGTGTATTTATACACAACAATGATATTAAGAAATTAATTATTCCCTTTTCCCTTTTGATCATGACTTGATTTAACGTTGGATTTGGAAGTTGAACATCTTTTACCCAATTTGTAAAACACACTGAATATACATAATTAGATTAGATGAAGTATGCCTTTTGAGAAAAGTTAGTTGAATGTTCAGATGAGAATTGGACTAAATGTAGAATGGGAATGTGAGATTCGAGATGCGCCACATGATAGGCACTAAAAGTAGTATATCAGCATCGTGGACTTACATTTCCATTGTGAAATAGGGTTGGTTCTCATGTGTATATTTAATTAATTATAACCGTTAGGTGGTTTAGTGCTTACCCTTGGAAAAACTGGAACTGACACGTGTACATAATATATTTTTAATTATAAAAGTTTACGTACCCAAATTGATATTGGTTTGAATATTGGGATTAAGGGTGTCAGAGCATAATTCATTCTGCATCTGTATACGTATGTATTTGTAAATATGTATATTTATATATATATCTGACCGACTGCAGTTCGGAGGTGGACGTACGCCATCGGGTCAGCGTGTACTGTGAATAATAGTATATAGCTGTGCCTTCTGTTATTATCTGCGGGAATACCCGATTCTGTTATTATGTGCGGGATTACCCGTTTCTGTTATTATCTGCGGGATTACCCGTTTCTGTTATCTGTATGCGGGATTACCCGTTTCTGTATATTTATCTGCGGGAATACCCGTTTCTCTGCATTTATGCCATTGGGGTTTGCATCTAATATATTTTGGGTCATAATGAATACTTCTGTTTAATTCAGTTGATTAATCCATTGCTTGTAGTTTACCCTCTTGTCAGATTACGTTAATCTGGCCCACTACTTTTGGTGTTTAGGTTCCATTACCGGTGCCGAACCAGAGGGTCAGGCTACGCAGGAAATTCTGCCAGATGGCGGAGTTGTTGAGTGGAGCACCGATGACATTATTTGAGGTGTCCTAGTGCGGTGCAGAGTTCGAAAACTTTAGGTTATGTAATAAGGTCATGTTTGGACCATTAGTTTATTTATTAAATTTATTTGTTTTGAAATTATAACTTTAATGGTTATGCTTTGAAGCACTTGACCTTGATTTTATTATTACTGAGATTTGTTACATGGTTGTTATGTGATATCCGTCTACGATGAGTATGGATTTTAGTTCCGCGTGTGATTATGGTTGCTTGATCACTAAGCATAGCCTCACGAAGGACTTCGATCCACCCGGAATTGAGGCCCGTGCTGTTTATGTTTAGAAAAATTTTAATTGGCCCCAATTCTCACACCCCTGGAACCGGGTTTGGATCCGGCCCAGTTTTGGGAGTGTGACAGATGGTATCAGAGCCGGTCAAGTTCTAGAAGTTCTAAAAGATGCTAAAACGTAGGTCCAATGTGAGGATTAGAAACTTTACTTGGGAACGTTGGGGGGTTTTTGGCGTTCATAATCGTATTCAAACCATAGCAAATGTTTATAGGTTACAGGAGTTCGTTACTTTCCGCATTTTTGGTCGTTCAGTTACTAATACATGAGGGGATCGCTAAAGAGATGGCTTTGATTACTTTTCGTAATTAGTTTCGTGATAAGCATGTACCGGAGCATGTTCACATTCAGAAGCGAATAGAGTTTAATAGGTTGAAGCAAGGGAATCTGTCTGTTCGTGAGTATGAGCTACAGTTTATTCATCTTTTTCGTTACGCACCAACCTTCATCATTCTAGAAAGCGAGAGGATTCAACGGTTTCTCGATAGCCTTCAACCAGATATACTGTTTCATGCCAAGTCACAAGTTCAAAATACTTAATAAGCATTTTTAGATAAGGCATATCGAGCCGAGGAGGTGATTGGACGCATGGCCCCTACAAGCCAAATCAAGCAGAAAGTTACTCCGTCTCCGGTTTCACAGTACCAATTTGATAAGCAAAAGAGAGAGTCTTGTGGCATTTGTGGCAATAATCACCCTATAACTAAGTGTTGGAGACAGAAGATAGTTAAGTTATAGCCGATGATGACACAAGGTGCAAATTGTGGAATCAAAGAAGAAGGTTGTTACTCGTATGATTTCAATTATTAATGCTATAAAGTTGTTGATGAAAGGTTTTGAGCGGTATATAGCGTTTATCTCGGAGGATGAACGGATTAAAGCGGTGGAGGGGATACCAGTGGTATCTGAGTTTCTGGATGTTTTCCCGATGATATTCTTGGATTGCCGCCGGTCCATGAGATTAACCTTGCAATTGAGCTTGTGCTGGGCACATCTCCGATCTCTAGAGCCCCTCATAGAATGGCCCCAGCTGAGTCGAGAGAACTCAAGGAGCAATTGCAGGAGCTGTTAAATAAGGGTTTTATTAGACCGAGTGTCTTTCATTGGGGGGTTTCAGCGCTATTTGTATCATCATCATCATCATCATCAAAGCCTTATCTCAACCATGTTGGGGTCGGCTACATGAATACTACTTCTCCATTCCTTTCTATTTTGAGCTAAATCTTTCGATAAGTGCAATTTCTTTAAATCTGAATTAATGATTTCCATCCATGTTTTCTTCGGCCTACCCCTACCTCTTGATGGACCATCCACCTGTATATCCAAACTTTTTCTCACCGGTGCCATTACTGGCCTACGCTCAACATGCCCAAACCATCTTAAACGAGTTTCTCTAATCTTATCTCCTACTGGTGCTACCCCTAAATGTTCTCGAAAGCGCTCATTTCTAATTTTATCTTTCCTAGTTTTACCACACATCCACCTAAGCATTCTCATTTCCGCTACATCCATCTTTTGAATATGTGTCTTCTTAATTGGCCAACATTCTGCTTCATATGTCATAGCTGGTCTAACCACTGTCCTGTAAAATTTTTCCTTCAATTTTGTTGGCATTTATCTATCACAAAGTACTCCCAAAACTAGTCTCCACTTCAGCAATCCAGCTCTTATCCTATGCTCCAGATCTTCGTCAATCTCCCCATCCTTACTAATCATCGAGCCTAGGTACCGAAAAGAATCTTTACGTGGTATCTCATGGGTTTCAATTTTGACAGTGGTTTCAACACTTTGTATATGTCCACTGAAATTGCAATCCATATATTCTGTCTTTGTACGACTTATTTTAAAGCCTCTAGATTCTAATGCCCTCCACCATCTCTCAAGCTTTGCATTTACACCATCTCTTGATTCATCCACCAATACTATATCATCTGCGAACAACATACACCATGGTACTTCTTATTGAATATACACAGTTAACTCATCCATAATTAATGCAAAGAGATAAGGGCTTAAGGATGATCCCTGATGTAAGCCTATAGTCACGGGAAATCCTCCTGTTTCTCCACATGTGGTTTTCACATTTGTTATTGCACCTTCATACATATCTTTTAAAATTTCAGTGTAACCTCTTGGGATATTCCTTTTCTTTAAGACCCACCAAATTAAATTCCTCGGTACCTTATTGTAGGCTTTTTCCAAATCGATAAAGACCATATATAGGTTTTTCCTCTTTGCTTGGTATTTTTCCATTAATTGCCTAAGTGAAAAGATAGCTTCCATAGTTGATCTGCCTGGCATAAAACCAAATTGATTTTCCGAAATCTTAGTCTTTTTTCTCAGTCTTTGCTCTATGATTCTCTCACATAACTTCATAGTGTGACTCATAAGTTTAATCCCTCGATAGTTGGTACAATTTTGTATATCTCCTTTATTCTTATATATAGGTATTACAATGCTTCTTCTCCATTCATCCGGTCACAAGTATCTTATTGAATAGTCTACATAACCAACTTACTCCAACCTCTCCTGAGCATTTCCATACCTCTATCGGAATACCATCTGGGCCTGTTGCCTTTCCTGTCTTCATTCGCTTCAATGCTTCCTTCACTTCCACCCCTCTAATTCTACGGAGAAAAGTATACTCTTGTAATGAAGTATTCTCCTCCACTCTTGTATCGCACAAATATTCTTCATTTAAAAGTTTACTAAAATATTCTTTCCACCTTTCTATAATATCGTTGTCTTTCACCAAAATATTTTCCTCACTGTCCTTGATACATTTGACATGATCTAAGTCCCTACTTTTCTTTTCTCTTATTTTTGCAAGCTTAAAAATATCCTTTTCTCCTTCTCTTGTTCCCAACCTATTATAGAGGTTATTGTATGCTTTGAACTTTGCACTACTTACTACTTTCTTAGCTTCTTTCTTTGCCTTCTTATACAACTCAAAATTTTTTATACTCTTAGTTCCCTGCCAAATTTTGTAGCAATGTTTTTTTTGTCGAATAACTTCTTGAACCTCCATACTCCACCACCATGTTTTTTTATTAATATGTCTCTTCCCTTTTGATTCTCCAAGTACCTCTTTTGTAACATTCCTAATGCAAAAAAAAAAAAAAAAAAAAAAAAAGAGAATGATGGTTCTATGAGAATATGTATTGATTATAGATAACTAAATCAAGTGACCATCAAGAACATAGGAGGACCAAGTAAACTTTGCCCCCCTACCATACTCAATATTCGAGGTGATCTTCAATTTCTGAATGAAGCTCAGTTATGTAACTGTTGTAACTTGAACAACATGGTGGAACATGCAAATGATCATGAGGGCACCGAATTGAATACAAAGGAAGACCAAGTCAATTTATACGCGGGACTGCCGTATTTATTCAGCCCTGTCCCTCTACCATACTCTAATATGCAAGAGGATCATCATTTGCCGAATGAAACTCAGTTTTGTGGCTCTTGGTCTTGGAACATGGACAATATAGAGGAACGTGCAAATTATCATCATCATGCTAATCTCCTCCGACCAAGATCACACAAGGGCAACGAAAGGAACGGAGAGGAAGGGCAAGGCAGCTTTTAGAAGGGACCTCCCTATTTATTCAACCTTGACACACATGATCATCAATTGCTGAACGAAACTCAATGATGCGAGTCTTGGAATGTGACTCCTTCAATGTAAATACTTTTAGAGATTTTCTTTTAAGCTGGTGTGTAAGAGAGAGTGTGCAATCCTTGACATTACTATTACTTACACTAAATATCTTGTAATTTTGAAATCTTTGTTTTTCTTCCAAGATTCTCACTGTACTTTTGTGAGAGTGTTTTTTATGCCCTTAATTAGTGGTAATGATCATTGAAATCAGTATAATCCCATTATATCATTCCTACCAGAACATCCATCATGCATGAAGATATATCATATTACAAGATCCCATGAGGCGGGAGGGAATTATATTATAAAATCCAGTCTTTTAGACTCGAATCATTTCTCTATACTATGCATCTCTTGTTTGATGAATCGAATGGTGTTTATCATTCAGTGGTTCGAGTGGGATTTTGAAAACTTTTAAATAAAGAAATGTAGTGGGCTCCTCAAACTTGTTGCGGACTCCACATAAAGTCAAAATTAATTGCCTGCAGTCAAAATAAAGCATGACTAAAAATAGCCACTTTCATATATAGGGCGAGGGACAAACTTGATAGGTACAATGCATAGTCATTAATTTCGTTTTTTTTCGGCCAAAATGAAATACCTTTTCAATTTGACTTTTGGTCAATATTGGCCATACTGGTTTATTTCGGCCAAAATTTTGGATTTTGGCTTAACAGATTTTGGTCAAAATTATTTTTGACATTTTTTTTTTACTTTTTCTATATATATGTACTTTGTATTTCTTATATGTTTTCAAAATATAATTCTAAAAAGTTTTACCAGAATGGATGAAATCAATAATTATCTTTTTAGTTTTTTTTCTTGCATATATACATTTATTTTTTTTATATTTCCCTGAAATGCAATTCCGAAAAGTTTCGCAGAAATTTCGAATTGGGCCAAAAATTTTCATTTTGGAAGTCAAACTGAAATGGATTTCGAAATGATATTAACAACTATAGTACAATGTCAAACTAAATCGCATTACTGCTTGTATTTCCTTTTTTTTATTTTTTATGAAAAGACGGTAGAATATTGTTGATAAAGACACAAAGAGTCCGCAATTCCTTGTTGAACATATGAAGAACCGTTCAATTCTATTTTCCACCCTAAAATGGTGGCATCATTGTTCATGCGTAATCATTAGATCACAGCTTTGAAATGGACAGCTGAAGAAATTTAATTAACAGTCGAAGAAATTTTTTTTGGGTATCCTCCTATTTTACTTTAGAAAGTTAGTCCCACCATAAAAAAGATTGTTAGATTAAAAACATGATTAAAATATCAATGCATATTCATTAATCACATTTTCTATGAAATAAGAATGGTTGATAAGGATCGATAGTTCTTACTTGGCTATTCAAGATTTGACCCTTGAGTATGCCACCTTTCTTTCCGCTTGTGCTCGCTGCCTTCCCACTCTATGAGCTTTCTTTCTGCATGTGTTGGGTCTCTATTAGGTCCCAGCCCCCTTGGCTAGGTTACCCCAAAAAAATATTTTTCTATAAAAGAGCCAATCATATCGTGGGATTGGGTTCTGTTTGTATAAAATTTGGGAATCTGCCTTAAAATGAGAAGGCCTTTATTTTGACCAACTTATATGTTCCATAAGTGGGCTTCATGGTGATTTCTCTAAGTCAAAGCCTTGGAGAATTTAAACTGCCAACTTTTTTTTTTGGGTAACCCAACTGAGCGGTTAGGACCTGTATACAAATACTAACACACACCAACATGACCTCACATATGCGAGGTAATGGGAATTTGCACATATGATATATACAAACAACTCACACTTATAGGATAATGAGACCACACACAAGTGAGGAACACATACACAACTCACACATGCGAGATAAAGGGACCACAAATATGTGAGGGATGCACATAACTCACACATTTGAGGAACCATTTTCTCGCATGTGTGATAAAACACTACAAAACTCACATATATATGGTGATTGTTATAAAATATTAGTGGATGCCCACCTTGGGGCCCACATTAGATATAGAAAGCAAGAGTCTTGCTATATTGGTTTGCTTGGGGAGGAAGCAATCTTACTCCATAAATAAGATCCTCCTCCCCTCCTTCATGTACACATCTCTCATTCTATAAGAAAAGCTCTCTCTCTTTTTCTCCCTCTACTCTTTCTCTCCCCCTTCTTAAATAGTGATAAAACCAACATATCAAAAAAAAAAAAAAAAGGTGAAGATTGAACTTTAGACCTCTAAAAAAAAATCAACACTCTTTATCATTAGGGTAAGGAGCTGTTCTTGGACTCCAAACTTGATACAAGGGTTTCAACTTTTTCGCAGTTAAAGCTGCCCATCTATTGAGGACATGAAATGAATGATCTGGACCATCCAACCATTTGGCCATGTGGGCCTGGTCAACCTCTTTTTCTTAGGGGAAATGCGTTTATCAATCATAAAAAAATACCAATTCAAAGGAGAGAGAACATGCCAAGGCAGGTAGGTCTTAAAGCAAATCAATCACATTCATGGTCGTATGACCGTAAAGAAAAAGCAAGACAATTTGTTCCTGGAGCAATTGGCTAACCTCGTACCACCTAATTTGGTACAAGGGTTATGATATTGCTTGCATCATTTCACTTGAGCAATCTTTGTCCTGCTTATCATATATCATTTTCTCTCGTTTGTAAGTTCGGATAATACAATGCTTGAATTGATGACATACAAAGGCTTGGATTATCCCCATACATGCAAGTAAATGTATGGTTTTTCATTTGGCATGTTTTGGGTTTGGATTAAGTTTGGTTACCCGAGTTTAGGGTTTAGTTTAAAATTTAGAATATTGACATACTTCATATGGTATTTTTTTTGTACAATATACATGTATTGTACTACCATCCATCTAAATACCCTAAAACCCAAACCCACATCTTACCCGAATTTTGCATAGGTTATATACATTTGGGTGCAAGCGCGACCCGAACTCAGTTTTTACTTTCATGAGTCGGCTGTGGAAGGCTTGGCACATGTTGCACCCGACATGTATGCATTCTTGGCATATTTGTGCATTGTTGTTTGACCACAGTGGGGCTCACTCAATTGACAGGGTCAACTAATATTAGAATTTCCACTCATCCAACAAATCAATTCTTCAAGTCATTGGAGGAATATGCTGTGATGCCTTGTGTGACCAGATGATTCTGCTTTTCATAACCTTCAAAGAAGGTAGACATTCTAGGAAGAAAAAGATGCCTTTTGTGGACTGAGGAAAGTGCAGATGATGCAATGCCTGTACGCTAGGCGGGTCCATTACTTTTGAAAGTCTTGTTGTGGGCCCCACTCCATAAGTGGAAGTGCATGGGTTGATCTCTAGCCACAGTTGGGAGGTGTCCAATGTAAAACCACGCTCCATCCAACTTTCCAGCAGAAAGAAAGGACTTGCATGGGACTCATCCACGGTAGGCTCCAATACCGAGTACCATACAGTGTGGACTCTTTTCCACTATTGAATAGAAACAATCCGGTGCTGAGCTCATCGACATGGGGCCCACCATTTGGTTTGCTTGGCCTGACCATTCAAATAACATGACCCTCATGAAAATGCTTTAATGTAAGACTTTAATTTCAAGCTGTGTGAGACTGCATTGGATTGCTCAATGAAAAAAAAAATATCACTTCAACCAAACTCACAACAACAACAACAACAACAACAAAAAATAAAAGAGGGGTGTGGGTTAGCTCCCTTGAATATACCTTCTAATGAAGAAAATATGTTTTACGCCTAATCAATTAAATAACAAATTGAATTCTAACACAAAGATAGAAGGAAACTCGCAAATTCTTGGGGCTTTTGAGTCATGGTTCTTATATTTGGCACCAAGAAAGGTGGTTAGACCCTTTAGAGATCCAATTGATTAGAGTGAACAACAGCAGTTGATGCTCCACACACAGGAGAGAAAACTGTGATCATGCATAGAAATAAAGATGCTGCTTGCACACACAAGGAAGGGGAGAATGGATAGAAGCCTTGGCAATTGAATGAGAACAGGACACCCAACCACTAGACTGTCCCTTTTTTATAGAATCGTAACTTTAACATGTGGTTTAGGGCACTCTATGTGTCAAAGCTAGATAGTCAACTTTTATTTCCTTACTGGAATGTTTAATATGTAAATAACTAACAAAAGAAACATAGTGGCATTAGAGTTGTCTGTTCATCTTCAATTTCGGACTAGATACGTACAAGAACTGATATGGTCATGGCCGATAGAATATCACGACACTGCAACACATAGAGATACTTTTAAAATAGCTGAGGAGTTAGGTTTTGGCTACTACTACTACTATATTGTTGTGGTCAAAAAGAGACTGGACTTATGATGAGATCATGGTTGGAAATGGTGGCACTGTCAACAAGTGATGGAAATAGGCCAAGAAATTAAGGAATAAGTACATTTCGTTAGAACCATGGACTGTCCCTGATCTCCATGTGCTGCTGCAGTGGCCATTATTTACAGTGCACCCAGTTGGGGACGTTAGTGGGGCTTTTCCATGGCCACTCCCACTGGGCCTAAGTGTGGGCCACGGGAGATTTCCTGCTCAAATGCCAGGAGGATTTTCCTGATTTCTTACCATGAGAAATACTGGACATCAGAGCCTACTCATTAAAATGCCCAAATGCCCAAGTCCTAGAGGCCTAAATTCGTTAAAGGTCCAAGTTATAGGATTTTACTTTCTCAGAAATGCTAAGAATATATTCCCCTCCCTTTTGTAGATAATGTGTCCCTGAAGCTGCATAGTTCTGTGAAAGTGAAGATTTTATATACATATGCTATACTATATCTGTATGTGCATAGCTATATTTTTCTGCAGCTTGGAACATAAGACATGGTAACGGCTCAAAGCCTTTTTTGACCAATCAGGCAGTTAAAAATTTCTATTGCTGAACTCGTGCTTAGTTGAATCGGAGCCGACTGGTTGGGTCTGGATCCATTGGCAGCACAGCCCCTATGACCAAAACCATGTTGGGACCTATACTATTCACATCACCACTTGGAATCATGATGATCCATTGTAGCACAGTAAATCTTTATTTTTTTTCCTTTCTGATATATAACTACGCCAAGAGTGTTGGGAAAAGCAGCGCAACGGAATAAATCTATAATCGATGGATTAATCGAGATGAACAAACATAATCACATCATCAAACAATCATATATATAGATATAGTAATTTTACGTGGTTCGGTAACTTTGGCTACATTCACAGATGAAAGAATTCATCAATCATGATTCTATCTCGATCTAAAGTTATAATACATCAATATATATAGTTTCTGCTTTTTTTGCTAACAAGAAAATCTAATATAATGGCTAAAATACTATTAATCTTGAACTTCGGTTCTAGATAACCCAGATGATTGATCCATTTAAATCGGAATAGAAGACGAAACCCAATAAAGAAATCATATATGGACAACGTCCCTAGGGATTTGAATACATGATCCCACCTTGGATGCTTTGTCAATAACAAGAAACACAAAAAGCTCAATCTACTGGTGAATGACAGAATAATGTATATCAAATGGTCTTGATAGATTGCTTAGTTGGTTGGCAACCCTGTGCCTTACCTAGCTACCTAACGTTTAGTGTCTAGGTATGCCGCGGTTTTGTATTTGTTTGGGCTTTCTCTTCCCACATTTGCAAGCTCCTTTTGTACTTGTGTGGGTGTCTTTCTCTTGTATGCAAGTGCTATCATGGGTCCCACTGCTTGCCCCCTTAGTTGCGGTATAGGAAAAGTCTACAAATATTTTATGCAACAATGGACAATGCAACCTAGTTTTAGAAAAAAATCCCAAAGAAAAAAAAATTGCTACCAAGCATATGAGGAAAATTTTCTTGATCACTTAATAATATTTACATTTCTCCAGTTATCTTCACTCTTTTGATGAAAGCCGCTTCTCTTAGAAACCAATAAAAGATGCCAACTTGCTTAACCCTAAGAATTTTGAAATCATTTGAAAGGAGCAGCATCCTCGATCCATGAGGCAAAAAGTAACTTAAGTATAAAGATCAATTGAGTGCTCCTGTCAAGGGGAACTATTGAAAGGGGGCAGACTAATGGAAACTTGAAATGTAAATAGATCGAAACGATTTAATTGATTGTGGAGTGACATAGAAGCAAAAATACAAATAGATGGGTGCAGGAATACGAGGCGTGTTTTAACGTGGTGGTGGGCCTTGGCCCAATATAAACAGTATGCAATGGGATATTTTCCTAATTGAATGCATGACATGATAGCAATCTTGTAAATGGAATATGACCGTCGTTTAACCCCAGCTCACAAATATTATAAGGCCGATGGTAAAACTTTAGATACATGACACCACTCATGAATACTATGTATTATTTAAGTCCTTTTAAGACAATACAAATCGTGAAACCTTTATAGTAATACTAGACTTTGCAACCGTAATATAATACTAGACCTTCCAATCATAGATTTCTAAACTAATTACTCGATGATAATAAATAATTAGACTCCACTTGATGATATTTAAGACCTCCCACCTGGTGATCTTGGCATTGAATGCTGTTGTGTTGTTATTATTAGTCCATACTTACACTGTTACGCAAGTAACACAACTCTTAATCAAGGCCGACATGATGTCGTTATCTCACTTCCTATTTATACTAAAAAAAATATTCTTCTCGTACAGTATCATATGCAAGAAGAAGATTCTATGCACGTTCTCGGCATATTCTCATCTCGAGAAAATCGCGGAAATTCAAAAGCGGTGTCACTCTACAAACGGTGGTACTTACGAATGTCAGCAGTCAGGTACTGTACTAGGTTGACTGACCCAAATGGGCCCCTTGATTTCGATTTAAAATACACAGGATGTGAGACGTGGGACCTAGATCCAGGCTACCCCTAACTCTAAAAAATATCGGTGATCATGTCCTAAACCTCAAGTCCGAAGTCGGGATCCATTTTGTAAGGCAGATCCCATCTTGTCCATTATTTAACTACCATTACAGTTGGTCAAAATCCTTGAGTCAATCTACCAATGATTTCAACGACGGTAGTTGGCTCACCGACAACGACGGTTAGTCCAATTTTTGTATATTTTAGTTGAATTTGAATTTACATTTTTAATCTGACCAATAAATTAGTTAGATTCAGCTCTAATATAATTTTGCTAATCAAGATGAATGTGATTAAATCTAACTCTCCAACCAATTTTCATATGATCAACGAGAAAAAATCACTCAATGTAGTAAGTAAGCATCCAAACTAAGTTTTACTTAAAGTTTTTTCGATCAAGGTTGAGAACAAGAATTTACTCTTTTGGTAGGCAATTTTATATCTCACCTCACTACTTAGAATTTGATTCAATGGTATATTGGCTTCTAGGTCCTCCTCCCACTTGTGCCAACACTCTTGGGCGAAGTCATCTTAAATTAGGGAATGAGTCCTGGTGCTAGGCTAATTGAGAGATGACTAACATGAAATGTGGGCCGCTAGTTTGGAGTGGGTCCGGGTTGTCAAGCCAATGGAAAGCGCGTGCAATCTGAGGACAGCAGACGGTCCGCGGTGTCACGCAGAAGGAATGAATTGGGTTTGGGTGCAAGTGGGCCCGTAGATCGAGTCACCATCTGCCGCGGCTCCCGCGACCTTGGGCTCGCCCAGCAACCGAGAAAAAGCAAAAGCGTTCAAAATCTCTTTTTCTCTCTCTAGAAGTCCTTGCTCTCTCTTTCTCTCTCTATACCCTATATATTCGCTGCAATTGCCACATACGTCCTTCTCCGAATTAGGGTTTCCAGGAGCTTTCTCTCTCTCTCTCTCTCTCTCTCTCTCTCTCTCTCTCTCTCTCTCTCTCGTGTTGGGTTCTTCGATTTAGGGTTAGGGTTTGTGAATTGCCTTCTGTGATCTGATGTAAGGTTCGATTTTTCTTCGCTGGGAAATGTTTCCTTTGTTTCTGATTTGATTGGCGAGGTTTTCTCTCTTGGAGATTTCTGTTCTGTGAGTTCTGAGCTCAAGAAAGAGGATTTGACGGTTGAATTTGGGGAATTCGGGTGTTCTTGGGGGTTTTAAGGTGTTCGGTTCTTGAAAATTGGGTTTCTTGGATTCTGATTTGCAGTCATTTGGGGGGTTCTGGGTCTTTGTGCTTCGATTTTTTGTGGGGGAGTTTGGGTGGTATCAGGTGTTCTAAGGAGATTTGATTTGTGTGAAATTAGGGCTTTTTCAGGTGGAAGCTTGTTTGTTTCCCCTTTTTTCAGATGGTTCGTGTTGGGATTTCATCCTCAGTGAGAGAAAAATATCGGGTTTTCTCTTGGGTGTTAATTTGAAGGATTCCGGGGTTCTGTTTTTGGAGCTGCAGCAGAATTAGGGTTTTTCTTTGTTTTAAGTGATAGGGCTTTAATCGGTTGATTGGTCTTGATTAGCTAATAATGACTCTGCATCTTTTCGCCTTTTTAAAGAAAGAATTTTGGTTTATTGTGGTGTGAATTGCTTTTGATTTTATTGGGTTCATCAGAGAAGTTGTTTTCTTTTCCTTTTTTATCCCTTAAATTTTCAGTTGATCAATTTGGTTTAATCTTGGAGAGCCCTTCTTATGTTGTGATTTTCTTGTTCTTTTAAGTTTAGGCCTTTGAGTTTCAATCTGGAAAGTTGGGCAGATTAGTAATTGTGCTGTGAACTGTTGGTTGGCTCTCGGATTCTGCTACGCCGGGCCTTATTTAATTCCGGTAATTTTTTTTAAATTTTCACTTTAATTTAATTTGTTTCAGCCTGATTGATTAAGGATCTCAAAAAATTCAGCCTGATCTTTTTTTTTTAACCTGTAAATATGTACTCTGCCTGTTTATAACATCCAACAAAAGAAAACCCTCCCTGTTTATAATAATAAACAACAATACCCCTCTCAAAATAGAGGGTTCCATCTCTTATGGGCTCTAACCAAGTTTCACTTTAATAGGAGTTGGGCCCACCGTGAGATTATGAAAATATCATGTCAAGTTATTTATTTTAATTGGTTTGGATTTTTCAAAGGTGGACTACTCCATTGAGGGGCGTCATGAATTTCTCTTTTTTTGTTAGATTATGAAAATTTTTGCTTTGGTTTAATGGTTCATCTAACGGTGGATCCAACTCCTTTAGAGTGAAACTTGGTGAGGGCCTTAAACGATGGAGACATTAAGTGTGATTGGTCATTAAGTGTGATTGGTGTGGATATTTAGATAAGTAGGGGGTCACAAATTGTTGGTGAGAAATACTAATCGGCTTTGCTCCTTTTTTAAGGGGGAGGGGTTGAAGTGGATGTTGCCTTTTCATTTTGAATGAATTTTGAAACATTACAGCTGTCTAAGTGTGGCCCCACGTTGTTGTGGGCAGCCAACCAAAGGGGAAGTCAGGGAATTGAAAGAGCTGGATTGATGGGCCCTATCTCTACGTAGTATTTTACGCCCGATCATCATTGTTACCACTTGATCCATGGCCCACAAGTTTAATGGGTTTATATTCAAAATAAAAATTGACCCTCTATCTGATGGTCCAGTCCCAATGCAATGGTGCAAACCCATAGGATAAGGTTACATTCAGGGGCGTGGTTGTTTGTGGGCCCATTTGGATTGGTGGTTGGGTGGGCCCCACTAGGTGGTGTGCATGCAAAACCTGTTTGAGGTTTGCAGTGGATCATGGTGTGTGTATTTGTATTATATATTGATGAATGAATCAATATCATGGCATTTTTTTTTTTAATTTGGTCCCTTGAGTAGTTTCAGTGACTTTTGATTCCTGATGAGACCTTTCAGTGATCAAAAAACATGGGTTGAAGTGCCCACCTTCTGCCAAATTGTGATCCGTGGATTTATGAGAAGTGGTTCAGACTTGTCATTCATTATTTTCGTTAGAACTCTGTGCGTGGACACTTTCCACTCAGGTGCTTGCATTAAAGAATGAATTTCATTCCCTTGGAATGAAATACTGGCTCATCCAACTATTGGCTGCTCATTCATTCAGAATTTTTTTAAGGATTTGTTGATCTTGCTTAAGGGTCTGGCTTTTTCTCTAATACTGACATCTAAAGCTGAAGTTTTATGCTTTTTTTATTCATTTATACTGCATTTTGTTTTTATTATATTCTGTTGTTGATGTTGACCTAGGTTTCTTCTTCCAGCTGTTGATTTAATAACTTATATTCCATTGTTGATGTTGACCTGGTTTTTGTGCCATCCAATTAACATAGAAGATGTGAATAGGGGAATATACAAACCCAATGACCATCAAAGAATCCCAATGACCATCAAACAATATGATCCTAGAAGGCAAATGTTATGAAATTAATGTTCCATCCACCACTGATTCTGCTGCAACATTTTCTGTTTCTCTACAACCATGCAAATAACTAGCATTGAGAAATGATTTGGGGATGGTTGGGTATTAATTTAAACTTGTTCACTTATCATGGACATTCAGTTTGTTTTGGATCATTTGGTTAATAGGGTGAATATGGTGTTGGATCAGGTTTCGGCAAATGAGTAATACAACAATGAGTGATAGTGACGACGGGATGCCTAAGGATCACATCAACTCACCATCAATTGATGAAGGTAGCTCTGGAGGGTCGGGTGGAGCTGGTGTTTTGAAAAAGGGGCCATGGACATCTACAGAAGATGCTATTTTGGTTGATTACGTTCAAAAGCACGGTGAGGGCAATTGGAATGCTGTACAGAAGCACTCAGGGCTGTTGCGCTGTGGCAAGAGCTGCCGCTTGCGATGGGCGAATCATTTAAGGCCAAATTTAAAAAAGGGTGCTTTCACACCAGAAGAAGAGCGATTGATAATAGAGCTTCATGCGAAAATGGGGAACAAATGGGCTCGTATGGCTGCACAGGTGAGTGTATTATAACTTTTTGAATTCATTTGCAGGTTGTACATTTTACTTTTGGCCAGGAGAAGAACATTGTCATGTATTATTTGTGCTTAGTAACAATATAGTTCTGCCCATGTCACTTAGAAACAGACTATGGCATTACACATGCTGAGTCTGAAAATCTCAATAAATCGCCCTATAAAAAATCTCAAATTATTGCTAGGACTGGATGGTTATCTATTAATGCTTGAACTCACATTATTGAATATTTATTCGCATGTTCATATATCTAAGTAAATTGCAATGTTGTGCTTGTTTGTATTCCCTCTTATCAAGAACATCTGCAAGAATTGAACCACTGATCAGTTGTTCCCCTCGGTGGATTTTTTTCTTTTGGTCCTTCTATTTTCCTTGTGAGTGATATAATAGGCACAGGTCAAAGAAAATAAAAAATAAAGTAATTGAATAGAATCATTTAACTTTTGTAACATGTGGAATTTTTCACCGTGTTTGACCCTACTTTAAGGTCTGAGGGTCATACATGTTTGCGAGTTCTGCGTTTATGGGGATACAGTAATTGACTAGTTGCCTCAAGATGTACACTATTCTTTATGTTCTTCCTAAAGGTGTAACCAAACAGAAAATGGATAATTCCAATTGTTTAACAAGTTTTGCACACTGCTGCAGATCAGAGAGGCGTGGAAGATCCAAGGAGGCCTGCAACCTAGATATGGGCTTCCCATGTTGTTGAACTTGTTGGGGGCATAGGGGATTTGTATTTATTCCTTGGGTATAATTTTCTTATATTTTTAAGAGATGGGCAAGCTTCATTTATCAGAGGATGCACAGTTGATGCAAATTTAGGGCTTTAATGGGTTATTCAGTCACACCTATATTTAGGCCTAAGATCGTGCAATTTTAACAAATAGTGAAGAAGCAATTTCCACTAATTGATAAGGTACATAATATATGAATGTTGTGTAGTGCGCCACCACACTGGTACTATAATTTCATGTAACTAAAAAATTTTAAAAACCGAAAAAATGAAGTAAAATGAAGCCATATATTTTATCCCGCTTGCGGTGTTGTATGTCTGTCTGATAATCATGCATGCTAAACAAACGTTACAAGTGGAGTAATTTTTTTTCTTGTTGTTACACTCAACTCTGAATTTCTTTTACATCTTCTATGGTTTTCTCAGACAACTCGTTTCTTGTTTCAGTTGCCTGGGCGCACTGATAATGAAATAAAGAACTATTGGAACACCCGAATCAAGAGACTGCAACGTGCTGGTTTACCACTATACCCTCCTGACATTTGTTTGCAAGCACTGAATGAGGGTCAGCAGAATCAGAATGTTGGTGAATTGAGTGGAAGTGATGCACGGAATAATGACCTATTGCAGAGAAACAATTATGAGATTCCAGATGTAGTCTTTGACAATTATAAATCCTGTCAGGGTCCTTTATCTTATGCTGCGGCTTTTCCTGAGATTTCTGGGTGTGGCATCATGACTCAGGCTCTGGGATCATCCCAGCATGATATCATCATGCCTCCAACAGTTCATCAGACCAAGCGACCCCGAGAATCCGATCCCTTATTTCCTGGTTTTCTGGGTAGAGTTTCAAATGGACTTTCCTCATTCGATTCATTGCAGATAGGCTCTTTCAAGAAGATCTGTCGGCCATTTGGATTGGAGTTTCCATATCATCCTTACCCTAACAGCGTGAATTCGGCACCCTTTAGTGGTTCCACCACTGGAAGCCATGTCCCTCTGAATGGCAATATCTCTACTTCTAAGCCTCTTTCAAAGGCTCTGAAGTTGGAGCTCCCTTCACTCCAATATCTTGAAACTGATACTAATTACTGGGGCACATGCCCTCCCCCACCTCTTCAGACTATGGATGCTTATATCCAGTCTCCTGCTATGCAGGTGCAGTCTGACTGTCCTCCTTGGAACAGTGGTCTCTTAGAAGAAGTTATTCATGGACCACGTGTTAAGAATCAATCATCTGAGAAGAGTCTGAATTCCTCTGTTTCACCTGTTGATCCAATTGACAATTCCTCTGTTACACTTCCTGATGCAATTGACAACATGACACTGGAATTACATGAGACAGACTGGGGCAATTATGGCGACCCTATTTCTCCTTTGGGCTGTTCCTCTTCATCAGTATTCAGTGAGTGCACTCCTATTAGTGTCAGCTCTCAGGACGAGTCTGCACCTGTTAAAGTGTTTCATGGTGAGCATACTTCCTTCAAACTTTTCAAAGTTTTATGATTGTTGCTTGAGTTATCATGTATGCTTAGCGAGACTTATACGGGCTATTTGCTTGAAGTATTCTTTGGTGCTGGGGCCCATCATTCATTGCTCTAAATTTACCTGGTGGAACTATGGATACGAAAAAGAAAAAAAATCTTCATAAAAAATATCCCATTCACTTTAGTGTTTCACTTCATAGAGTTGAATAATGGTGTGTACAGCTGTTTCTTAACTTGTCATTTGCAAGCCTACTGTTAGATGGCTGGGATAGTCTGATTGGTTTTCTTTTCACCCACATGGTGGAACCCCCTAAATTACTGGTCTGCATATTGGATCTAATGATATCCGATTGTGTGGCCTTATTGTACCATGCAGCATCTGTTTTTCATAGGTCTGGGTCTCTGAAAAGTGGGCTTCACTTTCAGAGTGTTGATCCATATATTTCTGTTGGTTTTAGTGGTCAGGGTATTGTACTTTTTTTTAAGGAAAAAAAAAGAAAGAAAAGAATAATGCTCAGAATTATACTGTTCCTGATTGATGCTGTCCTCAAGATGTATTTAATAAAATTTTCCTTCATCAGGTGGAGACAAGGAGGTTTCCACACAGTTGGATAAACACGTGAAATTTCTTAGGCCTGATGCTTTGCTTGGCTCGGATTGTCTTGAGCAAGACTCAGATTTTGCAAAAGACCTGGCAGCGCTTCTGAGTGATGATTTCTGCAGTGATTACAAATGTGCGGCTTCTGGGACTTCTTCATTTAGTCAGGGTTGGGGACTTGGCTCATGCCCATGGAATAATATGCCCGCTGTTTGTCAAATGTCTGAGCATCCTTGAGACCATGGTTATGGCTCCTTTTTGTGACGATTTCTCACGTTGAGTCAATTGAAAGGGACCTGCTTCTTCCTTGATAAACAGTGAGCAAGGACAAGATTGTATGGCAGCATTGTAGTCATATTGTTATTATGTTGTGAGTTTAGTCTAGTGCGGCTGGTCATGCTTGTGCCAGAACTGAGCTCAGGCAAGATGGGAGTTGTAGGAAAATGTTACTGTTGGTTTTTGGCGCCATTGTAAAATAACTTCTGCACTCTTCATGTGAAACAACAATATTGAATGGGTTTCAATTATTTCATGGGTTCCATTGCATGATTTGCCTGCATTTTAGCCATGTGTGTTGATCAGAGTTTTCAAAGTCGTGACTTGGTTTGCCAATGATATGTCCTAGTCTTGCTACTCTCTTTTTGAGCTTGTGTGTGGAGGGTTGTGAGACATTATTATTAGCGTAGACATCCTCATTATTATTCCAATTTGAGTTTTCTTATGCATGCTTAGATATTATATGCAACCTTCATATCGCGTATGATTTGTAGGTATTTGGAATATGCGAAATTATTTGGTTTCTTTCTTTTCCTTTTTTTTTTTTAACTGTTACAAAGATTTCATTAAAAGAAGCTGGAAATACAAGGAGAGAGAATTATTTGCTATTCCTTATTTTCCATTTCTCTATTTTCTGATTTAGGAATAATTTGCACTCTGGAAAATAAAACAGCTTTAGATTCAGATGCTGTTTCCAGAAACCATTTGAGTATCTTGCATGTTTGGTCATACACTGCAGCAATTTTCCATTCTGAACATTGGCATTAACAGCATGATCAACTTGAGCATTATCAATCTAGGGTTTGCTATATACCAGAAACCACCAATTATAGAATATGAAGACAGGTTTAAACCAAAGACTGGTGAAGGCTATTCTTTGTTACGTTGTGAAAATCAATTGGTATGTTACTGCAGACTTACTAATCCTCTAGCATGTGTCAATGTTATCATTGTTATCAGAACCCTAGTGTTGCCCTGAAGATTTGCTATATTGACCAGAAACCCTCTAACTCTAGAAGATGAAGAGAGAGAGAAAAAAAAGGCATAGGTGGTAGTTAATGTACCCTGTCAAATATTATGACTTGAGGTTTGAACTCTTTATGCCCCTTTCTGCTGTTTTAGATCTCCTGGCATATGATGTCTAAATATTTATTCTTAAAAGTGTCTGTGAAGCAGATTTCCTTAACCCAGACCAGACCTCGTGATCATTTGTTGGTTAAAACTGGACGTTATGGATTGTAGCTGATGAAGTGCCTTAGGAGGAATACTAGCGAACAGCAGGAGGCACCATGTAACAGACCCGCATTTAGTGAGACTCTAGATTAGGTTTACCAGTTTTGGTCTGGCCTTGGGCAACATGTGAGGTTTCAGTCGCCCTCAACTGATGATGTACCTGGAGCCAACAAAATTGACCTTGTGGGGCAAAGAGATTAGGCAATGATGCTTGACCAGTCACGACATTGGTTGAGTTGGATTGACAATAACACAGTACAATTCCACTTTTCTGGTTTGAGATTCACATAGACAATTCCATATCTCCCCTTTCATTTTTCTTATCGCGTGAAAATTGTTTACCGAATATTGAACGATCTTTATTGTACAAAAGAAATGGGTATGCACTCTGGAGTGATGAACTTCATACCTGAAGACCGTCCCGATGAGGAGGTACATATGATACCAAACTGATCCACCATGTTAGCATTGTGTGATTTTCATCTCTCATCTGTTCAATCCAAGATTCTCTTGGGCTTGTTTGTTTGCTGTAATTGAAATATTGGGATTGTATTTTTCTATGCGGATCAATTGTGAATATAAAAAAGCGATCATCAAATGACCTCAACTTAAATTGAAATTGAATCTAGGAAAAATCAGAAATGAACATCCTGTTTCAAAATTTAAAAAAGTCAAGGTCCTACTTCTTGAATAAGTCAGTGGAACTCGTTTAATCATTAGTTCATATGCAGTCAATTCCAATAAAATTTATGCAAACAAATTTGTCTAGTAAAAGTTTTTCCTAGTAGTCCCAAGTTGTAAATAAGTTGGTTGGGACCCGAAGGTTTGAATGGGACAGTGTGTATTCAAGTCCCCCAACGTAAGAAAAAGACATTAACCCTAAAAAAGACGTAGGAAAAAGACAATTCCTATGAAAACATGTTGTTTCTCTTTACTCTTCGCCTGTATACTCTTCTCTCTCTCTCTCTCTCTCTCTCCGTGGCTAGTGTAATTTCATAATGCCAGGTAATAAAATTTTAGCATGTAGTCTTTCTTTCTTCTCAATATTCTTTCTCGGGTCATTTTAATGTATGAACATTGATAATTACCAATCGTTGTGGGCAGTTTTCTGTTCCCCCCATTCAATTAAGCTTGAAGAGGTCCCTTCCAAGGAGATTGGAAAAGGACCCATTTGGGCGTAGCATTGGGGTACATCTTAACAGATATTGTCATTTTAAATCAGGGAAGAAATATTTAATTACTATTTATTAAGACCACATCTTTAATCTATTTTTTGTGTTTCAAGAATGGTTTTCTTAGTCGCCAGGTGACCAAGCGAAAAATAAATGTTAGTTTCCATTTCTCTACTCATCACGTACCGACTATGTATCTTTTACTCTTTTAATATTATTAGTATGGCCGTGCACGTGCAAATGCAGTTGACTTTATGTTTTGGGTATTTTGTTAGATTCAATAAATTTTCTATGACAACAATGCTTCATAGATTCAAAAAAATATATATGTTGCAAGGTAAGCGAGTTGAAGGTTTTTCTATACCTCGTTTTCGTAAGGAGTTTTGAGAAAAGGGTTCACTTTGACATGGACTGTCGTTGGCATATGAGAAGTATGAGATAAATTGATGGTGATATCCAAGTGTACCTCCAAAATCAAAGAAGATGTGATATCACCAATAAGAAAAAGAGAGAGAAAAAATGTGATAAAATTGGCATCTCTTACTATCTCTAGCAGGGTCTACATGATGATGGGGTCAATTTGATGAGCTCCCGTCAGAGATGGCTCGGTGTTATAGTGGTGCTGACACAAACTATCAAATAAAAAATAATATCCATCATTGATAGAATGTTGGTCACAAATGTGAAAGTGCAGACAGAGTGATTCAATCATGATGGGAGTACATCTAAAAAGATGAAATCCAATGAATGCATCAACAACAAACTATATGGTGGGGCAGGAATCACTATGCATGATTGGAACATGTTTTCCATCAACAATAAAAACATGGTCGCAGAGCCATATGCAATGCAGAGCCCATATCCTTGCTGGTTTTTTGTTAAACTTGAAAATACCTTTTTTTTTCCTGTTTGGGTGCAAGTGGCCAATCTGCAATGTTCCTTCTTCCATGTCTGTATTATATCCATAGTAGAATATCTGCTTCAAAAACACTTTTCAGCGGACATGATAGATCCAGTCTGATTTTCGAGAAGCCAAATGCGTTGTTGCTAACATGGAGTATGGCCGTATTATGGGCTCTTAACATAAGAGCAAATTTGTTAATAAGTAAATCGGGTTACTAAAACAATGCAATTTAGTGATAACAACCTGTGCACTTATTTTTTGTGCTAAGTGTTTCCTTAGTAATAATTCTTGTCAAGATAAAAACTAAAGAGAATTTAAATGTGATTTGTTTGAAGTTCTTTAGGCAAATCTGAGACCAATTGGATTTAGTTTTCTTTCACTGGAAATATGTATCTTAGAAAACACTGATAAAATACCCTATGTTATACTTAATCTTGGGTGAGCACATCAAATTCTCTGAGATAAAGCTTCCATGGCTATGACCAAGTATGGCAAGGTCACAGGTTTTACAAAAATCAATAGTAGAGAACTTTGATATGCATGCTTAGGATATGTTTTTTTTTTTCCCAAGAATTGAACAAAAGTGAGTAGGAATTTGGGGGGGCAAACATTAGTTTATATCAATTTATCATTTAATTAAAATCAAAAGAAAAGAATTAGAAAGGATTCATAAATTTTAATTTCAAAGAATTAAAAGCAAGAGAAGGGAAGCAGATAAATGTGGCTTTCAATAACAATGGCACATTCAGAATTGTAAGAAAACCGTAAGAAAATCAAACAGCTGATACTACTTACGTCATTGGCTGTGTTAAGTATATAAAATTGAAACCATTGTTTTCTATCCTTTTCTTAAGTTTTTTAATTTCTTGCATAATATAGATACTCCATCACATGAACACAAACAATTGGGGCAATATGGCTTTATCTCTATTTGAAATGAAAGAATGACATCAACATAATAAATAAAGGCAATGTCAGTATATATCAATTTCAAACTAAATAACGGCAAGAGGCTTGAGAAAGTGGCTTGTAGTGTATTCAAAAAAGAAAACAAATGAGAATACAATTAATACCTGAGATGTCGAATTTGAGAAATGTTTGAGATATTTTACTTTAGGGATCTGATGAAGAACCTATTAAAAAATGTAATTTAGTGATGATTGTTGGGGAAAACAGGAAATAAAGGAGGAGGAAAAATGAGCAAGATAGTTTTACCTAAGTAAGATCTGGATTGCTTCCTCTTCAATTCTTGAACGGAATAGGAAACATGTAGAGAATCTCTTCTGTGGGTGGCTTTTTTTTTTTTTTTAGCTTTTGTAATTTGTACAAGCTATTGGTAGGGGGAAAAAAAAAGAACTCTTGAGTCTATGTGGCATTGATTGGCAGGCTTGTAAGAAACCTTTATTAATGAAGATTATGATTAGTTACAGGAAATGAAAATGAAGAAGAAATTGATGATGGATTTTTGTAGGCTTTTGGAAGACATCCATCTAGGTGGATCTTTTCCTCTGGAGGTTGGTAACTTGGGCAGATTAGAGAGATTGCACGTCACCTCTATTTTGTTTTGGTACTACCATCTTCATCGTTTGGATTTTAACCTGATCACCATGCATGATTCTACTGGGATAGAGCCATTCATTTTGATATTAAAGCATGCAAATATAAGCTCCATTAGTATTTCCAAAACTATTTTTTTGTGAGAATATACATTTACAACTATTATCCAGATACATGTACAAGCTAATGTGGGGGTGGAAGGGGTAGTGCTTGATTACATTTTTAAAAATTCATAATTCAGATAGGTTGTTTAAATAACAACAATGTACAAAGACCACTGACCAATGTTGTATGTAGATTAAAGTTGAGTTATAATACCATTCAGAATTAGTAAAAATTTTACTTTTTGTTAGTTAGAAGAACTCATAAAAATGATATTAGTAAATGTGCATTGTTATTAAGTGTGATTCCTGATGTGACTCAAAACAGATAGTAATCATAGTAGCGATATGGGGAAGATGATGAAAGTGTACATTTCTAAAATCTAGATCTCTAAAGAAAAACATGTGTTTTAATGATAATATGATATTTCATGTGTAACATTAAGCTTTTTAAATTGAATATGTTGACATTGAAACTGAGTTAATACTGTCATTCATAGTGAATAAGAGAATTCTCATAACTTGAAAAAACTATAAAAAGTGATGACATTCAATGAGAAGCTAAACTATAGTTTGTAGCAATTTTAAATGAAAGTGTAAAAGTAAGAGAGGATGAACTTTTTATTGACAAGAGTTGGTATATTAGACAATGAGGTCCTTATTTACATGAGTATGCCTTTTTATATAATAGTAGGCAGAAATGTAGTGAAGATGTTAGCAAAGGTAAATATTTATAGAATATAGTTTTTGACAAATTCACTATATTTGACTCTCTATATGAATGTCATCAATTGATAGTACCGTGAAGTTTACTCCTAAGCCATATTGAGAGGCTTTCAACTGGAAGGTATATTCTTGCCCGTTGAATATATTGACAATATCTTCAATTTCATCAACGCGACCCTAGGATTGAAATAAGTGTGTAATTTTAATTTTTTTTACTTGTAAGATATGTGGATACTTAAATGAATTTGAATTTGCTAGTAATTATACCTCCAAAGAACTTCATCATATGAATTGGTGTGCATGATGACAATTTCTTCATCTCATTTTCTAATAGTGTGGCTAAGATGGTCCTCATAGAGTCAAATAGATTAGCTACAACTTTGAACATGAGAAATGAACAGCATAATTAGAAATAAAAATTGATGAAAGACAGTTTTATATTCCTAAAAATTATTATACCATGGTTGTGCAGTAATATCCTTATTATGACATGAACATGAAATTGGATGGTTATGCTTTGTTGCTGTTTTCTTCTTACAGTTATTCAAACCATATATCAAAATTGACGCTTTTATATCAAATACATCATCCTGAAAATAGAAATTGAGCTTCTCATAAGTTTTCTTTTATGTGCATATTATTTATTTTGTCCTTTTTTTTCTAACTCCACACATTTATTTTCCTATGCGACTTACAGCATTCATATCTGCTTCTTTTCCTTTCTTTACCGTCGTACATGTACCTTTATACAACAAAGCAGGTCTAACTATTTTCTTATTGAAGTGTTTGATTTGTTGAAGCGGCATTTTTACCCTCAAAAGCATCGCCCTATTTTCTGATGGATGAAGAATATAGAGGCATTGGAAGGTTGCTTTAACTATGTCTTGTGTATTACAGTTTGAACAACATATCAATCCCTCATCCAGAGAATACAGTTTTTGAAAATGCTTTCTCTAAACTACCATGACCATGATCAATGGAATATTTACAGCGATGATCAAGAATCAAAAGAAAGTAGATTAATATATACAGAGGGGCCTGTTTGTTTCATGGAATGGAATTCGCAAGAATTCTAAAACTGAATTTATGTAAGTGATTCCAAATGAAGAACTAAATGTGAATATCTTCAAATCTATATAATCAAATTTCAAATTTTCAACCTCTAATACAAATGCAGAGAAGTTTATGTTAGCACCTTATGTAATATGATAAAAAAAAATGATACAGATTGATAAACGGACAGAATAATACAAGTTTTTATAATGTGAATTTATATTTCTATGTATTCCTTTTGCAAGCATAGTAAAAACAGAATTTTCAGATTGCCTATAAATGTAGTTCATTTGGTAAACCACATAAAATCTAGTATTGTATTGTTTGGCCTGTGACTCATAGGATACAGATTAATGTAGATTTTTATAATGTAAGTTCATATTTCTATGTATTCCTTTTGCTAGCATGGTAAGAACAAAATTTTTAAATTGCCTATAAATGTAGTTCATTTGGTAAACCACATAAAATCCAGTACTGTATTGTTTGGCTTGTGACTTTGTGTGGTTGTTTAATGTTTACCACAACTATGATTGCATTATTTTATGTTCAATCATAGAAAAAGAAAACTGTGGCATTGATGTATCCTTTAACATATATGAATGGGCCATAAGAACTACTATTTGGTTTACTTCAATTAGACGTTGATTCAGTGAAAACAATATTGTATTTTAGTAATCAGAGACTAAAAGAATACATTGTTTTCATTTATTTAGTTTGTTTGTTTCTTTTAATTTTTTTTAATTATCTTATGCACACTATACAGAAATTGGACATGAATTGATGCCTTGCCATCTAATATGCCATTTGATTACCACCCAAAGATCAACAAAAGTGACAGGATTGCAATGTTATAATCACCAAGGAAGTTCTATAGTGACTGGGGAATATAATTGAAATGATGTAATTGAAGATCATACATGAATGCTTGCGAGCATGGAACTTGAAGAAAATTTTTCAAAAATGCAAACATGATTTGAAATACTCTTGATTCAAACCAAAATAATTTCAAAATTTGGATAGGAGGCCGTATAAGTTCATCCGTAGGTGCTCAATATATGTTGCCTGAACAGATTCTTCTCTTTCTTTCTTCCTATGTTTTCCTTGTAGGAATTTGATTTACAGGTTTTTATAGCCGAATGTCCTCTTGAAAAAACAAGTGGGTCCTTCCAAAAGAAGACGACTCTTTTAGGATAATCTCCACACTTGTTTGATGTCCTGGAACAATCCATGGACCTAGCAAAATATCTCCATTGCATTTGGATGTATCTAAATTAAAATTGTTAGGTTTATGTATTGTATTCCGGTTTAGCCGGATGAGTCACTGGGTTAGCCAGGGATTGGTTTAAGGTCAGGGTATTTTGGTACTTGTACCGGGGCTTTCTTGGTGGCCAAGAAAGCGGAGATTATATATATGTATAGTCTGTAACCCTAGATCTTGCGGCGGCAGTTGCCCGTGGTGTTCCCACACCACGTAGGAGAGATGATGTGAGAGTGTGGGAATCTCTTGTATGCTTTACTTGTCATAGTGAAGATGTTCGTCTTCCTGTGCCCGTGGATGTAGCCCTGTTTGGGTGAACCACGTAAATCTTGTGTCTCTTCTTGTGTGTGGCTTGTTCGTGTTTGATCTTGTGATTCCGTGAATGCGTACAACGGGTGATGTCAGAAAATCACAACAATTGGTATCAGAGCCACAACAATTGGTCAGGTCCGACCTGACCGGATAGCAGACGGTCCAGCCCAGCCAGCAAGTTCAGGCCGGGTCAGTTCAGGTTCGACCTGACCCATGTGCGCAGAGCCCAGCGAGAAGAGTTCAGATCCGTTCGGGTCAGGTGAACCCGACCCGGGTCTGCTCCAGAAGCACAGCAGACAGTGCAGCGACATCAGCAGTGAAGTCAGCAACGGTCAAAGGCCAGATTTGACCAGTTTCAACTGCTGAAATTGTTTCTGCGATATCTTGATCGTCCGATTTCCGATCGGAGATCCGTTTGAGCCTACGGACTCGTTTCGAACAGATCTACGCAGTGGAAGAGGTTGATTGGCTGTTGGACAGTTAAGGAGGAGGTTTGATCAATTGGAGTGTAGAAACTTGTTTCTACGTTATCGGAGCCATCCTGAGTCGGATTTTAGATCCGTTTCTTCCAGCGTGCTCGTGGTGACGAGATCTATAATTTGATGCAGAAATCTGGAGGAGATCTGAATAGATGTGGATTCAGGATAGAATCGGGTCTACTCGACCTGGTTGTTGTTGCAAACCCAATAATAGGAGTCGCCGGCCTAGTTGCAAAGGGTTTGCTGATTCAAACGAAGTTGTTCGTTTGGGGTTCACATGATCGCATGTGATGTTATTCATCTTGCCAGAGCCAAACCGGAAAAGCAGCAAAGAGGAGCTGATGCGTCAGCAGTTGTCAAACAGTTGTTTGATTGATTGATCGGAGGCCCGGTCAAATGGAGTTTTTTGACCGCTCGGAGACAGAGGTTGTTTTGCAATGGAGTCATCTGGACTTGTATTCCCGATCTGTTTTGCTTGCATGCTTGTGGTGATTGGATCTTCACAGTGATGTTGAAGATGGGGCAGGATGCTGAGTGATTCAGATATCACTCAGATTCGTCAATGGTTTCGAGCTTTTAGTTCGAGGTGGAGTTTGACGAGATGAACTTTGCTCAAAGTTCATGTGCTGGTTCAACATGTCAAAGTGTTGAAGAAGACTGCATCCCTGGTGCAGTGACGTGCCATTCAGCAGGGTACGTGAAGACATTGCCGGTTTTATCTCCTAGTAGCTCGAGTTGTACGGAGTTGTACGGAATTCAAGCCAAGGTGGAGATTGTTAGGTTTATGTCTTGCATTCCGGTTTAGCCGGATGAGTCACTGGGTTAGCCAGGGACTGGTTTAAGGTCAAGGGTATTTTGGTACTTGTACCGGGGCTTTCTTGGTGGCCAAGAAAGCGGAGATTATATATATGTATAGTCTGTAACCCTAGATCTTGCGGCGGCGGCGGCGGCAGTTGCCCGTGGTGTTCCCACACCACGTAGGAGAGATGATGTGAGAGTGTGGGAATCTCTTGTATGCTTTACTTGTCATAGTGAAGATGTTCGTCCTCCTGTGCCCGTGGATGTAGCCCTGTTTGGGTGAACCACATAAATCTTGTGTCTCTTCTTGTGTGTGGCTTGTTCGTGTTTGATCTTGTGATTCCGTGAATGCGCACAACGGGTGATGTCAGAAAATCACAACAATTGGTATCAGAACCACAACAAAAATTTGGTAAGAATCTTTTGGCGGCCTGAGCCTAGGATGATTGCCTGATCCAACAAACATCTATTATGGTGTGAAAACACACTCACACATAGCTAATGCGATTTGAATTCTAGCACCAAGTCCCAAGACCTACAGTAAAAATGGTTTTGTGCCAAAAAAGGCAGCTAAGGAATATACTAATAGATGTATGTTTTTTTGTTTTTAATCTTTTGCTCATATTTGCATCTTCATAAATCAAGTGCAAGTAACTTGGTTTATGCATAATTGAGAATCAGGGGTTTGGATAATCTAACTTACCAGTAATTGATGGTAATTTATTCTTTCCATAACTAGTTAGAAGTATAATTACAGAGAAAACTACAATGATCCAAATGAACTCATATTTTTAGGAGAAATGGGTGGAGGATGCAAGATATGGAGAGGGAACAGTTGCAAAGCACACCTGCCTTGATCTTATATATATAGACTTGTCTTACATTATACCTTTAATTTTTTTCATATATTCATCAAGCGCCTAATTTTCTTAGCTACCCACAAAATTATTTCACAACCTCTTTCATGCAAAATATGGATTTTAGCTACCATAAAACAAATTAAAAAAGAGAATTCATCCATACCTTCTGCAGAATAGTAATACTTTTTCTTTCTTTTTTTTTTTACCAATACAGCAACAACAATTACAATCGAGCATTGGTAGGAATGGGGAAAACCATATATATGCATCTATGTGGGTCCCACAGAAGTGGTATACTCCCTCCATTTGGCAAACATGCATCTAAGTAAGACACAAAATGAGCACAAGAGAGCACTTGTCATACCACAAGGCCAGCCAGCATAACGTGCATCTAAGTGAGCCCCAAAAACAGTGTGCGGAAATCAGCTAAGCAAGCATGAGCGTCAGGCACGACAGTGTAGAGAAATCGGGTCAGCAAGCATGAGAAGCAGGCAACACATTATCTTCCCTTTTCGTATAAGGGTATAGATACTTGTCTCACACCAAATGAGCCAAACGAGCATGCATGCAACTGGGCCCTACAAAAGGGCCGTGTAGAGAAAAAAATTTTGAGAAAAAGCTGGTCATTTGTTCCCTTTTATATAAGGGTTATAGATACATAGTTAGTGAGACTCTGTTTCATTTTTTTTCAGTTGCATTTAGAAATCATTTTCCTTTTGTTCTAATTCTAATCTTGCAACTTTATTTTATAAAAAATATGATTTACACAATTCATCATTTTTTTATTAAATGATCAATTTTAGGGCAAGACCAACTTCTTGAAGCAAAATTTAGATATGTTATACATAAAGACTTTTGTTTTGAATAGCTCAGATCTTTTATATATGGGATAAAAGCAAGTAGGATAGAATAAGAAGAAGAGAAGAAGAAGTGAGGAATTTAGATGAGGGAATATTGGCCGTAGCTAAAAACAGGACCAACACTCTCTTTTATAATAGTTGTTTGCCCAAATCAGGGCTATGATTACAATCAATCAAATCTAATGAATGTCTAAGTATGCGGTGTACATATTTAATGGCCTACAAAGATAGTATGTCCAATATACACAGTTTTAACTAAATCTATACAGCTATCACATAAGAGTTATTGTCGGTGTTGGACAACAACCTAATGGGCTAGATTTCTACACTCCCCCTCAAATTGGTGCGCGTTGGAGTAAAACGGCAATTTAAAATGTAGATAGACATGATGATTGTGAGGGAGTGCTATCCTGAAGATATTTGACAATTGCTCATAAAAGGGAACATCAGGCAAAGAGATTACATCAGTGACAAATTGTGTTAGTCGAATAAAGTCAGTCAATCTCTATATGCTTAGTTTGCTCATGGTAAACTGCGTTTTTGGTAATGCCAATGGTACTGGTGTTGTTTGCATAAAGTGGAGTTAGACTCAAGGGAAAAGCACCAAATTTTCAAAGTAATCGATGAAGCTATACAATTTCATTGTTTGCTGAAGACATAGAATAATATTCTGCTTCTACTAATGATTTGGAAGTTATTCGTTGTTTTTTGCAGTTCTATAATGTAAGGATTTATATATGTTGACTAAATTCATGGATTGAACAAAACTCTAGTTCTAGTCAAAGCTGTATTTCTGTTTAATTAAGATTAGGAGTTTAAAGATGTTGCAGAATTCCAAAAGAGCTAATTTGAAGAAAATTCGAGAAAATTAGAATTGGGCTACTCGACCGATCGGACTCGCAGGAAATGGCTTATTCAATCGATTGGATCCCTGCCCAATCGATCAAACATGCGCAGAATTTCTACCAACTTTTGAATTTCTATTCTAATTTTAACTGGAACTTTCTTATTTTGTGCCACACCCTTTTCTGATTGGATTAGCATATTGAAGCACAAAATTAAGGCTATAAAAAGCCGCTCTCTCTCAACCTTAGAGCATGAAATAGAAATCTTAATATTCCGAGTGAAGATTATAATTTAGAGATCATTTTCTCTAGAGCTTTCTTTGAAAGTTAAAGTGCTAAAGCTATGTTTTAGAAATTCTAATCTTTTACATCTCTTTATAGAAGATTATCTTAGGAGTCAAATATAACAACTAGAAGGCGTTTAGTTGGTTGAGTTTATTACGGTAAATAATGTGAAGTCGTTAAGGTGTGAAGTTACACAATAAGTAATTATAGTCCTTAGGTAGTGATTATTTGGTAGGGATCTGTTAGTGTCTTGTAAATGCGAAATTCATAGTGTTTGAGGACTAGTCTAATTTGGACTTGTGGTTTTTTTTTGTTTGGGTTTCCGAGTAAAAAAATCATATTTCCTTGTAATGTGTATTTTTATATTAATTTGATTTTATTTTCACTATATGATTGATTGTTTACAGATTAATTACGTTGATTCATTTTAGACACCCACAAAAAACCTTTTGACATGAGATGAGAGAGTTGCCAAGAAATATGCACAACCTATCATTGGAAAGTGGTTGTCTGGACAATCAGCTCAGTCTCTAAAATTAATAAATTTATTAAATAATAAAATAGTTACAATTGAGGGTGCTTTTTATGTTCCGCAGCATACGATAGATTATATAAAAATATGGCTCAGCAGAATTATTGAAGAAATGACTGAATCTGTGTGCTGCTATATGTACTACGGAGTTATAGTCAGATAAACTGGGAGAAACAAAAAACTAGGCTTTTTACCACAAGTCACAGTACCTTGTGTGGAACACACTTTGAGGACTGTGATTTCTGACCGTGACAGATGTGACATTACAAGGAAATTTCCGGGAAGGAATAAGGGCGATGCATTCAAACTCAATTTGAATGAAGTACTCCGACTCAGACCCAAATTATTACTTCCATGAGCGCGAATGCCTCACCATGTTGAATTAGCAGCAAAGGTACCCAAGTTTCACCGTACAAACTTGAGTTTGGCCAAAGAATCTAAATACTGAAATGTTTCCGGAAAAATACGTTAAATATATTTATTAAGGATGTCAATAGTCAAACTAAGCCATCAATGCACTGACAGCGTAGTGGCACAAGCCGGTATAGAGGCATGTATGGTAATTTTTGTTTATCAATAAAAAGTTATATATATATATATATTAAATCAGTGAAAAATACGTGATTAATATAAATTCTGATAATATAAATTTTGAATTTTTTTTACAAGAAAAAAAAGAACTGAAAGAGTGAGAAAGTAATCACTTTATTTATCTTTTCTATGGTAAGATTTTTGGAATTTAATAAATTAATAATAAAATTTCAGATTATAATGCATGTGGCAAGGCACCTAGTGTCATGAAAGAAACCAAATATCAATATCAAGTCGTCAAGTTAGGAGTACCACTCTCCTCGTATTGAACTAATAGCATCTCCAACGGGGATATGTTTTGTCCACCTAATCAAGGAATGGTAACAAATGACATGGGTTTGAAACTTTGAGGTCTATGCTAAATTTGACATAGCATTTGGCATAGCTTTTGCCATGTCAAATTTGGCGTATTGAAAAGTCAACTACATTTTTATTTTTTTGAGTATTTTATTGTTGGGCTTTGTATTGTAAATACAGCTTGGAACTTTTTTAAACTTTGGCTAAACCGTATGATGAGAAGGCAGTCCATAATTCTAGACAAGGTTGCAAATGCAACTTGAGTACTTTTGAATTGCGGCTAAGCTGTAAATGGCACCGCTTCTTTTCCAAGCAAGCCATAGAAAGAAACAAAGAAATTTAACATCTCTGTTGAAGAACCCACTTTTGAAAATGTCAAATTTTATACTCTAAATTGCCACATCAGCCTTCAAATTTCATTTGACACTTCAAAATTTGACATCCCTATTGGAAATGCTGTAACTTAGTAAAAATAAATAAATAGAGTTTTTGCCAACTAAGAATTTACTTGCCTACTCATCTCGAAGAAACATAAGTAAACTTTTTTTGTGGCTAAGTTTATTATACCGTGAATTGTACTTTATTACATGCAAAACAAATATTACCTTAAATTTAGAGTTTAATCCTTTCCCAATAGGCACTCTTTAAATAAGAATAATAAAAAAAAAGTCATGTCCAGCAAGACCGAAGCATAAGCCATGTTAAGCTCAAATCTTTTTAAAACTTTTTCCTACCGTAATTATAAGTGAATCAATGAGAAGCTTTTCATTCTTGTGGATATTAGGTGTCCCATGAAGGAGAGCTCATGCTGAGCGGCCCATTCTATGGTGACATAAAAAACTGGAATTGATTTAACTCGTAGTTCTCGAGGTCAAAAACCTCATATAATCCCACATGGACGCAACACAAACTAGGTTAGCGTGGATCCCTACAATACACATGACCTGTAGAAAGTGACTTAGGAGCTAACAAACTCGGTCAACAAACCGTACAATTTCTGGAGGAAGTGTTGCCGCAGAAGGAGGGGTCAGGGGTGCACAAGTACTTTCGTACAGCCTCCAACTTTGACTAATGACTTAGACCACGTGCTATCACGTCATCTTGTCCATTTGGCATTAGATTCATTGTTTTATTACTTCTCCCAATCAAATTGCCAATAATTTTATATCCTATTGATTTTGCGGTTTTTTTTTCTGCACTTAAGAAATGATACATTAGTGTAAGCCGTCTCAAGTGCAAATAATAGTGTTATTTCCATAGGTTCTCTATTTTTGGTTAGTAGGTGCAGTGGAACTCACACATAAAATTTTATTTGTTTATGATTTTCTGCATCAAAGGAAAAAAATTTAAACTTTATTTTCGCGAAAGAAAAAACATACATATTAGTTATCCATAGCAATACAAAAACAAGCCCTAATTATTTAAGTTGATCTCTAAATTGTAGCTGGCATATCGAAGAATCTTGTATGAGAGGTACTCTCATCATCGTAGGTAAGAGGTAGCTCGATGGAGCCCACATATTGCTAATTCAAATTGTCCACATACGTAGGACCTCTTAAATTACAATAAAGCATATAGGTTGGAAACGTCCGAATGGACTAAGAAGTTGAATTGAGGGTCAAATTTTTTCTTTAATATAAGTCATTAAATTTGTTAGCTGTGGATGACGGAGTTAGACGTATATAATTGACTCCAAACTTAATACATGGACCCATCTAAGTTGGCTCTTTTCATTCACTAGTCCTCAATCAATAGAGCCCTAATGTGGGCCCCAGCACGCTACCTTTCATAGGAGCATTTTCCATCTTTAATATTATTCACTGGATTATGTAACGGGCTTTTGGATGGGTGTTCTTCTGTTGTCCTTCTAGTAAAAATTTGAGAAATAAAGAAAAAAAAAAGGTAAAGTAAAACTGAGATAGTTTAAGCGCTTTTACATGATATTTATTTGGAAATCATGTATTATTATAGCATGTCGACTTTTTTGTATGGCAGAGTATGCCGTGTAGCCACGTTGGATGCCCAAATGGTCAAAATGCCGCATCATTCTAATATATTTCACCATCACATTCAAATATAAACCTGTGGAATCTATATTTGAGAATTTATTCACCTTTATTTTTGAAATGGAACTCATTTTGCATTTGTTCTAAGCTTTTTCATAGTCATAAAAAACCAAATAATTAAATATACAACAAATTCATGTTTTTTAGCCTTATGGTGTAAATAGTAAGAAAACTAATTGAATTTCCCTTACTTTTCTAAATCAAATTATACTTGGAAGTAGGTTGTAATCTGTAAGGATTTTTGTGTTAGCAAATTTATGGGTTAGATAAAACTTAAGTCCATTAGTGTTATATTTTATATATTCTTAAGTATAGACAATGGTTTGAGTTGCCAGATGCACCGAAGTGAAGAAATAGAAGAAAGAGCGACAAACTGAAGTGATTTTCTACGAATAACATGGATTAAAATGTCATATCTCACAAACCGAACATTTGATATGGGCATGCGACTTATTATTGAAAAGCGCATTTTGAGTAAATATCCATAAAGCTCAAGATAGCCTCAATCGGTGTAATGACCCAAATTTTTTATTTTTAATTAAAAATTAATCTTGACCTTTAATTTGATCCGTGCTAGACCACACATGAATTTGTGTTATTTAAAATTTGAAATTATTTGTAGGACTATGTCTTGTTAGAAATTGGCTTATTAGGGAGTCTCGCTCAACCAAAACACTCAAATTGATTAGGTCTCTTGTTGCTGTATTCCTATTTTAATTCCACATAGAAATTTGAGTTCAATCCCAACTTATGTTCTAGAGTCCAACCTAAATTATTCTCCTGGGCTAACTTAGTATAGGACTCTTGTTCTTTTGGAGACTCTCTCTTCATTTTCTATAAAAGGATACAATTCCTCACCTCTTTAGACACATTCGAATGCTCCTTTTTCTCCCTCTTAGAATGCTCTATTTTAGTAAGTCTTTTCTCTTCTTTTTCTTTCTTTCCTTTCATGTTACTATAATAATTAATTCCTTTATTACTTTGCACATGATACCATATCTCTTCATTGGGCTTAAAATTCATCATCTTTGTCTACCATCATCATCATCATGGACCATACATCGTGTTATTTTTCATCTGCTTGCATTGTGCCTCATGTTATCACATCAAGCCAGCCCATTAGCCCTCAGCCCACCTGACCCAAACCCATTAATTCATCTTGATCGGATTAGCTGTTCTCAAGTCAGATCAAATCGACCTGAACTATGCTTGACCTGGACTGTTTTCATCTTCCTTCTTTCTTCCCTTTCCTCTGGCACCAAACCCAACCACCCTCTTTCATCTTTATGTCCAAGGCATACACCAACAACACTGCATCATCAGGCCCCAACCCGATTTCCATCATTACCAAGCCCATATCACTGTCACCTGGACCCATCTATGATTGACCCAGACCCACCATAGCCAAGCCCGGTCCAGCAAAAACCCAGTCATCATCATCATTTTCTTCCTCGTGAATTTTTTTCTATTTCTTTCTTTTCCTTCTGTTTCTTTCCTTCTTCTGGTTTCGTTTCTTTCTCCCTGCATCTCCTCTTCCTTCTTTTACTTTTCTTTACTTCTTCTTCCTCTTCCACATGGCAAGCCGAGAGTTCTATGACCCCCACCGTCTACATTACTCCTCTGCATTCCCTTCTTCTTCTTGCACTACCCAATTCAGGATCAAACCATATGTGTTAACCCATCTCACTAGACCCGTACCCACAACCTGGCCCATTAATTCACACATGAACCTGAGTCATGGCCCATTCATTAATGTTTCGTGATCCAAATTGAAACCACCGTTCATTGACCCCAAGTCCAACCCATTTAGCCTATGTGCAAGCATCACCCCATTATCTAAGGCTTACTTGTAGAACCTAATAAATCGGGTTCAAACCTATATGTGATAACCCATCATACATGACCTGTATCCAAGCCTGACCCATGTTTAGTAATTAGTGCATGAACATAATCATTAGGCCCAATTGCCAAATTTATTTGCTAAATATTATTATTAGGGCCTCACACTGAGATTCCAGAAGGTCCCGGTCAGATTTGCTAACCACCGTTGATCTAGGCAAGTAGTCTTACTATATTATTTTAGTACTTGAAATTTCTATTCCTTGTCTCGATTATGCTTTAAATTATAATTTTGAAATTTATTAAAACAATTATAGAGCTCTGAGGAATTTTGTTACCTTTGATGTGATGATCATTGGATTTGATATTTTTCTTATTGATATCATCGTGTTGTCATTATTGTCAGAAATTTATTATTTGATTTATTTTGGATTTGTTCATTGTTAGACTTGAAATTAGTCCCATTGAAACCATTTTTCTAAAAAATGAATTATTTTGTGTTAGTGTTTGAGATTGATTGAGAAGGTTGGATTTGTTCAAAGATTCGATGATGTATGACTTGATTTGTGTTTCCAACCTAACCTTTGATTGTGAATTGGAAATTCATAGATTTTTGGATTTTGTTATTTGTATACCCTTGATCTCAAAAGCATTCTTTAAAGCATGGGCAATGCACCATGGGAATGCTCACACGTGGATTTTAGCCCTTTTGGATATGACATTAGGATTGAAACTTTTTTTGTGCGATATTCCTAGCTTGTAGCTAGCTCCTACTTTATTTTGTGGAGATTACCGGTATCTCAGGCCTCGTGCCAACTTTGGATACGAAAATAGCTTGTATAGAGCGAGTACTTTGTGCTTGATGTAGGCTTAATTCTGGCGAGCACACTTTGAGATTTTGTTTACTACGGAGATGCTTTTTCTTTAGTTTGGTTTTAGGATGTTGATCCTAAATTTTAATAATTTTGATTAATTATTGGAGTATTTTGCATATTTTCACTATATTGTGCAAACTTTACTGGAATCCGATTTTGCCAATTTGTATTTGATCTGATTTTATTATTCGACTTTATCACCTTTGAGATTACTATATTTCGTTCCTTGTTGATTTATTCGAAACTATGTCTCCTAAATTTGATACCTTAATTGTTACCTGTTTGCTACGGTTTCATAGTGGATCTACTTGCAGAGTTGTATTCACCTCCTTTTATTTTTCTCTAGATTTTTGCAGTTGAGTACGACATGAATGATATTTAGCTTGCATGCAAGACCGAGATTGAGAAATGAGTTGCAAAAATTTTACATAAAGCATTAGTAGCATGTGTGGGAGTGTATTTGTTTATGTAATTATTATTCAATGAGATTTATTAATCAAATTTTCTTTCACTTTAGTTATTGTGGACCCATCGTGCCTCGTGATTTGAGGGTTTCAAGGATCTCAGATTTCAGGGCGTGACAATTGGAGCTGAACGAGAAAGTTATGGCCTCCGGAAGTTTGTAGAAAAAGTGTTAAAATTTTCACCCGGACAGAACCTTAATCCGACCGATCGGACCATTTATCCGACTGATTAAACATGTGCAAAAAGTTCACCAACTTGCGATTTTTCAGTCCGATTTAAAGAGGAATTTGCTTGTTTCATGCTAACTCCTTCCCTGATTGGAATATACTTATGATGCACGAAATTGAGGCTATAAAAAAGGGTTCTCTCTCTACCCTAAGATAGAGATCTCATTGTTCTTAGTGGAGAATGTTTTTTAGAGATTATCTCCTTTAGAGTTTTTTTGAGAGTTGAAGGGCTAAAATTATACTCTGGAGATTCGTCTTCTATTTCTCTAGTGTAGAAGATTGCTATGGGGAGTTAAGTGCTATATCTAAAACGCGTCTAGGTGCTTGAATCTGTAACAGAAAACAGTAGGGGGTCGTTGCAACAGGGAGCTGTGCAAGGAAATCACAAAGTCCTTAGGTTGATGGACAACTGGATTAGGGTTGTGAGTATTCTTTTGTATGTCACACCCCAAAATCTGAGATCTTTAGGACCCTCAAATCATAAGGCATGATGGTTTGGCTACTGGTAGAATAAAGAGAGAAGGAGAAACAAGAAGAGGAGAGACTAGTAGAAGGAGAAAAAGATGGAAAAAACAGGGAAGAGAAAACAAGGAAGAGGAAGGACGTGCAAAACCGGAAAAGAATAAGAAGGAGAAGATGGACTGAGTTTTGGTAGGTATAGAGAAGAAGAAAACAGAGAAACGATGGAGAGGAAATCAGTGAGAAAGAAGAGAAACTGAGGAAGCGAGGGAGCAAGAGAGAGAGAGAAGAAGATGAGCAGGAAGCAAAACTGGTAGAGATGATGAACTGTGGAAGAAACAGAGACAGAGAAAGGGAAGGAGAAAACAAAATGAGAGGATGAGAGTGAGAGTGAGTGAGTGAGTGAGAGAGAGAGAGAGAGAAAGAGAGAGAGACCAGAGCTTCAACCTCAGATGGATCCAAGTGCAATTGTTCTGGTTCTGAGCATGGAGAAGGAATTAGAAAGGAGAAGGTGGAGGAAAAAGAAGATAATGGAAGTGATTGGGAATGCTCAGGTCTGATTCTTGTGCATGGCCGAGAGATGGAGTTTAACAGAAGTGGGTCCAGCACATGAATGGGAAGAGATAAAAAGATGGGTTCAGGTTAGCCCATGTGAGTTGAGGGGCTGATCGGCTGGTGGGGAAGAAAAAGAACGAGGAGGAAGGAGATGGGTGGCTATGGGAGGACAAGAATAAGAAAAAGAAAAATGATGAAGAAGAAGGGAAAGAGAAAAAAAGAAGAAGCAAGGAAGTAGAGATAGAACAGGAAAGAGAAAAACAAGGTGAATAAAACGAAGAAGAAAAAAGAAAAAGAAGAAGTGACAAAGAAAAATCATGAGAAAGGAGATGACGAATAGTGAAGACGACTGGGTTTAACCGGATTCGGGCTCGACTGTGGTGGGTCTGGTCTTGTCAGAGGTCAGAACTAGTTTGGCCTGACTCGAGTGCAGAAAGCCTAGGCCAGAAAAGAATGGGTCTATGGGTCCGGGTTATGGGGGCTATTGCTGATGGGCTGATGGGTTGATGGGGAATGTGTGGTTTACAGGTGAAGATGATAGGGTAAAAGACTTGAATGACCAAAAATAGTAAACATGCAAGAAACAAGAGAAAATAGAAAAAGAGCATATCTTAGGGAAGAGAACTTGAGAAGGAGAGGGCACAAAGGAAACTAAGATTCGTATGAAAGACTAGATGAGGTGGATGTTCTATATATAGAAAGGGCAAGAGAAGAGTCCAAGAGATTTCTAGTTCTACTCCTATTCAAGATTACCCAAATAGAATTAATCAGGATTGGACTCTATGCCTATATAGAGTTTGAATAAAAAAAGGCAACTCAAGAGTTCTAGCCAACGGAAATTTATTTCTGTTAGGACTCCAATATTCGGATAGAAGTAGGATGAAAAACAAGTAATTTAAAAATTCTTAATCAATCGATTCTTTTGGTTGAGCCAGACCTCCTAGAATCTCAAATTCTAACACAACATGGACCCCACTACTATAAATAAATATTTTCTAAATTTTAAATAGCAACAATTTACAAAAGAAAATAAAACGCAAGTGAGGTCCATCACCGATCAAATCAAAAGTCAAAATTAATTTTAATTGAAAATAAAAATTCGGATCACTACATTGTAACTGTAGTATGATTCATAATGCTTAATTATTTTTCCAGTTTGAGTGTTTACGTAAAATCTGTATCTTCTTGTAATGTGTGCTTTTATTTGATTTATTTTTACAATATAAATAATTAATTGCACATAAAATATTAAAATTGCCATTAATCTGTTCTAAATAGGCCCTCTCCAGAAACTCCATAGTCTCTCCTCTTTCCCTTGAGTGCTTACATGATAATGACCAACATAGCCTTTTATTGTCCTTCCTACCCTACTCTTTAACTCAGTACTTGCTACTTTTTGCCAACTTCACGTATCCATCTACAAAAATAAATAGATATGGCAACACGGTGATTGTCAAGTCCTTTCTCATGAACTCCTCACGTGAAAAGGTTTGTTGCATCATATGCCCGTATGAATCTTCTAGAAGAGATTAAAAAAAAAAAAATTCTACTTTGCATGTTTCCAATCTTGAAACTTCTTATAACATTTATTTCATTTATTTTTAGGTGCATGCACTTCCTAGATTGCCTCGTTTTTTTTTAGAAGGGTCAGCGATCCACTCTCCCATGTCTGAGAATAAACAAATCATAACAACTTTCCGCCCCAGTGACTATCTTTAAATAAAACCTAATAAATCTCCTTCAGTATGACCAAAGCACAGTTCTTATGATTTAGTCTAAGCTTATACTGTATTTCAAGAGTCATAATAAAAAGAAAAAAGAAAAAACACTTTCTCATACACTTTTACGTGACCTTCTCTGATTCTAAAGGTCTGACAATTATATCAAATCCATAGTCATCCATCAAGTAAAAGTAAGCACTTCCTCGTTAACATCTCTTTGTAGAAAAAAAAGAGCAGTAAAACAGCGTAATAGCTATCTATCGATCAACCCCAAAGGTAGTGAGCTAGTTTAGAACCACGAAGATTGCAGATTTGGATAGTGCGGACAGTGTGCTACCACACACACACTGAGACCACTATATAAAAAAAATATATTTATTAATTAAAAGTAAACAAATTAATATATATATCGAACAAAAATAGGTAAAATGATTGTTCACCACGAACGACAAATCTGGTGGGCGTCCTTTCCTTCTCAGTCTTCGTCATTTGGCCAAGTTCGAAAAAAAACAAAAAAAGAGAAATGAAAAAAATATAGGCACACGTACATGGGAATTTTCTCAAAGATGATATATTAATGGCAGCTGAGATTTACAAAACATAATAAACCCCAATAACATTGACATTTTACACAAATCCCATGAACCCCAAAGAAAGAGAGAAATCAATCCAGGGAATAAAAGTATGAAAAAGATGGGAATCATCCTACATAGCGTGCCACGACTCCAAAGTCGGGAAAATACGAAAACCCACACCGTCAAAACCAGACGAGCCCTTATCGTCACTGGGCCCCACAACAACATCCTGGCCCACCATAAATGCCGACGTGTCGAGCATCGGCAGCCCTCTCTGCTCCCGCGTCACAGCCCTCTGCGGCTCCGGCTTCACCACGTGCCCGTTTCCCACCGCCACGTGGGACCCTCCCCGGAACCCCGCTCCGGTCACCTGCTGCACCATCGCCCGGAAGTTCGCCGGGTCCGCCGTGATGTACGTGGTCGGAGAACGCTTCGTCGCCCGCGACTTCCGCTTCCCGATCTTCTCCACCGGTATCGGGTTTCGGACCCGTTTCGGCGCCGTTTCCGGCTCGGAGCTCGAACCGGGTACCGACTCGGGTCTTGCGACGGGGGCGTAGGAGGAGTGGAAAACCGTAGCGGTTTCGGGTTGATGTCTCGTGAGCGATTGCTGCAGGGCTTTCGTGAGGGCGTCCGTGTCACGTGCGAAGGCGTCCGAGAGCCACGTGCCGGAGAGGACGGACGGAACGGCCCAGGGTTCGAGGCTCGCCATGTTATCCGAAAACGCCATTTCAAAACGCTGCGATCTTTTATAACGGTTCTCAATATCGGAACGCTTCGGTTACATGATCCGAAACGCTATCTGGACTGAGAGGAGATGAGGAAGCTGTCGCGCAGTGAAGGGCCATTAAATAGAGGCGGTAGGGAAGCCGCGTTGTCCTGCCCGTACACGTGTCTCTTTTAAGCGTACGATCAAACCGCGGTTAGGGACTGACTTAACCAGGGTAGTCTGGTGGGTTAGAGTAAATGTCATTTTCGGCTTGGTTGTTGCTGGTCTTGACTCTTGAGGGATGGAGACGTTGTCGGTCAACAGTCTTCGTCGGGTTCGACCGCGAGTTGCGGGCCTGATGGCCCAACTGTTGGGATGATCATCCTCTGTGGTCATTATCAAGCTTTTAATTTAATTAATTGAAGTGGGTCCATCTTGGTATGATCAAACTCAATCATACGACCACGAGTTTCGTGCCTGATGGCCCAAGACCATGTTTTATTTGGAGGTGGAAACAATGACCATAGTATCACAATCTTTTAATATCTTTATTTGGGGATGGGACTAGGGTCCGCTCCTTGGGTCATTACGAAGTCCGAATAATTCAAAATTGCTTTTGAGTCTTGATTTGATGATGAATATTGAATCAAACTCTAATTAGATTTTAATTTTTTGGAGGACTGAGCGTGATTTACGATTGAGATGCTTGCGTTTGTGTCTGATCCAACATGGACCTAGAGCTCGGTCCAAGTCTGCCCATTTGTAAAAGAGAGCAGTGCAAGTCTATCCGTTTGGAACTGACGGAGAAGGAATAAAAAAAAAATCATAAAATTCTTTCTTAGTTGGCCTATCCTTGTTTTTGCTGTCATTAATTTATTGATGCAAAAAAGCTTAATAAGAAACCAACAGGCCCTTGACTCCAGGTCCCCATAAATGGACCCTGAACGACCCAGAAGCATGCCAAGGGTCGGATGAATGGCCTCAGATCTGGCCTAGGTAGACACTAGCCGAATTCAGCCCATTAGAATCTTTAGTATTGATCGAGCACCTGTCGATTCAAGTTTACCTTTGTATTTGCTAATGACGATGGTTTGCTTGCCGAGTAGAAACACAAGAATATCTCAAATATCGTTTTCCACGTTTTCGACCTCTTCCCATTCAGCAACCACCAGGAAGCTTCCTAGATATTTTTACAGCAGTGTGATTCCTAGTCCTACCTATGTTTACCCAAGAAAAGTAAAGAGAAAAGAAAAGGGAAACTACTCACATTGTAGTTGGGGCATCTGCTGTGGCCGTATACCTTATCAAAAGTTACAGTCAACCTCAAAAGAAAGTCCAACCACATTTAAATTCACACCAGCCAGGACAGGTAAAGGGTATTGGTATATGTACACCACTTTATCTCTTCTTATACAGGTAAAAAAAAAAAAAAATCAAAACTTCTCAAAATGCCCCCATCCTTTCTTTTCCTACACACTTTCTCTCTCTCCCTTTCCTTCCCAACCTCCCCCTTTGGCCGGCAGAGGAGTTCTCCCTCTCCCTCCCTCTTCCTCTTCTTCCCTCTATTATTTCTCTCCTCTCTCCTTCCCTCTTTCCTCCATTTCCCCTTTCTCCCTATCCCCGCATAAGGCCTCCCCGCAGGACATGTCCCCACTGCAGGGATAGGCCACTGCAGCAAGGAGATCAAGCTCCCTACTATAGGGAGATCGGCTGCAAGGAGTGGGGAGAAAGGGGGAGGGAGGAAAGAGGGAGGGAGAGAGAAGGAGAGAATGAATAAAGGGAGGAAGAGGAAGAGGAAGAGGGAGAGGGAGGGAGAAGGAGAGAATGAATAAAGGGAGGAAGAGGAAGAGGGAGAGGGAGAGAGAGAGAAGGAGGGAAATGGCGGAGGGAGGAAGAGGGAGAGGGAGAGCCCCTTCGCTGGCCGGAGGGGGAGGTGGAGAAAGGGAGAGGAGGGAGAGAGAGAAGGTGTGTAGGAAGAGAATGGGTAGGGTATTTTGGGAAGTTTTGTTTTGTTTTTATTTTTTTTTTCGTGTAAAATGAGATAAAGGTAGTATACATATGGCAGCTCCACAAGGAAATGGTTCACTTATCACTCCACCTTTTTTTTTTTTTTCCTTAAACGTAGCTTAAGAGCTGGGACCATAGTCATCTAACGAGAGAAGAAGACCTCCGGTAAAAGTAAAATGGATCTTAGATGAGAGAAAGGAAATTAACTTTCTGGCCCTGGGTAAGAGATGGTTCTTCAATCACTCCACAGTTGGGTCAAAATGGTCCAGAGAGAGTTGAGACACCCCCAGTGCGGGGTTATGTGGAAGGTATATCGGTGGCCCATTGATGAATGTACTACCAACAGATCAGGATGATGAAGGGTCATCAAGATAAAAAGTATGCATGTTTTGGGGGGTTGGGGGAAAGCATCTTGTGTGGCAGTCCTTTTGAAACGGCCATTGGATCTTCTCAGCGCATACGTAATGCGCCTAATGCGTCATCATCCACCACAGCTGTAAAACGTTGTGATGTCAGTGCTACGTTTTGCTGAGTTGGATGGTCTTGACTTGCTCGTTGACGAGGATTAGATTAGGCCACCACGTATATGCAGGACTAGAAGATGAGAAGATGATTGCAAGGGTATCGCTCTCAGTTTTATGTTTGAACGGTGACAATTCCAAGCTTTAGGTTTTTATTTTATTTTATTTTAATGGATAGCCTAGCTAAGGGGTAAGGACTCAATGATAGCCTGGGTAGCCAAATATACCCGAGGAAGGAAGCCCAGATAAGTAAAGAGGTAGTCCGTACAAATGGAAAAAAAGAGGATTGGTCAAGGTTTAAACCCTAAATAGTTTAGTAAGAACAACCACTCCTTACCACCGTTCTTTTTTATACTAACTTAAGACTTGTTCGTTTGCGCGCACATATATATAGAGGAGAGAGAGAGAGAGTAGCTTAATAATGAAGTCCATAGGTCAACTTTTAAAAATAAGCATTGAATAATTTTTTATTTTGTATATATAGAGTCAAATAAAAATAGGAAATAAACAACCAAACTCCTTTTTTGGTTTCTTGTCTTTCTTTGACTATATTCGGCAAAAAAAGAATGATCATTTGATGTTCTTTTTTTTTTTTTTGAAAATTCACCTTTGGATTTTAATTTCTAATCACTTTTGAGATAAATCTTATTTATTAATTTGTAGGTATTGAAATGTAAACTTTTAGGCTTGTTAAATGTCACTTTTAACATGAAATATTATCAATATTTTAGCTTTCTAAATATGCAACCATATATTTGAGCATCTGCATGGGGAATTTGTAAAGCCCTCGGTGAGGAATTCTCAAGTTCTTATTGTAAAAAAAAAAGAGGAGTTTATTGAAAAAAATCCCTTAGATGTACACTAATTACAATTAGGCCCTAATTTTTAGTGTGCATTGATTAGGTCCTTGAAGCCTGATCGTGTGTTTTTTTTTTTTTTTTTGGAATGTGTAGCTGAGTGACCCCTACATATCCCACATTCGAAAAACAAAAAAAAAAACGTAGAGAAGAAATGAAGATGAGAGGAGAAAAATGAAAGGAAGAGGAAGAGAGGAAGAAAGGAAGAAGAAGAGAAGAAGAGGAAGAAGAAGAGAGAAAGAAAGGAAGAAGAAAAGAGGAGAAAAAAAGAGAAGAAGAGGGAAGGCAAGAAAGGAATGAATAAAAGCAGAAGATGAGAGGAAGAAAGGAAGGGATTAATTTTTTTTCTTTTTTTTTTCTTTCTCGTCTTTTCTTCTCTTCTTTCTCCTCTCTTCTTCTATTCTTCTTCCTTTCTTTTTCTTCCTCTCTTCTTCTTTCTTTCTTTTTTCTTCTCTCTTCTTCCTTTCTTCTCTACAAATTCTTTTTTTTTTTTTTTCATATGTAGGTGTCACTCAGCCTTATATACGGGGAAAAAAAACAAGCAAAAATGAAAGGAAGAAGAAGAGAGGAGAAAGAAAAGAGAAGAGAGGATAAAAAAGAATAAGAAGAACAAAAAACCCTTAATTCGTTCCTTTCTTCTTCTCTTCTTCTTCCTTTCTTCCACACATTCAAAAAAAAAAAAAAAATGCACACAATTAGGCCTCATAGACTCGATCAGTGTATATTAAAAATTGAGATTTGATCGTGATTAGTATACATTTAAAGAGTTTTTTTTTTTGGTAAAATCCTCTAAATAAAAAAAACAATAAAGTAGATTGACAAGATGATCCAGTGGAAAGGAACGGGCAGATAGGTTATTCCACAACTACTGTACCACCAACCCAATCTAGCAAAATAATAAAAATATTATACAATAAAAAGATGACTGAATTGTTTTTGGGGACTAATATCACTGATACAGTTAGTACTAGTTGTTACCTTTGGCCCTATCCCCCATTACAGTTTATTTGTGACTGGTGTAAGTCTTGGGTCAAGGCATACTGCGATGGGCCATAGCTAGGTCACATTACACATTACTTTTTAGCAGACGTGTAACTCACCTTAGTAGATTAAAGGTCAGCACTTTTTAATTTGAGACTAACAAAGTTTATATTTTTAGTCACATTTACTAATAAGGACTAACTTTCCATTTAAAAAAAACAAAGACTTGTTCTAGTTTTCAAGTAAACTGGCTGAAAAGGATTAGTCTTTTAATAACACCCACTTACCTCACCCATATCTTGGTAGTTCACAGCTCAAAAAGCATACATAAAAAATATTTGCCACACTGAAGTCCAGTTGGCCCGTTCCAGACGGGGATCTAATAAAATACAATTCCATTGCTCACAGCGGGCTAGACTCAGTGTGAACCTCCATGACCCTGGTTAGACCCAGTGAGGATTAGGGCCCTCTGAATTTGAACCCCCGTGGCCCATAGGAACTCTCTGCCCTAAAACTATATCGTTACAGCTATTTTTTCAAAATAGTTAGTTTTCTTCTTTGGACAATATCATTAGAGCTGCTTTTCCCTCTCTTCCTCAATTTTCTTCTCCGGATGATATCTTTGGCCACTCTTCGTTTTCAAGCTCAAAAGGAAAGAAATATGTTGTCTCCTCTCACCTCTCATCTTTTTCTCTATACAAATTGAAACCTCGCACTCTCTACGATCCTTCATTTGCAAAAAGCAATTTTCGATTGTTCCCTTCTTTCTCATAACAAAATATTAGGGCTCATAAAAAAAACATCTCTGCAACTTTTCTTATCTTCTTTATCGGTCTTAGTTTCTCCTCTTCTTCAAAATTCACAGTTAGGTGGCAAACAAACGACAACAATCTTCCTCATTACTCTTTGTATTTGGCTGCTTGTGCTCATTGTCCTACTTGCATTATAATTTCGTTTTTCTATTACTTGTGCTGCTGCATTGCGATCTCTATCATTCTTCCTCACTATGACTGTCTAATGATTGCAACTAAAAGACATGACCAAGGTGAGTTTTCTCACTCTCTTCATCATGTTTTTGGAAAGGACAGATTGTGGGAAAATAGAGATTTTAAGTTTCATAAAGCAAAAGAGGAAAAACGAGAGAAGATAATTTCTTTTTACCAGAAGAAAAATAAAGATCAGCCAAAGATAGCATTCATGAGTTGGAAGAAGAAAAAAGTTGGGAGCTAATGATATTAACCTTGAATGAAAGATAAGGATTTTCTAAAAGATCCTAACAATATTGTTTCGAAGCAAATTTGTCTTTCGACTAAGTACGACACTTTTAGTGCTTTTTCTTAATCAATCCATATAATTAAGATTTAGCATTATTATTTTTTCATAAAAAACCCTAACTTGAAAATTTTTGAAACCCGTGTTTTTTTGTTTTTTTTTGAAATAAGATTAAAACTTAAGGACTTATTTTAAAAGCTTCCCCAAATATTTCCATAATGACCTTTATACCCTCGCCTTGCAACTTTCCCGCGCTCCTCCCGCGCTCTCTATATCTATCTCGAAATCTCCGATTTCATATTTCTCTTCGTTTCTTTCCTTGGCATCGCCTTTGGAGATGGTGGCCTTTGCATCTTCTCTCGACACTGAACACCCTCAAATCATCAAACGAGAGGAGTTCAAGCACGAAATTTTCAGGCCCCAATGTCTATCGTCTGCATTGGAGTAAGTTCAAATCCGATAAAATCTTCTCCCCGTATGATTCTATATGTTGCTTTTTGGTTAAATCCTTATATTGCGTTCTTGTTTGTGATTCTCTGTAGCCAACTTGACTGCCCAAATTTATTGCTTTTGGGTGGATGACCCACCATGATAGATTCTTAGTTCTTACTCTGGACTATGTCAATGTTCACCAGTGTATTGTCAATGGTGTTATGGTTTCCGCTCTCCTCTGGGAAAGATGTCTTGGGATGTCGCACTCATTTTTCATGGTGGCCATATGGATGATTTGAAGGAGAGAAATGGAAGAGATGCTTTTGAAAAATTGTTCATTTCCGCAAGTGTTCAAATGGGCCCCCTTTTATTTTTGCTGAATAGGGAATTTGGACTCAAATTGTCTCACTCACACACCCATGTCCCCAACAACGTTCTAATAGCTATAAATTGGCAATGGGGCAATATCGTGGTTTGGTTTCTCGCTTTGAGCCTTTGTGTTTCTCTTGATACTCAGGATGGATGGTTGTTAGAGGTGATTTGAGGATTATCACCCATGTTCTAATACCAGTGATGCAGGACAGACCTGTGGTCCCCCATGGGTTGGCAAACCAATGGTCCCTGCCAATCTATCTCAACCAAGCCATTGGACCCGCCCAACCGATTTATTTTATGTTATTTTTATAATATTAGAGTTTTAGTTATGTTTTAAGTTGGATGTTTTAATCCTGGCTATCAATATGTTTTAGATACTCAAATCAGTTTTAGGATTATTTCTTTTCCTATATATTGATATAAAGCCTCTTGGCTTGGAATGATGGTTGATAATGAAATTGAGTTTTGAGTGCTTTTGATATCTTCGTCATGTTCTCTTCAAGCTCTTTCTGATATCTCTTTGCCTCCTGGATTGGAGTTTGGCGTGAGGCCAATTTTTACCCTATCTTTCCGTCTTTATCCTTTCCCGCCCCACATCTCCACCCCCGCAGGAGTGTGAGCATAGAAGAAAATTTTCTGCATGCTAAGTGGATAGTTTGATCTGTTGTAAAAAAACTATTAATTGGTTTCTATTTTTATTTCTAAGAGTAGATCAACTTTTCTTTCGAACATACTCATTTAGGATCCCAATTTCATACTAGTGGGAATAGCCACAAATAATTGATACCCTGTTTTAGAATAATGCAGCTACAATATTTTTATGAAATGAAGGGATAATTAGTAAAATAAGATGGAAGACAGGCAGTCTTGAGTCATAAAGGGAAAGAATCATAAGGCAAGATTTAGTAACTAGATTCAGAGACAGGAATCTTACTGTAGCTCTGAAGAAAGCTTTGATGATGAAATTTGAAAAACCGCAAGAAGAACACACTTTAGTGCACTAATTCATTCATTTTCCTCATGGCGTGGTGTCAGCCGTGATGCCCAACACATGGATGTGGATGAGGACACACCATGGTTATGGTGAGGTCCGCGAGGACATGTTTTCCACATAAAAATGAAATATTCTAAACAATATGACGGGAGCACTGCCTCATCACTATTGAAAATCCTCATCCCCTCAATTTGGAGTCGGCTAAAATAATTATACTCCAAACTCCAACTCAATGATATTAATACATTGCCTATTTGTGACAAATGTGCGGTTTTGTGGAGCTAATCGCAGCGGCTAAGTGTAAGGCATTTGCTAGTGACTCATTTACATTTATATGCTCTAAGGAAAAAAAAAATTAAAAAACAATGCACAAATACCTATTCCTTATTTTTAATGAGCATGATGTAGGTAGATCTCAAAGGACCTATTTTTGCACATTGACTCATCCCCTCTCCTTATTCTTCCTGCCATAGTATGCGGTACTTGAATCTGCCCAGTAAACCAGTTGGGGCACCTGCATAATATATCTAACAAAACAGCATTTCAGAATGTTGGTGAAAATAGCTCCTTACAAGTCGTGTCTATCTTGTTCCTTGTGAAAGAACTAAAGTGCATAATTGGAGAAGATGCTGTGAGGTTGGCGATTGCCGGCAAATGGGTTTGCTAGATCTCTCTTTCTATGGTTATCCCTTATATTTTTATGGATCTTAACCTCCATATTTATAATACCTTTTAGAGATCTGATTTATCCATCAATGCCAGGGAAATGGCTCTCTGATTATGCTAAACGCATGAGAGAATAAAGGGATTGAGGTTGACCGTATCAATCATGTAGCCGTTGAGGCTTATGGTCATAGATCGTGTGGGGCCCATTAGTCCCCACGATCTAACACCTTGAAGCCCAACTCATGAATGCTTTGGTTGCATGAAAGCAAGCTTACAATTTCCATGGTATAGATCATTTTACAAATGGCTGTTCACAAAGTTTGCTTATAAATAAATGTCAACCTTACCACTTCAGGATTTTCAAATTTAGCAGTGTGGTCTTTTTGACAGGTTGGAATCATCAACCACTGCCCAATGCAGATTGGATATTAAATTAGGTGAGCATCTCTCCATAAAGGACATGATATTGACTTCTAGTTTTTGATCTTTTCTTTTTGGAACTTTTACTGCCACTTGTAGTAGAACCTTCAGAACTTTTTGATGTGAGTGACGATCTTGTAGAGAAGGACATTGTTGAAGATGCAGTTGAAAATTCTGATGGAAATGCTTCACTCATCTGACTCCAGCTACTGATTGAAGATATTTCTGTATTCAGACTTACACTGGTTGGAGACTCTTCTTGACTCGGCCTACCCTTTGCATGTGTTTTGTTGTCCGCTTGTGAATCACTGGACTCTCGCATGCTAGTGATTGACTGTGCTGGAGAGAAGTCTTCAATGCCTGTAACTGTTTCTCCATCCATTATGCGTTGTAATGCTTGGACAACCTGAAGTGATAGGGGAAAAAGCAAAAGGTAAATGAACATGTTGGTTACTTAATTTTTTACTAAAAAACTGAACTTCTTTAGTTTGTGATCCAAAATTAGTAGTTCATCTATTTATTATCTTCCATTTGTCCCTTTCTCTGTAATCCAGCTTATGCTCTATATTTCCCTTTATCAAACTATCTTCCAATATGAAGAGACTTAGTCCTTTTCTCCATTGTCAGAGTATCCATGTTTGTTGGTCATCAGGAGTTTTCACCCATGATTATGTGACATACAACTCAGCATTCTTGCATTTTGTGTGAGACTTCAAATCATGTACCGTTCAAACTGAATAACATGAAAATATATACAATGTACCATGTATGCATCTTTCCCATTCAAAGATGAGAGCAATTGGGGGCATTTATGGGTAGGATCAATAGGTGATAAATTAAAAGAGACTCACTTGAGATGGTGAGGCCAACAATGGTGCTCGTGAGGAAAAGATTTCTATGTAGGTTTATGGCCCCTCAAGGAAAAGATGTAGGCCGAAGAAGATGTGGATGAAATTAGGAAGGATAGATCTAAAGAGGTGCAACCTATCCGATGACTTGGTCCAGCATATACTAGCATGGAGAAATAGATTTCATGCAGATTGATCCCAACATAGTTGGGAGAAGGAATTTGATGATGATGATGCATCTTTTCCATAAAAGGTTTAGGATGTTAAACAGTGGGAACACTGTAGTTCTAGAAACCATTTGTTTGACTGTTATCATTTCCTACCCATGGTAATAATGGAATCACTGTCTCTTTCTTGATGTTGCTTCTGGCAGGAATAATTGTTGTTACTTGACTGGGCACCTAACCTCTAAATTTAGTAGGAACTCCCTTTGTTATCTTTTTCTGATATTTTTTCTGCAGCTTCTTGTGCAGAGAGATGTTGAGACATACCTTGTCCATGGATAGCCTTTCGTCAGGATCTTTACTCAGACATTGTTCAGCCACCCGAACCATCCAAAAGAGCTGCAGAACATCATGAGAGTCTAAAATCCTAGAATCAATCAAGTCTGGGTACTTTCTTTCCTTCAAAAGTGGCCTTGCCTGTAGTAGTTGTAGAGAACTGAAAATAAGTCTATGCCAATAAAAGAAAATTTCACTTGCCTTTTTCTACATCATGTACCATGATTTTTGGAGGAATTGAAGCAAGCAAAAGGTTGATGCTAGAAAGAATTGGAGGCATTGAAGTAAGCAAAAGGTTGATGCTAGAAAGAATGAATGAAGTTTGAAATCATTACCCATCCAACAAGGCTTTTTTCATTAAGCGTCTTGTCCATTGGTGTCCGACCGGTGATCAGCTCCAATAGAACCATTCCAAATGAATATACATCTGTCTTAGTTGAAACCTTCCCACTTTCTGCATATTCAGGTGCCAAGTAGCCAACAGTTCCAACAACTCTATTATCCAAGGAGTGATCTGACCCATCATGTTGAGTTCTTGCCAGCCCAAAATCTCCGAGCTAAGATGTTCAGTAATCAAAATAAAATCAGTGTAAAGCTTTCAGATAATCAGATGTTTTGTATGCTTTGAGCTTCAATGGTTTTAGGTCAGTACCATTGCTTCATAATTGTGGGTTACAAGAATGTTGTTTGGCCTCATGTCTCTGTGGATAATGTTGTTTTCATGCAGATAACTCAAGCCTCTTGCTGCTCCCAGTGCTATTTTCATCCTATCTATCCAACTCAAAGTTTTAGGACTGTCTCCTGCATCATTTCAGCAAATTGTTTTGTATATAGACTTTCAAAGTGCAAGCTATCATTGAAGGTTAAGTACAAAAAAAAAAAAAAAAAAAAGAGTAGCCTCGAGGATTGAGGCATGAGCCTTCATTTGCAAAAGACTAAACTTTACATTTATAATGAAAACAGTAGGGGGAAATGTGTAAATTCTCTGTTTAAATGGGAAGTAAAATACCATTGGAAGAGGGAGAAATTAGTGATAAAAAATGTTGTAACTGATGAAACTCATTGAAGTATTACTATCATCATTTTATAAAATCTAAGTAAGTAGGGGTTGTGATTTCATCATCTCTTTCATGTAACTGTTTGTTATAGGAAATTAGGATTTACATTTTATATAGCAGATAGCGTAGAGTTGAATTATTGTACCTGGATGTAAATTTTGAATGTAAAAGTGAAAAAAAAAAGTAATGGGGATTTTGGGCCCTTTTTCTGGGCTTAAAAGTTCCATTTGGGATAGTTGATATTGTGTTGATTTCTTCTGCTCAGTTGTATTCTAAAGGGGGATAAGTGCCTTCCTATCCTAGGTTTTTTTTTTTGGCCCAAGCAAACTAAGCCCTCTTTTCAACACTATGGTGTGTAAGATATGTTCCCCTGTAGCCCGTTGAGGGCTTGGATGCTTCATATGTTCTATATTTTTACATGGTCCAGCAGTCTTCTTTGGAATTTACCCTTGTATCAGTTCATGCCTCTTTTTCTCTTTTAATTCAATTATGATTCTAAATAAAGGTCAAGAAAGACGTTCATTATTGGAGGTTCATCAGAGTTTCAATCTGGTAATGTTTTATATTAGGATTTTTGGGAGAAAAGTAGAAATGAAATAATGAAATCAACTTCCAAATTTGATATTTCTAGGCCTCGCATGCAAATGCATGACTAGAGCTAAAACTCAGTTTATAGATTTTCATTAACTGCATGTAAAAAGGGAAGGCATTGGAAAACTAATAAGCTTTATGTTTTCTGTATGTCTTATAATAGGTAAGTTTAGCCATCTTATGGGCTACATATAATATACTGCTTGAGATGAATGAAGGCTTTGGTATTGTGGCTCATAAGGCTATAGCCATGTTAAAAAGAGAAACTGAATGAGAAGGCACTATAAAGCATAGTCTATATTTCTTACGTGAGATATGTCTGTCCAGCGAACCATTGCAGACAAACTCATAAACAAGCAGCCTGTGATTTTCTTGTGAACATGAACCTAGCAGCATAACCACATTCCTATGTCTGGCCTTGCTAAGCACATGGACCTCTGCTTTGAATTCCTTTTCTCCTTGTAAACTTGCATCTTTATGTTGCTTAACAGCAATCATCAACCCATTCTTCAACTTTCCTCTATAAACAGAGCCAAATCCACCTTCAGATATATAATTTGTATCAGAAAAATCATTTGTGGCCACTTTGAGCTCTGCATAAGTGAAATCTCTTTTCCATCCAATCTTTGGTCTCTCATTCGAACAGTCTGGACAAACAGAATTCTCAAATCTTTCTTCAGGCTGCCATTCTGTTGGTTCATTGAAAAAGTACTGGTCATCAACATTGCTCTGCCTCTGCCCTGGATCTTGAAACAGTATTTCTCTATCTTCTGCTTGGCCCAATTCTTGAATTGCTGGAATGATGTTCGGCAATCCACTGTCTTGTACTGCTCTTTTTTCCTGTTTCTTGTGAAGGGAAGTATGGTTCTCCTCATTAAAACTAGAAGTTGATGTTGCCTCATTAAAACTAGAACTTGATGAAGCTTGTGCATTCCATGGATTTGGGATTAATGAATGGAGATGTTCACTTGATGTGGTTTTGGAAAGAAAACTCCTCATAGTAGTACTCCATGGGGGTGCCTTCTCATTGTCATTTCTTGGCTCCTCAACATAGCTGCTTCTCAAAGGGCTCCTGATATCTGAAACGAAACGAAGCATGTTTGGTACTGAATCAGGCTTTTAAAACAATAGTCTTTTTAATTCACAGTTCTAGCCTACATATTCTGTTGTTTGGCACTTGTTTGGGAAGGTGTCTGATGGTGGAGGTAACACTCTGTCCGCAAGGAATTTAGTATGAGTGGGAATTTTACTAGAAGTTGGATGCAACTGCAAGAAGTATTCATAAGTGGCAGGACTTAGGAGCAGCTCCCTCAGATATAGGATTCATGCTAAAATGGTTTGGAACCTGAACAATAGTTTAATAAGTAAATCAGGATAGCTACTGTATTAGGCCATAGAATTAATGTTCTTTTGAAGTTAAAAATTAGCCTGGACATTGGTTTCTCAAGGAGAGACACTGGAGAAGCTTCGCCGCTTCAAGAATTTTTGTTTTCAAACATAATACATGATTTGAAGCCAGTGACTTTAAGTGAGAATAGAGCTTTAAGGTTAATGGAAGACAAATTATCAATTGGTAAAAGTAAAAGGAAAAGCAAAGGCAAAGGAATTGCACAAAAAATATCATGATTTATAGATAAGAAGAATTGCACAAAAAAAAAATATCATGATTTATAGATAAGAAGAATTGGGGTCAAAATATCATGATTTATAGATAAGAAGAACTGCACAAAAAAAAAAAAGAAAAAGAAAAAGGAAAAAAAATCGACTATAACCGCTTACTGTTATGAATGAGGTCCAAACTGAAACAATCATCATCCTCTGGACTTCCTGGCATTTTGTTTTCAGAGGCATTGCTAGTTGCTGGTATTTTTTGTTGAGTTGTATCTGAAGTTTCTGGTATTTTCTTCTTAGAGGTGTCTGAAGTTCCTGGTATCATCTCATGGTATGTTACGAGACTTCCAACGGTTGGCATTGTGTTGGTGCCTGTGCCTTTTGGTCCCCTCAACTGCTCTACGCTATCATCATGCTTCATCCTTGAGATCCCACATGATAGTCTATCAAGGAAGTATCTTTTATCTTTCTTCATTTGCCTGTGTGTCACCATACGAATGAAGGATCTGTTAACAGATAATGGTGGTGTTCTCTGTTGGAGCAATATTGTGTATATGTTTGGCTGAAGGCTTCACTGGGTCTTTCCCTTCTGCCAAATGCATCAACATTTTTATGCATTTGAATTGTGAGATCTGCGCTGAAGATTTCTCTATACCAATGTATGTACTGGATGTTGCATTATGTCTGTCTTTGCATTTGGTAGGCCACCAATTTAACTATATTAATTGTTGGTTTAATGTGTGATTCGACTGCTTTCATTTTTTTGTAGTTTTGTGTGGATTGGTCGTCCCCTTTTTTTTTTATTAAAGAAATAATATTTATTCAAATTTTCTCATAGTGGACTATAGTGGAACTTTTTGGAATCTGGTCTTGCTCCTTTCATTTGAAAATCTAAGTATCGTGTTTTGTAGGATTATTGATATATTCAATTGACTGTTCACAATCACCATCAATAAATTTGACTACCTGTCAAGAATTATCCATGTTGCCCTCAATTTCTGGGCAATTTCCAGGGCAGTTGTTTTTGGTGAAGATGTAGCCACTATTTTGACGCTGAAATTAACCTGAAAAGTTCATGCAGACCAAAATAATGTTAGTATTGTAACAAAATAATGTTAGTATTGTAACCTGCAATGGCATTGTTTGTTCTTCTCTTTTCCTTCATTTTAGGCCACACTTCAACTTTGTTGGGAGGAGGCTATAGTACAGGTAATGGGCGTAACAACATGGGTTGTGATGTCTTCATCCAGTGGCTGTCTGTGTTCAAGGGAAATCTTGGATTTCTCACATTTTAATGCATTTTTTTCTGGTTGAGGACAAAAAATATGCTAAGAGCTTAGGGGCAAGCCAATAATATTTTCGTTTTTCAGTGGGTTATCATTTTGCTCGAATCGGAATTGACTGCCAACCCATTTTATTATGTAGTATTGATTTTTTTTCCTCTCTGAATCTAAGGGGTCAAGGCAAAAATGGCTTCAGTTTTATGGAAATTCTGAGTATTTACTCTTTGCCAGAAAATGGGCCCAGTAAAACTGGAAAATCAGGAAAGAGTTAAGCCCTTTAGGGGTGTTTGTCTACACCAATTTACATATGTAAATAGAGAATATATGTAAAATTTATGCATCAGTCATATTTGTTTACAATTATTTACACATCATGTGTGTAAATCTGATGTGTAAATGGTGTGAAAATGAGCCCATTTTCACACCAAAATTAGAACACCTATTGGGATGGGCAAATAAAGAAGGCTTATGCTATAAAACTGCTTGGGCGTTTTTCACAAAAAAAAAAAAGCCCCGTTTTTTGCCTATCATATTTTAACATATGTCATCAACATCTCCTTAAAATTAGCCATCCCTTATTTTTTGCATTTCACTTATGAGGTGGTAAATTTTTATTGGACATGTCGAAAGAGGCATAAACTCCCCTTTTTTAAATAGGGAGTTTTTGAGAATTCCTCAATAAAGAATACCAAAATATATGGTATTTGAAAGAACACCAGTTAGAGGCAGATTGTTTCCTCACAATTATTTCCGTCAAAAAGATATTGGTTTGAAATCTTTCCAACGCATGAAAAAAGGTTACGTTGGCATCAAAACTGGAAGCCCATAAACTCTCAAATACCCTACTTCTCAAATACCATGCATTTCATCTCCGATCCACCCAAGTCCCAAGACGAGGATATCACTGCATTGACATCTTTTGAAAAAAAATTAAATTCCTCCTAACAAAAGTTCACCGAATTCTGTAAATCTTTGTTTGGTCTGAGCACACTGACATCAGATTCGGAATGAGGCTCTCCTCCATGCCACTAATTCTGGTTGTTGGGATGAACTAGTAGTAGGATGATGACATATTAAGTAATTTGAACTTGTTTGAGAAAAAATAAGGCATGTCCACGATGATTCTAGTTGTTAGGATGAACTAGTAGTAGGATGATGATATTATGGCAACACTTATAATTGCAGATGAAAGCAATGCACCCCTGTTAGTGTCAACAATATCGGTACCCCATTAGAAAAGTTCCGTGTGTCAAAATGTATGGAGTTAGGTTTTATTTTTTGTTGTTTCTAGAGTAGATTGGATAGTCAAAAGTCCTATACTGCTAGAAACCCATTGTTGATGCTATTTTGCAAATCATTGGTTCCAACCTCTCAGTCTCTCTCCCCATGGACCCAATTCACCCAAAACCCATTGCCCACTCTATAATTCTCCTTATCTCATCATCTCTCCTGCTCTACCATTATTTTCAATAATCTCATAGAGTTGTAACAAGAAAAGAAAAAGGAGACAGAAAACATATAAAGGGAAGGAAGAACAAAATAAGCATTTAACTCATGTATCTTTTTTTTTTCTTTGGTTACATAGATTTTTTTAGATTACATCATTACATGTACATTCATCTCTCTCTCTCTCTCATGCTAATTTTATGGAAATCATCTTACGTCTACTTTTTTTCTCTTTTGGCCTATAGTGCCACTATAATGTCTGTTGTGGCATTTTTCTCCTTCTGCCAGTTAATTTCCTCTTATCTAAATACACAAGAGAGTGGTTTAATTGTTGCTCTACCATTAATTGAATTCACTATTTGGGCTACAAATCCATGTTTGTTCAGCAATATGATCACTACAATGAGAATTAAATATATTTGAGGATAAATCACCATTAAATTTTGTTATAATAAAGTTTACTTGTGCTAGTTATAATAGTCTCATACCTTGTTCTTTGTATGTTATATATGTTTCTAAACAATTTTGTTACTTTTAGAAATGGATAATGATATTGTTGAAGACCATGTTCAACCCTTCCAAGTTGAGGGACCAACCCGTGGTAAAAGAGAAAAGAAGAATATTTCATGGACGGACTTTGCCAATGAATACTTGATGGACTTACTTATAGAACAAATAAAACTTGGAAGAAAAGTTGAAGGTAGTTATACCACCGAAGGGTGGAAAGAGATCGAACGTAAGATGATGGAAAATTTTGGAGATGACTATGATAAAGGTAAGATTAGAAATCATCTTAGAACATTAAAATGCGCTACAAATGTATCAAGACTTTGATTGAACTAAGTGGGTTTTGGGTGGAATGACAAGGAAAAAAAGGATACTACAGAAAACCAAATTTGGAACGATTATCTCAAGGTAAGCAGATCATTATTTTTAGTTAACATTATATTTCATCAATTGTTTAAATTATAAACTATTTACTATATTTTGTCCCATTTGTATAATTTAGGTACATCTTGAATATGAAAAATATCGAGGAAAAAGTTGTGCTGACTATGAAAAGTTGGTCATTATATATGGAGATACAATCGTAGTTGGAAGAGACGTGGTGTTGACAAATAAACACCCACCACATCCGATATCAGGCTCCCAAGACCGTTTGATGAAGCCACAGTAGATTTATGTAGTTCAGACGATATGGCAAAAAGTTCTAAAACCCTACGTACTAAAAAGGACACAAATGTAAGTTCTTGATGCAATGTACAAGATGAATCTAAGACTGATAATGAAATTGTGCCTGCAGTGAAGGAGATTACTGCCACACTTATGTTTGTTGCCAACAAGTTCAACCAATCAGGACCGAGTCAAACAGATGTTGTTGCTGCTGTTCAAGAATTAGAATTAGAAAAACCTTTATGTGAAAAGGTGCTTAAGATGCTAAGGGACCCACAAGCGTCGAGTCAATTCCTTGCATTTGGTACCAAGGAAGATCGACGGGATTGGATTTTGGAGGAATTAAGTGATTCAATGTAGGACCAAATGTGACTTTTTTAGACTAATATAGTTTTATTGCATTTTGGATGATATTTAATATTATAGTGTTATGTCGACCTTCCTAGTTGAAGACAATTATTAAGTGTGTTATTTGGAATTTTTACTATTATGAAACTAATGTAGTTTTATTATATTTTGACACTCTTTTATATTATTGTTATGTTAGTATTATTTGACTTTTTTTTCTTATCTAGTTGTTGTTTGTATTATTCTTTTAAATGGATAGTTTTAATTTGTCATGTGGCAATAATATGTATATGAATGAGGTAAATTATTACTCACTTTTTTATGTGAATTGGTTATAAAGCAGCAGAGAAAAATGGACATATAGAAGAAGATCATTTTCTTGTGGTTGGTAGCACTATCAATGGTCGTGCTTATGCTTGTAGAACTTCATTGTAAACAGAAGAGGGTCAAAAGGAGGAGAGTTCATGATTCATCTCTATTTGGCCGTGACTTCACACAATACCTCATTCATGATTATGAGCGTTTAACATATGATTTACTTTGTATGAGAACTGATGTGTTCTTGAAGTTATGTGATTTACTAAAGAAAGAAGGGTTATTGCATGCAACTAAAAATGTCGTTGTAGAAGAACAAGTTGCCATCTTCCTAAATACAATAGGCCACATTATGTGTAATGGGGTTGTGCAAATTCAATTTCAACATTCGGCCAAACAATTAGCAAATATTTTAATACTATTTTGGAAGCACTTTTTTATATTTATCTTAATCATGTTAAAGTTCCTGAACCTGAAACACCAACGCATATTGCTTCCAATCAAGTTTTCTACCTATTTTTCAAGGTAATCAAGTAATCAAATCGTCCACTTTTTCTTAATTCTTTATGACAAATATTTTCAATTGTTAATGATGGCACAGGATTATATTGGTGCTATTGACGGCACCTATGTTCCAGCATGGGTTTAAGTTATTAAAGATCATCAACGTTATCATTGTAGAAAGGGATTCATTGCTCAAAATGTGATGGTAGCAGTAGGTTTTGACATACTTTTCCAATTTGTATGCGTCGGCTTTGAAGGCTCAACCAATGATAGAAAAAGCCCTATCTGATGTTCTACAAAATAGAGGAATATATAATCTGCAAGTTCCGGATGGTAAATTGTAGTTCTACATTAATTATATATATTAAAATATTAACATAATCTATACTAAATTTATCATTTTGAATCTTAATAGGAAAGTACTATCTCGTTGATGCTTGTTATACAAATAGGCACGGTTTCATTGGACCTTATCGTGGAACTCGATATCATCTAAAGAAATATGGACCTCAAGCATTAGCCCTTAGGATGTCTAGCGAGCTTTTTAACCTCCGTCATTTAAAACTTTGAAATGTTGTGGAAAGAACATTTGGCCTATGAAAGGAAAGATTTTCCATTTTGATGCATATACCACACGGAATTATCCTATAAAAATACAAGCAAAAATTATAAATGCCTGTGCTGTATTATACAATTTTATCATAATGCGAAATCCTACAAATGATGAATTGTACAAATGTCTTCATCATGAAGTGATAAATATCGATCAAGAATACTATGAAGATAATGCTGTTAACGATGAGTTTGTAGCCAGTATGCTTATCACCTCAGAAATACGATAACATCAGATATGTGGAATGCACCAGCAAATAGAAAAGCTCGATCAACACAAATGATGCAGTGAATTCAGTTAAATGAGTATATGCAATGAATCTTCTTTTTTGTTTGTGGATATACTATCATTTTTTGAAATGAACTCTAAAATATATTTTTAGAAGATGAGGTTCTATCATGTTTTTGAAATGTGTTCTTTGTAATAGTGGAGTACCAAACATGATGGAATGTATTTTTGTGAAGGTGGATGTTAATAGAAATGTATTTTTTTATGATGAAAGACATGTTCCATTTGTATGATCTAAAATGCAGATGAAAACTTTGATATAAAATGAGCCTTTTTTTGTCTTTTGTTTAGATTGTTATATATAATAACTAATAGCATCATTTACAAAATTATTAACAATGCATTTACGCATGCCAGTGAAACAAACATAAAAAAATGAATCACATGTGTAAATGATGGGAAAATATTGTTATTAGGCAAACATTGTAAAAGGAAACGCATGTGTAAACGATACATATTTCATATTTGAATATTCATTATTTACATGTGTAAATTGAATTTACATATCACACGCGTAAAAGACAAACGACCCCTTGCTGATGATCAGGACACTTACATGAATTATATTTACTGAACAGAATCTGATAATCTACTGATCAAAAAAGAAACAAAAATGAATCTAATAATCTATTTGTTCCAGAATAATAGTGTAGAGTCAACAATATGGACCCGTGTGTATGCTGGAATAGCATGCACATATGGTAACGTCTATATTCCTTGTTTATATTCCTTGTTGCTTGAACGATTTCAGCTACAGATATCAGTTCGGGATGTATTGGTGTTGCATATGAAAAATGTGTTTTAATATGTAGTTTATAAATACATTAGTCTTTTTATTTTTATCAGGATGCATCAGATATAGGGTAAGTATGATTATGAACTGTATATACAATAAGAAAAAGGAAGTAAAATGTACATAAAATTTGTTTACCTGCTATAAAAAAAAAAAGTTCTTTTCCTACTATGAGTATAGATGTGCGGCCAATTTATGTTTGGACAGAAAAGATTTCCTACAAAATGCACTATGCTTGGTACACGGGTCTAAAGCTTTCGAGTTCAAGACTAGTAAATAAATTATGATAAACAGACCTGAATCAGTGTGAGTACTACTTGGTTTATATTAGATGATTTAGCTAAAATTTGTCTTACAGGTTGATATGTGCAACAACCTCGTGTATTTCATACACCTTGCGGATCTGGTGAAGCTCCTTGCTGTTGCGATACTCTCCAACCTTGTTTGAGATTGCATCCTTGATGACTTTCTTGTTTGTGCCACTTATTGAGGAGTCTGCTCTGCTCTTAAATCCCACTGAAATCAAGGAGAAAGTAAGATGAAAGAGAAAAGTAAATGCTTGTTTTTCCATTATCTTAGCTAGAGACTTAAGAGGTACTGTCCGTTTTATCCCTGCATTCTTTTGTTTTCTGTTTCAGAAGTAAAGCATGAATTCTTACTCAGGATCTTGCCTCCCTTGGAAGCAAACGTACTAGGGTTATTAACCTGGTGAAGAATGCCAAGGAGCGTGAGTTCATCTCCTGGCTTAAGTTGTAGGCCCGGCAAGGCCCCTCTGAGTGCTTCTGAACTAATATCTCTCGATGCATCCTGGATCACCACCACCCTTTGAGCTGTCTCTGACATGTTTCCTCTTGGTGTATATGTTTCCTGTTTCAATGTGTTTGTGCAATTGAAAGAAACAGCGCAAAATTTAACGAAGAGGAAGTGTGAGTAAAAGAAAGAAACTAACAGAAATATGAAGGTCTACAGAAACTGGATGTCTGTGCTTTTTGTTTGTAAGATTGCCAAGTGTGATCTGGGTTTTGATGTTGATGCTTAAGTGATGGTGTGGAAGTGCTTCTATATTCTAAAACCAATCCGTTTGACTGTTAAGATTACAAGGATATTGAGAATTCTAAATCATTGACTGCTTGATGGAGCCCCAAGGAAACAAAATTCAGAATGTTGAAAAAAGAGAGAGAGAGAGAGAGAGAGAGAGAGAGAGAGAGAGAGAGAGAGAGAGAGAGAGAGAGAGAGAGAGAGAGAGAGAGAGAGAGAGAGAGAGAGAGAAGGTTTTAGATTGATTTTAAGCAGTTGAGGAGTCTACAGATGTCTCCAAAACTTTCAAGTGCTTTTACAACCTAACTAGAAATCACGAAGAAATTGAAACAGACCGACAGTGTCACAGGAGGCATCGAATGGACTCAGATTACAAAAAATAAAGGCCTGAAAGAAGCTTACTTTCCTACTTTATAGATTTCATGAATCAACAACAAGGGATATTCTTTCAATCCTTGAGCAAAGGCAACAAACAGAATGATGAAGCGGCGGTGGCGGATCCAGGCAAACATCTGTAATACTGGTTCAGAAGCATATTCGAATATCCAGAAGTTTTCAAACTTGTTTTTGGGTGATTAGGAAGGTTTCCTTCTGCTTATGTTTGTTCAAATCGACGTACGAATCTATCAGAATTGTCTTGTTTATGGACTGCTTGTTGGAAAAAGGACAGGAGCACCGGAGACTACAAGAAAAATGAGTATTTGAGAAGCCTCATCTAGCTGTGGTAAATATATATTTTTTAATTATGGTTTATGATCCTTTGTCTTCTTTACTGTTGATATCAAACCCGCAAACCCCTTGACATTGATGGTGATTGATGTGGTCCTTCCTGTTGGTGGACCATATCATGCAAAAACAAAGTTTGCAGCTATCTGATCCACCAACTCCTTCTGGGTTATCAATCACGGTTTAAATTAAAGATCCAGAACAAATATCTATTAGATCAAATGATCAGATGGAGTAAACTGATTGCTTCTTGATTCAGGTGGTGGCCGCTCATCCAGAGGTGACCCATTTGTTGGTTGGTCTGGAATCTGGATTGATTGTTGTGACACGTCCAATATTCTGATTCAATATCATTGGCTTGATTGCATTCAATGACTCTGTTTCTTGTCTGGGCGGTCATATTTTACTTGAGTAAAGACAAAGGAATGAATATGTGATTATAGTGGCCGTCCATAGTGGCCGTCCTTGTTGATTTTTTTCCCAAGGAACAAACACCTTTGGGAATTCAGTGATGGGTGATTTCTGGTTTGTGCTTTTGTGGAAGTGTTTGGATGGGTTTGGCTGAATCATTTCTAATTTGCTTGCTTGGATTGGATATTTAATTAACAATTGTGCTGATAATATCCATCTGGGTGTTCTCTTTACTAGTTCAGATTTTAAAAAATGCTTTGTTGTACTGCAATGGCTGTTTCCTGATTGGATATCTGGGATTTTGATCCGGATGTGGCACCATGTGTCCGCAAGAGAGCATGGGAATTGGCACAGCCAAGTTTGTCCCATATTAGGACCATTGCACCTTTAGCATCTTGCTCTTCCCGGGCGCACACATGCTTATCAATCAGTTCTTATACTTGACCAGGGCCCCAAGCTGTGACGATATTGGATCCAGATCATTTACTAGATTGTATTTTTAATATAGAGTCAATTGCCATTAGGCGAGGGATCTTCAATGCAGTGCAACAAACAATATGGAGGTAGACGAAATCTCACTTCTCTGCAATATGGTTTAGTTGGATGATTGCTAGGCAATTTTTATTGTCCAAAAGAACTTTATTTGACGCTATTGGTGAATCTTATCTTTAAACTCATAAATCTTAGGCCCTTGATTGAATGCATTGCATTGAGTTCTCATTAATTAAATGATGAATAAGCAAATGGATCTTACAAAAAAAAGTAACAGGAAAAAAGTTCACTTGTAATTTCCTCAATAGCATGCTCTTAGGATACTTTAGCACTTTTTGTTTTTCACGTTGTGACCAATTGAAGAAGTGGGCCATTCGAGTTGAATCTCCATTGGAGTTGAATCCAAGTATGACGCTAAACGCTAGACCCAAAAACTAAAGAGAAGTGATCTCATGCTATTGAGAACTCACGTATATGTTCACTACATATATAGCAACTATATATAGATAAGTCATTGTAAAAGATCAAAAATCAAACGATTATACATAGCTTATTTTTACATAAAAATCACATGAGAATCATATTAACAATAGAAACAATCAAACAAAATCCCACATAAAAATCATCCTCAAATTAACCCACATGTATGCTCAAATAACCCACATTTATATAAATAAGAAAAATGAGAGGTTTGGGCTAGGCCTAATACTGTTGAAGCCCCTACCCAGCCGACAAATAGGCAGGCCTGTAAAACTTTTGTCCCGTCCTAGCTCTTGTGGTTTTAGAAAGAAGCAAATACCCTCATTTTGTGTGCTTTTTAAGGAATAAACCAAGTACCGTAGGCCCAATTAACAATCCTAATGAAATAGTGATGATATTGGCATGGCAATGGCAAGGCAATGAAAAAGTTTGAGTGTGAAATAGTGAAATCATAGGTATTAATTTCGTCTCAGTTTGGCTGAAATGGCTGAAATTTTTTGTTTTGGCCGTCAAGCCATAATGAAATGTATGTTATACCTTTTCGGTTTAACTTTCAGTCAATTTTTGCTGAAAAGATGGATTTCAATTGAAACATTTAAAACGACAGAAATGTTGTGGGGAATGTATCTAAACCTCAACCTTAAGGTTATTAACTTTATTGTTATGAAAATTGAATTTTAACTTTATTATGGTAAGGAATGTGCTAAGACTCTAGACTTGTATCTTCTAAAATTGTTTTATTATAATGAATTACATGTAGAAATTACATTTCACATTTTATTATTATTTTTATTTGTTACCATATATTTATAATTTGATATTATTTATTTATCTGAAATATAACTTTGAAATGTTTCACCAAAATTTTTAATTAGCCAAAAGATTTCATTTTGGAGGCCTAATCGAAATAAGAACCGACATGAAATTAACAACTACGAGTGAAATACAATTCAAGTTTAACTAGCATTTCGAGTTTTGAACTTTGTCGAAACAACGAGTGAATTTTGAAGTAAAAGAACACATGGAACCATCCACTTTGTCTTGAACTCTTTTCCCATGAAACTTGCAATGAAGAATTTCAATAATAACCAACTATATTTAATGGCCATAATGTAAATCAGAATAAAATTAGGCACTAAATAATATTTAATCGTGCATTTAACTATTATATTGTGGATAACCAATAGGTTACCCTTCTCCTTTTCATTTTGTGGGCCTATATCCAAAAATAACAACCATTAAAATTTATTAGTTAATACATATTCATAAAAGAAGATGGCCCAATCCCTTGAACCATATAGAAGTACCATCTATGAATATTTTGACTCATCTAATTATATTTCACCTTTTCAATCATTGTCGTGAAGATAATGATGGAACTACTCATATTAAAGTGAAATATTAGAATGTGTCACCGAGGGGAAGAGGCCTATCTTGAATGATTTTTCCCACAATATGAAAAAAAAATAGTTAATATTATTTTCTGTTTTTGAATTACATGTTTTCATACTTATAAAATTAGTTTATTTTTTTTTATCTTCTTAAGGTTAAAAAAAAGTTTATTACACCAAACAACCAAAAAACATGGGAGCACACAAAATTGAATGGGAGTTGGGACTCATCCTCATGCTCCCACCTGCCAAACTGGCAGCCAAAGAGCTTTTGTTACTCTTTATTGGTGGTTCCCTGTCTTTTTCTTTTTTTTTTTTAAAGTACTCTTTTTGTGATCCCATGCAGCATGCAACCCTTTTTTTTTTGCACGGGCACAGACACCACTACACAAATGTTTTTCTCCTTCCCTATCTCAGACTAGTGGCTGAAAAAGAAAATAGCACGATGCCTGCTAAGGTTCAAATCCTAAGGGGTTGTTTGTTAATTTTTCCTCAATGTAAAGTTAAATACATCCTTCGTTTCAAGACACGACGACCCAAGAGAGTCAAATCAAAATACCATATTTTAAAAATATTTTTCTACCTTTTTACACAAAAAAAGTCAAAAAGTTATTTCTCCATCCCACTAACTGACAAAAAATGTTTACTTTTAACACAAAAAGTTAAAAAGTTACATTCGATTTTCACTAAAAAATAAAATTTAATTATTCGATTGATTTAACCGCTCTTATTTTTTTATTTTTTAAAATTACCATTCACCTCACTTCACTCTACCAGTTAAATTAACAAATGGACCCTAAGGGGTGATATGAGAGTGGTTGTCCTCTCTACCGTACAATTTTAGATTCCCTACCACGCAAACATTGTATGGTGATGTAGTAAGAAATTCCTACCAATATTTCCAACCACTTTCCTCCCTGCTGGATCAGTGATGGCTAGGAAAGTGCTTGGAAACCTTGGTTGAATTGCTACGACGTTTGTTAGTTGGGATGGGCATGGTAGCAAAATTCCCTCACGGGAAGCCCATAAAATATTCAGTGGGGCCCACTTGTAAAATGAAGCTGCCCAGCCGTAAGGTTTTCCCCACCATCATCTCTCGCTAAATTTCTCTCCAACACCCAACCCAAATCCGATGGTGGGCCCACACCGGCCGGAGTGATATCTGGCCATGAGAGATTTCAGCGGATGGGATGAATCTTGATACCGCCTGATCCTAGAAGTGGGCCCCACTGCGGTGGCCAGCAGACGAAGCATGAGCGTGAAGCGTCGTGTTGCTTTCGCGCTCAGTTCCTCCGCGCTCCCACGTTCGAAATTCGAAACGGCGTTTGCTGCTGCTGCTGCTGCTCTCTTTCGCACCTTTTGAATTGCTTTTTCTTCCTCGATACTTCGTGTTCGCTCTTCTCCAAATTAGGGTTTCGGATTGCAATCCTCTTCCTTTCTGCTCGTGTTTCTGCTTCCTTTTGGTGGATTCTGCTCCTCTTCAAACGCCGATCGCTCGATCATCGCTCGGTTTCTCTTAGATTGTAATCTAAGATTCATCATTTGATGTTCCGTTCGCGAGATTAGGGTTTGTAACATCAACTCTCTCTTGAAATCTCTTTCTTTTCTGAAACTTTCCCGTCTAAATCCGGCTTTGTTGTTGTTGTTGTCGTTGTTGTTATAAACTCACAATCCGGTGTTCTCCGCGTAGCTCTTGATTTTTCTAGGGTTTTTGAAATGATTGGTTTTGAGGGTTTCTTGGGTCAGTTGTCATCTTAATTGTAATAGGCTTTTTGGTTCAGAATTTTTGCTTGTTAATTGAAATCTGCTGCTTTTGGATCATGATGAGTCCTTTGATTTTTCTTTTACAGGGTTTGTACTGGTCTTGTTTGGATTCTTATTAGGTTTGGAAATAGGTTTTGGTAGCCCGTAGTTTCGATTGTGAAGAAATTCAGGAGGTTTTAAGGCAGAAGCATGACTTCTTCAACTGTAGCAATTACCTTGAATCAGGCTGTTGCCCCTTCACTAGCTCTGGATTCTAACACCAACCCAAGCATTAGGAAGAGAACTGTTGCTGTCGCGGATAAAAGATTGAATATCGAATCAGGCTATGACACAGGAATTTCTGGTGGGAGGGATCTCTGCCGTTCAGTTAGGGGGAAAACTGCACTTGAGAAGCCAAATGATTCATCTCAACCACCCAAAGTTTCGACCAATTCAACCATCTCACCTCGGGGTCGCAAGGTTGTTCCAACGCCTGCGAAGCCTAAATGGAAAACTATTCTTAGTGTCCTCTCTAAAAACCTGGTGCTTCTGCTCGTGATAACAGTGCTGTCCAGGGCAGTATGGAGATGGGCTACTAAATCTAATGCTAGGTCCGGTGATCCAGTTAGTGCTTTGGATTTTCAGGGGCAAATTTCAGATTTCGAGTCATTTTTAAAGTTAACAGCAAAAATGATGCAGGTTCAGATAGAGGTTGTGGATAAAAAGATTGAGAATGAGATTGGAAGTTTAAGAAGTGAATTGGAGAATAAGGTTGAAGAGAAAGGGGCATTTTTTGAGAAAGAGTTGAAGAGGTTGGGCGATAGAACTGCCATACTGGATGAGTCTTTGGATGAAATTAAGAACACTGGTTTCTTCTCAAAGAAAGAGTTTGACAGTTTTGTGAAGGGGTTGAAGAGTAGAGGTCTGGAGGGTGGTGAAGAAGGTTTTAGTTTGGACAGAATCAGGGTGGTTGCCAAGGAGATTGTTATGAAGGAGATTGAGAAGCATGCTGCTGATGGGCTTGGAAGGGTGGATTACGCACTAGCTTCTGGAGGTGCAAGTGTTGTTAGGCATTCCAAACCATTTTATGATGACAACGTTAATAATTGGTTGCCTGCTAGGTTTCGAAATGAGGTCCATTTTCATGCACAAAAGATGTTGGAGCCAAGTTTTGGAGAGCCTGGTGATTGTTTTCCACTAGAAGGAAGCAGCGGATTTGTTGAGGTCAGGCTGAGGACAGCTATCATTCCGGAGGCCATTACTTTGGAACATGTTGCTAAGGTGATATTTTCTCAAAACTGATGTTTAGTTGTAATTTATTCTTGTGAATTGTCATAGTTATTTATTTATTTATTTTGGATTGATTTCTATATGGTGTTACCATATGTTTTGGAGGAAAGATGATGCCATTGCTTTTTCTTTTTGTTCTTTTTTTTACAAAGCACTCACACTGTGAGGAAAGTTGATGCCATGGTATTATTCTCTGTTTCTAAGAAAAAGTTGATGTCAATTTTTTCTTTTTTCTTTTAATTTTATAAGGCACTCATATTTTACATTTGTCGAAATTATAATGATTGTTTTAAAAAATCACCTTAGTCTTTGTTAGTTGTTATCATCGACGCAGTCACTGTCATCGGCAATGAAGCCTTATCATTTTGGAGTCAGCTTTTTGGGTCCTTTTCTGCTGAATGCTAGTTCAAGCTAATTTCACTGTTAAACTCACTGCTGAACTCTTACTGAGGAATTTGAGAAAGAATTATAAATTTTATTACAATATACCTCAACACCGTTAGTACATTGCAGTGGATACAACAAGTCATGTAATAGTTATTGCATTATAACCCCCAAAAATATTTAAAAAAAAGAGATGAATTTAAATTACTCTTTATATGATTATATCCAACAATGATACAAAACAATACAGAAGAATTGTAAATTGCATAATTTTAGCATTTTTACTCACGAGGACATTATTCTAATTAAAAATTAAATTAAGTAATTTTCTAGATCATACTATGGGTTTAACTTTTATAGAAAGTCTTTATCTTTGGCCCAGTGTTTAGATCCCAAATCCTTTCTAAAACTTTAATAAAACCACTCAATTAAGCACCATTATTTATAGCAACCTGAAATTTCTTACTTAGGAATTACATTAAACTTAAATTAATCCAGATTTTGAAGTAAAATGTTAAAAACGCAAAAAATGATAATAAATTAAATGAGCTGTGGTGATTATAAATTTCAAACTTTAAGAGGATTAGGATTCTAGGCTCAATAATGGATAAGAAAGGAAAGAATAACAGGAGAAAAATCATAGTATAATGCGCACACCTTATTGGTGATTTGATGAGCTGTCTTTTTTATGAGTAAAAGAGCAAAATCCCTTTATGTGTTATAAAAATTTCACTCTTTGCTAAGAGGGAAAAACAGATTGTTGAGGGGCAAACAAGAGAAAAAGCGAAGTTGAGGAGGGGCAAAAGGACAGGATCAAAATATGTCTATCCATATCTTTCTCCTGGTTTAAAGCGAAGCAACAAGCAATTGCCCCCTCTCAATCCTATGCAGCTCCGTCCCTACTTACTACTACTATTATTATCATTATGGATTTCTTATCTACTAATTATTAAGTTTGTCCTCTTTTGGACTTGATGCGTTCATGTTACTGTACTTCTCTGTTACACGTATTATGGCTTATTGTTTCTCTGTTGCTTAATATTTAGCTCCATACTACAATGCAGGTATAACTTCTGTCTTATAATAGTGCTCTGTGATAAAGATCAAATCCTATCCCTACATTGTATTCACAATGAACTCAGGATGCCTTATGACTACAAGCAACCTTAAAGAGAACAGGAGGGAAGAGCATGAGATTTGCTATATCATTTGAAATGGATTTAAAAGAACATAAAAATAATGATGACTTGGTCCTTAATATCAGCTATTAGATTTGTTGATTTGCCATCATCAATCTTTTGTGTTGATGATGATCTTAATTGTGGTACATTGCCTGTCAGAGCTGAGCTGGCTTAATATTTGAGTAGGTATGCCATGTGTCAGCGCTAAACCCAACATCCTATCCCCTGATACAAGCAGAACTCATGAAGCTTCAGAGATGGGATGTGACTTTGATAATGATGGTGGTGATGTTTATGCCATTTGGTATTTTCTGTCAAAGTTAAATTCATTTTCACCAACTGATTTTCTTCGGAAACTTGCTCTTCTCTACCTTTCTTCTCTAGTTTTTCACCAATTCTTCTCTACCTTTCTTCTCTAGTTTTTCACCAATTCTTCGGAAACTTGCTCTTCTCTACCTTTCTTCTCTAGTTTTTCACATTGGGGATTCACATCTCAACAGAAAACAAGCATCAGAACTCATTACTAACTATACTTAGCTGATTACCTTTTCTTTCAGACAAAACGTCGGTTAAATTCATGTATAGAGAGACTACTATTACTCCTGTAATGCATGAAATCCCTAGGTCAGGTTCTATTTGGTTTATTCATGTGATTCCTGAACACTTGAAGGCTATGTTGGCTCCTTTTGAAGCCAGGAAAATCTTTTCCTGATTTTGGATTTTTTTCCCTTTCTACGTAAAGTTTCTAAAAGCCTCAAAAGTTCTGTAGAGAAATATCTGAGCTCCTTGCCTCTTAAACCAGCAAGGAGTCTAAGACAGCCTTTAATAGGCCTTTGGTAGAAATGCTATTTCAGTTTTCTCTGGTATGTGTTCATCTTAAGCCATCTTGTTATTTCAATTGCTTAATTCTGTCTTTGACATGTTCCCATGAAAATGCAGAGTGTCGCATATGACAGGTCAACTGCTCCAAAAGACTGCCGGATCTCTGGGTGGTATGAGGGTCCTGATGGCATTCCATCTGGGGGAGCACAGAAAGTGTCTCTGTTGACGGAATTCACTTATGACCTTGAGAAGAGCAATGCCCAGACCTTTGATGTCGAGTTTGCTGATTCCAGCATTGTTAACGTGGTCAGGTTTGACTTCACCTCCAATCATGGCGACCCCCTGCTCACATGCATCTATCGCCTGAGGGTTCATGGTCTTGAACCTGAGTCTGTTGCACTACTGGGGGTGAATTCATGAGCACATTGCAACTGAATACTAGTACTCTGTTATAGCACGCCAATCTTCTTGTTGTATGGGGTTCTTTTCTTTTTTTTTTCCTATTTTCTCACACATGTTCTTGTAAAAATTGCTAATTATCTGTTCTTTTTGCTGTTTATGATGTCGCGCAGTTGTACTGCCAATTTTTCCATGTTTAGATGAGATATATATATATATATATATGGAAAATCTTCATACGCATCCGTCCCTCGCCATTTTTTTTGTGAGAACTCTAGGTGGAGCCCATCTATCACTCAATCCAAACCTTGCAACATACATGAGACCCCATGATAGCAACTCGCCCCAACTTTCAATTAGATTCGAATTTATTGGACCGTTGGATTGACTATACACCAATCCGAACGGAATGAATTTGTGAGTCATGGATGAATGGATTAGAGATATGTGATTGGGACCTATATATATATTAATGGTAACTTTCATTGAAATAAAGAGTCCAGTACAAAAGATTTATACTGGTCAGAACAACCAAAAAACAAACAGCTGAATAACATTCAAAAACAGCAGCTCATTCAGGAAGAATGAACAACAGCAGATTAGGCCACCATCTCACAATATACTGAAGAGCAAAAAACCTAATCAAGTGAAAGCGATTTCCTTCCAATTAACCATCAGCTGATCTACCATGATATCTTTGAATAAAGGAATCATTTTCGCCCATTGGACGACAGAGAATTTGATTTTCCCACACAAGACCTCTTCACCTACTGAATTTCCTTCAAAACATCTTGCAGTTCTCTCCTTCCAAATATGCCATATGACTGAAAGGAAGGACATCTTCCAGAACTCCTTTCCTTTTGCTGACCCTTAATGAATTTCGATGCCTTAAACATGTTTTGAAGAAGCTCCTTTAAAACCCAAGAGCATATAAACATGGGCAAGTTCCATATATTTTGTAATACTCCGATCCCCTTCGAGCCGGTTTAGTGGCTCATTAGTGTGTTTTGTGTTGTTCATTTCTTTTTGGCTTGGTTTCGGGTCTTGGATAGGTAGTTGAGTAGCCTTTGACCTGGGATGGGATAGGTTCTAAGCCCTTTTTTGTAATTTTGCAATTGCTTTGAATGCATCCTATTTGCATCATCTTGGTGTCAGCACGTGTCTTTTGTTGAGCTCGTTATTTTCCGTAACTATCTCAGACCCATTTGGAGTCAATTGGAGGAGTTGGACCCTCATGTGACTTGAATCGTAAATAGCTTTAACCATCGGACTTTGTTTTAAACTCCAAAACTATATATATATGAGTCATCAGTCCAGATGTCTTCATTCCTGCTCATTTCCTTAAACGTGCATATGCAAATTCCAGGGAGAGCTCCACATCCATTCTCTCTTCTCTTCCCTTCTCTTCCTCTCTGGGTTGGTGTTGGGTTTTCCACCCATTTTGATTGGATTCTCTCTCTCTCTCTCTCTCTCTCTCTCTCCCTCCTCTTTGTCTATGCTGTGAGGTAAGTGGGTTCTTCAATTCTTCTTCTCCAATTTGGATTTTTCATCTCTCTTGCTGTGTTCTCATACTTGCATGTGTTGTTGCTTTGCTTTGCTTGGGTTTTTAGTTGGATTGGAGTCTGTCTTCAGTGGTTTGACAAAGCTTTGAGGCAAGTATAAGTACAGGAATGTATAAACATATGAGTATATTGTTGATTGCTGTGATTCTCTTGTTCTTACATGCTTGACATGATCTACAGCCTAATTCTATCACTTTGGCTTCATTGGAGCTTGTCTTGCTTAATTTGCACATGAAATTGCAGTCTCTGTAACTATCTCGATTTCGTTTTTATATTGTATGGCTAAGCCGTAACGTTGTACGGCTCAGACTCCAGATACTCGAATTTTGAATTTTGTCCTACGGCTAGGCTACGGCTGAACCGTAGATTGTTTTACGGCTGAGCCGTAAGCTAACCGTGACCCAGCCGTGAATTAACACTCTGATCAGTCGAAACTTCTGATTCTAGTACTCCTACGGTGAAGTTATGGCTAAGCCGTAGACTCCACCGTAGCTCAACCGTAAAAGGCATCAGATTAGAGGTGGAAGATTATCAGTTTTGCCTTGTTCGGAAGGAAACCACGGCTAAGCCATTGTGCATGTTACGGCTAGGCCGTAAGCTGTCGATGGCTAAGCGGTAGGTCACCCACGGCTAAGCCGTAAGACCTGGAAAATTTGAAACTAAACTTAGGCTAATGGTGTGACCTTGTAAGGCTTATATACAGGTGACCATTCATATAAACCGGCCCAATGGATTCTTTGGACCGCATGAATAGTCTGTTAGGCTGTGACTCGTTCATGTGAGCGTTGGTTTACTGTTAAGCACCTCCCCATGGGTGTTGGTTTAAGGGACTTCGGTGCACGTGAGGATTACATTACAACACTCTGATGGCAATGGTGCATCGAATAACTTAAAACTACATCATCATGTACGGTTAGTGACAGTGAACAACTAGATTAGAGTTGGCTTGTAACTACCCTTGATTCCGTATTAATCTGAGATGCATTGCATATTGCTTACAGTTTTGCTCTCTGTTCTGCTAATCTATGTTTATGCATTACGAGATCATTTTGCTTTTGTTCTGTATATTTGTTTTATTCTTCGGTCTGGATCTACGCTGTGCTTTGACTCATTTTACGCTATGCTTTGTATATCTCTGGCTTTGTACATCTTTGATTCACTTGGTATTCCCAAGTGGCTCCGCCCAGAGATTCATACGTGAGGATAAGATCCGGCCTTTGCCGTCGGTGAGTCCAAAGCGGAGAATCTCCCCTTTTTTGGATTTGATTTGATTGGTATTAGTCTGGCTTTACTCAGCCTCAGCCTTAGGATGCCCGACGAGGTTACCTTTGGCTTGGTTCTCTGTTCTCTGTATCGCTGCAATGTAGCTTTGTCTTGGGACTCCGGAACCCAGGAAACCGAGACCCACTTGTACCCATGCCCAGGTCGGTGGTGTTCTCATCTGTCTGCTCTGTCTGCTCTCTATGTGAGAGAATATGGTTAATGTAGTAGCCACTTAGTTCAGTATTTCTATGTTTTGATTCATTTATCATGCCTTACTTCTATGCACGATTTGCTTAGCATACTAATATGAAACTTTGTATTTAATCTTCTGTCATTATTTACTTTGATATTATGAGTGTTTCGTCCATGTTACTTATAATTGCTGGATCATTGTATTCATTGAGTTGTCTGTGGTGTTGCAGGCTTAGATCCCTTGTCCGGCTCCCCGGCGGTCGAAGAGACTGCGGGGCAGGACCTAGAAACGCCCTCCGGTATGGCAGAGTGGCCTTGATCACTTCTGCCGAGTGCGTACCTGCATATCATCAGTGTTTTGGTTCCTTGGAGATTTTGTATCTTGTACTTCGGACTTTGTTACTCTGTATTATTTTGTACATCGTGTTTTGGTGTGTACCCAAGCTTGTATTTGGTTTAAGATCTGTGTGTATTATCTACGTATTTTTCCCATTTCGCATTTTGGTTTTCCGCTCGTTTTCTTTTGTTGTGCTTGCTATGATATCTACAGCTTCCGCGTTCGCTTGCTTCGCACGTGTTAGATCCCTTGTGTGCCCGTATTTGGACTGGGTTTGGCTGCACGTGCACGGGAGTACGTGTGTCACTGGTTTGGCTTTTCGCTAACCCCCGATTTCTGGGCTCGGGTTGTGACATATTTACTATAAATCTACAATTTGGAGAAGATGGTCCACTATCTCCCCATCCGCTGAATACATCGGACATGCATTTACCACAATCTTTCCCTTTTCCCCCACTCTTGCCCTCGCCCCCACTCAATTTGCAACATTAAATGATACTGCTAACTGCAAGAGTCCAAGATCTCAATTGGGAAATGGAGAGGATACTATTATGGAAGGATATGTGGAACCAATGGGCTTTGTGAAGTTCAACGTGGATGGGGCGGCTAGAGGAAAGCTAGGGCCAATGGGTGTTGGGGGTGTGCTTAGGGACCACCAAGGAATGTCTTGTTTGCTAGCATTAAGGCCCATGCAATGCATGCATTAAGATAAAAAAATTGAAATATGCACATATAAGTTTGATTTCATCATATAAAAATTATAAAATCCATTTAATTTTATATTAGCATAAAACACACACACACACACACACACACACACACACACACACACACACACACACACACACACACAAAGTTCATATCCACGCAAGAACAACAATCAACATATTGATATCTCATTAGTTAAAACTTGCAAAGCCATTCAATTTAAATATTAATAGAATGAAATAAATACAATGTTTATATCTACTCAAGAACCGTAATGAACTTTTCAACATAATAAACGAATGTCAAATTAAAATAATAGTAATAATAAATTAGCCCAATACTTTAGAAAAAAATAGTAAATTAGCCCAATACTTTAGAAAAAAATACCCTAATGTCAAATTAAAATCAAAGCTTAAGGCCACTTCTTTCTTAAAATAAAAAATGGTACAAAGAATGTCATGGCCTTGTAAAAGACTTTTACCGCAGTTACCGTATGGATGGCATAAAAAGTACTTGCTCTAGAATTCGCAACAATGGCTATAGGAATATGCTCCTTTACATTGAATGGCAAGGATTCAAAGTCAAACTCACTTGCTCTCTTGGCATGAAGGCAGTAAGAGATGTTTTCTTTGCAAGGTATTTAAGAGGTGTTAGTAAGGCCTTTTAGTTATGTGAATGTCATGAGGTGTTTCTTAAGAGGCAGGTTTCGAGAAATGTATCTATTGTTTTCTTTGTATCTGTTGATTGTTGCTAACGTACCTTAAGGAAACACCAGCACAACAACCCGTGCTTAGTATGGGCATGTTCACAGAGAACTACAAAATAATATTTAATGATTCATTAAAAAGAAGTTCAGGTCACGTAGAATCATCATCAAATTATTTAGTGTAGATAGTGCATACAATTTTAAAAAAAGAATTAAAAAAGAGAAGATTAAAATATCACTTTTCGAAATTCAAGACTTTGTAGAGTTGAAATGAGTTTAGCGAAATGTTATAAAAATAAATGGCATATGAGATTTGAGACAAAAATGAAGTTATTGTGGAAGAAGAGAGGAAGACTTGAGTGGTTACACACTGCAAGTGATGGAAATGAGTGGTTTCATGTTGGAAGCGAGGGCAGAAGGTAAGTTGTAGATAGTGAATATAATTATCAGTCAAAATTAGAAGCTACAGTCAAAATTACCTTCAAAACCTTTGAACTTAATATAGTATAATGGGATTAAGGCTTTTTTTTTTTTTACAAAGGATGTTGCAACTGATTAGCAACTATAAGGTATAGAATGTTCTCTAAGAATGTAGGTATCAAGAAATCAAATGAGACTGAGGTGTTGGCAATCTTAGAAGCTCTATGGTTGTAAGCTCTATGGTTGTTTTTCTCTTCTTTTTCGTAAGAAATTATTGGTAGAGAGTGACTCCTCAAATACTATCTCTCGGATGTCAAGTGACGAGGGTCCTTGAAGGCTTTATTTCATCTTTGTTGAAATCAAGTCCTTCTCAAGGTTATGTCAAGTTTAAGCATGTTAGAAGCTCAGTGAATTTCAGGACAGACTCTCTAGCAAAACAAGAGGTAGATAGGGCTTCTCCTTTAATTGCTTATTACCATGTAATCGTTTTGTCCTTTTTCTAGATATATAAGTCTCTTACACCTGGATTTCATGGTGTTCACATTCCTTTAATATAATGTTTCAGTTACTGTTAAAAAGAAAATGTGGAACCAATGCATTGCTTCTGATGATATCCCATGCATATGGGTACAAAGTATTCAAAACAAGTCATGGAGGTAGACGTCATAGGAAATTATGGTAGCTGACCATAAAATGTTTTTGGATATAGACCAAACTGATGGTGAAATAAATATTTTAGGGGAACATTGTCAACCGTGCTGCTGTGCTAGGGGGAAAGTTATACATTTCAATTGAATGAGATGGACTGGACAAGTACCACTTAAATGTATTCTTTCCCACTAATTGAAATTTGAAGGACAAGATTCTTCTACGGGGATTATTATTGAACCTTCAAGGTACAGTTATTGTCAGTTGCAGTGGCATTCCTCTCAAAGAATTTATGGTGGCAATATTTACCTCTTGGACGCTTTTCTCACGTTTTTACGTTTTCAACTTTTCGATTTCCCATGGTCGCCTACTTGAAAAGTTTAATTTACAGCGACATCGCTTATCACGTTGGGCTAGCTGTGTTCGACCATATTCTAGAAAACGCTAAACTTAGGCCTATTACTTTAAAATAATTCTAGGAATTCATGTTTAAATGAATTCTTCATCTTGATAGGCATTTGATATTCAAATAAGTAGTCAAAAAATTTTAAGGTAACTTAAGATCTTCTAGGCCTGTTATTTTACAAAAATTCCTAGACATAGTAAAATTTTTTATTACCCTTTCACACTTGAACATTCAAAAATTCCAAAAAACAGATGAAGGAGGTGAAATTTTAAGTTTTCAAAGGATTAGTTGAGTTTTTTCAAGTGATGAAATTTAAAAATTAAAACAAATGAATATAAAATTTGTATATGGTAAGGACAAGATACCATATCGTGTCCTAAAAACTCTAATCATCTAATGAATTCTCAAATTTGGTGAAAAAAATACTGAATTTCAAATTATAAGCGATAAAATATCACATTATGTCAACAAATCCCCACGTGATAAATTCTCATGAAAAATTCTGATAGGTCAATGTTTCAGATTTTAGAAAGGTGGACGAAAAAAGGTGCACAGGGTGGTAATTCTGCCGGTTTGGTGGCGCAAATGTTACAAAATTTATGAGGGACAGCATTGGATGGTCCCGAACTCATCTCTATCTCAGAACTTCAAGGTAGACGGCCACTGTAGCACGTTTAAAAAATTTTAACGGCAGTACGAACACCTGGCACACTCACATTGGACCATCCAAAGTCCATATGGTGGTACACTACGGAATGGGTTTTTGGTGGGAATGATTAGATCTAATGAAATTTCAATGTTTTAACAGTATAATATGTCCGGTTTTGTCAATCAGTTTGAAAACAAGCTCAAACAGTCAACATTGTTGATCCAAAATGTCATTTTAGAACTAGCAGTCAAAAAAACCAAAAAATTAAAAAAAAAAAAAACTGTTTCAATTTGCTGTAATAAATATTATAGATAAATGTAAAATTTTTTTACAGTGAGAATAGTCTGCACGTAAAACCAGGCGTCATATATAGAAGGGTTAAAAATGATTTGGGGTAAATATTGTAGGCATCCCAAGGTCACATTGAAAACTTTCCATCCCCTACAATTGCAAATTTGCAATGCCTCCAATGGGCCCATTGGATAGTTGGCATCCTTGTCACTACATACTAAAATTGACCTCTATCAGAATGGGCCCCAAGTATCCTTATCAGATATCCATAAATTTGACCTGAAAAGATGAAAACTGTATGCGATGTTGATTAGCATGGCCCACACAGGCATGACCAAAAGCCAGTGCTACGACCACTACTCCCGACACACATCCACGACGCGGGCTGTACAGGTAGATATCGCGTATCGTAACAGCCGGATTGAATAATAATTTGTGGGGTAGTGGCCCCAATCGTTCTTGACCGTTGGATCTTAAATGGACGGTGATTAGATGGATTAGCTCCCTTGGCATTGAGTCTTTGGTCTTCCGTTGACATTTCAGTCTATAATTTACTAGATTGCCAGCAGTACTCCCTCTGCTGAACAGCACAGCTGTGAAGAGAGAGAGAGAGAGAGAGAGAGAGAGAGAGCATTCATGCATCTCATCTTTAGAACTATTCTTCCACCATAAAAATCTGTCTTACTAAAAGGAAAGCAAGATTTGAGAGGGAGAAAAAGGAGAAAGAGCCATCTTTGCATTTCTTGCATTGCTCCCTTTTAAAGATTCACCTAACCCACTTATTGATTCTTGCAGTATCTTCTCTTCCCCTTTCTTAGAATTCATGGCATTGATTCCTATGTAGCTTTGAGCAAGTTCATGCCTTTTTTGGGCGTATGGGTGCTCTGATGTTTGTTGTTTAGCAGCTGTGAAGTTTGTGAGAATTGCAGTGGAGTTCTACTTCTACCATGTTTTCTTGTTCATGCCAGATTTTCATCTCTGCTTGAGTTGTGGGTTAGTTGGTAGTGTCTAGTTGCATCTGGGTTTGTTGTAGTTTTACTGAGATTCTTCATGCAGCTCTTCTTTGAACTGGAATTGCTCAGGTTTCACCACCCAGTTTTGGTTTCTTACTTAGAGCTGCCAGGAGCTTAAATCCATGTTGGGTTTTTGGAGCTCTATCATATGTTCATGTCTTATTCATTGCTGCAGCTGTTGGACTTAGAAGTTCTTGGAGTTCGATTTCTGTTGTGTTTTTCTGGATCTTGTTCTCAACTTGGGTTCCTTGTAGTCAAAATGCATCTGGGTTGGGATTATTTTACTTAAGTTCTTGTCACTGTATCTGCTGCTGCTGTAGATTTCTTGGGTTTTGACTTTGTTTTGGATTTCTGCTTTTCTTGGTAATCATAATGAGAGTTGCTTGGAGCTTATCTCCATCTGTTATTCTGTGCTTTCTCAATTGATTCATGACATTTTCTTTGATGCAGCTGTGATTTCTGGGGATTTGATTTTGCAGAGAATTGGTATTTATGCTGTGTGGGGTTCTCAACTAAAGTCTCTGAGAGTGGGGTTTCATCTGTGTACACTGTCCTTTTTCCTACATCCTTGATTTCTCAATGTCCTAACAGTAGTCTTCTGGAAGCCTCATTAAATTTTTGATGCTGTAATTTCAATTATTGCCTCTGTAAGATTTCTCCCTTCCTTAGTTAGACTGTAGTACTTGGTTTAGGGCTCAACTACTTATGGATTTTCCCTAATTCAGACAGTCATGTCCTTTTAAATCTAGGTTTAGTTAATTTTTCCATACTTTCTCTTGGTTACTTCTGATTAGGGTTGGGGTTTTTGTGAGTCACTGCATTGGGAGAGGGAATGCAGTTCCTGTGTTTGATTTTTTTGCTATGGGTTGACCTATCCCTTGGAAATTCAGAAGCAGATACTCTTTTGGAGTTCATGAAAGGAATAACAAAAGATCCATCTGGGCTTGTGTTTGGGTCATGGAATGCTAATTCATTGGAATCTGATGGGTGTCCCAGCAAGTGGTATGGTATACAGTGCATTGATGGTCAAGTGGCATCAATCACCTTGAACGACTTGAGTTTGATTGGAAGCATCAGCTTTTCTGCTCTTGGTGGGCTGAAAACGCTGCAGAATTTATCCCTCTCAAATAATCAATTTTCTGGAATTATTTCATCGGAGGTTGCTTTCCTTGGATCTCTTGAGTTTTTCGATGTGTCCAGTAATTCATTTCATGGTCAGGTGCCTGATGAATTAATGAGTTTGGGGAATTTGGTTCATCTAAATCTGTCTTCAAATAATTTCAGTGGGACAGTTCCATCTAGTATCAGAAATCTGCAACGGTTGAAATTTCTTGATTTGCACTGTAACAAATTTTCAGGTGATATCTGGGGTTTGCTCTTGCAATTACGAAACCTGACCCATGTGGATCTCAGCTGCAACACATTCTCAGGTTCAATTGATCAGGATCTTGAGAATGCCACCTTTGTTCACTCAGTTCAGTATTTGAACATTAGCCACAATGCATTAATTGGTGAAATCTTCTCTGATAATGAGATAATTTTTTTTGACAATTTGGAGGTGTTTGACGCCAGTTATAACCAGCTTGTTGGTGAGATCCCTTCCTTCGGGTTTTTAGTCTTCCTTCAGATCCTACATCTTGGAAACAATCGGTTCTCTGGATCTCTACCAGAAGCTCTCTTGCAAGAAAGCTCAACAGTCTTGAGTGACCTCGATCTCAGCAACAATCAGCTTCAAGGTAAATGGTATCTAGTACTTGAATGTCCACATGTTTTAGGTTGTATGAGATTGTGTGGTTTAGAAATTTGGTCGCAATTACTCCTTAATGCTTTTAGGTATGTTAAAACAAGTTTGTGAGCGATTACCAAAAAAAAAAAAAAAAAAAAAACAAGTTTGTGAGATACAAGCCAGTCATCAGGTGAAGCTGCCCTGTAGATGCTCTGGCATAAAATCTGACTGTTTGACCCATTAGATGAAACGAATTGTAGAATGGAATTGGACAGCTGAAAAGGGGAACAAAAACATTGATTGACTGTCCACATTCAACACATATGTTGCCTATGGGAGTCTTGCTCACTTGGCCCTTTGGAACATGTGAGGTGCAAGACCCTGCAACAGTATCTTTGGAAGTCTTATTTGAATTTCTCTTAAAAGATAATCCCCTTTGATCTATAGCACTGGATGGACTCTTCATTGGAAAGTATAACAAGTCAAAGTATTGCTAGGATTACTATATTTATATTTGTTTTATCTGCAAAAACCAATAGGTTTTTCACATAAAGGAATTATGGGCATCAAGTAGAGCTCTCTTTCACTCAACAGTGCAGATGACATTTCATCTGTGACAATAAAACTTTGGGTTACATATTTTTAACTAGTGAAATGAACCTCGAACCTTCTGTAGTTTTCTTTATGGAAAAGTGCTTTTGTGATCTTTCATTGCATATTAATATCATCTTAAAATTTCATTTTGAATGGCATTACTTAGTCATGTGGTGAGAAGGGATGTCATCCACATCCAAAACTATAAGATACATTACATGAAGTTTGTACCACATATACCATGATTATAAAACCATCTAGCATCACATTTATTGTAGTAAAATAACTATGCATAATTTTTATTTGCTCCCAGAAAGAAAAAATATAGAAGCTATGAATTATGAATTCCTGGACTATGATAGTTGGGTACTTGTACATGCTCCGCATTTCCATATCAGATAGATATAACACTCATGCTACTTGATACTTCACCGATACTTCATGGGACAAGTTTAGCATATCCTACTACACTAAGTCCATTATTTCATATAGTTTATTAGTTTTCTAAATTTTCAACATTAAAATTGTTTTAATGTCCTCAGAGAATCTGTTTCAGATATGACATGCCTTGGGTATGAATATATATCCATCTAGGATTGTTAGCATTCTATATTAATTTATGAGGATAGGAATGAAATATTTATATTTATATTTATATTTATATATCAAATTTTTTTTTGAAAGAAACATCGTAATTTTTTTTTTTTTGGTTAGAAAGGATTTAAATGTTAAATATTAGTTATATGAATCGCCCTAAGATTTGGGCGTCAAGCAAGTCTGATACCGAACTGTGCACCCTGTACGGTACGGTGCCCGCATACCATTGTCTTAAAAGCATAGATGCAGGGTTCTGTGATGAATATGATATAGTGAGTTGCTGTCCGCAAACAGAGCAGATTATGTTAAGGTCATGTTTCCTTTGAAAATAAGACTACCCTTGAGGGTGTACTTTTACTTCTTTTGTTTGAGTACTTTCTAGGCTGTTGACATGTTCTGCCACTTGTCATCTTGTAGATCTTTTCTATATCTAACTGAGTGGCTACTCACTATCTACATATATTTTCCTTTGTGCAGGTCCCATTGGAAGTATCACCTCTACAACTCTGATGTATCTCAATCTTTCTTCAAACAAACTGTCAGGTCCATTGCCTTCAAATGTAGAGCACTGCGCCATTGTGGATTTCAGTAATAACATGCTTTCGGGGAGTGTGTCCAGAATCAGAGGCTGGGGGAACTATGTGGAAGCTATTCATCTAAGTTCAAATTTATTGATGGGAACCTTGCCCAATGAAACTTCACAGTTCTTGAGACTGACTTCCTTAAAGATATCAAACAATTCATTGGATGGGCCACTTCCACCTGTAATTGGGACATACCCTGAACTCACTGTCATTGATCTTAGCCTTAACCGGCTAAATGGATCTCTTCCGCCGAACTTATTCACATCATCAAAATTGACATACCTAAATCTTTCAGGCAACAGCTTTACAGGGCCCATCCCTTTTCTGTCAGCTCAAACGGCGATGTCCACAATCTTGGATATTCCATTGCCTCCCACCCAGAATTCAAGCTTGGTGACTCTTGATCTTTCAGATAACATGCTAATTGGGCCTTTGCCCCCGGAGATTGGTAACATGGATCAGCTAATCTTTTTCAGCCTTGGAAAGAATAATATTTCAGGACAGATTCCCAGAGAAATCAGTAAGCTCCACAGCTTAGCATATCTTGATCTATGTAACAACCATTTTGAAGGTAGCATCCCTGACAATCTTCCAGACAGCCTCAACTATTTCAATGTATCTTACAATAATCTATCAGGCATTGTTCCCAACAACTTATGGAGGTTTCATGATTCTTCATTTCATCCGGGAAATGCACTTCTAATTCTTCCTAATTCGGCCAGCTCGCCATCAAACACTGAAGGCATTACTTTGAAGGGAAAGCATCATGCTCATATGAAATCTGTAACAAAAGCTGCACTAATTGCTGGTTTTGCTGGTAGTGCTGCTTTGTTCATTATTTTGTTCATCCTGAATTATCATCGGAATATCAGAAGGAAAGATGCAAACGAAAGGAGGCCCTCTCTCTCTCATCTTTTTGGTATTAAAAAAATGACTGACCCATCTCCCACTTCTTTGAGTTTTTCTCAAGATCGGTTGCTATCTTCAGCATCAAGATCCTTGCCCAAGCATGGAGAAGGTTCAGCAATCACATCGGGGCCTGCAGAAGGAGGTTTCAATTCAACAATGAAAGACAATTCCCCACCAAAAAATATGGGGAAGTCTTCTCCTCTCTCAGTCCTGTCATCTTCGTCCCCATCCAAGGATCCCAGTTCCTCTGAGCATCCAGCAATTCTCAGTGTCTGCTCTCCAGACAGATTGGCAGGAGATCTACATCTCTTTGACAACTCATTTGTGTTCACAGCTGAGGAGCTTTCTCGAGCCCCTGCGGAAGTTCTGGGAAGGAGTTGTCACGGTACCTCCTATAAAGCTACACTTGATGGTGGGCATGTGTTGATTGTGAAGTGGCTAAGAGAAGGAATTTCAAAAGGTAAAAAGGAATTCGCCAGAGAAGCAAAAAAGCTTGGGAACATTAGACATCCAAACATAGTTTCTCTGAGGGGATATTATTGGGGTCCAAAAGAGCATGAGAGGTTGATCATTTCAGATTTTATCGAGTCCATGTGTTTGGCAAGTCATCTTTATGGTAAGATTGAATATCGATCCATCTCTAATCCATTCTAGCATGATCAATATGAATGTTGATATTGTATCTTAGCTTCGTTATTATGTTTCCTTATTTTTTTGGTATATTTTATCTAAATTTTATTGTTTAATAGTTTTAAACGTGGCCCTTTCCTCCTATATGGTATTGAATTGTGATGTTGTTCAATGCTCTGCTAGAGTTTGGAATTCATGTGTATGAACACACTTGCTGTACATGTTGTGATAAGCCCAATACAATGGGGGTATAAACCAATCACTACACTCTCCAAAAGATCCTGCCAATGGCCATCAAATAAAATCTTGTCAATGGCCCGAACTGAAAAAACAAATGCCCATTAATATTATAGTTAGAATCATCCAATTGATCTCATATTTGGGCCATGCTGCATCTCAGTGGAGCCTACTATTTTGGCAGGTTGGATTCACAGACATATGTATAACATATAAAGTGGTTGTGTGCATGCATATGTGTGAACTTCCATTCTATGTCTGCCCGATGATCCCACAATTCGAATTTCTAGTGCTATCTTGGTCTTTAGTCTATTCATTGTAGTGGTCTAAACACTCAGAGGATATTTAAGAGCCTCTTCAATGTACCACAAATTGCAAGTTGTTCGGATACAAGTGAAAATGATGCCCATATGCAATGCAAAACAGATTTGGCACTGTGGAAAACCCAAACAATATTGCAGGTAAAATTTTGTTTTTTCAAAAAAAAAAAAAGAACCATATTCTGTGGGATGCTATTTTCCCTCATTTCCACCTCAAGCCTACATTCTTTGCATTTTAGTCCCAAACATGAAATATTGGTATTGGTGGCTGATTTAGGGAAAAATACCCAATCGTCCTGCTGTACAACCCCAACTGCTTTGCTGTGCTAGGGACATCAAGAGGTTCTAATTTTTGGTGTTTCTTTAAACTAAATGTTTGTCCTTAGTGTTGGGAGGCATCCGCTAGGATCCCTAGATATTGCGCATAGATCATTGTGAAAATAACTTTAGATGATAGTAATTCAAAAACCATACCTACGAGATCTCTGTAATTTGACCTTGGTCTTAGAACAACGCGAAAATCTTAAGACTTTCTACTGTATTTCTTTATGCTCAAACTCGCGCCGGGGTGTAGGCCTCTTTTGCAAATTCTCTTTGCTCTTAAAAATGAGATTTCTCTTATGTATTTTTCTTAAAGAGCAATAGCGCATATTTATAGGCTGCAATAGGGACCTTAAGAAGGAAATAAGGAATAGGCTTCTTATGGAAATAAGATACCCTAATTCGACTCAAATTAGAATCTTAGTTCCATAAATTATAATTCAATCCACTAAAGAATTATAATTGCACTCCTGTCCTTATTCTCAAAATAATATTTCAAGCTTCTTATTATTGAATGCTTATTAATCTTCCCATGTTAAGATTTTAAATATCCATCGATTAAATAATTATGGACATCTATATTTAATCGATATCTTTGTAATTCTTCGAGACCTTACACTAACTTATTTGATATGACGGACACAAAGTCTACTTGCAAGGTTTGACATAATCAAAACTTATAACCTTTATCAAGGGAATATCATCAATCCTTGTTATAGGATGTGGATTCCGTCAATAAACTAATATCCACTATACACATAGTATAGTCGTCCAATTTACTGAGATTATTGACCCATAAAAGGTCTCACTCCTTTGTAAATTAAAATGCCAAACACTAAATGTATGTCTCTATTATTTATATCGAGATTAAAAGTACAAGTGCTCATAATAACTATTTTTATGTTAATCATCTTATATAGTCAGTATAAAGACAACAGACCCAAGAGCGGTCCTGTTCAATACACACAAAGCCTACTAACATAACTAGTCGAAACTAAATTGTTTTTCGCAGTCAAGATAAGCCTGCTAAAACATCATACTACAATCGTACCGATGGTGTATCCAACTCCATATAGATTGTGAGCAACAATAATTTATATTCTATAAAAACCGACAAATAAGTTTCTGTGTGTAAGTTGAGCTCTCACACCAACTTGTCTACTTTATAGAATAAACGACACACACATGCATAATAAATAACAATACAACCATTTGCCCATACAAATTTTTATTAAGATGAAAAGACAAACTTTACTAATAAATAAATTAGTAAAAAACAAATACATAAAAGTATGTTTTTAGTATAAATTTCCAACACTTAGATGGGTTTGATATTTTTTTTATATATTCAATGTCTCCTCTTGAGACTACTATGTTGACATTTTAGAATGTTTCCAACTTTCCAGGCAGATGTACCTTGCCAAAAGCCACTAGAAATTACTCAGACATGTCCAGCGCCCCATTTTTCTCTTAAGGGACCCATTTTCGATGCACTAACTGACAATTGATATGGCACTTCATGGAGAAATGGTTGCTTATTTGTATTGTACTGTGTTTGTTGCGGCATGAATAAAACAGAAATATACTGTGCGGTCTTCTTTTTTTCCACCATTTATTACCCAAATTTCATTATGCTTGTTTTTGCTATGACCTAAAAATCATCTGATTAGCAATTTGAGCGTAAAAGCATCTGCACTGATTTTTTTTTTTTTTTTGAAATGGTAACTTTTATTGATCATCTGCATTGATTGTCCTGCTATGCAATGATAACAAAATGCTGGGATGCTATTTTCTTGACCTTTTACGTCATACCAATATCAACAAGCTGCACTGATATGATTTATGGTGGAAAAGACAAGATTCCTTGCCAACATTCCAGAACCATCTCAAACAATTATGAGATCCCACATGGGTAATCACTTAAGGCAAGATTAGGTCCAGTGCTCTTGTGAGCCAAGATAGAGGAATTTGCAGGGGTAAAGGTGGAGTGCTTCGGTTAGCACGATGAGGTTTGTTCGAGTCCCACTTCGGAAATATCTGAGTCCTCCCTTGGGCTTATAAGTCAAATCCCATTTTAACTCAATATGACGCGTTTTAAAAGCCGTGCGGTCCCGGATCCCATTAGAACTCCAAAGTTAAGTGTGCTCAAGCGAGAGCAATACTAGGATGGGTAACCGCATGGGAAGTCCTCGCACGTGTATGTGGGCCAAAGCGGATAATATCATGAGTTGGGTGTGACAACAATAGAATAGAAAACTCTCCATTCTACCAAAATGTTAAAGTGCATCTGTGCACACACACTTGTGCATAACATCAAAGAGCAGTGCCTTACTTCATGTATGAATTTCTTTTTTGCTTTTTTTTTTAACAGAGACAGAGGCAAGAAATATCTCGCCCCTATTACTGAAACAACGGCATAAGGTTGCTGTAGATGTGGCCCGCTGCCTAAGTTACCTCCATAATGAAAGAGCTATTCCTCATGGCAACCTGAAATCAACAAACATATTATTAGAAGCTAGTGGCATGAACGCGTTGCTTACTGATTACAGTCTCCACCGCATAATGAATCCTGCTGGGATGGCTGAGCAAGTTCTAAATGCAGGTGCACTTGGATACCGACCCCCTGAATTTGCCAACATGAGCAAACCATGCCCATCACTTAAGAGTGATGTATATGCATTTGGTGTGGTTTTGCTGGAGATTTTAACTGGAAAGAGTGCAGGTGAGATTGTGTCTGGAAATCCTGGTGTGGTTGATCTCACAGACTGGGTGAGTTTACTGGCAAGCGAAAACAGGTCGATTGAGTGCTTTGACAAACTGATTCCTGGTGTCGATGGTGCGGAAGAGCCACCAATTGGACTTGAAGATATGCTGCTTGTGGCTCTCAAATGTATTCTTCCCGCATCTGAGAGACCAGACATTAGAACAGTATTTGAAGATCTCTCGTCAGTACAACTGTGACCCAAGTTTTGATCTTCACACTAATGTGCAGATGTGGATGAAATTCTAGGAGGGGGGTTGCAATTGCTAACAGTTTTTCATATTAACGTCATTCATGAGTTCTTCCCCGTTCTTTTTCTTTTTGCTGTGGGTGGAAACAGGTCGAATTCTCATCGTCATCTAATTCTGCTGCAGCATTTTTGAGATGGTGTATGTAACCTTTCATTACCTACTGATTTGTTACATTCAAAGAAATAAAGTTGGATGGGATTAATTTGTTTCATCTTAGTTTTGATTATTCTATCTTCAATATTCCAAAACAGTGTGTAGTCAAGGAAACAGGATATGGTTTCTGAATATAGCATAACTTTCTTTATATTGCGTGCACTTGCTCAATGGGGCGTACTTTGAAGTATAGTCGTCTGATATTCTTTCTGGATCTTGGATGGCCCCAAAACTCTAGTGGTTTGAATAGATTGATAGAACTGAGGGCTATTCATTTTTGTGTCCAATACGATGCCTTATTCTGACTGGATCTGTATGTGCTATACTCTGCCATCTACTGTTGATGCTTTTTTCAAGTGAATTTTGTCAAGACTTATGAAGCCAGTTAGTCGGATCTATTCTCCCTACCTGATGCATGGGTGAGCTATGATTAGAATGCACCAAAAACCACCTAAATGGTGAAAAAGAAAGGACATTTCTAGCTATCTCACAAGGGTGAGAAAACCAAATGTGAGGGGGTTTTTTTAATTTTCATATGATTGCATATATACGCACCATAGTGCCACATGTTTCATGCATTCATCAATCATGCATCCACCATAGTGCCACATGTTTCATCATTCATTTATCATGCAAAATGCAGCTCTGGCTAGCATGTGCTCGCAACTGGTCGCATGAATCAGAATGGACTCTTACCCCAATGGTGAGAAGGGGCGGTTCTCACCTTAAACTCTAGATAGTCACCTTTTTCTCATCAGAGGGCCTTGTCACTTTACCGAAGGTCTATCCACTTTCAAAATTCTATCACTTCTTTGATGCCTACTACCCTCCCCTTGGGTCCCAGCCCAGCCACATGTAGCTGGGATATATATAGAGAGAGAGAGAGAGAGGGAGGGAGGGAGAAAGAGAGAGGAATATTCATATGCATCATTCCCTTACCATAGGGTGAGGGATGCTTACATGGCTTTCTGTATTTGTACTTGAGCATTTCTTTTTTTTATATAATTTTTTGTCTTTTGTACATTAATTTATCTTAATATGGAAGTGTCCCTCACAATAGGGTGTGGGATAGATGCATACTAATATTCTTTCTTTCTCTCTCTATATATATAAAAGGAATGTTAGCATGCATCCTTTCCTCATCATAGGGTGAGGGATGCTTACATGGCTTTTTTTATTTTTACTTGAATATTTCTCTTTTTTATTAGATTTTTATTTTTTGCACATTAATATATTCAAATATGAAAGTATCCCTCACTATAGGGTGAGAGATGAATGAATACGAATATTCTCTTATAATATTAGTATGTATCCATCCTTCACATAGGGTGAGGGACATTTGCACAATTAGAAATATTCGTGTGTAAAAATTAAAAAGGTATATAAAAAGGAGGAATGTTTATGTGCAAAAAAGGAGAGCCATGTAAGCATCTCTCATCTTATAGTGAGAGATAAATGCATACTAATATTCCTCTCTTTTTCTCTCTCTATATATATAGTGTGAGGGATAATTCCTTTTTTAGACCAAACAAGGTCAAAAAGGTGTCATGAGGTGTGATGGTTTTATCTTATTGCATATTAATTCTTTCCAAAAGAGGAAGTATCCCTTACCATAATATGAGAAATATATGCATAGTAGTTTTGTCATATATATATGAAAAAAATTACTATGCATCCATCCTTCACGATAGGATAAGGGACACTTCCTTTTTAGACCTAACAAGGTCGAATAGGTGTGATGAGATGTGATGGTTTTGTCTTCTTGCACATTAATATTTTCTAAAAAAGGAAGTGTCCCTCACCCTATGGTGGATAGATGCATACTAATATTTTCATATATATAGAAAGATAATATTAGTATGCATCTATCACTCACCATAGGGTGATGGACACTTCCATATTTTAATATATTAATGTACAAAAGACAAAAGGCTATATGAAAAAGAAAAATGCAAGCACGAATAAGAAAAGCTATGTAAGCATCCATTAACCTATGGTGAAAGAATGATGCATACTAATATTCCTCTATATATATGGAAAATAATCCTGTAGAAATTAGTTCTCACCACTATTTTATGAGAAGTCTACGTAGGACTTAGCTATCACCTAATCTAAATCTTACAATGCACAGGAACCCCCCTAATAGTCACACCCTCTCCCCCAAGTTTCAATCAAATTCGTATTTACTAAATTGTTGGATCGATTATGTACCAATTCGAATAAACTAAATTTGTGCGCCACAAATGAAGGGGTTAGAGACATGTGATTGGGGCTAAACCTAATATATAGAGTGGTCCCATATAGATCTTTTCATCCTCCTAGTCTCATCCCCAATGGGCCCCATAAAAGTTTTTATAACAGGTGTGAGACCACTTCTTATAAGATTAAAGCACTATATATATATAGAGGGAAATAGTCCTATGAGATCTAGTTCTCACCATTTTTTGTGAGAACTCTAGGTGTGGTTTATCTATCATTTAATCCAAACCTTACAATATACAGAGACCCCCTGATTGTCACTCGCCCAAAGTTTCGGTTAAATTCGAATTTATTAGACCGTTGGATCAACGCGTACAAATCTGAATGGATTGAATTTATGGGCCACGGATGAAGAGGTTATCGACATGTGATCGGGGGCCAAACTTAATATGTAGGGTGGTTCACATAGATCCTTCCATCCCTTTAATCCTTGTTGAAAATTTATACTAAAAATATACTTTTATGTATTTGTTTTTCACTGACTTATTTATTAGTAAAGTTTATCTTTTCATCGTAATGATAATTTGTATGGGCAAATGATTGTGTTGTTATTTATTATGCATATGTGTGTTTTTTATTCTATAAAGTAGACAAGTTGGTGTGAGAGCTCAACTTATATACGGAAGACTTATTTGTCAGTTCTTATAGAATATAAGTTATTGTTGTTCATAATCTAGATGGAGTCGGATACACCATCGGTACGATTGTAGTATGATGTTTTCGCAGGCTTGTCTTGAATGCGGGAAACGATTTAGTTTCGACTAATTATGCTGGTAGGCTGTGTGTTTTGAACATGAACGCTTTTGGGTTTGTTGTATTTATACTGACTATATAAGACGATTAATATAAAAATGATTATTATGAGTACTTATACTTTTAATCTCGATATAAATAATAAAGACATATATTTGATGTTTGGCATTTTGATTTATAAAGGAGTGAAACCTTTCATTGGTCAATAATCTCAGTAAATTAGATGACTATACTATATGTATAGTGGATATTAGTTTATTAATGGAATCCACATCCTGTAACAAGGATTGATGATATTCCTTTGATGAAATTTATAAGTTTTGATTATGTCAAACCTTACGAGTGAACTTTGTGTCCATCATTGCAAATAAGTTAAGTGTAAGGTCTCGAAGAATTACAAAGATATCGATTAAATATAGATGTCCGTAATTATTTAATCAATGGATATTTAAAATCTTAACATGAGAAGATTAATAAGCATTTAATAACAAGAAGCTCGAAATATTATTTTAAGAATAAGGACATGAGTGCAATTATAATTCTCTAGTGGACTAAGTTGTAATTTATAAAATTAGGATTCTAATTTGGGTCAAATTAGAGTTTTCTATTTTCATAGGAAGTGTATTCCTTATTTCCTTCTTAAGGATCCTATTATAGTATATAAATATGCGTTATTGCTCTCGAAAAAACATAATAAGAGAAATCTCATTTTTTAGAGTAAAGAGAATTCGTAGAAAAGGCCTACACCACGATGCAAATTTGAGCATAGATAAATACAATAGAAGGTATAGAGATTTTCGGGTTGCTATTGGACTAAGATCAAATCAGAGAAATCTCGTAGGTATGGTTCTTGAATCATTATCATCTAAAGTAATTTCCGTAGTAATTTGTATGCAATATCTAAGAATTCTGGCGGCTGCCTTCCAACAATTTTATCTCCAAATGAGACCTACTAGTGGGTTCCATAAAAAATTCTCATGATAAGTGCTTAAGAATAATTTCTGTAAGATCAAAGCCCATATATATATATATAATGAGGAGTCTTCATGTGCATATGTCCTTCACCATTTTGGTGAGGGACACTTCCTTTTTTGGACTTTTGAAGGTTAAAAAGGCGTAAAGTTTTGTCCTACTGCATATTAATGCTTTCCAAAAAAGGAGTGTTTCTCACCAAAATAATAAGGAACATATGCACATAAATGTTCTCTTATATATAAACTGGTCTCAGTCAAAATTTTGTAATCTGGTGTACAATGCAGTTGTTTTTATCCACCACGACTAAGGTATATTCCCTAGTTCTGCCTCTGTTGGGGACCACCAGTAGAGCAAATTGCACCGACTTTAGAGATTCTTGGGGATGCTATTTATGATTTCATTACCCTCTTTCTGCTTGGTCACCCCTACGCCAAATTATTGGAAATGACTAGTTCAGGTTCTCATCCAAAAGAACCTTGCATTAAATATATTGAATCAAGATCAATTATTGGTTGGGCGACTTTTCTTAAACTACCAGCCAAACGTTCCCTGGGTCACACGTAGATCATTTTGTTTTTGTTGTTCCCTTCCTTAAATTTGACTTGTACTTGAGTTGTCGGTTGAAACAAATGGTGCAATAAATTTTTTTAGTCCTATTGGAAACAGACTTACAGAGCTTCTCTTGATTGCCATGTGATGCATGACCGTGGAAGGACGTGGGCTACGACGTAGTCACCTCAATGATCTAGACCGTTCATTGGATGGGCCTCTTCTTGTTGATGCACAGTAGGACCTACCTTGTTCTGACCAACCGAATTCAATTTGGTTTGCACCTCTGTTTCAACGACGCATATGTGGGCCGTTGATAGATGCTTGAGCCACATTCACATGATATCATGGCCCGCTTGCATGTGGCCTGCACATGCATTTACTCAGGGTTGCTATTAAAAGATCTCAACTGTTTCATTGTACATTAGTATTGGGTTCTCAACGTAGTGCCCACAACTTAGCTATTGGCACTATTGGCGAATGGTGACCGTTAATCTAATCAGCGGTCCACACTCAATGTAGAAAATTGGATGGCTAAGATCTTCCAACTTTGATCATATTTCAAACCATTGTTTAACGTGGGGCCTCCATCACAGCTATCTGGATCCCAAAAATCACTTTCTTGGTTGGTGCTACGATCTGCGACTGTTCATTTAATGGGCATTGATGGATGGGCTGGATCATCTGATCTGATCATTCTGATTGTGGGACCACATCTCATCGATGGAGGCGCCTGGCTATATGCATGGCTGTATTCGACCCAACCGTTCACATGGCCTGTTAAATAGGAAATAAATGGACAATCAACACAGTTGGGGGGCATGTCCACATATGAGAGGTGGGGTCCACAAGATGAATCAGGAGCCTGCTATTTCTTGTCGGAGTATAGACATAGTGGGCCCCACTAAATTAACTACGTGTATATTGTATAGGACCAGGAATTTTTATAATAGTCCTTCAACCGTTCACATTTGTTGTGGTTCTTCAATTTGATTCTTCACGGAAAGTTCTTTGTTTTCTTAGATTTGACCTTACATTGCGGTGTAGTCCTATTCTTTGGCGCATAAAAAAATTGCAATGTCATTGTACTAAAAAGAATTATTATAATCTAATGCTGAATATCAATCAATCTACGGGTAGCTACAAGTACACCATCTTCGTCTTATTCTAAGGGCTTGTTTGGTAGGTCTAGTCTTATTTTTATAGACCATCTAAAATAGAGCTATAAAAAAAAGAGGCTAGATTTAAAATATGTGTTTGGCAATGAAAGCATCTATTTTAAATAGACCATTTTAAATCAATAGTTGAAAATTTTTCACAAATATATTGAGATCTAGTAGGTATTAAGCCTTGAAATTTTACTTTATAACCATGTTTGGCCTCCCAAAGAGATCTAACGGTTTGGATTTTGTGTTTGAGGCCCCCAATTTTAAAAAAAATATATTTAATAATTCACGTTTTTACATAAATATCTCAAGTTTGGTGATGATCCAACGGCTGAAATTTGGTCTCATAATGGTCATTGACCTTCTACACATTTTCAATGGTTTGGATTGTTATTTACTGTCCCAGAAATAATAATAAAAAATAAAAAAAGGGGCTGCCTGTGGACTAGTACAAATTCAGCATATTAAATTCAATGGTTGAAAGTTTTTTACAAATATCTTGAGATCCACAAGGAATCAATCCTTGAAAATTGACCCCATAGCCGTTTTTAGTCTTCCCAACATTTCCAATGGTTTGGATCTTGTGTTTGGGCCCCACAAAATTCAAAAACTAGTATCCAATGGCTCACGCTTTCTTGCACATATCTCGAGATTCCGGATGAATTAATGCTGAAATTTGGATGGGTGGCCGTAATTGATCATGTGAGCATTTTCAACGGTTTGGATGTAGATTTAGGGGCTCGGATTTCGAGAAAAATCGAAAAAACCGTACTGGGCGTGATCCCTCAAAATACTGTAGCTGAGCGCCTCTTTTTTTTTCCCTCTGATTTAGAAATGCATCACAGCCCCTCCTCTTCAAAATAGAGCTTTTACCTCTTATTGTCTAAATTAAATAGAGCTAAAAATGCATGCCAAACGCCTCTATTTTGTTAACTCTATAAATTTTAGACATTTGGACAATAAGAGGGGAAATTTTAGACTTGCCAAACATGCACTAACTATATTTGAGGTTCACTTTAAAATTTTTATTTCTCTATTTCCGTCAAACACCGAATACAAACACATAAATCATAAATTTTTACAACGAAAAACCAATCTTCCTAAACTACGTTTGACCCAAGTGAACCGTGCTTTTAAGTTATTAGAAGTCTAACATGCCTTTAAAATGTATGCCATATGAAAGTGGCATCCGGTATTGGAGAGATGTGTAAAATCCATGAACTCAAATCAAATCCAAATCCAACCCAAACCATAAAATGGGTAAAAATAAATAAAATGGGGCCAATACAACTTTTTACATTAGGGTTTTATGAAAAAAAACCTCAAATATTCATACCTCTAAAAACATTTTCAAATACATGTAATGCACAAAAACATCTTATACTATTAACTTCATTCTTTTCTAGACCATACTTTAGCACAATTTTACTGACCTTACTTTAGTACAATTTGTGGAGAATTTACTCTAAACTCATTTTCGAGTATGAATTGAACATTAACATAATTAAGTCGAGATGTCAAAAATCAATTCACAATGTTAATATCAACTGGCAATGTTGAAAAGAGACTTACAAGTTCAATAATTAAAGTTTTCCGAAATAAAATACATACAGGTGCATTAGATTTGACCAATAATTATACAGTTGAAGTAATAATTTCTCTGAATGTATGAGTTGAATTATTCTATTGTGAGTTTGTTCAAGAGTAAATGTACTCACAGTAACCTTTGTTTAGTACAATATGGGGAGACTTGGCTAAAAATATCAACCATTTCATTATTAAAAAAAATACAAAAGTCATGCTCCTCTCCATTCATTATTCGTAACCTTACTTTTATGACAATTTATAGAGGATTAGTTATGAGGTTGAGGAAGTGTCGACCACGTTTCTTACTTTAGATTATAAATGTAAAATAAACATTAACTACTAATGTATAATAACTTAGTGAGTTTGAGAGTTTAAAGTAAAAATAAGTCATGAAATACTTTAATATCCAACTGCTGGGTATTTCTTTTTTTTTTTTTCACTTAGTTGGAAAAGAAACAGAATAGAGATTGGTTTGAGAGAAAGTTATGGATCTTTGGTGGTTGAGTGAAGAATAAAGAGGGAGTGATGAAGAAGAGGGATGGGAAGGGCATCTATCATGTGGTATAGTGGAGAAGATGACTTCTAGATGAGAAAGAACGGAAAAGAGACGGTTGAGAAATGTGGGTCACTTATTAAGGAAGAGGGACGTGTGGCTGCATGGGAAACCCAAGTCACTCTATGTAGTACATTCCAACTCTCCCGATTTCTCTTCTGATTTTCTAGAGAGTAATTTTAATAAAGGTTCATATCTCAATCATTACAATCCGTAAAAGGCCGTGATTTGCCATCACACACCACTTTATAGAGCTTAAAAGATAGGGCTTTGATTCTACGAGGACTGTTACCATGTACCTACTATGAAAATTTTTTAGGGAACCCACTTGTGAGTCATATTTAGGGATGGGATTAAGGGCTAGAATGATCTATGTGAGACCATCTTAAATATCAAGTTTGGCCCCAATCACATGTCCCTAACCCCTTTATGCATGACCCATAAATCTAGTCCATTCGGATTGATACATGGTCGATCCAATAATCCAGTAAATTCAATTTGACCGAAACTTGGGGCGTGTAACTATCAAAGGGTCCCTATGTATTGCAATAATTGGATAGGGTGATAGATGGGCCCTACCTAGAGTTCTCATAGAAAATGCTAAGAATTAATTCTCATAAGATTGTTTTCCATATTATATATATAAAGAGAGAGAAATTTTGAAAAACTCTCCATTTAAAAAATAATTACCCATTTTGACATGTCTTATGAAAATTCACCACTTCACAAGTGTAAAGCAAAAGAAATGAGATAGCTAATTTTAAGAAAATTAGATGACATGTGCTAAATTTTATAGGCTAAAAAAGGGGCTTTTTTTGTGAAAAACTCCTAGGGAATTTTGTAGCATTACCCATATATATATATATTGAAACGGTAACAAATTTTCATTAAAGAGAAAAGAGGGACAAAAAACGACAAACAGAGGAGCAAAGGAAGGGGAAAGTTACCCATATGTATATAAATATATATATGAGGAGCGCTAGATAATGCCAGGCATTTTTAAAAGTAAAAACGCCACTTTTTACAACGAATAGGAGATTAGGATTGTGAAGAAGCAATTACTATTACTTTTAAAATGAGAAAAAGTCACCACATGACTTGCTCTTTATTGGAAAATAAAAAGAGGGTAGAAACATCCATTTTTAAATGGGGCATTCCTGAAAATATATATATATATATATGGGGGCTCCTCACTTGCGCTTAACCATAGACAAGGGGTGTCCACTCAAGGGTGTGGGGCCCACCTGGGGACCCACATGTGGATGGGGATGGGGATGAGGGAATTTGAAGGATACACAGAGGCCCCTCTCTATGCAAAAAACTAGCCACATCCTTGATGTCTATCATCTCCATTTAAGCCCCACACTATTAACGGTGCACAGTCCATTCGGATTGTTGGGCAGTAGATCTGACGGTCTAGTCCTTTCAGATCGAGCCAAAAATTGGTGGGCTGGTGGATTTTAGAAGGGGCCTGTGTGTGGTCCATATGAATGGACCACAAGTGGGCCCCACATGGTCAACCGGACGAGATTTCTCCCATCCACATGAGATGAGATGAGGCTCTTCCTATATATATATATATATAAATGGAGAATATTAGTATACATCCTTCTTTCAATAAAGGGTGGGAGATGCTTATATGATTTTCCTTATTTGTACTTAAGCATTCTTCTTTATTTAACCATAAATGACACTTATGATGCAGGTGTCCTTGATCCTATGGTGAGGGAAGGATGTATATTAACACTCCTATATATAAGGAAATATTCATGTGTAAAAGGGGAGTTTTACACATGAAGAATTCTTCAAAAACTCTTCACCTAAAAAGGGAGAGTTTTGCCCCTTATCACATGTCCAATGAAAATCTATTACTTCATGTGTAAAGCAAAATAATAAGGGATAACTAAATTTAAGGAGATTATTTGACTTATGTTAAAATCTCAAACTAAAAAAGAGAGTTTTTTCTAGTGAAAAATGCCCGGGAAGTTTTGTAGCATTACCCTAAATACATGTATATAGAGGAAGGCTAAAATAAGCACGGGCGTTTTGTAACATAAGAACAACCCCAATGTTAACGTGAAGGGTCCGGGAGAGTTATGTCATAGATACACTACATTAGAGTTATTCCTATTTTTTTCTTTATTTTGACGACTTTTTAACTTCCTATAACATGTCTCTTGAACTTCTTATAAATCTAATTTAAGCCACCGAGTGATCCATCATCCCTCTTACTATGTATCTCCTTAATAACAGAAAAAGCGAGGCACCTCAAATATCTTAGCTTTATACGCCAAGTTTCCTAAAATCAAGGAATAAAGATTGGCATTAATTTCTACCAATGCAATCTTGTGAAACTATTCTCCTAATTCAAAGGTTTAGATTTTTAAATTGGGCCCGCTCATCAAAAAATTCTCTCCGACTGTTCCAAGATGTCATAGAGACAAGCAAAGAGGAGAAAAGGTTGAAGAAGTAATTAATGCCGGTTCAAAAGAAAAAGAAAATGTCTCCACATTAGTCATCTCTTATTAGAGGATAGACAGGGTAGAAACGCCTTCTTTGAAATAGGGCATTCCTTAGCATTCTCCATTAAAAAAAAAAAAAAAAAAAGGCCCCTCCCATCCTAAGACTGAGATTACTCTTTTATCCTGGATTTAAGGGAGAAAAGTCAAAGCATTTAAATCCCAATTTAATTTCCTTAAATGCATTTAATACTTTCCTACCTTATACATCAAGTCAGACAACCTTTTTCTCATAAATTGTTTTAAAGGGGAAAGATGCAAACCTGCAACGATCTTGCTTCCTAATTTTTCTCCGCATTTAACGATGGTTCTAATTTATTCATTTTAGCTAAGATTTGTTCCTTGTTGCTTATCCTTGAAAGAAACTAAGGTTCATTTCTTCTCTTTTAAAGGAAGACTTTAATCTCCAAATAAATCTGCACCCAGATTTTTGGATGGTGTAGATTTTTATAAGGGGCCTTAGTAAGCTTTAGGTGAAGTAATTACTTTTTAAAAAGGAAAGAACTTATAGGAAAATTTGGTTGACAAATGCTTTTGAAGAAGGAAGAAAAGACTACACACATAACTCATCTACCTTTAGACATTTTTGCCCTCTTTAAGAGGGGCATTTTTTAGAATTTCTCTCTACATAAATAATATTTAGAAGATTTTACCAAAAAAATATGGAAGGGGAACCCAAAATACATAATTCACTCAAGGTATGAGTGCCTGAGAGTGATCACAAATAACTGCTCTCGTGTTTTTTTTTCCATCTAAGTAGGGAGTATTGAATTCGCTGCTAGTCACACCAATAGTTTATTAGGGTAAAAAAAATAAAAAAAAAAACACCTTTCTAGCAACTGTTATGCTCAGTTATCAATTTTCTACAAAGTGGAGTTGTGAAGAGATAAAGAGATAAATAAAGATGGCTGGGATTTGATTAGGATAGATGAGTGGAATCTAATTGGAGCTGCTCCTTCTTCAATTTTGTTTGGTGAAGGAGAATATGACCATTGAGTTTTTTTTTCTTTTTTTTTTTTTTGTTTGGTTGTTGTGGGGGGGGGGGGGGGGGGGGGGGGGGGCGCGCGGGGGGGTGATTTTTGAAGGAATGAGAAGCTTTTGTCATTGCAGGTGTCGTTCTCTTCTGCGAGTTTGCAACTAGGGCTTGGGCTTGCCCCTAACAAGAGCGTAGAGAGAGACAAGGTTCTAAGAGGCAACCCACTCGATCCATCCAGCAACATACATGAACATGATGCATGACATAATGAACTCGATCCACTGCATCTAATCACCACTCACAATTAGGTGAGGTAGCTCATCTAAGCCGCACAATAAGAAGAAGAAGCCACAACAAAAGGTGGGTTCCTATTGCGGGCAGAGAGAGAAGAAGAATGAAAGAAAAATAAGAAAAAAAGATGATTCAAAAAATCGAAAGAAGATAAAAAAACAAAAAAAAAAATTTTGTTTTGTTGGGGGGTATTTGGATCCATTGGTTTTGATCAGTATTATTTGGGCCAAAACCTAATGAAGAAAAAAGAAAGTAGAGACAAGAAGAAAATGGAAAAAACTGAAATGAGAAGAAGAGAGGAAACGAAGAAAGAAAGCAATAGGGGAGAAATAAAGAAAAACACGGGAGTACTAACAATCATATCTTTAGTGAGTTATGTGGTTTGTGTGTCTCCTTTTATTAATATTTTTAGCAAAATCCCCTGATATTTATGTACGTATGTAATGACGCTTTTTGACGTATAGGAATAGTAAGAAGTTTATTGTTGTAAAAATTTCATTTTAACCGAAGCAACCCCCGTCGAGAAGAAGAAGAAGATAGAATTAGGGTTTAACGACGAGAAGATAGAAAAGAACTAGGGTTTCTTGCTGTGTCTCTTCTCCATCTATCTACCCCATGTTCTTCCGACGGATCTTGACCTCTCTATCTCGATCAGATCTCCTCCTCTTACGACAATTCCCTCTTTTACCCAATTTTCCCGCCACACCATTCGCTCAACGAAATCTCTCCCAATTCCAACGAAAGAAGACCTTCGGATCGCCTTTCATGGCCTCCGCTCACAGAGCAGAGGATGCGAAGCGTTTGCAGGCCGTTACACCTGAGCCCGATAAGGTCCCCCCTCTCACCTTCTCCTCCTTGTGATTATAGTATCTGAATTGGGGTGATTTTAGTTCTGTTTTATAGTATCTGAAGTGGGGTGATTTTGATTTTGCCTTCTTCTTCTTCTTTTTTATGAGATTCTGCAATGTGGGTTTGTATCTTCTGCTAATTTTAGATGAAAGTGAATTTGGGTTAGTAATTAGGTCTTGTGTTTCATACTCTTCTGCTAATTTTAGCTGAAAGCTCGGTTGTCTGAGGACTCTGCGCCTCAGGAAGCAGAGATGTCTTGTGTTCGACACACACCCTAGTTTTACCCAGGTGAATTGGAGAGTTTGAATGTGCACGTAGGGATTAATTCTCCGCTGTCCAGAAGGGTGTGTCGGCGGGCTCAGGGCGAAAAGCTCCTGGGCTTGGCTGGCCCGGAGATATCCTGGGTTATAAAAAAAAAAGAAGCGAATATTGGTTAGAAGTGGTTTCTGAAGGTGGGATAGATTAGAAATTGGAGGGCTGGGGAAAGTGAATTATTCAGTGGTAATTTTCTATGGTGGAGTGAAATCGTTTAGGGTTGGTGCTGATGGGAGATTTTCCATTGAAAATGAATATGGGTTTTCATGGGGAAGTGATTTTTGGTTGTTACATGTAAATAATTTCAATTGTTTTCATGTTCTGTGGTGATAGCAAGTTTTACAACTTTTGCATATATTTGGACCCAAGAGGGAGAGAGCCATTGTGTGCAGTCTTATGCAATAGGTAGAGAGTAGAAAGATGTTTTACTGCTGACAACGTTCCTATGCACTGAACTCTAGAAGCTGAGACAGTGGAAAACCAGGTCTTTGCTTTTCAGTTTATGCAGTTTCCATTTTCTTGAGTATAACCATCAAACGGGCGGATCGCTTGAATTTTCTACTCACTCAACCTCGTTTGTACTTATCTGCACTATATTGTTACATTTTTAGTTCATGATGTCAATATTTTTGGGTCTCTGTGGTAGGATGAATTGTTGAGAGGCCTTGAGACAACGTTAGGCTCATCATTCAGCACAGAGCCTCTTACACCTCCTCCAAGCCCGCTAATCATTGTCATCAGTGGACCAAGTGGTGTGGGCAAAGACGCTGTTGTCAAGGTATTGCATCTTTAAGTGTTCTATTTTGTGGACGATTTTCATTTTCTATTCCGATGAAATATCTGGACACTTTTGGATCTATGTTTTTATTGTCGCAAGAACAAGTCCACAACTTATAATTGGAGTATTTGCTTTATGCTATACCAGCAGAATGCGATCATGGCTGACAGATTTGAATTGTACATAGAGCCTCTTGAGTAGCTGAAACAACTGATTGTGAAAACAACATATTTATTTTATGTTAATGGTTTCATGGATTGATCATTGATGGTTTGTCTGTTGTCACTCTATGCATGTTTGCTTTGCAACAACCCTAGGTGTTTACCCTCTCTTGTCTTGGGTGAGAAAGGAGTGAGGATTTTGTTTTTTGAGGGGAGGGAGTTAGTTAAGAGTTATACCACACATAAAGAAGTTAACTACTAAAAATGGGATATAGTTTTCAATCGTTTACTAACCATTGATAACATGGAGTTTTTCTCCAGTTATCAAGTGTGAATTCTATTATAAAAAAAAGTGTCAATTTTAGTCATATATAAGCTGAGTTAAAACCACAATATCCAATTATTGAGTTGCCAAAGATTTTGAAATTTGTTTAACTATAACTATTGGATATATATATATATATATCATAGTAATAACTTGTTTCAACTTACTATTTTACACGCAATTATAGTGTATTATAACTGCAACTTTTTTTTAACTCATCAAGTCAATGTAAGCATTTTTCTAAAGAATTGAATTCTTCTTGATCTTTTTGTTTATCTATTATTTTATTTCTAATTTCTTCTCCTCTTGATGTATTTTTATTCTGTTGCTCGTGAAGATGCAACGCATTGAGGATGTCCAATGCTTACTCATTTACTGATTTTGCAGAGACTGCAAGAAGTTCGGGATGGAATTCATTTTGTTGTCACAGCAACAAGCCGGCCAAAGCGAGCTGGTGAAGTGGATGGAAAGGATTACTACTTCGTTACAAAAGAGCAATTCCTTTCAATGGTTGAAAGGAATGAACTCTTAGAGTATGCTCTGGTATATGGAGATTACAAAGGGATTCCAAAGCAGCAGGTACTTGATTGCTTCTTTGATTATGCTCTATAATGTTAAACAAAATTGATGCAACTCTTTAATTATCACTAGACCTGTGGGTTGGGAAAATAGTGTTCTCCAAGTTTCACTTAAATTATTTGGTTGGACCCTTTAAATTATCAACAGAAGGCATGGATGCATTAGACCATTATGGCTATGGAATATGCATCCCCTTTTAACTTCTAGGAGGTGTACTAGTTATCAAAAATAAAAAAAACCTTCTAGGAGGCGTACTCCTACTCTGGACATTTGTACATCTTGTTAGCTATGAACAAAGTTTTTAACCTCACAAAAAATCTAGCTGTACTATGCATTCAACCATTATGCTGGGAATTACAAGGACGGTAAAAAGTTTTTATTATTGATAAGAGAAATGTGCATAACATTACTCTTGCACTATACTGTTGCCTGCTGCACCATGAGAAAGACCACCCTGACAAATTACACTCCTTTCATCCTTAAAATAATAATAATAATAATAATAATAATAAATAATAATAGAAATCGAAAAGGTGCCAATAGAATCACAATCAACCCCCTGTTTTACCCAATGATTGGCCTTCTAGATGGATTCTCTATGCACATGCAAAAAGGCACTTCCAGATCCTCACATATAGATTCACATTTCCTTTCAAATAAAAATCCTCCTTCATGGTTCTCCCCTTCTTTTCTTTACCCTAGTGACATCAATATTTTTCTTTGATTCTTGTGTTGAGTGACGACTCTTGGCCTCCCTCTCTCTTGGTATCAACTCCAAGGGAAACCCTGGGTGCTGACTCCTAGATTTTTTCTGTCAAGGCAAAAAAATAGCCTTGGTGCTGATTCTGAAGCCTTTTCTGCATCAAAAGAACTTGATGAATGATAAATAACCTGGAATCAGAACTTCACCATGCTGAACTTGATGAATGATAAATAACCTGGAATCAGAACTTCACCATGCTAACTCTATACCAATTAGCTTTTAGCCTTCTAAAAACATTGGCCGTTTGGGTGTAATTGCAAATATATATATATATATATATTTGAAATCAGTAAATTTTATTCAAAAATAAAGAAGCTTATATATCAAAAGATAAAGAAGAACGAAACACCCCTTCATTAGCAAGATTGTCTACCGAATCATTTGCTTTCGGAAGCACATGATGGAACACAATCTTCAATTCGCAGGAGATGTGATGTACCTCCTCCCGTAAATCAGCTAGCCGCCAAGGATGTGAACAAAATGCTTGAACTCCACCGAATGACTGAAAAAGAATCACCTTCTATGATGGCTCTAGATCCTTCAAACTGACGTGCAGGCCAACATCCAACCAACAAAGCTTTAAGTTCAGATTCATTAGCATCCGTAGAATCCATTGGCCCAGAGATCCTTTGAATAACATTACCATCCCAATCTCTAATTAAACCACCCACTCCGCCTCTTCTGATGTCTTGAACATAACCACCATCAAAATTCAATTTCAGAGAATCCATTGGAGGAGTTTCCCACTTGACATTTTGCAGCTGTTTAGACCTCCATCCACCTTCAAAGTACGCAGCCCATGACCTATTCAAGTCCTCCAAACCCACCATTTTAAATTCTTTTCTTAAACACACTCATTTTGATACATTCCCAACAACAGAAGCCACAACATCTTGAACCTATTTACTTTTATTGTGAAAAATGCAATTGTTCCTCTGCAACCAAATTTTCCAACAAACCGCAAAAGGCACTACCTTCCAAAGAATCCTCATACGAACATATTTGTTCAGAATAGCAGATCAACTCCTTGAGCAAAGGAGCTAATTGCAAATATTTGTTACTCTAAAACAAGCGCTGGTTATCCCACTCCTGCATATTTCACCACTTTTTTCTGCCACGACCCTTCTAAATTTTGCTAACTCAAATAAGTACATCTTAATTAATCAGGACCATTTAAATTGTGAACCATATTGTGAATGGAGTACGGCACAGATATGACAGACCATCCTGAACTTGACTGCCAACCAATTTTTTTATACCATTCACTTGGTGACCACTGACAGCTAGGATCTTGCAATCAACGTGACTTTCTTGGCAATGCTACATCTCTAATGGCTGCCATTTCCAATAGTGTTAATTGATGTGTTTTTTTTTTGCACCAATGCAATGAATGGTTTCCCACATAACTTCCAGAACTATGTGATGGTCATGAATTGGATAGATATGTCAGACGCTTTGTACATGCTTTTCAAAATATTTCTAGAAAATAAAGTTAGTAATAGGCTCCAAAAGTACTAGCTCTCGAGTCCCAATTTATATTAGTTCTTCTGTGTTTTATTCTAAAATAACATGATAACATGGTAGTGTGGGTTTTTGCTTCTCTCTCCAGATTCGTGATTTTATGTCAAAGGGGTTTGACATTGTTTTAAGAGTGGACGTACAAGGGGTAGCTTCCCTAAGATCGATACTTGGGGATTCAGCAATCTTCATATTTCTAGTTGCTGAGAGTGAAGCTGCGCTAGTAAAGCGACTCATTAATCGTAAGACAGAGACTGTTGATGCACTTCTTGTGAGAGTCGCAACTGCACGTGAGGAGGTGAAACGCCTGAAGTACTTTGATTACGTAGTTGTGAATGCTGATGGGAAGCTCGAGAATGCAGTTCAGCTGGTAGGGTCTATCATCGATGCGGAGAAGGCTAAAGTCCGGCAACGTCGAGTTCAGCTCTAGATGTTGAGGTGGCTATCTTTCCAAGGTATTATAGAGCTTTTCGCTACAGGAAAATGTGATGGTCCTGAATTATGTACCCAGAATGGAAGATCCTAACCCGTATCCTAGAAAAGTCCGCTTTAGATTTCCAAAAAAAGGCTAAAAACTGGTTAGGCAGGATCTTTGGGTATGGGAGATTTTTGGGATATGCCATCAGTGCAATACTCACATAAGATTGGTTGAGTGCGACGAGTTTTATGTTGTGGCAATTCATTTCCGTCTTAAATTACATACATTCTTTATCAGTTAAATCCATGCTTTACTAATCAATCTTTCACTGACAGATTAGCAGTCCTGATTCTCTGATTCTTTTGGTGGCACAACAGATGGCATTGTTACAGGGCTCTCTTTTCAAATTATTCTTGTCATTTAGTGAAATGAGAATGTAACTTTTTAATCTTTTTCTTTTATAAAAAAAAAAGAAGATTCCTTTTCTATCATGTGGCATGGGAAAGTAACTCTTTAACCGTTTTTTTTTTTGGGTAAAAAGTGAAAGTGCTTTTTGAAATGTGATAACTTTTTTTTTATTAGACCACTCTTGTTTTATTGTCTCTTAAAGTAACCGTTCATATCACTTTTAGTAAAGTGAAATTACCCTTTGGTAACCATTATCTTACTGTCAATTTGGCTGTGTTTCTAGGGTATTTGGTCTCGCTTTACATGTTGAGAAGGTTGGTTGCAATTCCAAATTCATATGCAGCTGTTTCCAATTAATCATTGAGTGATAATTTGAAAATGATGGAGGGAAGAAAAGGAATCAATGGACCTAGTTTGCTCTCTGATTTCTGTTTTGCTTGCACCTGATAACTAAATATCGATCCGTTGCACAGATTTATTGAAACTGATTGTAATTTTGTGTGCTTTAAGTGGTTGGGAATTTATACGATTTCTGTCCTCCAGGCTATATAATTCATCAAACTGTAGTTGGCTGAGCTCTTCTCCAGTTTTGCTTTGGTAAATATTTTCCATACCCAACAGCCTGGACCCTATACTCACTTTAGTTAGACATTTACATAATATTTACGTGATTTACACTTACCATTGGATTGAATTTAATGAGAAGATGCGACTTAAGAACTGTCAAACGTTGAGCCCCTTAAGTCAATGGTTGTGATTATTTTATTTGCATTTTCATTTCTCCAAAATCTAATTCTGCTAATATTATGTGGGGCGTGCTTTGTTCAATACAAACTTAGAGTTCATCATCCTCCATGAATAAAAATGTCTTAATGTTCATCACCAAGAGATTCACCGTTGGGTTGGAGAAGTGATGATGGTCCAACTAATTCACTAGTGAGTGAAATCATCATGGGGTTGCTTTGCGAAAAGTGAACCCTGGCAATGGAGAGCAAGGGAATGTTTGCAAACAATTTTTATGAGGCTCACATTGATGCTTGTCAGCATTGGATTCGCACATAATCAACAAGATCCAATGATTATAACCATCAAAATTTGATGTCTTTTGGCCTGATTGTTTACAACATAAACATAGGAATTGAATGATTATTTGCAACATATACATCGGAATTGAATGCATACCAATTCACGGTGAATCAGGATTATTAAAGAGGTGAATTATAAATAACAAAAAATGAGGGGGATAGGGATATAAGGTAGGGCCTTCACTTTCCTATGATTTGGATTACTTGGGTGATGGATGGATTTCGGTCCCATCTTCCTTTGATTCACTTCTCATTAAAGGGGAGGTTATTTAATGATCCATTTGTTTGCATTACAATGGACTATTTTAAGTGATTAAAAATGAAGATTAATCCTGGCTTCTTTTTTATTCTACTATGATAACAAAATAATTGAAATGTTAAATATAAATATTTATAAATATATAACTAAATTATAAATGAATATTGTCATATAAAGAGCACAACTAAATTATACTTCAAAGCCAACTATTTAAAGGAAAAATACATAAAATGATCCAATCAATTTTTCTAGTACGTTGTATTGGAACTTGGAAGAATGACTCAATTACATAAAATAGCAGGCGAAAAATAAAAAAAGTCGAAGAGTAATTATGAATCATATAACATATGATGAAGAAGAAAACATGTAAAAGAATAGTCAATTTGAATTGTTCATGGTATAATTTATATAAAAAAAAATTATTAAGGCTTGCAAGATTCCATCAATTAATTCATGTATTTATTCTCGATGTTGCTACAATGTTGTGCATTTTGAGTATTACATTATAATTACTTGGTCCAACATCCTGATTTGTCATATTTTCTTGTTTCTTTAATAATGCAGATTGAATATTCGGTTAAATTAATATATGTAAATGATAATAAAGATATTATATTAAAATTTTCTATTTTTAATAGAGAAAATGTTGACTCTTTAATATAGTTTATTATTTTATTTTCTTAACTAAGATGCTGCTTTCAAATGTTGTTCTATTAATAGTTGAGTTTATTTTTGTATGAAATAAATACGGTTTAGACAATGCCTTTTGTATTTCATTTGCTAACAATTCATACCAACTCATCTAAAAAATAGTTTAAAAGTTAATATATATATATATGGGGGAAATAATTCCAGGAGAACTAGTTCTCAGTAAGAACTCTAGGTAAGGTCTATCTATCATTTAATTTAAACCTTGCAATATACAAGGATCCCCCTGATAGTCACTTGCCCAAAGTTTCGGTCAAATCCGAATTTACTAGACCGTTGGATCAATTGTGCATCAATCCAAAAAGACTGAATCTATAAGCCACGGATGAAGGGGTTAGGGACATGTGATTGGGGCCAAACTTGATATGTGGGATGATCCCATATAGATCTTTCCATCGCACTAATCTTATCCAAATGGGACCCACAAGTGTGTCCTATAAAAAGTTCTCACGGTAGGTGCGTGAGAACAGTTCTCATAGGATCAAAGCCTTATATATATATTTATATATCTGATGGTTATATATATAAATAGTTACAATAAAAAAGTTGGTTAGCTCACAATGTGGATGAGTGGATGGACTGGATTTTAACTAAAGGAACATCTATTGAACCATTCTATTACCTCATTTAGTTCATAATGTGGACTCTTGGGCTCCAGTCAAAAGGCCTAAATAAACTCTTGAGTAATAAGATGCACTAACCCTAGGTATCCAATTTTCTTGTGGGCCCCATTAATAGACATGGCAGCGAACCCACTATCATGTTGAGAAGTGATTAATGTAGTGGTGAGAAAAATTTTAAGAAGTTGAGAGGCTTCAGGAGAAAATCAAGTCAAGAGTAGAGATTTTAGGACCTTGATTTGATAATATTTGCGTTTGGGCACAACTTGAGTGTCAATTTCACAATCAAATGCAAAATTTGATATCAATTGGCTTCCACATGGGCCCACAGATTGATTGTAAATAATATTGAAAGAAAAATAAGGAGGAAGAAAAGTAGGAAAATACAACCGGTTGGCTATCGCCTAAACTGTAAGATTGGAAAGAAAAAAATTGGCTTTTACAATGGGACCCATAGATTATTCGAACTTAGGATAAAAAAGAAAAAGAAAATTTTTGGCTGACTATGGGCCCCACATATTGATGGAAAATAATAAAGATGAAGCAGACTATGATCTAAAAGTGGGCTTCAAATTCCTGTGTTTTGGATCTAACATGAGGGTCCCATACATGCCCACCTATGACAAAAATCAGTGATGCCCCTATTAATGGATGGAGAGAAAAAAAGAATAGCAGGAGAAACCTTTATGGGAGATCTGTCAATAAATTGTATGGCCCCTATCAATTGTACGATTGGAAAGAAAAAAATTTGGCTTTTACAATGGGACTCAAAGATTATTCGAACTCAGGATAAAAAGGAAAATGAAAATTTTGACTGACAATGGGTCCCACATATTGATGAAAAATAATAAGAGAATTTTACCGAAAAAGTTATCATAAGTGACCCCTTAACAGAAAAAATAATGTTAGGAGGGGGTGCATTGGAGTAGTCATATTTTTTAATATTGTGGACGAGTATCGGATCCAATACTCCTTTTTTTTTCAGCAAACGGATTTGATGCTCAGTTATGCAACATAAAGCCTCTTCCTCTTTCTTCAAAAATGATGGTTTCCTCCCTCTCCTATCCAGTAGTGGTGACCAAAGGTGGGAGACCGATGGTGGATATCAGTGATGGAAGACTACTCCCTTTCTAGCAACAGTGAAAATTCCCATAAAAGCCAAATCCCATGCCGCTGCCCAAAACCCACAACCAGCCATACACTTTCGCCCTCTATAGTCCACCCTTCCTTCCCCATCCAAGGGTGTTCGTCAGTCTCTACTGACAGTGGTAGCAATTTCTCCATCTGTAGCTGCTACGTGCTCGGTCGAAGAGGGAGTTCGCTAGTTTTTGTCGACGATGGTAGCAAGTTCTCTAGTGCCTGTGTTGCAAAGATCTAAGAGAAGAAAATGAGAATCAAAGTTCATCCACAACGTAAAAAAAATAAATTGAAGTGGTCATATTTGACCACTCTGATGTACCTACTCCTAATATTATTATTATTTTTTGTTAGGGGTTCACTTATGATGATTTTTTCAGTAAAATCCTCAAATAATAAATATGAAGCTTACTATGATCTATAAGTGGCCTTCAAAATTTTATAGCTTGGATTAACATGAGGATCCCATACATGCCCACCTATGATAAAAATTAATGACGGCCCCCATTAATGGATGAAGAGAAAAAAAAAAAGAATAGCAAGACAAAACTTTGTAGGAGATCCGCCAATGGGGCTACCTCTCAAATCTAAATTGATTAAATTCACAGTAGGCTAACTGTGATAAAAAGGAAAAAAATTCAATTTGTTGGCTGATTTTTAACTTATTAAACCAAAATGCGTAGAAGACATGCAGATAAGTTTGTTTAAATAAAGCCCTTTTGGAGAAAATCGTAGGGATAGAGATGTAATGAGAGAGAAATTAGGGTAAGAGATTAGATAGAGAAGAAATTTTCATAGAGCGATTTTAGAAAATTCAAACTTAAGAGAGGATTTGAATTTGTTAGAGACATTTTGAAATTCGAACACACCACATGACGTTCTCCCGCAAACAGAAGCTTATTTGATGTCCTGAAAATTTAACAATGTGATGTTTTTTAGTTAAAATATTGACATGTCTTTTATTTTTATGTTGGCATTGAAATTACCTCTAAAACATGGATATGGATGGAATACAATATCGTTGAAAGTTTTATACTCATCCTCCAATATGAAATTATAAAATTAAACAAAAATTAAAAAAGAAATTATCTTAATAAATGGACTAGAAGGTATCATAGAGTTTAGCCCCATTTTTTACACCTTCAAAATTAAAAAATTTTATAAATTCATGCTTAATACAACATTTGTAATAAATTTATATTCAAAGAGAGTTTTTCTAAAGAAATTGTGCCGCATAAAATGAGTTGAATCAGACAGAAAATAGTAATTAAATAGGGTAAGTCAGGTTAACCCAATCCAACCACATCAAACTCGGGATCCACCCCGCCTCAGGTGCCGGCTTAAGGCTTTTAAGCTATTTGAAAAATAAATGAAATTAAATTTGGATTCGAGTCACCCCAACTCAAACTTGGTCAACCCGCCAACTTTCCATGGGACCCTGTTGGGCGTTGGCCGTCACCCTCCGCTTCCAAATACCGTGTTGGGGTGGCGTGGGGTGGTTTGCTGGTTTTGACGTGGGGTGATCGAGGTTTGTTTGGACGTGGGGTTATCCAGTCTTGCGGGAGTATACTTTCATGGACTGTAACCTAGGACGGCTCTGACGTTCCTTATACTTTAGTGTGCCACTTTTAAAAGGACTGTGATAGAGTCCTTTTCGAAGCAGACAAACACTCTATAAATTAAAAACCATATTAGGAGCCCTCACAAGATGCTTAGAGACCACCAACAGCACCTGATGCAGCCATGATGCAAGGGTGACGATTATTGAACCATTATACATTTCTCCTATAATCTTGTCTAAATTAATTAACTTCATGTCTTAAGTGAAATCCAAATTGGTTTGGGTCTCTATTTTTATTCCAATATGTAAATGGGTCCATGTTTGGGTCCTATTCTTGGACCCATGACTTTAACAGCTCTGGGTCTAATTCCACCTTAGTTTCAACCCATAGACCCAAGACTAAATATATTTCCTAAGTTTTCAAAAGAAAAAATCCCCTAAAAAATAGTTTTTTTTCATATTATTTTCTATACAAAACCTAATCTCAGACTCGAATCCACCCCTACATTAAATTGGTTGTGGGTCCATATTTTCCTTAATAGTTCCGATTATAACCTATAAATTGGATCTAAACCAGTTTCGGATACAAGTCCAACCTCATAGTAACAATTTCGGGTCTGGGGTCCACCATGGACCGAATTGAAATCGGCCGTTTGTAACCCTAGTCATGTCTCCCTCATAAGTGTGGGAGTATGAATGAAGTGTGCTCGTAGTTATATTTGCCAGGTCTTCCTTTAAATTGCGACAGTATGGATAGAGTTTGCTCGTCGTTTATCTTTGTCACGTCTCCCTTCAGATTGGGGGAGCATAGGTAAAGCGTGCTCGAAGTCTATGTTTGCCACGTGTCCCCGTCAAAGTGCGGGAGTTTGGATAGGGTATATTTGTTACGTTCACACTCGTTTCAAAGTATCCAGTCTTACGGGAGTATATTTTCATGGATTGTAACCTTGGCTCTCAGTTTATACTTTAGTGTGCACTTTTTCAGGGATTGAAACCATAGAGAATGTCCCTCGGATCAAATATTAAGGGATCAAATATTGAAGTATTCTAACTATAGTTACCAGGTAACCAGGACCTGGAAAGTGGTAACCATGGTTAAAGTGGAGAAAGATTTGGTCCCCGGCGAAAACTCTGTCAGTCCAAGTATTCTAACTATAGTTACTAGGTAACCAGGACCTGGAAAGTGGTATCCATAGTTAAAAGTGGAGAGATATTAGTCCCGCAAAGCCTCTATAAAGTCTAAACCATATTAGAAGCCCTCATGCACAACGTACTTAGAGATCTCCAACAGCACCTGATGGCACCCATGATGCAACCAAGGGCTGCGATTATTGATCCAAACTGGTGTGCAGTCATCCTAGCTCCCATTTTAACTATCCTGGCATTGATAAACCAAGATGGAGCTGGAGGTGGAGACGAGAAAGGAGTAAACTCTCACTTCCATTTTCTGATGAAGAAGACAGTAGCTCTCTATGCGTCCATGTCCCTCATCATGCTTACGAGCTGTATGCCCCTTCCTTCTCGTAATCCTTTGAAAATCTCACTTGTCTTTGCTATCTTGGCACTTACTGCACCATTCTCTGCAGCTGTTCCCTCTAAGCTTTGGTGGCTACCCTATCTCTCATGCATTCGCCCGCTTTTTGATCTACTACTCAACTTTTATCTCTTCCTGACTGAAAGTCCCTTACACCCTTTCTGGGAATTCTGCCACAACACTGAAAATGCAGCAAATCAATTCAAGCTAAGGGCCCACCAATTCATTCAACGCTTTGTGCCCATTAAAGTGGGTACTATATCCTCTGCACAACCAAATTCGAACTCGGAAGAAGCCATGCGTAATAACGAGGCTTAAGAGGGAATGGGATCTATTATTTCTGTCATATATAGTGTGCAATGTTTTTATCCCCTGGAGTGGTGTTACGTTGTTACTGCAGGAATTACATGAGGTTTTTCTTTCTTGGGTAAAAAATAATCATGTGTGTCGCTGAATATCATGCCGTTGTTTTTTCATTTTGTTCTTCTTTTATTTCCTCCCGTGCTGTGAGACTCTGTGAATTTCCCTTTTGTGGTGATCTATTTCTAGGACCTCCGTTTTTAACCATATAGTAATTTTTTGGAAATTGGAATCGCTAGCATAAAAGGCCCAATCTGAATCTCTCTATTCCTTGTACTAACAAGAAATTGCACTTAAGTGGGGCCTACTTATAAAATAATCTAAGCCAACAAATAAATGTTTCCCTCTTATATAGGCCCAATGAAATGCTTCAATGGGAGTTGGGGCACTATTAGCTAGATTAATAGGTTATCAATTTCATATATAGTGAGCCTAACTTCCTCCAGAGTGAAAATCTAGCCTGGGTCACAGAAAAGGAGGACAGTCAATTGTTTCTACAAGGATCTTGCTTTTTTCCTTGAGTAGATCTGGTCTTTGGTTAGACCAGTACTAGGCTAATTGAGAAAGATTTTTCATTATCAAACCAACACGAGGACCAAGCACATATCACATCCCCTCTTTGTCTTGTCTAACCCCTATTTTATTCAGCCTCCGCAAACAAAAAAAAGTCAATATGTACTGATCTGGAATCACCTCAAAAGCAAAACCCTGACCCTACTCATTTTAGCCATGTCTACATACTTGGGTCCAGGCCTAGATCGTATAGAGACGTATCGACGTATCCCTTGAATACAGGACCCATTGCCAGCGCAAGTAAGGGCCTAAGGTACAAGCCTGAAACCAAATATGGCTAGATCAACTGAACCCGTATTATTTCTCGTCCATGGATATAATTTGGGTCATTTCATTATTTACAAGTTCACACCTGGACCAGTACCATACCCATCTACCACCTTATTCCGATCCATTCAACTAAAGTTTGGGATGGTCTCACTGCTAACAACTAGCCCGGTTGTAGGCCCATGCAGTTCAAATTTTCAATCACAGTTTCAAGCCTCACAATAGATTTCATACATCTGTCTTATAATCTGGTCTAAATTAGTTAACTTTATGTTTTAAGTCAAATCCAAATGCAGGTTGAAACTCAAGTTAGGTTCAATATTTTACATGAAACTTGTAAGAGCATTCATACATTTAGGTCCATCTCATCAAGGACTCGAGCTCAATTTACTACTTAAGCTTCGCTTTGCTATAAATGAGGTCTAACTTCAAATAATATCTAGTCAGGCAGAAAGTATCCACCAACTACGGTATAAAATAAGGTCTTTGCTATTAAAGTTTCGGTGAAAATAAAGTTTAGAAATGCGATCTCATAAATAAAGGTTAAAATGCACTATTATTTGTCTCACACATCAAATTCAACGGTAGTGATTATAAAGAAGGGAATCTTGACCCAGTGGCTAAGCTGTGCAGCTCTTAAACTCTGGCATCCCTCCTCTCTTGCACAAGCCAGTTCTTCTCCTTACATGTGTTCTTTTTGTATGTATGAGTTTTTTTCTCCTCGTATGTGCATGTGTCTCTAAGGGACCCACTCCTTAGCTAGGTTACCAAAAAAGAAAAAACAACAATAGTGTTATAATAATGATAATTGTTTGTAAAATTGGAATTGGAGATGTTTTGTTTTTCACTCAAAATATTTGATAAAACTTTTAATTAAAATTTGGGCTTGTGTTGGTCAATATTCAAGCCAATTAAAAAATACTAGTTATCAAGTTATCATGGCTGACTTGTTAGATTTTTTTTTTTTCCTGTGGAAATACTAATTATATTAGAAAGAGTTTTTTTTACATATACCGTTTTATATATGGTTTCTAATATTTGTAAATAGAATCCTTTGATTTCAGTATTTGTAAATAGACTTTTACTTTTGCATTTTAATGCCTCTTATCTCCCAAAATATGTGGATTTAATGGTAATGAGAAACCCCTATGAGGATTATGCTCAATTTTTTTTATCAAAATTATACTTTTACTCTTACAACTATTTTGGTATACACCCATCTTAAGGTTTTAAATATTTATTAATAGACTCTCAATGTGAACTAAATAATTGATCCATTAAATTGCTTCAATGTTATAAACTTGCACTCACTCCACTCTTCTTTTTATTTCAATTTTGATTAATGTCTTTAAACTATTCTTTCCAGTAGCACAAGCGCAAACTAAATTTTAAATTAATTATATTTAGGATTATTATAGTAGAGCAAGTAATTAAGTGACATTTCATTTAATATAACATGTTCTCTAAACAAGCTTAAATTCATCTAATTGGGGGCTCAAAAGTAAGGCCCCTTAAAACAAATTTTCTTTTCCTATAAATGCTTCTTCACCAGAGACGTAGGCTCTTTAGAACACCTCTCACGAAGACATGCTTATAAAAGAAAGAAAGTGGAATGGACTATTGGGACAAAGCTCCATTAGAATTGGGGATTTCCGTTCAGATCATTGAATAAAAAATCTTCCTCTTTTCATCACTAAAAAAACAGGACGAAAGATTGAGATTCCCAAACCCTAACCCTACGAAGGTCGAGATGGATATTACCGACGGTTCGAAGGTCTTCAAGGTGCTCGCGCATCGAAGCTTCCTCTTTGGGGACCAGTTGGAGAGGTTTCTCCGGCTGGTGAGGGATGCAATCGGCGGAGACGAAGAGCGCTTCCAGGAGGCGGTCGGCACCGAGGCGGATGTCGTCGACGAGGCGTCCGGCGTGCGAGAGGCTGTCCATGGCTAGAGCCACCTGTCTTGGTGGAGCCTCCGCCTGGAAGTCGCCGGAACCTGGCGTTGGTGGGGTGGGAGGGGCGGACACCGTGGCCTGAGGTTGCTGCATCCGTTCCGAGTATCACGACTACTCCGGGCTTCCAGCTTTCCCCAACGGCGTGGAAAATCTATGTTTGACAATAACCATTGAGAATCAGACAATGGGGATATTTTGCATGCAAGAGGGAGTGGTTACTTATAAAGCTTTGGTTTTTTTATTCCTTTCTACTGTGGTGTGGGCCGTGCTCACCCTCTGTGCCAATTAAAATATAGAATGACATGACAGGAGCAAAAGGTCCCTCTACGGAGGAGAATTTGTTGCCTAACGAGGCAGCCCACTTCAAGGCACAGCAGTCCCGAGTTTCTTTCCTATCGAGAGTCCTACGTGGATGACCAGTGGGTTCTTTGCATGGTTGGAAAGACTCTCTGTATTCACTGTTGTCTCCCTCTAGTGAACTTGTTTTGATTATGGACGCAGTAAAATTTGGAGAGACTCACCTTTGTCGTTTCATTTTATTAAGTTATGTGTGACATTTTAAACCATTTGATTGGTAAATCTAATTATACATGATGCTTGGAGTAAAAATTTAATTAAAAAGAGATAACTTGAATGGAATTTGAAATTTATATATGACCTTTTACATTTGATATTAGCAACAAAGGCATGGGCTTCCAGAAAAAAAATTAAATAGTTTATTAAAGAATTTATAAAAATATAAAATGATAGATATTTTTAAAAGTTAGCATAGTGAAGGAAAAAAAATAAAAATTAAAAAATGTTTGAAAATGTAAGAAGCCCACTAATGATTCTTGTAGTTTAAATAAAAGAAAAAAATTCAGTTATTAAATTTTATAAGCATTTGAAATTTAATTATTTAAATAAACTTTGTAAGAAACCATTAAATTTTTTAGCATTATAATTTGATGGTGGGCTAACTCCTAAAAGAAATAGAACCATCTATTTTAATTGGTGCCAAATATTTATAAATAGGTCTTACAAGAAAAATTAGCATGTTATCATTTTGACCTAACAATTATAAATAGGCATAACAATTTCATACAGACATATTGACTCGCAAATGTGGTGAAAGTTCCAACCCAAATCAAAATCAGTAACCATAAAGTAAATCACATAGAAGCTAAGTTAAGGACCTGCCTTGTGTCTCTTTATTTCTGCATGATTTGAACATTAGCTCACTTCGATTCAAGCGCAACTGCATGAGTTATGTGGTTTTCTGTTTTCTATTTGCAAACCGGATTTTCATCACCGGAGAAGAAACTACTCTCGCGATCCATTCTATGGGGCTTGTGCCTTTTGGATCTGATGTTGATCTCCTTGGGTTTGTCCAAGTGATTTTTTATCTGAGTTCTTGGTATTATCTTTTTGCCTGACCCCTCCAAAGAAGGTTCAAAGGAATATCTATAAACAATTTGTAATCCAAGGGTTGTCGATCTTTCGAAAGAAAGATTTTCCCGAGACCATGGCTGAGGAGCACCGATTATAATCTCACGAAGGACACCGTCTTTGCGCCAACAACAGCAGCTTCTTCAGTAGTCCCGCAACCCTCAACCTCTGTTCTAAGTGCTAAGATGACTGTCGAGAAATCCCTCAATGTGGCGGGTGCCTTCGTCTCCTCCTCCTCCATTGACGACGTCACCGTCAGTAGATGGAACCTGATCGTTCCCGCATCTGATTCTTCTGTCTCTTTCAGTACCAATTGACCTCCAGTCGATCTCTGTTGAAGATCATGCGTTCTCTAGCCTCCTCTGACGCCGTCGAGTCCCACTGCATGATTAGCTTGTGCGCCACCTCAATTTTGCCAAACGGATCGTCAGTAACCTTCAGTTCCCGTTGTCAGCGGACGGAACCTAATCGCTCTAGCGTTTACTTTTTCCGTCTCTTCCAGTACCGATCAACCTCCCATCGATCTCCATCGAAGATCATGCGTTTTCTAGCCTCCTCCCATGCCACCGAGTCCCACCGCATGATTAGCCTGTGCGCCGCCTCTATTCTGCCTGATGGATTGTCGGTAACTTCCAGTTCTAGCGCCTACGATTAGTTCTCGGGTGGCTCATGGATGAAGAATAAGAAACGTCAGTTGCATAACGAAAAGGATTGAAGAAGAAGAAGAAGAAGCAAATGATAATGTTTTGGTGCAAACGCAACATTCAGTCAAAGGATTATGGCCTATGGGAGAAATATTATTTACGATCCTTACGAGAGATTTTAGGAGATCAAGTTTAAAAAATACTCATCGGCTAAAAGATAAGAGGGAGGGAGAGAGATTATGAGATGAGAGATTTTAGTATTTTAGAAAGCTGATGTGGCGCTTTAGAAAAAAAATAAAATGTGCTTATGTGGCACCCTCCAGAGGCTTCCATGCTTAAAGTTTTAATATATATAATTTAGACTAACAAATTATATTGTATGCAATATACTTTTTGTTTTATTTTCTTTATTGTACTACTTTTGTGCATATATAAATTTATTAATTTGTATTGACCTTCATAAAAGCATGTAAATAAATTTTTATTTATAGTTCATATGTAATTGATTAATTTTTGAATATTTCTACAGTTTTTATTTTTAAAAACATATGACTCTCCTTATCCAAGTAAACTTTTTTGCGTTAGATGAGTTCAATCCGAGTCACGAGCCTCAAAGTCGGGTCTGTGTAATAAATACATGTAATTCAATTTAATTAGTATAAACAACTATTGAAAAAGGTCATAAAATTGATAAAAAGTCCGATTTGGCAAGGCCTGATTGGTTAAATGGGAGAGCTCGGGCCTAATTTTTACGGCCCATGTTGGGTATAACTTGGGCCAATGTTTCGAATGACGGTCTGAGCCTGAGTATGCCTTTTCCCGACCCAACTTTGTCCACCAACACCCTGCTCGTACCGACTGTCCGTACAGTCCGCATGTTTTTGTCCCACGTGTGCGGGTCAAGCAGATTGGTCATTCGGTCAAGCAACGGGTCCAAAGAAGCTTTGTATCAAGTGGAACCTTTGCCTACCAACCAAGAGATGCTTCCAGGAAAGTGCATAGGAGAGTTGAAAATGACACGGCCTTATCTTTACCCACCAAACAGGATATAAAAAGAAGCGTCCCGGAAATTGCATGGCTAAGCGCACAGACGAGAGTTGAAATTGGCACGGCCTTTCTAACTGCTCTATTTTGAAATCACTACCCAATATACGAGCTTCTTCTAAAGCCGTACCGTGCCTCTGCCCGTTCTTCTGTGTCTCCATTTATGTTTACTATGGCTTGCATGCTTACTATGGCATGTTTATTGAGCACCTGTATGTTTTAAATGAGTTCCTAGAAAGTCTAATAGCTATATTTTAAAAGTGGTTAAAAACTGAGGATACATGTGAAAATCCAAAAATCTCTATCACATGATCACTAATTAATAGAAAAATGAATTAAGAAAAGATGGAAAAAGAATATCCAGTCATATCTTGCTAATCCAAATAGTAAAAAAGTAAAGATTTTTTCTGTATCTCTATCTCACATCTTTCACCCCACCTTCCCTAAGCTCTTGAATAATCATTTATTTGACTCCATTTGGATTCTTATGCATTCAATTTCCATGTAGACAAATATACTATAGGTATTTTGTTTTCCAATAAAAAAAAAGAGGTATTCGCTTGGTATTCTTGTGCATTAAAGCACTTGTATTTCCCTTTTTTGATGAAAACTAATAAGAGGATTTTACCGGAAAAGTTACCATAAGTGACCCCTTAAAAGAAAAAAATAATATTAGGAGGGAGTGCACTAATGGTCATATTTTTTAACATTGTGGATAAGCATCGGATTTGATGCTCATTTACTTCTTTAGCAACCAGATCTGATGCTTAGTTATGCAACATGAATCCTCTTCTTTCTTCTCCAAAATAATGGTTTCCTTCCTCTCCTATCCTGTAATGACGACCAAAGGTGAGAGATCCGTGGTAGATACCAGTGATGGAAGACTACTCCCTTTCTAGCGACAATAAAAATTTCGACAAAAGCCAAATCCCACGCAGCTGTCAAAACCCACAGCCAGCCAAACAATTTCGCCCTCTGCAGTCCACCCTTCCTTCCCCATCGAAGGGAGTTCATCAGTCTCTGTCGACAGTGGTATCGATTTCTCCATCTATCGTTGCTACATGCTAGGTCGGAGTGGGAATTCGCCAGCCTCTGTCGACGGCGGTAATAGGTTCTCTAGTGCTTGTGTTGCATAGGTCTAAGAGAAGAAAATGAGCATCAAAATCAATGTTAATCCACAATGTTAAAAAAATAAACTGGAGTAGTTATATTTGACTACTCTGATATGCTCACTCTTAATATTATTTTTTCTGTTAAGGGGTCACTTAAGATAACTTTTCCAGTAAAATCCTCAAATAATAAATATGAAGCTTACTATGATCTATAAGTGGCTTTCAAATTTTTATAGCTTGGATTAACATGAGGATCCCATACGTGCCCACCTATGATAAAAATTAATGATGGCCCCCATTAATGGATGAAGAGAAAAAAAAGAATAGCAAGACAAAACTTTGTAGAAGATCCGCCATTAATGCCACCTCTCAAATCTAAATTGATTAAATTTACAGTAGGCTGATTGTGATAAAAAGGAAAAAAATTCAATTTGTTGGCTGATTTTTAACTTATTAAAGTCAAATGTCTAGAAAAAACTTGAACGGAAAGGAAAATTCCCATTACAAAAATGTGCAGAAAGCAGGCAGATAAGTTTGTTTAAATATAGTCTTTTTGGAGAAAATCTTAAATGAGATGTAATGAGAGAGAAATTAGGGTGAGAGATTAGATAGAGAAGAAATTTCATAGAGAGATTTTAGAAAATTCAAACTTAAGAGAGGATTTGAATTTGTTAGAGACTTTTTGAAATTCGAGCACACCAAATGACGTTCTCCCGTAAACAGAAGCTTATTTGATGTCCTGAAAATTTATTTTTGATTTTTATTTTTTACCACTTAAAAAAAATCCAAATTTTTAAATTTTTATACAGTTTAATGCAAACAAACAGGCCTCAAATAAAATCATTATGATCGCTGGTTGTACAGATATTTGATCCACCTTTAATGATACTGACACGCTGAGATCCGACCCTTGTGTGAGCGCCATGAATAAAAAAAATGTAATTATATCCCCACATAACCGTTTTTGCATTGCAAACCTGAAAGCTGCTTGGAGTTCGGAGTCTAATTTTCCTCTTGCAACTGTTCATCAAAGTAGTCCATATCCATATCCAAGCTTTTGGTCCAAAAGCTAAAAAGCCATACTTGTCTATTCACCAGGTGAGGCCATACAAGATGGACCCCACTATAAGTGGCTATGAGTGGCTAGGATCGTCTGCACGTGGCAGTGTTGTCAAGTTCAGCAGGCAGGAGGGAGGCAGAAGAAGATGTGGCAAAACTCAACCTTTTATAATCCCATGAAAAGAGGGAGAGGAACGAAGACAAAGTCCCAAGTCCCAACACAACCATGAAGGGAAAGAAGAAAATTAGAAGAAGAGATTTTTAACTGTGTTTACTTTTCATTTATCTATAATTCTCTTTGATCTTTGATCCAAGTAAGTTAATTGAGATGGGTACTCATTCATTTTATTAAGTTATTTTGTGTTTTGAGATTGAAACTGCTCCTTGTTTCCTATTAAAAAATGTAGTTATTTCTGTAAGAATATTGATTTTGATTGGTTTTGGTATGTTTCTGGTTTACAAAAGTTGAATGATGATGCATGGTTTTTCTTATCACATGGTCATATTTTATCTTTCCAAAAATAAAAAAATGCAGGTCGTGTAAGGTGGGTTTTGAATATTCGATTGAGAATGCTATTTTTTATTATATGATAACATGTTTCTTTCAAAAGATTAAAAAAGAGACTTTGGGATCTGGGTGTTTGAATTGTGGAAACCACATTGCTTTGAATTTTGATCAAATTGTTAAGTTTTTCTGTTAAAGATGTTATTTTGATATGTTCTGGGGTTTGAATAAGTGAGTGAGGCTTCATTCTTTTGATCATCTGACCTCATTTTTATCCGCATGATTTGATGTTAATTGATTTATTCGATAGAGAATTGCATATTATTTATTATCTGGTCTCCCTTTCTTTCAAAAGATCTACTTTCTACATATTTTTGGATTCTTTCTTTTTTTCTCTCTTCAAAACTCTGCACATTGGTCTTCTTCAAGATTAGAACTGAAAATTTTTTTTTTCGTTTTTCTTCTGATCTCATTTGTTCCAAAAACAATCGATTTATTCTATTGGTTTTGGTATGTATTTGTGTGTTTTTTATTTTTATTTTTTTAAAACTTTCCCCAATGATTTATAGTTCTTCTCATCATGTCTATTATGGAATGCTAGTTTCCTAGCACATGGTCCCTTCTCTTGCACAAATTCTGATTTTGATAGTTATGAAAGGTTACCCTGTAATGGTTCTCAAGATGAGTCTTCCATGAGGCAAGATTAGTATTGTAACTACTTGTAAAGTTTTATTTTTTTTATTATTATTTTTTTCTAATAGGCTTCTCAGTTTTCTGTTTTTTTTATCTCTAATACTTCCAGCGATTTGTATTCCTTGAAATTTGATTTACAATAAAGATGCTTGTTCACTTCATCTAGTCTCTCTCTTACTAAGAAAAGGAAAAAAAATATAAAGCATTTGGATTTTAAGGGATTCCTTAGTGTGGGTTTTTTAACAGTTCTACATAATGTTTTCCAAAACCATATTTTTAAAAAAGCCTAAAAATGCTTGCTTTCAGACCATATGGTTTATTTTCATTTGCAGCATTTCATTTTGGTGGGCATTAGGTTGTTGCTTTGTTATTATTGCTTCTATTGTAGTTTATTGAACAAAGCCAAATGATCTAAACTTCTTATTTTTCTATTGTCTAGTTTCATTTTTCCTGCAAACGATTGATCTTTTATTATGATTCAGGAAGTAGGTTTTTCTAGTGTTTCTGTAAAAAACTTCTTGAAACCATACCATATGCAGAATTTTTGATCTCGGATCATTTGTCTCTTTTCTTACAAAAGTTGGACTTTTTATAGACTTGAGGAGGAGCTTGTTTGAAATTTTGCATGCACTAGTACTCCTGAGAACATATTAAATGTATTTTATTTTGATCATTTGCCTCTTTTTGTTACAATGGTTTTCTTTCTGATTATTTGATAGTTCTTGACTCTTGAGAGGATTTTTTTTTTAATCTTAACAAACTATACATTATCTTGATAGCATTTCATGATTGAAACTGCCTGTTTTTCTTTTTCTGCTCCCATTCTCTCAAAAATTTCGAATTTTTCTCTCTCTTAGTACATGAGGTTTGTAAATTCTGTACAGAGTAGCCTTTCAAAGAAGAAGAGATGGGTATGGAAGCAAAGATGATCAAAGGCTACATCAGGAGAGGCAGCCTTCTTTTGGGAATGGGGTTTTGTTCTTTTTTCCTATTCAGACTCTTCCCTTCTTCTCTGGTATATGGATTTCTTCCTTCTTTGTTTGGTTTTTTGGTCTCTTCTTCCCCTGTCATCATCTGCACTGCCCTTCTTCTCCGAACCCTTCTGACCTTTGAGCAACAGAATGATCCCCATGCAAAAGAAGAGGACATTCGAACTCGTGTGTCATCTTTAAGAGCACAGAGTGATGCCGATGACTTGGTTGTTAAGAAGGCTGCAAGGGCTGAAGAGGAGGCAATGAAGGAAGCAAATTTTAGGAAAGAAATTGAAGATGTCTCAATCAGTAAGGGAGCTGTTACAAAGGATGGTGGGAAAGAAATTGATGGGGAGAAGAAGGAGATCCAAGTGGAGAAGAGAGAATTTAGTGATGACTTTAAAGGTCATTCTAATGATCATCATAAGGAGACTGTGGGCCAATGGTTCAATGTTCATAATGATTCAGGTTCTGGTAAGGAGTGTTCTTCTCCAGATGCTTCAGTGACTGATGTCATGCCAACACTTGACGAGCTACACCCACTTATAGAAACCGAAACTTCAGTCCCCACTCTCACCCCTCAAGATGAATCTGATGCCCAGGAATCAGATATTGGCAGTGCTGATTCAGTGGGGGGTGTCGAGAATGCAGACCAAGAAGCACAAGAGAAAGCCACGATGACATGGACAGGGGATCATGACAAGAATCTCAAGGACTTTGGGACTTTAGAGCTTGAAAGGAATCTAAGGTTGGAGAGTCTGATTGCAAAGCGAAGAGCAAGGAAGAAGTGGATGATCGAGGCAGAGAGGAATCTGATGGACTTCAATAGTAATGATGGGATGCAGATTAGCCTTCCTCCAAGACGGAATCCTTTCAACCCTCCCTGTGATTCAGATGAAACAATGGGACTATCTCCTATTCCTGGTTCAGCTCCTTCGTTTATGGTGCCAAGAATTAATCCTTTTGCTCTTCCTTATGACCAACATGATGAAAGAAGAATTCCCGAGGGTGAGAATTCACGCCGACAAGAGTTAGTACCGCCTTCGCAGAGAGATGGTTTCTTCCGAAGATATGAAAGCTTTACTTCGGGGGCATCATTTCTTGGGGAGAAGAAGCAAGAGAAACATGATTTTAGGTTCAGGCCTTATTTCACACCGGAGGAGACAGGTTATGATAGCACATTCACAAAGCACTTGAGTGTGAGGAGTGTTTCTAAGGCGAGTGCCATTCCGAAAGCTCGTATGGTTCCAGCTTCTTCCACCACAGATGAAAAAGATGATAGCAAAGACCTACGTGAACAGGAATTACCTCGGGTTGGTGAATCAAGTTCTGTTCTGAATTATGAAAGATATGGAAGAGAGAGCGAATCATCTGATGGAGGAGATGTAGTGGGAATTGTTTCAAATCCTTTTGATGCCATTGGAGAATTTCCTCAGGATGCTCATGCACCGAATGCAAAAACTGGCAATCAAGGAGAGGAAGGAGAGGAGGGAGTGGTGGATGGCCAACTTGAGGAACCGGTTGATGGTTTGAGCCGGTCGGCAACTAGTATTTCCCTATCTAAGATGACTGCAATTTCAGAAACTTTATCAGATGCACCTCCAGTAACAGCTGATAGAGGCATCTTGTATGCTGATAGAGATTCTATGACAGATAAAGAAAATGAAACAGTGGATATGGGATCCAATGATGAAGGATTGCGGGTGGAACTAGCAAAGTTACATTCACTAGACGAGAATGAGTCAAGATCAAGGGGCGTTCAAGAAGTTAGTGAGCAAAATGTTATCCAAGTTGGTAACATTCCAGAAGCAGTACTTGGGGAATTTTCACCAGATGTGAGTTTGTCATCACCAGCAGCTAAATCAGCACAGGATGGTATTATGGATAGTAAAACAAATCATCAGTACAATGCCCAAGTCCCTCCAAGTTCTCATTGAGTGACCTATGTTTTGGGTCTCCAAAGTCCAAACTGGTATGGCAGAGAGGGCAGATGCCGAAGAAAATCACAAACAATCTCAGGTAAGTTATTTTGCAATCTGTTACTCATCACACAATAATAATAATAATAATGATAAATAAAAATCATAAAAAGAGGGAGAGAGCATATTAGGATACTAACAGATGTCTAGATTTTTACTGTTTATTTCCATGCTGCCAAACAAGAAAACATTTTAGTTACCATTCCTTCTAGAACACAAGTGGTTGGTTCGGGAAAAGGAAAAATATGATAGCATGCCTTGGGATTAGAATGTTGAGTAAACTGATTAATAAATAAAAGAAATTGCATGATCCATTGATTCTCAAGTCAGGAATGTGCTCAGCTGGTGGGTCTGTGGTTTTGTAAAAAAATTGATAGCATGCCTTGGGATTGGAATGTTGAGTCAACTGATTAATAAATAAAAGAAATTGTATGATCCATTGGTTTGATTCTCAGCTCAAGGATATGTTTAGCTGGTGGGTCTGTGGTTTTGTGATCTGGATCTTTGATCTGATCTACAGGAAAGCACTAAAGATCTGCACTGTCAGATAAACTAAACCATTATATTGACTGTCGGGAAAGAGATGGTTAATAATGAGTAAAGCAATGTTCCAATTCCACATAGGTTCTGCATTGGAGGGCTACAATTTTCCATTCTGGGTTGTTTTAAGGCAGTTTGTTAGCATCCGAAAATATCAGATTAACAGTTCGGATCATGAACCATGGGCCCAACATGTACAAACTCAAGATTCAAGGATGCTACATGAATTTTCTCATGTCGATGATCATATCATTACAGTTAATTGGAGAGAAGCTAATCTTGTCTTATCTGGTCTTGAACAGCATATGACTTCGCTCCCGAGCAAATCTACTGAGGAAACCAACAACAACGATGAATATAATAACCTGAGTGCGATATTGGTATCTTAAAGGGATGGTCATCAATTTTCTTTCAAATCTTTTTTGTAATTATTGCCCTTTGGGTGCCAATAATTTTTATTGTAATATTTGATTTACTTGAATCTAATGTTCTGGCATTTTGCTTTGGATACTTGAAAGGAGTTAAAAACACATTTGTTCTTTTCATATTGTGAGAGTTTTGAGTTATGGGCCTATATAAAAACTAAGGTTTCTATTGAATCTGATGTTCTGGCATTTTGCTTTGGATCCTTGAAAGGAGTTAAAAAGCACATTTGTTCCTTTCATATTGTGAGAGTTTTGAGATGCAGACTTATATAAAAACTAAGGTTTCTACTACTTGCAAAAGGTAAATTATATATGGCAATGTAATGTGATAGAGAGATTGGCGACTGGGTTATAGGTACCTTTAGAGTAAACAACTTTTATTTTTCTTAATTAGCATGTTTCAAGTGTAATAACTTTGGGTGTCATTCTATCTTCACGCACTCCGCAGGTGTAGAAGATTCAAACCAATCATCTAGCAGACCTTACCTAGGCCATAGCTTCGTCTCAAGGTCCCTTTATATCTTCAAAGAATGCAGGTAACTCCCTCTGTTAGAGCATTAGAAAAATAACATTTTTGCTTTGCCCTTCTCTTGGCAATGTATTTATGTCCAACCAGGTTCGAAGCAGAGACTTCTTAAGGTACAGTCAATGTTCTGCCATTTAGCTATAAAACCTTTCTAGTTATTTTATATTTTATTTTGAAATGGAGAAACAGAATTCATGTAACTGATCCCAACATGGTTGGGATAAGGCTTTGATGATGATGATAATGAGTTATTTTATATTTTATTTACTAGTCTCATCAACTTTAGTTTACTAAATGGAGCATGCTAATGATAAAGTAACAAAATATGCTAAGAGTCTTCTTGGAATAGAACAAAAAGGAGGAGAATATTGCTCACACAAATTTTTATAGTGGACAGTTCTATGTTTGATTCTCTAAATCCAAAAGACTCCCAAGAGAACAAGAAGTGAAGAACTTTTTGATATATTAAAAATATCTATATACATCCTATATTTTCTTTGGGTTCCTGGATGAAACCTCCAGAAAAAAAAAAAAAAAAAGGTTTTCTGTCCTAGTCCATTTAACATGGGTGATAATTGTAAAAGGTACTATAAAGGTGCCATTTAACTTGGGTGATAATTGTAAAAGGTACTATAAAGGTTAGGCTATCTTCAAGTCCTTGAGAGTGTCAACAATTATCTTTATATATGAAAATTATTAAGGGCACCTATGTTTGATGGACGATGAATTTCTAGGATTTCCAGTCAATTCCTTTTATGTGAAGGTGTTATAAGTCAAATACTAAAAAGATGAAGATTGAGGAGGGGGCCACCATATGGTCTTCCTTTCAACCAAAAAAAAAAAAAAAAGAAAACAAAAACAAAAAATGATTGCTCATTCATCATCCCAGTAAATTAAATTATAAGAAACCGATTTCTCATCTAGATCTCCATCTTAGACCCTTAACTTCCCTCCTAGCGTGCCCTTGTTCGATGTAACTCTCTTTTTAGGGGTATTTATTTGGAGGATTTTTCTGATGCATATTGAATGTATTGCAAAATTGCTGCCTATGAAGCTTTCAATTAGAATTCCTTATTTGATTGCTAGGACTTTAAAAGCTCAACATTTTGACACGTCACTTTTGAACTTTCAAATTATGCAAATTCTAGCATTGTGAATACTAACACGTAGAAGAGGATTTGAGAAATTTCATGAGATATGATATTTGGAGAATTCAAATAATTTCACTTCTCTAAATTCCAGCAACTAAAAAGGCCTCCATTTATTCATACGAGTTTCACATTGTAGGAAAATGCATAAACAAAGCTCCCATGGCAATTTAAGGTGATTCACGTTTTTCTAAAGTTAAACACTTCATGTCGTTTATATATTAATTTATACTGTATATGGTTGACCAACATTTATATTGTATTAATTTTTTAAAGTTAAATTTACATTTGGTTCCATCCAATGCCCTTAGAACTTTTATTTCCCAATACCCCATTATAGATACTGATGGATTGAGAAGTTAAATAAATAAAAGGCAGTCTCTACCTTTTAGTGGATGCCCTCAAACTGTTTGAGGACTTTCTAGGAAAACAAATTGACCATCCAAACAAACATTAGTTTTACTCTTCTTTTACTTATTCTATTCAAACACCATTTAATAAAACTTTGTGCCACATCAATTAATTTCTTACTCTCCTCTTATTAAACAAATAGATGAATTCAAAACTCCCACCATGTAAACAGGGCAATTTTCACCCTTGAGACTCCTGTGAAGCAAGCATATGGAATTTTTAGCCAAAGCTTTAATGTGGAGGGGCCAATGTAAAATAAGACTTTATTAATCATTTTAGTGTCTCACTTCTGATGATTGGAAATGCTCAATGAGTTTGAGTATTTGTAGATGGCTAAATTACAAAGGTATGTTTTACAACAAATGCATTCATAAATCAACTGAAAAATGTGAAAAAGCATGCTGTAAAAATTATTGGAAGCATAAATTCTATAGAGGCAGAGATACATCTCCCAAGGACTGTCCCACTCACACCCCAGTGATTGCTACCCCAATGTGTTACTGTCAATACCAACTCAGCTCTGGTCAACATCGATTAGATGAAAATTATGGTTCTTGTCGGATGGATCTTTTCTGTTAGCAAGACTCCTGGTTCAGATGCACCGAGTTCTAAATTTTGACTTTGCACTTTCGTTTATGCCAGGTAATAGCTTCGTCTCAATGGTTAGGATAACGAGAATAGACCACAATCCCAATTATGATAATGTTTGCTTGCATAGAATACTTAAAACTTATGGTTAAGATGAACTCCATCAAACCACGATTAAAAAGGTGAGGGGTGAAGAATATGAGTTGAGGAGTGAAGGATATGAAGTATGTAAGTATTTAAGACCTTGACTTCTATTGGATTTTAACTACTTAGGGAAATGATCGGAGTATTCATTTTCCATCATCTCTTGATTTTTCATTTTTAACCACTTATGAAAATTAAAAAAAATTAAAATCACGAGAGACCTTTTTGTTTGCATTAGAATGCATATGTTTCATGCCATAGGTGGTTGAAAACAAACATTGAATGTAAATTTTTAAAAATGAGTATCAAATAATCCTTTTTTTTTTATGGAAACATGATCAAAAGAAGGTAAGAATTAGTACATACCTAGTTGTCGTCTTAATAATATAAAACATAGAAAAGTGAAGGTCTTATCTACTTTTCCATCTTATATCTTTTATCTTTTACCTCATATTCTTCATCATCACAACTTTAATGATCATTCAGTTGAGTTCAATTCATCATGAATTTTTATTCATTCAATACCTATGTATTTTGAAGTAATAAAAATGTGAACGGTCGAGAATTATAATTAATTTGTTAGGATAAAATGGGTGGAAGGGAAGAAGTCATTGTTTTGAAGTACAAAATAAATTAATATTAGATAAGCTTGTTCCATGCAAACCTGCTCCTGGATCAGTGCCAATGCATCCCTCTTATCACCTTATTAATTGGAAAAATGAATGATCAGAATATGGAACAGAAAACGTGCCTTATGATGGGCTCATTTTTACGGCCTTGCGATGTGCCTAATATCGAACTTAAAATAGGTCAACATCAATTGGCAGTGTTGCATATAGCTAACCAATCATCTTAGCATTCGAAGTCTCTAGTGTTTTTAATAAAGAGAGTATTGAACCAACTATTGTAGTCAGATACAAATCCTTACATACAGGATCCAACACTCACACCTGCACCTTAGAATCAAGATCCAAGAACTGTACATCCACATATTGAATATATATAAATTATAAAGGCCTATAGAGCTTGAGCAATATTGATATTTGATGATTCACTTAGCTTAATCATAAACCGTTAATAGGCCCTTCCCTTATTTTGAAGCCCTTTCATTCCAATCCTATTAAAAAAGATTGGACTTTGCAATTGATCGACGCACTATGGGCCTATCAAATCACTTACAAGACATGTATTGGGATGTCCCCATATAGGTTATTCTATCGGAAGATTTATTACTTGCCTACCTGGAACATAGAGCTTATTGGGCCATTAAAAGTTCAATCTTGGCTAACCCATTGCGGGTAATCTATGGAAATTGCAACTCAATGCAAGTTAATGAGTTGGAAGATCTCATGAATGATGGGTATGAGAATGCTAAGATTTACAAGAAAAGGATGAAACTGAACCATGATAAGTCAATTTTGAGAAAATCATTTGAATTGGGTATAAAAGTTTTTTTGTATAACTCCCGATTACACATGTTTCCAGGGAAGTTACAAACTCAGTGGACTGGTCCATTCATTGTTAGGACTTTTAATTTTCATGGTGCCATGGAAATTGAAAATCCAAAAAAAATGAGGATGTTTTCAAGTTCAATGGTCAATGGTTGAAACCGTTTCTTAAACTGAAAGACAAACACGCTGAGGAGATCCTTCTTTAGGATCTCATCTACCCAGAGTAAGCATCATCATCATCGCATTCACCCCATTGCATTTTTTATTTATCATATTCAGGACAATGTCATTTTTTTTTGTTGGGGGGGGGGGGGGGGTGCGCAACTTAGTCACTTGTTTGTTTTTCCAAAAAAAAAAAAGGGTTTTATTTTAGTTTTTCTTCTTATAAAAAAAATTAAGAGTCTTTAGTCAAGCTAAAGACGTTAAACTTAGCGCTTGTTGGGGGGCAACCTAATGGTTTTCAATTACGTTCAATGCATTTGGTTCATGTCAAAGTTTGTTGTTCCTTTTGACATCAAGATCATCATTGTAATGAAAATAAGGGAAGCCTTCAAGTAGGAAATGAAGGTTAAACAATCACTGTGGCTAGATGGTAGGAGCCTCTATGTCATTAAACTAAACTAGAGCTAAGATGATTGGTTGTTGTTCCCGTGGTTTGAGATTTAATTGTGACTTAGTTTTTAAGAAAAATGAAAAAAGATGTAATGGATTAGTTTGGTCCTCATCGAGTAAAGAAAGAAGAAAACTATTGATTCGGGAACTGCTAAATAACACCAGAGAAATTTTGTTTGAGACGTGTTACATTGGTAGCGACCAAAACAAATACTTATGAGGTAAGATGAAACATAGCCATGGTAGTTAACTCGTCTAGGAATTTAATATTAAAAGACCCCTTGTTGGTCTGAGGTGGACCAACTTAGATTGCAATTTTTTAGGTTGTTTTGAGTTTCAAAAGTTTTACATCGTTTTCAAAAAAAAAAAAAACGGAAGTTTGAAAGGAATTGAGGTGAATTGAAGATATTTAAGAAATTTAGAATTTTCAAATTTTTTGAGAGAAGTAAAAAGAAAGTCTACTTTTTTTTAACGATGAAGCTCATCAGAAGATTACTTAAACTTTCCCCATTATACAAATTTTACACTTTTTGAAGTTTGGATAGGAAGCTAAAATGATTGCATATAGAATTTCTCCGAAGGATTCGATGAGAACCCGATATTTAGTTAATAAATATTTTTCTCTCCTGGTTCCTTAAAGTGAATTAATTCGGCCAAATTGGAAATGACTATCTTTTGTTTGGAGATCAAAGTTTCTTTCCTCAATCTTTTTCAAAAAAATAAAAATAAAAAAATATTTGTTATTACCAACTGAAAAGCTTTTTAAAGAATAATGTTTTGTGACTAGTTTGGAGTTTGTAGTCTTTTTAACTCGAGCTAGTAACCCTATAAGCGCATCTCTATACCTAGTGCCCTAAAGCCATTTCGTTTGGGAGTCGTTGGCCTAACGCTTGTTACATAGTTTAATTAGAAAGCTTAAGGGACGTAGGCATTGCACAGTCGCATGTGATTAAACAGATGTGTGTGTGTGTTTGCAAAAAAAAAAAAAAAAAAAACAAAAAACCAAAAAAACAAAAAAACAAAAGAAAAAGAAAAAGAAAAAACGAGCGAGCGAAAAAAAGAGGAATAGGGAAGTTTTTTGGCCTTTAACAGCAGTGTGAAGTCGTCATAGTAGCTTGAGATGAGAAATTTTATTTTCGCTGGATTCTTGGTGGATCAGACGGTTTAAATGAAAATTCTATTTCAGTGGCATTGGTGTAGAATATTCGAAACTGATAGTGATGTATACATTTTTCACTATGCATACAAGTTTTGGTATGAATTTGAGAAAGTTTTTGAAAATAGAATAGTGGACAGGATTTGGAAAGGTTTGAATTTTCAATCATCCAGGATTTCAAAAATGTCCGATGGGAGTGGATTTTAGTTTAAAAATCTTCTTTTACCATTGCTGCTTTTGAAAAAGAATTTTGTAGGTAGAGTCGCTGCAAACCCTTATAAGGCATAATTCGTCCACTAAGGAAAACATAAGGGTTTAAGGGCTTGTTGTTACGCTAAATGCAACAAAAAATACCAGTGAAAGTGGTTTTGTTTTCATTTTGTTTTACTTGTTTTTCTTATATTAGGTCAAAGAGTTTCAAACTTTTCGTCCTCAACTTTTGCTAAGAGACCAGCTAAATGCTGGTTGGGAGGTGTGTTAAGTTCATAAATGTGCACATTTATGCATCATTTTAAGATGAATTGGGGGTTTAATTAGGTGAATAACATCATTATTTAGTTAAAATTATCTTTTCATGAATTTCACCTAGGAACTTGAATTTATATATATATTTTACACATTTTCTGCATTATTTAAGAATTTTTATAATTTTTCTCCGAAGAATCCCAGTTGGAGTAGAATTTTGTTCGGACGGGTTCCGCTTCAATGTGGGTTCTTCAGTATTTAATAAGTTTAATTAAAATATGCAGAAAAAATATGAGACCCACATTGAAGAAAGAAAGAAATTAAAGTAAGTAGGATATGCACACCACATTTCATGCTTTTTCACTTGTGCCAGAGGAAGAGTCTCACTCACACAATATTTGTTGTAGAAGATTTTGAAGAAGTATCTCTCACATTTGAATTTCAAAACAGAGTCCATGGCCAACAATAATAGAAAATGATGAGCTGGGTCCCACAATAAATGATCAAGGCAAAGAAAGAAAATGTGAAGAAAAGGAAGAGATTTGGACCTATGAAATCCTCATTTAGAGGATCTATATTTGACAATTATAAATCGCTAATGACTTGGAGCTATAAAAATCCTCATATGGATTTGCATCCATATCATAGTTGTGAAACTCGTTTTGTTTTTGAACGAAGTTTTTGAAAAAACTCGTTGCGATCTACATACCAAACCAAAGACGCCCATTCACAACTTTTCGTGATTCCAGTCAAATTCGGTCGATTTTAGAATTTTAAGGCAATTTCGATGGATTTCAAAAATTTTATCTAAATTATAAAAAACCGATCTTGTTATAAATTTTTTCTTAAAAGCCCCACCTCTACCACTTTCTTAGAAAAAAAAAGTTTTCTTACTCTACGCACTTTATCATTGGCCTCAACGTCCTACTTACTTAGATCCAAGGAAGCTATTAAGTTAAAAAAAAAAAAAAAACCCATATCATCTTTCTCCTAGTTTTATTAAAAGTGTGTGTAACCATGCCACTTTTTATTTATTTATTTATGTGAGATCAGAGGGGTTCTTCAAAAAGCCAAAGTAAACAGGGCTTCTCTTTTTGCACCCGTCTTTCCTCTCCCACTCGGATCCAACGAAAACCGTAAGATTGGTTTCCTTCTTCTCGATCCGTAGCTACTGCACAACAAATCTTCGAAATCGAATCCTCTTTGCTCTATCTTCCATACAGATCGGTAAACGAATTGCTCCAAAATCCTGTCTTTTCCCTGCGAAATGTTGATTTAGGGCCTGTTTGTCAGGAATTCCCTGTTCCAAAGGCAAAACGATGAAATCTCCTTGTTTGTTTGTCTGGGTTTGGTAATCGGAAGCTTGGGATGAAAGGGTTTTTCTTATTTTTTGATTTGGATGATGATGTGGAATGATGGGTGGTCCTTTGATTAGGTCTCTTTGTTTTGACATGATTTTGGATTGATGATCTGGTATGAGAAAGAAGTGATTTTTGGAAGTAAATTTTTACCCGTTTGAATGAGATACTCTGTTATGATTCTGGATTCTGGATCGTGGTTTTCCTCATCTAAGTTTCAGTTTTTTTGGATTTTTTACTGCATTCTGTAGGGTGTGCACTGCTTGAAAGGTTTGGGTGCTAACTGTTTGTAGAAAATCCCAACTGAAATTTTGGGTGGGTTTTGTGTTGGGGTGATATGGATTGCACCATAGAATGAATGGTAAGGCTGATCTTAATGTTCATTTTGCAGTGTCCAGCTTATATGGTCCCATCACCAGTGCAATCCACACCGCTCCCCCTACCAGTGGTCCCATAATTGTCAAAGTTGGGTCATGGGGCTCAGACAGTCAGACTCTCCATCCAGCGGATAGGGCTTGGCACTTAATTTAGTGGAAATAAAGTATGAGTTATCTTGGATCTTGAGAGTTCCATGTTTTGAATCATCTGAATATGTAGATGTACTGATGGTTTAATGTCTGATTTGATCAGGTGGTTTGCCAGATACCCATTTACTTATTTGACTGGACTTGGATAACAGGGTAACTAGCAAAATGTCGAGGCTGAATGTCTGCGGCAAAGTAGTAGAGGGAGTTGAGTTACTAAAGAGGAGAGAGTGGCCTTGGCGCTTAGATGTGTGGCCATTTGCCATTCTTTATGCTATTTGGCTTTTGGGCGTTGTTCCTAGCATAGAGTTTGGTGATGCCGTAATAGTTCTTGGTGGGCTTGTGGTCATTCACATTCTGGTGCTTCTTTTCACTGCTTGGTCAGTGGATTTCAGATGTTTTGTCCAGTTTAGTAAGGTACGCAATGGATTGGCATCCTGAGAAAGATTATGTTTCCATCATAACATGCTTTGTGTATTCTACTCCTTGGAGTATTTGATCTCTCTTTTGCTTTTCACTGAGTATGCTGACTACATTTTTTCTCTCGATGGTGTTCAACTCATATCGTTATGGTTAGGTTTTGCTTGCATTACATGCTTGTTAGTTGCCATTGATGTTAAGCTTTTTATCCATATTTCTTCTATTCTTTTTGGGAACCTAAGTATGTTGTTTATAATTGCATGATTACTGGTATGTGTGCATTTTGATGATTGACAAGTCACATTCTCATAGTGGCACCTCAGCATGCATAACATTCATCTATACAAGAATCAAGATTCAGGAGCAATTGTGATGCATTACCATGAGATGATAAACTTTGTAGTAGTTGATTTAGCCATAGGAGAAATGCCTCTTTACATATAATGGCTGCATGACCAAACCAACACTTCAAAAATAATTTGGTTTTCTCCCTCCTGCATGAATAATATTACCTTTGCCAAGGATATTCTTGTTGATTTGTATGTAATATATGAGCCAAGCGCTAATATTTGTAGGGAAATTTCCAAAGGGAAATTAAGTAATTCAGAGGGCAGAAGGGTTGCACGCTCACACACAAAACAAAAGAAAAAAAGAAAAAGGAAAAATATTTATTGAAAATAAAATTGAAAAATATCTATTACAGTACTTGTTGCAACTCAAGGTTTCCTTTGCTCGATAGAAAAAAAATGAAACAGGCGTTAAACCTGTGAAAATGATACTCTTTTTTATTTATGCAACTGTTTTTGGAGTCTCCTAAATCCTAATTCACTCGGTTAATTTTTAAATTATTATTCAAATGGGAGAGGGTGATTTTTTCAGTTGTGGTAGTTTGGCCTTTTCATCAAGGTTTTCATATCATTGAGGATTTGAATTGCATATTTTGTATTATCGGGGGTGACTCTCCAAAGTGTGCCAGAGAAGAAAATCCAAATGTTATCTCAGAGGGCTTGCTCCTTGGATGGAACAGATAATTCTTCTGTGTGTGTATCATGCTTAGTGGTGGGTCACTGCAGGTTCTGATTCACATCCTCCGCAAGGGGTCTTCTAGATGTGTCTTGTTGTCAAATGCTCTAACTTCAAATTCTTCTAATAGATTTTACTTTTCTGATAAAAAAATGAATAAGAGAAAACATTCTCAATAGTTGTTGGGTTGGAGGGAAAAAAAAATGAATACAAAAATGTCACTTCTTACTGTTTTGCCCTTCTAGGGATGAGGCAGGTTGACCAATAAGCATATAGATCAGAATGTGATAACTTTCTGGTGATCCTTTTTTTTTTTTCGGTTTTTTATTGTGTGTTTTTTAATAGGGTTGAGGTAGCTTTTAACTTTTCTCGACTCGTAGTATCTCTCACTGTATCTTGCTTTAGTTTTCATCTGTCTTCTGATTTTGCAGGTAAAGGATATACACCACGCAGATGCATGTAAGATAATTCCCGCCAAGTTCTCTGGGTCAAAAGAAATTGTACCTCTTCATTTCCGCAGACCAGTGAGTGCTATTCTCCTATCAAGTCTCAATAACTCATATTTCTAGAGATGCATGTGCTTGTGTCTGTATTTCGAGGCGGGCTTTTTTCGTTGAGGGATTTCTCATACCAGCATCCATAGGAAGCGCAGTGCATGAAATTCACGGGCACATCCTATGGAAGCCCGCAGGAGAAAATTCTGCATTTTTGTTTTATAATAATAGACGTCACTAGTGATGCATCGAGAGCAACTCTTAAGCTGTGATGGAGTTTCTCTAATTGGATATGAGCCCCTTTTACAATTGATGTTGCATCAGTCTATTATTTATATATTTATAGATTTAAAAGATAGCTTATTTGAACAATGAGAAGATATTAGAGTAATTTACTCATGAAAAAAAAAAGGTGGCAATGGGAAAGCTGAGACTCCTTTTGAGTACATTAGGTAGTACTCTAGAAAAGCCACATGTGACATAAGCAAAATCTTGTAGCATTTGCTTTTTAACCTTCGGAAGATCCAAATTGCCAAGTTCTATTTTTTAGGGTGAGGAAGGGATTTCTTTGTCCTCTTTGATTGTGGGAGATTCATATACTTCTAGAGAAATGGATGGATTTGTCTGTTCATCTCCTTGATAAATAATAGTTTATCATTTGGTTATTGTTACCTCTTGCTTTCTTTTTCTAGTAAATTGTTCTTGTTGATAAAAAAAAAGAAGATTCCCTTTGATGCAGGACAATATGAGAATTGCTCTAATGGGATGCAATGCAATCATGAATAAAATTAATTAACAAAAAATAAATAAATAAATAAAATAAAAATCATGCCAACCATGTGTAAACAAATATGCCAAGTAATGAATCCGCCATGGATCTGAAACCTTTTCACAGATCCCGTAGTAAAATCCTCTGATTTGAGGGGTAGGATCTTAATGGAAGGTAGAACTTTCGACATTTAGGGTTGTGATTTATAGGAAAAGGATTTATGGGAAAGTAAGGCCAAAATAATGATCATCAGATCTGAAGGTATTAGCTTAACATCTATTAAAGAGATCTGAAATTGTAATGGATGTAGTAAAGCTTTGCAGAAGGGAAACGTAGAAAAGGTAATGGTTACTTTTGTTGGGCTCTCACCAAACTCCAGTCGCAGGAGGCATTAATGGCGTTTAGACAAGAAAGGTGGCTTACAAAACCCAAGAAGAAGAAGAAGAAGAAGAAGAAGAAGAAGAAGAATAAGCAATCTCCTTTATTCTCATTCAATAATTAAAGTGCATAACATGTCATCCTCAATGAAGAAACAAGACTGTTTTTAACATAACCTAAATCAGAAATAGAAAGGGAAAAAGAAAAACCCAAAAATGGAAAAAGGGGGAAGAGCCTGGGGAACCGCGCTTGACGCACAGCTCCTTTTCCTCGGGATCCATGCGCAAAAGCTTGCGCACTTTTTTTTTTTTTGCTTGTGGTGTTCCCCTCCTCTTGGTTAATGAAAGACTTTTTATCAAACTTTAAACATGGGCCCTTTCTTCCTTAACAAAGGCTTTAAAAAAAAAATTAAAATATAGAACCCTTCAACTTTAAAAGATTCTTATTTCAACCCATGTGACATTCCAATGTGGGGCCTTCAACGAAATTGTGCACATGGGGGCTTCATCTCTCTACAGACACGATCATCCAAAATCTAACCGCCAGATCTCCTATGGTTGGTAATCGAACGGTGGATTTATACTTTTCTCACGATCAAAGCTTGAATATTGATCATCCATCCAGATTATAGCCTGGTCTGTTGCCCTATGCCTTATTCTTTGATAAACCTTATAAGGATTGGGGGAATTGGGTATGATGTCCCCATCACCCTTTAAAAAAAACCTCATGGCACAATTTGATTCTAGAGATAATAGGCTTATTAAGGTCATTGCTTTTGGTGCAATAGTAGTAGTCTTGGATGCCATGCGTGAGAACATAGGTTTGAGACCTTTAGTCAGCCACTTTGTGCAAAATTGCCGAAGGTTAGGTTTGTCTCTAGTCTGGTCCCTCCAAAGACAATGCTTTGGCGGGACCGTCATGGCTGGGTAATGACATTTTTTTCTTAAATAAATAGGCTTGTTCTAATCATAGACTGCTTATCACTACACTTTGAGCCCAATTTTGAGACCTTATGGGCCTGTTTGTTTACATGGTATTGAATTTCTGGAGCCCATGTTCGAGACCCTAGGGGCTTGTTTGTTTACATGGTATTGAATTCCTAGGAATTTATAGTAGAATTGGTTCTAACAAGGGAATATTGAAGAGGTGGGAGATGAAGGATATAAGGTGGAGACTGGAGATGTAGATGGGACTCTTGACTTTCCTAGAATTTGATTTTCTAGGGCATTGCCATTTCCAAAAAAGAAAAAAAAAAGAAAAAGAAAAAAGAAAGGACAATGGCTGGGTAATCAGTTTCAACCAAAGGGAGATTATTTGATGTAACTTGAGGATCTTTACCTTTATTTTTTTATAATTTAGCCACTTTTCGATGAGAAGAAATTTCTTATTACTCTTAGGAATGCGATTCATGCGAACAAATGGTCTCTATATTTGCATGCCTTCATTTGTTTGCCATGCCATATAACCAGGTGTTTGATCCAGATGGTGGTAAATGTTTATTGTGGTGTTCCATTTTATGAAATTGCAGGAGCTGGTTCCAATCGTCCATGGGGAGAATGATGATGACTTTGTACGTGTTCTGTGTTTCAGTTTTTGACATGTACTGGTTTGGATCAAACTGATTTGGGTATGGGTAATGGCTTGGGATGATCTAGATCAAAATGAAGGGGGCTGTGTTGATCAGGCTAAGTTCAAGATCCTAGTGCAGTTTGCATCCCAATACTATTATGGTCAAACTAAAACAATTGAATTGGCATCAGTGAACAACAGAATCCAACAAGCAGTTAATGGATATCCAGCAGTTTCAATAGAATTTCATCCAGTTGTAAGACTGATCAATAACACATACGTTTTGTTCTGTCAAACGTGGTTGTCCAAACTCCAAACCACAAGTTACAGACAATCTATCATAAGATTGGACATCAATCAGAAAGAGACTGACTCAACATATTAACATTGGAATTTGACTCAGGCTCAGTAGTTCTTGTAAAAAACTCATGCACAAAGAAGAGACTAGGGCTTTTGGTTTATTACCATTCACATGTATATTGGGCTGGAGGTGACCTGAGAATTCAGCTTGGTACAGCACAATATTTTCTGTCCCCAAATAAAGGTCTCACATTGTGTGTGCTTACCCATTTGAATGGCAGCAGGTCAGCAGATCAAACAACCTCAATCAGCTGCTTTAGTTGCGGTCTCATTCCATATCAATATGGTGGCACAAACACCAAAAATTTCAATTTCAGCACGTAGAAGCAGTAAGAAACAAGAAGGAAGAAGCAAAAAGGTTCGAAAGGAGGGCCTCTTTATTAGGATAGGAGTATCAATAGCAATTAGAGAGGATTCAGATTCTTTGTAGTCCAAGTCAGCGGCCAAAAGGTCGAAGAAATTAATAAAAGAGGTTTCTTTCCTCTGTGAACTATAGTGTTTTTATTTGGGCATGCTACCTTCACATAACTCCTTGTGCTGCTGATGATGATACCCCAAAGTTTTGAAGTTCGCAAAGACTGACGACTCTAGCGCTCTGAATTCCTACATTATCAATGCATGTGCTTTTAGAGTTTAAGATATGCAGAATTTCTATGTTGGTTGCAGCTGCAGATAATCTTTATTGCTTGCTATTTTAGGAGATTCTTCACAATTTTAATTTTTATGGAAGTAGCATCTTTTATAGCTTGTTTGTCTTGCAAAATCTTTCATATTCAATGGAAAGGAATCTCCTTGGATCTTTTTTCTTTAATGGTAACTGATTAATTTATAGAGCTGAATACTAGTACAAAGCCAAATAGGCCTGTACGAATGAGACACAACTGCTGGAGTGAAATGGCATCACTATTCCGGCGACATTTCTAAAGATCTGACCTGAAACTCCTATAAACTGGTTTCTTGAGGTTACATTTAAATAACCAAAGATTAAGTGTCAGTTGCACTTGCAAGATTAGATACTGGAGCATACATGTCTTGGAATGTCCACCTTTTTTTTTACTTTTTCCTTTCTTGCCAACACGATAGTAACAGACAGTGAAAAATTTATCTTCTACAATAGCAGCTATAGCGCCCTTTCCCTAAAAGGCATTTTAACAATTGGTGCTCACCCACATAATTTTAATTAGCTGGGAAAAGAATAACTTTAAACTGAAAGATCAATTGGAGCTGGGCTGGGCAATGAATAGAAAAATGTGAGACCTCCATCACTGTCAAACAATATGCATGCACTCACAATATTGAGTTTGCTTTTGCGCTGTATCAGTTGGTCAATGGTTAGGATAGGATCTTGTGCAAGATATCTGTCCAACAAAAGGAAGCTCTTGGGAATTGGGATGAACTTTTCAGAAGATGAAGCTTCTTTGCATGTATTGTGAAGTCTTACACTCTCTCTCATATTCAGACCATCAATGAAGCTTCTTTGGATGTGTTGGGTGTCTTACACTCATATTGAAACCATCTTTAGCAGATTGGGGGTCGTTGAAAGTTTTATATTCATTCTGTTGTTTTTTAATTGTTATTATTCCACTTTGATTTGTTCTTATAATTTTCTTTGTGCCTTCTAGTTCTGTTTTTATGCAATCCATAGTAGCATGTTATTTTTTTTTTCTTTTAAAACAATGGTATGGTTTTATTTGCAACTTGATCTTATGCTTGACTTTCATTTGGACATATTATAGCCCTTTCCATTTGTCATGTTTTCGATATTATGAGAGCTGTGATTTCTTTGGTTTGGTGTTTAATGGTATGATCATATGAGGTTCATTGTTAAGTAAATGAATGGATCTGCATTTGTGCAGTCAGTAGGGTCATCAGTGCCTTCAGGAGTGGATGCGCAAGAGATTTATTTTGATTTTAGAAAGCAACGCTTCATTTTTTCAAAAGAGAAGGAAACCTTTTGCAAGCTTCCTTATCCATCGAAAGAAACATTTAGTTTTTATCTCAAAAATACTGGCCATGGTACAGAAGCTAAGGTTGCTGCTGCCACTGAGAAGTGGGGACGAAATGTGTAAGTTTCCGTTCTCCTGTTTCAGGTTCTTACTTTAAAGGTAACAGTTTTCAAAACTGTTTTATGTGCAATCTAATGTAGTCTAAATATAACACATATTGAGTGTTTCAGTTAAACTTGACCTCCCTCTTTCTTCCTTTTATGGAGGAATTTGCCTCTTGTTTATGAGAATTGATTATGAAGGCGCAAGTATGGAGACATGCTTATTTTCACTGCATTTTTATAAAATAGGTCTCCCATCCCACCTTACACTTGAGAAACTGATTGGACATCAACCTCCTTGCATGATATGTAGCTTCCTTGGGTTCCACTATCTGAGCAATATTAACCAATATATTTCCCTTCTATTGGTTATGTTTCAATGGTTAATCCATTGTGAATATCACTCTTATCAGAGTGATATTTAGGGCTAATACCACTAATGGGATGTTGATTCGCAGCGGGTTTGACTCATTGTTAGGGAGACATCCGTATGAGAATTGATTATGATGGCGCAAGTATGGAGACATCCGTATTTTCACTGCAGTTTTATAAAATAGGTCTCCCATCCCACCTTACACTTGAGAAACTGATTGGACATCAACCTCCTTGCATGATATGTAGCTTCCCTGGGTTCCACTGTCTGAGCAATATTAACCTATGCATTTCCCTTCTATTGGTTATGTTTCAATGGTTAATCCATTGTGAATATCACTCTTATCAAAGTGATATTTAGGGCTAATACCATTAATGGGACATTGATACGCAGTGGGTTTGACTCATTATTAGGGGGACCTCAATGAATGGAGACCTATTTAATTATTCATCCATGTCACATACACAAATGCGCATGCAAACACACAAAATGACAAAAGGAGCTTCTCTCCTCATTGCAATTGCAGCAGTTCAGTTTTACTTCTCAGTTTTAATAATTAAAAAACTGTCGCCTGATGTGCATGCACCTCCACCCCTTCCCCATCCTATTGAGTATTGAATGACTTATATCTGTGGTGCAGATTTGAATATCCTCAACCCACGTTTCAGAAATTGATGAAAGAGCACTGTATGGAGCCGTTTTTCGTTTTCCAGGTTTGTTATGACCTGCTTTTTTCTTTCCTTTTTTTTTTTTTTCCATTCACCTTAGCAACTCTATGTTGGTGTTTACTGTGTTTATTCATGTTTTAATGTGAGTAATCTTTCAGGTCTTCTGTGTGGGACTTTGGTGTTTGGATGAATATTGGTACTACAGTTTGTTCACCCTTTTCATGCTCTTTCTGTTCGAGTCGACGATGGCAAAAAGTCGGTTAAAAACACTTACCGAGCTTAGGCGTGTAAGAGTGGATAGTCAAACACTGATGGTTCATCGTTGTGGGAAGTATGTTGCCACTATTCCTGTTAATGATTTTTTTTTAATTTGTTAATTTTTCTTAATAAGATGTAACGCTTTAAGCAGTCTCTACTAAAAATGGTTGGTTGTAGGTGGGTAAAACTCTCTGGGACAGATCTTCTCCCTGGAGATGTTGTTTCCATTGGGCGTTCATCTGGTCCAAACGGCGAAGATAAGAATGTTCCAGCAGACATGCTTATTTTAGCTGGAAGTGCAATTGTTAATGAGGCGATTCTCACAGGCGAGTCTACTCCTCAGTGGAAGGTGGTTCTCTTACCTAGTTATTCTTGATTGTTGTTGGGGTATGTGTATTTGACTGGCCAAAGGAGTGAAATCTAGGGTCCAATGTATGAAACCATCCATAATAGTGAGTTGGCTACTTGGCTGCTATGAACCGTACTTCCCTGGAGTAGATACTGTGTTCTCTCCTTAAAAGAGAAGAAAATTGTAGGTCTAACAAAAGTGACTTGTTTGAATGCCTCCCCTCTTACCCCCACTCCCACCTCTTTTTCTCCTCCTCTCTTCAACTAAACTGTTAGAACTTTTGTCCTCTGAAGTCAGAATAAAAAGACAAAACTGATACTTTTATGTGCATTTGTGAAGACTTACCGATGGGTGCATTAGGACTTCATTATTCTTCTTTTTGATGAATTATTCCCTTTTTTTATGAGTAATAACTAGCTAAAATTTGATGTGTACTGTCCAACTATTCTTATGGAACTATGAGTCTATGATCTTGGTGGAAATGCTTACTGCTGTGCCTGCCACTACTTTTATAAGATGAGAATCCTCTTGGCAAATAAGCAGATAAGAAACTTGTGAGCACAGGAGCATGACATGTGCTATACTGTTTTTAATTTTTTATTGTACCCCTCCGTGTCAGGGGCACAATTTTGTGAGCACGATAAGCTTATCCATGTGACATTGGATATGCTTATCTATGATCATGGTGGAAATGCTTACTGCTGCATCTGCCGCTACTATTACAAGATGAGAACATTGGATAAGCTTAACTATGATCTTGGTGGAAATGCTTACTGCTGCGCCTGCCACTACTATTACAAGATGAGAATCCTCCTCGCAAATAAGCAGAGAAGAAATTTGTGAGAATGAGAGTGCGACAAGTGCCATACAATTTTTATGTACCCCTCCATGTCAGGGGCACAATTTTGTGAGCATGATAAACTTATCCATGTGACATTGGATAAGCTCTCCAACATTACAATTTGGGTGCAAAATATTGCCCAAAAATAAATGATCAAAACAACTTATCATTATTAACTGATGTTCCCTATTAGAAAGAACTTAAAGGGCTCTAAACCTATGTTACTAACAACCAAACATATTGTGTAGGGAGCTCATTGACGCCCATTCATCTTGATAGGTCCTGGAGTTACTGTCAAATTCGAGTGACTTTTGACATTGCTGTTTGAGCTTGCTGTTATTTATGCCTTTGGATGCTGTCGAAGTCTCACTTTCCATACTGTTCATCATTTAACTTTGTAGTGAATGGAGATTCTAAAGCTTGTATAATTGTTTTCATGCCAGTGAAAATCTTAGTGAATCTGTTAATTTGAAAATCTCGGTGCTGATGTACTGGTAATTTGTCTTATAGAGTAAACATATAGTTGCAAAAGAAATGATGTTGACCTTCATATATTTTTTTTCAAAATCTTTTTTCCCCTCTTGATTCAGTGATCCTTTGGTTCTTCAGGTTTCAATCACAGGTAGGGGGATAGAAGAAAAGCTATCAGCCAAGCGAGATAAAAACCATATTTTGTTTGGCGGGACAAAGATATTGCAGCACACTCCAGATAAGGTAACTAAAGTTTATGCTGTGTAATCATTAAACAGAAAAGAAAAGTTATAGCTGTGTTTTTTGTGACTCTACTGCATAGCTAACATGCTTTTACCTTTTTGGATTCAGTTGGTTCATCTGAAAACACCAGATGGGGGTTGCTTAGCTGTTGTTCTACGGACTGGGTTTGAGACTAGTCAAGGCAAATTGATGCGAACAATTTTGTTTTCCACTGAGAGGGTAATGAACTCTAATCTTGAGTTAGGAGTTGGTTAACGGGGTGTAAATTAGAGATTTTTTTTTTGTTTTTATTTAAAACTTTTTGATCTTTAAGGGTAGTGTATTAATTATAATAAAAAATGTTACAGTATGCAATCTTTTAGATATTAGATCTACCTGTTCCCTTTTTGCTTCCCTGCTATTTACATCCCTCCCTAGTTTCTTACTTATCTTCCCACATTACAAAAAGCAATCTAGACAAAATTGCCTCACTTATCTCTCTATTCCCGCCTTGTAGTGCCTTTTCTTCTGGGCTCCTATGCATGTGACAAAATGAGATGCCAACAATGTCCACAAAGCTTCGACTTCTGCCATTACTGTAGGCAAATCTCCATGGAGAAGAGGAAGGATTCTTTCTCCTCTTAACCATGTTGGTTAGTCTCCTTTGATGCATAACATGCCTGAAAAGTACCTCTTGAACATCCTCAATGCCTTATGCCAAAAGTTCTGGCGCACTTGAACTCTTTATCCGGCAAATACTGCCTCATTGAGTGTAAAATTCTTCCCATCCATGTCAGTGTTGGTTTCCCTCTTGCCTTTTCTATCTACATTAAATCTAAAGAGTCCTAAAGCTGATGGAATCCAACTTGTTACAGTTATGACTTTTGGCACCAATCGGACTGGTAGTGAGTTCCGATTGGCTGTCAAAATGTCTGAAATGAATAAACCTCTGAATTCTTTCCTGGTGGAGAGCTTGAAGCTTCACTGAATATGCACGTCCAGAATGCCTCTTTGTCGGAACTTGACTTATTTGAAAAGACCCTTTCATTTCTCTCTTTCCAAATGGACCATGATATTGCTGCCTACTTACCAGACAACTCTTCCTTTTAGTTGGAGAACCTCCTTCAATTTAAATTAGAGCTGATCTAGGCTATTCTGTGCAAAGCTTATCATGTTGCTCAATTTGGGTGCAGTTAAGTTGATGGTGCATTGATTGAATTTGTCTATTAGGCCAACTCTGTGCCCTCTGTAGAGTTCTATATTTGTTTTGACTTAATAAAGGTCTGAGTTACTAAAAGAACGTGCTAAGAGAAAAATCTCAATCTGTTTGGTATTCCAGGTTACTGCAAACAGCTGGGAAAGTGGGCTATTCATTCTTTTCCTGGTTGTCTTTGCTGTCATTGCTGCTGGTTATGTGCTTAAAAAGGTAATGTAAGGCTTTTGTTATGCACAGTGTGGAGCAGAGATCTGGGTTGTACTTTGATATTAAAAATGATTATTTCTCTGTCCTAGAGTTGTTGCCTCATATAGTCTGATATGATGATCATTGTTTATTTCTTTCATTTGTGTGTTGTTGTCACTAGAAGCACATATTTCTGATGTAGGGGTTGGAGGATCCAACAAGGAGCAAATACAAGCTTTTCTTGAGCTGTTCATTGATTATTACTTCTGTCATCCCCCCTGAGCTTCCAATGGAGCTGTCAATAGCTGTTAATACATCTTTAATTGCTCTAGCACGCCGTGGAATATTTTGCACAGAGCCATTCCGAATACCCTTTGCTGGAAAGGTTAGTAATCATAAATTTTTTTTTTGGTAGAAAATCATAATTGTTATTAAGAATAATTGTATCCAGTTTCTCAATTGGTGTTCCATTGCCTTTACTCTGCTGTGCCATTTTAGCTTTATAACAGTGTATTCTCTGCAGGTGGATATATGTTGTTTTGACAAGACTGGAACTCTTACATCTGATGACATGGTAGGAAGCTGAGAGCACACATGCTTATATATTCATCCATCATTGTGTTTGATTTGTGAAATTTTTGCTCTATCCCAGGAGTTTCAAGGAGTCGTTGGTTTGAGCGATAGCATGGACTTGGAGTCAGACATGACTAAAGTTCCTATCCAAACTGTGGAAATTCTTTCTGCTTGCCATGCGCTTGTGTTTGTAGACAACAAATTGGTGCGTTTGTGTCATTTCCTGGTTGAATTCATACTACAGTGTCTGATTTGTTGGGTTTGGTTCAACTGTACAATACCTATCTTTACTCGGACTTATGCATTTCACACTGGAAATTTCTATGATTTTTAAATTATTCTGGGTTGAAGGTTGGTGATCCTCTTGAAAAGGCAGCTCTTAAAGGAATAGACTGGATATATACATCTGATGAGAAGGCCATGCCTAAGAAGTAAGTAACTTCTTGATGATCCTCTTAGTTTTTATTCTTTTTATTTTTGAGAACCCATTATGTATAACGCTGAGGTCCATGTAGGACTGTAGGTTGTCGTATGTTTCATTTTAGATTGCAGATTTCTCTAAGGGTGCATTGGAATTCTACTCTATGCGGATTTCCATCTTTGTGGGAGTGAGAAATCCTGCATTCCTGCCCCTGACATAGGATATTGAAAATCCTCTTTATCAAGGCAAAAGTCATTTTTCCGCCTTTTTGCGGGGAAAATGTTTTGCACCAAACAACTAAAAAAGGATTGCGCGGAAAATCAGAACAATTTTCCTCTCTACCTGGATCAACGCAGCCTAAAAAAAAGTGGGTTTACTTCTAAACATATTTTAGGTATTGGTGTTTCAATTGGTTACTTTGTATTTGTCATGTTTGGTCCATTGTGTGTATTTTCCAAGTGAAATCATGTTTCGGGTGAATCATATTTCAACAGAAAGGTTTTATAATGCGAATTATCTGAAGAGTGACTGCTTGGTGATAATCTGTGAGAATGTTCAAAAGAATTTTGTTCTCCACCATTTCTAGTCCTTACACCTTTATTGATTTCTGACAAACTTTATAGAGCTAGCAAATTCCTTTTCTACACAAAACTATTCGGTACTCTTGTAAAGTCAAATGTTCTGGTTTCTGAAATTGTTTGCCCTCATGATTACTCTCCTCTTTCATTTGAACTGCAGGAGCGGTGGTCCTGCTGTGCAGATTATACATAGACACCACTTTGCTTCTCATTTAAAACGGATGGCTGTTGTTGTTCGAGTTCGGGAAGAATTTTTTTCTTTTGTTAAGGTTTGTTGGTTGCTATTCTTGTTCTTGCAGAGACTGCATTATGCCCACATCCCATTGGAATTGTGGGACATTTCATTTTCATTTATAATTACAACTCATGAAAGGGGGCATGAATGATAAGATATTGAACGTGCAGGAGAGAAGTTACTGAAATTGGCCAATGCCCATAAATATTGTCTTGAGTCAATATTTTAGCAATTCAGAAGTTTATGTTGGATGAACTTTTGTTGAACTTTGTTAATCATAAATTCATAATTCTTTCCAACAAAAACAGAGGATTCCAACAAAAAGAGAGGGCTTTTCCTGAAAATTTTGTTCATGAAAGCAGGATCTTACTAAACAAACATTTAAAGTGAGTACTGTGCCAGAGCACTATCCATTTTCGGGAATAGTGGGTCAGAAATAGGGTGTTCTACTCATAGTGGACCACAATTATAAGTTAAATCTGGACTTGTTTGCATTCTTTTCACATTCATTGCTTCTGTACACATTTGCCCACCTGATGAGTGGCTGGCCCGTGCTTTTGTCCAGGGAATCTATATAGTGACTAAGCTGATGAGTGGCTTGGATCCTGCTTACTTGCCATGCATTATTATGAGTAATTGTGGAAATAGGTCTAGCAAAATTGCATCAGTTGATGAGATAAGGCTCTCAATTTGTGTCTTTTGATGAAATGTCATTGGCCTTGAGTTTCTTACTCTTAACAACAGTTCAATCTGGATGAAAAATAATATAAATGAAGTCATTGATCAAGATAGATTATTATTTTTTCTCTCTGCTCTGAATCTGTTATAAAGTTCACAGTGGCAACTGGGTTTTTGATTGCAGGGTGCACCAGAAACGATCCAGGACAGGCTTATTGATTTACCTTCATCATATGTTGAGACATACAAGAAGTATACACGTCAAGGGTCTCGAGTTCTAGCTCTTGCATATAAACCCCTCCACGAAATGGCTGTAAGTATCATATAGGATTTTGGTGCTTTGAGAATTATTTCATCCGCTCTATTTAGAGCTGATTGGAGACTTGGTCCAATCTAATGAGAGCTTTTTAGGTTAGGTTAGGTCAGGTCGAGAATACATAGCTCTAATTTTTAATTTCAACTCTCGTAACAAGCAACTTGGACTCCTTAGGCTGACGCACTACTGTCCCAACAAACAACTCCCAAGAGAGATTATTATCCATACCATCATAGCACTCTTAACTGGGAAAACGATCTCCTGCGCACCGGTGTGCACAGGAGCGGTGATGAGCGGCCACACCCATACGTTTGCATCAGAATGGCTCCTGTGCTCTTAACTAATGGCTCTATGTTGGATGCACCCTTAAAAGCCTGGAAATAGTGTAAAGAAAGGATCCTTCCATACCAATCATCAAGCTACTGGAGTCTATCCCTGCCCTGACTCTGAAACCGAACCCTTTATTTGGTACTTCTGTACTGACGCTAGACATTCCCCAAACAAGAGATAGTAACCCAAAAAACCTACCTTCTATAATAGTAACCCTACTTTCTAAAAACTACTAGGAACCCGATCCCTCTCATTCTTACCATACTTAGAAATAACGATACCCCTCTACTAGGCATCCTTTTTTAAGCCAAATCTCCACCACCATTTTTTTTTTTTTGGCAATGCCTGGTTCTCGAGGGTAAAGTTCCCAAGCCCAACTCACCTGAAAAGTTAGCCTTCACCACATGAACCCACTTTATTAGATGCATCATTCTTTTCTTACTGCGCGCCCCTCACCCCCACAAAAAAAAAAAAAAAAAAAACCATCACCCCACCCAAATAAAGGGGTTCTATCAGTTTAATGACTATTGCATGTTTATTTCTGATTGAGTTGCTGGTCTTAACTCTAGGCCCTAGGGTCTGTTTTTCTATTGTTTGGTTTTTGATAGATTTGTTGCTTCTATGCAAATGTTTTTTTTCTTTATTTTGTGCAATGAAATTATCAGTTTTCATTTTATTTTTATTTTCTCCTTTTCTTTGAAATGTGACGTTATCAGTTACCATTTCCAAAAAAAAAGGAACCTATAAATATCAGCCAAACAATGGGTAGTGCTATAAACCAAAAAGGCTTTAGAAGCTTGTTAAATTGATAGTTTACTATTTGACAAATGTGCTATCCTTTTTTTGTTCTTTTTCCTTTCTTTTTTCCCCTGAACCCAATGTACCTGTAAATTATTATGGAGACAGATAGGTGTGTTGTGCTTTTCATCGCTGTGGTGTTCAACTACCATGTTATTTGACAAACGTACTATCCTTTTTTTCTTTTTCTTTTTTTTTTCCTGGAACCAAATGCACCTGTAATTTATTTATGGGGACAGGTTGGTGTGTTGTGCTTTTCATCGCTGTGGTGTTCAACTACCATGTTCTTCCAAATATTAACAGATGTCTGCCTCACAAGCTAAATACCAGTACATTTTTGTAATATCTTCTTTGGTCTCTCACTGAAAGAATTGGTGTCCTACCAATTTGAGGAACTTTTATTGTCTATTATGTACCATCCTCAGGAATTGAATACAGTCCCATTGGGGTTGATTTATATAACCGCTGTAGGCAATATAATCAACCTGTACATTACATGCCTACTTGCATAAGACCATAGATTTTTGTTCTTGAGGATACTTTACTGGAAGCATATACAGCTCTGTCCATTCTTTAGGTCTGGGACTTCAGTCTCAGTGCTCTTTCATTCCAGGATAACCTCTGAGTGGGCTGCAAGTGTTCTGGTACTTATCAGAACCCTACTGTTTTGCCTTAAGTAAGGGGTGAGCATACACTCATTGTCCATGTACATTATTGGACTCTTCATTGTTATGTGATGTGATCTTAAATATATTCTGCAGTGGTGTTGATTTTAGTTATGGTTAAATGTCAGGTTAGCGAAGCTAGAAGCTTGGACAGAGATTCAGTGGAAAGCTGCCTCATTTTTGCTGGTTTTTCAGTAAATAATCTATCATTCTTTTGTTTGAAATGAAATCAGTGTATCAGAAATTAACTAGCCATTTCTGCTTTTAATCTTGCAATACTTGATGTCTTTTTGCAGGTTTTTAACTGTCCTATTCGGCCAGATTCTTCTACTATTTTATCTGAACTGAAAAGATCATCTCATGACCTGGTAAAGTTCAGTTACCAGTAATGCATCTTGTGGTTTCCTATTGAAGTTTCAAGAGTGATTCCTTTGACCTGTTGAGATTACAGACCTTTATATGTGTGCATGAGTGTGAGGGTGGAGGGGAGTGTGTGTTATGAGTGGGGGTGGGGGAAACTATTGGCCTTCTTAGCATGCAATTACGTTCTTTCTTAGCATGCAATTTATTATCTGATGAGATATTTTTCCTGGAATTAGTAGACAATGAGTGGCTGGAGGAATGGTGTTTGCATTTGTTTTTCAAGAATAATTTGTCTTTACATACTTCAACCTCTTGAATGTTGAATTAAGGGAAGCTTCTGTTTCAGGTGATGATTACTGGAGATCAAGCTCTTACAGCTTGTCATGTGGCAAGCCAAGTTCATATTATTTCCAAGCCGTCATTGATCCTTGTTCCGCAAAAGAGTTGTGAAGGTTTTGAATGGATTTCACCTGATGAAACTGAGATCACTCCCTTCAGGTGCAATACTAGTTATTTCAGCAGAAATTTCTTACTATAGCTTACGGTACTTTTTTGTCTATTCGCTTTAGCCAATTCCTTCTCTAACAATCTCTCAGAAGTAGAGCATAATACCGTTGGCTCTTTGAGTCTATTCATGGACCAATAAATATTGTAATCTAGACCATTGGACTCAGGGCCTCACTTTGGGTAGGCCATGCCCATAAGATATTTATATTCAATGTGGACCATTCTCATTCTAAAACTGTCTTATGAACAGGTTGTTGGCAGAAGTCTTATGGGCTTAAAAAGTCCAATTGAGTAGATTTTTTTTTTTTGTGTGGCATGTTTATCCACTGTGAAGCTTAACAGATTAATAGTCTAATTACTGAAAAATGCACCTATTTGTATAACTCAACGATACTGTGCCTATTGTATGCCTCAATTATCAGTATTATTATTTTGGTTTTTTTTTTGGCCTTTGTGTGTGCGCACTTTTCTTTTTGACTGATCTGTAAGTTGTCACCGTTATTGTTGTGGTTGCAGTGAAAATGAAGTTGAATCTCTATCAGAATCCCATGATCTCTGTATTGGTGGAGACTGCTTTGAAATGTTACAGCAAACTTCGGCCGTTCTTAAAGTTATCCCATTTGTAAAGGTTGGGGCCCATCTATCTTTTTGAAAGCCCTTGTGTGATTTGATGGTTTCATTTTACTAAAGTCATGGCAACAATTATTTCAGGTCTTTGCAAGGGTTGCTCCAGAGCAGAAGGAGCTTATCATGACGACTTTTAAGACAGTGGGAAGGATGACATTGATGTGTGGAGATGGAACAAATGACGTTGGGGCTCTGAAGCAGGTAGAAATATTTTAACATATTATTTGTGATAGAGGTTAAGAAATTAGCAACTTAAAATGTTACAAAAAAAATTAGCATCTTAAAACTGATGATGCCTAATCTGTTAAGATAATTAATTTTTGTTTTTTACACCCGGTGACCAGCACAGGTGTGGTGGGGTTGATATTGGTAGGGTTTTTCATTTGGTGGGATTTATTATAGGATGGTTCTGGTGGTTTTTTTTTTGGAAATGCATCCTTCATCCGCAGACATTTGAATTGGTTGGGTCCAACAAATGTGTTGCCACATGTACTCTGTGTGGAGCAGAGAATGGTCTGTTCAAAGTTAGCTTTTAAAGCATACCAGCTTGTCTACACAACTTTTGGAATCCTTACTTCCAGCGCTCCAACCTAAAGCATATCTTGGTAGCACCCCATTACAATTCATCATGCATGCATTGATCTTTCGCAGTTGGAGTTCTTTTCTCTGATGTGGAGTTGATGAGGTTGAAGGTTATATCCTCAAGAAGTTTTCCGTTTGAATTGTGCAAAGTATTTATCTACCTTTACGGCCTGTTTAGAATTTGGACCTGAGTGTGGAGATGGTAGCTAATGTGCATGTGCATCTCTGCCCGTCCACATTTTGGGGAAACAATTTTGTTTTCCCCATTCCACAAATGGGATAAGGGTGATGCAGGTAATGTTCTACCACAATGTCGTTCCCGTATGAGAATAAGGTGACATGGTGGGGCGGATGGAGATCCTTTGATCTTCACAAAAGAGAGCATAAATGTGTTCTTTTTTCTGTGGAAAAATACTTAAATATTATATGAATTTGAGATTCTGAAAATTCTCAGGCTCACGTGGGCGTCGCCCTTCTGAATGCACTACCACCACCAAATCAGCCTGGAGGTTCATCGTCTTCCCAGACCTCTAAATCTGATGCCAAGTCTGGAAAACTGAAGAAGCCAAAGCCCACGGCTGAATCATCTAACCTAACAGGAGCCCTCACTCTAAATGGAGATGTGCAAGGGAGAAGCAGAACCACTGCAGAGTCTGATCCTACTATTACTTCATCAAGCAACCGCCATCTGACAGGAGCTGAGAAGCAGCGTCTGAAGCTGAAGAAGATGATGGAAGAGATGAATGAGGACACTGATGGGCGGGCTCCGCCTATTGTCAAGCTTGGTGATGCATCTATGGCGTCACCCTTCACTGCGAAGCATGCCTCAGTGTCCCCAACCACAGACATAATCCGTCAGGGCCGGAGCACACTGGTGACCACTCTCCAGATGTTCAAGATACTGGGCCTCAACTGCCTCGCGACAGCCTATGTGTTGAGTGTCATGTACTTGGATGGAGTCAAGCTTGGGGATGTCCAAGCCACCATCAGCGGCATTTTCACAGCTGCCTTTTTCCTCTTCATCTCTCATGCTCGCCCACTTCCAACCCTCTCAGCTGCCCGGCCTCATCCCAACATTTTCTGTGCCTATGTTTTCCTCTCTCTACTTGGCCAATTTGCAATGCACCTTCTCTTTCTGATCTCTGCTGTAAATGAGGCTGGGAAATACATGCCAGAGGAATGCATTGAGCCTGACTCTGATTTCCACCCAAATCTGGTGAACACTGTATCATACATGGTGGGTTTGATGATTCAGGTGGCGACTTTCGCCGTGAATTACATGGGCCATCCCTTCAATCAGAGTATTCCGGAGAACAAGCCATTTTTATATGCATTATTAGCTGCAGTTGGGTTCTTCATTGTAATTGCTTCAGATTTATTTAGGGACTTGAATGACTACTTGAAGCTGGTTCCATTACCAGAGGCGTTAAGAGGGAAGCTGCTGCTTTGGGCTTTTCTCGTGTTCCTCGGCTGCTTTGCATGGGAGAGGATGTTGAGGTGGGCATTCCCTGGCCGCATCCCTGCTTGGAAGAAACGTCAGCGGCAAGCAGCAGCTACCTTAGATAAGAAGCGTGCGTGATTGATTTGTCTGGTCAATAGTGATCGGATAAAAAGAACCAAGCATCAATGAGCACTTGCAGTGGCGGGGACTGCCTGGAAAATGACTGTTGGAGTTGGCCGCTTCAGTTTTGTTATTTTCCTGCCTTATTTTTTGTCACCTGTTTCCCTGGTTACTTTTCTGAGAAGGGAATGATTTTAATTTTATGTTGTTTTAGAGGCAATAGACTTGTACATTCAGCTATTATAACAACAGAACGGTAAAAAAGTGATACAACGTTTATTGACTGCTATCTGGTGGATTTGGATTTTGACGTGAAAAGAATTTCCCTTCCATTATTTATTATTACTTTCTTCTTCTTTCCCTCAATATGGCCCAGGGTTCTATTTACATCTATGATGCACAGTGGGTTTTATGTTGTATCATATTCGATACATTTTTTTTAATGTTTTTACATATAAACTCTATGTTCTTGCCATGTCCATATTGTGCCCATGCTGAGTCCATATGTTGGTTAAAATGACAATTTGTTCAAAGGAAAATGAAAGCCCTGTTTCAATTTGTTGGTATTTCTAATATGCGGTTCTACTGATTGCGTCGTCTTCATAGTCAATTGAATGAATTCCCCGGTCCTTTTGGATCCTTGAAACTTTGTTCCCGTACACTTAGATTGTGTATAAATTTAGTTACCCGCAATTCTGTTTACCTTTTATTTGGGTGTAGAAAAAACAAAATAACTGTTAATTACAGGTAAATGTAGAACCCTGCAAATGATTTTAGTGGCTGTTGGTATAGGGCAGATCATCATCATCATCATCATCATCATCGAAGCCTTATTTCAACCATGTTGGGGTCGGCTATATGAATTCTGTTTTTCCATTCCGTTGGTGTAAAGCAGATCATGTGACCCCGAATTTCAAAACAGTCAAACTATACCTGAATTTCAAAAGATCGAGACTCTGTATGGTCTTTCAGTGTCTGGATCTTGTAAGCTCATTGAAGTACACACATTTGGACTTTGGATGAGCTGACTTACCAAGTGGCAGTTGTTTTCTTCATTGCCTTGACTAATAATTGTAAACAAAGTTTCTGATAACCAAATTTACAGAACTGCAGTGACAATGAGGTTCCAAGGGTTAAAAAAAAAAACAAAAAATCTAAGATCAAAAGACAGGCTATATGATCGGAGGCCTATTGAGTAGAGCGAGCAGAATACATCAATTGCGGATTTTTGGGCGTCTTCACTAGCAGCAGGGGTGCGGATTTTGGGGTATCTTCCCACGCAGCAGGGGCCATTAATCAACTTGAATTATGAAACCGTTGGCAATGCATACATGGAATTGCGCACCTTGGAAGCCGATAGGAAATGTTGGCCCCTCATGGGCTTGGTTTATCTTCAACTAGGCCAGCAATATATGCCACACAAGCGGTCTTTTTGCGGTTTTTTTTTTTTTTTTGCATATGATTAGTAACACATAAGACTTGTCAATCACATTATTATTCATATCTGTTGCTGACCAACTCTTATTGGAGTAGAAGTAGGGGTACATCCCACTGACGAAGAGCGCATTCATGAGTGCTTCACAATAGTAAGGATGAGGTGATTCTTATGTTTTCCAAGACTTTTGGGTGTGTGATTCCAATGAAGCAGATATGCTAGCTATTCTAAAAGGTCTTAGGTTGTTCTCAAAAGATCTGGTGGCACGCTTTTTATGGAAAGTGATTCTTATAATGCCATTGCGTGTGTGTCTAATAAAAAGGTCATTCCTTTAAATTTTAATTTCACTTTAATGAAGTTCGGAAGTAGTCATCTAATATGAATGTCACCTTTCTTCATGAGATTAGATCTGCTAATTCCATGGTAGATATGTTAGTCAAGCAAGAGGTTGATAGATTGATTCCTTAAGTGGGTGTAATTATGTAATTGAGGTTAGGGTGGTGCATCTCTTTTGCACTTTCTCCTTCCTTTGCTCCTCTGTTTGTCGTTCTTTGTCTCTCTTTCTTCTTTAATAATATTTTGTTCCTGCTTTAAAAATAAAAAAAAAAAACCCAATGAAGAAAGCCTAATGTGGAGTTTATTATCCCTTCTAGCCATGTAATGTAAGGTCATTTAGTGTGTTACCGTGCTTGCTTCATCATTTATATTGCAGCCACACACTTATTGCTTGAGGCACAAATGCAAAGAATAAGCGTACAGGATACAAGGCAAGAACTAATCTTTGTGCATCTGACCCAATGTGTGAGATTGATAGGAGGGTGTTGGACTGGATATGAAAAACCCGTGGACCAATTTATTTGAAGAGGTGAGTGGTGAAGTATATAAAGTGGAGATGCAGATGAAATTTTAACTTCCTTCTCCTCTAGGTTGGATAGACTAGGGTGATGAGTATTAATTTTTCATCCTCCCTTAATTCAATTTCATTCAAGGGAATTTTTTTAGGCTCTTTTCAGCTATTCACATTTGTTTTGTCAAATGTAAACTACTTTCATAAATACCTAAGATTGGAAAAACTATGGTGATAGTATTCATTTCTCATCTTCCCTTAATTCATTTCCATTGAAGGGGATATTTTTAGGTAATTTTTAGGAAACAATTGAGAAAGAAAAGTCACAAGCTCCTCAAATTTTGATTTTTTTCCTTTAAATCTCATTTTCGAAAAAATATTGGACCAAAGCCACATTAGTCAGACCCAAAATGTCGGCCAATACGAAACGATTGCAGCAGTGACTACTAGGTTTTCTTGAAACTGACTTTAAAACTACTACATCCCTCCAGATTTTTTTTTTAAAAGACAGGACAAAACTTACAATGTTTTCACTTGCGTCTGTCTCACTAACATTTACACGCTTCGTAAATCATTCTTAGTCATGAGAATCATGACTTTAAAATATTAAGATGGCTTAATTAAAAGCTGTTAACATATCACAATCATTGCTTTAGATTGAATGGCTACCAAAGCTCTCTGTTAGTGATGCCTCAAGCATTTCTTGAAGCCAAAAGCCATCAATGTGACTAGATTTCTTGTTAACTTATCTAGAAAATATGTAATTGTATAGAGTTTTGATCTGGATTGAAGAAATGAAAGATTCGGACAAATTAGAGGGCCCCACTTAATCAAGTGTGGAAGAATAAGTAACATGGATGGAGACCCATCAACTCCATGTGGCCTGAATATGGTTGAAAGGCATGAATGACCCCATCCTTATCTCACCTCTGTCATTTTCTCTGCATTCAATTTTTTCTTTCTTAACTAGGGGTCTTCCTCTAACCAGCTCTTTAGTTTTATCTGAGCCTCTTTATTTTATTTTATTATTTTTCTTCTTTAGGCCTATGTAATAACAATTCCAAGCATTTGCTCTCACCCTCTCACATAAATTGGCATTCACCTCGATTTGGCATTTGTTTGACCGTTGATCACTGAAATCAATTTAATCAAAGAAAAAATGCATGTAAAAAACCATTACATTTTGAGGCATTAAATTAAGAATTAGGTTTATATGATCCAATTGATATTTGACCCACCTCTCACTCATCCATATTCTTCATTGTATATATTGAGATGTCTTTTTCACAGATAGCTAATCCTCGTACTCCTGTGTTTTGTGTAATCCTCATACTTCTCTTGTGTTTTGTGGACTGTCAATATTCTCTAAGATAAGATCACACATCTCCTAATCTTATGGGAAGAGAAACTGGTCGAATCATTCAATCAACATAGTAATGAGTCCAACTGTTCAACTACAAAATGAATAGTGATTTCGACAACTGTGACTTAGACATGGTAATGGCAACTAAATAAAAAAGCCCACACTTCAGGTGCTCCAATTATTTATGTCAACTGCGGACAATTGGCATGTTTTTGATGCCCTCTTACACACTTCATATTTTTCCACACATGCTGGGCCCCACCTGATGGATGGTTTAGATCTCTTTGTTGGCTTTGAGATCCTCAATTTGTTACCTCTCTTCCTAGCCCTTCAATTTTCTAATGTGGGGGATGGAACACTACCCTATGGTGGGTCCCTCCACATGCCATGTTAAATTTCGACTGGGAACATTTGTCTGGGGGTGTAACATGGCCGGGCTTAACCTGATGCTTAATTGGCCTGATCATACCAAACCCCAAATCCAGGTTGAGAATTTTTGGGTTTGGGTTTGGGTTAGCCTCACAATTAAACCCAATTTGAATTCTGGGCCAGTTCAGGTTAAGTTTGTTTAACAAGTGTCAAGTCAAACCAAGTCAGGTACGGATTGGCTCTTCCAGATTTTAAGTATGATCATATCGGGTGAAGTCAGCCTTAGGCTCAGGTTGGCCTGCTAGAATTTATCTTGAATTGAAGTCAGCCTAAAACCAACAAGATTTGCCTAAGCAGTCCAGCTCTATGGGTTCTAGCTAGGCCCTCCTTTGATTAGTACAGGCCCTTCAATAATCTTGCCATCACATAATTTAGCATCAATTTTAAATTTTACCCACATTGAACCATTACTGGATTGAATATTAAAAAATCTAATTTAAGACGCTACTAAACTATAAGGCTGACAAATCCAGGGCTAGAAGAATTGGGTGGGGTTATTTTTGGCTCCCCTTCGATATAAGAAGACCTTTTCATCTATCTTCCTCCCTTTGAACTCCCTTTGATAGACATGCATTTAAACAGGTCCCACAAACTTGATGGGAGCAGGAGAACATTCATTATATGATTTTTGTTATATTCTTTGTGGGAGTAGTGGTTAGGGTTTTAGGCTGAGAGCTCACTCCTAATTGAGTGTAAATGTGAAAGTTTTCGTGTTTCATCAACTTGTTTGGTGGTCACTAATTTTAAAATATTGCCAACTTGCATTGTCCAATGCTCCCAAAGCAGCTACTTGGTGTCTTTCTTTCTTATCATCAATATATTGTAGTTGGTAATACCTATGCTTGAGGAGATCCAATTTTTTTTTGTCACTTCAAAACAACTGAGCAAAATATAATCTTATTTGCATATCTTTCTCTCTCCATGAACATAGAATAATCATTTTAAAACATTATAATCATGTTTGTAGTTGAAATTGATTAAGACAGGTGAAATTGATTAATATCTATCCAATGCCCCAAACGTCACTGCAAAGGAACAGTTTGATTAATGTGCTATGAGCATTTCGGCGACCTCTCCCTGTTTTTTTTTTTTTTCTTCTTTGATAGGAATGAACTCTCCCTGTTAAACCATGTGCTTTCCACAATGACCTTTATAGAATCAATTTAATCTTCAATTATTAACATCCATAACCATCTGATTATAGGTTAATAAGCCAATGCAATGCATGCTTCCGTGGTGGTTTGGTCTGGTACCTTCAATTGGATTTGTCTGTAAAAACCGTAATAATTATGCTTACACATACAAAATCTATAGTAATATCTTTGGTAATCAATTCAACAATGTCTGTCACGGTATGTGTGAAGAGAAAATATGTAATATGAGTGGCTTGATCGAGCAAAGATGAGCTCTATGTAGCTCATGTGAAACAAATGGCTAGAAAAAGGTGACGGGCATTAAGGAAGGGGACCTGACCATTTCAAATTTTGTAGGGGACTTGACCATTTCAAATTTTGTAGACCAGCGGCCACTTATAATAGTCAATTGACAATGACATTGAATTAGATGGTGGGCAGGGTGGCTTTTTCTGTGCAAGTAGTTGGAGTAGCTAGTAGTTGGATTCTAGGTCTCTGGTCCACCACCAATCGACTTTTGAAGATCAAAGTTTTTTTTTTTTTTTTTTATGTTGTTGTTTCATGATTTAATTGGACCAGTGATAGGAACGATGTCCCATTAAATCATATACTATTCACGTTTGAGACGTCAGTGTAGGGATTTGAACAGTTTGGGTCCTGGTTGGCTGCATGTTGTACCTGGACCAGAATCCCATTAATGTTTTTTGTTATTGGACCTAGACCTGGACCAACCCACAATGGTAAAGGACCCAACCTTGACTGTACGCAGACCCAACCTTCAGTTGGTGGGTGTTGATATTCAAATTGAAGTGTGGCTTTTGTTCATTGATTGATGGGCCACATCACACAAATCAAAACGGTTCAATCAAGCTACCCCCATAGCTTGCTGCATCTACACCGTTGAATCTATTCCATGTAAAACTAGTAATGACAAGAAGCGCTTCAGATCGACGGTTGGATGATGACACAAATGTGGGCCACTTGCATGAAAACGTTGGAAAGGAGCGCATTTAACAAAGGGAGGATTAGCCGTTAAAACCCTGACGGCGTTATTTCTTCGCTCATAACGTACGCGGATTCTGACGACGTGGACACAACGGTTTGCCGTTATCTCTTCCATAGCATAAGAACACCATAAAGGACTTCCGCTCGATTTCTTCGTCTTTGGTCCTCTCTCTAGAAACCCTAATTGCAGCCGATTTCTGCGAATCTTTCGGGGAAAGTCCCAAATCGAGAAGTTGGAGACTTTCAATCAGGTCATTATCATGGGTTTCCAGCAAACGGCTTCAAAATCTGAAGATTTTGGTACAAAATCGGTGAGATTTGGTCTTGGAATGGCTTTTTGATGAAGGGAAGAGGGATTTCCAGAGAAAGATCGGATCTTTTCAGTGGCGGAGGAAGAACAATTGGAGAATCGGGAAAAAGCGAGAATCTTTGGGTAATTGTGCATTTCCCTTTCTGAAGTTTTGATTTTAGAGGTTGCTTTTGCAGTTGATTGCGATGTAATGGCTTCATTAGAGGAATTTTGGGAAATTTTGGTTGCTTTTGCAGTTGATTGCGTTTTAATGGCTTCGTTAGGGGAATTTTGGAAATTTTTGGTTTTCTAGGGTCTGATTTGGAGATTTATCGTTTCTGGGTCTCTTGGATTTCTAGGGTTTTGTGGGTTTTCCCCCTTTTTAATGGATATGCTGATTGGGGGAGATTTAGATCTCCAGGTTTCATTGTGATTTTGGGAAAAGATCGTTTGTGCCCAAATCCCCCCACGGGCCATTTCGAGATGGTACTCTTGCAGATTTTGGTTTTGAAGTAGAATTAGGGTTTCTTCATTAAAATCTGCTGAAACCCTAGATAGTCATATATCCCAAATGAATTTCTTCTTGTTTCTATTTGACCCAGCAAATGGTTGGCAACCAAATCCATTTGGAGAATTTTGTAGGAAAAAAGGAAAAAAAATCCCTTTAGGTCTCATTGGCCCTCTTTATTTGAATTCCTAGTAATTCATGGTAAAGTGGGCTTCAACAAATGAATACTTGTGAGATGAGGGCTGAAGGATATGAGGTGGAGAGATATAGATGGGACCCTGAATTTCCTAGGCTTTGATTTAATAGTTTGATGGCTTGGGTAATGATTTCCCAACAAAGGGGAGATTATTTGGTGGCTGTGTGTTGATCTTCAGCTTTGGTTATTCAATTTGGCTGCCACGTTCTATAGGAAGGCGTTTGTTAGGATTTCTAGGAGTTGAATACCATGCAAGCAAATGGGCCCTTAATGGGAAAAGGCCTTTTGTTTGCTGATCTTATGGTTAAGACCTGATGAGGAGGAGGCCTTTCGGGGCTTTTGGTTTGTTAGAATTGGGATAATGTAATGTGTGCTTCCCACCATAGAGTAGATAGGATGTTCATTTCATTCATCTAATGCCTTCCCTGTGCTCAGCGTTCCACAATGTTACTATAAGTACCTCCTCATGCAAGAACTGGACAGAACTGTTTACGCTTAGGTGTTAAGGTGTTCATTCCAATCTGGTACTAGTTGCTGGTGTTTGGAAGTGCTGTGGTCCCTATTCCTGTTGTCCAAACAGTTTCTAGGAGTTTGTGGTTGGTCTCTTGGTCCCATTAAATGAACAGCCTGAATCCTCCTTGAGGTGGGCCTATCAATTTTGTTGCTGAACCCAAAAATAAAAAAGAAAGAAAGAAAGAAAGATGCTCATCCCTTTTTTTATGCGTTTGAAAATTATGATTGTCAGTCCACTGGGGCACTTTGTATATTTCTCTCTTTTATTTAATTATTTCTGATCTTATTATCGACAAACTTTAAAAATATTTCTGCTTGTCAGCTTCTCTGTTCAATTTTCTGAATCAGTATCTTCCAATGATTGTTGAAAATTTCATGTTTTTGTCCAGACTCAGTATTTTGCATCTCTAGTTTTTTTTCCCTTTCTATTGCTGACTATCTGTGATAATGATTCTGCTTGCTTTATTATTTAGGACTGTTGTTGTACTGTTGTTATACTCATCCCACAGCTGGTTGTGCCTGTAATTTGTGGGATTTTTTTTACTGTTTTGGGCTGTGCCTCTTTTTTGGAAATAAAAATATTCATGCATGTTGACTGAGGGCCGTCAAGTCAAAAAATCTCAATAATTTCAATTTTTGGAGATTGTTGCTGTTATATATTTCACTTTTTTATTCGGGTAAGAATATTATATATTTCATTTGAAATATTAAAATGCTTCTCTTTTCAGGCAAAATCCAGGAGAAGTCACTAGAGAAGAACTTTTGGTCCATAGATCCCTCTACTAGAAAGTGCCACATTAAGAAATGCTTTCGATAGCTCAAACTGATGCTGATCCTTTCCCTGAGGATGACCAGTTTGACAGAATTCCTGATTCTATACTTCTGATCATCCTCAACAAGCTTGCAGATGTCCGCTCCCTAGGTCGCTGTGCTGCTGTCTCCAAGCGACTTAACTCTCTTGTACCCCTTGTGAATGATGTCTACATCAAGATTGACCGTGTTGTATCTGTCGATGGCAATGGATTGAAGGACCCAGACTCATGTTCTCAAAGACCACAAAATCTCCTCTCCCACCTCAAGCTTATCTTCTGCAACTTACTTAAACCGTTCCATCAATTCCGAATTGGCAGCAATGGGAACAAGCCCCTCTTCCCCCAACTCTCCCATCACTCTGCTGAGCAAGTTCTTAAAAGCTTCAACCATATTCACAACCTCCGAATTGAATTGCCAGCTGGGGATCTTGGCACTGATGATGGTGTACTCATAAAATGGAAAGCTGAATTTGGCAGCACTCTTCAGAATTGTGTCATCTTGGGCGGTACTCAGATAGACCGAAAGCCAGTTTCTGATCAAGAACTGCTTGAAGACAATGGAAGCATGCCAGAATCATTTTACACCAATGGAGGGTTGAAATTGCGGGTAGTTTGGACAATTAGTTCCTTGATTGCTGCCTCCACAAGGCATTTTCTGTTGCAGCCGATAATTAAGGAGCATCCAACACTGAAGAGTTTGATCTTGACAGATGCAGATGGGCAGGGGACCCTTAGTATGGCAGGTGAGCAGCTGAGGGAGTTCAGGGAGAAGCCATTATCTGCTTCAGCATCTTCAAATAGGACTCAGGTGCCAGCTTCAAACATGAAATTGAGATATGCTCCATATCTGGAACTCACAGAAGGGATAGGAATGCAAGGAGCGACTTTAGTGGTGATTAAACCAGCTGGGGAGGGGAGTGGGGTGAGTAGGAAGGATACAGAAACATTTGTTTCAAGGGCTTTTGATGGCCCATTTAAGGTAGCTGTGAAGTCATTACTGAAACGGAGGACTTACCTTTTGGAGATGAATGGTTTCTAGATTGAGGTTGCCAACTCAGTTCAACAAAGGTGGCATGTGCTTTGGATGAGGTCTGTCGCAGCTCCTCTGCTCTTTTGTTTTTATGTTTCTGTACAGTAATAGTTTTTCCACATGATCATCCATGCAAATATATCATGAGAGAAAAGGCAACCTTGCCAATTTAGGGAGTGACGGATTCATCTGTTCCTGGATCTCAACTGTTTGCTTCTGAGTCTCTATGTTGATTTGGTATTCGTGCATATGGGATTGAAGGGTTGTGGGCAGTGGTCCAGAGTCACCAAGCAGCTGCTGATGGAGATTTGATATTTAATAGGGGGTTCTGCGTCCTTATGATACACTTGCCCCACCGCCACAGCTTTCTTACTAATGTCATTGGTTGGATTTTAACTAATTTAAGAGGATAATTAGCTTTGTGTGCTTCTTTTTCCTGATGTAAATCTTCAACAAAGGAATCATGGCAATGTGGTAAGCCAAAAGTATTGTTGAAAGGACCCTGCCTTTACAAATGCGCCCCCACCTCTTAAGCAGGCCAGATGGTGTGGTGTTCGCTCTCTTTAAAAGATCCATCGATGAGAAACAAAGCTTTGATGATGACATGAATCCTCTTGATTTGATCTAGCTGCTGTTGAATTTCTGTATGCAAATGGATAATATACTTCGGTCTTGGTGTGCTGGGAGTGGATAATCTACTGGAGGTGATGTATGATTAAAAGTTTTTACCAGAAGGTTTACATTAGAAAGTGTGACAAAAAGCAAAACCAGAGGGTTTAGGGTTTTGAACTCCTTCAGATTTTGTACATTAATTTAAGATTCCGGAATACATTTACCAATTATTGATGCTGACGTGGTCCCATTTTCTGTTATCATATTCCCTCCTTTATTAGGGCTAGTGGTCATACCAATCCGGGTCTCAATGTGGAGACAAGGTAGACATAGGAAACATGATGGTCGTAAGTAGACCCAGATTTGAGGACTTGGGTACTGTAGATTAAGTTTCTATGAGCAAAACATACAAATGTATTAATAGATGATTTGGGTGTATGGTGTCCTAGGCCCAACTCTTTTTATTAATTCCATTTTTACTTACCTGAACCATGTACCCATATTTTTAGTGTCCAGAAACTGGACCTAAGCCCAATTTTTCTCATCTCAAGCACTTTCCACTGCTGAAGCAAATAATCTGCGACTTTGTTACGAGAAATAGCCTTGAATCAGACTTAAAGATGAGGAAAATTCTGTATCTCTTGATTTTTACTGCTCAATTCCCCTCCCTATGATTGTCACTCCTCAGTTAACTTCCGTTCAATCACTCAAAAAAGGCCTGTTTGGATCTCCAGAAACAGAGTAGAAGCAGCATGGTTTACAGTAAATCAGGCTTACTGGATAATCTACAGTTATTGTAAGTCACAGTTTATTATCTCTTGTACTGCAGGGCAACCAACATTGAAGATCCTTACTGGGCCTGTGGGCATTTGCATTTTGCAATTCAGAAATATCAATAATAATATCAATCAACTGCAATTGGCAGGATGGAAAAGGATGTCCCAGCATGGAATATTTGTCCAAACATTTTTTCAGTAGGCATCGTTAATTCAGGGGATACTGGTTTCTTGACTGGACCCCCAGTTGGTTTGATTGCAGCTGGAGAAATTCTGCCTTTTGAAATTAATTGCCTTATGGGTTGCATACTTAAAGCAGGGCCCATTCCTTTAGCTGGCTCGTTATCTTGTAATTATATAACTGTACAATACACATTCTCCCAAACAAAAATGAGCACGGATTCGTCAATTATGAATGTTCAACAGGACAGGAACGCCAACTGTCAAACAGACAAGAGGTGTAATCTGTCAATTGGTTCGGAGAAGTTTAATTCACTCGAGACCGGAGGGAAAGTGTGTGGTAGAGAGAGAGAGAGAGACGCTCACATGGTTGAGACTTAATTCACTTGTGACAGAGGGTTCTAGCTGCCCCACCAACTTATTAATGAACTGTCTAAACGAAAACAATTGCCTGATCCCATGCGACAACCGTAGAGTAGCCAACATGGAACATCAATCAAACATGCACTTAATCAATGAGCAGCCGCACAAGAAAATAAAGACAAGCACCGGTTACTGGGGCTGATAATCAGCGCTATCACTGCCGGCTGTAACGTATTGACACAATTGCATACCTGACTTCTGAACCACATTTTTTTCGTATCACAAAATATTTTTGATTCTCATAAGAAATGACAGTCCATTGGATAGTTGGGCAGTTCGGCAAAATAAGCAGGCCTCAGATTTCCACTGGTTAACAAAGAAAGGCGATGGGGCATAAAATGTGGAGGTCCCAAAGCCTTCAACCATTGGAAATTCCATGGAGAACCAGGTGCCCACAAAGGTGTTCCCTAGTAAAAAGGATATATGCGATCTAAAACAACCATCAATTGCAAACACCTTTGATCAACATGAATGAATTTTAAGTGCCTCCATTGAACATCAAGAATGTCATAATTATAAATGCAATTCATACAAATGATATACAAAATTGCTAATGCACTAGAAAAGAAAAAAAAATTGTGCTAATCACCCTGCCACAAAGGGGTATTACACCTCCCCTCTACTGTCATTGTTGACAAGCATGATCTCAAGGACTCTGTTACCCTCACAAAAATTTGATGCTTGCTGTACCTCACTTCATCTAAAACTCCATTTCTCAGTGCATGGGCATCATGTATACTTCCCAATTTCCATCTTTTTCTTGATTGCCCGGTGGCCATGATACACAAACGCGTCGACAATACCAGCAACTGCAAAAACACCTAATACCACCCAAAAGGAAAAGCTCATCCACATATGGCTCACTGCTTTTATTTAGCTTCTTTAGTAAACTTAGTGCACACCTATATTTTAACTACTGTCTAGGTTGAAATTTTAAAGTGGAGGGTGTTTTAGAAACAAATTTTCAGGTAATGTTTAAATCACAAATATAATGACTGATCCATCGCACAGGTGCTCACTTTCCAACTTTAAAGTTGCAGGTTCAAGTCAAGTTACCATTTAAACAATCAAAAATAAAAAAGTTGATTATGGAAAGATGTGTTTTAACCTAAGAAGCATAGACACTTCTAAGAAAGTGACGTGTCCGTATCGGACACGTGTCGGACATCAACACTCCTCAGACACTCTCGGACACGTGTCCGATACTATTTAGCTATGTCCATAATTAAAAACTAAAAATCTTAATTTCGGACACTTGTTTGACACTCTTTTTGCAACGTGTCCTAGAATTCCTAGCCCATATCTATGACTAAAAAAAAACATGTGGCTAATATCTCTTGGACATTTTGTTAACATGTGGTTATTAAAACTTGTAAACTTGATATATGACAATTTTATACCATAGAAAAATATATGATTGTAAATATCAATCATATCACAAGCAAATGAGAAATAAATATTTCACTAAAGAATAGGCCTCAAGATTAGCTTCTTTTTTGCTTTTTGTTTTTTTAAGGGAGGAGAAAGAGATGATTCGTCCTTTTCTTTATATGGATTTTATGGAACTATGAATATTTCATATTTAATGATTATGAATTATGTATTAGTGTTGTATTGATATTTGATAATTTGATATGTTTGTTAGTCGGTACTTTAATTTTTATTTTTTGATTGCTAAATAGATTAAAAAAGTTAAAATGATATTATTTTTTTAGTAGATGATTATATATATAAATTAATATATATTATTAACGTGTCCCCGACGTGTCCGTGTCCTACTTTTTTGAAAAATGCCGTATCGGCGTGTCCGTGTCGTATCGTATCTGTGTCTCGTGTCCGTGTCCATGCTTCTTAGGTTCTAACTCCAAAGTCTTCATTGTAAATAAACTTCATAAATAAGAAAATATAGGGCTTGAAGCCCGTAGCTTTGTTTCATTGTACTGCGCGAAATCTGAAAGAATAGGAGTTATCATGGTATGTTTTGAATTGGAGGATCCCTTCTAGAAAGGAACGGTGTAATGGGTGCCTGTTAGTCAATAGAAACAGGGTCTCATGTGGAGCTAACATGGCTGGCTACAAGTATAGCCAAATCAAGATGAGACGGGATGGATGGTCAGAGGTCGCTAGCAGGGGATCAGGTCCAGACATAAATAGGCCGGGTAACAGAGAGTTAACTTATGGAAGTGGGAAACTTTAAGTTCCTTTTACCAGAAAAAAAATTAATAATAATGAAATCAAGGAATGGGCATTGGTTCTATAGTGAAGCCCTTGATTGGCTTGGGTCTGAGATCTTTAAGGCTGTTAATACTGAAGATTGTAAGATTTGTGGCTTGTTTTGGGTCTCTGATTATTATGGCATGATGTTGATCGTATACATTTTTATTTAGAAAAAAAAAAAGATCTGTATTTGCTGATGTCCACGCAGATGAGGACCGATGATCCACATTGCATGGATCCTTTGAAATGAACAATGTACCCATGTCAAAGATGCCTTGGACACAACACCCTGCCGGATTCTTCTATTATCAATTTAATCATTGTTTTGTAGTTAAATGTTAATTCATATTTTCTTATTTAGAAATCTAATTAAAACATTGAAATATTTATTACTTGCTCATTTAGTGAATGGTTTGAATGCACTTTTTGGGCAATATTTTTGCCTATTATTTTCATTTGATAATAAACATTTACGAAAGTCATTGCATATTATGCCAAATCCACAAATCCAACATTTTGAAATCTGCTGAATTGGTCCAATTGGATACCTCATGCCGGTATTGATTCTAACATAAGTATCGTGCTCATGAGGTCCAGGACCATCAAAAGGTTTGAATAACATAAGCTATTCATTGGTAATGGGCAGGATCCCATGGCACTGGAATTTCCACTTACAATCCACTGTTGGTAGGAGAATGGTACTCTTGACTTTGTGGTCTACAACATCAATATTCAAACATGATATATAAAATACCACATACTATGACGTTGTTGGTACTGCCGCTCAGCCATTTCTGGCTGGCATTCAGGGGCCCAGTTAATGTGGGTCTCATAGCATGTTACAAAGAAGGCTGCCACAGTCCACTCTTTCTAATTTCACATTTTGCCTGCTAGATATAAAAAAAGGAATAAAAAGAAAAAAGCAGCAGTACCTCCAATGATTGCACAGATATTTGTAAGGAAATGTAGGAGAGATATATTTCCCTCGGTGAAGGTCACCTGCAAAAGTAAAGTTCGAGCTCAATTAAGTATGTACGCACCATAAATGATATTATAACAAGCCTAAAAATAACTCATCGCTTTTGAAAGGACGTGATTTATAACCAAAGGGTAAAGAAAGAGAATGAAAAAGAAGAAAAGGAATATGAAAATGCAAACTGTGAAGTTGAGAACATGATCTACATATTAAGTATGGTCTTTGATTCAAGTAGGTCGATTAATTCCAATGGATGCAGGAGAAGAAAGGCAATTCTGTCTGAATGTGTTAGGCCTCTACTACTCAACACGATGATAATATCTATATCTATATATAGATATATATATATATCTACAATCTGAAACCATCAACTAATTTTCTAAATAAGGAAAAATGAAATTATGACTAGGAAAAAAAAAAGAGATGTTGAAAAACGATGAAGAAGTGTATATGTAAACACAAAACTTTTTTTTTGGAATAGTATATGCAAACGCAGACTTGAAATGGGCATTTAAGAAAAGCATCAAATCTATAAACATGAACTCCGCCAGTTTTTGCCGCCAATCCCAAGCCCGGGCGAAGGAGGAGGATTGCGTTAGGAAGGTTAACAGCCAGCATAAAGCTTTGTCATAACCCAAAGAGAAAAAAGAATAATAGAATGGAGAAACAGAATTCATGTAGCCGACCTCAATATGATTGAGATAAGGCTTTGATGATGATGATGCAGTTGCATCAACGTGTACAAAGCAGAAGGTTGTTTCAAAGAGGGAAATCTTTAGGTATTTTATTCAATTTATAAAAAAAAAGGGCGGCCCAAGTGCACGAGGCTCCCACATAGCGGGATTTGGAGAGGGCAAGATGTACGCAGCCTTACCTTCATTTTGAAGAGGCTGTTTCCATGACTGGAACCCACGTCCTTCAGGATGATACCGGTAAACTTTTACCGTAGGGCCAAGCTACCATTCATTTTATTTAATTCATAATATGGGTTATTTTATGAATGTTACTTTTTGACATCATGAAGTAAATTTGGGCAATGCAAAACTCTGCACCAAGGCCTCTAAATTTGAGTTGGACAGTCAGTGTTTTTTTTTTTTTCTTGAAATGGCATTTGTTATATAATTGAATAGTACTACAGCTGGTTAATACTGTAGATGGGATAAGATACACCAAGCCTTGGCTGCGGCTGGGTCATCTTTGAACTGGTAAAGTATCAGCAAAGTCAACCACCCAACATGGATTGCAGATCACCCTAACTTGGACTAATTCAACCGAATTTTATGAATATTGAACAAGTGGATATTTTGTGACTCACTCAGTGAAATTCAGGTCCTGCCTTTGGTGTGCACTCCCAAAGGATAAAATTTTCCTAATTTACTATGGCTTACAATAAGACTTTGACACTAATAATTCTTGGATTTTCATAACATTTCCAAGTTCTCCTTTTTCTTCCTTTTTCATTTTTTTTAAATGGTAACAAGCAAGTTTTCTTTGAGATTACAAATTGACTTAGCCAACTCGTTTTTTCGATGATATTTAATGATTTCAGTAAGATGCAAATTGTCACAAAAACCTGGATTTCATACCTGGCTTAGCCTTTGTTTGATTTTGAGGATGTTATACTTTGTTGCAACAAGAGAGGTTTCAAATCAACATAGAAGCCAGCAAATGGGCAAATAAACACTTCCATTACCTTTCAATTAGAGGGTATCTTTGAATCAGCTCACCTTAATTGGAGAAAAGTCATAAAAGAAGAAAACTCCAGGTAGGCGCTGAGGATAACCATCGGCGATGCTGAAGTGCTCGGTCACGGAAAACTGCAAGAAGAAGAATGCCTTTGCAGTTATGTTTGATGTTGTTCAAGAGAAAAACAGGCATCATTTATCTGCAAGCACCATTCTTTACCTGGTTGGACTGGATCTTGCGCCCTCTTATATCAGTGTAGATTGTAGGGACAACCTGATCAAGGGAAAACCAGTTCCAATTACAATAGTGTAATGGAATCTAAGCTCACTAAATCTAGATCAATTGCATATATGATACTTTATACAACATTAACTTTATATGACATTAACATAACAAGCCAATGAGCCTATAATGAATGAGTTGATATATAAAGATCATAGTTATCAATTCCATTCCGTTCTGGCTGGAATTGGCTAGAACATTCTGGAACTGGCCTTGGGGGGAATGGAATGTTCCATTCCCCCCCCTAAAAGTTTCCAGCCCCAATTCTGGACCAATTCTGCCCCATTTTGGCCAAGGTTTCAAATTTCCATTCATATGCAGTGAAAGCCAAAAAATGGTCAATTGTAGAGTGTAGTTTAATTTAAGAATGTAAGTATGCATTTTTAGTATTATTTTAGCACTCAACGATTTTCTCAATTTTAAGTATTCTTTTTTTTTTTTGTTTTCATTTTACAATTGCATCTTTTCCGTAACAAAATACTGGACTTGACTGGAATGCTGAAACATTCCACTACATGGTCAAATTGAAATGGTGACCGGAATGGAATTGACAACTATGATAAAGATAGAGAAGAGTAAGTTGGTAAACAAGTGAAGAACCAACTAACACAGTGCGTTGATATATGAGAATGAGAGAAAGCAGAGAACCGAGTTTCACCCATGCACCAATAGGAACAGCACTCCATGCTTGTTTTGGCATTTCAACATGCTTACAATTGAGAGGCACACTTAAAGTGCTTCGGGATTCCTTTTTTTTTACTAATCAACAAGGCTAGGTTCCTTTCCGTTACTTGAGAAATGTGTAAGCCACTTGTTTTCTTCTCTTAGAAAACGCAAATACTCTTCACCTCAACAAACTTCAATGAAATCCAGACTTCTAGTATCAATGGATCACGGGTGACCCAAACAATCAGTTAGAAGGGTTTTGGAGATTGCAAATTGATGGTTGAAAAAACTAACTGAACAAAAAACCTACAGATGGCCAACATTTCTAAATAGTTTTGTTTTTGAACCATGGCTTATTACAGAGACTACTGATGTATGAATGCTATATAATTCATATCCAGGCATCATGTTTTAGTTGCCAATAGGAAGAACAAAAGGTGGCCAGGCAATGCACTCTCTCCTTTCTGTTTCATTAGGGAAGTTGAGTGAAAAAAACAAGGTTTTAAAAATTGGAATATGGGGTTGAGTTTTTCTTTCTTTTTTGTGTTGTTGTTGTTGTTATTATTATTATTTTACGCGCGCGCGCGTGGTGGGGGTGGGGGGTGTGGGGTGGGGGTGGGTTTGGTGGTGGGGTGGTTGGGGGGTTCTTTTGCACCTAAGGCCAAATTGACTTTTAAAAAATATGGGAAAAAATAAAAAAGATAGAAATATAGTTCTAGAAATCTACGGCTTCAAGACTAGTTGTGCTGCTACTATCCAATAAATAAATAAATAAATAAAATTGTGTTTCACAACTAAATAAGTAGTTATGGTACCTACATTTATATTTCATTCATTCCGATGAATAGCACAGCTGATTTTCAAAAGCTTTTATCTATATATAAAATTGGCTTTGATCTTCTAGAATCAGTGCAAAGAACCTTTTACACCTTTTCCCAATAGAAAGAACAGGAAATTAGAGTGTTGAGGCCCAAAAACCATAAGACTCGTGATGCAGGCCAGACCAATGGTCAGGCAGCCGATTGGGCCCAGTCTAGAGGCCCAATAGGATATCCATTTATTGAAAGGAGCCATCATTATTGAGCAGATAGTTGAAGAGAAAGCTCGCCACTGTCTGCAATTACCACTTTCTGCTTGGGTGTGCCACTCTGTTGCCCTTCGGCTTCAATCTTATGCACCACATCCATTCCAGATAAAACCTTCCCAAAAATGACATTTCACCATCGAACCAGCTTGTAGTTGCAGTTGCGAAGAAGAATTGTGATCCATTTGTATCAGGACCAGCATTTGCCATTGATAGAATTCTTGGCCCAGTGTGTTTCGGTTTGAAGTTCTCATCGTCAAATTTAGCACCACATATGGATTCTCCTCCTCTTCCATCTCCAAGAGTATAATCACCACCCTGGATCATAAAGCTGGGAATGATTCTTTGAAATGAGCTTCCCTTATAGTGAAGAGGCTTTCTGCTCTTTCCGCTACACTTTTCACTCATGCAAAGCGCTCAAAAATTTTCTGCTGTCTTAGGGACAGCATTTACAAAGAGTCCCATAACAATACTCACAACCAGCAGGCTGGCCACCAATCTCAACATCAAAATAAATTTTATGCGTCACTTCATTCAAATCTTTTCTTTGCCTGAATGAGAGCAAGGGTGGTAAAGAAAAGGAAGAACCATAGAAGCGCAGCCGAAACCATCTGCTTCATTTTTTGTTTTTTTCTCTTCTTACCCCTAAACCTGTTCTGTGGACAGTACAGAGCAGAGGCTTCTTCAGACGAGAGAGAGAGAGAGAGAGAGAGAGAGAGAGAGAGAGAGAGAGAGACATGGTCAGACCAACTGATGCAGGCCAGATCCATGGTCAAGCAGCCCATTGGCCCAGTCCATAGGCCCAACAGGATATCCAATTAGTTAGAAGCTTTAATTACTTAAGAATCTTATTTAGAGAGTTGCGATTTATTTAGAAGTCTTTAAAATTAGGAGTTTTATTTGATTTAAATTGTTAAGCAAGTTTAGTTTCCTTTATTATTTAGGAAAGCAAAGTCTTACTAGGAAAAGGGATGTCCAACCTTTTCTATAAATATGTAATCATTCCATTAAGAGAGTAGTATTATTGGAGCAGCGCAGGGGAAGAAGATTAGCCAACGGGCTAATCTCCAAGCCAAAAGGCTTACGGATAGGTTGTCTAGGTGCCTCATCAAAGACAAACAAACTCTCTCAATTGAGAACCATCTCAAAATCTTATTCAATATTAAAGTTTATGTATATATCCCATGAAGATATTACATCCTTATTTATAACTAAGACATCATCTATGAAAAGAAACAACTAATTCTAAACAAATAAGAAGTCTTAAACCAAACATGACTAGACTTACTAAATATTAATAAAGCAACTAAAGCAACTACTAATAATATAATCTATTCTAATTTATTAGGCTGCATTGATTTTGGGTCCAATGGCCTGGTCAATTATGGATCTGGCTTGCATCAGTTCTCCCCCGCTTGGAGTAGAACTCGTCCTCGAGTTCTGTAAATATCCACCTGGGTCGAAAATCATTCGAAAAAACTTCCATGCCGCTGATTGAGCATCAGGTTGATAATATGCCTTGAAAACAGGATCGAATCTTCTATTCCACTCAGAAGTAGGTTGGAGGCGATGCGTCTTTTGATGGTTGCATGTATTTTGACATTGTGATCTGACCATTATATGCTTTAATAGTAGACTTTGTAATAAGATAGCATAATTGTTGATTGACATTGGTTGATCTCTGAAGATGAAATCAATATGGTGCACGTCAATCAATGTGGATATATCTTCTTGCGAAACCATTGGGGTAATTGATTTGTCACCTGATGTGGCAATCAGATCCATTGGATGATTACTGTCTGCTTGTACATCATCTTGCTTTATCTCTTGCTTCTCACTTGAAGTTGTAATGAGATCTTTATTTCCATGAATGGGCTTCTCAAAATCACCATTGGAATTTGTTTCTTCCCTGTGTTCATCTTGTGACTCTTCAATTGACGGTGATGAGGTAGATGAAGATGTTGCTGGTTGTAATGGAACAAGGTCAACATATTGTCCTTTCCAATAGAAAGAATAGATATTCTTCTCTTTGTCATATTGTACTTTTCGATTAAGAAGCCATGGTTGTCCCAAAAGAATATGAGTGATATTCATGGGAATTACATCACACCAAATTTTATCTTCATATACACCAATCTTGAAAGATACCAAACATCTGTGAGTTACAGTAATGACAGAAGCATTAGACCATGTAACATTGTAAGGCATTGGAAGAGTCTCTGTAAGCCAATTGAGTTTGTCAATAGCATATTGTGCCACAAAATTGATAGTACTGTCATGATCAGTAACTAGATTAGTTAATCGATCTTCACACCTTACTCGTGTCCGGAATACTATAGTCTGTTTCCACTCTTTGTCTTTCTGTTCATTGGTGGTGAGAACTCTGCGAATGACAAGGGTGTGAGTATCTTCTCCTTCAAATTTTGTTTCCATTAGATGATCTCTCGTTCGTCTCAGAGAATGTTCTTTCCTAAGCTTAACTTGTTGGAGGTGGGACCATTGAAGCATGTGCTCAATCTGAATTGCTTCCTTGTATGCTTCATGAACACTGTGACATGGTTTCAACTTCTCAAGAATGTCTGGCTTCAAACATCTGATAAAGCGAGTTAAATCATGCAGCTCATTCTGTTCCAAGCCACAAACTTGATGCAGTCTCGAAAATTGATTTAAATATTCATAAACTGTCGAATCTGCCTGTTTGAGATTTGAGGAATTGCTCAAAGTAGACCTTATTTGTAAAATACCAATCTCCATATTTATACTCATATAACATGCTTTGAAATTCATCAGATGGTCCAAAGATTTGCATATTGACTTTACTGTAAGAAATTCAAAATCTTCTGAATGCTCAAAAATAACTAACCTGATGGCTTGATCTTGTTGACAAAAAGACACAAGTGAAGATGGAGCGTGAATCAGACCAAAATATTATCTTTTGAGAAGCAACGGCTGAGATCAATCAATCCAAAAAGACTGGATTATTTTTTTTTCTGGGCCCACATATATATAATTTTTTTTTTGTACTGCTGTGGATCTGAATTTGGGTCAGGTTAGACCCGGACTGAACCCAAATGGGTTTGATCTCGGGTAAGAGTCAGGTCAACAGTTTCGGCTCAAACTACTTGCGGCCCAACTACTTAAAAATCTCCTCTCTTTGCAACAGCAATGAGAATAAAAAAGAGAAAAGGAAAGTTCTTCTCTTCTGCAACAGAAACGAAAGGAAAGAGAGGAAAGGGTGGACGAGGCGTATCTGCTGGATGAGAGAGGTGAACTGGAGGCGCCCCTCGATGGCGAGGCTGTAAGGAAAGCCGACACTTCCAGTGGCTGCAGCAACGACCGGATACGGTTCGACGATCGGATATGGCTGCAGAGAAAGTGGCTAGCGACGGCGAAGACGCTCGGCGACCGGCACAGGTATGTCGTCGATCGCTCTCCTCCCTTCTGGTACTTCTCTCTCTTCTGTTTCTTCTCGCTCTGCTTCTCTGTCTCTTTCTTTTTTTTTTTTTTTTTCAGCTGCTGTGGGCCTGGGCTGAGTCAGGTCAGGCCTGTCAGGCCTGGGTCAGGGCAATTGGAGCAATTGGATACCAATTGGAGCAGCGCATGGGAAGAAGATTAGCCAAACGGCTAATCTCCAAGCCAAAAGGCTTAGGGATAGGTTGTTTAGGTGCCTCACCAAAGACAAACAAGCTCTCTCAACTGTGCTCGTTTTCCTTCTTTTTTTTTTTTCTCTGGGTTTGGGGATGGATGACAGTTCGGCTGGGGTCGGTGGTGGTTTTCCGGTGGGCTGCTGGGTTGGATCGAGTCGGTGATGGAACAGGTCGGCGCCGGGAAGGGGAATGAATCCGGCTTGGTTCGGTGAGGATTTGGGGATTTTTTTGCAGGCGGTGAGGAATAAGTCTCGGAAAGGGGTTCCGGGAAGGGGTTGGGCTTAATTTAGGGCTTAGGGTGTGCAGTGGGTTAGGGATTGGGTTGGCTTTGGAGATCTAGCTTCGAAAGGGGGATTAGGGTTCCGGTGGAGGGTGTAGGAGATGCGAGGGGTCTCGGGAGTGGGGTCGGTGGTGTGGTGGTAGGCCGAGAAGAGTTGGGGAGAGATCGGCAGTGATGTTTAGGGTTGGTAATGGGGAAAAAGAGGTTGACAGAAGTCTGGATGGGTTTCCGTGGTGGGATTTAGAAGGTGACCGTGAAGTGGGGACTGTGGAGGGTATGGTTTGGGGTGGGGTTCTGCTGTAAGGGATTTGATAAAGATGAAGATGATTGATGATGAGGGATGATGACTGGTAGAAAGTAGACGACTGGGAGAGATATGTTACCTCGAATCGGCGATCAGACGGCAGTCCGAGATTGGATCTTCGTCTCTGATACCAATTGGAGCAGTGCATGGGAAGAAGATTAGCCAACGAGCTAATCTCCAAGCCAAAAGGCTTAGGGATAGGTTGTCTAGGTGCCTCATCAAAGACAAACAAACTCTCTTAACTGAGAACCAACTCAAAATCTTATTCAATATTTAAGTCTATGTATATATCCCATGAAGATATTACATCCTTATTTATAACTAAGATATCATCTATGAAAAGAAACAATTAATTCTAAACAAATAAGAAGTCTTAAACCAAACATGACTAGACTTGCCAAATATTAATAAAGCAACTAAAGCAACAACTAATAATATAATCTATTCTAATCTATTAGGCTGTATTGATCTTGGGTCCAATGGCCTGGTCAATCATGGATCTGGCCTGCATCAATTATTTAGGAAAGCAGAGTCTTACTAGGAAAAGGGATGTCCAACCCTTTCTATAAATATGTAATCCTTCCATTAGGAGAGTAGTTCATGATTATTCAATAAAGATTGGTATGTTTGGTTGTTTTCTCGTTAAAGGAAGAGAGTTCATAAGTGTAGAGTTCCAAGAGGAATTCGGCCAATTTCCATCAGTGGAGTTGGTCCTCATTGGAATCTGTCCAAGATTCGGCAAACTCTTCTGAGGAGTGTGTCTACACCCATTCCATCACCGTTCCATTATCATTATGGATCTGAGGCTGCATCAACTCGAGATAGCCTATCCTTAAAGCTAGTATTTAGCAATTTGGAATAAGAACTTGGGAGATTGGAAGATATGATTAAATTCCAATGAATGCTTAAACGGGTAGCTTAGAATGTTTATGGGCAAAAGGAGGACATCGATGGCTGCTGTTTTGGAAGCTATCACTGTACCAGTAGCAGAGTCAAACTCAAAGTTTACCTAGGTGTATTGTGGAAGAATTAAATGTTATTTGTTTCCCACAAGAAAGGATAGGGGATTTCTGTATGCTCAGAATATCAAGAAATCTTTGGAGTGTAATCGTAATGAGTTAGGATCAACCTTTATAGGAAGGAAGTTTATATGGACCCATAACCAGGAGTCCATGCTCACACTGGTTTGCTTCCATTAAAGATTTTGTTGTTGTTGTTGTTGTTGTTGTTACTGGAAACATGAAGATAATCAGACAGAATGACTCACCTTAATGAAATATTGGTACATTCCAGATGATGCTTGCTGTGTCCATTGCACACTGAAAATTTTACCATAGGCAAATAAAAATTTGACCTTAGTTCACCAACTTAAAGAAATCAGAAAATCTTTAATATGTTTATTGGTTGAACTAATTATGTGAGTCGCTTGATAATCTTACCCATCAAGTGGATTGACAACACCTGGGAAATCCTCTCCAAAGGTTAGCTTATTTATTTTATGGCTTATCTGGCATCACAGGAAGGTAAAAGAACATTAGAAGCAGTACAGGTACATAACTGAAAGAGCATGAGGCCACATCTAAGTTAAAGTATTAACATTGCAACATCATGCCTTTGGATAACATCAGTACCATATCAAGCAATATGCTTGCCTTTAAATCTTGTTGGCCATAAAATAATACAACATTAAAATCAAAAAATAAATACAAAAAACTGTTGCACTATAAAACTTGTTCAAAAGCACCTCAAGTGTGGACAATGTTCTTCTATGAGAAATATGAAGTCCAGCCTGTGAGACCACTTAGATAATGCATTTTGGAGGAGGGCAAATAGAAAGGACTCCTTATGGCCAAGTGAAAGCCAAAATATCAGCCCCACCAGATTATCCTAGCCCTTCATTTAATAGCCTTAAATTTTAATGGCATCTTAACCCCAGATTTTTTTAAACATTGAATCCAACAGTGAGTGAAGGTTCAATGAGTGTAAAATTGGTCATGATGCTAGATCATAGGTTGATAAAAGTATAAACAGGGCTACATTGATCAAAGGTGGGACCAAGTGGATCCCATAGAGCTGGACTACAGATTCAGTTGGGTTGTAGCAGAACATCCTGCCCCCTAAAGTGTAGTGGCCCATTTTACATATTGTTTCAAATTTACAAATATTTATCCATTTAGAAGTGCCTAAGTCATTGTTTTTTTTTAGGATTCATACTCACATTAAAACTCTCTGCTCGAACTCCCAGTAGATCATGCACAAGAATGTTTGATTGTGAAAAGCTTTTTCCAGGAGCAAAATGAACATTGCCAGCCACTTTATTGACTTCCACCATTCCATGGATGTTGCATCCTTCACCTTCTTCCTCTTTAATTTTTTGAACAAAGCCTTCTCTCGTGCACTGTAATAACAAGTACAGTAAATACCAATGAAATTTGCACAGAAGGAAAAGCACATATTCATGCATTCACACATTGAGCTAAAAGAAGACATCTATCAAGTAAAATGCAGACTATTCAAACTATTAGAAAATCCAAACTCCCAAAGCCAACCAAGATCCGAGAAGAGAGAAGAATGAAGAAATTTGAGTACGTAAGCAAGATCCCCAAATGGATCTGGATAGGCATTGGTTTGCCAAAAGCAATAGAAGCAAAGTTATATCGCAAAGCATACTAGTAAAATGACATTGGCACTGTAATGGAGGATTTGTCTAGAGTTATCACAATCAATAGCCCATGGTGTCATAAAAAAAAATGGAGGGAGCATTCAAAATGTGAAATACCATATTTGAGAGAAAAAAGGCACAAGATTACGTTGAATTATAGTTACCTGATTCGTAGCTTGACCAATTCAAATTTGAATTTGCAATTCGGAAGTTACTTAAATTCAAAAATTCGATGAAGGAGGTTTAGTTACTTAGATTTTCAATTTGCTTGATTCACAGTCCGAGTTCGATGAATTTGCTAGACTAATTTGAATATATAATTCGATGTAGTTCGATATGATTTGTAAGTCCATTCACTAATACACAAATAATTTTGTAGAAACTAGATATTAAAGTGTATATGCCTTTTATGTTTTTTTTCTTTTCTTGCGACTAGTAGTTATCATTACTTAGAAGAGATGAGTTTACATAACGATGGGGCCCATCCTAGTGACATGCAAAACCTGGGTTGAGAACTGCCCATAGATACAGAATCTATCAAAAACATGGGCTGTGTTTGACCAACATAGGAGAGAGGTTGGGGGAGAGCTAAGTGGAGGAGTAGTTGGCCACGTGGCCCATTCCATCTCCACTCATGACGTCATCTAAGTGGGGCTCCATGAGGCAGTGAAGTGGGTCGGTTCAAGTCTCTGGAGTTTTCCAGAAAACTGTTATGTGGAGATGGAATTTCTTTTACAAGCCTTCTAGACAATAGTGGAAAAGAGAGAAAATGTTCTTTTATGGAGGATGGGTCCATCGATCTTCCCTTCCTTTGCAGGTGACATGAGGGCAGGACGCCCCTTCTTCTCTGGCAATGCTCAAGTCCAGTGACCGGTGGCGAAGGTGACTCAGTCCGGCAAGCACCATAGAGGGCTCAGTTGGTGAGGGGCGGTGGCAGCAGGTGGTCTTCTTCTCAGGCGAAGATGATGACTGCAATGGGATGCTGCTGCTTTGGTTCTCTTCTCCACAGAGCCCAATTTCTTCTGCAACTTCAGAACTGCAGAACCCCAACCAGAACCCTCTCCTTCTCTCTTCTTCATCAGCAACATGTGGCCCAAGAGAGAACACACGATCCCTCTTCTTCTAGAGTTTGACCAACATAGGAGATGAGTGCTCGTTTTAGAAACGAACTGCAACGAATTCAAATTTTCATAAAACTTCAAAATTGCCGAACTGAACTGTGATTTATTCGCTGCGAACTGTGCGGAGTTTGGAACTAGAGACTGAACTAGGTAACTTTGCATTGAATGCATGAATGAGAGTGTATAGAGAATTCATAGAGGATGAGACAACAATCCTCCCTATTAGGGATAATAGATAGGATACTAACTATGGAGTTGGCCAATTAAGAAGGAACACATGCATAGAGTGATTGTAACAGAGATGGGAATATTGAGATATGATGTATGGTAAAACAAAGAAAGATAGAATCAGAAATGAGCGCATAGGAAAGCATTTAGGGATAGCATTAATAGGTAATAAATTAAGAGACTCGTTTGGGATAGGTTGGACATGTCCAGCGCAAGCCAAAAATGGCATCATTGAGGTAAAGAATTCTATGTAGGTTGCTGGTGACCAAGGAAATGGGTAGACCGAACGAGACATCGATGGAAGTACTAGGATAGATATGAAGAAATGCAACCAATCCAAGGATTTGGCTCAAGATAGATCAGAACGGAAAAAAAAATCCATGTAGCCCAACCCAACATGATTGAGACAAGGCTTTGATGATGATGAAGAGAGAGAATTTCCTTTCCTCTCCATGAAATGATTACATTGTCAATTCTTTTTTTTTCCCTAATTAGAATTTTCTTTCCTCTCTTAACAGATGACATACCAATCAACCATTATGGCCTGAACATACATTATGGTAGAAATATTGACCTTATTTCTTGACATGCACATCACCATGCTAGTTTTTCTTGAATCAGTTTTGTAAAGTACCAAGTTTCACAGATTGGGCAGATCCATTATGCACTTGCCTTTATTTTCAGAAAGGTACCTACAGACACAAATGCTAAAAACCGATATGGACATAATGTTGCATCGTGCAAAAGGCAAATGCAAATCGGCATCGAAAACTATCTTAAAATGCAAATGCATGCTTGAAACACCACAGATATGGCAAGATTTTCACATTCAACTATCTGGGCTGTTGATGGGTATGGTGTGGATGTCTATATAGATAATAAACATGGGGCAGGAGAAGGGAAAAAAAATGCAGAGTTAAACAGTTTTAAGTGATTGAATGAGACCAACAGAGGCTTTCAAAGACCTGGTCAATCAACTCCATATTGGACAACCCCCATCCTTTCTTTCGATAAGCTTCACGTACTTCTTCACAAGAGTTACAGCAATCATCATCTGACTGCACCAAATTAGCAGCATATTAGAATTTTGTTTTGTTAAATTAACATAATAGAATTGTTATTCAGTTGGAATTCAACACAGCTCTCTCTGTCTCTCTGTGCGTGTCTCTAAAAGAGAGTCATTTAGAGTGATAAACAAGTTTTGCTTAGCATGAGAGGAAACATACTCCTTCTGCTCCATAACAAGAACCACAGTACGTCTCATTATGATCAAGTCTTCCTCCATGCCTCTGTAAAGGCCTTTCAATCTGCAATCAACATAGGGGAGCTAAATTAACAAAGTTGAAGAGAAACCCAGTTCTCTTGACAGAGGCAGGAGTAGGAGTTCATGAAAACTGTGGCAATTATAACATTAAAAGGAGAAACATTTCATAAAACAGTCATGATTGAAAAGGTCAAAGACATTTCAAGAAGTTGGGAAAAAAGCATGAGACCAATAATACAGTCTACGTAGTACATATCCTACTTTCTACAAGCAAATATTGGATAACATTCTAGATAAAATTATCAATTATTGGATGTTTTATACACAATTTTAAAAAATGATGTTGGTTTTTTCTAAATTGGTTCACTATAATGTTAGTTGAACAAAAGAAAATCTGAAAGAAGTAGCAGGCGAGGAGCACTTGAGAATCAAAATTGAAAGAAATGAAAAACGAATAAATTCATAAAGAATCTTATGTTCCCACAAACAGAGCTTGATAATGCATTGTCCAAGGCATAACATACTATAGTAGTTTTCACATCTGGCAAGAAACAAATTCACAGAATAAGTTATCTGTAAATAGTGCCGAGGAGCGGATGGACCTGAATTGGACCAGCCCAAGATTTTGAATCAATTGTGCTGCGCTTAATGAAGTATTTGTTTTCCTTCACTAGGGCCAACCCCATTGAGAAGCCTTTTTTGGAGCAGAGGAACATAATGTGCCACATCCCGATATACATTCACCAACGACTATATACAGCATCCAAAAATCCAAATGATGCACCAGCATCATTATTCATTACCAACTTTGCTCTCTGGAGCTGCTTATCTTCAACACGAGAATACAGAAGAAGCACTACTGAAAAAACGGCTATTACTCGTGCTTCTAAGTAGACTTAAATATAAAGCTTGAGGAACTCAATGAAATCGACAGTGATTGCTTTGTCACGGAATAACTCAGTCAACCACATGCATGCCCAATCAGAAAACAAATGAAAACAACAAACCTTGGGTGCACCAATTCCATCTGCTCTTGACTCAATAATATTGCCATGGTGATCTATTCTTTTCTTTATAATATCGTGTCTCTGCAAGAAACAGTCACTTTAGATACAAGATGCATTCACAGCACTTACCAGCTGGAGTTATAAAAACCAATATACGTGTAATAAATTGAGTGCAGCAATTCATTTTACATAGCAATTTTGATGAGGTTTAAGAGACAAAAGTGTAGCAACCATACTATGTCATAATGCTGTTCCCCACTGATATCCATTGCATCGACACTAAGCAGTGAACATGCGACGGCCGGAAAAGTCATATCAAACTGCACAGCCAGAAATACATAAAGTTTCAGTTCAGATATAAACTTAAGAGAATGAGCCAAAAGAACCACTCAATAGAATGTGAATACATTTTAAAAGAAAGATGGTTCTCAAATCCATGTGCAAACTACGATCAAAATCCTTAATAATAATAGTTGATATCATTACCATAGTTCTATCAAGTCTTTGCATGATGGAATCTACGATGAAGCAGCTATGCAAGTTTTACTTTGATTTTGTCATCAGTCTATTGATCAACACTTAACAGGTTCGGCCAAGTTCAATCTGACAAATGCATGATATTAGCCAATAGCTTCATATTAGAATTGATACAATTGATAATTTAATGTTTCACACTTTGACTCCTTTTTATTTATTTATTTTTGGTGTTGTGGGGAGAAAGAGAAGCGTGGGTTTGGTGGGGGTGGTGTTCCTTTCGTTGATTCTTCATAAATGTTTTTGGTCTTGCCTTGTTGGACATATAGAAACCTAAAATTTATGTGATTGTAGATTGTAAATTTGTAATAACTCTATTTCTCTATTTTTCAACTAGCAATAATACTATCTAATTCTTTTCAAGCACAAATTTTTCCATAGGATAATGATAATAGGACTGATGTTGAATGGATAATGATAATAGGACTGATGTCGAAAACTGCCGGATACTTGCAGGTTATAACTAGCAACTAAAATAGCTATTTCTCCACTACGAAATTAACGATATCCAGCAGTTCCCCTCTACTGTTGAACATTCTAAGGGGAGATGCACCATTTAACATCAAATGAACAAAATGTAACTCTTTTTTTCTTCCCAGAAAAAGCTGAGCAGCAGTTTTGTCCAATAAACAGATTCTACCAAAAATCCGAAGGGAAGAGGGAGGCGGAAGCATGGATACTGACATTGACACGAAGAGTTTCTCCTCTAGAAGTATCTACTATCAGTTTAGTCTCAGTAGCTGCATTAAGATATAGTCCTGCAGCAATGAAATGAGAATTGAAGTCATTAAGTGCAAAATATGAATGCATGGGCTTATATTTGTGAGCACTCAAAAAACAAGCTTCAACAAACAACATATTGGACCATGAGGTCTGTAAGAAGACGAACAGCTCACAGTAAATTGCACAAAAGGAACCCAACAGGCAACAGCCCAATTTCCCAAGGCCATTGTACCGGAAACAGTCGCCCATTAACAAGAAATAAAATATTAATCACACCTTTTCTTTTCTTCACAAAAAAACACATTAAGATTAACTTGACTCTTTGGGAAACATTTGTGACAGTTATATTACTGAAAATTCAATCAACTGTGGCATGTCGGAGTAAACAATCAACTCAGCTTTTATATACTAAATGCAAGAAATAAGTACAATAAATACAGAACAATAAAACGAGGAAAATAGGAACTGAATTACCCCTCAACTCTACAAGGAATACTTTACAACCATGAGAAACGAATTATCTGTATCCACCAATCCATAGTTGAGAAATTTGTCTGAGACCATGTTTTGGTTGGGCTGCCAAACAGAACTATTTCAATCGATTTGGTATTTCGGCAAAACGCTTTGGATATACATTATATAGGACAAATATTAGAATGAAATCTGGCTAGGGCCCTATTTTCTAATAAAGTGAAACTAGGCTAGGCCCCTATTTTATATTTATACTAGTATGAAATTTGGCTAGGGTCCATGTAATTATTAGTAGGACATTAAATTCATCTTAATTTAAGGCCCAAATATGGCTAGGACCCATGCAGTAGTAATGGGAAACCAAATTTATTTCAATTTAGGGCGCGAATATGGCTAGGACCCCTGCAATTATTAATGGGACGCTTAATTTATTTCAATTTAGGGTTCAAATATGGCTAGGGCCCATGTAATTATTAGTGGGGCGGGGGCATTTAATATATCTTAATTTGGGACTCAAATATGGTTAGGGCCCACGTATTTATTAGTAGGACACATAATTTATCTTAAATTAGGGCTAATATGACTAGGGTACATTAATTTCATATTAATTTGAGAACAGCTCGAATTTTCAATGAGATGGCCCGGACCTTGATAATGATAGTACTCATTCTCAAAACAAAAGATGAATGTTAGGAGGAAAGAAGTAGTCCATGGCATATGTAAGATCGGCTGTCAGGTATGCCCACTACTCTCTCTCTCTCTCTCCCTCTCTCTCTCATGTATTGTCGAAACTCAGAATTTCAGAAATTTTATCTGAAATGGTCTGAAATACTGACTGAATATTTTGAGAGGGATGTTCCAGTTAATGTTTCTGTCCAAACAGAAATAGTTTGGCAAATTTATCTGAACCGAAACAAATTTAGAAACGATTGTATCCACTCATAAAGTTTTCCTTAATCGCTCAACTCCAACCATATTACATCATTTCCCTGAGCTAGGGAAATCTTATTAGCCTCTGCTCATAGCTGAATGTAGTACAGTTACACCTCATGACATATTTCCAATATATATATATATAAAACCTCAGTAACCACTGTTATGTGAGTATAGGCAGGGATATTGAGCGTGCATAGATCAGGAAGGATAGACCCTTTAAATCCCAAACTCTTGTGATGTGCACCCAACTAGATTTGGTTAGAGCTCATAAGTACAATCAAGTTATAATACATATATTAAACAATATTTGCAACTCGACGCTGTTCACAAAAATGGATAATATTTACACAGAATCCTAACAGCTACTGGGTGTTATAGGTTGATGAAACCCAAGTCAATCCATAGTTCAAACCTTGGGGAAGGGGTCCTATCTCCATATCCTAATCTAATCCAGTGTCCTTATCCTAATCTAAGTGTCTAGTTATGCAGATTTTTTTTTCCAAGGATCCAAGCAACATGAAACGGACACATATAGGGTGATCATGCCCATAAACAGGTTGGTAACCAGATGGATGAATTCCTAATCGAAAACCACTGCGATTACACCAATATCCTCATCCCAACGCTGCAATCTTCATCAATTGAGACTGTACATTGTCCTTTTCACCTTTCTCAACTTATTCAAACGTCTATTTTTAGGTCATTGATCCCAAACAAAGGCAACCCAACACCCCACGATCGTTAAACAACGCCAAGCTACATGATGGCCCACTAGATCAACGGTCTTGATTACCCAACAACCACCGCCTCATCAAAACCATAGTTACACTTCAATCACCTAAAAATCCAATCTCGACGCCCTAAATCAATGAAATCAGGAGAAAGAAAGGAGCTTTGATCCAATGAAAAAGGGAAAAAGGCACTTACTGAGTTCGGAGAAGAAGAGGAAGAACATGATGATGGAGGAGACGAGGGTGATTAGTCCGCCCGAGAGGGTTCTGCTGTAGAAATCCTCATTGATCTTCGGATACGCGTCGAGATTTCGAAGCTTGTTGAAAAGCTCCATCTACCAAACACCAAAACCCTAGAGAGAGAGATATGAATTTTTTAGAGAGAGAGAGATATATATATATGAATTTTTTAGGGTTTTGATCTTTTGAGCTTCAGGGATATCTTGTGAGAAGATTTCGGAGGTTGGAAATAGGATTCATAGAGTCGGCCGTCTTTGGATTCTTCTCCTTTTGCTCCGAGGCAGAGGCAAAAGTGGAGCGCAATAAAGCCGGCTGTGTCTGGGCTGTAGGGCTCACATTTGATGGTAAGAGAACCCTGGTTGACCCTTTCTTTTGGTGATCATGGACCCCTAAAGTAACATCAATCACTGTGATTCAATCCAACAGTGACACAGTGAATATCACCCGTTGAGATCATGCTCCTCGTTTTCCATGTACTACGCGTGGTAGGACCGCAGAGGAGATTTTTGTGGGCCTAATCCTATGGGTGGTAAAAAACTTTTGTGTTGGGATCTCCCATAAAGCTCATAATTTTAGGGTCCAGAAATTTAGAGGCCTGGGGCCCAGCAATCTCAAACAGATGAGTGCAATTTGGGCCTAATCTTGGCCCACCCAAACCCACAGATTATCGGCTCCAGGCCAATCACATATTTTGATTGTTGCAGCCTGCTATATATTTCCAGCCTTGAAGTGCCATAAGCATGCATGATTTGGATTTTTGAAGTTTTCACTTCTACAAGCCCTTGATTTTTGGATGGCCCATCATAGAGGCCTGGGATGATCAGAAGGGGAACACCAACAGGAATTGGAAGTAATCCAAGTGGGCACCATTTTTCTTCTCATCCAATGATTTTACTATATGAATGCATGTATTACACACAGGTAAATACATGGTTCACCCCCCAAAAAAATGAAAAACCTAGGAGATGCATGTACTGTATGTATATTCATTATTTAAAAAGAAAAAAAAAGAGCATTTTCCCACAATAGCATATAAAGTACAGAGATACGAATACACGAATTTTCTTTTATTTTTTTAGAAAATGGACAGCTGCATATCTGGTATTACTATCAGATCATAGAAGGGGTACATGTACAAGTACTATGTTTCCAGAAGAATACATCATTACAGGTTCTTCCATAAACTCATCATCACAATCCACAACAAACTGCCTCACACACCCCATTTTCCTTTCCTACATTTATTTGGTAGAATTACAAACTTCATCATGGTGTATTTATTTGAATTTCTGCACCACAATGTGAGGACCCCTGAAGCTGCACTTATTCTTCCTCAACTTTACAACACAACTGGTGGGTTGAAATCCTCAATGCTTCCCGGATACTTAATCTTCAAAACAGCCGTCTTATTTGACATAGAACACATTTGGATTTACCCCAGAAGTTCAAATGGCAGAACATTCAAGCAAAATGATGGTCATCATGTTCTCTTGCTTGGTATCGAACAGTCTGGAAGTTGGAGACCACACTTGCTGGACTATTGGTTTTTTTTTTTTTTAATCCCTCATCAATTCTACAAGAGGAAGAATAGCAATATCATGGAATGATGTTTCCAATTTCTTCCAAGAATACCTGTCCTCCTTGTCAAAATATTCATGAGTTCACAATCTGAGTGTACATACAAAGACAGCCTTCATTGATTCAAGAAAGAGAATAACAATGCTTCTTCAGCATGGTTAGACGATCGCTGAATGCATCCTTGGATCATTATATTTATTATGAGCCTCCTCAATCTTCAGTCGAAGATCTGCATATGCCTTCACTGATGAATCAGCAAAGGAATTCAACTGAGAGAAGAATTCTACCAAACTCGACTGTAGACTCTGGAAACCTGAATTCCAATCCACCATTGCTTCATTTCTTTCAAAATTTACTGTGCCTTTACTGTCATCCGCTTTCCATGGAACTGAAGAGAAGCTTGAACTACGATTCTTTCTGGGAGTCTTATCTTGCTGTGGTAAGTAACGAGCAGTCACCACTACAAGTGCTTTTATTGAATCTGCCACTGCCAATCCCTTATCCTCCAAACCCTTGACAAGATTCAGCCACTCATTGCAAATGACGAATATGGGGGGTTCAACTTCAGGAAATCGCTTGTGTGAGAATTGCGAATGCGATTGTCTTCCCCTAGTAGACTTTTGTTGTTGTTGTTGTTGAGAGCTGCACTTCTTAAGCCAACTGTCAATAGCCTCTAAGTAGAACTTATGTGCACCAATCCAATTCATGAAGCTTGCAGAAAGAGTTTTCAGCTCATTCTCAAGATGGATGGTTGCCTGGCGATGGGATTCTGATTGCATGGAGATTTTGGAACTTCCATCGTTGGAAGCTATCAAGATAATGTTGTACTGAAGCTTATGGCTTTCGAGCATCATTTTCCACATTCCACTTACACTGCATTTAGCAAGAGTTAGAATTGTGTTTGCTGAGTGAAGAAAGCAGAAGCAAAATATGTGATACCTTGGCTGTGTTAAAATTTTCAGTGACACCGATATTTACAACATATACAAACATGCATACTGAAACTTACTTTATTTTTCAGTTAGTATAAAAGCACTCATACAGCAAAGATATGAATGATGGAATAAACCAATATCTGTAGTTGGTGGCAAGAAAATGAAAAGTTAAGAACATATGGAGAAGGCCAAAGATTGATGGATGGACGGGATCTTCCAAACTATGAAATATTCTCTGCATAGTAAATCTATGCACTAGAAAACCCAGACCCTAATCTGTTCATCGTATTTCTTTCTTCCTTCTTTTAACACTATTTGTGAACTAATTATATAATTATATTTTAGTGCAATCATAATCATGTAGATAAGTTTTCAAGCCTTGGCTATTACAGTTTGTGAAAAAACTCTTCAATCCAATGTCCTTTCTTTATTTTTTTAATGCAATCTGTAATGACAGATATTTTCTGTTTTTATTTATTCAGATAAAATTTCTAAGAACTTGTTTGCTTGGAAAAAAAAATACATAGGAATTCAAGGTGAAATGAGCTCCATCAAAGGATTAATAAAGAGGTATGTGGTAAAGGAAATGAGGTGGAGATTAAGATGTGACCTTGACTTTCCTGGGTATTGAATTACGAGCATGATGCTGGTATTCATTCCCCATCTTCCCTTGATTTAGTTAAACTTGAAAGTGAATCTGATTTCATAGTTATTTTTTTTAGATCTGACTAGGACAAAACAATCACAATCCACGCACCACAGAAAGGAGAAGAAAAATAAGCAATCCAAACACAGAGATTCTACGTGGTTCATCATAAAGGCTATGCCCACGGGCTATGAGCATTCTGCTCAATTTCACTATGAAGAAACGGGGCAACTCATTACAAGGATTTCCAAACCTCTAACACTTAGCCTACTGTCTCTTCACAAACCTGAATCCCTCTCTCACAGCCTCCCCTTACAAGTTTTCTCTGTGTTTATGGATGAAAATAACAGCCGCTACATAGCATAGCAGCTGCTATATTGGGCGTAGTGGCTGCAACCGCAACACTAAATTAAAAATAGTGCCGCTATCTGTTGTAGCGGCCACTACGAGACCGCTTCGACAGCTATGGGCCCGCTACGGAGTGTGAAGATCATGATTTTTCAAAAAAATTTGAAATACATATTAAAGCTTATTTTTTTACCTTTTCTCTTTAAATAACATTTTTACTCAACTCTTCTACTCTTTTATATTTGAAAGAACACCAAAACACATAGGATCCCTATTTATCCTTAAAAGAACACCAAAGCACGTAGGATCTCGCTGAATTGAAGTTGATGCAGAGAGTTACTCTCAAGTGGAGTGTTTTTATGGAGCTATTGATTATTATGTCATTCTACATTGTTGTATTGACTGTTGACTACTGAGTATTGACTATTCACTGTTTAGTGTTTACTATTGCACTCCTAAGTTCTAACTTTTAAATCTTGAGTCTTGACTTCAAGTTCAATACATTGTTTATTTTGTTGATATTACTTCATAGCATTTTTTTTTAATAAGCCTTTCATTAGTTTCTTGGTTAGCATAACAACATGAATACATGTGAAAAAAAAATGATCATTACTATTATTTTCTATTGATACAGCAATACAAAACCTCATACAATGAGGGGACTACTACACCCCTTTATCTAAATTACTTTTTCAAGAAAATCATATATTCTATCACTTTCTAATATTCTGGATTTTCTGAAATTTTTTCAAAATTTTTTGATGATTTTTTCAAATCACACCTCTATGCCGCTACGTAGCATAACGTTTTGACGGTGGGCCGCTACGTCTACTGCTACCGCTATTTTCATCCTATTCTTGACCACTCTAAAAAACAAATAACCCTAGATCTTATATAAGCCTTTCCTTAACAAAGTGGGCCCCAAGAAAACCACTCAATAAAGCCCAATGAGGACTTTTTAAGCCAAATCCAACAATCTCCACCATAGCGAAAAATGTCTAAGCCATAAAAGAAGCACTAATAGCCCAGAAAGTGATGCCGTCCAGACCATAGGTCAACCAACCCATTGGGCCTAATTTATAAGCAGAACATGACATCTATTTAATTAGGAGTTTAGGCTATTTAAGGGTCTTAATTAAGTATTATTTTAATTAAGAGATCTTTAAAGTAGGAGTTTTTTTTATTTGGAATGTTGTCAAGATTAGTGATTTAGTTTCCCCCTTTTAATTAGGCTTCTTTAATTATTAGGGAAGTCTTAGTAGCTACGAAAGAACTCTGCCAGTTTTTGCTGTCGGCTCCAAGCGCGGGTAAAGGAGGAGGGTTTCATTAGGTAGGTTGACAGCCAGTGTAAAACTTTGTCACAACCCAAACATGAATTCTGAGATAATAATATTTCGTGATAAGGCTAGGGCGTTCCCCGCTTTAAGTGACACATTACAGCATCACCCGGTTGCAGTGAAAAATGTGCAACGGCTACCGTATGACTTTGTGTTAGTGCGGTTAAAAAAGTTAGTCCAAGAGAAGAAGAAGAGAAATAAGAAAATTAGACTTGTTGCTTGGAATATAGGAACCTTGATAGACAAGAGCAAGAAGTTGGTTGAGATAATGAAAAGAAGAAGAATTAGTGTGCCTCGTATACAAAAGACAAGGTGGAAAGGGAATAAAACTAAAGAGCTCACAGATGAGTATAAACTTTTTTATCTAGGAAAGAGTAATATAAAAAATGGATGGGGTATAGTTGTATATAAGGATTTAAAAGAGAAAATTGTGTGGGTAAAAATGTTTTGTGATAGAATTATAGCAATTAAACTAGTGCTGAAAAAAGATATAATCCATATCATAAGTGCATATGCTCCCCAAGTAGGACTAAAGAAAAGTGTGAAAAGACAATTTTGGGAAGAGATGGATGATTTAATGCGAGAAATTCCAACTAGTGATAAGATTTTCCTTGGAGGAGATTTAAACAGGCATATAAGAAGAGATAATAGAAGATATGAGAGAGTGCATGGAAGGCAAGGATTTGGAGAAAAAAATGAATTTGGAAACACTATATTGGACTTTGCAGTGGAATTTGATTTTGTAGTAGCAAATACTTACTTTAAAAAGAGAAATGAACATCTAATTACCAATAAAAGTGGAAGTAATAGAAGTCAGATAGACTTTTTTCTAGTTAGAAAATAGGATCGATTGGCTTAGAAAGATTGTAAGGTTATCCCAGAAGAGAGTTTGACCATGCAACATAGGCTCGGAGTCTTAGATATTTGCATTAGAAGTAGAAAGAAAGCAGTAGTAAACAAAATGGACCTTAAAATAGGGTGGAGATATTTGAATGGAGAAAGAGCAAATATATTTAAGGACAAAATAATTGAGAAGGAAGAATGAAATCTTGAAGGAGAAACTATAGTAATGTGGAATCAAATAGCTAATTGCATTAGGAAGGTTGCAAAGGAGGTACTTGGAGAATCAAAAGGACGGAGACATTAATAAAGAAACATGGTGGTGGAGTATAGAGGTTCAGGAAGTTATTCAAAAGAAAAGACATTGCTACAAAGTTTGGCAAGGGATTTAAGAGTATGAAAAATTTTGAGCTGTATAAGAAGGCAAAGAAAGAAGCTAAGAAAGTAGTGAGTAGTGCAAAATTCAAAGCATACGATGACCTCTATAATAGGTTGGGAACAAGAGAAGGAGAGAAGGATATTTTTAAGTTTGCAAAAATAAGAGAAAAGAAAAGTAAGGACTTAGATCATATTAAATGTATCAAGGACAATGAGGAAAATGTTTTGGTGAAGGACAACGATATTAAAGAAATGTAGAAGGAATATTTTAGCAAACTTTTAAATGAAAAGCATATAGGGGATACAAGAGCTAAGGAGGATACTTCATTACCAGAGCATACTTTTCTCTGTAGAATTAGAGGAGTGGAAGCGAATGAAGCATTGAAGCGACTGAAGACAAGAAAGGCTACAGGACCGGATGATATTCCGATAGAGATATGGAAATGCTTAGGAGAGGTTGAGGTGAGTTGGTTATGTAGACTATTCAATAAAATACTTGTGATAAAGAAAATGATGGATGAATGGAGAAAAAACATTGTAGTACCTATATATAAGAATAAGGGAGATATACAAAATTGTATCAACTATCGGGGGATTAAACTTATGAGTCACATTATGAAGTTACGGGAGAGAATAATGGAGCAAAGACTAAGATGGAAGACCAAGACTAAGACAGAACACCAAAATCGTAGAAAATCAATTTCATTTTATGTCAGGCAAGTCAACTATGGAAGATATCTTTTCACTTAGGCAATTAATGGAAAAATATCGAGCAAATAGGAAAAATTTATACATGGTCTTTATCCATTTAGAAAAAGCCTATGATAGGGTACTGAGGGATTTAATTTGTTGGGTTTTGGAGAAAATGAATGTCCCTAGCAGTTACATTGAAAATTTTAAGGATATGTATGAATGAGCAGTAACAAATGTGAGAACTACATATGGATAAACAAGTGAATCCCTGTAATTATAGGTTTGCATCAAGGATCAGCCTTAAGTCCTTATCTCTTTGCATTAATTACGGATGAGTTAACTGTATATATTAAAAAAAAAATACCATGGTGTATGTTGTTTGCAAATGATATAGTACCGGTGGATAAATCAATAGATGGTGTAAATGCAAAACTCGAGAGATAGCGGGAGGCATTAGAATCTAAAATCTTTAAAATAAGTCATACAAAGATAGAATATATGGAGTGCAACTTCAGTGGACATATACAAAATGTTGAAACTATTGTCAAAATTGAAACCTAAGAGATACCACGTAGAGATTCTTTTCAGTACCTAAACTCGATGATTAGTAAGGATGGGGATATTGATGAAGATGTAGAGCATAGGATAAAAGCTGGATGGCTGAAGTGGAGACTAGCTTCTGGAGTGCTTTGTAACAAACGAATGCCAACGAAATTGAAAGGCAAATTTTACAGGATAGTGGTTAGACTGGCTATAACATATGGAGTAGAATGTTAGCCAATTAAAAAAATGCATATACATAAGATGGATGTAGCGGAGATGAGAATGCTTAGATGGATGTGTGGTAAAACCAGGAAAGATAAAATTAGAAATGAGTGCTTTCGAAAGCATTTAGGCATAGCACCAATACAGGATAAGATTAGAGAAATCCGTTTGAGCGTAAGCCGGTAATGGCACCGGTGATAAAAAGTTTGGCTATACAGGCGGATAGCCCATCAAAAGGTAGGGGTAGGCCGAAGAAAATATTGGTGGAGGTCACTGAATCCAATTTGAAGAATTTTAACTTATCTAAAGATTTGGCTCAAAATAGAATGGAATGGAAAAATTAAATTCATGTAGCCGACTCCAATATGGCTGAGATAAGGTTTTGATAATGATGATGATGATTAGTAGATACGAAAGATGTTAATCCTCTATATATAGAGGACATGCCTCATTTGTAATCAGAATTCTTAATATCAATTAAATCTGAGTTTTCTCTTTTATGAGATTTTTTATCTTAAGTAATGGTGTTTTCTCTTCTTATGAGGGTTCCCTAGTGGCTGGATCCGTCCTTGGATTCGATCAATCCTCAGGAGATTGGACTACACCCCGATTGGTGATCCGGGGCTGCATCAGAAAGCCTAGAAAATCAGCCCACTTTTAGACCATCTCTTTCCCTAGCAATGCAAGGTATTCAATTCAATTACATGAAACAAATAGGCCCTAATTTGTCACACCAATAATACAGTTTGTTCCCGGAGGGAAATTGGAATTTACATTACAAAGGACATTGCTAATCCACCAAATCACCAACACTGGTGTTCATCCAATCATCCATATTAAACATGACTGATTGAATTGTGTTTGGGTCCATGTTTGCAGTAGTAGGGGCCACCATGCAGCATGTCTGTATAAATTATAGTAATCCTTTATCAACAATAGAGAAGACCAAAAGGAAAAGTACTTGCCAGAAAATTTAGCAAGTCACCATGTGGTTGACCCCTCCTTTTATAATATGTTGTGTCTCGCATCACAGTAAGAGTCTCGCTATCATATCCCTTAATTGGGATGATTCCCCCTAATCCTCAAGATTTTACTAAGATTACAATAATCTATAGATACATATACATTGTGGTCCGTACCACTGTTAGGATGGACCCAAACACAAAACTCAATCACTCATGTTTAATAAATCAAAGTTTGTCTTACAGGTTGATGGCCCACCAAGGAAAATGGATAGGCTGAAGTCTGAAGTGGATGTAAATGGAGTTAGTAAAAATATATTTGAAGAAGTACAACTTATTTGAGGATTCAGCTCAGGATAAATCGGAATGGAGAAATAGAATTCATGTAACCGACCCAATATAGTTGGAATAATGCTTTGATGATGATGTTTAATAATTCAGATTAAGTCTTAGATGACAAGATTTAAATGAAAATTTTCATATGAGCCCTTGGCAAGCCTTTCAACCTCAAGCCTATAAGTTAAGCATCATTATACAATGCAGTAAAGTTAGGGCACACCAAGATTGGTTCTGGGTTAAAAATGTTGAAAAAAAGGGAAAAAAAAAAATTTCTACTTGTCCCTTCCATAATGCATCATGAAATGAGATTTAACATCTTTGTTCACACAAAGCGAACAAATTAAACATATTGGAATAAATCCAAACAATATCTTAGATGACAATATCTTAGATGACAAGATTTTGATATTAACCTAATATGGAGCTCTTAGGAAGCCTTTCGAGTCTATGCATCAAGCATCATTATGCGAGCCTTGCCCAACTATTATGAGGATACATTTGGACAAGGAGAAACAATTGGAAGATGGTGTGGCTAAAAAATCTCAGAGTTAAACTTTAATACTTATCAAAAAAATAAGAAAGAAAAAAAAATTATACTGTGTGGACATGTTTCCCAACCACCATTTCTTGGTTCTTGCCTATCCAAACAACCCTCGCATTAATTAGAGTAAAGGATAACATACCCTTCAATCAATTCCTCAAGTTGTGGTTGGAGCTCTTTGTCCCTTAGCTCCTCAATTCTCTTTGATATGGATTTGATTTGGTGAATCGCAACCATAATCCTAGAGTGCAGATCCTTGACAGTGGCACGGGTTTTATCAATCCTGTGGGAACTCTCTCCTTTTGAGTCTTGATGTCTTAACATTTTACATTTCAAGTCATACCCCCTTCTGATGATCCCACTTGCCTGAAAGTAAAACAAGTCAGTTGCAAACTGGTGTGAGAATTTTCCAAAACAAAAGGTTATATGATTGATCAAAGTAGGACAGCAGAGGAATTATGAGATCCTCAACCTGAGGGTACAAACAATAAACTTAGGACAAAAGTATTTACAAGAGATCTATTAACTGTGATGCAGACAATTGGTATGACAGGCCAAACAATGAAGGACGGCAAAAGTCTCCTTATTGAACAGTGATCATTAGGATGCTTTTTTAATCCTCTAATTAATTTTAGATCCAGCTCAGCCATCCAATTGATGCTTTAACCCCCATTTTTTTCTCATTTTCCCAAAGAAATGACAATTTGGCACTTTTTTTTCAATCAAGTCAATTAAGATAATCAGCAAGTCACATATCCAAATAATACTTAATCATCAGCTGCTGTATCAGCCACTGAAATGATTAGAATCTTCCAGCCTCAGGGATCCTTTGGGGCATCCCTTATTCACAGTGGAGTCTATTAGACCTATGGTCTACCGTTAAGTGAAAAAAGCAAGATCATCATCATCATCATCAAAGCCTTATCCCAACCATGTTGGGCTCGGCTACATGAATTCTGTTTCTCCATTCCGTTCTATTTTGAAAAAAGCAAGATGAAAGGTGAAATACACATACATGTTACACATGTACTTAATCTGGAGTATGGACGACCCATTTGTCTGGCCGTACTCCCCTACAAACTAAGCCAATTTTTGAAAAACAGAAGCCGTCTGTCACCAAGGTGAAGAAAATTTCTTATAATGCCAAATTAACAGCCAGTTGTTGGATTTTTTTTTTTTTTTTTGGTTTCCTTGTATTACATTTGCAACCCTAGGATCTACGAACTATGTAGTTCCATTTCTTTCCTTTTTCAATCAGTGAATGGCACAAATCTTAAATACACCCACCGAATGAAGGGTTGGTCCTGCAAATAAAATATGTAGCGAACATTGCATAAGACAACCAAATTTAAGAAACAAGAAAAAGGGACATTATCCGGCACCAAAAAAAAAAAAAAAAACTTCTATCATCAAATAGTGTGAGGGAAAAAAAAAATGCAAATTAGATCAACAGAAACAGCAGCAGCATTTTGTTGAAGATTGCAAGTCATAAAAACAAATACCTTGACTTCATCATATAGTTTCCTTTCCCAAGCATAGAGCCTATTTAAAGTTGAGGCATGACTGCCAGAATTCATGCAGAAACTGTTGAAAAGGTTACTGCTGCTATCCTCAGTATTATCCTTTAAAGTTGAGAGAGGAGTCCTGGATGACGAAGAACGTGATGATGTTGATCTATGCCAAGTTAAGTACTTTACAGTGTTCGTGGTGTGCTCTACATAAACAACCATTCAATGGATTAGATGAATGATGCAATGTTCAACACTCTAATACATAGATTACCTCAAAAAAAAAAAAAAGACCTGACAGACACCTTGGTGAAACACTGCAGCCCGGGTAAAGAAGTCTAAACCAGATAGATTAGATGTATAATGCAATGTTCAAAACTCTAATACATAGATTACCTTCCAGGAAACTAAGAAGCATGGACACGGACATAAGACACAGATACGACACGACACGGACACGCCGACACGGCATTTCTCAAAAAAGTAAGACACGGACACGTTGGGGACACGTTAATAATATATATTAATTTATATATATATATAATCATCTACTAAAAAAATAATATCATTTAAACTTTTTTAATCAATTTAGCAATAAAAAAATAAAAATTCAAGTACCAACTAACAAACATATCAAATTATCAAATATCAATACAACGCTAAAACATAATTCATAATCATTAAACATGAAATATCCATAGTTCCATAAAATCCATATAAAGAAAAGGGCGGATCATCTCTTTTTCCTCCCTAAAAAAAAGAGCAAAAAAGAAGCCAATCTTGAGGCTTATTCTTTATTTGTCTTTTGTTTGTGATATGATTGATATTTACAATCATATATTTTGTCATGGTATAAAATTGTCATATATCAAGTTTACAAGTTTTAATAATTACATGTTAACAAAGTGTCAAAGAGATATTAGCCACATGTTTATGTTTTAGTCATAGACACGGGCTAGGAATTGTGGGACACGTTGCAAAAAGAGTGTCAAACAAGTGTCTGAAATTAAGATTTTTAGTTCTTAATTATGGACATGGCTAAATGGTATCGGACACGTGTCCGAGAGTGTCCGAGGAGTGTCGGTGTCCGACACGTGTCCGACATGGACACGTCACTTTCTTAGAAGTGTCCGTGCTTCTTAGCCAGGAAAAAAAAATTGACACAGACACCTTGGTGAAACACTGCAGCCCTGCTAAAGAAGTCTGATTATACAGTGCATCCCTTATTAATTGATGAATCTTGAACAATTTATGTCACAGAAATATTAGTTAATGTAAGTACAAAATATAGAGAAACTATATCCTGCTCAGAGGAAGCACATGATCCTTGACATAAGATAAGCATGGTACCCTTTTGGCTTAAAGTTTTCAAGTGCGAGACCAGGTGTCGGAGATCTGGATAGTTGATTTGATAAGCCTCGCCACAGATGGACCATTGCCCAAAAAGTAGCCAGGGTTAAGAGATCCCGTCCATCAAAACATTCTAATTTACCCATGAAATATGGAATGAGACTTTCTTTCTTAACCATCTATGTATAGGGCATTGGTCAGTCAAATATTGCCAATTTGCGGGTCCAACTTGAGAAACTCAAGCTCTGAGGATAAGAATCATAATCCAGGTTTGAGGGGTAAATGGTTCCTCCATGATAGACAGGTGGACAGACAACCAGCTAGATAGACAGAAAGATGATCACCAAATGAAAAATGAATAATGTTAAAAAAAAAAGAAAGAGAGAAAATGGGCATTGTCCTGGTAAGTGTGTTTATAAGTCAACCAGATATTTCTAATATTCATGCATGAATGGAGATTACTACAATAAATATGGCTGCCCATGCTTAGTACAATAAAGTATCCTGATTACGGATACCATTTTCATTCCTTATTAAAAATTAATTCAATCAAGAGATCGATGGAGTATTAAATATACGTCTTTTTTTTTTCTGAGATTTAGGGTTGTGTGATACGAGGATTTGATTGGGAATTTAATGTCCAAGATTTTGGGGGTTTTGGGTTTTGTGACTTATGTTCTATGATTTAGGCATCTGTCATTTACTGATTTTTGGGAGATTAAGGGTTCTAACACTCTGGAAAATTTAAAAATTGGGGATCTATTCTAGCTCATTCAATTTTTTTTTTCTAATTGTTATAACCAATTCAGGCTGATGTGGCAGGTCAGATTTAATGCTACAAGGCTTACAGTCACTGTAGTCTCAGGTTGATGAAGTTGGGCTGAACACTTAGATGGGCTGAAGTTGCAGGTTGAAGATACATGTAGTTGGGTCAGTCTCAGGGTGGCTCATAACCCAGACTAACTAGCCCAAGTTCCACCCATAGGAATGAGAGCTAGGAAGTCTTTTCTCATTCCCAAGGATACCCCTAAGCAGCTGAGACAGCTGAGGTAAGGACTACGCATCTTGGAAACAACAGTTTCTCCAAGGATCCTAGTGAAGCCAGCAATTCATCATTTTTAAGGTAGTTTATCAACTAAATATTGTCCAAAAGGTTTTTGGATCCTACAGCTAGAGGGATTAGTACTTAAACACATCCTAGAGAAGAATCCCTTGCGCTCTGGTTCTAATTAGTTCCAAATGTGTAATTGAAAAAACATGAAGGGTTTCGTGGAATGGCCAAGTAGCTCATATGGGTTTCTCAGTCCAATTTGTCTAAATCTAGAACAAATTGAAAACAAGCACCTTATGCACCCAACACCAAATTTGAATGTCAATTTGAATTTCATCAAATAAAAATAATGAAGTCCACGCCTCCACAGCATATGTCAAGTGCGAACTGTGATCATTCCAATCAAATAAAATCTCTCCTAATCATGGTAATTAAACACCAGATGAGTGGAATGCAACCCTGAAGTTGTATGTGGAGCACATATATTGCTCCAATGTTGATCCAGATTTTAGCCCAGGGTCCATGTCGGATCAGTGACCAACTTAGTCACCGCCAAGTCCAATTTGATTCGGCCCAGCTCCATGAGCTCAGACGAATCGGTAAGCACCATCTCGAGTCAACCTAGAATTGGCTCTTTTGTAAAATCGTAAGTGTCCAAACCTGCAGATGAGATTCATGCCAGATTTGAGGCTTGGGTTTGGATCTAGGTACAACCAAGATTCAACCAGAAACCAACCTATATACATACACCCATGCAATAATGCTTCCATGAACTTGCACAATAAATCTCTTTCAGCATCATAAGGTATATAGATATGTATGAATCACTATTTAAAAAATAAATAAAAAAAACGCTCACACGTGTGGTTGTAAACAAGTAATTTCCAAAAGTCATAACAAGAATTGCACCAGAGAAACCTACCTGGAGGAATATGTTCTGGCCCCTCAAAACAAACAAGACATGTTGTGAAAATAGTAGAAACACTTGATCTCTGAGCTGCAAAAGAAAAGAAAGAAAAAAAAATCCTCATTAAAAGTTCTCAACCCAACTGAATACAAAATTCTTCATGAGCAGAGAGTTCTTGGTGAAACATGAAAAGTCACAGGAAAAAAAACTCCATCCTTGGATTATGTTGATAACTTTTAATGTCACTGATGAGATCTATAGGAAAAATAAATGAAAAATGAGGTATTACATATAGCTTTACCAAGAGAATACAGAACTTGTTGTTCAACCCACAATTGTACAGGTAGGGCCCAGCTTTCACCAAACTAAGTCATTTAGCCAGTGGGCCTCATCATTTCACTGCTTTACTATCTTCCTTTGGATTATACCAGCCTTCCAATTGGCTTCTTGAGAGTGGACCATTATGGCCAGTGCCTCCCATTTAATAACGCCAAAAATCCGATTGTTTGAATCATCTCAAAGAAGGGATATTTGTGTCATCAATGATGAGCCCCGTCACATGAATGTTTGGATACTTGGACCAACAAAAATTGGGCTACACATGTACAGCTTGTAGGGCAATAAATGGCTCAATCATGTATCTAAAATGGAAGTTCCTCTAAGAGACCAAATAGATACAATCAACATGACAAGATGTCAGACCTTTTGTTGCTGGGACTATCGGATGGTCTTGCATCTTATTTGCCTCGAGCATTCTTGAAACATTTTTGCCAGATTCAGAAGCTTCGAAGAAAAGAGACTCAATTTCTTTTATGCATGAGAAGAAATCCTTTGGTCCATGTTTATTCTGAGAAGTGTGCTCGTCCCCCATTCCTCTGTTTCCATCAGTAGGAAGGGTATCTAAAGGAGTACTATTCAATGGTGTCATATCAGGAGTTTCACTTTCACATGCATCATCCATGTTGTCCTTGTGCATCTTGTTCTCTCCATTTAAATGACCAGTTTTTTTATCTATACTTTTGATTGAATGCAATATAGGGGATGCATTTGGCGAATAAGAATCCAATCCGTCATTCTGTTTTCTGGAACTCTGAAATGACAGCTTGTCAGAAGATTCACCATCATATCCATCATCAGAGGACTCTAATTCTGTCATTTCAATAAAAGCTACCTTTTCACCTTCCTCTAAATCTGGAATACCCTCCTCTTCTCTTAATTGTTGAATATCATCAGCACTTTCTAGTTCATGGTTCAATGCCTTTCCATTTTGAAAAGAGAACTGGCTGTCAAGTGGAAGGAAAAAATAGTCCCATGGAGTTTCTGGGGGTGGAAGTGGGGGCGGAGCTTCAAATGAAGGTCGACTTTTGGCAGATCGAGGTGTAAGATTTTGAGGAGTACCTGAAGAGGATATTAATGTGGCTGTTGCTAAAATGGGTGCTCTCTCTTCAACTGTTGCTGAAGAGCTCCCCCCAGTTTTCATGTAATTCACCTGAAACCGGCCAGAGTGGGGTGAAGAAGCGGCTGGTGATAGGGGTTCAACTGTTTCCACATGCTGAGAAACAGACAGAGATGAGTATGGGAACTGTAAGAAAGACTTGTCTGTTAAAGCAAGTGGTTCTGGAGTAGCAGAAGTGGAAGTGCCCAAGGAGGATTCCACTGGAGCATCAGGTTCTGCAAACTTTCTTAATGCAATTCCTGTGTTTCTGAGGGACTGAATATAAGCAATGTGAGCAGTCGCTAATAGGCACATGCCGTCAAGTGCTTGTCTAACAAGGCGCTTTCTTTCTCTACATAGTTGTAGGGGCTTGTCATCATCTAATGTAGAGGCTGCAATACCCATTTTCTGGAAAAGAAGAAAATTTTAATTCAGCTTCCTAGAACAAAAGTTAGGCTTACTTTGTACAACTGAGATATATTTCTGAAGACTGAATAGGCTACTGACAATGAAAGAGAAACTGCACACTAAGTAGGGGGAAGCAAAACCATCAAAAAGCCCAAAAGAGATCATTAAAGCCCCAGCCCTCAACATGCCATGAACATTGCAAAATTATACTAAAATCTGATTCGACACGAAGCATGAAGATTGAATAAAAGTGAACGCTCTAGACAAAATATAAGATTATAATTAGACCAACTCACAACCCCCGTCTTGTCACATGCAATACTGTGAAGATTCACGAAACAGCCACATGTCATCAGCTTAATCAATAAACCAGAAGATTTAATAATTTTACAGCCAAATGTCCACATTTCTCTTTCTCCATACTCCAAAAAACTTGGGTATATTGTTATATTTAAGTTAATAAAATCCCATATTACTGAACCATATTTTAACTACTATACAGGAGAAAACCTAAACATTCAAACCGCCCTCAGGATATTAAGTTTTTCATTAAACCAACAAATAAATTAATATTAAGAGATTTAAATCTAACTCCTTCCTCTACCAACAACAAGAGAAAGAAAAAAGAGGAAGAACAAAAAAAAAAGAATCCATCATAGATTCCAAACAAGAAAGGGGATTGTAAATAATCAACACATTATAAAAGTCAACAGAGAAAAAAAAAATAAAAGAAAGCCCTTGTCAAAATGTAGTTGTAGAAGTTTGAGGCTAGAAAGAACCTGGAGAAAACAACTGCATCCCTTCAAACAATAACCTTCATCCCCAAACACACAAAATACAAACCCATCAAAGAAGTAAGTTAAAAAACCAGACCTTCATATCTGTATAATCCAAAAACCTAGGAGGAACAGAATTCAATGCATTCGATCATCATCAAAGCCTTGTCTCAACCATGTTGGGGTCGAAAAATTCTATTCATTTAATGAAGGAAAAAAATGGAAAATAAATGAATTGGCTGTGAATCAAATTTAGCTAGGCTTGAAATAAAGACACTAAAAAGCATCCGAAATTCCAACTCATAAAACGGTTTTTTTTAAAAACTAAAATCAGAAGTTGATACATCACTTTCATGGAAGTAACCCATGGTCAAGAACAGGAAATTAGACTGAGGTAGCAAAGATAGTAGCAAAATACAATGCAAAACATAGCAGGGCCATGAAGTTTCCCTGTGAACAGAGAACAATGAAGATGATGGACCATTAAAACTTTTGAGGATTTAGTGCTTGGGAGTGTGGTGATTTTCTAAGCATGGGTTGAGACTTTGAAGATTTGAGTTTGAGTGACATCAGTTTCATGGGCCTTTACACGCCACAAGAATATTAGGCATTAGGGTATCACAGCCTAACCCAAACTTTGCAGTACCAACATGACATACATGTAGCTTTCCTTGGTGCTGAGGGGTGCTAGTTTATAATTTTCGAACTTAAATCAACACATGAGCTAAAGACCAAACTAATAAAAACCATCTGAGAAACATGATAAATAAGACCAAAAGGAAAAAAGGAAAGGAAAACATGCTAAAAAAAAAAACCTCATTCTCTGTATAGAATAGAAATCATACAAAAGGGGATGTTATTGACTTCAAAAAGAAAACTCAATTCTTGATCAATCTAACTCTCAAAGAAATAAGAACGCGACCCAATCAAAATAAACATTTCCCTAGTGCTGAAAAGAATAAAAAAAAATATGGTGAACAATCTATTAATTCTTAGACATCTATTAAAAATCAGCCCAAAATTCGAGGGAAGAAAACCATGAACACAGACATATACCAGGGAGGCAGGGACAAGCTTAAAAAAAAAAAAACAATCTTTATATTTCTAGTTCCACAGGTCGAACAAATAAGTAAAAGCAACCTAATTAATTAATTAAACTAAAAAAGCTGACTATAGATCTAATTACATAATTAATAAAAAAGTGTAAAATTATAATAAATTCAATTAAAACCAAAAGATTCTCACTAAAATTCAAGCCAACGAAATGGATCAAAAAGAAAAACCCAACTTGACCATGAATTTAGTTTAAAGAATAATCTACAAAATTTTGATGTAAAACATTCAAATCAAATTTAGCAACCCATCTCAGAAACTTGCTATAAAATCTGATTCTCCATAGTTTTGCTTTTTATTTTTAAGGTAAGCTGACAAGTACCCATAACTTCATGGTTTAAAAAAAAAACAATAAAACCAGTTTCTACTAATCCATTTCATAAATTTCAAACCAAAAAGAGAACCAAATTTCATGAATCTAACTAACAGATATTAAAATTCAAATCAACCCACCTATCTGATACACACATCTCAAAAACACTCAATCTCTATTTGCCTACTTCCACAAATCAACCAAACCACCAAAAGACAATTACCCTGGCACTTGAATTCAAAATTCACTCAACACCCACCATTTGTACAAGCGAAATTCACTTAGTAAACTTAAAAATTCCTGTGAAATCAAAATCTCAAACCACCCCAGAGAAAAGATAAGAGGAAAAAAAATCAAATTTTGATCCGACCAACAGAGACTCCAACCAGAACCAACCAGAAATCTGAGAGCAGGAGCACATAAATTTCAGAAAAGATCCAATCTTTCCCCCACCTGGAACAGAATCAGCTACTGTACGGTCTCGTGCAGAGAAATCATCACCCCAGGAGAGTTTGTGGATTTCAGAGAAGACCCAGATGAGCGACTCATGAGATGAGGCGATTTTGCAGCTCACATGGCCCAGTCGACAGCTTTTTTATGCTAAAAAAAAACAACTGTGTTTGTGTGTGTGTGTGTGTGAGAGAGAGAGAGAGAGAGAGAGGCAGTGTTGTGTACCAGTGTATGTAGTACATGGAGCCCAGCAGGAGCCTAAGAGACTTATCTGGTTTTGTTGTGGAATAAAATTAAAGAGGGGGTTGACGTTGGTGGAAGTCGTTTTCTTTCTTTCTGTATGTTTTAATAAGAGACCACCGAGAATGAAAACTCCTGAAATATTCCATATTGTCTATGCACATTGACTGAATTGCCCTTCATCCTCTCATTTAATTAAATTTTGTCAGTGAAAATCAAATCATTTCTTATTTATTTCTAATGAGAGGAAGTATCAATTCAAAATGATGTGATGACTAAGATGGGACATTTCAATTACCAATTCCATTAGGTAAATTTACTGGAGTGCAGATTAGGTTCTACGGTTGGACGTGAAAGCTTGTTTCTTTACTTAGAATGCCTGATTGGAATTTAAAATATTAGGATTTTTATAACACGATGTGATATATTGTCTTTTGAAATTAAAAATTCAGTGTTTTTTTACCACAATTTTAATTTCCAGTCACATGAATGGTCTCAAATGAGATTTTGGAATTAATAAAATTTCACTTTATATAAATTTGGTTGGAATTTCAAATGCTCTACTAAAATGAAGGATTTGAAATTCCACCTCAAGCGAACAACTTTTAAAGAATATGAAATTCTTTTACATACGAATTCTTGGAATTCTAGTAAAAAAGAATGGCCTAAAGTTTCAATTTACCTAACTGATTATATAAAAGGAATTATCGGAAAACAAAGAGCAAAATTGATTAAGTTTATATCTAACAATCTTGTTGTCTGAAAAACTATGCATTCTTGTTACCTTAGTCTTGGACACATGTTGAAGAATTGATCGCTAGGTTTTCAAGTGAAATCATCACTGCTACGCCAGTAACCTAATATAAGAAAAAATCAAATAGTGACAATATAGAATTTAAGATTTACGTAGTTGACTTCAATGTAGTTGAAAGTAGGCTTTGATGTTGACGGTAAAGAATTATTATTGTCTAAAATCTAAATTGTATCAATCCTATAGTAAATATCATTCGGCGCATCTTTTATTCTTTGGTATAGGAATTGATCAAAAGGTTTAGACTAAGCAAAGTTGGCCTCAAAATTGATGTCTTATTTATTATTGTTTTAGTGTGCCTGAATGCTTTGGATCACTTTGTTTATTGATTCTGGGTTAATAAGTTGTAGCAGAGTGCATCTTTACTTTCAAATTTACCATTTGGATATCAAAAGCTTCTTTACTGAGAGCAATTTGGTGATTGAAAATTGTAATTCTAGGTTATCACGGGTACAAACAAGAAAGTAAAAGCCAACTCTAGATAAATGGAGATGGTTAAAAGAAAAGGGCCAAGCATCTCGCCTTTGATCTTTTGCTTTTTTTGGTTTTTACTCTTATCTGTTAAAGTAAGCTACACTTGCTGTAACCTCTAGTCAGTAGTTATCTAAGGTGTACAAATTAAAATGGTAACCTAACCTGGCCTCTATGGGTTTCCACTTTCCATGGGTAAGAATTTGATGGCTAAAAAATGGGGTGCCTACTGCCTACTGTAGCTCTAGCTAGTCCTTCAGGTAATGGGGTAATTAGGGCTTAGAAGACTTATCACATATAAAACATGAAAAGAATGTAGTATATTAGCAACGTGTCACTAATATAGATGGGCCATGTCAGTGATACATGGTGGAGTCCAGATGGTCTTAAGCCAGGGGTGAAGCTCTAATACTGAAGCATACCTATTGAAAATGTGAGCCACTTAAAAGGAAAGTATTCTGCAAGTATAAAATTTTTTTAAATTTTATTGTAATAGTTGAAGACTTTTTGAGCCTCGGATTTCTAAATTGCAAGTCAAGTAACATACGGCAGAAGAAATAAAATAACTTGCAAATAAACAATCAATTACAGAAGAAGAAGGCATGCGAATTTTTTAACTTGGAAAACCTCATTTGAGTAAAAAACAATGAATCTCAATAAGGATCAACTATGAAGCAATAGTGAACAATTACAAGATATACTCACAACCCTTATTTAATTACTCTTTCAACCTAAGGACTGGATTCTTTTTGCACAACTTTTTCTACCACAACACTCCTTCGTATACATTGTTCTCCGCTTGATCAACTTACACACTGAACACACAAGATTACCTTAGTTTTCTATAAGAGATGTAGACAAAATATTCTCTAATTCAAAGCTTTAATATAATCTTTTAATGGAAGTTCTAAAGAAAGAAGGGAATCTCTAATGTAAAATCTCAACTTAAATTATGGAAACATGTACTTTAGGGTTGAGAGGGAAACCCTTTAAATAACTCACAAGTCATGCCTCATAATGATAGTCTTTGTAGAATTCAACTTATTAATCTTGGCACAAATACGAAATAATTATGTAAATGGTAAGTGAGCCGGTTTTCTCCACCAGCACACTCGAACCCATGTAATGCGCTTCCAGTTATTTTGTGATTTATCTGTTAGGATTGAGCATGTACATCAGGAGCTTGAGCGTAGTCGCTTCTGTCTAGGCCCATCCAGTGTAGTCTCTGCCTTTCTGATTTGTACATTTCAGCTCTTTTGGCGGTGCGAACCACTATCCATTTTAAAGAATATTAAATACAACTCAATGAACTAAAAATTTTGTCTAACCAATGAATTAGCCAATTACATATAAAAAAACTTAATAATAGGAGTTGGTTTCACTATATAATTAATTATTTAATAAATAACATAATTAAACTACCTCCAATCATATTTCTTAATTATGATTGATTATGTTATCAATCAATGGTCAGTGAAACCAACTCTGGGCGCATCCCATATTTGACTATCACATTCATTCTCCGTGCGTATAAGTTTCTCGAGATAAAAATGGAAACACGTAAGCTATATATACAGCAATACGTGTATGCGACACTTTTCCGACTCATGATCTGTTGTTGTTGGGTGAAAGTGGAAATTCCTTGCACGGATGGACACGGAGTGGGACAATTTCTCTGCAACTTCCTGCCACGTACACGAAACCTCCAAGGAGATTTTAGTAACTTTCTCATAGAAGTCGCATTCTTGCAATGCAAGTATCGCCTCCGAACAGTTCAAAACATGACATCCAAACAGTTCAAAACATGACATTCTTTTTTCATCTAGAGATGGGGCATTTGCTGAAATTAATATTATTGATTTGAAGTGGTGATAAAAAAAATTAACTTGAGTCAATGCATAACTCATATTATTTGTTAGCAAGGTGTGAGAATACTAATAAACAAATAAGCATTTCCACCGGTCATTGCTATTATGATATTGATGTTACTAAATCTTCATAAGCCAATTCACTTGAAAGCCCATATAAAATTTAAAAGCAGCATCATTGTACGCATGCGGAAACTTTCAAATCATTGTTGTGGCTTTAATACCAATTGTTATACACATGTGAAAGCTTTAATACCATTGGTGTGGCTCTAATGCCATATGTTAGATTAGCTTAGGGCAAACACATTAACATGCACCACAGACAGAGAAATAAAGATAAACATACAATCATGATACATAGATTTTATATGGTTCACCATAAAGGCTACTTCAATAGGAGAATCCACACTTCTCTTACGTTTAGCCTACTTATTCTTCATAATCACAATCCCTTGCCATACGTGATGGGTAAAACTTCGAACATCATGAGGAAGAGAGCTCTTACCTCTTACATACCCTACATAGTCATACGTGGTTGATCACCATGGAGAAGAGATCTCTCACTTCTCTTGTACAGAGTTTAGGATTATATTATATATATATATAATCTATGCTTTCTTGGCTCCTAAAAGAGCTTAGATATAGTGACCAAAATATCCATAACACATGTTCATTAGCTAGACCAATAAACCAATCCGACTAAATATAAATATAAGACATAAACCTAACAAGTACCATATCAACACTCTAGTGCGGCACACTTGATTGGATTGCTCAACGGATGTGGGGTATGAAAAGATTTGGGTGGAGATTGGAATTTGGGGTATGCAAAATATAAGACTGGTGAATTGATCTCAACTCTTAACTACATGTACTAAAGTTTATTGGTTATACGTCATGCAAACTTATTGTAAAATTCAACTTGACTAATGTTTGGATCAATGTCATTAACGCCAGTGCCAACTCTCATACTGCGTATGATAGAAATAGATTGGCCTCTATATGAAATAAAAAAAGAGGCATCAAAGAAGTGGGGTGCTCAAGAGAATTTGTCAAATATAATACCAAAGATAGGTCCCCACAAAATCCTAATGATGGAAAATTAGGGTTCATTTGTTTTATGTAATTGATTACCTAGGATTTAATTTCTATAAGGGATTAAAGTGAAGAGCCAAAGGTAAATACTCAAAAATGAAAATCCAATGCCCTCTCATTTAATGGAAATTAAATAAAAGAAGATGTGATTTAAATACTCACTCATCGCCCCAATAATTCAAAACTTAAGAAAGTCAAGTCGCACCTATATTTTCAATGACGGAGCACATTGCCTCTCCTCAACATTTTGGTTCCTTTAGAATGGGAGAACAAAAGTCCCATGCATATCTAGTTTTTATAATCCTTGCCCTTTCTCATACTTATTTTTCTTTTATGTCCCTTTTCAACTTTTTCTCCTCTCCCTTTGCCTAATGAGTAGATATTCCTAAGACGTGGAAGTGCAAGTGTGTCTTTTAACATGGATAAAAAATACAACTCCTCGCTCCAATAGCTTTCATACGGTTGTTCTTATTTCTTCCTCTATTTACATAACAACTCTCCAAGGCCTTCTTAAATAAATATGCATCGTGCGCTATAATCATTCCCAATTCTTCTCCACCCGTATAGACTCTTAATGTTGGTTGTCTGTATTGATCAAATTGCACACATGATTTTAAAATTTTAAAATGATTTTAACATGTTAAAATTTTTAATTTGTTCTCAAATATCATTTTCTTAAAATTTTGATAACTATCATTATTGTAGCATTGATGAGGAGGGACTTGGGTGATTGTGTTACTACTTACCTTTCTAAAAAATAAAAAATCTTGCTAAGAGAAATTGTTTGCCCCTCTTCAAAGAAAATCCTAACTCCACCACTGATTGTATCCTTCATCCAATCAATCCTCACATCTTTACTAATTCTACCGTGGAGCTCATTGCACCATACAAATCTCTGTGTTTTCTTCAAATAAATTGGTCCAAAGTGTGTTTTACATGTGATAGACTGTAGGTGTTGCGGAAGCATAGATTAAGATTATAGAGTCGCTACAAACGCAATTAGAACAACGTCAACTTGGATCAAGCGATGGACGTAGAGATTTTTGACTATCTACTAAAGATCAACCATGTAAGATTCGCTCATTACAATCTTAGGGCAAGGATGAACACCCTTATGGAGAAAATAGTGATAAATGATTTATCTCTATTGGTTATAAGTATTTTGCTGCTCTACTACCATCTAGTCATATTTATTTATAGTAGTTGTCTTAGTGGATGGTAGTCTCCAACTCAAGTTAGAATATGATAAGAAAGGACAGTTGGAATAAACTCTTTTAATAGGAATTTGAGTTTTCAAAGCATCAACACATCTTCTCTTGATCTAAATAAACTTCTTCATGAGGGGTGTCAATATGTGTTGGGGCTACCCATGAGTAGGCCTCATTATAGATGCCAACAACATGTAATATAAATTAAACCACCGTTAGACTTGACATTGCTGAAATGAAAAACGTATAATGAACATAAAATTTAACGTTCCAATAGGGGTGCAACTATAATGTAGCAACCATGCGTCTTAAGGTGTATTCCCTTTTTAACCCTGCTTTAAAGTAACTTTTTTTTTTGGGGGGGGGGGGGGGGGGGGGGGTAAATGCTTTAAAGTGACTTGCACTTATCTATCCTGACATACTACATGAAGTCACAGCTGAGCTGCATCCAAGGAGTGTCATGTGCCTTTTATAAATCTCATACATTGAGCCATCATTTAAGAATCGAAGCAAGGTATGTTTGTGCAGAGCTGTTGAAAACTCGTCCTTCGGAAATGAATTTGGATTCCATAGAAAAGCAAGTAAGACTCCCTTTCAAAAGTAGTTTTTTTGTGGATTCGTTTCTTTAATAAAAAGCAACCATGCCAAACATGCCAAACATGAAACTTCTATTGCCACCGAAAAAAAATTCACCTTCCATTATTTTTCTGCAGAAAAGCAGCCATGCAAACTGGTACTCGACAAATCCATAAAACAACCGTATATACGGTGAGAAGATCCATGTCACCTGTCTCAGTACCATTTTTTTTCTTCTTCCAATCTATCAAATCTCAAAGTTCTAACCTTCGTCTTCTTCTAGTCGTGGCGTGGGTGTGCAGCAATCGGCCAACTGTTTCCTGAGATCGTATGTCCAACCATGTCCGATGATTCACAAGATTATGTTAGACCATGAAACAAAAGTACAAACCCCTCCAGGTTAAAAAAAAAAAAAAGGTGCATAAGAAGAGTTTTAGCTGAAAAGAACTAAAGACGGTGCCGACTACCGACCTTGACAGCAAAAGGTACTGTCATATGCATGCAAGCATGTTCCTTAAATGCCCCTTATATTTCCTCACATATCCAAGCTGCATCTACTACGGACACAACTGTCTTCTCTCCAGCTCATGGTTAGTCTTACTTCACTGCACAATTGCAGACCAACTCATGGACCCTCCTATATGGATTTCTTGCGAGAACAGGTTAGATAGTTAAAGGTATTTTTGTAGACAGGGGGTTAGTCAAAAAATCAGCCCAGCATCACTCTAGCCTTTGATTTGACCGCAGTAAAGATTGATGGCATTTCTAGTCTATATATTTTTTTGATATTCAACCCAATAGTAAAAATTTAATTAATGATGTAAAATTGGTCTCTTGCTGATTCATTAGATGCGAAAAGTGTGAATGGGGCTGCATTGACCGGGGTGAAGTTGGGAAGTGGCCTTATAGGTGGGCTGCACTTGCAGTTCCCATAGCAGAGGATTGTACACTCTGTATACTAGCAGTTAGAATTATTAAGCAATGTTGGTGGCTATGTTATCTCTCTCAACACTTAATTATTTTATAAAAGCCTGCTAATGACTTAGATATATGCACTGGCGTTTGAATATGTATTAAATACTGCAATCACCTAAACTAGGAGTGCTAACCAACAGTTAGCATTCTTTCCTTTTACATATATATCAACATCCACCTATTACACTAAATAATTGATCCAATGGTGTTGTCATCATCATGTTGACGATAACATTATATCAACTGCACTAACCGGTGTGGGCTATGTTTGCTTTATGAATCTTGCTTTTAAGATACAGACTACTTTACATTAAATATTGCTCAAAATTTTCTCCTGTCGAGTTTTATGCACTATTTAATCGATCGTGCAAAGAAAACAGAATTATGTATTTTGCACATATTAAATTTAATGATATACATCACTCAGATTAGAGTGAATTTTGGGTCAGCACTAGATCTCACACAGTTTAAAAAAGGATGTAGTTGGTTACAAATTAACAGCAGAATAAGATAATTTCTCATTGGAACCATAGCCATTATCTACCAACACTGAAAATTTCTCACTGGAACCATGGCCATTATCTACCAACACTAGAATTGCTAAAATACTCATTGGTCAAGGCCAAAGGGAGACATGAAGGTATCGGTATGGACTATTACATTTGGAACAACAATTAACAACAATTAAAAGAAAGACCTCTATTGGTTGTCTTAGTCTTGCATTTAAAAAATTGAATGATTTAAAAGTTCACTGAAAACATGAAGTGTGATTTCGGTCTTTTAATTTGTCTGTGGACCATGTTTTTCTTTTACAAAGCTTGTTTGGCAGCTCCTAGTATTGCATAAAGTATGGTAATGGAGTTGCCTTTTCCTTTTTGGCCAAGCTTTTTGCATCGCGTTAGTTCTGACATCCCCTCCATTCCATTAAAAAGGCTCTTTTATAGTAATAGAATAAACTGATCTGAAAGTGATATATTCCCATGCACATACACAGATATAGAAGGCACCAGACCTGACTTTATGAGAGAATTAAATGCCCATTTGATCATATTCCTTAGTTCCAAAGGAAGATAGGGGTGCTCATGGACCTTTCAGTTAGAGTCCAAAGAAGCCCGGCCCATAGTAGGCTAGAATCTGGCTTTTAGGCTCATAGTTAAATGGGTTAGTCCTAGGCCTATATATTCTTAAAGTGCCTTGCTCAGTCCAACATTATTAACACACAGGTTTATATATATTTACAAATGGGTTTGCCTATATATGATTAAATGGTTGGACCTGGATAAGCCTTAAAGCCGGTCCAATTCAGCCCATGAACACCTAAACGAAGATACTGTGAGAACTATAGATGCCACAATTTCTTTATTTTCCTTAGCCCCAGAGAAACAATCTCTCAACCTCTCACCATGTCACATGGCCTCACCGACAAATGCGCTTTATCAAAAAAACCCTTGCCTTAGAAATGCCCCCTTTTCTTATTTTACAAAAGAACAAGGCTGTTTCTGACTTTTGCACCCCTAAAAAAAGATTAGTAGAATTAGTAGAATATACCCATATCTCCTTTTATCACAACAGGAAAAGATGATGTGCAATCCACTTTCCAATTATAAATGTGAAAGATGTGTTATGAACTTTATCTTCTTTATGTGGCTGCCAAAGGGAGAACATGAAATGTTTTGGCCTTATCTTTTGCCTTTGATGATCTCAGAGTTACTAGGTTTATTTACAGGGAATCTTGGTGAGCCAGTCACCCCTTGATGGGAGGTGCAAACTGCTAACTTGCACATGGATGGAACAGGAAGGGCCCTGATCTCATCTTGAAAGTACGGATGGGTTGGTAGGTTATCACAATCATTTGACACATGGACCACTTTTGTAACTTAGGGGCGTGAAAGGGTAGTTGATTTTATGTTTGATTTTGATTCTCAAATTGAAAGTTGGGATGGTCTTGCAGTTGTTGGGTCCAAGAATATACTAGCGTAGTTACAAAAGCATGTAGTACCATGCGCGCTTTTTATACTTTCGATTGATATGAATGGAATTGAGGCATCCAAGCCGTCCCCACATGCAACACAGTATCGTGGAATAAAGGGCAGCCAGGAATTTTTCTGCGTAAAGAGTACTAGGAGAAGCAATTGGCCATGAGAACGAGAGAGTCCATTTCAAGGCAAACCCCTGAATCAATGGCTTCGATCACATATAGTAGGGGAGTTGTGGTAGTCATTCATAATCATCATCAAAACCTTTGCCATCTATGGGTTACAATCGACTAGATGATTTGAGAATTTACAAAATATTTTGGCCCTTTTGGACTTGAGAAATCAATGGTTTGGGTCAATTAAAATAAGGTGGGCCACCAGATAAAATTTAACATGAATCCATCACAATCCAGCCCATGAATATGTACATTTATCAATTTACTGTTGGCCTCCCAAGCAGTTCCAACACATCACATATATTAAATCATAAGTAGATGGACCCCACCAATAATGAAAACGAGAATTTTCATTGAGTTGGGCCAACGAGAATTTTCATTGAGTTGGGCCACCTTGCTGTAACCTAGGAGAGAAACTTATCACATGACATCGCAATCCAACAAGCCATTCACATGCGCAAGGTTTGATTCAGCACTTGGAGGTGTCTATTTGTCTGCATGACAGTTGAATATGTAGGAATTAATGATCAAGGAGGCTTCAACAAAGGATTAGTGAACAGGTGAAGGGAGGTGATGGGTGAATGATGTAAAAACCGGCCGTTGAATTTCTTATAATGTGAATTAGTAGGGTGATAGTTGGGTATTTACTTCTCATCTCCCCTTCAATCCTTTTATATTAAAGTAGAGGCTTTTTCATCTATCATTCTTGGATATTCACCTATGGATCCTCATTCTTAAATACTGTTAGAAACATAAGCCTTAGAATTCATATGTATTCAACTACATAAAATGCGAGGCTTTCATGTAGCTGAAGATATATGAAGGTTTTTAGAGAAATTCTCTAGAATGAACTAATGTAATCAATTGTAATATATGCTATGTGTGCAAATAGTCAACTACGCAGCAGAAATAAATCAAATAAAAGCATACACTATAAGAAGATACAATTTTTATGTGGAAACTCAAACCGAAAAAAAATCACAATAAAAAATCAAGCACTATGAATCATACCACAGATACAAGAAAATACTCATAACTCTTATCCCGGTTTCGCGCAACCTAATGGCTTTGTGATTCCGTTACATAGCACCCCGCTGCAACGACCGCTTGCCGTTCTCTATTACAGATCTAAGTACCTAGATGCCTTCTAGATGTAGCACTTGACTTCCCATAACAATCTTTTACACTCAGAGAAGTGGAAAACAATAATCTCTAAAGTAGAACTTCAGCCCTTCAACTCTCTAATGAAAAAACTCTAGAAGAGATAATCTTCAAAATATATTACCCACTTAAAACAATGAGATCTCTATCTTATGGTTGAGAGAGAACCCTTATTTATAGCCCTAAATTCATACCTCATTAGTATATTTAAATAAGGAAAGAATTTAGCACAAAACAGGCAAGTTTCTCTTCAAACTAAGAAATCGCAAGTCGGTGAACTTTTCTGCAATTGCCCGATCGGTCGGATTAAGCCTCTGCCCGAGTGAAATTTCAGCACATTTTCTGCAAACTTTCGGAGGCCTTAACTTTCTTATTTTAGTTCTGATTGAGGCAATCTTGTGCTCTACAGATATCTACTCGAAACAGACTTTTCAACGATAAGTTGCTTGCCCATATTTGACGCTTAGTTTGTGAGATATAACCTTTTTAAACCATGTTGTCCATAGAAAGTCACTTCAATTTGTCGTTTTTTCTTCGACTTCTTTACTTCACTGCATCCAGCAACTCAAACTATTGTCTATACTTAAAGATATATAAAATATAATACCAATGGATTCAAGTTTTATTCAACCCATGAATTAGCCAACATAAAAATCCTTACAGTCTCTTCCTTTGGCAAGTCATGGACAAAACTTCCTATAAAGTCAATTTACCCAAAAATAAAACAAAAGGTACAAAAAAATTTTACAAATCAACTCCAACTATCTTCTAACTTCACAAGAATTCTTATTTTCTCCTTAAAAGCAATATCTCCCCCTTTTTGTCCATAATTGAAAATGCTAATGATCATCATGCAGCAAATATGTCAACTTAGATCTAGCAGTAGCTCCTCCTCAATTACAACTCCCCCTCAATTGTATCTTCGTAGCAGACTAGTGTAATGACCGAAATTTTCATTTTTAATAAAAATTAATTTTGACCTTTGATTTGATCCGTGATGGACTCCACATGCATTTGTGTTATTTTATTTTAAAATTTTTGAACTTATTTGTGGGACCATGTTTTGTTAGAATTTGGCTTATTAGGAAGTCTGGCTCAACCAAAATATCTAAGTTGATTAGTATTCTTCTTGTTAAAATTAGTGTTCAATTCTACCTTGACTTTTAGAGTTCAACATAAATTCTTTTCCTTGGTTTACTTAGCATAGGACTCTTATTCTTTTGGAGACTATTTTTCTTTTCTTATAAAATACGAGTACCTCAAACCTCTCCTCTCTTCCCTAGGCCCTCTGTTTCTCCCTAAGGTATGTTCTCTTTTCTCTTTTTACTTCTTCCTTTTTAAGATTACTATTATAATAGTGCTCCAGTATATTCCTCATTATAGCATATTGTAATACTTGGGCCCAGCTTAATCCTATTTAACTACTAATTAATGTGGTTTTGGGTCCATTGATAGCGAATTTGTGTTAGGCTTGTTGTTTTGTCCTTTTGAGATTGGTTTCGGGTTATGGATAGGTAGTTGGGTTGAGTTTAACCTGATTTAGGTAAATATGAGCCCTTTTTCGTAATTTTTTATTTTATACGAGTTCGTCATTCATGCATCATCTTGGTGTCAACACATGTCTTTCGTCGAGATCGTCAACTTCCGTAACTGAATCGTATGTAAACGATGTCGTTTGTTTCCGTTGGACCGTTAAATTGACTCAAACTGTAATTCTCCTGAATTGTTGGACTTTTATATAAATTATGCAAATCCTTATCTTCTATAAGAAGCAAGCTGTCACAACCCGAGCCCAGGGTTCGGGGGTTAGCAAAAGCCCAACCTAATGACACACGTACTCCCGTGCATGCACACGTAGACCGAGTCTAAATGCACACGCACAAGGGAACATTCCCACGTGCCAAACAAGTACGCGGAAGCTGTAAATATCAGAAACATAAAACTAACAATGCAAGAAGAGGATATAAGAAAGGACTAACATAATTACATATAAGGTTTACAAAAAGAACAAAAGAATATATACAATAATGACATGTCATGCCATCTACAAGTCTGAGATCCTCAAAAAGAAACAACAATAACAAGAACAGGACTCCGATGCAATGCATGCCAAGAGCGCTCTCCCGTGGAGTGATCACATCCACTCCTCTAGGCCTGATGGGGCCCCGGGGGTCTCGACTGGAGCCTGGCCGACCTGCGAGGGTTCGGCAGGGGGATCTGGGCCTGCAACACCAAAAACAACTGTGAATACGAAGATTCAGCAAAGTATAACCCATAACAAGTTAACACACGCTGTATCTAGTAGAATAAAGAACATCATGTTATTAAAGAAGTCATTTTCGTATACTAGGCTGTCATGCAAAAAGAAATATGCTGAGTGAATCAATGAATACATGCTGTGTACATACTAGTGGCTACTACATTACTATATGCTCCCAAAAGAGGGATCTTGTAACATGCAAAGAACACCATTGTCCGGGCCAGGGTACAATGGGTCTCGGTTTCCTGGGGTCCGGTTCCCCAAGACAAATCCATACTGCAGCAGGTCCATATAAACTATACCAAATTCACCCCGTCGGGATCCTAAGGCTGAGGCTAAGTAGTGCCTGACTATACGGAGTCAATCATGAAAACCCTGAGTAGATCGTGCCAACATATCATACGTACATATCTGTATCCGGAAACTTATACATGCATACTCAAGGTAAAGGAATCACAATGTGAAAGTAACGGAATACAGGTAATCATGTCCGAACATTGAGATCAATGATCGAATACAATATGTTATGCAACAAATCATGCGAATCGAATCATCTTTAGTTACAAGCCAATTCTAGTCTAATTATCCGGTGTTTCTAACCGTACATGATGATGTAGTTTTAAGTTATTCGATGCACCGTTGTCTAGTGTTGCATTAAATCGGGCGGTGCACGAAGTCCCTTAAACCAACACCCATGGGGAGGTGCTTAACATCCGGATAACGAACATGAATGATGCGCAGCCCTCGAGATCATTCACGCGTTAAACACATTCCGTTGGGCAAGTCTAGGTATTCTATATTCCATTATGAAGGCCATATTGGTCTTTTCTTTACACCTACCCTTATTCTCCATTTTTATTCTAGTGTGGTTACGGCTTAGCCGTGTGTGCGCTACGGCTTAGCCGTGTGTGGTCTACGGCTTAGCCGTGGCTGGGCCGTAGAAGGTCTGTCAGTTGCAGACTCTCAGTTGTTCCAGAAATTGCACCCTGTATTGATCTACGGCTGGGTCACGGCTGGGCTTCGGCTTAGCCGTAGGGCAATCCACGGCCTAGCCGTGCCCTAGCCGTAGAGGAAAACTGGGTTTTTCTCCTCTCTGGATTGTGAGCCGTAGGTGTTATACGGCTTAGCCGTACCTGCACGAATTCAGAAATTTGAAACATGTACAGAATGTCTGGGAAAGCATCCAAATTGCAATTTATCAAGGGAGATAGACAAGTAGTAGTCAAATGACTATCAAATGGGCTGTAAACACATGTTTTCCATACCAATTCATGTAAGATCAACCAAGTCAAATGCATACCAACATGGGTTCTCAAGTCATGGTTATACTTGCCTCAAATTAGAGAATCCAATTGCACAATTGTTGTCCTCAAGCCAAACACAACCTAACATACCAAAACCATCTGCATGCATGAGGGATGGAGAGAATTCCAAAGACATACACACCAATAAGAACAAGGAGGAGAAGAGATAGAGAATGGAGAGGAGAGGCATGGAAGAATCCACTTACCTCACATGCAAGAGACCAACCTCCTCTCTAGATCGATGGAGGAAGAATTCGAGTGAAGTAGGGAGAGAAGTCTCCACGTACACAGTGAGGAATTGAGAGAAAATGAGAGTAAACAAGTGTTGGTGTCGATGGAATGGGTTTATATAAGTAATGGGTTGATCAATTTTCAATAAGGGCCAAACTAGAAATGTATTTACAGTTTGAGTCAAACCCGGGTCCAATCGAATCACACGACCTCGGTTGCAAATGGCGTAGTTACGAAAGTTAACGAGCTCAACGAAAGACACGTGTTGACATCAAGATGATGCAAAAATGACCATGTCTAAGAAAAGCTAAAATTACGAAAAAGGGCTTGGTCTACTTAATCCAGGTCAAACTCAACCCAACTACCTATCCATGACCCGCAACGAAAACCAAAACACAAACAAAACACGATTAGCAACGAAAACAAGATTAACTAACCGCTAAACGGGGTCAAGCTGGGTCGGAGTGTTACATCCTCCCCTACTTGAGAATCATTCCGTCTCCGGAATGAACACTAACGCACTCATACCTGGAAAAACAAGTCGGGATACTGACGTGCCATCTGTTCTTCTAGCTCCCAAGTAGCCTCATCAGGACTGTGATGCTCCCAAAGCACTTTGACCCACCGAATTGTCCTGGTGCGGAGTATCTGCTCTCGGGTTCCCACGATACGGAGCGGTCGCTCAACGTATGCAGCACTCGGCTGAATCTGGATCTCATCGTAACGAATGACATGGGAGGGATCATGGACATATTTCCGAAGCATCGAAACGTGAAAAACGTTGTGCACTCCTGAAAACATCTCGGGAAGCTCTAATCGATAGGCTAAATCACCAATCCGACTCTTGATCTCGAATGGTCCGACATAGCGTGGAGCTAACTTGCCTTTCTGGCCGAAACGGATCGTACCCTTCATTGGTGAGACCTTCAGAAAAACCCACTCGCCAACCTGAAACTCTAAGGGACGTCTGCGGGTGTCTGCATAACTCTTCTGTCTCGACCGAGCAACTTTCAAGTTCTCAATGGCTTTCTGTACCTTCTCCGTAGTCTCGGCAATGATCGTCGGTCCGTGAAAACTTCGAGTTCCAACTTCTTCCCAACAAACCGGACTTCTACACTTCTTCCCGTACAGTGCTTCATATGGTGCCATCCCAATGCTCTCGTGGAAACTGTTGTTGTAAGCGAACTTGCACAACGATAGGTGAAGATCCCATTCTTTCTCGTAGCTCAACACGCTGGCTCGCAACATATCTTCCAAGGTCTGAATCGTCCGCTCTGATTGGCCATCCGTCTGTGGGTGGTATGCTGTGCTGAAACTCAACTTCGTACCCAAAGCCTCTTGGAATGCTCTCCAGAAGGACGAAACAAAACGGCTGTCACGATCGGATACAATCGACACGGGGGTACCATGGAGCCTAACGATCTCATCCACGAACTTCCTAGCCATCTCTGAAAACGTCATACCCTTCCGAAAAGGAATGAAATGGGCTGACTTCGTCAATCGATCTACGATCACCCAAATGGCGTTATTCTTCCTGCTCGTCGGCGGTAATCCGGAAACAAAGTCCATGGTGATGTTTTCCCACTTCCACTGCAGTATGTCCAAAGGATGCAACGAGCCTGGCGGTCTCTGATGATCTGCCTTCACCTTCTGGCATGTCAAACAGCGAGCAACAAATCCTGCTACTTCTCTCTTCATGTTGTTCCACCAGAAGCGATCCTTGAGATTCCGGAACATCTTGGTGCTGCCTGGATGCATCGTATAGCGAGCGTAATGCGCTTCGTTCATCAGTTTCTCCTTGAACTCATCGACTGCTGGCACACACAACCTACTCCGAAAGTAGAGTATACCATCCTCGAGTCTGAAATCGGGTCGGTCTCCAATGTGGTCTCGAATGCGCTTCAAAGTTAGATCCTCAAACTGCCTGTCTTTAATCTGCTGAATCAACTCAGGCTGAAACACTAGCGTACTAGCCAAAGTCACGCACTCATCCACTAGTTTAACCTCAACAGGGAGACCACGAAACTCTAAGAGGAAACTGCTCAAAAGCTGCACTGACTCTGCTTTCCTGCTGAGCGCATCTGCCACCACATTCCCCTTGCCTGGCTGATATTTGATCGGGAAGTCATAATCCTTAATAAGCTCAAGCCATCTCCGCTGTCTCATGTTCAGCTCCTGCTGTATGAATAAGTACTGTAAACTGTGGTGGTCAGAACGAACCTCAAACTGCACACCATATAGATAATGTCTCCACAGCTTCAACACAAACACGATGGCTGCCAATTCCAAATCATGGGTGGCGTAATTCTTCTCATGTTCTCGCAACTGTCTCGATCCATAGGCAATAACCTTCCCATGTTGCATCAACACACAGCCTAGACCAACTCGCGAAGCATCTGAATAAACCACGAATCCTTCACAACCATCTGGCAAGGCTAACACTGGAACCGTAGTCAACTTCTCTTTCAAAATCCGGAAACTGGTTTCACACTCCTCAGTCCAATCAAATGGTACGTTCTTCCTGGTCAACTTCGTCAAAGGAGAAGAGATCTTAGCAAAGTCCTGGACAAATCGACGATAGTAACCTGCTAGACCAAGGAAACTGCGAACCTCTGTCACTGTCTTGGGGCTAGGCCAATTCACTACTGCCTCCACTTTAGATGGATCAACTGCCAATCCCTCTCGTGAAATGATATGACCTAAAAATGCCACCTGCTCAAGCCAAAAATCGCACTTCGACAATTTCGCAAACAATCGATGTTCTCTCAACAACGACAAGGCTTTTCTCAAATGCTCCCTATGCTCCTCTGCTGATTTCGAATAGATCAGTATGTCATCAATAAAAACAACTACGAACTGGTCCAAGAAAGGAGCAAAGATCTGATTCATCAATGCCATAAAAGCTGCAGGTGCGTTGGTTAGTCCAAAAGGCATCACGAGGAATTCATAATGGCCATAACGAGTCCTGAAGGCAGTCTTAGGAATGTCATCTTCTTTGACCCTCAACTGGTGATATCCAGACCTCAAATCAATCTTCGAAAAATAGGCTGCACCCTGAAGTTGGTCAAACAACTCATCGATCCTGGGTAGGGGGTACTTGTTCTTGATAGTCACTTTGTTCAACTGGCGGTAATCTATGCACATCCGAAAGGTACCATCCTTCTTCTTGACAAACAAAACTGGCGCTCCCCAAGGTGAAACGCTCGGGCGAATGAAACTCTTATCCAAAAGCTCCTGCAATTGCTTCTTCAACTCTGACAACTCTGCTGGGGCCATGCGATACGGAGCCTTGCTGATCGGTGCCGTGCCGGGAACAAGCTCAATGGCGAACTCCACATCTCGAACCGGGGGTAAGTCTGGCACATCATCTGGAAAAATATCTGGAAAGTCACAGACCACCTGGATCTCACCTAGCTGCTTCGGCTCCTTCTTCGCTGAGATAAAGGCAATGAAGCCTTCGCACCCTCGGCGGATCAAGCGATCTGCCTTACACGCCGAAATCACACGTCTGGGGCATCTCTGCTGACTGCCCTCGAAACGGAAGCCCTTGCCTAAATCGAAGAAGATCGTCCTGTTGTAACAGTTAACACAGGCACGATATCGAGCGAGCCAATCCATACCAAGGATCACGTCGAAGTCCAACATCGACAACAGGATCAAATCAACAGGTAACTGATGACCTGCAATCTGCACGTCGCAATGGGGGTAGTACATACTACACTCCACTCGCTTGCCAACTGGGGTGGATACAACCAACACATATGGCAACGGCTTAGACGGCTGAGGTAACCGCTCGGCAAAATGAGGTGCTACATAAGATCGTGTAGACCCCGAATCGAACAAAGCTAAAGCCTCGACGCGCGAAATCAAAACAGTACCTTCAACCACCTGAGGATCCTCGGCACTCTCATGGGTAGCAGCGTAAGCACGGGCTGTCTGGCGAGGCTGTCTCGAGCCTGAACGAGCTGACTGTGGCTTGCTCGGAGCTGTAGGTGCACTAGGCCTGCTAGGAACCGCGCCGGAAATAGGACCAGATGAAGCTGCACCGGAGGCTCTATGTCGAGGACAATTGGCGATCATGTGCTCCCTCGAACCGCAAATAAAACAAGCACCGGCCTTCCTCCAACACGCATCAGTCGCGTGGTTCTTGCCACAATACCCACAAATCACTCCAGAAGAACTAGAAGTACTCTGCTGGCCTTTGGTCTTCTTCTGTACTTGCCCTCGTGCATTAAAAGGCGGCTGTCGCTTGGGCTTAACGGCTCTAGCAGCTTGGTGGATGGCCTCGGCGGAATAGGCCCTGTCCACTGCATCGTCAAACGTAGCCGGACGCTGAAACGCAGTCACGTGATGCATGTACCGGGGATGCAACCCTTCAACAAACCGGTTCACCTTCCTCTCTTCGGTGCTGATCATGTCCGGAGCAAAATGCGACAACTGCATAAACTTGTTCACATACTCCGCTACTGTCATCTGCTGCTGACGGAGAGCTAGGAACTCAACCTCCTTGGCTCGAAACACATGAGCCGGGATGAACTTCCTCCTGAACTGTTGCTTGAACATCTCCCAAACCGTCGCACTAGGAATATCTCTATATGAGTCTTTCACGCTCTTCCACCAAGTCTTAGCGACGTCTCTCAGCATAGAAGTTGCTAGTCCGACCTTCTGTCGGTTCGTGCACACAACGGTCTCAAAAACATCCTCTGTCTGTTCTAACCACTGTTCTGCCTTCAATGGCTCTTCTGTTCCATAGAACTCAATGGCTCCTCGCTTGCGAAATTTCCCGAAAAGGGCATTCGGGTCATTCTCTCGAGGCTGTAAAATCACCTGCTGATCTACATGTGACTGAGCTGGGACTTGGCTTTGTCGGTCTAACATGGTTGTCACTTGGGCTTGCAAGTTCTGCATTGATTGCGATTGTGCCTGAAGGGACTGGAATAGCATGAGAATGCGTTCATCTGTATTCTGTGTCTGCGGTGACGGTGCAGATCCGCTTTCATTATTGCCGGCATTCTGCTGAGAACCAGAACCTGATGCCATCCTGTAAAATGGAAAAAGTCAGACACAAACACAAAACAATAGCGCCAAACAAACCCCAAACTCTAGAAAGATCACAAAGAAAATCGTATCCTCACCACGATCCTACATGCCTACATGCTTATCATCTAGAACAAGGAATGAGCAAGGAATGCTCTGATACCATACAATACGTATGTCACAACCCGAGCCCAGGGTTCGGAGGTTAGCAAAAGCCCAACCTAATGACACACGTACTCCCGTGCATGCACACGTAGATCGAGTCTAAATGCACACGCACAAGGGAACATTCCCACGTGCCAAACAAGTACGCGGAAGCTGTAAATATCAGAAACATAAAACTAACAATGCAAGAAGAGGATATAAGAAAGGACTAACATAATTACATATAAGGTTTACAAAAAGAACAAAAGAATATATACAATAATGACATGTCATGCCATCTACAAGTCTGAGATCCTCAAAAAGAAACAACAATAACAAGAACAGGACTCCGATGCAATGCATGCCAAGAGCGCTCTCCCGTGGAGTGATCACATCCACTCCTCTAGGCTTGATGGGGCCCCGGGGGTCTCGACTGGAGCCTGGCCGACCTGCGAGGGTTCGGCAGGGGGATCTGGGCCTGCAACACCAAAAACAACTGTGAATACGAAGATTCAGCAAAGTATAACCCATAACAAGTTAACACACGCTGTATCTAGTAGAATAAAGAACATCATGTTATTAAAGAAGTCATTTTCGTATACTAGGCTGTCATGCAAAAAGAAATATGCTGAGTGAATCAATGAATACATGCTGTGTACATACTAGTGGCTACTACATTACCATATGCTCCCAAAAGAGGGATCTTGTAACATGCAAAGAACACCATTGTCCGGGCCAGGGTACAATGGGTCTCGGTTTCCTGGGGTCCGGTTCCCCAAGACAAATCCATACTGCAGCAGGTCCATATAAACTATACCAAATTCACCCCGTCGGGATCCTAAGGCTGAGGCTAAGTAGTGCCTGACTATACGGAGTCAATCATGAAAACCCTGAGTAGATCGTGCCAACATATCATACGTACATATCTGTATCCGGAAACTTATACATGCATACTCAAGGTAAAGGAATCACAATGTGAAAGTAACGGAATACAGGTAATCATGTCCGAACATTGAGATCAATGATCGAATACAATATGTTATGCAACAAATCATGCGAATCGAATCATCTTTAGTTACAAGCCAATTCTAGTCTAATTATCCGGTGTTTCTAACCGTGCATGATGATGTAGTTTTAAGTTATTCGATGCACCGTTGTCTAGTGTTGCATTAAATCGGGCGGTGCACGAAGTCCCTTAAACCAACACCCATGGGGAGGTGCTTAACATCCGGATAACGAACATGAATGATGCGCAGCCCTCGAGATCATTCACGCGTTAAACACATTCCGTTGGGCAAGTCTAGGTATTCTATATTCCATTATGAAGGCCATATTGGTCTTTTCTTTACACCTACCCTTATTCTCCATTTTTATTCTAGTGTGGTTACGGCTTAGCCGTGTGTGCGCTACGGCTTAGCCGTGTGTGGTCTACGGCTTAGCCGTGGCTGGGCCGTAGAAGGTCTGTCAGTTGCAGACTCTCAGTTGTTCCAGAAATTGCACCCTGTATTGATCTACGGCTGGGTCACGGCTGGGCTTCGGCTTAGCCGTAGGGCAATCCACGGCCTAGCCGTGCCCTAGCCGTAGAGGAAAACTGGGTTTTTCTCCTCTCTGGATTGTGAGCCGTAGGTGTTATACGGCTTAGCCGTACCTGCACGAATTCAGAAATTTGAAACATGTACAGAATGTCTGGGAAAGCATCCAAATTGCAATTTATCAAGGGAGATAGACAAGTAGTAGTCAAATGACTATCAAATGGGCTGTAAACACATGTTTTCCATACCAATTCATGTAAGATCAACCAAGTCAAATGCATACCAACATGGGTTCTCAAGTCATGGTTATACTTGCCTCAAATTAGAGAATCCAATTGCACAATTGTTGTCCTCAAGCCAAACACAACCTAACATACCAAAACCATCTGCATGCATGAGGGATGGAGAGAATTCCAAAGACATACACACCAATAAGAACAAGGAGGAGAAGAGATAGAGAATGGAGAGGAGAGGCATGGAAGAATCCACTTACCTCACATGCAAGAGACCAACCTCCTCTCTAGATCGATGGAGGAAGAATTCGAGTGAAGTAGGGAGAGAAGTCTCCACGTACACAGTGAGGAATTGAGAGAAAATGAGAGTAAACAAGTGTTGGTGTCGATGGAATGGGTTTATATAAGTAATGGGTTGATCAATTTTCAATAAGGGCCAAACTAGAAATGTATTTACAGTTTGAGTCAAACCCGGGTCCAATCGAATCACACGACCTCGGTTGCAAATGGCGTAGTTACGAAAGTTAACGAGCTCAACGAAAGACACGTGTTGACATCAAGATGATGCAAAAATGACCATGTCTAAGAAAAGCTAAAATTACGAAAAAGGGCTTGGTCTACTTAATCCAGGTCAAACTCAACCCAACTACCTATCCATGACCCGCAACGAAAACCAAAACACAAACAAAACACGATTAGCAACGAAAACAAGATTAACTAACCGCTAAACGGGGTCAAGCTGGGTTGGAGTGTTACACAAGCACAGACTCTCCCTCTCTTACTTTCATTCCTCTCTCCCTCCCAATGCCAGCTCTCTCTCTTTCGCTCTCTTCTCTTCTCTGCTCTTGGGTTCTTCCGTTTCTTCTTCTTTTTTGCGATCAACGGATAGAAAAGGGGGAAAAGTCTGTGAATCAACTTCTTTCTTCGGTTTTTTCTTCCTGCATCTTGGAGCACTCGTAGGTAAGAGAGGATTCTTGCTCATCTTGATGTATTTTCACGTTTCCTCTTTTGTTTTTACCTCTACTCCTCTTCCTCTTCGCTTCTTGTGTGTTCTCCGGTAAGCTTTGAAGTCATGCTATTCTTTGTAAGTTTACGTGCTTTGCACTGCATGCATACTTTTCTTTTGCTCACTCTTGGCATGCATGGTGTTAGGATCGCATCTCCGAGATCAATTGGGCCAAAGAACAACTAAGTTAAGGAAGAAGCTCATTTAAGGCAAGTATAAGTACAGTATGTGTCACAACCCGAGCCCAGGGACCGGGGGTCAGAGATAGTCTAACCAATGACACACGTACTCCCGTGCATGCACACCTGGACCCCGTCCAAGCATACACCCTGTAACATTCCGATCCCCTTTGAGCCGGATTAGTGGCTCATTAGTGTGTGTTTTGTTTTGTTTATTTCTTTTGGACTTATTTTGGGCCTTGGATAGGTAGTTGAGTGACCTTTGACCTGGAATAGGTAGTTCTAAGCCCTTTTTCGTAATTTTGCTTTTGCTTTGCTCATATCATCTTTGCATCATCTTGGTGTCAGCATATGTATTTCGTTGAGCTCGACAATTTCCGTAACTGTGTCAGATCCGTTTGGAGTCAATTGGAGAAGTTAGACCTTCGTGTGACTTGAATTGTAATTAGTCTAAACCCATTGGACCTTGTTTTAAACTTCCAAATCTATAAATATAAGTCAGCTTCCACATGTCTTACCCATTTCGTTGATCGACTGCATGCAACTCCAGGAGCTCCACGTTCTCTCTCTCTCTCTCTCTTCTTTCCTTCTCTTGATCGATTGAGGATTGGATCCTCTGTTTGGTTTGGGTTCTTCTCCCATTCTCTGTTGCTTTGTCTTCATCTCATGCATGTGTGATTGCTTTGATTTGTTTTGATTTTAGTTGCTTGGAGCTTGATTTCAGAAGATTTGTCAGATTTGAGGCAAGTATAAGTACAGGTTTTGATAACACATATGGGTATTGTTTGATTGCTTGGATTCATTCTCATTCTCTGTATAGAAATGTTTTACAGCCATTTTCTAAGCTATGAGAATCAGTTGAGCTTGTTTTATTCAGTTTCTGCACAAAAAAAATTTCGTTTCTGTAATCTTCCCGAACTCGTATTCTGTATTGTACGGCTAAGCCGTAAATTTCTACGGCTCGCTTTCCAGAGACTCGAAAATCTGAATTTGTTCTACGGCTAGGCTACGGCTAAGCCGTAATTTGTCCTACGGCTGAGCCGTAAGCTAGCCGTGACCCAACCGTGACCCCAGCCGTGAATTTAATCTCTGATCAGTCGAAACTTTTCTGATATCAGTACTTCTACGGTGTGGATACGGCTAAGCCGTGGATTGGTCTACGGCTAAGCCGTATACTGACTGTAGCTCAGCCGTGAGATGTATCAGATCAGAGGTGGAAAAGCTGACAGTTTAGCCGTGTTCTGAAGGGAACCACGGCTAAGCCGTAGTGCATATTGCGGCTACGCCGTAGGATGCCACGGCTAAGCCGTAGGTCACCCATGGCTAAACCGTAAGACCTGTAAACTATCGGTTAAACTTAGGCTAATGGTGTGACCTTGTAGGGCTCAAATACAGGTTAACCATACCCGTAAACCGGCCCAAATGGATTCTTTGGAGCGCATGAATAGTCTGTTAGGCTGTGACTTATTCATGTGAGGGTTGCTCATCGTTAAGCACCTCCCCATGGGTGTTGGTTTAAGGGACTTCGGTGCACATGAGGATTATATTGCAACACTAGGATGGCAACGATGCATCGAATAACTTAAAACTACATCAACATGCACGGTTAGTGACAGTGATGCAACTAGATTAGACTTGGCTTGTAATGAACCTTGATTCCGTATTAATCTGAGATGCACTGCATATTGTTTATGGTTTTGCCCTCTGTTCTGTTAATCTATGTTATGCATTCCTCAGTCATTTTGCTTTCGTTCTGTATATCTGTATTATTCTTCGCTCTGCACTATGCTCTGATCTATGCTATGCTTTGGCTTAATCTATGCTCTGTCTTTGGCTTTGTATCTCTCTGTTCGGTTTGGGTATTCCCTGGTGGCTCTGCCCAGAGGTTAATACGTGAGGATAAGATCCGGTCCTTGTCATCGGTGAGTCCAAAGCGGATAATCTCCTTTCTTTAGCTTTGATTTGATTGGTATTAGTCTGGCTCTACTCAGCCTCAGCCCTAGGATACCCGACGGGGTTACCTCTGGCGTAGATCTCTGTATCTCTGTTTTAACTGCAGTGTTGCTTTGTCTTGGGACCCCGGAACCCAGGAACCGAGACCCGCTTGTACCTTTGGCCTGGACAGCGGTGTTCTCCTCTGCTCTGCTCTGCTCTGCTCTCTATTGGAGAGAACATGGTTAACGTAGTAGCCACTTAGTCAGTATTTCTATGTTTGATTCACATATCATGCTCTACGTCTATGCACGATTTGCTTAGCTTACTAAGATGAAATTCTGAAATCATTATTCTGTCATTTATTCAGCTTTGATACTATGAGTGTTTCATCTCTGTTACTTATAATTGCTGGATCGTTGTATTCATTTGTGTTGTCTGTGGTGTTGCAGGCTCAGATACCTTGCCCAGCTCCCCGGCGGTCGAGGAGGCTGCAGGGGCGAGTGTAGAGGCACCCTCCGGTCTGGCAGAGTGGGCCTGATCACTTCTGCCTAGTGCGTTCATGCATACTTCCAGTGGCTTTGGTTTTGGGATTTTGCGTTTTGGTTTTTGAGAGCTTGTATTTGGACTTTGGACTTTGGACTTGTAATCTGTATATTTTGTGTATATTGATTTTGGTGTGTATTCGGTTTTATCTCAGTGTACTTGTCTTTGTCTTTTCCGTTTCGTATTTGCTTTGGCTTCCGCTAGTTTATTTTCCTTTGTTGCTTGCTATGATATGTACAGCTTCCGCGTACGCTTAGTTCGCACGTATTAGATCCCTTGTGTGCGTGCATCTGGACTGAGTTTGGGTGCACGTGCACGGGAGTACGTGTGTCACCGGTTTAGTTTTTCGCTAACCCCCGAATTCTGGGCTCGGGTCGGGACACACCCACAAGGGATCATTCACACGTGCAAACAACTGTACGCGGAAGCTGTACGTATCAAGGCATACAACGACATACCAAAAGCTACAATGGATTACAAAAGATCATGAACTGATAACAAGAACAATTTACAAGAACGTATGACCATATAGCAGGCTTACAACAATCAAAAATCAAAATACAAATATCACTCAAAGCCCACATTACAAGTACAGAAAAATCCCCTCAATAGACTCAGACTCAAAGAATGGGGAGAACAAAATGATGCAAACCGTACTCTGGAGGATGGATCAAGTCCACTCCTCTAGGCCGGAGGGGGCCTCGAGAGCCTCTCCTAGAGTCGGGACGACCGACGCAGGATCGGGAGAGGGATCTGAGCCTGCAACACACAAAGACAACTAATAAGTACAACGACTTAGCAAAATATAAGCAACAAGAAGATAACACAAATTGTGTCTAATTATGAGTAATAGTCACAGTGCAAGATCCATAGAAATCATGTTCGTATACTAAGCAAATATGCAACGAATAAGCATGCTGTAAGAATCATAAACAGATAACAATCAAAGTGGCTACTACATTGGCCATTTTCTCCCTTACGAGAGCGGACGGAATGAGAACACCAGCGACCGGGCCAGGGTACGCATGGGTCTCTAGTTCCCGGGGTCCGGAGTCCCAGGACGGATCACTCTGCAGAGGCAAACACATAAACTAAACCAAAGTTAACCCCGTCGGGTATCCTAAGGCTGAGGCTCAGTAGTGCCAATACCAATCACAATCAATCGGATGATGCACCTCAATCAATCAATCATGTCATATCACATACAGATCACATATCATGCTGAACAAACAAGAGGAAGTGCATCACACATACTGATACTGAATACTGAATACAATAAGCGGATACTGATACTGAAGGTACTGAATGCAAATAAGCCGGAAAAGAGGCACTGATAAACTCAGGTAACCAATAACACTAAACACTGATGCAAGTACTCCAATGGAGCAACGGTAAAACACAATAATATAATGGTCCCGCCCGGGCTTCGCTCTGGGGTTGCTGCATTTCCCACAGAATCGAGAGGTCCAGCGCAGAACACATAAGAGGGCATAACCGTAATCCATATGCTATACAAATCAAACAAATCAAGTACTTATATGAATCAAGGATCAATTATAAGCCAATCCTACACTAATTATCCAGTGTTTCTAGCCGTGCATGTTGATGTAGTTTTAAGTTATCCGATGTACCATTGTCTAGTGTTGCAGTGTCTGGAGTGTGCACCGAAGTCCTTTAAACCAACACCCATGGGGAGGTGCTAAACAACTGGATAACTGCATGAATGATTCGCAGCCCTCGATCTCATTCATGTCATTCAGACATTCCATTGGGCATATTCAGGTTCGCTACATTCTAATGTGAAAGTCATATACGGTCTTTTGCTTAAACCTAACCCTTTTCATTCAATTCTCAGGGTTTCACGGTGTAGCCGTAGGTGACCTTACGGCTTAGCCGAGGCATCTTACGGCTTAGCCGTATTATACACTGCGGCTGAGCCGAGGTTCCCCAAATATCCACCCGGATTTACGGCTCAACCGTATTTTACTCTACGGCTCAGCCGTATCCTGGTCCACGGCTTAGCCGTAAGACAATGTACGGCTTAGATCAGGCTGGGCCGTAGAAGAATGGCAATTTGCCAACTCTCAGTTATTTTCAGATAACAGTCTGTACTGTTCTACGGTTAGGGTTACGGCTGGGTCTCGGCTTAGCCGTAAGCCATCTTACGGCTTAGCCGTAGCACATTTCACGGCTTAGCCGTGAGTGCACGGAGTCATTTTTCTGGAATTGTTACAGACATACAGAAAGTGTACAGAACGACTGAAAATGAGGAGCTAACAGTAAAATAAGCTCAATAGGGCTGTCTAACACTGAGAAACACAATAAAGAATCAAAACACAACAATCGAATCCATATCAATCGGTGTTCATACAACTTGGGCTTATACTTGCCTCACGGATGGAAATCACTTCGTTGCTTGGCTCAGTCCGCTGGAAACACACACAAGCGAGCTCCTTTCTTCCTCCCTCAAGCAAACGAAACAGAGAAGGAGAAGGAGAGAAAGAGAGCTGACGAGAGAGAGACGAGCTGAGAGCGAGACAGAGAGTGAGCTGAGAGACGATCGAAATAAAGGAATGGAGTTGGTAGGATATTTAAACTCAAAATGAGTCCAAATTACATATAAGTCCAAACAGTTTACACAATTATCAGTTTGAGTCAAATGACGGTCCAACGAGAGCAAACGAAATCATTCGGATCCAAGACAGTTACGAATAACGACAAGCTCAACGAAATACACGCGCTGACGTCAGAATGACGCAAAACTGACAAGGTCAATCAAAAGCCAAAATTACGAAAAAGGGCTCGAACTACTTAGACCAAGTCAACTCAACCCAAACAATCTCCCCAAGACTCAAAACCAAATAAAAACAAAAGCCAAAACACTCTTAACGATAAAAGCACACGTAATTACCCACTAATCCGGCTCAACTCGGGTCGGAGTGTTACAGTATGGATGAACATATGTTGGTACACATTGATTGTTGTGTTTCTTCTACTCTTTCTCTCGAGTGTGTTGTGTTTTGACAGCCCTTTGGAATTGTATAAACGTGATACATGTCGTTTTCGTGAGTGTAAAGACCACAGTACAGTTGTTCTGTTCTATATAGACTTCTGTTACCCGACTGATTGGGCTTGGGGTTCGACCGATCGGACACTCCCAAAACCGAAATCCGACCGATTGGGTTTCAGAGCCAATCGGTTGGCCTTGAAGAACTTTTGCTCCGGGAGATTCAGTGTCCACCTGAATCCTAATCTTGTTCCCTCCTCTTCTCTTGCTTCCTTAACACCTAGAGGACCTTTGTTTATGGTCTCTTTACTCTTTAATGAATTGGAGAACAGATATGATTAATGATGTGACCTTATAGGGCCTTTACTTGGACTTCTCAACCACATAACTTGCCTAATGGAGTACCTTCAAAACATGAATGGTCTTGGGGATTATGACATATTCATGTGTGTTGTCCAATTGTTAAGCACCTCCCCATGGGTGTTGGTTTAAGAGACTTCGATACACGTTTATCAATACGGTGCAACACCCATGAAATGAATAACTATGTATCGAATAACTTAAAACTACATCATTATGCATAGTTAGAAACACTCGACAACTAGCATAGGGTTGGCTAGTAAACAATCGTGATTCTCAATGCTAACTTGACTCGCTTGCATTGCATATTGAGTATGACTATTGGCTTCGATGCTTTTAATCTTGCTTCTTGTTTCGGCTTGTAATTGTTTACGTCACTTATAGTTGTTTGCTTATAACGGTATTGCCCGAATTGAGTTGGTGTGTGATTTAGTGTGATGTACGTACTGTATTGCCCGACATGACCTGATACATGTACTGTACTACCTAACCGACTAACATTGACTTGACTTGACGTGTATCATATGACATGATTGAGCTCGTCTGTCTGCTGTACTCAGCCTCAGCCTCAGGATACCCAACAGGGTTGACTTTGTCGTAGCCTGTTTATTGCCTCTGCAGAGTGCTCCTGTCCTGGGATTCCGGACCATGGGAACCAGAGACCCATTGTACCCGATCGATTGCGTTTTCATTCTGCTTGCTCTCGATAGGGAGAATATGGCAAATATAGTAGCCACCTAGCCCATTTGTTGTTTTATGACTCTGATAGCATGCTTATTCTTATGCACGATTTGCTTAGTATACGAACATGACCTCTATGCATTTTTATCTGTTAATGACAAATAGACACAACGCGTGTTAACTTATTGTTGCTTATGCTTTGCTGAGTCGTCGTCCTTATTGGTTGTTCTTGGTGTTGCAGGCTCAGATCCTTCTACCGACCTTTCGTCAGTTGGCCAGACTCTAGGAGAGATTCGGGAGGCCCAGTCAGGGTTAGAGGAGTGGATTTAATCTCTCCCTCGGAGAGCGGCCTTGCATTGCATCAGTCTCTCATCTTCCATTTTGTATCAGGATTTTGGTTTTTCATGTACACCTTATCTTGTAATTGTCTCTAAGAAACTATTTCTCATTTTATTTGTACATTCTGTAAATATTGTTAGTTCTTGTAGTCCTTGTTCCTATTTGTGTTTTCTTTTGTCATGCAATGAGACGTACAGCTTCCGCGTACACTTGGTTTGCATGTGTAAATATCGCTTGTGTCCGTACACTTAGACAAGGTCTAGGTATGCGCACTCTGGAGTACATGTGTCACTGGTTAGGCTTTAACTAACCCTCGATTTTTTGGCTCGAGTCGTGACACATATTGATCATGGCCATCTTCATTATGGGTAAAACACCCCCCACCTTAACTAATCATCACCTTAGACCACCATATGTACCTAAACGAAACCATCTGCCTGCTCGTCTCATCATTAGCCAAAGCCATCATTAGAGCCACAGCTGAAAACTTACTGTAACAATCCGCCCCGCACCATTGAGGTATTGTCCGCTTTGAACTTCCCAGGAAGTCACCCATCCTGAAATTGCTCTGACTCGAGCACGCTTAACTTTAGAGTTTTTATGGAAGTCTTCACGGTTTTGTCCCCAAAAGGCGCCTCGACAGTTTAGGACGGATTCTTACTTATATTCTTTACATTCAAGCATTCTTAGGACTAGGTCGTTACACTTACCTTTGATGGATTTTTTTTATGGGAAGAAATCTCTTTAGGGCTTATCTATAAAAGTAGTTTTTCAGTCCTTTCTCTTAACTCACGAGATCTGAAAAGTACCCATCAACTCTCACGCATCTTGGAGTGGGTGATAAGGGAGCTAAGGAGAAAACCCAATTTGAAAATCAAAATCTACTTATCATCAAAATCATGGTGCAAGATACGCATTTATTTTCTTTGAGATTATATATTATTTAATGCATAAATCTAGATTCTTAGGTTTGATGTTTTATTACAAAACCTACTAGATATAACATCTTCTTCTTTTATTTCCCTCAATTCTCTCCTCCATTCTCTTCTTCTTCTTCAGTCCTTCCTCTACATTTCTCTTCCCTGTTTCTCTTCTTTCCTGGTTTCCTTTCATCCAAATGGAGAACCCATCTTCATTTTCCCTCTCTCTGCTCACGGCCAACCCAGCATTACCTCCACTGTCCACCATCTTCTTCTTCGCTGATTTTTCTCTGCTCATCTTCTCCTCTCTGCAACTAATCCGATCTTTTTCTGCCGCAAAAGTCCTTCTCTGTTTCATCTTTTTTCCATCTTGCTTCCTTCTTCTATGTTTTCCCTGCGTCTTCTGTTGCGTCCGCTGTTCATTCTCTTTTTCTCGCACTTTTCTTCCTCGGTTTTCTTCTTCTCTTCTCTGCTGCATTTTCCTTCCTTCTCCTCTGCTGACTTCTTCTTCTTCTTCACTACTTCGTTTCTTCTCCTTATTGTTTCTCTGTTTTCTTTCCTTTTTCTGCTTCTTTTTCGTTTTTCCAGTTTCTTCTTCTCTTTCTGTTCTTTTCTCTCTCTCTTTTGTTTCTCTTCCCCTTCACCTCCACTAGCCTCTTCGTCTCCCTCATCTGCCCCTCTCTTTTCTTCCTTCTCTGATCTTCTTCTTCCCCAGGTTCTTCTTCTCTTTCCTTTCTTGTTCTCTATCTCTCATTCTTCTTTCCTTCTACCTTTCTTCTTCTCCTTCTTCTTCGTTTTCTGCTTTCTTCACTTTCTTTCCTTCTTTTCTCTTCTGGTTTCGGTTTTCTCCTGCAATGTCCTCCTCATTTTTTATTGCATTCTCCGTCAAGCTGCCATCTCTTTTCCTTCCTTCATTGTTTTTTACCGATGTCATTTACCCAGTTGCACCATATGGGCCACTAACCTTGGCCCACCTTAGGTGCATACATCACTTCCACTATCCTGGCCCACTTTGGAACCCAGCCCACTCATTAACCACCTATGCAATCCATTGGCCCAAATCAACCAACTTAGATTATATGCATGCATGACTCGAATTATTCAGGTCCTCTTGCACTACCTAGTTCATGATTAAACCATATGTGTTAACCTATCTCGCTTGACCCGTACCCACAACCTGACCCATTAATTCACACATGAACCCAAGTCAAGGCCCATTCATTGATCCAAATTGAAACCACCATTCATTGACCTCAGGTCCAAACCATTTAGCCCATATGCAAGCATTACCCCATTGCCCATGGCTCACTTGTACAACTTAAAAAATGGGGCCCAAATCTATATGTAATGACCTATGGTACGTGAAGCCTGACCCAAGTCAAGCAATTGGTGCATGAATCAAATCATTGAATCTAAATGCTAATTTGCTTGTGAACCGATATTATTAGGGACCAACACCCAGACACCAGGTTGATACAAGTCAAATTCTCTGATCATAATGGATCCAGGTGAGTAGTCTTACTATATCACTTTAGTACTCGCGTTTTCTATTCCTTGTCTCAATTTTGCTTTAAATTGTAATTTTGAAATTTATTGAAATAATCATAGAAATTATGAGGATTTGCTCCCTTTGATTTTATTTCATTTGTTTGATATTCACTAGACTTGATATTGATCCTATTGAAACCATTTTTCTATAAAATGAATTATTTTGTGTTAGTGTTTGAGATTAATTATCACTTGATTGGGAAGGTTGGATTTGTTTAGAGATTCGATGATGAATAGATCGATTTGTGTTTTCAACCTAACCTTTGTTTGTAAATTGACATTCATGAATTATTGGATTTTGTTGCTCGTACATCTTTGATCTCAAGGCATTCTCTAAAGTATGGGCAACGTACCGTGGGGACACTCATATGTGGATTTTAGCTATTTTGGGTATGACATTGGGGTTGGGACCCCTTTGTACGATATTTCTAGTCTGCAACTAGTTTATACTTTATTTTGGAAATTACCGGTATCTCAGACTTCATGCCAACTTTGGATATGAAAATGGCTTGTATCTAGCAAGTACCTTGTGCTTGGTGCAGGCTTAATTCTAGCGAGCACACTTTGTTATTTTGTTTACTGCGGAGATGCCTTATCTTTAGTTTGGTTTTAGGATGTAACTCCTAAATTGTAATAATTTTGATTAATTATTGGATTATCTTACTTCCTCCATCTTGTGAAAATTCTATTGAAATCCGATTTTGCTAATTTGCATTCGATCTAATCTTATTATTCAACTTGATCACATTTGAGATTGTTATATTCCGCTTCTTGTTCATTTGTTTGAAACCATAATTCCTAAATTTGATACCTTGACTATTACTGGTTTTCTATGGTTTCATAGTGGGTCTACTTGCAAAGTTGTACTCACCCCCCTTCATTTTTCCTCAGATTTTTGCAGTTGAGCCAGACATGGAGGATATCTATTGTCACGCCCTGAAATTCAAGGTCCTTGGAACCCTTAAATCACGAGGTATGACGGGTCCACAAAACTAAAGCAAAAGAAAATTTTTATTAATAAACCTCATTATACAATAGTTACATGAACAAATAACTCTTATACATGCCCACTAATGTTCAAAATAAAATTCTCGCAACTCATTCATCAATCCCGGTCCCGCATGCAAGCTAGATATCCTCTATGTTTGGCTTAACTACAAAAATCTAGGGCAAAACCAAAGGGGGGTGAGTACAACTCTGCAAGTAGACATACCATGAAACCGTAGCAAACATGTAATAATCAAGGTATCAAATTTAAGAGCCACGGTTTCGAACCAATCAACAAGGTTCATAATATAACAATCGCAAAGGTGACATAGTCGATAGCAAAATCATATCAAATACAAATTTGCAACTTTGGATTTCAGCAGAGTTTACACAAGACGGAGGAAATAAGCAAGATAATCCAACAATTAATCAACACATCTCAAATTAAGAGCAACATCTTAGAACCAAACTAAAGATAAGGCATCTCCACAGTAAACAAAATAACAAAGTGTGCTTGTCAGAATTAAGCATGTGCCAAGCACGAGGTACCCGCTAGGTACAAGCCATTTTCATATCCAAAGTGGCATGAAGCCTAAGATTCCGGTAATCTCCAAAACAAAGTTGGGCTAGCTGCAGACTATAAATATCGCACAAAGGGATCCCAATCCCAATGTCATACTAAAAAAGGATTAAAATCCACGTGTGAACGTCTCCACGATGCGTTGCCCATACTTTAGAGAATACCTTAAGGTCAAAGATATATAAGCAACAAAATCCAATAATTCATGAATTTTCAATTTACAAGCAAAAATCAGGTTGGAAACATAAATCAAGCCATACATCATCGAATTTTTGAACAAATCCAACCTTCTCAATCAAGTATCAATAATTCACTGAAAAGTTTAATTCATAATAGAATGGTGTCCAACGATCAATATCAAATCTAACAATAAACGAATCCAAAACAAATCAAATGATAAATTTCTGACAACAATGATAGCACGATGATATCAATATGAAAATATTAAATCCAATGATTAATAAATCAAAAGTAACAAAATTCCTCGAAGCTCTATGATTATTTTAATAAGTTTCAAAATTATAATTTAAAGCATAATCAAGACATGACATAGAAAACGCAAGTACTAGGATAACATACTAAGACTACTCGCTTGGATCAACGATGATCAGCAGATCTGACCTGGCCTGGATGTCCAAGTGTCTCAATGTAATGCCTGTGAATGATCGATAATCATAATTAAGATTTGGGTTCATATACAGCTTATTAGGCTTGGCCTGGCCACAAACTAGTGTCATGCATGCACATAGGTTAAATGGGCTGAACTCAAACTATTGGGTCATACACTAATTACTAGGCTTGGGTCAGGCTTGGATATGAGTTCGGGTTGAGCTCAAGTCAATAAGCTGTAAAAGTGGACTAAGTGATCGGGTGGATCAAAGTGGATTTCTCTAATTGGGCTTGGGTTCAATTGGGTCAAACGGGTCATGTGCTGGGTTAAAGGTACAGTGAATGTTCCCAAAGAACTTCGGGTCCTACAAACTCCTTTTAGATGGACTCGGGATAGAGTGTTCGGTGGCATGGTTGGCGAAGAGAAAGGAAAACAGAGAAAGAAAACCAAAAAGAAGAAGGAAAGAAAATATGGAGACAGTACAAGAAAAGGAACAGATGGTGCAGTGGAGATGAGTCATGCAGGGAACACTTTGGTCGATTGGCTAGGAATAACAAGGAAGGAAGAAGAAGAAAGGAAGCAGAAACGAGAAAGAGAAATTTACAAATGAAGAAGGAGAAACCAAAAGAAAGAAGAGGATGGGCTGTTCGGCTAGGTAACGCAGGAGCAAGGGGTAAGACAAGGTTAACAAGAAAAGAAGGATACAGAGAGGAGAAGAAAACAGTGAAGAAGAAGAAACAGAAACAGGAGGGAGGAAAGGAAAGAAAGAAGAAAGGAAAGCAAGGAGGAGAAAGAAGGCAATGAAAAGAGAAGAAAGAAGGAAGCAGAGGAGAAAGAAAGAAGACGAAAGGAAAAGAAAACAAGGAAGAAGAGACAGAGAAAATCAGCGGGCAAGAGACAAGGAGAAGGAAGGAAACAGAAGAGAAAAGAAAAGAAGAAGAAAACAGTGAAGAAAATGAACCACGTTTAGTTGCAGAGAGGGTGTCTCGGTCTTGGTTTCGACATGGAAGAAGAAGAAAAGAAAACAGGGAGGGAAAAACAGAACAGAAGAAGAAGAAAGATGCAGAGAGGGAGAGGAAAAGTTAGACGAAGAGAAGAAGAAGCAGAACACAGGAAGAAGAAGAAGAAAGGAAAAAGGAAACAGAGATGAAGGAGAAGGAAAAGAAGAGAGAAACAGATGAAAAAGAAGAAAGGAAAACTGGTTGCAGACCCGGTGAGAAAAGTGGAGAGGAAAGAGGAGGAGAAGATGAAGTGGGTCCTTGGATCAACGGTGAAGGTGACATCAGAATGAGAGTACGCAGAGATGGAAGTCAGGGGGTGAGTTAGTGACTGGTGGACCAGCGGTTGCATAAAACAAATTGAAAAAGAAGTAAAGGAAGAAAACAGCAAAGAAAAACAAAAAGAAAGAGAAGAAAGAAACGGTGAAAATGAAGGAGTAGTAGAAGATGGAGAAAAAGGCAATAAGGGAGAAGAGGAATTGGATGAAAGAAGACAAAGGGAAAAACAGAAAACAAGAAGAAGAAGAAAAGGAAGAAACAGGAACAGAAAGGAACGGTTGCAGCAGAAGAGTAGGAGAGATAGCAGAAGAATAAACGAAGATGCAGAAAGGGGAGCTAGAGGAGAAGAACCCGGGGAAGAAAACAGGAACGAATAGAGGATGAGAGGGCAGCCGAGGAAGAGAAGAAGAAGAAGAAAAAACATAAACGAGAGAGGAAAGAAAGTGAAAATGGAAGTGAGATGAAAACAAGTCAGAAGGAGGAAAGAGAAATCACGTGGAAGAAGAAGGACGGCTAAAGAGAAAATGGGTCCGCTCATGCTGGTTTCGTGGTGGGTATGGCTTGGCTGAGAGAATAAGCAGGGAAATATTGGCAAGGAGAAGACCAAGATGGGTTGTCGAACAGGGGAAGAAAAGAAAGGAGAAGAGAAAGAAGGAAAGAACGAGAAGTGGGTTCAGGTGAACTGATGCAGGGGGTGGGTTGGTCCTGATCCAGTGCACATTGGTGGCCCGGCTGTGGGTGTGAATGATGAGGATGACAAATTAACAATCATGTTGACAGAGGTGGAATATTAGTACCAAAATTGTAACCATGTAAAAAAAAAGGTTAAAGGTATGAGAACACATACCTTAGAAGGGAGAGAGCACTCTAGAGAAGAGAGGAGAGAAGGGAGCATTCGAATGTAACTAAAGAGGGGAGGGATTGTATCCTTTTTACAGGCAAAGAAGAGAGAGTCTCCAAAAAGAACAAGTGTCCTATACTAAGTTAGTTAAGGAAAACAATTGAGGCTAGACTCTAGTTTCAAAGGAGAAGATTGAGATGGGATTGACATCAACAAGAAGCCTAATCAAACTAACTTTCTTGGTTGAGCCAGACTCCTAAATATGTCAAATTCTAACAAAACATAGTCCCACAAATAATTTTAATTTTTTAAAATAAAATAACACAAATGCATGTGGGGTCTATAACAGATCAAATCAAAGGTCAAAATTAATTTCGAATTTAAAATAAAATTCGGTCATTACATCTATCTTGTTTGCGGGACCGGGATTAAGGAATGAGTTGCGAGAATTTCGTTTTAAATATTAGTAGCATGTATAGGAGTTATTTGTTCATGTAACTATTGTATAATGAGATTTATTAATAAAAATTTTCTTTTTTGATCTTTCGGTACAGTGTGAGTAGCTTCTGTACACAAATCAAACTTCCTATTCCAAACAGCTTTTGTCTTGACCTTTGATTCAAACAACTGTTTCCATCATTGCTTATATTGACAAAATATGTAGTTGCTTGCAATGGGGACGATTATATCCTTGAACTCTACAGCGATGACAAGTGAATGTGCATGCAGGACGTGACACATTTTTTCTTTTTGAGCTACTCAATACATTATGAATATGCGCAGCATGTGGAGTAGTTTGTGCAATACTTTTAATAAAGACAGATTTACTGTTAGATATTGAAGTAGATGCACCATCATTGAAACCAAGACCACGCATGTTATTAGGTAGCTTCTGAATACATAAGATGTCTTTAAGTATTTTTGAACCAGTATTCATCTTATTCAGGGAGGCTTTTGTAAAATCCAGCTCAGACAACGCAATCTTCAGTTTCTCAACTAGGTTTTCTTTTTCCGCCTTAACAGTCTTCAAGTCAGTTTTCAAAGTTTCAAACTCTTGCTTAACCTTCTTAAAATCATCTTTCAATAAACCATACTTGTGATTCTCAGTAGTCAGCTTATCAGCCAGGGAGTTCTTCTGTCCTTCCAAAAGATGAACCTTTAAGTTTGCATTATCTAACTCTTTCTTAACAGACAAAATCTCTTTTTTCTACTTAAGAACATCTTTTTCAAATAACTTGCTCATCTTCATAGACTTGTCTAGTAAAATCCCATATTCTGTTTCTTAATCATTTTCTTCATCTGAAAGTGCAATATCAGTATTCTTTGCAGCAGAACTATCATTAGACAAAGTCGATCTAACCATAAACTTTCCATTCACAATATCTTTAGGATTAGGTGTCACAACTCGAGCCCAAGAAATCGGGGATTAAGAGAAAACCTAATTAGTGACACACGTACTCCCGTATATGTACCCTACCCCTAAACCTGGTTTAGGTGCACATATACAAGGGATCTATTGCACGTGCAATCCTTGTACGCGGAAGCTGTAATTAGTATCAATGCACAAAATAGCATAAAAAGAATACATGAAAGACAATTCAATGCATACATATACAATATACAATAGATACAACACATGCGGTAAATGGGAATGGGAGAAATACGAAGCGTTTTCTGGAATAGATCAAACACATCCACTCCTCGTCCCACTAAGGTCTCAATGATCTCCTCCGAAGTCAGGCTAATCTTTGAGGGATCGGAAACCGACACTGATCCTGAAACACCAAGAACAACGAGTGAGTACAACGACTCAGCAAAGTAGAAGCAGCATAAATGTAAGACACGCTGTGTCTAAAAGAATCAATGACAAGTAATCATATAAGACGTCAAGTGCGTATACTAGGCAAATCGTGCAATGAGTAAAGCATGTCATACAAATCAATAACAAAAATACTGTACTAGGTGGCTACTACATATGCCATATTCTCCCTCCTCGGAGAGAGCAAACAAACATAATGAGAACACTATCGGCCAAATGGGTCTCGGTTTCCTAGGGTTCAGAATCCATAAGATAGGAGCATTCTGCAAAGGCAACAAACATGCTACGCCAAAGTCAATCCCGTTGGGTATCCTGAGGCTGAGGCTTAGTAGAGCCAGACAGACAAGGTCAGTCATATCAGATGGATGCACATTAATCAATATCAGTCAGTCGGTTAAGAAGTACAGTTCAGTACAGTAAATGTCATGTCACAATCAGGCACTACAGTACGTGCATCATACCGGATCAATACCGTTATAAGTAAACAATTACAAGTCGAACAAGAAACAAGACAATGAGCATGAAAACCAATAATAGAGTCAATATGTATACACTTCCACAGGTAGGCAGATAATTCACTGTCTGTGTCAAGTCCCTGTCAAGATTAAGAAATCTAAAGTCCCATCAGACGTGTCAAGGCTTGTCAACTCACATAAATCAAATGGGTAGCATCGAACATGGAAGTCCGCTATTTCCACCCAGGATTTACCATGGCCAGAGCCCTCAGGGAATATCCAATCGTTACCCCAGTACAGAACGCGTACCATGTGAACAGGAGGGCAAAACCAAAATTAATATGTAATGCAAATCAGATCATTGTCTATGAATCACAATCTTTTACTAGCCAACCCGAAACTAGTTATCCATTGTTACTAATCGTGCATGATGATATAGTTTTAAGTTATCCTATATTCAGTTGTTTTTCCTTTGATGTCTCATTGTCCGAATAAGAGTACCGGAGTCCCTTAAACCAATTCCCATGGGGAGGTGCTTAACAAATGGATAACACACATGAACGATTCACAACCTTAGAGACTCTTCATGCGGCTCCTTACATTCCATTGGGCAAGTCCCGGCTACCTCCATTTACAAGGTCTTATATTAAACCTATCACTTTTATTCATTTTTCTCAGTAGTTATATGGCTTAGCTGTAGGTGAACGTACGGCTTAGCCGTAGGCAACTTTCGGCTTAGCCGTAATATGCACTGCCGCTCAGCCGTGGTTCCGCTTACTATTCATCCGCATTTATGGTTTAACCATACTTCGTTCTACGGCTCAGCCCTGTTCTATTCTACGGCTAAGGCATGGCTTAGCCGTAGCACAGTACACAGTCTCAACATGGCTGGACCGTAGAAGGTCATTTGCATTTCAATTCTGACCTACGGCTAGGTCAAGGCTAGCCTACGGCTTAGCTGTAATAGCCTGTACGGCTTATCCGACCCTTAGCTGGAGTGCAAAATGTAAAAGGTCACCTCTCTGGACTGTGAGTCGTAAATCTCACGGCTCAGCCGTAAGCTTAATCGTAGCCTTCAGAACACTCGGAGTTTCAGATTCACTCAATTTCTCTTTTAACAGATGGAAACAGTCACACAAGGGGGCTGTTATGCACATACTAACATCACAAATGAATATAATTAAAACAATCATGACATACGAACATGTATTCAACCAATATTTGCTTATACTTGCCTTTACTGATGACGAATTAAGCTTCACTCATTTCGAAACCCAAAGCAAGAAAACCCTGTGCGAAAAGTCGGAGCTTGACACCGACCACTTGCGAAGATGGAAAAAAAATGAGAGAGAGACATAGCAGAAGACTGAACGGGAGAAAAATGAACAGAAGAAAATAAGAACGACTGAGGTGGTGGCATATATATATATATATATGGATATTTTAGCCATTTGCAACCAGGTCCAAAAGTTATATAATTTACAGTTTAAGTCAAATGAATACTTAAACATTTTAAATGACTCTAAATGATTCCGAGCCAGTTATAGAAAGTAACGAGCATTATGAAAGACACACGATGACATCAAGATGACGCCGAAAAGACAAGCACAATTAAAATAAAAAATTACAAAAAAGGGCCCGAAGCTACCTAATCCAAGTAAAACTCAACCTAACTACCTAACCAAGACTCCAAACCTAACCCAACAAGAATAAAACATAATAACCCAAGAAAACCCTCCAACAATACGCTAATCTATAAGAATAATTGACTACTAAACCGGCTTATTGGGCTCGGGGTGTTACATTAGGTTTAGGGTTTTCTCTTATTCTGACAAATCATTATCCCAAGTTTTCATAGCTTTGTGCTTGAAATTCTTTTTCCTGCGAGGATAGTCATTAACATAATGACCATATCCTTGACACTCAAAACACTTAATCTTGGTTAATGTTGTCATCTTTTCAAATTTCAGTCCCTTTCACTTAGCTTTCTTAGCCTTCATTAGTTTTTAAAACTAAACCATTAACTCAATGATATCATTGTCAGAATCTGAATTAGTCTAAATTTTCTTTTTAGATTACTTCACTAATTCTCTAAAAGCTCTCAAAGCCAAACTGTTATTTTTCACTAATCTTCCTTTATTTAAATGGTTTTCTTCAAAAGTTTGAAGATTTTCAACCAACTAATTCACTATGAGGGTTTCTAAAGTCTTATTCTCTTCAATAGCATCCACCTTTGAATCAAACTTTGAAGTGAGAGACCTCAAAATCTTCTTGACAATTTTATTTTCTTCATCTAAATTGAAAATAGAATTGACAATGTCATTCAGCTTAGCGTAAAACTGATTGAAGGTTTCATTTTCTTCCATTACAATGATTTCAAAGGACTTATTTAGCCTTTGTAACTTTGCGTGCTAGATAGTATTAGTACCCTCATAAATAATTTGCAAAACATTCCATACTTCTTTTATAGTTTTACAAGTGAAAATCCAATGAAATTCAGAAGCAGACACTCCATTATAAATACTATTCAAGGCCTTATTATTGCAGTTGAAAGAATGCTTTTCTTCCTTAGTCCATTGGGCTTTAGGTTTAGCAACTGTTTTCCCATTAACAATAATAGTGGGTTTTGAATAACTTTCCTTAACACTATCCCACACATTATCATCAATGGACTTAATTCCAATAAGAATAATTTGCACCATCAAACAATGGAGGCTTCACAGTGGATGTGCCTTCTTGATTGAGCACCATTGTAAATATCTCTTAGGATTAAATATAGCAAATTAGTGTAACCCTCTATGATACCACTTGAAGGTTTTTGGAGAGATCCTTTAAAATGGATTAATGCAATTAATCTCAATACTATATGTGCAAACAGTTAACTACATAGTGGAAACAAATCAAACAAAAACATGCACCAAAATAAGACAAGATTTTTATATGGAAACCAAAATTGGGAAAAAACCATGACCAAGAATCAAACACTATAAATCATACCACAGTTACAAAAGGATACTTACAACCTTAATCCAGTTATTGTGCAACCTAAGAACTTTGTAATTCCCTTACACAACACCCCATTACAACAACCACCTGCTGTTCTCTGTTACATATACAATTACCTAAACGACTTCTAGATGTAGCACTTGGCTCCCCACAACAATCTTCTACACTCAAAGAAATAGAAGACAAGAATTTTTAAAGTAGAACTTCAGCCCTTCAACTCTCCAATGAAGAAACTCTAGAGGAGATTATCTCCAAAATATATTCTCCATTTAAAACAATGAGATCTCTATCTTAGGGTTGAGAGAGAACCCCTATTTATAGTCCCAAATTTGTGCCTCATAAGCATATTTCAATTAGAAAAGAAGTTAGCATGAAATAGGAAAATTCCTCTTCAAATCGACCAAAAAATCACAAGACAGCGAACTTTTTTGCACCTGTCTGATGGTTGGATTAATGGTCGGATTGGTCGGATTAAGCCTCTGCCTGAGTAAAATTACAGCACATTTTTTTGCAAACTTCCAGAAGCCATAACTTTTTCATTTTAGCTCCGATTGAGACAATCTTAGGTTTACGGATATCTACTCGAAACGAGCTTTTCAACGAGAGATCGCTTGCCCATATCTGATGCTTGGTTTGTGAGATATGACCTTTTTAAACTATGTTATCCGTAGAAAGTTACCTCAATTTGTTGCTCTTTTTTTGACTTATTCACTTCAGTGCATTTGGCGCTTTAAACCATTGTCCATACTTAAAGATATATAAAATACAATACCAATAGACTCAAGTTTTATCCAACCCATGAATTAGCCAACATAAAAATTCTTACAATATAAGAATTGTAAGATTTCTAGTACTTATAAAAGCATTTAAAATTGAAAAAAAACAAAAGTGAATTTCTAAAAATGACTATCAAATTATCTCTTCCTTATAAATAAATTTATAAAGAAAAGGAAATGAATACCCAATCATTATGTAATTCAAATCTCATGGGTATTGGTTGCATCTACATCTCTTGGTTAAACCCTTCACCTCTTCCTCTCACTTCTTTAATAAACCTTCATGGAGCTCATTGGACTATAAATTCCAATGTATCCAATGTGAACAAACAAGCCCTAGGTGCTAGGATGTGGTTAGCAGCCCCCATTGTTTTGAGTCAATCCCATGGGTCATTTTGCCTTGGTGAGGCTCCTCTTTCAAATGTGGAAAAATAGACATCTGATGGCATGTCAGCTGTCGTTGCTTTTTTTGGCAATGGTAGTTGTCTTAGCATGTTTTGGCAATGGGATCTCACCCTCATTTGGTTAAGTTTGGGATGGGTTAAGCAAAATGGTGCACTGTGGATTCAGCCAGAGCTCGCGTTTGGCTTATCTAAATAATACTGGTCTGTCCCTTGGTGTTGCCAATGAGCCTATTTGTGTAAGAAATTCAAGTTCATGAGCCACATGGCTGGGGTGCACTTCATCTTAGGCCTGAGGGTCGTTGCATATGCTTCACATAGTGGTAGCTACAATGGTTTTAGTATCTAAGGTCATGCTTGCCCATTAGCCATTTAGGAATTGAATAGACCATTTTCACAATCTACAAAATTTACTATAAATGTGCATATTAGAGTCATTAGTCACTGATGTGCAGCTAAATGACTATTGAGAAGTAGATTATGGATATCAATATTATTTGGGGACGGGTTACGATATGTTGTCCATAAGATGTGATCAAGTAAGGTTAAATCAAGGTTGTCCTCTCTCCCCTTTTTTATTCACTTTGGCTATGGAATTCTTTTCTTCTCAGGTAAATGCTCTTGCGAGAACGAAGATTATCCCTACACCTTATTGCAAAGCGGGCCGTTTCGTTTCTCACTTGTTGTTCGCGGATGATGTGATCTTCTTTAGCTTGAGCACCCCTCAAGTTGCCAGGCACATAAAAGATTTCCTGGAGCAGTTTCATCACATGTCAAGTTTGAGGGTAAACTGGGATAAAAGTCTCATCTTCTTCTCCAATTCCCCTGCTGAGGTGAAACAAACCATCATAAACACTCTCTACATAGAAGAAGGAAAGTTCCCTTTTCGGTATCTGGGGGTGCCTTTGGCTATGAAAAAGCTGTCTTTTTTGGATTGCACCCCCCTTTTGGAAAAGTTTCACCAAAAGCTCGTAGGATGGAGAGCAAAAGTCCTATCTTTTGCAGGGAGGGTTGAACTTATAAAGTCATCTCAATCTACTCTTTTAATGCATTGGGTAAATGTGTTCCAGCTGCCCCTGTCTCTCCTAGACACTCTTGAGAAGCTCATAAGAAAATTTTTCTGGAATGATTGGTCCCCACACCCTTTTCACCCTATTGCTTAGAACACTATATGCTCTCCTAAGGCCAAACGTGGCCTAGGTATCTTGCTTTGAGAAGGATGAATGAAGCAGGCCTCCTTCGCCAATTGTGGAATGTTGCGGCATTAAAAGATAACTGCTGGACTCGGTTGGTTCAGGTTAAATACCTAAAGCAGCATTCCTTTTGGGAGGTCCCTATCCCTAAAGTTGCTTCTTTAGGGTGGAAATCTATTCTTTAGATGAGAGAGCAAGCTAAGCCACATATTAGACACCTTGTTGGAAACGGGTTCTGCACTTTCTTTTGGCATGACCCTTGGCTCCCAGCAGGTCCTCTTACTTCCCTTACTTCTGGTGTAGCTATTTCAGATCTGGGCTTTGGAAGAAATATTAAAGTTCAGTACTTTGTCGGTTCAAATGGCTGGTATATCCCTTCAGTTATGCTTTGGCTCAAAACCACATTGCTTAGCTTATTCATCAGATGCCACCTCCTGAGACTTCCTTAAATGATGAAGTTGTCTGGACTTGTTAGGAGTCGGGGATTTTTTCTTTTGCCTCTGCCATACAGCAGGTCACTTCTCATTCATCTCTCCTTGACGTTCAGTGGGCTCCTCTCATTTGGTTTAAAGGCCATATTCCAAAGCACTCAATATGTGCATGGATGTGCCTCTTAGGAAAGCTAAAAACAAGAATGTTCCTGCAGTCCAGGGAATCGAATGTGCTCTTAACTATGTTCTGTGTGATGGGGGATAGGGAGGATTTAGAACACTTACTGCTCCAATGTCCTTTCTCCAAATAGATTTGGACTGGCTTGCTTTTGAGAGTGGGACTTCATCCTCCTCACCCCTGCCCTCTGCTTGAAAGAATCAGCTACACAATTTCTGCCTTGCAAGGTATTTCTGCTGGCGTGGATTGCTTGGCTCACCTCATATTCCCAGCCTTCGCTTGAACTCTGTGGAGAGAAAGGAATAAGAGAATCTTTCACTAGCTTCATCGGAGGCCACATCAACTCCTGGCTGATATAACTCAGTAAATTCAAAGTCGCATGTACTACCTGCATTCTTACCTCCCATCCCCGTTTCAGCAATGGTGGAACTTCCCACCGGAACCGGGACCTGTTCCTAGACCCTTGCACCATGGAAGACATCAAGCCATTGCCTCTGGCTGGAGAATTTCTCTCCTCCAAATGCGGGATGTGGGAATAGGGATTCTTTGGCACCCCTCTAGGCAGCCTCTCTCAGCTTTCCTTCAATCGGGTGACTGTTATCCTACTGGTATTTTGGACCTTATCCAGAATACGCAGCAGCATTCCTCAAACCAAGTCTGCCTTGAGCTGGAAGGAAGTATTTCTGAAGCTCTCTGTCATCCAAATCGATCCCCTTGGCGTGCTCGATTTACTTATAGGAAGATTGCCAAGATGCTTACTGAGTTTGACACTTGCACCTTTGCTAGGCTTTCAAATCCTGCAAGGAGGCTTGCGAAAAAGATCGTGTGGTGCCACTCCCCCAAAAGAAGGTTTCAATCCCATGATTGTGACTTTCTATTAGACGGTTGACTGCCGTTCTCGCTGGTTCCTTGTTTGAGCTCTACCCCGCTCTGTTGTGGGTGGGAGGCTCTCATTTCTTTGCTTTCTCTTTAGCTTCTTTTCTCTTTTGAATCTTCTTTTGGAGCCTTTGGGCTGTGTATTGGTTCCTCTTTTGCTTTTGGAATTCTAATCTTTCCAAAAAAAAAAAGGTTAAATCAATTATATAAATGTCAATTCCACTAATATATTAATAAAATAAATTTGTGCACAATGAGGCTCATTTTTTGAGGAAATCTGGACTATTCATTAGAAGGTGATTGAATGGTCGAGATCTCTACAAAATTGACTGCACACATACAGAATCGCTCTCTCTTGACCACATATGAGCAGGTTATTTATAGGGTGCAACATTCTTATTTCCATGACACAAGCCAAGCCCATTTACTAAATGGGGCTATCTACAAAATCTGGGTCCTCAATGTCCAGGAGCTGTGCCCAAGCTCAACCATTCTAAGTTTGGCTTAGGACTGTACTGGAGCAGGCCCACAACATGCAGGGATGGCAATTTCTGTCCGAACCCCTCACCCAACTTGAATGCAGCCTAAGAATTCCGGTTGTTCTGGTTGACCCTATTTATTTGTTGGGTTGAGCTCAGTTTGGAACTCCTGGCGCAGTATAGAAATATTTGGAATCAGGTTGAATCCATCTTGCTATTGAACCCATCAACTTGACTAATCTGCCCATCCAAACTGAATCCAACCGTTAATTAATGGTTCATATTAACCTTTTTAACTTTTGGGTTGGATTCTCACATGACTGTCTAAGATTCGAATCCTAAGCACGCCACCTCTTCTTGTGTACGGGCTCCCTTCTCACATGAGTGGCCTATCTTTCCGTATGTATGCAGCTCTCTCCAATTGTTATCCGCTTGAGGTAACCCAACCCAACCCAAATCCTTCTTTTGCTCGAGGCAGAGTTTGAATGTCATCTACATGTTAATTTGTATTCCCTGCTTTTCCCTAAGTAATTCTTAGATAATTCTCATAGAGTAAGAAAAGTAGTCTAATGCATGAATCTGGGACCCTCAAATGCATTATTTTGTCATGGATGACTGTAGATAATTTTGAAAACTCATCCAAGGTGGGACCCTCAGTTGCATTAGTTTCAATAAAATGACTCTAGTGTGTGGAAATGAGATAGGAGAACATTAATTCACAGGACCATTTGCAAACATCTTTCCTTATCAATGTGTCATCACATGGGTGCATTCAAACAAATCTACTAAAACAATTTGACATGCCGACACACCTTTGAATGGAAAAACCCTTAACCATCTTATTCAGTGTTTTTCATAACAGAGGTGTCTTCAAATTTCAAACAAACCTAATAAAAAAATTTAACTTGTCGACACACCTTTGACTAGAAAAACCTTTGGGATGTGACTCATGATAGACATAGTCAATAAAATAAATACTATAAGTACATCAAAATGTATGGGAGAATTGCAGAACCATCATTCAACTTGAAGAAGAAGAAGAGGAGAAAAAAAAAATGGCAGGAGATGGGGTGAAGCTGTTGGGCATGTGGGCAAGCCCTTTGGCTCTCAAAATTGAATGGGCTCTGAAACTGAAAGAAATTGACTACGAATATATTGATGAAGATCTTGCTAACAAGAGTGAAAGGCTTTTGAAGTATAATCCCATTCACAAGAAAATTCCTGTGCTCTTGCATGGTGAGAAACCACTCCCCGAATCGCTCATCATTCTCGAATACATAGATGAAACCTGGAAGGAGAAGTATCCATTATTGCCTAAAGATCCTTATGAGAGAGCCATGGCGCGTTTTTGGGCCAAATATAATGATGAAAAGGTGAGGTTGTTAGACTCTATCTCTGTAATGGATTTTTTAGTCCTTACTTATCAAATCACTATGGCAGAGCTCATGTGATGCCTGGGCGGAGAATCTGCAAATTAGGTAACACTCGAAGCATGACATGCATACTCCCAAAAATTCCCACTTGTACATAAGTCCAGAAGAAATTCTATTAGGAATATTCACGTCTAACACATATGAGGACTATTCGAGAACACAAGTCCAAGTATAGTACACGCGAAAGCCTGTCAATATCCGATAATTTTTCACTTTCACATTACATTTCAATAGTATCATATCCATTAACAGCTTACGTAGAACATTCTAAAAGACAAAGATATACATATTCCAATTCTATAGTATATATACAGCAATATACCCATACGCTCTATATGACATAAACATGGATGCTTGTTTACATGAAAGAGTATAAACAACTATGAACAAGTCCACAAGGATGTATATCATCTAGTATGGATAAAGAACAAAATGAATCATGGCCTACATATGTGATTTATTAATGCCAATGCCATGAGAACCTATTATCCTAAAAATCCCAAAATACAAAATACTAGACGTCGTCGTGTCATTCTCCAAAATCTAGGATCAATCAGAGTACTTTTGCTGTCCACTTGTTAAGGCTTGAAGGAACCTCTAAGGTTTCCTCTTCTAACTCTTTGGTTTTTGCAAGACCGGTAAAGGGATTGGAGCCTGCAACACCAATGAGATAGCTGTGAATAAGACTATTTAACAAAGCATAAGCATGATTAAAGTAATACAAATTGTGTTGAGCTGAATTAATTGACAGCTCATTAAAAAGAGGTCCATAACATATTCTAGGGAATATTGAGCATTGAATAAATCATGCTAAACAAATCAATAAGGAAACACATTCAATTGGCTACTACATATAACTAAATCCTCTTGGTAGGGATCCTCTCAGTGGATACACCAGTGCCCATGCCCGATTAGTTTCTGGAGTTTGATGTTCCAGATACTATCCACAATGGCAAAGGTCATTCTTTCCAAATTCAACCCCGTCAAGTCTTATAGGGGTGAATTTGAGTAGAGCCTAACTACTTCAAATCAATCAATATAAATTGAGTAAGAATTTAGTCTTTATCAATAAATTTCTATTTCTATCTAGTTCAATCATTCTTACTCAATTAATTTTAAAATCAATATCGATTTAAACAGTAGAATACTCAATCAGTGTAACATCATTGTAAACAATGAGTCAGTAATAATTAAAGAGATCAATAATCAATTTCACAATATGTAATGCAATTGTATTTACGGGATTAAGGATTTTACTAGCCAATCCTAAACTAATCACTCTAGCCTCTAGCCATCTATTTCGATGTAGTTTTAGGCTATTTGATATATTGCTATATTTGCTTCATATTACGTTATATATAATGTGTATCAAAGTCCCCAAAATCAACACCCATAGTTAAGTGCTTGACATACGAGTGACAATGCATGAATAAATCCCAGCCAAGACTATCATGTGTATTTAATCACCATTGGACCAATTTTCAGGTAAAGGTTCCAAACTAAGGCCCTAACTAGTCTCTTTGTATCTTAAGCTCCTATAGGTCGATTTTTATGTCATAATTAACCTCAAGGCAAATTATGATGTGTTTGGAACTCCCTCGGGGTAGATATGGAATCCTTAGGTTAAATTAGAAGAGGTTTAAAATTGATCCTTCAAAGCTGCTGCTGCTCGAACATGAACCTAGGCACACTCGAGCGCCCTTGCTTCTAGTTTGACAAATTTCTGTCAGACAATTCTACACCTGCGCTCGAGCGCATGCTCACTGGCGCCCGATCGCGTGCTCGGCAATTTTATCTACGAATTCTGTAGCACACTCTGTTCTTCCTCAATTCACCTATATATGGAACCTCCTATTCCCCCTTTCCATTTCTATTATCATTCATTCTCCTTAGCTATTGAGAAAGGATGTATAGTGGTTCAGCTTATGTTGCCTATGTCCGCTCTCAAATGCTTCCCACACTATCAACTGTGGGATAGCCTCTTTACTTATATTAATTACATTTACAAGAAATGAATCTTCAGGATTCTTTGTACAACCTGAGAATAGAGAGAAAGTAGGATCTCCTTTGGTGTGATGAGAGATAATATAAGATTTCATATCTATTGACTATTGATAGAGTGAATGGAGAGATTTGTGGAGTTGACCATATCATTGATGAGTTTTGCTAAATAATGAGGTGTGGCATATCCATGAGATGTAATCCTCTAATGATAACCAATACCCATTATACACGTCAATATCAATTCCACTCATTAACCATTCATCATCATGTTCCATTTCATGAGATAATAAGAGAAAAAGGCTATAATAAAAATCAAGATCAAGATTTACAATTAAATCAAAGAAATATCAACATGCATTCACCGAAACCAGCTTATACTTGCCTTTGCCTTGTGCTTAACTCACAATTTCCTTATCCTTGGCTCAATTAAGCAAAATCCCCAATTCTACATAACTAATCAAAGCAAGCATAAAGTGAAAGCTAATATGAGATGAATGATTTCCCTTAGAGTCTCTAAAACTTCTTTCGCAACACAAAAATCAAAGGAAGATAAAAGCTCTTACCTTTAATGGTTGATGGGGGGAAGGAAAGATTAATCTCAACAATTCAACATCAAGGAAGGTGAAGAAAGTTATGGAGAGATGGAATTTCCTCTCCGAGCTTACATGCAAGGCCCCCCCAGTTGGATTTCCAAGAGATGAGTGAAGATGGGGAAGAAGCAAGTCCCCAGCATAATTTCTGTGAAGAAGGGTCGACTAAACTGAAGTCTGAACTGTTTTATACATTCAGAGTTTTTAAATTTACAGAAAAGTCCAGTTTCTATTGTGTATTTTCAGTTTGAGTCAATTTGACGTCCATATGATTCAATTTAGGTCAAATGATTTTGGGTCCAACATGAAAGTTGATGAGCTCGATGAGGCAAATGCGATCATATCAATATGATATATATATGATGTGAAATTATAAAATTTAAAATTACGAAAAGGAGCTTTATCTACTGGTTGAGGTTAAACCCGGCAAACTACCTAGTTGTAATCTGAAGTTGACATACTTAACTCAAACAAGACAAAATAAGCCTAATCCTAACTCAAACAACACTAAACTTATCCTAACTCAAACAACACTAAATATACTTATTTAAATTAAAACTATATTAATTAGTTACTAATCAAGCTTAATTACCTACTAGTCATGCTCAACGTGGGTCGGAGTGTTACAACTTATCTTGTTATTATTATTCTATCATTATTGTGTTTAGGATTGTTAACACCATGATTTTACATTTAGGTTGAACTGACTTGTATTGTTGACCAATATCAATTTTCTTTTATGGGTTTAGTCCAAAGTGAAAAGGCATTGAAACTCTATTCTCACCACTTTTATATTATAGTTTTGGGATTGTTTTCTGTATATTGATCTTTAACAAAAAAAAATTCAAATAAGGATTAATGCAGACTCATTAGAGTGAACTGTCTTTTAGAAATCCAATTAGTACTTGCCTTATCCAGATGTAAAGAATCAGGCGGTGAACTCACTTTTAAAGGAGAGAAGGAATAAAACGAGAAACAGTCCCATAATTAAGATGCTTTCAAAAAGAATAAAAAATAAGAGGGTTTATTATTCCCAGCTGTGATTTGGAAATAGCTGCTGGCCTAAATTCATGGCTGGCCTTTTCAATCATCCTACATTATCAAATATGAGAAAAAACAAGGCCTTCAGACAGTTGATTTGATCTTCATATTTTTGAAAGAAAGCTGTCGAACTCAAAATCTATATTTTAAATTCCAATGGCCATGTGGAGAATTAGGTTCCTGGATATTTATGAAAAATCCATGGAAATGCACCACTTCTTTGCTATCCGTTTCTGAGCCAAACAGAAGATAGGATAGGATAGATGCCCATACTGCAAATGACTGATAATCTGATAGTACTCACTGTAGAGGAAATATTCAAGATTAGAGCATCCTAGCAATCCAATTTCTATTCCTTTGTAATGTTGGTGTTTTTCTTTTTCCATAAATGGTGGACATTTCTAGAAGAAAACTAAAATCTGAATATAACCTACTCTTCCAGATACAAAACAGTACATGTGAAATATCACATTCACATTTAATTCAATGGCTTGGACCACTCAGCCCCTTTTTTTTTACTGTAGAGGCAGGCTATTGATGCTTCTAGTAGGCAACTGCACAGTGTGAACTAGTGAAAACTATCAACCATGTTTACTATTGCATGGCTCTAAAACAGTCATTGTACAACTCAACTACTTCGCTTGGGTGTAGCTAAAGGGCCTCACAAGGACTTGTTTGTGCAGCGACCACAAACTGTGGCAGTGTGCTTCCTTTCTCCTTGGTGAGAAATATTTCCCTTCACTGGCGTAAGAAATAAGTATTGATTTTAGGATTTCATTGCTAAAAAGCTATTACACAAACATGAGAGGAGGCGAAATTTCGCTCCACTTTCAAAGAAAGGTCCTGGCACAAACAGGTCCAAAATGTCAACCAATGTCCTGTTCAAAATGAGTTGGGCTAGGACCAAACCCACATTTGACCCATTTGAAGTTGGACCTATTACATTTCATGTCTTGTAGGCTAATTAAGAGACTATATATTATGACTTTTCTTTTTTGCAAAAATCCTTTTTGTTTGGAATTTGAAAAGGTGTAATTACTCTGTTTCTGAATTCCGTATTTTAAGGGGAGGATTCCAAATTTTTGCTGATTCTGTTGGAGTGAAATGATCTCTTTCTATCTCCAGTTTCTCAAATTCCAAATGCTTCTTGGTGTAGAACTTTGAAATTTTGGAGATGCAACATCTGGAAATTTTGTAATTATCCTAATTCCAATAAGCCATTGGGCCCTAAAGGAATTCTAACATAATGCACCAAGGATCTAGGGAGTAGTAGAGTTTTTGTCACGACCTGAGTAGCCCACTAGCTCAGTAACTAAGTGAGACTGTCATGTGGCTTAAAATGCTTAAACCTAAATTACTAGTGTGGTTCATTATATACCGGACTCATATTTTTTTCCTAAATGACGTGGGATAGGTGCTACAATGTACCCCCTCAAGGCCACATGTCCCCGTGTAAATCCATCTAACTTCACTAGACGATGTAGGATCAAAGCATTCCAAACCTGTGTCCCTTATGAATTCCCTTATCTTGACTCACAGGTTCGTGCACTTTGGCTCTGGCCCGAATCTTGCCTTAGAGTTAACTTCACTATGCAATGTGAGACCGAAGCATTCCACACCTGTGTCCCCTGTAGATTCTCTTATATTGACTTACAAGTTTGCGTACTTTGGCTCTGGCCTGAATCTTGCCTCAAGGGATTACCCAACGGGATTGGGGGTCCCACATGATGGTGATAGTCATTGATACCAATTGTCACGACCCGAGTAGCCCACTGGTTAGTGATGAAATATGAGTCTGATATATAATGAATCATGTTGGTTAATATTAATAACTTGGGTTTAAATATTTTGGGCCAAGTGATAGGCTCACCAAATTACTAGGCCAGTGGGCTAAGGGGACATGGGCATGAATGCTTCAGTCTCACATCACATGCTGAAATTAGATGGATTTACACAAGGACGTGTGGCCTTACGGGGGATATTATAGAGCACCCCATTCCACATCATTTAGGAATGAAATATGAGTTTGGTATATAATGAACCATAAAGGTTACTTTTAGTAACTTGGGCTTAAGTATTTTGGGCCATGTGACAGGCTCACCAAGTTACTAGGCCAGTAGGCTACTCGAGTCATGACAGTTTTCATACCAACCCCATTGGGCCCTCCTAGTCAGATTGACTCAGTTAAAAATGATAGAAGTTGGGTTTTTTGACCATGCTGATAAGCAAGTAACCTAGTAATAGATTGTAATCACATTAATAGTAGAAAAGCACCATCATCTTTTGAAACCAAAGAGATGCAACCTTTTTTGTGTTATTACTTCTGATCTTTAAAATGCTCAATACCTTTTTCTTCTTGCAGCTTTTGATTGCACTTTTTGGAGCCGCTTCTAAGACAGGAGAGGAACAAGTAGAAGCAGTGAAAGAAGCCCAAGAGACCCTTAAACCTCTTGAAGAGCTCCTTGAGGGAAAGAGGTTCTTTGGAGGTGAGACCATAGGCTATCTGGATATTGCTTTTGGCTGGCTAGCTATTTGGGTCCCTCTCACTGAAGAAATACTGGGTGTCACTTTTGTTGATGAAAGTACAATGCCTCTCCTCCATGCATGGTTTCAAGAATTCCCAAATGTTCCATTGGTGAAAGAGAGGCTGCCTCCTAAAGAGAAATTGCTTCCTTTGATTAAAGCTCGTAGGGAGAGATTAATTTCTTCTTCTTGAGTATATCTCCCTTCTTGGAATTACAACTTTTAATATGTTGGTAAAAAATATAAAAAAAGATCTCCTAGGGAATTCCAAAGTCACATTAGGAAGTCTAACAGTCATCTAGGAAAAAATAAACATCATGGGACTTTATTGATGCCTTGTTATATGTAAAGTCATGTCTTCTGATAATGTCGTTTGAAGTATTATATAAGGTTATGTTGTGATTGTTTTTGTAGTGTGTAAATCAAGAGTCTAATGGTCTAGTTTAAAGAAATCTCTTGTTATCTTAAGGTTTAGATTAATATATATAGGGGCCTTTTCCTGTGCATCCGTCCCTTATGGACTTTTCGTGCATACTCTTTGGTGGGACCCACTGTGGACCCCACCAAGGGATGAGATTGAGGGGGTTGGAAAGATCTATGTAAAAGCACCCTACATATCAAATTTGGTCCCAATCACATATCCATAACCCCTCTATCCGTGGTTCACAAATTCATTCCGTTCGGATTGGTGTATGGTCAATCCAACAGTCTAATAAATTCGGATCCTACTAAAAATTGGGGTGAGTTACTATCATGGGATCCCATGTGTGTTGCAATGTTTGGATTGAATGATAGATGGGCTACACCTAGAGTTCTCACGAAAAAAATAGTGAGGGACGGATGCGTAGGAAGATTCTCCATATATATAAGCAATTTTCTCATTTGATTTAGAGTAGGGGCAGTACAACTCCACATACACAAGCATCACAAACTCCACACCTTCATATTTCTAACTTTTGAAAAAAAAAGGAAAACAATCCTTCATTTCTACTATATGGTATTAGAGCATTTCTTCAAAGTGTTCATTAGATCATGTTTTCTAGAAGGTGATATCAGAGCTAGGTTGACAAATTTCAAAGCATCAGTCCCAATTTGTTTTTTTGAAGTTGAAAACAGTATGTTTGAATATTCAAAAAAAAAAAAAACATGTTTGAAGGTGCATATTGTTTTTTGAAAAATAAAGGTTTTTAAAATGGTTCAGGTTTTATGTTTTAAGGAAAAGAGGGAATTTCTGATAATGTCCATTATTACCTGCATAAATAATATCTGATTAGTTACACGATGAATCATCCTGAGGCAAGATTTCAACAAACACAAGCAAATGCGAGTGAACACTTAAATAGTAAATTGAAGAAGCTTAGACATCTCTACAAGCAAGGTCTCGCACACATCAGTTCCAGTTTCTGCATTGTGACAATGAGAATGACAAAATAGATCCATGCTCCTTAGACTTGAGAAGGATCATCATAAATGCAGGATATATATATATATATATATAGTACACAAAATGCACATGGTAACTTAAACATGATTATATGAAATCATAAAACCTGCTGAATTGTTTGCAACAAAGGGGCTACCAGTATCAGCAGCTTTTTGTGTCTCATCATCCTGATAGCAACCAAAGCAACCCATGGCTTAATTATCAAGGAAGCTAACTTGCATACCTGATTGTAACATACAAATTAATGAATTCAAGCATTTTGAAATTCAAATAAGGCATCTCTATCCACATCTCTATTCTGTTGCACCATTCCTATCTAGGAGGAAGTAGTTCTAACCATCTCTAAGATCACCTCTATCTATAATATGACTGTCGGCTGCAATAAGTAATTAAATAAATACAATTTGCATTACAATTTCATGGTATCAGAGCTCATGTCATCCACTGTCTCTGCACCTTCTTCTTCAGTCATTCCCATTGCACATTCTATCACTCTTCCCACTCCAAGTTTAAGACAAACTCTAGGTGTTCAACTATCACCCAGTAATTATCTCTTATGGAAATCTCAATTCCTGCCTTCTTTAAAATGCTATGACCTGTTGGGATATGTGGATGAGAAGAACTCATGCCCACCTCAATTCCTTAAGGCTACAGATGGTGGAGAGACACTCAACCCTGATTACCAAGCGTGGTAACGTCAAAATGCCCTGTTACTCTCTTGGATTCTACTAACCCTCACCGAAGGGGTTCACGCTCAAGTCATTGGATTACACACTTCACATGAGGTATGGACCTTCCTAGAAAAATCCTTTGTTAGCCAGTCTCAATCAAGGATAATACAACTCAAAATACAACTACAATCCCTTAGGAAAGGAAGCTTTACTATAGCTGAATATTTTCAAAAAGCCAAATCCATAGCAGACAACCTTGCTGCAATTAATAGATCTATACCAGAAGAAGATCTTGTTCTCTGTATTCTTGGTGGTTTATCCGCTGAGTATGAGTCATTTGTAACTGCAATTAAAACTCGAGTTGAACCTGTTTCACTATAAGAACTTCAAGGGTTGCTATTGAGTCATGAAATTAGACTCACTGGATTTTATTTAGTACCTGATACTTTACCATCAACAAATGTTGCACATAAAAATACTAGCTCCAGTGCTGGTTTTGCCTCCAATGTGTCACAACGACACACATCTTCAGGTTCTCGTGGTCGTCCTGGCAGAGGGCGTGGTCGCAATCAATATGCATCAAGAAGAACCCAACGACATCATTATTATAATCCAAGTCAGAACTTGAATCAGAATCGACCCAAATGCCAAGTTTGCAATCGATATGGCTACACTATTTTTAAGTGTAATCATCATTTTGACCATGCATTTCCAGCATCTGACTCTGGTCCCAACCTGAATGCTTTCGTCACTTCATCTTCATACCCTAATGTAGGCGATACATAGTATCCAGACACTCGAGCTACCAATCAAGTCACATCTGACCTCTCAAATCTGCACATTAGATTAGAGTATACAGGTCCTGGTCAACTTCAAGTTGGTAATGGCACAGGTTTGACCATTCAACACACTGGATCTTCTACTTTACATTCTTCTAACTCTTCTTTTCAGTTACATGATACTCTCCATATGCCTGTAATCACACGAAACTTACTTTCAGTAAATCAATTCGCTAAAGATAACAATATTTTGTTTGAGTTCCATCCCACTCATTTCTATGTAAAGGATCTAGCATCAAGGAGGCTCCTTCTATTAGGTCCCAGTAAAGACGGACCCTACCATATGGTCCTGAATAAAGTGGCTCCCAGTAAAATCGACAACAATAAAAAGCACTGCTTGGCCAAAGTCTCTCCGCCAATCACTGGCATCATCGACTTGGTCACCCTGCATTTCGTACAATGCGCCGTATAATCTCTTAGTATGGACTTCCATTTCAATCAAATAATAATCGACCAACAGTATGTGAAGCTTGTTGTAAGGTCCCAACCCTACTTAATTATAATTTATATTAATTAAATTTGATTTCCTACTAATATGTGTATTTTAGTCTGAATTTATCTTGTTCTTAATTTTTTTTGTGGGTATCAGTTGGATAGGGAGTTGGGTTCGAACTTTGCTTAGCTATTTGAGGATCTCCTTGTAAATTAGAGTCTCATAGTTTGCATCATTTTGGCACCATAATAATTGCATCGTGTGTATTTCATCTTGTGAAACATCTTTCATATTTGGCTCGACTTAAATCAGGTCCATCTTGGCCCATTTGAGGTGCATTTGACGCAAACGGTAATTTCCTCATAAAAATTGGACTTGCACACAAAAGTTCTAAAAGTTGAGTTGAAAGGGAAGCAACCAACGCTTCCCCTTCATTTCTCTCTACTCTCATTGCTGGAACTTCTTCTTCTTCTATTCTTCTCCTCTATACCAACTGGAAATCTAAGTTTAGAGCTGTTGCATGTTGGAACCAAGGCTCCCATTGTCTTTTTCATCATTTTCTTGCTTGTTTTTCTCATTGGAATCTCTCTATTCCATTTTTTCTTCTTCTCTACAACTTCCTCATGTAAGAACTCCATCATCCCTCCATTTCTTTGAGTTCAAAAGAGTCAAGAAAAGCCAAATGAGCAACATGCATACATCTTACACATAACTCACCATTTGCATGTCTTTGTATATAATAGGATTTGCTTCCATTAAGGCTTTCTCCACCATCAAACCCAAGGAGAGGCTAGTTTTGGGTACAACACTGATATAAGGTAAGTATAACGGTATATATTACTATATGCATGCCTAACTTTGCTGATTCTTGATATGATTACTCTAAATGCAAGTTTACAGCTCATTTACTCTTGTTTAAGTACACATATATGTTGGATTAGGTGATAATAAGTATAACAATGTAATAATAATGATATGTGGGCATATAAGACATAAGATAATAATTTGGAGTAAAAGAAACCTCATTGGAACCCAATTTATAGAGTTCTGTATGTGAACTCATACTTCAAAACCTGTTTCTAGGAATTCTAAAGCTTACAGTGAAGCCCACAGCTAAGCCATAAGTGTTCTACGGCTTAAAATCGAGAGAGCCAAATTGCTGTATTTGAACTACGGCCAACGCACGGCTAAGCTGTGGAATCAACTACGGCTAAGCCGTAACCCTCCTGCAATGAAGCCGTAAGCTATTCTACATTGAACTTTTCATAGAGCCCCAAAATAAAAAATTACTCTACAGCTTACCCACAGCTAAGCCATATCCCAGCTGTAGCCTAGCCGTAGGTTTTAGACGGCTAAGTCGTCAATGCACATGGAATTAAGTAAAAAATCTGAACCACTCGACTAAACCGTAACATATACACAATTATGCAATAAGAATACTGTGAACTTAGGGCATTAGGGATTTCTAATAACTTTGTAGGGCTTTGGATATAGCACTTTTCCCCAAATTAAATTAACCTAATGGTGATCAAATGATAAGGAGAATGTAGTGCTGTCACTTATCCCTTCGATTTTCTAGATAAATTTCCAATGTTTTCTCATGGGTGTTGGCATAAAACAAGGTGTCATTTGCATACATAATGTAACGCTAAGATTTGGTAACACAATGAAATCAAACGTTTTATGAATACATCATGTTGAATGCTCTCGGGATCACGGATTATCTAGCATAGGCTTGGCTAGTAAATTTCCTTGATACCTTCTTAATTTAAATGCATTCATATTATTAAGAAACATTGCCCTCAACATGATGTAGTCATGTACCCATTTTTTCTGGTGAACCTTAAGGCACTCGGTCCGGAGCTTCTACCGAGTCTGTGTCAGTGAGCCGAAATGGGTGTAGCTAAGGTTAAGAGAGTTTGACCTCTATTAGCTCAATTAAGTATGCATTAATCAATTATCAGATACTTGTTAATTCCGATTTCTATGATTAAATATGATCCCAGGACCGAAACTCTCTCATATATGATATGATAAGTATGAATGAATATGTATAAATAGTCAACCTTGCGCCTACACCTTTTAGTAAATCAGTCATTAGAAAAGTAAACAGGCCCTAAGAGTCTCATTTACATTTGCACTTTACCTGGTTTGCCAGTTATCTCTTTAATATTTTTATCTTTAACCTATTTTACTATAAATTTCTATGTATTCAATTCAACGCTGATAAATAGGCCCTAAAAGCAACATTCAACAAATTTAAGCATTTGCACATGGCTAACACTTAAATCCTTCTTTCGCTCAGGGCAGAGTTTGAGTGTCATCTACACGTAATTTGTATTCCCTTCACTACTCTGGGTAATTCTTAGATGACTCTCATAGAGATAGAAAAGTAGTCTAATGAATGAATCTGGGAGCCTCAAATGCATGATTTTGACATGGATGATTCAGCGGATGATTCTGGAAACTTTAGAAAACTCATCCAAGGTGGGACCCTCAATTGCATTAGTTTCAACAAAATGACTCAAGTGTGTGGTAATGAGATAGGAGAAGAATAATTCACCCTTAATTGCATTAGTTTCAACAAAATGACTCTGGCATGTGGTAATGATTGCAACGACTTTCCTTGTTCAATGTTTCATCACATCGGCGTATTCAAATAAACTTGCTAAAAAATTTTTAACATGTAGACACACCTTTGAACAGAAAAACATTTAACCATCTTATTTATTGTTTCATCACAGAGGTGTATTCTAACAAACCTACTGAAAATTCTTAACATGTCGACACCCCTTTGAATAGAAAAATCTTTGGCATGCTGACTCATGATAGAGATAGTCAATAAAATAGAAACTATAAGTACCTCAAAATGCATGGGAGAAGCAGGACCATCATTCAACTTGAAGAAGAAGTAGAAGAGGACGAGAAAAAAAAATGGCAGGAGATGGGGTGAAGCTGTTGGGCATGTGGGCAAGCCCTTTGGCTCTCAAAATTGAATTGGCTCTGAAACTGAAAGGAATTGAATACGAATATATTGACGAAGATCTTGCTAACAAGAGTGAAAGGCTTTTGAAGTATAATCCCATTCACAAGAAGATTCCTGTGCTCTTGCATTGTGAGAAACCACTCCCTGAATCGCTCATCATTCTCGAATACATTGATGAAACCTGGAAGGAAAAGTATCCATTATTGCCTGAAGATCCTTATGAGAGAGCCAAGGCGCGTTTTTGGGGCAAATATAATGATGAGAAGGTGAGATTGTTAGACTCTTGTCTCTGTAATGAATTTTAATCCCTATAATCAAATGACCATGATAGAGCTTGTTTTATTATTATATTTTATCATTATAGCGTTAAGATTATGAACACCATGATTTTAAGTTTAGGGTGAATTGACTTGTATTGTTGACCAATATCAATTTTCTTTTATGGGTTCAGTCCCTTTGCCACACTTACATATACTCCCCTGCTGAGCCGTCATCAGCTCTAATGTTATGTTTATGTCTTATACTCCAGGTTAATTGGATGGGCCCATTTATAATTATACCAAGGCTTTTTTAGAGGCCAAGAAAGTGAGGCTTATATAGTCAAAAAAGTTCGTGAGGGACGGATGCATGTGTATATGTGAATATATATATAAGAATGTTAGTATGCATCTTTCCCTCATCATAGGATGAGGAATGCTTACATGACTTTTCTTATTTGTACTTGAGTATTCCTCTTTTTTATATAGCTTTTTGTCTTTTGCACTTTGATATATTTAAATACGAAAGTATCCCTCACCCTATGATGAGAGTGTACTCATGGAGTCTCCAACACCACGTAGGGGAGACGATGAGAAAGTGAGAGTCTCTATATACCTTTGCTTGTTATACCAAAGATGAAATTGTCTCTTTGTCCATAGACGTAGCCCTCATTACCTTCTACAAGAGGCCACAGGGGTGACAACTAGCCTTATCCAGATGTAAACAATCATATGGTGATTTCACTTTTAAAGGAGATAACACATAAAAGGAGAGATAACCCCATAATTAAGACCCTTTCAAAGGGAACCAGGAGTAAGAGGGTTTATTATTCCCAACTGTGATTTGGAAACTATTGCTGGTCTAAATGCATGGCTGGACTTTTCAATCATCCTACATCAAATTGGAGAAGAAACAGGGTCTTCACACAATTGATTTGATGGGGCAGCCAAGATTCCTTGGATTTCATTAGAAGAAAACAATCTTCATATATATAAATATATATATAGATATTTTAAAGAAGCTGTTGAGTTCAAAATCGATATTTCTAATTCCAATGGCCATGTGGAGAATTAGATTTCAGGATCATCATTATTATTATCAAAGCCTTATCTCAAATATATTCGGGTCGGCTAGTTAAATTCCTAGATATTTATGAAAAAGTCCATGGAAGTGCACCACTTCTTTACTATTCATTTTTTTTTTTAATTTCCTGTGCCAAACAGAGGATAGGATATGATAGGTACCCAAACTGCAAGTGGCTGATCACCTGAGAGGACCCACTGTAGAGGAAATATTCAAGATGAGAGGATCCTAGCCATTCGATTTCTATTAACTTTGTACTGTTGGCGTTTTTCTTTTTCTCATTATTTCTAGAAGAAAACTGAAATCTACATATTTCCTACTCTTCTAGATACAGAATAGGTTATTTCAAATATCACATTCACTACAATTTAGTGGCCCCTTTTTTCTTTTCCGAAGTAGGCAACTGCAGTGTGAATTAGTGAAAACTATCAACTATGTTTGCATGGTGCTAATACAGTCATTGAGCCAACTCAAATATTTGGCTTGGGTGTAGCTAACGGGCCTAAAGGACCTATTTGTGCAGCGACCAGAGCCTACAAAAGTGCACTTCCTAACTCCTTGGTGAGAAATATTTTTCTTTGCTGGCGCAAGAAATAAGCACCAATTTTAGGGTTTCATTGTTGAAAAGTCATTGCACCTACAGGAGAGGAGGCGAAAGCCCGCTCCACTTTCGGAGAAAGTTCCTCGCACAAACACATCCTAAATGTCAGTCAATGTCCTGTCCAAAATGAGTTAGGCTAGGACCAAACCCACATTTGGCCCATCCTAGCTTGGACTTATTGCATTTCATGTCTTGTCATATTCATAAGCTAATTAAGAGACTATATATTATAACCTTTGTTTTTACAAAAATCCTTCTTGTTTTGAATTCCAAAATGTGTAATTGCTGTGTTTCTGAATTCCGGATTTTATGGGGAGGATTCCAAATCTTTACTTATCTTGTTGGAGTGAAATGACCTCTTTCTATGTCCAATTTCATAATTCCAAATGCTTCTTAATGTAGAAGCACTATGAAATTTTGGGGGGCAGCATCTGAAAATTTTGTAATTATCCTAATTCTAGTGAACCATTGGGCACTAAGGAATTCTAACATAATGCACCAAGGATCTAGTGAGTAGTGGAGTTTTCAAGCCAACCCATTGGGCCCTCCCAGTCAAACTGACTCGGTTAAAATTGATAGAAGTTGGGTTTTTTGGTTTTTAGACCACGGTGATAAGCAAGCAACCTAGTAATAGATTGCAATCCCATTAATAATAGAAAAGTATCATCATCTTTTGAAACCAAACAGATGCAATCTTTTTTGTGTGATTACTTCTGATCTTTAAAATGTTCAATATCTTTTTTTTTTTTCCTTGCAGCCTTGGATTGCACTTTTTGGAGCCTTTTCCAAGACAGGAGAGGAACAGGTGAAAGCAGTGAAAGAAGCCCAAGAGACCCTTAAACCCCTTGAAGAGCTCCTCAAGGGAAAGAAGTTCTTTGGAGGAGAGACCATAGGCTATTTGGATATTGCTTTTAGTTGGCTGGCAATTTGGGTCCCTCTCTATGAAGAAATTCTAGGTGTCACTTTTGTTGATGAAAGTACAATGCCTCTCCTCCATGCATGGTTTCAAGAATTCCCAAATGTCCCCTTGGTGAAGGAGAGGCTGCCTTCTAAAGAGAAATTGCTTCCTTTTAATAAAGCTTTTAGGGAGAGATTGATTTCCTCTTCTTGAGTATATATCCTTAGTTGGAATTACTACTTTTAATATTTTGGTGAAAAAATAAAGAAAATCTAGGGAATTCAAAAGTCATTTTGAGAAGTCTAAAGGTCATCTAGGAAAAATAAACATCATGGGACATTATTGTTGTCATGTTATAAGTAAAGTCATACCTTTTAAAAGTGTCCTGTGACAAGCAATAGAAGGTTATGTTGTGATTGTTTTTGTAGTGTGTGAAGAAAGTGTGTGAATTAAGAGTCCAATTGTTTGGTTTAGAGAAATCTTTCCTCTTGTAAATTGAAAAAACTTAGACATCTGTAGTTTCTGCATTATGAGAATGAGAATGAGAATGAGAAAACAGGTCCATGCTCCTTATACTTGAGAAGGATCATCATAAATGGAAGAAATATAGTACGCAAAATGCACATGGCAACTTAAATCTGATTATTTGAAATCTTGAAAACAAGAATATAGGTTAAGGCCCACAAGATAACCTGCTGAATTGTTTGAGGGGCCACCAGTATCAGAAGCTTCCTGTGTCTCATCATCCTCACAGCAGCCAAAGCCCCCATGGCTTAATTATGAAGGGGGGTAACTTGGAGACCTGATAACACCTTAACCCGCAATTTAGGAAAATTACTGGATTAGTAAAAGAAAGCTTACTTGACATTGTTGAGATATATTCTAGCAGAAACGCAGAGTCTAGACTTCCAATTGTCTGGACATCATTTTTCATTTTTCAATATGAATGCTATTATGATATAAAATTCACGTTACTAAATCTTCATAAGTCAATTAACTTGGGAGCCAGTATGAAATTCAAGAGCTGCACCATATCGCGCAGAGTGTCTCCCTTGAAACACATCCACTTCTAGCACGGCCCACTTGATTGGATTTCTCAATGGATTTCGGGCATGAAAAGATTTGGGTGGAGATTGGGGGTATGCAAAATATAAGATTGATCAATTGTTCTCAATCTTTAATTACATGTACCAAAGTTTAATGATTATATATAATGCCAAATTATTGCAGTAGAATTCAACTTGACCAATGTTTGGTTCAATGTCATCAAGGCCAGTGACGAATCAAGGGTCGTAGTGAGTACGCCCCTATATGAAATCCGAAAAGAAAAATCAACGGAGGTGCTCATGAGAATTTCTCATAATATAATACCGAAGATAGGTCACGCACAAATTCAAAATGATGGAAAATTGGGCCCATTTATTTCATGTAATTAAATACATATGATTGTTTTTCTATAAGCATTAAAGTGAAGAACCAAAGGTAAATACTCAAAAATAACCATCAAATACCCTCTCAATTAATGAAAATTGAATAAGGGAATATCAGAAATGAATATCCGCTCATCGCCCTAGTAAATCAATACTTAGGAAAGTCAATGTGCATCTACATTTCCATTTTATATCTTTCATCACCACTAGCGGAACCAAGGGGTTGCTGCAGGGGCCATGCACTTTTTCCTAAGGAACTTTATGAATTTCTACGTATGGTAAGATTTCTGAAAACCCCTTTACTCTTTTGAAAACTTTATGAATTTTTACAGATGGTCAATCCAAATTTTCTAAAAAATCATTTTTTAAAAAAATTATAATTTTTTTACATATGCACCCCACAAAATTTTTTTAAAAAAATTACTACATATTTTTGAAAGTTACATGCATTTTACATATATCGGACCCCAAAGAATTCTTTTCTGCATAGTGGCCCATTGATATGTACATTTATCAATTTATCATGTGTAGGTTGATCGACGTTGGTTGAATGACTTGAAACAGACTCTCTCAGGGCCAATGGTCATTCCTAGCTGCCATTCCATGATATTGTGTTGCACGCGGCGTGGGGATGGCTACGATGTCTCAATTCCGTTCACATTAATCAAACGTGGTGCGTGCTAGTAGATACTTTTGCAACTATGCTAGTATATTCATGGACCCCATGGCCAACAAATGCATAACCATCCCCACTTTCAATATGAAAATCAAAATCAAACATACAATCACCTTCCCTTTCCACTCCCCTGTCTACGTTACAAGTGGTCCATGCCTATCAAAAATAAATTTAAAAAAACTACAAGTGGTCCATGTGTCAATGATTCTCATAACTTAACAGTAAATCAATCCTTAAAAAAGAAAGGTTCTCATTTACATTTGCACCTTACCTGAACGTCCCACTTATCACTTTAATATTTCCATCTTCAAGTTATTTTACCATAAATTCCTATGTATTCATTTTTACATTAATAAATAGGACCTAAAAGCAACATTCAACAAATTTAAGAATTTCCAGAGGGCTAACCCTTAAATCCTTTTTTCGCTTAGGGATTGTTAGTTAATTTTACATGTGATGTGAAAATGCTTTATATATGCAAATGACTTATATGTGAGTAATTTACATATGCAAATTACTCACATGTAAAAAAAAATTTTTTTTTGTTGTTTTTATATCTCTTCAAATGTGAATCTAATTGCAACTAATGATTCACATATTTTCACAAATTTTGAAAAATTCATGCCGAATCAAGTGATGAAATTTGATATAATAAGCATTCTTGGCCTTTTAAAGATAATCAACAGTTTGGATTGGGAAAAAAAGGCCCACAAAAATCAGAATTAAATATCAAATAGTCTTGACCTTTTTGCAAATATTTTACAATCTATGAATGATCAATGGTTGAGATTTAATCCACTAGCCATGTTTGGCATTTTAAAGAAATTCAACGGTTTAGATCTTTCATTTGAACTTCATATGATCTTAGAATTTGAAAAACACGGACTGCATGTTCAACCGTGAAGATCCAACAGCTGAAATCTAATACTTTTGCCGTTTTGTGCCTTATTAATAAGTTTAACAGTTTGGATCATCATTTAGGAGCCCACAAATATAATAAAAAATGAAAAAGGCGTGTTGGGTTTAGAGCACTGTAGCTCCGCCTTTTTGGTGACTGGTGTGAATCCTTTTCACACCTCTTAAGTGTAAAAATATGAGGGCTATTGTTCTCATAATTTCCATACCAAAAACACATGAAATTTACATACTACATGTATAAATTTTGAAAACAAAAATGAATGTACGTAACCATTTCACCTATGAGATATTTATATATGTAAATAGGATGAAACAAACGACCCCTTTGAATTGAGTTTGGATGTCTTTTACACATAATTTGTATTTCCTGCTCTCCCGAAAATAATTGTTAGATAACCCTCATAGAGTTAGAAAAGTAGTCTAATGCATGAATCTGGGACCCTCAAATGAATTATTATTTTGTCATGGATGATTCTGGAAAAGTTTGAAAAGTCATCCAAGGAAGGAGGGCCCTCGATTGCAGTAGTGTCGACAACAGGACACCAGTGTCTGGTTATGAGATCGGATAAGATCAATTCACAGGGGGCATTTGCAACCATCTTTCCTTATTCAATGTTTCATCACGCTGGCGAAGTCAAACAAACCTACTAAATATATTTAACATGTCGACACACCTTTGAATAGAAACATTTTTGTCAGGTTGACGCATAATAGATAGTCAATAAAATACAAAGCATAAGTACATCAAAATGCTTGGGAGAACAATAGAACCATCATTTAACTTGAAGAAGAAGAAGAAGAAGAAGAAGAAGAAGAAGAAGAAGAAGAAGAGGAGGAGGAGGAGGAGGAGGAGGAGAAAAAACAATGGCAGGAGATGGGGTGAAGCTGTTGGGCATGTGGGCAAGCCCTATGGCTCTTAGAATTGAATGGGCTCTGAAACTGAAAGGAATTGAATACGAATATATCGATGAAGATCTTTTTAACAAGAGTGAAAGGCTTTTGAAGCATAATCCCATTCACAAGAAGGTTCCTGTTCTCTTGCATGGTGAGAAATCACTTGCAGAGTCGCTCATCATTCTCGAATACATCGACGAAACTTGGAAGGAGAATTACCCATTATTGCCTGAAGATCCTTATGAGAGAGCCCTGGCGCGTTTTTGGGCCAAATATAATGATGAAAACGTGAGATTGTCAAGACTTTTATCTCTATAACGGATTTTAGTCCCTACTTATCAAATGATTATGGTGGAGCTTGTTTTTTTTATTAGTTATTATGATTATTTTGTTAGGATTATTAACACCATGATTTTATCTCTAGGTTGAGCTGACTTGTATAGTTGACCAATATCAATTTTCTTTCATGGGTTCAGTCCAAAAGCAAAAGAGCATTGAAACTCTGTTCTCACTACTTTAATATTCTACTTTTGGGATTGTTTCCTCATTCCTCTATGTTGATCTTCAACAATTTTTTTTTTTTCAAATAAGGGTGGAAGCAGACTTATTAGAGTAGGATCAATATATAAAATTTTTGTGAACTGTGTTTTAGAACTCCAATTAGTTCTAGCCTTATTCAGATGTAAAGAATCAGAAGGTGAATTCGCTTTTAAAGGAGAGAGAAGGCATAAAACGAGAGACAATCCCATAATTAAAACCCTTTCAAAGAGAATCAGAAATAAGAGGGTTTAGTATTCCCTGCAGTGATTTGGAAACTGTCGTTGGTCTAAATGCATGGCTAGCCTTTTCAATCATTCTACATCAAATATGATTAAAAAAAACAGGGTCTTCAATCATTTGATTTGATGGGTTAGCCAAAATTCCTTGGAATTCATTAGAAGATAACGATCTTCATATTTTTTGAAAGAAAGCTTTCGGACTCAATTGATATTTTTTAGTCCAATGGCTAAGTGAAGAATTAGATTCCTGGATATTTATGAAAAATGCATGAAAGTGCACCACTTCTTTGCTATCCATGTCATTTTAATTTCCCGAGGCAAACAGGGGATAGGATATATGCCCATACTGCAAATGACTGATAATCTGATAGGACCTACTGTAGATGTAGATTCAAGATTAGAGAATCCCAGCCATCCAATTTCTCTGCCTTAACTTTGTATTGTTGTCCATTTTTTTTTGCATAAATGGTGGACATTTCTAGTAGAAAACTGAATTCTAAATATTCCCTACTGTTCTAGATACAGCCAGTATCATTTGAAATATCACATTTACATTTGGTTCAATGGCTTGAATCATTCAACCTTTTTTCATTTTTTTTAAATGAAGTGCTAGGCTATTGCCGCGTCTCGTAGGCAAATGCACAGTTTGAATTAGTGAAAGCTACGGCCCACATCTAATCTAAAAAAAAAAAATGTTAATTTTAGGGTTTCTGAAAAGCAATTACACCAAACATGAGAGAAAGAGGCGAAATTCCGCTCCACTTTCAAGGAAGGTCCTTACACAAATACATCCAAAATGTTAGTCGATGTCCAGTCCAAAATAAGTTGGCCTAGGACCAGACCCCTAGGTTAGCCCGTCCTAACTTGGACCTATTGCATTTCTTGTCTAGTCATATTCATAAGCTAATTAAGAAATTGTTTATTATGTGTGTTTTTTTTTTTTTACAAAAATCGTTCTTGTTTGGAATTCCAGAACGTGCAATTTCTCTGTTTCTAAATTCCTTAATTTATGGGCAGGATTCCAAATTTCTCCTGATTTTGTTGGGGTGAATTGACTTCTTTCTACCTTCAAATTCTCAAACTCTAAATGCTGCTTGGTATAGAAGCATTTTGAAATTTTGAGGAGACGGCATCAGGAAATTTTGTAATTATCCTAATTCTAGTAAATCATTGGGCCCTAAAGAATTCTAACATAATGAATAAACTATCTAGGGAGTTGAAGATTTTTCATGCCAACCCATTGGGCCCCTCCCAGTCAAACTGACTTAGTTAAAATCGATAGAAGTTGGGTTTTCTTGGTTTTTAGACCAGGTGATATGCAAGCAACCTAGTAATAGATTGTAATCCCATGAATAGCAGAAAAACAGCATTATCTTTTGAAACCAAACAGATGGAATCGTTTTTTTTTTGTTATTACCTCTTATCTTTAAAATGTTCAATCCCTTGTCTTTTTGGTTTTTAGACCATGGTGATAAGCAAGCAACCTAGTAATAGATTGCAATCCCATTAATAATAGAAAAGTATCATCATCTTTTGAAACCAAACAGATGCAATCTTTTTTGTGTTATTACTTCTGATCTTTAAAATGTTCAATATCTTTTTTTTTTTCCTTGCAGCCTGGGAATGCAGTTTTTGGAGCCTTTTCTAAGACAGGAGAGGAACAAGTGAAAGCAGTGAAAGAAGCCCAAGAGACCCTCAAACCCCTTGAAGAGCTCCTCAAGGGAAAGAGGTTCTTTGGAGGAGAGACCATAGGTTATCTGGATATTGCTTTTGGTTGGCTAGCTATTTGGGTCCCTCTCACTGAAGAAATACTGGGTGCCACTTTTGTTGATGAAAGTACAATGCCTCTCCTCCATGCATGGTTTCAAGAATTCCTAAATGTTCCCTCGGTGAAAGAGAGGCTGCCTCCTAAAGAGAAATTGCTTCCTTTTAATAAAGCTTTTAGGGAGAGAGTGATTTCTTCTTGAGTAGATCTCCCTTTCTGAAATTATTACTTTTAATATTCTAGTAAAAAAATCAAGGTAACAACTAAGGAATTTAAAAGTTACTTTGAGAAATATAAGGTTATCTAAGAAAAGGTAAACATCATAGGACTTTCTTGTTGTATTGTTAAATGTAAAGTCATGTCTTTTGTAAGTGTCCTTTGATGATGTTGTAATTGTTTTGGTAGTGTGTGAAGCAAGAGCCTAAATATTTGGTGTAGAGAAATCTCTTATTATATTACGGTTTTGATTATAATATATATATAAGTATTTTTCTCATTTGATTTAGAGCATGGCCCTTCCTTCGTACAACCCCATATACACACGCACGCGCACACACGCGCACACAGTTTTCACCGTCATATTTCTACAATATGGTATTAGAGCATTTCTTCATGGTGGTATTAGAACATGTTTTTTTACATCCCTATGGAATTGAAGTAGGACTTTTTGTAGTTGTTAGTCATGCTGCATACCTATGATAGCAAAGAGAATCGTATGGGTTTGTATGAAAGTTGTTTCGTCAGTATATATCATTATCGAATTTGGTATTTTGTATGAGCAAAATCATATATTGAAGTCTCAGTGTAAATATCTGCAATCACAAAGAACTCATGCTTTGAAACAATAATTGATATAAAAAAACGGGGGCAATCCCCTGTCAAGCCATTAATATGCCCATCATTAGCCATGGGCACAACTCAGCCCCAATCATGTTCGGCCCAGGTTGTTCAACCCTAATCCATTTTGAATAGAAATACAATCGTTAGATTAAGCTATGCATGATCCAGTTCACTAGTTTAGTACATGTTTGGACAGCTGTTGACGGGCCAGATTTAGGTTGGACCTAATTCTGGCTGAGTGTTAGTTAAGGATTGAAGGGGTCCGAGCCCAAGTTGGTTTGGATGGATGGCTGATCATAATCCCAGCTTTGATCACATCCTATAAGAAATATAGCAGGTCCAAGCCCATCCATTAAATGGCCCATATGAAAATGAGGCCTGAACCTGTTCGGGACCCATTTTCAACCAAAGAGCTCGTTTTATACCATTGAAATTGAAACTTAAATGTATATACTAATCCATATATGTATACTCAAAATCGATTTATAGCTAGAGTCCGACAGGCCTCAAGGCCTCGATCCTGAAGTTAAGTCCGGGACAATAAGAGATCCAGGCCCTAATTGTGTGTGTGTGTGTGTGTGTGTGTGTGTGTGTGGCCCATTGAGATTGTTGGACAGTTTGGATCCCCAATCAGACTTGGGCTTATGGGAATTCGTACAGGATCTGGGTTCATTGACAGCCCTACTCATCTAATTCATTGAATCAAACTTCTGGTATAATTAACATTCGGCAGAACCTTCACAAATTGGAGGATCCTAATCTTGCAAGCATTAGAGAAGGTACAAAGGGAGGCCCATCAGCGGACTCAAAATCTTCGTTTTATAGACCTAGTATTTTCATTCACTGAATTGTCAAGCAGACCTTCACCTCTAGGGCCTACTTCTCAATGCTCCTATGTGACTAAGAATTTAAGAATTACCAATGAGAACTCTACTTGATCAATGATTTTGGCCAACATAGGGAAAAGGTGGGACATGGGACAAAGTGGACCATGTTGCTAGAGCATAGGAATAACGTGGAGCATATGAATCCACCCAACTGAACTGACCTATTTCTATCAATTAGTATGGGCCTGCCAAGCTTGAAGACATCACATGAATGAGCTATCCTGACTGTGTTTCGTGAAGCCAATCACAGGATGGATGAATGGTGAAAACGGGCCAGAATTGGATCGGATCATATGCAGAAGTATTCACCTTTGAGAATTTGTTCATATGTGATTTATCTTAGACGCCCAGTTGGCCCTGCCTTTGATCAATTCAAATCCTTCATGCTCACTAAGCCCATAAATTGGAGGCAGGCCTATGAGACAATCACTCGGCCTTCACTTGCTACTAGCAAAACATGCACTTGTCAGGCAATAAATTTATCATCATCCTCAAAGCCTTGTCTCAACTATGTTGGAGTTGACCATATAAATTTTGTTCCTCCATGCTGATATTATGAGACAAATCCTTAGATAAGCCAAACATACCCTTGCAATAAAAATAATAATAATAAAACTAGAAGGTTTAAGGGAAGTTGGCCCGATCTACACCTATTAGAGGGTGGGTTTATTAGTGAGTTGGTCAGATTTGGGGCGCAGTTATGAGTTTTTAAACTTTGACCCGAGTTGGGTTTGAGGGGGTTAAGGCTTTGAGTTTGCATATGAAGTTATAGTAGTATGAGAGTGGTAATAGGCAATGCACTGCCATAGTCATGGGTTCAATTCCCAACCATCAAATAGATGCTTTTAATTCTAGATTGTAGAATAAATAGAAAATCATCCATTGGGAAGTCCGACCTGATCAATTTAGGACAGGTCAGGTATGGAGAAAAGAAATTACCATTTAGATTGGATTAAAGTCGGCCTAAACATAAACCCGACTTGACCCAACGTAGAGGCATGCATGCATCCAGGTGGGACAGCAGTACATGAAAGAAAAGACAGGATACATGAGGGAAGGAAGAACCTTTCTTTCCTTTCAACTTTCAACATCTTTTCTCTATAGCCTTCTCACTTTAAAATTTTTAACCTGACAACAAGAAAACAAAGACAGATTAGATATGTAATCACAAAGAAACCAGCTGTGATTCTCTCCTTAATCGACATTTCAACATCTACTTTCTATGTAGCCGTCTCAACCTCAGAATATTTTCCACACCTTTGTATTAAAGAGACTTTTAAATCAAAATGCAAACTGTAAGTACATAAATGGGAGAACTACAAAACCATAACCCAAATTGAAGAAGAAAAATGGCAGGAGATGGGGTGAAGCTGTTGGGCATGTGGGTTAGCCCTTTTGTTCTCAGAATCGAATTGGCTCTGAGATTTAAAGGAATCGAATACGAATACATCGAGGACGATATCGTTAACAAGAGTGAAAGGCTTTTGAAGTGTAATGCCATTTACAAGAAGGTTCCTGTGCTCTTGCATGGAGACAAACCACTTTCAAAATCACCCATCATTCTTGAATACATCGACGAAACCTGGAAGGAGAGAGTTATCCATTATTGCCTGAAGATCCTTCTGAGAGAGCCATGGCTCGTTTTTGGGCCAAATATACCGATGAGAAGGTGAGAGCATGTTACACTTCAATTTTCATTTCAATCCTTCACTTTTAGCCCTTTCTGCTTGAACGATGTTTGAAGGGATTTTTGTACGTTGGCTAATTCATGGGTTAGACAAAACTCTGGGTCCATTAGTTATATTTTATATTATTTAATGACGGACTATGGCTCGAGTCGCTAGAAGACCTGAACAAAATCAGAAAAATTGAACGTCGGCAATCAATTAGATTCAAGTCAAAGCCATAATTCGATCAATTGGATATTTGCGCAATCTATCGGATGATGAAAATTTTTCCACCGACCTGCAGGATTTCTATTCTTATTTTGAGTTAGACTTTCTTGTTTTTTTGCTAATTCTTATCCTAGCTGGATTACTATTATAAGACACTAAATGGGAGTTATTTAAAGGGGTTCTCTTTCAACTTTAAGTATAGATCTCATTAACCGAAGTGGAAATTACATATTGGATATCATCTTTTCTAGAGCTTTCATATGGAGTTGAAGGGCTAAAGCTTTGTTGTAAAAAGCAGTTGCTTCTACATCTCTTATAAAAGTTTTGAGGCAATTTTGAATGATTAACGTATGAGTTGATCAAGTAGAGAAAAGTGCGCAGCAAAAAAGTATCCTAAGCAAAAGGAATTGCAACGAAAAGAATTTAGTCTTTAGAGTGTGAAAACGGTGTGAGTATATCTTGTAACTGTTCAACTTTGCTTATAATTGATACTTATGGTATTTATGGTTTTTTACTTGGTTGGAGCTTTGCACGTTAAAATTGTGCTTTCTTACGGTATATGCTTGTGATTGATTGAATTATTTTTCACTGTGTTTGCATATTATCTAATTTTTTGACATTACAAAGATCCCCAAAAACCTTCAACATTACTAAAAATTTATTGGAATCCAATAGCCAATTAACAAATTGGCCCTTAGTGTTGAGGAATTATAGGGTCCTGATTGTTGGAAAATTTGGGTTGTGGAAATTGCAAATAAATTAAATAAATAAGATATTTTATTAGTAAGGAAAGAAATAACTAAATATATGGCAGCCGAAGCACATCATAAAGATGCTTTCTTTAGACATATTTTGTCCCCACATTGTGTAGTGGACTTGTAGGTGCCTGCCCCAAAATACGACGACTTCTTAATCGGACAATGTCCACCACTCGTACACTCAAATGGATGAAGAACTAGAACCTTAGCAAACTTTCTTGTACCATCACAATATGAAAAGAGACAGATAATAGAAACAAGGAAAAAGGAGTTGTGTTACATGTATTCTATGTGGAACCGTTACCCCATAAACTCTCTTATATAGAGGAGTCCCAAGGGTTACAGTACTTATTGCACATTGTAGCCCTTTATAGCCGTCGGTGGTAACGGTAATGCACCACTAAGGCGGGCTGTTACATTTCAAGCCCCATAACTCCATAACTGCGAATCTCACAACGCAATAACGGTCATGCCTCATAACTCTACAACCGGTAGTATCATCCACAACAGCTCTAAGGAAATAAGCCGGTTAGAGGGAAGTTAGTGCAGGCCTTGACCTATAGGAATCCAAACATAAATAAATAATATAATCTATGCTATAGTGGGCAAATCCACCGGCACTTGATGGATGTGTTTGGCTACATAGAAATCCATGGAACAAGCTGAGTTTTCCTAGTCGACCGATCGGGTCATCGGAGTCAAGACTGATTAGATTGGAAATCAACTCAACTTGGGTTTTTTAGTTTTTAGACCATGGTAACTAGCAACCTAGTAACAAGGTTGTAACTCTTTTTTAGAGGGTACAACATCAACATGATCTCCTCTAGTAACAAAATTAAAGATACAATTTTTTTTTATTAAATCTCTAAAATTTTGATCTATTTTCCTCTTGCAGCCATGGCATACAATTGTTGGAGCATCTACTAAGACTACAGAAGAACAAATAAAAACACTGAAAGAAGCTCAAGACAGCCCTAAACCCCTTGAAGAGCTTCTTAAAGGAAAGAGGTTCTTTGGAGGAGAGACTACAGGCTATTTGGATATTTATATTGGTTGGATAGCCGTTTTGGTCCCAGCCTATGAAGAATTACAGGGGTTGACTTATGTTGATCCAAATTCAAGGCCTCTTCTCCATGCATGGTCTCAAGAATTCACAAATGTTCCACTGGTGAAAGAGAGGCTGCCTCCTAGAGAGAAATTGCATGCTCATCTTAAAGCTATTCGTAAGAGACTGATTTCTTCATCAAGTGCATTCCCCTGAAGCATTAGAGTTGCATTTGGAGTTTTTTTAGCAAGTCGTGTTATATGTTTATGATGGCAACACATTTGAGATAAGTATCTAGCCAATAGGGTATGAGGAAGTTGCAACGCCTTTATAGTGGAAACCTTTCTTGGATTTGGGTTTTGTATGAATAAGAATGTATGAATAAAAAAATTGCTTTTAGAGTCATGTTACTAGAGGGGCGGCTTGGCTCAACGGTAAAGGCTTACCGGTAGCGTCCTGGAGGACGCGGGTTCAAGTCACGGAAACAGCCTCTTCAAAATGAAAGTAAGACTGCGTACATCTTGCCCTCCCTAGATGAGAGTCATGTTACTAAATACAATTTTTTAATGGAAATTTGGGTTAATGGGTTTCAGAATGTATGTTTGAAGTTGGCCGAAAACCATGTTTAATAGGAGGAATTTCAAAAATGCAACTAAAATTTATCTGAGCATTGTAGTCTTATCTCCTTTAAAATTCTTTTTTTATAACTTGAAAACTGTGTGATGTATATGAACCTCACCATTTTTTATGGTAAATTTTTCGACCATTTTGCTAGACTAAAAACATTTTTGGATGATCTAATTCCATCATTGAAGGGAAGTTGGTGACGATGCAATTTTGGTCTTTTATGTGGGTTCAAACTAGAAGGATGTGTGGATATTTTAAATAATTGTTCAAATATGTTCCTTTCTTTAAAAAAAGGACCAACATTGTTTAATACATAGAATGTTTTAGTTTTTGGAAAATATTCAGAATGGAATTGCTTCAAACCCATGAACAAGAAGAAATTTTGATGATGGTGAAGGCATTTTTTAGGTTTTCTACATTTGCTGAAATTTAGTGTGTTGTTTGAAAATAGCAAAAGATGTAACTGACTGTATATGCCCAAATAGAAAAGAAAAGGAAGACAAAGATAGGAAAAAGTTTATTTGTTTTTTTTTTTTTTTTCCTGAGACAAGAATGGTTTTGCACTGTGTCTAGTTTGTCCAGTTCTGGGGAGTAGTATGATTGGTAAGAGGCAATGCATTACCATGGTCATCGGTTCAATTCTCATCTATCACATAAGTGCTATTAATTGTAAAGTGAATGGAAAACCCTCCAACTCGTATCAGGTATGGGGCAGGTCATGATGCTGGGAGGAAAGAAACTACCATTTAGATTCCTTTCGGGTCGGCCTAAACTTAAACGACATGACCCAACGTAGAGGCGTCAAGGTGGGACCCTCTAGCAGTAGTATATGAAGGAACAGGTAGTTACTTCATAGCTACGTAAGAGTAGGTTAGTGTGGGGCCGGAGGCAAAACCAGCCACACACTACAAGATGTGGTTGTGACAAGGGCTGACCACAAGAACAAAAAAGTTGTTTGGACCAAGGAACCTCTTCCTCCTTTTCCTGAACAAGCTCGATACTACTTGACTTTTTTACAAACTAACAAACTGTACACATGAATAATAATGCGGCCAGCTGTGTTTGTATACAGTTTGATGAGATCATGCAGGGTATTACTTAGAAAACTAAAATCGGTGGAGTTTGGATCCTACGAGGGGTTTACCCCATACAGTGCCTATGATTTAATCAATTATGGTCTGTCACATGGATACTTAGGGGTCATTTGTTTTGGTTGATTTACATAGGTAAATGAATCACATGTGTAACGGTTACACACCATCATATTTGTTTTCACTCATTTACGCATGAGATGTGTAAAGTAGATGTGAAAATGATATGAAAATGGCTTGAAAATTAGGTAAAAATTTTCACACCTCAACAGGTGTGAAAACATTACCCATGTCACTGTTGAGAGGCGGGTGAACCGTAACTACCACTGGCAGTCCACCTTTTGCATTTTTTTTAATTTTGTGGGCCCCAAAATAGCAATCTGAACCATCCAAACTCTTTTAAAGGTCAAAAACGGCTCAAAGACCAATTTTCAGCCGTTGGATCATTATATAACTTGAGATATGATCAAAAGAGTTGAGACCGTTAGATGTGTTGAACGGGTGATTAAAACCAGTCCGCCTTTCTTTAGTTTTTGACTCGTGTGGGCCCCTTAATGTAAATCAGAACCGTTGAAACTCTTGTGAAGACTGAAAACAACTATGGGACCAATTTTCAGCCGTTGGATCATCATACAAGTTGAGATATGATCAAAACAGTTGAGACCATTGGAAGTGATTGAACCCAGTCCGCCTTTTTTGATTTTTTGACTCCTGTGGGCCCCCTAATATAAATCAGAACTGTTGAAACTCTTGTGAAGACTAAAAACGGCTTGGAGACCAATTTCAACCGTTGGATCATAATATAGTTTTAGATATTTACAAAAAGATCTAACAATAAAAATCTGAAATTCTTAATTTCATGGGCCCTATCTTAATGATCTGAACCGTACAAACTCTCTAAAATGCCTTTTTTAGCTTAGAGATATAGTCCTTTTCTATATATATTTTAAGATATTTGTGATAAGTCATGAAAAGTGGCAAAAATATTATGATAAACGGTGATTTACATATGAAGAGGTGTGAAAATGACAAACGATTGAATTCATTTCACATGTGAGTCAATTGCATATGCAAATGACTCATATGCGAGTCATTTACCTATGTAAAACATTTTCACATGATATGTGAAATTAACAAACAACCCATACAGCTAGGTGCGGTCGTGGCTGCTGGTGTGGATGTGCAGCTGCTGCCGGCTGTGGTAGTAGTTGCTGTCTTATGAGAACGGTAGTCAAGTAATGCTTATCCTATTCAACTTTCAACTTCTGTCTCTGTAGCCGTCTCACCTTAGAATATTTTGCCGTCCATTGTAGTGTGCGAGAAGAGAACAAGTCATCAAGCACACCGTAGATCCGTAATCAAAATGTAATTTAACTGTGACTTTTTCTGCTTGGTCAACATTTCAACATGAGAACATCTAGTTTCTATACAGGCATCTGAACCTTTGAAATTTTCCCACACCTATGAGTTAAATAAACCTTTAACTCAAAATACAATACAAACTATAAGTACATGATCGGAGAACTGCAAAACCATAACTCGACTTGAACAAGAAGAAGAACAAAAAAAAATGGCAGGAGATGGGGTGAAGCTGCTGGGAGCGTGGGCCAGCCCTTTCGTTCTCAGAATCAAATTGGCTCTGAAACTGAACGGAATTGAATACGAGTATATCGAGGAAGATATCGTTAACAAGAGCGAAAGGCTTTTGAAGTGTAATCCCATTCACAAGAAGGTTCCTGTGCTCTTGCATGGAGAGAAGCCTATTTCTGAATCGCTCATCATTCTTGAATACATCGACGAAACCTGGAAGGAGAATTATCCACTATTGCCTGAAGATCCTTATGAGAGAGCCATGGTGCGTTTTTGGGCCAAATATACTGATGAAAAGGTGAGCATGTTTATCCATTTCAATCCTTCACTTTCAACTTCTTTCGCTTGAAAGACATCACTTAAAGTCTATTGGAATCCAATAGCCAATTAAACAAATCAGCACTCAGTGTTGAGGAATTATATAGGTTCTTGATGCATGTGTTTGCTACATAGAAGTCCATGTATCAGAAAGACCGATCTGGTCTTTGGGGTCAAACTAATTAGGTTTGAAATCAATTCAACTTGCTTTTTGAGTTGTTAGACCATGGTAACTAGTAACCTAATACCATGGTTGTAACCCTTTTTGAAAGGGCATCAACAACTCCTCTGGTAGCCAAAAAGACGAAACTTTTTTGATTTGATATCTAAGATTTTCTATCTTCTTTTTTTTTTTTTTTGTTTTTGTTTTTTGTTTCTTGCAGCCCTGGCTTTCAATTTTGGGAGTATTTTCTAAGACAGGAGAAGAACAAATGAAAACCCTGAAAGAAGCCCAAGAGAGCCTTAAACCCCTTGAAGAGCTTCTTAAGGGAAAGAAGTTCTTTGGAGGAGAGACTATAGGCTATTTGGATATTGTTGTTGGCTCGATAGCTGTTTTTATCCCTGCCTTGGAAGAACTACTGGGGTTAACTTATGTTGACCCAAATGAATTACCTCTTCTCCATGCATGGTCTCAAGAATTCACAAATGTTCCACTGGTGAAGGAGAGGCTGCCTCCTAGAGAGAAACTTGCTTCTTTTCTTAAAGCTTTTCGGGAGAGAAAGATTTCCATGGAGCATTAGAGTTGGGAGTTTTCGCGGGAGCAAGCCATGTTATATGTCTTTGATGGTAATAACTTTTGATTTGCTAGGTGTGGTCGTGGTTGCTGGTGTGGATGTGCAGCTGCTGCCGGCTGTGGTAGTAGTTGCTGTCTTATGAGAACGGTAGTCAAGTAATGCTTATCCTATTCAACTTTCAACTTCTGTCTCTGTAGCCGTCTCACCTTAGAATATTTTACCGTCCATTGTAGTGTGCGAGAAGAGAACAAGTCATCAAGCACACCATAGATCCGTAATCAAAATGTATGAGAACAATGCAAGTTGCTCTAAAGCCTCTAACGAGACTTGGACTGAGAACAGAAGCTCTCATGTATGTTCAAGATACAAGACATAAAAAATTCAGTAATTCATTAATAGTAATGGTTGAATCAAGTTTGGCTAATGGCCCTACTTTCTTCAACTGTTTTCCCAATTTCTCTGTTTCTCTTACAGATCCAGGTGCACATGAAACCCTCATTTTAGCCATCCAGACAAAAGGTTTTGATATGAATCCTCATAATCAAAATCTTGCCCTCGTTTATAGAGTTTATTATAAACTCATGAATTCAGTTGTTCCAGGCATAGCCTATTCTAATCAAGCCCGAGGTATGACTACCTTATTCCAAACCAATTTAAAAAATAAAGTTAATATTCCCAAACTCATCCAATGGAATGATATTAATTTATCCGGTAAATGGCTTTTAGAAAATGCTCAACCAGAAAAACCTAAAGAAAATCAAGACATTGAAAACATAATTGAACATGAAGATGGAAGTGTTGAAATAAATTTCCAAACAGATTTTCGAAATACAACTCCTACAGTTTATCAACCCTCTAAAAAGTCGTATTCTCATCCTCCTTTTGTTGTAGGATCTTCCATACAGGAACCACCTCATATAAATTTGAAGCCTACAGGACTCGTTTATCCTTCTTATCAAGCTTCTCCATCTCATACATACAATCCCTCAGAAGCTGATTTTAATATAAATGTGATTGAAAGTTTTGAAATTGAAAAAGAAATGTTAAAAAAAAATTTAGCCGCTCATCCTTTGACAAAAGCTTTCTTTAAAAATATTTCCCCAGAACATAAAGACTTCTTAAAAGAAAAGTGGTATAAATATATGTGTGATAATGAAAGAAACATTTATTTCTTTGATTGGCTTAAATTAGCCATGAAGAAAAGATATAATACTGAAGATTTATCCATAAATATGATAACAAAATTAAGTTCATCATGGATTATAGCTTCAACCAGCTCTTCTCCCCAAAGAACTGAAGAATCCATACATCCACCGCTACATCAAATTATTTATAAAGACACCTCAGCCGTACCCATAAAAGATGTTGCAAAAATCCAAGGAGATAAAGGAAAATCTGACTTTGTTTACAAATCAGATTTATGTCATATTTTAGAACAAAATAATTATACAAATATCAACCTTCATACTATTGGCCAACAAACCAATAGAATTGAAGATAAAGTAGAAATTATTTTCAAAATCCATGAAGCATCTTCTTCTCAAAAAATAATTAAGCCATAAACTTTAGGTTTTCAGGTTGAAATCCTAAGGGATATAAAGTTAGAAAAGAAACCTTTAAAATTTTCTGATGAACTCATTAATCAATTATCACACAGTTTTACTAACATAAAACTTCAAGAAAATAAAGATAAAAAAGTTGAAAAATCTATAAATGTTTTAGGCTCAACTTCAAAAAATTCTAATTCTGGCTCCGATTCCGAAGCCATCGATTCTGAAGAAAATTCTCAAGAAGAACATCAAGATGACAAAAACCATCAAGACTCTCTACAACTCAATAAAATATTTATAAGACAAAAACCAATTGTTACTACAGCTAAAACAAGAAATTATTATCCACGACCAACTCCAGTTGATCTTCAATTTGAAGAACAAGCTACTTTAAATGGTCTTAAATTTGAAAGCTCATCAATATATGAATGGAGTGTAGACGGATTGTCTGAATATCAAATCATTCAATTATGCCAGCAGATGATGATATATGCTTCTACAATCATAGCTGCCGGTAATGATCACAGACATGCAGCAAATGCAGTTGTCCTCGGATTTACTGGACAATTAAATGGTTGGTGGGAAAAATATTTATCAGATCTAGAACGACAAGCTATTCTAAATGCAGTAAAAAGAGATCCATCCGGAAACCCTATCATTACTCCTCAAGGACAAATGATCCCTGATTCCGTTTATATGCTTATTAGCAATATAATTAAACATTTTGTTGGAAATTATATGAATGTAGAAAAAAAATTAAAAACTCAATTAATTAATTTATCATGCCCAACATTATCTGATTTTCATTGGTATAAAGATGTTTTCTTATCAAAACTTTATACAATTGATTCAAGAAGTTCAGAATTCTGGAAAGAAAAATTTATATCAGGTCTTCCTAAACTTTTTGCAGAAAAGGTTAGAGAAGAATTGATATCCGAAAATTATGAAAATTTGAATTATGCTATGTATACATATGGAGATTTAATCCAAAAAATTAATAAAGTTGGATTTTCATTGTGTAATGAAATCAAACTCAAACGGCAAATTGAAAATCAAAAAAGTATTAGCAAATATGAACTTGAAGATTTTTGTTATCAATTTGGCATGGAACCTTTAATTAGTCCTTTTAGCCAAAAGAAAAAGAATAATTTAAAAAGAAATTACCAAAAAAGAAAATCAAAACAATTTGCAACACCACGATATTATATGCCCTCACGAAGATATCATAAAAAATCTTTTCATCGCAAGCCTTATAAAGAAACAAACAAATCTTTTACAAAAGAAAAACCATCTTCTTCTTACCAGAAACAAAAACAAAAAGACATCCAGTGCTATAATTGCAAAGAAAAAGGCCATATAGCCCCTGATTGCCCACAATTAAAAGTTAAAACCGAAAAAGAATTAAAAACTATTTTAAAAGGATCCTCAGTGACATCTGATACAAACAATTCTTCTGATCCATGTCATTGTCAAATATTTGATAGTGAAATTCAGTATGAATCTGCCTCTTCTTCTTCTTTATCCTTAAATATGCTCTCTGCCCCAGAAGAATTGATATTAGAAATGTTTAAAGATCTTAAAGATGAAGAATTAAAAAATAAATACTTTGAAAAAATTCAGACTATAAATAAAGGCAATAAAAAAGGAAAAGCTACAATACATACTTTACCTGAACAATTTAGTATTACAAGAAAAAGCCTTTATCAATATTTACAGCTAGCAACAGAACCTTATGTCACCATGCAATTCTATTGCAAGCATGAAATCCCATTGATCCTAAAATGGAATTTTTACAAAGAAATGGACTTCAGTCCGCCGGTTCTATCCAGAGTCATGTATATCAAATTTTGGCATCAATTTGATTATACCACAATCCTACAGCAATATTCTGTTGATCAAGCTATAAAGCCATCCTTTTCGAAAATTCTCAGAAATCCAGAAAAAGAGAAAGAACGGCCTTCTCCAACAAGCAATCCAGACAAACAGAAAAATTCATGTTCAACTTCCACTTCTGCACTTCTTGTAGCGGCAGATCTACTTCAACTCAAAAAAGATCTCCAAAAAGAAATTATGGAACAAATACAGAAAGAAAGATCCTCTGAAAACTCCCCATTAAGCTTCGGTCAACAGTTACATGATCTTTGGGCTGATGAAAATCCCTTTGAAAATATTGCTCCTGAAGCAGATACAGATGTAGATGCAGAAGAGACAAAAAGTGATAATGAAGGATTCATCTCTATCCGAAGAAAAGGAAAAAAATAAAGCCTCGATAAGACATCCGCCTTCTCTAGCCACTCAATTTTCCACAAAGTATCTTGATGCACTTATGCAGATTTCCAACAGTCATCCAGAAGAATACTTGTTAAATGCATCCTTATCAAGCAAAGTTCCCGTGCCCAAGACTACGGCCACGTGATACCGACAAAAGCTACCACGTGTTGCCTGGGACTTATTGGCAACTTTTTCTACGGACCTCATAAAGCATTGAATATGCAAAAACAAGTACTACTCAAAGGTCAACAAAAGAGGCTAAGGCCAACATCAAAAGCCTCTTTTACATAAAATAAAGAGTAAAGTACTTAAAAGCTACAGAAAGTACAAGATATGAGATAAAATTATCAAGTATGAAGACAAAAAAACATTTCATCTCCGATGCAATCACGTAAACATGTGTCAAAAGCTTCTCAAGTTATACTTCAAGATAGTGCCACGTCCATTACCATGGAGATTCTATAGCAGAAAAGAAGATTCACGCAAGCAGCCTTACCGTATCAAACATTAAATTCAGCGTGAGCATGAATAGCAAATGAAATGTAAATGCAAATGAAATCCAGTTGCAATGAAATGTACATGCAGTTTGTAATTACTATAAATAGGTACATCCGGCTATGTGTAAAACCAACAATTGGAAACCAGTCCTATCAAAAAATCCAGCCATCTCTTCCCATACACCCTCCACCCTTCCGTCCCATTTTGGTATCAAAGCCAAGTTTGGCCCCGGGAGTGTGTCATCAAGTCCACTTGTAATCAGTTTTCATTATCAACAAAGTTGCTTTGTGAGTATTTCTTCACTTATTTTGATTACGTTGTGTTTTATTGTTGTTGTTTAAGGAATTGCTGACTCAGAAGTAAGAGAGTCAAAAGTCTTAATACTTAGTTCTGTGTTTGTTATTATTGAGAAATTTTAATCATATTCTACCTGAAGCGCAGAGGTAGCCATTGTTATCGCCGTTGTTAAGCCGTGTGAAGGCGTTTTAAGGCGTGTTGTTGGTGTGTAAATCCTCAAAGCATTAGATACTCGTGGTGGATTTGGTTAAAATAACTCGGTAATACAAATTATGGCTAAGCTTATTAAGAAGCTTGTACTTTCTTCTTCCTCATCATCAAATTCCTTATCTTCCATGTCTATTAAAAATAGTGAAGAAATTAGCTATGATGAGTTAGATCAAATTATTTGTGACTGGACAATTCCAACTGTTCAAAAACATGAAGTTTATAAAATGGGAAGTTTTCAATTAAAATCAAGTTATAAAATAAAAACTATTGAACGAACTGAATCCATTACTAGCAATATTCAGCATCTTTCTTTAATTAAGCCCCAAGAAATACAAGAATATGCTAAAACATATAATTATATCCATTTTCGCTTGGTGCAAGTTGCTCTAAAGCCTCTAACAAGACTTGGACTGAGAACAGAAGCTCTCATGTATGTTCAAGATACAAGACATAAAAAATTCAGTGATTCATTAATAGGAATGGTTGAATCAAGTTTGGCTAATGGCCCTACTTTCTTCAACTGTTTTCCTAATTTCTCTGTTTCTCTTACAGATCCAGGTGCACATGAAGCCCTCACTTTAGCTATCTAGACAAAAGGTTTTGATATGAATCCTCATAATCAAAATGTCACCCTCGTTTATAGAGTTTATTATAAACTCATGAATTCTGTTGTTCCAAACATAGCCTATTCTAATCAAGCCAGAGGTATGACTACCTTATTCCAAACCAATTGAAAAAATAAAGTTAATATTCCCAAACTCATCCAATGGAATGATATTAATTTATCCGGTAAATGGCTTTTAGAAAATGCTCAACCAGAAAAACCTAAAGAAAATCAAGACATTGAAAATATAATTGAACATGAAGATGGAAGTGTTGAAATAAATTTCCAAACAGATTTTCGAAATATAACTCCTAAGTTTATCAACCCTCTAAAAAGTCGTATTCTCATCCTCCTTCTGTTGTAGGATCTTCCATACAGGAACCACCTCATATAAATTTGAAGCCTACAGGACTCGTTTATCCTTCTTATCAAGCTTCTCCATCTCATACATACAATCCCTCAGAAGCTGATTTTAATATAAATGTGATTGAAAGTTTTGAAATTGAAAAAGAAATGTTAAAAAAAAATTTAGCCGCTCATCCTTTGACAAAAGCTTTCTTTAAAAATATTTCCCCAGAACATAAAGACTTCTTAAAAGAAAAATGGTATAAATATATGTGTGATAATGAAAGAAACATTTATTTCTTCGATTAGCTTAAATTAGCCATGAAGAAAAGATATAATATTGAAGATTTATCCACAAATATGATAACAAAATTAAGTTCATCATGGATTATAGCTTCAGCCAGTTCTTCTCCCCAAAGAACTGAAGAATCCATACATCCACCGCTATATCAAATTATTTATAAAGACACCTCAGCCGTACCCATAAAAGATGTTGTAAAAATCCAAGGAGATAAAGGTAAATCGGTCTTTGACTTGTGTCATACAAATTCCTCATTTCAGTCTGATAACACGCATTCTTCTCCTTTGTTCTCCTTAAACGCTCTTTCAGCCCAAGAAGACATGCTTTTAGAAATGTTTAAAGACCTCAAAGAAGAAAACTTAAAAAATAAATATTTTGAGAAAATACAAAAAATAACCAAAGAAAATAAAAAAGAAAAATCTTCTATTCCAAGTGTATCTAAACAGCTTAACATGAAAAATGGATTAAGAAAGCAAAAAGCGCTTCCTCATATATCTCTGCAAGATATTTATAAAGAAATTAATAATCAAAAGCAAGAAATAAAAGAATTAAAACAAAACTTAAATGAACTTCAAGAACTTAAACAACGTTTTGAGAATCTCGAACTTCAAAAGGATACAGATAATAGAGAGCAACAATAAAACTTTGAGGGAAAGTTTGTAAATTCTGTAACAAAAAATCCACTCCAACCGTGGAAAACTCAAATTACAATTAAGATCAAGAACTTCTCTATTAAAGCACTCTGCTTACTAGATAGTGGCACAGATGTTAATTTAATCAGAGAAGGATTAGCTCCAACAAAATATTATAAAAAAACCAAAAATAAACTCAGCCTAGCAACTGCTAATAATAAACTTCATATTCATTATAAAGTAAATAATGTCCATATCTGTAAAAATAGAACGTGCATAAAAACTAATTGTCTTTTAGGAAAGAATTTAAATAATGATGTTATCCTTGGGAATCCCTTTCTACAACTTCTACAGCCTTTTCAAATAACTTCAGCAGGCCTTAAAACTATGAAAGACAATAAAGACTTACTTTTTGATTTTGTTGAGTCAACTCCCATGCAACATATCAATATTATCCAAAATCAAATCTCACATAAAGAAAAACAAATTGCATATCTTCAAGAAGATTTGAATTCTCTAAGAATAGAAGAAGGGTTACAAAACCCAGAATTTCAAAATGATTTAATACAATTTAAAAAATCTCTTGAAAAAGAATGTTGTTCTGACCTTCCTTTTGCCTTTTGGCACAGAAAACACCACACAGTTTCTCTTCCATATATTAATAATTTTGACGAATCCCAAATTCCTACCAAAGCTCGTCCTATTCAGATGAATAAAGATCTTGTCCAATTATGTACAAAAGAAATTAATGATCTTCTTGATAAAAAGCTTATTCAAAAATCACAATCCCCTTGGAGTTGTGCTGCGTTTTATGTAAATAAAGCGCCTGAACAAGAACGCGGTGTTCCCCGTCTTGTTATCAATTATAAGCCTTTAAATAAAGTCTTAAAATCCATAAGATATCCAGTTCCAAATAAAACTGATCTAATCAATCGCCTAGCTGGTGCCTTCCTTTTTTCTAAATTTGATCTTAAATCCGGATTTTGGCAAATTCAAATTACCCCTGAAGATAGATATAAAACTGCTTTTACAGTCCCATTTGGTCATTATGAATGAAACGTCATGCCATTTGGCTTGAAAAATGCTCCTTCAGAATTTCAAAGAATTATGAATGATATTTTTAATCCATATCAAGATTTTACACTCGTCTATATTGATGACATTCTTGTGTTTTCAAAATCTATTTGTGACCATTGGAAGCATTTAAATATTTTCAAAAAGATTATTATCAAAAATGGACTTGTTCTATCTCAAAAGAAAATGAAGCTTTTTCAAACAGAAATTCAATTCCTTGGTTTTATAATTAAAACAGGAACTATTTCTCCAATTCAAAGAGTCATTAAGTTTGCCTCTCAATTTCCTGATGAAATCCTCAATAAAGAACAATTACAACGTTTTCTTGGGTGCCTTAATTACGTCTCTGATTTTTATAAAGATCTTGCCAGGGAAAGAAAATTATTACAACTCCGTTTAGTAAAAAATCCGGTAGAATGGTCATCTGCCCATACAAAAGCTGTCCAAACTATCAAGCAAAAAGTCCAAAATTTACCTTGTTTAACTATCCCTCATCCTGATTTATTAAAAATAGTTCAAATCGACGCCTCTGACGTAGGTTTTGGTGGCATTCTCCTCCAATAAAATGCTCTTGGAACAGAAGAAATCATTCGTTTCACTTCAGGAACATGGACATCCACACAACAGAATTATTCAACTATTAAAAAAGAAATCCTCTCTATAGTAAATAGTATAATGAAGTTCCAAAGTGATTTATTAAATAAAAAATTCTTATTAAGAATAGATTGTAAATCTGCTAAAGAAATTTTAGAAAAAGATGTTAAAAATCTTGCTGCTAAGCAAATCTTTGCTCGCTGGTAAGCTTTATTAGCTATATTTGATTTTGACAATGAGTTTATTGCAGGAAATATAATTCCCTTCCTGACTTTTTATCTCGTGAGTTTTTACAGGGACAAAAGCATGAGGCCTCAGCAGATTAGACCTTTTAGGTCCCCTACTGATAAAGTTCATCCACCTATATCCAGAAAACCCAGTGGCAATTATCTTGAACGATGGGAAGCAACCCATGATTCTAATATTCCTCAATTTCAAAACCCATCCAGCTCTACATCCAGAAAACCTCAAGCTTCTCAAAACCAATATTTTATCCCAAAACCACCATTGAGAATGTTTACTTTAGACGACACATTTTATACTGATACTTTTCCTATGGAACATATTATCCAGACCCTATTCTCTCCAGATCATTTCTTTTTCCAACCTCTTGATTATAAAACTTATGAACAAATCCTTATCCGGACGGGCAGCTGCACTATCGACCATACCGATGGCTCAAAAAACTCATATTTAAATGCTTTACCATCCCATATTAACATCCTATATTCAAAAATCAAGATTATGCATATCCTCTCAGCAGACGATTGGGGACAACCTCTTCATATGCCTCAAAGAATTGATTCAGACCTCATCTTTAATTATTATGACTATATTTCTGCTTGGGAAGCCATTCTCTGTTATCAAAATCCATCCTTTCAGCATTCCTGGTTCATTCGGTTTAAATCCAACTTCCATAAAATACCCATGTGGTTTTTTACACAATTTTGGATACCATACGGAGCCACTAAAGATCTCCTTCCCCAAGCTCTTTTTCCTATTTATGAATCCTATTCTGTATCATATAAAGCCTCTCTCAAAACAAAAGAAAAAAGCCTTTATCAGTATTTACAGCTAGCAACCGAACCTTATGTCACCATGCAATTCTATTGCAAGTATGAAATCCTATGGATCCTGAAATGGAATTTTTATAAAAAAAATGGACTTTAATGCTCATTGGAGTGCTATCCTTTCCAATAAAAGAAAAAATACTAAAAAAACCTTATCCAAAATTGTAACCCATATCAAGGATTTAGAAACCCAAATTCTAATGTATCATAACATCCATCAAAGAGCATTGTTATCTATTTATGCTGATGAAAAAACATCCAGAATCAACCTCCTGGAAAAGGTTAAAACAACCCTTCCAGATGATATTGCTGCAAGAATAAGAGAAAAAACTCTTTCTTGTCAGATCAAGGAGCGCTTAATGTTCAAAGCGCAATATATCAGCTGAGCAACTGGTTTCCCCAAGTTGTTCCTGCCATCACATGCAGTCGACATCTCTTATATCAAGCAAGGCTTAGTCCAAAGATTTTCTTTATCCAGAAATAATTTTGAATTAATACAGCAGCTCCCTGTAATTGTGCGCCATGCCCTTCGCAGCCTTGGAGTCACAAACAGACAACTTCTCATCACAATTTCATCAAGTTTGGGAGAAAGATCTGAAGTCCGGTTTTATCAGCCTTATCAATTATGGAGCATCATGAATTTTGATGAAGGAGATTTAATTTGCAAAAAATTCATTCCTTCTTTAAATGATTACGAACATCTCCTGTTTAATTATCCACCGCAGTGGTATGAATCTCATGAACTTGCTACAAGGGAATACAGCTTAGAACGTCTCCAGCATTATGATCCAGCCTCTGATCAGTATCAAAGATTTCTCAATTTAAGAGGACATCTCGAATTTGTAAGCACATATAGATATGTTTGGTGTGACAGTCGGCGAGTAGTCTGTATTGATGATGACCTTGCAGAACAAACTACAGTTATACAGCATCTTTCTAAATCCGGACATCCTGCATTAAATCAAATTCTCATGTCCTATGAAGATATTTCTTTTGATATTCTAGAGACCACTCGTGAAGAATTAATCCAATTATTCCATGGTGAAATGCAGAATAATAACTGGACTTCTGAAGCCTCAAATGAAGCAGAATAAAGCTGCATCCATATTTTCAAGCCACTCAATTTTCCACAAAGTATCATATACCGACGAAAGTTATCTTATTTAGCAGCACTATTCCCCACTTTGAAAGCATCGGAAGCATCACCAACAGAGTAGTCTCCATAAAGAATATGACATGACATCATCCAAGTACAGCAACCACGTGCTCCCTTTGGTTTTTATCGGCAACTTTTTCTACTACGGACTTCATCAAGCCTCTTTGAATTAAAAATTAAGAAAAAGGTACATCCAAAGTCAACAAAAATGGCTCAAGAGAACGGATAGCTAAAAGCTTTGGATGAAATAATGAGCAAAGTACAAAGCCTACGAATAGGCTATCTCACATACAAGCTTTGGATAAAGTGAACACGTCTTCTCGCGACACGTATCACGTCCACCAGAGACACGTATATACAAGATTCCTGCATGCTCCGAAACAGTGCAAAAATCGTCCGTCACAGATAAACATCCAGCGCCAGAGCCACGTGTAACATTCACAGATACAGTAAATGAAATGTAAATGCCGTCGAAATACACATGTAATGAAATGTAAATTCAGTTTATAATTCCTATAAATAGGCATGACCAGCTGCTTGTACAGACAGCAGTTGGAAACCAGTCCTATCCAAAAATCCAGTCCATCCGTCTCTTCCCATACACCCTCCACCCTTCCGTCCCATTTTGGTATCAAAATGGGACGGAAGGGTGGAGGGTGTATGGGAAGAGATGGCTGGATTTTTGGATAAGACTGGTTTCCAACTATTGTTTTTACAAGCAGCTGGTCATGCCTATTTATAGCAATTACAAACTGAATTTACATTTCATTGCATGTGTATTTCGACGGCATTTACATTTCATTTACTATATCTCTGAATGTTGCACGTGGCTCTGGCGCTGGATGTTTATCCGTGACTGAAGATTTTTGCACTATTTAAGAGCATGCGGGAAGCTTGCATATACGTGTCACTGGAGGACGTGATACGTGTCGCGAGAAGACGTGTTCATACTTTATTCAGAGCTTGTATGTGGGATAGCCTATTGGTAGGCTTTGTACTTTGCTTATTATTTTATCCAAAGCTTTTAGCTATCCGTTCTTTTTAGCCATTTTTGTTGACTTTGGATGTACCTTTTTCTTGATTTTTAATTCAAAGAGGCATTATGAAGCCCGTAGAAAAAGGTGCCGATAAGAACCAAAAGGAGCACGTGGTTGCTGCTGTACTTGGATGATGTCATGTATATTCTTTATGGAGTTATGGAGACTGCTCTTTTGGTGATGCTTCAGAAGTGGGGAATAGTGCTGATAAACAAGATCACTTTAGTCTATAGATGATCTTTTGTGGAAAATTGAGTGGCTTGATAACATGGAAGTGGCTTTATTCTGCTTCATTTGAGGCTTCAGAAGTCCAGTTATTATTCCGCATTTCACCACGGAATAACTAGATTAATTCTTCACAAGTGGTCTCTAGAATATCAAAAGAAATATCTTCATAGGCCATGAGAATTTGATTTAATGCAGGATGTCCGGATTTAGAAAGATGCTGTATAACTGTAGTTTGTTTTGCAAGGTCGTCATCAATATAGACTACACGCCGACCGTCACACCAAACATATCTATATGTGCTTGCAAATTCGAGATGTCCTCTTAAATTGAGAAATCGTTGATACTAATCAGAGGCTGGATCATAATACTGGAGACGTTCTAAGCTATATTCCCTTGTAGCAAGTTCATGAGATTCATACCACTACGGTGGATAATTAAACAGGAGATGTTCGTGACGTTCGTAATCATTTAAAGAATGGATGAATTTCTTGCAAATTAAATCTCCTTCTTCAAACTGCATGATGCTCCATAATTGATAAGGCTGATAAAACCGTATTTCAGATCTTTCTCCCAAACTTGATGAAATGGTGATAAGAAGCTGTCTGCTTATGACTCCAAGGCTGCGAAGGGCATGGCGCACAATTGCAAGGAGCTGCTGTATTAATTCAAAATCATCGCTGGATAAAGAAAATCTTTGGCCTAGGCCTTGCTCGATATAAGAGATGTCTACTGCATGTGATGGCATGAACAACTTGGGAAAACCAGTTGCCCAGCTGATATAGTGCGCTTTGAACATTAAGCGCTCCTTGATCTGACAAGAAAGAGTTTTTTCTCTTATCCTTGCAGCAAGATCATCTGGAAGGGTTGTTTTAACCTTTTCCAGGAGGTTGATTCTGGATGTTTTTTCATCAGCATAAGTAGATAACAATGCTCTTTGATGGATGTTATGACACATTAGAATTTTGGTTTCTAAATCCTTGATATGGGTTACAATTTTGGATAAGGTTTTTCTAGTATTTTTTCTTTTATTGGAAAGGATAGCACTCCAATGAGCATTGATAATTTCTTGAGAGGTGATGGACACTCGTGGATTGAAAAAAGGAATGGATATTTGTTGGGATGTTGGTCTGGAGGAGGAGCTGGATTTAAGAAGAGGGGCTTTGCTTTTGCTAGAGCTTGATGCCATGGTGACAAAGAGAACCTGGATAAGGAGTTGAACTAAAAATCTGGATATGGGATTAAATGGCAAAATTTGAAATGAAGTCATTAGAGAGATAATTTATTTTATTTGAGACTGGATATTTGCTTATTCGAATTCAAAAATTAATTCTTTATTATTTATGACAGTTTTGAGGCCTGTTGAATCAATTTGAAAAGGCTGTAACATTTGTAGAAAAGGATTTTCAAGGATAACATCATTGTTTAAATCCTTTCCTAGAAAGAAATTTGTCTTTATGTGTATTTCATTTTTACAGACATAAACATCATTTAATTTCTATTTGATAAGGAGTTTTTTATTAGCCGTAGCTAGATTGAGTTTATTTTTTGTTTTTAGATAATATTTTCTCGGGATTAATCCTTCCCTTATGACATTGACATCTACGTCACTATCAAGTAAGCACAGGGTCTTAATAGAGAATTTTTTGATCTGAATTGTGACTTGGGTTTTCTATTTTTGAAATGGATTTCTGGATAAAGAATTGATGAAAAATTTTAAACTGTCATCAAGGTTTTCTTGATTTTCAATGTCATTATAGTCTTCGTCATTTTCAATTTTTCCATTATTTTCTAGATAAGTTTTTAGTATGTGAAATTCAAGATTCTCAACTCTTTGTTTGAGGTCTTGAAGTTCAATTAAGTTTTGTTTTAGGAAATTTATTTCTTGCCTTTGATTATTAATTTCTTTATGAAGGTCTGGAATTGTCAGGTGAGGAGGAACATTTTGTTCTCTTAATCTGTCTAAAACAGTTTTAATACTAAATTGTTCAGGTAAAGTATGTATTGTAGCTTTTCCTTTTTTATTGCCTTTATTTATAGTTTGGATTTTTTCAAAGTATTTATTTTTTAATTCTTCATCTTTAAGATCTTTGAACATTTCTAATACCAATTCTTCTGGGGCAGAGAGCATATTTAAGGATAAAGAAGAAGAGGCAGATTCATACTGAATTTCACTATCAAATATTTGACAATGACATGGATCAGAAGAATTGTCTGTATCAGATGTCACTGAGGATCCTTTTAAAGTAGTTTTTAATTCTTTTGCAGTTTTAACTTTTAATTGTGGGCAATCAGGGGCTATATGGCCTTTTTCTTTGCAATTATAGCACTGGATGTCTTCTTGTTTTTGTTTCTAGTAAGAAGAAGATGGTTTTTCTTTTACAAAAGATTTGTTTGTTTCTTTATAAGGATTGCGATGAAAGGATTTTTTATGATATCTTCGTGAGGGCATATAATATCGTGGTGTTGCAAATTGTTTTGATTTTCCTTTTTGGTAATTTCTTTTTAAATTGTTCTTTTTCTTTTGGCTAGAAGGACTAATTAAAGGTTCCATGCCAAATTGATAACAAAAATCTCCAAGTTCATATTTGCTGATACTTTTTTGATTTTCATTTGCCGTTTGAGGTGATTTCATTACACAATGAAAATCCAACTTTATTAATTTTTTGGATTAAATCTCCATATGTATACATAGCATAATTCAAATTTCCATAATTTTCGTATATCAATTCTTCTCTAACCTTTTCTGCAAAAAGTTTAGGAAGACCTGATATAAATTTTTCTTTCCAGAATTCTGAATTGCTTGAATCAATTGTATAAAGTTTTGATAAGAAAACATCTTTATACCAACGAAAATCAGATAATGTTGGGCATGATAAATTAATTAATTGAGTTTTTAATTTTTCTTCTACATTCATATAATTTCCAACAAAATGTTTAATTATATTGCTAATAAGCATATAAACAGAATCAGGGATCATTTGTCCTTGAGGAGTAATGATAAGGTTTCCGGATGGATCTCTTTTTACTGCATTTAGAATAGCTTGTCTTTCTAGATCTGATAAATATTTTTCCCACCAACCATTTAATTGTCCAGTAAATCCAAGGACAACTGCATTTGCTGCATGTCTATGATCATTACCGGCAGCTATGATAGTAGAAGCATATATCATCATCTGCCGGCATAATTGGATGATTTGATATTCAGATAATCCGTCTACACTCCATTCATATATTAATGAGCTTTTACATTTAATACCATTTAAAGTAGCTTGTTCTTCAAATTGAAGATCAACTGGAGTTGGTCGTGGATAATAATTTCTTGTTTTAGCTGTAGTTACAATTGGTTTTTGTCTTTTAAACATTTTATTGAGTTGTAGAGAGTCTTGATGGTTTTTGTCATCTTGATGTTCTTCTTGAGAATTTTCTTCAGAATCGATGGCTTCGAAATCGGAGCCAGAATTAGAATTTTTTGAAGTTGAGCCTAAAACATTTATAGATTTTTTAGCTTTTTGATCTTCATTTTCTTGAAGTTTTATGTTAGTAAAACTGTGTGATAATTGATTAATGAGTTCATCAGAAAATTTTAAAGGTTTCTTTTCTAACTTTATATCCCTTAGGATTTCACCCTGGAAACCTAAAGTTTGTGGCTTAATTATTTTTTGAGAAGAAGATGCATCATGGATTTTGAAAATAGTTTCTACTTTATCTTCAATTCTATTGGTTTGTTGGCCAATAGTATGAAGGTTGATATTTGTATAGTTATTTTGTTCTAAAATATGACATAAATCTGATTTGTAAACAAAGTCAGATTTTCCTTTATCTCCTTGGATTTTTGCAACATCTTTTATGGGTACGGCTGAGGTGTCTGTATAAATAATTTGATGTAGCGGTGGATGTATGGATTCTTCAGTTCTTTGGGGAGAAGAACTGGTTGAAGCTATAATCCATGATGAACTTAATTTTGTTATCATATTTATGGATAAATCTTTAGTATTATATCTTTTCTTCATGGCTAATTTAAGCCAATCAAAGAAATAAATGTTTTTTTCATTATCACACATATATTTATACCACTTTTCTTTTAAGAAGTCTTTATGTTCTGGGAAAATATTTTTAAAGAAAGCTTTTGTCAAAGGATGAGCGGCTAAATTCTTTTTTAACATTTCTTTTTCAATTTCAAAACGTTCAATAACATTTATATTGAAATCAGCTTCTGAGGGATTGTATGTATGTCACGACCCGAGCCCAGAATTCGGGGGTTAGCGAAAAGCTAAACCGGTGACACACGTACTCCCGTGCACGTGCACCCAAACCCAGTCCAGATGCACGCACACAAGGGATCTAACACGTGCGAACTAAGCGTACGCGGAAGCTGTACATATCATAGCAAGCAACAAAGAAAAATAAAATAGCGGAAGCTAAAACAAATACGAAACGGAAAAGACAAAGACAAATACACTGAGATAAAACCGAATACACACCAAAATCAATATACACAAAATATACAGAATACAAGTCCAAAGTCCAAAGTCCAAATACAAGCTCTCAAAACCAAAATGCAAAATAAAAGCCACTGGTATGCATGCACGCACTTGGCAGAAGTGATCAGGCCCACTCTGCCAGACCGGAGGGTGCCTCTACACTCGCCCCTGCAGCCTCCTCGACCGCCGGGGAGCTGGGCAAGGTATCTGTGCCTGCAACACCACAGACAACACAAATGAATACAACGATCCAGCAAATATAAGTAACAGGGGTGAAACACGCATAGTATCAAAGAGGATATAATAATGACAGGAGATTAAATACAGAGTTCCATATTAGGAATCTAAGCAAATCGTGCATAGAAGTAAAACATGATATGTGAATCAAAACATAGAATACTGAACTAGTTGGCTACTACGTTAACCATGTTCTCTCCAAAAGAGAGCAGAGCAGAGCAGAGCAGAGAACACCGCTGTCCAGGCCAAAGGTACAAGCGGGTCTCGGTTTCCTGGGTTCCGGGGTCCCAAGACAAAGCAACACTGCAGTTAAAACAGAGATACAGAGATCTACGCCAGAGGTAACCCCGTCGGGTATCCTAGGGCTGAGGCTGAGTAGAGCCAGACTAATACCAATCAAATCAAATCCATAGAAAGGGGAGATTATCCGCTTTGGACTCACCGATGACAAAGACCGGATCTTATCCTCACGTATTAACCTCTGGGCAGAGCCACCAGGGAATACCCAAAAATCAGAGATATACAAAGCCAGAGAATATACAAAGCATAGTCGAATTACAGATTAGAACATAGGTTAAATCAAAGCACAGCATAGATCAGAACTTAGTGCCGAACAAAGAATGATACAGATATACAGAACGAAAGCAAAATGACTGAGGAAATGCATACATAGATTAACAGAGCAGAGGGCAAAACTATAAACAATATGAAATGCATCTTAGATTAATACGGAATCAAGGTTCATTACAAGCCAAGTCTAATCTAGTTGCATCACTATCACTAACCGTGCATGTTGATGTAGTTTTAAGTTATTCGATGCACCGTTGCCATCCTAGTGTTGCAATATAATCCTTATGTGCATCGAAGTCCCTTAAACCAACACCCATGGGGAGGTGCTTAACAATGAGCAACACTCACATGAATAAGTCACAGCCTAACAGACTATTCATGCGCTCCAAAGAATCCATTTGGGCCGGTTTACGGGTATGGTTAACCTGTATTTGAGCCCTACAAGGTCACACCATTAGCCTAAGTTTAACTGATATTTAACAGGTCTTACGGTTTAGCCATGGGTGACCTACGGCTTAGCCGTGGCATCCTACGGCGTAGCCGCAATATGCACTACGGCTTAGCCGTGGTTCCCTTCAGAACACGGCTAAACTGTCATCTTTTCCACCTCTGATCTGATACATCTCACGGCTGAGCTACGGTGGAGTCCACGGCTTAGCCGTAAACCATCACGGCTTAGCCGTAGCCTCACCGTAAGAACACTGATATCAGAAAAGTTTCGACTGATCAGAGATTAAATCCACGGCTTAGATACGGTTTGGTTCACGGTTAGCTTACGGCTCAGCCGTAGGACAAATTACGGCTTAGCCGTAGCCTAGCCGTAGAACAAACTCGAATTTGTCACTCTCTGGAATCTAAGCCGTACAGGGTTACGGCTTAGCCGTACAATACAGACGCGAATTCGGGAAGATTACAGAAACGAAATTTTGGTACAGAAACTGAATAAAACAAGCTCAACTGATTCTCATAGCTTAGAAAATGGCTGTAACACATGCTAAACAAAGAATAAGAGTGAATCAAAGCCATCAAACAAACACCCATATGTGTTATCAAAGCCTGTACTTATACTTGCCTCAAATCTGACAAAATCCTCTGAAATCAAGCTCCAAGCAACTAAAATCAAAACAAATCAAAGCAATCACACATGCATGAGATGAAGACAAAGCAACAGAGAATGGGAGAAGCAATTGGAGAAGAAGAAGAAGAAAGAATTGGAAAGAACCCACTTACCAAATCACAAAACATAACCAGAGAGAAGAGAAGAACCCAAATCCACGAAAGGACCCAATCTACAATCGATCAAGAGAAGTGAAGAGAAGAGAGAGAGAAGAAACCGAAGTGAAGAGGGAGAGAGAACGTGGCTTCTCTGGAGATTGCATGCAGTCGATGAAGACAAATGGGCAAGACATCTGGAAGCTGACTTATATATATAGATTTGTAGTTTTAAAACAAGGTCCAATGGGTTTAAGCAATTTACAGATTAAGTCACGCGAAGGCCCAACTTCTCCAATTGACTCCAAACGGATCTGACTCAGTTACGGAAAATAACGAGCTCAACGAAATACGCGTGCTGACACCAAGATGATGCAAAGATGAGATGAGCAAAGCCAAAGCAAAATTACGAAAAAGGGCTTAGAACTACCTATTCCAGGTCAAAGGTCACTCAACTACCTATCCAAGGCCCAAAACCAAGTCCAAAAGAATAAACAAAACAAAACACACACTAATGAGCCACTAATCCGGCTCAAAGGGGATCGGAGTGTTACATCCTCCCCTACTAGGAATCATTCCGTCCTCGGAATGACTACCTACCTGCGCAAAGAGATGCGGGAACTGGCGTGCTAGCTGCTCCTCTAGCTCCCAAGTAGCCTCATCTGGACCATGATGTTCCCACAACACCTTCACCCATCTGATAGTCCTGGTACGAAGAATCTGTTCTCGTGTCCCAACGATGCGAAGCGGACGCTCAACGTAAGTTGCATTAGGCTGAATCTGGATATCATCGTAGCGAATCACATGGCTCGGATCTGGCACATACTTACGGAGCATCGACACATGGAACACATCGTGAACACCGGAGAACTCAACTGGAAGTGTCAACCGATAGGCTAAATCTCCAACTCGGCTCTTGACTTCGAACGGTCCTACATATCTCGGAGCTAACTTGCCCTTCTGACCAAATCGAACTGTGCCCTTCATCGGAGAAACTTTAAGAAATACCCAGTCTCCGACTTGGAATGCCAAAGGTCTCCTCCGAGTATCAGCATAGCTCTTCTGCCTGGACCGAGCAATCTTCAGATTCTCTATCACTTTCTGCACCTTCTCTGTCGTCTCAGCAATGATTGTCGGACCATGGAAACTTTTAGTTCCAATTTCTTCCCAGCACACTGGGGTCCTGCACTTGCGTCCGTATAGAGCCTCATAAGGTGCCATACCAATGCTCTCATGAAAGCTGTTGTTGTAAGCAAACTCACACAAGGCCAGATGTGTATCCCATTCCTTCTCAAAGTTCAGCACACTAGCTCTGAGCATATCCTCCAACGTCTGAATGGTACGCTCCGACTGTCCATCGGTCTGGGGGTGGTATGCCGTACTAAAACTCAACTTCGTGCCCATAGCTTCCTGAAATGCTCTCCAGAATGAAGATACAAAACGACTGTCTCGATCTGACACAATCGATACTGGGGTGCCATGCAATCTGACTATCTCGTCAACAAACTTCCTGGCCATCTCCGTGAATGTCATCCCTTTCTTGAACGGAAGGAAATGCGCTGACTTGGTCAATCTGTCCACTACGACCCAGATCGCATTATTCTTCCTACTGGTCGGCGGAAAACCGGAAACAAAATCCATAGTAATGTGCTCCCACTTCCACTGCGGAATGTGTAATGGATGTAATGATCCTGGAGGTCGCTGATGATCAGCTTTTACCCTCTGACAGGTCAAACATCTAGCCACGAACCCTGCGATCTCCCGCTTCATATTGTTCCACCAGAATCTATCTTTCAAATTCCTGTACATCTTCGTACTACCGGGGTGCATCGCATATCGGGCATCGTGCGCATCTGTCATCAACTTATCTTTCAACTCATCCACAGCGGGAACACACAATCTGTTCCTGAAGTACAAAACTCCATCCACCAAGCTGAAATCCGGTCGATCTGCAATCCGATCTCTGAACTTCACCAGGAGGGGGTCCTCAAACTGGCGATCCTTGATCCGCTGAATCACCTCAGGCTGAAACACGACGGTAGTAGATAATGTCACCAATCCACCTACCATCTGAACCTCAACAGGCTGATCATGCACAAGCATATAAAATCCTGCCAACACCTGAAGACTGTCTGTCCTCCTGCTGAGTGCATCTGCAACTACATTGCCTTTGCCTGGGTGGTACTTGATCGGAAAGTCGTAATCTTTGATGAACTCCAACCACCTTCGCTGCCTCATATTCAAGTCATGCTGATCAAACAGGTACTGCAAACTGTGATGATCGGAATGGACCTCAAACTTCACACCGTACAGGTAATGTCGCCACAACTTCAATGCAAATACAATGGCTGCTAGCTCCAAGTCATGTGTGGCATAGTTCTTCTCATGTTCTTTCAACTGTCTGGATCCATAGGCAATCACCTTCTGATTCTGCATCAGTACACAGCCTAGTCCAACTCTAGAGGCATCTGAGTAAATCATGAATCCCTCACTACCATCCGGGAGAGTCAACACTGGCGCCGTAGTGAGCTTTTCTTTCAACATCTGAAAACTACGCTCACACTTCTCTGTCCACTCATACGGGACCTTCTTCCGAGTCAACTGAGTCAGCGGGGCTGAGATCTTCGAGAAATCCTGCACAAACCTGCGGTAATATCCCGCCAAGCCCAGAAAACTCCGAATCTCCGTCACTGATCTAGGACGGGGCCAATGGACTACTGCCTCAATCTTAGCTGGATCCACCATCAATCCATCTCTAGAAATCACATGTCCCAAAAATGCAACTTGCTCTAGCCAGAAATCACATTTAGCCAACTTTGCATACAACTTGTGATCTCGAAGCAGCTGCAATGCCTTCCTCAGATGGTCTGTATGTTCCTCAGCAGTCTTCGAATAGACCAATATGTCATCTATGAAAACCACAACGAACTGGTCCAAGAAGGAAGTAAACACCCTGTTCATCAACGCCATAAAAGCTGCGGGTGCGTTCGTCAAACCAAACGGCATGACAAGGAACTCGTAGTGTCCATACCGAGTCCTGAAAGCTGTCTTAGGAACATCTTCATCCTTCACCCTGAGCTGGTGATATCCTGACCTCAAGTCAATCTTAGAGAAGTGAGCTGCACCCTGAAGCTGATCGAACAACTCATCAATCCTAGGCAATGGATACTTGTTCTTGATAGTCACTTTGTTCAACTGCCTATAATCAATGCACATCCGGAAACTGCCATCCTTCTTCTTGACGAACAAAACAGGAGCTCCCCAAGGTGAAACACTGGGGCGTATGAACCCCTTATCCAACAAATCTTGCAACTGTTTCTTCAATTCCAACAACTCTGCAGGTGCCATACGATATGGAGCTCTACTGATAGGTGCTGTACCTGGTACCACGTCAATAGCAAATTCTACCTCCCGAACTGGTGGCAACTCTGGCACATCTTCCGGAAAAACATCCGGGAACTCGCTGACTACTGGAATCTCGCTGAGCTGTCGCTGATCTTTCTTCTCTGAAATGAATGCAAGAAATCCCTCACATCCCCTACGAAGCATCCTGTCTGCCTTACAAGCAGAGATCACACGTCTTGGGCACTTCATCTGGCTGCCCTCAAATCGGAATCCGCTGCCCAAATCAAAGTAGATAGCCTTGCTGTAGCAATTGATACACGCATGATATCTTGCAAGCCAGTCCATACCAAGAATCACATCAAAATCCAGTGTCGTGAGCAACACGAGGTCTACTGGGAGCTGATGACCAGCTATCCGCACAGCGCACTGAGGGTAGAAAACACTGCACTCCACCCGTTTACCAACCGGAGTGGATACCAACAACAAGTATGGAAGTGGTGTAGGTCGCTGTCGAAGCTGCACAGCAAAATGGGGTGCTACGTACGAACGCGTAGACCCGGAGTCAAATAAAGCTAAAGCTTCTGCATCGGAAATTAAAATTTTACCTTCCACTACCGTGGCCTCCTCCGCGCCCTCATGCGTAGCAGCATAGGCTCGGGCTGTCTGGCGATTCGGCTTCTGACCTGGGCGAGCTGGCTGAGATCTGCCCTGTGCTGTAGGTCCTGTCTGTCTCGTCTGTGGAGAGGACTGAAACTTCGGGCATTGGGCCCGCCTGTGGTCCGTAGAGCCACACCCGAAACAAGCCCCACTCTTCCTCCAACATCTGTCGGTGGGGTGATCCTTCCCACAGTGACCGCAAATCCCCTGAGCACTGCTCGAACTGCCCTGCTTACCCTTGAACTTCTTCTGGAACTGACTTCTGCCACTGAAACCTGCTGCCCTCTTAGCCTCTGTTCGCTCCTCCTCAAAGATGGCCTCTGCATCATAAGCCCTGTCAATAGCGTCATCCAATGTAGCCGGCCACATACAAGCAACCACGTGGCGTTTGTGTCTCGGATTTAGGCCGTTGACGAAGCGAGTCACCTTCTTATGCTCCGTGTTCACCATATCCTCTGCGAAGTGGGACAACTCTGTAAACTTGTGTACATAATCTGCAACTGGCATCTGTCTCTGCTGAAGGTTGAAGAATTCCACTTCCTTGGCTCGCTGAATATGGAGAGGCATGAACTTACGACGGAATTGCTGCTTGAAGGTCTCCCAAACTGTGGCACTGGGCATAGTCTGGAATGAGGTCTTAACACTCCTCCACCATGTCTTGGCTACACTCCGAAGCATAGAGGCTGTGAGAACTACCTTCTGCTTGTTACTGCACACAATCGTATCAAATAGCTCTTCAGTCTGCTCCAACCATTGCTCCGCCTGCAATGCATCCTCTATCCCATGAAACTCGGTCGCCCCTCGCTTACGGAACTTGTCGAAAAGAGCATTAGGGTCTGATTCCTTAGGCTGGAAAATCACCTGCTGATCTATACGGGGTGATGCTACTGCGGCAGCCTGACTCTGCCTATCTACCATGGATGCCATCTGTGCCTGTAATGACTGCATAGACTGCATCATCATCATCATCCGCTCCTCACTACTGATGTGTGGGGGTACCGATCCACTATCACCATTGTGGCCCTGTTGATTCTCATCCCTAGATCCTGATCCTGATGCCATCCTGCAAAAGGAAAAGAAACACAACACACAAATATAATATACCCTGAGTTAGTCAAACCCCAAATCAACATATGAGACCTCGAGTCAAATAGTTGATAGCGTTATCTCACCACGATCTTAGATGCCTACATGCTTATAACTAGCATGCTCTGATACCATACAATACGTATGTCACGACCCGAGCCCAGAATTCGGGGGTTAGCGAAAAGCTAAACCGGTGACACACGTACTCCCGTGCACGTGCACCCAAACCCAGTCCAGATGCACGCACACAAGGGATCTAACACGTGCGAACTAAGCGTACGCGGAAGCTGTACATATCATAGCAAGCAACAAAGAAAAATAAAATAGCGGAAGCTAAAACAAATACGAAACGGAAAAGACAAAGACAAATACACTGAGATAAAACCGAATACACACCAAAATCAATATACACAAAATATACAGAATACAAGTCCAAAGTCCAAAGTCCAAATACAAGCTCTCAAAACCAAAATGCAAAATAAAAGCCACTGGTATGCATGCACGCACTTGGCAGAAGTGATCAGGCCCACTCTGCCAGACCGGAGGGTGCCTCTACACTCGCCCCTGCAGCCTCCTCGACCGCCGGGGAGCTGGGCAAGGTATCTGTGCCTGCAACACCACAGACAACACAAATGAATACAACGATCCAGCAAATATAAGTAACAGGGGTGAAACACGCATAGTATCAAAGAGGATATAATAATGACAGGAGATTAAATACAGAGTTCCATATTAGGAATCTAAGCAAATCGTGCATAGAAGTAAAACATGATATGTGAATCAAAACATAGAATACTGAACTAGTTGGCTACTACGTTAACCATGTTCTCTCCAAAAGAGAGCAGAGCAGAGCAGAGCAGAGAACACCGCTGTCCAGGCCAAAGGTACAAGCGGGTCTCGGTTTCCTGGGTTCCGGGGTCCCAAGACAAAGCAACACTGCAGTTAAAACAGAGATACAGAGATCTACGCCAGAGGTAACCCCGTCGGGTATCCTAGGGCTGAGGCTGAGTAGAGCCAGACTAATACCAATCAAATCAAATCCATAGAAAGGGGAGATTATCCGCTTTGGACTCACCGATGACAAAGACCGGATCTTATCCTCACGTATTAACCTCTGGGCAGAGCCACCAGGGAATACCCAAAAATCAGAGATATACAAAGCCAGAGAATATACAAAGCATAGTCGAATTACAGATTAGAACATAGGTTAAATCAAAGCACAGCATAGATCAGAACTTAGTGCCGAACAAAGAATGATACAGATATACAGAACGAAAGCAAAATGACTGAGGAAATGCATACATAGATTAACAGAGCAGAGGGCAAAACTATAAACAATATGAAATGCATCTTAGATTAATACGGAATCAAGGTTCATTACAAGCCAAGTCTAATCTAGTTGCATCACTATCACTAACCGTGCATGTTGATGTAGTTTTAAGTTATTCGATGCACCGTTGCCATCCTAGTGTTGCAATATAATCCTTATGTGCATCGAAGTCCCTTAAACCAACACCCATGGGGAGGTGCTTAACAATGAGCAACACTCACATGAATAAGTCACAGCCTAACAGACTATTCATGCGCTCCAAAGAATCCATTTGGGCCGGTTTACGGGTATGGTTAACCTGTATTTGAGCCCTACAAGGTCACACCATTAGCCTAAGTTTAACTGATATTTAACAGGTCTTACGGTTTAGCCATGGGTGACCTACGGCTTAGCCGTGGCATCCTACGGCGTAGCCGCAATATGCACTACGGCTTAGCCGTGGTTCCCTTCAGAACACGGCTAAACTGTCATCTTTTCCACCTCTGATCTGATACATCTCACGGCTGAGCTACGGTGGAGTCCACGGCTTAGCCGTAAACCATCACGGCTTAGCCGTAGCCTCACCGTAAGAACACTGATATCAGAAAAGTTTCGACTGATCAGAGATTAAATCCACGGCTTAGATACGGTTTGGTTCACGGTTAGCTTACGGCTCAGCCGTAGGACAAATTACGGCTTAGCCGTAGCCTAGCCGTAGAACAAACTCGAATTTGTCACTCTCTGGAATCTAAGCCGTACAGGGTTACGGCTTAGCCGTACAATACAGACGCGAATTCGGGAAGATTACAGAAACGAAATTTTGGTACAGAAACTGAATAAAACAAGCTCAACTGATTCTCATAGCTTAGAAAATGGCTGTAACACATGCTAAACAAAGAATAAGAGTGAATCAAAGCCATCAAACAAACACCCATATGTGTTATCAAAGCCTGTACTTATACTTGCCTCAAATCTGACAAAATCCTCTGAAATCAAGCTCCAAGCAACTAAAATCAAAACAAATCAAAGCAATCACACATGCATGAGATGAAGACAAAGCAACAGAGAATGGGAGAAGCAATTGGAGAAGAAGAAGAAGAAAGAATTGGAAAGAACCCACTTACCAAATCACAAAACATAACCAGAGAGAAGAGAAGAACCCAAATCCACGAAAGGACCCAATCTACAATCGATCAAGAGAAGTGAAGAGAAGAGAGAGAGAAGAAACCGAAGTGAAGAGGGAGAGAGAACGTGGCTTCTCTGGAGATTGCATGCAGTCGATGAAGACAAATGGGCAAGACATCTGGAAGCTGACTTATATATATAGATTTGTAGTTTTAAAACAAGGTCCAATGGGTTTAAGCAATTTACAGATTAAGTCACGCGAAGGCCCAACTTCTCCAATTGACTCCAAACGGATCTGACTCAGTTACGGAAAATAACGAGCTCAACGAAATACGCGTGCTGACACCAAGATGATGCAAAGATGAGATGAGCAAAGCCAAAGCAAAATTACGAAAAAGGGCTTAGAACTACCTATTCCAGGTCAAAGGTCACTCAACTACCTATCCAAGGCCCAAAACCAAGTCCAAAAGAATAAACAAAACAAAACACACACTAATGAGCCACTAATCCGGCTCAAAGGGGATCGGAGTGTTACATCCTCCCCTACTAGGAATCATTCCGTCCTCGGAATGACTACCTACCTGCGCAAAGAGATGCGGGAACTGGCGTGCTAGCTGCTCCTCTAGCTCCCAAGTAGCCTCATCTGGACCATGATGTTCCCACAACACCTTCACCCATCTGATAGTCCTGGTACGAAGAATCTGTTCTCGTGTCCCAACGATGCGAAGCGGACGCTCAACGTAAGTTGCATTAGGCTGAATCTGGATATCATCGTAGCGAATCACATGGCTCGGATCTGGCACATACTTACGGAGCATCGACACATGGAACACATCGTGAACACCGGAGAACTCAACTGGAAGTGTCAACCGATAGGCTAAATCTCCAACTCGGCTCTTGACTTCGAACGGTCCTACATATCTCGGAGCTAACTTGCCCTTCTGACCAAATCGAACTGTGCCCTTCATCGGAGAAACTTTAAGAAATACCCAGTCTCCGACTTGGAATGCCAAAGGTCTCCTCCGAGTATCAGCATAGCTCTTCTGCCTGGACCGAGCAATCTTCAGATTCTCTATCACTTTCTGCACCTTCTCTGTCGTCTCAGCAATGATTGTCGGACCATGGAAACTTTTAGTTCCAATTTCTTCCCAGCACACTGGGGTCCTGCACTTGCGTCCGTATAGAGCCTCATAAGGTGCCATACCAATGCTCTCATGAAAGCTGTTGTTGTAAGCAAACTCACACAAGGCCAGATGTGTATCCCATTCCTTCTCAAAGTTCAGCACACTAGCTCTGAGCATATCCTCCAACGTCTGAATGGTACGCTCCGACTGTCCATCGGTCTGGGGGTGGTATGCCGTACTAAAACTCAACTTCGTGCCCATAGCTTCCTGAAATGCTCTCCAGAATGAAGATACAAAACGACTGTCTCGATCTGACACAATCGATACTGGGGTGCCATGCAATCTGACTATCTCGTCAACAAACTTCCTGGCCATCTCCGTGAATGTCATCCCTTTCTTGAACGGAAGGAAATGCGCTGACTTGGTCAATCTGTCCACTACGACCCAGATCGCATTATTCTTCCTACTGGTCGGCGGAAAACCGGAAACAAAATCCATAGTAATGTGCTCCCACTTCCACTGCGGAATGTGTAATGGATGTAATGATCCTGGAGGTCGCTGATGATCAGCTTTTACCCTCTGACAGGTCAAACATCTAGCCACGAACCCTGCGATCTCCCGCTTCATATTGTTCCACCAGAATCTATCTTTCAAATTCCTGTACATCTTCGTACTACCGGGGTGCATCGCATATCGGGCATCGTGCGCATCTGTCATCAACTTATCTTTCAACTCATCCACAGCGGGAACACACAATCTGTTCCTGAAGTACAAAACTCCATCCACCAAGCTGAAATCCGGTCGATCTGCAATCCGATCTCTGAACTTCACCAGGAGGGGGTCCTCAAACTGGCGATCCTTGATCCGCTGAATCACCTCAGGCTGAAACACGACGGTAGTAGATAATGTCACCAATCCACCTACCATCTGAACCTCAACAGGCTGATCATGCACAAGCATATAAAATCCTGCCAACACCTGAAGACTGTCTGTCCTCCTGCTGAGTGCATCTGCAACTACATTGCCTTTGCATGGGTGGTACTTGATCGGAAAGTCGTAATCTTTGATGAACTCCAACCACCTTCGCTGCCTCATATTCAAGTCATGCTGATCAAACAGGTACTGCAAACTGTGATGATCGGAATGGACCTCAAACTTCACACCGTACAGGTAATGTCGCCACAACTTCAATGCAAATACAATGGCTGCTAGCTCCAAGTCATGTGTGGCATAGTTCTTCTCATGTTCTTTCAACTGTCTGGATCCATAGGCAATCACCTTCTGATTCTGCATCAGTACACAGCCTAGTCCAACTCTAGAGGCATCTGAGTAAATCATGAATCCCTCACTACCATCCGGGAGAGTCAACACTGGCGCCGTAGTGAGCTTTTCTTTCAACATCTGAAAACTACGCTCACACTTCTCTGTCCACTCATACGGGACCTTCTTCCGAGTCAACTGAGTCAGCGGGGCTGAGATCTTCGAGAAATCCTGCACAAACCTGCGGTAATATCCCGCCAAGCCCAGAAAACTCCGAATCTCCGTCACTGATCTAGGACGGGGCCAATGGACTACTGCCTCAATCTTAGCTGGATCCACCATCAATCCATCTCTAGAAATCACATGTCCCAAAAATGCAACTTGCTCTAGCCAGAAATCACATTTAGCCAACTTTGCATACAACTTGTGATCTCGAAGCAGCTGCAATGCCTTCCTCAGATGGTCTGTATGTTCCTCAGCAGTCTTCGAATAGACCAATATGTCATCTATGAAAACCACAACGAACTGGTCCAAGAAGGAAGTAAACACCCTGTTCATCAACGCCATAAAAGCTGCGGGTGCGTTCGTCAAACCAAACGGCATGACAAGGAACTCGTAGTGTCCATACCGAGTCCTGAAAGCTGTCTTAGGAACATCTTCATCCTTCACCCTGAGCTGGTGATATCCTGACCTCAAGTCAATCTTAGAGAAGTGAGCTGCACCCTGAAGCTGATCGAACAACTCATCAATCCTAGGCAATGGATACTTGTTCTTGATAGTCACTTTGTTCAACTGCCTATAATCAATGCACATCCGGAAACTGCCATCCTTCTTCTTGACGAACAAAACAGGAGCTCCCCAAGGTGAAACACTGGGGCGTATGAACCCCTTATCCAACAAATCTTGCAACTGTTTCTTCAATTCCAACAACTCTGCAGGTGCCATACGATATGGAGCTCTACTGATAGGTGCTGTACCTGGTACCACGTCAATAGCAAATTCTACCTCCCGAACTGGTGGCAACTCTGGCACATCTTCCGGAAAAACATCCGGGAACTCGCTGACTACTGGAATCTCGCTGAGCTGTCGCTGATCTTTCTTCTCTGAAATGAATGCAAGAAATCCCTCACATCCCCTACGAAGCATCCTGTCTGCCTTACAAGCAGAGATCACACGTCTTGGGCACTTCATCTGGCTGCCCTCAAATCGGAATCCGCTGCCCAAATCAAAGTAGATAGCCTTGCTGTAGCAATTGATACACGCATGATATCTTGCAAGCCAGTCCATACCAAGAATCACATCAAAATCCAGTGTCGTGAGCAACACGAGGTCTACTGGGAGCTGATGACCAGCTATCCGCACAGCGCACTGAGGGTAGAAAACACTGCACTCCACCCGTTTACCAACCGGAGTGGATACCAACAACAAGTATGGAAGTGGTGTAGGTCGCTGTCGAAGCTGCACAGCAAAATGGGGTGCTACGTACGAACGCGTAGACCCGGAGTCAAATAAAGCTAAAGCTTCTGCATCGGAAATTAAAATTTTACCTTCCACTACCGTGGCCTCCTCCGCGCCCTCATGCGTAGCAGCATAGGCTCGGGCTGTCTGGCGATTCGGCTTCTGACCTGGGCGAGCTGGCTGAGATCTGCCCTGTGCTGTAGGTCCTGTCTGTCTCGTCTGTGGAGAGGACTGAAACTTCGGGCATTGGGCCCGCCTGTGGTCCGTAGAGCCACACCCGAAACAAGCCCCACTCTTCCTCCAACATCTGTCGGTGGGGTGATCCTTCCCACAGTGACCGCAAATCCCCTGAGCACTGCTCGAACTGCCCTGCTTACCCTTGAACTTCTTCTGGAACTGACTTCTGCCACTGAAACCTGCTGCCCTCTTAGCCTCTGTTCGCTCCTCCTCAAAGATGGCCTCTGCATCATAAGCCCTGTCAATAGCGTCATCCAATGTAGCCGGCCACATACAAGCAACCACGTGGCGTTTGTGTCTCGGATTTAGGCCGTTGACGAAGCGAGTCACCTTCTTATGCTCCGTGTTCACCATATCCTCTGCGAAGTGGGACAACTCTGTAAACTTGTGTACATAATCTGCAACTGGCATCTGTCTCTGCTGAAGGTTGAAGAATTCCACTTCCTTGGCTCGCTGAATATGGAGAGGCATGAACTTACGACGGAATTGCTGCTTGAAGGTCTCCCAAACTGTGGCACTGGGCATAGTCTGGAATGAGGTCTTAACACTCCTCCACCATGTCTTGGCTACACTCCGAAGCATAGAGGCTGTGAGAACTACCTTCTGCTTGTTACTGCACACAATCGTATCAAATAGCTCTTCAGTCTGCTCCAACCATTGCTCCGCCTGCAATGCATCCTCTATCCCATGAAACTCGGTCGCCCCTCGCTTACGGAACTTGTCGAAAAGAGCATTAGGGTCTGATTCCTTAGGCTGGAAAATCACCTGCTGATCTATACGGGGTGATGCTACTGCGGCAGCCTGACTCTGCCTATCTACCATGGATGCCATCTGTGCCTGTAATGACTGCATAGACTGCATCATCATCATCATCCGCTCCTCACTACTGATGTGTGGGGGTACCGATCCACTATCACCATTGTGGCCCTGTTGATTCTCATCCCTAGATCCTGATCCTGATGCCATCCTGCAAAAGGAAAAGAAACACAACACACAAATATAATATACCCTGAGTTAGTCAAACCCCAAATCAACATATGAGACCTCGAGTCAAATAGTTGATAGCGTTATCTCACCACGATCTTAGATGCCTACATGCTTATAACTAGCATGCTCTGATACCATACAATACGTATGTCACGACCCGAGCCCAGAATTCGGGGGTTAGCGAAAAGCTAAACCGGTGACACACGTACTCCCGTGCACGTGCACCCAAACCCAGTCCAGATGCACGCACACAAGGGATCTAACACGTGCGAACTAAGCGTACGCGGAAGCTGTACATATCATAGCAAGCAACAAAGAAAAATAAAATAGCGGAAGCTAAAACAAATACGAAACGGAAAAGACAAAGACAAATACACTGAGATAAAACCGAATACACACCAAAATCAATATACACAAAATATACAGAATACAAGTCCAAAGTCCAAAGTCCAAATACAAGCTCTCAAAACCAAAATGCAAAATAAAAGCCACTGGTATGCATGCACGCACTTGGCAGAAGTGATCAGGCCCACTCTGCCAGACCGGAGGGTGCCTCTACACTCGCCCCTGCAGCCTCCTCGACCGCCGGGGAGCTGGGCAAGGTATCTGTGCCTGCAACACCACAGACAACACAAATGAATACAACGATCCAGCAAATATAAGTAACAGGGGTGAAACACGCATAGTATCAAAGAGGATATAATAATGACAGGAGATTAAATACAGAGTTCCATATTAGGAATCTAAGCAAATCGTGCATAGAAGTAAAACATGATATGTGAATCAAAACATAGAATACTGAACTAGTTGGCTACTACGTTAACCATGTTCTCTCCAAAAGAGAGCAGAGCAGAGCAGAGCAGAGAACACCGCTGTCCAGGCCAAAGGTACAAGCGGGTCTCGGTTTCCTGGGTTCCGGGGTCCCAAGACAAAGCAACACTGCAGTTAAAACAGAGATACAGAGATCTACGCCAGAGGTAACCCCGTCGGGTATCCTAGGGCTGAGGCTGAGTAGAGCCAGACTAATACCAATCAAATCAAATCCATAGAAAGGGGAGATTATCCGCTTTGGACTCACCGATGACAAAGACCGGATCTTATCCTCACGTATTAACCTCTGGGCAGAGCCACCAGGGAATACCCAAAAATCAGAGATATACAAAGCCAGAGAATATACAAAGCATAGTCGAATTACAGATTAGAACATAGGTTAAATCAAAGCACAGCATAGATCAGAACTTAGTGCCGAACAAAGAATGATACAGATATACAGAACGAAAGCAAAATGACTGAGGAAATGCATACATAGATTAACAGAGCAGAGGGCAAAACTATAAACAATATGAAATGCATCTTAGATTAATACGGAATCAAGGTTCATTACAAGCCAAGTCTAATCTAGTTGCATCACTATCACTAACCGTGCATGTTGATGTAGTTTTAAGTTATTCGATGCACCGTTGCCATCCTAGTGTTGCAATATAATCCTTATGTGCATCGAAGTCCCTTAAACCAACACCCATGGGGAGGTGCTTAACAATGAGCAACACTCACATGAATAAGTCACAGCCTAACAGACTATTCATGCGCTCCAAAGAATCCATTTGGGCCGGTTTACGGGTATGGTTAACCTGTATTTGAGCCCTACAAGGTCACACCATTAGCCTAAGTTTAACTGATATTTAACAGGTCTTACGGTTTAGCCATGGGTGACCTACGGCTTAGCCGTGGCATCCTACGGCGTAGCCGCAATATGCACTACGGCTTAGCCGTGGTTCCCTTCAGAACACGGCTAAACTGTCATCTTTTCCACCTCTGATCTGATACATCTCACGGCTGAGCTACGGTGGAGTCCACGGCTTAGCCGTAAACCATCACGGCTTAGCCGTAGCCTCACCGTAAGAACACTGATATCAGAAAAGTTTCGACTGATCAGAGATTAAATCCACGGCTTAGATACGGTTTGGTTCACGGTTAGCTTACGGCTCAGCCGTAGGACAAATTACGGCTTAGCCGTAGCCTAGCCGTAGAACAAACTCGAATTTGTCACTCTCTGGAATCTAAGCCGTACAGGGTTACGGCTTAGCCGTACAATACAGACGCGAATTCGGGAAGATTACAGAAACGAAATTTTGGTACAGAAACTGAATAAAACAAGCTCAACTGATTCTCATAGCTTAGAAAATGGCTGTAACACATGCTAAACAAAGAATAAGAGTGAATCAAAGCCATCAAACAAACACCCATATGTGTTATCAAAGCCTGTACTTATACTTGCCTCAAATCTGACAAAATCCTCTGAAATCAAGCTCCAAGCAACTAAAATCAAAACAAATCAAAGCAATCACACATGCATGAGATGAAGACAAAGCAACAGAGAATGGGAGAAGCAATTGGAGAAGAAGAAGAAGAAAGAATTGGAAAGAACCCACTTACCAAATCACAAAACATAACCAGAGAGAAGAGAAGAACCCAAATCCACGAAAGGACCCAATCTACAATCGATCAAGAGAAGTGAAGAGAAGAGAGAGAGAAGAAACCGAAGTGAAGAGGGAGAGAGAACGTGGCTTCTCTGGAGATTGCATGCAGTCGATGAAGACAAATGGGCAAGACATCTGGAAGCTGACTTATATATATAGATTTGTAGTTTTAAAACAAGGTCCAATGGGTTTAAGCAATTTACAGATTAAGTCACGCGAAGGCCCAACTTCTCCAATTGACTCCAAACGGATCTGACTCAGTTACGGAAAATAACGAGCTCAACGAAATACGCGTGCTGACACCAAGATGATGCAAAGATGAGATGAGCAAAGCCAAAGCAAAATTACGAAAAAGGGCTTAGAACTACCTATTCCAGGTCAAAGGTCACTCAACTACCTATCCAAGGCCCAAAACCAAGTCCAAAAGA